>CM060906.1:365161698-367806698 GCA_030737815.1 Allium fistulosum
TCCATCCAAGTTGAAGATCAAATTGTAGATTCAAGAGCATAGATTGAAGATCTTCATCTTTTCAAGAGAGATTTCTTCGTTTGAAGCGGATTCGTGATAGATCAAGCTTGATCCTTCGCTGTCCAGATCTGAAGCGTGTTGATTTGAGGTTGTTTAGGTGATTTGGTGAGTGGTGATTATCTCTCACACGGATCCAAAGGAGTAGATCGGATCGTTGGCTTGATTTGGTGTTAAAATAGTGATTTCTATGCATTTTTGTAAACCTAAGTGTAGATCCATGTAGATCCATTGTTCATGATGATTCGACAACCATTTTTGTATATGATTAACCTATGCAAGTTCATTCATCAAGTTGTAGAGATAATTCTCATGTTTTCATGCTTGTTAGACTTTCAACTCCTTAATTACGAAATTGCCATTATTATTATAATTGTTCATTTTGCTTATATTTGAATGCTTGGTTACTTGGATTGATGTTTGACATGATTGATTGCTGTGAATTAGATGATTGTTGATTGGTTTTAGACAAGGTGGTCGAAGATGATTCAAAAGCTAAGGGAAAGGCTCTTGAATTGGGAAAGCTGCTTGTGGCATATGTAGCGGGATGATGAAGCTCTTATGCATAGATTTGATGATGTGATGTTGAGATGAGGCTTTGCGAGGATGTGATGAAGCGAGGCATCATGTGATGAAGACTTGGTCTAATCCAGACGGGATCATTCCAAGCATGTTGATAACTCGGTGATATGATTCGAGTTGAGGATAATGAATGGATATGAGAATAGTCGTCGAGGAGGATGACTAGGAGGCTTGGATAGCATCGTTGTTGAAGGTTCTAGCATGCTCTAAGCAAGAGTACGTTTGGGCAGATTCGATAGTCCCAACGACTAACTGTTGATGGTCGAGTACTCTGGGCAGATTCGATAGTCCTAGGCACGGGCTGCGACGAGGTGCGGGAGTTATGTCTAGAACCGGGGTTTCCATTAGCCCTTGACGGACGGCTGAAAGAATGTGTCGGTCATTCAATTAACGGTGATATCGAAGCAATGATAACAGTGATAGCCAGAGTCATGGATGTTTGGTTGTATCGTCATTCGGGCCCAAGAGCGGTATTTTCTGGGTGCTTATCTGATTTAGGCCTTGGTACTTGGAAAACATCGCCCTTGACTCGAATGATTATTACTTTACTTTAAATTGTATGCTCTGCTATGTTGCTTCTGCTTAGTGTGTGTCTGGGGGATATCACTGTAGAAAGAGGTGGAGTGGGAGGGTTGTATTCCTATTCCTTTTCCTTAATGCTCTTTTGGTATGTTGTTAGTTAATTTACTGCTCACTAAGACTGTTGTCTGACTCAAGGCTTTATGTTTTAATTCTTATTGCCTTGGGCTGTTCGTCCATTTTTGGGACGGGCAGACTAGGTAGCAGGTGACAGGTGCTGTTCTCTTCTCACGATGCTGATATCGAAGACGAGCTGGAGGGTTGCATATTATCTTCTTATTATATGTACTGGATGTTCCGCTGTTTTGTATTCTCTGAGTGTCATGTAGTGAGGCTTGATGTATTGGCTATTTGGATGCTTGTATTCAACTATTATGGAGTTTTATACGATGTCATTTTGTTCTGTAAAGCTTCACTATACATATGTTCTATTGTATTTTGTCTATGCGCTGTGAGTAATACGATAGATTCTGTTGTTTTAATCTACCCTGACAATCGTCCATGGTCGCCTGGCACACTTTACAGCGCACTATCTCTAGATTCGGTGCAGGGGTCATGGGCGGTCGTCACTGATATTTTTATGGATGTTGCAGTAGAAAAGCTTTTATGAAATGAAGTTAATTTATTTTTAAAATAATTTGAGTTTGAAAAGCTTGGTTGGGTTTGAGTAGGTATTAGAATATGGTGAAGTGGTTAATGAAGTAAAGAAGTGATTCCAGAGAATAAAACAAAGTATATATATGTCCTAAATTTGATTTAGAAATATATAGGACTTTCTGAATTTCATTTTAAAAATATATAAAACTTATATATATGTAGTAATTTCCAATTTTAAATGAAGTTCAAAAAAAATTGATGTTAGTTGTTAGAAAAGCATTACTTTAAATAAATGAAGAATTTTAAATAATATATAAAATTTTGAGTTAAAAATCATGGTTTGTTTGGACCATAGATCTCAAGCTGTCGAACTATTCTCAATTATTTTAATTTCATAAAAAGATATGTTATTAGAGAACAAATTTTGCTTATAATGCAATGTGAAAATTTGAAAATAGAAATGACTAAAAAATGAATTACAAAAGATGCATGTCGTACCAAAAATTGCAAACTTCACATTACAACACAAAATTCAGTTAATCATAACTTTCAAACGGTTTATTCAATTTTGATGATTTTGCCTATTCCATAAAGCTAAGAATATAAGCAACAAATTTTATTTTAAGTGTTACACAAAATTTTGAAGTTTTCTAGGCTTAAATGCAAATTACTAAAGTGGGACTGTGTAAATATTAAAAAGCCTAGATCAATTCCTTTTAGAAATATCACCATAACTTGAGTTGTAGTTTACATTTTTGCAACCTAAAAGTTGTTTTGAAAAGATAACACATTATGCAACTTATTATTCTCTGGAACAATAACTTGATTTGTGCTTTCGTCCTCTGAAAAATTATTGAAACGGGTTTAAATATGAACCTTATGCTACTACTATATCAGATGGTTGCATACTTATCATACTTCTTTATATATATGAAATGTTAATATGCATTAAGAATAGGTACATTTGGAGCATATTGAGACCTATTGGTGACTTTGACTCGCTTTTGCTTGCATAAAAGTTAATAGCTTGCTTAAAACGCTAGGAAAAAAGTACGTATTTATGATATATCGAAATATGATGTGATATTATTGTATTTCCTCATGTTTTGAGATGCCTCGTGTTGGAATGTATATATATTTTGTGATATATTATATTTTTATAAATGCTCTGCGTATAAAGGAGACTCCATCAAAATTTTCTGAAAATCCAACAGTTGGAAAAAATTTCAAAAAAATTTATTCTATGAGAAAAATAGAAAGTTGTTAAATGATTATTTAAATTGTAGCATACAATAATAAAAGTAGGAAAAAGGAGCCACATAGACGATTGAGTAGTTTAAGTTAGAAGTTTGTAAATTCGATGAAAGTTAGGGTATGAGTTGGATGACGTCTCCCTATAAGAAATCGTGAGGACGCAATTTTCATATGGAAGGAAGTCTATAATAATCCTACTTTCAACGTCGTATAAATAAATAATTTTAAGTAAAATAAAAATATTCTGATTTGATTTTTAATAATTATTTTTTTTGGAAAATAAATTTACTTTACGACAGTACGATGAATAATTAAATATAAACAAATAAGTATTGAATCGAATAAAATTGTGCAATTATCGAAATACATTCTATATAATCGTGTAAAGCAATTTAAATTAGATGGAAATTTTTTTAAGTGACATTAATAAAAATGAATAAATCAATGAAGATGGAAAAATCTATGAATTTAAATATATATATATATATCTGTGTGTGCGCGTGCACGCAACAATTAAATCTCGTGAAACAACTAATAGTTCAATTTAAATTGAAAATAAATTTTAATTAACTAAAAGGTAAACGAATATATGTTATTTTAATTAATAAATGAAAAGGGATAACATTTTAGAAAATTCTACAATAATCTAACTCCTACTTGACCACTTTCAGACCAAGCCCAAATATCCACTCTCATCTTTCATTTTGCTAACCCATAACCCCTTCTTCCTAAATCCTCCAAATCAATTTAATGGAAATAAAATAAAAGTTGCGTGTGTAGGTGGAGCTAAAGGCAACTTAGGGGGAGCATGATATTGTAACATACGTGAGCCCATGGATAACTTGGTGATGGCGACTTTGGCATGGAGGCAAAACATAAGCATGCAAGGGAATGCTGCAGTCGCGACCTAGAGGAGGTGTAGACGGTGATGAAGAGATGCGTGAGTGCTAGCCTGAGTGGCCATTGGAAGCGACTGACATGATTCAGCGACGTGATTGCTGCTAGCTTCATGTGATGGGAGGCTGCGACATAGGAATGCGTGTGCACGAACTAAGTAGCAAGGTCAGAGGAACAATAATTCAATTTTGGATGGAGCAACATCGTCCAGGATATAGTGAATTCTGCGTTTGTCATCTTAATGACTTTTCTTCACTCACAACTATATCGCTATAGCTATAGTTATTTATCCAAAAATCATTTAAATTGTTTGGTTGAATCAAATGGATTGATGATTGTTTGGGACTATTTTTTGTTTGGATTATTGTGTAACAACCCAGGTTTTGTGATTACCTGTCTAAACTAATTATAATAATGTAATTTGTTAATAAATATAATTTGGACAGAATAATTTTTTTGATCATTCGAAATGGTTAAATAATGAGATTTGGGTTATATTGAATTGAAAATAAAATACCTCAATTCAATATTATTAGGTTAAGGAAATTTAATTATGGAGAAAATAATGTTTTGGAACTTTATAATGGGTAATTGGTGATAAAAACATGTTCTAAGTATTTATACATGTTAAAAATGCAACAATTGGATAATTTATTGATATTGGCAAATTTTGGTTGTTTTGGAAATTAATTAAGTTGCAAATGAGAATATAAAATGTGTAATACTGATTAAAAATCAATATTAGTGTGTAAAAATATTTTTAATAAGATTTGTACATTTATTATGTTTAAAATAATATGTTAGTGCAAATTTAGTTGTTAAAAATGTAAGTTTTAAACAATTAAGTGGAAAATTACCTATTTTAGTTGAATATGTAAAATTTAAAATGTTTGTGTGAAAATTAATGTTTAAAAGTGGTTTAAATAATTTTATATATGTTGTATTAATTTTATAAAGCGAAGCATGTTGAAATGGGAACAATAGGTGTTAAAATGGTTTAATTAAGTGATAATAAGTGTTAAATGGTGTTAATTAAAATAGAATAGCCTAAATTAAATTAACCATAGCCTATTGGGTCCTAACCTTACTAACCCAAACCTAATAACCCAATAAAACTTTTCTGGTTGCAACATAAGAGTACGTATAGTACTCCTTCATCTTCTTCCTGGAAAAAGAAAAAAATTGGCTACCTTCTCCTAAAAATTCAAATATGGCTCCAAATTAAACAAAATCAAAAGGAAAATTCAAGGAAAGTTTAGTAACTCAATTTCCTAGCATGTAATCAATATCAAAACCACAAATTATTTCATCTGTTTTCTGATTTTGAGAAAATCAGTGTGTGTAACTTCAGTTCTTTGTTTACATGTTTCCTTTTCTTCTTTCTATAGGTATCTGAAGCTTTTTCAAGGCCAAAAGACTACTGCTTGCTATTTAAAATCGCTAAAATCTTATCAAGGTGAGTAGAAACTCACACTTCTAACCAAAACAAGCTGCTTGTAAAGAATTTGTTTCAGTTTGTGTTGATTTTTGATTTACTGTAAACTAAAAATTTGAAATTTCTAGTTTACAGTAAGAATCTTGTCTGGGTTCAACTTTGTGAACACACATCTCTTTGGTTTCATATCGGAATTGAGTGAAATCTTTTATGGATCATAGACCATGTTTAGAGTTATGTGCATGCCAATTTTGATAGCTTGATTTAAGATGGAAGTGTCTGAAATTAGTGCTCAAAGTTGGGATTGGAACAGGCAGAATTGCTTGTAGTATTCGCGACCATCAGGTCGACCTAGGCTCATTGGAGGTCGACCCTAGGGTCGACCTAAGCCATACATGGGTAGACCAATACTTCACAAGGTGGACCTAAGATTTTTCAAGGTCGACCCTTGTTGTTTTAACTTGTCCAGGTCATTCTGTTTCCTTTCATATGCACTGTTTTTCTTATTCTACTTAATCCAGTGATTTTTATGACCAATTCTTGCAATATTTTGAACTGTTTTAAAGGGATTAAACCTATCAATAGGTAAGCCAACATTATTGCTGATCCGTATTCCGGATTGATGTGTTTTTGAGTATTTTTCATATGCCAATTTTATGTCGTTTTCGGTGATTTTGGTTGTTTTCGTGCACGTGGTTTCTAAACCGATTTTGGAATGATTTTTATAATAAAATAGCTTTTGAGATAAATATTATAGAACATTTATAATTATTTTTGAAGCTATTTAAAATGTATATTCTCTATAATAAAGAGAATTTCAAAGCCATAATTTCCAAACGATTTCAGAAAAATTATTTAAAACTAGTATTCTCGAAGCAAAGTATTTTCTGTATACAATACACATTTTTTCACTCTTCGAGGGAACGAGGAAGTGATTTAAACGATTTAGTAAAACATGAGCTATGGAACTATGACGCTCCACCCCGAGACCCGTATTAACAAAGAGAATTACTGGGTAATTCTGTCTGCTAATGCGGAGAATAGGGCTGGTTAGGAGCGACCATGTATAGCCTTGTCTTAAACATCTACTGAATACGTCGATAAATGCACTAATATTTCTATTTTCTAACCCAAATGGATTGACATATCCAATAAACGCTTAATACAAAACTATAGGTGGCTAATTGATCCATCAGAACAAAATACAATAACTAAATGTACATCACATCACAGAACAGAAAACAGATATATATACATATATATTGATACATCCCAATACAATACAATTAATACATCATAAGTGGTATGATGACCACACTATATATAACGAGTCAACAATATACATCTTAAAGAAAACTCTAAAAAGACAACAACTAGAAAAGATGATAAGCCGATAACTAAGCGGAAGCATCAAGCAAAGCTAAGTCCAAAAGCAGTTATCAAACCTAAAACAACTCGGTCTGACCCAAGTATAAAATACACAGGTCAGTCTAGATAAAACATCAGATTAATAAGAATAGACGATAATATGAAGCATAAGGAAAGGGTAGAGTATCCACTCGAACGAAAAGAAACAATAATAAGAGTATAACATAATTTCACATAAGGAAAAGGATGATTATTCTTCTTGAATGAGAAGAAATGATAAGAAGAACATGTCCATAACTCAAGTGAGCCAATTTCACTTAAGTGTATGAAACCTCGAAAGAAGTAAACTTAATGATTATACTCTACTAAGAATCATACACGCCTCATATCATCGGTGAAAACCCAATAACAACTATAATGGTTTCGATGAACCATATCTCCTAAATAGGAGAAATCACAAATCTCGCCAAATTGGTAAACACAAATATTCTTAAAATAGAGAAATTCCATAACTCAAAATACGCCTCATCTCATCAGCATATACAAATCTCAAAACGCAAAGGAATGGCAATATGAATCTCAAAACAGAATCATCTCAAAACTCAATTATGCCTCATCTCATCAGCAAATAAATAAAACTCAAATCTCAAACTCGCCAAAATGATAAAACCCAAAATATATCCTCAAAATCAAGAAATCATCAAAACTCATAACTCAAGGAACTCAATAAGAGTTCAAAACCTCATAAATGAAATCACCATATAAAAATAAAATCTCATATAGCTCTAGGCTATAAAATATACGAAAAAGCATCTCAAGATGGTGAAATCATAATAAAACAGAAAACCCAGATTGGCCAGATCCCCAATTGCATGCCGAAGCAATGCTGCAAGTGCCACCTCTTGTCCAATACTGTATAGTAGGTACCTCTCTCTTGGTGATCGAAGTCACATAAACATCGTGACGACCGTAGTCGTATTACATCATGACGACCGAAGTCATAGAACATCGTGACAATCGAAGTCGTAGAACATCGTGAAGACCCGAAGGTCTACAGTGGTAACGTGCGTCCCATACCACACGTTCACACTAAATGGTTTACTAACCGTTAGTCAATGCCACACTAGAAAACATCATAAATCTCAAAACATCATATCGTGCCTTATCTCATCGGCAAGTGTCAAAAGCCATCATAACTTGTCTCATCTCATCGACAGGTAAAAACATCGTGATGGTTTCTCATAAACCATAAATCTCAAAATAGAAATCTCAAACTCAAGACTTGCCTCATGTCATCGGCAAGTATAAAAATACACCGTGATGGTCCTCATCGACCATACTCTTAGAATAGGAGATCTCAAACCATAAAAATCGCCAAATATTAGCCATCTCAAATAATTTCTATAAATAGGAATTATAAAACTCAAAATACACCATAAAATGGCAAAACAACTCAGAATCGATAACTTCTAATAGCTTCGATCGTACAAGTCCGGAATTAACCGAAACAGTAAACTCACGTGTCCCATATCACATATTTTACTAAATCGTTTGATTCTCTTTCTCATATTTTCGAATAGTGCAAAAAATGTGTATTTTATTTTCAAAATAATTTATTAGAGAAAACTAGCTTTTAAAACTATTTTCCGAAAATGATTATTGAAAACAATATTTGAAAGTCCTTTATTATAGAAAATAAACAGATTTTTATAACTTAAAAATACTTTAAAAATATTATATAATAATTATTTAAAATGCCAATTTATTTTAAAAATTATTTCAAAGTCGTTTGGAGAAAACCGTGCTCGAAAACAATGAAAAACAAAGAAAATACCTCAAAACCGATAATTCAAATCAATTCGAATTCAATTCAAATTCAACTCAAAATTAATTCAAATTTGAATTTCAAATTCTCAAAATTTAGCTAGCCAATTGGTAGGCATCATAGCTCTAAAACATCATGAAAACTGTGAGAAATGCGGATTGCAGAACTTAAGGCTGGAATAACACTAGGGGGTGAATAGTGTTTTGTGGATTTTCCAAATCTTTTTGAACTTATGTAAATTTAATCACCAACAAATGAAATTCACAGACACAGATATAATCACAGAATCAGACACAGATGCAAATAATAAATAAAAGCAGTAAAGGAAAGAACACACTAGGATTTTATACTGGTTCGGAGTTACCCTACATCCAGTCCCGCACAAACATACGGATTTCTTATCAAAACTAATCTCCTAGATTACACCCTCGATTTCAAGGCCACGAGGTACACCCTCCTGTATTCGAGTCCGGGGTAAACTCTCTTGATTTACTAGGCCACAAGATTACCTAATCAATTTTCGGGGCAACAATCACACCCAATCGATTTCAAGGCTCAACCGCACCTTTTACTCAACAGTTTGATTTACAAATAATCCTATAACTCTGAATAGCACTGAGATCTTATGGAGAGAGTGGCAGAGAATCAAATAAGAGATAATCAAGTTTGATTCACTTGGTATTTTGGCAGAGTATAGTTTGGGATTCTTTAGGATAAATGTGGAAGATGAAGAGAAGAGAAAACAAGTGAAATCTGATTATAAATTCGTTTTGGAACTACTGGTGTTTATAGGAAATCAACAGCCATATATGTTCGTGAAAGGATACGATGAATATAAACTTCTTTTGAAAATTTGAATTTTGAATTTAACGGGAACTATGTCGACATGGGGGGTTGAGGGATGTCGACATGCTCTAGGCAAAATTGAATATTTTGATTTTCTTATTAAAATTGGTTTCTATAATTTGTCAAAATGATTTCTAAACTTTGTAAATATATTTGAATATAGTTTAAACATATAAAAAAGTTTAGAAAGTAATTTTTAATATGTATAATCTTAATCTATAAGGTGATTTAAAATATGAGTAAATAAATATTTTAAAGCTAAATATTTAAAACAAGAGATAGTTTAAAATCAATGATAATTTTGAAATCAAAATATTAAAAATGATAAAGATAGTTTGAGGCTAAAATATTTCAAACAAGAGAGATGTCTTTTTGAAAAGAAGGTTTTGAAAACATTTAAAATAAGAGATATATTTTTGAAAAACATTTTTATAAAATTAGTGGATATCAAAATAGGACCACTATATGTTCCACTAGATATTGTCGTAGGTTCCATCCCACTTGGGTTCCATCCCTTTAACAGGCTCAAAGTTGATTCCATTCCACGAATAAATTTCGAATAAAGATGTAAGTGCTTTCAAGAAGTTTTAACATAATTCTAGACTCAATACTTATCCTGTACTATTACAATCTTGAACTCTTGATAACTTGATTTCTTAATACTCATGAGTCTTTAATCTTGATACCTTTGATCTTTAAATTCATCAGTCTTGTATCTATATACTGTACAGACTTGATTCTTGGTACCTGCATGTTTATATCATACATATACATATACATATATATATATATCTAAACTATAATGTTATTATTTATATTTCATAACAAGTCCTAAGGTTGTTGTCATCAATACCATCCTTCTCAAGGACTAACAATCTCCCCCTTTTTGATGATGACAACCTATGTTTATAAAATATACTTCTCCTTCATAATAACTCCCCTTAAAACTAATAACTCCCCCTTAATCTAAGCCTAACTACTCTAACTACTCTATTTTATATTTCTCCCCCTTTGTCATCAACAAAAAACTAATCCTAAACTCCTCGTTAATCTAATACTATTTAAATTAAATACTAATAAGGAAGTATAATAAGTGAAACAAATATTTTATTATATATGATGTTATATTTACATGTATATATGAAATATAAAAATACAAATATATTTAAGTACATAAATTATAGAATAACAATACTAACAAGATTTTTTGACAATCAGAGATCTGTGAATCGAACAATTTGGATAATGAAAACAAAAGTTTCCACGTTGTTCAACCAAATTCCCATTTTTGTCAAAACAGACTTCGCCTACACAGACCACGTTGTCGTCTTCTTCCACAGGTGCTTCTTCCTCTTCTTCTTCTTCCTCTTCGTTGTGCTCTAAAGGATTATGCACGTGAATGTTGGGAGAATCTTCTTCAATCACAATAGGATTTGTGTGATTATCCATTAGGAATTTTTGTAAATTCCGAAGAATTTTGCCTTTCTTTTCTTGTTCTTTTTCCATCCTCAGTTGCACAACTTGAAATTCAGTCAACATTTGCATGGCATCCTTCATAGATTCTTCAATCCTTATCACACGTGCCAGTGTAGTGCATTGGAATGGACCAGAATGAGGAGAAGGGAAAGAAATGGTGTCAATTTGGTTTGATTTAGTGGAGAAGGCCATTAATTTTAATTTACATAAGTTTTATTTTAGAGAAAGAAAAGTGAGAAGACAGAAAAATTCGAAATACATTGGTTTATATAACTACCAAACTGATTTTAGTGGGAAAATCAAATTTTAAAAATTTTGCCGTTGTATGTCGACATGGATGGTAGGGGTATGTCGACATCCTTATGAAAAATTTGATTTTCTTGTATATCTCTGTTTTTTTAAAATATATGTTACTATATCTATATTCTATATCTCAGTTATTAAACAAATGCCTAGTTCTCTTCTTAATTTAGTAAATATAGGTTGATTTAAGGGTATGGTGAAAATATCAGCAATTTGATTCTCGGAGTTGATATATTCAAGAGAAATAATCTCTTACTTATATTATCTCTGAGAAAATGATGTCTGATATCAATATGTTTAGTCCTAGCATGATGAGTAGTATTTTTAGACAAATTTATTACACTAGAATTATCATAATAAATTGATGATTTTGAAGTTGTTAATCCAAAATCTTTTAGAGTTTGTTGCATATAAATGACTTGGGAGCAAGCCAAAGCAGCAGAGATATATTCTGCTTCAGTTGTTGATAAAGAAACAGTATTTTTCTTTTTGCTAAACCATGAAACCAGAGAATGCCCAAAAAGTGACAAGTTCCACTTGTACTTTTTCGGTCAGATTTGCAACCAGCATAGTCAGCATCACAATAAGAAATTAAATCAAATGAATCATTTTTAGGGTAAAATAAACCATAGTCAAAAGTATGTTTAACATATCTTATGATACGTTTCACAGCTTTTAAGTGAGTGTCTTTAGGTTGAGATTGGTATCTTGCACAGAGAGAAACACTATGCATGATATCAAGTCTACTCGTAGTGATATAGAGTAGTGATCCAATCATTCTCCTATATAGTTTTTGATTTACATCTTTTGAAAGATCTTCTTTATTTAAAGCTTCATTGGTTGCCATGGGAGTGGGTTTTCCACTCGCAGTAGTCATACCAAATTTACTCACTAGATCCCTAGCATATTTTTCTTGACTAATAAAGATACCATTATCTAATTGTTTTATTTGTAAACCTAAGAGGAAAGTAAGTTCACCCATATGACTCATCTCAAACTCTTCTGTCGTTATTTCAGAAAATTCTTTATCCATTTCCTGATTAGTTGGACCAAAAATAATATCATCTACATAAACTTGTACTAGTTGAATATCATATTTATTTCTTTTAATGAAAAGAGTATTATCTACTTTACCAATTTTAAAATTTGATTGTAATAAAAAAGATATTAGTCTATTATACCATGCTATAGGAGCTAGTTTTAGACAATATAGAGCTTTCTTAAGTCTGAAAACATGGTTTGGAAATATTTCATCTTCAAAGAGTGGAGGTTGTTCAACATAAACTTCCTCTTTAACAAATCCATTTGGAAAAGCACTTTTAACATCCATTTGAAATAATTTGAAATTATTATAATTGCGAAAGCAAGTAGAATTCTAATGGCTTCTAATCTTGCTACGGGTGCAAAGGTTTCCTCAAAATCCATTCCTTCTTCTTGACAATAACCTCGGGCAACTAATCGAGCTTTATTTCTCACGACCTCACCAAGTTCATTCATTTTATTTTTATAAACCCATTTTGTTCCAATTATACTTTTATCCTTTGGTCTAGGAACAAGTTCCCAAACATCATTTCCGGTGAACTGATTCAATTCTTCTTGCATAGCAAGAATCCATGAATCATCAGATGATGCTTCCTTTGGATTTTTAGGTTCAATAGTTGATATAAAAGCTACATTACTCATGTTATTTAGTTGGTTTCTAGTTCTAACAACGGATTCAATATTTCATAGTATATTTTCTATAGGATGATCTTTTAATAGCCTAATTCTTTTATTAGGTTGAATGATTTCACAATTAGTTTCATTAGGTTCATTATTTAAAGTTACAAAATCTTCTTCATCTTCTATTTGTACAGTATCTTTAAAATTTTCATCAAAAGATACATGCATTATTTCTTCAATAGTGTTAGTTCTTAAATTATAAACTCTAAATGCTTTACTTTTATTAGAATATCCGATGAAGATACCTTTGTCGGATTTAGGTTCAAATTTATCTAAATTATCTTTTGTATTAAGAATAAAACACTTACTACCAAAAACTTTAAAATAAGCTACTATGGGTTTCTTATTGTAAAGTAATTCATATGGTGTTTTATTATTTAATGCTCTAATTAAAATCCTATTTAATATATAACAAGCTGTAGCGACTGCTTCAGCCCAAATTTTTTTAGGTCAGTTACTATTAGAAAGCATTGTTCTAGCACACTCTTGAATCATTCTATTCTTACGTTCTACCACTCCGCTTTGTTGTGGAGTTCTTGGAAAAGAGAAATTATGAGTTATTCCCTTTTTATTGCGGAATCTCCCAAAAATTTTATTTTCAAATTCCCCACCGTGATCACTATGAATAGTTATAATTTTTAAAGAAATTTGGTTTTGAAGTCTTTTTGTAAAAAATTTAAATGAAGCAAAAGTATCACTTTTATGTTTTATAAAAATTGTCCATGTAAACCTAGAATAATCTTCTGCAATTACGAAGACATATTTATTGTGATTTATTGATTGAATTTGAGATGGACCAAATAAATCTAGATGAAGTAACCCAAGTGGTTTTGAAGTTGAAATCATATCTTTTAATTTGAAAGAACTCTTCATAAGTTTTCCTAATTGGCAAGCATCACATATACTATCTACTTTAAAGTTTAACTTGGGAAGACCTCTAACTAAGTCAAGTTTTGATAACCTAGATAACAGTTTGAAATTTAAATGACCAAATCATCTATGCCAAATCCAAGGGTCACTTGTATTAGCCAAAAGACATAAGTTATCATTTGAAACTTTCATACTATGGATGTAAATATTTTTCTTCCTAATTCCTTCAAATATAATATTTGAATTATTATCTTCGATGTGACACTTATCTTTTTCAAATTTAATCTTGTATTCTTTATCGTAAAGTTGACTAATGCTAAGCAGATTGTATTTCAGATTCTTAACTAATAAAACATTAGAAATAGTAGGGGTTTTAGAGTTACCAACACTGCCGATGCCAATCACATATCCTTTTGAGTTGTCTCCAAAATTAACCAATCCTCCATCGTTATAGATAACATCATTCAGCATATCTGGATTACCAGTCATGTGTCTTGAACATCCACTATCAAGTATCCACTTATTCTTCTTGATTTGCACAATTTGTCCATTGAGTGTTGATTCTTCAAAGGTCATATAACATTTTTCTTTCTGCACAGAATAAAAACTTGGTAGATAACTTGGTTTTCTATAATAACTATATGCAGACTTATGAGACCATGATGATTTGAACAGTTTTAAACTAGTGTTAACAAAATCCCCAAAAATAGCCATTTTAAAAACTTTTTCAAAATTCAGATTATGAAAACTTTGAAAACCTTGCTCTGATACCAAATGTGAGAAATGCGGATTACGGATCTTAAGGCTGGAATAACACTAGAGGGGGGGTGAATAGTGTTTTGTGGATTTTCTAAATCTTTTTGAAACTTATGTAAATTTAATCACCAAAAAATGCAATTCACAGACATAGATATAATCACAGAATCAGACACAGATGCAAATAATAAATAAAAGAAGTAAAGGAAAGAACACACAAGGATTTTAAACTGGTTCGGAGTTACTTGTAACGGCCCGAAAGATTTCGACCCCTAAAATCGACACCGATACGTCCACTGTATAAAGTGCCGAGCAATCGAGTTCCGAAAATCCCAAACTGTTTGGGTTAAGAAGAAAAAGAGGTAGAAGAAGAAATAGAAAACAACAGCACAAAATCTCACAATCGCAGCGGAACAAAATATATTATGAAATAACAGCATTTATACAAAGAAAAGCTGTAACTGCCTATATATATATACAAGATATCAGAGTACAACAAATCTGGATAGTAATAATAACTTGTCCTCAACTAATGTTTATACAGTCCATAATACACAGCGGAATCTAATCAATATGTCTCTGCATTCAGCTCGTCTCCTGAGCTCTAGACGTCCTAACCTGAAAATCTGTAATACTCGGTCTGACTTGAGCATTACAATAAAGTAACACCCGAGTCAGGCTGGAAACCAGCGTGAGTAAACCCATTTAATATGAAATACTTAAGTTATAAACTTCTTTGAAAACCAGGGTAACTCGTACATCACTACGAGTTTATAGCCAAACACTCATACAAAAATCCGTTGATATTTAGAATAATATCTAAGCACTGTTACTTATTTTAAATGATCAGATTTACTTAATTTATTCAACTTCAACCTATTAGACTCCATAATCAAACCCGTAAAGGATTAGTAGTGCTTATTAGATTGAAGTGGTTACGGATACGCTGGTATCCGATCTCGGTCTCTTCGAGTTTAAATAACACTTTTTAGAAGGGAAATTTTTTTAAATAAACAATTTATTACTCAGGATAACAATATCATATGTGGTGACTTATTATAGATGTCTTATTTCAAATAACATATCATTGCTTTAGAATCACCATTTAAATTTAAAACAAATATCCCACAGGATTAAGTAAAAGATATAGATTGTTAACCCAACGATTTACTCATGGTTTTAATTTACTTTGATTAACCGTATCCATTTATTTTTAAAACCAGATTAATTGTAAAATAAACCATATATTAACCCATGATAAATTTATAAAATATCATAAGTTACTCATAAGTTTAAGTCAATTAATAATAATAATTAATTACCTTTAAATTTGTCCTTCCAGTTATAAAATATCATTTCTCTTTAAATCGAATAAAAATATGAGTTATCTTACGTATAATTTATAAATTCTATTCCCTCTTCTATCTTTCTTTTTTTCTTTTTCTTTTCTTTGTTTTTCCCTTTTTATTCTTTTCTTCCTTTTCCTCTCTTTTATTTTTTTTCTTCTTTCACTTTTATTCATTTCTTTTCTTTTGCTTTTATTCTTTTCCCATTCTCTTATTTTCCTCATTTTCTTTTTCTTTTCTTTTACTTTCTTTTCTTTTACCTTTACCTTTATTTTCCTTGTTCCTTTATTTTCCTCACTTTCCTTTTCTTTCTATTTTATTTCCTTCCCGGCACAATTATTTCGGCCTAGTTCCATTTCTTTTTTTTTCCTTCCACCTTCTCTTTACCTCCTTTCTTTCTTTCCAGACCTTTTCCCTTAACTTCTTGTACATCATACACTTACCTGAGAACCGAACCGTGCACCACGACGTGCATGTGCACACTTGCCCATGACCACAACCCTTTCCCCGACCATCCTCGCCTGTCCAGTTTGACCACCCAAACACGTTCGGCCACCTGGAATCTTCGCCAAGGCCTCCGTTCACAAATTCGACCCTCTACAGAAAATCCGGGAACATCACCGTCCCCTTCGACCACCTCACCTCGACAACCCTGGCCACCGTGCATCACCGGACATCGCCGAAATGAGCGCCACGACCCCCTCCTTCCTTTCCCCCGATCCGCACCTCCCATTCCTCCCCACGACATCGACATTTCCTCATGACCGAACCCAGCAACGAACAACCCTAAAACCCTAGATCCACCTAGACCAGACAACACACCCACTAGAAAAATCGAACACTATTTTTCCTATGCTCGCCACCCCTTCAGCTACCTTCCCTCTGAACTCGATGCTACGAAATCAACCCCGCCACCATAATTCGACCACAAACCCAATTCTGGTCATCTCTTCGATTTTCTCTTTCCAAGACACTAAAAATTCCCAAATTAACATCAAAAACCATATTTTTCAACCTTGAGTCCGACCATATAAGTCATTCGTTAATTTATGATGTTTTATTTCATGCATTTGAAAGTGGCCTACTATAGGCGGCACATTTACCTCTCTATATTTGATGATATTCAATTCAACAAATTTTAAACAAAATATACACATGAACGAACATTTTCTCTTTTTACAACAAATCCTAAAACAGTTTAGAGGGGGGATAGGGATTTTTAAAACTGAGCATAACATTTCCTTTTCTCTTTTCTTTTCAAAACAATGTAGTGCTAATAAGAAAATGTTGATCAGGCTTGTGGGTTATCTGGTTATAGTCCTTGACACATATCCATATATAAGTGAATATATGCACTTCTGTATAACCACACATCTCAGTAATACTTTAGTTTACACATTCCCAAAATATAGCCTAGGTTTGCAGTGTAAAAGAATAAATTTACTCACTGTTATGAGCAAGTGAACTACTGCTTGCTCTGTTAATGATCCCTACCTTTTTGAGTTGTTTTGATTCTTTTAAGTTTTGAGATGGTAGTATATTTTTTTTAGCTTGTTCGAATGAAGGGGAAAAGAAGACAGAGTAGAGGTACATATAGGAGGAGTGTGTGCAGCTCTTCTGTCCACAACAAGCTTCTTTTACATTTCTTTGCTCTGAGGTTTTGTGACCTGATTTGATTATTTTCATGTTGATTTGCCCTTTTTATGTGTTTGACTAGATTTGGTTTTGACATTGATTTAAGGTTTTGTGTGCTTGAAATGATATGTAGTTATGATGTGTTTCCCCCTTTTGTTTACATACAAATATTCATTCATATGTGCATACATACTTCATACATATGTACACGAATATGGTTTTGTCTTGTTTTTATCTTATATATTTTTACTCATATCCTCAACCTTGTCTCCTTGTATACATACATACATACCTCACTTATACTTATATATAAATGTCATCAATATGTTTACTCTTATTTATATTTACATGCTTATTTATACATTTCTTATTTAATATGAACATGTATGCATATACTATACTTAATTTCCATGTACATTAGTTCATATGGTAGGTAAATATATATATATATATTTCTTATGTACTTGTTCATAAATTTAAACACCATAAGCTTGTATATTCTTATTTATCAACTATATATATATATAGTTATACATTTTATAAAATATTCTTCATATATTCCACTTATGTGTATTTGATATTATATATATCCACTCTTTTACAAACGTCCCTATATTTTATTTCATATGGGAATATATACATGTATATACATTCATATACTCATATATATTATTAACATCATATTTGTTTTTTGATATTTTATCTTTACTTTGAATAGTGGAGTATGTATGTATATATATATAATTTATTTTCTAAAAGATTCATCATTATTTTTCTGAAATTCAATATTTAATATGGCCTTTAAATTAACTCGTATATCCAGATATTTTAGATATCAGAAACTTTTTTGCTTGATCTATTAATATTCCAATAATTTAAATTAGTTAATTTCCCAATAAACCGACGTCAAAAATCCGGGTCGTCACATTCTTCCCCCCTCAGAACTTTTCGTCCCCGAAAAGGAATGAAGCAAGAGTTTTAATTATAATGTTTATTATCAGTTAAATTATTCTTTAAACATTTTTAACTCTTTACTCTTTTATTCTAAATTTTTTAAAACACTTTTTAAAAATTACATAATATAACCAAATTATTGTATATTAAAATACTTTTCATAACTCGATGTTTTAACAAGTCCATCCTCGTTTTCACAAAAATTCAGTAATAAGTTGATCGGGCGTATGACTGAAAACCTATAAGTACTTAGTAAACCCATTTTCAACACCCAGTGAAAATACTTGGAAAAACTTTTGTGAGAATGCTCTGGAAATCATCACCCCCTCCATGGATCGCAGTTAGCACGATGATTACGTCGCCATCCCGGCAAAAACCGAAGAAAACCGTAGGCATCCGCACCTCTCGACTTTCGCCAAGGAAACTGCACAAATCGCAGCTACACTCAGGGTTACATTGCTATCGCAGCAAAAACCTGTGTAACTGTAGGCATCAGCACCCCTCGAATTACGCTGCCAAATGAAACTTCACCACATAGATCGCAGACTACACAAAGTGATGTCACTGTTCTAGTGGAACTAATGTAGACTGTAGGCACTCACTGCCACACGAATTTCGCTATGGAACTAAACCACATAGATCGCAATCTACCGATGTTACGTTGATATCCCAGCGAAATCAAAGGTAGATTGTAGACAATCACTGCCACTCGACTTACGCTATGGAATGGCGATAAATCGCAGTTACACCAGAGTTACACTACCATCACAGCATAACCCCAATATATCTGTAGGCATCAGCGCCCCACGAATTACGCTACCCCAATCACAATCCTTAGGAACTACAGTTTAGTTCGGACATCCTCTGGGATTAAAATTTAGAACCCCCCTTAGGGATCAAGGCAGAACCACCCAGTGGATCTCCTACTATAAGTTTCCACTCTAAATGGGAGCGCCTTTTTCCCCATAGCATTTTCAAAACATTTTATACTATACACATATGGTATCTTTCAAATCATAATCTTATATGTATCACATATAAATCCCATTTACACAAAATCAATATCTCAAAATCGATAATTCTCAACTTGGCTTTCCAAATTCCCAAAATTTGCTTTTTGCCAAACCAAAAACCTTTCAAAATCAATGAGTTCCAAAAACCTCTTTCAGTTCCATTCTAATAAAATCATTCTTATATATATATATATATATAAGATTTTCAACTTGAAAAATTCTTAAATCCATAATTTCTAGTTCCATCCCCCACTAATAAAAATTCCACTTTATATCTCAAATATCTTTCAATGATCTTTTCTTCTGGTTATAGATTCAACAAGGATAGTTTATCATATATAACAATTATATATATAACTTTATTTATGCCGAATCAACATTCAAGTTCGATTTCCTTTACAATGTTATTTGACACATTCTTACTCTTTATAAAGTGAGTTTTAGTTATAATATTATCCAATCTTTTATTCCAAATCATCATATTTTCTCAAAATATATTATTTCACTTTACAATCATTTTAGTCTCAATATCCAATTTGGTTCCACTTAAGAATTGTCTTAATTTTCCACTCGGATTATAATTTCCAATTCAATCCAAATAGTATCTAAATCCATGGTTCAAATATATACAATTTCAACTCTGACCAGTTTGAATTTAGAAAATAGCTTTAAAAAGTTTAAAATATTTAAATGGTTGTAAAATAGTAACTAGTTGTAAAATAGTTGTAAAATAGTTAAATAGTTAAGATAAGATAGTTTGAGTATTAAAAGAAGGGTTTGTATAGTAAGTAGCTTGGAAAATCCAAAATAGTTTGAATCTTTAAGAAAATAGATTTAAGACGGTATATATTAAATAGTTTATTTGAAAATAATTTCAGAGTCAAACTGATCAAGTTCCCAAATTACACTTCAACCAATCTCAACTTCATTCCCATTTAAATTAATCCAATTCCAATTCAACTTGAATTAACTTCGATTCCCATTCTAATTCAAATCAATTCCCATCTAAATTCAAACTTATTCAACTTTGATTACAATTTCAATTAATTCAATTCAATTTCTGTTTGAATTAATTCCATTTTCATTCTCAAATTCCAACCATCTCAATCTATATAAATTCGAGTTCAATTTCCAAAATGTTGATTTAATCACCTAAATCACATTAACCTCCAATATTTCATTTAACAACCCAAGTCTTTAAAACAATTTAAATTCTGCCAAAATTCAAATATTCATTTAGATTACCTTTACTTAAACTTATTAGAGGTTTGAGTGAGAGTTCAAATCTTTTTAAGCAAATAAATTCTCAGAATTCAATTGATTTCCCAATTATACTTCAAATTTTTAGACCCAATCCCTTTAAACAAATTTTGGTTGACAAATCCATTTTTAACATTTCAAACTTAAGTTCAAAATGATCCCATTTCTATAAATTCAAATTTATTTCAAAGAATCAAAATTACTTAAATAAATATCAGGATAAGGTTTTACTTCTATTTAATTTCAGGAATCAATCCACTTATTTATTCTTCCAAAATAATCCAATTTCCAGTTTTATATATACTATCAATAACAAACAGGGTGATAGCAGGATATGTCAAGGTAAATAAGCATCCAATTTATCTAAAAAATCAGTCAACATCATCCATCACAATTTCCAGAATTTGAAACCCATTTATATTTCAATATCATTTTGAAATCATTCATACATAACTTCTTACCAAATCCATACTTCTCTTTTTACAATTTAATCCATTTAACTTCCCTAAGTTAAATCTTCAATTTCACCTTGAAATTTCCAATTCAGGTTGTACGTTCAAAATTTATTTAACTTCCCCTATGTTAAATTTCAGTTCATTTAATCCGATTAACCTTACTCAATTAAATTTCCATTCCAAATTTAAATTCTTATCAATATCACTTTCCACTTATAAGTTCAAAAACTTATTTTACTTTGGGTTATACTCTCATTTCAGGAGGAATTTAGAATTCAACACTTAGTATTTATTTCAAATCAACTTTTGATATTATTTATATCCACATATATACATATTTATTTCATTTGTATACCCAGTCACACCTTTAAATTTTAAACCATCCTGGATTTTTAATTCAAAACAATTTCCTTTGAAATTTCCAAAACAACTCTTGTTTAAAAGAAGATTCCTATATTCAAAAATGTTCTGAATAATATTACTTATTATTTCCTTAATCACTTTGAAACAAACCCAATTTCTCTGGGTCTAGATTTTAAGTTTTAGAATTTAAATCTATTTCAACCTATAAATCATACTTATATAGATTTTTACTTCCTTAAAACATTTCGCTCTATTTTATTATTGTTTATTCTATAATAAACATCCTCTATTAAGATACAATAACTAATTTATGATAATAACCAAGATTATCATATCTAGAAACCAAACACTCCATATACTTTATCATAACTTCTGGAAAAATAAATTCACGGTAAGTTTATTTCAACCACTTTGAAAACCACCTCTACAAATTTTCAGGATTTTAATTTCTGGTTTGAATCGATTTCTAGCTTACTTAGTTATATAGTTTATTCATTCCCATAATTTATATTTGGTTATATATGTTACCACTAAATTTTATAACTTTGCTTCATTTTAATAACAACAACCAATTACCATAATATACTATAATAATTAGAAAAATTATTTCTTTATATATCAAAATTTAAGCTTATATAAAAATCATTTTTAAAACCGTTTTTAAAATCATTATATAACAAAAATAACAAGTACGCCCTCATATATAATACACTCAACTCATTCTAGGGTACTACTGACCCTATCTCTAATGAGTAATCCCCACCAGAGCCAAGGTTCTCACTTAACCTTAAGCTCTGATACCAAATGTAACGGCCTGAAAGATTTTCGACTCCGAAAATCGACACCAATACGTCCACTGTATAAAGTGCCGAGCAATCGGGTGCTGGAAATCCCAGACTGTTCGAGTTAAGAAGAAAAAGAGATAAAAGAAGAAATAGAAAACAACAGCACAAAATCTCACAATCGCAGTGGAACAAAATATAATATGAAATAACAACATTTATACAAAGAAAAGCTGTAACTGCATATATATATATACAAGATATCAGAGTACAACAAATCTGGATAGTTATAATAACTTGTCATCAACTAATACAGTCCATAATACACAGCGAAATCTAATCAATACGTCTCTGCCATCCAGCTCGTCTCCTGAGCTCTAGACGTCCTAACATGAAAAACTGTAATACTCGGTCTGACCCGAGCATTACAATAAAGTAACACCCGAGTCAGGCTGGAAACCAGCGTGAGTAAACCCATTTAATATGAAAAACTTAAATTATAAACTTCTTTGAAAACCAGGGTAACTCGTACATCACTACGAGTTTATAGCCAAACACTCATACACAAATCCTTTGATATTTAGAATAATATCTAAGCACTGTTACTTATTTTAAATGATCAGATTTACTTAATTTATTAAACTTCAACCTATTAGACTCCATAATCAAAGCCGTAAAGGATTGGTAGTGCTTATTAGATTGAAATGGTTCCTGATACGCTGGTATCCGATCTCGATCTATACGAGTTTAAATAATACTTTTTAGAAGGTAAATTG
Organism: Allium fistulosum; assembly: GCA_030737815.1. Classification (NCBI taxonomy): domain Eukaryota; kingdom Viridiplantae; phylum Streptophyta; class Magnoliopsida; order Asparagales; family Amaryllidaceae; genus Allium; species Allium fistulosum. The sequence continues at coordinate 365,184,850 of CM060906.1, forward strand.
TTTTAAATAAACAATTTATTACTCAGGATAACAATATCATATGTGGTGACTTATTACAGATGTCTTATTTCAAATAACATATCATTGCTTTAGTCTCACCATTTAAATTTGAAACAAATATCCCACATGATTAAGCAAAAGATATAGATTGTTAACCCAACGATTTACTCATGGTTTTAATTTACTTTGATTAATCGTATCCATTTATTTTTAAAACCAGATTAATTGTAAATAAACCATATATTAACCCATAATAAATTTATAAAATATCATAAGTTACTCATAAGTTTAAGTCAATTAATAATAATAATTAATTACCTTTAAATTTGTCCTTCCAATTATAAAATATCATTTCTCTTTAAATCGAATGAAAATATGAGTTATCTTACGTATAATTTATCAATTCTATTCCCTCTTCTATCTTTCTTTTTTTCCTTTTCTTTTCTTTGTTTTTCCCTTTTTATTCTTTTCTTCCTTTTTCCTCTCTTTTATTTTTTTTCTTCTTTCACTTTTATTCATTTCTTTTCTTTTGCTTTTATTCTTTTCCGATTCTCTTTTTTTCCTAATTTTCTTTTTCTTATCTTTTACTTTCTTTTCTTTTACCTATAACGTTATTTTCCTTGTTCCTTTATTTTCCTCACTTTCCTATTCTTTCTATTTTATTTCCTTCTCAGCCCAACTATTTCGGCCCAGTTCCATTTCTTATTTTTTTCCCTTCCCCCTTCTCTTTACCTCCTTTCTTTCTTTCCAGACCTTTTCCCTAACTTCTTCTACATCATACACTTATCTGAGAACCGAACCATGCACCACGACGTGCATGTGCACACTTGCCCACGACCACAACCCTTGCCGCCGACCATCCTCGCCTGTCCCGTTTTACCTCCCAAACACGTTCGGCCACCTGGAATCTCCGCCAAGGCCTCCGTTCAAAAATTGACCCTTTGTAGAAAATCACCGTCCCCTTCGACCACCTTACCTCGACAACCCTAGCCACCGTGCATCACCGGACTTCGTTGAAACGAGCACCATGACCCCCTCTTTCCTTTCCCCCGGTCCGCACCTCCCATTCCTCCCCCACGACGTCGACATTTCCTCATGACCCATCATTGAACTACCCTAAAACCCTGGATCCACCTCGACCAGACAACACACCCACTAGAAAAATCGAACACTATTTTTCATATGCTCGCCACCCCTTCAGCTACCTTCCCTCTGAACTCGATGCCATGAAATCAACCCTGTCACCATAATTCAACCAAAAACCCAATTCTGGTCATCTCTTCGATTTTCCCTTTCCAAGACACTAAAAATTCCCAAATTAACATCAAAAATCATATTTTTCAACCTTGAGTCCGACGATATAAGTCATTCGTTAATTTATGATGTTTGATTTCATGCATTTGAAAGTGGCCTACTATCGGCAGCACATTTACCTCTCTATATTTGATGATATTCAATTCAACAAATTTTAAACAAAATATACACATGAATGAACAGTTTCTCTTTTTACAAAAAATCCTAAAACAGTTTAGAGGGGGAGATGGGGATTTTTAAAACTGAGCATAACATTTCTTTTTCTCTTTTCTATTCAAAACAGAATAGTGCTAATAAGAAAATGTTGAACAGGCATGTGGGTTATCTGGTTATAGTCCTTAACACATATCCATATATAAGTGAATATATGCACTTCTGTATAACCACACATCTCAGTAATACTTTAGTTTACACATTCCCAAAATATAGCCTAGGTTTTCAGTGTAGAAGAATAAATTTACTCACTGTTATGAGCAAGTGAACTACTGCTTGCTCTGTTGATGATCCCCTCCCTTTTTGAGTTGTTTTGATTCTTTTAAGTTTTGAGATGGCAGTATATTTTTTTTAGCTTGTTCGAATGAAGGGGAAAAGAAGACAGAGTAGAGGTACATAAAGGAGGAGTGTGTGCAGCTCTTCTGTCCACAACAAGCTTCTTTTACATTTCTTTGCTCTGAGGTTTTGTGACCTGATTTGATTATTTTCATGTTGATTTGCCCTTTTTATGTGTTTGACTAGATTTGGTTTTGACATTGATTTAAGGTTTTGTGTGCTTGAAATGATATGTATTTATGATGTGTTTCCCCCTTTTGTTTACATACAAATATTCATTCATATGTGCATACATACTTCATACATATGTATACAAATATGGTTTTGTCTTGTTTTTATCTTATATATTTTTACTCATATCCACAACCTTGTCTCCTTGTATACATACATACATACCTCACTTATACTTATATATAAATGTCATCAATATGTTTACTCTTATTTATATTTACATGCTTATCTATACATTTCTTATTTAATATGAACATGTATGCATATACTATACTTAATTTCCATGTACATTAGTTCATATGGTAGGTATTTATATGTATATATATATTTGTTATATACTTGTTCATAAATTTAAACATCATAAGCTTGTATATTCTTATTTATCATATATATATAGTTATACATTTTAAAAAATATTCTTCATATATTCCACTTATGTGTATTTGATATTATATATATATATATATCCACTCTTTTACAAACGTCCCTATATTTTATTTCATATGGGCATATATACATGTATATACATTCATATACTCATATATATTATTAACATCATATATTTTTTTTTTGATATTTTATTTTAATTTTTAGTAGTGGAGTATGTGTATATATATATAATTTATTTTCTAAAAGATTCATCATTATTTTTCTGAAATTCAATATTTAATATGGCCTTTAAATTAACTCATATATCTAGATATTTTAGATATCAGAAACTTATTTGCTTGATCTATTAATATTCCAATAATTTAAATTAGTTAATTTCCCAGTTAACCGACGTCAAAAATCCGGGTCGTCACATTACCCTACATCCAGTCCCGCATAAAAGTACGGATTTCTTATCAAAAATAATCTCCCAGATTACACCCTCGATTTCAAGGCCACAAGGTACACCCTCCTGTATTCGAGTTTGGGGAAAACTCTCTTGATTTACAGGCCACAAGATCACCTAATCGATTTCCAGGGCAACAATGTAATGACCCAATATTTTAGGAATTTATCTTGGAAAAATATAAATAAGATTAAAATAATTTTTAAGTAGTTTATAAAACCATGTTTAAGGGAAAGATGAGATAGCTTGATGTGGTATAATAAAATGATGTGCCTGTGTGCACAGAAAATACACATGAGTAAAGATAGATCCCTGGATACTATGAATGAGTACATGATGCTATGTATGGAAAATGTATATATATATATGTATATGTATATATATGTATATATTTACTGATAAATAAAGAAAACCCTCAAATGTGCTATATGCAGAAATATAACTAAGTATACATGTGCATATGTGTATCAGCATAAAATAATATAGATGTATATATATATATATAAGTTATTGTTTGTAAAACATATATGTAAGTATACTAACTAAGTATTAGAATTTAAACTAGTAAGAGGAAACACACAAATATGTTTTTCTCTGGTGGATAAATAAGAAGGAAACACGAGATAATAAAGTAAAGGCTAAAAATAGAAAATGGGAGGAAAAAAAAATGTATTTTGTATGGGCTGAATTAAGAAAGAAAGAAATATGTATATAATATTGCTGGAAATCAGATCACACATTTAGCATGCAAATAGACAAGAGAAAAAGCATTTTATGGAAAAGCAAGATTTCTGAAAATAACCAAAGTAGATAACCACTTTTCTCTTCACCAAATTAAGCCGGGGAGGGTAGAATCTTGGGTTCAAATAAATGCAGATAACATAATTTTCTGGTGGGAAAAAATGGCTTTAGCCAATACCTAAAACCCTAAGGAGAACTCTGTATATATATATAAGCAGCAGCCTCCTCTCCTTCTCAAAAAAAAGAACTTTGAAAAAAAAACACCATATAAAAACATAAGGCAAGTGAAGGAAAAGAGCTTGAGGCTAAAGGCAGAAGTTATCAACTAATTAAGGAAGCAAAGAAGAGAGCTAGGTGAGAAAACTCACTCAACAACTTAAGGCACCAAGTCCTAATGAAGGCAGCCAGTTATAAATTAATTTTTCTTAAAAGTGTATGTGATTGTTTTTCAGAAATTAAGGATGCATTAATGCCAAATGGTTGTTCTGGTTGTTTTATTTTGTGAATATTCTAAATATGATCAGTATGCATGAATAAGTATCTTAAAAACCCAGATCTCTTTCTGATATGATACTGGTTAGAAATATAAATAAATACCCAGAAAATAAAATGTGGAATATAAGCAAGTAGTGTTGGTTTTGGCTCAACCCAGAAGAATTAATGAGCATATGGGCTGCAATATACATATGTATATGTGCTGAGGCTTAAGATAAAAAGGAATTAGGAGTGCAATAGGCTTGCCTATGTGCTGATACTCCTGATTCAAAGAAAATATACAACAACCACCTAGCAAATAGATTTTGTGATTTAGGAAGCTTGGTCAATCTGAGTTAACTAAAGCACAGATGTTTGTAATAAAATCTTCTCATAGAGCCATGAACCAATGTTAGTTGTCTATATCTCCTTAAAATTGCAAGAACATGTTTTAATAAGTACCAATACTTAAATTGCTTGATTACCTTTGTTTGTTTATGTGAATGATGAGGAATGCTATGAGATGAATGCTTGTTTTTGTAAAATGACTCACTGATTGGGTTGCCCTGAAAAAAATTAAAAAGAGAAAGTACTTGAGAACTTGATTAGGAAATGGGGTCAAGATTACTGCAGGAATGACTTGTGTTCTTGAGTAATACAAGTTGACACATGGCTTGTTTAAGTCCTGAGATCTTTGTGTAATGGAGTGAATTAGTTCATTACAGTGTGTCCATTGATTCATAAAATTGCAGATGAGACCAGGGTAGATAAATATATCAAGGGAAGAATATTTGACATGATGAGAAACTAGAGTTTTCCCAGAAATGAAATATGAGGAGGGAATGAATGATTTAACTCATATTGGTTATTTTCTGTTTGGTGTGAATGATTATTTGATTTATGACTGAATTGTATGCCTGAGTGTATGTGCCATATCTATACAAAGTCTCTGGAAAGAAAGATTAAAGTGTACACATGCACAATGACACAGAACATGCACACAAGTATTATTTGTTTTCCAAAGGGCAGAACTTTATATATATGTACTTAATTCAATTTTGACTTAATTAATTAATTGCTTTAGTGGATTTTCTCATACCAGACATGTGTTTGACCCTAGTGTGCTAATGGCATCTGGGGTGTCTCATTTAAAATGAGGTAGCTTCAAATGCTTTTTCAGGAACAGCAGCCTCTAGGTAGGAGTAGAAGCAAGGCATTGAGAAGAAGATTATAGCATGCTAGAATTAGATAGATAAGAGCTTAAAAGATGAAATTTGCATGTATTGATATTTTAAAAATTTCCATTGTAGTAAGTATTGTGTGATGTTGGATATTTGGTTAAGTATTTTTAAGAATTTGACTTGTAACTGGAATTTAAAATATCTGGGTTTCATTATCTGGAATGTTGAAAAGTTTTATCTATAATTTTGTAAGTTAGATCCATAATAGGGATTTTATAGGAGGGTGAAGTTAGATCCATATTAGTAAATTTTATACATGTTCAGACATGATTTGTTCAGATATTGTCACACCAGTACCTTTGTAATTTTAACATGAAATCTGAATTTCTTTTTACTAAAGCTTTAGGCAAAATGCATTTTAAGACCCACTGAAATATGCCTGAACAGAGAGTCTATTTAACCCATGCTTTTCTTTGCTGAGTATCCATATGTCTGAGGAAACTCACCCCGGACTGCATTTCATTTAGTCTTGTATTTTGGTATTAAGGAATCAAACTTCTAGAATATGATAACTCACTTAAGAATATCCCAGATATGAGTTTGCATATAAGGTAGATTTTATAGGAAAGCAAACATAGAAAATGATAGAGGCTTATATCATTTTCAGAGCACAGACACTACACTATTAATTTTTATAGATAATCATAACATAATTATCTAGTTTTATGGATCATATTTTATAGAGGATCCAGCAAGCTATCAAGGATTAAAAATCATACTGTTACCTATATGAATAAGATTTTATTACATAAATAAAAATTAAGCTATGTGGGGATTGATTAAATCTAATCAATCAATGTAACCTCTTGTTTGCCATAACCTTATTAAGCAAGAGGGGCACATGCATCTTCATATGTGTGTGCATATCCTTGTGGTTGCACTGATATATCTATATTGGTAAAACTTTTGATCCTGGATAAAGTTGTTTATTGGAAAAGAAAAATGACCCTGGGGAAATATATTTGTTAATAAATGATATATATATATACTTTGTAAAAAAAATCCTTACAAAATGAAGGTAGAAAAGAGAGGGTCATTGCATTTGGTATCAGAGCTATGTTATTAAACATAGCAGAAATAAAGATCAAGTTCTCTAATAGAAATAAAATTTAAAGAGACTAAATATATAGCAATGTTTTCAGTGTAAATAAAACGACTGAAATAATAAAATTACCAATCAAACTAACCAGCTATGTAAATTATTATTAGCAAACTATGGTAGGAAGACCACCAAATCAGGGAGCAGGATCTTCCAATGCACCACCAATGGTCAATCTGCAAGACTTGGTGAGAGCATTTAGGGATGGGGCAGGACAAAGGCAAGAAAATCCCTATGAAGAACTCTCAAAATTACTTAAGACATATATTCATTTAGGAGGCAAAGGCTTTGAAGGGACAGAGAGTATTATGGAAATTCAAGCATGGTTGAGAACATTGGATAGAATTTTCAATGACATGCAACTTGATGATCAAAGAAAGAGGCAAGTGGCTTCGAGACAGCTAAAAGGAGTAGCTTTAAGCTGGTGGGAAGTAATCATTGCAGGAAGAAATGAGAATGAGATCACTTGGATCAATTCAAAGAGATGTTGGAAGCAAGGTTTGTACCAGCATCAGCTAAGACTACCTTGCTAGAAGAATTTATTAGACTTAGGCAAGGAACTTTGACTGTCATAGAATACACTCAAAAGTTTGAAGGGCTTTCCACATATGGAGCAATGCTTGTAGCAGATGAAGCATCCAAAAATGATAGATACATAAAAGGTTTGAACTGAGGACTTAGCAGAGCCATGTTACCCTATGCTGACAGGACCTTTGACCACGTGATAGACTTAGCTTTGAGGTTGGAGCAGCATGACAAGGAAAGGGAAAAATTTAGAAATTTCAAGAACAATAACAGTAAGAAGGGTAAGGGGAGATATCATCCTTATGATAAGAAGAAAGAAGAGGCCAGTACTAAGTCTACTGGGGATATTAAAGCTAAGGAAACCAAGAAGATTGTGTGCCATCAATGTGGAAAAGAAGGACATATCAAACCAAGATGTCCAGAATTGAAAGGAGGAGCTTTCAAGTGTTATTTATGTGGGAAAGAAGGGCACATGAAAAGAAATTGTCCTGAGAATAAGCAGCAAGGAAAATTAGCAAACTTGGAAGGAAAAGGCAGAACAGTGGAGATCAATGCTGAGAAGCACTGTCAAGTGGAAGGTACACTATTTATTTGTAATGTACCCATAACAGTAGTATATGATACTGGAGCAACTCATTCCTTAATTTCCTATGAATTAGTTAAAATGCTGAAATTAAGCTGCATATTGGTTGAATCCCCTTTACATATACAAAGTCCACTGGGAAGTTCTAGTGTTTTAAACATGATCTGTGTGGATGTGGGATTAAACATAGGAGGAGATATTTTTATTTCCAATTTATATGTTTTAAATTACCCAAATATAGGTGTTATTTTGGGAGTAGACTGGTTAAGACAATTCAAGGCCATAATTAACTTAGACTCATCCACCATATCATTGCAAAACCATGGAAGCCAGAGGATCACAATTTTGTGTGACGTGTCCAAGGGAAGAAAATTGTGTCATTTGATTGATTTGGGTAAAGATTCCATTGAACATATTATTGAGGAAATTCCCATAGTTAATGAATACTTGGATGTTTTTGAGGAGGTTAATGGTGTTCCAAATCATAGGCCAGTGGAATTCCAAATTCATTTAGTTCCAGGAGTAAGCCCAGTGATTAAAAAGCCAACAAGAATGGGGCCAAATGAACTAAAAGAATTAAAGAAACAATTAGAGGAATTAGAAAAAAAGGGTTTTATAAGACCCAGTAATTCTTGCTGGGGGGGCACCAGTGGTGTTTGTTAAGAAACAAGATGGTACTTTGAGACTTTGCATAGATTATAGGGAATTAAACAAGGTAACCATTAAAAATAAATACCCACTGCCAAGAATAGATGATCTTTTTGATCAATTGGCTGGAGCAAGAGTATTCTCTAGGCTAGATTTAGCATCTGGTTTTCATCAAATGAAGGTGGAAGAATCAAGCATCAAGTACACTGCCTTTAACACTAGATATGGGTTGTATGAATTTTTGGTTATGCCATTTGGCTTAACCAATGCACCATCATACTTTGTAGATTTAATGAACAGAACCTTTAGAGATTATTTAGACAAGTTTGTGCTTATTTTTATAGATGACATTTTAATTTATTCCAAAACAATGGAAGAGCATGAAAGTCATCTGCACATGGTTTTGTCTAGACTAAGGGAAAAAGACTTAAAGGCAAAATACTCAAAATGTGAATTTTGGAAAGAAGAAGTGCATTTTCTTGGCCATGTTATATCTGCCCAAGGAATTTCTGTGAACCCCAATAAAGTAGTGGCTATTCAAGCATGGAAGAGGCCAAGCACTGTGAGTGAAGTGAGGTCATTTATGGGGATGGCAGGGTATTATAGGAGGTTTATAAAAGATTTTTCAAAAATTTCTACACCACTTACTAACCTAACCAGAAAGAACCAAGCTTTTGTTTGGTTAGAAAAATGTGAAAAGTCTTTTGAACAGTTGAAGGAGGCATTGGTGAATGCTCCAATTTTAAAGGTACCTCATGGAAATGAAGAATTAGTTGTATACACTAATGCTAGTGGATTTGGCTTGGGTGCAGTGTTGATGCAACAAGGCCAAGTCATTGCATATGCATCCAGACAACTTAAACCCCATGAAGTTAGGTATGCCACACATGATCTTGAATTAGCAGCTGTGATCTATGCTTTGAAACTTTGGAGACATTATTTGTTAGGCACTAAGTTTGAACTTTACACTGACCATAAGTCTCTAAAATATTTATTTTCACAAAAATATTTGAACATGAGGCAACATAGATGGGTGGAGTTCTTAGCTGCCTATGACTTTGACATACTCTATACACCAGGCAAAGCAAACAAAGTTGCAGATGCTCTAAGTAGACAGCATGCTAAATTGGCTATGATGATGATTGAAGAATTTAAGGACTTGTCTTTGCTAATTGAGTTAGAAATTGGGGAGAATGGTTGTGTGCACATTGATGAGAAGATGCATGGTGCACAAGAAAATAAAGGGAAGTTAAGCCTAATGACACTTCAACCTGATTTAATTCTGAAGGTAGAAAAAATGCAAGAACATGATGCAAACTTATTAGAGAAGAAAATTCTCCTATCAAAAGGGGAGGAAGTGATGAATTACCATATTGATAAAAATGGTTATATGAGATACCAAAATAGGATGTGTGTGCCAGAGGACACCGAATTGAAGAAAGAGATATTGAATGAATATCACAGAAGCAAATACTCCATACACCCAGGCAACACAAAAATGTACCAAAATTTGAAAAGAGACTTCTGGTGGAAGGGGATGGAATCAGATATAGCTAAATACATTGCCAAATGTATGACTTGCCAACAAGTCAAGTCTGAAACCCAAAGGCCATCAGGGTTGATGCAGCCTCTTAGTGTACCACAGTGGAAGTGGGAAGATATATCTATGGATTTCATAGATGGGCTGCCTAGATCTAAGAGAGGAAATACAAGTGTATGGGTGATAGTTGATAGGCTAACCAAAGTAGCACACTTCATCCCAATCAAGTCAGAAAGGACAGCACCAAAATTAGCTCAAATTTTTATGAAGGAAGTGGTAAAATTGCATGGCATTCCCAAAACCATTGTGAGTGATAGGGATACCATCTTCACCTCAAAATTCTGGAGAAGCTTTCAAGAAGCAATGGGAAGTGAACTATGTTTAAGTACTGCCTACCATCCTCAGTCAGATGGGCAGATTGAGGTAGTAAACAAGGTTTTGGAGGACATGTTGAGAGCATGTGTATTGGATTTTGGGGGCAATTGGGAAGATTATCTTCATCTAGTCGAATTTACATACAACAACAGCTATCAAAGCACCATAGGAATGGCTCCATTTGAAGCCTTATATGGTAAGCCTTGTTTGTCACCTGTTTGTTGGGTAGAAGCAGGAGAAAGGGTTATTTTAGGGCCTGAGTACATACAAGAAACTAAGGAGAAAATTGAGTTGATAAGGAGAAGGATGGCAGCAGTACAAGATAGGCAAAAGAAATTTGCAGACAAGAAAAGGAGGCTGGTAGAATATGAAGTGGGAAATTTTGTTTTCATCAAAATCTCACCTATGAAAAATGTGCTGAGATTTGGGAAACAAGGCAAGTTAACCCCAAGATATATTGGACCATACAAAATTCTGGAAAGAATTGGTCCCTTGGCATATAAGTTGGAATTGCCAGAAAACATGCAAGGCATACATGATGTTTTTCATGTATCACAACTGAGAAGGTGGGTACATGACAAGGTAGAAATTCTGGAGACTCCAACCCAAGTGCAGATAAATCCTAATTTGATTTATGAAAAAGATCCAGTAGGGATTTTGGCAAAGGATGTGAAGAAATTAAGAAATAAATCACTGAAACTTGTAAAAGTACAGTGGAGTCTTGATCCCAGTGATTGCACATGAGAATTAGAGGACAAGGTTAGGATGAGCTACCCTAAGCTATTTTCAGATTAGAGGTAAATCTAATTTTTTTTATTTGCTTTTCTTTTGGATGCATGTATTTTTAGTTATTATCATAGAACTAGAAATCTAAGTGGTTGAGGAGTATTTGTTCTCTGGTTTAAGCTTGGAAAAATTGTGGGACACAATTCCTAAAAGGTGGGGTGTATGTAATGACCCAATATTTTAGGAATTTATCTTGGAAAAATATAAATAAGATTAAAATAATTTTTAAGTAGTTTATAAAACCATGTTTAAGGGAAAGATGAGATAGCTTGATGTGGTATAATAAAATGATGTGCCTGTGTGCACAGAAAATACACATGAGTAAAGATAGATCCCTGGATACTATGAATGAGTACATGATGCTATGTATGGAAAATGTATATATATATATATATGTATATGTATATATATATATTTACTGATAAATAAAGAAAACCCTCAAATGTGCTATATGCAGAAATATAACTAAGTATACATGTGCATATGTGTATCAGCATAAAATAATATAGATGTATATATATATATATATAAGTTATTGTCTGTAAAACATATATGTAAGTATACTAACTAAGTATTAAAATTTAAACTAGTAAGAGGAAACACACAAATATGTTTTTCTCTGGTGGATAAATAAGAAGGAAACACCAGATAATAAAGTAAAGGCTAAAAATAGAAAATGGGAGGAAAACAAAAATGTATTTTGTATGGGCTGAATTAAGAAAGAAAGAAATATGTATATAATATTGCTGGAAATCAGATCACACATTAGCATGCAAATAGACAAGAGAAAAAGCATTTTATGGAAAAGCAAGATTTCTGAAAATAACCAAAGTAGATAACCACTTTTCTCTTCACCAAATTAAGCCGGGGAGGGTAGAATCTTGGGTTCAAATAAATGCAGATAACATAATTTTCTGGTGGGAAAAAATGGCTTTAGCCAATACCTAAAACCCTAAGGAGAACTCTGTATATATATATAAGCAGCGGCCTCCTCTCCTTCTCAAAAAAAAGAACTTTGAAAAAAAACACCATATAAAAACATAAGGAAAGTGAAGGAAAAGAGCTTGAGGCTAAAGGCAGAAGTTATCAACTAATTAAGGAAGCAAAGAAGAGAGCTAGGTGAGAAAACTCACTCAACAACTTAAGGCACCAAGTCCTAATGAAGGCAGCCAGTTATAAATTAATTTTTCTTAAAAGTGTATGTGATTGTTTTTCAGAAATTAAGGATGCTTTAATGCCAAATGGTTGTTCTGGTTGTTTTATTTTGTGAATATTCTAAATATGATCAGTATGCATGAATAAGTATCTTAAAAACCCAGATCTCTTTCTGATATGATACTGGTTAGAAATATAAATAAATACCCAAAAAGTAAAATGTGGAATATAAGCAAGTAGTGTTGGTTTTGGCTCAACCCAGAAGAATTAATGAGCATATGGGCTGCAATATACATATGTATATGTGCTGAGGCTTAAGATAAAAAGGAATTAGGAGTGCAATAGGCTTGCCTATGTGCTGATACTCCTGATTCAAAGGAAATATACAACAACCACCTAGCAAATAGATTTTGTGATTTAGGAAGCTTGGTCAATCTGAGTTAACTAAAGCACAGATGTTTGTAATAAAATCTTCTCATAGAGCCATGAACCAATGTTAGTTGTCTATATCTCCTTAAAATTGCAAGAACATGTTTTAATAAGTACCAATACTTAAATTGCTTGATTACCTCTGTTTGTTTATGTGAATGATGAGGAATGTTATGAGATGAATGCTTGTTTTTGTAAAATGACTCACTGATTGGGTTGCCCTGAAAAAAATTAAAAAGAGAAAGTACCTGAGAACTTGATTAGGAAATGGGGTCAAGATTACTGCAGGAATGACTTGTGTTCTTGAGTAATACAAGTTGACACATGGCTTGTTTAAGTCCTGAGATCTTTGTGTAATGGAGTGAATTAGTTCATTACAGTGTGTCCATTGATTCATAAAATTGCAGATGAGACCAGGGTAGATAAATATATCAAGGGAAGAATATTTGACATGATGAGAAACTAGAGTTTTCCCAGAAATGAAATATGAGGAGGGAATGAATGATTTAACTCATATTGGTTATTTTCTGTTTGGTGTGAATGATTATTTGATTTATGACTGAATTGTATGCCTGAGTGTATGTGCCATATTTATACAAAGTCTTTGGAAAGAAAGATTAAAGTGTACACATGCACAATGACACAGAACATGCACACAAGTATTATTTTTTTTCCAAAGGGCAGAACTTTATATATATGTACTTAATTCAATTTTGACTTAATTAATTAATTGCTTTAGTGAATTTTCTCATACCAGACATGTGTCTGACCCTAGTGTGCTAATGGCATCTGGGGTGTCTCATTTAAAATAAGGCAGCTTCAAATGCTTTTTCAGGAACAGCAGCCTCTAGGTAGGAGTAGAAGCAAGGCATTGAGAAGAAGATTATAGCATGCTAGAATTAGATAGATAAGAGCTTAAAAGATGAAATTTGCATGTATTGATATTTTAAAAATTTCCATTGTAGTAAGTATTGAGTGATGTTGGATATTTGGTTAAGTATTTTTAAGAATTTGACTTGTAACTGGAAATTAAAATATCTGGGTTTCATTATCTGGAATGTTGAAAAGTTTTATCTATAATTTTGTAAGTTAGATCCATAATAGGGATTTTATAGGAGGGTGAAGTTAGATCCATATCAGTAAATTTTATACATGTTCAGACATGATTTGTTCAGATATTGTCACACCAGTACCTTTGTAATTTTAACATGAAATCTGAATTTCTTTTTACTAAAGCTTTAGGCAAAATGCATTTTAAGACCCTCTGAAATATGCCTGAACAGAGAGTCTATTTAACCCATGCTTTTCTTTGCTGAGTATCCATATGTCTGAGGAAACTCACCCCGGACTGCATTTCATTTAGTCTTGTATTTTGGTATTAAGGAATCAAACTTCTGGAATATGATAACTCACTTAAGAATATCCCAGATATGAGTTTGCATATAAGGTAGATTTTATAGGAAAGCAAACATAGAAAATGATAGAGGCTTATATCATTTTCAGAGCACAGACACTACACTATTAATTTTTATAGATAATCGTAACATAATTATCTGGTTTTATGGATCATATTTTATAGAGGATCCAGCAAGCTATCAAGGATTAAAAATCATACTGTTACCTATATGAATAAGATTTTATTACATAAATAAAAATTAAGCTATGTGGGGATTGATTAAATCTAATCAATCAATGTAACCTCTTGTTTGCCATAACCTGATTAAGCAAGAGGGGCACATGCATCTTCATATGTGTGTGCATATCCTTGTGGTTGCACTGATATATCTATATTGGTAAAACTTTTGATCCTGGATAAAGTTGTTTATTGGAAAAGAAAAATGACCCTGGGGAAATATATTTGTTCATAAATGATATATATATATATATATATATACACTTTGTAAAAAAAATCCTTACAAAATGAAGGTAGAAAAGAGAGGGTCATTGCAAACAATCACACCCAATTGATTTCAAGGCTCAACCGCACCTTTTACTCAACAGATTGATTTACAAATAATCCTATAACTCTGAATAGCACTGAGATCTTATGGAGAGAGTGGCAGAGAATCAAATAAGAGATAATCAAGTTTGATTCACTTGGTATTTTGGTAGAGTATAGTTTGGGATTCTTTAGGATAAATGTGGAAGATGATGAGAAGAGAAAACAAGTGAAATCTTATTATAAATTCGTTTTGGAACTGCTGGTATTTATAGGAAATCAACAACCATATCTATTCGTGAAAGGATACGACGAATAGACACTTATTTTGAAATTTTGAATTATGAATTTAACTGGCACCATGGCGACATGGGGGGTTGAGGGATGTCGACATGCTCTAGGCAAAATTGATGATTTTGATTTTCTTATTAATTGTTTCCTATAATTTGTCAAAACAATTTCTAAACTTTGTTAATATATTTGAATATAGTTTAAACATATAAAAAATTTTAGAAAGTAATTTTTAATATATATAATCTTAATCTATAAGGTGATTTAAAATTTGAGTAAATAAATATTTTAAAGCTAAATATTTAAAACAAGAGATAGTTTGAAATCAATGATAATTTTGAAATCAAAATATTAAAAATGAAAAAGATAGTTTTGAGGCTAAAATATTTCAAATAAAAGAGATGTCTTTTTGAAAAGAAGGTTTTGAAAACATTTAAAATAAGAGATATATTTTTGAAAAACATTTTTATAAAATTAGTGGATATCAAAATAGGACCACTATATGTTCCACTAGATATTGTCGTGGGTTCCATCCCTTTAATAGGCTCGAAGTGGATTCCATTCCATGAATAAATTACGAATAAAGATGTAAGTGCTTTCAAGATGTTTTAATGTAATTCTAGACTCAATACTTATCTTGTACTATTAAAATCTTGAACTCTTGATAACTTGATTTCTTGATACTCATGAGTCTTCAATCTTGATTTCTTTGATCTTTAAATTCATCAGTCTTGTATCTCTATACTGTACAGTATTCATTCTTGGTACCTGCATGTTTATATCCTGCATATACATACATACATACACACACACACACACACACATATATATATATATATCTAAACTATAATGTTAGTATTTATATTTTATAACAAGTCCTAAGGTTGTTGTCATCAAAACCATCCTTCTCAAGGACTAACAAAAACATCATCAAAATCAAACAAGATAGAGAGTAAAACAAGCTAGAAGCAACCCGAAAACAAAGGAGCAACACGGGAAAAAGCAGGGCAAACAAATGGCCCCCTTGGTAGACCGCCAGTTCGACCTCTCAAATCCATAGGTCGACCGTATGGTTGACCTATGTGAAGGCCTAGTCGACCTAGCGGTCAACCTAGGTAGCCTTCTCATGCGAATTCAATTTCCAGTGCTAATGCATGCGCGAACTGATTTTCAAGCAGAAGTTTAGCATAGCATATGAGTGGAAACCAAATTTTGCAAGCATATAGAACAACACATAAGCTATAAACTGAAGAAAATCCGGCAGCATTTCATTGTAGGAATTGAAAGTTACAGTTGCTCAAAGTAGGCGCTCATATCAGATTTCATAGAGGTAAGAAAAATAAAATAGCAAACGATTACAAAGCAGAAATTTGCACAGAATACTGCTCTATGAGCATGGCATTAGCTAGAGATTGTGAGATTTAACTCACCTTGCTATTTGAGATGATCAAACCTCGGATTTATGCTAAAAGATTGAAGCTTTAAGGAGGAAACTACTTCAAAAACATGTAAAACTTTAATAAAAAGACATGCAAGAAGAACAAATACTGTAAATTAGAAAATCTTCTCTGAAATTAGAAATTAGATGAAACTACATGGTTTGGAGTTGGATTACCTATTGATTTATTCTCTAGATTGCAAAAGATTTTAATTTGATGAATTTACTTGAAGAAATTGGTTTGAATTTGCAATTTGGTGAAGAGGGGTTTTTATTTTCTTGTTTACTGGTTTTGAGAAGAAGGAAGACAATGCAAATGAACGTACAATAAGTAATTTCCTCCTTTTCTTAATCAGGCTATGAACACTAATGGGCTTGGACCTAAAAAATAAAAGAAAATAACATGGCTTATGTTAAATAATCAGCACTTATATTATAAAGGCTTCATATTTACACTAATTACCAAAACAAAAATGCATTTTCTTCATAGTTTTACATAAGAAAATATGTAGACTTAAACATTTACAAAATAAAACATTTTCCACCACATAAAAAGATAAATTTATATTTTTAAAACATTATTATTATTAAAATCCTTTATTTCACAATAATACACAATTTTCACCAAGTAAATGTAAAAGTTTACATTTTTTACTTCTAAAATTCAACCAAAATTATTTTCTTACTTAGAAAAAATATTACAAACCATTTTACACTCAAATTTATAATTAAACTCATTTTAAACCAGTTTCCATCTTTTTATTTAGATAAATAACCTTTAAAAAAATCACATACTTTAAAGAAATTGGCAATAATTAATACAATTATTTTATTTTCTCTAAATAAAACCCGTTTTCCATTTATTATTAACCCAAATAAATAAAATAAAGTTCCAAACTTTATTTTTCTCATTTTATTTTCAAAATTCATTGTCTATTCCAAATAAACAATGTAAAACTTCCAATTTTATTTTAATTTTAACAGGTAATCTCCAAAATTAGGGTTGTTACAGACTTCCCCCTTTAACAAAATTGCCTCCTCGCAATTTCTAGAGAAGAGTTTGTATTCAACATAATTATTTCATCAATCAAAAGAAGGATAGACAAGCATGAGATCAAAACTCCTCGTTTTCAACTGAAGATGAAAGAAGACCAAGATGAAATTGCTCGATAAATTATATGATTACCCGAATATATTCGTTGGGATTAGCGGACTATAGAATATCTTCAATCAATACCCCATGATTTCGAAGGCATCTCGCCTTCGAACAAGAACACAAAAGCAAAATGCGACCCAAAAATCAATCGAAAGAGATTGATTTCACAAAAGTTTCTCGAATAGAGTTGGGATTTAGCATCCCTTCATGTAGACTCCAATCAACAAGACGATGACTTTTCGTGTGTCACTATGGAAGAAGCCACACCGACATGAGACTAACAACAAGAGAAGTAAGAAAACCCGATAAGAGATGGTTACTTCAAAGGTCACTAAACTAAAAATGATCGAAAAATGCAAGTCATTAGAAATTTGCACTAAGGTAAAGTAAACACAAGGAACCAAAATAGATAAAAAAAATTAATCTACCATCAAAATTTATTAGAGTATCAAAACTCATTACCTTCAAAATCCATAATCTAAATTTCCAATATTTGAAAGTTTACAAAACTTTTTAATATAGCATCTTTTAGTAATAAATATATTTAAACTCATATTCTTTCTTGTAACAAGATTAATACTTCCAAAAGAGTTTTATAAATTCATATCAATAAATTCTCAAGATAAAGCTTAAAATTTTACCACTCTTTATTATTTAAACACCCAAAAATTTCAAAACAAGCTTCATCTTCAACATGTATAACTCATATTAAAATATTCAATAAACATTTACTTTTCAATAAAGTATTATCTCATTTAAAATATACCATTTCAACAATAAAACATATCTATATTCAAACACATAAATTTTAATTATCCTAATGGCATTGCCTTGCCATTGGTTTATAATAAATAACCCTATCGATTGGCTACATATGTCTTTTAAAATAAAATTTAATTCTCAAACCATTTTAATTTATTTCCAAATTTAATCTCATTAATAATCAATTTATCATGTCTAATTGTCTCATCACAACGTTTAGGAAATTCCTGTCGATGACGTTGGCCAAACGCATCGACTAGAATTCTTAAAGCACTCGATGGATAACCCAACAGAAAGCCATTTTCTATAAAAGAAAATACCTCATATATAATATTCAAAATTTTCTTTGTTTATCTCAAAAACAAAATCCAATTTCTCTTAGAAACACATCTTCAATTTCTAAAAAATTTGAAAACTCAATTTTTACTGCTTATTCTTAAAACCAAGGAACACAAATTAAGATCATCGAAATATTCCAATAATACTTGATCCTCGAGATTGACGAAACAAACTAGAGCGTTCTTCAAACCTAATGGTATAACGATCTTCTCACAAAATTATACAAGTGCGGAAAGCGGTCAGAGGAATGCTATCCTCCGCGGCTCTTATCACATGAAAATTGGTGTAGGGTCAAGCTAAGGAATGACCCTAACACCATCTTAATAAATTAAAAAGAGATCAATAAGATATAAGTGTAATGGCAAGATATTTTCTCAAATGAGAAGAAGAACACAAACAACATATCATTACTTCGGGCGAAGTAATATCACAAAGTCTTTTAACGAATGATCATCTAAAGAGGGTATCTCAAAAGAAGTAAACTGGCAATATCACAAGAATCACCTCATTTCCTTAGTGGACTTCCTCATGGAAGGATGACCGAAAGGCTAAGAACCGGGAATGAGGTCAATACAATACTCGATTTCCCGATTGGGTGTCATACCCGAACGGACTCACAGAAATCAGCAGGGTCACAATGACTGGAATTCGAGATATATAATTAACATCTCAATACTCAAGAGTGAATACAGAGACTTCAGAAGCATCATTAACATTCCAAAGACAAGAAAAACAAATCGACTAAATTAGGATACCAATATATAGTATCCTATGAATCACATAATGTGGCTAGATAATATGCAAGCCACTTCATCTCAAATCAATCCAAACTCTAGATAGGAAATAGCATGCTAATATGCACGAAAAGATAAACTATAAGGAACAACTTTAAAATTCTCATACATCATGCCTAAATATTGTGGATCCCTTCAATAGGATTCGCAATCCTCAAAGAAATCGCAAGATAAGAACATAAAAAAGAATCAACAAATTCCTCCGTTACGGATGTGTGTCAAGCATCCGTATTGAAGAGGACTCGAATAAAATCACCACGATTAAGATTACCCCTAAGATAGGATATCATCCATTCAATCTTTGGAATACTACGGAATAAATATATCCCTAGACATATCCCAAATTATCTATTGCAAAAGATACAAAAAAACAAAGGACACAGAGATTAAGGGATTCGTACACTCGTACTATACTTGGATTTATCATAATATATGCTTCTGTTCTGTATTTATCATATTTTGTTCTAAACTCAGCTCTAATACCAAGCTATGTTGCCCCACCCTGAGACCCACATTAACAAAGAGAATTACTGGGTAATTCTATCTACTAACGTGGAGAATAGGGCTGGTTAGGAGTGACCATCTATAGCCTTGTCTTAAATATCCATTGAATACGTCGATAAATGCTCTAATATATTTTTTCTAACTCAAGTGGATCGACATATCCAATAAACACTTAATATAAAACTATAGGTGGCTAATGGATCTATCAGAACAAAATACAACAACTAAATGTACATCACATCACAGAACCGAAAATAGATATATATATACATATATATTGATACATCCCAATATAATACAATTAATACATCATAAGTGGTATAATGACCACACTATATATAATGAGTCAACAATATACATCTCAAAGACAACTCCAAAAAGACAACAACTATAAAAGATGATATGCCGATAACCAAGCGGAAGCATCAATCAAAGCAAAGTTGCAGATATCAAACCTGAAACAACTTAGTCTGACCCGAGTATAAAATACACGGGTTAGTCTAGCTAAAACATCAGATTAATAAGAATAGATGATAATATGAAGCATAAGGAAAGGGTAGAGTATCCTCTCGAACGAAAAGAAATAATAATAAGAGTATAACATAATTTGACATAAGGAAAATGATGATTATTATTCTTGAATGAGAAGAAATGATAAGAAGAACCTGTCCATAACTCAAGTGAACCAATTTCACTTAAGTGTATGAAACCTTGAAAGAAGTAAACTCAATGATTATACTCTACTAAGAATCATACACGCCTCATATCATCGGTGAAAACCCAATAACAACTATAATGGTTTCGATGAACCATATCTCCTAAATAGGAGAAATCACAAATCTCGCTAAATTGGCAAACACAAATATTCTCAAAATAGAGAAATTCCAAAACTCAAAATACGCCTCATCTCATCGGCATATACAAAGCTCAAAACGCAAAGGAATGGCAATATGAATCTCAAAACAGAATCATCTCAAAACTCAATTATGCCTCATCTCATCGGAAAATAAATAGAACTCAAATCTCAAACTCGCCAAAATGGGCAAACCCAAAATATATCCTCAAAATCAAGAAATCATCAAAACTCATAACTCAAGGAACCCAATAAGAGTTCAAAACCTCATAAATGAAATCACCATATATAGATAAAATCTCATATAGCTCTAGGCTATAAAATATAAGAAAAAGCATCTCAAAATGGTGAAATCATAATAAAACAGAAAATTCAGAAAACCCGGATTGGCCAGATACCTCATTGCATGCCGAAGCAATGCTGTTCGTGCCACCTCTTGTCCAATACTGTATAATAGGTACCTCTCTCTTGGTGACCGAAGTCATGTAAACATCGTGACGACTGTAATCGTAATACATTTTGATGACCGAAGTCGTAGAACATCGTGACGACCGAAGTCGTAGAACATCGTGACGACCGAAGTCGTAGAACATCGTGATGACCCGACGGTTTATAGTACTGGCATACATCGTGAATGTATCACAAAATCACAGATAGGAACCCGAAAAGTGGTAACGTGCTTCCCATACCACATGTTCTTACTAAATGGTTTACTAACCGCTAGTCAATGCCACACTAGAAAACATCATAAAATCATAAATCTTAGAAAATCATACCATGCCTCGTCTCATCGGCAAGTATCAAAAGACACATCATAACTTGTCTCATCACATCGACAAGTAAAAACATCGTGATGGTTTCTTTTAAACCATAAATCTCAAAACAGAAATCTCAAACTCAAGATTTGCCTCATGTCATCGGCAAGTATAAAATACATCGTGATGGTCCTCATCGACCATACTCTTAGAATAGGAGATCTCAAACCATAAAACTCGCCAAATATTGGCCATCTCAGATAATTCCTATAAATAGGAATTATAAAACTCAAAATACGCCATAAAATGGCAAAACAACCCAGAATAGATAACCTCTAATAGATTCGATCGTACAAGTCCGGAATTAACCGAAACAGTAAACTCATGTGTCCCATACCACGTGTTTTACTAAATCGTTTAATTTTCTTTCTCATACATTTGAATAGTGCAAAAAAATGTGTATTTTATATTTAAAATAATTTATTAGAGAAAACTAGCTTTTAAAACTATTTTTCGAAAACGATTATTGAAACCAATATTTTGAATTCCTTTATTATAGAAAATAAATAGATTTTATAACTTAAAAATACTTTAAAAATATTATATAATAATTATTTAAAATGCCAATTTATTTTGAAAATTATTTCAAAGTCGTTTGGAGAAAACCGTGCTCGAAAACAATTAAAAACAAAGAAAATACCTCAGAACCGATAACTCAAATTCAATTCAAATTCAATTCTAATTCAACTCAAAATCAATTCAAATTTGAATTTCAAATTCTCAAATTTAGCTAGCTTATTGATAGGCATCATAGCTTTCAAAACATCATGTAACGACCCGTATTTTTACGGATCGACAAATTCGTCAAAATCTGGCATTCTTAGCGTTGTTAAGTCATTTCAGATTTTAGGCAAAATTTTGTTCAAGTCCTAGGTCGTAAACAACCTAAGTGATAAGTCGTGACCGACTTAAGTGGTTTAGGCGACCTAAGGAAGTGTAGATGGCGACCTAAGCATTCTGGGGTTAGGTCGTAGGGGAGATAGGTCGTGTGATAACTTAGGTCGTGGGGTAGAGTTAGGTCGGCAATGACCTAAGGACTAAACGAGTTAGCGAGTTAAGGTGTTAAGTTGTAAGCGACTTATGTCTGGGTAAAGTTAGGTCGTAAGCAACCTAAGCACTGTGTTTAGATAAGTCGCGCAAAGGCTTAAGTCGTAAGTCGCGTGCAGATGTTAGGTCGCGAAGGTGTTAGGTCAGAGGAGCATAAGTCGCGACACTATTAGGTCGTAGGTCGTATCCTAGTTGACTCGTTAAGGTGGTATAGATGATGGGTCGAGTGTGTGCTAAGTCGTTAGGTCGTAGAGGCACACATGAGCTTAGGTCGTAGGTTGCTGGGTACGTTAAGTCGTAGACGACTTAGGAGTTGAGTCATAACCCGGTTAAGTCGTAACCTAGTTATCTGTTAAGTCGGAGGCCCTGCTAAGTTATAAGTCGTAGACTAGTGGGTTTTGATAAGTCGTAGGTCGGCAAAGCATTAAGTCGTAGAACGTGAGAATGCGTGTGTATGTTAAGACGTATCTTCGTTAGGTCGTATAGGCGCATGTGTTAAGTCGTTACCGACTTAGGGGTTAGTTGCTGAGTCATAGGTCGTAAGGCAGAGGGAGGCTTAAGTCGGAGACGACCTAAGAAGGCAGACGAGTTAAGGAATTTCAGCTATAAATAGGAGGGCTTTGTTCCATTTTTGGGATCCGGATTTCGAAGCGACGAAGTGCTGCCATTTTGAGAGCTCGGCTTCTACACTTCTTCACTTCTTTTCTCCACTCTAATCTAGTGATTCCTTCCATCCAAATCGAAGATCAAGTCGAAGATTCAAGAGCTTAGATTGAAGATCTTCATCCTTTGAAGTGAGATTTCATCGTTTGAAGCGGATTCGTGATAGATCGAGCTAGATCCTTCGCTGTCCAGATCTGAAGTGTGTTGATTTGGGGTTGTTTAGGTGATTTGGTGAGTGGTGATTATCTCTCACACGGATCCAAAGGAGTATATCAGATCGTTGGCTTGATTTGGTGTTAAAATAGTGATTTCCATGCATTTTCCTAATCACATGTGTAGATCCGTATAGATTCATTGTTCATGATGATTTGACATCCATCTTACTACATGTTAACCTATGCAAGTTCATTCATCAAGATTGTAGAGATATTGTTCATGTTTTCATGCTTATTAGACTTTCAACTCTTTAATTACGAAATTACCATTATTGTGATAATTGTCTACTTAGATCATATTTAAATGCTTGATTGTTTGGATTAATGTTTGATTTGGTTGATTGCTATGAATTAGATGATTGATGATTTGATTTAGACCGAAGATGATTCAAAAGCTAAGAGAAAGGCTCTTGAATTGGGAAAGCTGCTTGTGGCATATGTAGCGGATGATGAAGCTCTTATGCATAGATTCGATGATGATGTTGAGATGAGACTTTGCGAGGATGTGATGAAGCGAAGCATGATATGAGATAGTCTTGGTCTAATCCAGACGGGATCATTCCAAGCATGTTGATAACTCGGTGATATGGTTCGAGTTGAGGATAATGGTTTGCTCGAGAGGCGCTTGAGCTAGTATGGAAATAGTCGTCGGGGAGGATGACTAGGAGGCTGAGGTCTTATCATTGTTGAAGGTTCTAGCATGCTCAAAGCAAGAGTACGTTGGCCAGATTCGATAGTCCCTGAAGGCTAATGATTGATAGTCAAGTACTCTGGGCAGATTCGATAGTCCTAGGTACGGGTCACGATGACGTGCGGGAGTTATGTCTAGAACCGGGGTTTCCATTAGCCCTTGACGGACGGCTGAAAGAATGTGTCGGTCATTCAGTTAACGGTGATATCGAAGCAATGATAACAGTGATAGCCAGAGTCATGGATGTTTGGTTGTATCGTCATTCGGTCTCAAGAGCGGTATTTTCTGGGTGCTTATCTGATCTTGGTTTAGGCCTTGGGGGTTTGTACTCGGAAAACATCGCCCTTGACTCGAGTGATAATTGCTTTACCTTAAATTGTGTGCTTTGCTATGTTTGCTTCTACTTAGTGTGTGTCTGGGGGCTATCACTGTAGAAAGAGGTGGAGTGGGAGGGTTGTATTCCTATTCCTTTTCCTTTATGCTCTTTTGGTATGTTGTTAGTTAATTTACTGCTCACTAAGACTGTTGTCTGACTCAAGGATTTATGTTTTAACTCTTATTGCGTTGGGCTGTTCGTCCATTTTGGGACGGGCAGACTAGGTAGCAGGTGACAGGTGCTGTTCTTACTTTCCACGGTGTTGATATCGAAGACGAGCTGGAGGGTTGCATATTATCTTCTTTTTATATGTACTGGATGTTCCGCTGCTTTGTATTCTTTGAGCGTTATGTAGTGAGGCTTGTTGTATTGACTATTGAGATATTGTACTCAACTATTATGAGGTTTTATTGATGAGATTCTTTTCTGTGAAGCTTCACTATGTATATGTTCTATTGTATTTTGTCCATGTGCTGTGAGTAATACGATAGATTCTGATGTTTTTAATTTACCTTGGCAATCGTCCATGGTCGCCTGGCACACTTTACAACGCACTATCTCTAGGTTCAGTGCAGGGGTCATGGGCGGTCGTCACATTTGGTATCAGAGCATTGGTTAATCGATTTTACCCAACGCTCGCTGACGTAACTACGTATGAGAGACGTAATTGTATTTTGATGGATGATTACTATATATAATATAGTAGCTTAGTAGAGTTTGAGTCCTTTATGCAGTTGTTTCTCTAGGTGTTCTAATCATTCCTTTTTATAGATATTAAGGATGAGTCGAAGAGGGAGACCAGCTGCTAGGGAAGGCCGTGCTACTGAAGGAGCTGCTGATTATGCTGCTATGTTCGAAGCTATGATGACTTCGATCATGAGAAGGATGCCAGCTCCGGGGCCATCAGTTGATGTTGGAGTTCAAGTTCAGGCTCCAAGACCGGTGGATTTTGCTAAGCTGTGTAAAGACTATACTGCTCTTGGAGGGAAGGTTTTCTTGGGAACATAATCAACCATTGAGGTCCAGAGATGGATAGATGCTTGTAGAAGGATTTTTGGTGATTTGGGAATAGAGGATGCAACTAAGAGGAAGTTAGCATCAAGACAGCTTCAAGGAAGAGCTTCTGATTGGTGGAACTCTATCACCATCAATACTCCGGAGGAAGAGATTACTTGGGAGCAATTCCAAGCCAGATTTGAAGCTAAGTTCATTTCTACAGCTCAGAAGTCTGTTCTGTTCAAGAAGTTTGTGGAGCTCAAGCAGGGAGGAAGACCAGTTCTTGAGTATGTTTCTGAGTTTGAAGCTTTGTCCAAATATGCCCGGTCATATATCGAATCTGCATATCAGAAGAATGAGAAGTTTGTGACAGGCTTGGACAGTTATCTTGGGAGGCAGTTGGTGGATCATTTGGACGATTCATTTGAGAAGCTTGTGGAGAAAGCTCTCAGGCATGAGAGTCTGTTTCCTAAGGAAGGATCTGTTGTTGCTGTGACCAGGGGAGAGTCTAAACCACAACAGGGTGGAAACAAGAAGAGGAAGCAGCAGCAGCAGACGGGTAAGGATGGCCAGTAGAAGCCGAAGGGCGAAGTGACTTGCTACAATTGTCAGCAGAAGGGCCATTTCTCGAAGGATTGTAAGAATCCGAAGGTACCGATGAAGTGTCACAACTGTGACAAGCCGGGGCATATCAGGAAGAATTGTCCAGAAACGAGGAAGGACAAGCAGATTGTGCAAGCTTATGCTTTGGGAGCTGTTCCATCATCTTCGAAAGCTCCTGCCGCTGAAGAGAAAGGAAAGAGTGTGGTAGTTCAAGGTACTCTTTTCCTATGTGGTGTTCCAGTTAGAGTTCTGTTTGATACTGGGGCGTCGCATTCGTTTGTTTGTAATGAACTTGTAGGCCGGTTGGGTTTAGAACCGGATATTGTTGATAGGCCATTGGTTGTGACTAATCCAGTTGGGGGTTCGTCTTGTTTGTGTATGCTATGCCGTGGTCTGATTGTATCGAGTCATGGTTGCTCTTTTGTTTGTGATTGTTTTGTTCTTAACTTTGCGGGGTTCGGAATTATTTTGGGTATGGACTGGCTTAGGAGGTATGCGGCAAAGGTTGATTGTGAGAGGCTGGAAGTGACAGTCGAGAACGTGGAGGGGCGAAAGATTGTGATACGATGTAAGCATAAAGAAGGCGTCTTCATGAGCTTCATGTATTCGCTAGTTGTTCCACGGGATGGACTGTCATTAGTGCCAATCGCGAATGGATTCGAGGATGTCTTTGACGAGGTCAAAGGGTTACCGCCGCATAGAGAGATCGAGTTTCGTATAGATCTAGTTGAAGGAGCCAAACCTGTTGTGATGCCTCTTAGGCGGATGGCACCTAGGGAACAGCAGGAGTTGAGGGTGCAGGTTGATGATCTTTTGCAGAAATGATTCATTCGGCGTAGTGTGTCCGAATGGGGTGCACCAGTTGTGTTTGCAACCAAGGCAGATGGATCATTGAGATTGTGTGTGGATTATCGTGAGCTGAATAAGGTGACTAAGAAGAACAAGTATCCATTGCCGAGGATAGATGACTTGTTCGATCAGCTTCACGAAGCTAGGGTGTTTTCTCAGATGGATTTGGCAACGGGATTTCACCAGTTGAGAGTAGCTAAGGATAGTGTGCCGAAGAATGCTTTTCGGACACCATCTGGTTTCTTTGAGTGGCTGGTAATGCCGTTTGGATTGACTAACGCGCCAGCATATTTTGTGGATCTTATGAATAGAGTGTTCAGAGATCAGTTGAACAAGTTCGTACTTGTGTTCGTGGATGATATTCTGATTTATTCCAGAACTGAAGAAGAGCACAAGACGCACCTGCGTATTGTTTTGGAAATCTTGCGGAAACATCAGCTGAAGGCTAAGTTTTCGAAGTGTCACTTCTGGAAGAGTGAAGTGAGGTTCTTAGGCCATGTGATTTCTGGAAGTGGGATAGCGATTGATCCCGCTAAGGTGGCAGCAATCCAGGATTGGGTTAGACCTAAGAATGCATCGGATGTGAGAAGTTTTCTTGGATTAGCAGGATATTATCGACGGTTTATCAAAGACTTCTCCAAGGTAGCTGCACCGTTAACAGGATTGACGAAGAAGAACCAAGTGTTCAGTTGGGATGATAAGTGTGAGCAAGCTTTCGGAATCCTAAAAGAGTGATTGACGAGTGCTCCTGTTTTGACTATTCCAAGTGGGAATGATGAGATGGTGGTTTACACCGATGCATGTGGTACTGGACTTGGAGCAGTGCTAATGCAGAGGGATAAAGTTGTTGCGTATGCTAGTCGACAACTGAAGCCGCATGAAAGGAATTACCCGACTCATGATTTGGAGATAGCGGCGATTGTATTTGCTCTGAAGATGTGGAGACATTATCTACTGGGAGTTCGATTCGAGTTGCTTACATATCATAAGTCGTTGAAGTATCTTTTCTCCCAAAAGGATTTGAATCTTCGGTAGCAACGTTGGCTAGAGTTTTTAGCATCATATGATTTTGGTATAGCTTATACTCCGGGAAAAGGTAACGCAGTAGCAGATGCGTTAAGTCGAAGACATGCAGGATTGGGAGCCATGTTTTCAGAATGGAAGAATCTCGAGTATTTAGCTGGATTTGACTTCAGGCCTAGATGTGAATTAGAACCTGAGATGTTGGCAAACTTATCAATAAGACCTACTCTTGTGGAAAGGATTGGCGAGAGCCAAAAGCGAGACGATAAGCTTGTCAAGATTATCCGTGATTTGGAATCTGGATTGGAACCAGAAAAGGGTAAAGGATTTGAGGTCGATCGAGAGGGTTGGCTTCGGAAGCAAGGACGACTAGTTGTTCCCGATATAGATGAATTGAGGAGTGAAGTTCTGAAGGAAAGTCATCACTCGAAGCTGACAGTTCATCCAGGAGGAAACAAGATGTATCGGGATATGAAGAGAACCTACTACTGGGAAGGTATGAAGAAGGATGTTGGAAATTTTATTTCCAAGTGCATGAACTGCCAGTTGGTGAAAGCTGAGCAGAAGAAGCCAAGTGGATTGCTTCAGCCATTGGAAGTTCCTACATGGAAGTGGGAGCAAGTATCGATGGATTTTATTGATGGACTACCTAGAACAAGAACGGGAAATGAAGGGATTTGGGTCATCGTAGATCGTTTGACTAAGAGTGCAAGATTCATTCCTGTTCGATCGACTAGGACTGCATCAAAGTTGGTTGAGTTGTATGTTAAGTGGATAGTTCGATTCCATGGTATTCCGAAGAGTATAGTGAGCGATCGAGATCCATTGTTCACTAGTGGATTTTGGAGGAGCTTCCAGGAAGTTTTGGGAACCGAGTTGTGTTTGAGTACAGCTTATCACCCTCAAACTGATGGTCAGACCGAGAGAGTCAACAGAGTTTTGGAAGATCTTCTTAGAGCTTGTATTTTGGATTTCGGAGGATCATGGGAAGATCACCTTCATTTGGTGGAATTTGCATACAACAACAGTTACCAGTCAAGCATTGGTATGTCACCATATGAGGCATTGTATGGAAGACCGTGTAACTCTCCGACATGTTGGTTAGAAACTGAAGAAAAGTTGATGCTTGGGCCAGAAATGATTCGACAGACCTCAGATTGCATAGAGATCATTCGGCAACGAATGAAGGCAGCCCAGGATCGTCAGAAAAGTTATGCTGATAAGCGTTGTAAGGATTTGGAATTCGACGTTGGTCATATGGTTTTTGTGAAGATTTCTCCACTGAAGAATGTTATTCGATTCGGGAAGAAAGGAAAATTGACTCCGAGATTTGTTGGACCATTCCCGATTATTGAGCGAATTGGAAAGCTCGCGTACAGATTGGAATTACCAGAGAAGATGTCGGGTGTGCACAATGTTTTCCACGTATCGTATCTACGGAAGTGTGTGCACGACTCGAATACAGTAGTTTCTGCCGATAGCTGTGAAGATTTCGAAGTTGATCCAGTCGATAGAAGACCTCGTAAGCCGCTTCGTGTTGTGGAAACCGACACGAAACAGCTTAGGAGGAGGATAGTTAAGTTTCTCAAGATACAATGGAGTGACGATGATAACGACTGTACATGGGAGGTGGAAGAGAGGATGAAAGCAGCTCATCCTGAACACTTCAAGGTATGGCCCTAAGGTGTCGTGTCATCTCACGATGTTGTAACTTGTTCTGGTTTTAGAATTCTACATGCTAAGCTAGAATTGGATGCATGGTTTGTTGATTGCTATGGATGGTAGGCGTGCAGAATAGTCTTTGATTGCTTTGTTTGTTTGGAATTTCGGGGGCGAAATTCCTAAGGGGGAGAGAATGTAACGACCTGTATTTTTAAGGATCGACAAATTCGTCAAAATCTGGAATTCTTAGCGTTGTTAAGTCATTTCAGATTTTAGGCAAAATTTTGTTCAAGTCCTAGGTCGTAAACGACCTAAGTGATAAGTCGTGACCGACTTAAGTGGTTTAGGCGACCTAAGGAAGTGTAGATGGCGACCTAAGCATTCTGGGGTTAGGTCGTAGGGGAGATAGGTCGTGTGATAACTTAGGTCGTGGGGTAGAGTTAGGTCGGCAACGACCTAAGGACTAAACGAGTTAGCGAGTTAAGGTGTTAAGTTGTAAGCGACTTATGTCTGGGTAAAGTTAGGTCGTAATCAACCTAAGCACTGTGTTTAGATAAGTCGCGCAAAGGCTTAAGTCGTAAGTCGCGTGCAGATGTTAGGTCGCGAAGGTGTTAGGTCAGAGGAGCATAAGTCGCGACACTGTTAGGTCGTAGGTCGTATCCCAGTTGACTCGTTAAGGTGGTGTAGTTGCTGGGTCGAGTGTGTGCTAAGTCGTTAGGTCGTAGAGGCACACATGAGCTTAGGTCATAGGTTGCTGGGTACGTTAAGTCGTAGACGACTTAGGAGTTGAGTCATAACCCGGTTAAGTCGTAACCTAGTTATCTATTAAGTCGGAGGCCCTGCTAAGTTATAAGTCGTAGACTAGTGGGTTTTGATAAGTCGTAGGTCGGCAAAGCATTAAGTCGTAGAACGTGAGAATGCGCGCGTATGTTAAGATGTATCTTCGTTAGGTCGTATAGGCGCATGTGTTAAGTCGTTACCGACTTAGGGGTTAGTTGCTGAGTCGTAGGTCGTAGGGCAGAGGGAGGCTTAAGTTGGAGACGACCTAAGAAGGCAGACGAGTTAAGGAATTTCAGCTATAAATAGGAGGGCTTTGTTCCATTTTTGGGATCCGGATTTCGAAGCGACGAAGTGCTGCCATTTTGAGAGCTCGACTTCTACACTTCTTCACTTCTTTTCTCCACTCTAATCTAGTGATTCCTTCCATCCAAATCGAAGATCAAGTCGAAGATTCAAGAGCTTAGATTGAAGATCTTCATCCTTTGAAGTGAGATTTCATCGTTTGAAGCGGATTCGTGATAGATCGAGCTAGATCCTTCACTGTCCAGATCTGAAGTGTGTTGATTTGGGGTTGTTTAGGTGATTTGGTGAGTGGTGATTATCTCTCACACGGATCCAAAGGAGTATATCGGATCGTTGGCTTGATTTGGTGTTAAAATAGTGATTTCCATGCATTTTCCTAATCACATGTGTAGATCTGTATAGATTCATTGTTCATGATGATTTGACATCCATCTTACTACATGTTAACCTATGCAAGTTCATTCATCAAGATTGTAGAGATATTGTTCATGTTTTCATGCTTATTAGACTTTCAACTCTTTAATTACGAAATTGCCATTATTGTGATAATTGTCTACTTAGATCATATTTAAATGCTTGATTGTTTGGATTAGTGTTTGATTTGGTTGATTGCTATGAATTAGATGATTGATGATTTGATTTAGACCGAAGATGATTCAAAAGCTAAGAGAAAGGCTCTTGAATTGGGAAAGCTGCTTGTGGCATATGTAGCGGATGATGAAGCTCTTATGCATAGATTCGATGATGATGTTGAGATGAGACTTTGCGAGGATGTGATGAAGCGAAGCATGATATGAGATAGTCTTGGTCTAATCCAGATGGGATCATTCCAAGCATGTTGATAACTCGGTGATATGGTTCGAGTTGAGGATAATGGTTTGCTCGAGAGGCGCTTGAGCTAGTATGGAAATAGTCGTCGGGGAGGATGACTAGGAGGATGAGGTCTTATCGTTGTTGAAGGTTCTAGCATGCTCAAAGCAAGAGTACGTTGGGCAGATTCGATAGTCCCTAAAGGCTAATGATTGATAGTCAAGTACTCTGGGCAGATTCGATAGTCCTAAGCACGGGTCACGATGACGTGCGGAAGTTATGTCTAGAACCGGGGTTTCCATTAGCCCTTGACGGATGGCTGAAAGAATGTGTCGGTCATTCAGTTAACGGTGATATCGAAGCAATGATAACAGTGATAGCCAGAGTCATGGATGTTTGGTTGTATCGTCATTCGGTCTCAAGAGCGGTATTTTCTGGGTGCTTATCTGATCTTGGTTTAGGCCTTGGGGGTTTGTACTCGGAAAACATCGCCCTTGACTCGAGTGATAATTGCTTTACCTTAAATTGTGTGCTTTGCTATGTTTGCTTCTACTTAGTGTGTGTCTGGGGGCTATCACTGTAGAAAGAGGTGGAGTGGGAGGGTTGTATTCCTATTCCTTTTCCTTTATGCTCTTTTGGTATGTTGTTACTTAATTTACTGCTCACTAAGACTGTTGTCTGACTCAAGGCTTTATGTTTTAACTCTTATTGCGTTGGGCTGTTCGTCCATTTTGGGACGGGCAGACTAGGTAGCAGGTGACAGGTGTTGTTCTTACTTTCCACGGTGTTGATATCGAAGACGAGCTGGAGGGTTGCATATTATCTTCTTTTTATATGTATTGGATGTTCCGCTGCTTTGTATTCTTTGAGCGTTATGTAGTGAGGCTTGTTGTATTGACTATTGAGATATTGTACACAACTATTATGAGGTTTTATTGATGAGATTCTTTTCTGTGAAGCTTCACTATGTATATGTTCTATTGTATTTTGTCCATGCGCTGTGGGTAATACGATAGATTCTGATGTTTTTAATTTACCTTGGCAATCGTCCAAGGTCGCCTGGCACACTTTACAACGCACTATCTCTAGGTTCAGTGCAGGGGTCATGGGCGGTCGTCACACATCATCAAAATCGAACAAGATAGAGAGCAAAACAAGCTAGAAGCAACCCGGAAACAAAGGAGCAACACAGGAAAAAGCAAGGCAAAAAAAATGCTCCCCTTGGTCGACCACCAGGTCAACCTCTCAACTCCATAGGTTGATCATACGGTCGATCTATGTGAAGGCCTGGTCGACCTAGGTCTCCTTCTCTGCGAATTCGATTTCCAGCGCTAATGCATGCACGAACTGATTTTCAAGCAGAAGTTTAGCATCGCATATGAGTGAATTTTAAAAAAAAATTGCGGGCATATAGAACAACACATAAACTACAAGCTAAAGAAAATCTGGCAGCAT
The DNA here is from genome assembly GCA_030737815.1 of Allium fistulosum. Classification (NCBI taxonomy): domain Eukaryota; kingdom Viridiplantae; phylum Streptophyta; class Magnoliopsida; order Asparagales; family Amaryllidaceae; genus Allium; species Allium fistulosum. The sequence continues at coordinate 365,217,739 of CM060906.1, forward strand.
TTCATTACCGGAATAGAAAGATACAGTTTCTCAAAGTAGGCACTCAGATCAGATTTCACAGAGGTAAGAAATAGAAAATGGTAAATGATTACAGAGCAGAAATTTGCACAAAATACTGCTCTTTGAGCATTGCATTAGCTAGATTGTGAGATTTAACTCACCTTGCTATTAGAGATGATCAAAGCTCAGATTTATGCTAAAATATAGAAGCTTTGAGGAGGAAACGACTTCAAAACCTGTAAAACTTCAATAAACAGACATGCAAGAAGAACAAATACTGTAAATTAGAAAATCTTTTTTGAAATTAGAAATTAGATGAAACTACATGGTTTGGAGTTGGATTACCTGTTGGTTTATTCTCTAGATTGCAAAATATTTTAATTTGATGGATTTACTTGAAGAAATTGGTTTGAGCTTGCAATTTGGTGAAGAGGGGTTTCTACTTTCTTGTTTACTGGTTTTGAGAAGGAGGAAGACAATGCAAATAACGTACAACAAGTAATTTCCTTCTTTTCTTAATTAGACTATGAACACTAATGGGCTTGGACCCAAAAATTAAAAGGAAATAACATGGCTTATGTTAAATTATCAACACTTATATTGTAAAGGCTTCATATTTACACTAATTACCAAAACAAAATTGCATTTTCTTCACATTCATATTTTTATATAAGAAAAATATGTAGACTTAAACACTTACAAAATAAAACATTTTCCACCACATAAAAAGATAAATTTATATTTTTAAAACATTATTATTATTAAAATCCTTTATTTCACAATAATACACAATTTTCACCAAGTAAATGTAAAAGTCTACATTTTTAACTTCTAAAATTCAACAAAAAGTATTTTCTTACTTCGAAAAAATATTACAAACCATTTTGAACTCAAATTTATAATTAAACTCATTTTAAACCAGTTTCCATCTTTTTATTTAGATAAATAACCTTTAAAAAAATCACATACTTCTTTTAAAAATTATTAAAAGAAGAAATTGGCGATAATTAATACAATATTGCATTTTCTCTAAATAAAACCCATTTTCCATTTATTATTAACCCAAATAAATAAAATAAAGTTCCAAACTTTATTTTTCTCATTTTATTTTCAAAATTCATTGTTTATTCCAAATAAATAATATAAAACTTCCAATTTTATTTTAATTTACAATATTAAATTATAACTACCGTTATAATTTAATTTTAACAGGTAATCTCCAAAACCAGGGTTGTTACAAGAACACATGCGTTTACTTTTTTGGTTAATTCTGGATTCATTCTATTGAAGCTATACACATTTCATGGACCTTCGGGTTGTTTGCCAGTACTGGACCTATGGGTCATTTGGGCTTTCTAACCATTGGACCTTCGGGTTGTTTGAACTTCGGGTCGTTTGGCATTCGGGTCGTTTATATTAGGCGCCATATTTTTGATACAGTACTTGGCGGGCTTCGGTCATTTTGTTGAGCACATGCATCTTTTGTGATATTTCTTGATTTATTTGTGATTTCCAAATGTATTCTCCATTTCGTGATTATTGGGCCTTTGAGGATTTATTATATGGTGATTACATTTTGGAGTTTTGAACTCTTAACCGAGTTCTACATATTGTGATTTGTGGTTGCCATCCTTTGGCGTTTTGGAGATTTGTGATTTCCTATTTAGGAGTTATGGTGTTGATGGAAGCCATTATATTGGTTGTTGTGGATGCCGATGATATGAGGCGATTATTTGTGTCTAACTGATGTTATTGTTGATCTTGCTTCATTCGAGAAATTTTCATATGATATTGCGGTGATACCATCTGACATAAGTAATTGATATATATATATATATATTTGATGTTGCTTCTTCTCTTTCGAGAAGAAATATTATCGTTTATCCCTATACTTCATCTATCTTGTGCTAATCAATTTATTTAAGCTAGACTGACCCGTGTATTTTATATAATCGGGTCAGACCGAGTTGTTTCAGGTCAGTCACCTACTGTAGATTACCGCTATGCTGCTTCCGCTATGGATTATCTTGCTTTCTTTTGGATGTTAGTCATCTTTTGTGTAGCTTAGTGGTTATTTTGTGTACTCTGATATGTATATATTCTTTTTGACTCGATGTATATATTTTGGTCTATGTACGTCCATTGGTGTATCACTATGTAGTGTATTATGATGTACATGTATATATGTATATATAGATGTGATTGTGTTCTGTGATTTGTTGTATTTTTTGATGTTATATTTTGTTCTGACCGTAGATTTGTGTTAAACATTTATTAAGTATGTCGATCCACTTGAGAAAGGTAAAAGGAAAAAAATATAGAGCACCCAATCGACGTATTCAATACTTGTTTAAGACAAATCTTATGGATGGTCGCTCCTAACCAGCCATATTCTCTGCATTAATAGACATTATTACTCCGTAATGCTCTTTGTTAATGTAGGTCTCAGGGTGGGGCATCATAGCATTGGATCAGAGCATTGTATCAGAGCTGAGTTCAGAACAAAATATGATAAACACAGAACATAACGTATATTACAATACATCGGAGTACAGTATAAGTGATACATATTCCCTAATCATCATGCTCTTAATCTTTCCGTGTCCTTGGGGGTAGATATAGGTTGGGAATACATCTAAGAATGCATTTTAATTCCGCAGTATTCCATAATTAAATTGATGATATCTAACCCTATGAATAATCCTTATCTTATCTTATACTTTCAGCCTATATCTGGAAGAGGCAGAGGTCGTTGTTCTGATGCTGGGCCATCCAGTGGCTCACATCTAGATGGTATATAGTATGCTGATCAGTTCATGGAGTTATTCAGGAGCATTCAACCTCCAGCTCCTACTCTTTCATCCCCTACATGCAAGTTTGCTTTTGCACGTATGTGCAGTGCTTTCTCTCATCTTGGAGGTAAGCCTTTCCAAGGCTCAGACTATTCTTGAGGTCCAGGCATGGCTTTGTACATGCGAGCATATTTTTACTCGCATGGATCTTTCCGATCATCACCGAGTTCTTGTACCATCGAGTATGTTGCAAGAGCGTGTACTTGATAGGTATGAGCTTCTTATTACTGAGCTTAATGAGTCTACTCTAACTTGGACCCAGTTTAGGGAGTTATTCGAACTTAAGTTCGTTCCCGAGTCCGAGAAACCCCTCTTAGCCCATTGCTTCCTTGAGTTGAAGTCAGGGAAGTCTTCCATTTTCAAGTTTGTTTCTTTATTCGAGGCCTTATCCAAGTATGGACTCGAGTATATTAGCACTTCTTATAAGAAGAATCTCAAGTTTGTTTCTTGCCTCAAGAAATATTTAAAGAAATCTTTGATGCTTCAGCTTAAACTTTCATTTGAGGAGTTCGTTCACTCGGCGCTTCACCTTGAAGAAGTCGAGAAGGAGAGAGATAGTAGTAATGAGATTGAGGTTTGTAAAAACCCAACAAGAAGAAATTTCCTTTTCAGAAGTCCAAGTCTTTTCCTCAAAACAAGAAGCAGAAGTCTGTTGGTTCTAGCTCTCAGCCCAGTGGAGCACCTCCTAGTCAAAAGGGGTGTTTCAATTGTGGCTCCTCTATTCATTTGATTCGAGATTGTCCCAAGCCTCGTGTGTGCCATTATTGCAAGAAAGAATGACATCGGGTTTCATCTTGTCCCATTGCTCCTAGTAGTGTCAAGTTGGGCAAGCTTAATATGGTGGATGCTTCTTCTCAGCCTAGAGGTACTTCTCCTTCTATTCTCGAAGGTTCTATATTATTTCAGGATCGTTCTATTCGAGTTATCTTCGATACGGGTGCTTCACACTCATTCGTATCGAAGAAGCTTGTTGATGTTATACCATTGGATGTTTCTTGCCTTGTTACTTCTTTGAAAATTGTGAATCCTATTGAGGGATCCGCAACACTTAGCATGCTTTGTAGTGATGTTGAGATTATTCTTTGTGGTTTTTCTTTCCATGCGAATCTGCATGTTATTCACTATCTTGGATTTGATATGATTTTGGGATGGATTAGCTTGCTTGTTATCAAGCCCAAATCCTATGTTCTGAAAGGATCCTATTTCTTAGGCATCCTGATTCGGCTGATCAGTTGTCTCTGGTCCTTTGGAATGTTGATGGTGATTTCAAAGCATCCTTATTTTCTCTTGAATCTTGAGATGATGATGATGTATCTCGAATTCCAATCATTTGTGATTTTGCTGATGTATTTGAGCCTATTTTTGGTTTGCCACCCAAGCGGGCAATTGGGTTCTGTATTGACCTCATTCCTGGTGCTCGACCTGTTAGTCGTCCTCCTACGAGGATGTCCACTAAGGAAAATGAGGAACTCAAAAATCAATTATTGGAGCTTGAAGCCAAGCAATTCATTCATTCCAGTTCTTCACCGTGGGGTGCCGCGGTCGTCTTTGTTAAGAAATCTGATGGTACTCTTAGCCTTTGCATCGATTACCGCAATCTTAACGAGTTAACCAGTAAGAACAAGTATCCATTGCCTAGGATCGATGACATGTTCAATCAGTTGAGTGTTGCTAAGGTCTTTTCTCAGCTCAACCTTGCTACCGGTTTTCATCAGCTATGAGTTGCAGAGGACAACATTCCTCTTACCGCATTCCGCACTCATTATGGTTCTTATGAGTAGCTTGTTATGTCGTTCGGTTTGACGAACGCACTAGCTTATTTCATCGATCTTATGGATCGAGTATTCCAGGAATATCTCGATATGTTCGTCCTTGTATTCATTGATGGTATTCTTATCTATTCTAAGTCCGAAGCCGATCATGCTCATCATTTGAGGATTGTTTTGAGTACTCTTTGTCAACATCAACTTAAAGCCAAATTCTCCAAGTTCCACTTTTAGGAGAATAAGATGAAGTTCCTCGACCATATTGTATCTTTTGATGGCATTTTGTTGATCCATCGAAGATAGAAGCCATTCAGAATCGGAAAAGGACAGAAAACGTTTTTGAGATTCGCAGTTTCCTTGGATTGGCAGGTTATTACCATCGATTCACTAAGGACTTCCCGCATCGTGCTTTCTCTTACTATCCTTACTAGAAAAGGCATTCGATTTATTTGTTCTGATAAGTGTGAAGCTTCTTTTTAGAAATTGAAAGAATTTCTCACTAATGCTCCTATCCTTATGGTTCCTAAAGGAAATCAAGATCTTGTTGTCTACACCGATGCTAGTCGATGTGGTCTCGGTGCCATGCTTATGTAGAGAGATCGAGTAGTTGCCTATGCTTCTAGGCAACTACGTCTGATTGAGGTTCGCTATGCCACCCATAACTTAGAGTTCGCACCATAGTCTTTGCCTTGAAGATTTGGCGTCATTATCTTTTGGGCGAGCGCTTCATTCTTTATACCGATCATAAATCATTGAAGTATTTGTTCACACAGAAAGAGCTTAATATGTAGCAACAACATTGGCTCAAGCTCCTAGCCTCTTATGATATTGATATCTAATACACTCCTGAAAAGGGGAACTGAGTTACAGATGCGCTAAGTCACAAGCACTCAGCTGTTGTTTCTATGATGTTTGCCGAGTGGAATGTGTTGGAGACCTTATCTCTTTGTGATATTTGTGATCATGCTCCACCTTCAGATTTTCCTATCTTATTGGATCGTATTGTCGATGCTCAACGGCAAGGTCCAGATCTTGTGCGCCTTATTCAGCTTTGTAAGTATGAATCTCGTGATGATGAGTTGGGGCATTTCAGCATTGATATTCATGGTTGTCTTGGTAAGAAGAATCGATTGATTGTGCCTAGTGTTTTTGATCTTAGGTGGGACATTCTTGATGATTGTCACCGTTCTAAGTATACTATTCATCCTAGCAATAGCAAGATGTATGCCTATATGAGATGCTTGCATTATTGGGAAGGCATGAAGCGTGTTTGCAAGTTATGTAAGTAATTGCATGACTTGTCAACTCATTAAAGCCGAACATCAGTGTCCCAGTGGTCTTCTTTGGCTTCTTGAGGTCCCGTTATGGAAATGGGATCAAATCTCTATGGACTTTATTGATGTTCTACGTCATTTGAGATCGAGCCATAACAATGTTTGGGTTATTATGGATCGCTTGACTAAATCCTCTTATTTTATTCCTATTAAATCTAATAGGACGGCTTCTCATCTATCTAAGCTATATATTAAGGAGATCGTGAGACTTCACAGTGTTCCTAGTTTGATCCTTTATGATAGAGATCCACTTTTCACCAATAATTTCGGGTAGAGTCTTCAGAAATCTTTGGATACAAAGCTTAACTTCAGCATAGCTTATCATCCATAGTCTGATGGACAGACTAAACGGGTGAATCGTATTCTTGAGGATCTACTTCGTGCATGCATTCTTGATTTTGGTAGTAGTTGGGAAAACCACTTACCGCTTGTTGAGTTCTCCTATAACAACATTTTTTAGCCCAGTATTGGTATGGCTCCTTTCAAAGCACTATACGGAAGGCCATGTCGATCACCTTCTTGTTAGTTGGAATCTGGGGAGAAGTTGATTTTATGCCCCGATTCTATTCGTGAAGCTTCCGAGAAGATCGATCTTATTTGTCAGAGAATGAAAGAGGCACAGAGTTGTCAGAAATTCTACGTGGACAACCATAGGAAGCCTCTTCAGTTCTCTATTGGTGATCTTGTTTATATTCATGTATCTCCCTTGAAGGGGGTAATGCGTTTCAGTAGGACCAGAAAATTGACTCCTCGATTCATAGGACCATTTCCTATTACTGAGCGTATTGGCCCAGTTGCGTATAAAGTATCACTTCCGGCCCAGTTTTTTGGTATTCATGACATGTTTCACGTCTCTCAGCTTCGCAAGTGGCTTCGTGATTCAGATTCTGTTATTGATCCTCCTATTTTGCAAGAGATTGAGATCTCACCTGATTTATCTATTATGCAACATCTTGTTCGTGGTCTTGCTTTGGAGGTGAAACGCCTTCGAAATAAGGATGTACCGCTCGTGAAGATTCAATGGTCCGCTAATCCCAATGACTGTACATGGGAAACCAGAGAATTTATTGAGCGATCTTATCCTGGTTTTCTATCTTCTTGTATTGAGGGTGAGAATTTTAAACTCAAGCTATCTATTTTACTTTGCTTAATGAAACAAATTGTGTTGTATATAGCTCTTCACTAGGAAATTACAAGAATACAATTTTTATAAGGGGGAGTCTGTAACAACCCTGGTTTTGTGATTACCTGTCTAAACAAATTATAATAGTGATTATAATTTTTTAATTAAGAGAATAAATATAATTTGGAGAAAATAATTTGTTTAATCATTTGAAATTGTTAAAGAATGAGATTTGGGTTATTTTAAATTGAAAAAAAAATATAATACCTCAATTCAATTTTATTAGGTTAAGTAAATTTAAGTATGGAGAAAATAAAGTTTTGGAACTTTATAATGGGTAAATGGTGATAAAAACATGTTCTAAGTATTTATATATGTTAAAAATGCAACAATTGGATAATTTATTGATATTGGAAAATTTTAGTTGTTTTGGAAATTAATTAAGTTGCAAATGAGAATATAAAATGTGTAATATTGATTAAAAATCAATATTAGTGTGTAAAAATATTTGTAATAAGATTTGTACATTTATTATGTTTAAAATAATATGTTAGTGCAAATTTTGTTGTTAAAAATGTAATCTTTAAACAATTAAGTGGAAAATTACCTATTTTAGTTGAATAAGTAAAATTTAAAATGTTTATGTTAAAATTAATATTTAAAAGTGGTTTAAATAATTTCATATATGTTGTATTAATCTTATAAAGTGAAACATGTTTAAATAGGAACAATAGGTGTTAAAATGGTTTAATTAAGTGATAATTAAGTGTTAAATTGTGTTAATTAAAATATAATAACCTAAATTAAATTAACCATAGCCTATTGGATCCTAACCTTACTAACCCAAACCTAATAACCCAACTAAACTTTTCTGGTTGCAAGAGAAGAGTACGTATAGTGCTCCTTCTTCATCTTCTTCTTGTAAAAAGAAAAAAATGGCTACCTTCTCCTAAAAATTCAAATATGGCTCCAAATTAAACAAAATCAAAAGCAAGATTAAGGAAATTTTAGTAAATCAAATTCCTAGCAGGTAATCAATATCAAAACCACAAATTATTTCATCTATTTTCTGATTTTGAGAAAATCAGTGTTTGTAACTTCAGTTCTTTGTTTGCATGTTTCCTTTTCTTCTTTCTACAAGTATCTAAAGCTTTTCCAAGGCCAAAAGACTACTGCTTGCTATTTAAAATCGCTAAAATCTTATCAAGATGAGTAGTAACTCACACTTCTAGCCAAAACAAGCTGCTTGTAAAGAATTTGTTTCAGTTTGTGTTGATTTTTGATTTACTGTAAACTCAAAATTTGAAATTTCTAGTTTACGGTAAGAATCTTATCTGGGTTCAACTTTGTGAACCTATATCCCTTTGGCTTCATACCAGAATTAAGTGAAATATTTTTTGGATCATAGATCTGTTTATTTGTATGTGCATGCCAAATTTCATAGCTTGATTCGACTTGGAAGTGTCTGAAATCAGTGCTCAAAGTTGGGATTGGAACAGGCAGAATTGCCTTTAGTATTCGCGACCATCAGGTCGACCCAGGCTCACTGTGGGTGGACCCTAGGGTCGACCTAAGCCACACATGGGTCGACCCATGCTTCCCAAGGTCGACCTTAGCCTTTTCAAGGTCAACCTTGTTGTTTTAACTTGTCCAGGTCATTATTTTGTTTCCTTTCCTATGCACTATTTTGCTTATTCTACTTATTCCAGTAATTGTTATGACCAATTGATGCAATATTTTAAAGTGTTTTGAAGGGCTTAAACCTATCAATAGGTAAGCCAACATTATTTTTGATCTGTACTTGGATTGACGTGTTTTAGAGTAGTTTTCATATGCCAATTTTATGGCATTTTCGGTGATTTTGGTTGTTTTCGTGCACATGTTTTCTAAACCGATTTTGGAATGATTTTTATAATAAAATAGCTTTTGAAATAAATATTTTACAACATTTATAATTATTTTTGAAGCTAATTAAAATATATATTCTCTATAATAAAGAGAATTTCAAAGCCATAATTTCCAAATGATTTCATAAAAATTATTTTAAAACTAGTTTTCTCGAAGCAAAGTATTTTCTGTATAAAATACACATTTTTGCACTCTTCGAGGGAACGAGGAAGTGATTTAAACGATTTAGAAAAACATGAGGTATAGAACACATGTGTTTACTTTTTCGGTTAATTCTTGGATTCGTTCTATTGAAGCTATACACATTTCATGGACCTTCGGGTTGTTTGCCAATACTGGACCTTCGGGTCATTTGGGCTTTCTAGCAGTTGGACCTTCCAGTTGTTTGACCTTCGGGTCATTTTGCCTTTAGGTCGTTTATATTAGGCTCCATATTTGTGATACGGTACTTGGTGGGCTTCGACTATTTTGTTGAGCATGTGCATCTTTTGTGATATTTCTTGATTTATTTGTGATTTCCAAATGTATTCGCCATTTCGTGATTATTGGGCCTTTAAGCCATTTGAGGATTTATTATATGGTAACTACATTTTGGAGTTTTGAACCCTTAATCGAATTCTACATATTGTGACTTGTGGTTGCCATCGTTTGGCCTTTTTGAGATTTGTGATTTCCTATTTAGGAGTTATGGTGTTGATGGAAGCCATTATATTGGCTGTTGTGGATGCCGATGATATGAGGCGATTATTTGTGTCTAATTGATGTTGTTGTTGATCTTGCCTCTTTCGAGAAGAAATATTATCGTTTATCCTTGTACTTCATCTATCTTGTGCTAATCAGTTTATTTAAGCTAGACTGACCCATGTATTTTATATACTCGGGTCAGACCGAGTTGTTTCAGGTTAGTCACCTGTTGTAGATTACCATGTTAGTCCCTGAGGAGTTTGTTTTGATGACAACAACCTTAGAATAGATTATAAAATATAAATACTAACATTACAAGTTTAGATATATATGTATATGCAGGATCTAACCATGCAGGTATCAAGAATGAAGACTGTACAGTATAAAGATTCAAGATATAGAGATAGAAGACTCATGAGTATCAAGATTATCCAGAGTTCAAGTTTCCAAGGTAAGTTATATAGTTCGGAATATTGTTAAAACTCATAGAAAGGCACTGACATCTTAAAATCTATTTTATTCGTGGAATGGAATCCACTTCGAGCCCATTAAAGGGGTGGAACCCTAAGTAGGATGGAACCTACGAAAATCTAGTGGGACATTGTTTTGTATCCACTAATTTTATTTCAAAATGATTTTACAAAATTATCTTGTTTTCAAAATGATTTCAAAACTTTCCTTTTAAAAGATTCAATACTCTCTATCCTGATTTTAAATAATTTTAGCCTCAAAAACATCTTTAATTTCAAAGTCAAATTACTCCTGATTTTAAACTATCTTCAAATAATATATTTAACTTTAAAATATTTATACTTAGATTTAAATATAAAATTATAGTTAAATTATGTATATATTGTTCTTTATATTTACTTATGTATTTTAACTATAGTTAAGTATATTTATAAAGTATAAAATAATTTTAATATAAGATAGAGGTTATTTTCAAAGAAAATCAAAACACCAAAAATCTCTTTGGGATGTCGACATGCCCAAGTACCCTATGTCGACATAGTGTCAGTTGGTTTCAAAATTCAAATTTCAAAAGAAGTGTCTATTCGCCATAACTCTTCATGAATGGTCATGGCTATTGCTCTTCTATAAATAGGGGTCAGTGTCAACGAATTTTTAATCACTTTTCTCTGATTTAACTTCTCTTCTTCTTCTCCACTTTCTTATTTACAAATTACACCATTACTCTGCCGAAATCAATATCGAATCTAGCTAGATAATTTTTGGTTTTGATTCTCTCCACTATCTCTACAAGATCCAAGTGCTAATCTGAGTTATAGACTTCTTTGTAATATATTAGCGAGAAAAGGTGTGATTGTAGCCTTGGAAATCAATCAAAAGGAAAAAGGTGTGATTGTAGCCTTGGAAATCAATTGGGTGAACTTGTTTCCCCGGAAATCAAGTATCTCTACCCAGAGGATTGTTATTCTGGAGGGTGTACCTCGTAGCCTTGAAACCGAGGGTTGTAATTGTTGAATTGGTTTTGAAAGGAAATCCGTACTTAGTTGTGCGGGACTGGATGTAGGGTAACTCCGAACCAGTATAAAATCCTGTGTGTTCTTTCCTTTACTGCTTTTACTTTATATTTGCATCTGTGTTTGATTCTGTGTTCATATCTGTGTCTGATTAGTGTATACATTGTTATCAAATTAAGATGAACTCAAAAATATTAACAAATTTCTTAAAACACTATTCACCCCCCCTCTAGTGTTAATTCTAGCCTTAAGATCCTTAATCCGCATTTCTCACATACCGTTGTGTTGCTTTTGCTATGGATTATCTTGCTTTCTTTGGGATGCTAATCATCTTTTGTATAGCCTTGTAGTTATTTTGTGCACTCGATATGCACATATTCTTTTTGACTCAATGTATATATTGTGGTCTATGTACCACCACTAGTGTATCACTATGTAGTGTTCTATGATGTATTTGTGTATATGTAAATATATGAGCGACTGATATTCTGTGATCTGTTGTCTTTGTTGTTGTTATATTTTGTTCTGATAGATCCATTAGCCACCGTAGGTTTGTGTTAAACATTTAATTGAGTATGTCGATCCATATGAGAAAGGTAAAAGGAAAAAAAAATTAGAGCACCCAATCGATGTATTCAATACTTGTTTAAGGCAAATCTTACGGATGATCGCTCCTAAGCAGCCCTATTCTCTACATTAACAGACAATATTATTCCGTAATGCTCTTTATTAATGTGGGTCTCCGGGTGGGGGGGGGGGGGGTCACAATTGGGTATTGGTTTTGTAATTGGTTGATGTTGAGTTGGGTGATTGTGTTAGCTAGAATTGTCAAATTAAAAACCAAACTCTATCCGTTTGCGAATTAAACTAAATATTTATTTGCATACCGATATGTGTATTTTATGAAAGACCGAAGATTTATAGAACTTGACTCGGGTCACACGATAAATTCATAGTGTTTATTGATTGATAAATATTCTTGGAGTAATTAAAGTACATAATTTATATATTTAGATAATTATTTATTTTCTTGTATTAAAAGATTTTTGAATAAACTTTAGAAAATTATTTTAAGGGTTTCAAAAATGTTATAAATGTATTTTATAAATAATATAATAAAACATTACGTTATTTATCTATTGTTGTATTCAAAAATCTATTTTTAATTATATATAAATATAGTTTTCTTTTAGTTACAAAGCCCTTTTAAAATCACCATTATTCTTTTGTTTTAAATTATATTAATAAAGCAATTATTTTATTTTGAGCATTTTGATTAGGAATGTTATTTAAGTATTTTCAGATGAGTTTTCAAGCTTTTGAAAATAAAGTATTCATTTTTCAAAATGATTATATGGTTTTGGATATGTTTTGAATAGATAAAAATCACTTTTTATAATATGAGAATCTCGAACACGGTGCAATATAAAAGAAAATATTTTAATTCTAATTAATTTGTATATAAAGCGAAGAATTTGAATTATAATCTATGGTTTTAAATCAATGTAATTAATTTAGAACTTTATACATATTTATTGAAAAATAGTAACTAAGTATGAAAAATTAGGGAAAGACTTCAATAAAGGATATTTGATTTGTAAAGTGATCTTGAATGTTTTAAAATATATAAGTATAGATTTGGAAATGAATTTTGGTATTTAAATCCTTATTTTGAAATTATATAAATAAAGTTAAAATACTATTGTAACGACCCGTAAAATTTAATGGTTTTAAAAGTATATTTAACTGGAAATTTGTGAAATTTTAAACAATAAAATTTGAAATTAAAAATTTATTATTTGGAATACGTCTATTTGAATATAGCAAATGGTAAATTTTCATCTGATAATATTGAAGTTTATTTTCCTGTGAAATTCATTTCAAATCAAACCGGTTAATAACAGTGAATTTAAAAGTTTTCCGAAATCAAAATATGTCAACAGGAGAAAATTTATTCAGATCATTCTGAATCAGACTGCGAAATTCGTTTTTCCAAATTTGGATTTCTATTGCTCCGTTTATCTTAATTCTGACAGAATAGCAGCATTTCTGGTACCGATTCTCGACTTTTGATTGGATGATCGTACCACTAATATCTGTATACCGTTTTGATCGTCTCGTCGTGCTGATCTCCACGGTATATTCATTTGCTTGTTTCGGCATCAGATGGACAATGGAATCTATAAAACAGTTCACCGTATCGATACGTTTCGAGCCTCTTGTTAGTTGTGTCCATTCGAATTTCAAACAGCTCCCGCTAGCTTTTATTTTTAATATTTATTTCATCCGTTCCTAAAGTTAGCCGTTGCCATTCTTTTAACGTATTTATATTTTGCCTTCTCGTGTGGCCAATGTCCAAAGATTTATTTTTCATTGACCTTCTATTTTTCCCTTGTGCAACTTTACTGGTTTAAAACAACGGTTATTAGCTTTTAATTCAATTGAGTCATTCTGGGCCTTCCTTATTCCCTTTATTTATATTTTTATTAATTACTTACCAAGCTTGGTTAGCTGTAGCATTCTTCATACCACTCTTCCCATTCTCTTCATTTCTCAGAGAAATATATCTAAGCCCCTTCTCACCTCATCTTCACGTTCCTCCTCCCTACTCAACCCACGAAATCATCTCTTCCCTACCGATCTCCAATACCGCCGCTTCTTCTCACCTCCGCCTGCCCTCGCCTGGCCAGCAACCGCCACCAACAGCCTACCCACACTCTACTCCCAGATCCACTTCCATCCAACAAACCCGACCTTTGCAACCATAGCAGCCCGTTCTTCTCCCCTCTGTCCGGCCAGCCCAGCAACCCATTTCGTCTCCTCTCCCTGACTTCGACCTCCACGACCGAGCTCCATGATCGCACCTCCGACCAAGCATAGCCCCGAACACCGCTTAGCCTCCTCCGCCTACCTCGATGACAGCTGTTCCACCTCCCCATCGGCCTGCGCGCGTAAGCCATCTCCACCCTACCCTCGACTTGCTGCAGCAAGCCTCCGAGCACCCACAACCGTGCGTCTTCCCATTGCCAAGCCCGAACCCAAACCCCGCTTTCCTCGGTCCACATCCCCTCCGATCCGCCTCTTCCCCGCATGCTTGCCTGTCCTCCTTTGTGCCTGCTTAGCCTAACATTTGATCCTAAGGTATATATATATATGTATTATATACTAGTTTATTATGTATGAATAGCAGTTTTTATATGTCAAAGTTTATAAAAAGTCTATTTGCTAATTTATAAGCTCTGTTTATATATAAGTATACAAATATCAGATCTGCATACATATTAGTACAAGATTTCCGTGTATATATAGATGCATATAATATTATCTTAGCTTGTATATGATTGGTTATATATATAAATAGTTATAAATCTATACATAAATATGTTTTGTACAATTGTAGGTTGGCATAGGTTATATTGTATATTAATATAACAAGTATAAGTTATATTCTGATTTGATATATAAAAGTATATATTTACAGTTTACTACAAGACTGCTATATGAAATGATTTGATAATAGTCTGTTGTTTTAAAGGTTCAGTAGACAAGTGTTATATACTCTATTATATTTTGGTTATATGTAATTTTTTTCAATTCCTATATTTATAAATGCATACATTTGTTTACATGTACCAATATAAGTCTGCATAGTGGTCTATACAAAATTGAGTGTTCGCATTCAGATTTTTGCCTGCGTACATTTTCTATCTGCATATATATTGTTGCATGTATGTAAGTCCTATATATAAGCATATTAGAAATAGTTAGTTATATATTAATTTAATACACGGTATTATTTTCCAAGGTTGAGATGTTGCTGGTATTTCGTGTAAAGTATATTATAGATGTTAGTCATATATAGGTTCATATATACATTTGACTGTATACCTGTTAGATCTTATAAAGTATATTATAGATGTTAATTCATCTCATATCTGATCTGCTTTAGTTAGTATACATTATATTAAGTCTGGTCTGCATATTTGCTTGGATATGTAGAGTTGCATATGTTCAGTTATAGTGTACATGTATTTGTCTGCATGTATTATTTTCTTAAAGTTACAAATGATATATATATATATATTTAAGTGTATATTTCAAAAAAAAAAAAAATTGATTTTTGGAAGATAAGTAGATAATATAAATCTGTTTCAAATTTATACCAAACTGATTCGATTTATTTCGATTTCTCAGCTTGTCTATTGAATTTCTACCCATCGGGCTTTTCTTCGAAATTCGTGCCAATCTTGCTTTACTTTGGAATTCTTGCTTGGGTTCGTAATTCATTTCATCGTCAAATATCTCTAGCCTCGGAAGGTGAGTAATCACTCACGATTTAACGTTCTTATATTTATTAAATTTGATTTCAATTGAAACGACAATTGAAATATGCTGTTGTAGTTATTTAAATTGTCATATATGCTATTATCTGTAACTGTTCACCTATGGGATATGACACCATATCCTGTTGTCTATATTATATTGTTATTTATGATATATGCCTGTTGTTGTATTTTATATTATCTGTTATCACTCTGCAAGTTCCTTGTTAGTATAGAATTCACTATGGGTTGAAATGATACATACCCGAACGGACTTTAGAATAGGAGAATTTCGTTATGGGTTGAAATGATAAACCCAAGCGATTTTCATTTGAATTGAAATTGGGATTACGGGTTGAAATGATATCTACCCGTATATATTTAAATTTCGGATTGAAATGATAAATATCCGTATCACTTAACTATATGATAAATATATATACAGACACCGTTGGTCCATATATATAAATATTTTGAAATTGAATTCTATGGTTTTGGCAAGAATTATATGGTTTTAACAAATGTTGATTCTTAGAATTTTATATATAAATGGTAATGATATATATAGATTTAATAATGATATTTAATTTAATTAAGATGGATTTAATCCATATAATATGTTGAGTATAAAATTTATATTTCAAAATAGATTTTGGTAAAATTTTTGAATAAGTTAAGGATGGGATGATAATTTGAATTTAGTAAAGAATTTTATTTATTTAAACCAATATAAAGCTTATTGAAATTGGAATTTAAGATATGATTTATAACTTGAGTTTGATTTAAATAATTTAATGAATATTTCTTGTTTAAATAAATTTAAGGAAATATTTAGTAAAAATGAAATTTAAGGCTAGTTAAATGATATTGGATTTATTAAGTGAATATTCCCTGATTAAATAATAAATGAAGTTAAATCAAGAGCTATTTGAAACTGTTAAATTTAACTTTGAAATTGTTGAATATTAATGCTTTGAAATATATTGAAAATTTAAATGATCTGTTTAGAAATGAATTAAATTGATGAATTGAACTTTGAATAAATTTGAATTTGGGAATTGAGTTGTTTTGAACCGATTTGTGGAACTTAAGGAAATTATAAATACTTTACTTTATAAATTATTTAACCTATATATACTATTTTGGAAAATAGTTATATTTGAAATGAAATGATATTTGGGTTTTGAAGTATAAATTAAATTGAAATGACCACGGTGTTATAATGTATATTTCCACTTTGTAGATAGTTCTGAAGATCCTTAGAGGATGGTTATCCCAAACATCCTTTAAGTTACTTGTATTTCAGTTGATATTTCACTTGAGTTGGATTTATTAATATAAGAATGTTAATCCTGACTCGAGTGTTTTGTGTTTTGCTTTACGCTCGGGTCAGACCGAGTGATACAGCATTTGAGACTCATCCTTGGAGTTTGGAGCTTCCTTTGGAGATCCAACTATCGCCTCAGCTTTCAGCTCTCCTAGTTGATTTGTTTGGAGAAGTCATCTATTCGTACTGGAGACTTCACTACATTTGAGATATTTTGTTGTATTTTATTTTAACTCTGATGTTTATATAGTAGCTTCATGAACTACTATTTTATCTATTCCGCTGCGCATTATTGTATTGCTCTGTGTCTGTGATCTGTGATTGATTTATTTACTGTATATGCTGAGTTTTGCCAAATTTAAATAACAATCTGATATTTTGAATTATTCAAGTCAGACATGTGCGGATTTATTGTCGATTTGAATGGTCCAAAATAGCGGGTCGTTACAGTTGGGTCATCCGCGATTTATATAAGTATATTCATCTTCTATTTTGAAATTTAATTATCTCATCTTCGTTCGAGCTTATTTTCGAATCATAATTCTATTTGATTAGAGTCCCTCTAATTTGAATACCTATCTTTGTTCTGAAATCCATCCTTGAATCATCCATCGAAAATCGGGTTTGTTTATATTTTAGAAATTGTTTTCTAAACCGAAATTATTATTTTGATAAGTATGATTATATTCTATATATAAAAGTGTAATGTTTTCGATAAAGATTATAAACCCTTTTCAAATAAGAATTTGAGGTTTCGAAAGGATTTGTAATTTTGAAAAAAAATCTATATAAGAAATTTGATTTATCTAAAAATGATTTATAACTAAAGGATTTTTTAAATTTGAATTCGAGAATTGAACCCCGGTGTTTTGAAATTGGTTTTAAGATTTTGAAATATATAATAATAATATGATTTAAAGGGATTTTCCGAATAAGAAATGTTTTAAATAATTTTAATAAGTTTCGAACGATTTCAAAGAAATTTCAAAAGAAGTTTGAGAAAATAGAAGTCCAGAACTCACTTATGTCGCTGGAAAATAATTTCGGTGATGAGTGCACGCATCATCGACATTGATTTTCGAGTTTCAGAGTGAGGGATAGGCCACTCTAGTAGCATTGCTACGCGAGTGATTTTGCGAAACTAATTTTATTTCAAACTCCGAAGTAAGATTGATATTCGAAAGATATATGTATCTATATATATTTGAAACGATTTGAAATGGGCCGGTGTTCAGTCCTTGAGTTTCGGATTTGAAACCTATCTTTTGAAATTGATTTACTGATTGGTTGATTTCCAACTCTTGAATTTGAAAATGATTTCTTCAACTATTTCGAAGGTTCGAGCACTTCCAAATCAAGGTTAACTTTTCAAAGCTAAGAAATTTTGAAAAGTATTTTGATAAAGTAATAAGTTTGTTTTGAATGTTAAAGTATGAAGTAATATGGTTTAAATAAGTTGAAACTGTTTTGTTAAGTAAATGAATAAGACAATTTTAAAATTTTCTAATATGAAATTTAGATTTGAAATGTTTTGAAAAGAATTTGGTCTTCAATATATTTTGAATAAAATTTAGTTTAAATGTTTTAACTTAGTAACATCTTATGAAACTATATATTTAACAAGTTGGAATGAATATATAAGTTGTACGTATGTTGTTTTATTCGCATAATTAATTTGATCTAAGTTTGAGTACACAAGTTCGAGGTGGATTACACCATTTCGTGTTAGGATTTTTCATTCGATTCTTGATGGCGAATATTTGATATGGATTTTTGGCTCGATTCTAGAATTCTCTATCATAGTATATGGCTATGCAAGGAGACTGATGGCTTCTAGTCGAGAAACCATATCGAAATCCGCATTAGGGAAGTCGAATGGACAATACTAGTTCGAAAGCGAACTTGTGTGATCGAGCGAGCGATCAAATGTAATTTTGCGAAACGATGACGTATGTACATCTTATATCCTAATATCATTGATATATTTTGACGCTGAAATTTTGAAGCTGTTGGGTTAGAATATCGTTGCTTACCAAAAGAAAATTTCCAATTTAAATTACAAAGATATATAACCTATAAAAGCAAAGATATTCAATTCCATATAGCTCTTCGTACAGCGAAATTAATTTTGAAATTTGATTCTTATATAAGATAGACCTTACGTAAGTATAAGATGATTTTGAAAACATTTGATTTTGGTAACGAATTGGTTGACTTAAATTATATTGATTTGGAAATTTGAATTTATTTTCTAAATCTATTATTTTGGAAACCATGAAACTAAAGGTATTTAATTTGAGATGAAATAATTTGGTGAAATTGTATATGATTTTGAAATTGAACTGATGTTGAAACAAATAAAAAATTTGAGAACCTTACTAAATACTTGATTTGGGAGTTGTCGAACTTATATAAAATTGATTTGTATGAGTATGAAAGTGATTCGAAACTATAGATTTGAAAAAGTACTCAATTTGAAAGTGAAATCTTATATAATTGAAGTCTATATAAGTATGATTTGATATACTATTGATTTTGGAAAGTATTTGATTTGAAAATTAAATCTTATATATAATGGATTTTATATAAGTATGATATTTGAAAGTGATTTGAAAAGGTACTATATGATACATATTTTCGAAGTAAAGATATGGAAAGTGCCTTCTGCTTGATATCCGATTTGTGGCCACATCTTGGATTCATTCTATCGATATTATTCTCTCTGATTTTGGTTTTCCGGATATGATACTCGAGTGTCCTTCGAATTCCATGGCGTTACCCATGGTCTTATTGTTCTCTCGTGACTGCACAGCGCAACTGCCTGGCTGAGTCTTGCCTAGGGGTACGGATTGTTTCCTGGGGGATCCAGGCGTAATCATTGTGTATCCTGCAATCTGTGTAGGTCGCGAATAGTAGCGCAAATGCTTGGCTGAGTCTTGCCTGGGGGTACGGATTGTTTCCTGGGGGATCCAGGCGTAACCATTGTGTATCCTGCATTCTACTAGTCATCATGGCGTAACTCGCAGGGCTGAGAAAGCTTACGGATATGGATTGTTTCCTGGGGGAACCAGGCGTAACCATTGTGTATCTGCGAACCATGGTTAGACAAAGGTTTTGTTCGTTTTGTTTGGATTGTACTTTCCATATCGGTTTTAAAGGTTTTTCCAGTATTTTCACTGGGTGTTGAAACAGGTCTACTAAGTACCTGGAGAATTCTAGTTTTGCGCCTGATCAACGCACTACCAGAGTCTACAGGAACAAAGATACACTTGTCGAAACATCGAGTTATAAAAGTATTTTCGAAATGAAATTTGTTTCGTTATAAAAAAAATATTTTATTATAAAAGTATTTCTACAAAGAAATTCTATATTAATATTTGAAATTCTAATGGTTTGAATTAATTATTCATGCCCGATTCTATTCCTTGAATCTACCTTATCTGCTCAGCTTTATTTATTTACCTATATTCTGTTTTCCAAGTCCTCCTTCTTTTCCCTATTGACTATATCTTTTTAAGTATCGTTTATTTATATACTATATGGTTTAATATATATATATATAAAAAATATAGTGTTATAAATAGAAAATTTTAGTGTTAAATATTTTAGAAGTTATAAATTAAATACAACATATTTAAAGAAATGATTATTGATTTATTAATAATATTTGAAAGTATCTGGAGATAAATTAATAAATTTATGAATTATGGATTTAAATGTTTACAATAGTTTCTTTGTAAATATAAGTAATAATGTAAATAATTGTTTTCAAATGGTTTTCATACATTTAAAGGTGTCATTTAAACATATAAATGGTATTTATAAAGGAAGCAAGAAATTTTACAGATGGATTTTTGAAAGGTTTTAAAGTATATAAGATAATTGAATTGCAAATGAAGTTTTCAAATTTTAAGTAAAATTTTTATAGTTTAAATTAATTGTTTAATCTTGACTTTCAATCTATCTTTTCTGTCTTGTTGTTTCTATTCTTCTACCTCATTCCTTTTCGGGGACGAAAAGTTTTGAGTGGGGAGAGTGTAACGACCCGTAAAATTTAATGGTTTTAAAAGTATATTTAACTGGAAATTTGTGAAATTTTAAACAATAAAATTTGAAATTAAAAATTTATTATTTGGAATACGTCTATTTGAATATAGCAAATGGTAAATTTTCATCTGATAATATTGAAGTTTATTTTCCTGTGAAATTCATTTCAAATCAAACCGGTTAATAACAGTGAATTTAAAAGTTTTCCGAAATCAAAATATGTCAACAGGAGAAAATTTATTCAGATCATTCTGAATCAGACTGCGAAATTCGTTTTTCCAAATTTGGATTTCTATTGCTCCGTTTATCTTAATTCTGACAGAATAGCAGCATTTCTGGTACCGATTCTCGACTTTTGATTGGATGATCGTACCACTAATATCTGTATACCGTTTTGATCGTCTCGTCGTGCTGATCTCCACGGTATATTCATTTGCTTGTTTCGGCATCAGATGGACAATGGAATCTATAAAACAGTTCACCGTATCGATACGTTTCGAGCCTCTTGTTAGTTGTGTCCATTCGAATTTCAAACAGCTCCCGCTAGCTTTTATTTTTAATATTTATTTCATCCGTTCCTAAAGTTAGCCGTTGCCATTCTTTTAACGTATTTATATTTTGCCTTCTCGTGTGGCCAATGTCCAAAGATTTATTTTTCATTGACCTTCTATTTTTCCCTTGTGCAACTTTACTGGTTTAAAACAACGGTTATTAGCTTTTAATTCAATTGAGTCATTCTGGGCCTTCCTTATTCCCTTTATTTATATTTTTATTAATTACTTACCAAGCTTGGTTAGCTGTAGCATTCTTCATACCACTCTTCCCATTCTCTTCATTTCTCAGAGAAATATATCTAAGCCCCTTCTCACCTCATCTTCACGTTCCTCCTCCCTACTCAACCCACGAAATCATCTCTTCCCTACCGATCTCCAATACCGCCGCTTCTTCTCACCTCCGCCTGCCCTCGCCTGGCCAGCAACCGCCACCAACAGCCTACCCACACTCTACTCCCAGATCCACTTCCATCCAACAAACCCGACCTTTGCAACCATAGCAGCCCGTTCTTCTCCCCTCTGTCCGGCCAGCCCAGCAACCCATTTCGTCCCCTCTCCCTGACTTCGACCTCCACGACCGAGCTCCATGATCGCACCTCCGACCAAGCATAGCCCCGAACACCGCTTAGCCTCCTCCGCCTACCTCGATGACAGCTGTTCCACCTCCCCATCGGCCTGCGCGCGTAAGCCATCTCCACCCTACCCTCGACTTGCTGCAGCAAGCCTCCGAGCACCCACAACCGTGCGTCTTCCCATTGCCAAGCCCGAACCCAAACCCCGCTTTCCTCGGTCCACATCCCCTCCGATCCGCCTCTTCCCCGCATGCTTGCCTGTCCTCCTTTGTGCCTGCTTAGCCTAACATTTGATCCTAAGGTATATATATATATGTATTATATACTAGTTTATTATGTATGAATAGCAGTTTTTATATGTCAAAGTTTATAAAAAGTCTATTTGCTAATTTATAAGCTCTGTTTATATATAAGTATACAAATATCAGATCTGCATACATATTAGTACAAGATTTCCGTGTATATATAGATGCATATAATATTATCTTAGCTTGTATATGATTGGTTATATATATAAATAGTTATAAATCTATACATAAATATGTTTTGTACAATTGTAGGTTGGCATAGGTTATATTGTATATTAATATAACAAGTATAAGTTATATTCTGATTTGATATATAAAAGTATATATTTACAGTTTACTACAAGACTGCTATATGAAATGATTTGATAATAGTCTGTTGTTTTAAAGGTTCAGTAGACAAGTGTTATATACTCTATTATATTTTGGTTATATGTAATTTTTTTCAATTCCTATATTTATAAATGCATACATTTGTTTACATGTACCAATATAAGTCTGCATAGTGGTCTATACAAAATTGAGTGTTCGCATTCAGATTTTTGCCTGCGTACATTTTCTATCTGCATATATATTGTTGCATGTATGTAAGTCCTATATATAAGCATATTAGAAATAGTTAGTTATATATTAATTTAATACACGGTATTATTTTCCAAGGTTGAGATGTTGCTGGTATTTCGTGTAAAGTATATTATAGATGTTAGTCATATATAGGTTCATATATACATTTGACTGTATACCTGTTAGATCTTATAAAGTATATTATAGATGTTAATTCATCTCATATCTGATCTGCTTTAGTTAGTATACATTATATTAAGTCTGGTCTGCATATTTGCTTGGATATGTAGAGTTGCATATGTTCAGTTATAGTGTACATGTATTTGTCTGCATGTATTATTTTCTTAAAGTTACAAATGATATATATATATATATATTTAAGTGTATATTTCAAAAAAAAAAAAAATTGATTTTTGGAAGATAAGTAGATAATATAAATCTGTTTCAAATTTATACCAAACTGATTCGATTTATTTCGATTTCTCAGCTTGTCTATTGAATTTCTACCCATCGGGCTTTTCTTCGAAATTCGTGCCAATCTTGCTTTACTTTGGAATTCTTGCTTGGGTTCGTAATTCATTTCATCGTCAAATATCTCTAGCCTCGGAAGGTGAGTAATCACTCACGATTTAACGTTCTTATATTTATTAAATTTGATTTCAATTGAAACGACAATTGAAATATGCTGTTGTAGTTATTTAAATTGTCATATATGCTATTATCTGTAACTGTTCACCTATGGGATATGACACCATATCCTGTTGTCTATATTATATTGTTATTTATGATATATGCCTGTTGTTGTATTTTATATTATCTGTTATCACTCTGCAAGTTCCTTGTTAGTATAGAATTCACTATGGGTTGAAATGATACATACCCGAACGGACTTTAGAATAGGAGAATTTCGTTATGGGTTGAAATGATAAACCCAAGCGATTTTCATTTGAATTGAAATTGGGATTACGGGTTGAAATGATATCTACCCGTATATATTTAAATTTCGGATTGAAATGATAAATATCCGTATCACTTAACTATATGATAAATATATATACAGACACCGTTGGTCCATATATATAAATATTTTGAAATTGAATTCTATGGTTTTGGCAAGAATTATATGGTTTTAACAAATGTTGATTCTTAGAATTTTATATATAAATGGTAATGATATATATAGATTTAATAATGATATTTAATTTAATTAAGATGGATTTAATCCATATAATATGTTGAGTATAAAATTTATATTTCAAAATAGATTTTGGTAAAATTTTTGAATAAGTTAAGGATGGGATGATAATTTGAATTTAGTAAAGAATTTTATTTATTTAAACCAATATAAAGCTTATTGAAATTGGAATTTAAGATATGATTTATAACTTGAGTTTGATTTAAATAATTTAATGAATATTTCTTGTTTAAATAAATTTAAGGAAATATTTAGTAAAAATGAAATTTAAGGCTAGTTAAATGATATTGGATTTATTAAGTGAATATTCCCTGATTAAATAATAAATGAAGTTAAATCAAGAGCTATTTGAAACTGTTAAATTTAACTTTGAAATTGTTGAATATTAATGCTTTGAAATATATTGAAAATTTAAATGATCTGTTTAGAAATGAATTAAATTGATGAATTGAACTTTGAATAAATTTGAATTTGGGAATTGAGTTGTTTTGAACCGATTTGTGGAACTTAAGGAAATTATAAATACTTTACTTTATAAATTATTTAACCTATATATACTATTTTGGAAAATAGTTATATTTGAAATGAAATGATATTTGGGTTTTGAAGTATAAATTAAATTGAAATGACCACGGTGTTATAATGTATATTTCCACTTTGTAGATAGTTCTGAAGATCCTTAGAGGATGGTTATCCCAAACATCCTTTAAGTTACTTGTATTTCAGTTGATATTTCACTTGAGTTGGATTTATTAATATAAGAATGTTAATCCTGACTCGAGTGTTTTGTGTTTTGCTTTACGCTCGGGTCAGACCGAGTGATACAGCATTTGAGACTCATCCTTGGAGTTTGGAGCTTCCTTTGGAGATCCAACTATCGCCTCAGCTTTCAGCTCTCCTAGTTGATTTGTTTGGAGAAGTCATCTATTCGTACTGGAGACTTCACTACATTTGAGATATTTTGTTGTATTTTATTTTAACTCTGATGTTTATATAGTAGCTTCATGAACTACTATTTTATCTATTCCGCTGCGCATTATTGTATTGCTCTGTGTCTGTGATCTGTGATTGATTTATTTACTGTATATGCTGAGTTTTGCCAAATTTAAATAACAATCTGATATTTTGAATTATTCAAGTCAGACATGTGCGGATTTATTGTCGATTTGAATGGTCCAAAATAGCGGGTCGTTACAACTATTGAATATATAATATATTTTAAAGATTTTTATTGATTTCGAAATATAAATTGATTTAAGAAGTTTTATCTAAATTTATTAATTTATTGAAGATAAATTTATAATTGGTTTTAAATAATTATTTTCTAATTAATATTTTATGTATTTTAACAAGTACTTTATAATTTATGTCATTATTTGTGAATTAGAAACGTGCGCTTTATATATATATATATATATATATTTGATTTATATTCAATTGTTCAATGAAAGATCCTATTGAACTTTATTATTATTCTATTTCTGAATCAAATAGGATTTTTCAGCATCTCTATATTTTCTGATTTCTCTTTTCTTTTATATTGAATTGAGATTTTTATGTATGATTTCTATATTTTTTATTTCTCATTTTCTTATATTGATTTCCATATCATAAATGATTCATTAATGATATCAATTTGATTTATGATTTTGATAAGATACAGTAATGTCACCCTTACTTTTGATTTCAAGATATTTAATTCTGTATAGATCAGCCATAAGGCCATCGATATCCTTTTTGATTCAAACGGAGTGGTGGATTGGCTTATTCTATTGATACACGTCAATTAAGTAAAATATGGGATAGGCGACCCAAGATCAGGTGACCTACATATTGATGTATATATGACTCTACTTGGGACTTCATATCTGTCGTATAGTCATTCAACAGTCACAATTTACTCTGATTTATTTATATATAAGGAGATGAGATTATATCTGGTAGGTATCCAGAGTATAGTGGATTCTTTTATCTTTTATCTATATGATTTCTTTGATGGGCGGTCTATATTTATATTTATATTAATGTTGGTATTATATTGCTCGAGACTGAGAGGTATACTTAGGCAATGCTGTGAGCTAACTTAACTATACTTGATGATATCTCATTATTGATGATTTCTAGACTTTAAGGATGATTCTATATATGGAATAATCGCCTATTTGATAATGTTTTGATTGGATAATATTTGGTGTGATTTTATATAGGTGATGATATCTTTATACCTGATTTCATGGCTATTATTGTTTTGTTGTACTATTTTTTTGTATGTGGTCACTATTATACTATGCATATTCTACATCTATATATGTTTTGACCTCTATATTTAGATACAGTATAACCACTGTGTTATTTACATAATACTCGAGTCAGTCCAAGACATTTCAGGTTTAGGGGCGATGAGACCAGCTTTCATTTTCTGGGCATAGAGGAGACCAGATATTTGGTATTGTAGATTATCGTCCCGTTTTGTATAGTCTCTGGTGTATATATCATTGTGATGTATACATATGTTGTATATTTTATATTATATATATTATCACTATGGTATTGACTCTACAACCTCTATTATTTACTATATTATGTATTGTTCTATCTTGGAGGCACACGTGTTTATTGCTTTGTGCCTATACTGTATATGCATATGTGAGTTATGAGTGTTAGCCCAAGGGAATATTCACGTGGGTACCCCATATAGTCTCATTCTCTATATTATCTAACAGTATTACCTAGTAATACTCTTGGATAGTATAGGTATATAGGTGGGGGTTTAACAGCTATAAAGAAAAAGAGTCAACAATATAAGTTGAAAAAACAATTTTATTATGCTTGAGTTTGAACATTCTATCACACATGTACCCTTCATCCATAAACACACCGCTTGTGGTCATCACATATCTATCTAACTCAAAGACCTATTTGAAACTAAATTTATTTTAAAGACTGTCAAAATCAAGGTTCTTTCTAATTTCAAGTACATAATATACATTATTCAGTGTTAGAATTTTTCCGGACACGAACTCCAAGTCTATTGTCCCTTTTCCTTGACTTCTTCTTTGATTGAGTTTCACATATAAAGATAGCTTTCATCCTCAGAACCTTCAAGTTTATTGAATTAACTTTTATTGTTATAGATATGCTTAATAGCACCATAACCGATCCACCAAGAATCCTTTCTTTCGATCATATTGATTTCAGAGATAACGACTATAAAATTTTCTTTGATTGTTGTTTCTTTTTAAGAAAGTGACATTCCCTTTTAAAGTGACCAAGTTTTCCACAGTTGTATCAGCTATTTTCTTTCTTGTCCTTCTTGTTGTTGAATTTTTGTTTATTTTGAACATTACTCATTTGATTAAAAGAGCGATCGGGGGCATTATTTGCCTCCTATCCTTCCACCTTGTGGA
This sequence comes from Allium fistulosum, assembly GCA_030737815.1. Taxonomy (NCBI): domain Eukaryota; kingdom Viridiplantae; phylum Streptophyta; class Magnoliopsida; order Asparagales; family Amaryllidaceae; genus Allium; species Allium fistulosum. Next base: position 365,245,183 of record CM060906.1, read on the forward strand.
TCTTTGATGAATACACTATTGGTACATCATTTTCCTTCCGCTTCACTTGTTTTTCAACCTGTAGATAATGCACTAGTTTGTCCAGACTCATTTCCTCCTTTTTATGTTTTAATATTTTACTACCGTCTTTTCAAGATGGGGGAAGTTTGTCTATTATGGATGAGACTTTAACCTCTTCATCCATGTTCATACTACGCACATTAAATTGGTTCAGGATGTGCATAATATCATCGAATTGCTCTACTACTAACCTATCGTCAGCCATTTTGTAACTAAAAATTTTTGCACTACGCCATAAATGGCCTACTGCAACACAAAAAAAATGTTGGCTCAGGCCCGAAAAATGTTGCCATAGGTCTATGGCAACACTTTTAGGGTGATGCAATTTTTGCCGTTGCCTTAGACCTCAAAGGCAACATTTTGACTATCTAAGGCAACATAAGTAATATTGTTGCAATAGAACCCTATTTGGGTCTATGGCAACACCCATAGGTATCTGTAGCAACATTCCAAAATGTTGCTATAGATATGAACTTTTTGAATTTGTGGGACCCACAATGTAGAGCATATTTGATTTTTTAATAAAAATAAATATTTATTTAATAAAATGCTATTACACAGAATTTGATATTTAAACAGTAATTTATTTAAATAAATATTTTATTTCAACATTTGAAATTGTACAAATTCCTGACTCCACTATTTTACAATACAATGATATATAACACTGATATTCACATATACAGATATTCCTCACTACATCACTCAGTTCACTCATTACATATGCAGTTTCAATTTATACATACACCGACACTGACAAATATATGCCGAGCCGAAGGCGAGCCGAGTGCCGAGCCGAAGGCGAGCCGAGAAGCGGGTCCGGGCGCAGCGCCGGCGGGGGTCCGGGGCACAAATGAAGACTGAGCTTAATTCCTATCCTCCATCTCCTCGCCTAAATCTGCTTGAATCCCCTACGGCCAAACACCAAAACTCTACTGCAAACTCTTCAATTTCCAATCACCACATTAGCTTCTCTCCGTAACCAATACACAACAGCACTCTACCATTGTCAAACTCCAAACTCCGTCTACATCTCTCTGCCAACATTCAGGCATCACACTGCCAACTAAAACTCCTCTGCATCACCAACTTCCACCATCACTTCCATAACTTACCAAACCAACCAACCAACCTTCAACCAATACAACTACATCCAGATTCAATGGTGAACCAACCAACCAGATTATGAACTTGCGATGGACTTGCGATGGAGGCACAGGGCATCCAGAAGCAGTACATACCCAGCCAGATTCTGAAACATTAACAAGTGTTAAAGGAGCATTTGCACAAACATATGGGGGGCATACTATCTTATTGAAATTACCAGTACCAAGTGAAGCAACCGCAATCATAGGGGAAAGTACGAAGAGATCAGCCTGGGATCTGCTCTGAACTTGCGATGGAAAGTACGAAGTGAACCAAAATCTCGAGGGCAGCAGTTCGGGTTTTGGGAGAAATTAAGGCGCTAGAAGGGTTTTCAGGTGAAGTGGTCTAAAGGAGAAAGGTAGAGGGGTTGGTGGCGAGCAGGTCTTCTGTTGGAGGCGAGAGCTGATGGCGACGACAGCGGTGGCAAAAGGGGTTTGAATGGAAAACTTTGTTTGGCTTCGGGTTTTGGTGTCGTGACAGGGCTCTGGTTGGAGCTAGATGGTCGCGATGGTTAGGGGGTAGCTGGGAGGAGGCGACTGGGAGGAGGCGAATGGGAGGAGGCGAATGGGAGGAGGCGACTAGGAGGAGGCGAATGGGAGGAGGCGAATGGGAGGAGGCGAATGGGAGGAGGCGACTGGGAGGAGGCGACTGGGAGGAGGCGATTGGGAGGAGGCGACTGGGAGGAGGCGAATGGGAGCGACTGGGAGGAGGCGAATGGGAGGAGACGAATTGAAATGAAAACCAAAAGGGGATCTGAACTAGTTTAGGCGGGAAAACAAAATTTTGGGCCAAATTGCAGTGGTGATCCATTTTAACAACCAGATTAAATGTAGATCGTTGGATCGTATTCACGCGGATTGCTAATTTTATTAATTTTTTAATCTGAATACATCTATTGCAACACTATATAAAAATGTTGCATCGTGTTACACTTGTTTAGCTAGAGCAACACATTTTTATGGCTAAGGTAACACCAAAAATGCAACGTTGCAGTAGGACCAAAATTTTATAGCTGTCGCAACATTTTAGCTGGCAACACCTTGCAAAAGTGTTGCAGAAGGTCATTTATGGCGTAGTGTTGGTAGCTAGAAATTTCTTGCTTGTTGCATCCTCCATTAGATATTTTTCTTTAAGTGAATCCCAAGCATTTTTTGTAGTTGGTTTGTTATAGTACAGATCGAACAACGTACCCATCATAGCATTGCATATGCGCTCCTTACAAATATAGTCATCCCATTCCTTAGATTCATGCTCTTCTATCAACAATAGTTTCATCTTCTACCTCCTATGGTTTTGGCATGGTCAACACATATATTGTTGTAGCTAAGCCAGTCCACAATGGAGGAATTGAGTAAATTTCAAAAAATTCCCTTATTGGATCTTTAGTGGGCCTATGTAGTCTAATTCATTTAGAATTATTCCAAATTTTCTGCTAAATATAATCAATATTTTATTTAAATTTATAAATAAAGTTTTATTTTATGTATTTTGTATTGTATTTTGTATATGTGTATCATATACACATATTTGTGTGCATGCTTGGGCAACCTGATAATCTTCAAATGGTTTGACATGCCTGTGTACATATGTTGAGATTTATACTGCAACGGACATGTCAGCCCCTCGTGTATATAAATGAATTGTCTAAATATGTGCATATGTGTATGTGTGCATCAGAATAATGTGCGTGCATATATATGTATATTATATAATTATTGTAAAATATTAGTTGTAGATTATTTACACTAAGCATTTATTGAAATACATATATATATTTGTACAATATATATATATAATTAAATTATAAAATTATTTTGTAAAATAATTTAGAATATTTTTAATATGAAATATAAATTGAATTTTTTATTTATTAATTTAAATGTATATTACATATAAACATAAAACTAGTAATAATTATATATATATATATATATATTATAATTAAATATACATTATGTTGATGTTTTTGGCAAGAGAATAAACATAATTTGTTAACTTATTTTCAATTTTAAATAACTAGTTATTTATAAACTAATAACTGATTAAAAAAATAAAGAATTATTAAAAAATATTTTGAAAAAAATCATTTTCGAAACAATAACGCATATTATATATTATATAAAATTTTACAGAATTTTATATTAGAAATAAATATATATACAAGCACATAATTTATTTATATAATCAATTTTGAATTCAATTGTAACGACCCAGATTTTCGAACCCGAAAATTCCAGATAGTTAGGGAAAAGAAGAAAAGAGGTAGAAGAAGAAGAACAGAAAACCAAAACTCAGAATCTCACATTTCACAGCGGATCAAATATAATATTAAATAATAACATTTATCCAAAGAAAAACTGTAATTGTTACTTTACATTCAATACATCAGAGTTACAACCATATACACATGACTGGACAGTTATATCAACCTATCTCAGACTAATATCACAACAACTCTCAAATACACAGCGGATTACTTCATACGTTCCTGCCATCCAGCTCGCCACCTGAGCTCCAGAACGTCCTAACCTGAAAATCTGTAATACTCGGTCTGACCCGAGCATTACCTCAAAGTAACACCCGAGTCAGGCTGGAAACCAGCGTGAGTAAACCCATAATATGAAATACCAAGCTATATAACTTAAGTGAATTACCAGGGTAACTCGTACCTTTCTACGAGTTCTAATCTTACTTAAGTCAATTATTTATCTCAAAACAATATCCAAAAATGGTTATCCAGTTTTAAATATCCATGATACTTAAATTATTTTATTCCAGCCTGTTTGCTTCCAAACTCACATTTATTAAAGAATCGAAGTGGTTTCGTGTATTTACTGATATCCGACCCCGGTCTCTTCGATTTCAATGTCATCTCTAATCCAAGTTGTTAAGTTTTAAACAATACATTTCAAATCCAGGATATCATACAGCAATTTAACTCAGATAGGTAACCTACATTATCATAGTTTTAACTCATTCATATCACAGCACATCTCAATCGCCCATCAGAGATAAAATCAATCCAAGTCATCCAATTATCATTCAACCCTCCATAACAAGATTTATTAGATATATAATTCCTAATTAATTTAATTAATCTCCAATTAAATTAATTACCGTCTTTAATCATTTAGATTACCTTAATCTTGCATACTCAATCATTTATTAATTTCAACTCAATTAATAAATCATTCTTTAATCATGTATCTTAATTTATCATCGTTGATTAATTATCCTTTAATTACATTAAATAATTAACCTTTAATTACCCCATAGATTAATTAGCCTTAACCATTCACATTAACTTTTTTAATTAATCTCCTTAATTTATTTATCTTAATTAATAATTCAATCAATCCTTAATCATTAATTAATTACCTTTAATTAAGTAATTATCCTTAAGTAATTAATTACCTTTAATTACTTACATTAATTAATCTTAATTAATTAATTAACATTTAAATAAATCACATAAATTAATTAATTCTTAATTAATTATCCTTAAATTAATTATTTTAATTTATCAATTAACCTTAATCATGTAATTAACTTAACCTCTTATTTTCTTAATTATCCTTAAATCATTTTTCATAGATTAACCTTATAAAATTGTTTCAAAACCAATCAAATTATTTTCAAATCACTTTAAAATTAAAAATTTAAGTTTGAACTTGTTTAAGAAAACTTGATAACTTCTTTACTTTGAATTTGGTCAACATTTACTTTTGAAAACTTGTTTGAATAAATTTACTTGAAAATTTAGTTAATACTTTACTTTAAATTTAAATTTCATTTTCTGGTTGTTTTTAAAACTTGGTACAAAGTTACTTACAAGATTTTAAAACCTATACATAATTTTATTTCTAAATTATTAAAACCTGAAACCTGTTTCTTTTTTTAAAAAAAAACTAAAACCTGGTAACTTAAAACAAACAACCCGAGTTGAGTAACAAAATACTCAGGCTAAACCCGAGCCACACGCTCTTTTCCCCGAGCTCCTACCGAGAACAATTTCCCTTTTTTTTTCTTTTCTGTTTTAATTTAAAACTTTAAAATCTAACAACATACTACTCTCGCGTATCTACTCAGCAACATACTCGAGCCAATATCCAAATTTCCCGAGATCCACTTCGAGTTCCACCTTCTTCTTCTCAACCCAACACAACATCTTCTAAACCCAAACAACCAACACCTGTGCACGTGCACACATGGTCGGGGCGTCACCGATCTTTGCCGCGACCATCCTCAAGTCACCGATGATCTTCCCTAACTTCCCGACCACCCAGGTCCTTCGATTTCACCTGAAATCAAAATCCAGCCATCAAGCACTACCTGGAAACCAAACCGATCGACTAAAAATGCCTCACGCCACCGCATATCATCGCCAGAGACCACGTCCACATGCCTGAACCTTCGCCTTGCTTCCACACTTCGATTCCACCATCTGTGGTTAAGTTCGATGCACCCACCGCACTACAGTAACCCAATTTCCGATGTCGACTAAAACTAGGTTTAAATTTCGAATCCTCTTTGCACCACCACCACAGTGGATTAAAAACTGTGCCACCATTTTTCTGATGATCTCCAATACCCAGGCTAACTCCAGCTCCAACCTCGAGACCACCGAACTTCTCGATCATCAGAAAAACTCAAAATCCCTTTTCTGGTCAACTTCAAATTACACACATGATCTAGCATTAAAAATCTGGATTCACTTCTTAAAATTCATAATTCTTGGTGGTGATTAAGATTATATAAATGAATCTAAGAATTATGATATTTAATTTTTGACATGTTTCCAAAGCTTCATTGTCCTTTTCATTTCCCAGATAATATTCCAAACTATCATTCTTAAATACATTTTAAATTTTAGTTTAGGTTTAAACAAACAAAATTTGTTTGAATTCTACAGCCTTTCAGAGTTTAAATTTGAAATTTTACTTTGTTTTTAAACCCTGTAAAACAAGAACATGGGATATATATACGTGTTACAGACATGCACATTTATATCTCCCATTTTTATCAACATGCAAGGCAAATTCACATAATCATACAAACACATTTCAGATCATACTTCAAGCATTAATCATAATATCAGAGGATATAGACAGATATAAGGGAGTTTGCTCACTTGGATGTTGTTTTGAACAGAGAGCAGTTTTATAATTCCTGATCTGGAAGTGTTGTTAATTTGACCAGAACTTTGATTTTTTTATCTTGAATCCTGAAGCTTGATCTTAATGTTTGTCGCATGCTTTTGATTCAGGTTGGTCTTGAAGTTTGATATTAATTTTCTACCTTGAATTTGTACTTTGAATTGCTTTGAATCTTTGCTTATTTTGAAGTAGTTTAGATATAATCTTCTCTGGTTTATATTTTTCTCAGGTCCTGATTTCTGATTTGTATAATGTTTACAGGGTTTCGATTTGTTTGATTTTCTGGTTTGAAGATAGTTTTACAGGGTTTTAGTTCTCTTTGCTTTTGAAAATGAGAAGATTAGGAAAAGAAATGGGAAAGAGGAGTAAAAGGTTTATATAGTGTTAATTAGAATTTATTTAAAATTAAAGAAAATAAACTCAAATTAGTGACACTTGTTATACTAGTTAACATTTGTCATTTCATAATTTTAATCTCATTACACATGTACTTTACATAATTTAAAAGCTTACACTTGTAATTAAGCAAATTTTAAATTGTTTCTAAATGTAAATAAAAAGCTTTTGTATTTATTTTACTATTAAATAAACACTTTCTTAATATATATATATATATATACACACACACACACACACACACATATTAAACAAACACAAATTTAATTTGTATATAATAATTCTTTTTAATATATATATATATATACAACACATTATTATTATTGGTTTGAAATTAACAATTTTGCCAAATTTTAAATAATTTATACTGGAGATTATTACATCTAAATTTGTTTAATTTATAAATCAGTATTTTTTTTAAGTTAAATCAGATAACTATCCAATTATCTGATGCCCGAAAATCCGGGTTATCACATCAATAATAGTATTTATATATATAATAACTTTCTAAAAAAATTAATTTTTTTATTATTGCTGAACATGTATGAAGCTTTTTAATAAATCCTTTTATGCTTAGATGTAATTCATAAAATCATTTAATAATTTTATTTTGATAACTTTTTTTATTTTGGTCGTGAGCTTCATACAAGTATACATAATATATATAAATATATATGTATGCATGTATGTATGTATGTACGTGCGTATGCATGCAGGTATGCATGCATGTATGTATGTATGTATGTATGTATGTATGTATGCACACTTATTTATAACCATCAACATGTGATAATTTATTGATATGCCAATTCATGATATTTCTAACTAGCAACATATAGAACAATGAATATATAAGCATTATTATATAATAATAGATCATCAAAGTATCTTTCAACAAAGTCCAAAGTTTGCACGTTGAAACAAAAAAATAGATTCCTTGAATCCAATCCTAATCTTGAAGTTGCTAGCTTTCGAATTGCCTTGCTACCACGATCGAATCGTAGCAAATTAATGTGAATTAGTGCTTGAATTTTTTGGGCTTGTTATAAGATGATGGTGACCTGATATGAGTAGAAAGAAGAAGAATACAAAAGTCTCAAGAGAAGTGAATGCTAGAGGGAATAAATTAAGAAGGAATGAGAGAGTGAAACAAGGATCAAGATTCTTGTATTTCTCTTACTAGTTCTCTCCGTTTGAATTCAAATTTCCTCCCTCTAAGCCATCATATGGTCAACCCCAATTTGTTGTCCTATAGCCGCTTGAACCAAGAATCAGTTGGGCCTTAAAACTATTTCAAGCCCGAACAATATTTTTTGCATTTAAATTCAATTTAAACGGATATCGATATCGTGTATCGATTAGTTTTTATATAACTATTATATGCACACCATTAAATATTGTTTAATTCTCACTAAATAAAATTTTGTAATTATTATAAATATTAATTAATTAATTTAATTTATAACAATTACAAATTAATTAAAAGGGTGGTAAATGAATATTCAATATTTTAGTTGTGTAACTCTTAGATGTAAATTCGAGCAGCAATTAATATTGAACAATTCAAATATGAATGTTGACTTCAATGAGCAAGTGGTGTGACATTATGGCCAAATTTATCCCTTACTTGGTTTCGGTAAATTCTAATTTTACTTTATTATGAATTACCCGGTAGTGCCAATTATTTATACCAATTCTCTTCATCTAAACTATATCACTTTAGACTTGTTTAATTTTATAATGGTCAAAATTCCAATATCGTCCATTTTCAACTCTATAGTCCAAACACAAAGTCATTTGTTCAATAATAACAATTAGTATTAACTGAACTGCTTTGGCCAATGACAACTTTGAGTTGACTTTAGTTGACCGTGATACTAACCTTATATGACCGATGAGCCGTATCCTCTTTTGGATAGTGTTTAATTTCCAATACTTCCACTGGACACAACTATAGTATTTCGATGGATGTAGTGCCACGATTTAAATATAATCAAAGCAGAGCTTCCACACTAATGATCAACGGTATTCTCAAGTCAAAAAAATCGTGTAATTTTGTCACATTAATATTTTCCTTTTGACCTTAGTTATGTTAATTAACAGAAGACTATCGAGTGAGTCCCTATAGTTATCTAATAATTATCACTATGTAACCCCTTTGTACCCCTAGTAGTCATGAGTAACACACTGCCCAATATTTCGAGAGTGTTACATATTCTAATCTCAGCGGATCTATTGATTTCCAGTCTCGGCAAATCTTGACTAGGAATATTTAATATAGTATGTTTAATTTCATTATAATAAATTATACAACACTTTGTAACTACTATCACAAAACGTACTATTGATGGACTTTCTATTAAGTATGCTTTTAATTAAACTAATAAATTTAATAACACACAATATCAAGTATACAACAAAAGAAAACACCTTTTATTTTTAACAAGATTGGTTATTGAGTTGGATATATATTACAAATTACATAATTACCCTTAGGGCATACCCCTAACTCTATGAATTCTCCACTTACACTTGGGGCCGATTATTGTAACGATCCAGAATTTTAGATATTTTAAATGGAAACATTTAATTGATTTTAAATATTTAAAAGTTAATTTTTAACTTGAATTTCAAATAAAAACTAATTATGGGACAGTTTAATTTTTGGATTTAATAGTTGGAAATTTGGTAAATTTTTTAATCTTGGTTTTTAAGCTTGTTAAAAATAATTTAAAGGCTTATAAAATTTATATTAATAATAATAAAGGTAATAGAATTTTCAAATTTGAATTTAAAAGTGATTTATTCAGTTTTAAAAACATATCATTTAAATTGACATTTAAAAATAGCCTTCCTAGGCACAGTCTCAAAATTCGACGAAACTAGTTCCATAGTGCATCATTATCGAATTTCAAATTTTGTAGCGTTTGGAGTTAATGTTTGGTCGTACGGGATATAAATGAGCTGAAATTTGTATCGAAAATTCAATATAATAATTGGATCCAAAAAGCTATCTTCTTCATACGATCGAATTTGGACTCGAAACCTTTTCCATTGCGTTTGGAATAGGATTATAACATTATAAACGCCTAGCGGCATGCCTTGATAGAGGTTTGAAATTTTATGTTGTGTAAATCGAAACATTTTGAATTTAATTAATATATATTTATATATTCTAGTCAAACCTGTCTTATCTCTGCAACCTAGGATCTGATTTTTGTCTATTCAAACACGCAAAACATTTTTAAATACGCAACTTCTCCCTCTTTTAAAACTCATAGCCGAATGTCATAGTAGAAAAAAAATATCCTGTATTGATTTAAAACGCGAGCCTCTTCCTCGCCTCATTCTTCTGTTCAAAACTAAGAGCAGTTCGATAAAGAGAGAAAAAAACGAGAAGAAATCGCGAACGAGCGGCTACATTGGGTTAACACTCATCTTCTTTGATGTCATGAGGGAAGAGTAGAAGCGGCGCGATGGCGTGGAGATAGGCGATTGCCGATTTGGGCATTTTGGGAAGTGGTGCGATGTCAGGAGAGAAGCGTGCATGCAATTGGAGTTGAACGACTAATGTGGTCGGCGGTGAGTTGTCCAAGGCTGGCGGTGGTTCAGGAGATGGAGGCACATCGTCAGTGGGCAGCGAAAATCCTGACCTAGTGTTGTCGATGGGAATTTTGGTGTTGCCAGGCAAGGCGGAGATGAGGGAGATGGTGGCAAGGGGTGCGGCGCTGTGGAGTGGGTCGCGACCTTCAGTCGTCGTGTTAGGGATTGCGGTAGTTGGTGGCGGCGGAGACGTTGAGTTTTTGGTCGAGGCGGATGAGGGTTTTGGTAGCCTGAAGATGTTGACGCGATGGATTAGGGTAGGTTAAGCATGGTAATTAGCATTTTATAAATTAGTGATTAATTAAAACTAATTTTAGTTTGTAATTCGATAACTTAAAATTCAATAACCATGTTTTACGAGGTCGAAATCAGGTATTGATGTCGTGTTGCACTCACATGGATATTGTCTACATTCCGGAAATTGGTTTGGAATTCATTGAAGATAGAAGGAATTTTAAATTAAATTAAACGCTGTTCAATTTTATTTAAAAATTGGAACGGACTGCAGATTAAAATCAAGGTGAGTTAATCTCACTCAATTTGGGATTACCGTAATTAATTTTAAATAGTTAAATTTAAATAATGGTTGATTGGTTGAATTGATAAAATTATTATCAGTTGAATGTGATATTATCTATATAGTAGTATATATATTAGTATTTGGAGTGATTGATATTCCCGCATATATATAGCGGATGACCCTATATACCGTGATATCCCCCTCGAAATGGGATTGGTATTTTATATTGTATATTGTATTAAAATCTGTGGGTGTAGGGAAACCGGTTGGAGGGATCCAATTGGATTCCTTAAAATGTTGAATTTGATTTCATATATTGATATATGATCTATTTAAATAATCTGTGGTGGATTATAGTGTAATTTGAATTTATTGGATGCTATGTTATTATTGGATAGATTTTAGTATTTTAAAATACCATAAATATGAATATTGAATTTTTAAAAGAAAATAAAAAGGAAAGTTGAAGGTAAACTATTATAGTAAAATTTGGATAAATTAAAAGAAATGAATTTAGGGAAAAATAAATAGTTTGATTCAAATTTGTATTTAATAACTTCGGAATATTGTAAATAAAGATCTTGGAATACTATAAATAGGGATTTTTGAATAATGTAAATAAAAGGATTTTATTAATAGAGGTAAGCGATACAGTTTAAGTGTAAAAAGAAGTTATTTCTAAAATCGAGATTTAAAATAGTTTGGGAAGATAAAAGGAAATTTGGAAAGAAGATATGAAATCGTTATATGAAATCTTTAATAAAATTATGGAAAGAAAGGGAAATCTGAATTTAGTGGGTGGGATATATTTGGGTTATTTGAGGAATTTATTTAAAAATGGAATTTAATTTAGAAATCGATTTATAATCGATTAAGTATTGTAAAACCGTTATTAACGGGAAATGAGACTATGAAATTTATAAACAAGGTTTATAAATAAAGTAAAGTGATTATCAATGGATAAATGGGAATTATAAATTCAGGATGAGGATTTATAAAGAGATGGGTAAATCGGTTTAAAGATAAATGGTAAATTTATTTTAGAAATGCGAAAAGGGAATTTATAGATTTGGAACAAAAATCAAACTGGAAATAAATCGAGAGGGATTTATAAATAATTAAACTGGCTATATTGGAGTTGAAAATATAATTTTCTTGAGAAGTTATGTTTATTTTAAAAGGAGGATTTTTTTTAAGTATTAACTAGAAAATTTAAAAGTGTTTAAGAATATTTCAAAAATTAAATATTTAGTTGTTAAAATTGTTTAAAGTATATTTAAGCATTAATTAAGTAGTTTTATAAATGGTTGATATTAAGTTAATTATTATTTAAGAATTAATCAGAATTATTATTTTAAAAGATAGATTATTCTCTATTAATATTATTTTATAATAACTTTTATTTTAAAAGAGCAACTGCCTAAAATTAACTTGGAAAATTATTATAGAAATTTCATAAGTATTATTTTGAAAAAAATTTAATAAAGTTTTCAGGAAGTAATGGTATACCCGCATGGCAAAATTGGAGGCAGTGAGTTCCTGCAGTTAAGTCTTGAATTTCTTTGGGATAGAGACGTAACCATTGAGCTGTGAATCCATGGTTTGATACCGTAGTGGTACTTTGCAAATTATTTTAAAGGCTTTCCAAATATCTTTGAAAAGAAATGTTTTGTGAATATACAAAATTCGGTAAGGAAGTATATATTTTGGATAAAGAGATTTAATTTATTAAAATTAAATTAAAAAGAGATTTGGAGTTATTCAGTGGAAAATGGAATAATTGGTTGAATAATTGTTTATTTGATAGTTAAATAAGCAACTATCAAAATTTGGACCCAAAATATAACCTTGGGAATATCTAGGAGAATTACGGGAATTATATGGTACGGTTAACATTCGAGGTGCTATACTATACGTATAAACTCGTTTCATTCTTCTAGGTCGTTTATAGGGATATCCGTACACTAACGGTTAGGAGGTGATCTCCGATCTTATTTTCGTCTTTTTATTTCCTAGAGAACCGGGGTTGAGCATACCGGAAATATCGAACATTGTTTTTGAAGAGACTGGGAACAAATTTGCTTGGTGATAGGTTCACGCATGATAGGGGGTTCTCGCTTCTTGTTAGGTTGCGAACGGATGACTCTTACCCCTACATGTCCCTGAGTGGTTAGTTGTAGTCGTGAGGCTGGCCATAAAAGCAAATTCGAGGTACTAATGCAGGCTACGGCGGAAAGTGGATGCTATCAATGGTTGAAAAGCCTAGACCGCTACACTTGGTATCAGTGCTGAAGGTTAAGCGAGAACCTTGGCTCTGGTGGGGGTTACTCATTAGAGAAAGGGTCAATAGCACCCTAGAATGAGTTTGAGGGTATTAATAAATATGAGCATGTATTGGATAGTGAATATAAAATTGTTTTATAGTGTTGATTGGTTTGTTGAGTGGCTTATGGATTCTGGTCAATACGAGTAATTAACGTTATTGATAGGGATTTCTAAACACTATAATAGAACAATTCGACACGGTATTGTGTAAAATGGGTTAAATGAAATGATTTTACCCAAATTATTTTTATAGATGAAAGAAATAATTTTCAAAAATTATTATAGTTATATATGGTTTGCTTGGTTGTTAGGAAATGATAATATTAAACCATTATCATTTGTTGTTGTGATGATTGAATAAGGGTTGATATTATAAACCAAAAGTTAAGAAATTAATTCCTATAAAAAAAATATGATTTTATAAATTTGATTTATAACCTGAAATGGAATGAAATTCCAGAGGAATATTTAAATATAGATATAAAGGATTTGAAAGTTGGAAATTTGGGAATTTAGATCCCGTTTGTTTTGAAAATGTTTTTCAAAAGTTGGGAAATAATAGTGATATTATTTGGAGAATATTTTTTAATTGAAATGTTTTTAAAATGGTTTTAAAGGAATAAAAGCACTGAACTCACTTCGGTTGCTGGAAAATAATTTCGGTGATGACTTCAGCATCTTCGACTTTCATTTTCGAGTCTTCAAGGGAAGAATTGCTACCTCAATGATTTGAATTGGAGTTTGTATGCAAAACTTGTTTTGATTTGAAATTAAAATAAATGATTTGATATACCAAAGGATTTTGGGTATATATGATTTCAAAAATGATTTTGAATGTTTAAGTAATTGTTAAACTCGGGAATTTTCATGTTTGTTGAAATATGAGAAGATAAGTTAATAATTTATAAAAGTTTGAAATTTGTTTAGAACACAATTTAACTTAAGAAGAGTTAAATAAAAGTAAGTGTGATAATGAAATAAATTAGTAAAGTAAACCAATTGAATTAAGTGAATTGAAAGAAATTGGTGAATAGAATATTAGTAAGTTTGATAACTCAAGAAATATTTTTTTTTTAAAATATTTGATCTTGTGGTGTGAAATTTAACTTAAATTAAGTTAATAAGAGTAAATTGAGGAATTAAGCCTAAGTAGGCTAAATGCAATAGTCATTGGAATAAAATTTATTAAGTTGGGAATAATTAGTGGATGAACAAGTTAATTTACTTGTAAGTAAATAAAAATTTAAATTGAATACTAGGATGATATTTAATTTGTGTTATGTTAAATAAAGTGAAGTTGAAAAATTAGTTCGAGTGGACTAAATGAAATAAAGCTTGGAAATAAAATTCATTGAGATTTGGAATGAATTAGTGGATGGAACTAATTACAATAATTAGGGAATTAAATATGGGTTGAGATGTTGTTGATAAAATTCAATATTTAAATTTTAGAAGATAAACTGGGTTCAAATGGAATTAAAAATTTAATTTGAATAGAAATGAATATAAACCAAAGTGAGGGAGCAGAAATAAACATAAGAGCTTTGTATAAAATGTTTATAGTAGACTTAAGAAAGTAAATGGTGAAGCTCTTAGGTAAAATTGGTATTGGGGATATACTAAGTTAATATTTGAATAAAGATTAAATAACAGTTGTGTAAAAGGATAATTGTGAATAAATGAATGGAAATTAAAATAAATGTGAATAGAAAGAATTGGATATAGTTAAAAATCAAAATTGGAAATAAATACGTAAGTTGTATATATATTATTTTATTCGCATAACGATTTGATCCAGATTTAAGCATAGAATTTCGAGATAGTTATATCGATCCGAGTCAGGATTTTTCACTCGATTTTCGACGGCGAACCCTGGATATGGATTTTTGATTGATTTTGGAATTCTCTATCATAGTATATGGCTATGCAAGGAGGATGACAGTTTCTAACCAAGAAAATAGATCTGAGTCCGCACTAGAGAGTCGTGTGAACGATACTAGTTCGGAAACGAAATTGTGCGATCGAGCGAGCGATCAGATTTGATTTTGCATACGGATGATATATGTACATTGTACGGGTTTTGGTGAAATGAATATTGAAAATTGAAAAGAAATGATTAAAATGATTTTGAATTGTATGATTGGATACTATTGGCAAATAAGGTGCAGGTATTGAAAGCAAAAGCTAAATTGAAGTCTTCGATTTCAGAAGTGAAATTTAAATTGCCCGACAAAAGGTACACGTTTAAATTGTGTTTGAATTTGATGGTTTTCTGATTGAGCCGGTAACGACCCGTAATTTTCGATAATTTAAAAATATTCAATTTAATAAGATTTTGTGATTTAAGATTTGGAGAAATAAAAATTTGTGATTTATTAATGAAATAATAACTAGAATGAAATATAATAATGTTAATTTAAGTTAATTATTAACAATTTTGTGAAAGTCTAATTAATTGAAATAATTTAAATGTTATACTTGGTTATAAATTAAATATAAGAAAACAAATGTAAATATTGAATTAATTAATGAAATTGTATATAATAAATGATAATTGAATAAAATCAGTGTTATGTAAGTTGTTATAACATTTGTTTGCAAATAATAAACTTACAAAGGTTATTAAATGTAGAAATGGTGACAATTGTTATTTGTTACCAATTTAATTAGTCAATTACAAATAAATGTAAATAAATGTTACATTAATGTGAGTTAATACAATAACTGCAAATTGGGAATGTAATAAAATGTACAGAAATGTCAATTTCACTCATATGGCAATAAATTGATTTAATAATAAAACTGAAACCAAGATAAATGAAGTTGTGGGATTTTAAATTATAATTAGTGTCAAAGTCAACAAAGGTTCAATATTATTGGAATACTACAACTAATGTAACAACCCTGTATTTTGTGATTATTTTAATTATATATTTTAATTACTTTAATTTAATTTCTTGATTTAAAAACTTTATTTTATTTATTTGAATTAGAAAATTTTGTTATTTTAAATATAAATTGTGATTTGAATGTGAATTACAATTCCAAACATGAATAAATAAGAATATTTTCCAAAAATGCGAATTTTGGTCAATATGGTCAAACTTTGACTTTAATTTAAAATTTTAAATGCTTAAATTTTTGAATTTTATCTTTTATTATGGAAGTAAATAAAATTTTAAGAATACTGCTTTTCGTTTCGTTGAAATCGGATTAATATCATGAAAGTTATGATTTTTACAATATTGTGTGTATATTGATTTATTTAACAATTTTGTTTATTTTAAATTATATAAATAATATTTTTATTTGTCATCTCTTATTCTAAATTGTATATATATGTTATGTTACATATATTTTGTGTTTTAAAATTTTTTAAAGTGATGTTTGAATTTTTCCAAAGCTTAGTGTATTTATTTTCAATTTTTATAACCTAGTTTCTATTTTTAAGCCATTCTCTTCATTTAATTATATTTATTTAAAATTTTATTTATTTATTTTATTCATTCATTATTTTTGCTGTGTTTTTATTTTATTTATAATCAGTTTTATATGTATTTAAAATTGCAAAATGAATTTTGGAAATATGAAGAGTTTTGACCTTTTGTATACCTTGCCTTTTCACATTTCAACTTACCTTTTCACACCAAACATCACATGCATTCAATTGCTGGCCATATCTCATTGCTTCAGCCGCATACCCACTTCATTTTCACGTATAGGAAAGTTTCTCAAACCAAAAATTTCGGCCATCATCTCCTGAAGCAAAGATTGGTAAATCTCTTCTTCTTTTTTTCTCCTTTTTTTCTTGTTTTCTTATGTTCTTTGCACTTGCCTTCACCTTTGTAGCTCAGCCCTTGCTCCTCCTTCACCGTGGCCACCTCCACCACCACCACATCAGGCCGCCATCTCCTCCAGCCCACTGACCATCCATAGCCGTGGCCATATATGATGAAGATCCACCAAAAATATGAGCAAACTCCACCTAAACTTGCATAGCCTAGCACCTATTGCCTTCACCACTCCAACCACCACCTTGGCCGCCACTTGCACCACCTGTTCCAGCCACTTCCTGACCTGACACCACCTGCCACACCACCTCCTGACCCCACCAGGCCTGGCCATGCCCATACTTGCCTTGGCCGTGGCTTGTAGTTGCATAGAAACCTTGTTTGTTGCCTTGTACTTGTAGTTTCATGCATCACCACCTTTCACACCATCATATCCATGTTTGGCCGACCCTATTGAGCCCAAGACCAGATCCAAATCCATACCTTAGCCTTGTATTTTAACCTATGGCTGAAGCATAAGTGGTTGAAAGCAAGTGCAAGGAGTTTTGGTTACTTTTGTGCTTGTATTTCTTTGTTGTTTCAAATTTTGTTTAAGTAAATATTCATGGGTTGTATATTGTTTTGTTTCATAGGTGACAAGACAAATAGCCTTGGCTCTACCTCACACTTGAATCTGTAGTCGTGCTTTTGTGCCTTTGTGGATCTTTGTTGTGTGTATTTGATTGTCATCTCTAGCTTAAACAAGTGAGTAATCACGCCTGACATTTGTACTTATACCACTGTGAATTGATAGCAAGTGAAAGTGTAGAATTAATATATTATGTTATACCTGCTTATGTTATATATTATATGATGTTAAACCTGTTTATTAACCTGTCACATCATCTGATACTGCTATATGTTGTTATACTGCTTATTATATTTGTTTCTCACACTACAAGTTCCATGTAGAATAGAATCACTATGGGTTGAAATGATACATACCCGAACGGACTTTAGAATAAGGAGAAATCGTTATGGGCTGAAATGATAGGCCTGAACGGTTTTTATTTAAATTATTTTTACTTGGGATTGCGGATTTGAAATGATAGAACCCAGATTTTTCTTTGTAAACTGCGGATTAAAATGATACATATCCATATCACTTGACCTAAGTTAGGAAACTATATATAGACCCGTGGTTAATTTTTAAAGTGTTTTGAATTAATTTTTTAGTATTCTAAAAGTGAAAATTTTATGGAAATTTGATTTAAATAGATTTTTAAATTGTTTAAATAAAGAAATTATGATTTTTTCTATAATTTAAAAATGTAAATAAATAAATGGTTAAAATAAAATTTTGAAATATAACTTAAGTTTGGAAATTTGGAATTTTGGTTTTAAAAATGATATTTAAGTTATATAAATAAAATGGAAATTTAATTATATTTGGAAAATGGTAAATATGATAATTTGATTTGAATTTAAATTTAAATGATTTAATAAAGTGTTATTGAGTTTTCTATGTATTAAAATGGTCAAATAAATGAATGCTTAAAAGTGAAATTTTAAAATATAACTTGACTTGGAAATGTGAATTTGGTTTTTATTAAAGGTTTAAGTTAATTAAATAAAATAAAAAATTTAGTTAAATTTGTGAAATGGAAATAAAATATAAGTGTTAAGTTTATTTTTTTTTAAATGTGAAGAAAAGAAAATCTTACATTTGGATTTGTTAAGTAAAATTATTGGAAATTTCGATTTTACCATAAATGTTTCTTATAAAAATCATAAATTAAAAGAGTAATTTTAATGAACATTTTTGAATGTCAAAATATGATTTTTATAATGTTTAAAAGGTTTAACATTGAAGGTTATTATTTGCTAGAAATACGCTAAAATCTGGAAATTACTTTTATAGCATTCGGAAATGTTATGATTTCTATAAATGAACTAAAACTAAAATAAGAGGCTATTACAGCAGTTCTGTAATGCTGTAGTTGCTGAAGTAAATTTAAAAGGCTAAAAAACTTGATAAAGGCCTATTATAGCAGTTATGTAATTGCTGTAGTGGTCTGTTATCTTTGCTGAATTTAATGAAACCCTTTAATTGGAAACCTGAGCTATTACAGCATTTCTGGAAATACTGTCTTTGCTGTTTTAAACTAAATTGCAACAAAACTGAGATTTAACAGCAGTTTTAAATGCTGTCTTTGCTAAATTTAAAATGTTTTCAATAATAACTTATAACAGCTTTTTTCTAAATGCTGTGAAAGGCTGAAATTTTCAATGTTTATGGTTTTTAACTTATTAAATGAACTCAGAGTAGTTTAAAACTTTGGAAATTGAATACTTGTTTTGAAAGTATAATAATTACACTTTTAAATGGTTTAGATGAATTATTTTGATTGAAATATAAACTATTTAAAAGGTGATTTGAAATGATAATAAAAGAATGATATCTTTGAATTTAAAAGGTATTTAAAGCTGAATATTTGGATTTGAACTCAAATAAATGATTTGAAATGAAGTTTTTGAAAGGATATGATATTTTAATATATTAAAATGAAATGATATGATATTTTGATATATTAAAATGATTTGAAATGAAGTTTTGAAATGATATGATGTTTTCATATATTAAAATGATTTGAAATGAAATTTTTGAAAGGATATGATATTTTGATATATTGAAATGATTTGAAATGAAGTTTCGAAATGATATGATATTTTAAATATATTGAAAGGGTTTGGAATTTATTTAATCTTTAGTTTGGTAAAGATTTGGATTTGAAATGATATTCTATTTTCAAGTATGAACTGTTTTTAAATTATAACCACGGGTTATAATAACGATTGGTTGTTAAAGAGACCGGGATCGGATATGGACATACTCTCTGTCGATACCGAAAACCACTTTGACAACTGTGTACGCGGTGGAGTTTCCAGAATGAAGTAGGATGGCGGCGACGATCCTAAGGTATATACGTGGACCCAACTCCCGTGAGTTGGCATAAAGTGGCTAAAACAGGAGCGATTAACGGGCCAATGAGGTAGCACCTCTGATCGGACACACTTCTTCGATATCATTCTATTACTTTGTGATTGATTGGGTGCACCCCTTGATTTGGGAGTGTTGTTCGAGGTGGGCGGTAGTGGCTGCTAAGCGTCACCACCAGCCCGGATGCGTAATTGGTATATCTACCCTGGCATTGCCTAGTTGTGTCGTGTCACTTACCATAGCGAGCTTTACTACGAGTTGTGATTTCTCCCGTAGCCTGTGGAGTATCAAGGGTAGCCCCTATTTTGGGAGTATGCTAATACTGGATAGACTACTAGGACTATTACGTGTTAAGGTGGAAAATGTAAAGCCTTAATGCTATTTATAAGTATGTTTATTTTATATTAGACATTATTATAATAGTGAATATTACTACATAGTAGATAGTTTAACGGATCCTTAAAGAATGGGCGATCCCAAGCATTCTTTAAGTTACTTGTACCTTTATTACATTTCACTTGAGTTGGTTTACATTGTATAAGTATGTATGTCCTTACTCGAGTGTTTTGTGTTTTGCTTTACGCTCGGGTCATACTGAGTGATACAGCATTTAAGACTCACCTTTGGGGCTGGAGTTTTGCTTTGAAGATCCAGATATCTATTCATTTTGTTATCCAGTTGATTCCAGTTGTATTCTGAGTTGTACCTGATTATCATACTGTTACTCCTGTTGTATCTTGGTATTCCTATTGTATCTTGGTATTCCTATTGTATCTTAATTAACTCTGACGATTTATATAGTAGCTTCATAAACTACTATCTCTTTTATTTCTACTGCATTATATAACTCTATGTCTGTGATTTGTGATTATTTATTTGCCGTATATTCTGAGTTTTGCCAAATTTTATTTACAACGCGGTATTTTGAGCAATTCAAGTCCGACATGTGTGGATGCGAATGGTTGAAAATATCGGATCGTTACATGTGGTATCAGAGCTCTGGTTTTAGGCAAACTCAGCATATAGAGTAGATTTAATTACAGAATCACCTTCATTCGAACTTGAATTCCTTCTTCTTCGATTCGGTTTCCTTTGAATTTTGGAACGTTCCCTTCGGTTCCAAAGTCCATTCTTGTCCTCCCCTATTCGTGTCTTCTTGATTCTGGAGTGTCTCATAACTCCACTTCGAATAATCTTTCTAATGTATTGGCGGTCCCGCCAATATTCTAATGACTTGTAAAGGGGTGAAACTTCTTTACAAAAAGCATTGATTCACCGAAGACTTCTATATCCTCGGTTTAGATGCTAGTATCTCTTATTATTCCGAATTCTATCTCTTGAGATTGAATGTAGATTCACCCTAGAAAATCCACATCGATCTTATTCTTTAAGTCACGGTTGACCCGGTTAAGGTTGCCCGCGATTTATATAGGCTTATCCATACTCCCTATTCTGTTGTTTAATCATCTTATCTTTTATCTCCAACTTATCTTCAAATCAGATTTCTCTTTGATTTGAGACCATCAACTCTGAATCCCTATCCTTATTTTGAAACTTATCTTGTATTTGAAATTTTCATTTTAAAGATTTTTTATATATTGTGTTGTTTGAGTTGTTGATGTTGATTTGGGTTTCCGATCGATTCGTCTGATCAACGCTATCGATAGGATCTCCAAAACACTTGAACAAAGCAAACTGACCCAATATGGTTTTAAATTTAGTAGATGGATAAATTTTGTATAATTATAATATGTATAAGGATAATTTTCTGAATTTTGGATAATTAATGGAATTGGGTGTTAAGAAATAATATTTAACTTTGCATCTATTTTATAATCATTGGCTTTAGTTTCATATCTAAATAATTAAACATGGTTATAAATTAATTTGGAAATTTAAATGGATTTAAATCAACAATGTGAGAATTTAATTTCCGATGATTTCGAACTTTGTTTTGAAAGTTTTAAAAGGATTTATTATTTAAAACTATTTCTAGTAGAAATTGTTTCAAAGGATATATTTTTAAATCAGTGTTCTTTTCTTTGTCGCTAGAAAATAATTTCGGTGATGACTGCAGCATCATCGACATTCATTTTTGGGTTTCGGAGTGAAGAGACTATCCTGTAGCTTTGCTACAGTTTTGCTTTGAAATTTAATTTATTTGAATTTCTAAATATGACTTGATTTATAATATATGCGATTTAAGAGTTGATTTGATATATATTGTGTATATTTAATTATCTCTAAAATAGTTTGAAGATAATCGGAAATTTAATTCTTAAATTTTATCTTAAAGGATGATTTCAATTATAAAATGAAATCAAAGTTTGAATAAATATGTAAACTTGAATAATTGAATTAGGAAGAATCTATTTGTATAATACTCAATTACATTCCAATATAACTTACCTAAATTATTAAAAGTTAAATATGTAATTGGAAATTATACAATATAAAGGGGATTTTATAAATAAAATTTGAGTAGTTATAATAAATGTTATACGCTTAAATTTTAGTTATAAAGGATCAATAGAGGTAAATAGAGAAAAAGGGTTAATTGAATAATTTACAATATAATGATATTTAAAAGAAATTATTAATAAATTGAAATAGTTATAATAAGTGAAATAAAATTAATATATATAGGATTTGATATATTAAGTGGAATAAATTTAAGAATAATTTGGAATAAAGAAGAAATAAATTTATTGAATAAATTATAAGTATAATAAATGATTTTCAAATTCATGATTTTTATAAATTGTTAATGATTAGATGATAAATAATAAAATTAGAAATAATTAAGATTTAGTTAACTTAGGAAATCAAATGGATGAAATTAATTATTAATGGAAGTTGATATTTCCATGGTTTTAAATTTATTATCTTGTTCTGTTTTCCAATCTATTTTCTTTCTGGTTGTTTCCATTCTCCTACCTTCTAAGTAGGAAATCAAATTCGAATTGGTTAGCCTTGGAGCTACTATTCTCTTTTAGCTTGATCTTACCACTGATTTTCACCAACTCAGTGTTGCTGAGGAAAGTATTCCCGAGACTACTTTCCGTACTGAGAATGGTTTTCTATGAATAGTTAGTCAAGCCTTTTGGTTTGACTAATGCTCCTGCTCTCTTTGTTGATTTGATGAATCGTGTTTTTGTATTGTGCTTAATAAGTTTGTTCTAGTCTTTCTTTCTTTCTCTTTTTCCTTCATCATTTAACTTTTCTATCTCTTCTGGGGTTCTTACTTCTCCCTATTCTGAATCTGAGCACTGCTTACCATCCACAGACCGACGGTCAAACGGAAAGGGTGAATAAGATTCTCGATGATCTTTTTCATGCTTGTGTTCTTGATTCTGGAGGATCTTGGGAAGATCATCTACACCTTGTTAAACTTACCTATAACAACAGTTATCAGGCATAATTTCAATCTTCTTATCATCTTGCCTTAATCTTATTTCACTTTATCTTTTGTGCGCTTTCCCGTACCTCATTCCTTTTCGGGGATGAAAAGTTTTGTTTGGGGGAGAGTGTAACAACCCTGTATTTTGTGATTATTTTAATTATATATTTTAATTACTTTAATTTAATTTCTTGATTTAAAAACTTTATTTTATTTATTTGAATTAGAAAATTTTGTTATTTTAAATATAAATTGTGATTTGAATGTGAATTACAATACCAAACATGAATAAATAAGAATATTTTCCAAAAATGTGAATTTTGGTCAATATGGTCAAACTTTGACTTTTAATTTAAAATTTTAAAAGCTTAAATTTTGAATTTTATCTTTTATTATTTAAGTAAATAAAAGTTTAAGAATACTGCTTTTCGTTTCGTTGAAATCGGATTAATATCGTGAAAGTTATGATTTTTACAATATTGTGTGTATATTGATTTATTTAACAATATTGTTTATTTTAAATTATATAAATAATATTTTATTTTTGTCATATCTTATTATAAATTGTATATATATGTTATGGTACATATATTTTGTCTTTTAAATATTTTTAAAGTGATGTTTGAATTTTTCCAAAGCTTAGTGTATTTATTTTCAATTTTTATAACCTAGTTTCTATTTTTAAGCTATTCTCTTCATTTAATTATATTTATTTAAAATTTTATTTATTTATTTTATTCATTCATTATTTTTGCTGTGTTTTTATTTTATTTATAATCAGTTTTATATGTATTTAAAATTGCAAAATGAATTTTGGAAATATGAAGAGTTTTGACCTTTTGTATACCTTGCCTTTTCACATTTCAACTTACCTTTTCACACCAAACATCACATGCATTCAATTGCTGGCCATATCTCATTGCTTCAGCCGCATACCCACTTCATTTTCACGTATAGGAAAGTTTCTCAAACCAAAAATTTCGGCCATCATCTCCTGAAGCAAAGATTGGTAAATCTCTTCTTCTTTTTTTCTCTTTTTCTTCTTGTTTTCTTATGTTCTTTGCACTTGCCTTCACCTTTGTAGCTCAGCCCTTGCTCCTCCTTCACCGTGGCCACCTCCACCACCACCACATCAGGCCACCATCTCCTCTAGCCCACTGACCATCCATAGCCGTGGCCATATATGATGAAGATCCACCAAAAATATGAGCAAACTCCACCTAAACTTGCATAGCCTAGCACCTATTGCCTTCACCACTCTAACCACCACCTTAGCCGCCACTTGCACCACCTGCTCCAGCCACTTCCTGACCTGACACCACCTGCCACACCACCTCCTAACCCCACCAGGCCTGGCCGTGCCCATACTTTCCTTGGCCGTGGCTTGTAGTTGCATAGAAACCTTGTTTGTTGCCTTGTAGTTGTAGTTTCATGCATCACCACCTTTCACACCATCATATCCATGTTTGGCCGACCCTATTGAGCCCAAGACTAGATCCAAATCCACACCTTAGCCTTGTATTTTAACCCATGGCTGAAGCATAAGTGGTTGAAAGCAAGTGCAAGGAGTTTTGGTTACTTTTGTGCTTGTATTTTTTTATTATTTCAAATTTTGTTTAAGTAAATATTCATGGGTTGTATATTGTTATGTTTCATATGTGACAAGACAAATAGCCTTGGCTCTTCCTCTCACTTGAATCTGTAGTCATGCTTTCGTGCCTTTGTGGCTCTTTGTTGTGTGTATTTGATTGTCATCTCTAGCTTAAACAAGTGAGTAATCACGCCTGACATTTGTACTTATACCACTGTGAATTAATAGCAAGTGAAAGTGTAGAATTATTATATTATGTTATACCTGCTTATGTTATATATTATATATGTTAAACCTGTTTATTAACCTGTCACATCATCTGATACTGCTATGTTGTTATACTGCTTATTATATCTGTTTCTCACACTGTAAGTTCCCTGTAGAATAGAATCACTATGGGTTGAAATGATACATACCCGAACGGACTTTAGAATAAGGAAAAATCGTTATGGGCTGAAATGATAGGCCTGAACGGTTTTTATTTAAATTATTTTGACTTGGGATTGCGGGTTTGAAATGATAGAACCCGGATTTTTCTTTGTAAACTGCAGATTGAAATGATACATATCCGTATCACTTGACCTAGGTTAGGATACTATATAAAGACCCGTGGTTAATTTTTAAAGTGTTTTGAATTATTATTTTAGTATTCTAAAAGTGAAAATTTTATGGAAATTTGATTTAAATAGGTTTTTAAATTGTTTAAATAAAGAAATTATGATTTTTTCTATAAGTTAAAAATGTAAATAAATAAATGGTTAAATTGAAAATTTTGAAATATAACTTAAGTTTGGAAATTTGGAATTTTGGTTTTAAAAATGATATTTAAGTTATATAAATAAAATGGAAATTTAATTATATTTGGAAAATGGTAAATATGATAATTTGATTTGAATTTGAATTTAAATGATTTAATAAAGTGTTATTGAGTTTTCTATGTATTAAAATGGTTAAATAAATGAATGCTTAAAAGTGAAATTTTAAAATATAACTTGACTTGGAAATGTGAATTTGGTTTTTATTAAAGGTTTAAGTTAATTAAATAAAATTGAAAATTTAGTTAAATTTGTGAAATGGAAATAAAATATAAGTGTTAAGTTTATTTTTTTTTAAATGTGAAGAAAAGAAAATTTTACATTTGGATTTGTTAAGTAAAATTATTGGAAATTTGGATTTTACTGTAAATGTTTCTTATAAAAATCATAAATTAAAAGAGTAATTTTAATGAACATTATTGAATGTCAAAATATGATTTTTATAATGTTTAAAAGGTTTAATATTGAAGGTTATTATTTGCTGGAAATACACTAAAATCTGGAAATTACTTTTTATAGCATTCAGAAATGTTATGATTTCTGTAAATGAACTAAAACTGAAATAAGAGGCTATTACAGCAGTTCTGTAATGTTGTAGTTGCTGAAGTAAATTTAAAAGGCTAAAATACTTGATAAAGGCCTATTACAGCAGTTCTGTAATTGCTGTAGTGGTCTGTTGTCTTTGCTGAATTAAATGAAACCCTTTAAATGGAAACCTGAGCTATTACAGCATTTCTGGAAATGCTATCTTTGCTGTTTTAAACTAAATTGCAACTAAACTGAGATTTAACATCAGTTTTAAAATGCTGTTTTTGCTAAATTAAAAATGTTTTCAAGAATAACTTATAACAGCTTTTTTCTGAATGCTGTGAAAGGCTGAAATTTTCAATGTTTATGGTTTTTAACTTAGTAAATGAACTCAGAATCGTTTAAAACATTGGAAATTGAATACTTGTTTTGAAAATATAATAATTACACGTTTAAATGGTTTAGATGAATATTTTGATTGAAATATAAACTATTTAAAAGGTGACTTGAAATGATAATAAAAGAATGATATCTTTGAATTTAAAAGGTATTTAAAGCTGAATATTTGGATTTGAACTCAAATAAATGATTTGAAATGAAGTTTTTGAAAGGATATGATATTTTGATATACTAAAATGATTTGAAATGAAGTTTTGAAATGATATGATGTTTTCATATATTAAAATGATTTGAAATGAAATTTTTGAAAGGATATGATATTTTGATATATTGAAATTATTTGAAATGAAGTTTTGAAATGATATGATATTTTAAATATATTGAAATGGTTTGGAATTGATTTAATCTTTAGTTTGGTAAAGATTTGGATTTGAAATGATATACTATTTTCAAGTATAAACTGTTTTTAAATTATAATCACGGGTTATAATAACAATAGGTTGTTAAAGAGACCGGGATCGAATATGGACATACTCTCTGTCGATACCGAAAACCACTTTGACAACTGTGTACGCGGTGGAGGAGTTTCCAAAATGAAGTAGGATGGCGGCGACGATCCTAAGGTATATACGTGGACCCAACTCCCGTGAGTTGGCATAAAGTTGCTAAAACATGAGCGATTGACGGGCCAATGAGGTAGCACCTCTGATCGGACACACTTCTTCGATATCATTATATTACTTTGTGATTGATTGGGTGCACCTCTTGATTTGGGAGTGTTGTTCGAGGTGGGCAGTAGTGGCTGCTATGCGTCACCACCAGCCCGGATGCGTAATTGGTTTATCTATCCTGGCATTGCCTAGTTGTGCCGTGTCACTTACCATAGCAAGCTTTACTACGAGTTGTGATTTCTCCCGTAGCCTGTGGAGTATCGAGGGTAGCCCCCATTTTGGGAGTATGCTAATACTGGATAGACTACTGGGACTATTACGTGTTAAGGTGGAAAATGTAAAGCCTTAATGCTATTTATAAGTATGTTTATTTTATATTAAACATTATTATAATAGCGAATATTACTACATAGTAGATAGTTTAACGGATTCTTAAAGAATGGGCGATCCCAAGCATTCTTTAAGTTACTTGTACCTTTATTATAGTTCACTTGAGTTGGTTTACATTGTATAAGTATGTATGTCCTGACTCGAGTGTTTTGTGTTTTGCTTTACGCTCGGGTCAGACTGAGTGATACATCATTTGAGACTCACCTTTGGAGCTGGAGTTTTGCTTTGAAGATCCAGATATCTATTCATTTTGTTATCCAGTTGATTCCAGTTGTATTCTGAGTTGTACCTGATTATCATACTGTTACTCCTATTGTATCTTGGTATTCCTATTGTATCTTAATTAACTCTGATGTATTTATATAGTAGCTTCATGAACTACTAAATCTTTTATTTCCGTTGCATTATATTACTCTGTGTCTGTGATCTGTGATTATTTATTTACTGTATATTCTAAGTTTTGCCAAATTTTATTTACAACGTGGTATTTTGAGCAATTCAAGTCCAACATGTGTGGATGCGAATGGTTGAAAATATCGGGTCGTTACAACTAATATGGTAAAAGATGATAAGTGTGGAATATTTGTGTAATAAGATATTAACAAATGTTAACTATGTCTATGTCGTGATAATTGATTGAATAAAAAGATTGAAACCAAATTAGATCAATTTATTGGAATTAAATTATAATTAATTGGATTTAATTACTGTTGCAATTGAACACTGTAATTAGTGAAATAACCAACACTGAAATTTTATGTAAACTTGTTTTAACTTATTGTAAATGTATAAGTAATCAAAAAGGATGAAAATTTGTTAGTTTATAAATATTGAATTAAAAAGTGATTTATTAATTTAATATTAATTAATTTAATATTAATTTATTTAATTAACGTGAAAATAGCCATTTTGGCCACTGACACGGATTTCGATGAAACCAGTTTCATCGGATCCGTGATAGCGAATTATTGTAGGATTTCAGGTTTCGTAGCGATCGGAATTGTCGTTCGATCATACGGATTCGAAACGCCTAGAAATCAATTCAATTGAAATCAATTTGAAATAAGCTGATTTTAAGCTAACTTCTTCATACGATGGAATTAGGATCTGAAACATGTTCCATTGAATTTAGAATTATCGAAAACATCTATTTTGATATATGGAATTACCCAATTTCGTCCCGAAGGCGAAACGGGCTTTTCGGGTTGTTTATCGCTCCAATCCAAATCGATCTGGTCCATTCATTTCTATTTCTAATCTGCCTTTATATAGCCTGTTCTAAACCCTAGCAATTTCTTATTCCATTATTCTATACGTAAAATTCTATTGCTTCTCTCTTTCCAACGGTAGACAAACAAAAACCTAATTCCCAATTCCAAAATTCCTTTGCAAATCAAAATCGAATCGAAAATTCAAACTCCTCCAAACCATAACAAATTATATATCGTTTCGAAGCTCTCGAATTGCGCAACTCAAATATGTGATTTTTTTCGATCTGGATCATGGTTTGGCCAGAATTGCCCAAAACAGTCACGGCCGTTCATTAGGTTGCGATCGACTTCAACGGATCGTCAATTTGTTGGTACTAGGTTATGGAGAGGGCCGAGGGGAGTTCATCCATGTGGTTTGCTTGACGAGTTGATGGCTGGATTGGCCGATTTAATTGGATTAGGGTTGGGAAGCTCGACGGCAGCTGGGGCTTTCACGGCGAACGATGGTGATCGGGGGGCGTTGGTGACGGTCGCGAGGTGAGGTAGGGGTTGCGGCCGGTGGTGGCATGGCTGGCGAGTTCGGAGCGCACGCGTTCATGGATGGCGGCGCGTGCATGTGCACCCGCGTTCGGGCGCGAGAATGAAAGGGAAGAGAGTGACGTGACCGCTGGTAAGGTATTCTTTCTCGTTTTATTTTATTTTAATTTTAATTTAATTTTTAAATTCGTCTAACATTAATATCTTTTGCATACGAACTCGGATTTAGGCGCAGTTTGTTTCGCTAGGATCGTATCAAAATTTCGGACATTTTGGCACTAGTATAGTCGAATTCTGAGACTGTTGAATTTTTTGCCTTATTTTGGATTTCAAATCGATTTGAAATAAAAGGTGGGTGTTTTAACCCACTCACTATTACTAAATTATCTTATGTTAGTTAAATTAAATTTATGATGTGATTAGAAATTTATCGATTGTTGTTTGGTATGTTTAAAGCGTCATTCTATTTAAATTTGACTTTTATTGCAATTAATCATCATTTAATTTAATATTGAATTTAAATTGTCAATTTAATACCTGTTATTGATGATCAGTTATCTATTGATGTTTAGTTATTGATTTGGAAGATGAGTGTGATGGATGTTTGACTGTAGATATTGGATACTGGTTGTTGTATTTTATATTGTTATAGCACTGCAAGTTCCCTATGGGTTGACATGATACATACCCGAACGATCTATAGATTAGGAAAAATCGTTATGGGTTGAAATGATAGACTCGAGCGATTAAGTTACTTGAAATGATATATATAACTGTAAAATTTTAAATTATGGATTGAAATGATAAATATCCGTATCACTTGACCATAGGATAGAAAATTATATACAGACACTGGATTGGTTAAATTAAATGATTTTTAATTCTTTAAATTTTGAATTTAGTTAACTGGTATTTTGAAATAGAAATTGATTTAAACGAACAGAATTATTTTGATAATCCAAGCATTAAGGTTGAAATTGGGATTGATTTAATGAATGGTTCAAGGGATTTAAGTCGGAATTTCAAAGTTAAAGTGTCAAATATAAATGAATTTATCGGAATTGAGTTGTTGAAAATGTTTGGATATAACTGTGAAATCTAATGTAAACTAATTTAAACTATTTTAATTAGGTTAAATATTTTATTCAATTCAAACTATTTTAATTTATTTTAATCTATTATAACTTATTCAATAAAATTTAATTTATTTTTCCTATTTTAAACTAATTAAATTTATTTAATCTATTTTAAATCTATTTAATATAATTTAAATCTATCTAATCTATTTTAAATTTATTTAATCTATTTAAAATCGACTTAATATAATTTATATCTATTTAATCTATTTAAATCATTTTAATCCTAATTAAATCTATTTAATCTATATTTAACATATTTAAATCATTTAAATCTAATTAAATAAATTTAAATTTTTTTAAACTATTTAAACTATTTTAATCTATTTAAACTATTTTAATCTATTTTACTCTATTTTTAAACTATATAACTCTTTTTGACTATCTAAACTATTTTCAAAAATTTCAGACTGTGTAAAGTTGAAGTAAATATATTTAAATCCTTGATGATGACACAATCTAGGTTGGAAAGTGAAATTGATACCTTTTTGTGAATTGATGTATTTGAGTAAATATGATGATTTTGGAACTAGGATTTAATTAACCTATCTTATCGATAAATTTAAAAAGTGAATATGATTTTGAAAGTGAATATAGTTTTGAAAGTGAATATGATTTCGAAAGAAATATGATTTGAAATCGAATATGATATTTTGATATCAATTGTGAACTTGACCTTTTGAAATGTAAAACAACCATCTGGTGTTAAATAAGCGTTTGGTTGTTAAAGAGACCGAGATCGGATATTGTCATACTCTCTGCCAATACCGAAAACCACTTTAACAACTATGTACGTGGTGGAGATTCCAGAAATGAAGTAGGATGGTTTGGCGAACGATTCTATATGAGGTATTTACGTGACCTTGACTCCCGTGAGCCAGCTTAGATGTGACTAAAATAGAAGCTATACCTGGGCCAAGTGAGATCATTCCTCCAATCGGACATGTTTCTTCGATACCATATTATGACTTTGTGATGATTTGGTGGCCACTCCTTGATTTTTATTATGGGAGTGTGTTCCGAGGTGGGCGGTAGTAGCTGTTATGCGTTACCACCAGCCCGATTCTGCAATTGGTAAATCTACCCTGGCATTGCCTCGAGTACCTTGTTCACATGCCCTAGAGCGCCTTCTATGAGTTTGTTTTGTACCGTACCTATGGGGTGTCCTTTGGGTAAACCACCGGTTTGGTGGAGCTTACGGCATTGTATAGACCACGGGAATATATAAAATGTGTTAAGGGGGATATGGTTAACGCCTTAACGATATTTTAATATTTTACTTTACTGTAGACACTATTATAATAGCGTATTGTACTATGTATGTAGATAGTTTAATGGATCCTTAGGAGATGGGAATCCCGAACATCTCTTAAGTTACTGCACTCATGTCAGACACTGGGTAGGAGATGTCAAACCCCGTAAACATCTCTAACGCTGTTAAACTCATATTTACTTACTGTTGATTTAACTTACATAAGATCTTTTAGTTCTGACTCGAGTGTTTTGTCTTTCCAATTCGCTCGGGTCAGCCTGAGCTTTTTAGTTTACTGAAGACTACTTTCTGGAGGATGAAGATGAAGATTTTGTACTATTATTGCTTATTATATCTATTCCACTACATCATGTTGTTCCACTGTATTTATTTATTATTTATCCTTGTTGTATGTAACTCTGATCTGTATTATAAAGGTTTAATCAATGTTATTTGTAAACAGCTTCATGAATTGTTTATTTGACTATTATATTTGGTCATTCCGCTACGAGATTCTGTATTTGTTTCTTCCTTTCTCTGATTTTTCTTATTTACCACATAACAATCTGCCCTTTTGAATAGTTTGAATCTGACATGTGTGTCTGCATATGCACTAGGCAGGTGCAGCATGATAGGGGGTTCTCACATTTTGGTTTTGTAGCGAGTGGATGACTCTTACTCCTACATGTCCCGCGGGGTTGGTGCAGTCGAGAGGCTGGCCGTAAAAGCAAAACACAGATACCATTGTATGCTACGGTGGGCGTTACCCCACTGGTGTTGTCCTGTTACAGTTGGTATCAAAGCTTTGGTTCAGCGATAACCTTAGCTTTGTGGGGTCTGACTCATTTGAAATTGGGCAGTAATACCCTAGAATGAGTCGCTAAGTGTAAGTATATGAGAGAGCGTATTTTTTAGTGTAATAAAAGTTTTTTATATTGTGTTAATTTGTTCTGTTTAGTATTTATAAATTTCGGTCGGTACATAGGATGCTATGACATCAATAGGGATTTCTAAACAATTAATAGGACATACCGACACAATATTGGTTTGAAATATAGGTAAATGAAATAATTTTGCCTATAATATATTTTTGTATATAAAATAATAATTTTATAAATCATATAGTTGGATGTAATATGTTGTTTGTTAGGTAGAGAAATTTTATAAATACTGATTGAAAAATTAGATTTACAAATAAAATAAATATAAAGTGGAAACTTTAGACTTAAATTCCGAGATTTTTGAAATTTCTTTCAAAGGGTTTTGGAATATAATATTAGTAGTATTTAGAAGTATTTTCTGATATGAATATTTCAATATGATTTGAAAGAAATGTTTTAAAGGAATTTTGGAATGAAATAAGTTTGTACTCCCCTCTTAGTCGTTGAAAAATAATTTCAGTGATGAGTGCACGCATCATCGACGCTCATTTTCGAGTTTCAAAGTGGAAAGACTTTTGTAGTAGTTTACTACACATTTTTTTGATAAATAAATCTTAATCTCAAATTCCAAATATGATTTGTTATGTATAAAAGATATAATTATATATATATATATATATTATTTTAAAATAATTGAAAAGGAACCCTGTAATGACCCACTATTTTGGACCATTCAAATCGACAATAAAACCACACATGTCAGACTTGAATAATTCAAAACAATAGATTGTAAATAAATTTGGAGCAAATGAAACCAATCACAGAATCACAGACATAGAATATCAGAATAACTCGCAGCGGAAATAAAAATACATAGTGGTTCATGAAGCCACTACAATACATAGTCTCAAAACAGATACAAAATACCATAGTCTGAAAAACAGATACAACAGAAGTCTGAATACATAAGTTCACAAATACATAAGCAAAGCTGAATGAAATAACTGAAATGGAAAGACAACTAGATAGACAGATAAACTCCAGAAATATCTAGCTCCAGAAGGTGAATCCAAAGCTGTAATACTCAGGCTGACCCGAGCGTGGAGCAAAAACACAAAACACTCGAGTTAGGACATACATACATATAAAATGTAAATCAACTCAAGTGAACTGTAATAGAAATGCATCAATAACTTAAATGATGCTTGGGATCGCCCATCCTTTAAGGATCCGTTAAACTATCTACTATGTAGTAACAAACGCTATTATAATAATGTTTAAAGTAAAGTAAACTATCAAAATAGTGTTAAGGCGTTACTCATATCCCCCTTAACACATTTTATATATTGTCATAGTCTATACAGTACCGTAATCTCCCCCGTAATGGGCGTCGTCAAAGGGAACTACATAGGTATGGTACAAAACAAACTCGTAGTAAAGCACGCTAGGGTAGGTGACACGGCACAACTAGGAAATGCCAGGGTAGATATACCAATTACACTTCCAGGCCGGTGGTAACGCAGAGCCGCAGCAATCGCCCATCTCGAGCCACACTCCCGAATCAAGGGGTTCACCCAATCAATCACAAAGTAATAGAATGGTATATGATGGAATGTGTCCGATAAGAGGTGCTACCATATTAGCCTGTCGATTGCTCATGTTTTAGCCACCTTATGCCCACTCATGTGAGTCGGGTCCACGTTTATACCTCAAAATAGAATCGTCGCCACCATCCTACTTCATTCTGGAATCTCCACCGTGTACATAGTTGTTAAAGTGGTTTTCGGTATCGACAGAGTATGTCCATATCCGATCCCGGTCTCTTTAACAAATAATCGTTATTATAACCCGTGGTTATAAGTTTCAAAATGGTTTATATTTCAAATCAAAACATATTCATTTTAACCCACTTAAATTCAAAGTCAATATCTTTCAAAATAAAATTCATTTCAAAAGTTGTAGCAATTCTAAGTTCATTCATTAAATTATAACATTCCCAAAAACATTGTATTTTCAGCATTCGTAGCACTTGAAAAATGTGATAATACCTATATTAGCATTCGAAAATATCATCTTTTCAGAACAGCAGCACTTAGAAAATGTTGCTGTAGATATAGTATTTCAGAAATAGTCTTTTTCAGAAACAGCAGCATTTATAAAATGCTACAGTGCATAGTAGTATCATTTCAGAAAACAGTACATTTATAGAAACAACGGCACTTATAAAATGCTACAGTAGATAATAGTAATATTTCAGAAAACAGTACATTTACAGAAACATCAGCAATTATAAAATGCTACAGTAGATAGTAGTATTATTTCAGAAAACAGTACATTTACAGAAATAGTAGCACTTATGAACTGCTACCTTAAAACCACAGAATTTCAGAAATGCTGCCAATACAAATCTGAGATTTTATATAACATTTCATAAACATTATAATTTCAGTTTTCACTATTTTTAACTTGTAAAACATACATCACTTTTCAAAGTTATTTATTTGGATATCATTTCACTTATGATTTAAATAAAATAATTTTTTTATAAATAAAATATCCAATTAAGCATAATTCATTTATTAAGCAAAAATTACTTTTGAATTGCTTAACTTTTAATTTAACAAACAACTGGCTATTTTATTTACTTTTAAGAAAATATCCATTTCATAAATAAAATATTTTATTATCAAGTTAAGCCAAAATTTCCATTTTTAATCAAAATTTCAATTATTAAGTTAGATCACATTTTTATTTACATTTTCAATCATTTATTAACTCATGCAATTTCAACTAAAAGAAAATCACTATAAAATTTATTTAAATCGTTTAAATCCAAATTTAAGTTAAAATCTCATATAATTTAAATTCCAAATACTTAGAATTTTCAAAAAATATTTATATTGAAAATTAACCACGGGTCTGTATAATATTTTCTAACCTAGGTCAAGTGATACGGATAATATATCATTTCAATCTGTAAAATAAAATCCTAGGTTCTATCATTTCAAACCCGCAATCCCAAGTCAAATACAAATGAAAATCGCTTGAGCCTATCATTTCAGCTCATAATGATCTTCCCTTATTCTAAAATCAGTTCAGGTATGTATCATTTCAACCCATAGTGAAAGGGAACTTGTAGTGTGAGAAATAGAAAATAAAATAAATAATATAGCATATCATATGATGTCAGGTAATGCAATAGGTATATAATCAGGCAATATCATCATATAATGTCAGATAACAGGCAGATGTGAGCATATAACATAGCATATCAACTACTACAATTCAAGTGACATTGTTTCACATTTATATAAGTACGATTTGTTGAGAGTGATAAACTCACCTCTAAAGCTAGAGATCAAATTCAAAACACAAATCCAAACTACGTAAAGCACGAAAAAGCACGACTAGATTCGGGGAGAACATGAGCCAAGATGCAGTACTTGCAACAACAACAAAAAATGAAACAAATATAAGAATATATTAAATCAAAAAAGAATATATGAATTAAACAATACAAAAACAATGACAAGGTGGAACAAATGACTTGACTCAATAAAGTGGGTTGGGCCACTTCCTCATTGGACTCAACCATCACCAAAAGTGGTTCGGCCTAGTCTATTTGCTGCATGTAATCCACGGCCATGGTCAGAAAATGGAAGGTAAAGCATTGGAATATGAAGAGGTAGGGGTTGTGGAATGCAAAGAGGCAAGTGCATATGAATGGTCATGGGTTCAAGTGGGTTCGGCCATAGGCAATTGGCTCGGTCTGGGTTCATAGCAAGGTCAGGTCAGGTCTGGTAGTGCGGCAAGGGGTCAGGTCTGGTCATGTCATGGGGATGCAGATGGTGGAAGTGATGGTGGTGGTCGAGGCTACAAGGAGAAGAGGTGGTGAACATATGGAGGTTCGTCTAGGGTTTCATCATGGTTTTTGAGGAGCAGTTGATCAAGGGGTCACGGCCATGGTAGGGGAGATGGTGCTAGTGGTGCTGGCCATACAGGAGGTGGTGGTGGTGGAGGAAGATGGTCGGCAAGGCCAAGGAAATGGTGATGGCCGAGCAATGTTTAAGGAGAACCAAAAGAAAATGGGAATAAAAAGAAGAGGAGGAAGCCATGAAACTTACTGCAATTTTTATTTCAAGAATGCAATGAGAACGTAAGATGAGAGATGATGTTTTGTACGTGAATAAGAATGAGAAAGTGAACGGCAAGGAAGTGGAAAGGCTAGGAAAAGGAAAAGGCACCAATTCAAACAAATAACTTAAGTCTTTTTGCATTTCCAAGCCCATTATAAAGCCCAAATCAAAACAAGTTCAAAACCTAAACAAAAATAAAAGTCCAACCAAAATAAAAATAGAAATAACATAGAAAAATATAGACAATAAAATACTGAAAATAATTTCTTGTAAAACTCTGTATTTATCAGATTTAAAAAGTATAAAACAGAATTTAACAAAATGAAAAGCAGAATGAATATCAAAATCAAATTCAACTTGAATGAAAAAGATTAGAAGTTTAAAAATTCAAATTTAAAATTTCAACTGATCTCAAAGTTTGACCAAAGTTGACCAAAATATAAAATTTCCAGAAAATCATTATTTAATTATATTTTGAAAATAAATTATTACAAAAATCCAAAAATACATTGGAAAATTTCCAAAATTCAATTAAAATGATTTAAAATCAAAGTTTCAAATAAATTTCAATTTAAAATTATTTGTTAAAAATATGGGTTGTTACACTCTCCCCCACTCAAAGCTTTTCGTCCTCGAAAATGAATGAGACACTGAAAACAAAGAAAGATAAGATAGAATAACGAATAGTACCTGAAACAAACAATTACGGATTCGAAGCACGCATGCTCCCCTCCGTCTCCCAGGTACAATCTCGGTCATCAGTACTCCACTGCACTTTGACCAGTGAAAGATTTCCTTCTCAACTGCTTCGTACCTCTATCGACAATACAAAGTGGCTTCCTCTCGACGGTCAGATTAGGCTGAATATCCAAACACTCGAGAGCAGAAGGCTGAACAATAAGGGATGGATCATGAAGATACCGACGAAGATGCGAAACATGGAATACATTATGCATTCCAGAAAACTTCTCAGGCAAATCCAAATGATAAGCCAAAGAACCAATCCTTTCCAAGATGCGGAAAGGACCAATGAACCTAGGAGCAAGATTCCCTCTACGACCAAAACGAATCACATTCCTTAAGGGAGAGACCTTAAGGAAAACCAAATCACCATCAGAAAACTCCACACTCCTCCTACACCTATCAGCGTACTTCTTCTGCCTATCCTGAGCACTCCTCATCTTCATCTTGATCTCCTCAACACTCTCAGAAGCCTCCAGAATTATATCAGGACCACGAACCAAACGATTACCGGATTCAATCCAGCAAGATGGAGATCTGCAAGGTCGTCCGTAAAGAGCAGCAAAAGGAGACATTGCAATACTAGCCTAAATTCAAAAGATGAAATGAGATAGATAACATATTAAGATAAGATTAAGATTAAGATAGAAGATTTGAGATTATACCTGATAACTGTTGTTATAGGTGAATTCGACAAGATGGAGATGATATTCCCAAGATCCTCCATAATCAAGAACACAAGCACGAAGAAGATCCTCCAGAATCAGATTCACTCTTTCCGTTTGACCGTCGGTCTGCGGATGGTAAGCAGTGCTCAGATTCAGATGAGTACCCAAAGATTCCTGAAAAGCTTTCCAAAACTGACCGGTAAAGATGGGATCTCGATCATAAACAATACTGACGGGAACACCAGAAGGTGGACAATCTCCCTCGTATAAATCTCAACCAAACTCGAAGCAGAACGGGTAGACTTGACCGGAATGAAATGATCTAACTTGGTCAATATATCCACAATAACCCAAATACTCTCGTTACCCCTCCTAGTCCTTGGTAATCCATCAATAAAATCCATAGAAACCTGTTCCCATTTCCAATTGGGAACCTCAAGGGGCTGCAACAAACCAGGGGTCTTCTGATGATCGGCCTTGACTTGTTGACAAGTCGCACACCTACTAACAAAAATGGAGATATCACACCTCATACCTCTCCACAAATACAACTTCTTCAGATCCTGATACATCTTGGTCAAACCCGGATGAATAGAAAGTCTGGATCAATGATTTTCCCGAAGTAACTCCTATCTCAATCCATCAACATTCGGGACACAAATCCGATTATTAATCCTCAAAATACCTCTATCATCGATCTGAGCTCCACTACCATTAAGACTACTACCACCAACCCTACTACGGACACTCTCCTTCATAAGCCTAAGCATCTGATCCTCATCCTGCTTAGCCATGATACGATCCAAAAGAGGAGAAGAAACAACAAGCTGACACAACATTGCCTTCTTCCGACTCAAAGCATCGGCCACAACATTATCTTTCCCAGGGGTATAGTTGATGTCGAGGTCATAAGAAGCAAGGAACTCTAACCACCTAACTTGTCTCTGATTCAAATCCCTCTGGGTGAAGATATACCTCAAAGACTGATGATCCGTAAAAAGCTCAAACTTAGTTCCCAAAAGATGATGCCTCTAAAGCTTCAAAGCAAAAACCACAGCAAGAAATTCCAAATCATGAGCAGCATAATTGGCTTCATGGGTCTTCAACTGACGACTGGCATACGCAATGACCTTCCCATCATGCATCAGAACAGCTCCCAAACTTTCACGACTAGCATCCGTTTATACCGTTATCCATCATTTCCATTTGGAACGGTAAGAACTGGTGCAGAAGTAAGCTTACGCTTTAACTCATTGAATGTAGCTTTACACTTATCATTCCATATAAACTTAGCATTCTTACAAATCAAAGCAGTGAGAGGTGTAGCAATCCGAGAAAAATTCTCCATGAATCTCCGATAATAACCGGCAAGGCACAGAAAGCTACGGATATCGGATGGAGTCCTAGGAGTTTCCCAATCCTAAAATAGAATAGGGAAAAATAATTACTACAAAGAAGATAGAATAATTAGATTACAAAAGAAAGATGAGAAAAGGTAGACTTACATTGATCGCATCGATCTTGACTGGATCAACAGAAACTCCATTACTAGAAACAATATGCCTAAGAAATCGGACTTCATCCTTCCAGAAATGGCATTTAGAGAATTTAGCTTTCAATTGGTGACTCCTAAGAGTCCCCAGAACAAAGCTCACATGAGATTCATGCTCTTCCTCGGTCTTAGAAAAGACCATAATATCATCAACAAAGACCAGGACAAACTTATTAAGAACATCACGAAAAACACGATTCATCAAATCAACAAAGAAATCTGGGGCATTAGTTAAACCAAAAGGCATAACTAACCACTCATAGAAACCATTCTCAGTATGGAAAGCAGTCTTGGGAATACTTTTCTCAGCAACTCTGAGCTAGTGGAAACCTGTGGCAAGATCAAGCTGAGAGAAAACAGTAGCTCCATAAAGCTGATCGAACATATCATTGATACGAGGCATATGATATATGTTCCTTATAGTGAGCTTGTTCAGCTCCCTATAATCAGCACACATCCTCAAAGAACCATCAGACTTAGTGACGAAAACCACTACTGCTCCCCATTCGGAATGACTAGGTCTGATCAGACCCTTGGAGAACAAGTCCTCAATTTGCTTCCTTAACTCAACCTTCTCACGGGGTGCCATTCTTCTAGGACGAAGAACTACAGGTCGAGCTCCAGGAATAAGATCAATGTAGAAATCAATTTCCTGCTTAGGAGGTAAAGAAGAAACTTCACCAAATACATCAGGATAGAGCTTAACCACAGGGGTTGCATCAAGGTCACCAGGAGAAGAATCCAAAGAGAAAATAAAACTGCCTGCAAAGTCCTGAGGCATACTGCACTGAATCACCAAAGAATTACCCCGATCATCAACTAGAGAAACAGTTCGGGTTTTACAAGAGATAACGGCTTCATGCCTCTTTATCCAATCACCCTCAAGCAATATATCAAAAGCATCAAAACCCAGAACATAGAAATCACCAG
Source organism: Allium fistulosum (assembly GCA_030737815.1). Taxonomy (NCBI): domain Eukaryota; kingdom Viridiplantae; phylum Streptophyta; class Magnoliopsida; order Asparagales; family Amaryllidaceae; genus Allium; species Allium fistulosum. Next base: position 365,285,998 of record CM060906.1, read on the forward strand.
AAAAACGATAACCAGAATAGAAGAGTTTCACTCTTCTACAAATCCTACTAAGGTTCGTGGGACCCCCAATTGGATTAGTAACACACAAAGGTACAGATGCAAACTCAGGAGAAAGGAGATGCTCAAACTTATCACAAAAATCCACAGAAATAAAACTATGCGAAGCTCCAGTATCAAATAAAACACGAACAGGAAAATTAAACAGAGAAAAAGTGCCCTGAAGAGTACCTTGGGAATCACTAGAAGCAGGTGGAATAGGAGTGGAAGAAGTAATGGCAAAGACTCCAGATGTCTTGCCTTTCTGATACAAAGGACAATCCTTTGTGAAATGACCAGGCTACAGACAGACATGATAGAGATTGTTCCTGGTATCCTGAGGTGGAGGAACAACAGCACCAACTGAAGTAGGGCAACTATTGGCATAGTGCCTTCTCTGATCACACTTGAAGCAAGTGATGGAAGATAAGTCGATAGGATGCTTTCAAGGAGTAGATCCTAAACCAGGATTCTTAAGCCAATTCTGCTTCTACTGATGGAAATGAGGCTTCCTCTTCTTAGAGTTGCCATAACCAGGCTGAGATGGAGAAGCACGAGGAACAGAAGCTTACTTAGAAGTAGGATTCTCATATCTAATAGCCATGTCCATCAACTCTGTGAAGGTACCATGAACATGAGAGATGAGATGATCATAAAACTCTGGGCGAGCTCCAGCTATAAATTTCTTATTCTTCTTAAGAGAGGTGTCAATCAGGCCAGGACCAAACTTGGAAAGTTCATCGAACTTCCGCTCATACTCAGAAAATGACATGCTCCCTTGCTTAAGATCCATAAACTGCCTGTATAGCTGGGACTTCCCGGCTTTGGGCATCCACTTTGCCACAAAAGCCTCCCTGGAAAAGGTAGATAAGCTTAAGATAGATTTCAAAGAGGAGAAGTTGAACAAATTCAAAACAACACAAGAAGATACCTAAACTGCTCCCAAGAAATATCTTCCTCCACAGTCTGAGCTATGACAGATTCCCACCAATCTTGGGCTGCCTCCTGAAGCTGCCAAGCTGCCAACTGACGCTTCTGAGCATCAGTAATCTCCAAAGTAGTAAAGATCCTCTCTAGACTCCTCAACCACTGCTGAGCCTCTACGATGCTCTCAGATCCAGTAACCTTGGTACCACCAAGCTAAGTGAATTCCTTGCAAAGAGTAGTGAACCTGATGGGTGCAACATGCTCGGGAACTGGGGCAATACCACGACCCCTACCTCTGGCATTCCTACGATTCATCCTGGGAAAATCAAGAATGAATTTTAGGACAAAGGTAAAATAGAAAGACAAAGATAAGATTCAATTAGAATGGAAATCCTAACCAAAGAATTCAAATAAACAAGGTGGATTCAAAAGGAGTGGAGTTAAGAAATGATTTAAAACCCTTTTAAAACCATTTGAAAATTGTTTTATACTTAAAAATACGTTCTCTCACAAAGAAATGATTCTAGGATTGATTTTACTCATTCTAGGGTATTTATACCCTTTCTCTAATGAGTTTTTGCTCCGTAGGCTAAAGTTTGCCTAAAACCAAAGCTCTGGTACCAAATGTAACGACCCACTATTTTGGACCATTCAAATCGACAATAAACCACACATGTCAGACTTGAATAATTCAAAACAATAGATTGCAAATAAATTTGGAGCAAATAAAACCAATCACAAAATCACAGACACAGAATATCAGAATAACTCGCATCGGAAATAAAAATACATAGTGGTTCATGAAGCCACCACAATACATGGTATCAAAACAGATACAAAATACCATAGTCTGAAAAACAGATACAACAGAAGTCTGAATACATAAGTTCACAAATACATAAGCAAAGCTGAATGAAATAACTGAAATGGAAAGACAACTAGATAGATAGATAAACTCCAAAAATCTCTAGCTCCAGAAGGTGAATCCAAAGCTGTAATACTCAGGCTGACTTGAGCGTGGAGCAAAACACAAAACACTCGAGTCAGGACATACATACTTATAAAATGTAAATCAACTCAAGTGAACTGTAATAGAAATGCATCAATAACTTAAAGGATGCTTGGGATCGCCCATTCTTTAGGGATCCGTTAAACTATATACTATATAGTAAGATACGCTATTATAATAATGTCTAAAGTAAAGTAAACTATCAAAATAGTGTTAAGGCGTTACCCATATCCCCCTTAACACATTTTATATATTCCCATAGTCTATACAGTACCGTAATCTCCCCCGTAATAGGCATTGTCAGAGGGCACTCCATAGGTATGGTACAAAACAAACTTGTAGTAAAGCACGCTAGGGTAGGTGACACGGCACAACTAGGCAATGCCAGGGTAGATATACCAATTACACTTCCGGGCCGGTGGTAACGCAGAGCCGCAGCAATCGCCCACCTTGAGCCACACTCCCGAATCAAGGGGTGCACCTAATCAATCATAAAGTAATAGAATGGTATACGATGGAATGTGTCCGATAAGAGGTGCTACCTCATTAGCTCATCGATTGCTCCTGTTTTAGCCACCTTATGCCAACTCACGGGAGTCGGGTCCACGTTTATACCTCAAAATAGAATCGTCGCCACCATCCTACTTCATTCTGGAATCTCGACCGCATACACAGTTGTTAAAGTGGTTTTCGGTATCGACAGAGAGTATGTCCATATCCGATCCCGATCTCTTTAACAACCAATCGTTACCATAACCCATGGTTATAAATTTCAAAATGGTTTATATTTCAAATCAAAACATATTCATTTTAACCCACTTAAATTCAAAGTCAATATCTTTCGAAATAAAATTCATTTCCAAAGTTGTAGCAATTCTAAGTTCATTCATTAAATTATAACATTCCTAAAAACATTGTATTTTCAACATTCGTAGGACTTGAAAAATGTGATGATACCAATATTATCATTCGAAAATATCATCTTTTCAGAACAGCAGCACTTAGAAAATGTTATTCTAGATATAATATTTCAGAAATATAGTCTTTTTCAGAAACATCAGCATTTATAAAATGCTACAGTAGATAGTAGTATCATTTCATAAAACAGTACATTTACAGAAACAGCAACACTTATAAAATGCTACAGTAGATAATAGTATTATTTCAGAAAACATTACATTTACAGAAACAGCAGCACTTATAAAATGCTATAGTAGATAGTAGTATTATTTCAGAAAACAGTACATTTACAGAAACATTAGCACTTATGAACTGCTACCTTAAAACCACAGCATTTCAGAAATGCTGCCAATACAAATCTGAGATTTTCTATAACATTTCAGAAACATTATAATATCAGTTTTCACCATTTTTAAACATATATCACTTTTCAAAATTATTATTTGGATATCATTTCAGTTATGATTTAAATAAAATAAAATTTTTATAAATAAAATATCCAATTAAGCATAATTCATTTATTAAGCCAAAATTACTTTTAAATTGCTTAACTTTTAATTTAAAAAACAACTAGCTATTTTATTTACTTTTAAGAAAATATCCATTTCATAAATAAAATATTTTATTACCAAGTTAAGCCAAAATTTCCATTTTTAATCAAATTTCAATTATTAAGTTAGATCACATTTTTATTTACATTTTCAATCATTTATTAACTCATACAATTTCAACTTACAGAAAATCACTATAAAATTTATTTAAATCATTTAAATCCAAATTTAAGTTAAAATCTCATATAATTTAAATTCCAAATACTTAGAATTTTCAGAAAATATTTATATTTAAAATTAACCACGGGTCCGTATAATATTTTCTAACCTAGGTCAAGTGATACAGATAATATATCATTTCAATCCGTAAAATAAAATCCTGGGTTCTATCATTTCAAACTCGCAATCCCAAGTCAAATACAAATGAAAATCGCTTGAGCCTATCATTTCAGCTCATAACGATCTTCCCTTATTCTAAAATCCATTCGGGTCTGTATCATTTCCACCCATAGTGAAAGGGAACATGCAGTGTGAGAAACAGAAAATAAAATAAACAGTATAGCATATCATATGATGTCAGGTGATGAAACAGGTATATAATCAGGTAATATCATCATATAATGTCAGATAACAGACAGATGTGAGCATATAACATAGCATATCAACTAATACAATTCAAGTGACATTGTTTCACATTTATATAAGTATGATTTGTCAAGAGTGATAAAATCACCTCTAAAGTTAGAGATCAAATTCAAAACACAAATCCAAACTACGCAAAGCACGAAAAAGCACGACTAGATTCGCGGAGAAGATGAGCCAAGATGCAGATCTTGCAACAACAAAAAAATGAAACAAATATAAGAATATATTAAATCACAAAAAGAATATATGAATTAAACAATACAAAAACAACGACAAGGTGGAACAAATGACTTGACTCAATAAAGTGGGCTCGACCACTTCCGCATTGGACTCAACCATCACCAAAAGTGGTTCGGCCTAGTCTAGTTGCTGCATGTAATCCACGGCCATGGTCAGAAAATGGAAGGCAAAGCATTGGAATTTAAAGAGGTAGGGGTTGTGGAATGCAAAGAGGCAAGCATATGAATGGTTATGGGTTCAAGTGGGTTCGGCCATAGGCAATTGGCTTGGTCTGGGTTCATAGCAAGGTCAAGTCAGGTCTGGTGGTGCGACAAGGGGTCAGGTCTGGTCATGTCATGGGGATGTAGATGGTGGAAGTGATGGTGGTGGCCGAGGCTACAAGGAAAAGAGGTGGTGAACATAGGGAGGTTCTTCTAGGGTTTCATCATGGTTTTTGAGGAGGAGTTGATCAAGGGGTCACGGCCATGGTAGGGGAGATGGTGCTAGTGGTGCTGGCCGTACAGGAGGTGGTGGTGGTGAAGGAAGATGGTCGACAAGGCCTAGGAAATGGTGATGGCCGAGCAATGTTTAAGGAGAACCAAAAGAAAAAGAGAATAAAAAGAAGAGGAGGAAGCCATGAAACTTACTGCAATTTTTCTTTCAGGAACGCAATGAGAACGTGAGATGAGAAATGATGTTTTGTACATGAATAAGAATGAGAAAGTGAACGGTAAGGAAGTGGGAAGGCTAGGAAAAGGAAAAGGCACCAATTCAAACAAGTAACTTAAGTCTTTTTGCATTTCCGAGCCCATTATCAAGCCCAAATCAAAACAAGTTCAAAACCCAAACAAAAATCAAAGTCCAACCAAAATAAAAATAGAAATAACATAGAAAAATATAGACAATAAAATACTGAAAATAATTTCTTGTAAAACTAAGAATTTATCAGATTTAAAAAGTATAAATCAGAATTTAACAAAACGAAAAGCAGAATGAATATCAAAATCAAATTCAGCTTGAAAGAAAAAGATTAGAAGTTTAAAAATTCAAATTGAAAATTTCAACTGAACTCAGAGTTTGATCAAAGTTGACCAAAATATAAAATTTCTAGAAAATCATTATTTAATTATATTTGGAAAACAAATTATTACAAAAATCCAAAAATACATTGGAAAAATTCCAAAATTCAATTAAAATGATTTAAAATCAAAGTTTCAAATAAATTTCAATTTATAATTATTTGTTAAAAATATGGGTTGTTACAAACCTGGTTGTTTAGCTCTTAAGTTTCTGTAAATTAGAAATTGAAATTATTGTAATGACTGGAACCTTGACTATATTAATAATTGGGAACTTCTAAAATTAAAATAAGAAATTTGATGTTAAAATGATTAATGAAATAGATAAAAAATTGAAATTTTTAATACTGTAAATAAAAAGGAAATGAAAAAAAGAAATGGTAACTATTGAACATTTTGTTAACTAAATAAATAAGAGAAACTTGGGTAATATTCAATTGCATTCTTACGACATATATATAACATACCAATTTTTTTTTAAAAGTTGAAATGTTAAAAAGAATATGTAATAGAATATTGTACAAGTAAACTTTAGTAAACGGAAGTTTTCAATGGACTTACTTTTATAAATAAGAAATCTAAAGTTATAAATTTTTATATACTAAAGTTAATAGTTGAAATGCTACTAATTAAATGTAATAAAAGTGAATAATGTAAGAAAAATGATTATAAGCTTAAGTTAACATTTAAGCTATCTAAAATCAGATTGAATAGAAAAGGTGAATACTGTAAGTAAATAATTATAAACTTAAGTTAATGTTGAAGCCATTTATAATTAAAATGAGTAATATATTAATTGAATGATTATAACTTCAGAAAACATCGAAATGTATTAGAAATGGAGTTAATATTCAATAATATTTTATATGGAAGAATGAATGTGAAAGAGAAATAATCTATAAATGGTTAATTGAATTGTAAAGAAACTTACCTAATAAATGTATAATCCAATAATTGAAATAAAAATAACTTATTTAAGCAATGAATGTAAAGTAATAAAATGAAAGAAAATGGCATTGTATGAATAAAGGAGAAATGAACATCGGTAAGTAAAACGAATGTAAATTAATGAAATAAGTCTTACATGGATGAATGAAAATTTTGTAAGTAATGAACGTGAATTTAAGAAAATCATTGTATGAAAAAAAATGAACAATAAATGATGTGAAAAGATAAATAGAGTAAACTTAAAAATGTATTGAATTCTTTGTTCGTTGGGCTTATGGATTGGTTGGGAAAGGATACTTCTATTTTGTATAGAGATGTATAAATAATCTATAAAGTTATCTACGACTGTTGAGTGTATGGTTTGCTTCATAGTTTATTTATCATTTTATACGACTAAAAGAGTCTAAACCCGAACAAACCATTTGTCTTGGTTGAAGTGGCTGGATGATTGTTTTCTTTGTTGAAATGTGTTTGTACTGTTTGCAAGTGATTTTTTTTATGTTGTATTGATTTGTTTTGTTATTAGTTGGAAACAACTTAAATATTTCTTTTTTATATAATTATTAACTTCTTTGGATTATATAAGTGAAATACAGGTTTATGGAAGCAATAACTAGTGCTTTTGGTTTCATAAATTAAGCGTTGTTTGCCCGACATATAGGTACGTCTTCGAATTACGGTTTTATAGCGATATTATATTGTTTTTCCCATGGTTGGGATATATTATCTTTGAAAATATGATACATATTGTTATTATTGGTATTATTATTTCTCCCGGACCTCTTCGTACAAAGGAGACTTTGCCGAAATTTTCCATGAATTTTGGACTTAGAAAATTTTGTGAATGTTTTCAAACTTTTATTAACTCGAATATAAAAGGAATTAATTGTTATAAATTGATATATTTTATTTAAATTATTTAATTATGTAAATTAATTGTTTATAAATTTAATATTTTGAATGAGATATATTAATTCCTTCTTTCCCCTCTTTTCCCTTTTCGAGGACGAAAAGTTTTGAGTGGGGGAGAGTGTAATGACCCGTAATTTTTGATAATTTAAAAATAGTTAATTTAACAAGATTTTGTGATTTAAGATTTGGAGAAATAAAAATTTGTGATTTATTAATGAAATAATTATAATGAAATATAATAATGTTAATTTAAGTTAATTATTAACAATTTTATGATAGTCCAATTAATTGAAATAATTTAAATGTTATACTTGGTTATAAATTGAATATAAGAAAACGAATGTAAATATTGAATTAATTAATGAAATTATATATAATAAATGGTAACTGAATAAAATCAGTGTTATGTAAGTTGTTATAATATTTGTTTATAAATAATAAACTTAAGAAGGTTATTAAATGTAGAAATGATGACAATTTTTATTTGTTACCAATTTAATTAATCAAATACAAATAAATGTAAATAAATGTTACATTACTGTGAGTTAATACAATAACTGCAAATTGGAAATGTAATAAAATGTACAGAAATGTCAGTTTCACTCATAAGGCAATAATTTGATTTAATAATAAAAATGAAACCAAGATAAAAGAAGTTGTGGGATTTTAAATTATAATTAATGTCAAAATCAACAAATGTTCAATATTATTGGAATACTGCAACTAATACGGTAAAAGATGATAAGTGTAGAATATTTGTGTAATAAGATATAGACAAATGTTAACTATGTTTATAGAGTGATAATTAGATCGATTGAATAAAAAGATTGAAACCAAATTAGATCGATTTATTAGAATTAAATTATAATTAATTGGATTTAATTACTATTGAAATTGAGCACTGTAATTAGTGAAATAACTAACACTGAAATTTTATGTAAACTTGTTTTAAATTATTGTAAATGTCTAAGTAATCAAAAAGGATAAAAATTTGTTAGTTAATGTGACGACCCATATTTTTAACGTTGGTTAATTGGGTAATTAACCAGTTTAAATTATCGGAATATTTATTTTATAAGTTATCAAACCCATTTATTTACGTTTCCATTATAACATTTAATCTAACAATCTCAAGAATATTTAAATATAAAACTCTACCTTATTAACACCCAATATAAATATAAATATATATATATATATAGAGAAGAATATTAATTAAGTAATTAAGCCTTGGCTAAGAATAAAAATAAAAATAAAAATATATGTTTAAATAGGAATAAAAGTTTATAAGTATCTTATATGGTTGTATGAAACATAAGGTAAAAACACATAAAATAACTATAGTAAAATATATATATGAATACCTATTTATGTATGTAAGGTAAACAAGAAAAAAATAATATGTATACTTATGTATGAGATGTGTGTATATATATGAATGGATATGCATGTAAACAAAAGAGGAGACAAGCATTTAAAGCCAAGTTTACAAAACATAACATCAAAGCTTTTTCATATGAAATCAAATCACCACACAAAAGATAAAGTCAAATTCATGTGAAACCAAATCAGCAAAATCGAAGGAAAAGAAAGTGTTACAAATTAAAGAGGGAAAACTTGTTTTATCTTTATTTAAAAGTCTCTCACGTTAATTAAAACATACGGTACAAATCAGCTTATATAGCTGACCAATAAGAGGCCCAATGGACTAAGGCCCAAACTAAAATAACAAAGAGAAAATAACAAATGCAACATCACAGCAAAAGAAATAAAGAAAAGCACAATGAACAAGAACACTAATCCAAGAAGAAATATTCGCAACACACCCCCTCAAGTTGATGCATGTAAATCTACCATGCACAACTTGCTTCTCAGGTACTCCAGCTTCTTTCCATCAATCGCTTTGGTAAACACATCAGCAGTTTGCTCCTTTGTTCCAATATGCTTAGCACATACCAAACCTTGCTGCATCTTTTCTCGTACAAAATGGCAATCCACTTCTATATGTTTGGTCCTCTCGTGAAAAACAGGATTTAAGGCAATGTACACAGCAACTTGGTTATCACACCATAAAGCAATTGGCTTCTTTACTTCAAACCCAATTTCTGACATTAAGTGATCTACCCACATAATCTCACACACTACTTTTGCCATAGCCCTGTATTTAGACTCGGCACTAGAACGAGCCACAACATTTTGTTTCTTGCTCTTCCACGATATCAGATTTCCTCCTACAAACACACAAAAACCTGTTGTGGATTTTCTATCAACTTTAGAGCCAGCCCAATCTGCATCAGAGAAACACTCTACCTCCATATGTCCATGGTTCAAATACATAAGACCATATCCAACAGTCCCCTTCAAATACCCTAGAATCTGCTCAACAGCTCTCCATTGTTGCACAGTTGGTTTGTTCATATATTGACTCACAATGCTAATAGCATAAGCCAAATCTGGTCTGGTTACAGAAAGATAATTTAACTTTCCAACCAACCTCCTATATCTTTCAGGTTCATTGAATACTTCTCCTTTTACAGAAAGATCAACATTTAATGCCATTGGAACTTTGTATGGTTTCATTCCAAGTTTTCCTGTTTCATTCAACAAGTCCAAAATATACTTCCTTTGAGATAAAAATATTCCTTTCTCATTTCTGATAACCTCAACACCTAGAAAATATCTCAATTCTCCCAATTCTTTAGTATGAAAGTGCTCATGAATAAACTGTTTTAGAGAACGAATTCCTACTTCATCACTCCCTGTAATAACAATGTCATCAACATAAACAACTAAGAGTATAATACCTGCATCAGACTTCTTATAGAAAACAGAATGATCAAACTTGCTTTTGATAATGCCAAATGACTCCACTACACTACTAAACTTCCCAAACCATGCTCTTGGACTCTGTTTAAGTCCATACAAGGTCTTGTTCAGCCTGCACACCAATCCATTTCCATCTTCAACTTGAAAACCAGGAGGTTGACACATGTACATTTCTTCTTGTAAGTCACCATGTAAGAAGGCATTTTTGATGTCTAACTGATGTAATTTCCAGTTGTTTATGGTTGCTAAAGAAATGAGTAATCTGATTGAAGTTACCTTAGCCACTGGGGAGAATGTCTCCAAATAGTCTACTCCATATACTTGTGCATAACCCTTTGCCACAAGTCTAGCTTTGTACCTTGAAATACTTCCATCTGGATTGACCTTGACAGAATAAACCCATTTACACCCAATCGCTTCCTTATCTTGAGGTAATTTAACCAAATCCCATGTTTTGTTTGCCTTCAAAGCATTCATTTCTTCCACCATAGCACCATACCATCTGTTATCAGATAAAGCTTCAGAGATACCCTTTGGTGTTGTTACATTATCAAGAGATTTGAGAAGTAAACATGTTTGAGATGGTAAATGATCATATGCCACATATGATGCTATAGGGTATGTACATTGTCTTCTACCTTTCCTTAGGGCAATAGGAAGATTTAGTTCAGGATCATTCGTAGGAATCGGTTCATGAATAGGAATTTCTGGTTGAGCAACAGTTATTTCTTCTTCTACGCTATCACTCAAAGTATATATAAGAAAGTCATCAACCTCATCATCCTTCTACAGAGCATTTTCTGCTGAATTCTGTGGTGCTTGAAAATAAGGTATGTCTTCATGAAATGTTACATCAATGGACACAAGATACTTCCCAAGGCTTGGACAGTAACATCTATAGCCCTTTTGAACACGTGAATATCCCACAAATACACACTTAACAGATTTAGGGTCAAGTTTAGACAAGTTTGGTCTAACATCTCTAGCAAAACAAGTACACCCAAATACTCTGGATTTAACTGGATACAATGGTTTATCTGGAAGCAAAAGCATATACGGTATCTCACTATTTAGCACAGAAGATGGCATTCTATTTATAAGGAAGCAAGCAGTGGAAACAGCATCAGCCCAAAAATACTTTGGCATATTCGTTTGAAACATTAAAGCTCTTGCTGTTTCCAGTAGGTGTCTGTTTTTACGTTCTGCAACACCATTTTGAGAGGCAGTATATACGCATGAAGTCTCATGAATTATGCCTCTATCACTCAGGAATTTTCGAAACAATTCAGATGTATACTCCTTAGCATTATCACTCCTTAGAGTTTTAATCACAGTATTAAACTGGTTTTCTACCTCAGCATAAAATTTGCAAAACACAGAATATAATTCAGATCTACTCTTCATAAGAAATAGCCATGTTGTACGTATATAATCATCCACAAATGTGACAAAATATTTAAAACCAGGTTTAGAAATGACAGCAGAAGGTCCCCATATATCAGTATGAACAAGCTCAAACATAGTGTTACTTCTTCTATTTATTCTTGGATTTGAAGACAATCTATGATGTTTAGCATATTGACATGAATCACAATCTAGAACTTGTAGTGAATTATATTTAGGGCATAATTTTCTGAAATTAAGTAAAGATGGGTGACCCAATTGACAATGAACCTTGAGTGCTTCATCTTTATTTATACAGGTTGCAGCAATAGATTGATCTTCCTTCAGCACATATAATCCATTTTGCTCATGACCTCTACCAATAATCTTCATGCTCTTTAACTCCTGGAATACACAATGATTGGGGTAAAAGGATATGCAGCAGTTCATCTTTCTTGTTAACTGACTAACAGATAACAGATTAAAGGCTAATTTTGGAGTATGTAGAACTGGGGTTAAAGATAATTGTGGAGTAAGGGTAACTAACCCAGATCCACTTGTATTTGCTACTGAGCCATCTGCTAAAGTAATACATTGAGCAGATCTATTATTCTCTTGAAATTCAGTGAATAAATGTGAGTTACCTGACATATGATCGGTTGCCCTTGAGTCAATTATCCACTTGTTAGATTTAGCCACTGTTGACACAGAATTGGATACACTCTTCAGCCCTTCTTTGTACTCAGTGAATTTCATGTACTCTTCTGCATTAACTAACACAGAAGCATCCTCTGCCTTCTGAACAACATTAGCAGTCCGATTTGATGAGTTTTGCCACTTATTATTATTTGATCCACTATTTCCATTATTCTGCCTCTGTCTAGCAAGTTTCCAGCAGTTTTGATATCTATGTCCAGTCTTCTTACAATAAGAACATGAGTTTGAGGAATTCATAGCTCTATTTTCAGATCCAGAATTTCTTTGACTAATTAGAGCACTATTGTTAGATGCAGCCGGAGTTTGGTTACTTGAACTATCTGCTCTAAAAATTCGGCTAAATACCTCTTGTAAAGATTTAACATCAGATCCAGATAATACTTGCGCTTTAGCTGACTCAAACTCAGATGGTAAACCTCCAAGGAAGCTCATAATCGCCATTTGCTCCCTTTGTTGTTGTTGAATTTTCACATCCGGACTTATAGGTAATAGCAGATTAAATTCTTCATAAATCTTTTTAAAACTCATGAAATAATTCATTAATGTCTGATCCTGCTTCTCAACACGATAGAAGGACTTACATACATCATACATCCTACTTAGATTCCCTTTTCTAGAATACAGAAATTCCAAATAATCCATCAGCTCTTTCACGAACTCACAATGATTAATCAAGCTAATAATACTGCCGTCAATAGTATTTCTAATCTGAAGAAATAGCCTAGCATCATCCCTAAGCCATACCTGATCCTCTTTAGCATCCGAGTCTTCAGCAGGAGGATCTTTACGAAGATGATCATCTTTCTCAATACTCCGAAGATAAAGTCGAATAGTCTTTCTCCAATCAAAATAATTCGATTCCCCCAATTTATGCTCAGTAATTCTTGACATTACTGGCATGACATCCATGATCGACTTGCCTTCCGCCATGATGAAGGTTGATCAGGAAACAGGAGGAAAGAATAAACAACCGAGAGATTACAGATCGAGGTGCTCTGATACCATGTTACAAATTAAAGAGGGAAAACTTATTTTATCTTTATTTAAAAGTCTCTCACGTTAATTAAAACATACGGTACAAATCAGCTTATATAGCTGACCAATAAGAGGCCCAATGGACTAAGGCCCAAACTAAAATAAGCAAAGAGAAAATAACAAATGCAACATCACAGCAAAAGAAATAAAGAAAAGCACAATGAACAAGAACACTAATCCAAGAAGAAATATTCGCAACAGAAAGGAAGAATTTGAAAAGGAAATAAAACCAATACATGTTATCACATCAGCACATAATATATCAAATCTAACAGAAAAAAGAGAGTGAGAAGCCTGTACAAGCTTCACCAGTACACTTTATCTCCTCTTATACGTACCTAGGCTTATAAAGCACACTGGGACAAAGAAGAGAATGGTTAGGCTACCAATTAAAAACCGAGTAATATAAAAGTCAGGGCATTCGAAAGTTAAGGGAAGAAAGATTAAAAAGCAGAACAGAGAAGGAGGTAAAGCAGAGACAAAGTAGCAGCAAAAACAATAGGTGAGTAAACACTTTTTAAATTTAAAAGCTAAGTAAATACTAGTCTGATGCTTGGGAAAATATCTGAGATGAATGGTGTTTTGTTTGTGTATATATGAATGATATCTCTGTGTTTATGAGTATTGTATGTGTGCATGCCTATTGTATTTTAATATCTTTGTTCTTGGTTAAAAAAATAAATAAAAAGTTTGATCAAAAATCCTAAATCTAATCCTCTGATCTTTGTTAGGCTTAGAGATTCAAACATAATATGTTTGTTTAATTATAAATTAAGGTTTAAAATTTATTCCTAGCCAAATAAGTTAGAAATACTTCTGGAATCAAGATAGTTCAGATGAAAATGTAAATGCATGATAAACTTAAGTGTTGAATTAAGTTGATTCAAGTACATATTTTGAATTGACTTAGGAAATGATGATTTTAAAAAAGAAAATAATAAATTTTAACATTGAATTGAATGAGCAATTTAAAATTGACTGTATTTGGGTTTTTGAGCAATTGTTGATGGTCAAAAGGTTTAGTATGGTCGGGGCTTTGTCTGGAGGTGGAAGGATGTGTGGTGAGGCTGGGAAAAATGGTAGATGGGGTTCTTGATCGCCGTGGCATCGACGGCGAAGTAATTTAGTTTTAAACCCTAGTTTTGGTCGTGCTGGAAGATTTGATTTCTGCATTTTCTCTGGTGTATCGAGTGGCTTGGGGTTTTGGGAAATGGTAGCTTGGGGTGTCGGCATGGCGTAGCCGGAGTGGTAGCAGCTCAGATGATCAGAGAGGTGGATGCGAGCTCATTTTCTGATAAAGTTGTGGTTTCAGAAACTTTTGTGTTGCTCGATTTTGATGTGAGGCCTGTGATGGTGTTTGGATGATCGAAAACCGGTGCATGGGAGATGGTTGTGAAGTCGAAGACTACGGCGGTGGTCACAGACGTCGCAGGTGGTTGTACAGGTGCACAGGGGAGTTGGGGGTCTGTGTTTGGGGTTGGGGTTTCTAACTCGAAGGTGAGGTCGTGCCTTTAGGGTAGTGGCTCGAGTCGAAACTCAAAGTAGTTTCGAAGTGTAGCATGTGAAGTTTTTAAAACTTAAAATAAAATTCAAGTTTTTGAAGATAAGGGAAAAGTAGAGAAACTCGGGAATAGGCCCGAGTGGCCTTCGGGTAAAACCCGAGGCAATTGTTTGAACATTTTTAAAATATTTTAAAATCAATATTTTTGAAATTTAATGTTAAATCTAGTTTAAACTTTTATATAAACTTACTTCATATATAATAATTATTTCTTTAATAATTGGTAGTGAAGTTGTTAAAAATTGTTAAATTAAGTTTTAAAGTGATTTTAAAACATAAATTTAAAATGAAAGAGAAGATTTTTATAAAAGTAAGTTTTAAAATACAAATTGTAATTAGTTTAAAACTTCTACTTGATAATGTTTTAAGTTATTATAAGAAGTTAAGTTTTGTTAGTTTTAAATTATCAAGTTAAATGGTCATCTTATTTCAAATCTTAATTAAAGGATTTAATTAAGTTTAGTTAATTAAATGTTAAAATTTTTTAAAATGTTAATGGTAATGGCCTTTCCAAAAATGTTAATGGTAATTAAGGTATTAATAAGATAATGTTTATCTTAAGATGATTAAGGTTATAATGTCTTGAGATTAATTTAATAAAGGGAATTAAGTTTAATAAATTAATTTGATTAGTTAATTATAAAGGATTAATTAAGTAATTAATTAAGAGTAATTAATTGCTTTAATTAATAATTAATTAAGGGTCATTATTTAATTAATTAAAGGTTAATTAATTGTAATTAAGGATTATTAATTAAAAATTATTAATTTATGATCAGAGATTAATTAATTGAGTAATTAAGATTGATTAAATTAATAGTTAGAGAGTTGTTAATTAAGTAAATAGAGGTCACTTAATTAATAATTAAGAAGTACTTAATGTGTAATTATGTTTTATTAATTAATAATCAGGTTTATTAATTAATACTTAAAGGATGTTTAATCTATAATTAAAGATTTATTAATTAAGGATTAATCAAAGGTTATTAAAGATTAATCAAATGCTAATAAGGATTGATTTACTGTTTAATCAACTGGTGATTATGGATTAATTAATTTGTAATTAAGGTTATTAATTAATAATCCGTGAATAATTAAAGGATGAATTATTTAATTGGTTTGCAATTATTTAATGTTAAGTAAAGGTAATCTAAGTGATTAAAGTTAGTTATGAATTTAATTAGAGATGAATTAAATTTATTGGGAAGGGATCAATCTTGTTTACGAATGATTAAATAATGTTAAATGCCTTGAATTGGTTAATATCTCTTATATGAAATGATTTGTGATATAATGCGTTTGGTTTGAACTGATAAATAATGTGGTTACCTATCAGTGATAAATTACTATGTAAAAGTTGGCATCCTATGTTTTAAGTTTGAATTGTATTTCATTTGAATAACATGAGTTAAGATGGCATTGGATTAGAAGAGACAGGGGTCGGGTATCAGTACATACCTGAACCCACTTTGAATTTGTAATTATATTCCCCAAATTTGATATGTGGAATCAATAGATTGAAATGGAATAATATGGACCTTTGAACTGAGTAGAATAATTAGAATTTGATTTATAAAATAAGTGTTGAGTATAACAAGTAATGAACTCGTAGTGAAATACGAGTTACCCAGGTTTTCTTTTATGGTTTGAGTTTAGAATTTCAAATTATATGGGTTTACTCACGCTGGTTTCTAGCCTGACCCGGGTGTTACTTTAATGTAATGCTCAGGTCAGACCGAGTATTATAGATTTTTAGGTAAGGACGTTCTGGAGCTCAGGAGGCAAGCTGGACGGCAGGAATGTATGGAGTGGTTCCGCTGTGACTATTATTTCTGTTTATCTGAGACATATTTGATATGTATATGTCCAGTGTTTATGTATGAGAGTAACTCTGATGTATTATAAATGTATTTGATAGATACAGAATTCTTTTGTAAACTGTTATTATTTGATATTATATTTTGATCCGCTGCGAATGTGAAATCTGTGTTGTGTTTCTTCTTCTTCTTCTATCTCTTTCTTCTTTTCCTAACTATCTGGAGTTTTTAGGATCGAAAATTCCGGGTCGTTACATTTGGTATCAGAGCGAAGGTTAAGCGAGAACCTTGGCTCTGGTGGGTTTACTCATCAAGGATAGGGTCAGCGGTACCCTAGGATGAGTTGAGTGTGTGTGTGTGTGTGTGTGTGTGTATATATATAAGAGCGTACTTGTTTTTTCTTATATAATGATTTTAAAAATGGTTTTAATGAAAGATTTTTATAAAAGCTTATATTATATATATAGCAATAATTGGTTATAAAATAAAAAATTAAGGAATATATATACATATCCAAATAAGGATTGGATAAAATGAACTATATAAATAAGATGAATTAGAATTGGGTTCAAACCAGAAATAGAATGGTTATTGAGTTTAAATAGGATGATTGTTTTCCAATAAGCAAATAAATGTTTTAAGGAAGTAACCATTAGATGTGAATAACTTGTAAATTAGAAAGGATGTAAATTGAAAAGTTTTGAAATTGTTTCAAATGTTAATAGAAATAATAAAGAGTATTATTCAGAATATTTTGAATGTGATCTTAATTTAAAATAAGAGTTGTTTGAAAGCATTAAAGAAAACTGTTTTGAACTAAAACCAAAGGTGATTTAAAATTTAAGGATAACTTAGTGTGTAAAGGAAATAATATGTATATATGAGGAATATTCATAATATCAAAGATGGTTTGAAATAAACTCTAAATGTTGAGTTTTAAATTTGGAATGAGATGTGATACCCAAGGTGATAAGTTTTTGAACTTATAAGATTATTAATGTGAAGTTTAAAATTTGAAATGGGAATCCAAATAAGGTAAGGTTGGCTGGATTAAGTAAATTGAATTTTACTTTGGGAAAGTTAAATAATTTAACAAGCAACCTGAATTGGAAATTTCGAGATGAAATTGGAATCTAACTTGGGAAGTTTAATGGTTAATTTGAATTGGGAGTTTGTGTGATCTCAAAATGGGTTTGAGATCTGGAAATTGAAAATGGATGGATGTTTTAGAATAAATTGGATGATGTCATCCTATTGTTATTAATAATCTTTAAATTGTGAATTGGATTTGTTTAAATGAATGAGGAATGAAGTGTGGTAATATATCCATTATTGAGATAAAAGGGAAATTAAACTTTAATTTGAAATTAAGGATATGAAATTACTTTAAACTGAAAATTTGAATAATTGAATTTGTAAACTAAAATTTGTTTAAGAACTGGTTTCAAAACTGGAAGATAAAATTGGGTAATAAATTGAATTTTTAAGATAAAATTGTTTTGAACTCTTATTTGAACTTTGAAATAAGTTAAGTAAAGATAATTTAAAATGGAATTTTGAGAATTGGACTCAGAATTAAATTGTTTAAAGATTTGGATTATTGATTTAAAAATAAAGGTTAATTTGATTTAAGGGGTTAAATATACATTTGAAATTTTAACTCGAATTTATATAATTCGAGATGGTTTAAAGTTGAGATTCAGATTTCATTAGTTCAAATTGAATTTAGTTTGAATTAACTAGAATTGAAGATGGATAAGTATAAAATTCAAATGGAAAATTTGAATTGGATTAATTTGAAATAAAACTGAAGATTGAATGAGTTCAAATTCAAATGGGAATTGGGATTAATTCATATAGAAATTGAAATGATTTGAAATTGAAGTGGATTGAATTTGAAATTAGTCTAAATTAATTTGAATAATTTGAAATTGTAATTAAAGTGAATATGTTTAAAATCAAATGGAATTTGATCTGAATTTGGAAAGAAATTGAGGTTAATTCAACTTGAATTGGGGATAAATCTAGTTCAAGGGAAATTGAAGTTATTCAAATTAGAAGTGAGTCAATTTAAATGGAAGTGGAAATTTAAATTGAATTGATGGGGAATTGAACAGTTTGACTCTAGACTATTTTCAAAATAAATTGTTTTAATATAAATCTATTTTTCCAAACTATTTACTATACAACTTTTCTTTTTAAACCTAAAACTATCTTAAACTTGTTTTACAATTACTTTTGGAACTATTTAACAATTTTACAACTGATTTATAAACTAATTACTGTTTTTCAATTGTTTTATAAATAATTACTATTTTTTAACTATTTACAATTACTTAACTATTTTACAGCTATTTTACAGTTAATAATTATTTTTCAACTACTTATTTATTTTAAAAATTTTAAAGCTATTTTCTAAATTTAAGCTAATTAGAGTACAAACTGTTTTTGATTAAATACCCAATTAAGATAAAAATTAAAATGGTAATCCAAGAGAGGATTGAAGCAAAGGTGAATAAGTGGATAGAGATTAAAAGGAATGTGAATAGAAAAGGAGAAATTGATTTAGCTAATAATCAATGAAGATAAATACGTAGGATGTACGTATATTATTCTATTCTCATAGTGAATTGATCCAGATTCGTGCACAGAATTCCGAGATAGGTATATCGATCCGAGTGGAATTTTTCACTCAATTTTCGACGGCGAACCTAGATATGGATTTTTGATTGGTTCTGGATATTCTCTATCATAGTTGTGACTATGCAAGGAGAATAATGGTTTCTGATCAAGAAACCATATCTGAGTCCGCACTAGGATGTCGGGTGGACAATACTAGTTCGGAA
The DNA here is from genome assembly GCA_030737815.1 of Allium fistulosum. Taxonomy (NCBI): domain Eukaryota; kingdom Viridiplantae; phylum Streptophyta; class Magnoliopsida; order Asparagales; family Amaryllidaceae; genus Allium; species Allium fistulosum. The sequence continues at coordinate 365,305,469 of CM060906.1, forward strand.
GTGAAATTGTGTGATCGAGTGAGCGATCAGATTGATATAGCGTACGGATGATATGTGTACATCGTACGGGTTTGAATGAAATTGATATTGAAAATTTATGGATAAGAACTGTAAAATGGTCTTTGAAATGAAGAGTATATTTTGTGAAATATATGATGAGGTAAAATGGAAATTGGAAATTTCTGTGATTAAAGATTCACTTTATGAAGAAAAGTAATGTGGTTAATAACTTTATAAAAGAGTAATCAAATTTGAATATTTGATTTGGAATAAACAAAGTTATATATCTTTGTTATATATGGTAAACTCCCCTTGTAGAATCTATTGACAGAAGAAAAGGGTTTGGAAAGTATTTGAAGTATAAAAGTGAATTTATACAAGTATGAAGTGATTCAAAAATTTCCTAAGGTTATTATATATATATATATGTGTGTATGTATGTATAAAGGATTTTGTGAAAATGATTTTGGAAAAAAGTTTTGGGAACCTATGGACTTCTAAAAAGGTTTTTGATTTTTGAGGAAAATCAAATTTGGAACTTAGAAAGCCTAGTTTGTGAATTATCGATTTTGGGATAATCGATTTTGAGAAAGGAGATTTATATGAGATTCATACTTGGTGTATGATTTAGAAATACTATATATATATATATATGTATAAAATGCTTTGAAAGTGGCTCTGGGGAAAAAGGCGCTCCCTTGAATGAACTTCTCAGGAGTGCCACAAGGTGGTACTGCCTGGAGCACTAAGGGGGGGTTCAAAAGTTGATCCTGTGAGGAGTCCGGACAAACTAGTTCCTGAGGATTGTTGGGTAGCGAAAGTCGAGGACGCTGATGTCTACAGGGGCATTTGGGTTATGCTGTAATGACAGTGTAACTCGATGTCGCTGCGATCTACTGTGTGGACCATAGCGGAAATCATGTGGAGGATGAGTGCCAACAGTCTCCACTTGATTTTACCGGGATGGTAATGTAACATCGGTAGACTGCGATCTATGGTCGAGTGGAGAAGTTTCATTCTTTTGGCAGAGAAATTCGAGGGCGCCGATGCCTACAGTTATATGGGTTTTTGCTATGATAGCAACGTAAAGCCCGGGAATAACTGCGATATGTAGCGGGTTCCTTGGTGTAATCAAGGGGCGCGGAGGCCTACAGTTATCTATGGATTTTGCCGGGATGGCAACGTAACCATCGGGTTAACTGCGACCAGGGATGGGGTGATGATTTCCAAATCATTATCACCAAAGATATTTCCTCTATTTTCAAAAATGTTTTCGATATTTTCAATAAAATTATTTTTCAAGTATTTTCACTAGGTGTTGAAATGGGTCTGCTAAGTACTTATAGATTTTCTGTCCTACGCCTGATCAACGGATGACCGAATTTCTATGAGAACAAGGATGGACTTGTCGAAACATCGAGTTATAAAAGTATTTTTATAAAAACTATTTTAGTAATATTATATAGATATTAAAAAGTGTTTTAAAAATGATCAAAAAAAATATTTATCTGATTTTAAGCATTTTCATAAATTCTGGTTTCGTTCCTTTTCGAGGACGAAAAGATTCAAAGGGGGAAGGAATGTGACGACCCAGATTTTTAACGTGGGTTAATTGGGTAATTAACCTGTTTAAATTATCAGAATATTAATTTTATAAGTTATCAAACCCATTTATTTATGTTTCCATTATAACTTTTAATCTAACAATCTCAAGAATATTTAAATATAAAACTCTACCTTATTAACACCCAATATAAATATGTATATAGAGAAGAATATAAATTAAGTAATTAAGCGTTGGCTAAGAATAAAAATAAAAATAAAAATATATGTTTAAATAGGAATAAAAGTTTATAAGTAACTTATATGGTTGTATGAAACATAAGGTAAAAACATATAAAATAACTATGGTAAAATATATATGAATACATATATATGTATGTAAGGTAAACAAGACAAAATAATATGTATACCTATGTGAGATGTGTATATATATATATGAATGGATATGCATGTAAACAAAAGAGGAGACAAGCATTTAAAGCAAGTTTACAAAACATAACATCAAAGCTTTTTCATATGAAATCAAATCACCACACAAAAGATCAAGTCAAATTCATGTGAAACCAAATCAGCAAAATCTAAGGAAAAGAAAGGAAGAATATGAAAAGGAAATAAAGCCAATACATGTTATCACATCAGCACATAATATATCAAATCTAACAGAAAGAAAAAAAGAGTGAGAAGCCTGTACAAGCTTCACCAGTACACTTTATCTCCTCTTATACGTACCTAGGCTTATAAAGCACACTGGGACAAAGAAGAGAATGGTTAGGCTGCCAATTAAAAACCGAGTAATATAAAAGTCAGGGCATTCGAAAGTTAAGGGAAGAAAGATTAAAAAGCAAAACAGAGAAGGAGGTAAAGCAGAGACAAAGCAGCAGCAAAAATAATAGGTGAGTAAACAATTTTTAAATTTAAAAGCGAAGTAAATACTAGTCTGATGCTTGTGAAAATATCTGAGATGAATGGTGTTTTGTTTGTGTATATATGAATGATATCTCTGTGTTTATGAGTATTGTATGTGTGCATGCCTATTGTATTTTAATATCTCTATTCTTGGTTAAAAAAAAAAGTTTGATCAAAAATCCTAAATCTAATCATCTGATCTTTGTTAGGCTTAGATATTCAAACATAATATGTTTGTTTAATTATAAATTAAGGTTTAAAATTTATTCCTAGCCAAATAAGTTTGAAATACTTTTGGAATCAAGATAGTTCAGATGAAAATGTAAATGCATGATAAAATTAAGTGTTGAATTAAGTTGATTCAAGTACATATTTTGAATTGACTTAGGAAATCATGATTTTAACAAAGAAAATCATAAATTTTAACATTGAATTGAATGAGCAATTTAAGATTGACTGTATTTGGATTTTTGAGCAATTGTTGATGGTCAAAAGGTTTAGTATGGTCGGGGCTTTTTCTGGAGGTGGAAGGATGTGCGGTGAGGCTGGGAAAAATGGTAGATGGGGTTCTTGATCGCCGTGGCGTTGATGGCGAAGTAATTTAGTTTTAAACCCTAGTTTTGGTCGTGCTAGAAGATTTGATTTCTGCATTTTCTCTGGTGCATCGAGTGGCTTGGGGTTTTGGGAAATGGTAGCTTGGGGTGTCGGCATGGCGTAGCCGGAGTAGTAGCAGCTCAGATGATCAGAGAGGTGGATTCGAGCTCATTTTCTGATAAAGTTGTGGTTTCAGAAATATTTGTGTTGCTCGATTTTGATGTGAGGCCTGTGACTGTGTTTGGATGATCGGAAACTGGTGCATGGGAGATGGTCGTGATGTCGGAGACTACGGCGGTGGTCACAGGCGTCGCAGGTGGTTGTACAGGTGCATAGGGGAGTTGGGGGTCTATGTTTGGGGTTGGGGTTTCTGACTCGAAGGTGAGGTCGTGCCTTTGGGGTAGTGGCTCGAGTTGAAACTCGAAGTAGTTTCGAAGTGTAGCCTGTGAAGTTTTTAAAACTTAAAATAAAATTCAAGTTTTTGAAGATAAGGGAAAAGTAGAGAAACTCGGGAATAGGCCCGAGTGGCCTTCGGTTAAAACCCGAGGCAATTGCTTGAACAGTTTTAAAATATTTTAAAATCAATATTTTTGAAATTTAAATTTAAATCTAGTTTAAACTTTTATATAAACTTACTTCATATATAATAATTATTTCTTTAATAATTGGTTGTGAAGTTGTTAAAAATTCTTAAATTAAGTTTTAAAGTGATTTTAAAACATAAATTTAAAATGAAAGAGAAGATTTTTATAAAAGTAAGTTTTAAAATACAAATTGTAATTAGTTTAAAACTTCTACTTGATAATGTTTTAAGTTATTATAAGAAGTTAAGTTTTGTTAGTTTTAAATTATCAAGTTAAATGGTTATCTTATTTCAAATCTTAATTAAAGGATTTAATTTAATTAAGTTTAGTTAATTAAATGTTAAAATGTTTTAAAAATGTTAATGGTAATTAAGGTATTAATAAGATAATGTTTATCTTAAGATGATTAAGGTTGTAATGTCTTGAGATTAATTTAATAAAGGGAATTAAGTTTAATAAATTAATTTGATTAATTAATTATAAAGGATTAATTAAGTAATTAATTAAGAGTAATTAATTGCTTTAATTAATAATTAATTAAGGGTCATTATTTAATTAATTAAAGGTTAATTAATTGTATTTAAGGATTATTAATTCAAAAATATTAATTTATGATCATAGATTAATTAATTGAGTAATTAAGATTGATTAAATTAATAATTAGAGAGTTGTTAATTAAGTAAATAGAGGTCACTTAATTAATAATTAAGAAATACTTAATGTGTAATTATGTTTTATTAATTAATAATTAGGTTTATTAATTAATACTTAAAGGATGATTAATCTATAATTAAAGATTTATTAATTAAGGATTAATCAAAGGTTATTAAAGATTAATCAAATGTTAATAAGGATTGATTTACTGTTTAATCAACTGGTGATTATGGATTAATTAATTTGTAATTAGGGTTATTAATTAATAATCAGTGAATAATTAAAGGATGAATTATTTAATGGTTTGCAATTATTTAATGTTAAGTAAAGGTAATCTAAGTGATTAAAGTTTGTTATTAATTTAATTAGAGATGAATTAAATTTATTGGGAAGGGATCAATCTTGTTTATGAATGATTAAATGATGTTAAATGCCTTGAATTGGTTAATATCTCTGATATGAAATGATTTGTTGAATTTTGGGCCTTATTTTGGATTTCAAATCGATTTGAAATTAAAGATGAGTGTTTTAACCCACTCACAATTACTAAATCATCTTATTTTAGTTAAATTAAATTTATGATGTGATTAGAAATCTATTGATTGATGTTTGGTATGTTTAAATCATCATTCTATTTAAATTTGACTTTTATTGCAATTAATCATCGTTTAATTTAATATTGAATTTAAATTGTCAATTTAATACCTATTATTGGTGATCAGTTATCTGTTGATGTTTAGTGATTGATTTGGACGATGATTGTGATTGATGTTCGACTGTTGATATTGGATGACTGGATATTGTATTTTATGTTGTTATAACACGTCAAGTTCCCTATTGGTTGAAATGATACACACCCGAACGATCTATAGATTAGGAAAAATCATTATGGGTTGAAATGATAGACTCGAGCGATTTTATGGCTTTTATTTAATTCGGGATTGCGGTTTGAAAAGATATATATATATATATCTATATATATATATATAACCGTAAAATTTTAAATTACGGATTGAAATGATAAATATCCGTATCACTTGACCATAGGATAGAAAATTATATACGGACACCGGATTGGTTAAATTAAATGATTTTTAATTCTTTAAATTTTGAATTTAGTTAACTATAATTTTGAATTTAGTTAACTATAATTTTGAATTAGAAATTGATTTAAATGAACAGAATTATTTTGATAATCCAAGCATTAAGGTTGAAATTGGGATTGATTTAATGAATGGTTCAAGGGATTTAAGTCAGAATTTCAAAGTTGAAGTGTCAAACATAAATGAATTTATCGGAATTGAGTTGTTGAAAATATTTGGATATAACTATGAAATCTAATGTAAACTAATTTAAACTATTTTTATTAAGTTAAATATTTTATTCAATTCAATTTTTTTTAATTTATTTTAATCTATTATAACTTATTCAATAAATTTTAATCTCTTTTACCTATTTTAAACTAATTAAATTTGTTTAATCTATTTTAAATCTATTTAATATAATTTAAATCTAGTTAATCTATTTTAAATTTATTTAATCTATTTAAAATCGACTTAATATAATTTAAATCTATTTAATCTATTTAAATCATTTTAACCTTAATTAAATCTATTTAATCTATACTTAACCTATTTAAATCATAAATCTAACTAAATCAAATTTAAATATTTTTACTATTTAAACTATTTTAATCTCTTTAAACTATTTTTAAACTATATAAACTTTTTTTGACTATCTAAACTATTTTCTAAAATTTCAGACTGTGTAAAGTTGAAGTAAATATATTTAAATCCTTGATGATGATATAATCTAGGTTGGAAAATGAAATTGATACCTTTTTGTGAATTGACATATTTGAGTAAATATGATGATTTTGGAACTAGGATTTAATTAACCTATCTTATCGATAAATTGAAAAGGTGAATATGATTTTTAAAGTGATTATAGTTTTGAAAGTGAATATGATTTCGAAAGAAATATGATTTGAAATCGAATATGATATTTTGATATCAATTGTGAAATTGACCTTTTGAAATGTAAACGAACCATTTGGTGTGAAATAAGTGTTTGGTTGTTAAAGAGACTGGGATCGGATATTGTCATACTCTCTACCAATACTGAAAACCACTTTAACAACTGTGTACGTGGTGGAGATTCCAAAAATGAAGTAGGATGGTTTGGCGAACAATTCTGTATGAGGTATTTACATGACCCTAACTCCCGTGAGTCAGCTTAGATGTGACTAAAACAGAAGCTATACCTGGGCCAAGTGAGATCATTCCTCTGATCGGACATGCTTCTTCGATACCATATTATGACTTTGTGATGATTTGGTGGCCACCCCTAGATTTTGATTATGGGAGTGTGTTCCGAGGTGGGCGGTAGTAGCTGTTATGCGTTACCACCAGCCCGGTTCTGCAATCGGTAAATCTACCCTGGCATTGCCTCAAGTGCTGTGTTCACATGCCCTAGAGTGCCTTTTACGAGTTTGTTTTGTACCGTACCTATGGGGTGTCCTTTGGGTAAACCAACGGTTTGGTGGAGCTTACGGTGTTGTACAAACTACGGGAATATATAAAATGTGTTAAGGGGGATATGGGTAACACCTTAATGCTATTTTAATACTTTACTTTACTGTAGACACTATTATAATAGCGTATTGTACTATGTATGTAGATAGTTTAACAGATACTTAGGAGATGGGAATCCCGAGCATCTCTTAAGTTATTGCACTCATGTTAGGCACTAGGTAGGAGATGTCAAACCCCGTAAACATCTCTGACGCTGTTACACTCATATTTACTTACTGTTGATTTAACTTACATAAGATCTTTTAGTTCCGACTCGAGTGTTTTGTCTTTTCAATTCTCTCGGGTCAGCCTGAGCTTTTCAGTTTACCGAAGACTGCTTTCTGGAGGACAAAGACGAAGATTTTGTACTATTATTACTTATTATATCTACTCCTCTACATCATGTTGTTCCACTGCATTTATTTATTATTTATCCTTGTTGTATGTAACTCTAATCCTTATTATTAAGGTTTAATCAATGTTATTTGAAAACAGCTTCATGAACTGTTTATTTGATTAATATATTTGGTCATTCCGCTGTGAGATTCTATATTTGTTTCTTTCTTTCTTTGCTTTTTTTATTTACCCCATAATAATCTGCCCTTTTGAATTGTTTGAGTCTGATGCTTGTGTCTGCTTAAAACGTCCAAAAAGGCAGGTCGTTACAAAGCCACTTGGCTTTTTTTTCATTTGATGATTTGGGGGCGTAGAGGCAGTTTTGTAGTTTTTCGGTTCTAGCCGAGCAAAGGAGACGCGGGCAAAAAAATTCGAAAATTTGAGGAGTTAGAAAATTTTCTAAAGAAATTTTGATAATTTAAATTCGGTTTTAAAATTATAACTTGAATGGTTGAGTAAAATATATTCTTTTGAATCTATTTAGGAAATTGGAGATTAGTGATAATGATAATGTGGTTTAAATAGATTGGTTGAGAATTTGTTTAAAAACTATGTGGTTTGGGAAATAGTTACTGGGTTTTAGACCATTCTTCTTATCTAGCAATTTCGATGATGAAATTTTTACAAGGAGGAGGAATGTAATGACCCAGAATTTTGGATATTTGAAATGGGAATATTTAATTGATTTTAGATATTTAAAAGTTAATTTCTAACTAGAATTTCAAATAAAAAATAATTATGGGACAGTTTAATTTTTGGATTTAATAGTTGGAAATCTGGCAAATTTTTGAATATTGGTTTTTAAGCTTGTTAAAAAATAATTTAAAGGTTTATAAAATTTATATTAATAATAAGTGGAAAATAGGCACAAGGACAAATTTTCATAAAATTTTTGACTGAAGGACAACAAGTTTTATTTTTAGGCTGAAGGACAAACTTTGGAAGATAATTAGATTGAAGGACAATGCTAATACAACTAGCATTTTGTACAATATAAAACTGGATATAATGCTAGTTATAATTAGCATTTTGTACAATGTTTGCAGTGTACAAAATGCTAACTATATTTAGCATTTTCCTTCAGCCTAAATTTATTTCAAAGTTTGTCCTTCAGCCCAAAAATGAAACTTTGTGTCCTTCAGCCTAAATTTTTTTCAAAGTTTGTCCTTATGCCCAATTCCCTCTAATAATAAAGGTAATCGAATTTTTAAATTTGAATTTAAAAGTGATTTGTTCAGTTTTAAAACTATATCGTTTAAATTGACATTTAAAAATAGCCTTCCAAGGCACAGTCTTGGAATTCAACGAAACCTGTTCCATTGGATCCGTAACTGTTTATCATTATCGAATTTCAAATTTTGTAGCATTTGGAGTTGACGTTTGGCCGTACGAGATATAAACGCGCTGAAATTTGTATCGAAAATTCATTATAATAATTGGGTCCAAAAAGCTATCTTCTCCATACGATCGAATTAGGACTCGAAACCTTTTTCATTGCATTCAGAATAGGGATATAACATTATAAACGCTTAGCGGCATGCTTCGATAGGGGTTCGAAATTTTATGTTGTGTTAATCGAGACATTTTGAATTTAATTAATATATATTTATATATTCTAGTCAAACGTGTCATATCTCTACAACCAGGGATTTGACTTTTTCCTATTCAAACACGCAAAAAAATTTTAAATACACAACTTCTCCCTCTTTTAAAACTCATAGCCGAATGTCATAGTGGAAAAAAAATCCTATATTGATTTAAAACGCGAGCCTCTCCCTCGCCTCATTCTTTTGTTCAAAACTGAGAGTAGGTTGATAAAGAGAGAAAAACAAAGGAGAAGAAATCGCAAACGAGCGGATACATTGGGTTGATACTCGTCTTCTTCGATGTCATGAGGGAAGCGTGGAAGTGGCGCGATGGCGTGGAGATAGGCGACTGTCGATTTGGGCGTTTTGGGAAGTGGTGTAATGTATGGAGGGAAGCGTGCACGCGATTGGAGTTGAACGACTAAGGTGGTCGGCGACGAGTTGTTGAACGCTGGCGGTGGTTCAGGAGATGGAGGCACGTCTTCAGAGGGCAGCGGAAAATCGCGACCTAGTGTTGTCGATGGGCGTTTTGGTGTTGCCAGGAAAGGCGGAGACTAGGGGGATGGTGGCAAAGGGTGCGGCGCTGTGGAGTGGGTCGCGACCTTCAGTCGTCGTGTTAGGGATTGCAGCAGTTGATGGTGGCGGAGACGTTGAGTTTTTCGTCGAGGCGGATGAGGATTTGGTAGCCTGGAGATGTTGACGCAATGGATTAGGGTCGGCTAAGCATGGTAATTAGCGTTTTATAAATTAGTGATTAATTAAAACTAATTTTAATTTGTAATTCAATAACTTAAAATTCAATAACCATGTTTTACGAGGTCGAAATCAGGTATTGATGTCGTGTTGCACTGACATATATATTATCTACATTCCAGAAATTGGTTTGGAATTCATTGAAGATAGAAGGAATTTTAAATTAAATTAAACGTTGTTCAATTTAATTTAAAAATTGAAACGGACAGCAGATTAAAAATCAAGGTGAGTTAATCTCACTCAATTTTGGATTACCGCAATTAATTTTAAATAGTTAATTTTAATTATTGATTGATTGGTTGAATTGATAAAATTATTATCAGTTGAATGTGATATTATATATAGTAGTGTATATATATTAGTATTTGAAGTAATTGATATTCCCGTATATATATAGTGGATGAGACCCTATGCGTCCCGCATAATAGCAGATGACCCTATATACCGCTATATTCCCCTCGAAGTGGGATTTGTATTTTATATTGTATATTGTATTAATAATTGTGGGTGCAGGGAAACAGGTTGGAGGGATTCAACTGGATTCCTCAAAATATTGAATTTGATTTCATATATTGATATATGATCTATTTAAATAATCTGTGGTGGATTATAGTGCAATTTGAATTTATTGGATGATATGGTATTACTGGATAGATTTTAGTATTTTAAAATACCATAAATATGAATTTTGAATTTTGAAAAGAAAAATAAAAAGGAAAGTTGAAGGTAAAATAATTATAGTAAAATTTGGATAAATTAAAAGAAATGAATTTGGGGAAAAATAAATAGTTTGATTCAAATTTGTATTTAATAATTTCGGAATATTGTAAATAGAGATCTTGGAATACTGTAAATAGGGATTTTTGAATAATGTAAATAAAAGGATTTTAATAATAGAGCTAAGCGATATTGTTTAAGTGTAAAGAGAATTTATTTCTAAAATCGAGATTTAAAATAGTTTGGGAAGATAAAAGGAAATTTGGAAAGAAGATATGAAATTGTTATATGAAATCTTTAATAAGATTATGGAAAGAAAGGGAAATCTGAATTTAGTGGGTGGGATATATTTGGGTTATTTGAGGAATTTATTAAAAAATGGAATTTAATTTTGAAATCGTTTTATAATCGATTAAGTATTGTAAAACCGTTATAAACGGGAAATGAGACTATGAAATTTATAAACAAGGTCTATAAATAAAGTAAAGTGATTATTAGTGGATAAATGGGAATTATAAATTCATGATGAGGATTTATAAAGAGATGGGTACATCGGTTTAAAGATAAATAGTAGATTTATTTTAGAAATGGGAAAAGGGAATTTACAGAATTGGAATGTAAATCAAACTGGAAATAAAACGAGAGGGATTTATAAATAATTAGACTGGCTATATTGGAGTTGAAAATATATTTTTCCTGAGAAGCTAAGTTTATTTTAAAAGAAGGATTTTTAAAAGTACTAACTAGAAAATTTAAAAGTGTTTAAGAATATTTTAGAAAAATTAATTATTTAGTTGTTAAAATTGTTTAAAGTATATTTAAGCATTAATTAAGTAGTTTTATAAATGGTTGATATTAAGTTAATTATTATTTAAGAATTAATCAGAATTATTATTATAAAAGATAGATTATTCTCTATTAATATTATTTTATAATAACTTTTATTTTAAAAGAGTAACTGCCTAAAATTAACTTGGAAAATTATTATAGATATTTCTTAAGTATTATTTTGAAAAAAAAATTAAATAAAGTTTTCGGGAAGTAATGGTATACCCGCATGGCGAAATTAGAGGCAGTGAGTGCCTGTAGTTAAGTCTTGAATTTCTCTGGGATAGAGACTTAATCATTGAGCTGTGAATCCATGGTTTGATACCGTAGTGGTACTTTCCAAATTATTTTAAAGGCTTTCCAAATATCTTTGAAAAGAATAGTTTTGTGAATATACTAAATTCGGTAAGGAAGTATATATTTTGGATAAAGAGATTTAATTTATTAAAATTAAATTAAAAAGAGATTTGGAGTTATTCGGTGGAAAATGGAATAATTGGTTGAATGATTGTTTATTTGATAGTTAAATAACCGACTATCAAAATCTAGACCCAAAATATAACTTTAGGAATATCTAGGAGAATTACGGGAATTATATGATACAGTTAACGTTCGAGTTGCTATACTGTACGTATAAACTCATTTCGTTCTTCTAGAACGTTTATAAGGAAATCCATCCACTAACGGTTAGGAGGTGATCTCCGATCTTATTTTTGTCTATTTATTTCCTAGAGAACCGGGGTTGAGTTTACCAGAAATATCGAACGTTGTTTTCGAAGAGACCGGGATCAGATAAGTTATCCTAAAACCACTTCGATCCAACGAGTATGTTTTCGAAAGGAAAACAAGAGCATGGAGTCGAAGATGGAGCAGTGAAGTGCAAGGGCTAATTGCCTCTAATCCTAGGGATTTTTCCAAAATGGATGTAGTGGGAATAGTTCCTTCGGTTCCGTTCGGACCCGGAACAGACATGTATGGATGAATGCTATCAGTACATTGTCATTGGAGGACAATGAGCATTCTAAGTGAAAATTCCTTAAAAGGTAATCGTAGGCTTAAGCCTTATCAACCAGGAATGACTGAAAAGTAGGGAAGATGCAACAAGGCTAAGTTGGTAGCACCCAATTAGGGTATGTTTATCACCTTTCTAGATACCCTCGGATATTATTTCTACGATTTATGGAAGGAGCTCGAAAAAAGGTGGGAACACCCGAGGTGATAGCATATTCAATCTATCTAGGTTAGGGATAGTCCGGTCATGTGTTGTAGGGGATCCCATCATGGTCCTCAGTACGCTGTTCTAGACGTGTACTGTGATAGGTGATACCCCAGTGCCTAGTCATTCATATGGAACCCATTCTCCAATAAGCGCCGTACGGTTCTGATTGTGCCCAACTATGCTAAAACGTGAGACGCAAGCATTTCGGCTATTTCAATAAGTATTTGTACTTAGACACTATTATAATATCAGATGGTTTTGGTATAAAATGTTTTGGTTATTGTAAGGTAAAAACCCATCGTGTTTATTTGTGGCGTGGTCTTATGAGATACCTTTGATTTTTCAAAGGATTTTGATAACTTTAATAATTCAAGTTGAGTGTGTTTTCTCACGCTAGTTTTCCAGATTGCCTGGGTGTTATTTTACTATAATGCTCGGGTCAGACCGAGTATTACAGATTCAGGATAGGATGCTATGGAGCTCAGGAGATGAGCTGGATGGCGAAGACGTATTACCCATATCTGATTTATATTCCGCTGTGTATTGTAGGCTGTATATTCAGCTTTTGCGAGGACAAGTTATTATAATTGTCCAGTATAATGCTATTGATTTGTGTTGTACTCTGATGATGTAATGTATAAAACAGTTATAGTTCTTTTTGTACAAGGATCAGTTGTTATCTATTATATATTGTTCCGCTGCGACTGTGAGATTCTGTGTTGTTATTTCTATTTTCTTCTTCTACCTCTTTTTTCTTTTCCCTAACGATCTGGTATTTTCGGCATTCGGTTGCTCGGCATGTAATACGGTGGACGTATTGATGTCGATTTCCAAAGGTCGAAAATCTCGGTCGTCACAATTATGGAATTTCAATCCCATTGCTTCAAATAGTTTGATGAGAACCGAATGAGTTAGAACCTTCGTGAATGGATCCAATTTGTTGTTTTAATAATATATTACATCAATCAAATCTCTCCAACGTTGATAAACTATATTTATCATATGGAACTATTCAGAATATGTTTTTCGACTTCTATTGAGCTATTATTATTGCATTGCTATCATATAACAATGTTTAGTATTCTTAATACTTGGAATTTCCCGTAGCTCAGTTATAAATTTGTGCATTTATACATATGCATTGATTTTTATTATGGTGCTATTCAAGGCGATGTGCTTAGCCTTTTCTTTGAATCAGCCCTAATGATTCATTTGGAACATTTCTAACTTAAAGCTTCTCTATTAAGGTATAGACATGAATTTAATATTGACATATTATATTCAACATCACTTATGGAATTTGAGTTTGAACATTTCTTTACAAGGAGTTCGTTGTTTCTGTAAACAATTCTCCGGTATTCCATAAATACTTGAGAATACCCAAAACTACCATTTAGTGATCTTAATTGGATTTGATATGTGTTTCATGTATCAAACATGTAAGTAAATTATGATACTGCAGACAATACAACATATATCATAATTCCTATTACTAAAGCATATGGAATCTAACTTACATGTTCTTTATTAAACAATTTAATAAGATGTCTTTACATATCTTTTGAGACATTCCCAACACCTTTTATACTTATTATAAAAGATATAACTTATAAATCCAATATCAAGTATTAAACAACCAAACTAGATCTGATTTTAATGTAAGTACATCGTTAACAATCAGTAATATGTTGTTCATTAATAGTCTAGAAATATCTATGAACCTTTTAGTGGTTCTTTCTTATGGACACACGCTTCCTTTACATTTTGAATGAAAATAAAACTATTTGATATTCAAAACACTTGTTCAACTTTGATGCTTTCAAACGATATCTTCATATTCATTCTTGGATCATATCTGGAAACCTACAAAGTCAATATCGCTACCATTGACTTCAAGACACTTTGGTTGTTATTGTAAACAGTCTATTCTAAATCATTATTTAGAATTTTCTGTTTCAACACAAATGTACCAAAATACAAAATTATACCAAGCAATAATTTTGTGAGTAAATCTGAATTAACTTGAATAAGTTGAATAATAAATCTATTATGCTAATTTCAACAATTGAAATTTACAATGTCATTCTTATCAACGTTGCTCATTAAATAACAATTGCATTAATCTTACTCTTGAAGACACGATCATGACCAATGGATCATATCCCTTTGGATAATACTACCTAAGTCATATTTTGTGACGCCCCACCTCTATACCCACGCTAGCCAAGGACACTACGTGGTAATGACGTCGACTAGCGCGGAGAATAAGGCTGTTGAAAAGCGACCATCTATGTAATTTCTTTGTGCGAGCACCGATATGTCAGATAGTATAGCTTGCATTTCGTTTAAGGAGGAAATCCGACATACCGATACAAACTTAAAGATATCACACAGTGGCTATATATAATCTTCGGAAACAAATATAGAAATAAACATAACATAAATCAGTCACAGACAATTCATATCACAAAGGCGGAAATAGATATGAATATAACACATGAAAGTGTACATCAGAGTAGTGGTCAAATAAGATCGACAATAACACAAAAGAAAAGATACAAGTGCTAGACAACAGAATATGTATACATCAATGAGTCAATGTATCGAATGTATACAACCAAAAACTACAATGCTAGAGTAGTAAGCCAAAAGTCAAACGGTAGTCCCAGATAAGAAGTCAAGAGGAAGCACCTGTAAAATCTCAGTCTGACCCGAGTATTATTTAAGAAGAAAATAATAAACAGATCAGTCTAGCTATAATTATCAGATAAAATGAGATATAATAAAAACGTATGATAACCAAGAAGTCATACTATGTCAAGTCTTCATAGAAAATCAACTAAAGGCATACAATATCTCAAGAATCTCATAGCATCAAAAGAATGTCATATTCTTTATTTAATTCACCAAGCCACAATAAAATGACATACTCATCAATGTCAATGGTAAAAGCTGGTGAAACATAAATTCCAGAAATCACAACAAGAAATCCAGAAATCACAAGAAAAGGATGGCCAATCCCAAACAGGAGCACGAAAGCCGGAGCATTGACGCAATGCAAACGGTACGTCCAATGAACCGGAAAGCCGAGACATCGATGTAGTACAAACGGTACATCAGATGAATCGAACATTGACGCAGTGCAAACGTTACGTCCAATGAATTGAACATTGACGCAGTGCAAACGGTACGTCCAATGAACTGGAAAGCCGAGACATCGATGTAGTACAAATGGTACACCAGATGAATCGAATATTGACGCTGTGCAAACGGTACGTCCACTGAATTGAACATTGACGCAGTGCAAACGGTACGTCCAATGAACTGGAAAGCCGAGACATCGATGTAGTACAAACGGTACATCAGATGAATCGAATATTTACGCAGTGCAAACGGTACGTCCAATGAATTGAACATTGACGCAGTGCAAACGGTACGTCCAATGAACTGGAAAGCCGAGACATCGATGTAGTACAAACGGTACATCAGATGAATCGAATATTGACGTAGTGCAAACGGTACGTCCAATGAATTGAACATTGACACAGTGCAAACGGTACGTCCAATGAATTGAAAAGCCGAGACATCGATGTAATACAAATGGTACATCAGATGAATCGAATATTGATGCAGTGCAAACGGTACGTCCAATGAATTGAACATTGACGCGGTGCAAACGGTACGTCCAATGAATTGAACATTGACGCAGTGCAAACGGTACGTCCAATGAATCGGAAAGACAATACAATTCAGAACATTGACGCAGTGCAAATGGTACATCCAATGAATCGGAAAGACAATACAATTCAGAACATTGACGCAGTGCAAACGGTACGTCCAATGAATCGGAAGGCCGAGACATCGATGTAGTGCAAATGGTACATCAGATGAATCGAAACACATTAAAAGTACATGGGTTGCTAGCCCAAAAAGAAATGAGACGAAGCTCAATAAAATGAAGTACAGTCCTTCACATGGACAAAGAGACATCGCACATTGCTAGTCTAAACCATAAAATGATCGTCATTGATCATCAAGAAGTGTCAATTACAATAAGCTAGTAAATATATTAGTTTAGCTTTATGTCCCATAACCACTAGCTTAACTTAAATATTTGCGAACAAATTGTAGATCTCCATTAGAAAATTGTCACAAGAGTTTCAGTCGAACAAGTCTATAAATTAACCGACGAAGTAAACGCAAACATTTCATACCACTTGTTTTGCTAAGCCGTTTAATTAGATTTTCTCATACGAATGAGGTAAAGGTTTGTATATACTAATAGATTGGAAAACGGTTTTAAGAAACGAGCTTTGTAATAAAATAGTGTTGAAATCGTTTTAATGAAAGGGTTTTGATATTTACTACTAGTATAGAAAACCTTTATATTTTGAAGTGATAAATCATAGAAGTGATTGTAGAAACAATCAATCATAAAAATTCACATTCGAAGACGTGAATAAATCCAAAGAAATCAATAACGAATCCATCAAAAATGGATATTCTCAAAAATCCAAAGAAAGAAGTCATCAAAGTCGATAATAATTAATAACAATAAGTCGGATCGAAAAAAATCGATAAACCTTGGAAATTTACTCGAAAATAGGCAAATTAGGCAGAATCAGTAGTTCAGACGTCTAAATATTTAATTTAGACGGCTAAATATGATTACAGACGTTTGAAAAGTTTTGTTCAGACGTCTAAGAGGTCTAAAATTGAAACAGAGAGTAAAAAACATTTTGAACTATATTCAGACGTCTAAATATTTTATTACAGACATCTATATTTGATCTCAGACGTCTGTATTTTTGTTACAGACGTCTGTATTTGGTTTCAGACGTCTGAAATTTATTTCAGACGTCTGAATTTTTCTGCTAGGCAAAAAAAACAGCCTAGCTCAAAATCGACGAATCCGAACCGAAATGCGATCGAACGAGCGACGAACACTAAGGGTTTATGCCAATCGGCAACCCAGCCCTATAGGCACTTCGATGCATCACCAAAAACATGTTCAAACATCCATAAAAGGATTTTCACAAAAATTAAACCAAAACATCAAAAATTGGAATACACACAAAATCAATCCAAACCAAAATCAAATGCACATGGACAAGTGTTAGGAATTCATATCTAACAACAAAGATAGATATAGACATAGATGTGAGATAAAAATCTCATCTTTTCACAAAAACAACGAAGAAGGAGCTCAACTACAAGGAGAAGACCAACCAATCTCCACTTCAACCCAACAAGCTTCAATCTAAGATTAAAACAAGTATTTCCTAAGTTTAAGTTTAGGAATTTCTGAAACTAAAGAGAGAAAGAGTTGGAGAAGATGAAGAGGAGGCTTACCAATAGCTTCTCTTTGATTTTGGAGCAAGAATTCAAGTTTGAAAGAAGAAACTAGGGCTTGGAATTTCTAATTCCCTTTCCTTTCCACCATTTTCAGTTTTAGCTTGAGTTTGAGGAGTGGGAATGAGTGAATGGAGAGGAGAGGGCTGAGTTAGGGTATTAAGTTAGTTAGTGGGCTGAATCCAAACCCAAAACCCAAATAGAAAAAGTAGCCAATTTCGATTAACTCCAAACATATCGAAGCTTATACTCAAAAAGGTCGCAAACGGCATTTTGAACTCAATGGAAGTGGTCTCGAGTCCCAATTCGACTGTTTGCAAAAAGTAGCTTTTCGATAAATATGCGGGTTGTTACATATTTTGATAACATACTTGGAATCTTTTTTGGTTTTGTGCACCATACCATATCATAGAGTCAAGACTCTTAATGGCTTAATTGAAAACTGAGGATTATCTATTCTCGAAATTAATAAGAAACTCATACTTTCTCTTTAATATATGAGAATACTTATTAGACACTCTAATGCAATGTGTTCATTTAAGTTAGGTTTATTTCATTTCATTCCTTGTAATCAGTTTTATCCTTGGATCGTATCCAAATCAATTTTGCTACCAATAATTTCTAAAGGAGATTCCTTTGCTATGTAGTCGGTATTTCTTGAAATAATAATTGTTTCTCAGTGCAACAAAATAGATTTTCATCAACACTTTATGATTTGCCCTATATATAAAATTGATTTGATTTTAGTTTACAATACATATGTTCAAAAATAAATTGGTCATCCGGCGACCATCATTTGCAAACTTCTTTTGGGGCTATTAAAACTTGATCCCTTACGTACAATTATTACATGCAGTCTTTCGACTCATACAACTTGCTAACTCATTGGCCTAGGATATGTTGGGCTTTCTTATAAATCCTTATCTTGTATGATTTTGTAAACTATTATTTAGATAAAATTATGTTAACCTCATGTACTACTCTTAAGTATACGACCTTGTAAAAAGAAGTTAACCCAACCGCACTCATCATTAATCATACTTTGTTCAACAAAGTTCAGTTACTCCTTTTGATACATCATTATGTATCATAGGGAGGAGTAACTTTTGAGATTGAATCTATATTTATCTATGAAAGGTTGGAACTCTTTCTAATATACTCACCTGTTTGATCAAATCGAATAATTTTTATTTCCATTGCATGTTATTTTATTTACTTCTGTTTTATATTCTAAGATCTTATCATAGACATGTTACATGAGTATCAAATACATATGTTCACATTTACGATAACTCATCAATGAATACAACGAAATACGTGTAACCATTTTGAAATTAATAGACTTTTGATTGCATACATCTATAGTATCAATCCGTAGAGTTCATCAACCCTTATGATGTTCCTAATAAATGGGTGCTTTGCTCTTAATTTTCTGAAATATAATTTACTTGTACCATATGATTCATAATCATATAATCAAAAATTATTTGTCAAAATTACGGCATAGTTCATAATTCCAAAATAATTGCGAATACATTTAGATACTCCTATATTTTACAATGCATTATAAATACCAGTTCTATAGTTTTATTTTATAACGAATATTCATAACATTCATATTGAAATAAAATTATGTCTATTTTTCAGTCAATGTTGAAAAATTATTATTATTTCATAAATAATTTTTGGTATTTTACAAAAGCAATTTTCATAAGTGATGCGACCAATAAGTGTTATATGGCATGCTCTCACTATTTCCGCCAATACTATAATAGTTATGAAATATAAAGCTCCATTTAACCACTTAATCTAGACTATTTATTTCACTTACTGTAATTGGTTTGCAGTCGAGAATTTCCAGATTAAGTATCATAAATTCTAAGAAATAAATATCTAAGTTAAGTATCATTCCAATGTTAAGTATTTATTATTATTTTACAGTCCTTATATCTAAATTCTTTTTGAAGCAGAAATGATCACTCGCTCTCTTCATCCTAACTGTGCCAAAGATTACATCCACTCTTATATACTAGATTTCCTTTTTAAGTGGTCAAACTGTTGAAAGGAAATACCTACTACAATATCATAACTAACTTTTTACAAAGTGCATTTTACCATCCTTAACTTTTAAGGATGTCAAATAAATTGCAGTTTATGTAGACAGATCAAACTGACATTTTAATGATTAAACTCTTAGATTCATCTTGTAGCCATTGTCCAGTGTTACATTTAACACAACAAGATCATCACTGTAATCAATCATATTGAATACACAAACTTCGTCTATAATTTACTTGCTTATTTCAATGAACTAGTTTCATCGAGGTTTCGTACATTGCAAAATGACCCTTCACCATGTAGCATTTATATATGATTGTATATAGATTAAATATACATATTCTTGTATTACTTTTAGAGTTCTAAACTCATTGAAGATGATACACAGTCTCGGGAAAGCAAACTCGTAAGTGACCAAGTTATGAATGTATTTAGTGGTTATATAATTAAGCATTTACATGGATCAACATGAAAAAATTTATTGGTAAGTATATTCTATATATTTATTTGTCAATATGAATTCAATTCATTTGTATTTTTTAATTGATAAACATTTTATCAATTATATTAATTGCATAAATTTATCAATTTAGATTATTATAACTTATCAACATCATATGTTCTTACAATATTAGAAATGTTAAATGTTACAATTTTATTTTTCTAATAAGGCTCCCACTAGCCTTTTCTCTTTCTCCGAACTCTGGGACAAAACATAGAAGTGTTTCTACTTCACTTGTAGGTGTTAGCACTCGTCTGTCCTGGGATTCTG
Source organism: Allium fistulosum (assembly GCA_030737815.1). Classification (NCBI taxonomy): domain Eukaryota; kingdom Viridiplantae; phylum Streptophyta; class Magnoliopsida; order Asparagales; family Amaryllidaceae; genus Allium; species Allium fistulosum. The sequence continues at coordinate 365,326,024 of CM060906.1, forward strand.
ACCTTGACTTGCTCAACAAGTCATAACCCCACAACAGATAAACAACTTTTTGTTAGTTGCATCGTATACAACTCCTAACCCATAATTCCTTAACCTAATCTTATTTGACCTTGATTTTTTTTTTAAAATCGAAAGAAATTATTCACTTGTACCCACCATTTTACGATGGCCTAAATATAATATATGTACCTTGAGTTTGCTCAACAAATACGTATAGTTATCTTACCTCGTCTATTCAATGTAATAATAATACTACACATAACATCTCTAGATTAAGTTTTTCCAACAAGCAGAGAGTATGAAAGTAATTTATTAATACATAAAAGTAGTGGACAACACTTGTATTAAAGATTCGTAATCTTTAATATATGTAATTGAGTGAAATTAACTTATGGAATATGTATTTCTGATGAAATACCCTTGTGATTCAAGCGTCGAACACAACAGAAATCATGGTATATGTACTATACATATGTATTTATTCCTTAAGTCTAAGTGGGTTTCTTGCCATTCCACTTTTAGTTTATACATTCATATTATATACGTTTTATTACTATATAACTTTTATACTATATTTAACTTATATAATATATTACGTTTAACATTATATTAATTAAATATTATTTAATTAATGAAAACTATATTAATTATTATATCATTCAATTTTAACATTTTATATTGAATATATATATGTGTGTGTATATAATATAACCTTTATAGTAATACATACATATCATTTGTATACATGTATGTATGAACATGTATGTACTTTAAATTATTAATTAATTGTTAATTAATTTATTCAATTGAACAATTTAATTAAATTTTATTAATTTTGAGAATTATTTTATACATACATGTATACTCATATTGTCTTAAACAATTCAAGACAACATAACATATATCATTATATATATTATACATGTATACATATTTAATTAATTAACTTATTTAATTTATTTAATTTATTAATCTTATTATTAAATAATATTTTCAGAAATAATTTTATAACATTTCAAACATTTAATAAAAATATTATAACTTTTATAGTATGTGTTTAATTTTAAATTTAACCTTTTTAAAAATTTTATTTTTATTTCAAAATAATTCTGAAATTAGTCAAGGCCCAATTTAAATGGGCCTTTTTTGTTATTAAGGCCAACCATTGGGTTTGGCATACATAACTGTCTAAGCTAGACTGCTAGTCAGGTAAGAAATGGTACTTGATTACTCAACAATCCAACCTAGAGACTACATTTCTTAGGCGCCCTATTAACTTGGTTGTAAGCTTAATTAGTTAGCACTAATATGACTAATTTAAACCACATAGACTATTGGGCTATGTTACCATTGTTGTAACTGAGTCAGCTCGTAGTAGAGGAATGGGTAAATTTTTTAAAAAAAAATTCCTTATTGGATCTTTAATGGGCATATGTAGTCTAATTCATTTAGAACTTTTCTAAATTTTCTGTTAAATAAAATCAATATTTTATTTAAATTTATAATAAGATTTTATGTAACAACCTTGGTTTGGAGATTACCTTTCAATATTGAATTATACCGATAATTATAATTTATTAAATTAAATTAAACTTGGAGAAATTAAATTGTTTATTTGAAATAAACAATGAAATTGGAATTAAATTGAGAAAATAAAGTTCTCTATATTTTATTTTATTTGGGTTGATAATGAATGGAATATGGGATTCAAATAAAGGAAATGTCTTTATTTTAGAGAAAATGCACTAATTATATTAATTATTGCCCATTTACTTCTTTTAATAGTTTTTAAGAGAAGTATTTTATTTTTAAAGGTGGTTTATTGAAAAAAAAAGTAGATATTTGTTTAAAAATAAGTTTTGGCTATAAATGATGTTTTGAAATTGTCAAGGCCCGTTTTTCCGTACCCTTTGAATCGACAATAAACCACACATGTCCAACTCAAATTGCACGAAATATGAAACATGAAGGGTAATAAAGAAAAATAGACAGAACAGAATCTCATGCGAATGGAATAACATATAATATTGAAAAAATATCTTTACAGTGGAAAACATTTAAATACATATATTAGAGTCTAACCTAAATTCAGCTTGGACAGTTATAAACATCTGTCCTTATAATTTCTGACAAACATCAAATAAAACAAATGAAGTATAGCGGATAATAGAATACGTCCATACGTAGATGAATATCTCCAGCTCTCCTCTGGAAAACTCCAATCGTCTTCGACTAAACATGAAACTACTCGGATCTGACCCGAGTATTGAAAATACCCGGATCAGGCTTGATAAACCAGCGTGAGAAAAACTCAATAATAAATGACATTGTCATATATCAGCATTTAAATAAAATCCTTTAAAAAAAAGAGTATCTCATAAGACCACGCCCACACATAAACACAGATTGGTTTTACCTTATGATAACTAAAACACTTTTATATATCAAAACACTTGATATTATTTCTAATGACATATCTTTGAAAACATTTGCAAATAAACTTATTAATCTTAGCCGAAATTGTTACATTGATTAAATTCCAGCATAATAGATTTACAATCAAGTCCGTAGGTTCTTATTGGAGAATGGATTTCCATAATAATGACCAGGTGAAGGATCTACCTTCTGAAATGGGTACACCTCTAGATGGATGTCCCAAGAACCATCAAAAAGGATTCTCTACCAACACAAGACCGGCCTATCTCTGTAACTAGATAGTACCGAATATATCATCCCCCGGTCATTACCTACCTTTAACCGAGCGCTCGTTTTCCATACACCACATTAATTTACATCCCGAACGTCATAGCGGGAAGAAATATATCTAGAAGGGGATGATCATACCCTACTTGGGAATGACCCACTTAGCCTTGCCGCATCTAATCCTGTTTTGGTCATTTCCGGTTTGATGAGGCTTAAGGTTACGATTGCCTTTTCACAAAGCACATACCACATCTTTGAATGCCACATTGCCATTTCCGTTAATTACTAATTGCCTTCCACAAAAATACAATCCTTGAGCTTGTACGTCTCAAGGAGGGTGTTAATCTAAGAGAAGTTGCCTTCTCCGCCACCAACTGATGTACGTTTGTAAAAACCAATGTACGTAATCTTTAGAAATGCAATGTCAGACAAACGTCCATACAAGTTCTCCAGGAATATGACAAACCGAAGGCACTCTCCTACTACCACTAGTAGCGAGTAGTCCTTGCAATTTGAAAAATCTCCATCACGAGGAGACCACTACTATAAATAACTCTATAAAGGGGGCCAACCAGAGCATGTTCAACAAGCAGTTTCCACGTTATGAAGATCCACGGTCTTCAAAAATCATCATCTTCAACATGTCTTCACATTCGAACGTATATATTTGTTCGAAGTGGTTTTCGGATAGGAATCACCCAAATCCGATCCCGGTTCCTTCGAAATCCAATTATCGATAAAAAGTGAATATGAGTATATAGGATTTATTAAATCTCTTTTCACTTTAATTCTTTTCGGATGATTTCACAATCTCTTTCTTTCGACTTAGAATAATTCTAAGTAATTCATTCTTTTGCCTTGGATAATATCTCAAATTTCTTTACTTAACTCTCGATCCAAATTCCTTAAATTTTAGGTGGGTCAAAAAAAACGTTATTAAAGACATCGTTTATGATAAACCCTAAAATAAATCATAGCAAACATTTCTGAGTAAATAGGATCATAGAAATCATTCTAATTTTACTCAACATCAATTTCCGTATTCAACAAGTGCTATGGGCGGAATAACGGTGAAATCACCTTTTAAATTCCATGAATAGGATGAGTTCCCTCTTTGGATTTTAATACCAAGTATAAGAAGATTATCCCTATGCAATCCAAGTCATAATTAGTTCATTTGGGAGCTTGCTTAAATTTTGGATAATACCAATCTTCTTTAATTTTGGAAATCTTAATAGAATCTTTTTATTTTAAGAGCATCCGAGCTTTCCTTTCGACCTGTTCCACCCCTCACCTAAGAAAAGAAAACATAGGCTAGGTAAGTTCAGGGCACTGGTTGCTCCATCCATAACCTTAGTTAAACACCTTGTTTTATCTTCCCAGATCTCACAGGTGGGACAAATGTAGTAGTCGTTTCTACATATTAAGATTATCAATTTTATTTTTGAATTTCTTATAAATATTCCAAATTATCTTTCAAATACTTAACTTCCCTTTTAAATAGACATTCCCAATTGATTCTAGGAAAAATCGTTATATTTAAATTCATATTCCAAAAGTTATACGATTCGCAGCATAAAAGTGCTACGGAAAGTGCTATATAAGCTTATTTGATTTAAACAACTTTTAAACATTTGAAAATTCATATTTTCCACTTCAAATCTAATTTAAACCATTTAAATAGATTTATCAAATTTATTTCATATTTTTCCAATATTAAAAACGTTCATTTAAACAGATTTCCTGTTATGGTCAGTAAACTACACTAGCGCGATTTTTCTAGAAAATTGATTTGAACTTAATTCAAAATCTACAAAACGATATCTTGATTTTCTTTATTCATTTAGAAGATATGAATATAATAGTCTGGAATTTTCTTGTTTCGAAGAATTCCGAGCTATATTTCACTCTACACATTCATTTGAACTTTCCGGCGCGAAATCGCGAACTACCGTTGCGCGACGCACCTAGTTTTAACTTATTTTTCAATATTTGAAATAATATATTCAAATTGGATTTTAACACTTATAAAATCATTACTAATCATTTTAAATCAATATTTTCACTTTTTAAAGTATTTAAAATGTATTTTCACTATTACCATATTATAATATTATTATATCCATATTATTTAATATTAAAATTTTAAATTCCAATTTCAATTAAATTTCAATTCTAGCTTCAAATTAAATACATTTAAAACTTAGATTTCAAATCTAATTTCCATTTAAACCTCAATTCAATCTCAAACTAAACTTCAATTTTCAAAATTGATTTCAATTTCATTATTCGTCTTAATTTCAATTTCTATTTAACTATCCTTTTCAAATCCGTTTCACTTCAAATTCAAATCCTCTTTTATTTTTACTTTAATTTCACTTCTAAAGGAAAAGAGACTTATTTTTCCAAAATATCTCATATCACTAAAATTGGTCTTATTAAACAAAGGGATCACTTAATTAATAGAAATTTGATGTCCAAATTATCATCACAACTATACAAATAATCATATAACATTAACATATTCGATACGATAAATGTCATAACATTACTATGGATTATCCAGCATATTCAAACAATCAATCAAACATCCATATCATTAAATGGTGATGATCTAACATAACATTTAAACTTGATAATCAATATAATTCAAATAGCAGTGAGAATTTCTCACTTGATTAACTATGGTTAATTACTAATCATTTCTCTTATCGTTTATCAAACCAAGTTATCATCCATATCACAAACATATAATCAACCATAATATCAACCAAGTTATCATCTAATAAATTATCCAACATATACTAAACTTTTCATTTAATTAACTTGAAATATTTTTAGAAATTAGTAACTTTAAAATGTGAGTACTCACCTTTAACCAAACCGATTAACTTCCTACCAACATTCTTACTAACAACACTTCACTAACTACTTCAACTAATCAATTTCTACTACATTTCTTTTGCTTTATGCTATTGACCTCTTCTTCCAAACTCCCGAAAATCCGGCAGAGCTTCCGCAGTACCTTGAATTTGCTCCGAGCTCCTTGGAATGAAATCGGCGGCACTTCCTTCTCTTTTTCTTGCTCCGGAGCTTCACAAACTTTCTCCTCCTTCTTGATAGGTTTGGCCATGCCTTATTCCACTCCTTCCTCTATCATGTCTTGAATTCTTAGATGCTAAAGGTATTCTAAGGTCTTTGGCAAAGTTTGGTTGTGTTTGGAGTTGATTTGATATGGTTTTGAAAAAGTTAGTAAGGAAATGGAAGAGAAGAGGAAGCCATTAAAGAGAGCTTCAAGGAGGAAGAAGAAGAAGGAGAAAGTGAAGAAGAATGAAGGAATGAAATGTGAAAAAGTGGAAGGTATGGATGCTTATTTATATTTGAGCTTTGAATGGCAAATGACTATAATAACCTTCTCTACTTTTTTGACTTTTAATTTACATTTGTATCCTTGATTTGACCTTTGCTTAATGGAGAAGAAATGGTTTGATTTGAATTTGTACTTAAGAAATGATGTTTGCCTCTTTTTCTTACACTTTAAAATGTTAAAATAATATTTGCTCCTTTTCCATATAAATTAGTAACATCTTATTAATGAGACAAGATGTAAAGTAATGATGTTGTTTAGTATAGATTTGTTTATAGGTTTATGTCAAATCATGTTACTTTTTGAATTATTTGTAAACTTTGACTTTTCAAAGTGCATTTGTTAAATGTAACATGTAACATAGTTTGTTAAGTTTATATATATGTTACGAAACATATCATGTTGCAACAACTTGTCGACAACTTGTTTCGGTTGTTTTTGTCGTTAAATTTTACAGTCAAAATTTGACTTTTTTGTTAAGCTATATATTGATGTAAACCAAACTTTAAAATGAACTTTTTACTTCTTTAAATAAATTAAAACATGTCTCTTTATATTTTAAAATCATATTTAAATAATATCAAAATCTTTAATTTTACAGTGTATGTAAAACTGACAAAATGTGACAAATTTTGGTTATCATTGTAAAACGATTATTAACATATTTTTAAATATATTAATATACTTTTATTATCTTTATTAGATGTTTTAAATAAGATTTAACTTATCAAACAATTATTTAAATCCATTTATTCAAGCCTTTATTTATTTCTAACAAAACTTTACTTTTGTCGATTTGTTCTAAAATCCAAATTTATACTTTTTAATTTATTAACTATAAGAATAGATAATTATTTATTATATATAACATATTTATTGAAGATTTAAAGTCCTTTTAATTTTAAAACGAACGAAATCTCTCATTTTCGAAGTTGCGAAATTATGGGTCGTTACAGAAATGTTTTGAAATATTTTTCTAAGTGAGAAAATTAATTTTGTGGAATTTTAGAAGTTAAAAACATGGTTTTATTTATTTATTTAAGTAAGGGGTGTATTTTTGTTAAATAAAGGAATTTAATAATAATAATGTTTTAAAAATGTAAATTAATCTTTCTATGTGATAGAAAATGTTTTATTTTATAAGTATACGAGTTTTCATATTAGTCTTGTGCGTAAATATGAAGAAAATGCGTTTTTATTTGTGTGTGTATGTGATATGTATACATATTTTGATTAAGTATTGTTTATTAGCCTTAGCCAATTTATTTTCCTTTTAATCTTGGGTCCATTTATCCCATTCTCTCAAAGCCTGGTTAAGAAAAGAGGAAAGAAAGATAGCTGTACGTTCACTTTCAAGCTATCATCTTCCTCTTCCTCCTAAAAACAAAAATAGAGTAAACCCCTTCTTCCAAATTGCAAAATCCAAACAATTTCTTCATTAAAATTCAACAAATCCAAGTAGTTTTGCAATCTAGTGATAAATCAAAGGTAAACAACTCCAAATCACTTAATTTCATCCCAGATTTCTTGTACAGTAGATGGATTTCTAATTTACTGTAAATTTTGGTTTGCATGTGCTGTTTTTTGTTTCTACAGGTTCGTAGAAGCTTCATTCTTGCTAAAACTTCCTCTTTGCTACAAAAATCCAAGCTTCTATCTTCAATTAGCAAGGTGTGTTGAATAAGGTCACAATCTAGCAAAAAAAAGCTCAAATTGCTTGAAACTGTGAATTTTTGCTCTCTGTACAAAAATTTCCTGTTGATTGTTTCTGTGTTTGAAATCTGTTTTCTGTTGCTACTTTGAAACCTTATAACTTTTAATTCCGGCAATGAAATGCTGCTAGATTTCTTACATTCGGTAGCCTGTATGTTGAACTTCATCTTTGTAAAGTTTGGTTGAAAAATACTGTCATTTGCATGTCGAAATTTGCTCTGAAACTTGAACAAAGACCATGAAAATCGCAATCGCGTACGAAGAAGTGGACACCCCGCTCCTTGGGTCGACATGTAGGTCGACCAGAGGACCCTTAGGTCGATAAGGTGGTCGACCTAAGGGGCATAGGGTTCGACCTCCATGTCGACCTGGCTGGTTGGCTTTTGCAGCCCCTTCTTTGCTCCTTTCCTTTGCGTTTTTGACTCTTTTCTGCTTGTTTTTCTGCCTTGTTTTGTGATATTTCTACACATATTTTTAGGCCATGGTGTCTATCAATAGACTAGCCAAATTTTGGAGATTTTGAAATTCAAATTTTAAATTATTTTGAATTTAATTTGAATTTGAATTTGAACATCGGTTTGAGTGATTTTCTTCATTTTGATTCGTTTTCGAGCACGGATTTCTCCAAATCTTTTTGAAATAATTTTTAAAAATTAATGAGCACTTAAAATTATTATTATCTGATATTTTAAAGTATTTTCAAGTGTAAAATCTAGTTATTCTCTATAATAAGAGAAATTTTCAAATAGGGTTTTCAAATTGATTTCGAAAATTGGTTTTCAAAGATTGTTTTCCAAAGTAAATTATTTTATATATAAATTACACGTTTTTGCACATTTTGAGCCAATGAGAAGGAGGATTAAATGGTTTGGTAAAACATGTGGTATGGGACATGTGCGTTTATCTTATCGGTTAATTTCCAACTTGTCTGTGTGATCGTTTTGACCTTCAGGTCGAGTTTGCCGATGAGATGAGATAAACTTTTTATGCTCTGAGTGTGAAATTTACTAGCGGTTAGTAAACCGTTTAGTGCAAACGTGTGGTATGGGACGCACGTTAATACTGTTCGGGTTCCTATCCGAGAGTTTGTGACACATTTGTCTTCGAGACGTATTGACAGTACTGGACCTTCGGGTCATTGTCCTAGAGACGTTTGCCATTGCGACGTATTTCCTATTGTGGCGTATTTGTCTTTGAGACGTTTGCCATTACGGTGTATTTGCCATTGTGGCGTATTTGTCCATTGAGACGTATTGCCTTCAGGCGTGGTACCATATTTGAGAGAGAGCAGTACTTGATAGGCTTCGGCCATATGCACATGAAAATTTTTGAGATGTTTTTATTGATGTTTGTGATTTCCCAAGTGTATTGCCTTTTTATTGTTGGCCATTCGAGTCGTTTGGGATATTATATATATATATATATACGGCAATTACCTTGGAATTTGAACTCTTGTGAGTTCTATCTTTGAGATTTGAGTTACCTACACTGGCGTTTTATTGGGATTGCCGATATGGCGTATATTTGAGATTTTAATCTCCTATTTGGAGATAAACTTGCCTTGTGGCGTATTTGGAGATGGTGATTTCTTTGAGTTGCTTTTGAGATTACTGTTATGGCTGGTTTGGGATTTCTCCTTTTTAGGAGCTATAATTTTCCTTAAACCATTATTGATGATTTGTGATATGCTCATGATATGAGGCTTGCTACATTTAGCGTTTTATGAATTGTTTTATCTCTTTTGAGATTGTATGCTTGTGTAGTGATACCATATTATCACTTGATGTAACCATGCACTTTAAATTGTCCCTTTTCACTTGAGAATATTATAACATTATCACTATGCTCATATTATCGCTTATCCTTGTAAACTGAATTGTTTAGCTAGACTGATCCGTGTATTTTATACTCAGGTCAGACCGAGGTGTTTCAGGTTAGGTACCCTTTGGGCTTAGTCTATTATGCTTCCACATGGACTTTTTTACTAGCTCTTTTTGTTGTAGCTTTTGTGTAGTCCTTTTTGTTGCTACTCTGATATGTATATTCTTTTGACTCGTGTTCGTATTGTGGTCGTCATATCACATATATGATGTATCATTTTGTATACTCTGTGATGTATTTGTATATGTGCGTATATATGGGATTATCTGTTTTTCTGTGATGTGTTTTGCTTTCGAGTTGTATTATTTTATTTTGATGGATCCTATAGCCACCTGTTGTTTTTTAAGTATTTATTGGATATGTCGATCCACTTGAATTAGAGAAAATGTATAGAGCACTAATCGACGTATTCAATAGATATTTAAGACAAGACTATAGATGGTCGCTCCTAACCAGCCATATTCTCCGCATTAGCAGACAGTATTATCCAGTAATACTCCTTGTTAATGTGGGTCTCGGGGTGGGGCATCACATTTTATTATATGTAATTTTTATTATATTTTATATATGTGTATAATATACACATATTTGTGTATGAGTTCATGCAATAGGATAATGTGTTCATGGTTTGACATGCCCGTGTAGAGATGTTGGGGTTTATACTGCGGCGGTTATTTTATCCCCTCGTGTATACAAATGGATTGTCTCCACTTTATATATATATATATATATATATATGCATCAAAGTATTTTGTGTGTGTGTATATATATAATTATTATAAAATATTGGTTGTAAATTATTTACACTAAGCATTTATTAAAATACCTATACATAAATATATATATATATATAATTAATTATAAAATTATTTTAAATTTTATTTTGTAAAATAATTTAGAATATTAATAACATAAAATTCGAACTAATTTTTTTTATACATTTATTAATTTAAATATATATTACATATAAGCAGAAAAACTAGTTGTAATTAAGAGGATTAGGGAGAAGGACAAACTTTGTAAAAAAAATTAGGCTGAAGGACATCAAGTTTTATTTTTATACTGTAGGACGAAACGCTAGAATGTTGGTTACAACTAGCATTATTTTCAATTTTTTCACTATACAAATGCTAGTTATAATTAGCATTGTCCTTCAGCCCAAGAAAGAAACTTGTCATTCAACTTAATTTTTTTCCAAAGTTTGTCCTTCTGCCTATTTTCCACTTATAATAATATATATAATAAAATACTTATAATTAAGTATATATTATGTTATAGCTTTTGGCCAGAGAATATATCTTTTTTAAATTTAATTTTCAGTTTTAAATAATTTTTTAATTACAAACTTATAATTAGTTAAAAACTAAATTCTTTTTTGAAAAATCATTTTCAAAATTGTAATGTATATTTTATACTGTATAAAATTTTACAGAATTTTATATTATTGATAAATGTACATATACATACACTTTATTTATATAATCTATTTTGAATTAAATAATAGTGTGTGTGTGTGTGTATATATTAAATATTTGAAAAAATTGATTCTTTATTATTATTATTGAATAACTTTTAGGTATGAACAAATTTTTATAAAATTTAAAATATATTTATTACGATTTAATCTTTTTATGTTTAGATTTAATTCATGAAGTCATTTGATAATATTATTTTAATAATTTTTTTATTGTGGCCGTGAGCATCATACAAGTATACATAAAGAAATTATATATATATATGTGCACTTATATATACAACCATAAACATGTGACAATCTATCTATATCGATTCTTGATATTTCTAACTAGCAACATATGGAACAATGAATATATATATATATTATTATATAATAATAAAATCGTAAAGTACCTTTCACCAAAGCCCAAAGTTGACATGTTGAAATGAAGAAATAGACACATTGAATCCAATCCCAATCCTGAAGTTGCTAGCTTTTGAATTATCTTACTATCGACGATCGAATCGAAGCAAATTGATGCGAATTAGTGCACGAATATTTTGAGTTGTTGTGGGGGTAATGGCGGTATGATATAAGCAGCAAAAAGAATAATGCAAAACTCTCAAGAGAAGTGAATGTTAGAGGGAATAAATATGGGATGAGAGAGTGAAATACGGATCAAGATCCTTTCTCTTACTAGTTCTCTCCTTTTGAATTTAAAATTCCTCCCTCTAAACCATCTTATGGCTGGCGCCATTTTTGTTCCTTACAGCCGCCTAAACCAAGCCCTTATTGGACCTTAAAACAATTTCAAGTCCGAACAATATTTATTACATTTAAATCCAATTAAAATGCATATCAATATCATGTATCAATTAATGTTTATATAACTATTATTTATTATTCTTTAATTCACATCAACTAAAATTTTATAATTAATATTTCATAAATATTAATTAATTAAATTAATTTATAATAATTACAAATTAATTAAATCGGGTGGTAAATAGGAGTATTTAACGTTTCAGTTGGTGACTCTTAAGTGTAAATTCGATTAGCGACAAATATCAAACATTTCAAATATTAATGATCTCATTTCACCTAGCATGTGGTTTGACATTATGGCCAAACATATCACTTACTTAGTTTCGGTAAAAATCCAATTTTACTTTATTAGGCACTACTAGGTAGTGATAATTATTTAAACTAATCCTCTTCGTCAAAACTATATGTAACACACCGTAATTGGGCGTTAGTTATTTAATTAGTTAGTTAGTTAATTAGGCTCTGAAAATGAAATTTGTGCAAATGATTGAATTTAACCATGAAACTTGCACCATTGCGTTCATGGTGAAATTTTAAGCAACTTGCATATTTGGAGTTTTGCAATCAGAGTCCAAAAGAAGAAGTTACGGACAAAATATGAATTCAAAACGAAAATAATTAATTAAGAAAAATTAACTTTTATTAATTAATCGCCCGGGCCCACAAGGTGACCTGTCATTGGGTGCGGTCGGCCCCTAGCGGTCGACTGATGCTCCAAGGGCGATCGGCTGGTCACCTTCAGGCAGTTAGGGTTAGCCTAGGCCACAATGATCCAGATCTAATATTTTAAATCGTATGGTTCTAGTTGATTGTAGCACCTATAAATTCAGGCCTAGCTTTCCCTTCTCTTTTTATATTTTTATAGAGGTAGTAGCGAAGCTCTATCATTTCTTCTTCTCCACTTTCTTTCTAAATTATAAAGCTAAGATATTTGTATCTATATTCATACAAATCGAAGAAGAGTAGAAATCTAATAAAAAGAAGACGAGAAGACAATCAACCATATGCTTATTTAAGGTAATTTATTATATATTTGTATCTATTTTCTCTTCCTATCCCAAATATCTTCCCAGATCTGTAATGTTAATGTATGTATATACCCTTTTATACATATGTCTTGGATTAAAAAGGATTTGGAGATGAATCAAAGGTTCTACTTCAGGTCTGGAGATTTGGATCGCTTTTAAAAGGTGTGTAGAAAATTTTATAGATTATTATAATATGAAAATTATCCCATTGGTGTTTATTTAATTTTTATGCCTAATTGGATAATTGTATATGGGTTGTAGGCAACGAATTGAATATAATCTAAATATAATAAATATCGCCTACATATTCTTGTTTATGAATTGATTTCGAATTGTTTACAACTTCATTTGGAAAGTAGTCCTAACAATACCATCAATTTCAAGGTAGTGGTCATAGTCGGTATTCTTATCCTTTTATTGTTTCCCTGTGAGTTTACATTTCTATCAATCTTTGATAATGCTCGTGCTTATTCGTCGGTACAAATCCAAAGATCTGTGCTTTGATGGACTTAGATTTCGATTTTTTCGAAATTTAGGCCCATTAAGGTACGGGTTGTTACATTTGGCATCAGAGCCTAGGTTAGTAGATCAAAGGAATTAAGATAAATTGAGAGAACGTATTCGTACTTTACTATCTAGCAATATTATATTCTTATGTTAAATTCTATGAATTCCGACTATAGAAGTAGTTTTAGTTCCACTCTGAAGGAATAGGCAAAGCAACTATGGGTTGGAAATATCCTAGAGCTAAGATTTTCACACTGACTCTGAAGTACCCCATGGAGTGCTTGCGATTTGTGAAGCGCTGTTGATGAAGAGCATGAGTATGACAAATTGCTGAATCCCGAAGACTGGAGGCGTTCGCCTTGATGGTTGAGATTCTAGCTACCTTGTGATTTTGGATTTTGAGTTCCAGTTAGAGACACATATTTATTTCAAATGGAAGGGAAATTAGAGTTTGTAAGTTGTAATTATCCAGAAGCAAGTTTTGCTAGGGTGTATTCATTGATCACGTCTTAGATGGCAAGTTGGATTTTTATTTGGATAATTAATGTGAATTCCTTAATCTAAAACATGTGAGAGAATTTTTATAAAGTATATCTTAGAAATGCCTTAGATTTTGAAAAATATTTTTCAAATGGTTTCTTTTCACAAGAATTTATTTTTGAAATTTTATTTCAGGATAGTTTTGAAATTTTAACTTTCAAAGAAACACGTATACCGTAAAGTTGGTTGTGTTAAGAAATTCTTAGTTTTTAAAAGACTAATTCTATAAATCCTTAAATTTTTATATGTATATATCAGTAAGGCTTAATTTTGATTTTGCCAAGAGAATAGTTTTCCAATTTGGGAAATTTGTGTTAAAAAGGTTTTTGGAGACCCAGAAATATCTATATATATAAGTTTGATTTCAAAGGGAGGTTTGATATGAAATAGTTTCTATTATTTAGAAATAAGTACAAAGGAGCGTATACTTAGCTCAGTGATTTTTCTATTTATAAAATCGTGGGTTTATATTTTTTTCCCTTTAAGGTATAGACATATTAGGAATGGCATCAACTTTATTGGGGTATGTAGTTTGAAGTGTTGTTGAACCCACCGGCTACTGGAAGAAATATTTTTGGGTTTTTTGAAGTGTTGTTGGTCACAACAGTTTTGCTAAGGCTATCGCAATCTTGCCAAGGAAGGGTCTACACAGTAAGGTGGATACCGTCATTTAAAAGACAGAATTTTTGGATGGGTTAAGCTAAAATGGTGTGCAAAACGGTCATGAGAATATTAATCAATTTAACCGACCCTATTGGGTCTAGGTTCAGACCGCGCCCAAATCTAGGCTAGCAGTCGACCAAGCGGTCGACTTGTTGACCTAATAGCGATTGACCTCTAGGTGGATTTGGGCTAAACCCGAACCTGGAATGTGACTATAAGTCGTGTCCAAACTTTCAGCCACAGCACCCTCCTCACTCTCTTCCTCCTCTCCATTTTCAATCGAACGATTTCCACCTCCCACTTTCTCCACTTAACCAAAGCCTTTCATCTTCATTCCTCCACCAAACGATGCAAAAATTCTTTCACGTTAGATCTTGCCCAACCACTACTTCAAATCTAAACCCTTTTCTCCATTTTTCCCAACTGCCACTCAGCCTATGGCACCACCACGCACTAGTGGCTCTTGGCTCTTCTTCTCGTCATCCCGACCTCACTCTGCAAGAAACCACTTGGTTTGATCAAAGCGAGCAAAAGGTCATCACCTATCTCAAAATGACAAATTCTAATATTCTCCATGGGCGACCAGTGAAATTTGGAGTTTCGCTGCTTGGCTTAAAGAGATTTTCTTCACATTAAGGCTTGCACCGATCCTGTGCTTCGAGAATTATGAGCGGGAATATTACTCGCGTTGCGTCTGTCTTTTCGATGCATATATGTCATAGAATTTTGATGATGGCAATAGCTATTTCTAGTCCGAGGTGAAGCGAGTTTGGATTGAGATGACAAATGATGATCTTGCTAGGATTTTGGAGATATCTATAGTAGGTGCATATTTGGATGACATAGGAATGAATGATCCTATGATTCTCCAATGGATCTTTTTTGGAAATGTCAGTGATTAGAGGATCGACAATTTACGATCGATTGCACATCTAGTTGCAAGCATTATTCAACACAACATCATTCCAAATATGGGAATCCTTGACCAAATCTATGCTTCAGTACAGAGAGCCGCCTATGCTATAATTGGTGGCGTAGCTGTCAATTGGGTTCGTATTTTTATGCTTCATATGGTCGATTAGGGAGTTGGTATCCCGTGGACTCAATTTTCATTTTGCCACTTGCTCACTTGAGAGTTTAGGCATTATGGGGTGAATTTTAGTAAAGATCCAACAGTGAGGAAGGTCGCTTCCGCCATCGACCGGACCACCATTAAGAGGATGAATATTCTGTTACCACCTACCGCTCCACCTGTACCAGCACCATAGTAGCAACACCAACAACAGGGGATAGCGTAGGGAGCCGAGGGATATTGGAGTCCTGAGCTTGTTGCTATCCATCAGGTTCAGGCAGAGCTATGAGAGATTAGAACAGAGCAATAGTGCTAGGGGCATGAGATTGGGTGCATAGCCACCATGCTACGATCATTTTGTGGTCGCAGCAATGGCTCTAGCTCCAGCCGTGGAGTGAGACCTTCTCACAATTCTTAAGTGGTGTTTTATTTAGGATTGTTGTATCTTTTATTTCCACCATTTATTCCTTTCTTTTTGGCTGTTGGGTTGGAAAACTGTTGGTTGTCTCTTATAAAAAGGCATGCATGATATTATGAGTTTCTATTCATTTTCTGTGTTATTGTTTCTGGATATGCGAACCGCTCCAATATACATGCATAGTAGAGAAGCAATATAAATATGGGAATCTCATAAAGACACTTAACTAATAGTAAATGCAATATAAGACTGGAAGCTTAGAATAATTGAAAATTTTAGCGAAGGTCATGATATAATTGTTTCGATATCACGGGTCATTGCACATGTTCCTTAAAAGCTAAAATTTTTGAATAATAAATGCGTTGACATTTTTAAATAAAATGTCAAATTTTTTAGTAAAGGTTAGCTATAGAATTTTGGAATTTGGTTTACGCATTTATCGCATAACCGACTTCCGACTACGTTGAAATTGTGGCGTAATTTATTAAAATTTTTGGGAAGGAAAATATTTTTAAAATTTCCCCTTGATTTGAAAAGTTTCCTTTTGAAAAAAAAATTGTCTTTTACTTATTTTTTACTCTTAAATTATTTTTATAGTTTTTTTCCAAAATTTTATTTCAAGGAAAACTGTGCGTCTAATTATTTTTGGATTTAATTTTCTAAATGACGTACAAATTTGAAAAGTGAGAAATTTTTTTTATAAAAACTTTGATTTTGAAGGCCACATGTTAGGCCTAGGAAAGACAAACATAGTTATAATTTACGAATTTAGCGATGCATTAAGGTCAACGATGTGATAAATGCAAGCGATAACAAGGAAAAAGCTATTTTAGCCTTGGAATTTCTATTTCTATACTTTGTCGACGACGTGCGCTTGTCTATTTTTAGACTTAATTCCAATTTAGAGCTTGAAAGTAAGCATCGTTATGTGTTTTGTACGTGGAAAATTTGAAGTAAATCTGGGGAAGCGAAGAAATTTCCAATTTTCTATGAGAAATGGAAGATTATAGTGCAGTAAGAATGTTAAATTCTCCACCTAAATTCATTTTCCCGGCGTAGAAGTAAAGTTTCGGAAGCGGTTTTTCGATGCGTTCGATTATTGGATGGTAGGAAGTGGATGCAAATTTTTTTGCTTCATACTTCTATTGGTAGGAGTATGGTGGTTTTTGTTGAAAATATTTTTCAAAAAGCCGCATACATGTAGAACTGGCAGTATATATGTAGTTTGTCTGCATCATGTTTTCAAAAAAATGTTTTCAAAAGAAATGCATTCATATAGGAGGATCGGATTTAGAATCATTCTACATACATATTTTCTATGTGGTGATACAATAATACACTATGCATTTATGCACATTTAGTTTCAAAATTTATTATGCACTCATTGGTATTGTAGTTTAGGATAATCAAGACCAAATCCTTAACTTAGTCATTGGTTATATTTCGAGGATGAATGTAACACCCCGTAATTTGGCGTTAGTTATTTAGTTAGTTAGTTAATTAATTAGGCTCCAAAAATGGAATTTGTGCAAACGATGGAATTTAACCATGAATTGCACCATTGCGTTCATGCCGCGAAATTCTAAGTAACTTTCATGTTTAAAGTTTTGCGATCGAAGTCCAAACGAAGAAGTTGCGGATAAAAAATGAATTCTGAACGAAAATAATTAAAGAAGAAAAATTAACGTTTATTAGTTAATTGTCTTGGCCCACAGGCCGATCTGTCATTGGGTCTGGTTGACCCCTAGCGGTCGAGCGGAGCTCCAAGGGCAGTCGATCGGTCGCCTTCAGGCGGCTAGGGTTAGCCTAGGCATAACAGCCCGGATCTAATATTTTAAATCGTACGTTCTAGTTGATTCTAGCGCCTATAAATTCAGGATTAATAGACGTTCCTTCTCTTCTCATATTTTTATGGAGGTAGCAGCGAGGCTCTGCCATTTTTTCTTCGCCACTTTCTTTTTAAATTATAAATATAAGATATTTGTTTCTATATTCATACAAATTGGAGAAGAGTAGAAATCTAAAAATAAGAAGAAGAGAAGAGAATCAACCATATCCATATTTAAGGTAATTTATATATTTATATATATTTGTATCTATTTTCTTTTCCTATCCCAAATCTTTTCTCGAATCTGTAATTCTAATGTATGTATATACCCTTTTATACATATCTCTTGGATTAAAAAGGATTTGGAGATGAATAAAAGGTTCTATTTTAGATATGGAGATTTGGATCACTTTTAAAAAGGTGTGTAGGAAATTTTATATATTATTGTAATACGAAAATTATCCCATTAGTGTTTATTTGATTTTCATGCCTAATTGGATAATTGTATATGAGTTATAGACAATGAATTGAATATGATCTAAATATAATAAATATCGCCTACATATTCTTGTTTATGAATTGATTTAGAATTGTTTGCAACTTGATCGGGAAATCAGCCCCAAACGTAAGAACTTAGAAGATTGATTTGAATGAAATTTATTCCAGATCTGAAATATGTTTTATAATAATGCTATAAGTTTGGATTATTACCCTAATCTTGTTGGAATGTAAAATTTTCTATGTTTGAAATTGTTGGAATTTAGATCCATTTAATATTTATAAATTAGTTTAATTTCTTTCCCTTCTAGAAAAATACAGCGTTTGATCAAACTAGAAATAGATGCAAATAGAAAGAGAAAGAGATGTGTAAAGTATGAATTCATTGTAGTTTACAATGTCTATTTCAGTAATAAAAAGAAATGATTATTCCTTAATTTCAAACAATGTAATCTTTTAAAGTTAAAATCTTGTTTTGAGTCTAATTTATGGAAATTACAGCGGATAATCTTTTTAGATAGGATCCCAACAATTTAACATGGAAAAGGATATTTTAGTGAAGATATATAACTAGGACATATTTGATAAAAGTAAATAATTATACGTAATTTATTGCCCTTATAATAATTAAATATAAAGCTAATAATGACGCTCACACGTAATATTCACGTTTAAGATCATTAACTAATGGAAAAAGATTTTAAAAGGTTGTAACTCCAATAAATGTTAATAAATATGAGAGTTGAATAATTTGATAGGGTAAATAGATTAATAGGACTGATAAAAATGGAATAGATATAAAAGGTTACTAATTTTAAATTAGTAATCATACATAAATATCTTAGGAAATGTCTATTAGGATTTTATGGACAAATTGACATTTATGAGCATTAAATGAGGATTTATGGGTAGATAAATATTTAAGGTATATCTTATCGTCTTAAAAAAAGGAAATTAGTAAGCTAAGTCCAATTTCTACCTAAGATAATATAAGTAAAGACTTAGGATGGTTAATTGGACTTAGTAGATTAGTGATGCGAGATCAATAGAGCCACCCGACGTAAGATTGCCCTTCACTTTGAGGCTACCAACAGTCACGTGTACTTACTACTGATGTGAGATATCACTAATCCAAGGACCCATGACTATGTGAGAGATTGGGCCTGCTTTCTTAATTGAAAAGTATTAAATGGTCCAAATCTGAAATTAGAAGTGGTGAGGGATATCTCTATACAGATTCGCTTCTGGTATGAGGTCTTAAGTGGTTGAAGGGTCCGCCTCCTTCCAAAATGGAAGTATTAAGTAACCTAGTGAGATTTGAAATAAATAAATAAATAAGGATGTCTCTAAAAATGGTTTACTTTAGTATTGAAGTCTTAAATGGCTGTAAGGTCCGTCTCCCTACCGAAAGAAGTAACCTAATAAGATGCCATATTTATAATTAAAGAGTGATAATGAATATCTCAGGAAGGGTTCGCTTTAGGTTTGAGGTCTTAAGTGACTATAGGGTCATCTTCTTTCCTATAAAATAAGTATTAAGTATCCCAATGAGATTTCCAAGCAATGGTAGCTAGATAGTATTAAATGGCAGAGTCTACCTATTTCTCTTTTTTAAAAGTATTATAGAAGCCTGCTTCATATTTAGAAGTATTAAATCGTAATTGGGTTTGGAAGTATTGGGTGGTTGATAAGGCTTCATTAGTATTTGTACCTTGGAAAGGGGTAAGTAAGTATTGTGGGTGCAATGCAAGTTGTGATTAGAATTGTTAACCTTGATGGACATAACTATTAAATGAAAAACAATCGGTATAAGTTTATGTTATGGACAGATTATATTTTCCAATTACCAGAACGTTGTTCTGACTCCCTCCTCATTACAGCCTACATGATAGAATTTAGCGGAACATGTCACTGAGCTGGATGTGCTCTGTTGTTGGAGAATTCTTTTTTCTCTCATGCTCGATGCTGATGTGATAATCCACTATCCAAGGAATACCATTAATTCCAAGGTAGTGGTCATAGTCGATATTCTTATCCTATTATTGTTTCAGCTATGAGTTTAGAATTCTATCAATCTATGATAATGCCCATGCTTATTAGCAGGTACCAAATCCAATGATCTATTCTTTGATGGACTTGGATTTAGATTTTTGTTGAAATTTAGGCCTATTAAGGTACGGGTTGTTACATTATATCACTAGGACCTATGAAATTTGGTAATGGTCTAAATTCCAATACCATCCATATTCAACTCGATAGTTTAAACACAAAGTTATTGGTTTAATAATAACAATTATTAATGACTAAACTGCTCTGCCAGAGACTTTGACTTTGAGTCGACTTTAATTGGTCGTAATACTAACCTCATATAATTGAGAAGACGAATCCTCTCTTGGATTGTGTTTCACTACTAGTGTAACAACCCGAAATTTAAGCTATAATAATTAATTAACGAATTAATTAAATAATAAAATAACTTTGTGAAATTATCAGAATTGAGCCACGGGAGTTGCACTAATGTGTCAGTAGTAATTTTCTGGCCAATTTCCATACATAGACTGTCAAAATCCGAGCTAAAACGAAGGAGTTACGAATTAAACAAGAAAACAAAGAAAAGAAGAAAAAAATATAATAAGGAAGGTCGACCCTAGGGTCGACCCTCCCAATGGCTAGGTCAAGCTACCATGTGCAAAGGTCGACATAGCGGTCGACATGCCATGTGTTTTGGATGTTAAATCATCCAGATGCAAATATGATGTGTTTTTCGATTTCTTTTACGTCTCGTGCGTCCGTGCTTCCATCCGACGGTTCCCATCGAACCTATGACGTGGTTGCGCTAGATTTAATCTTCAAATCCAATGATTTGAGATCCACAAGTGACACTATAAATAAGACCCTAGGCCTAGCTGTTTTTCTCATTCAGATTTTCTCCATCTGGGTTTATTGCCTGAGGCTGGACCCTAAAAAAAAATATTTTTCCAAGGAGAAGATTCTTTTAATTAAAATATTTTATACCCTAGAAGTGGATCCGGGAAGGCCAAGGAAAAGAGCTAAGGACCATAGGTGAGTGTTTAAGTAATTATTTTAGATTTTTAAGTTATTTTGAAATAATAGGATTTCCAATAGTTGTAGTTTTTCTACAATTTTGGGATAACCTTTGTGCAAGTTTATTTATAGTTTATTTTAAAGTAAATTTTAAGCTTGCTTTCCAGTCTATTTTCTTCTGGCAAATCTATTTCAGTTATTTGCAATTATTTACTGTTAATTATAGTTTTTCCAATTATTTACAGTTATTTATATTTTATTTACATCTATTCTATGTTGGGATTTGTTCTGTAGATGTTAGTTCTTTTTAATTCCCTTTTTACGTGAATGGAATAATTAAAAGAGAACAATTCGCTAATATGGACTAAAATATAAGAAAACTGAATTTACAGAAATTGGATGTAAAATAAGAAGAACCGTAATAAATTGGACATAGATAGAAATAGGCAAATTTAAGACATTTACAAGCATAGTTATAACATGTAAATATAACTAAAAAGAGAAATAGAAGAAATAGCAAAAGAAGTTTTTTTTTAAACTTAGACCTTGGGTTAAGTTAATAAGCAAAATTATAACACACAGGTTATAATCAAAGACAACAGAAAAAGCTTATTTTAGAACTTATATTTAAGTTAATAAGCAAAGATAAAAATGGGACCCGTACCGGCAGCATTCCCGTTGGGACACACTTATGCTGTTTAGGGTAAATAAGTGGTCAATAATTATAAGTTCAAATTAGGGGATTTGGACAAGGGGCGCAACTAGATTTTGTTTGTTAGAACCCGTATCGGCAGCATTCCCCTTCAGTCAAGAACTGGTGGTCTCACAACACATGGAGGTGAGGCTGGCACGCTTATGTGTTTTAGGGTAAATAAGAGGTCCAAAGAGGGAGCAAAAGGTAGCGCGAGCCTAACGGTGGTCGAGCGTGCAGCCTCGGTGCCAGGAGATAAGTCGCTATTGAGTTCCAAGCACTAAACAGGTGTCTTTTACTATGGGACCCACATGATGGGACTAGCCTGCAGGAGGCACATCAGAGATAGAAGGCCGATCAAAGGGTAGAATTAGGACTTCAGCCTAATTAAACTAGGATTGGGATTTCTGCCTAATCAAAGCCGTTTTAGAAAAGTGCAAACAATCCAATCGAACTATCTAAGAAAAGTAAATAGTTAAACCATATTTTATTCTAGCTTTATCTTTTTCTTTATTTCCTTTTATACTAGAACTGTTGCAAAGCCTATTATCTTTACCTTGCTTAAGAATACTAGTAATTACTTTCACTCACCAGACTTTTAGTCTGACTCACTCATCTATTTCCCCCTTTTTTCAGCATAGGCCAGTAGAGGCAGGGATAGTAGATTTCAGATTTTCTTGGAGATTCAGCTGTAGAGTTTTTCTTCATGTATTCTTCTTCTTTTTAGTTTTCATTTGGATTTTATGTACTAGTACTATTTGAGAGGGATGATTTTGTACTCTAATATTGTGACTGAGATGGTATTTTTCATGAGACACATGTATTTGGTATTTTGAGACATATTCTCGTTATGACTTATTTTATGAAGTTTAATTTTTAAATGAGTTATTGATTAAATGTTTTCGCTATTTTCATTTAATTGTCTTGTGAATCTTAGTCTCTGTAAAGTTTTAGCTATACCTACAACGTACCAGATCTTTTAGTGTGCCCTTTTTGGGTATACTAAGGGGAGTGGGGTGTTTCACTTGGTATTAGAGCCTAAGGTTACAGTATTCCTAAAACTTGTTTTAAAAATAAAATATTTTTCCAAAAATAACTTTAACGACCTGTAAATTTTAATGGTTTTATTAATTTAATTAATTGAATTTTTATGAAATTTTAAATAATAAAATTTTGAAATGTAAATTTTGTATTTGAAATACGTATATGAAAACATAGCAAACGGTAAATTTTCATCTGAGATTATGGAAATTTATTTTGTTGTGTAATTTTATTTTAATTCAAATCAGTTAATAATTGATGATAATAATATATTTTTCAAACTTGAATATTATTATACAATAAATTTGTAAACCATCTTCAGAGTGAGATGTCATAATTCGTTTCTTCAAATTTGGACTGCTGTTGCTTCGTTTATCTTATTTTCGACGTTTTAGTAGCATTTTCGGTACCAAATATCGACTTCTGATAGTATGGTCGTACCACTGATATCTATATACTGTATGCTCCAGATATGATCGATGCAAGCTAGGGAGGTCAATTCGTTCGTACCCATCATTTCGAATCGATCGAAGTCACGACCCATCATTTCGCATCGGTCGATTTCGTATCCATCAGCAGATAGGCTCACTTTGTATCGATCATCTATTGCCTACTTTGCATCCATCAGCTACAACACAGAGGTTTACTTTGTAGCCATCCAAAGGCAGCATCCTTCGCATCGACCTTGTTCATATCCATCGATGAGCATTTATTCGAATCAATCAAGATGCACTACTTCGTATCCATCGAGAGAATATGCTTGTTCGTATCGATCTACTCAACTCCACCATCGAACATGCTCTACTTTGTATGGTAGCTATCTAGTTCGTGTCCATCCTAGAAGGCCTTGTTCGAATCTGCCGAGGCTCGTTAGTCTGTATCCATCAAGTAAACATTACTTCGTATCCATCATAAAACCACTATTCGTATCCATCAAATTGGTGAAACCTGGATCGATGCGAACAAAGCCACCATTATCGATACAAACTAAGCCATCTCCATCAATTCGAACGAGGCAACGGTCTTCGATACGAACAAGGCGAAAATCTTGGGAAGACTCGGTCAACTCGGCATCAAAAGTGGATCGATCCAGAAATCGCACGCCACGTCATCTCCTGAGCACGTGCCTAGTATCGATTCGAAGTGATCGATTTGAAGGCATCGATTCGAACGCAACAGCCCACCGAAGAGCTCCAATTCGTATCGATCATAACTTGTAATCCACATGTCCAAATGCTATGAAATTTTCACAGGAGCTTACGTACGAGCTAAGGAATGTTCATGCCAAGTTTCGACTCGATTGGGCAAAATCCTGATCGATACGAAATCCATTCGTATCGATCACGGATCGGGCCAAAACTTCATAGGATCGATCGTGTGGGCCCACCCACGTGCCAGAAGAAGTCTCCCAAGATCTGAGCGAGATATTTGCATCCTACGTCTATAAATAGAGCCCCAGGGCCTACAGAAAAAGGATCTTTGGCTCTTTGAAGTCCAAACTATGCCGGAAACACTTTTGCACTTCAAAGATGTTACTATATTCGAATTGCAGTACTGTAATCCATTGTAATCTGCTGTTAGCCGTGTAATCAGTTGTAATCATCAAGGAAATATCAATAAAGTCATCAATTTCATAGTGGATGTAGGCAATACGCTGAACCACTCTAAATTCCTGTGTTTCTGCGTATCTTTATTATTTGTTTTTGAAGTGTTTGTTAGATAATCCTCTTTTCCCATTTAATTTCTTCATTTTTATCTCTTCAAACTCTTCCAAAGAGTGTTGTGCCCAATTTTGGTACAAACAAATATAAATCATTTTTCAATATAAATTATTTTATTATAAACTATTTTAACTTATAACTATTTTATATAAACTATTTTTATTTTTTTATAAACTATTTTATTATATACAATTATTAATATCTAAACTGTTTAAGGGTGGAAGTTATGATTTCAAAGTTAAGGTTTTCCAATATATTATGATTTCAAAATGTTTTGGTTTCGGAAGTGTTATAACTTTGAAAATGCTATGATTTTGGAAATGGATATATATTTGAAGTGAAAATGATATCGTATTGATTTGGTTTTTGAAATGAAAATGATATTTTGGTTTTGAAGTATAAACTATTTTGAAATGACCATGGTGTTATAATAACGTTTGGTTGTTAAAGAGACCGGATTCAGATATGGGCATACTCTTTGTCGATACCGAAAACTACTTTAACAACTATGTACGCGGTGGAGATTCCAAAATGAAGTAGGATAGTGGCGACGATCCTAAAGGTATATTTACGTGGACCTAACTCCCGTGAGTTAGCATAAGGTGGCTAAAACAGGAGCGATTCTGGGCCAATGAGGTAGCTCCTCTTATCGGACACACTCCATCATATGCCATCATATGCCATTTTATTACTTTGTGATTGATTTTGGTGCGCACCTTTGATTCGGGAGTGTGGCTCGAGTTGGGCGACTACTGCGGCTTTGCATTACCAACAGTCCAAATGCGTAATTGGTATATCTACCCTGGCATTACCTTGTTGTGTCGTGTCACCTACCCCAGCACACCTTACTACGAGTTTGATTTCTATCGTACCTATGGAGTATCCTCTGGTAGCTCCAGTTTACGGAGTATTACAATACTGTATAGACTATTGGCACTATAAAACGTGTTAAGGGGGATATGGGTAACGCCTTAACGCTATTTTAATAGTTTAAAGTAAAGTAAACTATTAAAATAGCATTAAGGCGTTACCCATATCCCCCTTAACACGTTTTATAGTGCCTATAGTCTATACAGTACCGTAATACCCCGTAAACTGGAGCTACCAGAGGATACTCCATAGGTACGACACAAATCAAACTCATAGTAAGGCACGCTAGGGTAGTTAAAGTAGAATATCTTCAAACTAGAAGTATTTTAAGAAAGAAACCGTTATTATAGAAATAGTTTTTCAAGTATAAAAGAGAGTTTTTATAAAAATACCCTCAAAGTCCAGTTCAACCTTCTTTCGATTCCTTCGAGCCTAAATTCTCTTTTCTTTACATAATATGGCTGGCTGGTTCCATAGAGCTACGGTACCAGAGGTGCAAGGGCAAGCGCCCAATATAGCACCGGTAGGTGGAGATCCCTTTAATCCACCTACAGCAGCCAATTTTTCTAAGCTATGTAAGGACTTCGCTAGTCTAGGAGGCAAGACGTTTTCTGGCACAGAGGATTTCGAGGAGGCGCAAGCTAGGTTAAAGGATATAGAGCGAATGTTTAGACTATTATGATTGGAGGACCGATAGAGAGTTCAGCCTGTAGCTTGGCAGCTGAAGGGAGAGTTTAAAGAGGTTCCTAAGGCATAAAGCTCTAAGAAGCCGTGGTGGAAGAACAAGAAGGAAAAGGACAAGAGGAAAGAAGGAGGACCTCAGAAGCGGATTAAGAAAGCAGGAAATGTCATAGCTATGGATTGGTTGGTCATTACACAAGGATGTAAGAAGAAAATGATAAAGAGGAGGTGTTACAATTGTGGGCACCCTGGTCACCTTAGTAGAGCTTGTCCTCAGAGGACGTGGCAAAGAGCAGGCTCACCTATAGCACAAGTACAAGCTTTGGATGCAGCACCTTCTAGTGGTGGACCGGATAGAGGTAGGAAAGTCTCTGTAGAAGGTTTGATCTCTATTTCGGATTTTCCTATTCATATTTTTTTTATTCTGAAGCATCACACTCTTTCATTTCTAGTTCCATGGTTGATTGTTTGCACTTAGATATCTCTTTAGTAGTAGACCCCATAGTTGTTTCAAACCCCATAGGAGGATCGACACATTTATCCATGATTTGTAGGGATTTGAAAATTTTTATCCTAGGCGTAGAGTTTGATTGTGATGCCTATGTACTGGGATGGTTTTGGGATGGATTGGGTATCCACTTATGGAGCGATATTGGACTGTAAGAGGAGATTCGTTAGACTAAAGACATGCAGTGGTAGGACTCTCGAGGTTTCTTGCGACCCACAGGGGTCAGTCATGTTGAGCTTCCTTTACTCACTCGATTCATCATCAGCAGAGTTAGATTCAGTTCCAGTCGTCAGAGATTTCCCAGACCTCTTTGAGGAGGTTAGGAGACTACCCCCTAAGAGAGAGATCGACTTCAGGATTTGAATGACAATGCTAAGCCAGTGGCATTACCCGTAAGCACATGGAACCTAGGGAGAGGGAGGATTTAAGAAAGCGGATTCGTGAGCTATTGGAGAAAGTCTTCATCAGAAGGAGTATGTCTGAGTGGGGAGCGCCAGTTGTCTTCACTACAACGGCGGATGGTTCCCTTCGACTTTGCGTAGACTATAGAGAGTTGAATAAGCTCACGAAGAAGAACCATTATCCACTTCCTAGGATAGATGATCTTTTCGATCAGTTGGTTGGCTCTTCAGTATTTTCTTAGCTTGATTTAGCTACTGGATTTCATCAACTTGGAGTCGCTGATGATAGCATCGATAAGGCAGGATTTAGGACACCCGACGGATTCTTTGAGTGGTTGGGTATGCCATTTGGGCTAACCATTGCCCCAGCAAATTTTGTAGATTTGATAAGTCGTGTTTTTTTTGAGATGTCTTAAATAAGTTCGTAGTAGAGTTCGTGGATGACATTTTGGTATTTTCCAAGAGTATGGAAGAGCATGCTATTCATCTAAAGGAGGTTCTTTGTACACTTCGCATTCATCAGTGGAAGGCAAAATTCTTGAAGTGTCACTTTTGGCGTAAGGAAGTGCGTTTCTTAGGGCATAGAGAAGTCAACACATGGGAAGAGTTTGAGAAACAGTTTTGTACATTTAGGTTCAGATCGTGGAAATCCAAAGAGTGGTAGGCAAAGATTGGAGATGTACAATAGATTCGGTTGAAAAGAAGAAAGCCCATATGTAGATAATTGTAAAAATTATAATTGATTCAGATAAGTGGATTTAACGGTAGTGCCCTGAAAATAAATATAAGCATAAAGAGGAATAGAAATAAAAGACTTTAGTAAGGAAATGAGAATGCCAAGTATTAGGAAGGGTACACCTAGGGTAGTAAGAAGAAAATCCTACTTTATGTCTAGCCCAATAAAATGAAATTGTTAGAATTGAAAAGTTGAAAAATATAATTATTAATATTTTTGAGGAAGTAAATATTGGGTTTTTGTAAAAAAAAAAGTGGTATGAAATTCAAATTGGTTTCTATATGATGTAAATTTTGTTAAAAGTGAAATTCTTTTTAGAATTATAGAGCATATATATAGCTCGCTATTTCTTTGCAGGTAAACAAAGATTTTAAATATAAAAACCTAGAGTGTATTAAGTATCGAAAATGTGGGTTACAACATTTATTGTTGTAATAGAGGGTTTCATGAAAAATGAAGGGGGCATAGACTGTAACACTATTGTTATAGTAGGTGACTCCCAAAGGAAATGTTTTTACATAGTATATGAGATTTATTAGTATTTACTTTAATTAAATCCATACAGTATTTTTGGGTTGTAGTGACAGTGTTTTACGTAGCATCTGTTTTGACCCAAATAAAAATGTGTTTTGAAGATAATTTCTAAGTAGAGAAATAAAGTGATTTGTATGTACATTTATTATTTAAATAAGTATAAAAAAATGTTTTCTAGTTATGAAAATATTAAAAAAAAATTGAAACTGAGTTCGTTTGAAAAAAAATAGGGTGTAAGTTAAATATTAGAAAATTAATAAATTTCCTAGAAATTGTCTATCGTAAGAGAATATAGATTAAACATACTTTAATCTACTGGGATGAAATGAATAATGATAAAATTTTCTATGAAACCACATCACAAATAAAGATGTTTTGTGCAAGTTATAAGGAATACGTGAAAGAGATGTACGAGGTAAGGGAGGTACCATATTTTGTATAGCCTATTTCGAAAAATATAAAATAAGTTCCTTGTAATTTCACATAAACATGAAGTCCTCTTTTAAAGGATTCATAGAAGGTTTTAGCGTTAATAGTTTCTTAAGAAAGTAGTTCCAATATATTAAGGTATAAAACCATTAGGTGTAAGAAGAAGTCTAATAATTAGAGACAGAGTTGGTTAGGAGAGATATTATAAAGGGCCTTTGTAGAAAGTGCCGATTTGTAGTTAGGAACTCCTCTAAGGTTAAGTAATTGGGAAGTTAAGGAGTTTTTAATAAAATAATTTTTCTTATCTACTCCAGTTTTTGCAAAACTGAAAATCTGTGAAAAGAAAATGTTTTGAAAACATGTAAGAACATTTTAAAGATATTTTAAAGAAAAAATGTTTGGTGAAAGAGTAAATAAGTTTTTGAGAGCGAAAAACTTAGTAACAGTTAAATTTAAAAATCCAAATTTTTATGGAAAGCTGTAAAGGTCTTTAAAAGAAAAAGAGGAATAAGTTTTGAACTTAGAATTTATAAGTTTTCCCCTCTAGATTTGGGGAATAATGTAAATTCAAAAAGGCCGTAAGCAATTTTAAATTCATTTATATAATAATATAAATAATGGCATCTGCTTCATTCTTGACTCCGCAATTTTTTGGCTCTCAATCATTTACTCTTAATCAATCCCGCTATGATCTATCTTCTTCATTTAGAGATCGTGATCCTCCTCCGTTGTGATCTTATGCTCAGGTTGTAAAAGGATCTAATAGTACTGCTCCTCAAGTTCTCCTTCGTTATCGAAAAAGAAAAAATTGGATCGATTCAAGAAAGGGGTTAAAACATTGCTTTCGCTGTGGGGATTATTCCCATATGGCTGTTGATTGTCGCGATCCAGTCCGGTGTTTTGTCTGTGGAATGTTTGGTCATAAGCAGTATTCTTGTCCGAAGAAAACTAAGTCTTCAGCTTTCGAGATAAAGAACATCGATCATGATTTTCTTGCTAATGGTTGTTCTGATCTAAAGAAGAATCCTTTCTCGATGAAATCGAAGAATATAGATTCAGGACCGCAATTTATAGATCACGGCTTTCAATTTACTTTAAAATGTATGTTGCTCAAAGGTATCCTTCTCGACAATCTATGGCAAAAAAGAAATGAGGGGATTCAACTTTTAGAAGAACCGTTTTCTCATTTTGATGTGATAAATTCTCCGAATATTGGCAAAGGTTATAGGGACAGGTTTGGCGACCCTGAAGACTATTTTGGTAAATCCAAAATCCTGTCTAAAAAATCAGTCGAAAGTGATGAGTTTTCTGATGTTTTACTGGATTACAATGGAAATCTTATATCTGCAAATTCTAAGGAGGAAGTGAATACCAATTTTGATCCTATATTATTGGATTACTCTGTAGTTCAATGCTCAATGGATTCTAATGCTTCTGTGATTAAAAATAAGTTATTTTCTTTGGGTTCCACCGAGAATAATCTGTCTAATGGCAATGATCTTAGAGGTTTTATTCAAGTAAAAGGCAAAAGAATAAAATCCCAGAATCAGCATAGTTTTGAGATAAAGACTAATAATAGGTTTAAATGTCTGGCAGTTGATGATAAAGAAAATAATGGATTGGAACACTTCGATTTAATAACTGAAAGCAGCACTTCACCTTGTAATAATTTGGTTAATTCAGAAAAAGTAATGGTGATTGAAATTTCTGAAAATCTTGAAAAAGTGATAAAGTATCATCATGGAGAGGCTTTTGATGGGGTACTGTCTTTGATACCATCAGTTAATGTAGAAGAGATTTTGGAGAATGATCTATGGAAGGGCAGATTGGATAAGGCTACTTTCATTAATAAGGAGAAGGTGGATTTTCTTGATATGATTAAATCAAGATTTCAAAATTCAAATGGAGTGGCTACCTCTGGTATTACAGAATTTGGTTTGAGTAATGATTATGCAAAGGACAGTTCGTATCTAAGTGGTTCTATAGTAGATAAATCTAAAAATTTCAATTCAAGTAATGGTGAGGTGTCTGAAGAAATTCATGGAGAGGTTTTTGTTGGGTTATTGTCATTGACATAACCAGTTTATGTTGAAGAGAGAATGGAGAATGATCGTAGTAACAATATGGTTTGTAGTTTGGTACCTGTTGTTGTTGATATGCACACTGATAGGGAGCTAAGAATTCAGAATAAAGAAGATATTGGTGATATTCCATATAAGCCTGTTGATGATAGTATTATATATAGCAATGGTAATTCTGACAATGAGGTTGAAATAGATTTCATGACTAGTGAGAGGATGGGCAGATTGGAAGAGGTTTCATTCTTAAATAAGGAGAAGGTTGATTTTTTTGATTTAAATGAGTCTTCATTTCAGGAAGTAAATGAAGGGGTGTATATCCCTGATATTTCAAAATCTAACTTAAATAAAGTTTCTGTTGTGAGTCATCTAGCTGATAGTGGCATTATGTTATCGAGTAGTTCATCAATTGGGCTAGTAGATGTGGTTTCTGGTCTTGCTCCAGAACCAAAAAAGTTGGAAAGGGTCATCAACTTTAATTCTTATTCCTCATCTTTGAAGAGAGGAAAGCGCAGGAAATCATGTGTCTCTAGTGGAACGGTTCGTAGAAGTGCTAGGATTCGCAACTGTCTGTCTCCGACCTTGGGTGAGTTACCTGGATTGAGTGCCAAGTGTTGCGCTACGAATCCAGGCTCAGGTATGTGCTCTTCTTTGGGTAGTTCGTATTCTACATATGCATTAGGCAGTCTATCATCTTTGAGTTTAGTCAGTTAGCTCGTGATACATCTTTTATTTTTTCTGATGTTGAAATTGATCAGGAATATATTAGATGTAAGGAAATAGAGAGGGCTAGTACAGTTAGTTTATGAGGATCATTAGTTGGAACATTAGAGGATTGTACGATTTGAATAAGTGTGATAAGGTTAGAGCATTCTTTAAAGACTTTTCTATCGACATTGCTTTACTTCAGGAAACTAAAATTAACTGTCCCGACTTTCTTTTCTTCAGGAGATTAGGGGGTATCATTTTAGAAAATGGGTTTTTCTTCCTTCAGTGGGTACTTGATCAGGGGGTTTAGTGATAGGATGGCGCGATAATTATTTTAAGTTGCTTCAATGTATTACTAAGCAGCATTCTCTTCATATTATTCTTATTAATCTTTCTGATAATTCTTTTTTAAATATATCTAATGTCTATGGGCCTAATTCAAAAATCAATCAGAGAATTTATGGAAAGAATGCCTAGAATTTAGATCCTTAGCTCCAGGCTCTTGGATATTGGGGGGAGATTTTAGTGTTACGCGCTTCATAGGAGAGCGTTCTCCTAGGGAAGGGGATTACTCTGCTATGGAGGAATTCGATCAATTTATTATTAATTCTAATTTGATTCAGATCCCCCTTTCAAATAGAGAGTTTACATGGAGTAATGCAAGGGAGTCTCCATCAATGGCTCTTCTCGATAGATTTTTCGTTAGTGATGAGATTGAAGATAAATTTCCAATCTGTGGAGTCTCTGGTTTACCTTACACGTACTCTGATCATTGTCCTATTATCCTCACCTGCGAGCACCATAGAGTTATTATTAATAATTTTAAATTTGAAAAGATGTGGCTTTTGGAATCTAACTTCGTGAACTTAATTAATGGTAAATGGATTTCTTTGAGTTACGATAATATTAGAAATAAGGAAAATTCAGCAAAATCTTTTGTTTCAAAACTTAGGGATCTTAGGATTTTTCTTAAAAATCGGAACAAAAATGTTTTTGGCAATATAAAAATTAGAAAAGATAATATTCTTAATGAGATGCTTAAAATTAATAAGATAGAAGAATTTAGACAATTAAATATAGGTGAACGTAATGTTCTTGCCAATTTAAAAGATGAACCAAATTCTATTTTAGAAAAGGAGGAGGTTATGTGGAAGCAGAGATCCAGAATCCAATGGATCAACGAAGGAGATAATATTACAAAATATTTTCATAATATAGCTAATGGTAGAAAATGTAGTAATACAATTAATTCTATTATTGTTAATAATAAAGAGTAATTGATCAAAGAGATCTCAACAAAGCTTTTACAGACTATTATAAGGATATTTTTGGCACTAGAATTAAACATAGAATCAATGTTAGTTGGAAAGATCTGTATCTGTCCGATTCTATTGTTGATTTATCTGAGCTAGATAATCCTTTTATTGTCGAGGAAATTTGAGAAGCTATTAATGACTTGCCAGGTGACAAATCCCGGGCGCTGATGGGTTTCCAATTTTATTTTATAAAACTTTTTGGGACGTTTTAAAACATTATTTAGTTAATATGTTTAATGATTTTTATAATTGTAATTTGCAATTAGGAAGATTTAATTATGCAAATGTTATTTTGTTACACAAAAAAGTAGGAGCTAAAAACTTAAAAGATTTTAGACATATATCTTTGATTAACTGTTCAGTTAAAATCATTTCTAAGTTCTAGCTAATAGACTTATACAAGAATGACGATTTAATTGATTGTTCACAATCGGCATTTATTAAAGGGAGAAATATCACTGATGGAGTGGCAGTTGTTCAAGAACATATTAACCACTTTTATAAGAATAATATTCCTTGTGCGATTTTAAAATTGGATTTTGCAAAAGCTTTTGATTCGGTAGATTAGGATTTTCTTGTAGATATCTTTCATGCCAGAGGTTTTGGTCATAGATGGATCAGCTGGATAATGAATTTGCTTAGAACTGGTAATTCTAGTATTATGGTTAACGGTATATTAGGTAATAAAATTCAATCTAAGAGAGGTTTAAGGCATAGGGACCCTTTATCGCCTTTATTATTTGACTTGCTTCTGATGTTTTTGCTAAGATTATCAAAAGAGCAGTGGATAATGGGTCTCTAGGTTATGTTGGCAATGACATAGCGCGTAATGGTATATTGGTTATCCAATTTGCCAATGATACCTTGCTTTTTTTCTTCCCATTTACCTAGACACATTATTACCCTTAAGTTTATTTTATATAGTTTTGAACTTCTATTAGGTTTAAAAATAAACTTTGACAAAAGTTCTATTTTAGTTTTAAATGATTTTGAAAAAGTTAAAAACTTAGTTGGAAATACTTTAAATTGCAAGACTATGAAGTTTCCTTTTGATTATCTAGATTTTGTGATTAGACCTACCAAACTTAAACATGATGATTGGCTTATAATCATTGATAAAATAAAAAATAAGATCTCTAACTGGAACGGGAGATTTTTATCTAGAGCAGGTAGACTAGTCTTAATTAATTCGGTTTTATCAGCCCTTCCGATTTATTGGATGTCAATGCATCTATTTCTAGAATGGGTTCTTGATAAAATTGATAAAATTAGACGAGATTTCTTATGGAGTGGGGATAATCCTAATAATAGTATAAAATGTTTAGTAAATTGGGAAACAGTTTGTAAAGCCAAAAACGAAGGTGGCTTAGGAGTTATTAATTTACGTAATATGAATTTGTCCTTACTAGGTAAATGGTTATGGAAGTTTAAGGATATAAATGATAATGCTATTTGGAAAGAGATCATTTCTAAATATTACTATAATGGAAATAGCAATTTATATCAAATTGCTTCTCCAATCACTCAAAATATATCTAATTTTTGGAAAAATGTTTTAAAATGTCATGAAATTTTTAACTTAGGAATAAATACAATAGTTCATTCTGGTAATTGTACTTATTTCTGGCACGACCGTTGGATTTCGGTCTTACCTCTTAAGTTGGAATTTAAAGAGCTTTATGAAATCTGTAATTTTAAGTTTGCTTTAATTAATGAAGTTTATTCTCCTGAAAACGATCCTCCTTGGAATTTCAGTTTTAACAGAATTTTAGTAGGTTCAACCCTTAGGCAACTTTCTTTGCTTTATTCTATATTAAATCTTTATAATATTGATAATGATAATGATATTATTAGTTGAGAATGGGATAAGAGTAAGAAATATACTTCTAATTCTTTTTATAGATTTAATAATTTTTTGGGTACAATAAACAACTCTTTTAAATTTATTTGGAAATCTAATGCTCCTCCTAAATCTAAAATTCACATGTGGTTAATACTACATGGAAAACTTAATACAATAGAATTTTTTAAGAGAAAAACATTCAAAATGATAATAAATTTTATTTTTGTAATTTGCATCTTGAAGATATTAAACATATATACTATGATTGTATGGATTCTTATTACATTCTAAATAATACCCTTAAAATTTTTAACTTTAATATAATAACTAAAATTTCGGATTGCGACTTCTACTGGAATAATTTTAGATTTAGGTTCAAAAAGAATATTAGATTCTTACTTGACACTTTATTCATTATTATTTGTTGGTATATTTGGTTTGAAAGAAATCAAAGAATTTTTAATAATAGTAGTAGTCATTTTAACAAATTGATTTTTATAATTTCTTCATTTTGTTTTAATTGGATTTCAAATTCCAAATATAAATTAGCTTAAAATAATCTATTTAAAGGGTATCTTAATAAGGTTAGTTATAATATTAACTTTTTAAAACACAATAATGATATATTTAACATTCACAATAGTAGTATTAATATTTTTCAAATTTATATGACGATTTCACAGTTAATCATAACTTACTTATGATTAAAGGTTCATAAGAATTTTTTTAAAGATTTGTTTCAATTAGTGTACTTGTCATTGTTGGTATTAGTTTACAAGTAATTTAATTCTTTAGTATTGGTTCAGTTAGTCTTATTTAGGTTTTTTTCCTACTCCTTAATACATATATATGTATATAAATTATTTAAATATACATATATATGTGTAACGACCCAGAATTTATGTCATTTGAAATTCAGATATTTAATTGATTTTAAATATTAACAAGTAAGATTTGTAAGTCGAATAAATTTAATTTCGAATATAGAGATTTAATTGGATAATTAAATCGACAATTTAATATTTGAAATTGCGTAAATAATTGGAAATTGGATTAAATTTGAATAAAAATGATTTATAAAGTTATATTAAATCATATTGGAGTTAGAATGATGTTTGTAAACTTTTAAAATTGAATTAAAAGTTAAATTGTGATAATTGATTATTTTAATATTTAATTGATGACTAAAAATAGTCATTTTTCAAATAGTCTCGAATTTCGACGAAACCTATTTCATCGGATCCGTAGTGTTAAATTATTGTAAGGTTTCAAATTTCGTGTCAATCGGACGTACGGTTTGTCCGGGGCAAGCTGAAACGCATAGAAATCGTTTTAATCGATTTAATTTTAAATTGATCGTTTAATTCCGTAACTCGCACATATGATCGAGTTCCATTGTGTTCGCAATGCGGGTTAAACCCTAGGAACGTCAGCCGGCACGCTTCGTTTGGAGTTCGGACAATCTCGGATGAATAGTGTTTTGGTAATTTTCTATATAAGGACCTAACTTTCTTCATTTTACACAAACCCTAGAGAACTTAGGTCAGCCGCCACTTAAAGTTTTAATGGCCGAAAACTTGTCTCGTTCTTCCTCAATTTCTGGAAAATCCATTGACAATTAAACAAAACCCCAACTACAAACTTGTAGAGAACGTTGAGTACTTCGTGTTCAACGGTCACGATCATTTTTAGAGCTTTGGATCATCGGCAATTCTTATTCAAAGGCCGGCGTTTCATCCACGTTTTTCAAGAGCATGGTGGGGCCGAGCTTTGAGATGTTTGGGGCGTGGGTGAAGGCGGCGTAGGGCTACTCGGTGGTGGTCCTTGATCACGTTCGAGGGGAGTATAGGTGGCTGCGTCGTTCAATTTGTAGCGCGTGCTTTTGGGTTTCATTCGCGTTCATTGACCTGGGGAAGAAGAGTGTAGTCACGGCCATGATCTCGTGATGTATAATCGAACGGCAGAGATCTGTTTATGGTTAAAAATAAAATAAAAGTGTGGAATTATTATATTATAAAGTCGTGTAAACTTAAAAATGATATATCTTTTTGATACGAGGTCCGTTTCGCACGAAACAAATTGCGTCAGGTTCGTATTAACGAGCACTACGCAATGGAGCTGGATTGGCATTAATTGGAGCTAGTTTGAATTTTGGGTAAAATTAAACGCGTGTTTAATTTTATTCGGAATAAAACACTACAACTACTATTGGAAGCAAGGTGAGAACTTCTCACTCAATCGAATTGTGTTTCGATTTAAATTTTGAATAGTTGAATTTAAAATTGCTTGATTGTGTGATTGAATGATGGTTGCTATCTATTGTATTGAAATAGACCCTATACGCCGCATATTAAGCGGAGGTTATTATATTAAAAACATATACCGCGATATTCCACCTTGAAGTGGAATTGGTATTATATATGTATTTGGAGTTGATTTCCCGCATTATAAAGCGGATGAGACCCTATTGCGCCGCATAATAGCGGATAGTATTTTATAAATCCCATATACCATGATATTCCACCTCGAAGTGGAATTGGTATTGTGCTAACATCTGTGGATGCAGGGAAACAGGGTTGAGGGATCCAACTGGATTCCTCAAACATTTGAATTTGTTTCATATGTTGTGTGTTGATTATTTATAATCTCCGTGTGATTTTATTTGTGAATTGGAATTGTTGAAGGCTATAATTTAGCCGAATATTTTTTTTTGGTATCGTTGGATACCTGAAATAAATAAAATTGGATTTTTGAAATTCAAGTTGAAAATTTATCGAAAATTTAATTTTTGAGAATTGGATAAATTAAAAAGGAGTTTTAAAAGATAAAGTTATTTTTTTAAACCATATTGAATAAAATTTCAAATTTCGAAAAAAAGGGCTTAATAAATGGATTTCGAAATATTATTTATGAGTTGAAGAATTTATTTAAAATTTGGATTTTTAAATAGATTTGAAGAGATAAAGAAATTTATTTTAAAAAGGAAATAATTTTGGAAACTATTGGGAATTTATAAAAAGAAATTAATTGGTTATAGAAATTAATTAAGAATAATTAATTAAGTATTAATTGTTAATTAAGAGTTAATTAATGATCAATTAAAGAATAATATATTAAATGTTTTTGTAATTAATTGATTTTTAATTTACCATAACTAGTAAAATTGATTTATAGAAATTTATGTGATTTAAATTAATCATATGATTAAATTGATCCTATCTATGGATGTTTGGATTACATTGGATGTTGAATTGTTTGATATCTCAAATATGTGATGCTTTGTGATATATCCTGATTTGTGTTGTGATCTGTAATTTGTTTATCTATGATATATATATATATATATATATATATATATCTGTGATCTGTAAATAAAAGATAAGCGTTATGGTTTATACCTCTTATCAAATATATTGTTATATTTGATCCATGATGGTTGAATGTTGTTGCACTATCACTACAAGGGGAAACATGTTTTCCGACGGCCAAAAGCCGTCGGCGGCCGTCGAAACCCGTCGGCCGCCGTCGGAAATTGCCGTTGGAAATGGCGTTGTCGGGAAGCAGTATTTCCGACGGCTTCCGACGGTGGCTGCCGTATACATTCCCGACGGATCCAGACGGTTTCCGACGGATTCTGACGGGTGTCGGAATCCGTCGAAATCCGTCGGAAATCGTCTGAAACAGGCCGTCGTTATCCGTCGATAACCGTCGGGAATTTTGACCAATAAGCTGTCGGTAGCCGTCGGAAGCCGTCGGAAATCTGCTGTTTTTTTTTACATTTGCTTCACATTTAGCCTTCCAACCACATTTCTCTTCCAAACATTAGAATATCAATACTGCACAATCCAATATACAATAGTCCAACCAAATATTCAAACCCAAACCACAAAATATTTAATAAACACACAAATAAATAAAATTACATCAAAATATAAATAACTATTCCAACATTAACATAATCCTAAAAATAACTGTTCTACCATGTTGTTAATACACAAATTCATCAATATTCTCATACACGTTCTCATACTACCATAGAACCAAATGTGTCAAACATAATTATACATAAATCAACAATTACCTACGCTGTCTATCAAATCATTCTAAGTTAAAACAAAACATACCTGAACGAACAAGAAAGCAAGTAATGAATTAATCTCCTGCAGATCCAGAGCCAGCCGAGGAAGGAAAGTGACCACCACCCTGCTGCTGCTGCTGCATGTACTCTAACAACTGTGCGGTGTGCATGGCCTGTTGGTGGTTCTGCTCCTCCAACTGGGCAACTCTAGTACGCAATTCTTCTATATCTGCAAGATCGCTCTGATGTCTACCCCGCCGTCCCCTACTATGACTACTGGACTGCAATAATTGAAAAATAAATAAAATCCAAGTTTATTGTTTTGAAAAAGTGAAAATATCATATTTTAAGAAAAAGTAAATTATTTACCGCTAAATTGCCAAATCCATATCGTCGACCATGCTCTGCTGGATCCATAACGGACTCAAATATAATGTCTTCCTCATTGGTCGTCAGCTGATCTCGACCCGTGTCAGCAAGGAGTTTTTGCCGTTGCTCCATAAACTTCTCCTGCATTAACAAATTAATAATATCATATCTTATGTCATCATAGTTTAACAATTAAAACAATTACTAATACTGAATAAAATAAAATATGCTTACATGGCTTTTGCTGGATTTATCGTCCTGCCATGTGTACGAAACAGTCCCGTCTGGATTAACATGCTCGACAGCATGCGTACGGGTGAACACGTCCATATAGCTGACAGGACCATGTGACTCGGCTTCCTGAAGTTGATTATTACATACAATTATTATACATTTAAAATCATATAGTATAAACTATTTACATTTATTATTCAGTAAATTTACCAACTCCTGCCGATACTGCTGAAACGACTTCGATCCTCCGCGATGAGTGACGGGATTCTTATTTCTATTTGCAGGGTTTCTATCCGACTCTGCCTGTACATTCAAAATTTTATACGTTAATTTTCGATCACGTTAAATTAATAATTCAAAAAAAATTAGTATACTTGCCTTCGCCTCGTCCGTCTCCCAGTATCTCAACCAAGCTTGCCACACGCTCTCTCCCATCCACTGTGGTTTCTTACCAGATTTCTTAATCTCAGATATCGTATCCCTGTAGTTCTTACGCATCTTCTTCATCCAGTATGCTCGTGCCAGCATCATATCATCTGTCTGGATGTCTATCTCAGCCTGTGTTAAAAAAAAGATTACACTTTAAACGATATAAACAGTAAAAAAACGACAAAAACGAATTAAAAATGGAAAACAGAAAAATATGCATACTAGGACATCTTGCCATATGCACTCTATGATGTGAGGAGGGATGTTATCCCACTTCGGCCAGCAGGCACTCATCCTACTACGATAAGAAGCTCTAGAGACGTCCAACACAACCTTAGAAGGAAGTAGATCGAACCCCCTGTTTTTAAGTACGATATAGATAAGTACGTACTTATATCATAGAAAAAATAAGATGCTGAATAAAATTTAATTCTTACCCATCTACTCTAGGGACTAACGATACAACTGCACGCTGTGGCTCTTGCGATGGGCCAACGCCATCGCCTCCTGACGATCGGGAAGAGCTCCTACCTCTACATGACATATTGATAAACCTGTGACATATACACATCATTATATAAGAGAATAAAAACATGATAATTAATATATTTCATATGAAAATGACATCAACGGTATAAATTGCTTAATTAATAACTGAAATGGAAATAGAAATGGAAGTGTGTTATACCTGATTCATAATGGGTGTACTATTCCAACGATAAGCAGAGTTCATTGCATTTTCAATAAAAATTGCTAAATAAATGACAAATGGAAATAACATAAAACATGAAAAAAACAGTAAACGGATTTGGTTTCATATAGTTACATCAATTTCATAATACATCAAGAATTCAACATAGTTACATCAATTGCAAAAAACATAATCAGATTTATATCAGTCATCATCGTCTTTTGATTCAGATTCGGTCTCGTTTTCGACGATATTTTCTTCCGCACTGTCAAACGCTTCTACCAAAACATTTGTTTCATCGATCAAAGGACCAAAATCTGTATGATTCGTTATTTTGCTCAAGATCTTCCTGATAAGCTTGTTCATCCAGAATATTCTTCCCATCAAATGTGAATCTGGCCTTTGTTTTAAAAACTGCAGACCAATCTGCTTTATCTCTTTTTAGAGACGGATAAGGAGCATAATAAACTTGCAATGCTTGTTTGGCTAGTACAAAAGGATCATACTTGTGATAGTGCGATGTATGCTTTATTTCGATAAGATTATAATCCTTGTGCACATTAATTCCAGAACTTGGAACATTGCTAAACCAATTGCATTTAAATAGAAACACCTCCTCCGCGGGTCGTGAGAAATATGTCAGTTGCAAAATTTGTGTCAGAACGCCATAAAAATCATTTAAATGATTTTCTGGATCGTCACTACCTTTAACAAATACACCAGTATTATTTTTAATTTTTCTGCACCGTATTCTTTGGTGTTAAATTTATGTCCATTGACGAAATATATTGGATATGTCTTGACCACTCTTTTTGGTCCCATCGCTAGATGTTTCAACCCTTCGTCAACAACACAATTTCTCGGCTCATAAACGTAATTTGAAAACCAACCGGAAAATTCTTTACTAAGATCTCTGTTCGGATGTTCACGTTCATAAACACTGTTTATATAAACAAATTATTACATTAGGTTATACACGCGCATGCATTATAGAAAAGAATAAAACACAAATTATTATTTCAGATTACCTAACAAACGGTGCAACCTCGGCACAATTTAGAAGAATATAAGTGTGTGCTACATGAAGATCTCTATCGTCTAACCATATTTCTACTCCTTCGTTCCACAGTATTTTTAACTCCTCAATCAACGGTTGTAAATATACATCTATTCCTTGTGTCGGATCATCGGCGCCAGGAACGACAACAGTAAGAAACATATATTGCGTTTTCATACACATCCATGGAGGTAAATTATACGGTGTGACGATAATGGGCTAGGATGAATATTTAGAACCAAATTGAGAAAATGGAGAAAAACTGTCCGTACATAATCCTAATCTAACATTTCGACTCTCCGCTGCAAAATTTGGATACGTTTTATCGAAATGCTTCCATGCTTCTCTATCGGCCGGATGTGTCAACGTACCCTCTTCCTCTGTTCTCACACTATGCCACCTCATATTAGATGCAGTTACAGAAGATGCATATAATCTTTGAAGTCTTGGAGTTATGGGTAAGTAGTGCATACGCTTGTATGGAACTTCCTTCCCCTTCTTTTTTCTTGGTTTGTATCTCTCCTGGTTACAAACTTTACAATTTCTAAGGTTTACGTCTTCTTTCCAAAACAACATGCATCCTTTTAAACATGTATCTATTTTCTGATACGGTAAACCAAAAGCCGACATAAGTTTTTTAACTTCGTAGTGATTTTCACACATGTGATTATCGGGCGGCATATGCCTTTTTGCAGCTTGTACAACAGCCGTAAACCCAGCTTCAGTGATGTTGTATTTTGACTTCATCGCAATGTATTCTGCGATTACTGACAGCTGAGTGCCACTTTTACAACCATCCCAAATAGGTTTCTTAGCTGCATCTAGTAAATCATAAAATTTTTTAGCTTCAATATTTGGTTCTTCAACATTTCCATCGTCGTCGTCAACTTCAACCATAGGAAACATTGATCGTGCTGCATCTTCGACCATATTTTCTATACGGGTCGTTGAAACTATTTCGTTAACGACACTTTCAGACTCTACAGAAGTATTTGCTACAACTTCTCCATGCCGATCCCAAACATAATATTCGGGTGCGAAACCGTGTTTGCACAAATGAACTTTCACAACATCTGGTAACAAATACTTCAAATGTCTACACCTACTACACGGACAACGAATTTCTGGATCGTTTCCGTTATTACTTAAAGCGAATTCAACAAACACGTTTATACCATTATAAAAATCTTCTTTTATTGAGCCCCTCAGTCCTTTTCTTTGGTACATCCATCTCCTCCGATCAACAAAATAATCAATCATTTTTCCTATTTGACAAAATGAGAAGTTCAAAATTTAATATTTATTTTGAAGAATACAAATTTGAAAAAGATTATTTTCATGGTCGTATAATATTTTGAATTTAAAGAACAGCGTCACAAATTTAAAAATATTTTCAAATAGGGCACATTTTATTTTTTAACGTAACGATTTAAAAATATATATAATTTTTTTTCTTCATTGGTCAGGCATCCTACTTCCCATTACAAACACAGTAAGCATTTACATTTCGTATATTACTTCGTCTCAAACGATTCAAAAAAATTTCGGCAGCATTTCCCTTTTGTTCCCTGCATTGTACACAAATGCGTGTACGCAGGAAACAAAAAAGAAAAGTTAGGACGAAATTTTATGAACCGTTTGAGACGAAGTAGTATACAAAATATAAATGCTTACTGTGTTCATAACTTGTCCAATACAGGGACAAATCCGACAAACATTGTACCAGATGAATATAAATGGTCGTTTTTCAAAAAGAACGACTATTTATACAACGATCATGTACAACACTCGTCAGACGGGGCCAAAAACTCTCTAAGGGACATTTGTCAGTTACATGCGCGCATTTTACAAAAAAATACAGTTTTACTCAATGTTCACATTTACAAAAATATATATTAATTTAACACATTTATTCAACGTATTACATCAACTTAAGGCTGTTTTAACATTTTTGTCATTTTTCAATACAGACAATATAATTTAGAGTAATGCATTTTTTTGTTTCATAAGTAAATACGCGCACAATATAATACTCCTAATTCATTCAATCAATTTATCTTATTCCAAATAACGTATACAATCGTCGAGTCAAGGCATAC
Source organism: Allium fistulosum (assembly GCA_030737815.1). NCBI lineage: Eukaryota > Viridiplantae > Streptophyta > Magnoliopsida > Asparagales > Amaryllidaceae > Allium > Allium fistulosum. The sequence continues at coordinate 365,370,082 of CM060906.1, forward strand.
ACAACAATTTACATATACACGAACAACGACAAATTATACGTATTTTTCACAATTTCACGATAAAAGATGAAATCGGTATACCATGTGATGCTATAAACTGTTATTACGCTATTGGAAACAATTGCAATCACTAATTCGTCCTAATTTATCAATTTATGCAAATCTAGAATTAGGGTAAAAACTGAATTTTTCACAAAAATAAGAGATTATACCTGAGATTAAGAGTAACGGAGGTTGATTAGGGAGCCTTGGAAGATCCGGAAGCTAGAAATTAGGGATTGGAAGTTTGGAGGTTGAATTTGGGGGGTTTTTTGGTGGATTTTCGTATGAAGAGGAGGAGGAAGATGGCTCTCGGCTGAAGGTATAATCGCAAATTTCCGACGGCTTCCGACGGCCGCCGACAGCCCGTCGGAAACCGTCGGAAAACTGCCGTCGGAAGCCGTCGCCCCATGCCGCCGGTTTTAAGCCTTTTTCTAGTAGTGTATTGTGTTAAACCCCCTGACTACACCATACACACACAAATGTGGATTTCACGTGGAAATCGGTTAAGTCGTGGATTTTTGACAATTCTAAAGATTGAATTTTTGAATCCAAATTAGTTTTGGAATTGGAATTGAAAGTTTTTTTTTAAAGTGAGTTTCAAAAATAAGAGTTATTTTAAATAACTTAATAAAATTGAAATTTGAATAATTTGATTTAAAAATTTGAATTCAATATCTTGAAATTGAATTCAATAATTTGGGAATTTTGGTTTAAAAGATTGTGCAAGTATAAAAGGTGTTTATATGGGTTTTTTTAACCATTTAAAATATGGTTTTGGAAATTTAAATTTATATTCAAGTTTTATACTTAGACGGCTTTAACCTGTGTAATTGTAACCAGTTTTTCCCAAAACGAAAACTATCCGTTTTCAGATAATAATAACTTTCATAAAAAGAAAGGACTTCCAATTTGTATCGAAACATTTCAAGTTGAAATGAAATTGTAAATAGTTTGGAAAAACTATGAATTGACCTTTGTGAAGATGATTAAGCTTTATTTTGAAATCAAAGAAGATTTTAAAAAGGTGTATCTTTTATATTATAAAAGACTTGAATTGTGAATAGTTTTGAAAGATATAAATTAAAAATCTTAATTTAAAGATTTAATGGGTTAATCCAATTGAAATGGAAATTGATTTGGAAATCTGTGAATGAATCTTTATGAAACTGGGTCAACTTTGTGAAGTGAATCTTTTTGTTTAAAGATTTGGAATGGTAATTTGTTTAAACCATTTGGAAGAAATGTTTTAGGTAATAAGTTGTGACTCAATTGAAATCCCAATATTCATATGTTTTAAAATATTGTGCTCACTATTCGGATTAGCCGGTAGAGGACCTTTGTGTCATATAACCCATTCCGAATTAGTGATACGACGATATGGATCGCATTGAAGACCGGTGGTGAAGACCGGGTATTTGTGAAAACGATAGGATGACCTATCGATTGTCTCTGCACCGTTAGCTACGGTATAGAGATCTCCTTTGTGATGGGAAGTTCGATCGGGATTGTGAATACCCGGATTGCCAAGGCTTCTTCAGAAGTGCCTTCGGTTCTGTTCGAACCCGGAACATACTTGTATGGTTACATGTCTGACATTACATTTTGAGATATAAAGCTGATTTCTTTCAAATACATTTCTGTTTGTGGCGGAGAATTTATTCTCTTAGCTTAACACCCTTCTCTGAGACGTACGAGCTCAGAGGTTATGTAGTTGAAGGTTATCAGTGATATACTCCCAATTTGGTAATGTGACATGCTGAGTGCTGCTGTGTGATGAGCATTGGTTTATCATTTGTGATCAAAGCATGGCTTTGTGCCAAAGCGTAGCTTTGTGCCAAAGCGTAGCTTTGTGGACGAGACTTCGTCAGACCTCACACCCCGAAAATGGTCAAAACAGGAATGATGCGGCAAGGTTATGAAGGTCGCTCCCTTTAGGGTATGTCATTTCCTTCTGGAAAAGGGTGGTATCTGGTATGAAGCCCTGGTATTTAACCTATGTGGTTACTCCAATCTCATTTACTGTGTGATTGTTGTTTTGTTGAGGCGCCTCAGATAAAGGTCCCAAAGGACCGGGGGGTGGCATATTCGTGTAGTAACTACCTAGTGTAAGAGGTAACTTGGCCTTGTTGGCAGAGAGCAGGTTGACTCTCGAGACGTCCCGCCAGAGGCATACCCATTGGCAGTAGGAAGTTCCTTAGCCTGACCATTTGTTGGAAATCCAATCAAACAATATGAGCCCTGTACGGTTGTAATTGTATAACCTGCAATGGAATGTGGTGGTAACATGCTATTGAACATGGTAGCTATAGTAGGCATAAGTGCGAAATGCCTATGCTGGCTAAGATTAATATTATACTTTCGAAATGTTTTCTGCACTATGCACTAATAATAATATTTAAAAGAATTTGCATAGTAAGCATGTTTGACTATCATAAGGAAAAATCTCCTCTAATTCTGCGTTTGCATTGTGTGTGGCGGGAGGCCTTATGGTAGTTTCATTTTCCAAAAACATTGCGGATTCTTTTCCTTTGTATTCCTTTGTGCAAATAACTGTTTTTAGTTCTCACACCAGTCCCATGACTGACCTGGGGTTTATTGTTCCTTCCTAAACTCTGGGTGCCCATGATTTTCCACACGGGCAGCCTAGACATAGGTTATCAGGTCATTCTGGAATTCAGAATGCTGTGGAGCTCAAGAGGCGAGCTGGATGGCGAGACGTATCACTTGTATATGATTTTTTTTTATTCTGCTGTGTAGTCTGTATTGGAATAGGTTTATATAGCTGTCCATTAATGTATTGTTTTGTATATTGACTCTGATGATGTGATGTAATGTATAAAATGATATAGTTCTTGATTTAAAGACTATTCATCTATCTATTATATGTTGTTTCGCTGCGAATGTGAGATTCTGATATTGTTTCGGTTGTTTTTTCTTTTTCTTCTTTTTCTTCTACCTCTTCCTTTTAATCCTAACAATTCGGTTTTTCGGCATTCGTTTGTGTGACATTTGATACAGTGGACGTATTGATGTCGATTTTCGGAAGCCGTAAAAACCTAAACGTTACATTTGGTATCAGAGCATAGGGTTAAGCGATAACCTTGGCTCTGTTGGGTGTTACTCATTAGAGATAGAGTCTGTAGTACTCTAGAATGAGTGTGAGTGTAATAATAGATATGAGCGCGTATTTGATAGTGAATATGAAATTGTTTTGTATTATGTTGACTTATCGGTTGATTGTTTATAGATTCTGGTCGGTGCAGTCTAGCTAACTGTATCGATAGGGGTTTCTAAACCCTTAAATGAGATAAACCGACATGGTATGGTTTTAAATTGGGTAAATGAAATAATTTTACCTCGATTATATTTTGTATATAAAGAAATAATTTTTCAGAAATTGTTAAGGTGTATATAAATTAATTGTTTGGTTGTTGAAAATGTAAGAATATATATGGGTTAATAAAAGTTGTTTGAATAATCTAAATAAAAACAACAATTGTAAAAGAATGAAGTATATAAGCAAATGAATTATTAAGTATGGAATTATAATTAATATGATTTGCAGTTGTGACATAATCTTATATATAAGAAGTGAAACTATATGAATATATTTATAATTATGAGTTGTAAATAAAAAAATGAATTTGAACTATGAATTTGAAAAATGTTGAATCCTGTTTATTTTGGGAATTATTTTTTCAAAAAAATTAAAAGTTAAATAGTGAAAATTATAAGTAAAAGGATTTATAAATGTGATTTATAAATAAAAGGAAATTTTAAAAGAACAAAAAAAAAGCATTGGATTCACTACTTTTGCTGGGAAATAATAAGGGTGATGACTGCAGCATCATCAGTATCATTTTCGAGTTTCTGTGTGATGGATTTGCTACCATAGTAAATTGGAAATTGAAGTTTTGTTGTGATAAACAAATTTGAAATTAAAAATCCAAGTTGAAATTGATGAATATAAGTAAAATGAGTTTTGAACTTATAATATGAGATAATAAATTTAGCTTTGGTAAAGTTGGAATAAAATTTGGGTTAGCATAGTAAATATATGATTTGGAATTTAACTAAAGGAAGTTAAATAAATTAAATTAGATTTGGAAGTTGAATAATAAGTTGTATAACTTATAGAGTGAGAAAATGTAAGTGAAACCAAATGATAAAATGGTTAAACAATTTTGTTATGTAAAACGAGATATGAATTTGAATAAGTGATGAAATTTGACTTTGGTAAAAGTTAAATAGAATTTACTTTAGAATGAAATGTTGTGATGGAATATAACTTAAGTAATGTTGAATGAAGTTGATTTTGGTATCAAAGTAAAAATAATGAAGTGAATTAAATGGATGTGAACTTGAGTTATAAAATGAAATTCAACTTTATTTGTAAAATGAATTAGCAATTGAATTAATAAAATGGATTGAATGTTAATCAATCGAATGTAAGTAAATTGAGATGGAATAATGAATGTAAGTGTTAATTCATTAAAAGTTAATAAATTTGAAATTGAATAATTGAATGGAAGCTAATTTAATATTAAACCAATTGGAATTAAAAGTGTTAAACCAAATTGAAAGTAAATTTAATAACTTGGTTATGTTGGTTACGACATTGGTCGTTATATGATTGTTGGTCGATTGTATATAATTCATTAAGTGTTAATGAAATTGAATTAGTGAAATTAAAAGCTATGTAATTGGATTTAAATTGAAAGCGAATCAACTTGAATTTAAATTAGTGAATGTAAACTAATTGAAAATGAATAATTGAATGTCGTTGTATATAAGTTGGTTGTAAACAATTACAAGTAATGTCGAAATCATATAAGTTGCTTATAAACCTTGTTTAGTATGCATTTCTTTTAATATGCATATGTTGTAGTTGTTTAAAAGAGTAAAATGTTAATAACTTCATATATGTGGCACTTACAAATTTAAACTGAGTAAGTACAGGTACCGGGGCTACCGTTTGTCGAGATTTGGTTGCGCAAAATGCTTAATAAATAACTGCTTTGCTTAAAAATGCTAAAAAGGTACCCCTACGCAATAAAAATAGGAAATATGAACTGTTTTTCTGCTTTTCCGACCGTGTGGGTCGATGTATATATATTTATATCTATTGTGATTTTGCAAAAGCTCCTCCGTACAAAGGAGACTCCGCTAAAAATTTTCGAAAAATTTTGGGAGTTAGAAAAAAAATTGGAAAATTTTTGTTAACGAAAAGTTGATTTCTAAATTTGTTAGCACCAAAATTGGTCACTAACCTCGTTGAGAAAGATTGTGTAGAGATATAAGTGATGAAGATAAATTGAATAATGAAGAATATGCTAATTTAAATGCAGAAAGTAAGGACACCGGATTTATAGTGGTTCAGCGTAATTTCCTACGTCCACTTTGAGGTTAAACTTCATTGCTCTTCTTAATGATTGATTACAGATACAATCCGTAGATCAAATACTTGAATACAATTGCTAAGTAAAGAAGATGAGTTTTGAAAGTGGCAAAGTCTCCCCAGAGTTCTCGAAAAAAGGTCCTTTTCACTGTGCCCCTACCCCTCTATTTATAGACAAAGGTGGGTTTGACTTCCCAAGCGGGCCTAGCAGCCGAACATCTTGGCCCAAATGGAGTGGTCACTGTGTGCCGAACCAAACAGGCCGAATGGTCGGATGCCGAACGAGGCGCTTGCTGTGTGGGAAGAGTAGGTCGAATAGCCATCGAAGCCGAACGTGACTTCTGGCCGAACGAAGCCCTTAGCCGAACGATGTCTCTGGACGAACGATGCCTCTGGCCGAACGTTGTCTGATGTCGAGCGCTCCTGGATGCCGAGAACTCCTAGATGCCGAGTATTCCTGGATGTCGAGTGCTCCTGGATGCCGAACGCTCCTGGATGCCGAATACCCTTGGGTGTCGAGTACTCCGGGATGCCGAGTACTCCTGGATGCCGAGTACCCCTGGATGCCGAGTACCCCTGGGTGTCGAGTACTTAGTAGCCTGGTCAGAACTCCAGGAAACACTTGCCCCCCAAAGTGTATTACGTGACTGAACGTGATGCGCTTTGAATTACGTATCCTCCATGTTTTGTTTCAAATCCTTGACTAAACCCTAATGGAGATGCCTTCTTGAGAATATCAGTGGTTGAGGTGCACGCCTAACGTGGTATAAATGCCGAACGATACGTTCGAAGCTGAATGTTCCTCATGTGCCGAGCGACTTTATGTTTCGAAGCCGAACGCTACGGCTCTGACCGGTTCTACCGGATATAGCCTTTTCGGGTTCTTCTTCCTCCCTATAAAACCAGGCATTCTCCCTCTTCTCTTCTTTTACACTTTTATTGCCGTCATTCCCTAAAGATTTGTGATTCTTCGCTTGCCAATCGGACTTAAAGCTCACTCAATCCTTTCCAAGTTTCGATCTATTAACTAGGTACTATCCCTTCTATCTTAATCCCTTCCCTGATTAAATAGTTTCAACACGAGACTTAGGTTTGTTCGTAGCCGAGAGGGTCATGTGGAGAACTTTTGGTTAGGTCGTCTTTATCGTTGAGAGGCGAGGAGGAATGATCAGGGGTGATCGCACATAAGATCATTGGATGACTAGCTTCTTCGTGCCGAATCGAAACTAAAGGAGAAGAGAGAATAGTGGAAGGGTTGGAGGTGGTAAGGGTGTCGAACGGCATAACTCTGGTTCGGCGTATGTTATCATACGCCGGACAGGGAAATGGAAGGCTAAGGTGAAGGCATGAATTAGTGGGGATGCCGAACGATTACGAATGCCGAACAATATCTCAGCCGAACAAACTTAAATGCCGAACCGTGTCAAGGCCGAACACTACTTAAATGCCGAACCATACGAATGTCGAACAACATTTCAGTCGAACAATACCAAGGCCGAACACTACTTAACTGTCGAACCATATTAAGGCCGAACATAACTCAAATGCCGAACCATACGAATGTCGAACAATATTTCAGCCGAACAATACTAAGGCCGAACACTACTTAAGCCGACCAATACAAATGCCGGACAATCATAAGTGCCAAACAGCATAAATGTCGAACCACACTTAACAAAACAAGGACAAGGACCCGGGCGTGCTAGCATATGAAACTGACCTAGATCATTAACTCCCTAGCTTTTGTAGACATAAATCTGAACTTAGATTAACATACGTTTTCTGAATCTAAAACTGTAATCATCACAAGGCAGGCTTTTTGAGATGGTCAGTGATGACGGTCTTCGAAGGCGATGATTCGAAGCTTACTTTTATATCTTTGTAACCTTCAAATTCTCAATGCTTATACACGATTGCTTGCACTAGTTTACACACCACGTAGGGGGAATATTCATGTTGTTAATTCTAACGTTGAACATTTTTCAAGTATAGTTTTCACAGGCGCTTAGCCAGCTTCACTATTTATTGGAGATGTCTAAAAAATCTAGCTCCGCCACTATATCTGATAGGCCTGGGCCGTCATCAAGGCAAGAAGTCGCGGACACTTCAAATCCGTCGACTTCCCCTGCTCATAACTTAGCTCCTGATGCCCTGGAGGCAACGATTCTCTTGGACAATCTGATCGACTCACAGGCTTCGAAGATTAACGAAGTCGCGCTTCAGCGAATATGTTCCATCCACGGAATCCCTTTTTCCGATGTGCTGGTCCCGTCGAGACATGATCGTCCTCATCTGCCCCCAGTCGGGTATACTACTTGTAACAAGTTCATGTGCTGGATGGGCAGCATGCCTCCATTCAATTTATTTCTTCGGGACGTGTTGCAGTACATAGACATCGCCCCGTCGCAGCTGCATCCAAACGGTCACGCGTTCATATACGGGACCTATCTACTTTTCATGGCCGTCTTCCCTAGGCCTCCAACTTCTGGCGACATCAGATATATTTATATGATTAAGAAGCGGAAAGATATCCCCTCCTTCATGTTCCTTGAGCCGTACCACAAATGCCAGATCTTAACCGGAGCATGTAGCAAATTCGCCCTGTACAAAAAGGAATGGTTCTATGTGTGTTGCCCTCCTGGTTTCGCGAGGAGATGGGTCGAAGGCAGTAAGTCTCTTCCCTGAGTCTTCCTTCGCGCTCAATCGAAACTATGCTTTTTTTTAACTCCTTGTTTCATCTTTTCAAGTATTAACCCTCGTCCTGAAGGCCCAGGATATTCTGAGGCCGTTGAAGCCATTAGAGCTCTTCCTGCCGAGGATTGGGACATCCGAACCATCATTTCAAATGAATCATTGTCAAGGTTCGGTTTGTTAGCCCCAGGTCGCCGGATTAGCCTTCCGGAGGGCATTTCCATCCCCAAATCCGCTCTTGCTAAAGGAAAAAAACAAGGTGGATCGTCATCTCGCCAGACTCCCGATGCACACGAAGGGGGTGAACACAAGGAGGACGAAGCTCCTGAGACTCAAGGCGAGAATGTGGGTCCCGCTTGGAACTCGGCGGTCGAAGTGCACGATATTGAAACGTCATCTTCCCCTTCGAAGGGAAAGAAGAAATTGACGTACAAGATACGGAAGGAGAAAGTTGGCGGAACTTCAAAAGTTACGCTCATCCCGTTAGAGAAAGAGGCTTCTTCACAGCACATGGAAAGTTCTTTAAAGGGTCTGTCGAACCTTACCATCCCCGACGATATACTCAATTATGGTTTCGACGACCCGGAAGCCTTTAAATTTCACTTGCCCGCTAGAGGCAATGCGGGAGTCCAACCCCCAGTCCAGGGAGATAACACTCCAATCAGAAAAGATAAAGGAACCGGTCCGTCGGGGGGGAACACTAGGACACACACGCACACACGCACTTCACCATACACTTCAAGTTTTTCATTACCCCGATTTTTCCTAACTCGTTGTTATTTTTATTCTTTGCAGGTGACATGGGGCGCTCCCACGGACTCAATCACCTCCACGGCTCTTCCATATTTCATCATCCCGGACGGGATTCAGGTTCGGGTAGACGAAGGGACGGAGATGATTATGAGGATCGAGACAACCGTCCTCGCGATTCATCTTATCGAAAGAAAACATACTCCCAGTCTTCATATTCTCGTGATCCTACTCCTCAAACTAAGCCAGATAGAGAGAAGATTTCGCAGAAGGGGTCCCAACCCGATGTCTCCCGAGAACAACATTCCGGCTCGTCGAGCACAAGGCAAACTCGGGAGCATCGAAAAAGAGCAGAACTTTCCAAGCCTCCTCCCCCTACTCCTGCGGCTGAACCAACTATAGCAGAGAAGATGGTTGATCTTAAGTCTAAATTCCCATAAATCTTCTTCGATGGCCTGAAATTCCTCCCATCTATTCATCATATCCCAGGGCACGTTAAGCAGAGTGTCATCGCCTGCAACAACGATGTCTATGTTCAACATGACGCGTTTGTACACTTGGTCGAAAAGGTCTCGGAGGTATCTGTTGAGCGCCAACAGGAGATTGACCGTTTGAAGTTGGAAGCTGGCTTTGACAAGGACATCATCAAGAGCCAAGATGAGGAGCTTGCCTCGTATAAGTCGAAACTCGAAGCTGTGGAGCAAAGTGCAAAAGACACTGCCGAGGCCGTTACTCGTCTCGAGGCGACCCATAAAAAGGAACTTGATGAAGCAGTCCAGCGCAGCGGAGCCCTTGCCTTAGAAAAAGATTCTATCCAGAAAGAAAGGGACGCGCTCGCCCTACAAGTCAGAGAGTTGAAAGAATTACTCTCTAAGGAGAAAGAGGATAAAATAGTTGCTCAAGAAGAGTCCCAACGATACTGCGATGAAATCGTTGCTACACGGCTCTTAAAAACAAAGCTCGATGATGAACTCGCTAGGGTTGAAAAAATGAAAGACGAAGCCCGCGAGGAGGGCAAGAGAAAAGCTTCGGAGGAGATTGACTCTCGCCTCGAAGAAGCTGCAGAGGCCGGTAGGGAAGAGGTCATGTGCATGTTTGACCCGCTGATTGCCGAGTACCGCGCCCGCGTCCTTATGCATCGCGACTTGACATTCCTAGGCGAGGGCTATCTTGAATCCCTAGCTGAGGACTGGGAAACTTTAGTGAAGATCAGAAAAATCGAGTCGGGCTCTGAGGAATTCGATGAGGATGCTCTGGTGAAGGAATTTCTTAGGGGGAACGAGCCAGCGGACTTATCTGCAGCTATGGCGCTTTATAGCAAAGGCTCTCCCCTACCAAAAGAGAAAAACGATGAAGCTGGTCCATCTGGGGATAAGACTGCAGCTCCTCATTCTGCTGCTCCTCCCTCTGCTCAATCGGTCGGTAGGCCAACACTTGACCCATTCAAGCAGCATGTCGGCTACGATCCAGAAGATCCCGGGCTTGGCGTTCATGTGCTATCCCCTATTCTAGAGGGTGAAACTCCACGCGCAACTGATAGCTAGCCAGAACCCGGTACAAAATTCTTCTTTTAGAAGTTAAAAGATCTGCCACTTTCTGGTAGCGGTTATTTGTCCTAATGTTCATTCTTTATGTTTTCATGCAGGCTGCTCTGATCCTGAACCAACTCCGAGGAGCGACGACGCCAAGGAGGAAGCAGAGAAAACAAGCGATGTTGCTCATGCGGGAGTAACCCATGGCCCTGACGCTCAAGTGATCGGGGCGCTAGATGATTATAAGTCTGACACTTCATCTCCCGTCGAAGGGAGTGATGAAATCGAGATCACTGGCGCCTCTGAACACACTTCGAAGATGAGCATGAAAGAATGACTCGCCGAAGAGGAGAAAAAGAAGGCTGGGATCAAAGTTGAACCTCAAATACTGGAACTTTCCGACCCGCGGAATAGACCTTTGAAAATCATTCTCCCCGGCAAATCCAAACCGCTGGATGTTCCTTCTCCCGCTCCTGACTCTGCTTCTTTGGCAAGCAAAAAATCCAAGAAGAAGCGCGTAGGAGAGGAGTCATCTGAGAAAACAAAAGAAGACAAGAAGAAGAAACCGAAGAAATAGTCGCTATACTCGTTCAACGAGATTTTGCTTAAGTCTTGTAACTACTTTTATTTTTCGTTTCCGTAGTATGTGTAGATAGGTTTTTTGACTCCAAGTTTTGGAGGAGTAGCTGTGTAACCCCATTTTGGACTATTAAATAAAGTTTTAGTTCCTTAGTCATTTGAACGATTCTTTTGCTTCTTTAGCTTTCTGAATAACTGTGGTAAAAACTCAAGTTCTTATGAGTTGCATGATTTTCCAATCCGTTCTTACATTGTTCGAACATTCTTTGGAGTGGCATATTTCTTGTTCCACATTCTTGAGTACTAAATTTTTTCTAAACCCGTGCCCCAGAGTTTTAGGGTAATTTGATCCGCCATCAAGGGATTCGGAGATTCGAATTGCCTATATTCCAGTCCGCATTCCGGGGAATTAGAGTACTCCGGTCCGCACTCAGGGGACTCAGAGATTGAAGTTGTTTATTCTCTAGTCCGCACTATGGGGACTTAGAGTACTCCTGTCCGCACTCAGGGGACTCGGAGATTGAAGTCGTTTATACTCTAGTCCGCGCTCTGGGGACTTAGAGTACTCTGGTCCGCACTCAGGGGACTCGGAGATTGAAGTCGTTTATACTCTAGTCCGCACTCTGGGGACTTAGAGTACTCTGATCCGCACTTAGGGGACTCGGAGATTGAAGTCGTTTATACTCTAGTCCGCGCTCTGAGGACTTAGAGTACTCCGGTTCGCACTCAGGGGACTCGGAGATTGAAGTCGTTTATACTCTAGTCCGCGCTCTGGGGACTTAGAGTACTCCGGTCCGCACTCAGGGGACTCGGAGATTGAAGTTGTTTATATTCTAGTCCGCGCTCTGGGGACTTAGAGTACTCCGGTCCCCAAGATTGAAGTCATTTATACTCTAGTCCGCGCTCTGGGGACTTAGAGTACTCCGGTCCGCACTCAGGGGACTCGGAGATTGAAGTCGTTTATATGAGTTCGTACATCGTACAGAATAATGTAACCCTAGTAATTCATCACCCGACTGTGGGATATAGAAACATTAGTAATTTATGGGAAAGATGGCTTCAAGCCTTTATTAATGAAAACCAACTAAATTGCCTGATTACATGGTCAAAAGAAACTAAGTGATAATAGAACGAAAACATACAGGAAATAACTGTGCCTAAAACAGGAAAGAAACGTGCTAAATGTAAGAATGTCACAGATGTTCACTGTTCCACACTCGGGGGAGTGTCATGCCATCAACGGTCGCTAGCTTGAATGTTCCCTCTCTAAGCTTCTGTTCAACGACGTATGGACCTTCCCAGTTGGGATTCATACGTGATGGTACCGGGAAAACTCATTTCAGAACGAGATCACCCACATCAAAAATCCTTGGGCGGACTCTGCCGTCGTAATAACGCTTGACTCGGTGCCTATGTGCTGCAGCCCTTAATTCAGCCTCTTCACGTTTTTCATCGATGCAGTCCAGTGATTCCAACAAGAGATCCTGATTTGTCTTGGGATCATAATATGTCACTCGATGTCATGGAACCTCAAGTTCCACGGGTATAACGGCTTCCGAGCCGTATGCCAAGGCGAATGGAGTGTGGCCGGTCGCGGACTTGTGGGTAGTTCTATAAGCCCATAATGATGTCGGGAGTTCATCTACCCACTTGCCTCTGACTTTCTCCAAACACTTCTTCAGTATGGACTTGATTATTTTGTTTACGGCCTCGACTTGTCCGTTAGTGCACAACGGCGGCGAACTTCTTCTCAACGCCATACTTTAAATAGAACTCTTTGAACTCTTTGCTTTCAAACCGCGTTCCGTTGTCTGTAACGATGCTTCGAGGGAGGCCAAAGCGGCATATAATGTTTCGTACAACGAAATTAATGACCTTCTTAAAGGTGATTGTGGCTAAAGATTCTGCCTCGGCCCATTTTGTGAAATAATCGACTGCAACTATCGCGTATTTCGCACCACCTTTGGATATGGGCAAAGAGTCGATTATGTCGATTCCCCAGATTGCAAATGGCCAAGGACTAACCAATTGTGTGAGTTCTGTTGGTGGAGTCCTCGGGATTTTTGCATATCTTTGACACTTGTCACATTTCCTTGCGTAATCTGCAGCGTCCCGATTTACGGTTGGCCAATAATATCCATAGCGGAGGATCTTTTTTGCTAGCGTTTGCTCCCCAGTATGGTCGCCACATTCTCCTTCGTGAACCTCCTTCAAGACCCGCTTTGTCTCATCATGAGAGATGCATCGTAATAAGGGGACTGAGAACCCCTTTCGATACATTAATCCATCCTGCATCACGTATCGCGCGGCCTTTCGAAGGACCTGTCGTCTTTCGCTCCTTTTTTCTGGTAAAGTCTCGGTCGTCAGGTATAGTTTGAATGGGGTTATCCACGACTCCCTCTCGATTCATGTTTCCAACACAAAATCAACTTTCATCGCGTCTATGCTTGGAGCATGCAAGGCCTCAACGGGAAACAATCCCATTTGCTGCGCATCGCCGGTACTTGCAAATTTAGCCAATGAGTCGGCTTCTTTGTTCTGTTCACGCGGGACATGCGAAATATCATAACGCTCAAGGTTCGACAGTAGTTCTTGAACCAGAACAAGGTACGGAGCAAGCTTCTATCCCTTTGCTTGGTAATATCCCCGCACTTGGTAGACCACCAACTGCGAGTCACAAAAGATTTCAACTGATTTGACCCCGAGTTCTCCAATGAGTTTTAAGCCAGCAATCAGTGCTTCATATTCTGCTTCGTTATTCGTGGCTGGGAAATCGAGCTTCAAAGCGTAACAAATCGATCGATTTTCCGGAGTTACAAGAACTACGCCAGCGCCGGAGCAACGGTCATTTGATGCCCCATCGGTGTACAATTTCCATCGAACGGGGGAAATGACATTGTGATTATCTGGTTCGTGAGATACAGTAAACTCCGTGATGAAATCTGCTAATGCTTGCCCTTTTACGGCTCTCCGTGGCAAGTACATGATATCGAACTGGCTCAACTCGATATTCCATTTTAACAACCTCCCAGAAGTTTCTGGTCGTTGGAGTACCTGCCGTAGGGGCTGATCGGTATAGACACTGACTGAGTGTGCTTGAAAGTATGGGCGCAGCTTACGTGATGCAATCACCAAGCAATAGGCCAATTCTCAATCTTAGGGTAATTTCTTTCTGCCCCCATTAAACGCTTACTAACGTAATACACCGGCTTTTGGATTCGGTCCTCCTCGCGGACCAAAGCCGCACTTATAGCATGTGGGGATACAGCCAAGTATACGTACAGCATCTCGTGGTCCACTGGTTTTGACAGCACTGGAGGACTCTCCAGATGCCTCACCAGATCCCGGAATGCTTCCTCACAATTAGATGTCCATTCGAAATTCCTCTTCCCTTTCTTTATTATATCAAAGAAAGGAATGCACTTGTCTGTGGCTTTGGATATGAATCGACTCAGCGCAGCCACTTTTCCATTCAAGCTTTGCACCTGTTTTATAGCTCTGGGTACTTGCACATCCCGAATAGCTTGAATCTTTTCTGAGTTAGCTTCAATTCCCCTAGCATTAACAATGAATCTCAAAAACTTTCCCGATGCAACACCGAAGGAACACTTCAGAGGGTTGATCTTCATCCCATAATATCTGAGTATATCGAACATCTTTGCCAAGTCTCGAATGTGGTCGTTTGACTGTCGTGACTTCACGAGCATGTCATCCACATAGACTTCCATTGTTCTACCAAGCTGGTCTTTGAACATTCGATTCACCAGACGCTGATAAGTTGCTCCTGTGTTTTTCAATCTGAAGGGCATCACTACATAGCAATATAGCCCGACGTCTGTGATGAAACTGGTGTGTTCTTGGTCCGGAATATGCATTGGGATTTGATTGTAGCCCGAGTATGCATCCATGAATGATAACAGCTCATGTCCTGCAGTGGAGTCGACCAACTGATCAATCCTAGGCAACGGGAAACTGTCCTTGGGGCACACCTTGTTCAAATCAGAATAGTCTACGCATGTTCTCCATTTCCCATTCACCTTTTTCACCAGCACGGGGTTCGATACCCATTCAGGGTAGAGGGCATCACGGACGAACCCATTGGCTTTGAGGTTGTCCACCTCCTCTCTGAGAGCAGCGGACCTCTCTGGTTCCATTCCTCTCCTCTTTTGTTTAACTGGGACGTATTTCGGGTCTATGTTCAACATATGACTCGTAATGGCGGGTGAAATCCCGCATATATCAGAATGCGTCTAGGCGAAAACATCAAGATTCTCCCGGAGGAAATCACTAAGGTCTTCGGTCATTGCGGGGCCGAGTTGTGATCCGATCTTCAACACTCGCGATGGGTCGTCTCGGCTGACTGAAATGTCAACTGTTAATTCAGCCGGCGCTGCCTTTTCTTCCCTGGGTTTCTCATCGTCGTCTCTCGGATCTATGTCTCTGAAGATCCGAGAATTATGCCCGAGCCAAGGCTCGGGCACTACTTGTCAATTATCAGTATTAAGGATGTGGACGGGGTCATCCGCAACCTTTCCTTTCTCCCTCCGATAGGCCTCTCGAAGCTCAGCCACATAACAGGCACGACCAATTGCCCGGTCGCCATGAACAACACCTACTCCTTTGTCAGTTGGGAACTTCAAAGTTAAGCACCACGGGGCCAATGCTACCCTAAACTCTGCCAGGGCCGGTCGGCCCAAGAACACATTGTACGGAGAATCCACATCCAAAACAATAAAGGGTAGGATCCGCACCCTCCGACGTTCGCCTTGTCCAAGTTCAACTGGTAACTCAACATACCCCACTGCATCGGTCACTGCACCATTAAAGCCATGTATACGAGCTTTAGACGGTTTCAAATCCTTTGTTTCCATCTTCATCTGGTCATAAGCCTTCTTGAAGATGATGTTGACAGAACTTCCACAATCAATCAAAATTATTTTCACATAAGCCGTTCCGATCGTCGCAGATATGACCATCGGGTCGATGGTTGGAGCCTCCACTTGGTCAGCATCTCGGTTTCTGAATACTATATCATCTGTCATCACGCGCAGCTGCTTAGCAGGGGTCCCATCCTCTACGTTGGAACAACACTTGAAATATGTGTGCTTCAGGGAACTGGCATACTGCTCCATCTCTTGCCAATTCTTATCCGCGGAGTGAGGCCCGCCGATGATCGTGTTTATGACTAGTCTACCCACAGTCCGGGCAGGCTCCTCGGGATGACGCGGAGCTGGTGTACGACCTGGGTTGGATGTTCCCTGACCTCCTTCATGTGGATCCTTCACAAACTCCTGTAATTTTTTCTGCCTGATCAACTTTTCTATAGCATCGTGTAGGTGTCTGCACTCTTCCGTATTGTGCCCGTAAGTCTCATGGAAGCGGCAGTATTTCCCAGTCCGCTTCTGTTCCTCGGTTGACTCTTTTGGTCGTGGCTTTCTGTACTGAAAGGTATTGTAGGTTGATAGGTAAATGTTCTCAAGAGACACATTCAGCGGGGTATACTCGTTGTAGCTTGGAATTCTCGGCTTCCACTTCCCCGCTTCTCTCTTCTTCCCTTGACTTCTTCCTCCAGATTCGTTAGGCTGCCCGGGCTTGTTCTGGGCATTGACTTGTACTTTTCCCGAGTTGTCCCCAGACTGCTTCATTGCAATGTTGCTTTTCGCGGACTCCTGGACAGGTCCCGGTGCCTTATCTCGCCTTACCCACCTAGCTTCCTCTCTTCTTATGAACTGGTGTGCCTTTGAGTAAAAACGCTCTAGCGTAGTCGGAGGTTTTCTTGCAAGCCAGTCTCCAAACTCAGAATCCGGATCCACACCTCGCATCACAGCCATTAGAATTGCATGATCATTGGGATTACTGACTTCAGTTACCGCAACATGGAATATCTACAAATACTCCTTCAATGACTCGCCAGGAGTCTGGATTACAATTGATAGAGACATCACGTCCTTTGGACGAGTAGTGTGTATCCTGAACTGTTTTATAAACTTCTTCGCCAGCTCCTCGAAACTGGATACGGACCACGGAGGAAGTCGGGTGAACCACATAGTAGTGATTCCAAATAGAGTGATTGGAAAGCATATACACTTGGTTGCATCATTTGCTCTAGTTGAATCCATCATCCACTCGTACCTTATGACATGTTGTTTGGGATCAGTCTTTCCTTCATAAGCCGGGATAGTTGGCATACTAAACTTTCTGGGGTACGCTGCCTGTAGAACAATATCAGTGAACGGAGTATGACTTCTCGTCACTCCCCAATCGTCATTCGATAAGCCTTGATTCTCTTTCATCAATTGTCTGATCATGGCTGTCAGGTCTGGTGTCTGTATGGAAGGTGGAAGGTTGGAGTCTATTCTACGTGACTGTCCATGCTGATGCCTCCTCTCCAGGCGATCTGCCAAACGTGCATCTTGAGGTTCGACATCGTTAACGTGTTGATGGTCTGGGCCTCCAGTCTCCACCTACACTCTGGCTCCTAGGTTCCCGGCTCTGGCTTGGTCACGGTCTCCAGCTTTTCGAATAGCTGCACCTGCCCGTGCAGTTTTCGTCTTATGGCGTCTACGCTTGGGAGGTTCATCGGAGGAAGTTGAGCTGTCGGATGAGGGATAAGGAGCGGGATCGCCCCCAGCATTCTGTTGCTATTGTTGAGTGAGTTGTGCCATGAGGTTGGCGTTAGCTTTCATCTGCTCTCCTAGTTGTCTCCTGCTTTCCCTGAGTTCTCTCATCAAGTCGTTGAACCTTAATATGGTGACAACCGGCATTTTGTCCTAGGTGGTAGTCCCTGCACCTGGAATCGCTTGCTGATTGCTAGGTCCTGCTTGTTGCACGCTAGCAATCTCGTGGGCGTCCACATTATGAGAAGCTGACTTGGTACGTGGTCTCGCCATTGTAGAGTTATTGGTATGAACTTTGAGTAGAATCAACGGACGTCCTATCAATGAGTTGGATCTTCTTTAGGGGATTTGTTCAATCCAGTAGCTTAAAAGAAGATCCTTGAGGTCTGAGAATCAATTCTCAGTGAAAGCACCAAAGTGTTAGCACCAAAATTGGTCACTAACCTCGTTGAGAAAGATTGTGTAGAGATATAAGTGATGAAGATAAATTGAACAATGAAGAATATGCTAATTTAAATGCAGAAAGTAAGGACACCGGATTTATAGTGGTTCAGCGTAATTGCCTACGTCCACTTTGAGGTTAAACTTTATTGCTCTTCTTAATTATTGATTACAGATACAATCCGTAGATCAAATGCTTGAATACAATTGCTAAGTAAAGAAGATGAGTTTTGAAAGTGGCAGAGTCTCCCCGGAGTTCTCGAAAAAAGGTCCTTTTCACTGTGCCCCTGCCCCTCTATTTATAGACAAAGGTGGGTTGGACTTCCCAAGCGGGCCTGGCAGCCGAACACCTTGGCCCAAATGGAGTGGTCACTGTGTGCCGAACCAAATAGGCTGAATGGTCGGATGCCGAACGAGGCGCTTGCTATGTGGGAAGAGTAGACCGAATAGCCATCGAAGTCGAACGTGCCTTCTGGCCGAACGAAGTATCTGGCTGAACGTGCCTTCTGGCCGAACGTGCCTTTTGGCCGAACAAAGCCCTTAGCCGAACGATGACTCTGGCCGAACGATGCCTCTGGCCGAACGTTGCCTGATGCCGAGCGCTCTTGGATGCCGAGTACTCCTAGATGCCGAGTGCTCCTGGATTCCGAACGCTCCTGGATGCCGAGTACCCCTGGGTGCCGAGTACTACGGGATGCCGAGTACTCCTGGATGCCGAGTACTCCTGGATGCCGAGTAACCCTGGGTGCCGAGTACTTAGTAGCCTGGTCAGAACTCCAGGAAACAAAATTGTAATGAAACGTAGTCATTTGACTAAAGGAAAAGGGAAAACCATTGTTTTGGTCGAGGTTAAAGGTTTTGGAAAAGGTGAATATAAAATTTTCACTAAGTGGATTTTTGAAAAGTTAATGAATTTGGGGCATTTTTCTTACTTTGCAATTTCGAGGACGAAATTCTTTTAAGGGGGGAAGATTGTAACGACCCAGAATTTCTGTCATTTGAAATTCAAATATTTAATTGATTTTAGATATTAACATGTAAGATTTGTAAGTCGAATAAATTTAATTTCGAATATAGAGATTTAATTGGATAATTAAATCGACAATTTAATATTTGAAATTGCGTAAATAATTGGAAATTGGATTAAATGTGAATAAAAATGATTTATAAAGTTATATTAAATCATATTGGAGTTAGAATGATGTTTGTAAACTTTTAAACCTGAATTAAAAGTTAAATTGTGATAATTGATTATTTTAATATTTAATTGACGACTAAAAATAGTCATTTTGCAAACAGTCTTGGATTTCGATGAAACTAGTTTCATCGGATCTGTAATGTTAAATTATTGTAAGGTTTCAAATTTCATGTCAATCGGACGTACGGTTTGTCCAGGGCAAGCTGAAACGCATAGAAATAGTTTTAATCGATTTAATTTTAAATTGATCATTTAATTCCGTAACTCGCACATATGATCGAATTATCTCCCGAAATACGTTCCATTGTGTTTGGAATGCGGGTTAAACCCTAGGAACATCAGCCGGCACGCTTCGTTTGGAGTTTGGACAATCTCGGATGAATAGTGTTTTGGCAATTTTTTTATATAAGGACCTAACTTTCTTCATTTTACACAAACCCTAGAGAACTTAGGTCAGCCGCCACTTAAAGTTTTAATGGCCGAAAACTTGTCTCGTTCTTCCACAATTTCTGGCAAATCCATTGACAATTAAAAAAAAAACCCAACTACAAACTTGTAGAGAACGTTGAGTACTTTGTGTTCAACGGTCACGATCATTTTTAGAGCTTTGGATCATCGGCAATTCTTGTTCAAAGGCCAGCGTTTCATCCACGTTTTTCAAGAGCATGGTGGGGCCGAGCTTCAAGATGTTTGGGGCGTGGGTGAAGGCGGCGTAGGGCTACTCGGTGGTGGTCCTTGATCACGTTCGAGGGGAGTATAGGTGGTCGCGTCATTCAATTTGTAGCGCGTGCTTTTGGGTTTCATTCACGTTCATTGACATAGGGAAGAAGAGTGTAGTCACGGCCCTGATCTCGTGATGTATAATCGAATGGCAGAGATCTATTTAAGGTTAAAAATAAAATAAAAGTGTGGAATTATTATATTATAAAGTCATGTAAACTTAAAAATGCTATATCTTTTTGATACGAGGTCCGTTTCGCACGAAACAAATTGCGTCAGGTTCGTATTGACGAGTACTACGCAATGGAGCTGGATTGGGATTGATTGGAGCTAGTTTTAATTTTGGGTAAAATTAAACGCGTGTTTAATTTTATTCAGAATAAAACACTGCAACTGCTATTGGAAGCAAGGTGAGAACTTCTCACTCAATCGAATTGTGTTTCGATTTAAATTTTGAATAGTTGAATTTAAAATTTCTTGATTGTGTGATTGAATGATGGTTGCTATCTATTGTATTGAAATAGACCCTATACGCCGCATATTAAGCGGAGGTTATTATATTAAAAACATATACCGCGATATTCCACCTTGAAGTGGAATTGGTATTATATATGTATTTGGAGTTGATTTCACGCATTATATAGCGGATGAGACCCTATTGCGCCGCATAATAGCGGATAGTATTTTATAAATCCCATATACCATGATATTCCACCTCGAAGTGGAATTGGTATTGTGCTAACATCTGTGGATGCAGGGAAACAGGGTTGAGGGATCCAACTGGATTCCTCAAACATTTGAATTTGTTTCATATGTTGTGTGTTGATTATTTATAATCTCCATGTGATTTTATTTGTGAATTGGAATTGTTGAAGGCTATAATTTAGCCGAATTTTTTTTTTGGTATCGTTGGATACCTGAAATAAATAAAATTGGATTTTCGAAATTCAAGTTGAAAATTTATCGAAAACTTTATTTTTGAGAATTGGATAAATTAAAAAGGAGTTTTAAAAGATAAAGTTATTTTTTTTAAACCATATTGAATAAAATTTCAAATTTTGGGAAAAAGGACTTAATAAATGGATTTCGAAAATATTATTTATAAGTTGAAGAATTTACTTAAAATTTGGATTTTTAAATAGATTTGAAGCGATAAAGAAATTTATTTTAAAAAGGAAATAATTTTGGAAACCCATTGGGAATTTATAAAAAGAAATTAATTGGTTATGGAAATTAATTAAGAATAATTAATTAAGTATTAATTATTAATTAAGAGTTAATTAATGATCAATTAAAGAATAATTTATTAAATTTTTTGTAATTAATTGATTTTTAATTTACCATAACTAGTAAAATTGATTTATAGAAATTTATCTGATTTAAATTAATCAGATGATTAAATTGATCCTATCTATGGATGTTTGGATTACATTGGATGTTGAATTTTTGATATCTCAAATATGTGATGCTTTGTGATATATCCTGATTTGTGTTGTGATCTGTAATTTGTTTATCTGTGATATATATATATATATATATATATATATATATATATCTATGATCTGTGAATAAAAGATAAGCGTTATAGTTTATACCGCTTATCAAATATATTGTTATATTTAATCTGTGATGGTTGAATGTTGTTGCACTATTGTGTTAAACCCCTGGACTACACCATACACACACAAATGTGGATTTCACGTGGAAATCGGTTAAGTCACGGATTTTTGACAATTCTAAAGATTGGATTTTTGAATCCAAATTAGTTTTGGAATTGGAATTGAAAGTTTTTTTAAAAAAAGTGAGTTTCAAAAATAAGAGTTATTTTAAATAACTTAATAAATTGAAATTTGAATAATTTGATTTAAAAAATTGAATTCAATAATTTGGGAATTTTGGTTTAAAAGATTATGCAAGTATAAAAGGTGTTTATATGGGGTTTTTTAACCATTTAAAATATGGTTTTGGAAATTTAAATTTATATTCGAGTTTTATACTTGGACGGCTTTAACCTGTGTAATTGTAACCAGGTTTTTCCCAAAACGAAAACTATCTGTTTTTAGATAATAATAACTTTCATAAAAAGAAAGGACTTCCAATTTGTATCGAAACATTTCAATTTGAAATAAAATTGTAAATAGTTTGGAAAAACTATGAATTGACCTTTGTGAAGATGATTAAGCTTTATTTTGAAATCAAAGAAGATTTAAAAAAGGTGTATCTTTTATATTATAAAAGACTTGAATTGTGAATAGTTTTGAAAGCTATAAGTTAAAAATTTTAATTTAAAGATTTAATGGGTTAATCCAATTGAAATGGAAACTGATTTGGAAATCTGTGAATGAATCTTTGTGAAACTGGGTAAACTTTGTGAAGTGAATCTTTTTGTTTAAAGATTTGGAATGGTAATTTGTTTAAACCATTTGGAAGAAAAGTTTTGGGTAATATGTTGTGACTTAATTGAAATCCCAATATTCATATGTTTTAAAATATTATGCTCACTATTCGGATTAGCCGGGAGAGGACCTTTGTGTCATATAACCCATTCCGAATTAGTGATACGACGATATGGATCGCATTGAAGACCGGTGGTGAAGACCGGGTATTTGTGAAAACGATAGGATGACCTATCGATTATCTCTGCACCGTTAGCTATGGTATAGAGATCTCCTTTGTGATGGGAAGTTCGATCGGGATTGTGAATACCCGGATTGCCAAGGCTTCTTCAGAAGTGCCTTCGGTTCTGTTCGAACCCGGAACAGACTTGTATGGTTACATGTCTGACATTACATTTTGAGATATAAAGCTGATTTCTTTCAAATACATTTCTGTTGGTGGCGGAGAATTTATTCTCTTAGTTTAACACCCTTCTCTGAGACGTACGAGCTCAGAGGTTATGTATTTGAAGGTTATCAGTGATATACTCCCAATTTGGTAATGTGACATGCTGAGTGCTGTTGTGTGATGATCATTGGTTGATCATTTGTGATTAAAGCATTGCTTTGTGCCAAAGTATAGCTTTGTGGACGAGACTTCGTCAGACCTCACACCCCGGAAATGGTCAAAATAGGAATGATGCGGCAAGGTTATGAGGGTCGCTCCTTTTAGGGTATGTCATTTCCTTCTGGAAAAGGGTGGTATCAGGTATGGAGCCCTGGTATTTAACCTATGTGGTTACTCCAATCTCATTTACTGTGTGATTGTTGTTTTGTTGAGGCGCCTCGGATAAAGGTCCCAAAGGACCGGGGGGTGGCATATTCGTGTAGTAGTTACCTAGTGTAAGAGGTAACCTGGCCTTTATTGGCAGAGAGCAGGTTGACTCTCGGGACGTCCTGCTAGAGGCGTACCCATTGGCAGTAGGAAGTTCCTTAGCCTGACCATTTGTTGGAAATCCAATCAAACAATACGAGCCCTGTACGGTTGTAATTGTATAACCTGCCATGGAATATGGTGGTAACATGCTATTGAACATGGTAGCTATAGTAGGCATAAGTGCGAAATGCCTATGCTGGCTAAGATTAATATTATACTTTCGAAATGTTTTCTGCACTATGCACTAATAATAATATTTAAAAGAATTTGCATAGTAAGCATGTTTGACTATCATAAGGAGAAATCTCCTCCAATTCTGCGTTTGCATTGTGTGTGTGGCGGGAGGCCTTATAGTAGTTTCATTTTCCAAAAACATTGCGGATTCTTTTCCTTTGTATTCCTTTGTGTAAATAACTGTTTTTAGTTCTCACACCAGTCCCATGACTGACCTGGAGTTTATTGTTCCCTTCCTAACTCTGGGTGCCCATGATTTTCCACACGGGCAGCCTAGAGTCAGGTTATCAGGTCATTCTGGAATTCAGAATGATGTGGAGCTCAAGAGGCAAGCTGGATGGCGAGACGTATCACTTGTATATGATATATTTTTTTATTCTGCTATGTAGTCTGTATGGGGACAGGTTTATATAACTGTCCATTGATGTATTGTGTTGTATATTGACTCTAATGATGTGATGTAATGTATAAAATGATATAGTTCTTGATTTAAAGATTATTCATCTATCTATTATATGTTATTCCGTTGCGAATGTGAGTTTCTGCTATTGTTTCGGTTGCCTTTTCTTTTTCTTCTTTTTCTTCTATCTCTTCTTTTTAACCCTAACAATTCGGTTTTCCGGCATTCGTTTGTGCGACATTTGATACAGTGGACGTATTGATGTCGATTTTCGGAAACCATAAAAACCTAAATGTTACAATATGTATCATTCTAACTTTTTTCTTAGTTATCCTTCAGACACAGGAATGGGTGATAGGGTGTCTGGTTCACTTTGCAGGTACTTATGTCTTCAGATTTCAAGATTTCGGTGAGTGGTCATCAGAGTAGAGTTTTCCTCTCAGGATCACTAGCAGTTCCACAGAGATTGGTCGTTGTCATCTCCATTGTGGCGTACTATTTTCAGGAGGATCTACTTTTCTGCTTGGCACTTCTTCCTTTTATACAGAGTCTTCAGAGTGGATCTTCCATTCAGCATCACATTCACTTCCACATCAGAGTAGTTGCTTATCCATTCCTCCAGATCCAGATGCATGGAGCTTCCTTCTTAGTTTGTGATGACATCCAGTATTTTTAGGCTTTTCTTTTGTTTTTTAGGTACTTCTAACACCTTAATATCGGGTGGTGGCCATGCCGGAACTCGATATCGGGGTGTGATGGGTGGTGGCCTTGCCGGAACTCATCTTAGGGGCACCTGAGTTTATTTGATACTTGTAATTAGTTTTATTACCTGTCAAGCATGTTGGCAGCGCCTTATTATTGTGATATATATAGTTGCATGTGTGCTCTCCTCTATTTATAGAGGATCACACATTTTTCTCAAAAAAAGGCTGTAAGGATGCAACCTAGAAAGATAAAATGTTAAGTAACCAAGTACCTTTGAATTTAATGGAAATTTGAAAATAACACTTTTAAAGACAAAAATTTTGGGATTTGATACTTTAAAAGTTTAGAGGCTTTAATTTTTGAAATGGAATGATAAATACAAAACCAAACTTTCAAATGTGGAGTAGATAGGAATCATTTCCTAGGTGTGACGGAAAAAGTGTAAGGTGATGAAGGAGATAGCAGTGACTACTTTTAGAAGTAATAATAGAAGTTTCTGTAAGGTATATAGGACAGTAGTCAGAACCTAGGATTGTTGCTTCATGTGTGTAGACTATAGAAGAATAGTAAAGTGATATTAGTAAGATGGTAAGACACACATGGTTGAGGATGTATATTCTTGATTTTGGAGGAACTTGGGAGGAGCATCTTCCCTTAGTAGAGTTCGCTTATGATAATAGCTTTCAGACTAGCATTGGAATGGCACTTTTCGAAGCTCTTTATGGAAGACCGTGCAAGTCGCCTTCGTGTTGGTTAGAGTCTACAGAGAGATTGCTATTTGATCCCGACATGGTTAGAGAGACTTCGGAGAAGATTGATTTGATTAGGAAAGAATAAGTACCTCTTATCCACATCTCTTTGATAATAAATTTTGAATTTCCTATTTCCATCTTTAGTTTTGAATAGGTTCTTTCCTTTATTATCCTTTGGGAGGGTAGAACTTAGAATTTAACTTATGGATGGTAGGATTTGATGTAAACATGTTATTAGAACATGTTATGTATGATGGATACTATTGGTTGCTAGTGGTTGCCCATGGATGCATATACTTAGACTAGGCACTATTAACTCTTAGGGATCGGCCTAACTAGAACACCAGAGCATATGCATATGGATGTGTGCTCATTTGAATTGTTATTTTATTTCCATGGTTGCTAATAATGGATGATTATTATATGATTGTTGCATTTGGATGATGATTGTAGCACGCATATAGAACTATCAGTTACCATTAGGAAACTTGCATACATTTGGATACATAGCACGGACATGATTGCATAAAGAGGAGGTCGACTGAATCAGTAGACGGCCTAATCTTTTGCATTAGTTAGGGACATTGACTCCACACTATTTGCATATATATCATAAATTGTATCAGAAAAGCTTAAGGACAATGGATGTAATGGATGATGGTTGAGTAGTTGGTTGTAGAATTTGGATGAAAATATTTATTTCATTCTTCTATCCTTAGAGATTTCGGGGACGAAATCCTTTAAGGAGGGGAGAATGTAACAACCCGAAATTTAAGCTATAATAATTAATTAACGAATTAATTAAATAATAAAATAACTTTGTGAAATTATCAGAATTGAGCCACGGGAGTTGCATCATTGTTTCCGTGGTAATTTTCTGGTCAATTTCCATATATAGATTGTCAAAATCCGAGCTAAAACAAAGGAGTTACGAATTAAACAAGAAAACAAAGAAAAGAAAAAATATATAATAGAGTAGGTCAACCCTTGGGTCGACCCTCCCAATGGCTAGGTTGACCTACCATGTGCAAAGGTCAACCTAGCGGTCGACTCGCCTTGTGTTTTGGACATTAAATCATCCAGATGCAAATATGACATGTTTTTCGATTTCTTTTGCATCTCGTGCATCTGTGCTTCCATCTGACGGTTCCCATCGAACCTATGACATGGTTGCGCTATATTTAATCTTAAAATCCAACGGTCTAAGATCCACAAGTGACACTATAAATAAGATCCTAGGCTTAGCTATTTTTATCATCATTCAGATTTTCTCCATCTAGATTCAATGCCTGAGACTGGACTATAAAAGGAATATTTTTCCAAGGAGAAGATCTTTTTAATTAAAATATTTATACACTAGAAGTGGATTCGGGAAGGCCAAGGAAAAGAGCTAAGGACCACAGGTGAGTGTTTAAGTAATTATTTTAGATTTTTAAGTAATTTAAAATAATAGAGTTTCCAATAGTTGTAGTTTTTCTATAATTTTGGGATAACCTTTATGCAAGTTTATTTACAGTTTATTTTTAAGTAACTTTTAGACTTGCTTCCAGTCTATTTTCTTTTAGCTATTCTACTTCAGTTATTTGCGATTATTTACTATTAATTATATTTTTCCCAATTATTTACAGTTATTTACAGTATTTGCAGTTATTTACTGTTATTTATATTTTATTTACATCTATTCTACGTTGGGATTTGTTCTGTAGATGTTAGTTCTTTTTAATTCCCCTTTTACGCGAATGGAATAATTAATAGAGAATAATTTGCTAATATGGACTAAAATATAAGAACACTGAATTTACAAAAATTGGATGCATAATAAAAAGAACTGTAATAAATTGGACATAGACTGAAATATGCGAATTTAAGACATTTGGAAGCATAGTTATAACATGTAATTATAACTAAAAAGAGAAAACAGAAGAAATAGCACAAGAAGCTTATTTTTTAAAATTAGACCTTGGGTTAAGTTAATAAACAAAGTTATAACACATAGGTTATAATTAGTGACAACAGAAAAAGCTTATTTTAGAACTTATATTTAAGTTAATAAGCAAAGGTAGAAATAGGACCCGTACTGGCAGCATTCCCCTTGGGACACGCTTATGTTGTTTAGCGTAGATAAGTGGTCAATAGTTAGACGTTCAAATTAGGGGATTTGCATAAGGGGCGCAACTAGATTTTGTTTGTTAGGACCCGTATCGGTAGCATTCCCCTTCAGTCAGGAACTGGTGGTTCTCACAACACACGGAGGTTAGGCTGGGCACGCTTATGTTGTTTAGGGTAAATAGGAGGTCCAAAGAGGGAGCAACAAGTAGCGCGAGCCTAACGGTGGTCGAGCGTGCGACCTCGGTGCAGGGAGAGAAGTTGCTATTGAGTTCCAAGCGCTAAACAAGTGTCTTTTGTTGTGGGACACACAGGATGGGACTAGCCCGCAGTAGGCACAACAGAGATAGAAGACCGATCAAAGGGCAGAATTAGGACTTCTGCTTAATTAAACTAGGATTGGGATTTCAGCCTAATCAAAGCAGTTTTAGAGAAGTGAAAACAATCCAATCGAACTATCTAAGCAAAGCAAACGGTTAAACCGTATTTTATTCCAGCTTTATCTTTTCCTTTATTTGCTTTTATACTAGAACTGTTGCAAAGCCTATTATCTTTACCTTAATTAAGAATACTAGTAATTAATTTCACTCACCAGACTTTTAGTCTGACTCACTCATCTATTCTCCCCTTTTTCCCCTATAGGCCAGCAGAGGCAGGGACAGTGATTTCGGATTTTCTTGGAGATTCAACTGCGGAGTTTTTCTTCATCTATTCTTCTTCTTTTCAGTTTTCATTTGGATTTTATGTATGAGTACTATTTGAGAGGGATGATTTTGTACTCTGATATTGTGACTGAGATGGTATTTTTCATGAGACATATGTATTTGGTACTTTGAGACATATTCTAGTTATGGCTTATTTTATGAAGTTTAATTTTTAAATTAGTTTTTGTTTAAATGTTTCCACTATTTTCATTTAATTGTCTTGTGAATCTTAGTCTCTGTAAAGTTTTAGCTATACCTACAACGCACCACATCTTTTAATGTGCCCTTTTTGGGTACTAAGGGGTGTGGGGTGTTTCAACCTGTACTTCCACTCAACCCATTATAGTCTTTCGATGGACACTGGACCACGATTTATCTATAATCAAGGTGGAATTTCCATATTGAAGATCAACTTTATTCTCAAGTCAAGAGAACTAAGTAATTTTGTCACATCGATATTTTTTGTTTGACCTTAGTTATATTAACCAACAAAAACTATTGAATGGGTCATTCCATAATTATCTAATAACTACCAATATATAACCCCTTGGTATCCCCAGTAGTCATGAGTAACACTCCGCCCAACATTTGTTGAGCGCTACATAATCTAGTCTTAACGGTTGTATAAATATCTAGTTTTGACACATCTTAACTAGGAATATTTAAAGCAATATTTTAATTTTATTGTGATAAATTACTCATGATTACAACACTTTATAACTACTATCACGAAACATACCATTTATGGATTTTCTATTAAATATTATTTTAATTAAATTTTATTCCTTAAACCTAATTTGGGTGTCTTATAGTTCCACTATATTTAATTAAATCATATTAAAATTTTGATTTTTACTTTATTAATTAAATAATAGATAATTAATTTTATTAATTATTTAATTAACATTTTAATTAATTTAATTTAAACTTCAACTAATGAATTTTAAATTATTCCTTTTTAATAATTTAAAGATGAATATAGATTATTACATCTATAATGGTTTATACATATATCAATACACATGTATATAAGTTTTTAATTAACTTTTAATTAATTTAATTGATTAAAATAATTTTTGATTAAAATAATATTAATTAAGAGCAAAAAATTTAAAATATATTTTCAAAAATTCTCCAAGGTCAAAAACCAATTTGGGCCTTTATATTAGGGATAACTATCGGCATTATTTCATCATTCGGGCCATGTAAATGGTTAAGTAGTGTAGAGTACTTGATTACCCAAAATCAATCCTTCGACTAACTCTCTATACACCCTACTAAATGGGTAAGTTTTGATTATTTAGCCATAACATTGCTAATTCAAACTACATGGACATTTTGGTTCTGATAAAGGAACCGAGCTTATCAGATGTGGATTAAATGGGTGAGCTTCAAAAAATTTCCATTTTGATCTTAGTTGAGTCTATAAAGCCTAATTGGATCCAATCTAAAATATTTTAAATAAAATATTTATTTTATTTAAGATATAAAATATTTATTTTGATTTAAATGTACGAGATTATCAAATACACCCATATGTGTAACATTTACTACTTAAAGTTAATTTAGAGAAGGAAAACTTTAGTTTCTCTCTCTAAAACTTAAGAAATTAATTGGGAGAAGATTTTGCTTTAATTAGAGAGAGAAAATTTTCATTTCCCTCTCTTTAATTAAATTAGTTGATTTATTACATGTTGTTGAGCCTAAAAATGGCACAACACCCATAACAACTGATGGACACGTAAATGTGCATGTTTTTTTACTTCCATATTTAATTGAATTTAGTTAAATAAATGAGCATATATGGTGTGTTAACATGTTTAAACCAAAATTCAAATTACTTTCAAATCACCATTTATTCATCTTCATATATAGGCAAAATGGTCATTTTTGTGGATGTTAATTTTAGAAAATTTAGTTGGATATTTTTAACGTTGTTTTGTAGGAATTTAAGTAAAAAATGAAAGGGACTTCACGGAAAATATGCATGCACAAGAGTAGAAAAAAATGTAGATGGAAATAATTCATTTCATGCATCATGGAGGACCGCACCTACCCACTTACCCTAACCTACAATCAGAAGCTAATGCACAAGTTAGTGGAGGTTAAAGCTACATTCATACTTGATGATGGATTAATTAGAGGCTAATGATAACTTGGTGACCACACTTCCTCAAGGGTATTTTGGGTAGTTCCTAAAAATATGATTAGGGTTTCCAAACATGTATAAATACCCCCATATGTTCATGTAATTAAGCTCTTAGCCCCCTCTTTAGTTAGTTTAGTTCTAGGCTCAAAAATAAAACAGAAACCCTCTTTTCTTATTCATATCTACTTAGCCATTTTCTTCTTTCATGTAATTTTCTTTTTTATGCAATTTTAATTTATTCTCTTTTCTATTTACATGCTTTCTTTCCTTCTATGTTAGTAGTTTAGATTTATTTATGCAAGTAGATTAGCTTTTATTTTATTTTATTTTAATTAGCTCTCTTTTTAATTAGCTCTCTTTTTAATTAGCTTGCATTTTTTCTCTTGTTTTTGTTTCATGTTGAATCCTACATTTGCTGAGTTGATAACAAATATGAGAGGCTAATACCCTTCAATTTAGGGGTAACGAAGCTCTCTTAATTATGTAGATTCAACATTTTGATAACTTGTGATCTCTTTTTGTGCTTAATGGAAATGTTTGATGTGGTTAAACTTTTTTATTTTAGCTTTGAATTTGATAGCCTATGACAACAAATAGCTATGCTTAAACAAACAAAACACAAATTACCTCTTCATCTACATATGATGTTGGTAATGAAGTGATTTTAAAATCAAAATTTGATGATCTATATTTTTAATCAATAGTTAATAGATCATGCTTAAAATAGATTTTGTTTTCTAGTTCACTGTCAATTTTCATGAGAGTTAGCAAATGGTTTAGTGGGTGTGTTATAAGTTGATGGTTTATGTTGAGCTAATTAATAGCACAAATGGGTCATACTTATAATAAACACATCAACTAAATTCATTAATAACTAAAAGAGAGATCATAATTTCATATATGTTGATTTATATGATCTTGAGAAAGAAGTTACCTTTAAATTGCCTTCAAACTCTCATATTTTTATCCATTTTATTTTGCTAGTTTATTTACTTTTTTTAGCCAATCACAACTTCAAATCTTGGTTTAATTTGATTGAATAAAAAAATTTAAAATCTAAACAATTCCCTGCAGATCGACCCATACTCGCTACGTACTAAAATTGTATGTCGTGCGCTTGTGGTTAATTTTTATTTTAAATTTTTCGGCTATTTTCTAATCTGATGGAAAATTAGTCGTTAAACAAGTTTTTGGCGCTGTTGCTGGGGAATTTGATTTTATTTTATTTCTATTCTTCGAATTATTTGTTTGATTTAATTTTGTGTTAATTTTTTGTGTGAATTGCATTTAAAAAAAATTGTGTTGTGTGTTTTTTGTAATTTTTTTTCATTTTGTGTGTGTGCCTATTGTTTTTCTAGTTGAATTTGCATTTGCATTTTTTTTAAAAATATACACAATTTTATTCCAAAAA
Source organism: Allium fistulosum (assembly GCA_030737815.1). Taxonomy (NCBI): domain Eukaryota; kingdom Viridiplantae; phylum Streptophyta; class Magnoliopsida; order Asparagales; family Amaryllidaceae; genus Allium; species Allium fistulosum. The sequence continues at coordinate 365,401,823 of CM060906.1, forward strand.
GAAAAAAATATTCCATTTCAAGTTTTTTGTTACATTTTCAATTTACATCAACCCAAAACATTGCCGTCATAATTTTTCTGTTTACATTTCAACTTCTATTACAACTTACATCTCTGTTTTACATTTCACTACAGTTACATTGAACCTACTGACATACAATATCTCCTGCATCATCAAAGCAACTTCCTTCACATCTGGTTCCTTCACATATACCAGTATTCATCAACTACATCCATCTATCTGCCTCGCAAACAATAGTTCAACTTCCCTACATCATCACTATAGCTAAAACTCTACTACACACTTCCTTCTAGCCACAGAACTATGCCATACTTCACAAAACTATCGTACTACCATAATTCTTACTTCCTCCCCTGCAATACACATCAACTTGCCAATGAACTTGAAAATAAAATCTATTCTATGAATGATCTATTCACTATTGATTAGAAATATAGATCATCAAATTTTGATTTTAAAATCACTTCATTACCAACCTCATATGTAGATGAAGAGGTAATTTGTGTTTTGTTTATTTAAGCATAGCCTATTCGGTGTCAACAACATAGGCTATCAAATTCAAAGCTAAAACAACAAATTTTAACTACATCAAACATTTCCATTAAGCACAAAAAGAGATCACAAGTTATCAAAATGTTGAATCTACATGATTAAAAGAGCTTCATTACCCCTAAATTGAAGAGGTTTAGCCTCTCATATTTGTTAATAATTCAACAAATGCAGAGTTCAGTATGAACCAAAAACAAGAGGAAAAATACAAGCTAATTAAAAAGAGAGCTAACTAAAATAAAATAAAAGCTAATCTACTTGTATAAATAAATCTAAAATACTAACGTAGAAGGAAAGAAAGCATGTAAATAGAAAAGAGTGAATTAAAATTGCATAAAAAAGAAACTTACATGAAAGAAGAAAATGGCTAAGTAGCTATGAAAAATAAAAGAGAGTTTTTGTTTCATTGTTGAGCATAGAACTAAACTAACTAAAGAGGGGGCTAAGAGCTTAATTACATGAACATATGAGGTATTTATACATGTTTAGAAACCCTAATTATATTTTTGGGAACTACCCAAAATACCCTTGAGGAAGTGTGACCACCAAGTCATCATTAGCCTCTAATAATCCATCATCAAGTATGAATGTAGCTTTAACCTCCACTGACTTGTGCATTAGCTTCTAATTATAGGTTAGGGTAAGTATGTAGGTGGGGTCCTCCATGATGCATGAAATGAATTATTTCCATCTTCATTTGTTCTCGACTCTTGTGCATGCATATTTTCCATGAAGCCTCTTCCATTTATTACTTAAATTCCTATAAAAAAACATTAAAAATATCCCAAGTAAATTTTCTAAAATTAAATCATGCACAAAAATGACCATTTTTTCCCTATATGAAGATGAATAAATGATGATTTGAAAATAATTTGAATTTTGGTTTAAACATGTTAAAACATCTTATAAGCTCATTTATTTAACTAAATTCAATTAGTATGGAAGTAAAAACATGCATATTTACGTGCACATCAAATACCCTTACACTTGTCTTTTTATTCGTCCTCGAATAAACTAAAACTAAGACAAATCCATTTTCGTAGGGAGCACGATTACATTGAGCGTATGCAACAAGCCGTTAAATCTCTAGGTGTCACCGGTAGGAATAGTGTTGTCTCATGAGGGTTTTCAGCAGATACTACATATAAAATCCAAATGCAATATGAAAAATTCCTAAAAGCAAGATTTATTTACAATGACATGAATGCAAGTTGTTAAAATATTTACAAATGGAGAATTTACTTTTAAATTGACGCGAATAAGTTAAATATAAGTTTTGGTCATTATCAAGAAATTTAAGTCCATTTACTTATCAAAATTTCCAACAAAAATTAAGTTACCATAACAAATAGACTCACTACGCCATAGATGGCCTATTGCAACGAAATTACAAGGTGTTGCTAGCTACAATGTAACGATAGCTATGCTGATTTTTGTCTATTGCAACATTCACTTCAATGTGTTAGCATGGATATCAGCAAAATGTTGCAGTAGCTATAAATATATTCAAATTAATAAAATTAATAAAATTTTACACCTCAGCGATCCACACCATCATTTAAAACAAAATCTCAACCATCAATCCACACCTTAGCAATTTCCATTTCCCGCTTTACTTTTCTTTCTCGTTCCTCTCTGTGTGAAAATTAGGGCATGCGATTTTACTTTCTCGTTCCTCTCTGTGAAAACTAGGGCACGCGATTCTAGTTGCTTTGATGCTTTGATTGATCGAATCTAGTGTGAGAAACGTTCATGGTAGCTTTCTCCTTCGTTCTCCTTGATTGATTGCTCGAATTGCTTTGACTTCGTCGTCGGGTGCGATGTGATATTATTTGGTATGTTTTCTGCCTTCTGGTTTACTTGATTATTCTCGATTTTGGTTACACTCGCACGCTTTTGCCGATGATGAATTAGGATTTATTTATAGGCCTTATTTCCTATAATCTCGAGTTTAATCTTTCTGTTGGACTTTGAGAAATCTGGTATGTTGGATTGCGATGATGTATTGGTATGTTGGATTTTGGTTCACTGGCTTGATTTTGCTTTGCCAATGATGAATTGCGATGTGATATTATTTAGTATGTTGGATTTTGGTTCACTGGCTTGTTTTTTATTTCTGATCTGAGCTTGTTAGCTCCTTTCTGCTGCATTTGTTAAACCAGAACTTGAACCTATGTTAAACTTGTTCACATACCTTTGTACCTTGCTGCATTTGTTAAACCAGAACTTGAAGTATTTTTATTCTGCTGTCCTCTTGAAAACTGCTTCACTTGAAAACTTCTGCATTTTTGAAAATCAGAACTTTGAAAGTGATCTTTGGTTTTCTAAAACTGTTGACTAATCTGAACATTGAGTTTTGATTTCCACGATATATACAAACATATGTGTGTTAAGCTTTGTTGGTTTTGCTTGGTTTGGACTGAACTGGTACCATGCTAACCTTGTTCTTTAACATGAACTGATGCTCCAAGTCCTCTGTATATCATATTACTGCCTATGTTTCTCTTGTACATGCCTGATGCATTCACTGTTTTTGCTTGATGGGCTGCCTATGTGTACTGCTGTGTTTCTTGCACTGGCTTGTCTACATTTTGTTGAACCTGGTTCTTGTTTGTTTTGTTGGTTGCTTGGCCCTGAGTTGAATCCAGTCGATGACTCGGGTTTAACCTTGTGCCATGTCCATTTTTTTGGTTTGTCTACATATCTGGCTGCACTTGAGTATGAACTTGCACTTGAGTAGTTGCACTTGAGTAGTTTCTTGTACCAAGCCTTATGATGCATGTATGTTCATCCATGTACATGCATTTCTTGGTCATGTTATGTTGCTTGCTGTGTTGAGTACTACTTTGTGCACTTGGCTTCTCCTTTGTGCATTTTTGCCTGAACTGTAGCTTGTTGTCTTCCATACTGTCTTGTATCCATGTGTTGCATTCATGTTTGGCTTATGCACTTGTGAACAGCTGGCTTGTGCACTGTTTTGCTGCTGCACTGGTTGACTAGGCCCTGAGTTGAATCCAGTCGATGACTCGGGTTTGACCTTCTGCCATGTCCATTTTTGTGGGAATTTTCAATCGTCCATGAGATAAAAAATGGGAAACGGCCTTGTGATATATGCAGTGATACACTGTGTATATCACAGGTTGTCCGTGCAAATTTTTGGTCCCTGTCAGAAAAAAAATATGAAAAGAAACAACCCAAATACCTGAGGCAAATAATATAACAAAAATATTTTCATTTTCTGTTCGAGTTAAATATTATTTTCTACTGCTTTTGAATTATATGTGACAGGTATTGAAGACTGGACAGCTGGATACAAGCTTGAAGACAGAGTCAAATCAAATGTGCATGAGTGTATGAGTGCATGAGCTGGAAGACAGGTTTCAAAGAAGGCTCGATCTTCCGAAATCGGATGAATCAGGCGGTGCCCGCCGGGACTGCGGGGCCCCGGACCCCCGTCGGCGCTGTGCCCGGACCCGCTACTCTGGTCGCCTTCGGCTCGGCACTCGGCTCGTCATATATTTGTCAGTGTCGGTGTCTGTATAAATTGAAACTGCATATGTAATGAGTGAACTGAGTGATGTAGCGAGGAATATCTGTATATGTGAATATCAGTGTTATATATCATTGAATTGTAAAATAGTGGAGTCGGGAATTTGTACTATTTCAAATGTTGAAATAAAATATTTATTTAAACAAATTACTGTTTGAATATCAAATTCTGTGCAATAGCATTTTATTAAATAAATATTTATTTCTATTAAAAAATCAAATATGCTCTACGTTGTGGGCCCCATAAATTCAGAAAGTTAGTATCTATAGCAACATTTTGGAATGTTGCTATAGACACCTATGGATGTTGCTATAGACCCAAATAGGGTTCTATTGCAATAATATTACTTATGTTGCCTTAGATAGTCAATGTTGCCTTTGAGGTCTAAGGCAACGGCAAAAATTGCATCACCCGAAAAGTGTTGCCAAAGACCTATGGCAACATTTTTTGGGCCTGACCCAACATTTTTTTTGTGTTGCAGAAGGCCATTTATGGCGTAGTGACTATAGTTTGGCTAATTGTTTCGAGTGATAACACAATGTAACTATGTAATGGATCCTTAGTTGGTTATCGAAGTTTTTCAAAGTGGTATTTTCATTTCTTCTGAATAACAAATTGAATCAAATAAGTGAAAATAGTGCTTGGATTTCAATTGCTTACTCTCTCTATTTTTGAATTTTTTTATTGATATTAACAATATTTACATATGCCTAACTCAGAAAACTAAGGCCAGATATATTACCCATGTACTGCCTTGCGGGTTTACGTTTGGGGAATACAGAGCGTGGCGAGTGAACACACAAGTGTGTACATATATCGACTGTAAGCATTATTAATAAAAGAATTTTTATATACATACACCTAACTCCGATAAATTGAGGCCAGACATACCAATCATGCAGCAACCTGAAATAAAGGAAGATCTAGCAGAAAACAGTTAGTAAATAGAGAAAAGACTAAGATTTTTAAAGTGGTTTGGTAATTCCTAGCCTATGTCCAGTGTGGTTTTATTAATTTATGGATTGTAAGTCATTTGTATATGGGTTTGATAAGTTCTTACAGCCTATAACAGCCAATAATGACCTTTCTTAGTGACTACAGTGAGAGGAGATAGAAAAGAGAACAAAAAAGTCAAAAGTCCTTCTCCAAATGCCATAGTTGTTGTATTTATAGGGAAACCATCCAGTAGAGTTGCCAGAACCCTATATACTAAAGTCTTATTTCACATCCAAAATAGCAGGAGGGGAAGGCAGGGTCCCTAGAGAAGAAATACAGCTCAGTACCGACTAAAAGCGGTCTGTACCTACCTATTATTTGGATAGGGAATCACTCCTCCTTCCCTCGTTTGGTCTTCCATCCCTGATCCAATAGGTTTCCTTGGAGATCATGCTGATTTTGAGAGGTTCTGATATTACTTGTACTTGTCTGCTTTCCTTCAAAACTTTCTTAGAATTGTTCGCCTATTCCTTGAGAAATGGATTTCATGATGATCACTTAAGCCATCTATCCATGTGCCATAGTGGGAGGCGCCCCTATGGGACAGATAAAGTGCTCGGTATCGACTAGAAAATGGTCGGTACAGAGTTGTTTACTTAACTCCAATTGTGCTCCAAATCCTCAAGTCCATTCCGATGATTCTTCCAAGCAATTTCCTAAGTCCATGAATCGTTTTGTCTTTATACTGACGTCCATATTAGTTTGAAAGCCTGCTTGGTCACAAAGCCGAATAATACATGTCATCCAAAGTATGCTTCTATTGGAAATAAAGCATGCTCCGGAACAAGACAAACATTCGCCATCACTCATATATATCCGTTGGTCTTCCAAGAGAAGCTTCAAAGCATTATCCCTATTCCGTGAATATCCGTTCAACTACTTTAAGTAGTATAAATTTTGTTCTCGGCACTAAGGACAAGGTTTACAGTCTGGAGATTGTTCCATGCCTTAGCTTGATATGCACCATCCTTTTCCAAATTTTCAGCCAAGAATTCATGTAAGTACTGAGCTGTTCTACTCAGTATAGAGTCCTTTTGCCTAGTCACCAAGTACTATATATATATATATGTAGTACTTACAAAAATTTCCCTCACTTCACTTTTTACTTCTACTTTTCACGCCCGGGTTCCTACCATCGAGATCTTGCTTTCCAAGCCTGCTACCAACCTCTTTCCAAAGCATCCCTCCACTGTGAACCAATCGCCATCGTCCTCCTAACGCTGTCGCCGTCTACTTGAAGATGTCGTTGTCACAAGATACATGCCTCGACTATCATCGCTCATTCCGAAGGACTTGTCACCGACCTCCTTTGCTTTCTAAACAAATCCAGATCTTGGTCAACCAAAGTTAGTGGAGCCTCCATTTTGTAACGATCAATGTTGGCGGTGGTGATTCAGATGGTTCTAATAAGGGGTTGGTCAAAGCAAATGTTAGGTTATCCTAGGGTATTTCTTGGGTCTGACTTAGGAGGAACTCTAGTTCTACCTTGGGTATACTCGGGTTGTTCCTGTGGAGTGATTAGTTGCCTTTACCCTAAGCTTTTTTCATTTTGAAGTTCTTTGGCTAACCCCTATCAACACTTAGTCAATCTATCATCATTTGAATGTTAATAGGACGATTCTATCTTAAAGAATGGTCATATTGAACATGTCCCAATTATTGAATTATTCCACTGCAAAAAATATCCTATCACTGCACTTCCAGTGTTCCTGCAAAAGAAAAACTTTTGCATCGCACCAAACAGCAATTCCATTATTGATTATCTGATGATAACGGGTAAGATCTGATGATAACGGGTAAGATCTGATGCATAGTTCAATCATATGGCTTGGCTCGTTTTCTAGCATCAACATGGAATGGTTCGTTCATTGTACATATGGCATTGGACTCACGCTATATAGATTGACAATTTCACTTGTCTCGATCGACATTTAGAAGCTGATTGGTCAACACACATCAAGATCCATTGGATTCTAAACGTTAGTCACACGGGTTTGAAAATTGAATAAATTCAAGGTAAAACACAATACCATAATAAAAAATTAGATTTCCTATCTATAATGACTCGCTATTCCCACAAATTCCATACTAGCATTAGACCATCAAATCCTATCGAAGCTGGATCTACTACTACTTAGGCTTTATCTCCTATGACTTTAGGCCTAGGCATTCAATTACTGTCGAATTGCAAAGAATGGTAGTTCCAGTAGAACCAATTCAAGAACAGCCTCCTCCTTTTAACGAGAATATTGGCTTGAGAGTTCTGGATGATCCACCTAAACGGGTGCCAACAATTCTAACTTCAAAGATGCTCAAAAATATATGTCAATAACATGAGATCCCTTAAAGTGATTTCCTACTCCCGATGCAAACCAAATAAGCGCATGATCCTCCAATGGGTTATGCAGCATGCAATATATAAGTGTGTGCTTAGGCGACATTGTACTGCTTTTCAATCTTTTTGTGTACATGATTCTCCAAGAACATAGTTTAGCTCCGCCCCAAGTTCATCCTAATGGATATGCACTACTGAGTTCCTTATATATGCTATTTATGAACCAATTTCAATGACCTTCAAACTTCGAAGAACTAACTTACATCATGAGTTTCAAACATCGATGCAATTCGCTATCTTTCATGATCATTTAGACTTAGGGTCGTTGCAACATCATTAATGAGCTCTATAATAAACGCTAGTATTTCAAGTACAAGTACTTTTTTGTCTGACGCCATACGGCTTTAACAGGCCTTGGATTTTCAGTAGTAAGAGTTTCTTTTCCTCCACTTCTTCCTGCATATATACTTCCGCCATCTAAGTGTTTAACATTTTTTTTCAATCCCTTCATAGATATTCCTGCTTGAGACACGAGCGACCAGCATGTTGAGACCATAAAACTATTCAGAGGGTTAGCTTATGACAGTGCACCACTACTTACCATTTAACAAATGAGAATCTTCATCGGTGCAATGTAATACATTCTGATCGTCTCTCCATTCACAGCGTCATTGCTCCTAATATTTCTAGAATGCTTACCCGAACTTCGGACCCTACTCATAGCTCCGGCGACAATCTTTGGGGGAATTTGAAGGTCTGTCCATGATGGCACACATTGACAAACTAGTAGATAAATTGGAAGAGGAACATATTATTGGCAAAGCACTGATAGAGGGAGGAGAAAGGGTCGAGATGGAAACGATCTAAGAGGAAAGTGACAGGGAAGAAAGAAGAGAGAGAAAAGAGGAGTAGAAAGAAGAAGAAAGAGAAGAAGAAGGAGAAAACGAAAGCGATGGAGGAGAGGATACTGACTATGATATTGGTCATAAAGAAGATGAATCATATGGTGAAACATCTACCGAAGGCACCGAACTTCATGTTTCACCCCATCCAAAGCATATCATAATCAAAATTTCAAAGCAAGCTAGTGTACCAAGCATGATGCCAACAGCCAACGTGATTCTTCTAGCTGGTTCCTCCGATTATATATGTGGATCTATAGGCGACTTCGATATTCCAACTGCCGACCTTCTGAAAGACAACTCTTCGGGTTTTAGCTTACCATCTGGGATATGCTCGCTAAAGGAGGTGAAACTTCATCCTTATTTGCCTTTGAACATGGTCCATAAAGTGCTTAGGAGGACTAACACTTTATACACCTTTAAGACCATGAACACAAATTCCATGCATTCAGTTGAATCCCAATATTTCAAAACTTGTACGATCTTTTCCCTTATTTCAGGCATCGGTGAAGAAAGAAGACGCACTCCTAATTACCCCATTCCAACTATCAGGGTCGCAAAGAAACAAAGGAGGAAAGATTTTGAAGAAAGGAGAAAGGGTGAGAGGCAGAAGAAATCCGCCATGCCAAGAGGGATAGAAAAAAGAGGCAGGATGTAGAGAGGCAGCCTTACAACCATGGAAAATGACATAAAGGCTCACACGTTCATTTTGACTCATATTTTGGCATTCCCCTACCTCATTCTCAATCCTAACTTCCTACGCATTAATAACATCCAACTTCTTATTCCTTGACAATGATTGTGCCCCCTCAATCAAAAGGAATTACCGCTCCTCCAACTCTTATCCCAGCTCCATCAATTCGCATGTAGGCTACTTTCCTTGACCTTTGCTTAACCGGTGTCATTTTTGAACCTGACATCAAAACCATTCCCAATGAAAAAGTAGAACAGAAGGTCTGATGGGTCCAGGAGCTCACCAATCAAGGTTATGAGTATAAGAAGCTCACTTTTACCCACTCTAAGGTTAACCAATCAATCAAACAAATATTATGTCATTTGACTATAAAAAGGGACCTACGATGGTCTTATAGAGGGTATAAAGATGATTTAGAAAAGATGGGAATAGTGAGAGATGTGGCTCTAAAATCCAAGGCCAATATTGATAGCCTGATGGAAGAGACCGGGAGAACACAAACCAATCTAGAGATCATGCATAAGGATACATATAAAAACAACGCCACCTTAATAATGCAGCTTGCTGAAAAGGACTTGCGACGTGAAGGATGAAACTATCCGAGCCAAGGATAAAATGATTGAAGTCCAGGCAACTGAAATCCAAAGGCTCCAGGCTGAAAAAGACAAGCTTGAGGAGAGTTTTCTTATGATGCCCCACTCTGATACCCACATTAGCAAAGAGTATTACTAGGTAACACGTCTGCTAATGCGGAGAATAGAGCTGGATAGGAGCGACCATCTATAGCTTTGTCTTAATTATCCATTGAATACGCCGACAATTGCTACTTCTTTCTCAAATGAATCAACATATCCAATGAATACTTAATACAAAACCATAGGTGGCTGAAGGATCTATCAGAACGAAATATAACAACTCAAATGTAATACACATCATAGAACAGTGGATCATCATATGCATTTACACATATACAGATACATTACAGAGTTTACAAAATGATACATGTCAAGTGGTAAAGCAAACAACAATATACAGGCGAGTCAAAAGAATACATATCAGAGTTACAACCAAAAAGGACTACACAAAAAGCTATAACAAAAAGGAACTAGCAAAATAGTCCATGCGGAAGCAAAATAGGCCAAGTCCAATATACCTAACCTGAAACATCTCGGTCTGACCCGAGAATAAAATACACGAGTCAGTCTAGCTAAACAAATCAGTTAGATAAACTAAATGATAATGAACATACAAGGTCATAAAGTACCACAAATATCTCCAAAAGAGATAAGCGGATCATCCAACAAAAGATGAATCATAACAAGCCTCGTATCATCGGCAACTCAAATAAATAAAGAATATGAATATCCCAAAACAAGCCAAAAAGGCAAATAACAAATACCAATAAAGGTAACACAAGTTTCCACAAGGTAATCGCTATATATCGTGTGGTTCAATGGACCTACACCGAAGGGCGATACACAAGGGAAATATAATTGTCAAAGAAACAAAAGATGCTCGAGCTCAGTACTGTATAACAAGGATCCACAAACCCGAAGGCAACAAACCCAATATCACTCGAGTAGTGACGATGGAGCAACTCCAAAAGTGATACTATAGGGCAACAAACCCGAAGGCACAAACTCGAAGGTACAAGCCAGAAGGCAACATACCCGAAGGCAACAAACCCAATATCACTCGAGCGGTGACGATGGACCAACTCCAAAAGTGATACTATAAGGCAACAAACTGTAGTGGCGAAGGTCTAAAGGCCCAGTACTGGACACCACTAACTGGCGGAATGTGTCACAACTCTTAGAAAGGAACCCGAAAAATGTTAACATGAGTCTCATACCACACGTTCGCACTAAACGGTTTACTAACCGTTAGTCAATTTCACACTCAAAGCAGTACAAAGTTCACCTCATATCATCGGCAAACCAGACCCAAAGGTCAAAACGGTCAAACAAATAGATTAGGAATTAACTGAAAAGATAAACCCACGTGTTCATAGCACGCGTTTTATTTAATCATTTAATTCTCCTCCCTCTTCGCTCAAAATGCAAAATCGTGTGTGTTTTATATAGAAATTATAAATTGGAGAAACGGGCTTTTAATACAATTTAAAAAGATTATTTTATAAAAACCCGTGTACGAAATCAAAAAGGAATCATCCAAGTCAAAAATGCGATACCAACTGATTGGATCGACACGAATCGATCAAAATTGGAAAACCAAGCAAAATAGGCAAATTGGGCTGAGACAAGCAGGTTCAGTCGACTGACTGCAGAGGCCAGTCGACTAATCCAAAAATCTAAAACTTTCGGTTTCTGCAGTCAGTCGACTGACTGTAGAGGCCAGTCGACTGATCCAGAAACCAGAAACTTTCGATTTCTGTAGTCAGTCCCAGAAACTTTCGGTTTCTACAGCCAGTTGACTGACTGCAGAGGCCAGTCGACAGACTGGCACTGGAACTGTTTTTTTTCTTCAGCCTATCAAAAGAAGAGCAAACTCTCACAATTTGCGATCGGACGAGCAATGGGCATTAGGGGTTCATGCCAATTGACAACCCTGCCCTATAGGCTCTTCGATACACCCCCAAAAGAATGTTCATATATCAAAGCTAGAATTTTTAGAGTTTTCGACTTCAAAACACCAAAAATTGAAATGTTCACCAAATCAATTCAAATCAAAAGCAAATGAACATAAATAAGTGTTAGGAATTCATACCTAACATCAAAGATATCTAGAGAAGTAGATGTGAGTTCAAAAACTCACCTTTTTAACTCAAAAACAAAGATGAGAAGCTCAAATGCAAAGAAAAGATCAACCACTCTTCACTTCTACTCTACAAGCTCCAATCTAAGATCAAAAAAAGTATTTCCTAAATTAGGTTATAAGAAATTTCTAAAATTGGAGAGAGATTGAGATGGAGAAGGTGAAAAGAAGGCTTACCTAAGCGTCTCCTTGATTTTGGAGCAAGAATTTGAGTTTGCAAAAGGAACCTAGGGCTTGGAATTTCTATTTCCCATTCTCTTCCCCCATTTTCAGTTGAGCTTGAGTGTTAGCAAAATGAAATGAGTGAATGGATGAAGAGGTAGTGAGTTAGAGTGATAAGTTGGGTTAGTGAGCTGAAACCCAAACCCAAAAGCCCAAATAGAAAATAGCAAAATTCAACTCACTCCAAACATATCGATGCTTATACTCAAAAAGATCGCAAACTCCATTTTGGACTCAATGGATGTGGTCCGGAGTCCTAATTCGACCGTTTGTAAATAGTGACATTTCGGACTTAAATTCGACTAACGATGCTATATTTAAATAAAACATTTAAATATACCATCGTAAAATATGTGGGTTGTTACAGATCTCCCCTTCTTAAAAAAATTGCATCCGCGCAATTCCTAGAGAAGAATTTGTAACAACTATATACTTACATCACCCAAAAAGGAAAGAAAATAAGCTTGAGATAAAATGATATTCTTACCATTGCTAAGCAAAGATAGAAAACCCGGATAGGATCGCTCGATAAACTCTCTGGTTTCCCAAGTACAGTCATTGGGATTAGCGGACCATTGAACTTTAATGAGAGGCACGTCCTTGTTTCAAAGGAGTCTCACCTTCGAGGTAAGTCGCGAATAGGCTGTTGTACAATAGATTAGTTTGGTGAGATCTCAAGCCCTTGCAAATCAGGAGAATCGATAACAGAATCTGATTCTCGAAGACACTTCCGAAGCTGAGAGACGTGAAACACGTTGTGAACATCGGATAGATGAGCTGGAAGTAAACTCTATAAGCCACAGGGCTAATACGTTCAGTAATAGGAAATGGTCCTACAAAGCGATGAGCCAATTTCCCTGTCGTACTCAAGCGCATAACCCCTTTCAAAGGAGAAACATGAATAAAGATGAGATCATCAACCGAGAACTTGAGAGGCTTCCTACGGTTATCCGTGTAGGATTTCTGTCGGCTCTGTGCCTCTTTCATTCTCTGACGAATAAGATCAATCTTCTCAGAAGAATCATGAACAAACTCCGGGCCAAGAATAAGCTTCTCCCCAAATTCCAACCAACATGAAGGCGATCGACATGGCCTTCCGTATAAGGCTTCGAAAGAAGCCATACCGATACTGGACTGAAAACTATTGTTGTAGGAGAACTCTACAAGGGGTAGATGATCCTCCCAACTACCTCCGAAATCAATAATACAAATACAGAGGAGATCTTCCCAGATACGATGCACCCTTTGAGTCTGTCCATCAGACTGTGGATGATTAGCTGTGCTGAAATTAAGCTTTGTTTCCAAAGCTTGCTGAAGACTCTGCCAGAAATGACTTGTGAATAAAGGATCACGGTCACTCACAATCGAACTAGGAACACCGTGAAGTCTCACGATTTCCTTGATATATAACTTAGCCAAAAGAGAAGCTGTCCTATTAGATTTAATAGGAACAAAATGAGCTGATTTGGAGAGGCGATCAACAATAACCCAAATGCTAGACTGGCCCGATCTCGTACGAGGTAGGCCATCAATGAAATCCATCGAAATCTGATCCCATTTCCATAATGGAATCTCTAGAGGCTGAAGGAGACCAGAAGTGCACTGATGTTCGGCTTTAATATGTTGACAAGTCATGCAATTACTCACATAACTCACCACATCGTGCTTCATGCCTTCCCAATAATAAAGGCGGTGCATATCGGCATACATCTTACTACTGCCAGGATGAATAGTATACTTAGAACGATGACAGTCATCAAGAATGCCATGCCTAAGTGCAGAATCAGAAGGCACAACAAGACGGTTCTTCTTGCGAAGACACCCATAAAGATAAATGCTGAAATCCCGCAACGCCTCATCACGGGATTCGGTCTCACAAAGCTGAATAAGATGCACAAGATCACGATCACGCCGATGAGCTTTGACAATACGATCAAATAGAGAGGGTCGAGCTTCCAGACTGAATAATACTATCGGAGAATCAGAGGATGGAGCTCGATCACGAATATCACAGAAAGATAGAGTCTTAAGAATATCCCATTCGGCAAGCATCATAGAAACGACAGCCGAATGTCTGCAACTAAGCGCATCAGCAACACGATTACCCTTACCAGGGGTATACAGGATATCAAAGTCATAGGAGGCAAGAAACTTGAGCCAAAATTGTTGCCTCATATTGAGTTCCTTCTGAGTGAACAAATACTTCAAGGATATATGATCGGTATGGAGAATGAAGCGCTCGCCTAGTAAATAGTGTCGCCAAATCTTCAAGGCGAAGACAATGGCGACTAACTCAAGACCATGAGTGGCATAGCGAACTTCATTCAGGCGCAGTTGCCTAGAAGCATAAGCAACTACCCGATCCTTCTGCATAAGCACGGCACCGAGACCACTACCACAAGCATCGGTGTAGACAACAAGATCATGATTCCCTTTGGGAACCATAAGAATAGGAGCATTAGTGAGAAGTTCCTTTAATGTCTGAAAGGAAGCTTCACACTTATCGGACCAAATATAACGAATGCCTTTCCGAGTAAGGCTGGTGAGAGGAAGCACAACACAGGAAAATCCTTAATTAACCGACGGTAATAACCCGCCAATCCAAGGAAACTACGAATCTCATGAACATTCTCAGGCCTCTTCCAATTCTGGATAGCATCGATCTTTAAGGGATCGATGGAAATGCCGTCGGAAGATACAACATGGCCTAAGAACTTAACCTTATTCTCCCGAAAATGGCACTTGGAGAATTTGGCTTTAAGCTGATGGTGACGAAGAATACTCAAGACAATTCTCAAGTGATTAGCATGCTCGGCTTCAAACTTAGAATAAACAAGAATGTCATCAATGAACATAAGGACGAACTTATCGAGATACTCCCGGAATACTCGATTCATAAGATCAACAAAGAAAGCAGGGGCGTTCGTCAAATCGAATGGCATAATGAGCCACTCGAAAGAACCATATCGAGTGCGGAAAGCTGTAAGAGGTATGCTATCTTCCGCGACTCGGAGCTGGTGAAAACCAGTGGCAAGGTCGAGCTGAGAGAAGACCTTAGAGCCACTCAATAGATCGAACATATCATCGATCCTCGGCAAAGGATACCTATTCTTGTTGGTCAACTCATTAAGCTTGCGATAGTCAATGCAGAGCCTAAGAGTTCCATCGGACTTCTTCATGAAGACAACCGCGGCACCCCACTGTGAAAAACTGGACTGAATCAACTGTTTGGACTCAAGCTCTAAAAGTTGCTTCTTGAGTTCCTCATTTTCTTTTGTAGACATCCTCGTGGGAGGATGGCCAACTGGCTACGCGCCTGGAATGAGATCAATGTGGAACTCGATCGCCCGCTTGGGTGGCAAACCAGAAACCGGCTCAAAAACATCAGTTAAGTCACAAACAATAGGAATACGATATATATCATCATCATCTCGTGAGTCAAGAGAATATAAAGCCATTTCGGAATTATCCACATTCCAAAGAACAAGTGATAGTTGAGTAGACAAATCTAGGTGTCGAAGATATATAATTATTTCAGAACAAATAATCCTGGCATCGTATCTCACTAGCCAGTCCATACCCAAAACCATATCACATTCCAGATAGGAAATAACATGCAGATTCGCACGAAAAGAAAAGCCACACAAAACAATCTCAACATCATCACAAAGCATGCTAAGGGTTGCGGATCCCCCAATAGGATTCACAATCCTCAACGAAGTAACCATACAAGAAACATCCAAAGACAAATCATCGACGAGCTTTTTCGGTACGAAAGAATGCGAAGCACCCGTATCGAAAAGAACTCGAATACTACGGTCATGAAATAAAATAGAACCTTCCAAAATAGATGGAGATATACCTCTGGGCTGAGAAGAACCTCCAGAAGCCTTAGCAACATAAAGCTTGCCAGACTTGGCATTAGGAACAGTGGGGCAGGAGGAAACATGATGACCTTCATTCTTGCAATAATGGCAAAGAGAGGCTTAGTACAAGCTCGAATCATATGATCAGGAGAACCACAATTGAGACACTTTCGAATGGAAGGTGTTCCAGCAGATTGAGAGTTAGAACCAAGTTCAACAGGCTTTTTCTTCTTGGAAGGGAGAAATGCCTGCTTATGAAATGGAAACTTCTTCTTATTGGGGTTCTTGCGAACCTCAACATCATCACCACTATCACACTCCTTCTCGATGGCTTCGAGATGAAGTGCCGAGTCAACCAACTCCTCAAAAGAAAGCTTAAGCTGAAGCATTAAAGATTTCTTAAGATATTTCTTAAGACCAGAGACAAACTTCATATTCTTCTTATAAGAGGTGCTAATGAATTCAAGACCATACTTAGATAAGGCCTCGAATGATGCAACATATTCAGAAACAGAGGACTTCCCTTGCTTCAACTCAAGGAAGCGACGGGCTAATAAAATTTTCTCAGATTCAGGAATGAATTTGAGTTCAAATCGTTCCCAGAACTGAGTCCAAGAAAGAACAGACTCATCAAGTTCGGCTACAAGAAGCTCGTACCAATCAAGGGCACGCTCTTGCAATAAGCTAGAAGTTACAAGAACTCGATCGTGGTCAAAAAGATCCATGCGAGAGAAGATACGTTCGCATGTGCGAATCGAAGCTTGGACCTCAAGAACAGACTCGGAGCCTTTGAATGGCTTTCCTCCAAGATGAGAAAAATCACTGCACAGGCATGCAAAGGTAGAATTGCGTGGAGGAGATGCACGAATAGGAGCTGGAGACTGAGTGCTCCTTAATAACTCCAAAAACTGATCGGCAGACATATAAATGCCGTCTGAATGCGAGCCGCTGGATTGCCCGGCATCCGAGCGTTGTCCTCTGCCTCTTCCGGCCATTAGCTGAAAGTTAAGATAAGAAAAAGATTATTCACAAGGTAGATATCATTAATTCAAATATGGAATACTACGGAATAAAATGCATTCCTAGACGTATTCCCAAAATTCTATCTACCCCAAAGGCACGATGATTCAAAGATTCGTAACATTCATACTACCCTTTGATGTACCATAATATGTGTCTCTGTTCTATGTTTATCATATTTTGTTTTGAACCTGGCTCTGATACCAAGCTGTGACGCCCTACTTCGAGACCCATATTAGCAAAGAGTATTACTATGTAACACCATCTGCTAATGCGGAGAATAGAGCTGGATAGGAGAGACCATCTATAGCCTTGTCTTAATTATCCATTGAATACGCCGACAATTGCCACTTCTTTCTCAAATGAATCGACATATCCAATGAATACTTAATACAAAACCATAGGTGGCTGAAGGATCTATCAAAACGAAATATAACAAGTCAAATGTAATACACATCACATAACAATGGATCATCACATGCATTTACACATATATAGATACATTACAGAGTTTACAAAATGATACATGTCAAGTGGTAAAGCAAACCACAATATACAGGCGAGTCAAAAGAATACATATTAGAGTTACAACCAAAAAGGACTACACAAAAATCTATAACAAAAAGGAACTAGCAAAATAGTCCATACGGAAGCAAAATAGGCTAAGTCCAATACACCTAACCTGAAACATCTCGGTCTGACCCGAGTATAAAATACACGGGTCAGTCTAGCTAAACAAATCAGTTAGATAAACTAAATGATAATGAACATACAAGGTCATAAAGTACCAGAAATATCTCCAAAAGAGATAAGCAGATCATCCAACAAAAGATGAATCATAACAAGCCTCATATCATCGGCAACTCAAATAAACAAAGGATATGAATATCCCAAAACAAGCCAAAAAGGCAAATAACAAATACCAAAAAAGGTAACACAAGTTTCCATAAGGTAATCGCTATATATCGTGTGGTTCAAAGGACCTACACCGAACGGCGATACACTAGGGAAATATAATTGTCAAAGAAACAAAAGATGCTCGAGCTCAGTACTGTATAACAAGGATCCACAAACCCGAATGCAACAAACCCAATATCACTTGAGCGGTGACGATGGACCAACTCCAAAGTGATACTATAGGGCCACAAACCCGAAGGCACGAACCCGAAGGTACAAGCCCGAAGGCAACATACTCGAAGGCAACAAACCCAATATCACTCGAGCGGTGACGATGGACCAACTTCAAAAGTGATACTATAGGGCAACAAACCGTAGTGGCGAAGGTCTGAAGGCCCAGTACTGGACACCACTAACTGGCGGAATGTGTCACAACTCTCAGAAAGGAATCCGAAAAATGTTAACATGAGTCCCATACCACACGTTCACTCTTAACGGTTTACTAACCGTTAGTCAATTTCACACTCAAAGCAGTACAAAGTTCACCTCATATCATCGGCAAACCAGACCCAAAGGTCAAAATAGTCAAACGAATAGATTAGGAATTAACTGAAAAGATAAACCCACGTGTTCATAGCACGCGTTTAATTTAATCATTTAATTCTCCTCCCTCTTCGCTCAAAGTGCAAAATCGTGTGTGTTTTATATAGAAATTATAAATTGGAGAAACGAGCTTTTAATACAATTTAAAAAGATCATTTTGTAAAAACCCGTGTACGAAATCAAAAAGGAATCATCAAAGTCAAAAATGCGATACCAACTGATTGGATCGACACGAATCGATCAAAATTTGAAAAACCAAGCAAAATAGGCAAATTGGGCTGAGACAAGCAGGTTCAGTCGACTGACTGCAGAGACCAATCAACTGATCCAGAAACGTGAAACTTTCAGTTTCTGCAGTCAGTCGACTAACTACAGAGGCCAATCGACTGATCCAGAAACTTTCGGTTTTTGCAGTCAGTCCCAGAAACTTTCGGTTTCTACAGCCAGTCGACTGACTGCAGAGGCCAGTCGACTGACTGGCACTGGAACTGTTTTTTTTCAGCCTATCAAAAGAAGAGCAAACTCTCACAATTTGCGATCAGACGAGCAATGTTAGTTAGGGGTTCATGCCAATTGACAACCCTGCCCTATAGGCTCTTAGATACACCCCCAAAAGCATGTTCATACATCAAATCTAGGATTTTTAGAGTTTTCGACTTCAAAACACCAAAAATTGAAATGTTGACCAAATCAATTCAAATCAAAAGCAAGTGAACATAAATAAGTGTTAGAAATTCATACCTAACATCAATGATATCTAGAGAAGTAGATGTGAGTTCAAATACTCACCTTTTTAACTCAAAAACAAAGATGAGAAGCTCAAATGCAAAGAAAAGATCAACCACTCTTCACTTCTACTCTACAAGCTCCAATCTAAGATCAAAACAAGTATTTCCTAAATTAAGTTATAGGAAGTTTCTAAAATTGGAGAGAGATTGAGATGGAGAAGGTGAAAAGAAGGCTTAACTAAGCTTCTCCTTGATTTTGGAGCAAGAATTTGAGTTTGCAAAAGGAAACTAGGACTTGGAATTTTTATTTCCCATTCTCTTCCCCCATTTTCAGTTGAGCTTGAGTGTTAGCAAAATGAAATGAGTGAATGGATGAAGAGTTAGTGAGTTAGAGTGATAAGTTGGGTTAGTGGGCTGAAACCCAAACCCAAAAGCCCAAATAGAAAATAGAAATCAGAAAAATTCAACTCACTCCAAACATATCGATGTTTATACTCAAAAAGATCGCAAACGCCATTTTGGACTCAATGGAAGTGGTCCCGAGTCCTAATTTGACCGTTTGCAAAAAGTGACATTTCGAACTTAAATCCGACTAACGTCGCTATATTTAAATAAAACATTTAAATATACCGTCGTAAAATATGCGGGTTGTTACATTTCTATTAGCTAAAGATTGGAAGCTGGATATTAAACTCGACTATAATATCGCCTCACACAATCTAAAGGAGCTAAAAGAGTATAAGGTTAAAGTGCAAGAGGTGCTCAATACCACTCTTCAACAAATCTTTGCCAATGTTATTCAATACAAGAGTCTGAAGTAGTTGGGTATCACTTATGCCATAACTCTTGCTGGTGCCTGGGAAGAAGTGTTGTGCTATGCAGAAGCAGCCGATGAAGGCCTCACCAAGATGAGTTGATGGCCAAGTACCTCGATGCCGATGATATAATAAAACTTGAAAAGGGAAAGACTATCCTTGCTATTGAAGACACTACAACTAAGGCTGCCGCTAAATCTCCTTTCGATCCAAGTGCATCGGGCCAAGCATAATCATCAACTCCCAAATCCCAAGGTCTTATAGAATATATTCTTGCAATTGAGGGGGCTAGCTTCAAGGCTACCTAGGTTTTCCCGGCTTCGACAACAATCACCCATGTTGAACCACATATTCCTCAAATCGTTGATCTACCAACTCAGCCTCACTAGAGTATAGGGGAATTTCTAAATCCCCTATTCCATAATTGAGTCCAGACGAAGCTAAATCCCTTGTTTCACCAATTCCTAAGAAACTCCAGTTCTCGCCTGAATCCATCTCTACCCTTTACCGCTCAGTTTGTCAATTTATAGGTCATCCACATCTTCCTCCTCCACCACCAGCCATTTATGGCCTTGGTTCTTTTGCAATCTTTATAGCATCAACCTTCATTTCCACAGGACTCATTCCTTATGTTCCTCCTTCCAGTTCTGGTCTAGGGCCCGACTCTGAGAAGATAATTGCTTTGGAGAACCTGGAGGATGTATCTTTGTCCCTAGAGGAAGATGTTACTACCACCAGCGCTGTAGACACAACAAATCGCCATGGCGTTAGGATCGAATATTGACCTTTCTAAGGTTAAGATTAAACTCAAGCCTGGTCTCGATAAGCCTTCAAGTGCCGAAGAGGCAAAATCTTATTCTCGCATTCCTCCTCTTTTTATCTGTCCTCCAAACAGCAGTAGTGTTAGAGCTACTATGGAGACTTCCAAGCTTCATTCCTGCCATCCTGAAGATCCTGCCACCATCATTTTTGAAAGCAATACTACCCCTTCTGGAGGTAGCACACCAAAAGATGGACAGGGCCAGAAGTGTCCTCATGATGACTCAAGCAGTAAGGTTTTGAAAAAGAAGAGGAAGTGCCAAAAGATGTAGACTTCTCAACTATTTGTCTATAAGCGCCAAAAGAAGAGGAAGCGGCAAAAGAAGAGGAAGAGCCAAAAGAGGGAATGGGCCCAGTGAACCTTGATGTATGTTGAAGTAATGAAAGAACTTTTCCTCCGTAATCTCTGTTCCATTTAATTTTCTACACTTTCATACTCTGTACTTGCCTATATACAATTCTCTAGATCCATATTATATATGTTTGTTTCGGTGCAATGTTTTATTTACCGCAGCTCTGTGCATATAAATAAAATTCCTACGATTGCTTTAATTATATTTCATTATCATTCTTGTTTATAGCCGCTAAAGTGTTCTGTTTGGCTAAATAAAATTATAATTTAATAAATTCCATGGTTAATCCTATTTATTTTAGGTCAAGTCTCCTTCAACCATTAACAAGCTATAATTAATCCTGATTCTGTATGATTCCCTATCTTCGAGGAATAGGTAGTTAAACGTCTATCTCCAAATATTTCCAATCTTGTCGATAACCAAGTATGACTGGTATTTTCTATAGATTTACAATGTTAAACCTTGGAAAAGCACATCTTGCTAAGCCATGAGTGAAAATGTAACCTTTACGTTGCTCCATCGCATAAAGAGTCCTGTTTCTATGACTCGTAGCTCCAAATGCCAAAGTTTGAGCACTGCACACTGACCTTACCTATTCTTGGGCATTAGTCAGTGACTAATCACATTGGGTAAATTATCTGAATGCCCCAGTCCGATTATACTCTTTTAATCTGAATTTAGACTGGAGGAGTCTGGTAATTCCTGTTTTCATTTTTCAGCTACTATCCTCGCTTGTCCTCGACCAAGGGTGTCCTGCTAGGCTGGAAGTGTAGTTATGAATATCCAAATCGTAGACAGGTTTATATATTCAAGAATTTTTTTCTTTGGATGATAGATTTTAGGAATCCGCACTCATTCCCACTATCTTCGAGTATTGATTGAGAGTATCCGTTGATCGTCCTTGCTTAATCTTAGCCCAGTGCATCCTACCAGACAGCAAGCATGGTCAAAATCTACCAATTGTACGATCCATATCTTATCCTAAACGTCGTCAAAGGTATACTATCCTCTTCTACCCTGAGCTGATGGAAACCTGTTGCCAAATTCAACTGAGAAAATACCATGGCTCCACTCAACTGGTCGAACAAATCGTCAATTTTCGGCAATGGATATCGATTCTTTATCGTCCTCTCATTCAACTTACGATAATCGATACATGGCCTCAATGATCTGTTCGGCTTCTTAGCAAACACTGTTGTTGCACCCCAAGGTGAACTACCCGGCCTGATAGATCTTGCCTTCAAAATCTACCAATTACACCTTCAACTCCCTCATCTCTGTAAGAGTCATTCTACTTGGCGGCCTACTCACTGGTTCTGCTCCCGGAATCAAATCTATTCGAACTCAATGGCTCGTTTCGATGGCAATCCAACTACAGGCTCAAACACATCTGCAAATTCTCTAACCATGAAAACTTGACTCAACTCATCTTCCGATTCCATAACTCCCAACAAAGCATACATCCCACTGCTAGAACCTTCTACGGTATAAACAATCCTGTCACTACAATCAGGGTGGCTAAGAGATATTTTCCTATCCTGGCAAAATATCCTAGCATCGTACTCACTTAACCAATCCATCACAAGAATAATTCTGAACCCCACAAAATCAAACACATGCAAACTGCAAACAAAAGTGTGACCTAACAGGTCAAACTCTAACTAGTCACATCTCAACCCTATAGTTGCATACCCTCCTATTGGATTCGCAACCCGTAAGGAAGTAACTGAATATATGGGTTCTAGGTTAAGTTTAACTATCAAACATCTAGATATAAAAGAATGTGATGAACCAGTATCAAATAAAACGCTAATAGACATACCATGGATCTAAAGCGTACCTCCCAAAACTGCCTTCCCTTTTTCCTGAGCTATTGGCTTCGAAGCAGTAGGCTCCAATGCATACACCTTGCCCTTTCTATCTTTAGCAGGCTCCTTGCACTAGTTCTTATAGTGGCCTATCTAATCATAGTTGAAGCACCCAATGTTCTTCTTCCTGATCACTTCCATAGCCTTCCCAGTACGACACTCATTGGTGAAATGACCCTTCTTGTTGCACTTGAAACAGACTACCTTAGACTTTCCTATCTTAGCTGCTCCACCCTTCTGAGCACCCTTCTTGTGAAAGAACTTCCTCTTCTGACCTTGCCCAACCTGGACCTCTTTCACCTTATTCTTTTCTTGACAAGCAAGAATCTCCTCTTGTCTCAAAGCCATCTTCACAACCACATCACGGGAATCTCTGATATGCGGTAAAGTAGCCCGGGCCAACTCAGGCTTCAATCCCCTGATAAACTTCTTGTTCCTCTTCATCACTGTATCAATAGTGGCATAACCATATCAGGCCAACTCTTCAAACCTACCGACATATTCCAGAACAGTCATCTCTCCCTGTTCTAGCTCAGCAAATTTCCTAATCAAAACATACTATGCCATTACCGACATGAACCTCTAATGAAACCTCCTCTTAAATTCTGCCCATGTCATAGTCTCCTCATCCACTACTAAAGTCACGCTATTCCACCAAAGCAAAGCAGCTCCCTGAAGCTGTCTGGATGCCTCCTCTTTCGCTCATCATTGAGCCCCAAATCTGCAAAGATTCTCTCACAATGCAGCAACCAATTCTCCACCTCGATAGCATCTTCGGTTCCAATAAATGGCTTCCCTCCAAGCCTGATATAATCTCTACTCAAAGCAACATAATTGTTAACTACCGGAGCTTCCGGAACTCCTCCTCCCACTACTCCAGCTGCAACCCCCGCTTGCACCATATTTATGAAAAACTGATCCATAGCTTCGATTCCCACCCGCGAGACTCCAGCACCCACATTCTCTTTCTGTGCCTGACCTTAGGTTCTCTTAGAATTAGGTCCGACATTCCCATTGGTGCCTCTAGTTTAACTCTTCCTTTTCTACCATCCATATCTGTATTCAAATCTCATGAGATACAGTAGAATAACCTAACAAAGATAGGAGGCTCGAGATAAAGCGTATACGTATATATAGCAAATACAAGTACGTTACTATAGCGTTATCCCATACCACAATCTTACTCTAATTCCTTAGGATTTTGTTTTCAAAATCCATTTTTAGTTAAAAAATTTCATAAACCTATGATCTGGTACCAAGTTGTAACATCCCGTATCTAGAGGCCAAAAGCTAAGCGCTATAGATGCAACAGTCATCTATAGTATTAACTTCTGGTGACAAAATAAGGTAATGCTAATGGTATCCATAATATCAGAAGCACTTGAATATGAAAAAAATCACAGATTTCAAAAAACCACATTTTGTTGATTATATTTTAAAACAATATTCATATCCAAGTTAGGAAAATTCCCAAAACGTTTTCCAGGCATTGATCAAATATAACTTACAATAATATGCCAAGTGCGACATATGACGATGCCCACTTGGTTGATCAAAGCAATATAGTCATATCTGACTTAATAGACAGCAGAATCAAAACAAAATAAACTGAAATTCCTAAATTGCTATCCGTCAGCCACCTGCTCGTCTTTGGAAGCTTTATTCACCAAAACAACGAAAACTTGAAAATCTCAACCCTTAGCCTACTCAAATCAATTTTGAGCACCTCGAGAGTTTAAGGGGAAACAAAAACTTCGAGTCAGATATAAAGCCTGGTGTGAATAATACTGTTCATCTTAGTTATTTTATGTTAAGTGAGACCACACCGCTTAGCGGAACAGGTTTACCCTCACTAACATCCTGTAAAACATATATTTTGCAAATCTTTTTCTGTTTTTGTTTTAACCAAAACTAGTTAAAATCTGTAGAGCATCATTATGTAAACATACATATATTGTAACGACCCGTATTTTACGGATCAAAACATCGTAAAACAGTTGACCTTTGGTTGCATTGTTGTTAAGTCATTTTAGATTTTTGAGCAAAATAATGCTAAGTCCTAAGTCGTTCACGACTTAGTATAGGTCGTAAGTCGTTTATGACTTAGGGGATAGGAGCGACCCAGGGATGGCGAGTTAAGGGCTCGGGGATAGGTCGTTTGAACGACTTATGGTAAGGCAACGACCTAAGTAACTAGGCGAGTTAGCGACATAAGGAGCTAAGTGGGTTTACGACCTAAGGTGTTATCGTAGTTAGGTCGTGAGCTCTGTTATAGTTAAGTCGCGTAGTGTTAAGTCGAATGGTGCTAAGTTGTTAAGTCGTCCAGGCGACTTAGGAGGAAACGCGTGTGTGTTAGGTCGTGTGTTTGCTAAGTCATAAGTCGTAACCTAGCTAAGTCGTAGACTGGTAAGTCGCGCAATGTGTTGAGTCGTAGACCTGTTAAGTCGCGCGCGCGTTAAGTCGTAGATTGCTGGGTGCGTTAAGTCGAAGACGACTTAGGAGTTGAGTCGTAACCCAGTTCTGCTAAGTTATAAGTCGTAGGCTAGTGGGATTTGATAAGTCGTAGGTTGGCATAGCAGTTGAGTCGTAAGTCGTCTGGGATGTTAAGTCGGAAGGTTATAAGTCGGAGACGACTTAGGGGAGGCGGACGAGTTAAGGAGGAATTCAACTATAAATACTCGTCCATTTTCTCACTTTTTGGGATCCGGATTTCGAAGCGACGAAGTGCTGCCATTTTGAGAGCTCGACTTCTACTCTTCTTCACTTCTTCTCTCCACTCTAATCTAGTGCTTCTATCCATCCAAGTTGAAGATCAAATTGAAGATTCAAGGGCTTAGATTGAAGATCTTCATCCTTTGAAGTGAGATTTCTTCGTTTGAAGCGGATTCGTAATAGATCAAGCTTGATCCTTCGCTGTCCAGATCTAAAGCGTGTTGTTTTGAGGTTGTTTTGGTGATTTGATGAGTGGTGATTATCTCTCACATGGATCCAAAGGAGTATATCGGATTGTTGGCTCGATTTGGTGTTAAAATAGTGATTTTCATGCATTTTCTTCATCCTAAGTGTAGATCCATGTAGATCCATTGTTCATGATGATTTGACAACCATTTTACTAAGTGTTAACCTATGCAAGTTCATTCATCAAGATTGTAGAGATATTTCTCATGATTTCATGCTTGTTAGACTTTCAACTCTTTAATTACGAAATTGTCATTATTGTGATAATTGTCTACTTAGATCATATTTGAATGCTTGATTGTTTGGATTAATGTTTGACTTGGTTGATTGCTATGAATTAGATGATTGATGATTTGATTTAGACCGAAGACGATTCAAAAGCTAAGGGAAAGGCTCTTGAATGGGGAAAGCTGCTCGTGGCATATGTAGCGGGATGATGAAGCTCTTATGCATAGATTTGATGATGTGATGCTGAGATGAGGCTTTGCGAGGATGTGATGAAGCAAGGCAATCATGTGATGAAGACTTGGTTTAATCCAGACGGGATCATTCCAAGCATGTTGATAACTCGGTGAAATGGTTCGAGTTGAGGATAATGGATGGATATGAGAATAGTCGTCGAGGAGGATGATTAGAAGGCTTGGGTCTCATCGTTGTTGAAGGTTCTAGCATGCTCTAAGCAAGAGTACGTTTGGGCAGATTCGATAGTCCCAACGACCAACTGTTGATGGTCGAGTACTCTGGGCAGATTTGATAGTCTTAGGCACGGGTCACGATGACGTGAGGGAGTTATGTCTAGAATCGGGGTTACCATTAGCCCTTGACGGACGGCTGAAAGAATGTGCCGGTCATTCAATTAACGGTGGTACCGAAGCAATGATAACAGTGATAGCCAGAGTCATGGATGTTTGATTGTATCGTCATTCGGTCTCAAGAGCGGTATTTTCTGGGTGCTTATCTGATCTTGGTTTAGGCCTTGGGGGTTTGTGCTTGGAAAACATCACCCTTGACTCGAGTGATAATTGCTTTACTTTAAATTGTATGCTCTGCTATGTTCGCTTCTGCTTAGTGTGTGTCTAGGGGCTATCACTGTAGAAAGAGGTTGGAGTGGGACGGTTGTATTCCTATTCCTTTTCCTTTATGCTCTTTTGGTATGTTGATTGTTAATTTACTGCTCACTAAGACTGTTGTCTGACTCAAGGCTTTATGTTTTAATTCTTATTGCCTTGGGTTGTTCGTCCATTTTGGGACGGGCAGACTAGGTAGTAGGTGACAGGTGCTGTTCTTTCTTTCCACGGTGCTGATATCGAAGACGAGCTGGAGGGTTGCATATTATTTTCGTATTATATGTACTGGATGTTCCGCTGTTTGTGTAATCTCTGAGTGTTATGTAGTGAGGCTTGATGTATTGACTATTTGGATGCTTGTATTCAACTATTATGGAGTTTTATATGATGGCATATTATTCTGTAAAGCTTCACTATACATATGTTCTATTGTATTTTTGTCCATGCGCTGTGAGTAATACGATAGATTCTGTTGTTTTAATTTACCCTGACAATCGTCCATGGTCGCCTGGCACACTTTACAGCGCACTATCTCTAGATTTCAGTGCAGGGGTCATGGGCGGTCGTCTCATTTGGTATCAGAGCATTGGTTAATCGATTTTACCCAACGCTCGTCGACGTAACTACGTATGAGAGACGTAATTGTATTTTGATGGATGAATACTATATATAATATAGTAGCTTAGTAGAGTTTGAGTCCTTTATGCAGTTGTTTCTCTAGATGTTCTGACCATTTCTTTTTATAGATATTGAGAATGAGTCGAAGAGGGAGACCAGTTGCTAGGGAAGGCCGTGCTACTGAGGGGGCTACTGACTATGCAGCTATGTTCGAAGCTATGATGACTTCGATCATGAGAAGGATACCAGTTCCGGGGACAGCAGTTGATGTTGGAGTACAAGTCCAAACTCCAAAACCAGTGGATTTTGCTAAGTTGTGCAAGGATTATACTGTTCTTGGAGGGAAGGTTTTCTTGGGAACAGAATCAATTATCGAAGTCCAGAGATGGATAGATGCTTGTAGAAGGATCTTTGGTGATTTGGGAATTGATGATGCAACTAAGAGGAAGTTGGCATCAAGGCAGCTTCAAGGGAGAGCTTCTGATTGGTGGAACTCTATTACCATCAATACTCCGGAGGAAGAGATTACTTGGGAGCAATTCCAAGCCAGATTTGAAGCTAAGTTCATTTCTACAGCTCAGAAGTCTGTTCTGTTCAAGAAGTTTGTGGAGCTCAAGCAAGGAGGGAGACCAGTTCTTGAGTATGTTTCTGAGTTTGAAGCTTTGTCCAAGTATGCCCGATCGTATATTGAATCTGCTTATCAGAAGAATGAGAAGTTCGTGATAGGCTTGGATAGTTATCTTGGGAGACAGTTAGTGGATCATTTGGACGATTCATTTGAGAAGCTTGTGGAGAAAGCTCTCAGGTATGAGAGTCTGTTTCCTAAGGAAGGATCTGTTGTTGCTGTGACCAAGGGAGAGTCTAAACCACAGCAGGGTGGAAACTAGAAGAGGAAGCAGCAGCAGCAGAAGGGTAAGGATGGCCAGAAGAAGCCGAAAGGCGAGGTGACTTGCTACAATTGTCAGCAGAAGGGCCATTTCTCGAAGGATTGTAAGAATCCGAAGGCACCGATGAAGTGTCACAACTGTGACAAGCCGGGACATTTCAGGAAGAATTGTCCAGAACCGAGGAGGGACAAGCAGATTGTGCAAGCTTATGCTTTGGGAGCTGTTCCGTCGTCTTCGAAAACTCCTACCGCTGAAGAGAAGGGAAAGAGTGTGGTGGTTCAAGGTACTCTTTTCCTATGTGGTATTCCAGTTAGAATTCTGTTTGATACTGGGGCATCGCATTCGTTTGTTTGCAGCGAACTTGTAGACCAGTTGGGTTTGAAACCGGATATTGTTGATAGGCCATTGGTTGTGACTAATCCAGTTGGGGGTTCGTCTTGTTTGTGTATGTTATGTCGTGGTCTAGTTGTATCGAGTCATGATTGCTCTTTTGTTTGTGATTGCTTTGTTCTGAACTTTACGGGGTTCGGAATTATTTTGGGAATGGACTGGCTTAGGAAGTATGCGGCGAAGGTTGATTGCGAGAGGTTGGAAGTGACAGTCGAGAATGTGGAGGGGCGAAAGGTTGTGATACGATGTAAGCATGAAGAAGGCGTCTTCATGAGCTTTATGTATTCGCTGGTTGTTCCACGGGATGGACTGTCATTAGTGCCAATCGCGAATGGATTCGAGGATGTCTTTGACGAAGTCAAAGGGTTGCCGTCGCATAGAGAGATCGAGTTTCGTATAGATCTAGTTGAAGGAGCCAGACCTGTTGTGATGCCTCTTAGGCGGATGGCGCCTAGAGAACAGCAGGAGTTGAGGGTGCAGGTTGATGATCTTTTGCAGAAAGGATTCATTCGGCGTAGTGTGTCCGAATGGGGTGCACCAGTTGTGTTTGTAACCAAAGCGGATGGATCGCTGAGGTTGTGTGTGGATTATCGTGAGCTGAATAAGGTGACTAAGAAGAACAAGTATCCATTGCCGAGAATAGATGACTTGTTTGATCAGCTTCACGAGGCTAAGGTGTTTTCTCAGATGGATTTGGCAACGGGATTTCACCAGTTGAGAGTGGCTAAGGATAGTGTGCCGAAGACTGCTTTTAGGACACCATCCGGTTTCTTTGAGTGGCTGGTAATGCTGTTTGGATTGACTAACGCGCCAGCCTATTTTGTGGATCTTATGAATAGAGTGTTCAGAGGTCAGTTGAACAAGTTCGT
Source organism: Allium fistulosum (assembly GCA_030737815.1). NCBI lineage: Eukaryota > Viridiplantae > Streptophyta > Magnoliopsida > Asparagales > Amaryllidaceae > Allium > Allium fistulosum. The sequence continues at coordinate 365,431,625 of CM060906.1, forward strand.
ACTTGTGTTCGTGGATGATATTCTGATTTATTCCAGAACAGAAGAAGAACACAAGACGCACTTGCGTATTGTTTTGGAGATCTTACGGAAACATCAGCTGAAGGCTAAGTTTTCAAAGTGTCACTTCTGGAGGAGTGAAGTGAGGTTCTTAGGCCATGTGATTTCTGGAAGTGGAATAGCGGTTGATCCCGCTAAGGTGGCAGCAATCCAGGATTGGGTTAGACCTAAGAATGCATCTGATGTGAGAAGTTTTCTCGGATTAGCAGGATATTATCGACGGTTTATCAAAGACTTCTCCAAGATAGCTGCAACGTTAACAGGATTGACGAAGAAGAACCTAGTGTTCAGATGGGATGATAAGTGTGAGCAAGCTTTTGGAATCCTGAAAGAGCGATTGACGAGTGCTCCTGTTTTGACTATTCCTAGTGGGAATGATGAGATGGTGGTTTACACCGACGCATGTGGTACTGGACTTGGAGCAGTGCTGATGCAGAGAGATAAAGTTGTTGCGTATGCAAGTCGACAACTGAAGCCGCATGAAAGGAATTATCCGACTCATGATTTGGAGTTGGCGGCGATTGTTTTTGCTCTGAAGATGTGGAGACATTATCTACTGGGGGTTCGATTCGAGTTGTTTACAGATCATAAGTCGTTGAAGTATCTTTTCTCCCAAAAAGATTTGAATCTTCGGCAGCAACGATGGCTAGAGTTTTTGGCATCATATGATTTTGGTATAGCTTATACTCCGGGAAAAGGTAACGCAGTGGCAGATGCGTTAAGTCGAAGACATGCAGGATTGGGAGCCATGTTTTCAGAATGGAAGAGTCTCGAATATTTAGCTGGATTTGACTTCAGGCCTAGATGTGAATTGGAACCTGAGATGTTGGCAAACTTATCGATAAGACCCACTCTTGTGGAAAGGATAGGCGAGAGCCAAAAGCGAGATGATAAGCTTGTCAAGATTATCCGTGATTTGGAATCTGGATTGGATCCAGAAAATTCTTAAGGATTCGAGGTCGATCGAGAGGGTTGGCTTCGGAAGCAAGGACGACTAGTTGTTCCCGATATAGATGAATTGAGGAGTGAAGTTCTGAAGGAAAGTCATCACTCGAAGCTGACAATTCATCCAGGAGGAAACAAGATGTATCGGGATATGAAGAGAACCTATTACTGGGAAGGTATGATGAAGGATGTTGGAAATTTTATTTCCTAATGTATGAACTGCCAGTTGGTAAAAGCCGAACAGAAGAAGCCAAGTGGATTGCTTCAACCCTTAGAAGTTCCTACATGGAAGTTGGAGCAGATATCGATGGATTTTATTGATGGATTACCTAGAACAAAAATGGGAAATGAAGGGATTTGGGTCATCGTAGATCGTTTGACTAAGAGTGCACGATTCATTCCTGTTCGATCGACTAGGACTGCATCAAAGTTGGCTGAGTTGTATGTTAAGTGGATAGTTCCATTCCATGGTATTCCGAAGAGTATAGTGAGCGATCGAGATCCATTGTTCACTAGTGGATTTTGGAAGAGCTTCCAGGAAGTTTTGGGAACCGAGTTGTGTTTGAGTACAGCTTATCACCCTCAAACAGATGGTCAGACCGAGAGAGTCAACCGAGTTTTGGAAGATCTTCTTAGATCTTGTGTTTTGGACTTCGGAGGATCATGGGAAGATCACCTTCATTTGGTGGAGTTTTCATACAACAACAGTTACCAGTCAAGTATTGGTATGGCACCGTATGAGGCATTGTATGGAAGACTGTGTAACTCTCCGACGTGTTGGATAGAAACTGGAGAAAAGTTGATACTTGGGCCAGAGATGATCCGTCAGACTACGGAGTGCATAGAAATCATTCGGCAACGAATGAAGGCAGCCCAAGACCGTCAGAAGAGTTATGCTGATAAGCGTCGTAAGGATTTGGATTTCGACGTTGGTAATATGGTTTTTGTGAAGATTTCTCCACTGAAGAATGTTATCCGATTCGGGAAGAAAGGAAAATTGACTCCGAGATTTGTTGGACCATTCCCGATCATCGAGCGAATTGGAAAGCTCGCCTATAGATTGGAATTACCGGAGAAGATGGCGGGTGTGCACAATGTTTTTCATGTGTCATATCTACGGAAGTACGTGCACGACTCGAATACAGTGGTTCCTGCTGATAGCTGTGAAGATTTCGAAGTTGATTCAGTCGATAGAAGACCTCGTAAGCCGCTTCGTGTTGTGGGAACTGACACGAAACAGCTTAGGAGGAAGGTAGTTAAGTTGCTCAAGATACAATGGAGTGATGATGATAACGACTGTACGTGGGAGGTGGAAGAGAGGATGAAGGCAGCTCATCCTGAACTCTTCAAGGTATGGCCCTAAGGTGTCGTGTCATCTCGCGATATTGTAACTTGTTCTAATTCTAGAATTCTGTACGCTAAGCTAGAATTGGATGCATGGTTTGTTGATTGCTATGGATGGTAGGTGTACAGAATAATCTTTGATTGCTTTGTTGCTTGGAATTTCGGGGACGAAATTCCTAAGAGGGAGAGAATGTAACGACCCGTATTTTACGGATCGAAACATCGTAAAACAGTTGACCTTTGGTTGCATTGTTGTTAAGTCATTTTAGATTTTTGAGCAAAATAATGCTAAGTCCTAAGTCGTTCACGACTTAGTATAGGTCGTAAGTCGTTTATGACTTAGGGGATAGGAGCGACCCAGGGATGGCGAGTTAAGGGCTCGGGGATAGGTCGTTTGAACAACTTATGGTAAGGCAACGACCTAAGTAACTAGGCGAGTTAGCGACATAAGGAGCTAAGTGGGTTTACGACCTAAGGTGTTATCGTAGTTATGTCGTGAGCTCTGTTATAGTTAAGTCGCGTAGTGTTAAGTCGAATGGTGCTAAGTTGTTAAGTCGTCCAGGCGACTTAGGAGGAAACGCGCGTGTGTTAGGTCGTGTGTTTGCTAAGTCATAAGTCGCAACCTAGCTAAGTCGTAGACTGGTAAGTCACGCAATGTGTTGAGTCGTAGACCTGTTAAGTCACGCGCGCGCGTTAAGTCGTAGATTGCTGGGTGCGTTAAGTCGAAGACAACTTAGGAGTTGAGTCGTAACCCAGTTCTGCTAAGTTATAAGTCGTAGGCTAGTGGGATTTGATAAGTCGTAGGTTGGCATAGCAGTTGAGTCGTAAGTCGTCTGGGATGTTAAGTCGGAAGTTTATAAGTCGGAGACGACTTAGGGGAGGCGGACGAGTTAAGGAGGAATTCAACTATAAATACTCCTCCATTTTCTCACTTTTTGGGATCCGGATTTCGAAGCGACGAAGTGCTGCCATTTTGAGAGCTCGACTTCTACACTTCTTCACTTCTTCTCTCCACTCTAATCTAGTGCTTCTATCCATCCAAGTTGAAGATCAAATTGAAGATTCAAGAGCTTAGATTGAAGATCTTCATCCTTTGAAGTGAGATTTCTTCGTTTGAAGCGGATTCGTAATAGATCAAGCTTGATCCTTCGCTGTCCAGATCTGAAGCGTGTTGTTTTGAGGTTGTTTTGGTGATTTGGTGAGTGGTGATTATCTCTCACATGGATCCAAAGGAGTATATCGGATTGTTGGCTCGATTTGGTGTTAAAATAGTGATTTTCATGCATTTTCTTCATCCTAAGTGTAGATCCATGTAGATCCATTGTTCATGATGATTTGACAACCATTTTACTAAGTGTTAACCTATGCAAGTTCATTCATCAAGATTGTAGAGATATTTCTCATGATTTCATGCTTGTTAGACTTTCAACTCTTTAATTACGAAATTGCCATTATTGTGATAATTGTCTACTTAGATCATATTTGAATGCTTGATTGTTTGGATTAATGTTTGACTTGGTTGATTGCTATGAATTAGATGATTGATGATTTGATTTAGACCGAAGACGATTCAAAAGCTAAGGGAAAGGCTCTTGAATGGGGAAAGCTGCTCGTGGCATATGTAGCGGGATGATGAAGCTCTTATGCATAGATTTGATGATGTGATGCTGAGATGAGGCTTTGCGAGGATGTGATGAAGCAAGGCAATCATGTGATGAAGACTTGGTTTAATCCAGACGGGATCATTCCAAGCATGTTGATAACTCGGTGAAATGGTTCGAGTTGAGGATAATGGATGGATATGAGAATAGTCGTCGAGGAGGATGATTAGAAGGCTTGGGTCTCATCGTTGTTGAAGGTTCTAGCATGCTCTAAGCAAGAGTACGTTTGGGCAGATTCGATAGTCCCAACGACCAACTGTTGATGGTCGAGTACTCTGGGCAGATTCGATAGTCCTAGGCACGGGTCACGATGACGTGCGGGAGTTATGTCTAGAACCGGGGTTACCATTAGCCCTTGACGGACGGCTGAAAGAATGTGCCGGTCATTCAATTAACGGTGATACCGAAGCAATGATAACAGTGATAGCCAGAGTCATGGATGTTTGATTGTATCGTCATTCGGTCTCAAGAGCGGTATTTTCTGGGTGCTTATCTGATCTTGGTTTAGGCCTTGGGGGTTTGTGCTTGGAAAACATCGCCCTTGACTCGAGTGATAATTGCTTTACTTTAAATTGTATGCTCTGCTATGTTCGCTTCTGCTTAGTGTGTGTCTGGGTGCTATCACTGTAGAAAGAGGTTGGAGTGGGAGGGTTGTATTTCTATTCCTTTTCCTTTATGCTCTTTTGGTATGTTGATTGTTAATTTACTGCTCACTAAGACTGTTGTCTGACTCAAGGCTTTATGTTTTAATTCTTATTGCCTTGGGCTGTTCGTCCATTTTGGGACGGGCATACTAGGTAGCAGGTGACAGGTGCTGTTCTTGCTTTCCACGGTGCTGATATCGAAGACGAGCTGGAGGGTTGCATATTATCTTCGTATTATATGTACTGAATGTTCTGCTGTTTGTGTAATCTCTGAGTGTTATGTAGTGAGGCTTGATGTATTGACTATTTGGATGCTTGTATTCAACTATTATGGAGTTTTATATGATGGCATATTATTCTATAAAGCTTCACTATACATATGTTCTATTGTATTTTTGTCCATGCGCTGTGAGTAATACGATAGATTCTGTTGTTTTAATTTACCCTGACAATCGTCCATGGTCGCCTGGCACACTTTACAGCGCACTATCTCTAGATTTCAGTGCAGGGGTCATGGGTGGTCGTCTCATATATATCAGGTAATAAATGAACTATCTATCCATGCACTTTAGTTTTGTTTGGCTAACTATTAACAATTGGTTTACTCGAGCCTACCAGACAACATATCAAAGTTTATCTAACATCTGTTAGTCACTCCTCTTCTTCTGGACATTCTATCCTTAACTATTTGTTAAACACTTCTCTTATGGATGGTCTGTCCTTAACTTATCATCTCCTAGGGTCACCTGATCCTAATGGTTTTGCGGGCTCGCCAATAACCTATCTGTATACAAACATATATTCCTTTTTGTGTGTATCCATAATTTTAGTCTTACTTATAACAAAGCCCTGCAAACTGATATTTTGGACAAAATTAGCTGGGGCTAATAGCTAATTTTGGGCGCGACCCTATACCAGTCCCATCTGGTATTCTAATATCTGAGTCATTTTACTTAGGGATCCCTTCCTAAAATTTTCCTTGAAAACCTTTTCAAAATGATTAAAAACCTTTAGATCAAAATCAAACAAGGAAAATATATAATCTCTATACTTTACTCAAAATCACCTTGCCATGTTTTACACACACACACACACACACACACACACACACACACACACTTACTTTACCCAATTCTTAGTTGATGAAAACATTTAACCTTTGAAAGTCCCCTTTTCGAATCTATTGAAAGTACCCCTTACGAAACCATTGAAAGTAACTCTTTCGAAACCATTGAAAGTACCTCTTTCTAAACCAAGTAAAACCCTTTCTTTTATCTAGGCCGAACGGCCAAAACCTTCCTTTCAAAACCATTCTCAAAAACCCTTTCAAAACCTCTAAAAAACCTTTCTTTCGAAAACTTTAAAACCTTAGGCATCTCTCTTTTAAAACCTTTAAACATTGCCTTTTGAAATCCTGGGAAAAACCTTTTCCTTCAACACTTTCGAAACAAGCAGAAAAACAACACCTTTCGACTCCTATGAAACCATTGGGGAACCTCCCCTTCGAAACTTTTCTTTAAATCCTTTCGAAAGCATCAATTCTAAACCTTTCGAAAGAATTTAGGTTCAATTTAAAATATGTGGAACCTTTCGAAACAATTCAAAGCTTACTCCTTTGAAAAACCATTTGGATTATGCCTTTAAGTAGAGCAAAAGGATCATAAACCCATTAAAGTCGAAAGCACTTCTTTTCGAAATCATTTAAATCGTCTCTTTCAAAACCATTTGGGTTATACTTCAATTGAGCAAAAGGGTCATTAAAACCATTTAAGTTGAAAGCCATTCTTTCAAAAGTATTCCTAAGTAAAGAAGTGATGGTGTCGAAACCATCCCTTCGAAGGCATTGGAGATATGGACAGATTTTAGAAAACAAGTAACCCCTTTAAAACCCTCTGGGCCGAAAGGAAAAAAGGCGGCAGCAAAAAGGTTTTGACATAGTCGAAAGCATTCATTTAAAAATAAAGGCGCAACCCAATCAAAACCATTTCCTTTAAAAAATTTGGTTTGGTCGAAAGCCAACCTAATCTAAAGCATCTTAGTTGAAAGCAAGCAGGCGCATTTTCCTTTAAAAAAAAGCATTGCTTCAACCCCTTCGGAACCCTTGGTTTCAACCCTATACATTTCGCCCATGTCCAATTCACCATGTATCGGTTTCCTGATACCATGTGCATTGGTTTCTACTATGATGAAGGCGAAGGTAGAAAGGCGAACCTGGTGCCGAAAGCATCGCAACAGTGAAAAACCTATTTATTTGTCCTTTTAAACTATTTCTTTTGTACCTAACCTGCCTTATTTATCTAAATCTGATTGGTTGCCATTTTACTTTTTCAAAAGTGCTGCCAATTTTCAAAATTAACAAATTCGAATTATTTGCAAAGAGCCCCTGCTTCTTTTTTAAAATATATAAAAAAATTAAGTTCCATACCTTAAATAATTTTATATACCCATTAAAACACTTAGGAAAAATCTAGGAAAATTCCAAAAAATCTCTTTTAATATGTTTTCTAACATATAAAATTTCAGACCCAAACCTTTCATTATTTAACCGCAAATAATTAATAACCCAAAATAACATTTTCTTTACTAGAAAATTCATATTAAATCCACATTAATTCCAAAAATTCTGAAAATTGAAACCCATCTTCAAAATATTATTTCTGATCTACATAAAAATTAACAAGGCATTTAGATGTCATTTAATATGAATTTTACCTTAAAACATATCATAAAATCAATATGAACATGTATAAATCATCAACAAGTATATATAATCATTCCATCGTTCAAAAACATGGCAAAACACTGCAAATCATTTTAGATTTCTCCTTAAAAGTGAAAACAAAACAAATTAGAGATGTAAACATTGTTCACCTTAGCTTTAGAGATTAAGGATATGAGATTTGAATGAATTTGATGTTGATTAAGCTTTCCCTTTATCTTTCTTTCTCTTTCCCTTGTTAATAGTGGCCGGCCTTAGCTTTCAAAATTTTGAACAAATGACATGAACGTGTATAATTTACATGGCCATGGGATAAAGATGTAGGAAATGCTCTTTCCTATTTTGCCCCTCTTATATTTCATTTTAGACCCTTCTTTTAATTCATCGTTTAAATGGCACGGTTACTCCTTAATTAAATCAAATCTCAATCTCCTAATCAATACATTATTTTATTTTATTTAGTTAATTAAATATCCTAAATAATATTATCAAAAATATGGGATGTTACAATAATCATCTCCATCGTGCTGCAGATTATCCTCTACATCAAACAAGTCCGTGGCCTCAGCCCCTCATCCCTACAAAGTGCCAAAATTCTTCTCGGTACCCAACTGATTCTAATTGGTACTAATTGAATTCCTTTGGAGAGGACCTCTTGACTTCTTCCAATAACTCCTCGTGTCGTCCTAGTAGCCTTTTCTTCTCCTTTTGTTTTCCACCTTTTCTGTTCTGACCAGAAATAGACGAGTTCTCTTCCTCAGATCAGGTAGGTGAAATTTCCCTCCTGCTTCTCCTGGTTCTCTGCTACTACTAGTTAGTAGAGCTAGAATAGCATCCATCTTTTCCAGTAGAGCTTTCCAACTCTCGGCTGTTTTTTGATTCAACTCCTGGATCGCTTTATCGAACTCTACTCTAGTAACTATCTCCTAAGGAGCAGATGGTATTGGCAATACTATTGCTTACTTGTTTCTAGCATATATCTGATGAGAAGTTCCTTCATCAGCACCAACTACTACTCTATATGATCTTCCATGCCTCCTAGGTGATATTGATTCCTGTATGCAAATCCTTCAAGTTTTCTTAATGAAAATCTTCTGGATCTAACCTCTAAATGCTTCGATCCAAAATAGAAAACTATATATGTACCTGAGATCGAATCTCCTCTCTTAATGAAAGCACCAAAATGTTCGACCTAAAAATGGCATAACATGCAAAACAACCTGAAATAAAGTGGGATCTAGCAAAAAATAGCAAGTAAATAGAGAGAACACTAAGATTTTTTAGAGTACTTCAGTAATTTCTAGTCTACGTCCACTGTAGTTTTATTGGTTTATGGATTGTAAGTCACTAGCATAAGGGATTGATAAGTTCTTACAGCCTAGAACAGCCAATGATGACTTCCTTAGTGACTATGGTGGGGATATATAGAAAATTAACAGAACCAAAGAGCCAAAAGTCCATTTTCCAAATGCTTAAGTGTTATATTTATAGGGAAACCATCCAGTATAGTCACCAAAAAGTCTTATTTCACATCCCAAAAGGCAGGAGGGGAAGATGGAGTCCTCGTGGCAGTAAAAATAACTCGGTACCAACCAGAAGTAGTCGGCACCGACCTGTTTTTGGGATGGGATCCTTCTTCCCTCCTTTTGTCTTCCATCTTTAATCCATTCGATTTCGAGTACTTTTTCTTAGAGATTATGCTGTTTCTAAGAGGTTTTGATATTACTTAAACTTGCCTACTTTCAACTGCCTTAGAGTTGTCCATGTATTCCTTGAGAAATGGACTTCAAGATGTTCACTCAAGCCATCTATACATGTGCTAGAGCTGTAGGTGCCCCTAGGGGCAGATAAAGTGCTCAACACTACCAGAAACTGGTTGGTATAGAGTTTTTTTAATTAACTCCAATTGTGCTCTAAATCCTCAAGCTATTCCTATGATTCTTCCAAGCAATTTCCCAAGCCTATGAATCATTTTGTCTTCATCATAATTTCCAGATTAGTTTGAAAACGTTCTTCGTCAAAAAGCCAGATATTAAATGCCATTATTGAATAATTTATACACTAAGTATATCCAAATATACTAGTGTATATTGTGAAAGTGCAATAGATAAAAAGTGTATATAGTTAATGCAAACATATCTAATGTTGAGATTTACACCACAATGGACTCATTTTCCTTTTGTATATGCCTTTATTGTCCAGGATTTTGGGGTAAAAATACACATACTAAAAGATATACAATAGCTTGCAAATATATATAAATTACATTTAGTAAACATATATGATTTGAAATCTGAAATTAACATTAATGAATTAACTTTCTATAAGGGAAAGATTTGGAATCAAGAATTACATTAATGCTTGGAGTCCATCTTGTTAATTTGAATTAGAACAATAAAATGTGTATACATAAAATAAATGTGATGTTTTAGGTATTAAATTAACTTATTTATGTAAACATCTAATTTAATGTGTGTGTGTGTTAAAACTTAAAGGTAATAATAGTGAAACAAACATTTAATTTACACAATACTTTAAATGTAGAAGTAAATAAAGATGTTGGATTTTACATAAAAGCCCACATATGAATACAACGAATTCTCATTTTGGGTGAAAATATTACTCAAAACAAGTGTATTCAAATAATCAGTCAATGTGACAAAACAAACTAGTTTTCAATACAAATGTAGTTAAATTGGTTCCGGTAGGAATTAATTTACCTGCAAAACAACAAAAGGAAAAAACAATAAGGATTTCTTTTGAAAGGTAAGCCAGTTTTTATAGTGGCTTATCCACTTTTATAAATGAAATTATCACAAGTGTGAGGTAAAGGACTTCAACAGCTTCAGAACATATGCCTTTAGAGCACAATCACTCAACAAGTTGCATAAGGCAATCACACTTAAGGACTCATAATACACAAACCATCAAAATACATTGCAAATACTCTTTGACTAAAACACATAACAAATAAACACATTTACAACAGCAACCAAAATACCAAGCATATTAGCCAACCAAGTATCCAACAGCATTGCGAAGACATTGCCAATACGAGACCAAAAATATCACAGAAGCTTTAGATAGTACCATTAAGAGGTCATTTTCACACGTACTCCTTGTTAAAAGCAGTCCCAAAAGAGTAGTATTGAAGGAATGAGGCAAGACAGGGCTTCGAACTTTGGTATACAAAAACGCAGGCCAACACCTCATTGTTCGAGCAATTGAAGCTAGGATCTATGACTGGCACTGAAGGATGAATGGACTAACAAAAAGAAAAACCAAACCTGAAATAAAGCAGAACAAAAATAGCCAAAACCGCCACTTTTGTTGAAAGAAATCACCAAGTAACATGGAGGCATGATGAAAATAAGGGAAAGTTGGAAAAGTTGATGGAAGCAAAGAGCCTTTGAATTCGAAACAGACTTCAGAAGGTGATTTGCAACTAAAGAGAAGATCCAAATAACGAGGCCACAACTAGATCAGATCGAGGACAAGCGCTCAAGTAGGAACTGCCAAGATAGGTATAAAATCAAATAGAGCAGGGCCGAATCTGGAAGCTAGGCAGTAGAACGATGGAGTTTGAGTGCGATTGGAGCATGGGGTCACAAGTAAAAGGATGAGAAGCAGCAACGAGGAAAGTTAAGTTAAGGAAGAGGAGAAGATTGAAGCGCGAGAGGTAGGGACTAGATAGGGCGATTCATGAAGAAAGGGGAGAAAAGAAAGTGGGGGTAGAAGGATTTGGACAACTTTGGCATATGTAAATTCACGATAGAATATTCACGTCAAAACAACTTAGATATCAACCAAAAAGTTATTAAGGAGAAAAAAGATCTAAATCATATCAACAATAATGAACATGTTTAGAAAAGAGATGAAGGGCAAAAGTAGATCTAAATTAAATAAATATATTTGACATACTTTCAATAGAGATGAACATAAAAGGGTTTGAATTACTTGTTATAAGATGCACTTTTAAAACCCCATATAAATAATATTGAATCTTAAAATATCAATAATCATAAATAAATTAAATTAAATAATAGCCTTCGGATGTTGCCAAAAATCACACCTTAAATGACAAATCAAAAGCTCCTAGATTCTTGAATCAACCTCTAGATATTGCAAAGATCAAGAGGTATAAACAACCTTCGATAAATTGATTTAATTTGTATTTGATTTTGGAATTTTTAGCCCTATACCACCATGAAATATTCGGCCATTTCTTGATGGATGGAAGTGAAAAAACTTTATCGATGGAGAATAATGGTAAACGAATAAGAGAGAATATATTTTAAAGGAAACATCGAAACCTTTTATTTCCCTTCTTTAAACCTTCCCTATCTAATTCCCAATCGAGCCTCACCAAATAATATTCCCCCACCATGTATAGTCGGCTATAGAATGAGGTGTAGTGGGCCTAAAAAATTGCCGAATCCACTTAGCATTTGTTCTATTTAAATCTAATTTATATATTCAATCGATATTGTATATTGATATGCGCATTTGTAACTTTTATACACACACTTTTTTAAATACTAATGGTATTCAAACATCAAATAAAATTTATAATTAATATTTCACAAATATTAATTAATTTAAATAATTTACAATGATAATTAAATCATGTAGTTTATTATTCATTGTTTTGATTGTAGGACTCAAAGGTGTAAATTCATTTAGTAATTAATATCAAACAATTAAAATATTAACGTTCATACGTCATCTTTGCTAGTGGTGTGACATTTTGGCTAAACTTATTACTTACATGTCTTTTGGTAAAATCCAATTTTGTTTATTATACACTGTATCTGGTAGTAACGATTATTTACACCAATTCTTTTCGTCAAAACTATATCATATTAGGACTTATAGAATATGATTTTGGTCAAAATTCCAACATCGTCCATATTCAAATTGTAAGTCCAACATAAAATCCTTTATTCGATAATAATAATTAATAATAATACTACTCTAATCAGAGACTATGACTTTGAGTTGACTACAATTGACCGTGACACTAATCTCATATAACTGAGGAAACGAATTCTCTATCCAACAGTGTTTTACTTGCAATGCTTCAACTTAGAACCAACTATAGTCGTTCGATGGTTTCCATGCCACAATTTAACTATAATTAAAGTGGAGTGTCTACATTAAAGTTTACAGTATTCCCAACACAAGGGAGCTATGTAACATCATCACTTCGAGATGATCTGCTTGACCTTAGTTGTATTAACCAAAAGAGAACTCTCAAGTGAGTCATTCCATAGTTACCCAATAACTATCAGTACATAACCCCTTAGAGCACTCAGTGGCCATGAGTAATACACTATCCAACATTTGGAGAGCATTACGCATTCTAGTATCAATGGATATATTGATAACCTATCTTGAAACATCTTGACAATGAATATTTAAAACATTATGTCATTTTAATATGATAATTTCTCATGATTACAACACATTATAATTACCATCATATAACATATCATTTAAGGATTTTCTTTTTAATATAATTTAAATTAATTACTTAGTTAATTATATCACAATATAACAAGTGTATAATAGAAAGGAAATACCTTTTTCTTTGAACAAGATTGGTCATCGAGTGAGAGATACGTGACAAATTATATAATTTCCCCTAAGGCATACCTTGCTAAGATGCTCATATCTCCAGTCTTGAGCTCCATTTCAGAGGCACTCAAAAACTAACTGTTGTTCTACTAAAGGAGAGTGGCGATACCTTGGTTCCTTATTTGTGGCCACCTCTGGATCAATGTCGATATTGAGACTTAGCCCATGCACATTATGTCTCCTTGGATAGGCATAAAAATCCTTGATCGGGGTTTTGAGCACCACCTAACCCAGGACGTTGATAGCCTTCATATGGTCATAAACATTGAGGGGATAGTTTGGAGAGTAGTCAATTCGAACACTGGAGGGGATGGTGGAACAAAGTTCATGATTGTTTGGGCATCCAACCTCGTCCTCGATTCATTTAGGTCATGGGCCAGAGTTCCCATGTTGGTCAAGCTTTAGAGCATGCTTCACAACATGTCACTGCTAAGCTAAGAGATGGGACTGGTAGTGTTGGCGACCATGTTAACATTAGTTTCATGTTCAGTAGAGTTAATGAGTTCGTTCTCACTATTGATGTGGTGAAAAGTGAAGAGTGTGTAGAAAAAGAAAAGTGAGGAAGATGTGAGTGCTTTTACGGGTGGCCCTCCTTCTAACGTCAAAATTTTGACCAATAAATTAGACAACCTCAAAATTATACTAATGCAATTGTAAAAGCAAAGGTTACTTGCTAACACTAGGCTTAAAAGTGTAAAATGAGGAAAAACAAGAAAATTAAAGTTGATGATGTAAAATTGTAGAGTGGTTCGACCAAGCTTGCCTACATTCTCTCTAAAGCTCTCTTACTATGTTTCTCTCTTGCAATTATATGAAACTATAAGAGAATAATAAGAAATATAACGCATAAGACTAAAAAGTTGTAAATCTTCAGAGTTTAGGGCTTTAAACTGTTATAAGAATATTTATGCTATGAGAGAATAACAAGAAATCAAGCTTCAAACTCTTTGATGTTGTAAAGCATAGGGTAGTTATAGTAGTTAAGATGGATGATGGACGGTTGAATTGCACAATAAAATTGGTGGGAATCATGCCTGACCATGGATCAGATTGCATAGGCTGATGGAAAACAGTTGTAAAGGTGGAAGGGAATGTGTGGCTGAGAAGTATGCCAATTGTCCCTCTCTACCAGGCGTGTGTCTTGCATTTAATATGCATTTAACGATAGTGGCATGCTACAAGAATAGGTATGCTTTTGGATGATCTTCTATGGTACCTACTATGGCTAGCTATATGATCTGTCGTTTACTTTTGACCATCTGTGTGGTAGAGTAGACAAGTAGCACCTTTAGGCTATAATGGTTAATTGCTTATTGCCGAAGATTTCTGAGAAATATTAAATGTTGTTAAGGACCAAGTTGCAAGAGATGTGACAAGCTGGCTATAGGATGACGATAAGGGCCGCCTAGGATCGGTTGAAGGTGAGCTATAATGAAGTCGGCCAAATACGGGTCATGCTTGAGTTAGGCATTGTCTGATGAGCTCGTTGTTGAAGTCGCCTTAACTTAAGCTAGACGGCACTAGACTCAAAGGGTTGCTAAATAAATGGGTTGGCTTGGGACTAGACTGAGTTTGGGCCAACATGGATTAGACGGGCTTAGAATTGATAGGCCAACATGGATTGGGGTGGGACTTTACATAATCGGCTTGCTAACTATACTTATGAGAAATTTAACCAATAGATACCTTATCTCAAATTATGTTTAAGTTCCTAATGTCGTAGATGAGATAAGCATCAAATATGATATAAATTAAATTTGATGTCTCGTTTTGCTAAATATATTCTCGCTCAAGTTCAAAAATGCAAACTCGAGATAGATCTTAGGTGAGATAAATGAGATTTTAAATAGTAATCTCTACATGTGATAGTTGACATAAAATCACAGTCACGAGAATGTAACATTACAGTATAATACTCTAGAATTTCTAGACAATGATATTTCGATAATGGACATCGGATTTCATTCATTGTTTAATTAAGAGATGTCACTTGAATATTTCTACTTTACTTCTAAAGTGCAATGGTACCATTCCTCCTTTTTTAATTTATAATACATTTAATTAGAATTTTCAAATAATTTATCTTTTATACTACACAAAGAAAAATATTATATTATTTTTTACACGATGGTATATTATTCTTTTTCTAATAAAGCTATTAAACATTTAATAATATAGTATATTACAATCATCAAATTTATTATTGTTCGTTAATAAAGAAAAAATATCATATATTATTATTGATATTGTTATTAGTAAAAAAATATTGTTGTTGTTATAATTCATTATTAATACCATAGGTTATTAGTTTTAATCAAAGATACCATTCAGTGTCATCTTTATTCCCAAAGCATATTGATATTAATTTATAAGTATTAATGCTATATGGATAACAATGAATTTCACAACAATTTCATAAGAATGGATTTTACAAATAATTTCAACTTTATACCTAGGGATTTTTAAACCATTTGTACATGCCTGGCCACTACTTTCCACTAAAAATGCATCAATATCTACAGTTCGTAAATTATTTCAAATCGAAGAGATAATAAAGTTTTGGCAGCCCTTCCCCTTGTTTCATGTATCATGCAAAAGAGCCATATGGGGAACAAAAAGGAAATACCGTCAAAATTTTGTTAACCATTCAATATGAAATGATTCACAAAATGCAAATATAATTGAATTATAACATGTCCAATACTAGGACAAATCTGACAAATAACATATCAGACAAATATTGATTTTCATTTTAGTTAAAACGAATATCCATATAACGATCATATATGGTATTTGTCAAACAAGGCAATTAAATATCTAAGGTATTTCATTACTAATACCATTATTTGCACCAAAATTGGTACAAATACCCAATTGAGTAACAAAAATGTAAAATATCAAAACAAAAAGACATAACAAGAAAAGAAGAAGAGATTTTATAGTGGCTCGATGAATACTTTGGCCTATGTCCACTTAGTCGATATTTATTGATTATCCTCTATTATTACAAAGTTACAAATCGGTACTCGCAACTTGGTGGGAATCTAACAAAGTAATTTTCAGAGTTTTGATTGTACAACCTATGTTGCTAGAAGTTCAAAATCGAGAAGAAGAGAAGATTTCCTTTTCCACGCACTCTCTACCTCTATTTATAGGCAAAGATATCCACATTTGGCTTCAAAAATTGCTACACACAATCTTTAGGTCATGCATGCTCTTTCACGAAAATATCTTGACCAACTCCAACACAGCCACTATGGATCGATGATGAACCATGAGGCATAAGTTAGTGTTGACTTGTCTTAGGTTCAACTCCGAGTTACCCCTGCGTTGCTTCGGGTTTTACTTGCTTTAACTTGATTCCATCTTTTTGCCTCTTATCTTCACTTGCTTCGAGTTCAATCAAGTTTTCTACTGGTTTTCCTTTATCACCACCGAGTCATGGTACGGGTCCGACTTGGCTAGGCTGAGTTATGAAATTTGAGTCAGATCCTCACTCATTTCTTGTTATCTCCACTATATTGTCTCTGTATGATCTTTTCCAAGTCTTCGAGTCCATTTTTGTTGTATTTTCATCTAATTTTATTGTTCAAGTTTGTTCGGAGATTGTGAAAATTTTGATGATAACACTTTACCAACAAAAGAATGCTTTGTGAATGGAAAGTGTGTTTTGCTCAAGAACTAATATTGAAGTTTGAAAATCATTAATAGTTGAGCTTTCTGGCTATCGACTGATCAAACTACTGCAATTCCTTCGGGTTCGCCTGTAAATCAAAGGTCGTTCCAGACCATTATAACTAAGGACTCGAATCCTTGCTTAAGTGTTATTCATAAATCATTGTTCTTCTGTATTCACTTGAAATTATCATATCGTAAATCCGAATTGTCCCTTATTCATCTGAGTGTTAACTACCATGTATCTAAATCGATGTTATCCTGTACTTGTTTGAGATTTAAACCATTATGGGTAGATCATGAATGGGGTAATCAAAAGTCAATAATCGTGTAAATTCTTTCTCACCAATTGGAATGTTATTTATAAATTTTCTAATATCGCCTAGTATCTTATTATAAGAATGCACAATCGAATTGAAGCAATAACTTTGATTAATCATTTGGTTATCATAAGTTATCAATCAAGTAGTGCATTTTCACTGATTAGAACATCATTTATAATTCATTTGAAATTGCTCTGCATCCTCCCATAAACGAGTGCGACCAAACCGAGGTAATGGCGTAATTTGATAATCATCATTAAATCATTTCAAAGAGAGTTGGTATACAATTTCAAAGTCTAGTTTTGATCTTTTCGAATCGAACAATCAATGTCTATCTAGAATCTGATGTCTGATCTCTCTGGATCGCGTAATAATTATCCGCTTTAGCTTATGATCTCTCCATATCGTGTGACCAATTTCTAATTCAATTCATGGTTTCTTCGGATCGTTAATATAATCTCCGATCTCTCTGGATCGTTAATCCATACCGAGTATAATTTGCTCGCTCTAAGATGGGGGAACCCAACGATCAAGAAAGTCCATCCGCTCATTCTTCGGTAAGGGGACTCGCTATCATGTGCAAGTCCAATCCGCTCACTCTCCGACATGGGTACTCACCTCTTATGGTTCATCATCCCATATCTCCAGTCAAGAGAACAGTGTCTAATCAGTTCATAAATCAATATCGAGTGATAATAAATCTGCATTGGTGTTTCGCATTCAATACCAGTCATCATATTCAAGTGATTTTCAAAATCAAACATTCGTTCATAAAATCATGACTAAAACAACAAATAAGCATTTGAAACATCCATCCAATTGAGCATTACTCCCAGATTTCCAACTCAAAGTGTGCTTTAAAACCAATCGAGGTCCTATGTATGAGCAAGTGGCCTAATAGTAATACTATATTAATTATTTACGAACAAAACTAAGTGTGGGAATCAAACCTAACTCCCTTCTGTCCCGATCATGGAGTAATCATTCTCTGCATAGATCCAAGGTCGCTACCAGATGCATTTGCTGTAGACGGTGGCTGCTCCTACTGCACCATCCCAGTTTGATTTCTCATATATTACTATAATCGGTTGTTCTGAACCTGCTCTTCAATCAGATCTTGTAGGTGCTTGCACTCATTTATCTCATGCTCATTTTGCTCATGGAATAAACAACTCTTCTTTTGATCCGTGGACTCTCTTTTCATTGATTTCTAGTTGGGAATCTTCCCTTGGTATCCAAGTAAATCCTTTGTAGGGCTTCGGTTAGATAAGTGTAGGAGGAAAATTTTGATTCCCTCTTTTGTCACTTCATTTCTTAAAAGTTTTCATCATCCTTTTGCTTTCTTTTGTCTTTTCCATATCTTAGTCCAGACGGTTGTCATTCATAACATTAACCTTTGCGTTTTCATCTTTAGCATCCTCCTGATGCAAGTACCTCTCAACTTTATTGTAAAACTTCGCAAGATCCAATAGTGGATCCATTTGCAAAACAACTTTAAAATCGATTTTATTCACGACTTTAGACATTATTGCTATCAAAGCTATCGATGGATCCGGCTTATAAACCCAAGAAGCTATTGTGTGGGATCTAGCTAGATAATTCCTTAGGGTCTCTCTAGCCCACTTTTTCACACACAAAAGCATCATTATATTCTTTGGCCATGAAATGTGAACTCTGAATATCTCATGAATTTATCCACTAATTTGGCCCATATGCTAATGGGCCTATTTTCCAGTTTTTGAAACACATCGCTATTAACTCATTCAAATATAATGGAAAACACCATCCTATAACTTCCTTAGAAGCGTCCAACACCATTATATATCAGATGCATCTCATCAGATAAATGGTTAGATCTGTCTTTCCATTGTACATTTCCAGCATTGGTGGCTTGAAATCAGGTGGATTTCTCACGCATCAAATGTTATAGGTTAATTGATTTCTGTTAATGTCTTCCAAACACTGGTCTGGTGGTCCACCTCTTAGTGCCCATCTGACCATTTCCGCAATTCTTTCATCATCACTCAATGGCATTCTTTGGCCCATGTCTTTGTTCTACCTCCTGTTCCTACAACATGCGTCTGGTTCTAACTCTTGTTGTTTTAGATTCATGTTCTGGTCTCCAATACGCGGTTCAATATCTTTCCTAAGACGTGATCCGTATTGTCTTAAGTCAACATTAGACTGCCCATTGCCTGTCAATTCGACACCGACTTTTTAAGTAGATTTTGCGCCGAATTTTGAGGCCTCTAGTGGGTTAGCTCCATTTTGTTCTGCTCTATTTCCAAGTGCGCTCATTCTACCTTCATGTCCCTAGTTCTGCTTTTCAACAAATCCAGTTATACTTGGCTGTCCCATCCTCCTAAAGAATCCCTCCATCATTTCCTCATGGTAGGCTATCATTCTCTCTTGCATCTCTCTCACCATTCTCTCCATATCATATCTAGTTACATAGATAGATGAGGGGTTTGATTCTAAGTACACCTTTTGGCTACCCTTTATTCTTGCTGACTAAAACATCCCTCACTTTAAGATCCGAAACTAAGCGCAGCAGATGCTGCAGTTATCTATAGTATTAATTTCTAGTGATAAAATACGGTCATGTTATTGTGCCATAAAATCAAAAGGAAAAGAATATGAAATAATTTTAAACACAATTTTCAGAACACTTTCACATTTCACTTCAAAGATATATTTCATATTCATTACATAATCCCAAACATTGCCTAATTTCAAATGAAATAGAATTATTACAAAATACTCCAAGAGTGACATATGGAGATGCCCTATTGGTTCATTTGAGTTACTAAATAGATAGATACATCTACTGTCAATACATTTATACAAAATTAACATAACATAGCTGATATTGTTATATATAGACTCCTACATAGCTAGCTTTGCCTCCTGCACATCTTCGAAAGCTTTATTCACCAAAACCTACTAAACTTAGAAAAACCCTTACTCCCGACCTACTCAAATCAAAATTTGAGCGCCCGAGAGTTTAAGGGGAAAACATAAACTTCAAGTCAGACAAAATATCTTGTGCAAATAGTAATATGCCATCACGATGTTATGGAAATCTAGTGAGACAACACCACTGAGTAGAATGGGTTTTCCCCTCATTAATATCACTTTTAAAATACATCTTTCGCAAAAAAAATTCCTGCAACCAAACTGGTTAAAAAAGATGATATATATACAATAGTGCGCATGCATGCTACATGGGTAATCATGTTTATCCATCAAATCAGTGGACTACCCGTCCTAATGTTTAGTTTTCACAGGAAAAACATGGCTTAATCAAGCCTACATGATATACCAAATTTCTTAATTGACTGTTAGAAGAAAACCTGACGGACTATCCAAACACACTTATCCTAGTGTTTACCTGACTGTCTATCAATATCATAGTTTTGTTAGGCTTACTATGAAGCTAAATGTTTTACAGACCAATTCATAACCTATCTTATCTTTATGTATTCCTTTTTATGTGTAAATGTACTTTTAGTCATACGATTGACAAAGCCCTACGCACTGGAATTTTGTACTTGTATCAGCTAGGGGCTAATAGCTGAAGTATAGGGCGCTACCCTACACCAATCCCATCTGATTTTCTAACCTCTGAGTCAAATTTATCCTATCACAATCTATCCAAAGGTGACAAGAACAATAATCTCTTTAGTATATCTTAGGCTAAATACCCTTTTCCATTTCCTTGAAAACAAAACTTTGCAAATGATTTAACCCTTGAAGTTATACTCTTAAAAAGTAAAATATAGTTCTTTACTTTATCCCGAGATAATTATGCCATGATATACGCTTTTATAAATTATATTGATGAATCTCGAAATCACTTGGAAGTTATCTAACTTCAAAACCATAGGCTATAAGCCAAAACAATATAAAGCCTTTAAATTGATAAAACGCGGCAACGATGTAGTCGACGAGGGTCTTCGTCCCTCAAAACATAGACCAAACCAATAAAACCTTATATATTGATAAACCTTGACGTCATTATCACCACTCGGGGTCATCGCTACTCTTAAATATAAAATATATTAAATTCTTTGATTTATAAACATAAGGGTAAATAATCGAAGTCAACAACTTTGTATAGCATATTATAAAATCTTAAGAGAATAGGGTTAACATAGATAAATCTTGGCGTCACTACCTTAAGGAAAAAAAGCGGCTTCATTAGAGCGGAAGTGATAATAGAGGGACAACCTAGCCTTCTTTGAAAATAAGTGTTAAAGATTAAAGTCGAAAATAAAATATATGGCTTCACTGCCTTCTTCGAAAAGATATGACAAGGAACAAAGATGGCAAGGGATAAAACAACACACTATAAGAAATCAACTCTTATGAATCCTTTCATTCAACCAACATTGTTAATGCCACATTCTGATGTTTCCTACTAAGCGCATCAGCAACTTTGTTTACTTTCCCTAGCGTGTACTCAATTCCAATATCATAAGTAGCTAAAAACTCCAACCATCTCTATTGTCTCATATTCAACTCCTTCTGAGAGAATAAGTATCTTAGCGAATTATGATTCATATATAACTTGGATCGCTCTTCCAAAAGATAGTGTCTCCATACATTCAAAGTAAATATTACGAAAGCCAACTCTAAGTCATGAGTCGGATATCTGATTTTGTGTGATCTGAGCTATCGTAAATCATATGCAATCACTTTACCCTTCTACATTAGCACAGCTCCTAATCTTGTTCCACACGCATCAGTATACATCACTAAATCCCAATTCCCATTTATAACTACTAATACGGACGCATTGGCCAAGAAATGTTTCATCTTTTGGAATGCCTCCTCACATTTATCGATCCAAACATACTCCACGTCCTTCCTTGTTAGCTTAGTCATCGGCAATACTATACAAGAGAAATCCTTGATTATTCTCTGGTATTAGCCAGCTAGTCAAAGAAAACTCTTTATCTCAATTACAATCTTGGGTCTCATCCAGTTATTAACTGCTTCTACCTTAGCTGGATCTACTGATAACCCTTTTTCGGGACTATATGACCAAGAAACTTCACCTCTTCTTCCAAAAATGACACTTCAAAAACTTCGCTTTTAATTGATGTTGCCTTAGAGTTTCAACATTATTCTATATGAATAACATGATCTCTTTCATCCCGGAATATATAAAAATGTCATCTATGAATGCTAATACAAACTTATCCAAGTGCTCTTGGAAAATATGATTATTTAAGTTTATAAATAAAGTAGGCACATTAGTCAATCTGATGGCATTACTAAACATTCATATGAACCATATCTTATTCTAAATGCCATTAATGGAATACTGTCTTCCTCCACCATCAGTTGATGGAACCTTATCGCCAAATCCAATTGAGAAAATACCTTGGCTCCACTCAATTGATCAAATAAGTCGTCGATTCTCGGTAGAGGATGTCAATTCTTTATCGTCTTTTCATTCAACTTACAATAATCGATACACAATCTTAACGACCTATCTGGTTTCTTTACAAATACCATAACTACTCCCAAGGAGAACTGCTTTGTCTAATAAAACTTTTCCCTTCTAAATCCACTAGCCGCACCTTTAACTCCTTCATCTCGGTAGGTGTCAATCTGCTAGGCGGTCTGCTTATGAGTTCAGCTCTAGATACAAGATCCATTCGAAACTCAATAGCTCGTTTGGACGGTAGTCCTGTTACAGGCTCAAAGAAATCTGCAAATTCCCTTACGATAAAAATTTGATTCAACTCGTCTTCCTCCTCCATTGCAACCAATAAAGTGCACACACCAAAACTTGGATTCTCTACTGAGTATATAATTTGGTTGCTACTATTATGGTGTCTTAGTGATATTTTCCTATCTTAGCAAAATATCCTAACATCATAATTAATTAACCAGTCCATCTCCAAAATAATCCCAAAGCCTACAAAATCAAACACATTCTAATTACAGGCAAATATATGACCTAATAATGCAAACTTTAAATGGTCACATCTCATCCCAAGAGTTGCATACCCTCCTATTGGATTCTCAACCCTTAAGGAAGTAACTAGGTATGAGGGTTCTAGATTAAGCTTATCTAATAAATAATGAGATTTAAAAGAACATGATGCACTATTATCAAACAGTACTCTAATAGGTATACCATGAATCAGAAGCATACCTCCTATCACAGCTTTTCCTTTCTCCTCGGCTGTTGGTCTTGAGATAGCCGGCTCCAAAGCAAATACTTTTCTTTTTCTTTTCCATTCTAGACATTTGTTCTTGTAATGTCCCACTTGGTCACAGTTAAAGCACTTAATGTTCTTCTTTCCAATGACATTCTTTCTCTTGCCAGTTCGACACTCATGAGCATAATGTCCCATGTTGTCACACTTGTAACACACAATCTCAAACTTCCCTTTCTTGGCAGCCCTGCCCTTCTGAGCTCCCTTCTTCTGGTAAACTCACTCTTATGATTATGTCCACCTTGACTCTTTGTTGGCTTGTTATTACTAAAGGAAGCAAGCATCTCTTCATTTCTCAAAGCCATCTCCATGAATACATCACATAGATCCCTGAGATGTGGTAAAGTTGCCCAAGAAAGCTCAGGTCTCAGTCTAAGAATGAACTTCTCATTCCTTTTTATCATGGTATCCATGGTTGCATACCCGTATAGGGACAACTTCTCAAATCTGGTTTTGTACTCAAGCATTGTCATATCATTTGCGCCAACTCAGCAAACTTTCTTAACAAAGTTGACTTGGAAATTTCCACCATAAACCTCTCTTCAAACCTTTTCCTAAACTCTGCCCAAGTCAAAGTCTCTTCTGCTACTCCAATAGTCAAACTATTCCACTTGTATAATGCAGCTTCTTGCAATTGCCTGGACACCAATCTCCTCTTTTGTTCATCATTCAAACCAAGTTCGGTGAAAATCCTTTCATAATGAAGCAACCAATTCTCCACTACAATTGCATTCTCCAGCATTTCCACCAACTAATCTAGCTGCAACTCTTGCTTGCATTATGTTAACAAAGAACCGATACATTGCTCCCAGATCAACCGGTAGTGTTCCTGCACCTACATTTACAATTGTTTGCCAACTTGATTCCTTTTAGTATTGGGCCTAACATTTCCATTGGTGGCAGTGCTTCCTCCATAGAGATTCAATCTTCTATTTCCTTCCTCCATATCTTACTTCCATAAACCTGCATTTGAACCTTAGTAAGATACATAACAATGATCTAAGAGAGAGGGAGAATAGAGATAAAGTGTATACTTATGTATAGCAAATACAAATACGTTACTATAGCGTTACCCCATACCCCAATCTTATTCTTTATTTCATTTGGATTATGTTTTCAAAAAACTCTTTTTAATGTTCAAAATTCTTTATTTTTACATAAACCTATGCTCTGATACCAAGTTGTAACATCCACCATTTTGAGGCCCGAAACTAAGCACTACAGATATTGCAGTCATCTACAGTATTAATTTCTGGTTACAAAATGCGGTTATGTTATTATTCATAACATCAGAAGCATAAGAATATGAAATAATTTTAAACACAGTTTTCAAACCACTTTCACATTTCATTTTAAAGATATATTTCATATTCATTACATAATTCCAAACGTTGCCCAATTTCGGATAAATATAATTATTACAAAATACTCCAAAAGCGACATATGAAGATGCCACATTGGTTAATCAAATTTACTAAATAGACAGATACATCTATTCTTAATACATTCTTACAACAATTAACATAACATAGTGGATAATAGTAATAGATAGACTCATACATAGCTAGCTTTTCCACCTGCATGTATTCAGAAGCATTATTCACCAAAACCTACTTAACCAGTAAAACCCTTACTTCCAACCTACTTAAATCAAATTTTGAGCATCCAATAGTTTTAGGGGAAAACATAAACTTTGAGTCAAACAAAATGCCTAGTGTGAATAATAATATGCCATCTCGATGTTATAGATATCTGGTGAGATCACGCCGTTAAGTGGAACAGGTTTTCCTTATATTAATATCCCTATTAAAATATATCTTTTGCAAATCAAATTCCTGCAACCAAACTGGTTAAAATAGATAATATATATACAATAATATGCAAGCATGCTACATGGGTAATCATGACTATCCGTCAAATCAGTAAACTATCCGTCCCAATATTTAGCTTTCATAGGATAACACCACCCTACATGGCAAATTCGGGCCTACTAAATATACCAAATTTCCTAATTGACTGTTAGAGTAAACTGGACGGTCTATCCAAATACACTTATCCTAGTGTTTATCTAGTTGTTTGTCAATCTCATAATTTTTCTAGGCTTATTATGGACCTAAAGGTTTTGCAAACCAATCTATAACATCTTATCGCTATGTACTGCTTTTGATGTGTAAACCTACTTTTATTCATACCCTTGACAAAGCCCTACGCACTGGAATTTTGGACTTATATTCGCTAGAGGCTAACAGCTGAAGTATAGGGCGCTGCCCTACACCAGTCCCATCTAGTTTTCTATTCTCTGAGTCAAATTTATCCTATTATAATCTATCCAAAAGCGATAATAACAATAATTTCTTTAGTAAAAATCCTGGGCTAAATACCCTTTTCCATTTCCTTGAAAACAAAACTTTGTAAATGATTTAACCCTTGAAATCATACTTTTAAATAAGGAAAATATAACCCTTTACTTTATCCCAAGATAACTATGCCATCATATATGCTTCTATAAATTATATTGATGAATCTCGAGGTCACTTGGAAGTTATCTCACTTCAAAACTATAGGCTAAAAGCCAAAAAATATAAAGTCTTTATACTGAATAAAACGCGGTAAAGATATAGTCAGTGAGGGTCTTTGCTCCTTAGAACATAGGCTAAAACAATAAAACCTTATATATTGATAAACCTCGGCGTCATTATCGCCACCTGGGGTCATCGCCCCTCTTCAATATAAAATATGCTAAAGTCTTTGACTTTTAAACACAAGGGTATATAGTCAAAGGTAACCACTTCTTATAGCAATTACAAAACCTAAAAGGAATTGGGTCGACATAGATAAATCTCGGCATCACCGCCTTAAGGAAGAAAAAAAGCGACTTCATTAGAGCCAAAGTGATTATAGGTGGCAACATAACCTTCTTTGAAAACAAATGTTAAAGATTCAAGTTGAAGTCAAAATATATGGCTTCACCATCTTCTTTGAAAACATATAACAAGGAACAAAGGTGGAAAAGGATAAAGAGACAAACAGTAGAGTCGAGATGATAAAATGCGACACGGTCATAGCCGAAGTCAAAATAGGTAGCATGGTTGATAAAACACGACAACATTAGTGCCAATAAGAAAAGGGTGGCTTCATTGACTCATGACAATAATAACATGCGGCAAGGCTCCCGTCGACTTCGATACTATATCCATGACTTCAACCAAGGCCAACCTATTTCATACCAACCCACATTGGTATCCTATGTATTACCTATGATTAACATCGAAGACAATGGAAGGCGGTAAGATGGAGGGCAACGTCAACCTTATTGGCATGGCAGACTGATATTTATCATTAAAACGGCAATTTTGCTAATAAAAGTAAGTTCTTTTCTGACAACACTTAATGTTTGTCAAAACCTCGTTAGATAATAATTATCTTTGTCAAAATCTTTTCTAAAATCTGCCATATGCCAGAATTTATATATCCAAAACATATTTGCAACCCATTGATATATATTAATATTTTAGTATAAATATTAAGCTTTTCTAGCCTAATAAATTTATATAAAATCATAAACTCATGGGAAAATTCTCGAAATCATATAAAATCAAATTAATAATATTCTTCAACATATAAAAATTTTGAAGCCAAAAAATTTAATTAATTATTTTTTAAATAATTAAAACCCAAAATAACCAATTTTCTTCCCTTGAAAAAATAATAAAATATTCATATATTATCAGAAAATTATGAAATTTAAAAAAAATACTAAAATAATGCTTCTAATATCATATCCAAATTTCAAGTCATTTAGGTGCCATATGATAGGCATTTTAACAAAACATATCAATAAATTTCATAATAAATCATATAAATCCATCAAATAGCATATTCATCCAATCATTTAAACCCATGGCATAATAATATCAAAATATTCGGATTTATATTTCAAACTAAAAATAGCAATTAAAACATGAAATGCATAACTATTATTCACCTTGAATGGTTTAAGATGGTTGAGATTTGTATTAAGTTTGATTCCACTCAGCATTGGTATTTCTTCCTAGCTTTTCTTCCTTTGAATCTCCTAGTTATGGCCAGCCTAACTATTTTATTTTCGTTTGTAATGAATGAAGTGAGGGAGGAAATATGGGAATAAGGGTTTATGTATAGGAATTTAGATCTATTCTCATTTTGCCCTTAGCATATATTCCTTCTTCTTATTAAGTTTTAAACCATTCTCATTAACTCATTCATTAAGGCACAATCCATATTAATTATCAAATCTGAATCTCCTTAATCTTTTACATTATTTTATTTAATTTATCTAATTAAATATTCACAAATAATGTTAATTAGAATTAGGGTTATACATTGACTTACTCCAATCATAGATCTAGTAATAGGCCGCTTCATCTTCTTTAAATTCAAGATTTCTCGGTGAAAGCACTAAAATGTTCATATGAAAATTGGCTCTAACACCCAACTGATCAACAAAAACATAATATATCAAAGGAAAGAAAGAAATAGCAAGGAAAGAATATGGGATTTTGATAGTGGTTCGATAAATACTTTAGTTTATGTCCACTTAGATGATATTTATTGATTATCTTCTATTTTTACATAGTCGTTCTTACAAATTGGTAGTTATAACTTGATGGGAATCCAAATAAGTAATTTTTAAAGTTGCGACTTTATAACTCGTGTAGTTAGAAATTTAGAATCGAGAAGAAGAGAAAATGTCCATTTTCCATGCACTCTCCACTTCTATTTATGGGCGAAGATCTCCATATATAGCTCCGAAAGATATACAAATCTCCACATCATGCACGTTCTTCCATGAAAATAGTTCGACCAACCAAGACCCAACCACCATGGACCGGTGACGAACCATAGGCACAAGTCGATGCCGACCTCACTCGGGTTTAACTCCGAGTTACCCCTTACGTTGCTCTGAGTTTTGCCTTACTTCAACTTGTTGCCATCATTTCGCCTCTTGTCTTCACTTGCTCTGGGTTTACCCCTAATTTTCTACTAGTTTTCCTATGTCAACATCATGTCTTGTTCTGGTCCAGACTAGCCTAGACCAAATTATGAATCTTGAGTCAATTTTCCTCACTCATTTCTTATTATCTCCATTATCTTATCTTTATATAATATTTCACAACTCTACGAGTCCATTTTTCGTTGCATTTTCTCCAGTTTAATTATTCAAGTCTATTCGAAGACTATGAAAATTTTACTGATAACAATCATATATTAATAATGTTATATATTATTGAATTATAAGTAACACCATATGCTATTATTATTTGAATGATATCAATTTTTTAAAATTTTCAAATTTAGATACATAAAAATCTAAAAGAAAATTATATTGGCTGAGATAAAATTTATTTATAAAAAAATATAAACATTTTAAAATTTATGGAATCTAAGTTGAAAATTCCAAAATTTTCGTACTTCAAAATATCCAAATTTTCAAAACGAAAAAAAATAAATATTCAAATTTTGAATGGTTTAAAATTCATTTTAACTTATTGTTATTAGCTTTTTATTATCATACCACATCAATAATAATAAATTTCACAAACAGTATCATAATAGTTGATTTTACAAAAAAAAAATCAAACTTACACCTGAGGATTTCTACACCTTTTTAAAATGGTTGGCCATCAAAACTCCAATTACAAATGTAATGTTATTTATGTTTAGTAAATCATATCAAGCTGAACAATTGACGAAATTTTAGCACTTTTCCCCTTGTTACCAACATCATAAGCAAAAGTTCATACATAAGGAACATAAAAGGGAGTGATGTCGAAATCTTATCAACTGTTCGAACTGAAATAGTTTATGAAACTTAAATATCATTGCTTTTATAACTTGTCTAATAGTGGAACAAATCCGATAAATAATGTATCAGATGAATTTCGATATCATTTTAGTTAAAGCTGAATATCTATATATTGAACTTATATGGTATTTATCAGATTCTCCAAATAAAATGTCTTAAGAGTCTCATTTCTAATACTGTATATTAAGAATTCCATATATTATTGAATTTTAACAAGTAACGTCATAAATTATTATTATTTGAATGACTTCAGTATTTCTAAATTTTCAAATTTTAGATAAATGAAATTCTAAAAAAAATTCATTACTATGATAAAGTTAAATTATAACAAAACTATAAACATTTCAAAAACATTAAAATTTATGGAATTAAGTGGTAAAACCTAAAAAAATTCATACTTCAAACAAGTCTATGTTTTGAAATTTGCAGAAGCGGAAAAATTCAAATTCAAATTTTGAATGTTTTAAATTCATATTTTTCCTCAAAGAATGAACCATATCTCAAATTTAACTAAATCTCGTACCATTTAATAAAGTTCTAAAGGCTTATCATTGGGTCATATTTGCAATCAAATCATAATTAGGTCATACTAGCAATTAATTAATTAATAATAATTCAAACTCAATTTAAATGGTTATACTTTTTTTTCAAAATTTTAATTGGGTAACATTAGCATTTGATCATCAATGGGTTATCATAATTGGGTTAGATTATCAATCAGTTAAACAACCATTTCTCAAAGTTTGAAAGGTTATATTAGCACCTACGTTAATTTTCATTAAATGAAACAATGTAGAGAACATATGCTGGAAACTGACGTGGGGACTCACGAAACTTAAGTTGAGGCTGCCGTGGAGGTGGAGAAGAAACTGATAGAAAGGCGGAGGTATTGAATGTAGTATTTTTCGTTGATGATGGTTGACGTGGAGGAAACAAATTGATGCAGAGGAGGGTTATGGCGGAGTTTGATAATGAATGAGGTGGCATTGACGATGCAAAGACTGGTTGATTGAATTGGAGATGGCGACAATGTAGAGGGTTTCATTCCTTTTACTTTTTTGATTTGAAATAATGAAGGTGATAAGGTGTGATTATGGTTAATTTGGGGGTAGGGTATGCAAAAGCCATACCCGTGCCTTTTTGATGCCACGCTTTATGGCATCAGTAACTCCATGTAGGTAATCGATACATTTTTTTGTAATGGGTCAAGCCAACATCATACTGATGTCATACTAGCATCTGGCTTTTTGACATTGGTATGATGTTTGTAAGGCCAAGTAAGTAATTTGCATGTTTTGTTGTAATAACACCTTCTTTTTTACCTTATGTAATGAATCACCTTCTTTCATCCTATAGGTGAAAAAGGACATGCACAATATTAAATGGTTCA
Source organism: Allium fistulosum (assembly GCA_030737815.1). Taxonomy (NCBI): domain Eukaryota; kingdom Viridiplantae; phylum Streptophyta; class Magnoliopsida; order Asparagales; family Amaryllidaceae; genus Allium; species Allium fistulosum. Next base: position 365,462,098 of record CM060906.1, read on the forward strand.
TAGAGGCTCTTCTGACTTATTTGAAACAGCTCTAGCGGTAATTTAATCACTAGTTTCGAATATAATGTTTTTCTCCATATTAAGTTGTAGAGTAGTAAAAGAACCCCTATTTTGTCTCATGTAACTCGATAGTGGAAAAATCTATAGACAATTTATTGGTCTCAAACAACAGGCGATGAGTATGATTTCTCTTAAACATCGTCTTTATCTTCTATTGTCATTTTTCAAAATCATCATCTTCATTTCACTTCTCAACTGCCAATTGAAAACTAGATTACACATAGGTGCTCCTAACATAGGGTACCACTACTAGAGCTGAATTGACCTACGATGTATTCTCATCCTCCAGACCTGACATTATCAAATGTCTTCCATCTATTAGCACAACTTATAGCTCTAATACTAGTTGATAGGGAGATTTTGTCTATAGTATCAATTTTTTCAAATCTCAGCGGGAGTCTATGTATGAATAGTTATATGTGAGAAAAAACAAACAAGTCGAATAATCGAGCCGATCAAATTCAACAATCCACAACCAAACACATGCAAAATTAAAATAAAAAGAAAGTAAATTGCATGCATAGATTTAAAGCTATCAAATAAATCCGAAATTTGTCCGTATCTGTATTTGAAAAACGGTTAAATATCCGATATTCAGAGAAATAGATGCAGATGCGAATACGAAGGCATCCGCGTCTAAATATTATCCATCCGGTTTTTGTCAAAATTTTAATTTATTTCATGTGTATTTAATACACCGGCAGATGTATATTTATATTTTTATTAAGTTAATAGCTTATATGTTATGCGGTTAAAAGTTCAAAACTACTTATTATCATCATCATATTTGTTGATCAAGCATACATCTATAATATGTTCGATTAAAAATATTGTGTTACATCAAAATTTTCTATTTATGTTTCTTATTTTATCGATTATTAACGGATATGATAATTATTCGATATTTGTCTGTATCAGCTGATGCTGATTTCTGAAAATGGTTTCGGATACGAATGCAGATATAGCACTATCTACATTCGAAAATATCTATTAATATGTGTACATAGACTTAAAATTGTTGCACTATCGACGTGGTAGTGTCAAATTTGACAAAATAAATACCGATTACTAGATTGTTTTGTCTTAATGTGGAAGGTTTGAAATTGCTTAATCATGGTTGCTGAATTTTGTCATAGTCGTTCTACTTTATTGTAATTATTTATTTTCACTCATTCAGAATCAAACAATAATATCGTATTAAGCTACCAAACTTTGGGAACTTTGCAGGAAGTCGTCCCTCGTGTTGTTTGATTTAACATTTACTGTTTTTGTTTTGACATGTGTACTATGTTTGTTAAAATATTCATTCTATGAATTTTTACTGTTGCTTAGATAGTTAGATTTTAGACATGCCGGTTTATGATATTTTACATTTCCAGTCACCATTCAAGTTTCTCTTGTTACGTACAGATTTAATTCATAAGATCGGTTATCAAAGAGATAATATCATAATTATATATAAACCACTAAAGTATACTCTTAAAAATGTTTCACATGGTATATTGCCATATACCATGCAATGTAGAGTTGTTCTCCACAACCAAAAGACATGCGGAAAAAAACATCTTGATTAATTAGTAAGGCTAACTTATTTGCAGCTAATGTTTCCATCTCTCTTTATTTTGGGATAAATATTGTATTTAAAGAGTGGTAGAAAAAAAGGGGAGTTTTGAAGGAAATATATATCGGATCAATTTGTATTAGAGTAAAGAACAAATAAAGAATCAGTTGATAAGATAGGGCGATCTTGAAATACATATAAATATCGGTGTGTTCTATTTTATTAGTTATGGTATGTGTGTATTATATTATATAAATAATGCAAATAAGTACAAAATGGTCGTGGTCAATGAAATTTGTTGCACTAGACAAATATTCAAACTACTAGAATAGCTCGTTCAATTAGTAGGAGTTTCAAATCCTAGTTGACGAATAATGGGAATCTAAGTTGGTATATTACATGCATAGACTTTAAAGAAACGAAGACAAATCATACGAGTGTATCTTACTATTATTATTCAATGTGCAAAACAATAAGGTGTCTATTTGTATGGATTTAACTTTGAAAATGAAAAGGTTTGAAGAAACAAAAAATTATACTAGGAAAAATAAAAGGTTTGAATGCTTGAAAGGAATCAAAAAGTTTGAATCGTGACCTGGTTGGGTCGTGGTCAAGCTCAGTTCCACCACGCATTTCAGTCACCGAATTCAATATATTGACGAAGGCATGCATGGATGATATATTTTGGTAAATATATAAATGGGTTGATACAAAAACAATACGTAAGCTACCTAATCAACACATACTTACTTACTTGAGCATTCTTCTGCTTTTAGATTCGTGTGTGTATGGCGGGCGCTAACGACCAATCATTTGGTTCTTCTCCACAAGTAGTGGTATGACTAAGTATCCTCCCAATTATTTGTGCAAAACGAACCAAACCGACCCAAGGCAGTGTCCGATTTCGGTTTTTTTATTTATTTTTGTTTGTTTTTAGTTTTCAATTTGGTGAATTTTGGACAAATGCAGGTGGTTAAAAATTTGTTCTAATATCTTCTTTATAAATAATTGGAATAGTCTAACCGTGAAATTTCAAAAATACCTTTATATCCAAATAAAAAGTTGGAAATTCGAATCCAACAAAAAACAAAAGTTAATCTTTATTTTCAAATTGAAATTTTGAAATGCAAATAAAATTACAACTTTGAAACCCTATTTCAACAAAAAAACTACAATTTTTTTCTTCATATTTTCTAATTTGTTATTATCAAAACTATGTAGAAATTCTAAATTTAATAATTTTATAAGGGGTTTTGCACGCACGTGCGCTGCACATACCAAAAAGTCCAGTTTTAATGAAGTTTTTCTAAAGAAACTTTACAAACTTTTGTAAAACACACGTAAAAACCGTATCCCTTTCTAAAATTATATTTATACAAACATCCATATTTTTAATTTCAGTCAAACTACAAATTGTTTGCGCTCTATAAACTGTAAATATATGCAAATATTTTCACTTATGCAAAATACTTAAAAAAAGTTTAATTTTAGTCATATTAAACTGCAACTAAGTACATATATTTTTTAAATCAAAACAGACGGAAAAAAATCTGAACAGTAAATTTAGAAAGGATATTTTATTTTTATTTTTTTGAAAAATTATTCGTATATTAAATTCGAAAATAACTGGCAGATCCTAGTTTTCACATTTTTTTAAGCAAACTAAATGAAATTAATTTATTTGTTCAAAGAGTAAAATTGAAATAATATGAATATAAAATAGACCGATATGAAATTAAATTGAAAGTTTCCAATATTGTTCCAAACATCTCTAATAAATCAAGTTTAGAATTCAAATTCTTATCAAATTTGAATAAAAATAAAAGACGGGAAAGATTTCAACTTAAAATAAAATAACCAAAAGATCTTGGAAAATGAAAACTGTAGAGTGTGAATATAAAATTCAAACTCTCATGAAATTTTGATTAGAAAAATCATGAACTGACTAAAATGAAAAGAAAATCAGGTTTCCTATAAATTTCAATAATTTATAAACTCAATATTTTATGGAGCAAAAAGAAATCTAAAGATTCTAAACCAATAAACTTTTGAATATTTTCAAATTCCTTTTCATATTTTCACAATTTTTTAATTTATTTCACATCTTTTAATGTTTTATTATTTATGCACGTTTATTCTAGTTGATTTCTATGGACCGTATGAATTTATTTTGTTATTTTCAAAAATGGAATTATGCGTTTGAATTTAAAAAACATCACAGAAGTTTTGGTCTTATTCATGTTATTCAAATATCTTTTTATAAAAGAGAGATCCTCTATGCGAAGAGAGCACTCGTCACCTTATTCAAATCTAAAAATTATTTTAGATCTTTGAGACAACCACACTTTTTAAACTATTTTAACTTTTTTGAACATTTATTAATACTTTAATTCATTTTTCATATTCTTATGTAGGTTTTCAAATTCTTAAAACCTTTGAATTCTTTTTTTTCCAATTTAAAATTTTCTTGACTTTTTCTTAGTTTGTCTAAGTTTTTTTAAATTTTTATGTTTTCAAGCTACTCAAATGTTAATAAGGCTTTGATTTCTATTCATTATATATTCTAAATTATTTAGGTTTTCCAAACTTAATGTATTTTCTGAAATATGTTTTGATTTTTTTACACCTTTCAAGTTTTTAAAATTTTCTCTATCAAAGAAATTTTTCGACAACTTTTACGCGTTTCTTAAAAAGGACAAAATTCCTTTTTTCAAGATCTTTTGAATTTTCTACAAGTCTTGACAATTTTAAACATTTTCTAATAGTGTGATCGTTTTTCAAATTTTCTTAAGGTCGTATAGTTTATTATCTTTCTTCTAACTTTTCAATTTTGGTTTATTTTAAAACCTAATGATCTGGATGTTAATTTACAGCTTTTAGGCTTTGAATGTTAACTCTGACATTAAATGAAAGGGTCGAAAATATTGGGTTGTTACATTTGGCATCAAAGCAAAACTTGCCCTAATTTAAGGATTATGATGTATTTAAAGAGTGTATTTATGTTTTATAAATGTATATATAAGTTAAGTATATATTCACACACCATTTAATGTTCCAGTTATATTGACTGTCTTTTGAGGAGCTGCTAATGATTCCCATTTTAAGATAATCGGGAATGAGTAACTTAACGGAAATAGAAACTAGAACAGAGACTAATACTAGTGTAAAAACCCGCTCATGAATCATGAATGAGTTGCGAAGTTAGAACCAAGACTAGAAATGGCACTAGAGTCGACATTGTGAATATTTCAAGAGTGAACATTCCGAGTTGGTTCCGCCGATATATGCAAACTATAAGCTAGACCAATGTTAATTAGCGGTACCTATCAAAAATTAGAATAAAGCGGCTAAGGAATATAAAAATTCAAAATTTCCTTACTTCCAAAGTTTAGGGAGTTGAATACATTGTTTGATGTAAGGCTGTCAATGGGTATCCGAAAAATTCGATATCCATCCGAATCCAAATCCAAAAATATGAAAAATATTCGTTATCCAAAAAGCGGATACATATATCCAATATCCGAAAAGCTTTCCGGATACGGATATGGTTATTGTGGTATCCGTATCCGAAAAATATCCGTTCGATTAACTGATGCATATATATATATATATATATATATATATATATATATATATATATATATTGAAAACCCAGGAGAACCCGGCGGACCGGTAAACTCCTAAGGAGGGTATAGTAAAGCCTTCCGCTGATCCAAGCCCCCATACCTCCGGGTAAATTTATATAGGACAGGGATGCAACTATTTCCTAACCATTGGATGTTACTACGATATGGTTTTTTGTTCATTTTTAATGAAAACAGACAGTTTTAGTGTTTAATTTTTGAATATTTTTGGATACGCATACGGATATTAGTAAAAAACAATGTTTTATCATCACATTTTTTATTCCTTGGTTTTTTTATTAACATTAGTACAAAAACTGTTTTATGTTGATCCAATCCTTTTCATTTATACTTTTAAATTTATTGATTATGGACGGAGCAGATAAATATCCGATATTCATTCGTATTCGAAAATTAAGCGGATACAGATATCCGATATTCGAAAATGATTTCGGACACGAATACGATATAGCATTATCCATATCCAAAAGTACGGCAGCCCTAGTTTGATGGATGTATTGGAACTGCATCGTGTAAGTGCGTAGTGTCATTAGCTCTACCCACCCACTTTAACACATAAATGCACGTGGATTTTATTTTGGGCGATGGTGCTGATTTATGCTCTCCTATCCCTCCCAGGCTGCTTCACACCCACATTGATCGACTACAGCAAACCGTGACTCTGAAATAACATGCACCATTGCAAGATGCATAGACCCATTTTTCGAATGGAAAATTACTTACGTTTTGACGATTCAAGAGTCAAACTATAGAGCTGTCCGTTTTCTGTTGGACAAGCTCGAGAAGCTTACACTACTAGAAATACAGTATATAGCCACGACAGTGTTCCAACGGCCACCAACGGGGTTTTCCAACGGCTACCAATGGCTCGTTATTTTTTTAACAAGCCGTTGGTAGCCGTTGGTAACCGTTGTAAAAATGTCGTTTGCGGCCGTTGGAAATATTCGTGTAAACCTGCAGCTGGCCGAGAATAGATTTCATTCTTCTTCATTCAACAAAAAACACCAAAACCTCCACCCTCTTCCTCCACTCCTCCTCTTTTCTTGCTCCCAGCCTCCCCCGGAACCGACAGCCACTCCGACGCCATCAATCAACACCAGCGGCCTCTCTCCATCCAATTCCACTCCAAAATCAGGTTTTGCCTAAAACCCTAAATTTTAAAATTTTGCTAATTTTATGTTTAATTATTTGTTATAGTTGTATCTAATGGCCTATTGATTGTTTATTATACCAAACTAAATGCTAACTACAATTATTACCATCCAAATGTCCAAATTGTTTGTGTATATATATTATGCACATATATACATATGTTGATAATTTAGTGTAAATGCGTTAGTTAGGATTGCTTTAAATTATTTTGTGTATGTTTTGTAAAATATTAGGCAAACATGAATTAGTCGAATATTTTACGAACATGAATTATATCTTTTAGTAATATGATCTCTTAGTGAAATTTTGGTCTATATGATTGCTTTAAATTATATCTTTTAAATTATTAGACAAACAAAATTTAAATCTCTTAGTGAATTTTTGGCCTCGTCTGACAAGTGTTGTATATGATCGTTGTATGAATATTCGTTTTTATTGCAAAACGGATATTCATATTCATCTGATACAATATTTGTTGGATTTGTCCCTATATTGGACAAGTTACAAACACTATAAAGTAATTACATTTCGTAAATCATATCGTTATAAATGGTTCACAAAATTTCAACGGCATTTCCTTTTCGTTCCTTGTGTACATGCATTGTGTACGATACAAGGAACACGGGGGAAGTGCTGCCGAAATTTTGGGAAATCGTTTATAATGATATGATTTAAGAAATGTAATTACTATTGTGTTTGTAATGGGAAGTAGGATAACCGACCATCACAAAAGGTACAAAAATGTAAACAAAATAGCAAGAAATATAACTTTGTATATAAAAGAAAATGGATTATAAAAAACAGTAAAATCTAAAATGTGTTTATCGAATTTGATTAATAGTTTTTTTACTATTGATCATAGGTTTTACAGTAGGAAAAATGGTCAATTATTTTATTGATCGGAGCTGGATGTATCAAAGAAGAGAAATGTGAGGCTCAATAAGTACACATTTTCTTAACAGGGTAAATGTGTTTGTCGAATTTGCTTTAAGTAATATTGGAAACGACGTAGAAATTCGTTGTCCATGTAGTAGGTGCAAATTGTTGAAGCATTTAGTACCGAATATGGTTAGGATTCATTTGCACCAATATGGTTTCGTAACCAATTATTTGGTATGAGATCGTCATGGAGAAATTATAACATGTAACGAAGAACGGTCAATAGAGGTCATTAGTGATGAAGTTAGTACGACGAATCTCATAGAACATATGGTTGAAGATGCAGCACGATCAATGTTCCCTACTGTTGAAATTAATAATGACGATGTTAACGTCGAAGAGGAACCAAATGTTGGCGCGAAAAAAATATATGATTTATTGGATGCTACTAAGAAACCTCTTTGGAATGGATGTACTAGCGACACTCAATTATCGGCAACTGTAGAGTACATTGCGATGAAATCAAAGTACAACTTCACAGAAGCCGGATTTACAGCTGTTGTACAAGCTGCTAAACGCCATATGCCATCAGATAATTTAATGTGCGAAAATTATTATGAAGTGAAAAAACTAATGTCATCTTTCGGTTTGCCGTATCAAAAAATTGATACATGTCTAAATGGTTGCATGTTGTTTTGGAAAGATGATGTCAGTCTTCAGAATTGTAAAATATGTAATCAAGAAAGATACAAGCCAAGGAAAAAAAAGGGAAAAGAAGTTCCATACAAGCGTATGCATTATTTAACTATCACTCCTAGACTTCAAAGGTTATATGCATCATCTGTAACAGCGCATCATATGAGATGACACAGTATGAGAACACCTGAAGAAGGTACGTTAACACACTCATCTGATGGAGAAGCATGAAAGTATTTTGATAAAAAATATCCCGATTTCGCAGCGGAGAGCCGTAACGTTAGACTAGGTTTGTGTACTGATGAATTTTCACCGTTTTCTCAGTTTGGTTCTAAATATTCATCTTGGCCTATAATCATTACACCTTACAATCTACCCCGGTGGATGTGTATGAAAACTCCATATATGTTTCTCACAATTGTCATCCCTGGCCCTGATGATCCGACACAGGGTATCGATGTTTACTTACAACCGCTAATCGAAGAGTTGAAAACATTGTGGTATGAAGGAGTTGAAACATACGACGTATCAAAAAAAAAATTTCGGATGTTCGCTTCTTTGTTATGGACTATTAGCGATTTTCCTGCATATGCAATGCTTTCGGGTTGGAGTACGGCCGGTCGTTTTGCTTGTCCTTACTGTATGGAAGAAACACGAGCATTTTCTTTATGGCATGGGAAGAAAATTTCATGGTTTGATTGTCATCGACGTTTTCTCCATATTAATCATACTTTTAGAAGAGACAAAAAAAACTTCACAGCTAATAGACATGAGACTTTACAACCACCAACGATTTGCTCAAGTAAAGATATATATGAACTTGTAAAAGATTATCCAAAGATACATAAAACCGGGCAGCAAACTGAAATCTAAGGTAAATCGACGTTTCATAATTGGTGCAAACAGAGTATATTCTGGGAGTTGCCTTATTGGAAAAATCTCTTAATCCGTCATAATATTGACGTGATGCATAACGAGAAAAACGTATTCGATAATGTGTTTAATACACTTTTGAATGTTGGAAAGACTAAGGACGAACTGAAATCAAGACGTGATATAGAAGAAATATGTAATCGTCCTGAGCTTCATATAAAGCCAAATGACACTAAAAAACCCAAAGCATGTTATGAATTAGATAACAACCAAGTTAAAGTACTGTTAAAATGGGTGGAAGGATTATGATTTCCTGATGGAATTTCATCTAATCTTCGTAGATGTGTCGACTATAAGAACGGAAGACCGAGTGGGATGAAAAGCCATGATTGTCATGTAATGATGCAAAATTTGTTACCCGTCGCTTTCAAAGAATTGTTGCCCGTAAAAGTTTGGAAGGTTATAACAGAACTTAGTTTATTTTATAAGGAGCTTTGTTCAACTACGTTAAAAGTTGACCGTCTTCGTAAACTTGAGGTAGAAATCCCTATACTGCTCTGCAAACTGGAGAAAATATTCCCTCCAGGTTTGTTCAATGTAATGGAGCATTTACCTGTTCATCTTCCATTTGAAGCACGTCTTCGAGGTTCTGTACAATATGGATGGATGTATCCATTCGAGAGGTATGTTGTTAATACTGAGTATGTAATTTAACTATAATTAAAAATCAATATTGATATGAAATATTTTTTATTAGGTACTTAAATCATTTAAAGAAAAAAGTGAGACAAAAAGCTCGAGTTGAAGGTTCGATTTGCAAATCATATATCGAAGAAGAAGCATCGTTCTTTTTCTCTCATTATTTCAATGATCATGTGAATTTATCATTTTAAAGTGTTGCGCGTAATGATGAGGCCGTTGAACAAGATTTTTCTTCTGAAGCAATGTTATCTATTTTTAAACAACATGGTCGACATGATGGAAAATGTGTAGAAGTATGGTTAGATGATAGAGATTACCATGTAGCACACACGTATATTCTTCTTAATTGTCCAGAAGTTGCACCATTTATTAGGTAATTATCAGATTACAAGTTTTGATAAATTTAATTTAATACTGCATGTGTAAATTAATAATAAAGCAATATATTGTTTTTGTTTGCAGTGTTTATGAATCACAAAATCCAAACGGCGATTTAAGCAAAAATTTTGCTACTTGGTTTTCAAACTACGTTTGTGATCCTACAAATAATATGGTCGATGAAGGATTAAAACATTTGGCGTTGGGACCGAAAAGGAAAGTTAAAACGTATCCAATATTTTTAGTTAATGGATATAAATTCAACACCAAAGAATACGGTGCTGAAAAATTAACAAATAATACTGGTGTATTTATTAAAGGTAGTGATGATCCTAATAATCATATACATGATTTTTATGGCGTGTTAACCCAGATTTTGCAATTGACATATTTTATAAGACCCGCAGAGGAAGTTTTTTTGTTTAGATGCAACTGGTTCATCAATGTTCCAGGTTCTGGTATTAACGTGCATCCAAATTATAATCTTATAGAAATAAAACATACTTCCCATTATCAACAGTACGATCCGTTTGTACTAGCCAAACAAGCCCTACAAGTTTATTACGCCCCTTATCCGTCTCTAAAAAGAGATAAAGCGGATTGGTCTGCGGTTTTTAAAACCAAGGTGAGATTTACATTCGATGGAAAAATATTCCAAAAGAACAAGCCTATCAAGCAGATATCGAAGAAAATGTTGAAATCACAATTACAGACGATCAAATTGATTTTGGACAATTAAATGATGAGACAAATGTATTAGTCGAAGCATTTGAGAGTGTAGAGGAAAACGATATAGAACACGAGATCGAGTCTGAATTAGAAAACGACGAGGACTGAGTAATATCCGGTAATTTTTACAATTATATATTCACGCACACGCATCACATATATATCATCATCATCATTACATGCACCACATATCATCATCATTTTATCTATGTCTATAATTAAAAATGAAACTTTCAACAGGTATTATGTCAGGCTCCAGACGTCGTAGCTCTTCTCGCTCGTCCGGCGAGAGTAGTGGTGAGCCTCCGGCTCGACTACTTGTATATTTGCAGTCGAAGGCTGATGGAGTGTAAGTATCAAAATTTAAATGATAACAATATAAATTTGTTCATACATATATATACTTGTCTAAAGCTTTGTTTTATTTAACACAGGGGATTTGATTTGGAGCCGTCGGAAGTTGTGCTTGGCATTTCCAAGCAATCATATATGAGCAGGATGACAGATTGCTGGTCTAAGTGGAGTAAGATCCCTGACCATGTCAGGGAGACCATCTGGCAGGATTTTCTAGTGAGTTTATACCACTTTACTATATGAATAAGTATAAATGAACAATTATTAATGTTTTCTCTTTGTACAGGGGCAAGTGGACATGGCGGAGGCCGATGTCGCCATGGTTCAGCGCCACTGGAATTCGAAGGTCGCCAAAAATTACAGGGAGGTAATGTCAGCTCTTAAAAAATAGAGGAAGAAACCGAACTGGATGGGCGCTTCCGTATGGGATTCTTGGATGAGTTGGTGGGAGACCGACGAGTTCAAGGTAAATCTACCAAATATATAGTTAATTATTTCGCAATTAGTATAAGTATAATATTCAATTTAAATTGCAGATGGAGTCGGAGAGGAACTCTGCCAATAGAAGTAGGAATCCTGTAACGCATCGTGGCGGATCCAAGTCTTTTCAGCATCACCGTGAGGACTTGGTAAATTTATCTAAACCGTTATTACATTTTGTATATTAATTAGTTCGGTAATTAGCTATGAAAAATTAAAATATATAAATTATTTATTGCAGGAAAGATCGGTTGGACGTCGCGTGTCTATGATGGAGGTATTTACCCGCACCCACGCATCAAGGAAAGCAAACAATGCTGGCAATATTACATATCAGTGGGATGGTGATGATAAGGCGACGGCTGCATATGTATGCATATTTTAAAACTTATTTTATTAATATCGATATGTTTAAATCATATTCTACTAATTTTAACCTGTAATTATTTTTTATTTTAGACAAAGTTTCAGGAGGCACGGGCAGAGCTGCTTTCAGAATCGGATCGCGATGAGTTGACGGTAGAGGAGGAAGATAATATTTTCGACGTTATTATGGATCCGACGCAGCGGAATAGGCGTTATGGCTATGGAAACCAAGCGGTAATCTTATAAACATTGCAATATTATATTTAATAAATTAACCTATAGATACACTATACATATGATGATTTCTAGTTGAGTTAAATCTAACATATACGTGATTTATAAATATTAGATAAGTAAAAAAGGAAAAATATATAAAGATATGTGATGAAAATGGATGAACAAAAAAAATATATAAGAATATTTTTAATACCTATATATTGTATTAAAAATATGCATTTATTTGTGGTATATGCATTGCTTAAGATCACGTCATTGACGTTTCTATATTTTAAAATATACATTGCTTAAGAAAATGATTATAATACAAATGTGAACATCTCATATTCTATTTGCAGGTTCGGGCAGCTCAAAAGGCGTGTGACAAAGCTGAAATAAAAGAGCTTAGAACCATGGTTGAGCAGCTGCAAGAGCAGGACCGTCTTCGCGCTATACAAATGGAGCAGCTGAATCAACGTTTAGCGGAGTACGCATAGAGGCATGGTTCCTTCCCTTCGTCGTCTGGTGCTTCCGGAGGTGATGATGATGCTTGAGAGGTATGATGATTATTGTCTTTGTGGTTGGTTATTGTATATATTGACTTTGAGGTGGTGAGGATTGTGTTTGATGGTTATTGTGTATGTATTGACTTTGAGGTGGTGAGGTTTAAGTGTTTGCATTGTATATATTGACTTGAATATGGAGTTGGAGTTGGTGTTGGTGAGGGTTTGGTTGTAATGTTTGAATATGGAGTTGGAGTTGGACTTGAATATGTAATGTTTGATGTTGATTTTTGGTTGTTTATATTGATTGTGGTATAATGTGTTGAATATGTGATATATATGTGAAATTGAGTGGAAATGGAATGGAAATTGATATATATTGATTGTGTGTGGCTGGAAGGTGAATGACTTGCTGCTATAAAAAAAATTTCACCCAAATTAGCAACGGCTACCAACGGCTTATTGGTCAGTTTATTGCAACGGCTTCCAACGACGTCCATCGGTTAATTGCCGTTGGTAGCCGTTGAAAATGCCGTTGGAATAGCCCTGTTGCTTCCGTTGGAAGCCGGTGGAAAGCGTGAACGCTATTCCAACGGCATTTCCAACGGCTCCCAACGGCCGCCAACGGCTTGAAGCCGTTGGAATAGCATTTTCCCCTTGTAGTGTTAGGTAGCGTTGATAAATCTACAAGAGTATTTTAGGAGAAACAAACGATAGTGTACTTGTATTTTAATTCCGATGTACTAGCTGTATTTACTCAAAATTTCTTTTATATTGCAATTTTTCTATTATTTCATAATTTAAAAATAATTCAAATTCAATTCATTACATTATTTAAATATACGAAAGCAAAATAAAAACAATAACAAAAATAATTATTAATAACAAATGAATTAAATATTTCTTTCAAGTACTTTTCTGCTACACAAGAACATATATCTTTTTCTTTAAACCTTTTCTTTCGTTAACCTTTTAAATAGTGGAAATTAGGTTAAAGGGCTTTTATTTCCAAGGTAATTAGTTTTAAGGACAGCACTTTTGAATAATTAGTTTTAAGGACAATTTATAGGATAATGATAAATTCATTTGTCTTTTTAAGTTATACATGAAAATGATATATCCTTTTAGCATTATTTTTGTATAACTGAAAATGATAAATTCTTTTATCTTTTTTCTATAAAATATACTTAAAACTAATTTTTCAAAATTAGTGTCCTTAAAACTTATTATCCACACAAATAAGCGCTTGAAGTGAAAATCCTTTTAAATACACATTGCATCTTTTCAGTGCAACTTTGTTTTCACTTTTTATTCTATGTTACAAGTAGTTTTTAATTTACTTCAGGAGAATATTTAATCTATTACAAAATTTGTCATTCTACGATGCAAAATTACATATTTTGTACTTAATTCAAGAATTTAATTTCTCCATTTCGCATATGCTTTATCGAACCAGGTACACGAATTGAAATATCATTGATCAACCTAAAACAAACAAAACGCAAATATCATACTTATGCTAAGTTTTACATAAGTATTTGCAATAATTACTTTTCACGGACGAAATTCCTTAGATATATACTTGGCATCCAAAGTCAATGTCAACTTGTTGATGAACGGACAAATGGATTATGTATGTGGCAGTTGCTTAGCAGTGAATAAATAGCTTACTAAAATTTTATCTCTTAAACAAAAGAATATTTACAATTAAGAAGGAATTTCTTAGTCAAGACAAGCATCAACTCTTCTCACATAACTTCATTTTCTTTACAAACTATTCAGTAGTAATCAACTACACAATATAAATATACCATGTGAAAATTCGACCAAAGGTCTAAATGGCGAGAGCAGCATTCATGTTCTGTTCATTATTCTTCTTCCTTGTTCTGCTCCATGGCAGAATAGGGTTAGCCCAGAAAAATAGTGTAGTCAATATTGGAGTTGTTCAAGATTTCGAAAGTGATGTTGGGAAGAGAAACTGGGCAAGCATTTCGTTGGCATTAGATGATTATTATGCGAAACACGTTAATGATTCGAGTAGGATAGTTCTTCATCCTAAAGATTCAATGAATGATATTGTTGGTGCTGCATCTGCAGGTATGTGATTCTTGATTTTTTTTGCTTGATCATATGATTATGAGATGAAGTTTGGGTTTGCATCTGCAGGTATGTAAAAAAGGACAAACTATTGGATGATAGATTAAGTTAGAGATGCTTCCAACTTTGTTTTAATATTCTTCTCAAACTGCTCTAAGATGTTAGGTCCGCAGAAATAATATAGATAATCTGTGATATAAAATGATTGATATGGGTGATGCAGTAGCAGCAACCTCTTGAAATCAAGAGGGGTGTTGAGACTATTATAGTTGATATATCAGTACCAAATATAACACTTTTTAACTTTGAATACCTGAATATTTAAGGACTTGCCAAAGTGATCATAAGGCCTTGGTCATCTGGGTCGTTCTCTCCTTGATAATTTGAGTTTGAACGTGTTCAAATGTTCAAAATCTCTAAAGAAATGATGAATAGGCTAAATAAAAACAAACTAGTATTACTACATAAAAATTTAAACTAGTATTACAATTACTGAGATTTTGAAAGGAATTTTCAAATGTAATAAAACAATTTGTTGGCGACTCTACATTTAAACTAGTATTATCATATAATAACTTAATATCATAACTTGAATTTCATTTTTTCAAGTTGATTGATAAATTCAATTGTTTCAAACGTATCCTACATTTAATACATGTATCCTACTAGTGACCAAATTTTTTTTAACCCTGCTATTTATCAAAAAATGTAAAAAGAATAAAACATTAAAAAAAAACATAATTTTTTTTTCGTATTGTAGATTAAGTAAATAAGATTTACCATACTAAATCACATAAAATCTCAACATAATGAAAAATTAGTAATTCAAATCAACAATCTGAATTCAAAACATGCAACTATGATCATTCAACTTTTGCACTTTCAAAAGGAAAGGTATAATGAACAAAGGAAATTACACAAATTTAATAATATTTTGAACATCAAATATGTGTATATCATTTAAATGCATTAAATATATCCTAATTACAAATATAACCCAAATTGTTAGTACGTAGTAACTTTGCTTTTTATATTATTTAATTTCAAGTAAACTTGCAAATCATTTTGGCAAGAAATGTGCAAAAATGCAAATGATTGGTAGAAAGAAAGTAAAGAGTTCAAATATGTTAAGTCCATTTGAAAACAACTTATTTTGAAACTTCTTAATATAAATTTCAAATAATAACATACCTTTAACTAAGCAGAAGCGTTTGGATATAATTTATGTAACTTCTACAAAATATATATTTAAGTTTTAAAATACACAGCCGTCCCCTTTTAAAAACTTGTTTAAAAAACATACTGTTTTAAATTTCAGTCAAAATGCATACATTTTATATATTAAAACGGTAAATATTTATCAAAAAAACTGTAATATTTGAATATGTTTTTTAAAAGTCGGATGAATAAAAATAGTTTAACTTTGGTCATAATTAATAAAGCCTAACAGCACATTTGATTTAATGCTTAGAAAACGAAAAGTTTAATGTAATGTTGAGAACACTCCGCTTTGTGTTGGAGGCTACCTTAATCGACGATTAACCGTCGATCAAAACACTATTTAATCTACGACCACCGACAACGATGTAAATGAAAAAATAAGTAAAAGAATTTGGTGGGTGTGCTTAGCATCACACAAAGTTTATCAAAAATAAGTTTAGAATGATAATTTAAAGTTTGTAAGCTTCCTTTGTGTACAAAGTTCAAAAACAAGAGGCCAAGTCTAATTTCCACTGTAATGGAACATCTATGATATAAAGGTTTCTTTTAAATTGTTTCTCCATCTTCTAACTTATCAGCCAAGTTTTGTAACTTCCATCAAAGTTCCTTTAATTAACCGTTTCGCTGTCGCTTGCTAGATTCTAAGTTTCAAATCCCAATCACATCATTATTTCAATCCCCAAAAGCAAACCCTAGCGATATTTTTTTCCCCTTTCAAATTATATCAGATGATAATGGGATAGGTTCATTGCTTATCATACTTCAATTAGAGGTAAATCCAATCATTGACCTACAGGTTCGAATGTGTCCATATTGATTATATATAGTTTAGAATTAAGTTGTGGTTTTTTTTTAACTCATGGCGTCTAAACTCAAAATGACATTCTTTATTCATTACGTGATAGTGGTCGGCCTCATCGAGAACAACAAAGTTCAGGCCATACTCGGTCCAATCACATCATCAGAAACTAAATTTGTGGCAGAACTATGCAACAAAACTCGAACTCCAATTGTGTCCTTCACGGCTTCAAGCCCTTCACTCTCTTCTGTCACCACTCCTTATTTTGTACGTGCAACTCTGAACGATACATCACAAGTCGACGCAATTGCTGCTGTAGTCAGTTACTATGGCTGGCGCGAGGTGGTCCCTGTCTACGAAGACACAGACTTTGGCTCTGGCATTGTACCATCACTTATTGATGCCTTCAATTCTATCGACACTCGCGTTCCATATAGGTGTGTTGTACCTTCCAATGCATCCGATGAGTGGTTTGAAGCACAATTGTATAAACTTATGTCGATGCAAACTCGAGTATTTGTTGTTCATATGGTGACAAATCTTGGCGAACGACTTTTCAAAAAGGTACGTTTCTGTTTTTCAGTTAGTTATATAATTATCTTCTTTTACAAAGTTATTCGGATATTGTTCATAAACTTCATCCTCAGGAATTTGTCATTTTTGACGTTCTATCCCTACCCCTCTTATTTGATATTTTACTGATTTGATTATATAAGTTGTCGTTTGTTATTTAATATGCATAACATTCTCACTGGATTATAATTATCAGATGTTGAGCTGAATGTCAGCTGTATACAACGCTGTTTGGGGGCACTAGAATGTCAATCTATTTCACCTTCCAAAAGGCTAAACTTATTTTATTCTACTTAAAGAGAGTTTAGAATAGTTATTGTAAGTAATTTTAAAGGATAGTGAAACGTTTGAAATGTTTGGATAACTAAGTTAAAATTGTAATCAACTTTAGCGGTAAATGTGAAAATAAGTCATAAGCAAGTATTTGTTGCTGATGAGTTATTTACCCAAAAAATGAAGAAAAACTCCGTTTACTTATTGATCAACCTCAAAACTGGAAACGTTAGTCAACATTTTGAAGCGTAGTCAACAAATTTTCATCTTTGTTCACAAAAGATCATCTGGCCTGAGCTACAACTAATTCCTCATTATCTTGAAATGTTGCACTGAGGAAATCAGAAGTTAGTTGGAAACATGCATCGAAGATGGCCACGAATTCCTATTACAAGTTAATTTAAATATTCATAAGCAGTTTCCATAGGTGCTGTGAGACTAAAATTTGGTTGGAATTCGTAGTATATTCAAGTATTCCTTTTATGTTATACCTACGATACAGGTTATGCTGTCATTATACATGGTTACAAGTTTACAATTAATGAAAGTTATTATAGATTATTTTGCAACAACAAAAAATCAACTACCGATACATTTACAGGCAAAAAAATTGAACCTGATGAACAAAGGCTACGTCTGGATCACAACGGACAGCATGACCAATGACCTACATGCAGTGGGATCGACCAGCCTGAACTCAATGGGAGGCGTAATTGGAGTAAGGTCTTACATACCCAAAACAAAAGCAATAACAGACTTCATAGCACGCTGGCACACCCGATATGCACGTGATCACCCAACTGAATTAAGACCAAATGACCCTACCATATACCAGTACCGGGCCTACGATGCCTTGTGGGCCCTAGCTACTGCTGTCGAGAAAGCAGGCAACAGACGGACCAACACATTCGACCTGCCGGCTGGCACTGACAACTCAACCAACATATCACGACTTGGCATTTCTGAAAGCGGGCCCCGGTTCCTAAACGCAATCTCGAACATCCATTTCCGTGGCTTGGCCGGAGACTTCAAGCTTGTGAACGGTCAGATGCTATCTTCAAACTTTGAAATTGTCAATGTGTTGGATGGACATGGTACGGGAGTAGTGGGGTTTTGGTCACCGGAGGTGAAGTTAGTGCAAGATTTGAAGAACGTCAGCATGGCTGGTCTGAGATCAGTGATCTGGCCTGGGAATCCGGAGGAGGTTCCAAGAGGGTGGGAGGTCCCGACCCTTGGAAAAAAGTTGAGGATCGGAGTTCCTATAAAACCTGGATTTACCGAGTTTGTCAAAGTGGAGACAGATAAGTTTACGAAGAGGGTAACCGTAACCGGGTTTTGTATCGATATATTTGAAGCCGTCATGAGTTCTCTTCCGTATAATATACCATATGAATACATTCCTTATGGCGTGAATTGGTATGATGATCTGGTTAATCTGGTTCATACTCAGGTTAGTTAGACACCAACATCTCTCGTAGCAGAATTTTGATCCATAATCATATCTTCCAAGTCCATGTTATTTTACTTCTTTGTCCAGTCCCTGTTTCTTCACTTCCAAATTGCAAACCACAAATATTTGCACCAGTATTCATTTTAAAAATATGAGTATTTTTCACCAATTCAAAAGTCATCATATCTTATATTTGTAGAACTATTTTTTCCTGTTATTTTTAGAACTATTTTTCTGAGTAAATCATACAACTATAAATCTTATCCACTTAACCGAGCACACATATTTTAGATAACTTAAAAAAATTTACTCCAATTGCGATTCAATCGTTGCAGCTTCGATTGACACCGGTGCTTTGGTCAGATGAGTCACATTTTGGGTATTATTTTCTTATTTTTGTTGCAAAGCTTAAAGCTAATGCTAGTGCTTTTGATTGAATTGCAGAAGTACGATGCCGTAGTAGGGGACACAACCATAATCGCGAACCGTTCGAAATATGTAGACTTCACATTGCCATACACGGAGTCGGGAGTATCAATGGTTGTACTTGTAAAAAAAGACGACAACACAAACATTTGGATATTTTTGCAGCCACTCACAACTGATCTTTGGCTGGCCAGCCTTGCATTTTTCTTTTTTACCGGGTTCGTTGTTTGGGTTGTCGAGCATCGTATCAATGAAGAGTTTCGAGGGCCTCCTTCACAGCAGATGGGCACTATTTTCTATTTTGCCTTCTCCACTCTTGTATTTGCACATAGTAAGTCGTCCTTTTTTTTCCTTTCTACTTTGAATATGTGATAAATTTGCTAATACAATTTTACGTTGGTACCCAGAGGAGAGACTGGAAAGCAACTTATCAAGATTTACAGTGATCATATGGGTGTTTGTGGTGCTCATATTGACATCAAGTTACACTGCTAGCTTGACATCGATGCTGACAGTACAACAACTTCAGCCAACATCAATTGATTTGAGTGATATCATGAAAAAAGGTGGACATATTGGGATTCAACAAGGGTCAAATGTGGCTATTGGGATTTTGAGCAAGCAACCGAACTTCGACAGCAACCTGGTTAAGCGTTACAACACAAGTCAGGAGTACCGTCAAGCATTGAAGGCTGGAAGTCCAGATGGAGTTGAAGCTATACTCGACGAGATTCCTTATCTCAAGATCTTTTTGTCTGATCATTGCGATGATTATACCATGGTTGGAAGGATTTACAAAACAGATGGATTTGGATTCGTAAGTTTTTTTTAAATGTCAATAAAATATTGATATATAAAACATTTATATGTTTACTTGTTATATATTTCAATTGTTTAGATTTTCCCGATGGGATCACCGCTAGTGCCCGACATATCAAGAGCCATCCTGAACGTAACAGAAGGTGACAGAATGTCGAGCATAGAAAGGAAATGGTTTGGAGATCAAACTATTTGCCCAACCGATACGCCCTTCACTTCCAACAGCCTCAATTTTAGAAGTTTCGGCGGTCTCTTTCTGATAACTGGATGTGTTTCGTTTCTTGCCCTTGTAGCTTTCTTGATCACCTTTCTGTACAAAGAGAGGGAGGAGTTGAAAAAGGCAGCTTCTCAGACAACATTATGGAGAAGGATAGTGAGATGGGCGAAGCATTTCGATGAAAAGGACCTGAGTTCAAGAACCTTCAAGGACTATGCTACGAGCGGGAATAATAGTGGATCAAGCACTGGTGCTCGAGTTGTTGATGTTGGGCCAAGCAACATCGGCGAAGGAGTACAGAGCCCAATCAGTGTGATGTCGAATTTTACAGACTATACTTATGAAGAAAATGGAGAGGAGGAGGATGGAGTGGGGCATGAGGAAGGGATATATATGGCTGAGATAAGAGTAGAAATAGTTGAATAACAAAGCTAAGATGGTAATCTAGTTAAATAAGTTAATTTTTGTATTTTTTAAGCCTAATTGGTTTTGGCTTTCTAGAAGCCAAAAGGTAGTTTATTTAAGTTAATCCAGGGCTTTCATTTATTTGTTGTGGTCTACACACATACACACACGAGAAGCCCAAGGTGTTTATCTTGTCTAAGATGTACTTTGATAATATTCATTCAGTTCACATGTTCTTATCATTCATAGTCCATGCAACTGAAATGTGTTGTACGAGTCTAAATTGAATGCATATGTTTTGCTCGCTTTGTTTTTGTGTGCGTGTGGGGAACTGGTCATAATAGTGGAGTAAAAGAGAAAACAGTTACTTTGAGGTAGTCCAACACCAATATTGTTTTTTCTTCAGTAGCGGAATGTGATCCAACTTCACCTTTCTTGATGGTTTCAGTGAAGAATTCTTGTGTTGCTAAAAGCCTTTAATTTTTTTCATTAAATTCTTTTCGATTGAATTTAATAAACTCGTGCTGGGGATTTTTTGTTACCCTGTGTAATTCCCATAGATGAATAGAGAGATAAAGATGTATGTATTGTCTTTCTTTTCAAACGCTCCATATTTTGAACATAAACACTGTAAAAAACCTGCTTGAATGCTCAGTAAGTTTTGCTTTACATATGTCAGGAATACGGTCTCAATATTCCTCAGGATGGCTTGTGTTGATAGAAATTTCATGCACCAAACCTTTTTTAATACGTTTTTGGTAATTTTGTATTTCTAAAAAACATGCTATTAAGCATGGTCTTCTGTTGTTGAGAATTAACTCTTCATTTTCTAAGAATTTTACTAATTTCACGTCTTCTAATTTCTTGAAGAACAGAAGAAGATTACTCTCATCAATAAGATGTTGCTGATATATAAAGATCATATCTTGTACCGTCATTTTAGCTTCCATCTACTTGGTTTTTGTGCTATCTATCTCATATAGTCTAAGTAATCCTAGAAAGTCTTGAATTCTTATATTTACGAAATCAAATGTCTGCATTCGAGCAAATATTGTTTTTGAATAGCTATGTTCAGCTGAGTTGTCAACGAACAATTCTGCTTCTTTTAAATCTAGTGCTTCAGACTTAGATGTAAAAGAATGCTGAGATAATTTGGACACTATTTTTTGTGTGTCTTGTAATTTTTTCTCTTTCTAGGATATTTTGTGCTTCAATCCCAAAAAAGTGTTTTCTAGTTGAGCTAACCAGAAATTTGCAGCTCTATGATCTGCAGATTGGATGGCTTTAAAGCATCTATTGAAATTTTCGTATAAATTAGGATTTGATGCTTTCATTTCTAAATTGTACCAATTTATGACCACAACTGAGATGCATGGCCTTTGCACTCCTGCGGGAGCAATTGCCTTACCAATGTTCATTGGAACAAATTTTTGAGTTGTATTGGAAGTTGTTATCTTGCTCTTGTTTGTTGAAACATTTTTGGTCTATTGGATCTTTTCTTCATTTAATCCTATGAGAATATCGGTTTCTTTGGATCCTTGTGAGGATTTAGCCTCTTTGGAGGTCTATTTGGCTTTTTAGATGATTTCACGAGCTGGAAATCTTTTTGCCTTTTCATTGTTTCTAATAATTCTTTTATTCTTTTTATGTCGTCTCCATCCATTTTTCATAACCTGGTAAGAAGATCAACAACAAAATTAGTGTAGTCTGGAATGTATTTGACATCATAGTTAATACATCGCTAATTTGATTCTTCGAAGATTTTCTTCTGGATTTTTTACAGTTTTTTTCTTTAAGAATCGAGCAACATATTTGTTGTCTGTTTCAATTACAAATTATCTATGTAAAAGATAAATTCTTAGACTT
Organism: Allium fistulosum; assembly: GCA_030737815.1. NCBI lineage: Eukaryota > Viridiplantae > Streptophyta > Magnoliopsida > Asparagales > Amaryllidaceae > Allium > Allium fistulosum. Next base: position 365,484,837 of record CM060906.1, read on the forward strand.
TTGATTGCTAATTTAATTAGCGAGCAATTCTTCGCCATAGGTAGCACATTTAATCTGGGGTTTGTTAAACTTCCAGAGGAAAATGCTACAACTTCCTTTTGTTTTGCAATTAATACTCCTGCCCAAAAATTGTCAGAGGCATCAGTTTGTAGTGTAAGTAATTCTTCATCGGAAGGAAAATAGAGGATCTTTTGATCTTTTACTAGATCTTTAATTTTTTTATTTCCTCTTCTTCTTGTTTTCGTAATTTAATAGAAATTTTGTCTGTATTCCATCTTCTTGGTTGTTCTCCATTATGTTGTTTATACTTTGCTTGTTCATATGCGAGCTTCTTTTGTAAATTTTTTTGTCTTAGTAAATAAATTAGGAATAAATTTTCTAGCAAAGTTTAACAATTCAAAGAAGCTTTGGAGTTTCTTTAATGTTTTAAATGTATTAGGGAAATCTTTAATTTTAGTGTAAATGTGATGTAATTCTATTTGTCTATTTTTAATTCTTTTTCAAAGAAAATCTATTTCTTTTTTAAACAACTCAATTTTCTTGGGGCTTAGAATAACACTGTTTTGTAGTAATATTTGCACTACTACTAGAAGATGTTGTTTATGTTCTTCAACAGTATTAGAAAATATAAGGATGTCGTATATATAAACAGTTGCAAATGGTAAATGTCCGAACATAGAATTCATCCACTTTTTAAATACTTATGGTACATTTTTTAATCTAAAAGACATAACTAACCATTCAAAATGTCCTTGTGGACAACTAAAGACGGTTAATTCTATGGACTGTTTATCGCCAAGTTTTAATTGCCAAAAACCTGATTTAGCATCAAATTTACTATAATATTTTGTTCTTTGTATCTGCTTAGTCAGATGCTCAGCAGAGGGAATAAAATTTCTATCAAATTTGGTATAGCTTTTAAGATTTCTGTAGTTTATTATCATTCTTGTCTTTCCTCTTTTAATTTCAACATGATTTCTTACAAAGAAGTCTGGAGAAGAATGTGTACAAAAACATTTTTGTATTAATTTTAAATTTAATTGGTCTTTTATTTGTTTTGAAAATTCTTCTTCGTTAGTTGGCGATACCATGCTACTGTTAACTCGAACTTTGGCATCTTTGTATTGTTCCATTAGCTCGATTTTACAATACCTTGGTGCTTTATCAAACCATTTTAATGGATTTTCTGAATAAAGAGGTTCTAACATATATGTATTAATATTTCAAACTCATTTGCAGGTGGAATGTTGTAAGTACAAATTCTTGGTTGTATTATTTTTTTTTTCTTATATTTTCAATCAATGTAACAGGTTTTTCACCATGCTGTGCTGCTGGAGTATAGTGTGGTGCAATTGTAGCAGGTAGCGTTACTCGAGGCACAAGAATGCTATCTAGTTCAAAATAATATTTGTTGAATGGCGGAAGATGTCTTAGATTGTCCATTCCAAGGATACAATCACTGTCAAATTCTTTTGGAAGTAACGCAAAATCAAAGTTGTATGTTTTATTATTTCTATGTATATTAGGTATTTGTACCTGTAGTCCTTTTGCTTTATGAGTTACAGGAACTTGTCTTCCCATGAAGTCATTTAGCATTCCTTTTTTGTCTAAGGGTACCCAAAATTGCTGGGGTATAAATATTTCTTATAGTAAACTTGCTTCTGCACCAGAAACCAGCAAAGCATGCATCGTGAATTCTTGATATTTAGGGATACATATCGTTATTGGAAGATATATATGTAATTGTGCTTTTCTTTTTAGATCTATGGATCTAATCATGATGTTTTATATTTTCTGTAGGAACCTTTATAACCATTCGGTTTGATTCCTGTTCTTTTTTGCTTTTCAAGTATTCTCATTGTTCTTCCTTCTATTGGATTTTCTCGTCTAAAGCTCATACGATGACTAATACCTTTTAATATATCAGAAGTTAGTTCAACTTTAGACATTTTATTGTATGATTGAGATCTTTTAATGTGTTGGATGAATTTGAATTTTCTTCATTATTTTTGGTTATGGTACAAATAGTATTTCCTGATGCTATAAAATATTCCGTAAGAAATTGTATCTTTGGTTTAAGCGATTTTACAAAAACTTGAATTTCATTGTCAAATTTTAAATGTCTTATGTCAACTAGTCTAGGTTGGATTGTTTTTTCCAATCCAACTTCAAATAGTTTAACGAATTGTTTGGATGTAATTGATTTAAATGTAGCAGTATCATTTAAAGCCATACAATGTTCCCATTGTATGCCAAGAACTTTAGACCCTGATAGAAGTTCGATATTTTATAAATTTACTGATAATGTATATGCTTTTTTCTATATTTTGATCTTCGAGACTTATGCAGAAATTGGGATTAATATTTCCAAATAATCAATTTTCTAAATTGGACTTAGTTCCTCAAATAATACTATTTAAAGGATTATTGATAATTCATTCATTCATACCGACTATCATTATTGGAGTATCAATTCCAGACCTAAATAATCCTGTTATTTTTAGTTTTTGGATATCTTTCTTTTAGTTTTCCTATTTTATTTTTATTTATAAGGCTTATAGAAGTAAAATCTTCTTCTCCTTTTAATTCTACATTCCCTTGCATATGTTCAGATACATATGTATGTTGACTTGGAAATATAGATTTAAAAGTCAAAGGTTTATAAATATCTTTTTTGTTTGAGTGAGGAATTTTTTTTTAATTTTTCTATATCTTCATCAATGACCACAAATTGTTCTCCTGTGCTATCTTGTATTAGTGGGTTTGATGTTTCTTCATATATAAAAGTGTTCATATATATTCTATATTCATGATATGATTCTTACTCTTTGTTTCTTGATGATCGGGACGTAGAACCACTTAATGGGGTAAATGTATCATGATCATATATTTCTTCTTTTATAATCGAAAGATCTTCATACTTATGTAAAACAAGTAATCCCATTGGATCTTCTTGTTCTATAATGTAATCTTTATCCTCCATACTAGTACTTTTAATTAGTATAGAAGCGTTATTTTAAGAAAGGGGTTCAATTAATCCATGGGTTATAAAAATATTTTCTTTTGTATGTTTAGGTATATTATAAATTTGCTCGTAATATCCTAATGGTATTTTTATTAGTAGATCTAAAAATACTTCTGTTGTGAAGTACCTTCTTAGTCTAGAGTATTTAGCTACATATAATGTATAACCTGGAGAATTTACTTTTTCCTTTCTGGGGAGTATAGCGTATATAGTTAATGGAATAATTTTAATTTGATTATGTGTTTGATTGATTGTAATCATGTGTATTTTTAAATTATCAAAAGAATCATTAATTTCATCTACTTCTTCAGTATTGTCAGAATAGACCGATTCAATTTCATATACCGAAGAATTAGTCCCACTAGATATATCTTCAATGGTGCCTATAAGAATATCGTATTCTTTGATATAAAACATCATGATAAGAGGAAAAAAATTGTTAAAAATACAATTATGTGAAAAAATCTACTTGCAGAACTAAAATTTTATTAATATAGTAGATAATACTACAAAGCTTTCAGATATAATATGAGAAGAGGAAAAGATAAGAAAAAACATTTTCTGATGATCCTTATTCTAAGAGGAATCTCTCCTTTTATAGTCTCTTCCACCCTTTATTTATTACTTAATAGGCATAATAGTTGTCGTCTCTAGTCATTTAGGTGTAATATTAAAACATCTTCTAGCAGTGATGCAAATATGACTACAAAACAGTGTTATTCTAAGCCCCAAGAAAATTGAGTCGGTTAAAAATGAAATAGATTTTCTTAGAAAATGAATTAAAAATGGACAAATAGAATTACAACAGCATGTTTACGCTAAAATTAGAGATTTTCCTTATACATTTAAAACATTAAAAGAACTCCAAAACTTCTTAAAATTGTTAAACTATGGTAGAAAATTTGTTCCTAATTTATCTGCTAAGACCTAAAATTTACAAAATAAGCTCACAATGAACAAGCAAAATATAAACAACATAATAGAGAACAACCAAGAAGATTGAACATCGAAAAAATTTCTATTACATTATAGAAACAAGAAGAAAAGGAAAAATATAAAGATCTGTTAAAGATCCTCTATTTTCCTTTAGATGACGAATTACTTACACTGCAAACTAATGCCTCTGACAGTTTCTGGGCCGATGTATTCATTGCAAAACAAAAGGAAGTTGTAGCATATTCCTCTGGAAAGTTTAACAAACCCCAGATTAAATATGCTACCGATGATAAATAATTACTCGCTATTAAATTAGCAATCAAAAGTCCAAAATTTTATATTTTATATAGACAATTTTCTAATTGAAACAAACAACAAATCTGTTGCTCAATTCTTAAAGAAAAAGCTGTAAACAATCCGAAAGAAAATCTTCGAAGAATCAGATTAGCAATGTATTTAGAAATCTATAATTATGATGTCAAACACATTCCGGACTACACTAATTTTACTGCTGATCTTCTTATAAGGTTATGAAAAATGGATGAGGAAGATATAAAAGATCAAAGAATTATTAAAAATAATGAAAAGACAAGAATATTTCCAATAGGTAAAAGCATCTAAAAAAGCCAACCAAACCTCCAAAGAGGCTTCATCCTCATAAGGATAAGAAGAAACCGATACTCCTACAGGAGTAAACGAAGAAAAGGTCCAACAAACCAGTACTGTTTCAACAAACAAGTACAAGACAATAACTTTCAATACAACTCAAAATTTCATTCCAATGAGCAAAGGTAAGGCAATTGCTCCCGCAGGAGTGCAAAGGCCATACGTCTAAGCTATGGCAAAAGATTGGTACAATTTAGAAATGAAAGCATCAAATCCTAATTTGTACGAGAATTTCAACGGATGCTTTAAAGCCATCCAATCTGCAGACCATAGAGCTGCAAGTTTCTGGTTAACTCAACTAGAAAAAACTTATTTGAAATTGAAGCAGACAATATCCCAGAAAGAGAAAAAATTACAAGACACACAAAAAATAATGGTCTAAATTACCTCAGCATTCTTTTACATCTAGGTCTAAAACACTAGATTTGAAAGAAGCAGAATTGTTTACTGACAACTCAGCATAACATTGCCATTTAAAAACAATATTTTCTCACAAGTAGACATCTGATCTCTTAAATCTAAGAATTCAAGACTTTCTAGAATTACTTAAACTATATGAGATAGAACACAAAAACTAAAGAGATGGAAGCTGAAATGACGGTACAAGATATGATCTCTCTATATCAGCAACATCTTATTAATGAGAGTAATCTTCTTCTGTCCTCGGAAGAAACAACGTGGCCTAAGAACTTAAACTTATTCTCCCATAAATGGCATTTGGAGAATTTGGCTTTAAGCTGATGATGATGAAGAGTACTCAAGACAATTCTCAAGTGATTAGCATGCTTGGCTTCAGACTTCGAATAGACAAGGATGTCGTCGATGAACACAAGGACGAACTTATCGAGATATTCCCGGAATACTTGATTCATAAGATCAACAAAGAAAGCAGGAGCATTCGTCAAACCGAATGACATAACAAGCCACTCGTAAGATCCATATCGAGTGTGGAAAGCTATAAGAGGAATGTTATCGTCTGCAACTCGGAGCTGATGAAAACCAGTGGCAAGGTCGAGCTGAGAGAAGACCTTAGCACCACTCAATTGATCGAACATATCGTCGATCCTAGGCAACAGATACCTATTCTTGATGGTCAACTCGTTAAGATTGCGATAGTCGATGCAAAGCCTAAGGGTTCCATCGGACTTCTTCACGAAGACGCCTGCGACACCCCATGGTGAAAAACTAGACTGAATCAACAGCTTGGTATCAGAGCTGAGTTTAGAAAAAAATATGATAAACACATAATAGAAACACATATTACAGTACATCTAAGTGTAATACAAGTATTACGAATCCCCGAATCATCGTGCTTTGCCCTTTTCATGTCCTTTGGGGTAGATAGAAGTTGGGAATACGTCTAGGAATGTATTTTAATTCCATAGTATTCCATATTTGAATTAATGATATCTACCCTATGAATAATCTTTATCTTATCTTAACTTTCAGCTAATGGCTGGAAGAGGAAGAGGACCATTTCCATTTCATAAGCCAAAGTTTTTCCCTTCCAAGAAGAAGTCCGATGGAACTCTTAGGCTTTGCATCGACTATCGCAAGCTTAACGAGTTGACCATCAAGAATAGGTATCCGTTGCCTAGGATCGATGATATGTTCGATCAATTGAGTGGTGCTAAGGTCTTCTCTCAGCTCGACCTTGCCACTGGTTTTCAACATCTCCGAGTTGCGAAAGATAGCATTCCTCTTACAGCTTTCCGTACTCGATATGGATCTTACGAGTGGCTCGTTATGCCGTTTGGTTTGACGAACGCTCCTGCTTTCTTTGTTGATCTTATGACATATAACGCCAATGTAGGCAACTCAAATCTCAAAAATAGAACTCCCAAGAGTTCAAATTCCCGAAAGGTAATCGCCACAAATATATATCGAATGGTTCAAAGGACCAATTCTGGAAAAGGGCGATACGCTAGGGAAATCATAAACATCAATGAAATCATCTCAAAGATATAGCACGTGCTTTTGGTCGAAGCCCGCCAAGTACTATTCTCACAAATATAAGGTGCTAGGTCTCTTAGACAAACATCCCAAGGACAAATAAATACATCTCTTAGAAAAACATCCCGAAGGATAACATCCCGAAGGACAAATACATCGTAATGACAAACGTCTCTTAGACAAACATCCCGAAGGACAAATGACCCGAAGGTCCAGTACTAGCAGATACGTCTCTTAGACAAATGTGTCACAAACTCTCAAATAGGAACCCAAAAAGTGTTAACGTGCGTTCCATACCAAATGTTCGCACTAAACGGTTTACTAACCACTAGTAAATTTCACACTCAAAGCAGTAAAAAGTTTATCTCATCTCATCGGTAAATACGATCCGAAGGTCAAAACTATCAAACGGACAAGTCAGGTATTAACCGAAAAGATAAATGCACATGTCCCATACCACGTGTTTTACCCAATCATTTGATTCTCATCCTCATTCATTTGAATAGTGCAAAAACGTGTATTTTATATAGAAAATAATTTGTTTGTGAAAACAAGCTTTTAAAACAATTTTTGAAAACCGTTTACAAAACATTCCTTTGAAATTCCCTTTGTTATGGAGAATATATATAATTTTAATAGTTTTAAAAATAATTATAAATTTTATAAAATATTTATTTCGAAAGCTATTTTATTATATAAAAAAATCTTTCGAAAATAGTTTAGAAAACAAGTGCATAGAAACAACAAAAATCAACGAAAATTCGATAAAATTAATATACGACAAAAATCCAAATGAAATTGTCAATTCATAGCGCGAATCGATGTTAATGTCGGCTTTCCTATTAGTAGGAGTTAGCCTTTTAGAACTATCTCGAAACAATGCTCAAAATCATCGAATCCAAAAACAATTCAATAGAAACTGCCAGAACTTTGTAAAAGAACTCGGGCCTGCGGCTTGTTTAGCAATTTTGCCCCTTTTAAACTCAGAATTTGAGAAAACATAAAACATGAAAGTTGTAGAAGATTTCCTAAGCTTTTCATAACATCAAAAATTATCGAATTTGGATAAGAAATAAAATAGTTATGACTAAAATAAATTTTAGATCTGAAGTTCACTACCGCTGTCGTTTTAGTTTCAGGATAGCGATGCTAGAATGAACTTTCGACCATGTAAACTTTAAATTTTAACAAAACCCAAAACTTGAAAGTTATAGCAGATAATCTATGCTTTCGGGAACATCAAGAATCGTCAAATTCGGACACCAATCGAAAAAGATATGCTCAAATTACCAACCGCATTCAACACAGAAAGTCACAGTTTTACAGTGAGAGGGCAGTGAATTTGAATTGGATTTTTAGTCCCTCTAGGCTCAAAATTTTTGAAAGTGTTTAACATGAAAGTTATCACACTCTTTTCAAACTTTTCAGTACTTTGAAGAAAATCAACATTCGATTTCAAACGAAAGAGATATGCCCAATTTACTGACAGTGATTCTCAAACGAACATGCAACAAACAAAATTGAGATTTCTTACCTTGAAATCTCAACCTAAGCTAGAAAATGTGAGTTTTGATACTCACCTTAACAAAATGTAGATCAAGCTTGAGGAAATCTGAAGAAAGTTTGAGCTTTAGCCTTGTATATGCTTTAAGAGCCTAGAAATTGATAGTTTACAGACATGCAGTAGAGAAAACATAAGTTACAGCCAGTTCAAATTCATAAAATCAAGAATTGATGAAACCATCTTTGATTTTAGAGTGATTACCTGATTTTATTCTCTTCTTTGGAGATATATTTGCCTTATGGCGTGTTTGAGATGAGATCTCTTTATGCATGTTCTGGGTTTTCCAAGATGGTGGGTTTAGGTTTTCCCCTAAACCATATTTGATGTTTTATGAATGCCGATGATATGAGGCTCGCTACTTTTAGCATTTTATGGGTTATTTTATCTCTTTTGAGATTATATGTTTGTGTAGTGATACCATATTATCACTTGATGTAATCATACACTTTAATTGTCCCTTCTCACTTGATAATATTATCACATTATCCTTATGCTCATATTATCGATTATCCTTGTAAACTGATTTGTTTAGCTAGACTGACCCATGTATTTTATACTCGGGTCAGACCGAGGTATTTCAGGTTAGGTACATTTGGACTTAGCCTATTCTGCTAGTTCCTTTTGTTATAGCTTTTTGTGTAGTCCTTTTTGGTTGCTACTCTAATATGTATATTCTTTTAACTCGCTTGTATATTGTGGTTGCTATACCACTTGACATGTATCATTTTGTATACTCTGTGATGTATCTGTATATGTATATATATGTGATGATCTACTATTCTGTGACGTGTTTTGCATTCGAGTTGTTGTATTTTGTTCTAATAGATCCTATAGCCACATATGGCTTTGTATTAAGTATTTATTGGATATGTCGATCCACTTGAGATAGAAAAAATATATGGCATTGTCGACGTATTCAAGGCTTGCCAAGTACTGTTCTCTCAAATAGCTTTGATCACATGCACGTGCAAACACTTTTGAGATGATTTCTTTGACTATTTTCCTTAGCGTATTGCCCCTTTTCGAAATTGGTCCTTTGAACCATTCGATATATATATGTGGCGATTACCTTTCGGGAATTTGAACTCTTGGGAGTTCTATTTTGAGATTTGAGTTGCCTACATTGGCGTTATTTGAGATTTGCCTTTTGGTGTTATTATTGAGATTTGCCTATTGGCGTTATTACATGAGATTTGCCTTTTGGCGTTCATTTGGGATTATATTCTCCTACGTTGGAGAGTTATATTTGATTGCCTTGTGGCGTATTTTTGAGATGGTGATTTCTTTGAGATTTCTTTGAGTTTGCCGATATGGAGGGTTTGGGATTTCTCCTTTTTAGGAGTTATATTTTCCCTAAACCACTATTGATGATTTATGATATGTCGATGATACGAGGCTTGCTATATTTAGCGTTTTATGGATTGTCTTATCTCTTTTGAGGTTATATGTTTGTGTAAGTGATATCATCTCATCACTTAAAGTAACCATACCATACTTATGCTCATGCTTATACTTATCATTGTTTCTTCTTGTTTAAGAAGAACATCACTTTTATCCTATGCTTATGTTATCGTATATTCCCTTTAACTGATTTGTTTAGTTAGACCGACTCGTGTATTTTATACTCGTGTCAGACCGAGGTGTTTCAGGTTAAGTACCCTTATGGACTTAGCCTACTCTGCTTTCGCATGGACTTATCTGCTAGCCTTTTATTTTGTAGTCTTTTTGTCGCTACTCTGGTATGTATATTGTCTTGGGTCATGTGTATATTGTAGTCGTCATACCACTTATGATGTATTATTTGTATTGTATTGGAATGTATCAGTATATATGTATATGTATATCTGTTTGCTATTCTGTGATGTGTTATGCATTTGAGTTGTTGTATTTTGTTCTGATAGATCCTATAGCCACCTATGGATTTGTATTAAGTATTTACTGGATATGTTGATCCACTTGAATTAGAAAAAATATATAGAGCATTAATCGACGTATTCAATAGAAATTTAAGACAAGGCTATAGATGGTCGCTCCTAACCAGTCCTATTCTCCGCATTAACAAACGGTATTACTGTTAATGTGGATCTCGGGGTGGGGCATCACAGCTTGGAATTAATGCCACGCCCCGAGACCTACATTAACAAAGAGTATTACTAGGTAATACTGTCTGCTAATGCGGAGAATAGGGCTGGTTAGGAGCGACCATCTATAGCCTTATCTTAAATATCTATTGAATATGTCGATAAATGCTCTATATTTTGTTTTCTAATTTAAGTGGATCGACATATCCAATAAATACCTAATACAAAGCCATAGGTGGCTAAAGGATCTATCAGAACAAAATACAACTCAAATGCAAAACACATCACAGAACAACAGATAATCAGATATATACTCATATATAGATACATCATAGAGTATACAAAATGATACATCACATATGTGGTATGATGACCATAATATACACGAATCAAAACAATATACATATTAGAGTGGCAACAAAAAGGACTACAACAAAAAGGGAAGAAGAAAAGTCCATGCAGAAGCAGAATAGGCTAAGTCCATAAGGGTACCTAACCTGAAACACCTCGGTCTGACCCGAGTATAAAATACACAGGTCAATCTAGCTAAACAAACCAGTTTAAGAGGATAATCGATGACATAAACATAAGACAAGGTGATAATCTTCTCAAGTGAGAAGGAATAATTCAAGGGTATATGGTTACTTCACATGGCACAATCAAGTAGGTATAGTAATTTCAAGTGATATAAGGATATCACTAAACATGAATGCAACTCAAAGGCGATAAAACTTCATAACAAATCTCACAATAAAAGCACATCTCATCTCATCGGCGTATCACAAAACTTCAAATATGGTTTAGAAGAAAAACATAACTCCAAAGAGGAGAAATCCCAAACCTACCATATCGGCAAACTCAAAAGCATTCTCAAAAGAGAAAACATCATCTCAAAATATGCCATAAGGAAATCAAATATAAATCTCCAACATAAAAGAATATAATCCTAAATAAACGCCAAAAGGCAAATCTCATATAATAATGCCAATAGGCAAATCTCAAATAATAACGCCAAAGGCAAATCTTATATAACGCCAGTGTAGGCAACTCAAATCCCTATAAGGTAATCCCTATATATATATATATATATATATATATATATATATATATATATATAACGGCTCGAATGGCCAATCATGAAAAAGGCGATATACTCGGGAAATCACAATAATCAATGAATTCATCTCAAAAGTTTTGCACGTGCTTTTGGCCGAAACCTACCAAGTACTGTTCTCTCAAAATAAATACCTCGCCCGAAGGCAAATACGTCACAATGACAAATACGCCGCAATCGCAAATACGCCGCAATGGCAAACATCTCGAAGAAAAATACGCCGCAATGGAAAACGCCGCAATGTCAATGACCCAAAGGTCCGGTACTAGCAATACACCGCAATGGCAAATGTGTCACAAACTTTCGGATAGGAACCCAAACAGTGTTAACGTGCATCCCATACCACACGTTCGCACTAAACGCTTTACTAACCGCTAGTAAATTTCATACTCAAAGTAGTAAAAGTTTACCTCATCTCATCGGTAAACTCGACCCGAAGGTCAAAACGATTAAACAGACAAGTCAAGAATTAACTGATAAGATAAACGCACGTGTCCCATACCACGGGTTTTACCAAACCGTTTAATTCTCCTTCTCATTCACTCGAATAGTGCAAAAACATGTATTTTATATAGAAAATAATTTGTTTGTGAAAACAAGCTTTTAAAACAATTTTAAAAACCATTTGCAAAACATTCCTTTGAAATTCCCTTTGTTATAGAAAATATATAATTTTAATAGCATTAAAAATAATTATAAATTTTGTAAAATATTTATTTCGAAAGCTATATTATTATAAATAAAAAATCTTTCGAAAACGGTTTAGAACACAAGTGCACAGAAACAACAAAAATCAATGAAAATTCGATGAAATTAACATACGACAAAAATCCAAATAAAATTGTCAATTCGTAGCACGAATCGACGTTAATGTCGGGTTTCCTATTAGTAGGAGTTAGCCTTTTAGAATCATCTCAAAACAATGCTCAAATTCATCGAATCCAAAACCAATTCAATGGAAACTGCCAAAACTATGAAAATCAAAGATAAAAACAGGTAATCAAAACGAAAATCACAAATTATTTCATCAATTTTTTTATTTTGAGAATGGGTGTTGTTTGTAACTTTCTATTTCTTTTTACATGTTTGTTTCTCCTTCTTCTATAGGTTTCTAGCTCCAAATCAAGGCCAAAGCTTCCAAATTGCTCTCTAATTCGTTGTAGATTCACTGCAAATAATCTAAGGTGAGTTTAAAACTCACATTTCTAGCTTAGATTAAGATTTCAAGGTAAGAAATCTCAATTTTGTTTGTTGCATGTTCAATCGTGAATCGCTGTTAGTAAATTAGGCATATCTCTTTCGTTTTAAATTAGAATTAGGATTTTTTTTATGTTCTGGAAAGCTTAAAAAGAGTGTGTTAACTTTCATGTTAAACACTTTCGAAAATTTTGAGCATAGAGCGTCTAAAAATCCAATTCAAACTCGCTGCCCTATCACTATAAAACTGTGACTTCCTATGCTAAATGCTATTGGTAATTTGAGCATATCCTTTTCGTTTGGTGTTCAAATTTGATGATTCTTGATGTTCCTGAAAGCTTACATTATCTGCTACAACTTTCATGTTTTGGGTTTTGTTAAATTTTGAGGTTTACATAGTCAAAAGTTCATTCTAGCGTCGTTGTCCCGAAACTAAAACGACGGCGGTAGTGAACTTACCACGTGTGACGACCCGGATTTTCGAACCAGTTAAAATTGCCGAAAAATCCATCTATTCTAAACTACTATTGAAAACTACCAACTTAATACACCATATTTGATAAATATTCAACATTACTAAATGTATAAGATACAATTTCAATTATACAACATATCAGAGTAATTAATTAATTTATTAATTCTACAAAGTGTGCTTTAATACATACCAAATACTATGACTATAAATCTACCACTACGCAACTTTGATGAGAGAGACAACACTATCCTTACCTGCGAACTCAATAAAAAATGTAAATGCGGAATAAAATAGTAAGCAGGAAAGATACAATAACACAAGATATACAACAACCAATAATAGGTAAACATGAAAGGGTTATATTATTTTAGGGGCTGCATCACTACCACTTGTGACTGCCTACGTACCCCTATTTAATTGGGTACCCAATTAGATACAGGATCAAGCCAACGTAGTTCTCCTACCGCAAATAGGACTCATGGAGCCTACGATGCAACAAACTATATGCAATTTCCAAAACTACCCACTTATGCTTAATCTTCAATTTTAGATTTTCAAATCTAATTATCTTTACGGAAATTATCTCTTTGGACTTTATTCTCGAATTCTTATTTCAAAACTTTTGAAATATATATATCTTTTATATTCAAATTATACTTTACTTTGGGATCTTAAATCAAATCACTTTTGAAAAGTTTATTTGGAAATCCCAAATACTATAATAAAAACATATCAAACCATATGCAATCAGCTCGGGAGGTTTCTCCCAATAACAAGGCAATTGGGTCCCAGCCTTCATACAATCGATAAATAAGTACATTCCTCTATTCCAAGAGCGGACTATACCAAAAACATATGCCAACTTTTTAGTTACGGGTTACCCGAATAATTGGTAACATAACAAATCATTTTACATCCCGAAGCGATGAATCATTTCATACTAATATTCACAAGTACTTTGAAATCTATAATAATTTTCATTTCCCAAATCTGTTCAAAAATCATCTTAAAACCATAGGGTTTAGTACTTAAAATTCTTTCCATTTTATAAAACATTTTTATAAAACCATTCTTATATAAATCACTTTTATATAATATAACTTCAAAATATTCATTACCAAACATTTCTATTTCTTTTATTTGAGAGAAATGTGTGATCCTCTACTAATAGAGGAGAGCACACATAAGAATGTATATATCACGTAAATAAGGTACTGCCAACATGCCTGACAGGTAACAAAAACAAAATACACGTATCAAAACTCAAGTACTCCTAAGATGAGTTCCGGCAAGGCCACTACCCATCACATCCCAATATCGAGCTCCGGCAAGGCCACCGCCCGATATTGAGATGTTAGAAGTACCTAAAAAACTAAAGAAAAACAAAGACTAACTGGATGACTACACACACTAACAAAGAAGCTCCAAAACATCTGAATCAGAAAGGGTGAATAAGCATCTGCTCTGAAGAGAATCTACTGAAAAGAGGGACCGCTCTGAAGGCTCTGAACAAGACGAAGATGTGCCAAACTGAAGAAATAAATCCTCCTGATAAAAGTGCTCTATAATGAAGGTAGCAGTATCATATATCTGAAGAGATAACTGCTAGTAGTCCTGGTTGAAGAAACTCTGCTCTAATGACCTCTCTACAATCTGATATCCAAAAATCTGAAAACAAGAGTACCTGCAAAATGAACCTGATATCCTATCTCCCATATCTATATCTGAAACATGACTAAGGAAAAATTAGTAAAGATACATATATATGTATATTTGTATAATAAATATACATATATATGTATTTATAAGGAAGGAAATAAAAAACCTAAGTAAGACTATCTGGAAAAAACGAAAGAAAATAATTACCTGTAAACTAAAACCAAACAAAAACTAGTACAAAAATTAAGACAGATCAATTTTATGTATCCCTTAATCATAAGTAAGTTATGATTAAAAGTGAAATCATCATATAAATTTGAGAAAAGATTAATAATATTATTATTAATGTTAAAAAAATTATTGTTATACTTAAAAAAGTTAATATTATGATTAACTTTGTTAAGATACCATTTGAAATGGATAATTTTAGCTAATTTATATTTGGGGTTAGAAATCCAATTAAAACAAAATGAAGAAATTGAAAAAATCAATTTGTTTAAATGACTGTTATTATTATTAAAATTCTTCGATTTCTTTCAAACCAAATAAACCAACTAATAATAATGAATAAAGTGTCTAGTAAAAATCTAATATTCTTTTTGAAATTGAATCTAAAATTATTCCAGTAGAATTCACAATTCGAAATTTTAGAAATTATATTAAAGTTAAAATTTTTAAGAGTATTAATTAGGATGTAATTAGTATCTAAACATCATAATATAAATGATTAATGTCCTCAAGATGCAGATTACAAAAATAACATTTATTATCATTTTGAATGTTTTTTCTTTTTAAAAATTCTATTGTATTAAGTTTTCCATGAATTATTAACCACATGTGAATTTTAGACTTGGGAGGAGCATTAAATTTCCACAAATATTTAAAAGAGTTATTTATAGTACCCGAATAATTAATAAATCTGTAGAAAGAATTAGAAGTATACTTCTTACTCTTATCCCATTCCCAGCTAATAAAATCATTATCATTATCAATATTATAAAGATTTAATCTGGCATAAAGCAAAGAAAGTTGCCTAAGGGTTGAACCAACTAAAATTCTGTTAAAACTGAAATTCCAAGGAGGATCATTTTCAGGAGAATAAACTTCGTTAATTAAAACATACTTAAAGTTACAAATTTCACATAGATCCTTAAATTCTAACTTTAGAGGCAAGATCGAAATCCAACAGTCGTGCTAAAAAGATGTGCAATTACCTGAATGAACAATCGTATGAATTCCTAAGTTAAAAATTTCTTGACATTTTAAAATGTTTTTCCAAAAATTAGATAAATTATGGGTATATGGATAAGCAATTTGATATAAATTGCAATTACCATTATAGTAATATTTGGAAATGAACTCTTTCCAAATAGCGTTATCATTTATATCTTTAAATTTCTAAAGCCATTTACCTAAAAGAGACAAATTCATATTACGCAAATTAATAACTCCTAAGCCACCTTCCTTTTTGGCCTTACAGACGGTTTCAATTTACTACACATTTTATATTATTATTAGAATTATCCCCACTCCATAAGAAATCTCTTCTAATTTTGTCAATTTTATCAATAACCCAATCCGGAAACAGATGCATGGACATCCAATAAATCGGAAGGGCTGATAAAACCGAATTTATTAAAACTAGTCTACCTGCTCTAGATAAAAATCTCCCATTCCAGTTAGAAATCTTATTTTTGATTTTATCTATAATAATAATCCAATCATCATGTTTGAGTTTGGTGGGTCTAATCACAAAACCAAGGTAGTCAAAAGGAAAGTTCATAATTTTGCAATTTAGAGTATTAGCAACTAAGATTTCAACTTTTTCAAAATCATTTAAAACTAAAACCGAACTTTTTTCAAATTTATTTTTAAACCAGATAAAAGCTCAAAAATATAAAGAATAAACTTGAGAGTAATAATGTGTCTGGGAAGAGGAGAAGAAAAAAGTAAGGTATCATCTGCAAATTGCAGAACCAATATACCATTATGCGATATGTCATTACCAACACTTCCTAGAGATCCATTATCCACTGCTTTTTTAATAATTTTAGCAAAAACATCAGCGGCTAAGTTAAACAACAAAGGCGATAATGGGTCCCCTTGCCTTAATCCTCTTTTTGACTGAATTCTATTACATAAAATACCATTAGCCATAATACTAGAATTTCCAGTTTTAAGCAGAGTCAAAATCCAACTAATCCATCTATGTCCAAAACCTCTAGCATGAAAAATATCTACAAGAAAATCCCAATCCACTGAATCAAAAGCTTTAGCAAAATCAAGTTTTAAAATCGCACAGGTTATGTTGTTCTTACAACAGTAATTAATATATTCTTGAACCACAACCACTCCATCAGTAATATTTCTCCCTTTAATAAAAGACGATTGCGAACAATCTATTAAATCATTCATTTTTGAACTAAGTCTATTAGCTAGAACTTTAGAAATGATTTTAACTGAACAATTAATCAAAGAAATAGGTCTAAAATCTTTTAGGTTATTAGCTCCTTCTTTTTTATGAAGCAAAATAACATTTGCGAAATTAAATCTCCCTAATTGCAAATTACCATTATAAAAATCATTAAACAAATTAACTAAGTCACATTTTAAAACATCCCAAAAAGTTTTATAAAAAAAAATAGGAAACCCATCAGGTCTCGGAGATTTATCACTTGGCATATCATTAATTGCTATCCTAATTTCCTCTTCTGTAAAAGATTTATCTAACTTTGATAAATCAACAATAGAATCCGATGGGTATAAATCTGTCCATCTAACATTGATTCTATGTTTGATTTTAGAACCAAAAATACCCTTATAATAGTCTGTAAGTGCCTTGTTGAGATCACTTTGATCCACTAACTCTATATTGTTACCAAATATAGAGTTAATTGTATTACTACATTTTCTACCATTAGCAATATTATGAAAAAATTTGGTATTATTGTCGCCTTCGTTGATCCATTGAATTCTGGATCGCTGCTTCCACATCACCTCCTCTTTTTCTAAAATAGAATTTAGTTCATCTTTTAAATTAGAAATAACATTACGTTCACCTAGATTTAGAGGTCTAGATTCTTCTATCTTGTTAATTTTAAGTATTTCATTAAGAATATTATCTTTTTTAATTTTTAAATTGCCAAATACATTTTTGTTCCAATTTTTGAGAAAAAACCTAAGATCTCTAAGTTTAAAAATAAAAGCTTTAGCAGAATTTTCCTTATTTTTGAAATTGTGGAAACTCAAACAATTCCATTTACATTTAACTAAGTTCACAAAGTTTGATTCCAAAAGCCACTTCTTTTCGAATTTAAAAATGTTCATAATAACTCTATGAAACTCGCAAGAAAGGATAATTGGACAATGGTCAGAGAAGGTATAAGGTAAGCCTTTGACCCTACAGATTGGAAATTTGTCCTCGATTTCATCACTAACATAAAATCTATCAAGAAGAGCCATGGAAGGATACTCTCTAGCGTTACTCCAAGTAAACTCTCTATTAGAAAGAGGAATTTCAATCAAATTAGAGTTAAAAATAAATTGGTCGAATTCCTCCATAGCAGAGTAATCCCCTTCCTTAGGAAAATGCTCACCAATGAAACGCGTAACATTAAAATCACCCGCCAAAATCCAAGAACTCGGGGCCAGGGACCTAAATTCTAGGCATTCATTCCACAAAAATCTCCGATTAAATTTAGAATTAGGCCCGTAAACATTAGAAATATTTAATAAAGAATTATCAGAAAGATTAATAAGAATAACATGAAGAGAATGTTGCTTAACAATACACAACTATCTCGCCAACCTATCATTAGTCTCCCTAAAGAGCCAACGGAAGGTAAAAAAACCCATTTTCTAAAGTGATAACCACCTAGTCTACTAAAGAAACGAGCATCGGGACAGTCAATTTTAGTTTCTTGAAGTAAAGCAATATCTATACAGTAGTCTTTAAAAAATACTCTAACCTTATCACATTTGTTTAAATCATTCAAACCTCTAATGTTCCAACTCATGATCCTCATATATGAACTGAACTAGCCCTCTCTAATTCCTTACATCTAATCTACTCCCGATCTAACTCAATATCAGAAAAGATAAAAAATGTGTCACGAGCTAGCTGACTAAACTCAGCAGAAGAAAGACTACCTAAAGCATAAGTAGAAAACGTACTACCCAAAGTACAACTCATACCTGAGCCTGGATACAAAGTACCACTCGTGGCACTCGAACCAGGTAACTCACCTATAGGAGAAGACTGACAGTTACAGATTCTAGCACTTCGACGAACTGAACCGCTAGAAGCTACCGATCGCTTACGCTTTCCTCTCTTCGAAGATGTGGTGTTAGGCATAGAGCAACTAATATTCTCCAACCTGTCAGACTTCAAAACATCTTAAGCAACTTTTACTAACTCATCTTTTATCTCAGATTTAGAAGCAGTAGAAAAGTTCTCTCCGTATACAACAGAGACATCATGTATAACATCTAAAGAAGCAGATAAAGTATATGAAGAAGTCTCTGTCTCCGCACAAGTGTTCAACAAAAAATCATCCACTCTTGAAGAAATTCCAGGAGCAACATCTACCTTCTTAGATGAAGGAAGACAATAGTCAAATCTTAACACCCTAACATCATCTGTGTTAACATCCGAACAATATGCTACCGACTTATGAATAACAATTCCAATATTTTCCAAAGACTCACTACAGAAACATTGTGAATCCCTTGTGCAAGAGTGCATGCCTGCTGAAATCTCTACTAATGCCAAGCTAAAATCATTATTAACCTCAAGCATATTGCCTAATTCCATGTAAGCCTCTTTTTCTTCCAGAACTTCAACAACTTCAGGTCCCAAAATCCAATCCAATAATTCAATATTGCTCGAAAAGGTATCCAGAAATGCTTTTGATTTACAACTACTATTATTAACATTATCCAAATCACCACATCCAGCTGATAGTATATCCTCTTGTAAATATTCTGATGAATTACCCAAATCTAAAGAAAGAAACTCAGAAGGCTTTAAGGAATTTAAAACTAAGTCAAGATAGTCTGACACTTCAAACTTCGAATAAGCTACAAAATTCTTAATTCCAAAAAACTTTTGAGCCCCATAGCTAATATTATCTAATTCAATTAACTCTTGGTCCATTAAATCGAAAACAACATCACCAAGATCATCGGACCAATCCATCATAGCAACACTCGAAAAGCTGTGATCTTTAACTTCGCCACTATTATCAGATATTGAAAAACAATATGGAATAATATACTCTGAATCATGCAAAAGATTGCTATCTTCGTCCAGTTTGTCTAGAGATAAGTCCACTTCAGAACTCAAAGATAGGCAATCAAATCTATTGGAGGTAGATAACTCAAAGATATCCTGAACACGAAGTTTAGATTTACGATTCCTTCGAGCAGGGATGAATAAATGGCCCTGAACTTCAACATTTTCACATTCATTCGAAGATGATATAAGGCATGACTGATTCAAACATATAGAAACATCGGGATCAAGAAGAATGGGGTCGAAGCCCAGATTAATCTCATTAACAACAAGAGAATTAGGAGAAATCGAATCAACTATAAAAACATCTGGAGGATCAGGCTTTTCATACAAGTTTTCAGGTTGACCAACAATTTCTACAGAGTTACAAAAACTATCAGTGGACCCATTGCCATAGTTTGGTTCGTTGATGATATCAAAATGATAGAACATTTCATCGAGATATCTTATACCTGGATCTTTATTAGGCCAGAGATGTTCAATCAACAAACCCCTTAATAACAAAAATTTCAGAGCGAATTGAAAACCATGGTTAATCAGAGTAGGTTTAAAGCTTCCCTGTGTATGATCTATGGATTCAGTATGCTCTTTAACTTCACCAACATCAGATTTACCAAAATAAATCTATGGGTTACCAAATCTTTCCAAATAACCCTTTCCTATGTTCGGCTCATTTATGATGTTAAAATGATACAAAAGTTCGTCGAGGTATTGGATTCCAATATCCTTCTTGAACCAGAGAAAATCAAGAAGAACACCTTTCAGCTTTAAAAAGGTCAGGACGAATAGGAAATCGTGATTAGTCGAATTCGATTTAGCCTTATAAGAATTCGAATCAATCCCACAATCCACTCTTATGTCCAAAGATTCCACAAGAAAAGCATCTTACTGGCTCTCGACATATGTTCGCAAAATGATTTAAATCTTCACATCCGAAATAGTATTTCTTTCCCTTTCTGGATTCAATCCATCTTAGATTATTTTTACGAAAAAACGCTCCTTGAATTTGAGAAGGAGATTGACACTTAACGACCGGAACATATGAATACGGAAGAAAACCGCGATTAGGTAGATTGGTAGATTCGACAGACGATGAAGAAAACGAACGATGATCTTGAGAGAAAGATGAAAGTTTCAGCCAAAATTCATGAGAGAGAGAGGACGCCATTATTAATGATATTGCTCCCTTCCTTCCTTTATTTTAATTATTACAATTTAGTATACGTTTTATTTTAGATTTCTAATTCCTTTTTAACACAGGTATTTATATGCATTTTTGTTGTAGTAATACATTTCTATTTCTTTTAAAGGGAAAACATTTCATAACATTTCCATTTGAAAACCAATTTTCAAAATAATTCATTAAATTGAAGTGAACCAAATATTACCGATAAACACCTTATAGTCAAATCGTGAAATAAACCACAAGGTGTTATCCTACAATTATTATAAAACGAAAGAGATATGCTCAATTTACTAACAGCGATTCACAAATGAACATGCAACAAACAAAATTGAGATTTCTTACCTTTAAATCTCAATCTAAGCTATAAAATGTGAGTTTTAAACTCACCTTAGATTATTTGCAGTAAATCTACAGCAAATTAAAGAGCAATTTGGAAGCTTTGGCCCTGATTTAGAGCTAGACCTGTACTTAACTTTGATTTGAAATTATTCGCTTTGAAGTTCTGGAAAGCTTGAAAAGAGTGCGATAACTTTCATGTTAAACACTTTTGGGAGTTTTGAGCATAGAGGGTCGAAAATCCCAATTCAAACTC
Source organism: Allium fistulosum (assembly GCA_030737815.1). Lineage (NCBI taxonomy): Eukaryota > Viridiplantae > Streptophyta > Magnoliopsida > Asparagales > Amaryllidaceae > Allium > Allium fistulosum. The sequence goes on from CM060906.1 coordinate 365,506,578, forward strand.
GTTGCCCTGTCATTGTAAAACTGTGACTTTCTGTGCTAAATGTTGTTGGTAATTTGAGCATATCTTTTCTGTTTGGTGTCCGAATTTGATGATTCTTGATGTTCCTGAAAGCTTTGATTATCTGCGACAACTTTCATGTTTTGGATTTTGTTAAATTTTGATGTTTACATGGTCGAAGGTTTATTCTAGTGTCGCTGTCCTGAAACTAAAACGACAGCGGTAGTGAATTTCAGATCTGAAATTTGTTTTAGTCATAAATTTTCCGACTTATCATAATTCGATTATTTTTGATGTTCTAGAAATCCTAGACTATTTTCTAAAACTTTCATGATTTGAGTTTTGCAAAATTTTGATGTTAAGATAGTCGAAACCTTATTTCTTTGCTGCTGCCCTGAGAATAAACGACAACGATAGTGAATTTAAAATCTAAGAATTATATTAGCCATATCTTTCACGTTTCTTATCCAAATTCAATAATTTTAGATGTTCCAAAAAGCTTAGACTTTGCACTAAAAGTTTCATGTTTTGAGTTTTCTGTAATTTTAAGGTTAGCTTGGTCAATATTGTGTTTGTTTGTTGCTGTCCCGAGAGCAAAACGACAGCAATAATAATCATTGACCTGAGAATTGTATTAGCTTATTTTTGCTCCCATTCTTGTTCGATTTTGATGTTTTTTTTATGATTTTTTGAGAGCTGTGATGCCTATTAATAGGCTAGCTATATTTGGAGTATTTGAAATTCAAATTTAAATAGAATTTGAATTGATTTTGGGTTAACTTTGAATTGAATTTGTATTGAATTCAAGTTATCGGTCTTGAGTTATCTTTCTTGTTTTTCATTGTTTTCGAGCACGGTTTTCACTAAACCATTTTGAAGTGATTTTTGAAATAAATGGACATTTCAAATTATTATTATATAGTATTTTAAAATTATTTTTCTAATATAAAATCTATTTATTTCCTATAATAAAGGAATTTCAAATATTGGTTTTATTAATCTTTTCAGGAAAAGGTTTTAAAAGCTTGTTTTTCTAGTAAAATATTTTAAATATAAAACACACACTTTTGCACTATTCGAAAGTATGAGAAAGAGAATTAAACGATTTAGTAAAACACGTGGTATGAGACATTTGTGTTTACTATTTCGGTTAATTCCGGACTTGTACGATCGAAGGTATTTGAGATTATTGATTCTGAGATGTTTTGCCATTTTATGGCGTATTCTGAGTTTTATAATTCCTATTTATTGGAATTATTTAAGATGGCCAATATTTGGAAAGTATTATGGTTTGAGATCTCTTGTGTAGGATTATGGTCGAAGAGAACCATCACGATGTTTTATTTACTTGCCAATGATATAAGGGAAGTCTTGAGTATATGATTTCATATTTTTAGATTTATGGTTTATGAGGAACCATCACGATGTTTTCACTTGTCAATGAGATGAGATAAGTTACGATGCCATTTAATACTTATCGTTGAGATGAAATGAGTATGGTGTCTCTTGATCACTCGCCAATGAGACGATGCGAGATATGATTTACTGAGTTTTATGATGTTCCTAGTGTGGCATCGACTAGCGGCTAGTAAACTGCTAAGTGCGAACGCGTGGTATGGGACACACGTTAACACTTTTCGAGTTCCTATCCGTGAGTTTGTGACACATTCACGATGTTTACCTAACAAAACTGCTTTGAGAGGTGTTAGCAACCTAGTCATAAGGACGAACTGCTTTAAGAGGTGTTAGTGACCTTGTCATGAGGACGAACTCCTTTGAGAGGTGTTAGCGACCTTGTTAGGGCTGACAAAACGGCTTGGAGAGGTGTCAGCGACCTTGTCATGAGGACGAACTGCTTTGGGAGGTGTTTAGTGACCTTGTCAGAGGCTTCGGCCGTTTGAGTTTAACGCGTGCGGCAATGCTTCGGCATTGCAATCGGGGATCTGGCCAATCCGAGTTTTCTAAGTTTTCTGTTTTGTTGTGATTTCACCATTTTACGATGTTTTATTACATCGATAACCTAGCACTATATGATATGTTATACATATGGTGATTTAATTTATGATGTTTTGAACTCTTATTGAGTTCTTTGAAATATGAGTTGATGCTTTCATGATTTTATAGAATATTCTAAGTTTGCCATTTTGGCACGATAGATTTGAGATGTATATACATTTATACCGATGAGATGAGGTATAAATAAGTTTAAAGATTCTTTTATTTCTAGATTTATGTTTCCATTTCATAGTACTTTGAGATTTTGGGTTATGCCGATGAGATAAGGCATATTTGAAATTTGAGACTTATCCATCAAGAAATTAGAAGATACAAAATTAATAAAACTCTTAGAAAATAAAGAGTTAACCCTCAACAACAATAGAAGACCATGCTTAATAGCCTGTTTTTCAAAAATACAAAAATACTAAAACCATATTAAAAAAGGCTTGGTGCATGAAATTTATGTCAACATGATCCATCCTGAGGAATATTGAGACTGTATTCCTGACATATGTAAAGCAAAGCTTGTTGAGCATTCAAGCAGGTTTTTTTACTATGTTCATGTTCAAAATATGGAACATTAGGGAAGAAAGACAATACATATATCTTTATCCCTCTATTCAACTATGGGAATTACATAGGGTAACAGAGAAATCCCCCAACATGAGTTTATTAAATTCAATCGAAAAGAATTTAATGAAGAAAATGAAAGGCTTTTAGCAGCACAAGAATTCTTCACTGAAGCCATCAACAAAGGTGAAGTTGGATCACACTCCGCTATTGAAGGAAAAACAATATTGCTGTTGGACTACCTATCAGCTTTCAAGCCATCTACAGACGAAATAATGAAGGTTCAGCGGTTTTTGAACGGTCTCGAAATTGGACCAGTTGGCACAATGGCACAAGAAGAATACTTTGAGGAACAAGTTGTAAAAGAAAGGCTAAGACAAGACTCCATAATGAGAGACACTATGGGGACCAACCCATTTGATGACGAATCTCTAGCCAACCTAGATATTCAAAACTAAGCCAGAAGCATGGTGGACCATTACTCAGAATGAAGACACAAAGCATCTAGCCACTACAATAGGGTGACATATCACTCCACTAGCCTTAACAGCTTTCTTCCTATATAATTAAAAAGATGGACACATCGTCAGCTTACGTAATAAAATAAAGAACACATATTACACTTAAATGACTAGAGAGGACAGATATTATGCCTATTAAGTAATAAATAAAGGGTGGAAGAGATTATAAAAGGAGGGACTCCTCTTAGAATAAGGATCATCCAGAAAACGTTTTTTCATATCTTTTCCTCTTATCATATTGTATCTGAAAGCTTTGTAATATTATCTACTATATTAATAAAATTTCAGTTTCGCAAGTAGATTTTGTTTTCTGCTTTCTGCATTTACCTTTAGCTTCAAGAAATTGGTATTTAAAGGGAAGTTCAAACGAATTTTTTGATAACTAAATACTTATTTTCTTCCCTCCTCCCACTCTCTTGAAAACTCCATTGAAAATATATTATGTTCTCTTCAAAATCACTTAGAATCAATTCATACTTCGTTGTATTGATTCAATACTACTTTCTTACTGTTTTGGAAACATCCCTTTTTCAATTCAAAGATCAAAGTATTGTCCAAGAGGCTATAGGATCCGTTCTATTCAAAGTTCAAGAAATTATCTTTAAAAATACTATCAACTTTATTTGTATTTGCTTGGGTGTGCTCGTAGCCCGTTAAAATCAAGTGGTTATGCTTAGTAGTCCGAAAATCTAATGGGTATGCTTGTAGTCTGTTCAAATCAAGTGAGACTACTCTGAGCTCAAAAATTCATGAGGGTATGGCTCGTAGCCTCAAAATCGTGATTGTATTTGGATTTACCTTCTGCCGATTAAAGATTGGCATTTGAAAAGAGATCTGTACAAGCCATTGTTAGGGACTGAATGTAGGAGAAATCTGAACCAGTATAAAATCCCTGGTGTCATCTCTCTAACTCTTTACTTTGCTTTATTGCTTTCATTTTTATCAGTGATTGCATCTGTGACTATTTGATAGTATAATTCTGTGTTGTTAATCTGTGATTTAATATTTAAATTGAAAGAAATTTAAAAAGATTTACATAAGTTAGATAACCCTATTCACCCCTTTCAAGTGTTTAATTACCCTTAAGATCCATAATTCCACAGCCCAATCTACTACTAGACCCCTACTTTTTAGTGGCATTAATTACACTTATTGCCTATGTAGGATGAAGATTTATTTGCACTCTAATGGTTTAGATATTTGAAATATTATACAAAATGAGTACACTTCACCTCAGACTAACTTTGCACAATAGACTACTGAGCAAAAGGAACTTGCACAGAATAATTCTAAAGCCGTGAATATTTTATATTACTTACTAGATAAACATGAATTTAATAGAGTCCCTATTTATAAGTCTACATATGAAATTTGGGGAACACGCCAAGTTATACATAGTGCATCGATAAAGCTAAACAGACCAAAATTTCAATGCTAACTAATCAGTTTCAATTGTTTAAAATGATTTCAAATGAGTCTATTTCTGACATGTACTGTTAATTTCAAGATATATTCCATTCTTTAGTAGCATTAGGTAAAAACCTTTCTAAAGAGGATCAAGTTAGAAAAATCCTCAATTCACTTTTTTTAAAGTGGGATCCAAAGACACTAGCAATAGAAGTGGCTAATGATATTAGTACTCTAAAAATTGGAGAGTTAATAGGCAATGTAATGTCTTATGAAGCACAATTGCAGGGCAGAAGAGAAAGTAAAGCAACAGAAAAGAAATCGGGCTTTCAATGCAATAACTAACGATCAGGATTCACACAATGATAATGATGAAGAAATTTCTTTCATGACCAGAAATTTCAAAAAGTTCCTAAAGTGTAGAAAGATGAACAACTTTTGGAGACTTGAAAACAAGACTCCTGGAAATGGAACTGTAATAAGATGTTTCAACTGCGATAAACCCGGTTATCTACAAAGAGACTGTCCGCATTAGAATAAATCAAAGATCTCACTAGTTATCGATTCATTCAGAATAAGAAAGCAACAGAATTGGATGATTCAGATACTTCCTCAAGCGATGATGAACCAAATACTGAGAGTGTGAATATGTGTTTCATGCAAATAACAGACTAGTCAGAACTAATAAATAGAAAGCGGCGAAAATGGTACCTTTTATTTATTTAATTTTTTATTATTATAAAATCTAGGAATAAAATATAGATTAATAATAATACTGGATGTATATAAGTTTATAGATATATATAGGAATATCTTATATAGTTTTATTTTTTGAAATTTATGGCCCATATGTCGACATACATGGAGCATATATGTCGACATACTTGGCAGAAATTTGAAATTTCATTTCAAATTCAAAATTTGAATTTTCTTCTCTTTATACTTATTCCAATGTTTTAAAAAGGCATCTTTTTGACCAAAGAACATGACCCTTCACTCTCTATTAATTCAGTCTATCTCTATCCATTCATTCACTCACTTTATTTCAAAAGTCAAAAATCTCTTTATTCTCTTATCTCTTTAATAACTCAAAAATGGCCTCCTTAAGTTAAACTCCTAAAATCAAAGGCTCTCAAAGAGATCCAAAGGCTTTCTTTTCAATGACAAAGAAGTCATTGATACTTATATGGAGTATGTTACTTCTGAAAAGTTTTTCCCAAAAGATTTGCAAAGTTTGATGATTTTTCTCTTATGGTCTTCAAGATCTTTGCTTTAAAAATCAAATTCTTGGTTTAGTCAACTCTTCACAAAATGGTTTTGTATGTTATCTGGATTTAGTTACGATGTTTTATGCAAATTTGAATGGAAATATTTTCCCAGGAGAAGAGGGACAAATTTGGAGCAGTGTAAGTTTCATTCAGATTGTTTTAAACTGTAAACTTTTGGGTCATATACTTATTTGCAAATCTAGTGGAATTGACCTGTAAACTAATCAAACCGATGAACAAAATCGTGAAGTTTTTTATGACATTTTTGAAAGTGACGAAGAATTTGATTTTAAACATAATATTCTTAGACCAAAATCAAGACTTACGAGTCTCATTTTACAACAGAATATCACTCCGAGGACAGGAAATTACAGTAACCCTACTTAAAAAAAATTAAAGATCTTTTTGCCATTTATAAGAAACTATGACATTAATTGGGCACAAGTCATCTTAGATGATTTTTTTCAAAAGAATATTACTAGACATAAGAACCCATTCTACCATGGTGTGTATCTTATTAGAATTTTCATATATTTTGGTATTGATTTAAGAGGAGAATCCACTCTAGGAAAACTTTTCTCTTATGCATATTCCTCTCTATTTCGAACTATATGAAATTCTTGTTGAAAAAGAAGAAATATTGACATAGGAAGAGGAGCTAGAAATACAACAAGAAGAAGAGGAAGAAGGCGATGAAATTGATGAAGAAAAAGAAGAAGAGGAGGAGGAAATGGATAGTTCTTTAAAAAGCATTTTACAAACTATCTCACCCTTCCAACAAAGGGATTCTAAAGAACCAAAAGAAGCTTCTCAAAAATCAAAGAAGCTTAAATGTTTCTTTAGTAAAAAGTTCACTTCCCTTTCTAACAAAGTGGACAAATACTTTGGAAAATTATTTGCAAGCTTGGTGGATATTCGTCATCATAGTCTACATCTTTCTAAGCCAATTTAGTTATTTTCTTATGATGTATAGATTTTATTTTGGTGTATTTTTCTAGTTTGATTCATGTTATCTTTATTTATTTTTGCTTTTGTGCTATGTACCATCTTTGCTTATCAATGAAAAAATTATTGCTGCTGTTACATATTTTTCTAACAGTCTCTGGAAGTCATCAAAATATATTAAAATTAAATAAAAACAAAAACTATAACAAAAACACAAGATTTTTGCATTTGTAGGTATGTGTGTAGGCATATATACATTGTATATGTCTACATATGTTAGCCGTTTGGCAAAAATTCAAATTTAAAAATAAAATAACTACCATCTATTCAAACTTTTTAAATGATTTTTCACTCCTATAAAAGCCTATTTTGTAACGACCCATAATTTCCGATAATTAAATTTATTAATTAAATAAGTTTTGGAATTTTATGTTGTGAAAAATTAAAAAAAATTCAAGATTTATTAGTGAGAAAATAACTAGAATGAAATGTAATAATGTTAATTTAAGGTAATTAATAACTACTTTATTGTAATTTCAATTGATTGAAATTATTGTAAAGTTAAATTTGGTTATAGAGTGTAAATAAGGAAATAAACCAAATGTTATATTAATTGGTGAAATAATATGTAATTAATTGTAATTGGATAAAATCAGTGTTGTGTAAATAGTTATAACCTTTATTTACAAATAATAAACTTATAAATGTGATTAAATCAAGTAAAGGGTAACAATTGTCATTTATCACCTATTTATTTAATCCATTGAAATTAAACTGGAAATCAATTGCAATTAATCTAATTAATTATTGCAAATAATATGAATTAAATTGATAACTGTATAATATTGGTGTAATAAATGGTAAACCAATGTTAACTATATCCATAAAGTAATGATTGATGGAATAATAAGATGTAAATCAAGATAAATGAATTTATTGGGATTTTAAATTATAATTAATGAATTTACAGTTGAAACTGAACACTGTAACTAGTGTAATATTTAACATTGAATTGATATGGAAATTTATTTTAAAGGATTATAAATGTTTAGGTAATCAAAAATGATAAAATTTGTTAGTTATTAGATTTGAAATTAAAAAGTGATTCGATTAGTTTAATAATAATTTATTTAATTAGCGTGAAAATAGCCATTTTGGCCACTGTCTCGAATTTCAACGAAACCACTCTCATCGGATCCGTAACGGTGAACTATTGTAGGATTTCAACTTTCGTAGTGATTGGACTTGTTGTTTGATCGTACAAGCTTGAAACGCGTAGAAATCAATTTAATTGAAATTAATTTGAAATAAGCTGATTTTAAAACTTACTTCTTTATACGATGGAATTAGGACTTGAAACCTATTCCATTGAGTTTAAAAATATCGAAAACATCTATTTTGATATATGGGATGACCCATTTTCGTTTCAGAGGTGAAACGGGCTTTTCGGGTTGTTTTTGTCATTCCGAACCAATTCGATACGTGTTCTTTCTTATCGGGCTTTGTTCATATAAATATTTTTGTTCTAACCCTAGCAGCCTTTTAATTTCTTATTTCTGTATGTATCTGTCTATTCCATCTATCAGCTTCTTCCTTCTTCTAATGGCTGCAAATCCAAACCCTAATTCAATTTCAAATCCAATTTCAAAAATCAAACTCTTCAAAACTATGACATATTATATATCGTTGGAAAGCTCTCGACAAGCGTAATCCACTGCAGTGATTAGTTTTTCAATTTGGTTCATCATTTGGCTAGAAATTGAGGATGAACCTCAGTCATCCATATTAGGTTTTTGCGATCCAACGGTGGATCGTCGACCGTTTGACGATCGGAAGGCGGCGTTGGGAAGAGGATGGAGAGCAGGTCTTGGGGTGGTGTTTGTTCATGCTCAGGTGGTCTCAATCGCCATAGTTTGGCGATTAAAAGCGACGGTGGCGGTCAACGTCTAGGTGCATGGGTGGTCGCGTGAGGGGCTGATGTGGGCGGCCGGAGATGTGGAAGTGGCTGGCGACGTTGGATCTAGCTACAGGCGTCTCAGGCGGCGGCGAAAATTGGTTAAACGGGGCGGCGGTTTCAGGCGCGATCGAGGGTATTTTATACGAGAGTGAGGGTTAGGGTTTGACGTGGAAAGGAGATGACGTGGTATATTATTTGATTATCTTATTTGTTTTATAATTTAAATCTCGATCGTTCTAATTATCATATCTTTCCCATATGAACTCGGATTTGGGCGCAGTTTACTCCACTCGAATCGTATCAAAATTCCATACATTATAAAACTGGTTTGGACGAATCCTGAGACCGTTGAATTTTAGGCCTTATTTAGGATTTCAAATCGACTTGAAATCAAATGTGAGTGTTTTGATTCACTCACAACTACTAGATTTTCTTATGTTAGTTAAATTAAATTTATGATGTGATTAGAAATTAATTTGTTGATGTTTGGTATATTTAAATAGTCATTCCAGTTAAATATGACTTTTATTGCATTTAATCGTAATTTAATATTGAATTTAATTGTCAATTGAACACCTGTTGATGATAATCAGTTAATTGATGTTATCTATTAATTGATTTGAATGATGATTGTGATGGATGTTTGATTGTTGATATTGGATGACTAGATGTTATATTTATATTGTTATAACTTTGCAAGTTCCCTTAGTTATTGTTAGGAAAATCACTATGGGTTAAAATGATACATACCCGAACGTTCTATAGATTAGGGAAAATCATTTTGGATTGAAATGATAAACCCGAGCGATTTTATGGATTTTGAATGTTAATTCATGATTGCAGGTTGAAATGTATATACCCATAAATTTAAATTTATTACATATTGAAATGATATATGTCCGTATCACTTGACCATAGAGGAGAAAATTATATACGGATACTGGATTGGTTAATCCTTAAATTTTGAATTCTGTTAAATGATAATGTAAAATAGAATTTGATTTATATAAACTGAATTATTTTTGAAAACCCAAGTTTTAATGTTGAAATTGGGGTCGGTTTAAATTGAAATCTTAAAAGTTAGATTTGAAGTATAAATGAAATTTATCGAAATTGAGTTATTGAAATATTGAATATTTAAACTTCGAAATCTGCTAAAATTGAAATGGTTTAAATTTATAGTTCGAACATGGATTTGAAATCAATATGGATTTAATGGTTTTAAATGAGAATCTGAACTGAAAGAAAAAAATTAGTTTGTTGATTTGAAAAGCTGAAATTGGTCCAGATGTGTTGAAATGAAAGAAATAGTTTAATTTGATATTAATTTCAAATTAATTATTTTAATATAAACTATTTAAAAATATATTATTTTAAATCCTGATTATTAAGATCTTCAACTATTAAACTAATTTAATCTATTTTAAACTATTTTAATCTATTTTAATCAATTTAAACTATTTTAACTTATTTTAATCTATTTTATCTATTTAATCCAATTTAATTTATTTTAACCTATTCTAAACCAATTTACGCATTTTAAATCATTTTAAATCTATTTAAATCTATTTTAAATATATTTAATCTATTTTAAATCATTTTAAATCTATTTAAACTATCTTAAATCCATTTAAACTATCTTAATCCACTTTTAAACCATTTTAAAGTATTTCAAACTATTTAAAATTTATTATAAACTATGCTAAACTATTTTAAACTATTTATAATTATCTAAACTATTTTCTAAATTTTAGACCGTGTAAAGTGGAAGTGTTTATATTTAAATCCTTGATTTGAAGGCAAATATGGTTAAATGATGTTATAATCTAATATAGGATTTGAAATGATATTTCTTAGTGAAATGGCATATTTTAAGTAAATATGATGATTTGAAATATGATATAAAAGGTGATATGATTTTGAAAGTGAATATGATTTCAAAAGTAAAAATGATTTCGAAAGTGATATGGTTTTGAGAATATGATATTTTGATATCAATTATGAATCGGTTTTGGAAATTTAAAAGAACCATCCGGTGTGAAATAATCGTTTGGTTGGTAGAGAGACCGAGATCGGATATTGTCATACTCCCTGCCAATACCGAAAACCACTTAAACAACTGTGTATGTGCTGGAGATTCCAGAATGAAGTAGGATGGTTTGATGAACGATTCTGTATGAGGTATTAACATAGCCCTGACTCCCACGAGTCAGCTTGATGTGACTAAAACAAGAGCCACGCTGGGCCAAGTGAGGTCGCACCTCATACCGGGCACATTTCTTCGATACCATATTATGACTTTGTGATTGATTTGGTGGTCACCCCTTGATTTTGATTATGGGAGTGTGTTCCGAGATGGGCGGTCTTAGCTGTTATACGTTACCACCAGTCTGGATCCGCAAAACGGTAGTATCCTACTTTGGGCATTGCCTCGCGTGCCTTGTCACATGCCTTATCGCGCCTTCTATGAGTTTGGTTTGTGTCGTACTTATGGAGTGCTCCCTGATAGCCCACCAGTTTACGGTAGAGTTTACAGTACTGTATAGACTACGACATTATATAAAATGTGTTAAAGGGAATATGGATAATGCCTTAACGCTATTTTAATATTTTACTTTACTGTAGACACTATTATAATAGCGTATTGTACTATGTATGCAGATAGTTTAATGGATCCTTAGGAGATGGAATCCCGAACATCTCTTAAGTTGATGCACTCACGGTAGACACTGGATAGAAGATGTCAAACCTCATAAACATCTTTGATGCCGTTACATTCATATTCATTACTGTTAATTTAACTTACATAAGATCTTTTAGTTCTGACATGAGTGTTTTGTCTTTTCAATTCGCTCGGGTCAGCCTGAGATTTTCAGTATATCGAAGACTGCTTTTTAGAGGACGAAGACGAAGATTGTATACTGTTATTGTTATTTTATTCATTCTGCTGCATCATGTTGTTCCGCTGCATTTATTTATTTATTCCTGTTGTATGTAGCTCTGATCTGTATTGTAAAAGTGAAATCAAATGTATTTGTAAAACAGCTTCATGAACTATTTATTTGATTATTATATTTTGTCATTCCGCTATGAGATTCTATGTTTGTTTTCTTTCTATGCTTTTTCTTATTTACCCCATAACAATCCTTCCTTTTGAATGGTTTGAGTCTGACGTGTGTGGTTTATCGTCGATTTAAACCGTCCAAAAGGGTGGGTCGTCATATTTCTTCCAGAGAAATTTACTTATCATTTATTCTCTTTTCATTCTCAAATATTTATTAACAAAAATATCTTCTTCGCACCAAATATTGTGTGAAAATCTTGAACAAACACTTCAATCTTTCAAGCATATTCTTATATTTATCTTAAGAAATCAGCATTTAGAATTAAGTCAAATGAAAACGATCAAAGAGTGAGAAAAGCATTTCGATGCCCTTCGATGGTTAATTTCTTCTATAATTAAAGATGATCAAAGCAACAATACAGAATACTCTATCAATAAGGATAATGAAGATTGGGATGCCATCAAAGAAAATCCAATCTTTGGATCCAACGGTTGGGTTGAAGTTCTAAGGAATGTCTAATTATTTGTTTTGTTTTAAATTATAAATATGTAAGTATATAACTTATTAACACTCTTATATTTTGATTTGCTTGGATCGATTATATTCTTAGGTTTTGATTTTGTTTGGTTTGTTTAATATGTATACTTGGATTGATAATTTGATATGTATAGTTTAACTTTACTAAATAAAGATTGTCTTATCTTTTTCTTTTGAACCCAAGAACCAATTAAGTAAACCTAGTGGTGCTTGAACTGAACCTACAGTTAGACACCACTTAAGTTATAGAGTAAGATTACATCATGACTCTACATATTAACCGAATAAAGATTGTCTTATCCTATTTACTTAAAGTCTCCATATATTAATTACATCATGTTTAATATGCTTCGATTATTTTAGTGCTTAATTATTAATTTTGACTCTATAGTTTCTAAGTATTTTATTAGGGGGTTTTATTTTTCATCCATTTTATTGATGATAATGGAGGAGAAAAATAGAACATACATGCATATATTCATAGGAAGTCATGTAACTCAGGGGAATTATATTATATTTTATACACATGAATATTTAATGGTTGTCATCATAAAAAAGAGGGAGATTGTTAACACCTTAGTTATGGACTTGGATGACAAAAACCGTATACATTCATAAAAATATATATACCAATGTTTTATCAAGTTATACAGTGTATAGTGCAAAATATTACATAGGTGTTGAATCAAAGACCGTATAGTATAAAGACTTAAGAGATAGACATGAAGACTCATGAGTACAATGATTAAGATAAAAAGATTTGAAGATTATAATTTAGTGATTAGAATCATAGCCTATATTGTTAAAGTCCTTGATAGCAATCTTTGATCTCTATCTCCTATTTTCTATCTTTAATATTTTTTAAAACAAAATAAATTTTTAGAATATAGTTTAAAATATTTTATAAAAGTATGTTGAAGTTCAAAATGTTTATAAATTATGCTCAAACTATTTTACAGAGTATCAAATTATTTTACAAAGTATATCATTTTCAAAACATTCTAAAAGAATAAAGTTTTCAAAATATAATGGCATATGTCGATATATAGACAGAGTATGTCGATATACATTTCGCCAAGTGGTTTTTTAAATTTTGAAATGAAGTGTATATTCGTCATAACTCTTCATGAACAAACATATCTATTCTTTTACTATATAATGGGGAGTTTAAATGAATTTTTGATAACTAATTACTTATTTTCTTACCTCCTCTTACTCTCTTGAAAAATCCATTGAAATATGCTCTATACTCTTCAAAATCACTTAAAATCAATTCATACTTCATTATATTGATTCGATACTACTTTCTTACTGTTTTGGAAACATCCCTCTTTCAATTCAAAGATGAAAGTGTTGTCCAAGAGGCTATAGGATCTATTGTATCTAAAGTTTAAAAAATTGTCTTTGAAAAAACTATCAACTCTATTTGTATTTGCTTGGGTGTGCTTGTTGCCCTTTCAAGTCAAGTGGGTGTGCTTAGTAGCTCGAAAATCTAGTGGGTGTGCTTATAGCCTGTTCAAATTAAGTGAGTCTACTTTGAGCTCGAAAATTCAGAAGTGTGTGTCTCGTAGCCTCGAAATCGAGATTGTATTTGGGTTTGCCTTCTACCCGGTTAAAGATTGGCATTTGAAAATAAATCCATACAAGCAATTGTATGAGACTAGATGTAGGAGAAATCGAACCAGTATAAAATCTCCAGTGTCATCTCTCTAATACTTTACTTTACTTTACTATTTTTATTTTTATCTATGATTGCATCTGTGACTGTTTGATAGTATAATTCTGTGTGCTAATCTGTGATTTAATATTTAAATTGAAAGAATTTTAAAAAGATTTACATAAGTTGGAAAACACTATTCACCTCCCTCTAGTGTTTAATTACCCTTAAGATCCATAATTTCGCAACTCACATGTGATCCTTTCTTCCCATTGATGGAGATGATCGATAATAAGAAAACAACCATGATTCAAGAAGATGAGTTGAAAATGGTAGATTGTTGGATCATGTGCATTACGTAACTAGGTAAAGAACTGTAATTTCACACAAAAAATATTCGTTTATTAAAATTTCACAAGATTATTTGTATATGAATAAATAATTAATTGAATATAAAATCATTTTAACATATTAGGAATTTATTTTGAAAAGTGTACATAATTTTTTTATTAAATAATATTAAATTAAACCATAATAATTATAATTTATATTACAATTATAAGCCCAAATAATAACAATTGTATTTATAAGTTATATCACAAACATTACTGTGATAAAAGGGGGTACACGTTAATGTAATATGCTTTAGTGTTTATCTTATCTAGAGGAGTGAATGTGCTTGCATATGTGAATATGTGTGTGTATAAACACGCACGCACATAAAATGATATCTATAAACACTCTAAAATAAATTTATTGCACTATTTTTATTTTAATCCAAAAAATAAATTTTAATGTATATTTGATAGTTTAAAATAGGGATATTAACATAAATGATATATAAATATTAGTTCATCAAAATATTTAAATTTAAAAGTAATTATAAAATCTATTTTGAAATTTCAGTTTGGCCTATAGTTTTATTTAGTCTAAAAATTGAAGTTAGTTTATTATTTTTAAAATCCCAAAAACTAGATTCTAGTTTACTTGATAACATCTAATTTCATATATAAACTAGTGCGTAACCAGTGTGTTGCACATGGTAATATTTAAAATATATTATCTAAACTTTTAATTTTAAAGTTAAAACTTTATAAAATACTATAAATTCAACGAAACAAAATGAACTATAAATTATTATTTTTATTATTGTTTATGTATGGTTTATGTTATATAGCTTATATATTTTCCGGAGAGAAAAAAATAATTTTATAATTCTTATTAGTATGGACTGATATTCATGTTGAAATTAATATTTTTTAATGATTATAAATGAATTAATATATTATTTAGCTAAACTTTTTAAAAATGTTAAATTTGCAATTACATAATTAGTTAAAATATATCAATTAGGCTAAATTGTATACCAGAATTGATAAGGATTTTGTAAGAAAATTATAGAGATCTTAATGCAGAGTTATCTGAAGTTAAAAACAGGATTTTCTAATGTAGTGTATGATAAATTTTTAAGACAAATGATTATAATTGATTTATAAATTAATTTTGTCATATATATATAGTTGAATGCAAAAAAATAATTTCTTAAGATTATTATTAATGTGTGTTTGTAACTGATATTTATTTTTTGGGTTTATTAAAAGAATATGCTGATTATTTGCTGTGACTATTTAATTAATTTAAATTTGAGATTTTGTAAGCAATTTAAATGCATGGATTTAACCTTAAAAGATTAGGAAACAATTGAAGGCGGTTGTAAATAATTGTAGAAATGTTATACATATAGATACTATCACATTTTAGCATTTATTAGATGAGTTAACGAATATTTATTAATTGAATTTATCAAATAAGTTTAAATCCAAGGTTACATATGTAATTAAAATATGTTGACAATAAATGTACAAAATTACATGATATTGAGGTTGGTTTTGTAAACAACTGTAGAAATTTGAAAATGTAGGTACTTAAAGTTAAAATAAGAATTTCACAATGCAATGCATTAATAAATTAATATAGATATCACAAATTAAATTTTTTATTATTGCTTATGTATATAATTATGTTATGTGACTAATGTATTCATATATCTAAATGAATATTATACCATATGTTAATATGAATATAGTGCACTTATTGAAGTTTTCATATTTTTATGATTTATTACATAAATCAACAAATAATAGGTTGCTAAATTTAATTAAGTGGTTTTAAGACTACATGATTAGTTCTAATGTATGAAGTTAAATGTAAAATATTAGAAGGGAACCGAGGGGGTCCTGTAAAAGGTTATAGATATTTTAAAATGGAGGTGTTTGCAGTAAAAAAATATAATTTTGTAATATACTATATGATTAATTTATTGATGATAATTTTTTCTGTTAAATCTGAACTTAATCACATGTTTTTATAAAAGAAAATTTTGAATTTTCTTTGTAAATGTGCAAATATTTGAAGTTTTTTGCAAAGTGCAAATATTTGAAGTTTTTTGCAAAAGTGAAAATAATTGCAGTTTTTAATGTAAATATTTACAGGTTGGCTGAAAAAAAATACTATTTCATTTTTAAACATGTTCTTTTAGAAGGAAAAATTGTGTATTTTGAAATTTAAAGCGGTATTTTACAAAAGTTCCACATTGTTTATGTTATATGTCATGTGACTTATGTAACTTACTTTAGTGAAAATGTAATTTTTCCATTTTGGTTAATATGAGTATGATGTACATATTGAAATTTTAATATATTCATTAGTAAGCAAACTAACGAATATCACTTGATTTTACTTATCTAATTAGTTTATATTTAAGATTCCATAATTAATTAACTATATGGACTGAAATGTAAAACATTAAGAGAAAGTTAGGTAGACTTTGTAAATAATTGTGGTAATTTTAAATATAGGCGTTTTAAGTTAAAAATAGAATTTTGTAATGCAATGTATGGTAAATTTATTAAGATAAACGAAGACCAAATTAAACTTGTCATTATTGTTTTGTGTGATCTATGAATCATAATCGAATAAAAAAATAATTTTACCATTTTAGTGGGTACAATAGTCGTATAAATATTGAAATGTCATTCTTTAGTATTTATTAGAAATATTAATAAATATTAGTTGACTGAATTTATTTAAATAGTTTAAATTATGGACTATGTAATTAACCTAAATATGTGGACTTAAATATAAAATGTTAGAAGTTAATCGATGAATTATTTGTAAATAACTATATAAATTTTTAAATATGTATACCGGATTATAAAATGATGGGAGAGATTTAGTTAAATAATGTAATTGATAAATTAAAAGATTCAAAAATAAAACACGAAGAGAGAATTAAGAAGAAGAGAGAAAACTCCTAAAATCAATGAAAGCTAGAAATTCTTTAACTTTACTATTATTTAACAGATCGAACATAATATTTTATTTAGTCAAAATAATCTAAATTTTGAGTCAAACATAAAATTATTTTTGGTCTCATTAATTTGTATAATTACTAAAATAATTTATGCTTTCAAAAAATCAAGTTTATAATTGTATACATGTTATGTTATTTATGAGATTAGATTTTATAACATTTTAATTATCACTTTATAATTACAAACACATATTTATTTAAAATTAAATAAATTTGTTTTACACAAATTATAAGATATTTAGCTTTTATAATGGTACATGCACATGTGTGGAACTAAATAAATATGAAATGAAATATGCTTTAGTTTTATGTGCATATCCCCAAAAGGGAAGAGATAATTCAATATCATTCATCATTGATCGAACCAAATCTAACAATGTTCAATTTCTATTTTCCAAAACACCATTATTTGAGGAGTATAAGGAGAAGTAACTTGAGAGAGAATCATATTCTCTTTTATGTACACTTGAAAGCTTGTATCTAATGTACTCACAGATTCTATTAGATCGAAGTATTCTAATTTTTTTTAAATGTTTGTTTTTCAGTTTCATTCTTATATTTTATGAATTTGTCATTGCCCTAGATTTGTTTTTCATCAGAAACACTTATCCATATCTAGATAAATAATTAGTGAATGCGACGAACTATAAGGATCCATCTTTGGTTGTCATAGACAAAGGAGCACATACATGTGTATGTGTTAGTCCTTAGAGTTCAGGAACTCTTTTGTTTTTCTCACTAGAAGGTTGCTCAGTCCCTTTTGCTTTAAGACATGATTTACATGTATCAAATGACTCTAAATCAAAAGATGGGAAGAACCCTTCATTTCTCAACTTATAAAACTATTTCTCACTTATATCGTCTAGTCTATAGAAGTAGTTTTATTTATTTTAGATGCATTATTATTTTCAATAGAAAATACATAATCATAGTTAAGAACATAAACGTCATCTTTAAGAGTACCAAAACACGCGGCTTTATTTTCATTGGAAACATTCATAATATTATCGTTAATAACAATTATATTTATTTTCCATCAAACGTCATCTTTAAGAGTACCAGAACCCGATCTTTTTTTAAAAAAACTCCCCAATACAGAGAACCTCTGGGAGAGACAGCTAACATGTATCTTTTCATTTCTTATTATGAATAATTTTATATTAACAATAAATCACTGTAACAACCCACACTTTAATGAGCTCAAATTTCGAAAAAACTGAAACTCAAGTCCATCAAAGCACAGATCGTTGGATTTGCTACCTGCAAATAAGCATGAACATTATCAAAGATTTATAAAAACTAAACTCACAGTGGAAACAATAATAGAATATAAATATTGATTATGGCTACTACCTTGGAATTAATTGTATTCCTTGAATATCAGATTGCCATATCAGCATTGAGAATGAGTGAAAAAAGACGTCTCCATCAATCAATCACGTCTAGCTCTAATGACTTGTTCCTCCTATCATGTGGGTTGTAATGAGGAGGGGATCAGTACAATATTCTGGCGATTGGAAAATCTATATAGTATCCATAATATAAATTTATACCGATTGGTTTCCATTTAATTGATATGTCTACTATTTTAAGGTTAACCAAATTAACTTAATATTGCATGCTCAATTAATCTACCTAGCATGATTCACCTACCTACCCTTTCCAAGGTATAAAATACTGACGTAAGTCTATCTACCACCTAATAATTCCAAATCCATTAGCCACTTAATACTTCCAAAAATGAAACGGGCTCATACTATCCTCAAGTCAATCAACTACTTAATATTCTAAAAGAGAAATGGGCAGACTTCATTCATTTAAGACCTCAATCGAGATAGACCTCATCATTTAAGTCCTATCTCTAAGGTGGACTCCTAGCATCGTCGTCGCTGGTCTATTGGTTCTAGCTACAGAGACTTCTGACCACTATTTAAGGTTTTATGATATATAATAGCCATTCTACTAATGCATCTATCGTTATTAAAGTCTTAGCCATGTGAGTAACTATACCCAAGCAACTTAATACCTTATTATTAAGGACTAGGCATGCCTCTGACTATTTAACACCTATTTATAGGCAGGCCTTTGTCATTTAGTACCTACCCCTGAGACAGATTCCTTACTGGTACTATCTAGCTGACATCGCTTGGAATCTCATTGGGCTACTTAATACTTCTTTATTGAAAAGAGGCGGACCCTATAATCTAACTGTCGCTTAAGACCCCAATCCTAAAGCGAACCCTTCTTGAGATATCATTACCACTTTTAATTATTAATTTGGAATATCATCAGATTACTTAATTCTTATTTTTAGGAGAGAGGCGGATCCTACAGCCACTTAATACCTCAAACCTAAAGCGAACCCCTCTGAAGATATCCCTTACCACTCTTAATCACTAATTTGGACCATTTAATACTTTTTATTTCGGAAAGAGGTGGGTCCTCAAACAACCACTTAATGCCTCTAATCCCAAAGTAGGTCCTATTTCTTGCGTAGTCATAGTTTTTATGATTGGTGATGTCTCACATCAGTAGTAAGTGTACACGACTGCTGGTAGCCTCTAAGTGAAGGGCAGTCTTCCGTCGTGTGACTCTGCTGACCTCGCATCCCAATCTACTAATTCCAAATGACCATCCTAAACTTGTACAAAATTTAGGTCATATATCCTAGGTCTTAATATTATTCCTAGATTGAATATTGGACTTCGTTTACTAATCCTATTTCTATTTAAGGCAATGAGATTTACCTTAAATACTTAGTTACCCATAAATCCTCTTCTAATAATCCATAAATGTCAATTCATCCATAATACAAATTTTCAATTAGTAACATTTTTATATCTATTCCATTTTTATCAGTCCCATTAATCCATTTACACCTATTGATTGTAACTTCTAATTTATTCCTTATTTATTTGCCCATTAATTGGAGCTACTAAATTATATGCCATATTAGTTAATTGTTATCTTTAATTCAATTCACATTTATTGCCCATTAATTGGGTTTACAATCTTTTATATCATATTAATTATTAACAACTCCTTACTTAATTGCCCATTAATAGGAATTACCACCCTTCCTAATTTCACCTATTCGCTTTCCCATTCTATCTAATAATAACCTATCATAAGCGAAGGTTACACATAAATAATGCATAAATAGACGCTATTCTTATTTATTAATGCAATAAATATGTATGAACTACCTACTCCTACCCAAAATATATTCTAGTCATAAATATTTAACTCGAACATGCTTTCGATACTTAATTTGCTAGAATTAGATTTCTTAGGAAGATTTTCCATTATAATTTCCATAAGTTAGTTTAAAACAAAAGATAACAAAAGGAAAGATTGACTCCGTTTGAAATTACAAGGAATAAATAATTTTCTTTTTATTTGGAATAAACAGTGTAAACTACGGAGAATAAATTTGTACTTTACACATCTCTTCCTTTGCATATATTCCTTGTTAAATCAAACGTTGCACTTCCTATGCAATTTGGAAACACAAACAAATTTACAAAAATCGAACAGACGTTCTTCTCACAAATTTAACTATGAAAAATCTATAATTCAATATAAATAGGGTAATAATCCAAATCCTATTAATATTTTACACCCCAAGTACAGATCTGGAATAAAACTAAACACCATTCAAATTTTAAAATCTTTAGGACCGATTTTCAGATAAGGGTGTAAACTCTATTTCAAATCAGATCTAAAACAAGAATATGTAGGCAATGATTATCTAGGCTAGAGTGAGCCTACAACTCACAAAAAAGATTGATTTGGGCATAAAAATCAAATGTATGCCAACGGAATAGTTTCAAATCATAAACTATATATAAATTTCTCACTCACATTTTAAAAACGATCCAAATCTCCAGATCTGAAGTAGAACCTTTGATTTATCTCTAAATCATTTTTAATTCAAAAAATATGTATAAAAAGGATATATACATATGTTAGAATTTCATTATCTGAGAAGTGATTTGGAATTGGAAGAGAAATTAGATACATACATACATACATATATATATATATATACACACATATATATATATATATAAATTACCTTGAATACATGTATTGTTGATTGATTCTCTTCATTTTCTTCTAATTTCTGTTCCTCTCCAATTTTTATAAATATTTAATAATTTAGAAGAATAGTGGAGAAGGGAAATGGTAGAGCTTTGCTATTGCCTCTAGAAAAATATGAGAAGAAAGGAGAGGGTTGGACTTGAATTTATTGGCGCTAGAATCAACCACAGTCGTCAGATTAAAAATATAAAATCTAGGCTATATAGGCCAAGCCAAAACTTAGCCTTCACTCTAACAGTTGGTCAACCACCCCCACCAGCAAGTCAACCGCCCCTGGTCGACCGCCCCTATAAAAGGGTCGAACTATGGACCCAGTTAGTTAAGTTAATTTTTCTTAATTAATTATTTCCTCTCCAAATTTGTTTATCATCCATAAGTTCTTCGTTTGAGCTCTGATCGCAAAACTCACAATATGACAGTTGCTTAGAATTTTGCCATAAATGCAATGGTGCAAGTTTTATGGTCAAATTCCACCATTTGCACAAATTTTCCTTTTTAAACCAAATTAACCAACTAACTAATTAAATAACCCACACCAAATTACGAGGTGTTACATTCTTACCACTTAAAAGAATTCCATCCTCGAAATTATACCAATGACTAATTCATGGTTCTACTCGCAATTATCCTAAACTACACAACCAATTAGTATACTATCAATTTTGCAATCAATGTGCACAAGTGCATAGTGAATCACATCAAAGAAATATTTATGCAGAATGATTCTAAATCAGATTCTCCTATATGAATGCATTTCTTTGAAAACATTTTTGGAAAAATATGATGCAAACAACCTATACATATACTGGAAGTCTATATAAATGCAGATTTTGAAAAATCTTTTCACCAAAAATCCCAAACTCTTACGGATAGAAGTAAGGTGCAACCAATTTGCATCCAATTCCTACCAACTAAAAATTCTAAAGCATCAAAATATGGCTTCCTAGACAACACTCCTCTATCGTAAAAAAAATTTAGGTGGAAAATTTTAAGTTCTTACCACTCTATAAGCTACCCATTTCCTGTTGTACAGTGGAAATTTCCTCGCTGCCTCGGATTTTCTTAAAATTTTCCACACACAAAATGCATAAGAAGACTTATTTTCAAGTTCTAAAATGGAATTGAGTCCAAAAATAGACTCTCTTACGTCGTCGATAAGGTATGGAAATAGAAATTCCAAGGCTAAAATGTCTTTTTCCATGTTATCGCTTGCATTTATCTCGTCGTCGATCCTAACGCACCGCTAAATTCGTATTTTTTATCTATTTTTCCTTCTATACACTTACCATGTGGCCTTCAAAATTAAATTTTTGATTAAAGTTTTTCTCATTTTACAACATTTGTACGTCGCTTGAAAAATATTTTTTTCAAAATAGTTGAACGCAACTTTTCACTTGTAACCAACCTTGATAAAAGTGGAAATTAGGGAGGCATCCCTATCATACTTTCATATTGTAAAATGGGTCCCTGTCCAAGTTTCATTGTAAATCTGGTCCGTATTTTCTAGAAACAAAGAAAAATTATTACTGAAATGTCAGCAACTTTTATAAATAAGTGCTAATATTTCAGCAACTGTCCTTGTCAAAGTTTCATTGTAAATCCGGTCCCTATTTTCTAGAAACAAAGAAAAATTATTGCTGAAATGTCAGCAACTTTTATAAATAAGTGCTGATATTTCAGCAACTTTCATACACTATGTTCACAGTGTACATAAATGTTGCTGAAATGTCAGCAACTTTTATAAATAAGTGCTGATATTTCATCAACTTTCATACACTATGTTCATAGTGTACAGAAAAGTTGCGGAAATGTCAGCAACTTTTATGAAAAGTTCAATCATGCTCTGCAATAATCGTGAATAAAAAACATGGACCTAATTTACACTGAAATTTAGTGAAGGACTTTTCGTGTATTTTGAACCTTAATAAGGACCTGTGCCAAAAGTACCCTTGATAAAAATTCTAAAAATTATTTGAACGCAAAAAATAATTTAAAATCAAAAGCTTATTTTTTCAAGTGAAAATTTTCAAAATATTTTTCTACTCAATTTTTTTTGATAATTCAAGCCATACTTCAGAGTATTCGGAAGTTAGTTATGCGCTAAACACATAAACTCGATTCTAACATTCAATAACTAACCTTAACCCAAAAAATTTGACACTAATAGTTAAGTGTTCTTATAAGAATTCCATATTTATATTGTTTCTTCGTTATGCATGTATAATAGAGGCTCACACATCAAGAAATAATAACACGGTAAATAAATAGGAACCTTCTCATAATGTCATATGATCCATTTTACAAGAGACAACTAATAGTTTCAACTAAAATAACCTAAAAGAAAAGAACAAACCCTGGAAGGGAAAAGACAACAACACCATAAATCCTAAAACACTGCCTACAGACTATGAGACGACCTCGCTCCACGGGTGGAGCTTGATCCTTTACCGCGACCCTTGAATGGTCATAGCATGGCGTATATACATCCAATCTCATGCTGCTGACGCTGCTAGTGTTGCTAGCAGTTCCAAAATCACCATTTTTCTAAGGGAGGATCTAATGATGGCAAATGGAACCTTCTTTTAAACTGCCTCCCCATGGAGATTCACACATATTGCCTAAAGATGAAAGTGCATAGGTGAAATACGGAAATTGAGTCTATGGGGTGCCAACTCCTTGATCAACAAATTGAATCATAAGGGTGCGGATCCAATTGATGGCGATGCAGCAAATAATAATATAGGTGGTCTTCTGCGCCATGAGATAAACCCGGTCATAATTTCCCGTCTTTGGAATGATGTTATGCCGAATGATGCACACAACTAGATGGGCAGTTGGACGTAGATTATTCGTTTTCCAAACCCCAACATCCTAAGAAAAGATCAGCTACAAAATGTCTAAATTGGTCCCTTCTAAATCATCCAAATCTGTTTCCTCTACGGAAGCCTCCAAAATCTCAATGAGATCCCCATTAGTTAGCTCAATTTGGACTCCTTTCACCTTCGAATGAATCAAACTGTTGCCTTTATCAAAATTCGGCGCCAATAGGGTATCGAAAAGGCAGATGCCTCATGAGTGACATTCCCACTCAAAAGTCTCAAAGCAGAGGATCGGTGTAAATCCTACCACGACGAATAGCTCTTCCAGTCCAAAAGCGATGAAACCTTCTGCTGATTCTGGTCTAGCAAAGCGACCTTTTGAGGGGTACGACCAGAATGGCGCGAGGAAGAATCGGTAGTGCGGGAAGGTGTCTTGGGCTAAGAAGTGGTTGGAGGGAATAAATAGGGTTTAGGCCTTGAGTGGCAGTAGAGAAAGATCTAATGTGCAAAAACTTATGCCGGGGGAGGCGAGGCTGGTACTCCTATAAAAGGGAGAAAAACCGCATCGCCTGGTGATGGAACAGAGGAGAGAGAGGAAGCTACTTTGGAGGAGCAGGATGAAAGATTGGGTTCAGTTGATTGAGGAAGGAGGAATAAAAGAATGCAACTGGGGGAATTTGAACTCGACTTTTATAGTCGCGTTCTAGGTTCAAGTTGTACCAAAACTCATTAACGGGCAGACCACTCTAAGTTTACTGTTAGGAAGTCAACTTCTAATGGGGATTAGGCATTGGTTAAAACTGAACCCAATTAAGGTCGGATTAAATAATAATGATAATAATCGTTTCGTGCCGTCTCCTTCGATTCAACACAATTCGAAAAATCCATATCCACGTCATAGAGGTGTCAAAGCCTACCATCTAGTTCCAAACCATTCTCTAGCAATCAAAGTACTTCTAACTTATACTGTTTCAATCATTAGAAATACTAAAAACTCGATAATACTCCAACAATTACTTCCTGCCTACTTCACATGGAAATATTTCTTCCAATGGTTGGCGGGTACAACACCACTTCTAACAGCATATCCCAATAAATTAAATGTCATTCCTATTTTATCCGTCTCCTAAAAGAGAGAAAATTTTAAAAACTTAGAAAATAGGAAATCTGGGTAAAATATTTACCCTTTGAAACTCATTTCCAAATCAAAAAATTATTTTCTTGCTGAAAATAAAAATCAAGCCTTTACTGATTTCTATACATATATATATTTAAGAATTTCAAAACTTACTCCTTTGTAAACCAAAAGTCTCTTAACATGACCAAACTTAGTGGTATACGTGTTTTTTGAAAATTAAAATTTCAAAAATTTCCCAATTTTTTTTTCCAATAGAAGTAAAGAAATCCTTTGAAAACCTTTTTTCCAAAATCTAAGGAGTTTCCAAATTATATTTTATAAAATTCTCCCATGGGTTTAGACTAAGGAATTTATTTCAATTTTCTAAATAAAAATCCAGTTTACCATCTAAAGATGATCGATGGAAATTCCCATGCCAAAACTAGTTTCCGGATGTTTACGACATACAAAATTCTATTTCACGCTTATCTGGAATAATTATGTATCTTCGACTGCAAGTCATCATAAAAAATCCAAAATCACATAGGCGCTAGATCTCAACCATCAAGTCTAACACCCTCCAGTCTTTGAGAATCTGCCATATGTCATACTCATGCACTTCATCATCAATGCCTTACGTATCGTCAACACTCCGCGGGGTAATTTGGAGTCGGCGTGAAAATCTCAACTCTAAGAAATTTCAAACCTATAGTTGATTTGCCCATACCTACAGAGTGGAACTACAACTACTTCTATAATCAGGATTCTTAGAATCCAGCGTGAAAATATAATAATACCAGATAAGAAAGTACGAATACGTCCTCTCAATTTATCCTAATTCCTCCGATCTACTAACCTAGGCTCTGATACCAAATGTAACAACTCGCACTTTTATGATCCCAAATTTGGACCAAATCGAAACCCAAGTTCATTAAAGGACAGATCATTGGATTTGGTCCTGCAAATAAGCATGAGCATTATCAGAGATTTATACAATCTAAACTCACAGTAGAAACAATATTAGGATATAAATATTGAATATGGCTACTACCTTGGAATTAATGGTATTACTTGGATATCAGATCGCCACATCAGCATCGAACATGAGAGAAAAGAAGACTTCTTCAAGAATCAATTACGTTCGCTCCAGTGACCTATTCCTCTAAATCTATCATGTAAGTTATAATCAGGATGGGGTTAGAAAAATGTTCTGGTGACCGAATAATCTATAAATTGTCTCTAACATAAATTTATACCGATTGGTTTCCATTTAATTTTTATGTCTACTATTTTAAGGTTAACCAAATTAAGCTAATATTGCACGCACTACTAATTTACCAGCATGATTCACCTACCTACCCCTTCCAAGGTATAAAGTACTAATGTAAGCCTATCAACCACCTAATACTTCCAAATCCATTAGCCACTTAATACTTCCAAATATGAAGCGGGCTCCTACTATCCTCAAGTCCATCAAGTACTTAATATTCTAAAAGAGAAACAGGCAAACTTTGGCCATTTAAAACCTTAGTTGAGGTAGAACCCATCATTTAAGACTTATCTCTAAGGTGGACTCTTAGTATCGTCGTCGTTGGTTTATTGGTCCTAGCTACAAAGACTTCTGACCACTATTTAAAGCTTTATAATATATAATAGTCATACTACTAACGCATCTATTGTTATTAAAGCCTTAGCCATATGATAGACTGTACCCAAACCACTTATTACCTTATTAATAAGGACTAGGCAAACCCTTAACCATTTAACATCTATTTATAGATAGGCATTTGCCATTTAATATCTACCCCTGTGGCAGACTCCACATCGGTACTATTTAGCGGACACCGCTTGGAATCTCATTGGGCTACTTAATACTTCTTTTATAGGAAAGGGGTGGATCCTATAATCTAACTATTGCTTAGGACCCCAATGCTGAAGCGAACCCTTCCCGAAATATCCACTATCACTCATAGTTATTAATTTGGAATCACACCAGATTACTAATACTTCTTTTTAGAAGAGAGGCAGACCTTACATGCACTTAATACCTCAAACCTAAAGTGAACCCATTTGAGATATCCCTCGCTACTCTCAATCACTAATTTGGACCGTTTAACACTGTTTATTATGGAAAGAGGTGGGCCCTTAAACAACCACTTAATACCTCTAACCCCAAAGTAGGTCCTATCTCTCACGTAGTCATGGTTCCTATGATTGGTGATGTCTTACATCAGTAGTAAGTGCACACAACTGCTGGTAGCCTCTGAGTGAAGGATAGTATTCTATCGTGTGAATCTACTGACCTTGCATCCCAATCTACTAAGTCTAAATAACTACCCTAAACCTATACAACACATGAAAGTGTACATCAGAGTAGTGGTCAGAAAGATCCACGATAATACAAAAGAATAGCATCACGTGCTATACAAAAGAATAAGTACACAACATAGAGTCTATATCTCAAATGTGTATATCCAAAAACTACAATCTATGTAGTTAGCCAAAAGTCAGAATAGTCCTGAAGAGAAGTCAAGCAGAAGCACCTGTAACATCTCGGTCTGACCCGAGTATTATTTATAAGAAAATAATAAACGGATCAGTCTAGCTATAAATATCAGATGATATGGTATAAAGTAAAAGACATGACATGAACATGTAATAACCATAGTGGCATACTACTATAAGTATGCAATTGAAAATCAACAAGAGATTAATCAATATCACAAGAATCTTCTCAAAGATAAAATAGGGTATCATACCCTAAACTTGTATTCAAAACAAGTCAATAACACATAAATTCACCAATGCACAAAAACTGATATCATATCAATGAAAATCATGAAAATTGGTGAAGCACAAAATTCCAGAAATCATCACCAGAAATCCAGAAAACACATAAAAGGGGGGAAAGCCTAACACATGAACGGGAGCATGAACACTCACCAACGCGTATCACACAGGACGAGAAGCTATCTCATGGAAGCTATCCATTAAATTTCCACACAGTAATGGCCCGAAGACCATGGGGTGATACCCCATAGGTGTGAACCGAAATCACACCAATGAGGTATAGACTAACCTTGAAGACAAAGAGATATGTGTGAACCGAAATCACACAAATGGTGTCTAGTCTAACCTCGCAACAAAGAGACATCGCACAATTGCTAGTCTAAAACATAAAAATGATCGTCATGATCATTAGGAAAGTGTCAATTACACTAAGCCAGTAAATATATGAGTTTAGCTTCATGTCCCATAACCACTAGCTTAACTTAAATATTTACGAACAAACTGTAGATCTTCACTAGGAAATTGTCACAAAATGATTGTTGAAACAAATCGAATCACATAAAATTCACATTCGAAGACGTGAATAAAATCCAAAGAAATCAATTCCCAAAACCATCAAAGTAAGAAGTTCTGTTGAATGCTTTTCAGATAAGATCGCCTACGCAGAGGTGTACGGGGTTCAACCTGCCCGGTCAGGTCGCGGGGGTCCAGGGGGCAGCGCCCCCGGCGGGGTGCGGGGCAGTGCCCCGTCAAAACGGTACGACCTTTCGAAGACAAGTTACAAAATGATTGTAGAAACAATCAATCATCAAAATTCACATTAGAAGACGTGAATAAAATCCAAAGAAATCGATACCAAATCCATCAAAAATGGATATTCCAAAAATCCCAAAGAAAAGGTCATCAAAGTCGATAAATATGATAATAACAAGTGGGAATCAACACAAATCGATTAACTTTGGAAATCCACATAAAAATAGGCTGATATTCAGAAATCAACAGCCACGGACGTCTGTGGGAAATCCACAGACGTCTGTCAACTACTTCGGGAAATAAATTTCCTGAAGCCACAGACGTCTGTGGGAAATCCACAAACGTCTGTCGCCTGTTTCGGGAAATAATTTCCCTGAAGCCACAGACGTCTGTGGATTTCCCACAGACGTCTGTCTCCTGTAGCAGGACAGAACTTGCAAAGCCCAAATATGGGCAAATCTAGACAACTTCTCGGATTCGGAGCGATTGAATGAGAAATGGCGACAAAGGATTTATGCCTAGCGACAACCCAGCCTGATAAGCTCTTAAATGCACCACAAAAATCATGATCAAAGATCAAAGTTTGGATTTTTAAAGAATTGAACTCAAAACACTAAAAATTGCAATATTCACCAAATCAATCCAAACCAAGTGCAATTGCACAAGAATAAATGTTAGGAATTCATACCTAACAATCGAAGATAAATATAGTTTAAGATGTGAGATAAAAATCTCACCTTTTAAACCCAAAAGCACAAACGAGAAGCCCAAGAACAAGCTAATATCAATCCCTCTTTAATAATAACTCAAGAAGCTTCAATCTATGCTCAAAAGAAAAATATTTCCTAAGTTAGGTTTAGGTAATTTCCGAGATTGAAGAGAGAATGAGTTGGAGAAGAAGAAGGAGATGCTTACCTAGACTTCTTTGGAAATTTGGAGCTAAACTTGGATTTGCAAAATGAAATTAGGGTTTTGAATTTCTATTTCCCATTCTCTTCCACCATTGTTGCTCTTTAGAGCTGAAATATTAGGAATGAAAATGAATGAGGGGAGAGGGGTTCAGTTTTGGGTATTAGTGAACTAGTGGGTTGAACCCAAACTCAAACTTCAAGTGGAAAAGGTCGAAATTTTGGCTAGCTCCAAACATATCGAAGTTTATACTTAAAAGATTGCAAACGACGTTTTGAACTCAATGGAAGTGGTCTCGAGTCCTAATTCGACTGTTTGCAAAATGTAGCTTTTCGGACATCAATCCGATTAACGATTCTATATTTAAATAAAATATTTAAATATAAAATCGATAAATATGCGGGTTGTTACAAAATAGAAACACACACACACACACACACATATATATATATATATATATAAGTTACCTCGAATACGCATATTGTTGATTGATTCTCTTCCATTTCTTCTAATTTCGGTTCCTCTCCAATTTGTATAAATATTTTATAATTTGGAAGAATAGTGGATAAGGGAAATGGCAGAGCTTTGCTACTACCTCTAGAAAAATATGAGAAGAAAGGAGAGGGTTAGGCCTGAAATTATAGGTGCCAGAATCAACCACAGTCGTCAGATTAAACATATAAAGTTCAGACCATTTAGGCAACGCCAAAACTTGTCCTTCACTATAACAAGTGGTCGATCGCCCCCATAAAGGGGTCGGCTGCCCCAAGTTGACCACCCCGATAAAGGGATCGACCTGTTGACCTAGTTAATTAAGTTAATTTTTCTTAGTTATAATTCCGCTCCAAATTCATTTATCATCTGTAACTCCTTCATTTGAACTCCGATCGTAAAACTTCAAATATGAAAGTTTCTCAGAATTTCGCCATGAATGCAGTGGTGCAACTTTTATGGTCAAATTCTATCATTTGCAGAAATTTCATTTTGAAGCCAAATTAACTAACCAACTAATTAAATAATTAATGCCAAATTACAGAGTGTTACAATCATATTTAATGTTATATGATATAATTAATTTCTAAAATTTGAATTTTATTGTGGATTTAAATTAGAATTATATTTGTAACATTATAATTATACTTGAAAAATCAATTTAACCAATTAGATTATATTAGTTTATGTAACAGTCGTAGGCTTTTTCGACCCTCGAAAATTGACACCAATACGTCCACTTTATTATGCACCGAGCAATCAAATGCCGGAAAACCTGATTGTTAGGGGAAATGAAAGAAGAAAGAAGGAGCGAAAGAAGAAGAAGAAGAGAAAGAACTGAAAACAAATAGCATGGAATCTCACAATCGCGGCTGAACAATATATACTATAATATCAATAATCTTTACAAAAGAGAAACTGTTATATACATACATCAACCGAAGTGCAATAACAAATCACAATCATTAGCCTGGACAGTATAACAACTTATCCTCACAAATGCCGATGATTTCAACAACAAAGCAACGGAAAATGATCATATACATGAATACGACTTGAAGACCTCCAACTCGTCTCCTTAGCTCCAATGCATCCAAAGAAATTTGTAAATATGCTCGGTCTGACCCAAGCATTATAATAAAATAACACCCAAGTCAGTCTGGAAAACAAACGTGAGAAAACACACCCAACTGGATTTTAAAGCTATAAAAATCTTTGAAATCAAATTATCTCATAAGACCATGCCTCATACAAACATGGATGTGTTTTTACCCTACGATAACCAAAAAATTTCTACAGAAATCCATTTATTTTATAATAATGTCTAGGGATCAAAGTAAAATAAGAATATAGTTGAAATGCTTGCATCTCACATTTCAGCATAGTTGGGTACAACTAAATTCGTACGGCGCTTATTGGAGAGCGGATTCCATATAATTGACTGGGATATTGGAGTACTGCCCCTCATGGTGCATCTTTAGAAAAAATAACAATGAAGACCTCACTTGGATCCCCTGGTAACATAGGACCGGCCTACCACTTGACTAATAGTACTGAACATGATCACCCCTTTGTTAATGGGCCCCGAAGCATACAAATAAGAGATAATATCGACTCTAGATAGCGATGACCATACCCTACTTGGGAGTGACCCACTTAGCCCTGCTACATCTCCCATGTTTTAGTAATTCTCCATTGATGAGGCTTGAGGCTACGTTTTACCTTTTATATAGCACTTTCTACTTGGAATGCTAACACTACTTCTAGGCAGCAATGCAATGCCAGCATTCATCCATACAATTTCCTTCTAGGACTGAATGAAACACTTGAGAGCTCCGTCTTCAAATTCCATCATCTTTAAGATATCTTCGCTTCAAAACGCTTGAGTCGGATCGAAGTGGTTTTTGGATAATATACTCGATCCCGATCTCTTCGAAAAAACATTTGATAATTGCCGGTAAACTCAACCCCGGTTCTTTAGGAAATAAACAATCAAAGATAAGAGCGGATATCACCTCCTAATCGTTAGTGGATGGATTTCCTTATCATTTGTCCCAAGAGAACGAAATGAGATTTATACACACAGTACAGCATCATCGAAGATGACTGTGCCATATAACTCACGTGTTTCTTCTAGACATTTCCAAAGTTACGTTACGGGTCATAATTCGATAGTCGATTATTTAACCATCGAATAAACAAACATTCAAATCAAGGATTTAAATTCCATAGGGAAAACCAACAATGGTAAAGCACATAAGCAACCACTAACTTCCTTTTAATTAATCTTGCATTAGTTAAATCCACTTTGTAGATACTTAAATCAAAATAATTTTTATAAAGATATATATATATATATATCCATAATTCTCTATATTTCAATACTTGGAAAATATCCATATACATATCTCAATGACATAAGCATATTTTGTAACGACCCGCTATTTTGGACCATTAGCATCCGCACATGTCGAACTTGAATGATTCAAAATACCGAATTGTTAATTTAAATTGGCAAAACTGAACATATACAGTAAATAAATAATCATAGATCACAGACACAGAGTAATCAATGCAGCGGAAATAAAAGAGATAGTAGTTCGTGAAGCTACTATATAAATGTATAAGTTACATCAGAGTTAAACCAGATACAACGGAAGAGTAATACGATACATCAGATACAAATCAGAATACATCACTGGAATCATCGAAAACTGAAAGCAGAATAGATGGCTGGATCTTCAAGCAAAGCTCCAACTTCAAAGGTGAGTCTCGAATACTGGTACACTCAGTCTGACCCGAGCGTAAAGCAAAAACACAAGACACTCGAGTCAGGATTAACATTCTTATATTAATAAATCCAACTCAAGTGAAATAGCAATTGAAATACAAGTAACTCAAAGGATATTGGAATAACCATCCTTTAAGGATCCGTTAAACTATCTACTATGTAGTAGTGTACGATAAGTAGATAATGCCAATCAGTAATATAAAATATCAAAATAGTGTTAAGTCATGGCCCATTCCACCCTTAACACATTTTTATTTCCAAGAGCATATACAAGACCGTAGTTTCCCCAAAACCGGAAGTCACCAGAGGGCAATCCATATACTAAAGGTACAAAACAAATCGTAGTGGTCGCGTATAGGGATACAAGTATGACAAGGCACATGAGGCAATACCCAAGGTAGTGAAACTACCGTTTGCCTGATCCGGACTGGTGAGAACGCATCACCGCAGCGACCGCAACACCGGGAAACAACACTCCCAAAATCAAGGGTGCACCAATCGACAACAAGTAATGAGTAGTTCGAAGAAGTGTGTTCGCTTGAGGTAGCTGACCTCCATTGGCCCGGCACGGCTCCTGTTTTAGTCATTTCCAATTTGACACAAGTGTCAAGGCTATCCATTATCGTTCTCTTTCTTCAGTCATCGCGAACATCATTCCAACCACTTCATTCTGGATCACACTCCGCGTATAGTTATTAAAGTGGTTTTCGGTTTAGACAGAGAGTATGTCCCTAACCGAATCCGGTCTCTTTAATAACTTTCGTAATTATTTCACCGATTGGTCGTTAAATAAATTTCAAAACCAAATCAATTACAATTTCAACTAGAATTTGTAAATCAACATTTCATTTGTCTTTCAAAACCAATTTCCATAATTTACGTTTCAAAACATCCAAATTACCATTTCAAAACCTTATAATTCAATTTCAATTTCTATTTAAAACAATTCAAATATTGATTCAAGTTTCGTGTATCAGTTTCATTCCGAAATCATTTAAATCAATTTAAATTTATTTATCGATTTCATTCAATATTCGTTAAGTAAATTTATCCTTCAAATCAATTTCTATTTAACTTCCAATTTATTAAATCAATTATTTAAGTTCAACTCCATTTTATCAAAACTTACAATAGCATTAAATTAAATTCATCAAATCCAATTCTTTACATTTCAAGTCTTACATAAATTTCAATAAACACATTTTATATCTTGTTAAAGAAAATTTAATTTCACTTATTTGTTTACTTAGTTACAATTTCAAAACTCAATTTATAAAGAAACTTAATTTCACTTATTCAAGAAGTTCAATTTTACTTAACAAAGAATTCAATTTTTATTTAATTATTAAATAATTCAATCTTATTTAATTATTAAATAATTTCAAAACTTAATTTTTTTAAATAATTTCAAACTTAATTATTAATAATTCCAAATTTAAAAAACAACGTTCATTCATCATCTACTATGTTAATATTTTGATTCAGATTGTTAAGTGTGACGACCCGGAATTTTTGTATATTTGAAATGTGAATATTTAATTTATTTTAAATATCCGAAGGTTAAATTTTAACTCTAATTTCAAATATACAGTATTTCTTTGGATAATTAATTATTAAATTTAATTATCGGGATTGGGTAAAATATTGAATCTTGATTTTAAGCCTGTTAAAAATAGTTCAAAGGTTCAGAAAATTTATATTGTTAATACTGAAGATGATAGAACTTTTAAAATGGAATTTTAAAAGAGTTTTGTTCAGTTTTAAAAATATATCGTTGAAATTAAATTTAAAAAATAGCCGTCCGAGGCACAGTCTCGGAATTCAGCGAAACCAGTTCCATTGGATCCGTAATATTGTATTATTATTGGATTTCAATTTTCGTAGTATTTGGAGTTGTCGTGTGATCGTACGGAATGTAAACGCGCTGAAATTTAATCGGAAATTTAATATTTTAACTGGTCGATATATCTCCCATCAGTTTTTTTTTAGCTTTCATTTCTCAACACCTGTAACAAGCCTATGCAGACACGCAAGGCAGTTCAAAACACGTGTTCTCCCTGGTAACCTGCGTCCTCTCTCAAGAAATCAGAGTTAAAATTCGTTCCATCCCTATTCTTTTCCCCTCTTCATTTCAAAATCAAAAGTTTAAAGATACTGCTCGTTCCTTTAGTTCAATTTACAAACCTCTCATATATTCTTCGGCTCTAGTTAAATTCAATCACGAAATCGAGTTCATTACTAAAAAGAAAAAGAAAAGATGGTCGCATCCTCCTTTAAATTGAAATCGCGTACCCTTATCCTTCAATCGTTCGAACGAATTCAAGGGGTCGAGCAGGATTGAGGGTCGCGTGTTTATCGATTGCATCAATTCGCGAGCTCGGTCGACCAGTACGACAGCAAGGAGGCTGGGGATCTGGTTCGTGAGGAGCTCAGGCGAGCTCGAAGGTCGCGAGTGGTGGTCTCGTGGGGGAACGGCTTCGTGAGGTTGTTCGTGACTTGATGGCAAGGGATTCTCGATCGCGAGTGGGAAGTCGAGGGAGGCTCAGACTGTAGACAAGCGAAGTTGAGGTCGCAGTGGACTCTGATGGGTCGTTGACGTTGTCTGGCGGCAAGGGAAGAAGCAAGAGCTAGGCTGGGTTCGCTACATCCTCAGAGGAGCGAGGAGTAGCGGTGATGTCGATAGCCGCGTCGAAGATAATTCTCTCATTCAGGGCAGTCGAGCCGAAGTTCGACGACTTGTCTCCTGTTCGCATTCAGGTCTAAAATCGGAAACCAAGATAATATTGAAGTGGATTGCAAATGAAGATCAAATGTGAGTTAATCTCACTCAGTTGAATTTTATTTTAAATTTAAATGGTTAAATTTAAATAATTGATTGGATGATTGCATTGATTGAATATGCTATATTATATATATAGTAGTATATAGCAATATATACATATTGGCATATGTATATATTTGAGTTGTTGATATTCTCGCATTTATATAGCGGATGAGACCCTATGTGCCGCATAATAGCGGATGATATTTTATAAAACCCATATACCGCGATATTCCACCTTGAAGTGGAATTGGTATTTTTGTGCTAACGTCTGTGGATGCAGGGAAACAGGTTGGAGGGATCCAACTGGATTCCTAAAAATTATTAGATTATTTAATATTCTATGTTCTGAATATTTGATATTATGTGATGATTTTATATTGGATGATGTGGTTGATTTGGATTGTCCAGTATAATAAATTATAAAATCTATGGAATTGAATTTTTGGAAAGAAATCAAGGAGTAAAAGTTTAAGTAAAATAATTCGAGGAATTGGGATAAAATTTATAACAAATTGAAATAAAAATAAGGTGATTTGGAATTTTAACAAATATGAAATAAGGGGATTTTGAATCTACAAGGGATAATAAATTTTATACTTAAGTAATATTATTTGAAGAATAAAAGAAGTTATTTTTGAAATTAAGGATTAAAGTTAATTAAAGAATAAATGAGGAGTTTTGGAAATCTGTAATTGATATTGGTAAAAAGGGGTTTAACTCGTAATAAGGAATAAAAATCTAAAGGTTAATGTATTTTGGAATAAATGAAGTAGCAAAGGAAATTTATTTCGAAGTAAGTAGAGTAAATTGAGAAATCAATTGGGAATTGATTTAGTTGTTTAAAATTGGAATTTTAGAAGAGAAATGAGATTTTGGAATTTATAAACTGGGTTTATAAAGTAAAATAAAATATTAGTGGATATTAGAAAATATAAATTCAAGGTGGGAATTTATAAAGGGATATGAATTGGTTTAAAATAAATGTTGGTTTATTTTTAAAGGATGGAAATGAGAAGTGTATTTCTCTGGATAGCCAAGTACGTTTTCAAGGTAGTTTTAAATATAAGTTAAAAGTTTTAATATGTTTAAAAAAAAAAAACATGTGTTAGAAAATTGATTATTTTTAAATGTTAAATTTTTTAAAGTAAGTAGTTTCAAAAATCTATTATTGTAGTAATTATATAAAAGTAATTTGGTATTATGTTTTAAAGAGGAAGTCAGCTTATATTTATAAAGTGGTTTTATTTTAAATATTCTTAAAATATATATTTTGATAAAGTATTAAAGTAGTTTTAAAATTTCAATGTTATAAAATATATTTGGTGTTTTTAAATTATTTTAAAATTAAAAGTATTTTGTACTTGGTGATTCAGTGGAAATAATTATTTGGGAAATGTATTCCGTAAGCGGAAACTGTTTGAAACGGTTTTCAAATGAGCTTTGAAAATTTGGAAATATATCTTGAAAAGATATTTGGGCAAATAAATAATGTGGGAAATTATTTATTGTGTGATGGTTGCTTGTGGATGTTAATTGATAGTTAAATAACCGACTATCAATATTGGCTAAATGCGCTGATCGTTCGAAGAGACCGGGATCGAGTTTCCGTATACCGGGATTCTAGGTCTGGAGACTCGAATACCACTTCGATCCGGTTTGTACGTTTCGTGTAACGATTTCGGAGTCGAAGATGGAACAGTGAAGTGCAAGGGCTAGTCGCTACTAATCCTGAGGATATTTCCAAAATGGATGTAGTAGGAGTAGTGCCTTTGGTTCCGTTCAAACCCAGGACGGACTTGTATGGACGAATGCTTGCGAAACATCGTCAGCGGACGATGGGCATTCTAAGGGATATGTTCTCTAAAAGGTATCGTTTAGCCTCGAACCTCATCAACCGGGAATGACTGAAAATCAGGGGTTATGCAGCAAGGCTTCGAGGGTAGCTCCCACTGGAGGGTAAGGTCATCCCTGTCTAGATGTCCCTTTTTATTTCGGCTTAGTGGTGCGGTTGCTGATCCCAACCGTGGGGTGATTTTATTCGGGATCATCCAGTAAGGGATGGTTCCGGCCTTGTGTTGCAGGGGAGCGGGCGTACTCCTCGGTACTGTGATCTAGGCCACGTACTGTGATAGGTGGTATCCCAGTGCCTAGTCATTCGTTGGAAATCCATTCTTCCTACGTGCCTGTACGGTTTTGATTGTGCCCAACTATTGTTGAAATGTGAGATGCAAGCATTTCAGCTAGATTCTATTTTACTTTCTGTAGACACTATTATAATATCAGAGGATTTTGATATAAAGTGTTTTAGCTATCGTAAGGTAAAAACCCGACATGTTTATTTGTGGCGTGGTCTTACGAGATGCTTTTGTTTTCAAAGGATTTTGAAACTTTAATAATAAATTTGAGTGTGATTTTCTCACGCTGGTTTTCCAGACTGACTCGGGTATTGTTTTATATGATGCTCGGGTCAGACCGAGTATTATACAGGAAATGATGCTGTGGAGCTGGATGGCGATACGTACTTCCGTATTTGAGTTATAATTTCCGCTGTGTATTCTGATTGTGAGGACAAGTTATGATTACTGTCCAGTTGTATGATATTGATGTGATGTACTCTGATGATGTATTTGGATGATGTATATATAAACAGATATAGATTTCTTTTTGTGTAAAGATCTGTTATTACCTATTATAGTTTATTCCGCTGCGTATGTGAGATTCTGTTGTTGTTTTCTATTTTTCTTCTTCTTCTACCTCTTCTTTTTACCCAAATGGTCCGGTTTTTCGTGTTAGAAAAGCCCGGGTCGTTACACTTGGTATCAGAGCTTAGGCTAGCGATAACCTTGGCTCTGGTGGGAATTTTGAGAGTATTAATAGATATGAGCGCGTATTTGTTAGTGAATATAAAATGGTTTTATATTGTGTTGGTTGGTTTATTGAGTGGCATATGAACCTTCGTCGGCACAGTCTGGACAACTGTATCGAAGGGGTTTCTAAACACTTGAATAGAACAGTTCGACACAATATTGTTTTAAATAGGGTGAATGAAATAATTTTGCCCAAATTATTTTTATATATAAAAGGATAACTTTTGTAAATTATATATTTGGTTGCTTGGTTGTTAGAAAGTGATGATATTAAATTATTATCATCATTGTGTAAAAAATTGAATCAGAAATTGGAAAAAGTATAACCAAAGATGAAAGAATAAATTTATATAACAAAATGGAATTTGAAATATAGACTATAAATGAAATTTATAAATTGAGATAAACTTTATATACAAATGTGAATTACAAATGTGATTTATAATCAAATGAGATTAATTCATAAACAAATGAAATTTGTAAATATAAATGGTAAAAGTGACTTATAACTTGAAATAAAATGTGATAGAATTCCAGAGTAATGTTTGGATATAAAAATTGGATGGATTTTGAATTTGAAGTTTTGGGAAAGATTTAAATTCCTTTGGATTTAAAAATAGTTTTTAAAAGTTTTGGGGAAATAATGGTGATATTATTTCATGAATATTTTTGAAATTGAATTGAAATCTGTTGGGATTTAGGAATTAAAAATGTTTGAAATGTTTTAAAGTGATAAAAGCATTAAATTCTCTTTCGGTCGCTGGAAAATAATTTCGGTGATGACTGCAGCATCATCGATGTCTATTTTCGAGTTTCCAAAGAGAAATTGCTACCAAACTGTTTTAAATTGAAAATGATTGTGAACTGGGTTGATTTTGAAATTCAAAGGGAAAATTGTTTGGTAAAAGCAGATTGTTTTGGAAATTGGGATTTGAGGTGATATACCAG
Source organism: Allium fistulosum (assembly GCA_030737815.1). Classification (NCBI taxonomy): domain Eukaryota; kingdom Viridiplantae; phylum Streptophyta; class Magnoliopsida; order Asparagales; family Amaryllidaceae; genus Allium; species Allium fistulosum. Next base: position 365,546,287 of record CM060906.1, read on the forward strand.
ATATGTATGAGTTATTTATGGATTCAAAATGGTTTTTAAAATAAAACCGGGCAATTGGATTCTGGGAATTCTATTTAAATTATAAATGTGGAAATTTAAATGAATCAACAATATAAAGTATAGAATGAAGTTGATTGAAATAAGAAGGGAATGAAAGTTTAATTATGGGATTATAATTATGAGATGAAAATAACTCAATGAGTAATATAAGTTGGTAGATAAAAGAGTTAGAGAACTTGAAGGTGAATGAATTGTAAAACTCGTATAAAATTTGTATCCTGGAATTAAAATTTAATTCGAGTATATGAAGGTGAATAAAATATATTTGAATTTAACTTAAGATAAGTTAAATAAAAATTGAGAATTGGAATTGAATTAAATGTAAATAAGTTGAAGTTGAATTGAATTGGATATAAAGGTAATGTAAAATGCTTATAATTGTGTAAAGAAATTCATATTCTTAAGTTCTTAAGTGTAATAATTTGGAATTTGAGTATAAAGATGAAAATGGACTTAAATGAATAGTCATAGATCTTAAGTAAGTAAGTTAAAACTTATGAATAGAAATGAAATTGTAAGTCATAAATGGGAATTCATTTCTTTGAACCATTAAGAGTTATAATTTGAAATTGTAATTATCAAATGGAAACGACTAAGATGAGCAATCTTAATTTTTAAATAAATCCAAACTTGAATTATAAAATAAATTGAACTTAAGAAAATTAAGTGAAGTGATATTAGGAATTAAAAAGAAAGTATTTAATTTTAACCAGCGGAGGAACTAATTTGATAATAAATTAGTTAATGAAATTGAATTGTGAGTTAATGAAATTGGATTAACATAGTGATGGTTTGGATTGCGAATGAAATCCAAATAAGTGAAAATAAATTGGAAATGACCTGGTTATTAATAAAATAATTCTAAATGAATTGAGTATGGAAAATAAAATTCATAATGATTGAGTGAATAAACCAATTATATTAAATAAATAAATGGATGGAATTTGATTAAATAAGAATCAAATGAAAGATGGAAATAAAACTTTAAAGGGTTGATTAAATGGAAAATAAACTTAAGCTATTGACTTAAGTAAATGTTGAAATGGAAACTGAACTCAAACAGAGGAGTGGTTTAAATAAGTTGAGAAATAGTTATTGAATGAATTAACTTGGATTGTTTCCGAGCTAAATAAAATTCAATTTTTGGAAGTTGGAGATGAATTGAATTTAAGGAAAAAAATTGGAAATGAAGTAGTAAATTGAAGTAAGTTGGAATTCATATGAAATGGGAGTTCAATTTGAATATATACACTTCGGTGGTGAAGTAGTAAATAAGTATAAGAAAATTTATATGAACTTATGAATTGAAGAATGAAATGCTTAAGAAAATTTGTATTGAAGGTATACTTAGTAATTTTGGAATGGAAAAAAAAAATGAATATACTAAGTGAATAGTTGAATGAAGACTAAAACTGAAGTTGTGAAATGGGATAGTTGTGAATAAGGGGATAACAATCAAAAAGGAATGTGAATAAAAGAGAATTGATATAATTGGTAATCAATTGAAATTTATACGTAAGATGTACGTATATTATTTTATTCGCATAGCTATTTGGTCCAGATGTCGAACACAGAATTTCGAGATAGTTTTATCGATCCGAATCAGGATTTTTCACTCGATTTTCAACGGCGAACCTGGATATGGATTGTTGATTGATTCTGGATATTCTCTATCATAGTTTGTGGCTATGCAAGGAGAATGACGGTTTCTGATCAAGGAACCAGATCTGAGTCCGCACTAGGAAGTCGGGTGGACGATACTAGTTCAGAAGTAGAATTGTGTGATCGATTGAGCGATCGAATGTGATATTGCGTACGGATGATATATGTGCATCGTACGGGCTTAAGTAAAGCAAATATTGAAAATTTGTAAAGGAAAGTATAAAATGACTTTGGGATTTGTGATTGAATATTATTGCTTAGTAGGATATACAGGTGTATAAAAGCAATGGATAATTGGGATTTTTGATTTTAGAAGATAAAATTTAATGGCCCGACAAAAGGTATGTATTTGAATTTCTATATGAAATTTGATTGGGTTTTTGATCCAGCCACTTGGCTTTTTGTTTTCTTTTTGAGATTGGGAGGCCGTAGAGCCATTTTGTAGTAGTACTGAGCTAGCCGCGCAAAGGAGACGCTGGCGAAATTTTTCGAAAATTTAGAGAGTTAGAAAAATTTTGAGAAAATTTTGATAATTCAAAATTTGAATTTAAATTTAAATTTGAATGGATAAGTAGGTGGTATGGGTTGAACTTATGAATAAGTTTGGGAAGTTAAAAGATGATTAGTGTATCATTAATAAAAGATTGTTTGGGTGTTGTTAAAACTGTTTGATTTTGGGAAATAGTTAACGGGGATTGAAACATTCTTCTTAACTGGTAATTTCGGGGACGAAATTCTTTTAAGGGGGGAGGAATGTGACGACCCGGAATTTTTGTATATTTGAAATGTGAATATTTAATTTATTTTAAATATCCGAAGGTTAAATTTTAACTCTAATTTCAAATATACAGTATTTCTTTGGATAATTAATTATTAAATTTAATTATCGGGATTGGGTAAAATATTGAATCTTGATTTTAAGCCTGTTAAAAATAGTTCAAAGGTTCAGAAAATTTATATTGTTAATACTGAAGATGATAGAACTTTTAAAATGGAATTTTAAAAGAGTTTTGTTCAGTTTTAAAAATATATCGCTGAAATTAAATTTAAAAAATAGCCGTCCGAGGCACAGTCTCGGAATTCAGCGAAACCAGTTCCATTGGATCCGTAATATTGTATTATTATTGGATTTCAATTTTCGTAGTATTTGGAGTTGTCGTGTGATCGTACGGAATGTAAACGCGCTGAAATTTAATCGGAAATTTAATATTTTAACTGGTCGATATATCTCCCATCAGTTTTTTTTTTTAGCTTTCATTTCTCAACACCTGTAACAAGCCTATGCAGACACGCAAGGCAGTTCAAAACACGTGTTCTCCCTGGTAACCTGCGTCCTCTCTCAAGAAATCAGAGTTAAAATTCGTTCCATCCCTATTCTTTTCCCCTCTTCATTTCAAAATCAAAAGTTTAAAGATACTGCTCGTTCCTTTAGTTCAATTTACAAACCTCTCATATATTCTTCGGCTCTAGTTAAATTCAATCACGAAATCGAGTTCATTACTAAAAAGAAAAAGAAAAGATGGTCGCATCCTCCTTTAAATTGAAATCGCGTACCCTTATCCTTCAATCGTTCGAACGAATTCAAGGGGTCGAGCAGGATTGAGGGTCGCGTGTTTATCGATTGCATCAATTCGCGAGCTCGGTCGACCAGTACGACAGCAAGGAGGCTGGGGATCTGGCTTCGTGAGGAGCTCAGGCGAGCTCGAAGGTCGCGAGTGGTGGTCTCGTGGGGGAACGGCTTCGTGAGGTTGTTCGTGACTTGATGGCAAGGGATTCTCGATCGCGAGTGGGAAGTCGAGGGAGGCTCAGACTGTAGACAAGCGAAGTTGAGGTCGCAGTGGACTCCGATGGGTCGTTGACGTTGTCTGGCGGCAAGGGAAGAAGCAAGAGCTAGGCTGGGTTCGCTACATCCTCAGAGGAGCGAGGAGTAGCGGTGATGTCGATAGCCGCGTCGAAGATAATTCTCTCATTCAGGGCAGTCGAGCCGAAGTTCGACGACTTGTCTCCTGTTCGCATTCAGGTCTAAAATCGGAAACCAAGATAATATTGAAGTGGATTGCAAATGAAGATCAAATGTGAGTTAATCTCACTCAGTTGAATTTTATTTTAAATTTAAATGGTTAAATTTAAATAATTGATTGGATGATTGCATTGATTGAATATGCTATATTATATATATAGTAGTATATAGCAATATATACATATTGGCATATGTATATATTTGATTTGTTGATATTCCCGCATTTATATAGCGGATGAGACCCTATGCGCCGCATAATAGCGGATGATATTTTATAAAACCCATATACCGCGATATTCCACCTTGAAGTGGAATTGGTATTTTTGTGCTAACGTCTGTGGATGCAGGGAAACAGGTTGGAGGGATCCAACTGGATTCCTCAAAATTATTAGATTATTTAATATTCTATGTTCTGAATATTTGATATTATGTGATGATTTTATATTGGATGATGTGGTTGATTTAGATTGTCCAGTATAATAAATTATAAAATCTATGGAATTGAATTTTTGGAAAGAAATCAAGGAGTAAAAGTTTAAGTAAAATAATTCGAGGAATTGGGATAAAATTTATAACGAATTGAAATAAAAATAAGGTGATTTGGAATTTTAACAAATATGAAATAAGGGGATTTTGAATCTACAAGGGATAATAAATTTTATACTTAAGTAATATTATTTGAAGAATAAAAGAAGTTATTTTTGAAATTAAGGATTAAAGTTAATTAAAGAATAAATGAGGAGTTTTGGAAATCTGTAATTGATATTGGTAAAAAGGGGTTTAACTCGTAATAAGGAATAAAAATCTAAAGGTTAATGTATTTTGGAATAAATGAAGTAGCAAAGGAAATTTATTTCGAAGTAAGTAGAGTAAATTGAGAAATCAATTGGGAATTGATTTAGTTGTTTAAAATTGGAATTTTAGAAGAGAAATGAGATTTTGGAATTTATAAACTGGGTTTATAAAGTAAAATAAAATATTAGTGGATATTAGAAAATATAAATTCAAGGTGGGAATTTATAAAGGGATATGAATTGGTTTAAAATAAATGTTGGTTTATTTTTAAAGGATGGAAATGAGAAGTGTATTTCTCTGGATAGCCAAGTACGTTTTCAAGGTAGTTTTAAATATAAGTTAAAAGTTTTAATATGTTTAAAAAAAAACATGTGTTAGAAAATTGATTATTTTTAAATGTTAAATTTTTTAAAGTAAGTAGTTTCAAAAATCTATTATTGTAGTAATTATATAAAAGTAATTTGGTATTATGTTTTAAAGAGGAAGTCAGCTTATATTTATAAAGTGGTTTTATTTTAAATATTCTTAAAATATATATTTTGATAAAGTATTAAAGTAGTTTTAAAATTTCAATGTTATAAAATATATTTGGTGTTTTTAAATTATTTTAAAATTAAAAGTATTTTGTACTTGGTGATTCAGTGGAAATAATTATTTGGGAAATGTATTCCGTAAGCGGAAACTGTTTGAAACGGTTTTCAAATGAGCTTTGAAAATTTGGAAATATATCTTGAAAAGATATTTGGGCAAATAAATAATGTGGGAAATTATTTATTGTGTGATGGTTGCTTGTGGATGTTAATTGATAGTTAAATAACCGACTATCAATATTGGCTAAATGCGCTGATCGTTCGAAGAGACCGGGATCGAGTTTCCGTATACCGGGATTCTAGGTCTGGAGACTCGAATACCACTTCGATCCGGTTTGTACGTTTCGTGTAACGATTTCGGAGTCGAAGATGGAACAGTGAAGTGCAAGGGCTAGTCGCTACTAATCCTGAGGATATTTCCAAAATGGATGTAGTAGGAGTAGTGCCTTCGGTTCCGTTCAAACCCAGGACGGACTTGTATGGACGAATGCTTGCGAAACATCGTCAGCGGACGATGGGCATTCTAAGGGATATGTTCTCTAAAAGGTATCGTTTAGCCTCGAACCTCATCAACCGGGAATGACTGAAAATCAGGGGTTATGCAGCAAGGCTTCGTGGGTAGCTCCTACTGGAGGGTAAGGTCATCCCTGTCTAGATGTCCCTTTTTATTTCGGCTTAGTGGTGCGGTTGCTGATCCCAACCGTGGGGTGATTTTATTCGGGATCATCCAGTAAGGGATGGTTCCGGCCTTGTGTTGCAGGGGAGCGGGCGTACTCCTCGGTACTGTGATCTAGGCCACATACTATGATAGGTGGTACCCCAGTGCCTAGTCATTCGTTGGAAATCCATTCTTCCTACGTGCCTGTACGGTTTTGATTGTGCCCAACTATTGTTGAAATGTGAGATGCAAGCATTTCAGCTAGATTCTATTTTACTTTCTGTAGACACTATTATAATATCAGAGGATTTTGATATAAAGTGTTTTAGCTATCGTAAGGTAAAAACCTGACATGTTTATTTGTGGCGTGGTCTTACGAGATGCTTTTGTTTTCAAAGGATTTTGAAACTTTAATAATAAATTTGAGTGTGATTTTCTCACGCTGGTTTTCCAGACTGACTCGGGTATAGTTTTATATGATGCTCGGGTCAGACCGAGTATTATACAGGAAATGATGCTGTGGAGCTGGATGGCGATACGTACTTCCGTATTTGAGTTATAATTTCCGCTGTGTATTCTGATTGTGAGGACAAGTTATGATTACTGTCCAGTTGTATGATATTGATGTGATGTACTCTGATGATGTATTTGGATGATGTATATATAAACAGATATAGATTTCTTTTTGTGTAAAGATCTGTTATTACCTATTATAGTTTATTCCGCTGCGTATGTGAGATTCTGTTGTTGTTTTCTATTTTTCTTCTTCTTCTACCTCTTCTTTTTACCCAAATGGTCCGGTTTTTCGTGTTAGAAAAGCCCGGGTCGTTACATTAAGTATTAACATTTCCTTACATAAAAATTCAAATTTCAACTTCATTTCAAAACCTTATCATTTATTCAAGTAAAATCTTTATTTTATTTTTAAAATCAAATTATTGACCAATCGGGTTTTATTTAATTCTCTATCCTAGGTCAAAGTTCAATTTGGGTATTTATCATTTCAACCCAATTCCAATTCAATTCAAAATCAAAGCATAACAAAGGGAACTTGCAGTGTGATAACTGGGATGGTGTCAAAGTAAATAAACAAACAATAACAACAATTAATATCAAACCAAGAATCAATTCAAATAATCCAGAAATAATCGTATTAATTCACATTGTTATTTGTGCAAATTAATATAATTATTTCTAGAATCTACACTATCATTTCATGTAGACTAAAGATTTTTACAATAATTATTCATACGGTTCTTCACTTGTCATTCAATTTCAATTTTAACACTACAACAATTAATCAAATATACGTTCAATGGTTCAAAGTGTAATTATCACTATTCTACATGTTAATTAATTTAACAATTAAAAGGGGTCATATTCAACTAATCAAATTTAACATATAAATCAGTTTTAAAATTTTTAACTATCCTATATCCATTTCAATTTTGCATACTATTTATCATTTAACCCTAACAATTTAATGTCCAATATAAACATCAACAATCAATCAATTATCAGCCAAACTGTATTATCATCGCATAAATAATTAACAGATAATGGTGTCAGATGTCACAGGTGAACTGATACAGGCAATAGCATATATAACAGTGTAATTAACTAACAGCAGCATATTTCAATTGTCGTTTCAATTGAAATCAAATTTAATAAATAAAAGAACGTTAATCGTGAGTGATTGCTCATCTTTCGAGGCTAGATAGATTTGACAAGGAAATGAGCTACGAACTCCAGAGCAACGCTAGATGGACATGATTCGATGAAGAAAACAGACACGACGGACAAAGCTGATAGATAATGAAATGACGAAATCAAATCAGAACTAGATCGATGATGATAAATGGTAAGCGAACTTATATAAATATATATATATATTCAATATTTATATAAGCAGATAGATATATATATACTAATATATACTTCCTAATATATTCAAACCAAATTTTTATGAGTCAAAATAACTTAAATTATAATTGTGAACTCGGCAGGTTATACTTGTAATTAAACCAAACTGCACATACATATTATATTTTAAATCCGAGCATGTTTATATATGTACCCAACTTACATAATAGACTAAAAAAAAATTTATATTTTTTTATAACCAATCGGTTCATATACATAGAACAACCTGTAGTATATATACTATTATAACCTGAAAATGACGGCTCGATAATGAATAAAGTGATCAGTCAACATTTTAATATAGTATATAATAATATAGTATAGGTACCTTACTGCATAATAACTGAGACGAGCGCATTATATATAAATACACACCTCCCATAAACTTTTTATACCCAATATACCGTATATAAAATCTGATATAAAGACAAAATAAGATATGCACACAGAGTATATAGGTTTGTATAAAATTCACATATTATAAACAACATATTTTATAACTGATCCATTAGAAAAATCTATATAAACAACAGACCCAAAAGTTTTACACTGATAAAGTAGAACACTATAGGTTATATAATTTGAACAAAACTTATTATCGGCTTTGTATAATCAACTTATACAAATATGACTTTATATAACCAAAGGACGTAAAATCAACTTATACAAATATGACTTGATAAAGTAGAACACATATTATCAAAGTTTTAAACTGATAAAGGACGTATTTGTAAAATCAACTTACATCTAAAGTAGTATGACTATATAACCACAAAATCAAGATCAGCATGTGTATACTCAACAGATACCTTAATATAAAATTATTATATATAGCTTTTACCAAATGTACAGGTGTAATACCCCAAAATTTTGTGAAAAATCATTTTTGTAAAATGATTTAATTTTTGAAATATTTAGATTTAAATATGGTGAAATTTCTGGAATAAATAGTGTGCAAGTATAAGTGTGCACGTGCACACTGAAATGGCACAAGGAAGAACTCCAGATTTCTTGGATTTAAAACAAGAATTACAAAGCAATACAAACATGATTTTGCAACATGGATATTTGATTTCTGGAATTATATGGATCATCTTAGAAAATAAGAAAAGTAAGTTTTACTTTAAATCAGTAAACAGATTTTATTTAAAACCCAGAAAAGAAAATTATATATATATATATGTTATAAGGATTTGTAAACCTGTATACATATAGGTGCATATGTTTCTGAAATTAAAGAGGAATTAAATAAGCCTAGATAAGATATGTATACAAATATACATTTTTTTTAAATACTGAAAAGTATATATATATATATATATAAGCAAGTGAAACTATAACATTAAAATGACATGAAATGTGATACAAGTCAATATGCTTGTGTAGGCAAAAATAGCAAAGGGGATTCTCAGGAATAATTAAAATATAAAATAGGATAGTCACACTTTTAACATGACTAGGTGAGTGGCCATTTTCTGAAAAGTAAAAGAAAGAAAATGCAGCCTTTAAATTGGTTAATATGGCCGGGGTATTATGAATGAAAAATGCATGATACTAGCCAGGACAGAAATGGAATTCTGTTTTAACAAAACCCTAGTGGAAAAATGCATATAAATAGGCAGTTTTAGCCAGTAGAATTATCCTTACCCTGAGCTGCACAAAAATAAGAAAGGAAGAAAAATATTGGAAGGAAGGAGAAAACACTCATACAAGGATTTTCTGGATTAATAAGAAGAAATATTTAGGTGAGTAACCTCACTGAGTTCATGGCATTAAGACCCGAGATGAGGCAGCCACTTTTTATATTGCCATTTATATATTTCTGGTTTTGATGTATATGATTTCATCAATGCTTTTTGGATGTCTTATTTTAAATCTGATATGATTTAATATGGATGATTTTGATGATCCTTGATTGGTTGAGACATTTGTCTTTGGATGTGTATCATACTGTTTTATTTATACTCATAAATGTTAAAGTCTAGGATCTTAAAATTATATAGAGAATACTCTCAACTGTTATAGATCTATGGCATGGAAATTTTACAAAAATGTTGGGAGCTGCATTATACTTGGTATAAGTGCTGAGGCTTGAGAAGAAAAATGTTAAGGGTGCAATAGAAATTTTCTAAGTGCTGAGCCCTTAATCAAATCAAAAAAAAAAGGAAGAAACCCACAAGCTAAAATTATGATTGAACCAGATCCTGAATCTGAATCAATCATAAAGGCTTGCAGATCAATATAATAAGAACATGCCATGCCTCTTTTGTTACAGTTGAAAATATTCTTATATTTTACTAAGATCAAGACATATTGACCCCATTTAGGAAATAACTGTCTGCTTATTTCTGAGGAGAATTATGCTAGGAAAGATTATGGATGTTTCCATGTTTGCAATGACATGTTTACTTAGCATATTTGATGATAGGATTTAAGTCAATACACTAGTAAATAAACTAGGGAAGGGAAGGCCAAGAAGGCTGCTGGAATGCTTGTCATATTTGAAGTATGCAAGTTGGCATATGGTTTGTTTAAGCCCTGAGATCTTTGTGCAATGATGTGAATTAGTTCATTGCAATGTGTCCCTGTGATTCCTTAATAGTAGATGAGGCAGGGATTTAAATTGAATTATACAACCTGTAAATGAAGAAATAGGAATATGGATATTTCTTAGGTTGAATGGTATGGAACCAAGATGGTTCCAGTGAATGCAATTGTTGCAAATAGATAATTATGTTGCATGATTATGTATGCAAGTGTAAGAATGATAAATGAATATATTATACCTGAATCAACTTAATTATACTATGTTAAAGTAATTGATTGCAGGAATTTGCTTAAATAACTAATTGGTGCTCTTATATTCTCTATTGCTTAATATCATGAATGTATTGATGTTACTCATACCAGATCATAGATCTGACCCTTGTTTGCTCATGGCATATGGGGTGTCTCATTTTAAAATGAGGCAGCCACTCATGCTCTTTCAGGTAACCCAGGCACTAAGTAAAAATGAAGTTATGGCTATTATGGAGGAGTGAATGAACATGCTAGCTGGTTTCAATAAGAGCTTAAATTGATTATATCTGCATGTATTCAGGAAAATTTTTATGTTTCTAAGATTTCCAGTCATGTAATGAATTCTATTATGGTTAGATGGACTAGTTGTATCATGTTAAATATATTGATATGCACTAAGGATTAAAATCTAAAAGAAATATCTGAGTGGGGAACAAGGAAATGATTTTAAGTGTTGATATGGATGCTTGGAAAAGAAATATGCATATGTAGGTGAGCTACTATTTTGCATAATTTTTATTATGTATTAGTTAATCTTGAGACATAACAGAGCACTGAGTTTTAGAATAAAATCTGGATTTAGCTAGAAGTAAACTTATAAGGATTTTAGTTTCTTTTTACTGAAATGCTTTGTAAATAAGTTTGAATTCATTTCTGAATCGTATTGAGAAGAGTAAAATGTTTTTAAAGGCTTCAGGCAGAATGCAATGAATGGTATCTCCATTGCTTTGAACTAGTGTGTAGCAGATACAGGATTCATGAGTTAACCAGCTTCAAATAAATGATGTATTGGTTGATCATGATAGATTGTATTTTGAAAATAAAAATGCATTTCAAAAGCTTAGTACATTTAGCAATTGTTTCATCACAATCATCTTTAAAAGTTTAAGACAGATAAGCAATGTAAACTGGTTTGAACAAACAAAACCTGGCAACAATGCTAATAAAAGAATGGTCAGATTAACCACATGGTTAGACCATAGGTCAGGCAAATTGTTCACTTCAAATCAATGAAGCAAGGAACCATTTGAACCCAGTTTTCTGGAAAATGAGCAAAGATATTGACATGTACATGTATATCTGTGTACATGTTGATATTTGGGCAAAAATATAAACATAAAATCCTAGAACAATTGTAGGAAAGGGTTTTAAAAATAATAAAGCAAGAAATTTTGTTTTGTATGTTAGATTATAGGATGAAATTAAGTATATATGTGCAGACATAGGTAGATATCAGATTTCAAACCATACAGGAAAGAAAAAAAAAACAAAAATTGGGTTTGAACCGACCAGCATAGCACTCGAACTCGTGACCTCTCATGTATAAGTTAGGCGCGTTTCCATTACGCCTAGATGTTGCTTGTGTTCACTTATGATCCACTTTCTTTTAGCCTGAGTTTGATATTATACAGACTTTAACACAATCATCCATATTATAAGCTTGCTTTCCACTGATTATTACTTGATCATTTCTTAATTATAATAACAGACTAAAGTACATGTTTCCAGTGGATTCTATGGTCAAAAATCAGGATACAATAATTAATCTTTTAAAAGGGAATTATCACATTTTAATAGATTTAAAAGGATTTCTACTTACATATTATCATACTCTGATTCTAGTAGAATATAACATAGATATCTTCATATATGTATGTTAGGAATGATTTAGATTTAAAACAATATTTTTATATTGTGAAAGATCCTGGATATATTTTGTTTATTGGAGAAAGAAAATGACCCTGGGAAATATATTTGTAATGAATGATATATCTATATATCATCTCTTAAAAAAAAATCCTTATGAAATTAGGGAGGAAATAGGAGGGTCATTTCAGTTGGTATCAGAGCAGTTGGTTGCATTGATTGTTAAGTATTATAGAAATGTATTATGTCTGTTTGTTTTGGATGAAATAATTTAGATAAGAAAATAGAAATTATAGAAGTACTCATAATATACTAATACCATTTGCCCAGAATTTAGTTAGCAGACCATGGTAGGAAGAGGATCTCATCACAATGCAGGACCCAGTGCACCTCAAATGCTTGATATGCAAGAATTTGTGAGGGTTTTAAGAGAAGGGATTGGACATAGGCCTGAGAACCCACATGAAGAGCTTTCAAAACTACTGAAGACTTATTCCAATTTGGGAGGCAAGAGTTTTGAAGGAACTGAGAGTGTGATGGAAATTCAAGCATGGTTGAGAACACTTGATAGGATTTTTAATGACATGCAGTTGGATGACCAAAGGAAGAGGCAAGTAGCTTCTAGACAACTGAAAGGGGTAGCTTTAAGCTGGTGGGAGGTGATCATAGCTGGAAGAAATGAAAATGAAATCACTTGGAATCAGTTCAAGGAGATGTTGGAGGCAAGATTTGTACCAGCATCAGCCAAGACCACTTTGCTTGAAGAATTTATCAAACTTAGGCAGGGAACTTTGAATGTCACTGAATACACTCAAAAGTTTGAGGGGCTATCCAATTATGGAGCAATGCTAGTGGCAGATGAAGCATCCAAAAATGATAGGTATATAAAAGGACTGAACCCAGGACTTAGCAGAGCTATGCTACCATATGCAGATAGAACATTTGATCAAGTAATTGATCTGGCCTTGAAACTGGAACAACATGACAAAGAAAGAGAGAAATATAGAAATTTTAAGAGCAACAACAAGAAGGATAAGGGAAGATATCACCCTTATGATAAAAAGAAGGAGGAGGCAGACAACAGGAAGAGTAAAGATACAAAAGCCAATGATACTAAGAAGAAATTGGTTTGCCATCATTGTGGAAAAGAAGGACACATCAAACCAAGGTGCCCAGAGTTAAAAGGAGGAGCCTTCAAATGCTACCTATGTGGGAAAGAGGGGCATATGAAGAGGAACTGTCCTGAGAATAAACAGCAAGGGAAATTGGCAAATTTGGAAGGTAAAGGCAAATCTGCAGTGAAAATTGATGCTGAAAATCATGGCCAAGTGGAAGGTACATTACTCATTTGTGCCATACCCATACCAGTAGTATATGATACTGGAGCAACACACTCTTTGATTTCCTATGAAGTAGTTAAAGTATTAAAATTAAACTGCATATTGGTTGAAACCCCATTGCTTGTACAAAGTCCCCTAGGGAGTTCTAGTGTTTTGAACATGAATTGGGTGGATGTGGAGTTAAACATAGGAGGAAATATTTTTATTTCCAATTTATATGTTTTAAATTACCCAAATATAGGAGTTATATTGGGGGTAGATTGGTTAAGGCAATTTAAAGCCATAATTAATTTAGACTCATCCACCATATCACTGCAAAATTCTAGAGGCCAGAGGATCACAGTTCTATGTGAAGTAGCTAAGGAAGGGAAATTGTATCATTTAGTTGACTTAGAAAAAGATCTGAGTGAACTAACCATTGAAGAAATTCCCGTAGTTAATGAATACTTGGATGTGTTTGGGGAAGTTAAGGGTGTTCCACACCACAGACCAGTTGAGTTCCAAATTAATCTCATTCCAGGAGCAAGTCCAATAATCAAGAAACCTTATAGAATGGGGCCAAGTGAACTGAAAGAATTGAAAAATCAGTTGGAAGAATTAGAAGGCAAGGGATTTATAAGGCCAAGCAATTCCTGCTGGGGTTCTCCAGTAGTGTTTGTAAGAAAACATGATGGTACCTTGAGAATGTGCATAGATTACAGGGAACTAAATAAAGTAACCATCAAGAATAAATACCCATTGCCCAGAATAGATGATCTCTTTGACCAACTCAGTGAAGCTAAAATATTTTCTAGGCTAGACTTAGCATCAGGATTCCATCAAATGAAGGTTGAAGACTCAAGTGTTAAGTATACTGCATTTAACACAAGATATGGCTTATATGAATTTTTGGTTATGCCATTTGGTTTGACAAATGCTCCTTCATATTTTGTTGATTTGATGAATAGAATATTTAGAGATTATTTAGACAAGTTTGTACTGATTTTTATTGATGACATTTTGATTTATTCTAAGACAGTGGAAGAGCATAAAAATCATTTGCATTTAGTTTTGTCAAGACTAAGGGAAAGTGATTTAAAGGCAAAATTTTCAAAATGTGCATTTTGGAAAGAAGAAGTGCATTTTCTTGGGCATGTTATCTCTGCCAAAGGAATATCAGTAAACCCTAATAAGGTAGTGGCAATTCAAGCATGGAAAAGGCCTAGTACCATCAGTGAGATTAGATCATTTATGGGGATGGCAGGATATTATAGGAGATTTATAAAAGATTTCTCAAAAATATCATCACCACTTACCAATTTAACTAGAAAGAACCAAGCCTTTGTATGGACAGAAAAATGTGAGCAAGCTTTTATCAAAATAAAAGAAGCCCTGATTAATGCACCAGTGTTGAGAATGCCAGAAGGAAATGAAAATTTGGTTGTGTACACTGATGCAAGTGGCTCTGGGTTAGGGGCTGTGTTGATGCAGCAAGACCAGGTGGTAGCCTATGCATCTAGGCAATTAAAACCACATGAAACCAGATATGCAACCCATGATCTTGAACTAGCAGCAGTTGTGTATGCTTTGAAACTTTGGCGACATTATTTGTTAGGTGCCAAATTCATTTTGTACACTGATCATAAGGCACTGAAATATTTATTCTCACAAAAAGATTTGAATATGAGGCAACATAGATGGGTAGAGTTCCTAGCTGCCTATGATCTAGATATACTGTATACACCAGGCAAGGCAAATAAAGTTGCAGATGCCTTGAGTAGACAACATGCCAAAGTAGCCATGTTGATGATGGAAGAGTTTAGGGATTTGTCTATACTTACTGATTTGGAAATTGAGGAAAACAGTAAGGTACAAATGATGCCCATTGAAGAAGATGAAGGTAAAGGGAAATTAAGTATGATATCTCTGCAATCAGATTTACTTCTTAAGATTGGGAAAATGCAGGAATAAGACCTAAACATGGTGGAAAAGAAAATGCTCATATCAAAAGGGGAGGAAGTAATAAATTATCAAATTGATAAAAATGGTTATTTAAGGAATAAAAATAGGATATGTGTTCCAGAAAATATAGAATTGAAGGAGGAAATATTAAATGAGTACCATAGGAATAAGTACTCCATACACCCAAGTAGCACCAAGATGTATCAAAATTTGAAAAGAAATCTTTGGTGGAAGGGGATGAAGTCAGATGTGGCCAGATATGTTGCAAGGTGCATGACTTGCCAACAAGTCAAGGCAAGAGACACAAAGGCCATCAGGACTATTGCAACCCCTTAGTATACCACAGTGGAAGTGGGAGGATATATCTATGGATTTCATAGATGGTCTTCCTAGATCTAAGAAGGGAAACACAAGTATATGGGTAATAGTGGATAGGCTAACTAAGGTAGCATATTTTATCCCAGTTAGAACAGAAAGAAATGCTCCAAAATTGGCTCAAATATTCATGAAAGAGGTAGTAAGGTTGCATGGCATACCCAAAACCATTGTGAGTGATAGGGATACCATCTTCACCTCAAGGTTTTGGAAAAGTTTTCAAGAGGCCATGGGGAGTGAATTGTGCTTAAGCACTGCCTACCATCCACAATCAGATGGTCAAACTGAGGTGGTGAACAAAGTCTTAGAGGATTTGTTGAGAGCATGTACACTGGACTTTGGAGGCAACTGGGAAGACCACCTCCATCTAGCTGAATTCACATACAATAACAGTTACCAAAGCACCATAGGGATGGCACCATTTGAAGCCTTATATGGCAAGCCATGTTTATCACCTATATGCTGGGTAGAGACTGGAGAAAGGGCTGTTCTAGGACCTGAATATGTTAAAGAAACTACAGAGAAAATTGGGTTAATAAGAAAAAGAATAGCAGCAGCTCAAGATAGGCAAAATAAATTTGCAGATAGGAAGAGAAAGCAAGTGGAATATGAAGTGGGAGACTTTGTTTTCATCAAGATTTCACCTATGAAGAAAGTCATGAGATTTGGCAAGCAAGGTAAGCTTAGACCAAGGTATGTTGGACCCTATAAAATTCTGGAAAGAATTGGTTCATTGGCTTACAAATTAGAACTACCAGAGGAAATGAAAGCAATGCATAATGTTTTTCATGTGTCCCAACTTAGAAGATGGGTACATGATAAAGAAGACATTTTGGAAGAGCCTACCAAAATTCAAATAAATCCTGACTTGGTTTATGAGAAAGAACCAGTGGGGATTATAGCCAAGGAAGAAAAGAAATTAAGGAGCAAAACCTTGAAACTAGTTAAGATCCAGTGGAGTAGTGATCCTAATGACTGCACATGGGAGTTAGAGGATAAGATTAGAATGGATTATCCTAAGCTTTTTGCAAATTAAAAGGTAATTTTTTTTTTGGAAAATTTTGTTATGCATGGTTGATATGGTTGAATTTGTTTGCTTATGCATATGTTTGATAAGTTTTCAGAAAAGAAAATGATGCTTGTTATAAATGTTAGAAAAATTGTGAGGACACAATTCCTAAAAGGAGGGGTGAATGTAATACCCCAAAATTTTGTGAAAAATCATTTTTGTAAAATGATTTAATTTTTGAAATATTTAGATTTAAATATGGTGAAATTTCTGGAATAAATAGTGTGCAAGTATAAGTGTGCACGTGCACACTGAAATGGCACAAGGAAGAACTCCAGATTTCTTGGATTTAAAACAAGAATTACAAAGCAATACAAACATGATTTTGCAACATGGATATTTGATTTCTGGAATTATATGGATCATCTTAGAAAATAAGAAAAGTAAGTTTTACTTTAAATCAGTAAACAGATTTTATTTAAAACCCAGAAAAGAAAATTATATATATATATATGTTATAAGGATTTGTAAACCTGTATACATATAGGTGCATATGTTTCTGAAATTAAAGAGGAATTAAATAAGCCTAGATAAGATATGTATACAAATATACATTTTTTTTAAATACTGAAAAGTATATATATATATAAGCAAGTGAAACTATAACATTAAAATGACATGAAATGTGATACAAGTCAATATGCTTGTGTAGGCAAAAATAGCAAAGGGGATTCTCAGGAATAATTAAAATATAAAATAGGATAGTCACACTTTTAACATGACTAGGTGAGTGGCCATTTTCTGAAAAGTAAAAGAAAGAAAATGCAGCCTTTAAATTGGTTAATATGGCCGGGGTATTATGAATGAAAAATGCATGATACTAGCCAGGACAGAAATGGAATTCTGTTTTAACAAAACCCTAGTGGAAAAATGCATATAAATAGGCAGTTTTAGCCAGTAGAATTATCCTTACCCCGAGCTGCACAAAAATAAGAAAGGAAGAAAAATATTGGAAGGAAGGAGAAAACACTCATACAAGGATTTTCTGGATTAATAAGAAGAAATATTTAGGTGAGTAACCTCACTGAGTTCATGGCATTAAGACCTGAGATGAGGCAGCCACTTTTTATATTGCCATTTATATATTTCTGGTTTTGATGTATATGATTTCATCAATGCTTTTTGGATGTCTTATTTTAAATCTGATATGATTTAATATGGATGATTTTGATGATCCTTGATTGGTTGAGACATTTGTCTTTGGATGTGTATCATACTGTTTTATTTATACTCATAAATGTTAAAGTCTAGGATCTTAAAATTATATAGAGAATACTCTCAACTGTTATAGATCTATGGCATGGAAATTTTACAAAAATGTTGGGAGCTGCATTATACTTGGTATAAGTGCTGAGGCTTGAGAAGAAAAATGTTAAGGGTGCAATAGAAATTTTCTAAGTGCTGAGCCCTTAATCAAATCAAAAAAAAAAGGAAGAAACCCACAAGCTAAAATTATGATTGAACCAGATCCTGAATCTGAATCAATCATAAAGGCTTGCAGATCAATATAATAAGAACATGCCATGCCTCTTTTGTTACAGTTGAAAATATTCTTATATTTTACTAAGATCAAGACATATTGACCCCATTTAGGAAATAACTGTCTGCTTATTTCTGAGGAGAATTATGCTAGGAAAGATTATGGATGTTTCCATGTTTGCAATGACATGTTCACTTAGCATATTTGATGATAGGATTTAAGTCAATACACTAGTAAATAAACTAGGGAAGGGAAGGCCAAGAAGGCTGCTGGAATGCTTGTCATATTTGAAGTATGCAAGTTGGCATATGGTTTGTTTAAGCCCTGAGATCTTTGTGCAATGATGTGAATTAGTTCATTGCAATGTGTCCCTGTGATTCCTTAATAGCAGATGAGGCAGGGATTTAAATTGAATTATACAACCTGTAAATGAAGAAATAGGAATATGGATATTTCTTAGGTTGAATGGTATGGAACCAAGATGGTTCCAGTGAATGCAATTGTTGCAAATAGATAATTATGTTGCATGATTATGTATGCAAGTGTAAGAATGATAAATGAATATATTATACCTGAATCAACTTAATTATACTATGTTAAAGTAATTGATTGCAGGAATTTGCTTAAATAACTAATTGGTGCTCTTATATTCTCTATTGCTTAATATCATGAATGTATTGATGTTACTCATACCAGATCATAGATCTGACCCTTGTTTGCTCATGGCATATGGGGTGTCTCATTTTAAAATGAGGCAGCCACTCATGCTCTTTCAGGTAACCCAGGCACTAAGTAAAAATGAAGTTATGGCTATTATGGAGGAGTGAATGAACATGCTAGCTAGTTTCAATAAGAGCTTAAATTGATTATATCTGCATGTATTCAGGAAAATTTTTATGTTTCTAAGATTTCCAGTCATGTAATGAATTCTATTATGGTTAGATGGACTAGTTGTATCATGTTAAATATATTGATATGCACTAAGGATTAAAATCTAAAAGAAATATCTGAGTGGGGAACAAGGAAATGATTTTAAGTGTTGATATGGATGCTTGGAAAAGAAATATGCATATGTAGGTGAGCTACTGTTTTGCATAATTTTTATTATGTATTAGTTAATCTTGAGACATAACAGAGCACTGAGTTTTAGAATAAAATCTGGATTTAGCTAGAAGTAAACTTATAAGGATTTTAGTTTCTTTTTACTGAAATGCTTTGTAAATAAGTTTGAATTCATTTCTGAATCGTATTGAGAAGAGTAAAATGTTTTTAAAGGCTTCAGGCAGAATGCAATGAATGGTATCTCCATTGCTTTGAACTAGTGTGTAGCAGATACAGGATTCATGAGTTAACCAGCTTCAAATAAATGATGTATTGGTTGATCATGATAGATTGTATTTTGAAAATAAAAATGCATTTCAAAAGCTTAGTACATTTAGCAATTGTTTCATCACAATCATCTTTAAAAGTTTAAGACAGATAAGCAATGTAAACTGGTTTGAACAAACAAAACCTGGCAACAATGCTAATAAAAGAATGGTCAGATTAACCACATGGTTAGACCATAGGTCAGGCAAATTGTTCACTTCAAATCAATGAAGCAAGGAACCATTTGAACCCAGTTTTTTGGAAAATGAGCAAAGATATTGACATGTACATGTATATCTGTGTACATGTTGATATTTGGGCAAAAATATAAACATAAAATCCTAGAACAATTGTAGGAAAGGGTTTTAAAAATAATAAAGCAAGAAATTTTGTTTTGTATGTTAGATTATAGGATGAAATTAAGTATATATGTGCAGACATAGGTAGATATCAGATTTCAAACCATACAGGAAAGAAAAAAAAACAATAATTGGGTTTGAACCGACCAACATAGCACTCGAACTCGTGACCTCTCATGTATAAGTTAGGCGCGTTTCCATTACGCCTAGATGTTGCTTGTGTTCACTTATGATCCACTTTCTTTTAGCCTGAGTTTGATATTATACAGACTTTAACACAATCATCCATATTATAAGCTTGCTTTCCACTGATTATTACTTGATCATTTCTTAATTATAATAACAGACTAAAGTACATGTTTCCAGTGGATTCTATGGTCAAAAATCAGGATACAATAATTAATCTTTTAAAAGGGAATTATCACATTTTAATAGATTTAAAAGGATTTCTACTTACATATTATCATACTCTGATTCTAGTAGAATATAACATAGATATCTTCATATATGTATGTTAGGAATGATTTAGATTTAAAACAATATTTTTATATTGTGAAAGATCCTGGATATATTTTGTTTATTGGAGAAAGAAAATGACCCTGGGAAATATATTTGTAATGAATGATATATCTATATATCATCTCTTAAAAAAAAATCCTTATGAAATTAGGGAGGAAATAGGAGGGTCATTTCAACAGGTCACGACAAAAACTCATACCAAAATTTTGCAAAAACAGCAAGCTATCTGACTGAGGAATAATACTTACCTAAAAAAACTGATTGTATAGAAACATATTACTATATATAAAAAAACGAAACAGAAATCAAAGGTACAAGACATACATATGATACAACTTAATATAAATGTTAATATAAACTTACCCCTTATACAAATCTTATAAAACCAAGCATAACTTATAATCTGTAAACCTACGTAATATAATATCCTTTTCTTTTGTAAACCCAGAGAAGAAATCAATGTCTAATAAAATAGAATATAGCCTACCTATATATATGACAATTGATAATTTATACATATATTATTAAATCGAAAGCAACCATAAACATAATCAAGTGTATTGGTATATTATACATATTATATATAATGAAGACAAGTATGGGAAAGGACGTACGGTTGTCGGCAAGTGGGAGGTGGGTACGTCAGACCTCTGGTGATCGGTACTGCTGGGTTTGGCTGAGAAGTTTGGGTTCGAGTGCGATGGGAGGAACAAGGCGATGGGCTCGGTTTAGTGAATAGGTGGGCGAAGGTGTTAGGCCGTGGTCAAGTTGATATGCTGTACAGTTTTGGGAAATGGAGGCGCTGGGTTTTGAATGTCCAAGCATAGGGAAGGAGGGGTTTCGGATCCAGTGAAGCACGGCTGTGCTCGGGTTAGATGGCAGGGTGAGTTTGGGTGGAGGCACAAGGCCGTAGAGGTGGAGGGTGCGAGCAGGTTGACGTGGCTCCTGGTGGATGCTGCCATGGGTGTTGCGTGAGGAAGATAGAGTGGCGATGGTTGTGGGGTGTAAGGGGAGGCTCGTCGGATGGAGGAGCAAGGAGTGGAGATGCTTGATGTGGAGGGCTGTTCGGTGTTGAAGGCTTGCCACAGCCAGGGTTGGAGGGTGAGGGAGATAGTAGGGGAAGAGAACAGTCATCTAACACACATGTTTTATAATTTTTTTTACAGAACGTTCATGAAAACTGAAGAACGAATAGCCCAAAAGGGGAAGAAAATGAGCTGAATATGAATTTGAAAAGTTAGAACATGTATCAAGGCAAATAAATATATACAAAACAAAATAGATGAGCTGGCTTCTCGATTAAGGGTAAAGAATGAAATGAATAGACGTACCAGAGATATATTTGTTGAACAGTGAGAACTGTAAAGCCATGTACGCTTCAAATTAATGAAGGCCAGTGGTTATATATATTCTCATGGTAACATAAATGGACACAAGAATCAAAAGGCATCGAACCAGTACCGATACGACAAATAAATTCAGAAAGTTCGAAGCAGTACCGATACGGTTATCCATTTCGCGGTTTTCATCGCGTAACGGATACCGAAATACGGAAATGAATATACTGTGAAGATCGGCACGACGAGACGGTCAAAATGGTATAAAGATATCAGTGGTTTGATTGAATTATAAAAATTCGAAATTTTCTACTGGCGGAAAATGCAAGAAAAATGCAGAAAAATAAGATCGACGGAGTCAAAGAAGTCCGAATTTGGAAAAACGAAAAATGACAACTTGCTCAGAAGATGATTTAGAATTTTTCCATATAAAATATTTAGGTTTCGAAAATTTTATTTTCATCGCTTTTTAACTGATTAAATTGAAGTAAATTTACGCACGAAATAAACTTTCATATTTTCGGACGAAAATTTACCAGTTGCTATGTTTAACTAGACGCATTTCAAATATTAAATTTCTATTTCAAAATTTTATCGTTTAAAATTTCACAAAAATTTAACTAATAACGTTAATAAAAACTGGTTAAATTTTCGGGTTGTTACACTCTCCCCCACTCAAAACTTTTCGTCCCCGAAAAGGAACGAGATAGGAGAATAGAAACAACTAGAAGGAAAACAGATTTAAAATACAAAATAACAATTAATTTAAACCATATAAATTCAAATTTAAATTAATTGATATTCAATAATTGATTTAATCCATTTGATTTCACTAAATCAATCTCAACTATTTCTAAATTCATTATCTTATTATCCAATTATCATCAATTTACAATTTCTAAAACCATAAATTTGAATAGTCTTTTATTATAATCATATTTTTTCAGCAATTTAAATTCTTCTTTATTCCAAATTCCTATTAAGTTTATTTCACTTAATATCTCTTCTTACATATATTTAAACCATATAATTTAATTTAAACCATATAAATTTCAATTTAAATTAATTTATATTCAATAATTGGTTTAAATTTAAGGTACTTCCATAAGTTGATTTAATTTCAATTTATTAATTCTTTCAAAAAAAATGTATTTGTTTCATCTATTATTCAATTAACTTACTATTCTATTCATTTCAATTAATATTTATAACTAAAATTTAAGTGTATACCCTTTATTATAACAACTCAAATTCTATTTATAAAAGTCATTTTATATTGTATATTTTCCAATTACATATTCAACTTTTGAATGATTTAGGTAAGTTATATTGAAATGCAATTTAGTACTATACAAATAATATTTTCAAATTCAATTATTTCAAGTTTAAATATTTATCCAAAATTTAGCTTTATTTATAATTGAAACATCCTTTAACATCATTTAAGAATTAAATTTCCGTTTAATTTCAAACCCTTTAGAGATAATTATGTATATACTGTATATATTGAATCAAATTAAATTTAAAATAATATACCCATATATATATAAATCAAGTCATTTTTAAGAAATTCAAATCAAAATATTTTTCCAAAACAAAACCGTAGCAAAGCTATAGAATGGTCTCTTCACTTCGAAACTCGAAAATGAATGTCGATGATGCGGCCGCCATCACCGAAATTATTTTCCAGCGACAAAGAGAAGAGCTCTGATTTCAACATTTTAAAATTCTTTGAAAACGGTTCCTATTTAAAAATACTTTAAATAATATATATATCAAAATTCTTTGGAAACAAATTATAGTCAAAATACCTTTAAATAATGTGCATTTTAAACCTTTAAAACCATAGTTCGAAATCATTGGAAATTAAATTCTCAAATTCTTAATTTAATTTCATTTCAAATTCTAAATCAGTTTATAAACCAAGTTTATAAATTCATTTATCGAACAATAGATGAAAACCAAATATTATCATTTCAAACAACGAATTTATTTACCTCTTTTTTTTCAGAAAATTTTACTTATATATTTATAATATAATCATACAAAATTATTTTATTTACCAAATTTGAAAACAATATTGTGTCAGTTTGCTCTGCTCAAGTGTTTTGGAAATCCTATCGATAGCGTTGATCAGACGAATCGATCGGAAACCCAAATCAACATCAACAACTCAAACAACACAATATATTTTACATTTTTTTATAATATAAATTCACAAATACACTTTCTCGCTTGACGACACAAGAATGGATTTTAAAGCAAGGATAGAGATTCAAATTTGATGGACTCAAATCAAAGAGAATTTTGATTCGAAGACAAATTCGAAAGAAAAGATGATACAATAACAGAATCGGGAGATGGGTAAGCTCATTTAATTTACGGGCAACCTTAACCGGATTGACCGTGACTTCACGAATAAGATCAATGTAGAATTCCGAGGCAAATCGACATTGATCTCAAGAGATAGAATTCGGCATAACCAAAGATGTCAGCATCTAAACCGAGGATATATAAATCTCCGGTGAATCGATGCTATCGTAAAAGAGTTTTACCCATTTACAAATCAATTTGAGATTGGCGGGATCGCCAGGATCGCCAACTCATTACAAAGATCATTCGAAGTGGAGTTATATGATACTCTAGAATTCAAAAGAATACGAATAGTGAGGGACAAGAATGAATTTCGGAACCGCAGGGAATGTTCCAAAATTCAAAGGAATCGAGCCAAAAGGGAGAGATTCAACTCGAATGAAAGTGATTCTGTAAATACATTTACCCTATATGCTGAGTTTTGCCTAAAGCTACCAAAGCTCTGATACCAACTGTAACGACCCGCTATTTTGGTACATTCGCATCCGCACATGTCGAACTTGAATGATTCAAAATACCGAATTGTTAATTTAAATTGGCAAAACTGAACATATACAGTAAATAAATAATCATAGATCAGAGACACAGAGTAATAAATGCAGCGGAAATAAAAGAGATAGTAGTTCATGAAGCTACTATATAAATGTATAAGTTACATCAGAGTTAAACCAGATACAACAGAAGAGTAATACGATACATCAGATACAAATTAGAACACATCACTAGAATCATCGAAAACTGAAAGCAGAATAGATGGCTGGATCTTCAAGCAAAGCTCCAACTTCAAAGGTGAGTCTCGAATACTGGTACACTCAGTCTGACCCGAGCGTAAAGCAAAAACACAAGACACTCGAGTCAGGATTAACATTCTTATATTAATAAATCCAACTCAAGTGAAATAGCAATTGAAATACAAGTAACTCAAAGGATGTTGGAATAACCATCCTTTAAGGATCCGTTAAACTATCTACTATGTAGTAGTGTACGATAAGTAGATAAGTCCTATCAGTAATATAAAATATCAAAATAGTGTTAAGTCATGGCCCATTCCACCCTTAACACATTTTTATTTCCAAGAGCATATACAAGACCGTAGTTTCCCCAAAACCGGAAGTCACCAGAGGGCAATCCATATACTAAAGGTACAAAACAAATCGTAGTGGTCGCGTATAGGGATACAAGTATGAAAAGGCACATGAGGCAATACCCAAGGTAGTGAAACTACCGTTTGCCTGATCCGGACTGGTGAGAACACATCGCCGCAGCGACCGCAACACCGCGAAACAACACTCCCAAAATCAAGGGTGCACCAATCGAGAACAAGTAATGAGTAGTTCGAAGAAGTGTGTTCGCTTGAGGAAGCTGACCTCCATTGGCCCGGCACGGCTCCTGTTTTAGTCATTTCCAATTTGACACAAGTGTCAAGGCTACCCATTATCGTTCTCTTTCTTCAGTCATCGCGAACATCATTCCAACCACTTCATTCTGGATCACACTCCGCGTATAGTTATTAAAGTGGTTTTCGGTTTAGACAGAGAGTATGTCCCTAACCGAATCCGGTCTCTTTAATAACTTTCGTAATTATTTCACCGATTGGTCGTTAAATAAATTTCAAAACCAAATGAATTACAATTTCAACTAGAATTTGTAAATCAACATTTCATTTGTCTTTCAAAACCAATTTCCATAATTTACGTTTCAAAACATCCAAATTACCATTTCAAAACTTTATAATTCAATTTCAATTTCTATTTAAAACAATTCAAATATTGATTCAAGTTTCGTGTATCAGTTTCATTCCGAAATCATTTAAATCAATTTAAATTCATTTATCGATTTCATTCAATATTCGTTAAGTAAATTTATCCTTCAAATCAATTTCTATTTAACTTCCAATTTATTAAATCAATTATTTAAGTTCAACTCCATTTTATCAAAACTTACAATAGCATTAAATTAAATTCATCAAATCCAATTCTTTACATTTCAAGTCTTACATAAATTTCAATAAACACATTTTATTTCTTGTTAAAGAAAATTCAATTTCAGTTATTTGTTTACTTAGTTACAATTTCAAAACTCAATTTATAAAGAAACTTAATTTCACTTATTCAAGAAGTTCAATTTCACTTAACAAAGAATTCAATTTTTATTTAATTATTAAATAATTCAATCTTATTTAATTATTAAATAATTTCAAAACTTAATTTTTTTAAATAATTTCAAACTTAATTATTAATAATTCCAAATTTAAAAAACAACGTTCATTCATCATCTACTATGTTAATATTTTGATTCAGATTGTTAAGTATTAACATTTCCTTACATAAAAATTCAAATTTCAACTTCATTTCAACACCTTATCATTTCAACACCTTATCATTTATTCAAGTAAAATCTTTATTTTATTTTTAAAATCAAATTATTGACCAATCGGGTTTTATTTAATTCTCTATCCTAGGTCAAAGTTCAATTTGGGTATTTATCATTTCAACCCGATTCCAATTCAATTCAAAATCAAAGCATAACAAAGGGAACTTGCAGTGTGATAACTGGGATGGTGTCAAAGTAAATAAACAAACAATAACAACAATTAATATCAAACCAAGAATCAATTCAAATAATCCCGAAATAATCGTATTAATTCACATTGTTATTTGTGCAAATTAATATAATTATTTCTAGAATCTACACTATCATTTCATGTAGACTAAAGATTTTTACAATAATTATTCATACAGTTCTTCACTTGTCATTCAATTTCAATTTTAACACTACAACAATTAATCAAATATACGTTCAATGGTTCAAAGTGTAATTATCACTATTCTACATGTTAATTAATTTAACAATTAAAAGGGGTCATATTCAACTAATCAAATTTAACATATAAATCAGTTTTAAAATTTTTAACTATCCTATATCCATTTCAATTTTGCATACTATTTATCATTTAACCCAAACAATTTAACGTCCAATATAAACATCAACAATCAATCAATTATCAGCCAAACTGTATTATCATCGCATAAATAATTAACAGATAATGGTGTTAGATGTCACAGGTGAACTGATACAGGCAATAGCATATATAACAGTGTAATTAACTAACAACAGCATATTTCAATTATCGTTTCAATTGAAATCAAATTTAATAAATAAAAGAACGTTAATCGTGAGTGATTGCTCACCTTTCGAGGCCAGATAGTTTTGACAAGGAAATGAGCTACGAACTCCAGAGCAACGCTAGATGGACATGATTCGATGAAGAAAACAGACACGACAAACAAAGCTGATAGATAATGAAATGACGAAATCAAATCAGAACTAGATCGATGATGATAAATGGTAAGCGAACTTATATATATATATATATATTCAATTTTATATAAGCAGATAGATATATATATATATATATACTAATATATACTTCCTAATATATTCAAACCAAATTTTTATGAGTCAAAATAACTTAAATTATAATTGTGAACTCGGAAGGTTATACTTGTAATTAAACCAAACTGCACATACATATTATATTTTAAATCAGAGCATGTTTATATATGTACTCAACTTACATAATAGACTAAAAAAAATTATATTTTTTTTATAACCAGTCGGTTCATATACATAGAACAACCTATAGTATATATACTATTATAACCTGAAAATGACGGCTCGACAATGAATAAAGTGATCAGTCAACATTTTAATATAGTATATAATAATATAGTATAGGTACCTTACTGCATAATAACTGAGACGAGCGCATTATATATAAATACACACCTCCCATAAACTTTTTATACCCAATATACCGTATATAAAATCTGATATAAAGACAAAATAAGATATGCACACAGAGTATATAGGTTTGTATAAAATTCACATATTATAAACAACATATTTTATAACTGATCCTTTAGAAAAATCTATATTAACAATAGACCCAAAAGTTTTACACTGATAAAGTAGAACACTATAGGTTATATAATTTGAACAAAACTTATTATCGGCTTTGTATAATCAACTTATACAAATATGACTTTATATAACCAAAGGACGTAAAATCAACTTATACAAATATGACTTGATAAAGTAGAACACATATTATCAAAGTTTTAAACTGATAAAGGACGTATTTGTAAAATCAACTTACATCTAAAGTAGTATGACTATATAACCACAAAATCAAGATCAGCATGTGTATACTCAACAGATACCTTAATATAAAACTATTATATATAGCTTTTACCAAATGTACAGGTCACGACAAAAACTCATACCAAAATTTTGCAAAAACAGCAAGCTTTCTGACTGAGGAATAATACTTACCTAAAAAAAACTGATTGTATAGAAAAATATTACTATATAAAAAAAACGGAACAGAAATCAAAGGTACAAGACATACATATGATACAACTTAATATAAATGTTAATATAAACTTACCCCTTATACAAATCTTATAAAACCAAGCATAACTTATAATCTGTAAACATACGTAATATAATATCCTTTTCTTTTGTAAACCCAGAGAAGAAATCAATGTCTAATAAAATAGAATATAGCCTACCTATATATATATGACAATTGATAATTTATACATATATTATTAAATCGAAAGCAACCATAAACAGAATCAAGTGTATTGGTATATTATACATATTATATATAATGAAGACAAGTATGGGAAAGGACGTACGGTTGTCGGCAAGTGGGAGGTGGGTACGTCAGACCTCTGGTGATCGGTACTGCTGGGTTTGGCTGAGAAGTTTGGGTTCGAGTGCGATGGGAGGAACAAGGCGATGGGCTCGGTTTAGTGAATAGGTGGGCGAAGGTGTTAGGCCGTGGTCAAGTTGATATGCTGTACAGTTTTGGGAAATGGAGGCGCTGGGTTTTGAATGTCCAAGCATAGGGAAGGAGGGGTTTCAGATCTAGTGAAGCACGGCTGTGCTCGGGTTAGATGGCAGGGTGAGTTTGGGTGGAGGCACAAGGCCGTAGAGGTGGAGGGTGCGAGCAGGTTGACGTGGCTCCTGGTGGATGCTGCCATGGGTGTTGCGTGAGGAAGATAGAGTGGCGATGGTGGTGGGGTGTAAGGGGAGGCTCGTCGGATGGAGGAGCAAGGAGTGGAGATGCTTGATGTGGAGGGCTGTTCGGTGTTGAAGGCTTGCCACAGCCAGGGTTGGAGGGTGAGGGAGATAGTAGGGGAAGAGAACAGTCATCTAACACACATGTTTTATAATTTTTTTTACAGAACGTTCATGAAAACTGAAGAACGAATAGCCCAAAAGGGGAAGAAAATGAGCTGAATATGAATTTGAAAAGTTAGAACATGTATCAAGGCAAATAAATATATACAAAACAAAATAGATGAGATGGCTTCTCGATTAAGGGTAAAGAATGAAATGAATAGACGTACCAGAGATATATTTGTTGAACAGTGAGAATTGTAAAGCCATGTACGCTTCAAATTAATGAAGGCCAATGGTTATATATATTCTCACGGTAACATAAATGGACATAGGAATCAAAAGGCATCGAAGCGGTACCGATACGACAAATAAATTCAGAAAGTTCGAAGCGGTACCGATACGGTTATCCGTTTCTCGGTTTTCATCGCGTAACGGATACCGAAATACGGAAATGAATATACTGTGAAGATCGGCACGACGAGACGGTCAAAATGGTATAAAGATATCAGTGGTTTGATTGAATTATAAAAATTCGAATTTTTCTACTGGCGGAAAATGCAAGAAAAACGCAGAAAAATAAGATCGACGGTGTCAAAGAAGTCCGAATTTGGAAAAACGAAAAATGACAACTTGCTCAGAAGATGATTTACAATTTTTCCATATAAAATATTTAGGTTTCGAAACATTTTATTTTCATTGCTTTTTAACTGATTAAATTGAAGTAAATTTACGCACGAAATAAACATTCATATTTTCGGACGAAAATTTACCAGTTGCTATGTTTAACTAGACGCATTTCAAATATTAAATTTCTATTTCAAAATTTTATCGTTTAAAATTTCACAAAAATTTAACTAATAACGTTAATAAAAACCGGTTAAATTTTCGGGTTGTTACATATTTACTGAACACTGAGGAAGATTTCCTTTTTATATAATTCAAAATCATTTATAAACACCGTTACAAATTTCCAAAACCATTTATAAACTATTTTATAAATCTCAGGAATCATTTATAAAACTCCTACATACATCCCAAAAATCATTTATGTCACCTTTATGAATCCATAAAACCTTTGATTAACTCCTTTTATAAATCCATAAACCCATTCCTAAAATTCTTTATAAATATCTAACCATTTATATAGCCCTTTTACCGTTTAACTAATCTCACTTTACGTTTTCCATCATGTTATAAGATTCCTCTTACAGAAACCACATCTGTCAACTCTATTTATAAATCTAAAAAATAATTATAAATAAATTCTAATCATTTACTTTAAAACACATTATATGATAATAAACCTTATAAATAAATAATAATAATTTCAAAATAATTCAAAAATAATAATTAATAATTTCAAAACATTCTTAATAAAAAATAATAATTTATCTTTAATATTATTATAAATACTAATAATCCAAAACTTTATTGATAAATAATTATATTTCATTTCAAACCATATTAATATTTTAAACAATTAACCTTTCAAAATATTAAAGTATTTAAACAACTTTAAAACAATATTAATATAAATAACAACTTTTAAAACATAAATGTATTTCCTTGATAAAAATCCATACTTAAAAATTTTCAACATAATCATTCTCATAATTGTAAAACTGTATTTACATATCTCTTTCTATTTTATAGAAACTTCTTTTCCTAAAATTCCTTTATTTTTGAACCCCATTTATAAATATATTCCCTTATAAATCACACTTATTTAAAAAATCTCATTCAAAACATAATTTCAACCCATTTGAACGATACTTCTATATTTGTGAATTTCTTTTATAAATCCCCTTTTATTTATAGAATATCATTTAACATCTCCTAATTTACCCTCACCTTCAATTTCCAAAATAGAAGGAAATATTTTCTAAAACAACATTCCACGTCTTATAATAAATCCGCCGATTGATCCATTCCCCCAATCTATTAAATGATAATAGTTTCCTTTTTTATTTATAAAACACCGTTTATAAATCTATCATTTATAAATAAAATACGATTTTACAAATCTTCACCTTATTTGTAAAATGTCACTTTTTACATTATCACCATTATAAATTTCTATATTTATAAATAAATCTTAATATTGGTATATATTTATACGTATCACTTTATATAAAATGGTTAATAAATATTTATATCAAATATTTCTATCTTCTTTTTAAAACCATATCCCTTTTATTATAAAAGAAGGACTTATTTTTAAGAATTTTAAAATCTTTATTCATAATTCAAAATCTCTATTAAAAATATTTTATAAAACTATAAATTTATAATCTCTAAAAATTGTACTTTTAATTTTAAAATAAACTTCTTCTTTAAAATAATTCAAGAAAAATTATTAAAACTACCTATTTCCTAAAATCACTTTAAAATCCCTTTTTAAATCAAATCATTATTTTATAGTATTTAAAATACCAAATATAAGGCCCATTGCTACTAAAGAACTAATTAAGCGAAATCATATCCATGTCATCAAATATAGCATCCAACATATCAGATATCAAATTATATAAAAAAATAAATCAACAGTGTGAGGAATCCTGTTGGATCCCTCCAACCTGTCCCCCTACATCACATATAGTATATAACCATAAAAATATAAACCAACCACTTTGAGGAGGGACCATATGCAAAGGGTCATATGCTCTTATACGGGAAAGTAATAGGGTCTCATCCGCTCCAGGGGCGGAAATATATCCAAATCAACAATATAAGCTAGTAAATCATCCAAACAGTTAATGACAATCAACAATATCTAAGAAGTAAATTTATTAACTATATAATATTTTTGATTAACCAAAAAGGCGAGATTAACTCATATTGACCAGAAGTCGCCAAAGCACTCCAGTTAGAATTAAAATTGAATAGCGGTTCAATTTTAATCAAAATTTCTACTAGCTCCGAATCCATCCAATCCAAGTCCATAGCCAAGCATTCGTATCGACGATCGCAATGCAACTCATCGCATTCAATTTGGACCTCGTAGAAAAAATTTATATCATTTATAAGTTTAACAATTATTAAATAAAATTTTAACCCACTAATTACTTTTAATTTTAAACTAATTACATTCAAACCTTCTCCTTCCCTCTTTCACGCTTTCAAGCAACAATATCTCGACCGCATTCATCTCAAAATCGATGCCGCCTCACGCCTCCTACTGCCGCTGTGCCTCGCTGATAACAGCCTCAAGCCAAGACGCTTCGAACGCCACTAGCGCGGCCTCCCGTCGAGCTGCCAATCACCTCCACGAACCCAAAAACGCTGCAATGGTCGTGCACGTTTCCCCGTCACCTAACTCCGATCTAGGTTGATCCCACCATCCACCCTCTTCCCTATTTCATGTCACCCATTTCTCTAGTTGAGATCGAGGCTTGCAAACCCCTCTATTGGCCGTAGTTGATAATGATCGTTGAACGCATGGCTTTAAATTTGTAAAACAAACGAACAATAATTTTCTAGTAATCGCGATTAAATAGGAGGGAGGAGTATGGGCATGAACGTGTAGAGGTATGGTAAAGTATGAGCTTAGTAAGGTGTGTATATATATATTATTTTAATCTAAAATATAAAGTTATAAAATATCCGAAAATATCAAACTCCAAACGAGGCATGCCGCCTGGCATTCCACATGTTATATCCCTATTTCTAACACAATGGAACTAGTATGGAGACTTAATTCAATCATAAGCAGAAGATAGTTTTTCAAGCCCAATTACATTATATAGATTTCAGAAATTAATTTCTATGCATTCTGATCTCACATAACCAATGGAACTGGTTTCGTCCAATTCCAAAATAGTGCCCCGGAAGGCTATTTTACACGTTAATTAAAACAAATTATTATAAAACTCAAATTAGTCACTTCTAAATCTAAGCTAAAAGTTTACTATCTCCATTCTTACTTAAATAAAATTTGGATGAACTTTTGAAATCATTTTCATTCATATTCAATTCAAGATTAAATTATTTAAACAATTCCAAATATTAAATTCATTAATTTAATTATCAAATAAATCATTATATTTTGAAATCCAAGTTATTTAACTTATAAAATTAACTTTTCAATATTTAAAATTAATTAAATATTTCAAACTTAAATGACTGAAATCCTAGGTCGTTACATTCTCCCCTTTAAAAAAATTTTCATCCCCAAAATTAGCAAGTAAGAAAATGCTAAACCATTTAACTTTTAAAACCAATTTGTTAAAATTGATTACAAAATCTCCAAGTATTTAAATTCATTCACCAACACCAACTAATACCATTCCAAGTTACAATACTAAAATAAAATTTTAGTTACCAAAATTTCTTCCAAAATTCTCAAAAAATTTCTACTCCTTAAATTTTCCGAAAATTTCGCAAGTGTATCCTTTGCGTGGCTCGATCGGAAAATTTATAATATATATATATATATAATCTCATATATACATCTCATCTTCAAGGATGAGGCATCCCACAAGGAAAAATATAAAAATACGATATGTAATCCGAGATGTGTACTATAGCAACCCAGGGTTTGGTCCTTTAACTAGGAAATTATATATATTTTATACAGTCAATAATATATTTTATTAATAAATAAACTCATTTGAATTAATTAATAATGAGGGAAAAATCTTTTTCAAATTTGTTTACCAAATTAAATAGTTCGTAGAAAAATAGAAAATGTGACCAAAGAATGTTTTCCGAAATTTTGACCTTTCGACATCGAAAAGTTATCGGAAATGTTGTTCATCTTTGTGCACCATGGGTACACATATATAGTAGATAATTAACTAAATAATAATACTCTTAGGAATAGACTATCTTATGTTAATTATAATTAACAAGTGATGTGACAATTCGTAACTTTAAAAATAATAAACATTATATATAAATATATATTATTAAGTGTTGTCATATCTTAATATTTTCATAATTAAACATCATTACTCATTATGAGCTTAAGGATTTGACTATAGAAGGAGGGGGGATTTGACAAGAGAGAAGGGTAGGATGGTGATGTGATTTTTCAAATATCATGATATATTATGTTAAATCATTAAAGGATAGTTTAGTAATTTTCTTCAAATCTTTTTGCCTATAAATATACATCCACATGCACATTCTCATTTGCTTTCTCCTCTTCACTGTCTAAAACTTCCTCTAAAAAATATACATGGATTCCATAGTTTGCAAAAGTTAGGAAAAAATCAAGTTTTTCCACTTCAAAACACATTTTCCATAGCTAAAACCCTTCTTTACCACTTTACACGCCCTCCTCCATCAAGCAACTACCCAGATTCCCACCCTACACCCCAGGCTGAGGCAATAGACCATCAGGCCAAGCCCATTAGTAGCCAAAAATCCAAGAAAGCAACTTCCTTTTTGAGCTCTAGGGTCATTAACAAGGTCTAGTGAAAGTTAGAGTTGAATCCATTGAATTTCGGTGAGTAAACTACCTTATTTTGGAAAAGATTTTTACTTTATTATTAAGTCATTATTATAGTGATAACATAGTGTAGAAGTTGAATGGTAACCATGTGGTTTGATTATGATTTGGATGATTTATTATACTTTGATTTGGTTATGAAAATCGATGTTGTATTATAAAGTTGCATGTATATATGGATGTATACGTGCAACCTATGATAGTAATGTGTTGATTGTAAAACATGAGTTATGGTATGGTTTTGGTAAAAAAAGTTAGCTCTTTATGTAATTGCGACGGATTTGAGATCCGGTTGGAATCGAAGTTGTTTTTTCGAAGTTTAAAGTTTTGAAACGGATTAAAATTTGTAACTTTAGTTTCAAATTTTTTTTCTCTTTTAAATTTTCTAAAGAATGTTTCAAACCATGAAAAAAAAAGTAAGTGGTTATGAAGTGGTTCGCTAAGAATATGTTAGAGCAAACTGCGCCCATAGCGATAGTCGCTATGGATGTAGTTCGACGAAATTTGTCGATTTTAGTTTCAAGTAGTTTTAACTTGAAATTGTTTTGTAAAAGTTTTCAAAACAAACTTAAATAGTAATTAAAATGTAATTAATTTTTGTAATTTAATTATAGTTAATTATGTAATTAATTAGTTAAATAAAAAGGTAATTAGCCTTAATTAGTAATTAAGAAGGTAATTCATAATTAATCAACACTTAAGTTAAATTAATGACTATTATTTGATTAATTAAGTCTTAATTGGTATTTAACATGGTTAAGAATTAATTAATGGTTAATAATTATTTAATTAAGTTAATTATTTAATTAATTATTATTTAATTAAGTTATTATTTGATTAATATTTTAATTAATTAAGGTTTAACTAATAATGATTTGATTTAACCTTAATTAAGATGCATTAGGAAGTTAAGTATGGCCTAACTAAGTTCATTAAGTCTAATTAGAGTTTTTTTATGATCTAATCTTGATTTAATTTGGATTAATTAAGATTTAATTAGGGTTTAAATTGATTGATTGATTTATTTATTTATTTAATTAAATCTTTTCCAAATGTGATTTTAAATTAAACCGAATGTGTTTTAAACCAATATTCTTCTCAAGGTGAATTAATTCCAAACCAAATGATCTCTTCTCTGGACCATTAAGTAGCCGAATGAATTAAAGTAGTGATTGAAAACGTTGACTCGTTTATGGAAAGTATGTAACTTGTGTTTAGCACGAATGTTGGATATCGGAATTGTGATAAACGTAAGGAGGTTAATTTCGGTTAGTGGGTCATGATAACTTAAGTAAGGAAAGTGTTTCCATATGTTGATCTCCCACCTGATAGTGATGTTGTTCACTATCAATAACTTAACCCTTTAAAATTATCGAATGTTGGTTTGAAGAGACCGTGATCCGATGACGAGTTGTTATCCGAAAATCAATTTAAAACAACGCAAACGTTCGAATTGGAAGTATTGAAGTCATGATCAAGATTCAAGACTTGAAGTGCAAGGGCTATTTGCTTCTAACCACTTAAAACTAACGTAAATGTTCGAATTAGAAGTATTGAAGTCATGATCAAGATTCAAGACTTGAAGTGCAAGGGCTATTTGCTTCTAACCCTGAGGGTGATTCCAAAACGGGTGTAGTAGAAATAGTACCTTCGCTTCGTTCATCTTCTGAACGACTTGTATGGACGAATGCTGACATTGTGCCAACATTGGAAGGCAATGTTAGCATTCCAAGAGGGAAGTGCTATTAAAAGGTAAAACATGGCCTCAAGTGTAACGATCTCAGATTTTATATAAATTTAACTTGATAATTAATTGAATTTTTGAATAAAATCTGTAAAATTAATTGATAAATTGATGCGAGTTTCGCCGAATTCAAATAAATTATGTATAAATCATTTAAAATATTGTATATATATGTGAATGTATATATATATATATATGTATTTGGGCATATATGAGTAAATTTGAAATTATAAATATATATATATACACATATTTGATTTGAATTGAATTTAAATCATAAATAAATGGTTTAAAAATAAAAATACATAAATAAATTATAACAACATATTAAAAAATAGAAAATTATTTATATTATAAAATAATAAGATTAAAGAAAAATAAAATACACTTAAATATGAAAATAAATATATGTATACACTTGGAAAAAATAAATGAAACAAAGGTATAAACATTCAAACAAGAAAGAGAACAAATACATATGAAAATGAATGAAACCAGACTTGAAAAACAAAATATATATAAGTGTGAAAGCTTGCATAGGAAGCCACAACTATCTCATATATTTGTACAACCGAGAGAAAGAAAAGTTATAAATAAAAATTTATATGGTACAAGATAATTAATGCAAGAAATCTTTATCCCCCAAAACAACATATCAGCCAACGTACAAGAGAAAAAAATCACTGACTATTGTACAAAAAAAATATCACTTTGTATTGTACAAACAAATTATCACCCTGTAACACTTCATTTCCTATATACATTAACAAACTTCTCATTCCAGATTTCATTCACCATTATAAACTGAGTAAAAGAAAAAAAAACTGAAGTGAATATCATCTTACAATCAAACCAAGTATCAACTTAAACTTCAGATTAAAACATCAAAACAAATTTATACAAGCCTGAATCAAGAAGAAGACTTCCAGTATCAAGTTCAAAACCAGATTTTCAACTTTCAAATTCAAAAAGGTTTCAACCTTCAACTTGAAACTTCTGGAAATCAGAATGTTTAAGGTGAGTAACAGCCAACAAATTTTAAACTTAAGTGTATATCTTTAAATTGCTCTGTATACATGCATATGCCAGTGTTTCTTTTCCTCTTTGTTACTTCACAGGGTATAGCACAACATCAAAATCCAAATTCTTCTTTCCTAATCAATATTAGGCTTTGATTTTAAAATAAATTAGTTGTATTTAAGTATGGATGATAACTTAAAAATATTTTCATGAGATAAAAAATGTGTATAGGATGAAAAATCAAGTTTTTACAGTCAAACTTTAAACTCTGGAAATTTCGAGTCTAAAACATCGATTCCGATACATAACTCGAATTCTCGTAGAAAAATAGGATCTTTAAGCCTTGTTTGATGATTTTTAAGCAACTGGTTTAAAAGCAATTTATTTTTGTTCGAAAATACGATTTTGATCAATTTCTGGTGATCGATCGAGTCGTTTTAGTCAGGGCTTTGGCCGGAGATGGAGGAGCCTATGAGGATGCCTGGAAAAATAGGCGGAGGTGGCTACGGCCACGGTGGCGACAGCGGCATGCGTTTTTAGTAGGTAAACCTAGTTTTTATAGTGGTTGAATTTTCAATTACTGCGACTTCCATAGTGCATCGAGTTGCACGCGACTTTGGGAGATGGAAGAGGAAGCGTAGGCGAGCGTGTGGACGGAGTCGCTGATATTCTGATGGTCGGAGCTTGGAGAATGAGGCGTTGACAGGTTTGAGTCTGGGTGTAGTTTTGTTCCCATGTTTCGATTTTTTGCTCGATTTCAAATTCGAGATGAAACCGTGGTTCTGGGTGATCGTTCGTGACGAGATGGTAGTCGTCGACGTGTGGGTGGTCTTGGCGATGGCCGGAGGGTGTTGGATTATCGGTGCATGAGCACTTTGTGCCTGAGATCTGGGTGTTGTTGGCCTGGGAAGAGCAGAGGAAATTTTCACGTGATTAACTCGAGTAATTCGAGTGGTTTACTCGAAGCAAGAGCGTGGAGTCTCGGGTCAACCTGAACCTGTTTTCTAAATTTAAAACTAAATTTAAATTTATCAAGCAAGGTTTAAAACTGGGTTTAAATCAAAATGTAAACATAAATTTAAGTTTGAATTGGGATTTAGTTTGGAGATAAAGTTTTGAATTTGAATTGTTTTTAATAACTTAAAAGCAATTAAATATATTAGAGAAGTTTGAATTTAACATAGATTTGACATTGTAAATGAAAATCTAAACATGTTGAAATTAAAGAGTTTAAACTTGGATTTCATTCTAAATCTAATTTCAAAATTTTGAAATTTAATTAAGTTTTAGAACTTAAGTGTTTAAAACTTCCTTCATAATAAAACATCACTTTAACATGTAAATTTAAAAATGTAAGGGAAAATTGTTTTAAACTTATTTAAAGGAAATTTGAAATCAATATTTTCCTACATATTGTAAATAATAATTCAAGCATTAATTATTCAGAGTAATTAATTGAATTTATTTGATTAGTTCAAATCAAATTTCTTAAGTTAATCTAGAATAATCCCTTGATAATTTTGGAAAATATAATTACTTAGAGAAGTAATTAATAGATAATTACTGAATGTAATTAATTGAATGATGATTTGAAATTTGAGTAAATTATTTGTTAGAAATCAAAGGATTAATTAATGAATGTGATTAATTAAGATTTATTAGATAATTAAAGTTAATTGATTCATTAATTAAGGATGATTAGTTAAAAATTAAAGGTTAACTAATAAATGATGAAAGGGAAATTATTTCAAATAATTTGTAATTAACTTATGATAATTAACCCGGATTAATGATTTTTCATAAGTAATACATCTGATTTAAATTAATCAGTTGATTAATAAGTTTATTTGTGAATGTTTGGGTTTGATTGAATGATTGAATTGTTGATATCCCCTGATCTGTGATGCTTTGTGATATATTCTGATTTGTATGTGATCTGTACTATAGTTTATTTATCTGGGATAAATGTAATATATTATCTGTAATTTATATATCTGTGATCTGTGAATAAAAGATAAGCGTTATAGTTTATACCGCTTATCAACTATATTTCTGTATTCTGATCTGTGATGATTGAATGATGATGCACTACTGTGTGAAACCCCTGGACTACACCATACACACACAAATATGGATTTCATGTGGAAATCAGTTAAGTCGCAGATTTTTGACAATTTTAAAGATTGAATTCTTGAATCCAAAATAGTTTTGGAATTGGAATTGAAAGCTTTGAAAATGAGTTTTTAAAATGAAAGTTATTTTTAAATAACTTAATGAAATTTGAAATTCAAATAATCTGATTTAAATTTGAATTCAATATTTGAAATTGAATTCAATGATTTTGGAACTATGGTCTAAAAGATTGTACAAGTTATAAATGTGTTTATATGGATTTTTAACCATTAAAAGGTGTGTTTTGGAAATCTAAATTTACATCCAAGTTTTATACTTGAATGGTTTTAACCTATGAAATTGTAATTAGAGTTTCCAAACCGAAAACTATTTGTTTCAAATAATAGAAGCTTTCATATAAGGAACGAAATTCCAATTTGTGTAAAAAGAATTTCAAGTTTGAAATGAAAATGGTTTTCCAAGTTATGAATAAATCTTTGTGAAAGATTGTTGAACTTTGTTTTGAAATTGGAAAGGTGTACCTTTTGTATAAAAGGTCAAAATGAAATTATTTTGAAAGCTATCAATTAAATCTTTGATTTAAAGATTTAATGAGTTAATCCAATTAAAATGGAAATTGATTTGGAAATCTATGAATAGATCTTTGTGAAACTGGGTGAACTTTGTTAGATGAATCTTTTTGTAAAAGATTAAAATGGTAATGTGTTTAAACCATTTGAAAGAGAAATTTTGGGTAATACGTGTGACTTAACTGAAATCCCAATATCCATATGTTTGAAAATGTTGCGCTCATTATTCGGTTTAGCCGGGAGAGGACTTTTTGTCATATAACCCATTACGAATAATGATACGTCGTATATGGATTGCATTTGAAGACCGGTGGTGAAGACCGGGTATTTGCGAGAATGATAGGATAACCTATCGATTGTTTCTGCACTGAGTCGTGCCGGTATAGAGATTTCCTAAGTGATGGGAAATCCGATCGGGATTGTGAATACGCGAATTGCAAGGGCTTCTTCGGAAGTGCCTTCGGTTCTGTTCGAACCCGGAACAGACTTGTATGGTTGTATGTCTGACATTACACTTTGAGATATAAAGCTGATTTCTTTCAAATACATTCCTATTGGTGGCGGATAATTTATTCTCTTAGCTTAACACCCTTCTCTGAGACGTACGAGCTCAGAGGTTATGTAGTTGAAGGTTATCAGTGATATACTCCCAATTTGGTAGTGTGGCATGCTGAGTGTTGCTGTGTGTTGATGGTCATTTGCTGATCATTTGTTGATCAAACATGGCTTTGTGAAAAAGCATAGATTTGTGGACGAGACCTCATCGAACCTCATAGACTGGAAATGGTCGAAACAGGAAAGATGCGGCAAGGTTATGAGGGTCGCTCCCTTTAGGGTATGTCATTTCCTTTTGGAAAAAGGTGGTATCACGGTATGGAGCCCAGATATTTACCTATGTGGTTGCTCCAATCTCATTTACTGTGTGATTGTTGCTGTGTGATCGAGGGCCCTCGGATAAAGGTCCCAAAGGACCAGGGGGTGGCATAATCGAGTAGTAGTTACCTAGTGTAAGAGGTAACCCGGCCTTGTGTTGGCAGAGATCCAGGTAGGTTCTCGGGACGTCCCTCCAAAGGCGTACCCATGTGGCAGTAGGAAGTTTCTTAGCCTGACCATTTGTTGGAAATCCAATCAAACAATACGAACCCAATACGATTTTAGTTGTAGAACCTGCCATTTACTTATGGTGATCACCACTGTTTAGATGGTAGCTATAGTAGGCATAGTTCGGAATGGCTTTCTACACTATGCACTAATAATAATAATAATCCAATGATTTTGCATAGTAAGCATTTTTGAATATCATAAGAAGAAATCTCCTCTAATTATGTGTTTGCATTGTGTGTGTGGCAGGAGGTCTTATGGTAGTTTCATTTTCCAAAAGCATTGCGGGTTTCCATGTTTAAAATTCTTTTGTTTAAAGATAAACTGTTTTTGTTGCTCACACCAGTCCCATGACTGACCTAGAGTTTATTGTTCCCTTCCTAAACTCTGGGTGCCCACAATTTTCCACACGGGCAGTCTAGAGTTGGGTTTTTCATATAGTCAGGTTTAGTAGAGCATTTGGAACTAGTTCAGTGTTTGGAGTTCACTCGACGACTACACTTGCTTACCTTTGTTCAACGTGATGGTGGTTCGAGCTGATGTTGGAGTTGTTGGACTCATTCTCTTTTGAGGATCATTTGGAGTTATCACTTCTGTTATTCCGCTGTATCATTATTTATCTATGATATTGTTGTATCATATAGATATCATTATTGTATATCATTTTGGATATTGTATTCATTGGAGTTGTATATGATATCATTGTTGTAACAACCCGCATATTTATCGATTTTATATTTAAATATTTTATTGTTAGTCGGATGTTAGACCGAAAAGCTACTTTTTGCATACGGTCAAATTGGGACTCGAGACCACCCCCATTGAGTTCAAAATGACGTTTGCGATCTTTTTGAGTGTAAACTTCGATATGTTTGGAGATAGTGAATTTTCGTCACTTTTTGTGTTGAGCTTTTGGTTTGGGCTGCACCTCTTCTACCTCAGCCCAACCCCTTCCTTCTCTTCATCACTTCATCAACTTTGAAGCTTTAGCAACAATGGTGGAGGGAGTAGGAAATTAAAATTCCAAGCTCAAATTCTTTAGCAAATTCAACATCTAACTCCAAATTCAAAGTGAAGACATTGATTCAAGCTTGTGGTTGATCTTTGCTTTGCCCCGAGCTTCATCTTCATCAATTTCGTGGAAAAGGTGAGATTTTTGATCTCACATCTTGCCTATATCTATCTTGGACTGTTGGGAATGATCCCCTATTGCATTTGCATCAACATTTGCCTTTGGTTTGGATTGGATTGGCGAAAAACTGCAATTTTCAGCGTTTTGGTGATTTTTCTGGCCTTAAGTCGTTTCTGGCCTTCGCTGAGTCGTCCACGAGTTAAGCCTAAGTCGTGAGTCGTTCACGAGTTAAGGGCTTAAGTCGCGCGCGTTGAAAAGTCACCACCTTTGTATTTCTGTTCGCCTGTGTTGA
The DNA here is from genome assembly GCA_030737815.1 of Allium fistulosum. Lineage (NCBI taxonomy): Eukaryota > Viridiplantae > Streptophyta > Magnoliopsida > Asparagales > Amaryllidaceae > Allium > Allium fistulosum. The sequence continues at coordinate 365,589,238 of CM060906.1, forward strand.
GTCGTTCACGAGTTAAAGGCATAAGTCATTTGCGAGTTAACTCCTCGAGTCGTTCACGAGTTAAAGTGTTAAGTCGTTCAGGGGCTAAAGGCATAAGTCGTTCAGGAGTTAAAGGCCTTAAGTCGTAGGTCGTTTTGCAGTTAGCTCGCTCGCCCTGGCCTTAAGTCGTAGGTCGTCCTCGACCTAACTCCACTAGGTCGTTCCAGCCTTAGCCCGTAGCTCGAATTGGAGCTTAAGTCGTAAGTCGTTCGTTCCACTAAGTCGTTCATGGCTTAGGTCGTTAAGACATTCGTTTGCTAACTCGTTAGGTCGCATGCCCAGTTAAGTCGTATGACCCTAAGTCGTAGGTCGTTTCTGCCTTCGCTAGGTCGTTCGCGAGTTACTGGCTTTGCATACGTCGTTCAGGAGCTAATGGCATAAGTCGTTAAGTCGTTAAAGACTTAGGTCGTATGACCTTATCCCTTAAGTCGTAAGTCTCTTGCCTCCCTTAAGTCCTAGGTCGTATGACTCTTAAGTCCTAGGTCGTTGGCTTTAAATCGTTAAGTCGTAGGTCGCTTCTTCTCTTAAGTCGCTCGGCCATGCCAACTCCGTTAGCTCGCAACTGTTAGGTCGTATGACCTTAAGTCGTAGGTCGTCTCAGACCTAACATTCCCGCTGCTTCTCTTAGGTCGCTTTGACCCTAAGTCGTAGGTCGCTTTACTTCGTTAAGTCGTAGGTTGCTCGACTTTGTTAAGTCGAAGGTCACCACCGACCTTACCCTTAGGTCGAATGACCTGTTATCTGCTAGGTCGTGTGGCATTCCTCTCTTAAGTCGTAAGTCGTTCGCGAGATTAGTACTTGGTCGTTTGACCTGCTCTTCTGCTAGCTCGCGTGGCATTCTCCACTTAGGTCGTATGACCTTATCCCTTAAGTCGTAAGTCGTTCGCGAGTTAGTACTTGGTCGTTTGACCGGTTTGGCTTCTCGAGACAGCTTGCCTTCACTAAGTCGTACTTTGATGGTTTTGGGATTGACTTCTGTGGACTTTACTCACGTCTTCGAACGTGAATTGATTTGTTCTACAATCGTTTTATGACTTGTCACTTTAAAGATATATGAAGGTTTCAATACTAATAGTAAATATCAAAACTCTTTCATCAAAGCGATTTCAACACTATTTTAAATATCTAAAGTTCGTTTTCTCAAACCGATTTTCAATCTACTAGTATATACAAGCCTTTACTTCACTCGAATGAGAAATCGACTTAAACGACTTAGTAAAACGGGTGGTATGAAACGCTTGCGTTCACTTCGTCGGTTAGCTCTTGGACTTGTTCGATTGAACCCTTTTCGTGACAATTCCCTAGTGAAGATTTACAGCTTGTTCGTAAATATTTAAGTTAAGCAAGTGGTTATGGGACATGAAGCTAAACTCATATATTTACTAGCTTGGTGTGATTGACACTTCTCGCTGATCATGATGATCATTTTATGATTTAGACTAGCAATTGTGCGATGTCTCTTTGTCCATATGAAGGACTGTACTTCATTTTATTGAGCTTCGTCTCATTTCTTTGTGGGCTGGCAACCCAAGTACTTTTAATATGTTTCGATTCATCTGATGTACCGTTTGTACTACATCGATGTCTCTGTCTTTCTGATTCATTGGACGTACCGTTTGCACTGCGTCAATGTTTCGATTCATCTGATGTACCGTTTGTACTACATCGATGTCTCTGTCTTTCTGATTCATTGGACGTACCGTTTGCACTGCGTCAATGTTTGATTCATCTGATGTACCGTTTGTACTACATCGATGTCTTGGCTTTCTGATTCATTGGACGTACCGTTTGCACTACGTCAATGTTCTGAATTGTATTGTCTTTCTGATTCATTGGACGTACCGTTTGCACTGCGTCAATGTTCGATTCATCTGATGTACCGTTTGTACTACATCAATGTCTCTGTCTTTCTGATTCATTGGACGTACCGTTTGCACTGCGTCAATGTTTGATTCATCTGATGTACCGTTTGTACTACATCGATGTCTTGGCTTTCTGGTTCATTGGACGTACCGTTTGCACTGCGTCAATGTACCGGCATTCATGCTCCTGTTTGGGATTGGCCATCCTTTATGTGTTTTCTGGATTTCTGATGATGATTTCTGGAATTTTGTGCTTCACCAATTTTCATGATTTTCATTGATATGATATCAGCTTTTGTGCATTGGTGAATTTATGTGTTATTGACTTGTTATGAATACAAGTTTAGGGTATGATGCTCTATTTTATCTTTGAGAAGATTCTTGTGATATTGATTAATCTTTTGTTGATTATCATTTACATACTTATAGTAGTATGTCGCTATGGTTATTACATGTTCATGTCATGCCTTTTACTGTATACCATATCATCTGATATTTATAGTTAGACTGATCCGTTTATTATTTTCTTATAAATAATACTCGGGTCAGACCGAGATGTTACAGGTGCTTCTGCTTGACTTCTCTTCAGGATTATTCTGACTTTTGGCTAACTACTTAGATTAGTAGTTTTTGGATGTACACCTTTGAGATATAGACTCTATGTTGTGTACTTATTCTTTTGTATAGCACGTGATGCTATTCTTTTGTATTATCGTGGATCTTTCTGACCACTACTCTGATGTACACTTTCATGTGTTATATATTTATTCATATCTTCTTCCGCCTTTGTGATATGGATGTCTGTGACTGATTTACGTTATGATTATTTCTATGTTTGTTTTCCGAAGATTATATATAGCCACCGTGTGATAGCTTTGTGTTTGTATCGGTATGTCGGATTTCCTCCTTAAAAGATATGCATCCTATTCTATCTGACGTATCGGTGCTCGCACAAAGAAGTTACATGGATGGTCGCTCCTCAACAGCCTTATTCTCCGCGCTAATTGACAGCACTACACCGTAGTGTTCTTGGTTAGCGTGGGTATAGAGGTGGGGCGTTACAGCTTGGTATCAGAGCCAAACTTCGGAACAATGTAGAATAATCTAGCAAGGATCATTGTCCTAAGTCTTTCTTAGGAATCGTGCCATAGGATTTGATTCGGGTCTTCGTACCATTCTATCCTATTTTCATTTTATGATTCCTTGTTCTATCAATCAAGATTGTTTGATATTCATTCTGAGAATAACATTTTCTTCTTCTTTCTTTCTTAAAGAAGAGAAATGGTTAGATCTGGCCGTCCCAGCGCCGGTCAATCCAGTGCTACTCCTCAGGAGGGAGTATTTATGTCTGCCCAGCAGCTTCTAGATCTTGTTAAGAATGCTCAAGCTATCGGACCCATTTCAGAGCCTACTCATCCTAGATCCGGTTTTGCACGCTTGTGTAGAGATTATACCGATTTGGGTGGAAGGCCATTCCGGGGATCCGAGAGTGTTATTGAAATCCAAGCTTGGCTTAGATCATGCGACCGCATCTTTTCTCGCATGAATCTTGTTGATCTCCACCGAGTCCAAGTGGCTTCTAGCATGCTCCAAGAAAGAGCATTGGATTGGTATGAGCTCCTTATTTCTGAAATTGTTGAAGCGGATCTCACTTGGGAGCAATTCCGGGAGCGATTCGAATTGAAATTTGTGCCGGAGGCTGAAAAAGTAACCTTGGCCCGGCGATTTATCGACCTTGTTCAAGGTGAATCTTCTGTGACGGACTACGTCGCATCTTTCGAATCTCTTTCTAAATACGGGGTTGAATACATTAATACCCCATTGAAGAAAAATCAGAGATTTGTCTATGGCTTGAATAAGAATCTAAAGAAGCCATTACTCCTGAAACTCGAGGTTTCATTTGATCAGCTTATTGATATCGCTCTTCGTCTTGAAGAGGCCGATAGAGAGTGTGATGTTGAAGTTGTGGGTGCTAAACAAAACTTCAACAACAACATGAAAAGGCCTACTAAGTTCAAAGGCCCTAATCCAATTCCCGACAAGAAAGGGAAGCAAGAATCTTCGGTAGCAAAGACTCCTACCTCTAGTCGTGGACGATGCTACAATTGTGGCCTTACGGACCACTATGTAAATGAGTGCCCGAAACCATTTTTCTGTCGTTATTGCAAAGGTTCGGGACATCTTTTATCTTCATGCCCCAAACTTCCGGACAAGAGAGAGGGAAAGCTAAATGTGGTTCAAGTCCCTAGTGACACTTCCCATGGTCAAGGTATCCATTCTATCCTTGATGACATTTATTTCGTGAACATTTTTTATTATTATTATTATTATTATTCGAGTTCTTTTGATATGGGTTTCGTCTCATTATTTTATAACAAAAGAACAGGTTGATTCCTTTTCTTTAGACATTTTTGGGCTTGTTGACTTCTTTGAGGATTGCGAAGCCGGTTGGCGGATCCGCAACACTCAATTTTCTTTTTATTGATGTCGAAATTATTTTATGTGATTTTTCTTTCCGAACCGATTTCTACTTATGCTTCGGAATTGACTTTTGTAAGGACTGGCTTAATTACTGTGAAGCCATATCCTTTGTCCCGTGTGGGATATTCATCTTCGACATTTTCAATCTGTTAAACAGATTTCTGTTTTTCCTCTGAGATTTTGATTCCAATTTGAGGGCATCATTTTATTCTTGTAGTTTGAGAATTTCCGGTATTTTTGAGCGTGTCTTAGGATTATCGCCTAAGAAATCTTTTGAGTGATGTCAAGGTCTTTTTAGTTCGACCTTGCCCTCGATTTTCATTTGCTACGAGTTGCGGGAGTTAGCATTCCCTTTACCGCATTCCGCGCTCAATATGATTCTTATGAATGACTTGTTATGTCATTCAGTTTATCCAGCTTATTTCATCCATTTTATGAATCGAGTATTTTACGATCTCGATGACTCCATTCTTTGATTTTTGATGAAAATAGCAATTTAAAATTTTGCAAATCTTTTTCATAAGATTTATTTATAAGTAAAAATTGGATTTTTATTCTTTAAGCAAACAAAGAATATTCTTAAGAGTTTTTAAGAAACAATCTTGAAGATGATTTTGTGATTGTATTGCCCATTGAGTGCTTTAAGAATTTTGGTCGATGCGCTTGATCAACGTTATCGATAGAAATTTCCTAAACGCTTTGATGAGACAATCAGACACAGTAAAATGTAAATTTCTCTAGAAAGATTATTTGAAAGAATTCTTTTCTGCTACTTTTATTCTTGTGATTCCCGATGGGAACCAAGACTTTATCTTTTGTACCAATGCTAATTGTATTGGTTTGGATGTCGTTCTTTTTCTTTTGCTTCTAAATAGTTATAGCCTATCGAGACTAGGTATGCCACTCATGATCTAGTGCTCGCGGTTATTGTTTTTCCTTTTGAAAATTTGGCATCACTATTTTTGGGTGAGAAATTTGTTCTCTACCTTAATCATAAATCTTTGGAATATTTATTTTCTCATAAGGAACTTAATATTGGCTTGAGTTTCTTGCATCTTATGATTTTGATATTCTTTTTATTCCCAGAAGGGAAATCGTGTTGCCAATGCGTTTACTCATATGCAACAAGTTGTTGATTCTTTGATGATGTCCGAAAGGAATAATCTTTTTATCAAGTTCATCGGACGTTTTGACATACTTCATTTTTATGGAGTTTTATCTCATTTCTTTTATGGACTTGCGTCCGATGTTCTTTTATGGCCTTTGATTCATTGGACGTACCGTTTTTGTACTACGTCGGTGTTCGAAGATGTTCGGGTTTCCAGTTTCTTAGGCGTATCGCTTTTTGTGCTACGCCGTTCCACCAGCTCAATTTTCTGTTATTCATGACGTTTTCCACGTCTTCCAACTATGGAAATGCCTTAGGGATTCTAATTTTATTCTTGAGCCCGGTGTTATTGTGGAAATTGAATTTTCGTCCGTTTGACTTTTGAGCAACATTTTATTCGCATCATTGCTTCGGAGGTTGAGCGTCTTCGAAATAAAGATGTTCTTCTTGTGAAAGTTCTATGGTTCTCAAATCCCAAGGATTGCTCTTGGGAAATCTAGAGAATTCATCGAGCGAACTCGTCCGGGTTTTCTCTTTCATGCTCTTTTTGGTGAACTTCTCATTTCAAATTTTCTTTGGTATTGATATGCTTTTATGGTTGTTACTCTTTTATTTCCATCTTACTTATTGCGAGGACGCAATTTCTTTAAGGAGGGGAGTCTGTAACAACCCGCATATTTATCGATTTTATATTTAAATATTTTATTGTTAGTCGGATGTTAGACCGAAAAGCTACTTTTTGCATACGGTCAAATTGGGACTCGAGACCACCCCCATTGAGTTCAAAATGACGTTTGCGATCTTTTTGAGTGTAAACTTCGATATGTTTGGAGATAGTGAAATTTTCGTCACTTTTTGTGTTGAGCTTTTGGTTTGGGCTGCACCTCTTCTACCTCAGCCCAACCCCTTCCTTCTCTTCATCACTTCATCAACTTTGAAGCTTTAGCAACAATGGTGGAGGGAGTAGGAAATTAAAATTCCAAGCTCAAATTCTTTAGCAAATTCAACATCTAACTCCAAATTCAAAGTGAAGACATTGATTCAAGCTTGTGGTTGATCTTTGCTTTGCCCCGAGCTTCATCTTCATCAATTTCGTGGAAAAGGTGAGATTTTTGATCTCACATCTTGCCTATATCTATCTTGGACTGTTGGGAATGATCCCCTATTGCATTTGCATCAACATTTGCCTTTGGTTTGGATTGGATTGGCGAAAAACTGCAATTTTCAGCGTTTTGGTGATTTTTCTGGCCTTAAGTCGTTTCTGGCCTTCGCTGAGTCGTCCACGAGTTAAGCCTAAGTCGTGAGTCGTTCACGAGTTAAGGGCTTAAGTCGCGCGCGTTGAAAAGTCACCACCTTTGTATTTCTGTTCGCCTGTGTTGAGTCGTTCACGAGTTAAAGGCATAAGTCATTTGCGAGTTAACTCCTCGAGTCGTTCACGAGTTAAAGTGTTAAGTCGTTCAGGGGCTAAAGGCATAAGTCGTTCAGGAGTTAAAGGCCTTAAGTCGTAGGTCGTTTTGCAGTTAGCTCGCTCGCCCTGGCCTTAAGTCGTAGGTCGTCCTCGACCTAACTCCACTAGGTCGTTCCAGCCTTAGCCCGTAGCTCGAATTGGAGCTTAAGTCGTAAGTCGTTCGTTCCACTAAGTCGTTCAAGGCTTAGGTCGTTAAGACATTCGTTTGCTAACTCGTTAGGTCGCATGCCCAGTTAAGTCGTATGACCCTAAGTCGTAGGTCGTTTCTGCCTTCGCTAGGTCGTTCGCGAGTTACTGGCTTTGCATACGTCGTTCAGGAGCTAATGGCATAAGTCGTTAAGTCGTTAAAGACTTAGGTCGTATGACCTTATCCCTTAAGTCGTAAGTCTCTTGCCTCCCTTAAGTCCTAGGTCGTATGACTCTTAAGTCCTAGGTCGTTGGCTTTAAATCGTTAAGTCGTAGGTCGCTGCTTCTCTTAAGTCGCTCGGCCATGCCAACTCCGTTAGCTCGCAACTGTTAGGTCGTATGACCTTAAGTCGTAGGTCGTCTCAGACCTAACATTCCCGCTGCTTCTCTTAGGTCGCTTTGACCCTAAGTCGTAGGTCGCTTTACTTCGTTAAGTCGTAGGTTGCTCGACTTTGTTAAGTCGAAGGTCACCACCGACCTTACCCTTAGGTCGAATGACCTGTTATCTGCTAGGTCGTGTGGCATTCCTCTCTTAAGTCGTAAGTCGTTCGCGAGATTAGTACTTGGTCGTTTGACCTGCTCTTCTGCTAGCTCGCGTGGCATTCTCCACTTAGGTCGTATGACCTTATCCCTTAAGTCGTAAGTCGTTCGCGAGTTAGTACTTGGTCGTTTGACCGGTTTGGCTTCTCGAGACAGCTTGCCTTCACTAAGTCGTACTTTGATGGTTTTGGGATTGACTTCTGTGGACTTTACTCACGTCTTCGAACGTGAATTGATTTGTTCTACAATCGTTTTATGACTTGTCACTTTAAAGATATATGAAGGTTTCAATACTAATAGTAAATATCAAAACTCTTTCATCAAAGCGATTTCAACACTATTTTAAATATCTAAAGTTCGTTTTCTCAAACCGATTTTCAATCTACTAGTATATACAAGCCTTTACTTCACTCGAATGAGAAATCGACTTAAACGACTTAGTAAAACGGGTGGTATGAAACGCTTGCGTTCACTTCGTCGGTTAGCTCTTGGACTTGTTCGATTGAACCCTTTTCGTGACAATTCCCTAGTGAAGATTTACAGCTTGTTCGTAAATATTTAAGTTAAGCAAGTGGTTATGGGACATGAAGCTAAACTCATATATTTACTAGCTTGGTGTGATTGACACTTCTCGCTGATCATGATGATCATTTTATGATTTAGACTAGCAATTGTGCGATGTCTCTTTGTCCATATGAAGGACTGTACTTCATTTTATTGAGCTTCGTCTCATTTCTTTGTGGGCTGGCAACCCAAGTACTTTTAATATGTTTCGATTCATCTGATGTACCGTTTGTACTACATCGATGTCTCTGTCTTTCTGATTCATTGGACGTACCGTTTGCACTGCGTCAATGTTTCGATTCATCTGATGTACCGTTTGTACTACATCGATGTCTCTGTCTTTCTGATTCATTGGACGTACCGTTTGCACTGCGTCAATGTTTGATTCATCTGATGTACCGTTTGTACTACATCGATGTCTTGGCTTTCTGATTCATTGGACGTACCGTTTGCACTACGTCAATGTTCTGAATTGTATTGTCTTTCTGATTCATTGGACGTACCGTTTGCACTGCGTCAATGTTCGATTCATCTGATGTACCGTTTGTACTACATCAATGTCTCTGTCTTTCTGATTCATTGGACGTACCGTTTGCACTGCGTCAATGTTTGATTCATCTGATGTACCGTTTGTACTACATCGATGTCTTGGCTTTCTGGTTCATTGGACATACCGTTTGCACTGCGTCAATGTACCGGCATTCATGCTCCTGTTTGGGATTGGCCATCCTTTATGTGTTTTCTGGATTTCTGATGATGATTTCTGGAATTTTGTGCTTCACCAATTTTCATGATTTTCATTGATATGATATCAGCTTTTGTGCATTGGTGAATTTATGTGTTATTGACTTGTTATGAATACAAGTTTAGGGTATGATGCTCTATTTTATCTTTGAGAAGATTCTTGTGATATTGATTAATCTTTTGTTGATTATCATTTACATACTTATAGTAGTATGTCGCTATGGTTATTACATGTTCATGTCATGCCTTTTACTGTATACCATATCATCTGATATTTATAGTTAGACTGATCCGTTTATTATTTTCTTATAAATAATACTCGGGTCAGACCGAGATGTTACAGGTGCTTCTGCTTGACTTCTCTTCAGGATTATTCTGACTTTTGGCTAACTACTTAGATTAGTAGTTTTTGGATGTACACCTTTGAGATATAGACTCTATGTTGTGTACTTATTCTTTTGTATAGCACGTGATGCTATTCTTTTGTATTATCGTGGATCTTTCTGACCACTACTCTGATGTACACTTTCATGTGTTATATATTTATTCATATCTTCTTCCGCCTTTGTGATATGGATGTCTGTGACTGATTTACGTTATGATTATTTCTATGTTTGTTTTCCGAAGATTATATATAGCCACCGTGTGATAGCTTTGTGTTTGTATCGGTATGTCGGATTTCCTCCTTAAAAGATATGCATCCTATTCTATCTGACGTATCGGTGCTCGCACAAAGAAGTTACATGGATGGTCGCTCCTCAACAGCCTTATTCTCCGCGCTAATTGACAGCACTACACCGTAGTGTTCTTGGTTAGCGTGGGTATAGAGGTGGGGCGTTACAATTGTTTTCTTTCTTCTGCTGTGTTGTTATACTTAATGGTGTTATAAGCTCCGGAGAACCAGATTCGGCGTTTGAATCTACGGCATTTTGAGTACAAGTGAAGTACGGGTCCCGATTTTCGAAGGCCGAGTTCAGGATCTTTACATCAAGCCTCATCAACCGGGAATGATTAAAACAGGGGATATGTAGCAGGGCCATGTGGGTGCACCCATTAGGGTATTGATCATCCTATCTAGAACAAGTCCGCATTCTCATAATTTAGTCCCAGAATGGTTGCTGATCCCAACTAAGGGGATGATCATATACAGTACTATCTAGTAAGGGTTAGGCTAGTTCTGTGTTAGCAGGGGTCATTAGGTACGACCTTGGTACATTTTCTAGAGGTGTACTGTGACGGGCAATACTCCATTAAGTCATTAGTTGGAATCCACTCTCCAGTACAAGCTTTACGGTTTTGATTGTAAACCTGATATGTTGGAATGTGAGATGCAAGCATTTTAGCTATTTCTTCTATTTACTTTAAACCCTTAGACATTATAATAATATCTTCAATTTTGTATAGAAGGTGTTTTAGTTATCGCAACATAAAATCTGTCCATGTTTATGTGCGACATGGTCTTATGAGATACTCTTGTTTCCAAATGAGTTTTCAAATCAATATTATATTGATTGAGTTTACTCACACCAGACCTGTAACGACCCCGAATTTTATATATATTTAAATTAATAATTAATTGTATTTTTGAATAAAAATAGTAAAATAAATTTGATTTAGGTGATGCGAGTTTCCCCGATATCCAAGTATATCTGTATAAATCGTTTAAAAATTTAAATTATTGTATATATGAGAATATATATCTGTATTTGAACATATCTGACTAAATTTGAAAAAATAATATAGATATATATATATTTGATTTGAATTTAAATTGTTTAATTAATTAGTAATTAATATTGATTTAGTTAAGTTATGGATTAAGTGTGAATTATTGGAAATAATGTATTCGAATTAAAAATTGAATTGGAGTTTATAAATAACATAAAGGTATTTGAATTCAATCTTAATCTATGGATTTCAGAAGTTGTGTAAATATAACAAAATTCTATTAATAAGTATTTAAGTTAAATATATACATATAAATATAAGATAAACTATATAAAATATAAAGTAAACAAATTTGTAAAATTATAACAAACAAAATAAAAATAGAACTTTATTTGGTTTCAAAGAAGATAAGGCCAAAGCAAAATAAAAATATATTCAAATATAAGCAAGTGAAGAAGAAAAAAACTGCCAGTAAACGAATAAATATAGATATGTATGTAGTAGCTTACAAATACAAAGCTAGCTAAATAAACAAATGCATAAATAAGAAACAAAACAAAGTAAAAGTGTTCAAACAAATAAAATGCAAGTACAAAAACATATGCAGGTTAGTCAAAGTAAGAAATATAGATATAAGTATGTAAGCTTGTATAGGAAGACAAAGAAAAGTAATACCAAATTATCTCAGCCGTAACAAACAAGTAAACATAGACATATGTGTGCAAGTATGCAAACATATGAAGACACAAAGGACTTGAGCATTTAATGCATGTACAAATGTATTCATTAGCCACCAAAAGAAGAAAGGGAAATCTGATGAATTGTACAACTAGAAACAAAATAAAATATATTTGTACAAGCCTAATTAATATCAGCCACCATTGAATAGAAATACCCTGTACATATCCTTTCTTATATCAGCCTTCTTATCTTTCAATTCATTTTTGTTCCGTTCAAACAAACTAAGAAAGAAGAAAAAATGAAGTGAATGTCATCTGTAAACAAAACAAACAACTGGAAAATGAATTCAACAACTTCAATCTGAAACTAAAGCAAATCAAACCAGAGAATCAGGAAGAAAGGTTTCAACTTTGCAAATCTTCACACTCCTGTTTCAAAAGAAAAAGCAACCCTGTTCTTCTTCAAAACCACTGTGAGTAACATTTTATTTAAAGTTTATAACCTAAGTAAGATGGAGCACGTTCCTCTGTGATGATATATACCTTGTATATATGTATGATTATGCAAACCTGGATATATCTGTTTCCTTGCTCTATTATCTGTTGGCATTTCTTTGAGTAGATGAGTAAACAAACCTTCTTCTCATGATCTATTATTTGTTTGAAGATAAGATGTAAACAAAAGCTGTTTGATTTGCTATAATCTAAGTATTAAAATTTATTTAAGATAGAATTAACTTGTATTTATCTCTGGAAAACAAGAAAACAAAACTCAACCTCAAACAAGTTTAAAAACAAATTTCTTGTTTTAAGTATTCAGGAGTATAGAGTGAAACTACATACTAAAATAGGATTTTTAAAACAAGTTTCATAATTTTTAAGGCTAGGGGTGAAGAGCAGTTGTAGTTTCACTGTTTTTCACATTCTGAGTTGTCGTGGTCGATGTAGTTGACTGGTGATGTCGTGGTTCGGTCTGGAGATAGAGGAGAGACCAGGGGTTTGGCGAAAATTGTCGAGGTGGTCGGCAGGTCAACGCGGTGGCGGTGAGAAGCGTGTAAAGTCTGGTGACCTAATTTTGAGTAACCTTGGATTTTCATCTCGTTCGAAGCCATGGATTGATCGAGCTTTGAGATAATTTGGGAAGTTGAAGCTCAGGTGTGGTCGAAGTCGTAGCCGAAGTAGGGGATTTTCTGGTGGTCAGAGTTTGGAGTACGGCGAGGCTTTCCAGAAATGAGCGATGGGTTCTGTTTTCGTTCCAGGCGGTGATGTACTCGAATTCGATCGAGAAACGGAGAAGATGATCGGAGGCTGGAAATAGGGTGTCGAGGTGGTCACCGTGATGTTGGGATGGTCGTGGTCGACCGGAGGTGGCTGATGGGAGCGTGCACGTGCACAGACGTATAATTTGTGGCTGTGTTCTTTGTTGATGGCAGAGGCGAACTCGAGATTTTCTTGAGTAGACTCGTGATTGTTCGGGTGGATTTGCATTTTTCCTCGAGTAGAATAAGTGTTATCTCAGGTAAGTTCAGTTTTGACCAGTAACCAGGTAACTCGAGATTCTCTCGAGTAAATTTCGTTTTGGCCCGGGAATTTTTATGTTTTTCTCGAAGCAAACTGGGAAACTCGGGTCTAACGTTTTTAGGTTGTAACAGTACCAGATTTTAAACAGTTTTTAAATTGTGGGTTTTAAAATCCTAAACCAAATTAAATTGAGTTTAATTTAAGTGTTTAAGTTCCAGATTTTTGAAGTGAAGAGAAAGTTTATAATTTAAATATTTTAAATAAATTTAAATATTTTGAACCTAAGGTAATTTGATTTAAAATCTCCTCATAACTAAGATTGGCTTTAACTGGAAATTTAATGGTTTTAAAAAAAAAAGGTTAGTTTTAAAGTGATTTAAAGTTAAATTAATGATCGTTTGAACTTGGAGTTTAAAATGAAAGTTCAAAGAAAATTTGAAATAAATGTTTCCAAACATATTTAAGTGAAACTTAAATAAATAAATGAAAAATGGGTTTTCTTTAAGTAATGAAGATTAAGATTTAGATTCATTAACTATTTAAGATAATTAGAATGGTAATTGATAATTTGTAATTATAAGTTTAAATGTATTAATTAAAGTTTAAATTAATAATCACTTGACGATTTGGAAAATAAAATTACTTAGAGAAGTAATGAATAGATAATCATTGAATGTAATTAATTAAATGATAATTTAAAATTTGAGTTAATTATTTGTTAATAAATTAAAGGATTAATTAATGATTGTGATTAATTAAGATTTAATAATTAAAGATCAATTAATTCATTTAATTAAGAATGATTAGTTAATGATTAAGGGTTAACTAATAAATTTTGAAAGAAAGATGTTCAAATAATTTGTAATTAATTAATGATTAATTAACCCGGATTAGAAATTCATAAGTAATTAATCTAATTTGAATAAATCAGATAATTTACTGACCTTACTTATGAATATTTGGATTTGATTGGATGATTGAATTGTTTGATATTTCCTGATCTGTGATGCTTTGTGATATATTCTGATTGGTGCGTAACCTTTACTGCAGTTTATTTATCTGAAATTTTTATATATCTGTGATCTGTGCATGAACGATAAGCGTTATAGTTTATACCGCTTATCAACTATATCCTGTGTTTTGATCTGTGATGATTCATTGTGTTGCACTATTGTGTGTGAAACCCCTGGACTACACTTTTACACACACAAATATGGGTTTCACGTGGAAATCGGTTAAGTCACAGATAATTTAAATTTGATGTTTTTAAAATTGAAATTTTAATTTCAATCGATTTTGAAATTGGAAATTTAGGTTTAAAGTGAAAAGCTTTTGAAATGGAATTTCAAAGATAAAAGTTATTTTGAATAACTTAATCGAGTTTTGAAATTTAAATAATTTGATTTAAATTTGAATTCATGTTTGAAATTGAATCCTATGATTTGAAACTAGGGATTAAAAATGTTATAAATGTGTTTATATGAAGTTAAACCATTTTAAAAGTAAAATTTTGAGAATTTGGATTTAACCCAAGAACCTTAACTCGTATAAATGAATCAGATTTCCAAAATAAAAACTGTTTGTTTTAAAGGAATAAAAGCTTTCAGATAAGAAATGAAATTCCAGTTTAATTAAAGGAATTTCAAGACTGAATTGAAAAATGGTTTTCCAAGTTATGAATGAATTCTTTTTGAAAGCTATGAATTAAATCTGTTTATTTTTAACAGATTTAAAATGATGAATTGTTTAACCATTTGAAATGAAATTGTTTTGAAAACTATAAGTTAAATCTTTGATTTAAAGATTTAACGAGTTAATCAAATTGAAATGGGAATTAATTTGGAAAATCTGTGATTAAATCTTTTATTTAAAAGATTAAAGTGTGGAAATTGTTTTAAACCGTTGAAGGTTGTTAAAATGAATCTTTTTGTTTAAAAGATTTGAAATGGTAATTTGTTAAACCATTTGAAAAGAAAGTTTGGGTTTAAGTCGTGACTTAATTGAAATCCCAATATCCATATATTGTTAAATATTGCGCTCATTATTCGGTTTAGCCGGGAGAGGACCTTTGTGTCACATAACCCATTCCGAATAAGTGATTCGACGTTATGGATAGCATTTGAAGACCGGTGTTGAAGACCGAATATTTTTCGAAAATGAAAGGACAACCTGTCGAATGTCTCTGCACCGAGTTGCTCCGGTATAGAGATTTATATCACTCTTTTGTGATGGGAAGTCTGGACGTGATTGGAAATTATTCGGATGTGCAAGGGCTTCGTGAGAAGTGCCTTCGGTTCTGTTCGATCCCGGAACAGACTTGTATGGTTACATGTCTGACATTACACTTTGTGATATAAAGCCGATTTCTTTCAAATACATTTCTGTTTGGTGGCGGAGAATTTATTCTCTTAGCTTAACACCCTTCTCTGAGACGTACGAGCTTAGAGGTTATGTAGTTGAAATTTATCAGCGATATATCCCAATTTGGTAATGTGACATGCTGAGTGTTGCTGTGTGATGATCAGTGTTTGATCATTTGTGATATGATCATTTGTTTGATCATTTATCTTTGTGATCATAGGTTGATCATCTGTTGACCCAAAGCGTGGCTTTTTGAAAAAGCGTAGCTTTGTGGACGAGACTTCGTCAGAGCCTCACAACCCGGAAATGGTCGAAACGGGAATGTTGCGGCAAGGTTATGAGGGTCGCGCCCTTTAGGGTATGTCATTTCCTTTTGGAAAGGGGTGGTGTCATGGTATGGAGCCCAGATACTTACTCATGTGGATATACTTTCTTTATGATTTGTGATGTTGGTTACCAAGCGCTCGGATAAAGGTCCCAAAGGACCGGGGGGTGGCATATTCGTGAGTTACTTGTTACAGGGGTAACCCGGCCTTGTTGGCAGAGAGCAGTTTTTCTCTCGGGGCGTCCCGCCAGAGGCGTTCCCATGCGGCGGAAGGAAGTTCCTTAGCCTGACCATTTGTTGGAAATCCATTCTTCCAATACGAACTTTGTATGGTTTTAGTTGTAGAACCTGCCATTTACGTACGGTGGTCACCACTGTTTAGATGGTAGCTATAGTAGGCATACGATACTGGTCGTATGTTGGCTAAGATTAATATTATACTTTTGAAATGTTTTCTTCACTATGCACTAGTAATAATATTCAATGATTTGTTTTGCGTAGTAAGCATCTTTGACTATCATAAGGAGAAATCTCCTCCAATTCTGCGTTTGCATTGTGTGTGTGGCGGGAGGCCTTATGGTAGTTTCATTTTCTAAAAGCATTGCGGATTTCAATGTTTAAATCCTTTTGTTGTTGTTTAAAAATAAACTGTTTTTGTTGCTCACACCAGTCCCATGACTGATCCGGAGTTTATTGTTCCCTTCCTAAACTCTGGGTGCCCACTATTTTCCACACGGGCAGTCTAGAGTTGGGTTTCTCAGACATTCAGGTTTAGTAGATTATCTGGAGCTAGTTCAGTATTTGGAGTTCAGGACTGCACTTGCTTCTCTTGGTGGTTCGAGCTGATGTTGGAGTTGTTGGAGTCATTCTCTGACTGATCATTTGGAGTTATCACTTCTGTTATTTCCGCTGTATCTTTATTATCTCTGATATTGTTGTATCATATTGATATCATTGTTGTATACCATATTGGATATTGTATTCATCGGATTGTATATGATATCATCTATTCTTTTTATTTTGCTGTGTTATTTACTTAATGTTGTTATAAGCTCCGGAGAACCAGATTCGACGTTTGAATCTACGGCATTTTGAGTACAAGTGAAGTACGGATGCCGATTTTCGAAGGTCGACTTTTGGGTCTTTTACAAGACCCATGTCTGACCCGGAGTTTATTTTCTTTTCCCTAAACTCTTAGGTACTCAATTTTTATGAATAGTTAAGTGATCCAGGTTTCTCTCGAAAGCATGATGGAGGAGCTGGAGAAGGTGGCTTCATGGATAATTATTAATATTATTAAATTTTCCGTTGTGTATATATGTATGTATGACCTATGTCTTTTGTGGATGAGCAGTTGTAATTATCCTAGTTAGAACTTATATCATTGAACTCTGATGTAATATTTTGGCTTGACTATGTAATATACTATATTATCTATTATATGTTGTTCCATGCATGGTAAGATTTTGTGTTTGATTAGTCTTTCTCTTATCATTCTTATTTCTTCAACCTATAACGATTCGTCATTCGATTTGGAAAAGCTGGAAAGCTGGCATCGAGATACATTGGACCATTCAAGATCATAGAAAGGATTGGACCACTCGCTTACAGAGTTGAGTTGCCCGAAAAATTGTCAGGAGTTCACATTGTGTTCCATGTATCCCATTTGAGGAAAAGCGTGCATGATCCATCTTCAGTGGTGGAAATGTCAGTTCAGGATGGCTTGGAAATAGAACTGAACCTGACAATAGTTAGGCATCCAGTTAGTATTATGGATCAAGATGAGAAGAAATTGCACAACAAAGTGATGTGACTGGTTAAGATTCAGTGGAGCGATGATCCCAAAGATTGCACTTGGGAAACTGTGGATCACGTAAAGGAAGCTTATCCTAGATGGATGTTAGGATATTTGTTGTGTATGTGTCATGGATGTATTGTTGTTTTGGATGCTTGTATACCTTTTGTACGAATTTTATGGTATGAAT
Source organism: Allium fistulosum (assembly GCA_030737815.1). Classification (NCBI taxonomy): domain Eukaryota; kingdom Viridiplantae; phylum Streptophyta; class Magnoliopsida; order Asparagales; family Amaryllidaceae; genus Allium; species Allium fistulosum. Next base: position 365,606,770 of record CM060906.1, read on the forward strand.
ATATGATTCCTTTTGTGTTAACTTTTGTTAGAAATTTCGAGGATGAAATTCTTTTAAGGGTTGTAGAATGTAACGATTCAGGGTTTGGTCGCTTTAACTAGGCAATTACATATATTTTATATAGTCAATAAATAGATATTTATTAATAAATAAACTCAATTTAATTAATTAATAATGAGGGAAAAATCGTTTTCAAAATTTGTTTACCAATTAAATAGTTCATAGAAAAATAGAAAATGTGACCGAAGAACATTTTCCGAAATTTCGACCTTTCGACATCGGAAAGTTGTTGGGAATGTTATTCGTATTTGTGCACCATATGTATACATATATAGTAGATATTTAACTAAATAATAATACACTTAGGAATAGATTGTCTTATGTTAATTATAATTAATAGGTGATGTGATAATTCATAACTTTAAAAATAGTAAACATTATATATAAATATATATTATTAAGTGCTGTCATATCTTAATATTTTCATAATCAGACATCATTACTCATCATGAGCTTAAGATTTCAATAAGGAAGAAGGGGGGATGTGACAAGAGAGAGGGGTAGGAAGGTGATGTGATTTTTTAAATATCATGACATATTATGTTAATTCATTAAAGGTTAATTTAGTAATTTTCTCCAAATCTTTTTGCATATAATTATACATCCACACACACACATTCTTATTTACTTTCTCCTCTTCACTCTCTAAAACTTCTTCTCCAAAATATCTATGGCTTCTATAGTTTACAAAAGTTAGGAAAAAATAAGTTTTTCCACTTCAAAACACATTTTCCTTAGCTAAAACCCTTCTCTATCGCCTTACACACCCTCCTCCATCAAGCAACTACCCACATACCCACCCTAAACCCCAAGCTGAGCCAATAGACCATCAAGCCAAGCCTAATAGTAGCCAAAAATCCAAGAAAGCAACTTCCTTTTCGAGCTTTAGGGTCATTCACAAGGTTTAGTGAAAGTTAGAGTTGAATCAGTGGAATTTCGGTAGGTAAAATACCTTATTTTGGAAAAGATATTTACTTTATTATTAAGTCATTATTATAGTGATAATATAGTGTAGAAGTTGAATGCAACCATTTGGTTTGATTATATTTGGATGATTTATTATAGCTTGATTTGGTTATGGAAATCGATGTTGTATTATAAAGTTAGTAAGCATGTATATATGGATGTATACTTGCAACCTATGATGAAGATGGTTTGTGTTATTCATGTGTTGATTGTAAAACATGATAGTGAGTAACATGTGTTTAGCACGAATGGTGGATATCAGAATTATGATAAATATAAGGAGGTTAATTTCGATAAGCGGGTCATGATAACTTAAGTATGGAATGTGTTTCAATATGTTAATCTCCCACGTGATAGTGAAGTTGTTTGCTATCAATAACTTGACCCTTTAAATTATCGAATATTGGTTTAAAGAGACCGGGATTGTATGGGAAGCTGTTATCTGAAAACCACTTCAAACCAACTTAAATGTTTGAATTGGAAGTATTAAAGTCATGATCAAGATTCAAGACTTGAATTGCAAGGGCTATTTGCTTCTAACCCTGAGGGTGATTCCAAAATGGTTGTAGTGGAATTAGTACCTTCGATTCGTTTATCTCCTGACAACTTGTATGGACGAATGCTGACATTGTGTCAAAATTGGAAGGCAATGTTAACATTCTAAGAGGGAAGTGCTATTGAAAGGTAAAACATGGCCTCAAGCCTCATCTACCGGGATTGACTAAAACAAGGGGATATGCAGCAGGGCCATGTGGGTCACACCCATTAGGGTATCGATCATCCCATCTAAAACGAGTCCCTATTCTCATAATTAAGTCCTAGAATAGTTACTGATCCCAACCAAAGGGATGATCATACTCGGTACTATCCAGTAAGGGGTAGGCCAGTCCTGTGTCAGTAGGGGTCGTTAGGTACGACCTTGGTACATTTTCTAGAGTTGTACTGTGACGGGCGGTACCTAGTAGTCCAGTTATTAGTTGGAATCCATTCTCCAATATGATCTTTACGATTTTGATTATAAACCTAATATGTTGGAACGTGAGATGCAAGCATTTCAGCTATGGTGTCTATTTACTTTAAACCCATAGACATTATAATAATATCATCGATTTTATATAGAGGTGTTTTAGTTATCATAAGGTAAAACCCATCCGTGTTTATGTGAAACGTAGTCTTACAAGATACTCTTGTTTCCAAAAGAGTTTTCAAATCAATATTCTATTGTTTGAGTTTACTTACACCAGACCCATGTCTGACCCAGAGTTTATTTTCTTTTCCCTAAACTCTTGGGTACTCAATTTTTATGAATAGTCAAGTGATCCAGGTTTCTCTTGAAAGCAAGATGGAGGAGCTGGAGCAAGTGGCTTCATGGATAGTTATTAATATTATTAAGTATTCTGCTATGTATGTATGTATGTATGTATGACCTATGCCTGTTCTGGAAAAGCATTTGTAATTGCCCTTGTCTAGAACTTGTATCATTGAACTCTAATGTAATATTTTGGCTTGACTATGTAATATACTATATTATCTATTATATATTGTTCCATGCATGGTAAGATTCTGTGTTTGATTAGTCTTTCTCTTATCTTTCTTATTTCTTCAACCCATAATGATTCGTCTTTCGAATGCAAGAAAGGTGGTTCGTTACATGTACCTTATTTTAGTATTAGCAAGCATATATAACTAATATAATGCGAAAGCGAGCTCTAAATGCGAAGTGTACGCCATCTGCACCTACTAATCCCTCAAAAACTAATGAGAACAAGTATATATAAAGTAATATCAACATAAAACATGTACTCATACAATAACTATATGCAAATGTAACAAACGCAGCAAGAGAAACCATCAACAAATAATATCCATCGAATTAATTTATAACCATATCCATTTGCATTTTCCAATGTCAACCTTATATTTATACACTTTTATTACTTATTAACATTCTATTGCTTAATTTTCAATTTATTTACATTCAATTGATTTACCTTCAATTGATTTACATTCAATTTCATTTACATTCCATTATTAACATTCACTTTACTTATATTCACTTTATATTCAATTTATGTTTAACAACCTTTCATTGCATACTATATTCGTTTATGAATCATTTCATAAAATCGTTACATTTTAACTTTTTCTAAGTTAAATTTTATTTCATTATCACTTAGTATATTTCTTTCAATACTAATATTATTTCTAAACCATCCCATACAACAATTACTTAAGTTTATTATCACTTTATAATTTAAGTTCTTATTCAACTTTATCAACCAACATTCCAAACCATATTCCATTCATTTTACACTAAAGTTGAATTTCATTTTATAACTCAAGTCCATATTCATTTCATTAATTTATTACATTAGTTCATTCATTAATTTATTATGCATTAAATTCAATTTCACTTAATTCCTTTCATTACTCAACTTGAGTTAAATTTCATTTCAAAGATCATCTCACTTATCTTAATTAAATTAAATTTTAATTTCATATCAAAATTTCTGATTTTCATTTCTTAACATTCGTATCCAACAATTTAAATTTTTTTTTACTTATCCTTTTAAAATTCATAAGTTGTAAACTTGTTCCTTATCTATGCTATTTTCAAATTATAAGTTCAAAAACTTATTTTTATATGTTTATCAAATCATACTTTGGATTTTAAAATCAAAACCAGTTTTACTAAAACACAACTTCACTAGTAGCAACCCATCACCTAGAAACTCGAAAATGAATTATGATGATGCTGCAGTCATCGCTAGAATTATTTTCCAGCAAATAAAGTGAGTTCAGTGCTTTCTATTTCTTTTAAATCCCATTTTAAAAATATTTTTAATCAAAATATTTTCAATATAATAATATAATTATTTTTCCAAAACCTTTCGAAAACAATTTCCAAATTAATGGGACTTAAATTCTCAAATTCCTTGTTATTCCTTTCCATTTATAGATCACATTTATAAATCATATTTATATAATCTCACTTCTTAAGTAATATCATTTCACAAATGTTGATTATTTTAATTATAATCAATATCCTATAATTCATATTTATAATTTCACTTTCTTATATAACTTATTTCAAACGTTTATCCTTGTTTAGATTATAATAATAATAACTTTTATTAGAACAACAAATAACAAATGATAATAATCAAATATTATCATTCTCTAACAACCAAACACTCTATATATAACTATAACAATTTCTAAAAAAATTATTCCATTATATATATAATATAATTCTGGTAAAATTATCTCATTTACCAATTCTCAAAACAATACCGTGTCAGTTTTCCTTGTTTAAGTGTTAAGAAACCCCTATCAATATCATGGCATCTCACATACCGATCAAAATTCAAAATCCACTCAACTGATAAATTAACACAATATAAACATTTTTATATCACTAACAAATATGCGCTGCTATATATAATAAACTCAAACTCATAGTAAGGCATCCATTACCTTATCTCTTAATGAGTTGCCCTAACAAAGCCAAGGTTCTCGCTTAACCTTCAGCTCTGATACCAAGTGTAACAATCTAGGCTTTTCAACCATCAATAGTGACGACCAGTAACCTTTTCAACCATCCCAACACTACCGTGGCATACACTGGTACCTCGAATATGCTTTTACAGGCAGCCTTGCGACTGTAAGCACCTAGCAAACCAATTAATCAAGGCCTTATACTGCCTCTCTGGGATGTGTAGAGGTAAGAGTATCTTGCTCACCACCAGACAGAAAGCGAGAACCCCCTATCGCGTTAATCAAACCAATGGAAATAGATCCGATCCCAGTCTCTTTGAAACAACATTCGATAATTTCTGGTAAACTCAAACCTAAATCTTTAGGAAATAAATGGTCAAAGATAAGAGCGGAGATCACCTCTTAATGATTAGTGGATGGATTTCCTTATCTTTTGTCCTAGGAGAATGAAACGAGATTTATACACAAGGTACAACATCATCGGAGATGACTGTGCCATATAACTCAAATGTTTCTTCTAGATATTTCCAAAGTTACATTTTAGGTCCAAATTCGATGGTCAATTATTTAATCATCGAATCAAAAAATAGTCAAATCAAGGATTTAAATTCCATAGGAAACCAACAATGGTTAAGCACACAAGCTACCACTAACTTCCTTTTAATTAATCTTCCATGAGTTAAATCCATTTGGTAAATACTTAAATCAAAATCCTTTTTACAAAGATATATACACACACATATATATATATATATCCATAATTCCCTATATTTCAATACTTTGAAAATATCCATATACCTATCTCAATGGCATAAGAATATTCACTAAACATCGAGAAAGATTTCCTTTTTATATAATTCTAAATCATTTATTAACTTCATTATAAATTTCTAAAACCATTTATAAACTATTTTATAAATCTCAGGAACCATTTATAAAACTCCTCTACACATCCCAAAAATCATTTATGACCCCTTTATAAATCCACAAAACCTTTTATAAACTCCTTTTATAAATCCATAAACCCATTCCTAAAATTATTTTATAAATATCTAACCATTTATACAGCTCTTTTACCCTTTAACTAATCTCACTTTACATTTTCCAAATCATGTTATAAGATTCCTCATATAAAAACCACATCTGTCTATAAACTCTATTTATAAATCTAAGATACAATTTTAAATAAATTCTAATCATTTACTTTAAAACACAATTATATGATAATAAACCTTATAAATAAATAATAATAATTTCAAAACAATTTAAAAATAATAATTAATAATTTCAAAACATTCTTAATAAAATAATAATAATTTATCTTCAACATTATTACAAATACTAATAATTAATTTCCAAACCTTTATTGATAAATAATTATATTTAATTTCAAACCATATTAATATTTTAACAATTAACTTTTCAAAATATAAAATATTTATAACAACTTTAAAACAATGTTAATATAAATAACAACTTTTAAAATACAAATGTATTTCCTTGATAAAAATCCATACTTAAAATTTTCAACATAATCATTCCAATAATTGTAAAACTGTATTTACAAATCTCCATCTATTTTATAAAAACTTCCTTTCATAAAATCCCTTTATTTATGAATCCTATTTATAACTATATTCCTTTATAAATCTCACTTATTTTAAAAAAAGTGGAAATTAGGGAGGCATCCCTATCATACTTTCATATTGTAAAGCGGGTCTCTGTCAAAGTTTCATTGTAAATCCGGTCCCTATTTTCTAGATACAAAGAAAAATTATTGCTGAAATGTCAGCGACTTTTATAAATAAGTGCTGATATTTCAGCAACTTTCCTTGTCAAAGTTTCATTGTAAATCCGGTCCCTATTTTCTAGAAACAAAGAAAAATTATTGCTAAAATGTCAGCAAATTTTATAAATAAGTGCTGATATTTCAGCAACTTTCATACACTGTGTTCACAGTGTACATAAATGTTGCTGAAATGTCAGCAACTTTTATAAATAAGTGCTGATATTTCAGCAACTTTCATAAACTATGTTTATAGTGTACATAAAAGCTGCGGAAATGCCAGCAACTTTTATGAAAAGTTGCATCATGCTTTGCAATAATCGTGAATAAAAAATAGGGACCTAATTTACACTGAAATTTAATGAAGGACTTTTCGTGTATTTTGAACCTTAATAAAGACCTGTGCCAAAACTACCCTTAAAAAAATCTCATTCAAAACATAATTTCAACCCATTTGAAATTATGTTACTTCCATATTTATAAATTTCTTTTATAAATCCCCTTTTTATTTATAAAATATCATTTAACATCTCCCATTTTACCCTCACCTTCAATTTCCAAAATAGAATCAACTATTTTCTAAAACAGCATTCCACATCTAAAAATAAATACACCATTTGGTTCATTCCTCCAATCTATTAAATGATAATAGTTTCTTTTCTTATTTATAAAACACAATTTATAAATTTGTCCATTTATAAGTAAAATACGATTTTACAAATCTTCACCTTATTTGTAAAATGTTACTTTATACATTATCACCTTTACAAATTTCCGTACTTATAAATAATTCTTAATATGTGTATATATTATATATGTGCACTTTATATAAAACGGTTAATAAATATTTATATTAAATATTTCTATCTTCTTTTTAAAATCATATCCTTTATTATAAAATACGGACTTATTTTTAATATTTTTAAAATCTTTATTCACAGTCCAAAATCTCTATTAAAAATATTATATAAAACTATAAATTTATAATCTCTAAAAATTGTACTTTTTATTTTAAAATAAAGTTCTTCTTTAAAATAATTCAAGAAAAATTATTAGAACATACATAATTCCCAAAACCACTTTGAAATCCCTTTTTAAATCAAATCATTATTTTATAGTATTTAAAATACCAAAAATAAGGCCCAATACTACTAAATCACTAATCAAGCAAAAACATATCCATGTCATCAAATATAGCATCTAACATATCATATATCAAATTATATGAAAAATAAAATCAACAGTGTGAGGAATCCTATTGGATCCCTCCAATCTGTCCCCTTGCATCACATATAGTATATAACCATAAAAATATAAGTCATCTGCTTCGAGGCTGGATCGTATGCAAAGGGTCATACGCTCTTACACTATAATGTAATAGGGTCTCATCCGCTCTAAGGGCGGGAATATACCAAATCAGCAATATAAAATAGTAAATCATCCAAACAGTCAATGATAATCAACAGTAAAATATCCACACATTCAAGAAATAATTTTATTGACTACATAATATTTCTGATTAACCAAAAAAGTGAGATTAACTAACATTGATTCCAGAAGTCGCCAAAGTGTTCTGGTTTGAATTAAAATTGAATGTCGTTCAATTTTAACCAAAATTTCTACTAGCTTCGAATCCATTCAATCCAGCTCCATAGCGTAGTATTCGTCGATATGATTGCAATGCAACTCATCGGGTTCAATTTGGACCTCCTAGGAAAATGTTATAGCATTTATAAGTTTAATAATTATTAAATAAAATTTGAATCCACTAATTACTTTTAATTTTAAACTAATTACATTTAAACCTTCTCCTTTCCTCTTTCACGCTTCGAGGCAACAATATCTTGACCGCGTACATCTCAAAATCACCACCGCCTCATGCCTCCTACTATCTTCACGCCTTGCTGTTAATTGCCCCAAGCCAAGACGCTTCGAACGCCACTAGCGCGGCCTCCCCTCGAGCTGCCAATCGCCTCCATGAACCCAAAAACATTGCTTCGGTCGCGCATGTTTCCCCATCGCCTCACTCCGATCTAGGTCGATCCCACCGTCCATCCTCTTCCCTATTTCGTGCCGCCTATTTCTCTAGATGAGATCGAGGCTTGAAAATGCCTCTAGTGACCGTAGTTGATAATGGTCGTTGGATGGAAGGGTTTAAATTTGAAAAACAAACGAAATAAAATTTTCTGGGAACCGTGATTAAATAGGAGGGTGGAGTATGGGTATGAACGTGCATAGATATGGTAAGGTATGGGCTTAGTAAGGTGTATATATTATATATATATTATTTTAATCTAAAATATCAAGCTATAAAACGTCCGAAAATCTTGAACTCCAAATAAGGCGTGCTTCCTAGCGTTTTATATGTTATACCGCTATTTCAAACATAATGCAACTATTATCAATTCCTAATTCAATTATATGCAGAAGATAGCTTTTCAAACCCAATTATATTATATAGATTTCTGAAATTAATTTCTATGCGTTCCAATCTCATATGACCAACGAAATGTCCAATCGTCATGAAATTCGACGGCATATAATAAATCATTATTTCAGATCAAATGGAACTGGTTTCATCCAATTCTGAGGCAGTGCCTCGGAATGCTAATTTATACGTTAATTAAAATGAATTATTATAAAACCCAAATTAATCACTTTTAAATCTAAATTAAAATTTTACTATCTCCATGCTTATTTAATTAAAATTTAAATCAACGTTCAAAATCATTTTCATTCATATTCAATTCAAGATTAAACTATTTAAACAATTCCAAATATTAAATTCACCAATTGAATTATCAAATAAATCGCTATATTTGAAATCCAAGTTGTTTAACTTATAAAATTAACTTTTCAAAATTTAAAATCAATTAAATATTTCAAATGGCTGAAATCCTGGGTCGTTACAGTTTATGATATTATATTGACATTACATGTTCAATGACTAATATCATATACATGTAAATGCATATTATATTTAATGCTTAAAAAGATGTAAAGTTTGTGTGTCCATATAGATAAAATATGTAAATCTATGAAAGGGTTTATATTATTGACCATATTAATAACCTTAAGGTTAATTTAACAATGTCACTATTATCATATATTTTACTACTTAGCAATGGGATTGTTTTCAAAATTACAATACAAACTCAATGATCCGAGTTGCACCCAAAATGGAGCTCATATGAATAGGATAAGGGGTTTGCATGCAATAAGGGTGATTATGCAAACAAAGTAATTGTAGAGTCTAATATATTAAAAAAAACATTACCTCATTTTCTCCTTAGAACATGCCGCATGCACCTAGTATTCACCATCACCTTTTTCAACTCAGGCTATGAAGCACCGTGCCACCACTGTAGATCAATGTAGCATCACTAGCCAAACATATTGCTACATGTCCCATTGATCTTGATATTACCTACCTCTATCTAGGTTTTCGAAAGCAAAACCCTAATTAAGCACTTGAAAGGTTCACGCCTCCGTAAAAGTGCTCCTTCGTAAGCATCGTAAATGATGGTAGCCACAATGTCGCCTTTGATGATGGGTGAACGGGGATCAACCATCCTCCAATGGTGCATGAGATGATGATATGGCGTGTCATAATATGCACAGTATGCATATATATATATATATATATATATAACAAATTTATAAAAATCAATTTTTTTAAACTTAAATTTTCCTTGATAATCTTGTTGATCGATTACATTTTGAACCATCGGCTTCACCTGTTAAAGAACAATTCTCTAACTTTATATTAGAGTTGCATCGTCCACTAAGAAGATATAATATTTTTAAAGGAGAGAGGAAGATTTTGTTTTGTTAAATGAAGGCTTTATAGGTCTATTTACAGCATCAAATGCTAGAAAAATACATTCTTAATATATTTTTACCAGGCATAATTTATTTATTAATTATGTCCATCGATCCAATCAAATATTGAACCCCTTATTACCAATATGACTAGTCCTCTAATTATTAATCAATAATAATATTTTCGACTACCATACAGTATTCATTATTTAATTAATATTATTTTTGGTTTATGTAAATTATTAAATAAATATATAACATTTATATATTTTATTAGTTGATTTTTCAGCCCTCTAATACTATTAATAAAGTAATAAGTAAATTAATATAATAGTTATATTAATTTCTCCTCAATAATTTATAACTTTTATAAACTATTTCATTAAATTATTTATGGTTGAAAACTAAGAGATGCGGTTGTGTGACTCACAAGTGTACACTCAGCCTTTAGCAATATTTAAACAATTTAAATACAAAAGCCTGTAAAGACTTTGCAAAGCACGGTAGTGGACACAAGTTTAGTTGCTTACAGACTATAGAGGTGTAATTTAATTTCTTATCTATTAAAGCAACACTCTTAAGCAAAGTATGTTATTCATGTTTTCTTTTTGTCATCACTATATCACTTAAATATCAAGAGCTCGATCAGTGGTCAAAACTCTAATGATATTTGTATTTAATTATGAAGGCCAACATCAAGGTCCATGGTTCAATCTAATAATAATTATCAATTTACAGATTTACTTTGGCTAAAGACTTTGATTTTAAATTATTTACAAATATGTGATACTAACCTTCTATTTGAAGGGGATGAATACTCCCTTGAATAGTTACTCACTTCAAGTAGTTCAAAATATACCCAGCTATGACCTTAACACGATTATAGTTGTCGTATGATTGATTATAATCAAAGTATAGTTTAGAAACTTAAGATTCATAATATTCTCAAGTCAAAATACTATTGCGCATTATCACATCAGATCTTTTATTTGACTTTTAACTTATGGAAGATTCATTGTTGGTCATTTTGTAATTGTTCTAATCAACTACAAATACTTAACCCCATGGTGCTCCTGATGGTTAATATTCACCGTCCATCAAATATGGATCCTTATATAGACTAGTCTCAATGGGTATATCATTATCCCATTCCAGATACATCTTAACTAGAATCATTTAAGGATAAGTATTCATTTCATATGATTCAATACCCATGATTAAGAACATATTGGTACCTACAATTGATTAAATACTTTTCCCAAGAATCTTCTACTTGTATATATTTATGTACTTAAAATAGTAATTGAATCCCAAGATATAGAATAAAAAATAAAACCAAAAGCTTATTTTATTTTGAACAAGATTCACTGTAGGAGTTAATTCTTATAACCAAATTATATAATTTTCCTTGGGCACATCCTTAACTCTATTAATATCTTACTTACGCTTGGGGTCAATTACGATGTCTCATAATCATACTCTTAATCGAGTTTCTTAATTGAGCTGAGAAAGGACCTTAGTGAGTGGATCTGTAATATCATTATTTTGTATATGTTTCTTCTATCATACTTCTATGTCGCTAATAAATTGTTTTATCATGTGGTATTTATGGACTCTTACTAAGTTGTCAGTTCCCATTGCAATCTATGTTGCAACATAGTTATAACAATACTTTGTTGGATTCTCAATAGCGAGAAACATTCCTATCTTTCTTACAATTTTACGCACATGCACAACTTTCATTATGGCATAATTTAAGGAGATGCACTTAGTCTTTATAGTTGAATCTACCATAATATCTTATTCGAAACATTTTAAACCTAAACCCCTTTGTTAAGGGTAAACATGAATTTAAGATTGAATTACTATATTTGATATCATTATGAAGTTCAAGTTCAGATAATCATTCATAAGGAGTTTGTCATTTTCATTAACAATTCCCTAGTATTTTGTAAATAATCGATAATACATTAACTATCATTCAACGATATTAATCAGATTTGACATTTTCTTACTACACCAAGTGCATAAGCCAATATTAGTCTAGTCATACATAATATACATGATGATTCATATTTCTAATATATATGGAATCCATCTCATACGCTCCATATTAAACATTTTAATATGATATCTATGTACATTGATCGGGGAAATTGCAACATCCTCTTCAACTAAGTATAGGGGTGTCTCTTTTAAATCCTTCATCAAAAATTGAACAACCAAGCTTTAACTGACTTTAGCATGGGTATGTCTTTACGAGTCAGTGCATCTTATTTATGTACACTATTAGAAATGTTTTAGTACCTTCTATTTTTTTTCTTATAGACCCAAGTTTTATCAGAATTTTTGTTGAAATGAAACTTTTTGATTTCTCTATCAATATACTTTCTCAACATTTAAGCTTGTTTAAAATTATATCTTAAAAAGCCCAAAAGCTTTTTTATTGCTCCCACCAACTTTGATATTTTGGTTAAGTAGTGCAAATAGCCTCCTCTAAATCATTATTTAGAAATTCTATTTCAATGTCAATATGCCAAAAGTCATAGTTATATTGTGCTATAATTTGTAAGTACAATCCATATGAATGTAAGCATGTTGATTTGCGAAATTGTTTCACTAATTTCAACATTTGAAATCAATAAGGTCATTTTCCATCTACCCTACTTTATACATTTCCAATTGCATCGATCTTTCTCTCAAAGACCTAAATGTGGATGATAGATCACATCCTTTGGTGTACTTCTTCCAAAATTAAAATTTGTTAGTATACTTAAAATCGATTTTGGATTTAAAGCATCATGTCATTTGAGAGAGGTTACACCCTTCATTGCTTGTTGACAACTGAAGTGATTGTTTTTATGAACAATCCATTTTCTGATAGTGGTAAGAAACTCGTAGTTTCTCTTCGATGTGTAAGATTTACTATTAGCATTCTGATAAGTTGTGTCCTTTTTTAGACGGTTAAATTTGTGTCATCTACATAATCCATTTTCATGTCTGACTCTAGAATCACATCCAAGTCTATCGCACTACAACTAGTTTCTATAGAAAGAAATTCCTTTGATAGGGCGATGGCATGTTTTGGAATAGCATTTGGTTTGCTAGTAAAATGGAGTAGGTCCTCATAATATTTTATGAACTTTAATAGACTTACATAAAATAGACTTAACTTTTAGTTCACAACGAACATTCTCAATGTAGGTCAAAAAATCGTATACGTCACATAATTTAAGATGAGCTTTCTACCAATCTGTTGACGCCAAATATGGCACCAACACCTATCAGATGAAAGCACCAAAATGTAGAGATCTAAATCAAACAAGCAAACATAGCAGGAAAGTAAAAGGAGTTATAGGAATTTTTATAGTAGTTCGACAAATTCTCCAACCTACATCCACTTTAATCTTTGTTATTGGTTGTTTCCCTCTGGATTACAACTAGTTTTATCAGATCAGACAACAATCTAGTGGATCTCAGATTTACGATGAAGTTTCTAGAGTATGTCTGAGGAAGGAAATAAGAGTGAAGAAGATGCAGAGTGTGAATCAGAGTGAAGATGCTCCTTTAGTTGTAGTAGGGCTGGTATTTATAGAGAAACAGTTGCATAGGTTCAGAAGCCCACTTGAATTGAAGTCCATAAACCAGTCCAAGAAGTCACCATTGAGCACATTGGCCCAATTGGCCATAAAACCTCTCGATACTAAGAGGTCCTCTCGGTGCCGAGAGGTTTACTCAGTTGCAAACCCTCAACATTCCATTTCTCTCCTACCTTCAATTCGACACTTTCCACGCTCTTTCCCATAGACTTTGAATTGATTCTGATGATTCTCCCAATAACATTTGAACTATCCTGCTTTCTTTTCTTTATTCTCATCAATTCTGAGAATTTCTCATCTAAACTTTGAGAATAGCACTTGACCATGAGATTTGGAGTAGAGTATGAAGTGTATGGGGTTTATAGTTAAAAGTATGAGGAAAAACCTCTTAGATCGAGAGGAAACCTCTCTTAGTACCGAGAGGAAACCTCTTGGTACCAAGTGGAAACTTTTCGGTATCGACTGGTTTCCTTAGCTCTAAAAGTGATATTTTTTCTTAGGTTCCACCATCTTATCCTTCTAACCATGTTTCTAAGTTCTCGAATCACTTCATCTTTGTTTTGACCTTCTACTTCTTGTTGAAGTCTACTTAGTTAAAAAGCGATTAACACTTGCCCTTCAAAGTATACCTTTCGATGTAAGGTGTTCTTTGCTCAAGAACAAATTTTAGCAATAGTCAATCTTTAATTGTTAAGCTCTTTGGTCATCTGTTGACCTCGATCTTGGTGAATAATCCAGTTCCATTAGATTCTCCTGTAGGCCAAAGGGCGTTCAAGACCTGTTATAGCTTTGGACTCCAATCGCTGCTTAAGTATCAACCATGGATCATGATTAGTTTGTCTCTCATCTAGAGGGATCATTTTGTATACCAAAATTATTTTGTGTTTGCCCTGGATTTATCCATCTCATTCTGATTACAAAGTATCCAAGTCCTTTTATCAAGTCAATATATGTTCCAGGGTTCGATCACTCCAGATCATTTAGTATATGATTTTAGGGTTTGATCTCTTCAGATCGTTTAGCATCCAATCTAGGGTTCAATCTCTCTGAATAATTTATCATCCAATCTAGTGTTCGATCTCTCTAGATCGTTTATCATCCAATCTGGCGTTTGATCTCATTGGGTTGCTTATCATCCAATCAAGGGTTCAATCTCTTTGGATCCTTGCTGAGCCCAATCCGCTTGCTCTCCGATGAGGGGAATAAACGACCAAGCAAGCCCACTCGCTCACTTTCTGGTAAGTGGATTTTTCGTACAAGCCCATCTACTCGTTCTCTGATGAGGGAACTTGCACTTGCACTCACTGCCCCATCTCTTTGGATAGGACTACCACGATCAATATCAGTCATCACGTTCAAGTGGATCTTTTAGAAAATGAAATATTCAAATCAAAGCTAACAAGCAAACAAAAGTCTTAATTATTCACCTCAGACATTAAACTCAGAGCTTGCCTAGAGAACAATCGACATCTCTTATGAATGTAAGGGGTTTGAGATTATTATTGTCTTAATTATTCAAAATGGAAAACAAAGCATGTGAATCGAACCTGACTCATGTCCATCCCAATCATGGGAATACCATCCATGACCCAGATCCCTGGTCGTGTCTCCATGCATTCGCTGTAGATGATGCCTACAACGACAACACCATCGCAGTTTGGTTCCTTATGTACTGTTGCAGTTGGTTACTCCAAACTGGTTCTTCAAACAATCACAAAGGCGGTTGCACCCGTTTGTTTCATGTCCGTATAGCTCATGGAAAATGTAAAACTTTCTAAACTTCCTCTCCCGATCCATGATTTCTCTCTTAGTTGGTCTTCGATAGGGGATATGCTCCCTAGTACTAGGTATATCCTCTCCGATGTCTTAGTTAGCACGGTGTAGGGAGAGAATTTGACTTCCTCCTATGACGTTTTGGTTCACCGTAGTTGTTATCGACCCTTCACTTTCCCCTATCCTTACCATGTCCTACTTCGGACGATCCTCTATCATCCACAGTGTTAATCTTAGTGTTCCCAGCTACATTGTCTTCTTGATGCAAATATCACTCTGCTTTGTGGTAGAACTCCATAAGATTTATTGGTTGGTTCCTTTCCAAAGCAATCATAAAGTCGGTCTTACCTGCAACTCCTAAAAGTGCCTCCATCAGAATCACCGATGGGTCTGGCTCATAAACTACAATAGCTGCCATGTTAAACCTAGTCAAGTAACTTCTCAAGATCTCTCTAGGCCTTTTCTTCATGCTTGATAGTGTCATCGTATTATTTGGTCAGGAGATTTAAACTCTAAATTGTCTTATGAACTTATTCACTAGGTCGGTCCATGTACTTAAGGACCTATTCTCCAGCTGTCTACACCAAATTGCCGCTAAATCTATCAGATATAATAGGAAGCATCGTCCCATGACCTCCTTCGAAGCACCTAGCACTTCCATATATCTAACGTATCTCATTAAATGAACTGTTGGGTCTACCTTTCCATCATGCACTCCTAACATTAGAAGCTTGAAATCAGAGGAATTCCTCACATTTCGGAAGTTAGGAGTAAATGGATTCCTGTTTAAGTCCTCTAAACTCTAGTCTAGAGGCCACCTCTGACTATCTTTCCGGCCATCCGGTTGTTTTCCTCAAACGAAAGTCATTGACCACTAGTTGCATTCTGCCCCCTTCTCTTGTATGGGAACTCCGACACATATTGTGGTTCATACTCCTCTGGTTGCACATCTACATTTTGATCCAAACCTCTAGCTTCATTTTGTTTTCAGTTCCTATAGGGAAGTTTTGGCATACATCCCTCTGGCTATTGCACACTTGCATTCTATCTTGCATTCCTAGCTCCAGCATCGTTCGTCCTTGGCATCCCCAGCTTTCCCTAAACTCAATCCAACATTTCCCCGAGTATATTCCTCTTAGTACCGAGGGGATTGGGGTCGACACCAAGTGGTCTTAGTTGTGGATTCATTATTCCAGTTTGCTTCGCTCCAACTACAGATGTTCCTACGTTTGTTTCTGGTCCATTGTTCTGAATTACAGTAGCTCCAATTATTCCATGTTGTCCCATCCTTTGGAAAATCCTCTAGTATTTCTTATTGTCGAGCCATTAATCCATCTTACATTTCTTTCATCATTCTCTCCATCTTCTCTCTAGTTAGATGGAATGATTAGAATCGAGGACACCTTATGGTTGCCTCCATGCTCTAGCTGACTTTCCCCAATTCTACTTCTGGTGTTACGCCTCTTCGTCTTCTCCAAATTCTAGATCCAAGCTCTAGGTTGCGAAATCTGGTTCTTTCTCAATGAAAGTACCAAAATGTTGATGCCAAAAATGGCACCAACACCCAAATATCATATGAAAGCACTAAAATGTAGAGATCCAAATCAAACAAGCGAAAACAGCGGGAAAGTAAAAGGAGACATAAGAATTTTATAGTGGTTTGGCAAATTTTGCGGCCTACGTCCACTTTAATCTTTGTCATTAGTTGTTTCTCTCTAGATTACAACTAGTTTTATCAGATCTGACCATAATTTAGTGGATCTCAAATTTACAATGGAGTTTCTAGAGTATGTTTATGGAAGGAAATAAGAGTGAATAAGATACAGAGTGTGAATCAAAGTGAAGATCCTCCATTAGTTGCAGTAGGGCTAGTATTTATAGAGAAACAGATGCATAATTTCAAGAGCACGCTTGCATTGAAGTCCAAAGACTAGTCAAAGAAGTCACCATTGAGCACACTGGCCCAATTGGCCATAATAACCTCTCGGTGCCGATAGATTTACTTATTTGCAAACCATCAACTTTCTATTACCTTGCTCTCCTACCTTCAGTTTGATGCTTTCCAAACTCTTTTCTATAGGCTTTGAATTGATTCCACTGATTCTCCCAATAACACTTGAACCATCCTACTTTCTTTGCTTTCTTCTCATCAATTCTAAGAACTGCTTATCTAAACTCTGAGAAAAGCACTTGACCACACGAGGTTGAAATAGAGTATTAAATGCATGGGGTTTATAGTCCAAAAGCATGAGGAAAAACCTCTTGGTATCGATAGGAAACCTCTCGTTACCGACTGGTTTCTTAACTCCAAAGGCGATGGTTTTTCTTGAGTTCTTCCACTATCTTATCCTTTTGATCGTGTTTCCAAGTTCTTGAGTCATTTTGTCTTTATTATGACCTTCTACTTCTGGTTGAAATCTGCTTGGTTAAAAAGCTAGTTAACACAATCCAGATCTTATATGGAATAATGATCTCAGCTTTAGATGAAACCAATTCAATATATGTGCTTACTCTTAAGTATATATCTTCAACAAAGAGGAACTCAACCACTCATTATCAATCGTACGTTGTTCAATAGTGTTCAATTACTTCTGATCAATATATCATTATATATCATAATAAGGAATCACATTGAGAGATAAATGTATTTTCTTTTTGGTACACTTGGAGCTTATAATGAAGATACCCACTTGATCAAGTCGAATTGCCTTTTTTTTACATGTTATATTTTTTTTACATACATTTCATATTCTACAAATTAATCATAAATATCTAATTTGTGTACACATTTTTCATATCTTAGATGATTCATTACTGAATTTAACTCTTTACATGGACTATATACACCAATATATATCAATGCTAATAGTTCATTAACTCTTTTGTCGCACCCACTAAATGGCTGCTTTGCTACTAATCTTGATGGTGTTATTCACAAGCACCATAGTTACAAGAGTAAAGGAAAATTTCTCAAAGATATGGCTTAGTATATATTCCAGAAATGATTGTTAAATATTTTAGATGTTATGTATTTTCTACACCTAACACATCACTATTATTATGAAAACAAATATTATCATAGGAATACTAAAACTAGATTCACTTTATAATGAATATTCATATTAAAAAAGGTAGCATCTATTTTCGATCAAAACTAGTAACTTTATATTATTTCATATATAATATTTGGTATTGTAACACCCTATATTTTCATGACATTATTTAGGATATTTAATTGGTTAAATTAAATTAAATAATGTAGAAATTAATGAGATGAGATTATTTTAGCTAAGGGTAGCCGGGCCATACTAGTGTGTTAACTAATTTAAAATAACCTAAAACAAAGGTGTTAGGAAATGATAAGGGCGATATGGGAAATAGGTGGAGCTTGTACCCTAAACCCTTAGGAGATAGAAACTCACGTTCATTTTCATTTTACTCAAACTAAAAACACTAAGACCGTCCACCATTTTCACTCTTAAAAAGAAGATTAAAGCTAGGATTTAAGAGAAGGAGGATAATCTACTAAATCAAGATCAAATCTTACATCTATAATGTCAAAGCTAAGGTGAATAATTACTACATCCCACTTTCTTTTGGTTTTCGGTTTACGGCTAAAATCCGAAATGTTTTTCCAAGTATATGCCATGTTTTGATGATTAAAGTTACGTATATTTATTGGTTGGTGAAATATGCGTGTTCATACTTGTTTTATGATATGTTGATATGAAAACCTAATTTGATGACATCCAAATGCCTTGAAAAATTAAATATGGGTCAGAAATGATATTTTAGAGATGGGCTTCAATTTTCATAATTTTTCGAATTATGGTGGATTTTATATTAAATTTTCTTTTAAAGGAAATTGTTTACTGGGTTATAAATTATTTTCGGCTGTAATAATAATTATTTGGGGTTGAAATTTTTATATGTTAGATAACATATTGAAATAGATTTTCTAGGATTTTTTTTAGATTTTTCCTAAGCGTTTTGATGAATATATAAAATTATTTAAGGTATGGGACTTAAGTGTTTTATATATTTAATTAAGGAGAAGGGGCATTTTGTAAAACAAAATAATTATTTCAAATTTGAAAATAGTGGCAGTACATTTCTGAAAAGAATTTGTTAACCAATAAAGATTTAACAAACAAAGGTAGGTTAGTTGAAAAGTTATCCTTTTATAGTTAAAAACAAAGAAATCATATTTTTAGCATGTTTCGGCCTATTATAGCAGTAAGCCTTCCGGCCCAGACCTTCCGACCAGTTCGAGAGGTTCTAAGCTTTCAGCAAGGTCAAATCAATGCATATGGTATCAAGTAACTTGGTACGTAATGAATTGGATAAGGTCGAAAGGTCCTTAGCCGAAAGGTTAATGGCCAAAAAGGTTGGGGTATGTTTATTTTATAAACAAAAAGCTTTCACCTGGTTTACTTTTGAATTAGAGCTTTCGACTTGATTGCTTCGACTAGGTCAAAATGTTCAAAAAGAAAGGTTTTAAACCCTTCGATGCAGTCGAAAGGTTTCTGTTGCTTTGTTTTGAAACCTTCCGTCATAGTTGAAAGGTTACTGCCGTTTTATATAAATGTTTTGTTTTGATCCTTCTAACAAAGTCGAAGGGTTTACTTTGATTGATTTTGAAAGGTTTACTTGTTTTGAAAACTAGCCTCTTTCCCATGCTCTCGAAAGGAAGCTTTCGTCTTAGGTGATTTACCCATGTTTTATAAATTGAATTATAACCCAAAGCTTTCGAAAGAGTTGATTTAAAAGATGCTTTAAAGCTATTGAAGCAGAGCTTTCGACTTAGCCGAAAGGTTGTTTCCAATGAAGTCGAAAGGTTTTAAAAGAAGGATTTCCACCTATTTTAAATTGAACCCAGAAGGTTTTCGAAAGGTTTTAGAAAGCTAATGCTTTCGAAAGGTTTTGTTTACTAAATGTTTTAAAAAGGGGTCGAAGGCAAAGCTATCGAAGGGGTCGAAAGGTTTTTGTTTCTGAATGATTTCAAAAGGTTTTAAATGGAAGGGTTTTCAAAAAATTTCCAAGGCAATGAACCAATGTTTTTAAATTAGGATGTCTAAGGTTTTATTGTTTTCGAAAGGTTTGAAGTTCAAAGGGTTCGAAAGGTTTGAGGTTCATTGGTTTCGAAGGGTTGAGTTTCAATGGTTTCGAAAGGTTTTGATTTCTAAGGGTTTTGAGGGTACCAATGAAAGCAATAAATGAATATGACCTAAGTTAGGAATACTAATGGAAATAGGTTAATCATGGGGCTAACATGATACAAACAGATTCATGGGGCTAGCATGAATCAAATGGCAAATTCAAATAGAATCATAGGGCTAACATGATACAAATAGATTCATGGGGCTAGCATGAATCAAATGGAAAATTCAAATAAATTCATTGGGCTAACATGGTATAAATAAACTCATGGGGCAAACATAAGACCATTAAGTTCATGGGGCTTACATGAAATAATTAGATTCATGGGGCTAGCATGAATCAAGTGGCAAAATAATGGGTTCATAGTCATCCTAGGAAAACTATGTGATGTGGAATGGATAGTCTACACCAACTTAAGCAAAATGAATGTGGAATAGGTAGTTCCTCTTTGTTATAATTAAACTTTAATTGGGGATGGGAAAATCCTAATTGTTTTCAAGTATGCATATCACCATAATGTTTTGCAAATATATGTTTAAACCATTGTGGATGCAGGGGCACAGAATATGGTTTTATGAAAGGTTTTGTAGAAGATATATTTTAAAAGGATGTTAGTGCGGGGAAGCCCGTTTCGCTAAGCGGCGTGGTCTCACTTAACATGTTTAACCGGGATGTATAGTATTATTTATACTAGGCTTTATGTCTGACTAGAAGATTTATGTTTTCCCTTTAAACTCTCGGGTGCTCAAAATTTATTTGAGCAGGCTGAGGAATTAAGGTCTTTTTCAGGTTATAGTAGGATGACGAATAAGGCTACCGGAGGTATGTAGGAGTGAAACGGATAGCTATTTAGGATTGTAGTCCTTATTAGGTTTTGTTGTATTTCTGTTGTGATTGTATAAGGTTTATTATGACCATATGACTCTGATCATCCAAGGGGGTATCCTCATATACCACTCTTGGCATAATTTGTAATAATTATATTTTATCTGTGCGTGGAAACGATTTGGGATTATGTGTTGTGAATGTGAAACAATTGGTTTTGAAATGTAATAAAGTAAAAGTTGTTTAGAAATCCGTGTTTTGTTTCATATTTGAGTGCTTCTGATATTAATGATACCATCAACATAGCCGTATTTAGTCATCAGAAGCTAATACAATAGATGAATACAACATCTATAGAGCTTAGTTTTGAGCCTCTAGGTAGAGGATGTTACAGCTTGGTATCGGAGTAACTAAAAATGATTTTTGAAAACATTATCCTTAAAAATTAGGGTTAAGATCGGGGTATGGGAAAACGCTATAGTAACGTACTTGTATTTGCTATATATATAAGTATACGCTATATCTCTAGATTCCTATCTTAGTTAGGCTATTCATCTATATCTCACGAGATTTGAATACAGATATGGAAGGAAGAAGAGACAAAGTTAATATTGGAGGAGAGAGCACCACTAATAATGGAAATTCCTGACCCAATGCTAGAAGAGGTTCAGGTCAGGCATAAGCTGAAACTGCTGGAGCAAGAGTTCCCTAGATGGACGTGGGAGTAATGTATCAGTTCTTTGTAAACATGGTGCATGCTGGAATTGCAGCTAGAGTTGTTGGAGGTAATGCTGCTGAAACTGTTGGTGGAGAAAATCCTATAGTTCCAGTTGGATATAACTATGCTAAGCTGAGTAGAGACTATGTCAGTTTGGGAGGAAAGCTGTTTGCTAGAACGGAAGATGCTGTTGAACTGTGAAAGGATTTTTATAGATCTAGGCTTGAATGATGGAGAGAAGATAAGGCTAGCCTCGAGAAAGTTTCAAGGGTTAGCGTTTCATTGGTGGAACAGTGTGACGGCCGAAGTGCCAGAGGAAGAGTTGACTTGGGCTGAATTCAGGAGGAGGTTAGCAAAGGTTCTTGTCTGAGGTGGTTAAGTCGGTGTTAATGAGGAAGTTTATGGATCTTGTCCAGGGACAGATGTCTGTGGTCGAGTATGCTGCAAGGTTTGATGAGCTATCCCGATATGGTTATGCTTTGGTTGACACGAATGTCAAAAGGAATGAGAGATTCATTAGAGGATTGAGGCTAGAGCTGGGTAGGATGACTATGGCCCATATTCGAGATCCTTCCAACGTGGTAGTGGAAATAGCCATCCACCATGAGGAAATGCTTGTTGTTTAGGCTAGGGAGAAGCCCGTTGAATTCCAGAGTCTTCAAGGGAAGAAGAGGAAGTTTTTCAAGAAGAAGGGCGCTCAGAGATAAGGAGCCACCATGAAAGGGAAGGCGGATATAGTTTGATACAAGTGTAATAAGAAGGGTCACTATGCTAATGAGTGTCGTTCGAGAGATGGAAAGTCAGTTGTAGGGAAGCAGAATGTGAAATGTTATAATTGCAACTAGATGAGGGCATTACAAGAACAAATGTCCTGAAGCCACTAAGGCGGGAAAAGGAAAGGTCTTTGCTTTAGAACCATCATCTTCTAAACCAACTGCTGATGAGAAAGGAAAGTCTATGATGGAAGGTACGCTTTTGATCCATGGCATACCAGTTAGGGTATTGTTTGATACTACAGCATCTCATTCTATTTCTCGATGTTTGGCAGGTTAGCTTTACCTAGAAACCTCATATCTAGTTACTTCCTTAAGGGTTGCAAATCTGATAGGAGGGTATGCAACACTTGGGATGAGGTGTGACCATTTAGAGTTTGATTTGCTAGGTCATACTTTTGAGTGCTATTTTCATGTGTTTGACTTTGAGGGATTTAGGATTATCCTTGGGATGGATTAGTTAAGTAAATATGATGCTAGGATATTTTGCCATGATAGAAAAATATCACTTAGTCACCTAGATTGTAGTGATCAGATAGTTTGTACCATAGAGAACCTTAGTTATAAAATGAATGCTCTGTTGGGTACTATGGAGTTGGAGGATGAGTTGCCTCGAGTCTTTACTATTAGAGAATTTGCTGATGTGTTTGTGCCGGTGACGGGGTTGCCACCGAAACGAGCCACTGAGTTTTGGATAGATTTTGTGCCAGGAGCAGAACTGGTGAGTAGACCACCAAGTAGAATGACTCCCACCGAGATGAGAGAGTTAAAGGTGTATTTTTTGGATTTGGAAGGCAAGAGTTTCATCCGACCAAGTAGTTCGCTATGGGGAGCTGCCGCTGTATTTGCTAAGAAGCCGGATGGATCGTTAAGGCTGTGTATCGATTATCGTAAGTTGAATGAAAAGACGATAAAGAACCGATATCCATTATCGAGAATTGATGATTTGTTCAATCAGTTAAGTGGAGCCAAGGTATTCTCTTAGTAAGATTTGGCGATGGGATTTCATCAGCTTAGAGTGGCAGAGGACATCATTCATTTAACGACGTTTAGGACAAGATATAGATCGTACGAATGGTTAGTTATGTCGTTTGGAGTAACTAATGCACCGGCATTCTATGTGGATCTGATGAATAGGATTTTCCGAGAGCACTTGGTCAGATTTGTGTTGGTCTTCATAGATGACATTTTGGTATACTCTAAGGATGAGAAGAAGCA
Source organism: Allium fistulosum (assembly GCA_030737815.1). Classification (NCBI taxonomy): domain Eukaryota; kingdom Viridiplantae; phylum Streptophyta; class Magnoliopsida; order Asparagales; family Amaryllidaceae; genus Allium; species Allium fistulosum. The sequence continues at coordinate 365,630,968 of CM060906.1, forward strand.
TGAACTTCATCTTAGATTTGTGCTCAAAACGTTGAGGAAGCATCAGTTGAAGGCTAAGTTTTCGAAATGTCATTTTTGGAAGAAGGAAGTGAAGTTCATTGGTCATGTCGTCTCAGAGAAAGGGTTGTCTGTAGATCCGACTAAGATTGAGGCAATGAATAATTAGAAAAGACCCGAGACGGTGACCGCGATAAAGAGCTTTCTTGGATTGGTTGGATATTATTGAAGATTTATCAAGGATTATTCACGAATAGCTGCACCGATGACTAAGCTCACATGAAAAGATGTGAAGTTTATATGGACTGATAAGTGTGAGGAAGCATTCCAGACCTTGAAACACTTATTGACCCATGCACCGGTGTTAGTGGTTCCAGAGGGGAATCAAGATTTTGTTGTTTATACTGATGCGTGTGGAACTGGAATGGGAGCTATGTTGATGCAAAGAGGTAAAGTAATTTCTTATGCTTCTAGACAGCTCAGACCACATAAAGTTAGGTATCCGACGCATGACTTGGAGCTAGCTGCCGTCATATTTTCTTTGAAGGTGTGGAGGCATTATCTTTTGGGAGAGCGATTTGAGATTTATGCCAATCATACGTTGTTGAAGTACTTATTCTCTTAGAAGGAGCTGAACATGAGACAGTAGAGGTGGTTGTAGTTTATTGCTGCTTATGATTTTGGAATTGAATACACACCTGGAAAAGGAAATAAGGTGGTGGATGCACTCAGCCGGAAACATCAGAATGCAGTACTGGCTATGATTGCTGAGTGGAAAGGGTTGGAAGCATTATTAGCTTGTAAGGTGCAGTTTAGATCCGAGGAAGGTTCTAGTACCCGAAGTGCTATATTGTCTTGTTTAGAGGTTAGACCGGTAATGATTGAGAAGATAGCTTCTAAGCAAGAGGAGGATCCAATTTTGGCTGAATCGATCAAAAGGTTGAGGGAAGGAATGGAGAGCGATGACCTAAAGGATTTTAGTCTTGACCAAAATGGGTGGTTGAGAAAGAAAGGAAGGTTGTGCATTCCGAATATAGAAAACATGAGGAAGAAAGTTTTGGGTGAGTGCCATCGTTCGAATTTCACTATCCATCCAAGAGGAATGAAGTTGTATCAGGATATGAAGAGAAGCTTCTTCTAGGAAGGTATGAAACGGGATATGATGTATGTATTAAGCAATGTTTGAATTGCCAACAGGAAAGGCTGAACACCAGAAACCTAGTGGATTGCTTCAACCGTTAGAAGTTCCATTGTGGAAATGGTATTCTATCTCTATGGATTTTATTGATGGGTTGCCAAGATCTAATAGAGGGAATGTAAGTATATGGGTCATAGTAGACGGACTGACTAAAAGTGCCTATTTAGGATGACACCCAATTCGCATTTAAATCCATGATTGAAATATAAACATTCCCACTCTAACCAGTTTGAATATTTAGAAAATAATTTGAACAATTTTAAAATAGTTAAAATAGTTTAGTAGAAAATAGTTTGGGAACTAAAATGGTTTATACAGTAAATAGCTTGGAAAATCAAATTAATTTGAATATTTAAAAAGATAGATTTAAATAGTTTATATCAAAATAATTTATTTGAAAATAGTTTCAAAGTCAAACTAATTTAATTCCAAATTTCCCAATTCAAATCACTTTCAATTTCCATTTTAATCGATTCAATTTCAATTTCAATTCGAATTAACTTTGATTCCAATTTTAATACAAATCAATTTCAATTTCAATTCCGAATTAATCCAGTTTCGATTTCAATTCCAACTAATTTCAATTCTATTCCAATTTGAATTAATTTCATTTCAATTCTCAATTTTAAACCATTTCAATTTATATAAATTCGAGTTCGATTTCAGAATATCAATTTAAATCACTTAAATTAAATTTAACTTCAATATTCTATTTAAGATTCAAAATTTTAAAAATAATTCAATTCCAAGCCCAAATTTCGAAATATCCATTTAAGTTTCGAATACTTGGATTTATTTCAAAGTTCAAGTAAGAGTTCAAATCTTTTTAAAAAAAATCAATTTTCGGAATTCTAATCATATTTCGATTTTAACTTCGAAATCTCAAATTTCATTTTTAAATAATTTCATTTAACAAATTATGATTCCAACATTTTGAGCTCAATTTAGAAAATAATTCGATTTTCATAAATTCGATTTTTACTTCATTAAATTAAACCCATTTAAATAATCTCAAATCAAAAATTTTAAAATCATTAATTTAACCAACCTGGTGTTTGTATATAATTTTCTATCCTATGGCCAAGTGAATCAGTTATTTTTATTTTTATTTCAAGGATGGATAAATAACATTTCAATCCAAAATAAATGTCATAGGTATATATCATTTCAACTTATTTCTTAATATATTCGAAATAATTCAATTTACAGTTTTATATACTATAAATAATATATAGGATGATAACAGGATATATAAAAATAAATAAACATCCAAATTATCCAAAACATCAAGCAATAGCATCCATCACAATCAACATCCAAATCAGCCAGTAATTCACAACAATTTCATAGCTATCAATATTAGGTAATTTACAGGCAATTAAATTACGATTTCAAATTTAACTGTCAATTTTAATACCTACAGTCAATTCATATGTCAATTTCATTTTCAAATAACAGTCAATAAAATTAGAGAACTTCCTAATTCAATTTTAACGAACATAAAAATATTATAATACGTCGTGAGCGTTAAAAACACTCACCTTTTATTTTCTATAGTCACTTCTGCATTCTGGTTTCGATTAAATTCGAATGTGTTCGAATTTAACTAAAAATTATACAAGCTCTAAATTCAGTCAATCCAATTTCTATGCGTCATATTTGTCGATACGAATGCAACACAACAAACCGCATCTCGATTGGACCTAAAACGAACGATATATGAAATTTCTAAGAACTTGAATTTATTAAAACAAATTATATAACTAAAGCTAAATTTAATTACAATACCCACTTAACCCAGCCCAACACGTACGCACCCGACCCATCTTCCTTTCTTCCTCAATTCCAATTGCCTATACATGAAACGAACAACCAAAATCTACCATGCATGGTTTGTAAGTGATACGGAGCTAGGAGCTTCTAATTGACATTCTGACATCACCAACCTTAATCTCTCAATGAACCGCTCCTGCCCATACCCTCAAATCGAAGCTCGAACGCTCCATGGAAGTCGCGACCTGCTGCCCTCAACCTCGACCATACAATGTCGTGATCCACCACTAACGTCCGGACCTCTCCATTTTCTGCGCGGTTCCTCTCCTCTACCACACAAACACGACTCCAATATCCAATTCGATAAATTCGCCCTTAAATCCATAAACGTCGAAACCCTAGTTACAACCACGTTCGACCATCCTTCCAATTCACTGCCGCACTTAACAAAATAATCCCAGATCGAAGCTTATCCGAAAATAAGATTTTTAAAACCGATTTTCAAATTTTTCATGAAGTATAACACTTGATTTTTATTTTTAAAGTTCAATTTTTTTCTTTCTTTTACTCGGCTGTGCTTTGGTTTTAAATAAGAGAAAAAGAAATGTAGATGGTGATTATAGGGTAGCTTGCACAGGAATAGGGTGGCTGTGATGGTAAGTATGTGGGCTGATGTGAGAGAATGTGGGCTGAAGTCAAAATCAAAAATATATATTATTTAAATTTCCATAATTTCCAGTTGTAAATTTTGGATCCTAATCGAGGCATGCCGTCTAGCATTCTTAATGTTATACCCCTATTCCGAACGTAATGGAACAAGTTTCGAGTCCCAATTCGATCGTATGCCAAAGATAGCTTTTTGAACCCAAATATTATATTAAATTTCAAATATTAAATTCAACGCGTTTCTATCCCGTACGACCAAATGATAACTCCAAATACTACAAAATTTGAAATCCGATAATAACACACTATCACAGATCCAATGGAACTGGTTTCGTCGAAATCCAAGACTGTGCCCAGGAAGGCTATTTTTTACTCATTAATTTAAACAAGTTATTTTTAAAATCGAATAAATCGCTTTTAAATTTAATTTAAAATTTTATTTGTCTTCATTCTTATTAATAGAAATTAATAAGCCTTTGAAATTATTTTTATCTAGCTTAAAACTCAAGATTCCACTATTTAACCAAATTTCAATTATTAATTCAGCAATTAAATTATCCAATAAATCGTTATATTTGAAATTCGATTTATTAAATCTATAAAATTAACTTTCAAATATTTAAAATCAATTAAATAAACAATTTCAAATAACCAAAAATTCTAGGTCGTTACAACAACATATTTAGGTTGCAATCAAAACCGTTAAGGTACGTTCACATAATGGATTTTCCATGGAGATCCCTTCGGTCAAGCGAAATCTAATCTCCATGCACAAGGATCAGAAACCACCTTCCGAGTGTCGTATATCTCTAGATAAAATATACCGCACGGTAAACACAAAGGTCCATGGTTGAACATAGTTATAAACCGCATGGTACTAAATATCATCAACTCCCAGAACCAACATCGATAAGTATACTCTCTATATGGAGTTGATGATTCCCTGTCGTGGGTCACCCAAACCCCAGCTTGTGCATCATACTCTATTTTTAGCCATTTTCGATGTCGAAGTTATGTTCGACATTTTTCACACGAGTCTTCATCACTCGACAGAATACGAATCCCCAAATGAATTCCCATATCTCGAATAGATCACGAATTAGTACATGGATTCAAGCATCTTGAACAGATCTCAAATCTCCATGTAGATTCCGTTTCTCAACCGCTTCCAAAACATAGAATCCGTACACTAGTTTTGAAGTGATATTCGATAAGTAAAACACTTACCAATCCCGAACTCCTAAAAACTAATTGACGAATTTTCGGTTAACTCGATTCCGGATCTTTCAGAAGTAAGTGAAAGCTAGAGGTGTTTCGTACCAATACACTTCCCCTGGGACTCTCATTGGTATGAAATCGTAATGCCTTTCAATTACTTCTTAAGTTAATATAAGTTGTTAAATAAGCGACTAATCGATTATCTAGTGAAAACAATTTATTATACAAATCAATATTCGTATACTTAACTTGTTTCTAACATTTCAACTTAACTATTCCTCGCCCAAGAGTGAAGCCAGGTAAGTTAGAGCACCGGTTGCATCAAAGCCATGCCTAGGCACTTCATTCTTGAATCTCACAAATAGATAAGTCTACCTCATCGGCTTTTAGTGTTAAGTATAGTATTAATGATTTCCAAAAAAACAAGTAAGAAACCAACAAGGTTAACACATTTTCGACATTCTAACTTAACTATTCCTCGGTGAAGAGGGAAGTTGGTAGGTTAAAGCTCTATTACTTCATCCCTACTCGACATCAATCTTAACTCTCACAAATAGAGAAGTCTACCTCGCTCGACTTTTAGTGTTAAGCATAGTCGATTACTTTTAAATAAGTAATCGCATAATAAAACCATTTAGGCGCTAGGCAATTCTTACCCCTTTTTGAAAACATTTGTTTATATCTTTAAAATACTTGAAAAATACTTATAATAGATTTTAAAATATTTATCCGAAATATTACTCTAAAATGACGAGTTTATAAAATCTTTAAAACTTGGAAAAACATGTTTTCCTTATAAAACCACTTCTTTAAAAATTTACAACTAACTCTTAAAAATTTGTAAATATCTCAAACCACTTTTGAAATACTTTAATAATAGTTATTAAACACTTGTAAATGAATAAAAAAAATACTTAAATTTAAATATCTTTTCAACCCTTTTAAAATTCAAAAAACAAGTCTAAACGGGGCAGTTTTGCACAAGTGAAGTTTTGGTCGTTTACGAGATGTTACTTAACTTTTTACTCTTCAAACTTTTTATACAGACAAACATATATATAAAACATTATAAATATGGTGAAAAACCCCTAATGATCTCTCTACAAAGTTCCATAGAAATCGCCAAATCATGGCAACTTCGAACTGCATCTACGGCGACTATCATTATAAGTGCAGATTCAAATCCGAGTCTGACCTAAATCAAAGTCCATCTATAACCTATGTGCTTTGTTCCAAGGCCTTGCTATATGTCATACAAATCCATTCAAGTTCATTTAAGTCCATACATATGCCACTTGCGTTTAAAGCAAGAATCAAAACTATTGTTTCAACATATGGCCAAATCAATTCAAACAACTTTAACAAAATCAAACACCAATATATATGCACAATATTTTCAATCCAAGTGATGAGTTAGCTCACCTTTTTATCCAAAAAACAACCAAGATCCAATAATCCAAGTCCAATCCCAACCCGCAACCTCCTTTCCTTCCTTCCCTCCTTCTTGCTTTCACCTTCTTCTTTCCTAAAGAGGAGCAATTGCTCACGGCCTATCATGGAAGGGAGAGGAGCGCTTCACTTTTTCATAATATAACTTGGTAGAACGTGTTGCAATACTGTATTAAGGTTCTAGTCGAAATTTGAGTTGGGTTGGACAAGATTTGCTATAATTCTCTATAGGATTTTAAGTAGAGAGAGAAGAAGACATGAATATTATACTTACTTTAGATTTTGAATTCGTGAATTATAAACAAGGGTGAGTCCCTTCTTTTATAGGCTAAAAATGGTGTTCTTTAAGCTTGCCTTCACCCCTCACCATGCCATGGAAGATTAGCCTCCCATCACTTCTTGTAACAACCCGCATATCTATCGATTCTATATTTAAATATTTTATTTAAATATTTTATCGTTAGTCGGATGTTAGTCCGAAAAGCTACTTTTTGCATACGGTCAAATTAGGACTCGAGACCACCCCCATTGAGTTCAAAATGACGTTTGCGATCTTTTTGAGTGTAAACTTCGATATGTTTGGAGATAGTGAAATTTTCGACATTTTTCCCGCCTTTGACTTTGGTTTGGACTGCACCCCTTTAGTTCAGCCCAACCCTCTTCCTCATTTGTTCAAACACTTCAAGCTTTGTCAAAAATGGTGGTGGGAAAGAGAAATTAAAACTCCCAACTCAAATTCTATTGCAAATCCGAGATTCAACATCAAATTCAAGTAGAAGATTGTGGATTCAAGCTTTGGATTGCTTCTCCTTGCTTTCAATCTTCATCTTCATCAATTTCGTGGAAAAGGTGAGATTTTTGATCTCACATCTTGCCTATATCTATCTTGGACTGTTGGGAATGGTTCCCTATCATTTTAGCATCAGCATTTGCATTTGGTTTGGATTGGATTGATGAAAAACCCAAAATTCTAGTGTTTTTGGTGAAAAACTGCACTTAGGTCGTTTCTGCCTTCGCTAGGTCGTTCGCGAGATAAGCCTAAGTCGTAGGTCGTTCGTGTCGAAAAGCCACAAGGAGCATAAGTCGTTCTGGCCATTTTTAGCTCGTTCGGAGTTAGGTCGCGCGTCCTTAAGTCGTAGGTCGTATTCGCCCTTAAGTCGTAGGTCGTTGCCGACCTATAATCTCCAGGAAAAATGTTAAGTCGTTCAGGAGCTAAAGGCATGAGTCGTTCAGGAGCTAAAGGCATAAGTCGTTCAGGAGCTAATGGCATAAGTCGTTCAGGAGTTAAAGGCCTTAAGTCGTAGGTCGTTTTGCAGTTAGCTCGCTCGCCCTGGCTTAAGTCGTTAAGTCGTTAAAGGCTTAAGTCGTTAAGTCGTTCAAGACTTAGGTCGTATGACCTTATCCCTTAAGTCGTAAGTCGCTTGCCTCCCTTAAGTCGTAAGTCTCTTGCCTCCCTTAAGTCCTAGGTCGTATGACTCTTAAGTCCTAGGTCGTTGGCTTTAAATCGTTAAGTCGTAGGTCGCTGCTTCTCTTAAGTCGCTCGGCCATGCCAACTCTGCTAGCTCGCAACCGTTAGGTCGTATGACCTTAAGTCGTAGGTCGTCTCAGACCTAACATTCCCGCTGCTTCTCTTAGGTCGCTTGACCCTAAGTCGTAGGTCGCTTGACTTCGTTAAGTCGTAGGTTGCTCGACTTTGTTAAGTCGTAGGTCGCCACCGACCTTACCCTTAGGTCGAATGACCTGTTATCTGCTAGGTCGTGTGGCATTCCTCCCTTAAGTCGTAAGTCGTTCGCGAGTTAGTACTTGGTCGTTTGACTCTGCGTAGGCAATCTCTTCTGAAAAACGTTTATCAGAATTTCTACTTTGATGGTTTTGGGATTGACTTCTTTGGACTTTACTCACGTCTTCGAACGTGAATTGATTTGTTCTACCATCGTTTTATGACTTGTCACTTTAAAGATATACGAAGGTTTCAATACTAATAGTAAATATCAAAACTCTTTCATCAAAGCGATTTCAACACTATTTTAAGTATCAAAAGTTCATTTTCTCAAACCGATTTTCAATCTACTAGTATATACAAGCCTTTACTTCACTCGAATGAGAAATCGACTTAAACGACTTAGTAAAACGAGTGGTATGAAACGCTTGCGTTCACTTCGTCGGTTAGCTCTTGGACTTGTTCGATTGAACCCTTTTTGTGACAATTTCCTAGTGAAGATTTACAGCTTGTTCGTAAATATTTAAGTTAAGCAAGTGGTTATGGGACATGAAGCTAAACTCATATATTTACTAGCTTGGTGTGATTGACACTTCCTTATGATCATGACGATCATTTTTGTGATTTAGACTAGCGATTGAGCGATGTCTCTTTGTCTACGTGGGAGACTATACCCCGATTATGTGATGTTTCGCCATCACATTTCCTACGGTCTTCGGGCCATTCCTGTGTGAAAAATTTAATGGATAGCTTCCATGAGATAACTTCTCGTCATGTGTTTACGCGTAGGTGAGTTTTCATGCTCCCATTCATGTGTTAGGCCTCCCCCCTTTTTATGTGTTTTCTGGATTTCTGATGATGATTTCTGGAATTTTATGCTTCACCAATTTTCATGATTTTCATTGATATGATATCAGTTTTTGTGCATTGGTGAATTCATGTGTTATTGACTTGTTATGAATACAAGTTTAGGGTATGAAACCCTACCTTATCTTTGAGAAGATTCTTGTGATATTGATTAATCTTTTGTTGATTATCATTTACATACTTATAGTAGTATGTCGCTATGGTTATTACATGTTCATGTCATGCCTTTTACTGTATACCATATCATCTGATATTTATAGTTAGACTGATCCGTTTATTATTTTCTTATAAATAATACTCGGGTCAGACCGAGATGTTACAGGTGCTTCTGCTTGACTTCTCTTCAGGATTATTCTGACTTTTGGCTAACTACTTAGATTAGTAGTTTTTGGATGTACACCTTTGAGATATAGACTCTATGTTGTGTACTTATTCTTTTGTATAGCACGTGATGCTATTCTTTTGTATTATCGTGGATCTTTTTGACCACTACTCTGATGTACACTTTCATGTGTTATATATTTATTCATATCTTCTTCCGCCTTTGTGATATGGATGTCTGTGACTGATTTATGTTATGATTATTTCTATGTTTGTTTTCCGAAGATTATATATAGCCACCGTGTGATAGCTTTGTGTTTGTACCGGTATGTCGGATTTCCTCCTTAAAAGATATGCACTCTATTCTATCTGACGTATCGGTGCTCGCACAAAGAAGTTACATGGATGGTCGCTCCTCCACAGCCTTATTCTCCGCGCTAATTGACAGCACTACATCGTAGTGTTCTTGGTTAGCTTGGGTATAGAGGTGGGGCGTCACACTTCTCCTTTATGCTAATTACACTTATACTCTTAACGTGATATGTCTCTTATCCTAATAGAAGCTTCTAGAACATTCCATTGCTTTATGAAGAGGAGAGTGTTATTTAGTTCCTAATGTTCTCATTTGATCATTAGAGAAGTGCACAAGAGTTCAAACAACTTATATTGATCGAAAACTTGTTTATCGATAAACCGATTTTCGGTCACATTTTATCGATTTTTCTTCGAAGAATATATTTTTGTAAACAATTTTCAAAAACAAGTTTTTACCATTATTCATTAATTAAATAATGTTAAACAAGTTTATACAATCATATTTATAATACTTAATTATATTTCAAAACGTTTTGATGTTCGAAGACGAAGTGTTTGAATATCTAGGTGGTTATAATACTTAACATTTTATTCATTACCTCCATAAATGTCACTTTTGCCATATTAAATGGTTGTTATCTTAATAAACGTTTTCTAAAGACTCTACCTAGTTATTCAAATTTTACCATTTAACTTCTTCCTTATCTTCCCATAATTACCTTAATGGTCTCACTAATCGATTTAATTTCTTGAAACTCCTCAATTATTACACATTCATTATCTATTGGATTTTGAAGTTACAACATTTTCTTCTACATTTCTACCCCTATTACTTAATATGCTTATAGGGTCCACAATTTTAAGGAAGTCTAGGCCAACAAAGGATTCAAGTACTATTCAGCTTCTGGGTGCTTCCTTATGTTGTGGTCATGCTCCTCTCAGTCCATTCCCTATGATACAATCTTTGATTCGTGGGTAATCGGAGTAGGAATATAAATTTGATTCTCTTTAATTTCCAACTCATAGTTGCTTCGTCCACCCTTTCGAAATATTGTCACAACTACTTTTATGGTCGGAATTTAAAGAGCTAGGAATATATTCAAATAAGTATATATATTTTTACATTAAACCCTTTTCAAAAATATTTTCAAAAATAATAGATATGCCACTCATACGTATACTCTTCCTCGTTGATCGGGTAACCTAAGCTCTGATACCAAATAGAATGTTCACCCTAAAACCGTGGTAGCTAAAAATGGTAATCTCATACACCTTGGTTTTACGGCGAACCTCTCGACTGTCCGGGCCATAACGTCGCCAACCCACTTCGGGATGTGTAGGGATAAGAGAGCCCCTATCACGCAAGCATCAACATGCAACCAGGTCTGGTGAATTAAAACCTTGAGCCTTACCATTTCACTACTTAGATAGTATAATTTATAAAAGAACATGTCTTACGTATTTAAACCATTTAATACTTTGGGAAAGGAGGCATACCCTAAAACAACCACTTAACACCTTCCATTACCGAAGCAGGTTTCCAAATCCCATAACCCACAACCAACATCATAAATGTCTAACAATGCAAATATAGAATGCAAGCCATTTAATACCTTTTAATGGAAAATATGTAGACTCTGACCATTTAAGACCTCAATTAAGGTAGGGCCCCATCATTTAATACCTACTCCCAAGGCAGACTCCACATAGGCATCTATCTAGCTGATGTTGCATAGAAATCTCTTCAGACACTTAATACTTCCCATTGAAGCGGACCTTTCTGAGATATCCTTAACCATGCTTAAACCCTATTCTGACTATTTAATACTCCACTTAGGAAAAAGAAGGGGCCCTTAAATAACCACTTAATACCTTAAAACCCTAAAGCAGGTCTTCGTATTATGACCTGTACCAATGGAGACGTCTCACATTAGTTCGACCACTTGTAGGAACTGGTAGCCAGATTAGCTGGGTAGATTTAACCTACTGAATTGGGACTAACTTCACGTCTTCCGTACTTACTTATCATAGGCAAGTCCTTATGACTTAGTTATATTTGTAATGCTCTTAATATATAATACACATCTCATTGTGTCCACTAATTAGGCTATATAAGAATTCCTTCTTAATTTTCCTTAACAAATCAATTACTTTCCTATAGGGGATTTAATGACACTTATTACCTAATTAACTACGCAATTAATACGTTATAATTGTATGCTATTTACGGTAGTTAATATGTAAATAAATCCACGCTTATTATTTTAAATGCATGCGGAGATTATGCCCTAAATAACGTTAAATTTCAATTCCTTTATAGTAACAATAATTCAAGTCCTTTTTCCATATTGTCAATGGTGTCGTATTTCCAATATCCATAATAAGGGATTTCAACATCCTTAATAAAGGATTCAACATTCATATCCAAAAGTTGTAGTAGACAGACTTGTACATAATAAAAATTTCAACTTAATCTATCACATCAAATAATGGAATAATCTCGAATATAGAAATTGCAGTTCTAGTTTCAATCTCTAATCAACCCTTCTTTTACAAAGGGTTTAGACATTTCCGTTTTATTTTCATAAGGAATAAATGGTGTAAGCCAAATAAATTCATCCTTTATATCTTATTCCTTAATTGAAACTTTATAATCAAATTAGGATTAAAGAAGAGTGGAATAGAAATAGAAATCACCAAAAACTGCAAAAAGTTACGTATTCCAACAGTTTAATGTAAACGGTTCAAAATTCCAACAAGAATTGACATTTTGAATTATAGGAGTTTTGGGGGGTTTTATTTTGTTTTATTTTCTTAAACCCATAACTCTTAAGTTATATTCAAATCTGTAAATACTAATCAATTACTGAAATAAAAATACTAAGATTTCCACTCATAGTTGGTCCTTAGCTTTGCTTCTCTTTGGGTTTATAATGCCTGTTATAATCTCCTTCGTATCTCTTCTTATCGACATATACAATAAGGGATTTGTATATGTATTAGATTCAAAAAGATTGGGGAAGTGGATTGGATATTAAAAATAAACAAAGATAGGTACATGGGATTTCTTATTTGAACCCCTAATGAAGTTTACATAATCTAAGAAGAGATGAGATGACCGAGCTTCCCTAATGTTCCTAAAATATTTGTGAATAAAAGTAAGGGTCTAGGGTCTTATTCATAGATGTTGAAACGTACTAGAACTATAGGATGAAAATAGGTTAAAAATGGATAAATTTGGAACACTCGTTAAGAGGAAAACCCCAGCCTCCATCAACAGGATTGGTCGACCGCCCTATATGCACCAGTCAACTGTTAGCGATCGACCGGTTAGGTTCGGCGGTCGACCCCTCTATTTATTTTGGGAACATAATTATTTTTGTAGTGTTGGTTTTATTTAATTCCTCTATTATACTTTTAACATTAATTTTTAATGTTTAACGATTTCTTAATCCCTAAGTCTAATCTATATAAATTTTCAAATATTAATAAATTTAAATATTTATTTGAATTAAACTTCGAATTAAATTATTCTAAAAAACTTTAAATGTCCATAACTTCTTTGTTTGAGCTCGATTTCAGTATAATATATCTGAAAACAGATTGGAATTTTGCTATGAATGCAATGGTACAACTTCCGTGGCCAAATTCCAACTTTTACAAGATTTTCATTTTTACTCCAGCTTAATTTAATTAATTTATTTATTTCTTACTGATTTTTTAGGATGTTACAAGAAGCTGGATGGCGCTGGACTCCTTTGTTGGGCCTAGGCTACCTTATGATTGTTAATTTTGATAGACTACCGATTGAAGATGTACATTTCATCTAAATAGATGAGAAGTAAGAACCTATATGTTTCAAGCACCCAAAAGCATGATGTGAAAAAGGATTGACCAAGTTCCTGTAGAAGGTGTTAATTAATCACCACAAATGGATATCCTGATTTTATGTATATACTTTTAATAAGAAACGGTTAAGAGTAAAGAAAAAGGAAGGAAAGTCTAAAAGAAAGGACAATTAAAGTTCACTTTTGAGTCCCTCATCTTAAAGAATTTGACAAAATAATTTTAGTAATTCCTTGAAATGTTTTGATTGGTTTTTCAAAGGATTTATTTTGTAAAGTTGTTGTTTTTAAAAAGCAAGGAAGTAGTAAGTAGCTATTTGAGATTTTTTGGTGAAGTTTAAAATCTGTTGGGTTAGAAATTTTCAATTTGAAGGTTTTTCGTAAGGGATTTTTTATTTTTGTAATGAATGGAAAAGAGAGTGTATATTTGGCTCGATGATTTTTCATATTTTTATAAATTTGGAAGTTCCTTTGTAAAATTCTTTCTAAGGGTTGAATAAGTGGAAATAGTATTTGATTGAAATGGGGTAAAGAGAATAGAAGGGTAAGAATGCCTGATAATGAAGATAAGATGAATACTCTCTTATAAGGAAAATATGGAGAAAGATAGCTGAAATAGATTTATACATATCTCCTTTTAAGTTAATAAAGAAAATCCTAATGACTAAAGCAGTAGGCGAATGCACTGCAATAAGTCGATGAAGAAAACAATAAAAGAGGAAAAAAGCTATGTCAGGAGGATCCACTTGAAGGCAATTTAGGTAGGAGAAATTTTTATAGTAGCAATATTATGAAATTTAAATAGGAATGCTATTAGGAATTTATATTCGAATGGTGTTAGTAACCTGGTTAGGAATGATATACGAAACAAGAGGCAAAACGTAGGAAGAATGGATAATTTCCATAAATATGCATAATAATTGTGCATGCCTTTTAGAAGTGCCCCTCACATGCTATTAGAATCTCCACTGACGTTGAAAGTGCAAATAGCATGAGTAGTAGGAAAATAATAGGATGGAAGTTGTCATTGTCTACTCTAGTTTTCTTTTTTTATAGTTATAGAAGATGTTTTTGAAAAATGGTTTGGTATGATTGGGCTTTTGAATGCAAATAAATGTTTTGAGTTAAGATATCCTACTTTTGAAGAGGCAAATCTCTACTATAGAAAGTCTTTGCAAATGGAAAGTTGGTTAGAATGGAAAAAAATTCATGGCTTCTTTTGAAAACCAAGCAAATTTTTTTAAAAAAAGTTTCTAAGTTTATGTTTTCAAAGATAAAAGTTTTAGATTAAGTACTTCATGAGTGTGAAGTTTTTGTAAAGAGTTGTGAAAAACCATACCAATTTCTGATATGGATAGGGATGACTACTTAGGTAGGACGGTGCAATGGTCAGGGCTATGAATAAAATAGCTACAAATGCTCTTAGGATTGCGATAAGGAATCCCCATTGAATATAAGGAATATTATTATGAACCTAGAAATATTGATTTGATATGTGTGAAACCCACAAGAAAGAACCCTCAAAGGAATAGGGAATGATGTCAAAGAACACTTTTGCTAGTCTTATAATATATTCATATGAAAGGTCAAGGATAAAGAAAGTAGACACCAAAGTTTGAAATACTATCAAAAGATTTTGATCGAAAGAAGATAATAGTATGATTGGAGAATAGAGTAATGAGATGGAAAGCACACCTAAAGGATGTTGGTTGAATCAAGGTTAAAGAAGGCAAGATATGTGGTAGTAAATTTATTCCACCAAGCCAATTTTCTGAAGAGTCCCAAAAACTTTAGAATTTTGGAAAAAATAAATATTAGCAAGCGAAAGACATGGAAAGGTTGTTGTGAAATCCCGGGTCACTATCCATAAGCCTTAAAAGTTAAAATATATAAATAGGCTTGTGCGTCATTTGTTGTTTCAGAATAAAGAAAAAGTTCCTCAAGTCTAAGATTAACTGCACAATGTTAGGGTCAATCATATGCATTAACTCAATGACTTAGTCTTGATTACGTTAAGATGTGGTTTGATTTTCGTTAAGGATGGAGCGACAAATGTTTTAAAATTGTTCGAATACTTTTCAAATTTTTTTTCTTTAAATAATTTTGAGAAGTCGAGTTCAAATGCTTTTGGAAAATTTTGTTCAAGTGCTTTTGAAAAAAAGGGTGTTTAAATGCTTTTGGGAATTCGATTTTTAAAATTATTTTGCAAGTTTGATTGAAAGGGGGAAAAGATTTCTAATTGAAAATGAAAATTTCTAATTTTCTAGTGCCATATGGTTAGTGTAGAGAGAGTCGATGTGTTGGTGAATATAAATTTTACTGCCCGACAAGGGAGACAGTATACAAAACATAGAGAATAACAAGGGATAAAATCTGTTTTATCTCTGAAATTTCTTTTTCCATACCTTGTTGATAGTAAACGAAACTTTTGTTTAGAATAATTCCACTTTAACATCCAGAAATATACCTCCTTATGCATATTGTAGTTGGAAAAGTTTAAAAAGATTTGGGGGCAAAAGAGAAGGTTCCAAGGTACAATGGAATAGTACCCAAAAAAAGGATGGAAATGTAAATTTTGCATCTTAAATCCTTTTTTCGGCATAAGAGTATAGATTTGAGAAAATTGGATTATTAAAAAAATTTAAATGTTAGAAATTGTGTCTTAGGTGTTGGATGGTAGTGATTGAATGAAAAATTGACTGAACCATACTTATATTTGAAGGAGTGTGGAAATTATTGTGTAAAAATAAGGATTTTTGATTTTTGAAAGTTTACATACATATAAAACTACCAGTATAGATAGGTTGTTTGCATCATATTTTCAAAATGTTTTTAAAAGAATGCATTCATATAGGAGGCGTCGATTTGAATTGTTCAACATGCATCATATATGTTATGATACATCGTGCACTTGTACACTTTTGCTGCAAAATTATTTGTACACTAATTGGTTAGATAATTTAGATGATTGCACACTATGTTCAATAGTTCAACCCTTGAGGAATTTTAGGGACGAAATTATTTTATGGTGGAGAATGTAACATCCCGTAAAATTAGCGAAATTAACAAATAACTATTAAGGCTCAAAAATGGAATTTGAGCAAATATCGAAATTTGACCACGAAACTTGCACCATTTTGTTCGTGGCGATTTTCTGAGTATCATTCATATTTGGAGTTTTGCGATTGAAGTTCAAATGAAGAAGTTATTAGCGTTTGAAGTTTTCGGAACGAAAATTGTTAAATTTGATTAAGAAGGAATATATTATATAATTGCATGGACCGTCAACTCCTAGCAGTCGACCACTGCCTATCACCGGTCGTGAGCTTAGCAGCTAAGTTTGAACCTTAGCCAAATGTCCCAAATTTTATTATTTTAAATCTAACATATATGATTGATTTGAGTATATATAAATACAGGCCTAACGCTCACTTTTTTTCTTATATTTTATGACCAAAGCAACGAAGTTCTACCATTTTCCCTTCTTTACTATTTCTATTAATTATAAAATATTATATCATATGTAAATAAATTAGAGATGGACAGAAAATAAAAGAGAAGGAGCAAATCAATACTGTGGAAAAAGGGAAATTTCATAATTATAAATCTATATTCCCTTTAACCCCAAATCTGTTCTCTGATCCGTAGTTCTAATAGTATATATATATATATATATATCTGTATATGTATATATATATATATTGCTATACATATATTTTGGATTGGAAAAGAAAATGATTTAATTTAAAGGGAAGAATTCGGATTTGGAGATTTGGAAAGCTAGGAGGGTGAGTGGGAAATTATATGATTTATATATAACATTAAAATTTATATCATTGAGTTTTATTTAATGATTATGCCTATGCAAGGCCTGTGGAGTTGTAGGCTTAGGAATAATGTATTCAATCTCACCTGCATATTTTGTAAGTAAGGTATTGGAATATAATGGTATACACAACCAAATATGGAAATTAGAATTCAATCCCTAAAATTTGTTAAAGTAGAAGTTGATTCCAAATTTACGATAATTGGGTTGCAAATTGTTAGTTTAGATTTGATTGACCTAATTTGATTTGGAATGTGAATTTATATATTTTAATTTATTGGAAGTGTTTTGAGTAAAATTACTTATATCTATTTCCGTATAATTTTCATAAATTATCTAATTCCACAATAATGTATAAAAGTGTGTCGTTTGAGATAGTAAGGAATATACCAAAAACGAAAGAGATGTGTAAGGTACAGATGTTTTTCTCCAAAGTTTACACTGTCTATTTCAAAAAAAAAGAGATAATTCTTTGTAATTTCAAATAGAGTACAATCCTCACTTTTGGGTAATTTATGGTAAGTTATAACAGTAATCCTTTTCGGGAAAGATAGCTCTAACATATTAAAATGTAAAAATAAATGTTGCTTACAGAATGCACAAATAGCGTATGTTTTGGAATTCCTAAGCATAGGAATTTATGAGCTAGAGATTGGAATACACTTAACCGCGCCTATAGATTAAAAATATAAATATATACATATAGCATAATATCCATAAATATTGGTATTAGTTATAATCAAGACGACTAGTTATCCATAGCGTAGTAAAGCATAGGGCTAGATGGTTCAAATTAAAGAGAGGTATTAACTCCAAAATCACTAAGGAAATAAATACATAGTTAATAGGGAGTTACAGGAATTAAATGACCGATTTTGGAGTTTAATATAACATTTATGAGGAAATGAAGTAGACATAAGAGGTTGAATTAGAATGAATAAATAAACGTCATTAGTGATTGTCTAATTTGAATAATATTGACCCTTTATTACGGACAATCAACATTTGTGGGACGTAAGAGGGAAATAAAGAAATGACAGAAAGTATGGATCGTATATGTATATCAAATATACAAGTGTGCTAGAAAAACCATCTTATGAATAGTAGAATAAAGTAAAATAATGAAGAACGGCCACACCAGAGTTTTTATACTGGTTCTGACCTCCCGTACTACGTCCAGTCCCGAAGCTCCCCTTCGGATTTCACTAAACAATCCTCTCTTTGCCCGAAGGAATATGCTAGTTACAACAGTTTCTTTGTATGTTAGAAATGTGCTCTAGGAAACACGAATATTGACTGCTCAGTACAAATCTTCCTATAATCTCCTTTTGGTAATATGTATAAGTAAGACTTTGATTTTAGGAAGTAGAATTGATGAATATTGTTAACCTTTTGAAATATAGTATGCAAAGAAATTTAGATAGAAGATTCAGATAGGTTTTTTTTGGTAGTTTTTATGTACAAAATCTTTGCATATATATAAAGAATGAAGAGTTATAATGAAGAGTGATATCTTTTTAAGTTTGTTTCTTCATTCAAAAAGTTGCATCTATCTATAGAGAAGAGATATGATGAAGAGTTGTAAAAACGTCTCTTTGTTTGAAGAAGATGCCTGTTTAGAAAGATTACCCATTATTCAGCACAGACGTCTGGACATTCGTTCAGACGTCTGAGCGAATACAAAATTTTTAACCAGAAGACATGTTCAGACGTCTATGCATAACCTACAGACGTCTGCGTATTGTGCAGTTGTAAAACTAGTGACTTAAGTCAGACGTCTGATATATATTGTTTGACGTTTGACAGTGAAATTTCAGAATGTTATAAACTTTTTGTGTGTGCAAATTCTTTAAGTCATACCGATACTACCAAAGGATATTTTTACAATTATTTCTAGACAAATAATAGTACTATCATTTTTCTTTGATGATTCTTCTCCTTTGTCGAACTATCTTCTAATCTCTGAAGGCTTTTTCTGAAAGTAGATAAGCTTATATATGTGTGTGTATAGTTGTTATCATAGAAACCACAGAATAATGGTTCTAGCATTCTCCCCTGTTTTGCTGATGATAACTATACACATGTCTCCCCATGAGTTGATTACTCCCTCTATAAATATGTAAGATAATATTTCTCCCCTTTGACATTATCAAAAAGGAATCACGGATTTCTTAACACGTCGAGTTCAATACAACAATAGTGTAGAAAATGAAGAAAGCAAGTTAAATAAGCAGAAATGAAAATCAATACATAAGAACTTACTAATACCCATAATATCCCCAAAAACTGGATGAATCTTCATTTGTTGTGCCATGTTGCCACTGAGTTTGATCAATATACTCGTCATCCTCTCGAATAGCGAGACCCTAGAAAGATGTGTAATAATCATAGTCTTGAGGATCTTGTAACATATGATGTTCTTCGGAATGATGAGACAAGCCTTTGCTCTCCTTAGAGTTAAGACATATGTGTTCCTTGCCCGAATGATGTGGAGGTTCCTCTGAAGGCCCTGCTCCTGCAAAAGGTTCGGCAGAAAAGACAGGTGCAGGTGGTGGAGCAGGTGAAAGTGAAGATTAAGACCGTGATGAAGAACAACCACGAACCTTTCAAAGAACTTTTCCTAATGTGGTAACAACTTTTTCTAATGTCCTATCAACCTTTATCATTCTTGTAGAAAAAGAACATTCTAGCATAGACATTTTCTTATCAAGCACCTGTTTATTTAAGGAGAGTAGTCGATGATTTTGAAGTGCAATATCATGGAAATTCTCTCCTGGACCTGAGGATATTCTAGCTTCTTGTATTTCAGAGTCGGAGTAATATCCTGTAGCGGTCGAAACTCTGTTAGGCTATGACGGTTGAATTTGAGTCGGTTGCTATTGTTGTAGTGGTGGAGGTTGATATTGGTTAAAAGGAACAATTACTGGTGGTACTTCTGGGAGATGCATTAAAGACAAGATCAAATTCCACTGTTTTTAACAAGTATTTCTTCATATTGTGAAAAGTATGAAGGGATACCTAGTACTCATAGAATGCATATAATATATGAAGCATAAACAATACTACGACGAGTTGGAGTCCAAAAACTTTTTATTTTACCAAAGATATATTGAGCCCAATTAACTTGTATATGACCAAAGATAGTATATAATGCCTTATGATCATCGTCGTATACTTGCTCATGACTTCCTAGTCGGGGAATGACAGTGTTTATTATCATTCGGTTTAATAGACGTGCTTGTGGAAAAAAATTTGATGGTTTTTCTTTCCGTGAATCGTCTTCCCAGATTAGATGAGTTATTGCATCTCGTGGCGCATAACGTTGATCAGGGAGTTCCTGTAAACTTGTTCCTTCATATGAACAGTTTAGGATTTGGCCAATCATTTCAAAACTAATTTTAACTGTTTGACTGTAAACAATAGTCCATATCCAATTTTGTTCATCAGCCGGATTCCAAATGGTAATAGAGCACAAATTAATTAAGAAGAGGAAAACAACGAGTTGGTCGATATTACCAGAATTGTTATCATAGTCGATTAGGTAAAAAAGACCTGCATCTGATAGTAGCTCGTCAGCGTCATAGTGAGCAAATCTTCGTAGAGGGTAAAATGACCGGAATGAAATGGCTTCTTCTCAAGTTCTTGAAGACGTTGTTTCCCGCTTTACTTTTCAAGAATCCATTTGTCGATATGATTATCAATGACGAAATTTTGGGAAGGATGTTGAGAGCTTTGCTCTGTAGATGGCTTGCGGCATTTTGCAACTGGATTTCTTGGCTTAGGAGCCATTAAAATCGAGTAATTTTGAGGAAGTATTTGATTTGGGGTTTGGGGAGAGATGCTAGAAATGGCCGATGGAAATAAAAGAGGAAGGAAAAGATGATTTATAGATAAGTGGGAAAAGGGGTCCAAACGACGTTCAGACGTTTGATAGGTAGTGGACAGACATCTGAGCGTTTAGGGTTTATGGACAGTGAGTGCAGGCAGATGTTTGGGAAGATAATGCAGATGTCTATCATGTTAGTGTAAATATTCCATATAAAAGTTCAGATGTTTGGGATTGCACTCAGACGTCTGTGCTGAAATGAGTTAGAAATTTGAAGAACAGAGTTTTTTGATAGACGTCTATATGTAAATACAGACGACTGTGCTGAAGGGTGGGAAATTTCCAGAGTTTATTGACAGATGTCTGGTTGTTGTCTTCAAACGTCTATGATCAAATAGTGGAAATTGTATACTTTTTTTATTTTATTTATTTATCAGTCTGATGTATTTTTATAATCAGACGTTTGATGCATAATTTTAGACGTCTGTTTAAAAAAAATTGCTAATACAAATGTTATTTTATTGATTGATATAAGTTAATACAAAATAAATGAAAAAACTTTTATAAATTTTTATTTAGAGGAGGTCGAAGAATTGTTTGGTTTTTCCCAAGAGTTTGGTTCAACCTTTGTATGCTCGTTTAATGGTCGTAGTGGTGACCAGTAAGAAGGTACCCGACTATGTTGCTCATTTGACGTTCCTTCACCCCATAATCGTCGTGGAGTGATCCTTTGTACTCCTGAAAGAGTTTCGTTTAATCGTGGAGACTTTACATGCACGTAATCCTTCGTTGGAGAATGACCACAGATGGCTAGAATGCACTTCTCAAGAAAATATAGATGAGCTCCCCGTCGTCGCTATTCATAGTACATTTCTCGCTGAAGACCAATCATCTCTTGTTGGTAATGGTGTACCTCATTAACCTTTTCCGTTAAAGGAGAAGATTGTAGATCGATGCCATTTTGGCTTTCTTTCCTTTTGGAGAGTAGCCAGTGTGATACATAGGAGATGAAATAATATTGAGTGAAGGTGATGATTTTGGTGTAATTTTGGATGGGGAAGTATAAGTGCTCCAGGAGGAGGGTGAAGAGTAGTCAATCGCCGAGTAGGTTGAGTCATGGTCGTTAGACATTTTTGTAGAAGTTTTGTAGTTTTGAAAGAGAATGATTTATTTGTAGATGAAAATGATTGTGTTTTTTTTGTAAAGATGTTTTCAAACATATATATATATATATATGTATGTATGTATGCATGTATGTATATATATATTCACATTATGCTATTTTTAAAAAGAATCTGTTTTTATTTGTTGAAAATTACTGGTAATCAAAAAAAGGAGTGGTTTAAAAAAACAAGAGGCTATAAACTAATTGGCTGAAGAAGGAAGAAAATAATAACCATAGATTTTATAACAGTTCTGTTGTAGAGAAGAGTAGTCATTTTATATATCATGCAGTGTTATAATACCTAGATCACGGCGAAGCTTAATAAATGTTTGTTCACTTAGGGGTTTTGTAAAAATATCGAAAATTTGATTTTCGGTATTTACAAATTCTAGAGTTATAATTTATTTTTCAACATTATCTCTTAAAAAATGGTGACGAATGTCTATATGTTTTGTTCGTGAATGGTTTATTGGATTTTTCGATAGATTTATTGTAATAGTGTTGTCACAAAATATTGGAGATTTGTTTATAATTTTTTCGAAATCTTTAAGAATTTGTTGCATATATATTACCTGCGCACAAGTTAGAGCGGCTATAATATATTCTGCTTCACAAGTTGAAAGTGGGACACAATTTTGTTTTTTACTGAACCATGAAACAATTGATTGTCCGATAAAGTGACAGGTGCCACTTGTACTTTTTCTATCAGTTTTACAACCACCAAAATCTGCATCACTGTAGGATACTAGTTCAAAGAACTATCCTTAGGGTATAAGAGTCCATAATTTGACGTTCCAGATAAGTATCGTAAAATACGTTTAACTGCCCGATAGTGTGAATCTTTTTGATGTGCTTGAAATCTTGCACACAAACACACACTCATCATAATATCGGGTCTACTTGTCGTTAAGTATAAAAGAGATTCTATTATACTTCGAAACAATTTTTGATCAAAGTCTTTACTGTTTTCATCTTTGTCTAAATGTGTAGACGTACTCATGGGAGCAGGTTTACTGGTTGTTTTATCCATTCCAAAACGTTTTAATAAATTGTGACAATATTTTTCTTGATTAATAAAAATACCATTATCTAATTGTTTGACTTGTAAACCTAAGAAGAATTTTAATTCTCTCATGTGTGACATTTCAAATTCATTTTTCATAATATTTGAAAATTCATTACATAGTTCTTCATTTGTTGATCCAAATATAATGTCATCAACATATATTTGGAAAACTAAAATATCGTTTAGATTTCTTTTATAAATAAAGTTGTATCTATTTTTCCAACTTGAAAACCTAAATTTATTAAATGAGTTTTAAGTCTGTCGTACTAAGCACGGGGTGCTTGTTTTAAACTATACAGTGCCTTTTTTAATTTATAAACATGTTCAGGGAATTTTTCATGTATGAATAAAGGAGGTTGTTCAACATATACTTGTTCTTTTATATAGCCATTTAGAAACGCACTTTTTACATCTATTTGAAACAATCTAAAGTTATGATGACATGCAAAAGCAAGTAAAGTACGTGTCGCTTCTAGACGTGCAACATGAGCAAATGTTTCCTCAAAATCACTTCGTTCTTCTTGGTTATATCCTTTAGCTACTAGTCTTGCTTTATTATGTACAATGTTTCCCTCTTCATCAGTTTTATTTTTATAAACCCATTTAGTTCCTATTACTGATTGATCAGTGGGTCTTGGTACAAGTTCCCATACTTCATTTCTTTCAAATTTGTTTAATTCTTCTTACATTGCTATAATCCAAGATTCATCTTTGGAGGCTTCTTTAAAAAAATTAGGTTCAAAATTTGAAATAAATGCAACTCGACTCATTTGATTTAATTGATGTCTTGTAGAAACTCTTATATTTAAATCACCAATTATATTATCAATTGGATGATTTTTCAATATTCGTGGTGCTGATCTTAATACATTATTTTCATTATTATTACATATATTTGTTGTATTTTCCGTAGGTTGTAGTAATTCGTCATCGTCGTTATTTTTGGTAGTAGAAAAACTTTCGTCAAAGGATACATGTAAACTTTCTTCAATAGTGTTAGTACGTGTATTAAATATTCTATAAGCTTTGCTGCGTTATTAGTATCCATTAAAGATACCTTCGTCGGCTTTTGAATCAAATTTACCTAGATTATCTTTAGTGTTTAGTATAAAAAATTTTGAACCAAATATTCGAAAATATGATACTTTGGGTTTTTTACCAAAAAACATTTCATAACAAGGTTTTTTTAGTAAACGGTCTTAATGTAACATGGTTTAATACATAATAAGCAGTAGCTATAGCTTCTGCCCAAAAATTCTTTGGTAGATTACAACTATTAATCATAGTTCGTGCACATTCTTGTAGTGTATGATTTTTTCTTTCGACAACACCATATTATTGTGGTGTTCATGGAAATGAGAAATTATGTGTAATTCCCTTTTTGTTACAAAATTTTCAAAACTTTCATTTTCGAATTCACCCCTATGATCGCTTCTTATACTTTTTATTTTAAGATTCACTAAATTATTTATTTTTTTAGTAAAAATTTTGAACATCTCAAAAGTATTACTTTTATGTTTCAGAAACAACGTCCATGTGGAACGTGAAAAATCATCTACAGTAACAAATATGTATTTGTAATGATTTATTGATCCTATTTGAGTAGGTCCAAATAAATCGAGGTGTAATAATTCTAAAGGATGTTTTGTAGAAATTTCCTTCTTTGATTTGAAAGAATTCTTTTTTAATTTTCCAAATCGACATGCGTCACATAAATTATTAACTTTATAGCTTATTTTAGGAAGACCTCTTACCAAATTGTGTTTAGCTAGTTTGTTTAAAGATTTAATGTTTATATGACATAATCTTTTGTGCCAAATCAATGGATCATTAAACTCAGCAGCTAAACATAAATTGCTTGAGTTATCAAACTTCATACTGAAAATATATATTTTCTTTTCCTTAGACCTTCGAAAATCAGATTTTTATCTTGATCATATATATTGCATTTATTCTTTTCAAAATCAATTTTAAATCCATTATCACAAAGTTAACTAGTGCTCAAAAGATTATGTTACAAGTTTTTTTACTAAAAGAACGTTTGTAATAACAGGTGAAGTGGACATACCAACATTGATGACATCTCCAATTCCTATGACAAATCCTTTCGAATTGTCTCCAAAAGTTACAGTGCGACCATCCTTGTATGTTATATTTGATAACATTTATGCATTTCCAGTCATGTGTTTCAAGCATTCGCTGTCAAGTATCCATTTCTCATTGTTATTTGATTTTCTTTCGGGTACATGCAAGATAAAAACAGTTTAATTGATACCCACTTCTTTTGTTAGGGTCCTAAATGTTAGAAGGTAATGGTTGCCATACCCAAATGGGTTTGGATTCCTTAAAAAGATAATTTTTGTTATAAACAACATTCTTCAGATAATTTTCTATGTGTTTTTGTCTAATTAGATGGTTGTTGGATTTTTGAATCCATATTTTAATTATTTTAGTGTTATGTTTCTTTCCTTCAATGTCTGACTTCTTAAACTTGTTATATTTTGAACCAGAGTTTTTCTGTATTGAAGATTTCTTAAATCCTATACCATTTCGATTTCCATAAGTGTAACGACCCCGAATTTTATATAAATTTAAATTGATAATTAATTAAAATTTTGAATTAAAATTGTATTATTAATTGTAAATTGATTCGAGTTTCCTCGAATTCAGATAAAATATGTGTTAAGTTTAAATATTATATATATATATATATATATATATGTGAATATGCATGTATGGGATTTGAATTAAATTTTAAATAAATGGTTTATGTTAGAAATTAAAATAAATAAATAAATAGAAATATAAGACAATAAAATATTAAAGTAAAATAATAGTAATAAATTAAGACAAAAAAATTTATAAGATGAATTGTGTAATATAAAGTGACCCATTAGCTAAATTTAAACAAGAATGAAACAAGTAATAAATGCAAATCTCTTTAGCTACCAAAACAACATTTCAGCCACCACAATATTATATCAGCCTGCATAAGTTTGTAAGCAAATAAAAAGAAAGGAAACAAAGGTATATATGTAGACTTGTAAAAGGATGAAACACTTGAAAAAAGGGAAACAAAATATATACATGTATAGGCTTGAACAAGTACAAACAATATCTTTATATTGTACAGCCGAAAGAAAAAAAAAGTTTGTACAACATAATAAATGCAGCCACCATGCAATATCATCTCAGCCACAAAGGAAAGAAAATATCACTGAAATTTTGTACAAATTTATATCATCACCTTGTACAAGATTTATCACTTGTAAACTCATTTTTTTATCAGCCTTTTCATTTTGTTTCGTCCATTCCAAGTTGGAAACAAAAATCTGAAGTAAACAATATCATTCAAAACTTAAACAAAATCCAACTCAATTCAAAACAAATCAGAGATTAAAGGATTCAGCTTGCAAATTTTCAAGCCTGCTTCAAAAGAAGAAACTTTGTTCTTCTGGAAAATAGGTGAGCAAACCTCTTAAACCTGCTCCTATCTCTTGATGTTGTGGTTAACACTTGAATATGTTATGAAAGTGTTGCTTAGTTGTTAAATACATCTGCATGTGTATATGTATATACATGGATTGTGGGATGCATGTCTGGTTCCTGACATATATCTTTCTGTTTTAAACACTAACAGGTTTAAACTCATATAAAATTCAAATTTTCCTTCTTTGATTCTTATTAGACTTTAAGATCCAAACAAAAGTTGTTTGTTTAAACATGTTTTATGTTTTAAAAAATGAATTCAAGCAAAATGAATTAAAGTTTTTCTGGAAATTTGGAATTACAGGCAAAATTCAAAATGTGTTAAAATTCAAACATCATGAATTCTTGTTTTAGGTATACCATCTGAATTTTTTTTGAAAATAATGATTTTTAAATGTAAAATCATGATTTTTAAGGTTTTAAATCAAGAGAACATGGGAGTTGAACGGAAATTGAAAACGTGGCAAATTCTGGTGATCGCGGGGTCGTATGGTCTCTAGCTTGATGTCGAAGGGAGATATAGGACCGGTGATCATTAGAAAATTAGTGAATAATTTTTTAGATCACTGGTGAAGCTAGTCGATGTTAATTTAGGGTTTAAGATCCTATCTTGGTCGATGTTGGAAGTCGACCTATTGCATCATCATCAATGCATCGGGATTGATCGGCATGAGGGAAATCGTAGCGTAGTTGAACGGCGAAGGTTTGGGTGGAATATCAGATTTTTCTGATGTCCGGAGGTGGTCGAATGAGTGTCGAGAAGTTAGTGGTTTTGGTTCAAGTGATATTCGATTTTGCTCAAATTCGATTTCTTCATCGATTATTGGTTTTGGATGTTCGTGATGCTCGTATAGGTCGAGGACGACATGTTGAAGGTGGTGGCCATGGTCGGAGCTACGGCGCTCGTCCGTGCATGTATATGCGTGTCAGGTGGGTATCTGTGAGTTTTGTGGATTGGTGAAGAAATAGTTTGCTCGGGAATAAGCTCGAGTCGAATAGGGTTTTACTCGAAGATGAGATATAACGCGAGTAGACTTAGGGATTTACTTGAGGAGGAGTTGAGTTTTGCTCGGGTTATTGTAAGATAACAGGATTTTAAGTTTTAAAGCAAATGTTTTAAAATTGTTTTGGTTTATAAAATTCTGTATTAGACAAATTATCTTACTTAATCTCTAATTGTTTTCAAAATAAAATGATTTCAAGCATTTGATGTTAATGATGATTAAGTAATTTAGAAAGATAAATGGTTTATCTTTGATTTATTAAAGTTTAAGTAACTAAAGCACAATTACTTAATGTAGTTGATAAAGTATAATTATTTTATAAAAGTAATTAAAGGATAATTACTCAATGGGATTAATTAAAGGTTAATTATTTAATGATTAAAGGTTGATTAATTAATAATTAAAGGTTAATAAATTTATTATTAAAGGTTAATTAATAAATGATTAAAGGATAATTAATTAAAATGGTTGTAATTAATTAATGTTAATTAACCTGGATTAGTAATTTATTCATAAGTAATTAATCTGGTTTAAAAATTTATCAGCTGATTAATTGATCTTACTTATGGATGATTGGATTCTATTGAATGCTTTGAATTGTTTGATATCCTTGATATGTGATGCTTTGTGATATATTCTGATTAGTGTATGAATTGTACTGTAGTTATTTATCTGGGATGAATGTAAATAATTATCTGTGACTTATATATCTGTGATCTGTAAATGAAAGATAAGCGTTATAGTTTATACCGCTTATCAACTATATTTCTGTATTCTGATCTATGATGATTTATTGATGTTGCACTACTGTGTGAAACCCCTGGACTACAGCATACACACACAAATATGGATTTCACGTGGAAATCGCTTAAGTCACAGAGGATTTAAATTTGATGTTTTTGAAATTGAAATTTTAATTTCAATTGATTTTGAAATTGGAAATTTGGGTCTAAATTGAAAAGCTATTGAAATGGAATTTCAAAGATAAAACTTATTTTAGAATAACTTGATTAAGTTTTGAAATTTAAATAATTTGATTTAAATTTGAATTCAAGTTTGAAATTGAATTCTATGATTTAAAACTAGGGATTAAAGATGCTGTACAAGTTATATATGGGTTAAACCATTTTAAAGGTATTGATTTGGGAATTTGAATTTAATTCAAGGGTTTTAACTCGTGTAAATATAACTGGATTTTTCCGAAACGAAAACTAATTGTTTTCAAATGATAAAAGCTTTCATATAAGAAATGAAATTCCAATTTAAGTTAAAAGAATTTCAAGTTTGAATTGAAAATGGCTTTCCAAGTGACAAATAAATCTTTGGAAACGTGTTTTGAAAGCTATCAATTAAATCTTTGTTTTAAAGATTGGACGAGTTAATCCATATTGTAATGGAAATTGATTTGAAATCTGTGAATGAATCTTTGTGAACGGGGTGAACTTTGTGAATTGAATCTTTTTGTTTAAAAGATTAAAAGTGTGGAAATTGTTTAAACCATTGAAGGTTTTTGAAATGAATCTTTTTGTTTAAAAGATTGGAAATGGTAATTTGTTTTAACCATTTGAATGAATCTTTTTGTTTAAAAGATTGGAAATGGTAATTTGTTTTAACCATTCGAATGAAAAGTTTTGGGCTTTAAGTTGTGATTTAACTGAGACCCCAGTATCCATATGATTTCTAATATTGCGCTCGTTATTCGGTTTAGCCGGGGGAGGACCTTTGTGTCATATAACCCATTCCGAATAGTGATACGATGTATATGGATAGCATTGAAGATAGGTGGTGAAGACCGGGTATTTTCGAAAACGAAAGGATTACCTGTCGATTTTCTCTGCATCATGGCTCCGGTATAGGGATTCCCTAAGTGATGGGAATTCCGATCGGGATTGTGAATACCCGGATTTGCAAGGGCTTCTTCGGAAGTGCCTTTGGTTCTGTTCGAACCCGGAACAGACTTGTATGGTTGTATGTCTGACACTACACTTTGAGATATAAAGCTAATTTCTTTCAAATACATTTCTGTTGGTGACGGAGAATTTATTCTCTTAGCTTAACACCCTTCTCTAAGACGTACGAGCCCAGATGTTATGTAGTTGAAGGTTATCAGTGATATACTCTCAATTTGGTAGTGTGGCATGCTGAGTGTTGTTGTGTGTTGATGATCATTCGTTGATCATTTGTGATCAAAGCATGGCTTTGTGAAAAAGCGTAGTTTTGTGGACGAGACTTCGTCGAGCCTCACAACCCGGTAATGGTCAAAACAGGAATGTCGCAGCAAGGTTTTTAGGGGTCGCGCCCCTAGGGTATGTCATTTCCTTCTGGATAAAAGGTGATATCATGGTATGGAGCCCAAATATTTTACCTATGTTGATGCTGCAAATTTATTATACTTTGTGGTTGTTGCTTTGTGGTTGAGGATCCTCGGATAAAGGTTGGTAACAACCGGGGGATGAAATACTTGTGTGTTAGTTACCTAGTTACAGTTGTACAGCGTGAGGTAGCGTCAGTGTGTTAGTTACCTAGTTACAACTGTACAACGTGAGGTAGCGTCGGCCTTGTGTTGGCAGAGAGCAGGTTGTCTATCAGGGCGTCTTTCCAGAGGCGTTTCCATTTCGGTGTAAGGAAGTTCCTTTGCCTGACCATTTGTTGAAATCCAATCAAACAATACGAACCCCGTACGGTTTTAGTTTTAGAACCTGCCATTTAACATGGTAGCTATAGTAGGCATAATATAATGGTACCTATGCTGGCTAAGATTAATATTGTATTTTCAAAAGGATTTTCACACTATGCACTAGTAATAATATCAAAAGAGTTTTCTTTTGCGTAGTAAGCATGTTTGACTATCATAAGAAGAAATCTCCTCCAAGTCTGCGATTGCATTGTGTGTGTGGTGGGAGGTCTTATGGTAGTTTCATTTTCCAAAAGCATTGCGGATTTCAATGTTTAAAATTCTTTTGTTGTTTGTATTAAAGATAAACTATTTTTGTTGCTCACACCAGTCCCATGACTGACCTGGAGTTTATTGTTCCCTTCCTAAACTCTGGTGCCCACAATTTTCCACACGGGCAGTCTAAAGTTGGGTTTCTTTTCAGATAGTCAGGTTTAGTAGATTATCTGGAGCTAGTTAACTTCATCAGAGTTGATGACTGACGTTGCTTCCCTTGGTGCAACGTGATGGTAGTTCGAGCTTGATACTGGAGTTGGTGGACTCATTCTGTTTTAAAGATCATTTGGAGTTATCATTTTTGTTATTTCCGTTGTATCATTATTTATCCCTGATATTCTTATATCATATTGATATCATTGTTGTATATAATTCTGGATATTGTATTCATTGGAGTTGTATATGATATCATTGTTTTATTTCTTCCGCTGTGTTGTTATACTTAATGGTGTTATAAGCTCCGGTAAACCAGATTCGGCGTTTGAATCTTCGGCATTTTGAGTACAAGTAAAGTACGGGTGCCGATTTTCGAAGGCCGATTTCAGGGTCTTCATAAGTGGTATCAGAGCTAAGGTTGAACTTTAGCTAAGGAGTATAAC
Organism: Allium fistulosum; assembly: GCA_030737815.1. Lineage (NCBI taxonomy): Eukaryota > Viridiplantae > Streptophyta > Magnoliopsida > Asparagales > Amaryllidaceae > Allium > Allium fistulosum. The sequence goes on from CM060906.1 coordinate 365,662,262, forward strand.
ACATTAAGTAGCTCATTAGAGATATGGTGAAGTATACCCTAGAATGAGTAATCTCTAAGATATCCGTCCGTATGCCTCAGTAAATTCTCTTACTATCCACTGATAGTAAGTATGAGTGCAAGAAGAGGATGAGATAGGGGACAGGGGAATACGACTATAAATGGTCAATACCCTGTAACAACAAGGAAACAACCTTTTCTCTATCAATCTCTTTTGTTCGTTATCAATTTTCAATTCTTCGATAGTTTCTGGTAGGTCCAGGAAGAAGATTCAATATATTAATATGGGACATAAACTCCAACTGAGTCAGAAATTGTTGTTTGGATGAATTGGTTGCTTTGGTTGCTATGGTTGATATGTATACTTTAGTTCTAAACTAAAAGTTTTGGAATTGTATCCATATATCTATCTATTCTTTGGGTCCTAATATGTTCTACGAATGGTTAATTGTCCCTTCGGACTAACCGATGCCCTTGCATATTTCGTAGATCTGGATAACCCGAGTATTTTGTGGGGTGTTAAATAGATCCGTTCTTGTATCTATTATTGATATTCTGATTTGGTAAGCCAAATGCAGAATAGATATTCAGTTTGATTTGATGAAACATTCTTCATCTATCTTTGTGTCTCGTTGGCAAATTTCGGGAACGAAATTTTTTAAGATGGGGAGGTTGTAATGACCCCGAATTTTATATAAATTTAAATTGATAATTAATTTAATTTTTGAATTAAAATTGTATTATTAATTGTAAATTGATTCGAGTTTTCCCGAATTCAGATAAAATATCTATTAATTTTAAATATTGTATATAAATGTGAATATGTATGTATGGGATTTGAATTAAATTTTAAATAAATGGTTTATGTTAGAAATTAAAATAAATAAATAAATAGAAATATAAGACAATAAAATATTAAAGTAAAATAATAGTAATAAATTAAGACAAAAAAATTTATAAGATGAATTGTGTAATATAAGGTGACCCATTAGCTAAATTTAAACAAGAATGAAACAAGTAATATATGCAAATCTCTTTAGCCACCAAAACAACATTTCAGCCACCACAATATTATATCAGCCTGCATAAGTTTGTAAGCAAATAAAAAGAAAGGAAACAAAGGTATATATGTAGACTTGTAAAAGGATGAAACACTTGAAAAAAGGGAAACAAAATATATACATGTATAGGCTTGAACAAGTACAAACAATATCTTCATATTGTACATCCGAAAGAAAAAACTGTAAGTTTGTACAACATAATAAATGCAGCCACCATGCAATATCATCTCAGCCACAAAGGAAAGAAAATATCACTGAAATTTTTTACAAATTTATATCATCACCATGTATAAGATTTATCACTTGTAAACTCATTCTTTTATCAGCCTTTTCATTTTGTTTCGTCCATTCCAAGTTTGAAACAAAAATCTAAAGTAAACAATATCATTCAAAACTTAAACAAAATCCAGCTCAATTCAAAACAAGTCATAGATTAAAGGATTCAGCTTGCAAATTTTCAAGCCTGTTTCAAAAGAAGAAACTCTGTTCTTCTGGAAAATAGGTGAGCAAACCTCTTAAACCTGCTCATATCTCTTGATGTTGTGGTTAACACTTGAATCTGTTATGAAAGTGTTGCTTAGTTGTTAAATACATCTGCATGTGTATATCTATATACATGGATTGTGGGGTGCATGTCTGGTTCCAGACATATATCTTTCTGTTTTAAACACTAACAGGTTTAAACTCATATAAAATTCAAATTTTCCTTTTTTGATTCTTATTAGACTTTTACATCCAAACAAAAGTTGTTTGTTTAAACATGTTTTAAGTTTTAAAAAATGAATTCAAGCAAAATGAATTAAAGTTTTTCTGGAAATTTGGAATTACAGGCAAAATTCAAAATGTGTTAAAATTCAAACATCATGAATTCTAGTTTCAGGTATACCATCTGAAATGTTTTTGAAAATAATGATTTTTGAAAGTAAAATCATGATTTTTAAGGTTTTAAATCAAGAGAACATGAGAGTTGAACGGAAATTGAAAACGTAACAAATTCTGGTGATCGCGGGGTCGTATGGTCTCTAGCTTGATGTCGAAGGGAGATATAGGACCGGTGATCATTAGAAAACTAGTGAATAATTTTTTAGATCACCGGTGAAGCTAGTCGATGTTAATTTAGGGTTTAAGATCCTATCTTGGTCGATGTTGAAATTCGACCTATTACGTCATCATCAATGCATCGGGATTGATCGGCATGAGGGAAATTGTAGTGTAGTTGAACAGCGAAGATTTGGGTGGAATATCAGATTTTTCTGATGACCGGAGGTGGTCGAATGAGTGTAAAGAAGTTAGTGGTTTTGGTTCAAGTGATATTCGATTTTGCTCAAATTCGATTTCATCATCGATTCTTGGTTTTGGATGTTCGTGATGCTCGTATAGGTCGAGGACGACATGTTGAAGGTGGTGGCCATGGTCGGAGCTACTGCGCTCGTCCGTGCATGTATACGCATGTCAGGTGGGTATTTGTGAGTTTTGTGGATTGGTGAAGAAATAGTTTGCTCGAGAATAAGCTCGAGTCGAATAGGGTTTTACTCGAAGATGAGATATAACGCGAGTAGACTTAGGGATTTACTCGAGGAAGAGTTGAGTTTTGTTCGGGTTATTGTAAGATAACAGGATTTTAAGTTTTAAAGCAAATGTTTTAAGATTGTTTTGGTTTATAAAATTCTATATTAGAAAAATTATCTTACTTAATCTCTAATTGTTTTCAAAAAAAATGATTTCAAGCATTTGATGTAAATGATGATTAAGTAATTTAGAAAGATAAATGGTTTATCTTTGATTTATTAAAGTTTAAGTAACTAAAGCACAATTACTTAATGTAGTTGATAAAGTATAATTATTTTATAAAAGTAATTAAAGGATAATTACTCAATCGGATCAATTAAAGGTTAATTATTTAATGATTAAAGGTTGATTAATTAATAATTAAAGGTTAATCAATTTATTATTAAACGTTAATTAATACATGATTAAAGGATAAATAATTAAAATGGTTGTAATTAATTAATCTTAATTAACCAGGATTAGTAATTTATTCATATGTAATTAATCTAGTTTAAAATTTTATCAGCCGATTAATTGATCTTACTTATGGATGATTGGATTCTATTGAATGCTTTGAATTGTTTGATATCCCTGATATGTGATGCTTTGTGATAAATTCTGATTGGTGTATGATCTGTACTGTAGTTATTTATTTGGGATGAATGTAAATTATTATCTATGACTTATATATCTGTGATCTATAAATGGAAGATAAGCGTTATAGTTTATACCGCTTATCAACTATATTTATATATTCTGATCTGTGATGATTTATTGATGTTGCACTACTGTGTGAAACCCCTGGACTACACCATACACACACAAATATGGATTTCACGTGGAAATTGGTTAAGTCACAGATGATTTAAATTTGATGTTTTTGAAATTGAAATTTTAATTTCAATTGATTTTGAAATTGGAAATTTGGGTCTAAAGTGAAAAGCTTTTGAAATGGAATTTCAAAGATAAAACTTATTTTCGAATAACTTGATTAAGTTTTGAAATTTAAATAATTTGATTTAAATTTGAATTCAAGTTTGAAATTGAATTCTATGATTTGAAACTAGGGATTAAAGATGTTGTACAAGTTATATATGGGTTAAACCATTTTTAAGGTATTGATTTGGGAATTTAAATTTAATTCAAGGGTTTTAACTCGTGTAAATATAACTGGATTTTTTCGAAACGAAAACTAATTGTTTCCAAATGATAAAAGCTTTCATATAAGAAATGAAATTCCAATTTAAGTTAAAAGAATTTCAAGTTTGAATTGAAAATGGCTTTCCAAGTGACAAATAAATCTTTGGAAACGTGTTTTGAAAGCTATCAATTAAATCTTTGTTTTAAAGATTGGACGAGTTAATCCATATTGTAATGGAAATTGATTTGAAATCTGTGAATGAATCTTTGTGAACGGGGTGAACTTTGTGAATTGAATCTTTTTGTTTAAAAGATTAAAAGTGTGGAAATTGTTTAAACCATTGAAGGTTTTTGAAATGAATCTTTTTGTTTAAAAGATTGGAAATGGTAATTTGTTTTAACCATTTGAATGAATCTTTTTGTTTAAAAGATTGGAAATGGTAATTTGTTTTAACCATTCGAATGAAAAGTTTTGGGCTTTAAGTTGTGATTTAACTGAGACCCCAGTATCCATATGATTTCTAATATTGCGCTCGTTATTCGGTTTAGCCGGGGGAGGACCTTTGTGTCATATAACCCATTCCGAATAGTGATACGATGTATATGGATAGCATTGAAGATAGGTGGTGAAGACCGGGTATTTTCGAAAACGAAAGGATTACCTGTCGATTTTCTCTGCATCATGGCTCCGGTATAGGGATTCCCTAAGTGATGGGAATTCCGATCGGGATTGTGAATACCCGGATTTGCAAGGGCTTCTTCGGAAGTGCCTTTGGTTCTGTTCGAACCCGGAACAGACTTGTATGGTTGTATGTCTGACACTACACTTTGAGATATAAAGCTAATTTCTTTCAAATACATTTCTGTTGGTGACGGAGAATTTATTCTCTTAGCTTAACACCCTTCTCTAAGACGTACGAGCCCAGATGTTATGTAGTTGAAGGTTATCAGTGATATACTCTCAATTTGGTAGTGTGGCATGCTGAGTGTTGTTGTGTGTTGATGATCATTCGTTGATCATTTGTGATCAAAGCATGCCTTTGTGAAAAAGCATAGCTTTGTGGACGAGACTTCGTCGAGCCTCACAACCCGGTAATTGTCGAAACAAGAATGTTGCGGCAAGGTTTTTAGGGGTCGCGCCCCTAGGGTATGTCATTTCCTTCTGGATAGAAGCTGATATCATGGTATGGAGCCCAGATATTTTACCTATGTTGATGCTGCAAATTTATTATACTTTGTGGTTGTTGCTTTGTGGTTGAGGATCCTCGGATAAAGGTCGGTAACGACCGGGGTATGGCATACTTGTGTGTTAGTTACCTAGTTACAGCTGTACAGTGTGAGGTAGCGTCAGTGTATTAATTACCTAGTTACAGCTATACAGCGTGAGGTAGTGTCGGCCTTGTGTTGGCAGAGAGCAGGTTGTCTCTCGGGGTGTCTTTCCAGAGGCGTTTCCATTTCGGTGTAAGGAAGTTTCTTTGCATGACCATTTGTTGGAAATCCAATTAAACAATACGAACCCTGTACGGTTTTAGTTGTAGAACCTGCCATTTAACATGGTAGCTATAGTAGGCATAATATAATGGTACCTATGCTGGCTAAGATTAATATTGTATTTTCAAAAGGATTTTCACACTATGCACTAGTAATAATATCAAAAGAGTTTTCTTTTGCGTAGTAAGCATGTTTGACTATCATAAGAAGAAATCTCCTCCAAGTCTGCAATTGCATTTTGTGTGTGGTGGGAGGTCTTATGGTAGTTTCATTTTCCAAAAGCATTGCGGATTTCAATGTTTAAAATTCTTTTGTTGTTTGTTTTAAAGATAAACTGTTTTTGTTGCTCACACTAGTCCTATGACTGACCTGGAGTTTATTGTCCCCTTCCTAAACTCTGGGTGCCCACAATTTTCCACATGGGCAGTCTAGAGTTGGGTTTCTTTTCAGACAGTCAGGTTTAGTAGATTATCTGGAGCTAGTTAACTTCATCAGAGTTGATGACTGACGTTGCTTCCCTTGCTGCAACGTGATGGTGGTTCGAGCTTGATACTGGAGTTGGTGGACTCATTCTGTTTTAAAGATCATTTGGAGTTATCATTTTTGTTATTTCTGCTGTATCATTATTTATCTTTGATATTCTTGTATCATATTGATATCATTGTTGTATATCATTCTGGATATTGTATTCATTGGAGTTGTATATGATATAATTGTTTTCTTTCTTCCGCTGTGTTGTTATACTTAATGGTATTATAAGCTCCAGTGAACCAGATTAGGCGTTTGAATCTTCGGCATTTTGAGTACAAGTAAAGTACGGGTGCCGATTTTCGAAGGCCGATTTCAGGGTCATCACAATAAGGTTTTGAAATTTTGATCAAATTATCCAAGTCTTGTTTTCCTTTATTAAATTTTGACACATTGTTAGTAATCTTGTCTAATTTATCAGAAAGATGAGAAATATTAGATTTTAATGCTTCCATATCATTCTCTAAAATACCATTTTCTTTTCTAATCTCATCATTTTCTAGTTTAACTTTTCCTATTTCACATAATAAAGACTCATTTTGAATTGATAAATTCTTATACTTCTCTTATGAAGTTTCTTATACTTCCTAGTTTCTTTATATTTGTCATCTACTTCAATTCTAATTTCCATTAATTCATCATAAGTAAGCTCAGATTGTACCTCATCAATGTTTGCCATAAAACATACATTAGCTTGTTCTGAGTCACTCTCACCATCACTTTCTGAAGAAGACGACGAATCAGAATCATCTCATGTTACTTGAAATGCTCTTCTCTTTTTCTTGAATTTTTCGAATTTGTGTTTCTTATTATCATTGTCGAGTTGAGGACAACCTTACTTCATGTGGCTAAATTTGTCACATTCGTAACATTTGGTTGATGTTTGATTGGAGGAATTTGATTTGCCATTATTTTGAAATCTTGTCATCTTTATGAACTTCTTAAATTTGTTGTAGTTCTTGGCTATGAAAACAATGTTATTCTCATCTAACTCCGAGTCTTAATTTGTTGCTTGAAAACCTATATTTTTCTTTTCATGATTTTGTTTTTTCTAGCCTGCAAATTTGCTTCATATGACATTAGATTACCGATTACCTCTTCAATTTTGAGTTAAGAAAGATCATTAGCTTCTTCAATATCTAAAACCTTTATTCCCCATTCATTAGTTAAAGAATTTAAATTTCATGTGACTAAATCAAAATCAGCGAATTTAACTCCAAGTGCCATGAGATCATGTTGAATAGTTTAAAATCTAGCATACATGTCACCAATAGTTTCGTTTGCTTTCATTTTAAATGAGGAAAATTGGTTTTGTAAAATAGAAATCTTTGTTTGTTAACTTTGTTTGTGCCTTCATGAGTGATTTGAAGTGTACGCCATATATTATATGCTGTAGTGCACAACATGACACGTGAAAATTAGTTTTTTTCAAGTGAACAAAATAAAACATTCATAGCCTTAACATTGTTTGTTGCTGTGGTCTTTTGGGCATCTGTCCAAGTGCTTATATTTGTTTCTAGTTCTAAATATTTGACTTGTGTAGCTTGCCAAATTTCTAAACCATTTGCTTTCATAAAAATACGCATATGTGTGACCAATGAGCATAATTTGATCCTATGAATAGTGGTGGTCGTGGAGTTGACTGTCCTTCTTGAAATGTACTTGCCATGTTAAATATGTTTTCAATTACAAGTCACTATATATTGAAATAACCAAGCTCTGATACCAAATGACAGAAAGTATGGATCGTATATGTATATCAAATATACAAGTGTGTTAGAAAAACTATCTTATGAACAATAGAATAAAGCAAAATAATAAAGAATAGTCACACCAGAGTTTTTATACTGGTTCGAACCTCCCGTATGATAGAAAGTATGGATCATATATGTATATCAAATATACAAGTGTGCTAGAAAAACTATCTTATGAATAGTAGAATAAAGTAAAATAATAAAGAACAGTCACATCAGAGTTTTTATACTGGTTCGGACCTCCCGTCTTACGTCCAGTTCCGAAGCTCCCCTTTGGATTTCACTAAACAATCCTCGCTTTGCCTGGAGGAATAGGCTAGTAACAACAGTTTCTTTATATGTCAGGAATGTGCTCTAGAATACACGAATATTGACTGCTCAGTACAAATCTTCCTATAATCTCCTTTTGGTAATATATATAAGTAAGACTTTGATTTTAGGAAGTAGAATTGATGAATATTGTTAGCCTTTTGAAATATAGTATGCAAAGAAATTTAGACAGAAGATTTAGAAAGATTTTTTTAGTAGTTTTTATGTACAAAATCTTTGCATATATATAAAGAATGAAGAGTTATAATGAAGAGTGATATTTTTTAAGTTTGTTTCTTCATTCAAAAAATTGCATCTATCTATAGAGAAGAGATATGATGAAGAGTTGTAAAAACGTCTCTTTGTTTGAAGAAGATGCCTGTTTAGAAAGATTACCCATTATTCAGTACATATGTCTAGACATTCGTTCAGACATCTGAGCGAATATAAATTTTTTAACCAGAAGACATGTTCAGACGTCTGTGCATAACCTACAGATGTCTGCGTATTATGCAGTTGTAAAACCAGTGACTTAAGTCAGACGTCTGGCGTATATTGTCAGACGTCTAATAGTGAAATTTTAGAATGTTATAAACTTTGTGTGTGTGCAAATTCTTTAAGTCATACCGATACTACCAAAGGAGATTTTTACAATTATTTCTAGACAAATAATAGTACTATCATTTAGCTTTGATGATTCTTCTCCTTTGTCGAACTATCTTCTAATCTCTGAAGGCTTTTTTTAAAAGTAGATAAGCTTATATATGTGTGTGTATAGTTGTTATCATTGAAACCACAAAATAATGGTTCTAACTGAATATACGTAATAAGCATATAAGATAGGAATTAAATGCTAGGAGATAGTATAATTTTCATAGTAGAAAACTATATAGCCTTAATAATACATTTAGGACGAGCATGAATTAGTGGGTTTAGTCCAATATTTTGGCATTAGATAATTGGTTTGGTTTAGAATGAGTTTGGATGCAAGGTCGGTAAAGTTATACAACAGAAGTCTGCCATTCACCTAGATGCTACAAGCAGTTGTGTATACTTACTACTAATATAGGATATCTCAAACCATGGGACTTGTGGGGAAGGGATATATGTTTGCATAAGGTGTGGGAAAATATACCAAGGGATCACCTTGGATATGAAGTATGAAATGGCTCATTACCTTTAATGATGTCAACGGGTTTAATTTTAGGAGAAAGGTATTGAATGACCATTGGGGCTGCCTCCTCTTTATATAAGAAGTCTTAAATATCCTACGATGGTATCTAATAGGGAAATGTGGTCTATTTCATTTCTAACAAGAGGTGTTAAGTAACTAGGATGGATATCTTTCTTAACTTACATTAGGTTAGTTTAAATAGGATTTCGACCGTGGGAGGTTGGCGGGCTATGTCAGTATTATTGTTGTACCGGTATTTAGTAGTAGGACTAGCATATAGGTTATGACCACCAGCGGTCCCGGGTGGTCATTAACAAAGACTTGGGTTATGCCCTGACAAATTTTGCTTCCTACTATCCGTATAAGAAACGCAAAGACCTTATTTTAATTAGTTGTTTGTTTGTCATGGGTGGGCTAGTTAACCCTTAGATAAGTCTTTGAGATTTGTTAATAATACGATAATTAAATTATAAAGCCGTATCTAAGGGTCATTTATCTCTGTAAATAAAACTGATTGACCAGCGATTATGTTACAGAGGACATGCTTTAGTGTTGAGATATTAAATGATGGATGGGTCTACTTCCTTATTATTTAAGAAGTATTAAGTGGTCGGGTTTTTCGTTTAAGTAGCACAACGTGTGTATGTGTGTGTGTGCGCGCATGTATTTATAGTAATACCTCAGAGAAGTTTAGATATATATTATGCTAATATGAAATTACATGAAATAGCTATGAATAATAGACATAACACTTAAATAGAAATCAATCGGCATAAATTAGTGTTAAAAATAAAGTATGTAATTTTTAATCACCAGAACATTCATCTGACGCCCTCCTCATTACAAACAATGGGATTGATTTAGAGAGACAGGCTACTGGTGCAAAGTAGAATCTGTAGATGGTGAAGTCTTCTCATTCGTGCTCAGAACTGGCAAGGCAATCTAATACTAAAGGAATAATACTGATTCTAAGGTAGTAGCCTTGGTTAACATATATGTTTTTTATATTTCACTTTGGATTTACATTGATAGCTCTTTAATATACTTGTGTTTATTACAGGTTACCAACACCAATTATCCGTACCCTAATAGACTTGGGTTTTGATTTAGTCAAAATTCGGGTCCATTAAGATACGAATTGTTACAAATTTTCAGTATTTGGTTTGAAATTTAAAATATAATTTAAATTTAAAAGTTATGTTTAAAATACAAATAATTATAAAAAGTTATAAAATATTTTTCAAAATTGTTTTGAAAATAAAATAATATTTTCAATAATTATTTAAAATTTAATTTATTGGATTAATTAACTAAGTAATTAACTAAAAGTTAATTAATGAAATTAAACATATATGTTGATATGTGTATATATAAATAATTATAAGTGTTATAGCATGACATATATATATAATCTTAAATTGTTTAATGCAAAGTAAAAATAATTTTACGAATTTATTAATAATTGCTATCCGTATATTTTCTAACTACTATGTTAGAAGAATAATCAAGGGAAAAATGACAACCAAGTCTATAGGAAGATATGGAAACATTGGGAAAAATAGTTATCGAGCATGTATGGTGATATGGCGAGCCGATAAATTCATAATGATATTTTAAGTAAATGATATATCGAACCTTGAAGGAAAACATACCGAGCCTAAAGTGCATAAGGCCATCAAGTATATATTGCAACTTACAACCGTCAAATAAATGTACTTTATACTCAACACTGCATGTAGTACGAAGCCTGTGTCAATAACATAGTATCAAACCCGTGTAATCATAATATCAAGCTTCTGCGATTTATTAGCCTATTATACAAAGTTGCAAACTCTAAATCCAGTAGTAATGAAGCTTTAAAAGTGATATTTTAGAAATGGTATCGAGCCTATAAACATGGAAGTGGTTTCAAACTCATACGGAGGTGATGACAGGTCTATGAAATAATGAAACTATTTAACTTGTAAATAAAAGACATCTCGAGCTTGTAAAGTAACGAGGATGGAAAGCTCGTAAAATGATCATACATGTCAAGCATGTAAGTATGGACATATCAAGCCTATAATAGGAGAAGTGATGTGCATAGAAAGCCTATAGATAATCAAAGATGTCGAGCCTGTAGATACAAGAGAATAACAAGCATCCAAGTAGTTAATGACCGCTAACAAAGAATGAAGAGGTACCGAATCTCTAAGGGATATCGAGCTTCAACAACAGTGGGTATTATCGAGCATCCATAAATAAACGGTGATACCGAGCATCTAACAATAAAGGAGGATGTCAAGTATCTAAAGGATAGCGAACCACAACAACAAATTCGGGTTTCCAAAGAATGTCGAGAGCAACTGTTATTGAGCTTCTACATTAACAAGGAATGTCAAGATTTTAGAAGCAGCAAGAGATGTCGAATCTCTAAAGACAAAGAGGTTGCCGAGTTTCTCCAAGGAAAATTGTATTGCTGAGAAAGTGTTACGGAAATGGAGTTATCATAGCCCTTATATTTCATGCCAGACACATGTCAGTCATCCCACGTGATTGATACTCCTATAAATAGACCTCCTCTACCACTTAGTGAGGGAAAATCATTTCTTTATCATTTCTCAATTTAAAGTTGAGACCAATTTAGGGATTTTTAGAGACGATTGTAACTTTTGTAACCTTTTGCATACATGGACTTAGGAAATAAACGTTGCATAACAATTCCTTCGAATGTGGATCATTGACTATTATTGAAAGATGGATATGCATATGAATTTATCTTTGGACTTGGACTTGAACTCATACTTGCATATTATTTATTTGCATAAGGCTACTTGAACCCTTGCTTAAATTGAAGCTTTCCTTGCATATCGCCTGTTATGCCCATTGACATATGAATAAGGGACTATAACATATGTGAATTTCCTTTTTTTTCCTATTGACATATAAATGAAGAAATATTGCATATTTATGTGATTCATCTATTTTACTCTTGAACACGTGACTAGAAATTTTTAATAAAATAAAGATGTATAATTGGAACATTTTTGAATAATACCACCTTGTACAACATCTTGGGTGTTGACCCAATTTTTAGTTTAACATTTTGGCGCTAGAAGGAGGACTTGAACCTCCATCTCACCGTTTATTTGCTTTGAAACTAATTATGTAAAATTTTTGTTTTAGGAAAATAGTGAGGACTAAGAAAGTCAATGTTCTTAATGAAGAAGTTGTACAATGGACAATCTTGAGGATAATATCACTCCAAACTTCAGTTTGGAGAATACAGATATTGGAGAACCTTCAACCCTAGTAAAGCCCATGGCATTGAACCTAAAATACAAGATTTGACATAGTGACTTATAGTTGTGTAAGAGTTTCTTGAGGAAGTTCTCCTTTAGAAATCTTCCAGGACATGGTTTACCGAAGGGGGAGAAGAAGTGGAATCTTCAAGGAGGAACTTAGACACATACTTAAAAGTAAAGCTAAGGGCAAAAGTATCATGGGCCCATATATGTCGAAATAGAAATTCTAAATAATGATTTAGAATAAAATGTTTACAAATGACAACCAAAGTGTCTCGATGGAGCAATACCGAGTTTATGGTTTTCAGATAGGATCCAAGAATCGATACAGAAGTATCATTTAATGAGCTTCGGAATTGAGCAAATATTTTGGCAAAGAAATCAAACAGTTTAATATTTTGTCAAAATGCAAAAGAAGCGTGTGTCTATAAGAAAGAACATTAAATGTACTAAATATTTCTAAAGCTATAAGCAAGCAACAAACGTATGATTATTAATAATTTACCCATGTAAAAATCATTTTAGTTTGGTTATTTAATACTCGACATTGGATTTGAAAATGAAATCTTTTATAATCAGTATAAAATGGTGTTTGGGATTGTCCCAAACGATATACATCGACACCATATTAAAATGTTTAATATGGAGCATGTAAGATGGATTCATTATGCATTGGTAATGGGAATTATCGTATATGTTGTATTGTGTACAATATTGTTTCCTGGAGATTTGACCAGGCAACTGAGTACTCGGCGTACAGGACGACTCGGTGTCAACTAGTGATCGGCATCTCATAGTACTCGGCGTAGTGTTCAACATCTCATAGTACTCGGCGTAGTACTCGGCATCCAGTGGTACCCGTCATCAAGGAGTACTCGGCATAGTACTCGGCATCCAGTGGTACTCGGCGTTAGAAGACGTTCGGCGTATATAACTACTCTACATGGCAGCATCGTTCGGCCAAAGGATCGTTCGGCTAAGAAGCATCGTTCGGCCAAAGGATCGTTCGGCTAAGAAGCATCGTTTGGCCAAAGGATCGTTCGGCTAAGAAGCATCGTTCGGCCAAAGGATCGTTCGGCTAAGAAGCATCGTTCGGCCAAAGGATCGTTCGGCTAAGAAGCATCGTTCGGCCAAAGGATCGTTCGGCTAAGAAGCATCGTTCGGCCAAAGGATCGTTCGGCTAAGAAGCATCGTTCGGCCAAAGGATCGTTCGGCTAAGAAGCATCGTTCGGCCAAAGGATCGTTCGGCTAAGAAGCATCGTTCGGCCAAAGGATCGTTCGGCTTCGACTGACAACTGTTCTGCACTTCCCACCCATCAAACGTACCGTTCGGCATTGAGAAGGTGGTTCGGCGTCAACGTGTTCGGTCTACTTGGTTCGGCATACAGCGACCACTACACTTGGGCTAGAGTGTTCGGCCACCAAGCCCACCTGGGAAGTCCAGCCCATGTTTGTCTATAAATAGAGGGGCAGGGTCACAGTGAAAAGGGACCTTTTTTGGGAGAACAATGGGGAGACTCTGCCACTTTTTATACTCTCCTCTTTTTAACTCAAACTTGTATTCAAGTCATTAATATATGGATTGTATCTGTATTCAACTACTTATGAAAGAAATAAAGATCAAAACTCAAAGTGGATGTAGGCAGTTACGCTGAACCACTATAAATCCGGTGTTCTTATTTTCTGCATTTAAATTAGCATATTCTTCCTTGTTTAATTTAACTTCATCACTTACATCTCTACACAATCTTTTTCAACGAGGTTAGTGACCAATTTTGGTGCTAACAAATATCACATTCGATTATGAATTAGATTATGGAGCGTATCTAATTTGAATTATGATCCTTAAATGATTGTTAAGAGTGTTCCCAAGTATTTGCGAAATTCTCGAGATTATTTATAGAAAAAATGAAATCCTTGTGAAGAAATATTTAGATTTGAACTTCTTAAGTGATGTCAAGTATAGTATACCAGTCCTAAATTTATATTCAACCTTAGTTAAGAAGCTTTAAGTTGGAAATGTTCCAAAACAACAGGTTATGGCCGATTCCATAAAGAGGCTAAGTACATTGCCTTGAATCAACAAAAGCTATATATAATGCACAAATTTATAATCGAGTTATGTGATTCCAAATATTTAAAATCCCACAACATTGTTTGTGATAACAATGCCGCGATTTAGATCACAAAAAAATCATAGAGCTCATTAGAAGTCGAGAAACATAGTACGAAAATCTTCCACATGATAAAGACAATTTATTAGCATCAAAGATAGTTCGTAAATAGAGTAGATTGTTATGATAATATAACATACCCATTCACTAAGGGACTTACTCAATTGGTTTTGAGAAAATTGACTGAAGGAATGAGAATAAGTCTTAGTAATTGACCCCAAGTGAATGTGTAAGATTGAAAGAGTTAGGAGTATAGCTAGGGAAATTATATAATTTGTTACATATATTATGACCAACCTTGTTCGTAACAAAGGTATTTTTATTTTTATTTTATGCTTTGTAATGTAGAAATATAATTATTTGAGTAATTAATTTAAGGTATATAAGTAAGAAAATCCTTAAACAAAATGTTATGTAATTGTAGTTGCATATAGTTGCAATCATAAGTAATTAGTCGCAATATAAATAACATTTTATTTTAAATATTTGATATCGATATTCGTTGAGATCAGAGGATGCAACGCTCTCCAAATTTTGGGCAATGTATTATTTATGGCTATTGGAAGCACTAGGGTTACATACTAATAGTTATTAGATAACTATGGAATGACTCACTTGAGAGTTTCATGTTAGTTAATAATAACTAAGGTCAAATGAGAAATATCAAAGTAATGTATTATATAGTTTTTTGGACTTGAGAATATTGTTGAACTTCAATGTGGATACTCCACTTTGATTATAGTTATGTCGTATCATGGAACCCATCAAATGACTATTATTGGGTCTGAGTTGAAGCATTAGGAATGAATCACTATTCTATAGTGAATTCGTCTCCTCGGTTATATGAGGTTTGTACCATGGTCAAATGTAGTTGTTGCACCAAAAATCAGCACAGCACACCAATATCATTGAAAAACAAAATAAACAAATATAAGAATAAAGAAATCGGAATTTTAAAAATAAAAAACTCAAACTTTTATAGTGGTACGGTAAAATCTCTAGACCACGTCCACTAAGTTATCTTTATTAATGGATTCTCTTTGGATTTGCAATAAATTTCTAGCTACAAAACATAGATCTCGATTTTGCATCTAAGGGTTAACAAAAGAAGAAGGAAGTCCAAAAGTTCTTTTTAGTTGAAGGTAGGCTGCTATTTATAGATGAGATCCAGCCTAAATTTCTCCATTTCGAGTTTGAACGAGTTAGCTTCTCCATATTTTAAGTTCTAACATGAAGAATAGTTCGTCGCTAATGTTTCCTAAGGTCATGTCAGTGTCGACATGACCAATCATGTCGATACTGACATGAGTTTATGTGTAATAACGTCTTTTTTTCAAAACTTGATTCCTAAGTCTTCGAAGTAGCCAAATCAAGATCTAAAATCATGTTGATACCAATCAAATCATAGCTATACAGATATGTTTTGGTTGTCCAACACTTAGTCAATTTTGTTACACTCCTTCCCTTTATCATTCTTGATGGTTACTAAATCATATCTATACAAACAATGTCAGTACCAATCATATCAGTACCAATCATGTATGTACCAACCATATTAGTACTAATCATGTCGGTACAAATTATGTCGGTACCAACCATGTCGATACCATCATGCCAATGTAGCCTTATTTTGCATTTCTGAAAGGGCCAAATCTTTAATTCCTCAAATCTTGATATCTTCCAAGCTCCTTGACTTGTTCTTTCATCATTTTGCAGTCCAGTTTCTCTGATCTAAGTCAATTCTAAGATCATGGTAAATTTACCAGAAACACTTACCCTATAAGCATTCTTTTGTGGTGCTTTGCTCAAGAACACGTATCGAGACTGGTAAATTACCATTAGTTGCTCTTTTTGGCTATCAATCAGACTAGTCATGTAAGATTATATGGTTCCTTTGGGTTCACCTGCAAATTAATGATTGTTCAAGACCCATCATGTCTACGGACTGAACTCCTTTCTTAAATGTTAACCATAAACCATAGTCATCCTACATTCTCTTGGGGTTTAACATATTATGAATCATTATCATCCTGCATTTCCTAGGGATCAGATTATCATGGGAAAATCATATATCATGTTATCATGCATTATAAATCATAGTGGTGCATTATTTTCGATTGGTATATTACTTAAGAATTGTTTAGTATCGCCTAACATCCAATCATAAGTAAGCCCAACCAAAATGAGGCAATAACACTTATCAATCATTCGGTAATCACTATAAAATCATTTCAAATAAAGTTTTTTGGACCTCGAATTTAAGTTTTGATTCTCTAGATCGTGTAATCGTAAATCTAGATTGAGCCCATCTGCTCAATCTATGGCGAGAGAACTAAACATCTAAACCAAATCCATCTACTCACTCTTCAATAAGGGGACTTGCTATATAGGGTCATCCGCTCACCCTCCAACGAGAGGGCCTATCCTTCATCATTCATCACCCCATCTCTCATGTTGGGAGGACTACAATATATCAGTTTATGTATCAAATGGCAAGGATAAATGTGTTCCAATAGCTGCCAACAATAATATCAAAATCAAATATCATGTTCAATCAATATCCACTATCAAATCATTCAAATATCCTTACTCAAATCAAAATGCATTAAAAGCAAAACATCTAGCCCAATCAAGGATTACTCTTGGACATTAACTCAAAGCATACCTATGGAACTGTTTAGGATCCCATACATGTGTAAGTTGATTGGTACTACTCCTTTAGAGTTTATTCAAAGTAAAAAAGCAAAATGCAAAAAATAAAGCTAACTCTGATCGATCCCGATCATGGGATTAGATACCCCGTCTAGGTCCTTGGCTGTTATCGAATACATCCACCACAACTGGTGATTTCTCGTGCTGCACTACTACAGTTTTTGCCGCTATTATCCAATTACTTGTATATTATTGTAATCGGTTGCTCTGAATCTATTCATCAATTAAATCACATAGACATATGCATTCATTGGTTTCGTGCCCATCCAGCTCATGAATAGGCACTACGTTTTAGATTTCCTTTTCCATTCTTTGGGCTCTCTCTTAGTAGGTTTTCTATAGGGAATCTGCCTGTAGTACCAAGGTAGATCCTCTCTAGCGTCACGGTCGAACCAGCATAATAGGAAAACTTCGATTCCCTTCTTTGTCGCTTTGATCCTCCGAAGCCATCATCAACCTTCCTTTTTCCTCTATCTTTCCCAGATCCTATCTTGGGTAGTCTTCCATCCTCCAAGCATATACTTTAATATTTTCAACTTTTGCATCTTCCTAAAGCAAGTATCTCTTAGCTTGATAGTAGAAATCTACCTGATCTACCGGCAGATCGCTTTCCAAAGCCTTCTTAAATTTAGCCTGATTAGCAATTTCGAAAACCACCACCATAAGAATAATTGGCAAGTCCGACATTTGAACTGCAACGGCTGCTATGTTGAATCTGGCCAAATAACTCCGTAAAGTTTCAAATTCCCTCTACTTCACACTCGAGAGGGTCATCACCTCTTAGGTTAAACGATATGAACTCTGAACTGGCTCATAAACTTTTCCACTAACTCGGTCTATGTGCAAATGGAAATATTCTCTGATTGGCGAAATCATGTGGCTGCTAAATCAATCAAGAACAATAGGAAGCATCATCCCATCACCTCCTCAAATGCTCCTAACACTCCCATGTGTTGGATATATCTCATTAAATGAACTGTTGGATCCATCCTTCCATCATATGGATCCAAAGTTGAAAAGTTTGAAATTAGGCGAGTTCTTGGCATATTGGATGTTTGGGAGCAAAAGGGTTTCTTTTTACATCCACCTCGAAGCAGTCTCTTACATCTCCATTGTGCAATCGTCTGAATTTAGTCAAAATCTCTAAGGCTTCACATGCCATTGATTCAAAACATTTTCATGCTTCTCATTCCTATGAGGAACTTTCGGTTCTAATCCCTATGGTTGCGAATTTACATTCTGATCTTCAATCTGGCTCTGGCATTGCTAATCTCAGTATCCTTACTTGATCAACATTAAAATTGACCATGCCTCTTGTCTAAAGATGTCAGTACATACATTATTAGACCTCTTAGTTTTGACTTGTTTAAGAGTCGGGGGGTTGGTCCTATATTGTTCCGCTCCATTTCCTTACATATTTGCTTCGCTTTCTGATCTAAGATTCTGATTTCCTCTGGCTACTCTTTGTTGTTACATCATTTGGAAGAATCCATTCATCATTTCCTCCTGCTGAGCCATCAATCTCTTTGGTATCCTTATCATCATCCTTCCATCTCCTCTCTGGTAACATAGATAGATTATGGATTTGAACTTGAAACACCTCCTAGCTGCCCCCATGTTCTTTATGACTTCTTTAGGAATTGGTTCACTTTTAGTAGGCCTTTCCCCCTTCGCCAAATTAGACCTCAAGTCTTTCTTGGTGAAAGCACCAAAAGTATTGTGCCAAAAATTGACACAACACCCAAATAACACTGAAAAATGAAATAACACTAAAAACGATTCAAATCATGTCGTTGTCTATATAATTAATCATGTTGATGCCAACATGATTTGATCAATAAAGACATGATTTTATTGAAAAACTTCTTCTTTTTTCATAGCTTGAAACCTAAGCCTTCAAAGTAGCCAAATTAAGATCTAAAATCATGTTTGTACTGGTTAAATCATGTCAATAATGATATGTTTTTTATTACTACAAATATGTATATCAAGCATCTAAAAAGAACATGTCGAGTTTGGGGTTGATAAGGGATGCCGAGCCCAAAGAAAGTAAAGCCGTCAAGCATTCAATGTTTAACAAAGGATAGTGAGCTTCAAGAAATCATAAGAAGATGTCAAATATCTAGTAGCAAGGAGTGTCTAGTCCTCTATATAAAAAGTGGATGCCATATGACAAGTAGTTAACAGGTGTAGAAGAGACATAGAAGAGGCCTCTAAGGATGTTGAACCCTAAGAAGTTAGCAAATAGTGAAGAGGTACCAAGTCTTTAAAGGGTAACGAGCCTTTACAACATCAAGTGTTTTCGAGGATTTAACAAGTAGAACAAATATCGAACATTAGCAATGAAGAGGGTATTGAGCTTGTAAAAGGATGAAGATACCAAATAAATGCATAGAGATATCAAGCTACAACAAACTTGGAAGGACAAGAGATGTCGAACCTCCACAACAAAAAATGTTATAGAGTATGTAACAAAGGAAGGACGTCCCACCCTATAGGATGTTGAGCGTCTAAACACAAGAGGAGAATATCGATTTTCTATGAATAACAAGCCTATAATGCATCAACTATTATCGAGCCTCTAGAACTGTAACCGTAGTAGAGCATCTACTAATAAATGATATCAAGCTTCACCACTAGCAAAAAGTTTCAAGCTTTTACAATAGGCAAGAGATGTCGAGATTCTACATGGAAGGTTATGATATCGAACTTATGTAAGTGAATGGCGTTGAATCTCAACAACGAGATGCTGAGATCTCATCATGATGGTGCCATCGAAACCCTTGGATTCAAAGTTGTGCCACATGTCAATCATCCTACATGATTGAATCCTTATTAATAGGCCCTAATCGACATCAAATTGGGGGCGGTTCATTCTTACTCTATTTCACTATTTTAAAAGATGCAAAACCTAAATCGAATTGAGGATTATTAGTGCCAGTTGTACTCTTGTAACTTTTGCAAATAAGGACTTAAACATTCAACTTTGCATAGCATACTTCTCTTGTATTTACCTAATTAGTTATTTATGACAATGGACATGCATACAACTTATTTTTGACTTGGAATTGGATAATGGACATGCATATGACTTGTCTTTGGACTTGAGTCTTGAACTTGAACTTACATATACTCCTAAGCTTGAATAAGCCCACTTAAGCCCTTATTCATACTAGCTTTGTCATGCATTGCATATTTGGTTAGCGAAGAAATTTGCTAATATTTTGACGTTAGAAGAAAGGCTCGAACCTCTGACTCCCTGCATATCCCTACAGAGGACTTTCCATGTCTGGCATATCCCTATAAAGGACTTTCCTTATTGGACTTTCCCTATCCAGCATATTCCTATAGAGGACTTTCCATACTTTGCCTAACCTACTAGATTGCATAATGACTATCTCTGAATAAGAACCTTTCGAACCTCATATTACGAAGCTAGCTTATCAAGTCATCCATAATCTTCAATTCCATGAAGAGAAATTATTAAGAAACTTGGCACTGATAACTCTAGTTGAAAGAGACGAGTAGCACCTTACAATTCAGGTAACTGGAGCATAAATCCCTTCCATATGGGATCTACCCCGATCTTTGCTTGATATCCTATTTCGAGTATGGAGAACAAAAGAACTAGTGACCTATTCATAGAAATAAGAAAGGCTATACAGCTTCAAGCTAGAGGAATCATCTTTGAGGATGAAATAACAAAGGATTTTAATAATACTCAAAAGTGGAAAAGGATAATTGATCGCTCCTCCACTCCAAACTAGACTCAAGAATCTTCTAATAGAAAGTTTACTAATTAGAGCTAAGCCAAACGGGGACCAAAAACACAATTTCCTATAAACTTTATGTCTGTTAGAGCCTGTTCCCTTACCACCTCTTATGAAAACATCTATCTCCTAACTAAGGAAAGGTTGGACTATTAGCCTTCAAAGAAGAAGCAATGGGAAAAGGAAAGAAATCTCAGAGGCGCCTATTGCCAGTATCACCAAACGAATGGATACACTACTAATTAGTGTCGAGCCATTGAAGGGATGATTGAAAATTTTCTAGGAAAGGGAGAACTCCAAGAGTTTATTAACGAAACTTAAGTGAAAAACCAATGTATCTTCAAAGATCAGGTGCTTAATAAAGATAAATAATTTTTGAAAAGGATTTACAAAATAAAGGAAAAGCCTTTGGTCCCATCACAAGGGCCTAGTAAAAGCATTGTAAGCTTTCGATCATGCTATTAAGGCTTGACCGCAACACCTCCTAGAGGAAGGATAGAGTAATCCTTTGGTCTCGCCTATGAGGCATGGGTAAAGCACTGCAAGCCTTCGGTCATGCCTACGTGGCCTAGTCGGAGTGCCTCTTAGAGGAAGAATGGAGTAAGCGTTTGATCCCGCTTAAGGTAGCCTGGCCAAAACACCGATTAGCCTTCGATTTAGCCTATAAGGCCTAATCGGAGCTTCTCCTAGAGGGAGTATAGGTAAGACTTTGGTTCTGCCTAAGATGGCTAACCAAATGCATCGACCAGCCTAAATCTTTATCTAAAAGGTAAGAAAGGACAGAATAAATCAATCCAGCAAGTATAATTCCATCTAAGCGATGGGCCAAAGCAATCTCCCAAAAAAGGAAAAATCAAACATGATCAAACTTGTGCAATTTGCAAAGCAAAGGTCAGACCGCTACTAAGGTGGAACATTCGTAAAGGAAATTCTAAATATTTCTTGTCAAAAGCGTAAATCAGAGCCTGTGGTATTATTCCGTAAAATTTTGAGTTAACTTAGCTCTCAATCTATTATTCTGGATTAGAATCCAAATTTCCTATCAAGTAAAGGGAATCTTCCTTATTGGTCGAATTTCTGGCCTACCATTAAACTGGAATGAGAATTTGCCAATGAAATGAAAATCTCTAGACGAATTTATGATCTCCTTATCAGATGAGTTTCTGGTCTTTTTACTAAATGATTCACTAGTTTTCTTATTAGATGGATTTCTAGTTTTCTTATCGAATGGATTTCTGGGCTTCTTATCGGTGAATTTCTGGTCTTCTTATTAGTCCGGTTTCTAGATTATGAACATTCCTTCAAAATGAAGTATGAAGAATCCTTGCTCTTATCGAAAAATCTTCAAACTCAAGGCATGAATTTAGACTCGCCTCTATGGGGCAACAAATACTGCAAGGCCTAAAAGATATCTCTTAGATTAAGTCCTATCTAAGAGCATTCTTTGAAGAAGCAAAGAGTAAACAAATTTATGTTCAGTCAAAGACCACATATCATGTTGAGTCAAATTAAAGCCCTAAAGTGAATCGCAAATCTCAAAACAGCTCAGCGAGTTCAAATACAAAGCAAGAATGGGGAAGAAAATACAAGTTTTTTTGAAATATCAACTATTCAAGAATAAAAGTTATTTACTAATTTACACACAAAATGTTATAGATACAAAGAAAATCCATCTTAGTCTACCTGAGGAGGAGGTTAAGGGAACAGATAATGATGGTATATGTTTTCTTTCCCTTTCCTCTCAACCTCAAGAAGATAGGGATGACTTTCACTTGAAGCATAGGCATCTCTAAGTAAAAAAGGAGGGCCTTCAATATTCTTAAGATGGTCAACACATCCATACAACAAGAATTGTTGATCATGTCTATATCCCGCCTCTGTTGCTCTACTCAACCTTTGGTTCATATCTGGACCTAAAATGGAATAGTTGATTTTTATACAAAGGCAACTATTATTACGAGAAAGTAATCTACAAGGGAATCCAATCGGGAGTTCTCAAGCGACATCACCTCGATTTCCTTCAATTGATACTCATGGTCCTGCACTTGCCCTTTCAAAAAATTCAACAAAAGAGAAAGGTTTGGTAATATGACAAATCGCCACATCCTGAAGCTTTTTAAGTTTCCTCTTCTTCTTTCGGATAATATTTGTATCATCGACATAACTAATTTGAATTTTTAATGCATGTTTGAGTGTTTTATTAGCCCGCTTTAAATTTTTAACCTTCTACTCAAGAGCACATTCTCCGCGTCCTAATTCCTCAACCTGAATTTGATAGTTTTAAGATATTTTGAAACTTTTTCATCCCATTTTCCTTTTAAAAACCGGGTGCATTTATATTTATACTCTCGGCACCAGCTGGCAATCTCTCCATCATCCAAACTCGGAGGTAGATTTTTCAAGGAAGAAGATTTCTTTTTACTAGCTAAGGATTGGGACCTAGTTTTCCTTGTGGGAGCAGGGGTTGGAATGCTGGATTTGCCCCAAGTAGTAATAAGCTTTAAAGATTGGCATGATACTTGAATCTTCAATAGATCAACTTCAAGATCCTTAATTTTCTGGCGCATTCGGGCAATTTTTGCATCAATCTCAATCCATTGGTCTGTAGGTCCGGCCGACCAGCAGTGACTACGCTCTTTTTTAGCTCTTTAGTCTCCTTGTCTTTCTCTTTGATTTTCTCCTATAAAACCAAGATTACTTCATTCATACTGCTTAATGTTGACCTCAACTCTCTGTATTTGTTGTACCATTTATATGCTTCTGGGTTATTTGAAAATGGCATAACTGAGGCATCTTGAGAAGAGCACCTCCCAATGTCTAACAGCAATATGGCCTTAAGTTTATCTAGTCGAGAAGAGAGGTCAGGATCGCTGGATGCAAGCATTAGTTGACCTGCCTTGTAAAATTAAATAAAAGAAACAATAACACATGGGAAAACTATATTCTTTCATTAACAATAACAAAGTATTACAAACATGAACAAGTTCAAAATATGTATATCAAGCATCTAAAAATAACATGTCGAGTTTGGGGTTGACAAGGGATGCCGAGCCTAAAGAAAGTAAAGTTATTAAGCATTTAATGTTTAACAAAGGATAGCGAGCTTCAAGCAATAACAAGAAGGTGTCGAATATCTAGTAGCAAGGAGTGTCGATCCTCTATATAAAAAGTGGATGTCAAATGACCAAGTAGTTAATAGGCATAGAAGAGATGCTGAATCTCTAAGGATGTCGAACCCCAAGCAGTTAGGAAATGGTGAAGAGGTGCCGAGTCTTTAAAGGGTAACGAGCCTTTACAACAGCAAGTGTTGTCGAGGATTTAACAAGCAGAACGATATCGAGCATTGGCAATGAAGAAGGGTATCGAGCTTGTAAGAGGATTAAGATACCAAACTAGTAAATGCTTAGAGATATCAAGCTGCAACAAACTTGGAAGGAAAAGAGATGTTGAACCTCTACAACATAAAGTGTTATAGAGTATGTAACAAAGGAAGGATGCCGCACCACTATAGGATGTCGAGCGTCTACTCACAAGTTAAGGATATCGAGTTTCTATGAATAACAAGCCTATGATGCATCAACTATTATCGATCCTCTACAATAGTAACTGTAGTAGACCATATACTTATAAATGATATAGAGCTTCAACAGTAGCAACGAGTTTCGAGCTTTTACAAGAGGGAAGATGTATCGAAGATTATCATATCGAGTTTATGCAATGAAGGTTAGGATATCGAACTTATGTAAGTAAATGATGTCGATTCTCAACAATGAGATGCTGATATCTCATCTTGATGGTGCCATCAGAATCATTGGATTCAAAGCTGTGCCACGTGTCAATCATCTTGCATGATTGACATCCCTATAAATAGGCCCCAATCGACATCAAGTTGGGGGAGATTCATTCTTACTCTATTTTCACTATATTAAAAGTTTCAAACCCTAAATCAAATTAAGGATTATTAGAGCCGGTTGTACTCCTTTAACTTTTGCAAATAAGGACTTGAACATTCAACTTTGCATAGCATACTTCTCTTATATTTGCCTAATTAGTTATTTGTGACAATGGATATGCATACAACTTATTTTTGACTTGGACTTGGATAATGGACATGCATATGACTTACCTTTGGACTTGGTCTCGAACTTGAACTTTCATATACTCCTAAGCTTGAATAAAGCCACTTAAGTACTTATTCAAACAAGCCTTGTCTTGCCTTTCATATTTAGTTAGCGAAGAAATTTGCTAGCATTTTTGTTGTCCAACACTCAGTCAATTTTATTGCAATCTTTGCTTTTATCATTCTTGATGGTTCCCAAATCATGTCAGTACCAATCATGTTTATCATTTCTGAAATGGCCAAATCTTTGATTTCTCCTATGTTGATATCTTCTAAGCTCCTTGACTCATTCCTTCATCATTTTTTAGTTTAGTTTCTCTGGTCTAAGTCAATTCTAAGACTTTAATAAATTTGTCAGAAATAGTTGTTAACTCGAAGTCAAAGTCTCTGGCTAGAGAAGTACGTTAATGATAAATGTTATTGTTGAACAATGGACTTTGTGTAAAGACTAACTAATTTGAATATGGATAATATTGGAATTTTGACCAAAACCAAATTTCGCAAGTCCTAAAGTAATACAGTGTTGACAAGGAGAATTGGTGTAAATAATTGGCACTAAAATACACTACTTAAAAATGTAAAATCTAATCGAAAAAGATGTATAAGCAATAAATTCGACCATACTGTCACACCACTAGCTAAGGTGAAGCTGAACATTAATATTCTAATAGTTCGATATTAATTGCTGACTGAATTTACACATACGGAACGAACAACTGCATTGATGGATTCTCTAAAATACCATATGATTTAATTGATTTATAATCTATTGTAAATTAATTATATTATTTAATATTTATGAAATATTAATTAATTAATTATTTGATGTATTGGTTGTCGTTAGTATTTTTCTGGGATCTATTTGTAACTAACTAGGTATGTATATAAAATTTATATATTTACTAACCAATATATGATATCGATACAGATTTGAATACTATTTAATAATAATTAATTGAAAGATGTTTTGGAACATTTGAAGGTTCCTTCCAGCCTTGTCATGGCCGGCCATTAAATGGGAAAAATGGTTTTAAAAATCCAAAGGTTGGATCTAGAATTTCAAAGAAATGGAATAAGGAATTAACATAGTCAATTAATATTTGATTCCCTCTGTTAGCACCATACTTAACTCCTTATTTACTCTCTCAATCATTCTCTCTCAAACCATAACTTCCATCTTCCTTTTGCATCATTTCTAATCCAAATTTCAAAGAAAACTTTTTTGAAACACACACAAATATACATATGCAAATAATATTTTAGACAAGTAATGCGTATATAAAGGAATAATGTCTCTGTTGTGGTGTAAATCTCAACTCCTATACACATACACGTTAACTATGTGCACAAACTTATACTATATAGATTTGATTATATTTAGATTACTCACAAACATACCAAATACAAGTTTGGCCAAATTTAGCTATCATATAAACAAATTAGAAAGGTTAAATAAAAACTGTTTTTGATTTTACATAATAGATTGGATTATAATAATAAATTTAAACTTCATAAAAAACAATTAAGATCCAAACAGGGAACTTTTTGGAATTTACAATTTACTTGCTGCCAACTGGCTCGGTTCCTTCAATCACCTCGCAATGGATAGTGTGGACTGGTGTCATAACATTGAGCCTTGCGAGGGCTTCCACTATATTGTCTTTGTCTTCCCATAACTTGATTTGGACGCCCTTGAAAGGGCGATCGTACACGGAGGTGCCTTCAATGAAAATTTTCCTTTCATTTCCTTTAACTTTCCATATAAACAAAAATTTGACCCAAATACTAAACAGCCGCATAGCAAGTTAAGGGAACACATTAGACTTAGGGGAAAACACCCCCTCTCCCCTCTTTTAAGAGTGGTTGACCATGACTTCGTCTTTCCCCAAAGAGGCACCCCATAAGCACAGAGCTAACCACCCCATGCATATCTAACTCATTACTATAGGCTCAAACGTAGCGACATGACGATGCAACCTATTTAAATGTCATTTTGATATTCACTTAACGAGTCCCGGTCCAATGTCCTATCAATTATCTTCTTCCCTAACTGGAGGAGGTAGTCCAGAAATTTAATAATTTTTTAAGTTCTAAGGACAAGAACTCAGTCAAATATCCGACCTAGAAACGTCGAACTATCGATGGATTACGACCAATGTCTTACCTATATTGACATTAGAAAACAAGCGTAAAAGTCTAAGATAATAAAAAAATAAGGAGAAATTAGTGTGGAATCTCTGTAAAATTACGTGAGAATAATGGAAAAGATGAAGAAGTGTAGAGGAGAGAAGAGTAGGAGTTACTTACCTTTTCTTAGTCGAAGTTGAAGGAGAACTTAAAAGATTTTTTAAAAGCTCGAAGAATGCTAATAACAGACATGCTGAAGGAAATAGTAAAGGTAAAGAAAACGATCACCCCTTCCTTTTATAACTTTTGGTCTTTGATATCAATTGTTGGCTAAATTGGATGAGAAGTAACCCGAACCATGGAATACTAATCCAGTGCACCTTTAATCACTGAATACATCTTTAGGCACAAGTAGTCTTAATCAATGAGAACATGCCACATATCATTTACAATAATTGAGAATGAGAGCATTCCATCCCTCTCTGTAGAGGGGAGCTTGGAGGTTAAAATGTTATTTGTTTTTTGCAATGTATAATTGGGTCCGTCACATCTGAAGCACTACCGTGAAGACTTGCTTAACAAATGTCGACGAAGATCTCACATGGCCCAACTGCATATCCGTCTAATAAGCCTCAATCTCAAGGCATGTCCCTCTAATAAGCCTCAATCTTAATGCATGTCCACCTCATGATCGGTGTCTGGATCTTCCTCATAAACGATGATTGCTCACAAGTCTTGTAAGGCTGCATCTCCTGGCCACTAAATGAAAACTTCCCCATCCTGTCTATCAATAGCCAAGTTTCCCAAATAATGTCCAATCCTAAACCCAATTATCCATCCACATGCCTTTTCCATTCACTTCCCTGCCCGACAAATCCCTCCTCGGCAAACTTTCCTACCCTCCTTACATTGTCATATACGGGAAAGGATCAGACTCACTCAACCACTCCTACAAAAAGAGGCGGTAACTTAATACTATTCTCCCAACAAAAATAGTAAAGTCATATTGTCCCTTGACAAATGAGCCCACTACAACAAAAAAGGACTTTTCACAACGTTTGAAAAACGTTGTGAAATCTATTCGTAGTGTTACGAAGAATGCTATCCATCAAAAAATTGGATTACGAGCTTATTGTATAACTGCACATTAATGAAAGCTGTAGAAAATAAACCTTTTACAGTGTTTTGATTAATGTTGTCTAATAACTTTACAACATTTTTCCTACCGTAATGTCAACTTTGTTGCAGCGGTCTTCCCTCCCTATGTTTCCTTTTTATTGAGTGTCTACTTCACGGTTCACTGTTAGTTGTTTTTGCATCATTTTCAAAACATTGTTATATATTTACTACAGCGTTATATTACTTATCACAGCGTTTTTATTCTCGTATCATTTTTTATCATGTTATACTATTCACAGCATTTTTATTCTCGTAGCATTTTTTATCATGTTATGCTATTCACATCGTTTTAATTGTTATTTTTGTAGTGTTTACTTCTTGTTATAATTTACTTGATATAGCTTTTCTAAATCTTTCTTAATTTTTTAATCAATATCATTCCTAAAACATTGTTATATATCTAGGACAACGGATTTATTACTTATTACAAAGGTTTTTTTTGTCAATGTAGTTCTATTTTTTCCAGCATTTTTTGTCAATGTATTTCTATATTTTGCAGCGTTTTAAAAATGCTTGTACTCTTCATGAATTTTTTACCTCATACAACATTAATACCGGCCACTAATATTTATATTCAAAAACATCACTTAATTTAAACAACACAAATAAGTATAATATAATAATCTTAGCATATTATATATTAAACATAATCAAAAGGTACACCAACTTCATGCTTCAAATAAACAATAGCCGTATATAACATTTCGTACACTATGTTCTAAGTAGGCCCGACCCCAAAGCAAGTCTGTCAAGACGACCGCATAAGGCAACCGATCCGGTAGGGGCAACGATCAGGTGGTGTTGATGAATTTAGTGTTTTATTAAAGATAAAAGTGCTTTATATAATACTCAAAATAAATGATTGTGTGGTGTAGTGGAAGCACCATTGTTAATGGTGTGGGGCAACCCGAGTTTGATTATTAGCAAAGGTGCATTATTTTTTCTCATATATTTATAAAACCGGGCTGGGGCAACCAAAATGTTTGGGCCGGCCCTGGTTTTATGCAAAGGCGATAATAGAGTAATGTATAGAAAGGGTTTACTCAAAAAGCAAAATATGAATCGTGTAAAGTCCAAGCTCATCTTCCTCAAAAATCCAATACTCTACAAGGAAAAAAAGTAAAATTAGAATAAGAAAAAAAAATTACATGCAAATTGAAGAAGCTATAATTTATTTTTCGTGTACATTTTTACTTTGTGAGTTTTACTTATGTATGGGTGTATCATATATGCTTAAGCTCAAATTGTATAGTTTGTAGCAAGTGAATGATGGTCTGTAACTACTTTTGGTATTTGTTGTACTTGCATACCAAAATTCGAAATAAAATATAATAGGGACCCTGATAACAATGCAGATCAAATCTTCTATCCCCATATTCCATGTCCCATGTGTCCCAAAAAGTCAGAACCATTCATTACAATAAATTTGAAAGTTGGTGGGATCCACCATATTTTTTATGAATGACCGGTGATACCAAATGAATAGCTGAGATTACTATGGTACATAGAAACGGCAGGAGAGGGACATAGGAATTTAAACTGTAACAGTGTGTATCATTGTATATCAGAGTCACGGCTGTTAGTTTTCAAAACTTTTATTGTAAGCAAGCACTGTTAGTCTTTGTATTCGTATTTGCATGACTTTAAACAAGATATAAGCTGACTAGCATTGGAATCTGTCAAAGAAATATACTAGACCGTTAATGAAATACTTAAAACAAGTAATCTCCAACAGTTTTGATATATACAGAAATCTTGAAGTGAAACATATCCTAATGTGTCAAGTATAAATGTTGCATTTTAACAAACAACATTGTTACAAGGTCCTATCAAGTAAAAAAAGGTCCAGCCAAGTAAACATTTTATGTTTTAACATTGGCGATGTATCTCAGTCGATCAAAATCATATGTTGAACAGTGGTGATGTATCAAGCTTAGATGGGGCATAAACTGACTTATGGCATAACTGAGTCACACTAACTTGCACTTAGAACCGTCAAAATATGATCAAACCCATTAACCCAACT
This sequence comes from Allium fistulosum, assembly GCA_030737815.1. Lineage (NCBI taxonomy): Eukaryota > Viridiplantae > Streptophyta > Magnoliopsida > Asparagales > Amaryllidaceae > Allium > Allium fistulosum. The sequence continues at coordinate 365,692,658 of CM060906.1, forward strand.
CATTTACCCTACTTACAAATGAGTTGGATCAATCTATTTATGAATCTTTATTAAATGGGTCATAAATGCGTTGAATCATTTTTAAAAGAGTTATAAATGAGTAATCCATTTATCTATTTATTAAAAACATAAAATTCGAAAATATAAATTTTGAAAATTTGAATTTTCTTTACTCAGGTACTTCATCTTGTGAACGCATGTTGTAGTTCTTCAGAATGACTAACGGTTACACTTAACAAATAATAGACTACAATTCCATATTTGAACATCGGCCAGACAGAAGCCGTTATTTTTTTTGTTCAAACTGCAATAACTTTTTCATACTAACTCGGAATCGGGTGAGACTTCGACCGATGAACTCCCACCTAACTTACAGATAATATGTTACACTCGGATACTTCGTCTTGTGTGAACGCACGCTGTAATTCTCCATGATGACTAATAGTTGTACTTCGAAAATAACAGGCTACATCCTCATATTTGAACTCCGTTTAGGCAGAAGCCGCTATTTTTTTGTTTAAACTGCAGTAACTTCTTTGTACGAACTTGAAATAAGGCGACACTTATGAACTTCCCCTAAATTACAGACAATATAGAATACTCTTATACTTAATCTGGTGAGCGCACACTGTAATTCTTCATAGTGACTAACAATTGTACTTAGGAAATATCAGGCTACGTTTCTATATTTGAACTCCGTCTAAGCAGAAACCGCTATTTTTTTGTTCGGCCCACAATAACTTCTTCATACTACTCGAAATTAGATGAGACTTCGACCGATGAACTCACATCTAATTTACGGACAATATGGAACACTCTGATGCTTCAACTTGTGAACGCACACTATAGTTTTCATGGTGACTAACAGTTATACTTAGAAAATAACATGCCACATCTTCATATCTGAACTCCATCTAGGCAGAAGCCGGTATTTTTTTGTCCAGATTGCAATAACTTCTTCGTACTAATTTGGAATCTTTGATCAATGAACTTCCACCTAAATTACAGACAATATGGAACACTTAGATACTTCATCTTGTGAACGCATGTTGTAGTTTTCCATGGTGAATAACGGTTGAACTTAGCAAATTACAGACTACATCCCCATATTTGAATTTTGATGAAAATTAAAATTAAAATTAATATTAAAATCTTAAATTTTGATTTTTATTGAAATTAAAATGTAATAATTAGAATTAAAATTATTTTTTATATGTTCGCTTTTTATTAGTCAAATCAATTTTAAATATTTAAATATGTTATATGAGCAACCGCTTATTAAATGAGTTGGGTCATGCTAATCTATGTATTAAACGGGTCATAATTAGGTTGGGTCAAAATCGATCAAATCCATTTTGATCCAACCTGTTTGAGGGTCTACTTGCAGTCGCGGGGAGAATGAAGAATACATCTGTTAACCTTGCGACCAAAATAGAACATATGTTGTTGGAAAATTAGCAGTAAAGACGGGTAGATGCAGCAGTTTATACGAGTCTCATTATCAGAGCCAGAACAATGATAGAGAGTATCAAGGGGAGTTCTGAATGAGGTAGCATGTGACAGTAGCAGAGGCAATTTGGATCAAATGAGGTTACAAACGAGAAAGCTTGTGATAGTTTGGATCAATGACAGTTCTAAACGAGGCAGTAGTTTGAGGGTGGTGGTAGCATGTGACAAGAACAGTTTGAATTGGTGTAGGTGATGAACTGATGATAGTCACCAAATGGTGAATAATTGGCGATAGACTAGTCATATTAAGATCACTATTGATGTGTACATTTGTCATTGGTTGCATATGCATTTTCACATTGACAAGAGGTGTGTCGAAAGCAATGAAACTGAGAGCAGAAATGATCGATCATTTAGATGCAAGAAGACAGGCAGAAGCATCTAGCAACTATAAAGTCAATTTCTGGCAAATACGGGGTGAAATGCATCCGTGTATAAGTATTTGATAATTAAATTATACTTTGCAGTCATGAGCTGAGAACACCTAAGGCCTCAGTGATAGGTTTTGTTAGACATTCTTACATCGATGGTTGTCTCACAGATGAACAACCAGCTACAGTTATGCAGCTACGTAAATATTCAGTGACATTACTTAGGGTGCTCAATAATATTTGGACCCAAATAAGGTAAATTTATAATTCTATTTTTCTTTACTAATAGCTGTGATAACAATACATATATTGAATTTGCAGCTCATACAGTATGATACATTATGCCACTTAAGGTAAAATCTGGAAATTTAGTGCTTGAAAATTAGAATTTGATTTAGGGAGAGAACTCGGAGGACTTACGGAATTTAGTTTTGTTATTAAATATAGATCAATATTGTGAAGCAAAAAAAAAAAAAATTTGAGGATACAAGTCATATATGACATTATGAAACTGATAATAGCAACAAAAATCAAGCTGCATATGTTTATTTTCCAGTACATACGTTACTGGGATTAAAAGGTAACGAGGGAAGATATATAATATCTCAATAGTTAAAAGATGGAGATTTTACTTGGGGCTCTTGATAGTTGCCGAGAGCACGTAGTAGTTAAGGTGAATTGAACCGATGCTCAACAAAGTCTGAACAAGGCAGTAATAAGTAGGCAGCAAACCTGATTAAACAGAGATTTGTATACAATTCTGTACAGTTAATGCCCCGCTGTTACCTCGTTATAACTCTGTTATATCTCATATCGGATTTCTACCGCTACGAATTTTACATATAGCCTCAAATATAGCTTTTCCGCTTTAAGCCCCGCTATTTCCGTTATATTCCGTTATTCCCGCTATTTCCGCTATATCTTCTTTAAAAGAAATGAATTGAAAATTGATATTTATATATTACAAATATTATGAAATTAATTTATTTAATTGAATTTTTAATATATTTTTAGAAATGAAAATACCCTAATATTCTACTAAATTCAATTATTTTATATAACATTTTTACGTTTATTTGTAGTATTTTCGCACATGTTTTTATTTAAAATTATTTATGTATTAATTATAATTCAATTGAATGTTAATTTTTTATTTAATTATCATTTATATATTTGTAAAAACATTAAGTATGAGTTTTACATGCTATTTTAGAGTTATCCGCTATATCCCGCTATATCCTTGTTATATCCCCGCTGTGACTTTTTGCACCTCCGCCGCATTAAATCTGCCGAGCGCTTTAACTGCACAGATACAATTGTTAGTATTTGAGAATATCGATCTGCATACGACTAAACGGAGATCCAAGTTGAAATAGTTGATCCAGATATTGATTGAACCAGGCCCGGCCCTGGGCATAGGCCAACCAAGCGGTGGCCTAGGGCCCCCATGTTGGATATTCAATTTAGCCCTAATCAATTCAAGAGAAATCAAAACTACAAATAAACGGAGATTAGCGGAAGCGTACCGGAATCCATTGAATCAATCTGTATGAAGATTGAGATCTTCCAAGAATACAGTTTCTACTTTCTGTCTGCGTTTCTCACTGATGAGGAAGAAGAGAAAACAAAAGTACGTACTGTTTCTCGGGGACCCAACCGTTTTTATTAACGGAGAAAAATGAGTTATGTAATATTTACAATTTGGCCCCTCAACAAATTGTAAATAACACTTTATTATTTTCTACCTTATATTAATTATAATAGCAACATACACTTAAACATATGTGTGTCCATAATGGGATTTTAATCCAACAATCTCCCACTTGGGCAACATATGTTTTCTTATAAATGTACAACCTTGTGAGCTCAAAATTTGCTATTACATAAAGGTATTTCTTAACAATCTCGTCCATCAACCATATTTATACAGTATCACAGTGGTCTCGCCATTAAATCATGACTAAACCCATCAGTGGTCACATACATATATATATATAGTCAAATGACATAGATTAATCTATTTTCATATGGTCCTCCTTAAACTTAAGTGAGGTCAGAATCAAAACAATAAAACAGAGTAAATGAATTGAATACTTTACTTCTGATCAGAAATCCAAATATATGTTTCAAGACAAATATAAAGCATATAAAATACAAACTCCCCCTAAACCATAACATCCTCCAGTAATACAACACCCATATGAGCAGTGTGCTCATGAAAGACCTTGGGCGGTAAACCTTTTGTGAGCGGATCCGCTATCATGAAGTTTGTTCCAATATGCTCTATAGATATATGTCCACTCTGCACTCTTTCTTTCACAACTAAGAATTTTATGTCAATATGCTTTGACTTAGTTGAGCTTTTGTTATTATTAGAATATAGCACTGCTGACTTATTATTACAATATAACTTCAGCGGTCTTTCTACATTTTGCAAAATGCGCAGCCCAATGATAAAGTTGCATAGCCATATTCCATGGTTTGACGCCTCATAACATGCAACAAATTCTGCTTCCATAGTGGAAGAAGTTACAAGTGTTTGTTTAACACTTTTCCAAGATATAGCTCCTCCAGCCAACAGATAAATATAGCCTGATGTAGACTTTCTGCTATCTTGGCATCCAGCAAAATCAGAATCAGAATATCCTACGACCTCCAAATGATTTGATCTTCTATAAATGAGCATGTAATCTTTTGTTCTCTGAAGATACCTCATAACCCTCTTGGCTGCTTTCCAATGGTCTATACCAGGGTTGCTTAAGTATCTGCCTAACATCCCAACAATGTATGCAATATCTGGACGTGTACATACTTGAGCATACATTAGACTCCCAACGGCTGAAGCATAGGGAATCTTTTGCATTTCTTGAATTTCAAGATTGCTTTTAGGGCATTGACTAATACTGAATTTATCTCCTTTAGCAACAGGGATATTTCCTGGTCTACAATCTTGCATGCCAAACCTTTTGTGTACTTTATCAATATAGCTCTTTTGTGATAATCCAAGAATACCCCGAGAACGATCTCGAAGTATTTGGATACCTAATACAAAAGAGGCATCACCAAGATCTTTCATCTCAAAATGTTTTGATAGAAATTTCTTGGTTTCATGCAATAAACCTATATCATTAGTGGCAAGCAAAATGTCATCGACATATAGAACCAGGAATATATGTTTACTCCCACTGAACTTGTGATACACACAATCATCAACAATATTTGTCTCAAAACTGAACGAGATGATTACTTGATGGAATTTGTGGTACCATTGTCGAGAAGCTTGCTTAAGTCCATAGATGGATTTTGTTAATTTTCAAACCATATTCTTTGGATCTCCCGACACAAAGTTTTCTGGTTGTACCATATAAATTGTCTCATCAATGTCTCCATTGAGAAACGCCGTCTTAACATCCATCTGATGTAACTCAAGGTCAAAATGAGCAACAAGTGTCATAATTGTTCTAAAAGAGTCTTTCGATGAAACTGGAGAGAAAGTCTCTATAAAATCGATACCTTCCTTTTGAGTATAGCCTTTTGCTACAAGACGTGCCTTATACCTCTCCACGTTACCCTTTGCATCCCTCTTGGTTTTAAATATCCATTTATAACCAATTGGTTTTGCACCTTCTGGTAATGGGACAAGTTGCCAAACATTATTGTCTTGCATGGACTTATACTCCTCATTCATGGCATCTATCCACTTTTGAGAGTTAGAACTTTTCATGGCATGATGAAAGTTGATTGGATCATCTTCCATCATTCCATTGTCATTCTCTTGTTCTTGGAGAAATAATGATCATCCGAAATAGATCTTCTCCTCTCTCTCATGGACCTCCTTAATGGCACTGGTTATTGAGGTTGTTGAGTTTGTTCTTCTGGAACAATTGTATCAACATTGTCTTGTTGAGGTTCCGGATTCACTTCTTGATCAATGATTGGTGTATGAAACTGAACATTGTCAAAAGTGATAGTAGAAACTGGATTTGAATCCAATTCCTCCTCAAAAGCAATGTCTTTAACTTTATTTCTCCCCCCAAACTCAATATCCTCAAAGAATACTGCATTTCCCATCTCAAAAATATTCTTAGCTATGGGATCATAAAACTTATAGCCCCTAGAACGCTCAGAATAACCAATAAAGTAGCTGCTCACTGTTTTGGAATCCAGCTTCTTTTCATGTGGCCTATAAGGCCTTGCCTCAGCTGGACATCCCCAAATGTGAAAGTGCTTTAGACTAGGCTTTCGACCCGTCCAAAGCTCATAAGGTGTTTTTGCAGCTGCTTTAGTTGGTACTCTATTGAGAATATAAGCTGTTATCTTTAATGCTTCTCCCCAGAGAGACTCGGGTAAGGTGGAATGAGCAATCATACTCCTTACCATATCCTTAAGAGTTCGGTTTCGTCTTTCAGCAACACCATTCATGCTAGGTGATCCCGGCATGGTGTACTGTGGGACAATACCTCATTCCTCTAGGAATTTAGTGAACGGTCTTGGATGTTGTTTACCTGAGCCATCATATCGACAGTAGTACTCACCACCATGATCAGATCTGACATTTTTAATCCTTTTGTTGAGTTGATTCTCAACTTCAGCTTTATAAGCTTTGAACACATCCAGTGACTGTGATATTTCATGAATGAGATATAGGTACCCATAACGTGAGTAATCATCTATGAATGTTATGAAATATTGTTGACCATTCCAAGATGCCATAGGGAATGGCCCACAAATGTCTGTATGAATCAATTCTAAGACATCTGTAGCTCTATTGGCACCTAATCTCTTAGTTTTGGTCTGTTTTCCCTTGATGCAATCTACACAAACGTCAAGGTTTGTGAAGTCAAGAGATTCTAAAATACCATCAGATACTAAGCGCTCAACTCTACCTTTTGAGATATGACCTAAGCGCTTATGCCATAAAGATGCTAAATTTTCTTTATTTAATTTACGTTTAGTACCACGTGATTCTATATGCAAGGTTTCATTATAAGATGCAACTGTTTCCAACAAATAAAGATTGTCATAAGCATTTAAATAACCAGTTCCAACAACATTTGAATTCAAAGACAAAGTAAATTGATTGTTTCCAAATGAACAACAATATCCAAATTTGTCCAACACAGAAACAGAAACCAAATTCCATCTAAATGACGGTACAACAAAAGTGTCTTTTAAATCCAAATAAAAACCAGTTCCTAATAACAATCTAAAATGTCCAATTGCTTCTACTTCTACCGACTGTCCATCGCCCACAAAGATGTGTCTTTCACCATCACTTGGCTTTCGGTAGCTCAGGCAACCCTGCATAGAAACACTTATGTAAGTGGTAGCACCAGAATCTATCCACCAAGTGTTTCTGGGTACTGAAGATAAATTAACTTCTGAACATACCAAAGTAACAAACATACCTTTCTTTTCACGCCATGCATGATATTTGGTACATTCCTTCTTCATATGTCCAGGTTTGTGACAAAAGAAACAACCGCCTTTTTCCTTTTTTTTTTCTTTTGATCTGGATCCTTAGCAGCTTCATTTTTAAATTTTCTTTTCTTGCCCTTTGCTTTAGAGGTGCTTGCCAAATTGGCACTTTCAGTCTTATCTTGCTTCAGCCTTTCTTCCTCTTGTACACAATATGAAATGAGCTCATTGAGAGTCCACTTCTCCTTTTGACAGTTGTAACTGACCTTAAATTGACTGAATTATGGAGGAAGCGAGATAAGCACTAAATGCACAAGCAAGTCATCCGAAAGCTCAAGCTTTAGTGCCTTTAATTTTGAAGCAATGTGAGACATTTCCATAATGTACTCCCTTATGTTTTCCTTGCCTTTGAACCTCATGGAAATAAGTTTCTGCAAAAGAGTACTTGTTTCCGCCTTATCTGTGGCATCAAGGCATTGACGTTTCGGTAATCTCTTTTGGAAAAGCGTTTCTCAATTTCAGCAATGAAATCTGTGGCATCGGTAATCTCTTCGGATACTTCACCCCTAAAAGCCTCAGGTATGCCCCGTTTAATGATCATAAGACTCATGCGATTTGAACGGTCCCATTTCTCAAAAATTCTCCTTTCCTCGAAGGTACTATCATCCGTAAGAGAAGCGGGTCGATCCATCCTTAATGCAAGGTCCAGATCCATGCAACCAAGAACAATTAATATGTTCTCCTTCCAGTCCTTAAAGTTATTACCATTAAGGTCCGGTACTGAATTAAGATTAGCAGATACAGTAGCAACGGCTGAAACAGAAAATGAATAAAATTATATAAATTACATGCCTTTAACGACTTCATATAAAACAATAAATTCAAATAATGGATAATCACATCTCAAGATACCAAACACATCATTAATATCAAGTCTTTGAACAGTAATATTAACTGTAAGTGGTACTCTTGTTGTAGCAATCAAACGTTGACAATAAATTATGTCAAACAATATGCAATCTTTGGACTAACATATTGCTCACATAAAATAAATACCCTATAAGTGTCACACATTTATCGCCACAAGTATGCATGAAATTCGGCTAAATATTAATTCACCTTTGGGTTCGTTAATAAATGCATGAATTACATACACACAATTATTTCAATATTTTAGTCAAATTAATCAAACACAAAAGTGATCACTTTGGTGATATTTTGTTTCAACTAATCTATTAAAATATTAGAAAACTTTAAGAAATCGGAATCCAAATTTGAATATAAACTAGATTAGGCAATCTATTTATTCTTTACAAAGAACTGTTACAAAAATAGAGTCTACAAATTTTATACAAATACTGGTTCAATAGGTTAACACAGTATAGATTCCAAAGTCATGAAATCCAATTTCATAGCCATGATAGTACTATGGCAGTACTATGGCGTTGGCTGTCATGATTATTGTTTTTTTTATATACTGGCAGTGAATGGTATGAATAATGATAGATCAAACATGCACTAATATTTCCAAAACTTGCATTCATACCGACTCCATTAAATAAATAAACAAATAAAAGATTTACTTCGAAAGTCAACAACAGCATGTCAACAATTTTAAAGATCCTATTATTTAAATGAGTGATGAAACCAGGATACACTAAATTTGCATTAATATTAACACAATTTGCAGGGAAAGTACATATGCAGCCTGTCATGTTGTCATATGCCATAACAAAGCAAAGTTAATGCACTAACATTATTTAATTATTTATACATGAATATGGTTTCTGGAAAATTCTACAAGCATGTTAAGGTGGGAACAACAGAATTGTCAATCATGATACTATTTTAATAACCGAATGACATCATGACAAAAAAAAAATTTGATTTACCGTAAAACAAAACAAATTCAATTCAGCCGCAATTTTGATTTTAAGTAACAGAACCAGATTTTGATAAAACTAAATGAACATCATTGAACAGTCAAAAATGAATTAATGAAATTCATGAATCTTAGAACCGAATTGGAAGAAGATAACACTATTACGATTAATTCTCAAGAATTATTTAGGGATTGCTCTGATACCAATTGTTGGATATTCAATTTAGCCCTAATCAATTCAAGAGAAATCAAAACTACAAATAAACGGAGATTAGCGGAAGCATACCGGAATCCATTAAATCAATCTGTATGAAGATTGAGATCTTCCAAGAATACAGTTTCTACTTTCTGTCTGCGTTTCTCCCTGACGGGGAAGAAGAGAAAACAAAAGTACGTACTGTTTCTCGGGGACCCAACCGTTTTTATTAACGGAGAAAAATCAGTTATGTAATATTTACAATTTGGCGCCTCAACAAATTGTAAATAACACTTTATTATTTTCTACCTTATATTAATTATAATAGCAACATACACTTAAAAATATGTGTGTCCATAATGGGAATTTAATCCAACACCCCAATCTCTAGAGGGCCTCAAACATTTAGTTTCATTATGTATACGGTTATTTACATTTACTTGAAAATGAATATGGTTCAATGATCAGGTATTGTTGTTTGCATCTTCCACCTAGGTTCAAGTCCCAACTTTCAGTATTTTTAACAATTTGAGAATTTTCCACTTGTGATTTTCCTCCTGCCTTGTCCATTATATAACGTTTAGGCTAAAAATTTTTTTGCCTTAGGGCCTCAATCAGTACAGGGCCGGCACTGGATCATCATAAGTAATATAACAAAACCATAGGTGGCTGGAGGATCTATCAGAACAGAATATAACAACTCAAATGTAATATACATCACAGAACAGTGGATCATCATAAACACATATACTGATACAAAATAGAGTATACAAAATGATACATAGCAAGTGGTATAGAAAACCACAATATACAGACGAGTTCACAAGAATACATATCAGAGTTACAACAGATAAGGACTAACAAAAAGCTAAGACAAAAAGGAGCAAGCTGAATAGTCCATGCGGAAGCAAAATAGGCTAAGTCCAATGTACCTAACCTGAAACATCTCGGTCTGACCCGAGTATAAAATACACGGGTCAGTCTAGCTAAACAAATCAGTTAGATAAACTGAATGATAATGAACCTGCAAGATCATATAGTATAACGATTATCTCTACAGGAGATAATTTCAATCATCTAACATAAGATGAATCATAACAAAACAAGCCTCATATCATCGGCAACTCAATAAACAAAGGATACCAATATCCCAAAATAAGCCAAAAAGGCAATTAACAAATACCAATGAAGGTAATACAAATTCCACAAAGTACCCGCTATACATCGTGTGGCTCAAAAGACCAACACCGAAGGGCGATACCTAGGGAATATACGTATCAAAGAAACAACAGAAAATTCCAACTGCAACAACCCAAATATCTCTTGAGAGGTGGTGAAGAAACCACTCCAATATCTCTCGAGTGGTGGTGAAGAAACCACTCCAATATCTCTCGAGCGGTGGTAAAGGAACCACTCCGAAAGCGCTATAAAAAGCAGCACCCCAATATCTTTCGAGCGGTGGTGAAGTAACCACTCCGAAAGCGATACAAAAAGCACAAGCCAAAAGGAGACAGTCCGTAGACACTATCCTAAAGGCAAATAACCCAAGGGAGACAGTCCGAAGACACTATCCCAAAGGTAAATAACCTAAGGGAGACAGTCCGAAGACACTATCCCATAGGCGAATATGTGTCACAAACTCTCAGAAAGGAACCCGAAAAGTGTTAACGTGAGTCCCATAACCACCCGTTCGCACTAAACGGTTTACTATCCGTTAGTCAATTTCACACTCAAGGCAGTACAAAGTTTACCTTATCTCATCGGTAAACAAAACCCAAAGGTCAAAACGTTCAAATGAATAGATTGGGAATTAACTGAAAAGATGAACGCACGTGTTCATTGCACGCGTTTTATCTAATCATTTAATTCTCCTCCCACTTCGCTCGGAGTGCGAAATTGTGTGTGTGTTTTAAATAGAATTTATAATTTGGAGAAGCGAGCTTTTAATACGATTTGAAGAGATCATTTATAAAACCCGTGAATGGAATTAAAAAGGAATCATCAAAGTCAAAAATGCAATAACAACTAATTGGAATCAACACGAATCAACAAAAGTTGGAATCATAAGAAAAATAGGCATAATAGGCAAAACAGGGAGATTCCAGACGTCTGAGGAGTGCATTCAGACGTCTGGTTTTGGCCTCTGGAAATTTTCCAGAGAAACCATCCAGACGTCTGATTCTTCAAACCAGACGTCTGAAACCATCCAGACGTCTGGGTGTTTATCCAGACGTCTGGTTTTGGTTTCTGGAAATATTCTAGAAACCCTACCAGACGTCTGACATTGCAAAACAGACGTCTGACCTCCATTCAGACGTCTGAAACGCTAGTTCAAACGGCTGAAATAGTTACTGCCCTTTTTCTTCTATCTGTCGTATGTTTATTTTCGCTCCAGGTCCAAACCAGACGTCTGAGCTTGGCCTCCAGACGTCTGGTCACCTGGTCTGGGCAACAATTTGCCTAGGCCAAAGTGGCCAAAACATATCGGAACAAGTCAATCCAAAACAAAAGCAATGAACATGAATAGAGGTTAGGAATTCATGCCCAACCAAAGCAAAACGATAGACTTAGATGTGAGTTCCAAAAACTCACCTTTTTAACTCAAAAACAAAGGTAAGAAGCACGAACACAAGAAGAAGATTAACCACTCTTCACTTCAACTCCACAAGCTTCAATCTAAGCTCAAAACAAACATTTCCTAAATTAGGGCTTAGGAAATTTCTGAAATTGAAGAGGAGAAGAGATGGAGAAGATGAAGATGGAGCTTACCTTAGCTTCTACTTCAATTTGGAGCAAGTATTTGGAGTTTGCAATTGGATTTAGGGTTTGGAAATTCTAATTTCCCATTCCTCTCCCCATTTTCAGTTTTGATAGAGAAAAAGAAATGAATGAGCTAATGAATGAAGAGAGGGCTGAGCTAGGGTATAAAGATAGAACATTGGGTTGAACCCAAACCCAAAACCCAATAGAAAAAGTAGCCAAATTCGACTTACTCCAAACATATCGAGGCTTATACTCAAAAAGATCGCAAACAGAATTTTGAACTCAATGGAAGTGGTCTCGAGTCTCAATTCGACTGTTTGCAAAAAGTAGCTTTTTGGACTATAATCCGACGAACGATGTTATATTTAAATAAAATATTTAAATATGTAATCGATAAATATGCGGGTTGTTACAGACTCCCCTCCTTAAGAAATTGCGTCCTCGCAATTCTTAAGAAGAAAAAAATAAAGAGTAACAACCAAAAAGCATATCAACACAAAAGAATAACAGAATAAGATGTTCGCCATAAAGCGCACAAAAGGATAAGTTCGAACTTGCTTACTCGGGGAATTCTCTGGATTCCTAAGCTCAAAACAATTCGGAACACCGACGTGGTATAAACAATACGTCAAATGAACCGAAGCTCACAAATGAAGTGCAACAAAACGTCCGATGAACTTGGTAAAAAGATCATTCCATTCGGACATCAACAAAGAAACAATTACTTGTTGCGTACCACTAAATGCATTGGCAACATGATCCCCCTTTCGGGAATAAAAAGAATAAGAGTATTAGAAAAGAGTTCTTTCAAATAATATTCTTTACTGAAAAGCTAAAGCTTCAAAATTTTAATTACCTTCATGAAATCATCTTTCTGAAAAAAAATTCCTTATTTCAAATCAATTTAGTGTGTCAAATTGTCTCATCAAAGCGTTTAGGAGATTCCTATCGATAACGTTGATCAAGCGCATCGACCAGAATTCTTAAAGCACTCAATGGGCAATACAATCACAAAATCATCTTCTATATGATAAACATGTTTCTAAAAACTTTTAAAAATTCTCTTTGTTCGTTTTAAGAACAAAAATCCCATTTATACTTATAAATAAATCTTATGAAAAAGATTTGCAAAAATTTTAAATTGCTAATTTCCATCCAAAACCAATAAATACTAAAAATGGAATCATCGAGATATTCATAGAATACTCAATTCATAAAATGGATGAAATGAGCTAGACAAACTGAATGACATAACAAATCATTCATAAGAATTACAACGAGTGTGGAATGCGGTAAGTGGAGTGCTAACTTCCGCAACTCGTAGCCAAATCAAACCCGGTGTCAAGGTCGAGCTGAAAAGACCTTAATACCTCACAAAAGATTGCTTAGGTGATAATCCTAAGACAAGACCAAAAATACCAGAAAATTCTCAAAATGCAAGAATGAGAAAATAACACTTTCCTCATCATGAGGGCTTAAAGAATAAAATGATGCTATCAAATTAGAATCGAAATCGTAAAGGAAAAATAGAAATCTGCAAAATAGATGGAGACATACCTTATCCCTGAGAAGAACCTCCAGAAGCATCCGCTATCCTTGGCTTGCCAGATAGAGGATTCTTCGGAGCAATAGGACAAGTGGAACTACGATGGCCTTCCTTCTTGCAGTAGCGGCAGAAGAGAGGCTTAGGACATGCTCGAATCATATGATCAGGAGAACCACAATTGAAACACTTCCGAATGGAAAGTGTTCCAGCAAACTGAGACCGAGAATCAGATTCAACGGGCTTTTTCTTCTTAGAAGGGAAAAATTCCGGCTCATCCAATGGAGACTGCTTTTTTTTGGGGTTCTCGCGAACCTCAACATCATCACCACTATCACACTCCCTCTCGATGGCTTCGAGATGCAGTGCAAAATCAACTAACTCCTCAAAAGAAAGCTTAAGCTCAAGCATCAAAGATTTCTTAAGATATTTCTTAAGACCAGAAACAAACTTCAGATTCTTCTTATAAGAAGTGCTAATGAATTCAACACCATACTTAGATAAGACCTCGAAAGATGCAACATACTCGGAAATGGAAGATTCCCCTTGCTTCAACTCAAGAAAGCGACGGGCTAATAAAGCTTTCTCAGATTCAGGAACGAACTTGAGTTCGAATCGTTCCCGAAACTGAGTCCAAGAAAGAGTAGACTCATCAATTTCGGCTACAAGAAGCTCGTACCAATCAAGGGCATGCTTTTGCAATAAGCTATAAGTTACAAGAACTCGATCATGATCAGAAAGATCCATTCTAGAGAAAATACGCTCGCACGAGCGAATCCAAGCTTGGGTCTCAAGAACAGACTCGGAGCCTTTAAACGGCTTTCCTTCAAGATGAGAAAAATCACTGCACAGGCATGCAAAGGTAGACTTGCGAGGTGGAGATACTTGAGTAGGAGCTGGAGGCTGAGTGCTCCTAAACAACTCCATAAACTGATCGGCAGACATATAAACGCCGTCCGGATGCGAGCTACTGGATTGCCCAGCACCCGAGCGTCGTCCCCTGGCTCTTCCAGCCATAAGCTGAAAGTTAAGATAAGATAAAGATTATTCCCAAGGTAGATAATTCAATATGTAATACTACAGAATTTAAATGCATTCCTAGACGTATTCCCCATATCCTATCTACCCCAAAAGCACGGAAGGAATTGAGGCACGATGATTCAAAGATTTGTAACACATATTACACTTTGATGTACCATAATATGTGCTTCTGTTCTGTGTTTATCATATTTTGTTCTGAACCTGGCTCCGATACCAAGCTATGACGCCCCACTCCGAGACCCACATTAGCAAAGAGTATTACAAGGTAACGCCGTCTGCTAATGCAGAGAATAGAGCTGGTTAGGAGCGACCATCTACAGCCTTGCTTTAACTATCTATTGAGTACATCGACAATTGCAATACCAAGCAGATCGACATATCCAATGAAGGTAATACAAATTCCACAAAGTACCCGCTATACATCGTGTGGCTCAAAAGACCAACACCGAAGGGCGATACCTAGGGAATATACGTATCAAAGAAACAACAGAAAATTCCAACTGCAACAACCCAAATATCTCTTGAGCGGTGGTGAATAAACCACTCCAATATCTCTCGAGCGGTGGTGAAGAAAGCACTCCAATATCTCTCGAGCGGTGGTAAAGGAACCACTCCGAAAGCGCTATAAAAAGCAACACCCCAATATCTTTCGAGCGATGGTGAAGTAACCACTCCGAAAGCGATACAAAAAGCACAAGCCAAAAGGAGACAGTCCGTAGACACTATCCTAAAGGCAAATAACCCAAGGGAGACAGTCCGAAGACACTATCCCAAAGGTAAATAACCCAAGGGAGACAGTCCGAAGACACTATCCCATAGGCGAATATGTGTCACAAACTCTCAGAAAGGAACCCGAAAAGTGTTAACGTGAGTCCCATAACCACCCGTTCGCACTAAACGGTTTACTATCCGTTAGTCAATTTCACACTCAAGGCAGTACAAAGTTTACCTCATCTCATCGGTAAACAAAACCCAAAGGTCAAAACGTTCAAACGAATAGATTGGGAATTAACTGAAAAGATGAACGCACGTGTTCATTGCACGCGTTTTATCTAATCATTTAATTCTCCTCCCACTTCGCTCGGAGTGCGAAATTGTGTGTGTGTTTTAAATAGAATTTATAATTTGGAGAAGCGAGCTTTTAATACGATTTTAAGAGATCATTTATAAAACCCGCGAATGGAATTAAAAAGGAATCATCAAAGTCAAAAATGCAATAACAACTAATTGGAATCAACACGAGTCAACAAAAGTTGGAATCATAAGAAAAATAGGCATAATTGGAAAAACAGGGAGATTCCAGACGTCTGAGGAGTGCAATCAGATGTCTGGTTTTGGCCTCTGGAAATTTTCCAAAGAAACCATCCAGACGTCTGATTCTTCAAACCAGACGTCTGAAACCATCCAGACGTCTGGGTGTTTATCCAGACGTCTGGTTTTGGTTTCTGGAAATATTCCAGAAACCCTACCAGACGTCTGACATTGCAAAACAGACGTCTGACCTCCATTCAGACGTCTGAAACGCTAGTTCAGACGGATGAAATAGTAAATGCCCTTTTTCTTCTATCTGCCGTATGTTTATTTTCGCTCTAGGTCCAAACTAGACGTCTGAGCTTGGCCTCTAGACGTCTGGTCACCTGGTCTGGGCAACAATTTTCCTAGGCCAAAGTGGCCAAAACATATCGGAACAAGTCAATCCAAAACAAAAGCAATGAACATGAATAGAGGTTAGGAATTCATACCCAACCACAGCAAAACGATAGACTTAGATGTGAGTTCCAAAACTCACCTTTTTAACTCAAAAACAAAGGTAAGAAGCACGAACACAAGAAGAAGATTAACCACTCTTCACTTCAACTCCACAAGCTTCAATCTAAGCTCAAAACAAACATTTCCTAAATTATGGCTTAGGAAATTTCTGAAATTGAAGAGGAGAAGAGATGGAGAAGATGAAGATGGAGCTTACCTTAGCTTCTACTTCAATTTGGAGCAAGTATTTGGAGTTTGCAATTGGATTTAGGGTTTGGCAATTCTAATTTCCCATTCCTCTCCCCATTTTTAGTTTTGATAGAGTAAAAGAAATGAATGAGCTAATGAATGAAGAGAGGGCTGAGCTAGGGTATAAAGATAGAACACTGGGTTGAACCCAAACCCAAAACCCAAAAGAAAAGGTAGCCAAATTCGACTTACTCCAAACATATCGAAGCTTATACTCAAAAAGATCGCAAACGGAATTTTGAACTCAATGGAAGTGGTCTCAAGTCTCAATTCGACTGTTTGCAAAAAGTAGCTTTTTGGACTATAATCCGACGAACGATGTTATATTTAAATAAAATATTTAAATATGCAATCGATAAATATGCGGGTTGTTACAGGACTGAACTGAAATCCATAAGCATAAATAAGGTTGATATGTTTATAGACAATCCAAGAGCACCTACATGGTCTAGCACGACTGAGATGAAACAGTAAGGTTGATGTGAAAGGTTGAAGTCGAAAGTCACTGAGATACATTAGTGAGAAGGTAAAACAGGTCCAGTCAAGTAAACTTTGTATGTAGGACATGAGGTTTTTTCTGCATACCCTAAATAATATTACTAAAATCTTAAACAACACAAAATCATCACTTAAAACTTCATGGTCCTCGCTTGTTGGACAGACCGAACTGGTCTTCGTATTTGAGATGTTTATTCACTTGGAAGCATCTATCATCTCATTCTTGGAATTTTATTAAGAACATGTTTCAAGACACACAGTTTATCTCAATATGCCACACATGTATAAACCAATCCCGCACTGCAGTATTATAATACATAATTGGATCCAACGGTATAAAACCTTGTTTATGCTAAATTTGATTTCAAAGTTTGATAACCCCTTTGAGTATGAAATTTAAACTAACCATAATTGAGTTTTACATTTAATTAATGTTATTTTCGAAACAAAGCCCAAACAAATCATCTCAGTTCAACAATTTACTCCAAATTAATATAGTTGATACTTTACTCTAAAAACGAAAAATTAAGGCTACGGTTGGTTTGTCAATTTTAGTTTTTCATTTTCGTCCATAAACGCGTACGGTGCATGCATATTATCAAAAATGATCAATTTAGAAAACGAAATTAACATTAATAGAAAATAACTTTATTTTTTATTTTTTGTGTTTTGGAAATTAACATAAGCATGATAAACAATCTATCGTTCCGTAGTTCCTCTATCTCCTCCATCGTTCCCTCCATCTTTCTTCCACCCCCTTCATCATTTCTCCACTTTTTTCATATTTGACATACATATTGAAAACCAAAAACCGAAAATTCGTTTTTAAGACAAATACTTCCTAATCTTCTCTATTTATATAATAACTATCTTTTGATGCCATAATTATATTACAATAATAATATTACAATTATTATACTTTTGATAAAATCACTAAAAGTTTTATTAATAAATATTTAAATTCATGAGTAGATTTTGTTTTAGAATCTATTAGTAATTTGTAGTGTATTTTATTTTATGTTTATGTTTGGTTAATTTATCAATAAGTATTTAAACATGATTGAAATTGGAGGTATCAAAATTTCTTGTAACACAAAGCATCTATGAGTTTTAATTTCAGGAAAGGCTTTAATTTTCCAAAAATGTCGAAGAAAAAATTCTTCGCAAAAAGTACAAAAACCTATATATATATACTTGACAAAACAACCATCTGTGTGTTAACTCCCTAATAAAATATAATTAAGGCCACCTGTGCACCCGTGTGTTGACTCCCTAATAAAATATAATTAAGGCCACATGTGAATTGTGGTTTCAATTCAACTTGAAAAACTAAATTACCATTTAGTATTATGTTAAATTGCAATTTCAAAGGAAATTAGATTTGCCATCTTAGTCTCATGTACATAACTACAATTAGAAGCTGATAAGTCAATTGGTTTAGAAAATCCTATAGCTAAAGGACTTTTATTTTCCCAAACAACTAACCAGTATAATATGCTATCTTTGATAGAGTTAGGAGTATGTCGTAAAGGTATTTATGTAATTTGTTACATATATCTAACTCGATAAATAATCTTGTTCATAATAAAGGTACTTGATCTCTATTATTTACTTTGTTACGTAGTGATATAATAAATGAAATAATTAATTTAAAGTATATTGAATAGAAATTCCTTAAGTAGTGTGTTATATGACAGTGTTTAAAATGAGTTGTAATTATTAAAAATATTACATTAAAAAATAAAATATATTTTAAATATTCTTAATTAAGATGTTTCGAGATTGAATATCGATGCATCAATTAAAACTGGAGTATGTAAAGCTATCCAAATGTTCGGCATATACTACTCATGGTTGTAGGGGTATCAAGAGATTATGTACTAATAGTGATTGGATAAATATGGGATGACTCTCGAGAGAGTTTCCTGTTGATTAATTATAACCATGGTCAAACAGGAGGCCTCGAAGTGACGATGTTACATAGTTCCCTCGACTTGAGAATACCGTAAAACTTCAATGTTGATACTTTAATTTTATTATAGTTAAATCATGGCATATCAATCCATCAAGCGACTATAGTAGAGTCTGAGTTGAAGCACTGAAAGTGAAACACTATTCAATAGATAATTCATCTTCTCAATTATAAGAGGTTGGTATCACACGATTAACTATAGTCAACTCAAAGTCAAAGTCTTTGTCTAAAGCAAAACGGTTAATGACAAATGTTACTTTTGAACCAAAAGTTTTGTGTTTAGATTAACCAAGTTGAATGTAGATTATTTTGAATTTTGATTAAAACAAAATTCCATAAGTCGTAAAGTGATATAGTTTTGACAAAGTGAATTATTGTAAATAATCGTTACCAACGGGAATTGCTTAAAAATTTAATTATACTGAAAAGATGCGTAAGCAATAAATTCAGCCAAAATATCAACCACTAGTCGAGATGACATGTGAACATTAACATGTGTTCAATATTAATAGCTAATTGAATTTACACATTTGAGTCGTACAACCGTAAGGATCAATACTTCGAAATAGCACACAATTTAATAGATTTATGATTGTTGTAAATTAATTAAATTTATTAATATTTGTGAAATGTTGGTTGTTAAATTTTATTTGATTTTTAAATACCTTTGGTGTTGAGTGAGATGTGTATATAAAAGTTATATATGCATGTATAGATATACGATATCGATAAAATATTTAAATTTGATTTTAATAGATTAAGTACTAAATGGATTTTTAATTTTTGAAGACCGTCAAGGCTCTAGCATGGCTAGCTATAAAGCACAAAAGGGGGATAGTTTGAATGTTCAAATATTTTTCAAAATGGTATTAAATAAATGAGTAAAGGAAGTAGAAAAGTCCTCCAGCTTTTACTCCTTAAATGCTTGCTTAAACACAAATAATTTCCATTATTTCTTTCCCTCCTCCTCTTCGTTTTCAACTTAAAATAACATGGAAAGAAAGGGCTTGAATGTTCAAAAACATTTCTAAATGGTATTACATGAATGAGTTAAAGGAAGGAAAAAAGTCTTCCAACTTTTCCTCTTCTTAAATGCTTGCTTAAATACACGAATAATCATTATTTTAAACACTTCTCTCTTGCTCATTGCAACACAAAATTCCATGGCTTTAATACTACAATATTCCAAAAGGAAAATAAAAAAAGAAAATTAATACAAGGAGGTACTCATCTCTAGATCAACGCGAAGTCTAGAGGCTAGTTCGGTTAAATCTAGGAGTTGATCTTCATTCAAAGTGCAAATCATATGCTATTTATTTAAGTAATGTAATAATTTCATTATTATTTATATATACATCATTTGATCGTGGAGATTAGATCTTATATATGTTACAACAAATTTATATTTCCATATACTGTCCGATTCAATTTGCATACTCAATTTGTTTAAACAAAAAAGGAAATATGAAAACATTTTTGTAATACAAATTAATTTTTTTTGAAAGTTATTCATTTGAAACAATTGTTATAAAGATTAAAGGTTAAATTTTAACAAGTTATATAAAGTTTAAACAATTTATGTAAACAAGTGTCTAATTCAAATTTTAAAATAGATCTACGCAAACAACATTATAATACCCACTAAATTTGTTTTAATGGTATTCGTTTAAAAAAATGGTTACAAAGGTTAAAGGTCAAATTTTAACAAGTTAAATAAAGTTTAAAATATTATTTAAACTTGTGTTCTGGTTCATATTTTAAAATAGATTTAGTTTAAAAACATAGATCTACTTTTTAATTCTTTATAAGTCAAAGCTAGGTTTCAAAATTTTAATTTTAAAATTTAAAATATATTGAATTAGTGAAAATTATTTTAATATCTATGTGTTTGTGTATTTGTAACGACCCGTATTTTTGACAATAAAAATTGTTAGATTAAATCAAACTTTGGAATTTAATATTGTCAAAAATTATAATTTATGATTTATTAATGAAAAAAATTGTTAGAATATATAACTTGATCTTAAATGAATTCTAAAATGACAATTTCAATGAGATAAAAGATGGTAATGCAAATTAGAATATAATTTAATAATATTGATTGAATATACATGACAACAGTTTTAATGCAATTTCAATCAATTGTAATAATAAAAGTAAATAAGGAATAAAATAAATGATGTATTAATGGTGAAATTATATATTATTTAATTGAAATTGGTTTTAATATAGAATATGAAATCAGTTATGTGGTAAGTAATTTATAATCCTTGTTTGTAAACAATAAGTTAATAGATATGAATTATTAATGTATGTCAATTGTTTTATTTATCATCTTATTATTAAATCCGTTGGAATTAATTTGAAAATCAATGAAATTTAATGTAATTGAAATATTGTAGTTAATAGAAGAAAATGCGTTAATCGTAGAGTAATGAGGGTAATAAATGGAATATATCGACATTCGATCGCCCTTAACAAGTCGTATTCTCCGGATTAGCAGACGATATTACTTGTAATGTTCTATGCTAATCTGGGCATCGCGGTGGGGTCGTTACAGTTTGCTTATCTTAAATAAATTACATAAGGGAAAGTTGATTTAATAATAAGAACATGTAAATCAAAATAAAAGAATTTGCTTGGAATTTAAATATAATTAACTAGGATTTTATTACGGTTGTAATTTAATGTTAAAATTAATTTAATATTTAAATCTTTGATTTAACATGGAAATATTTAATTTTAAAAGGTTATAAATTTCTGTTTAATCAAGAATGTTGATAGAAAACTTTTAATTTAGAATTTAAATTTGATTAAATCGGTTTAATAAGAATATAATTTGATTTTAAAGCTAACTTCTATATACAATAGAATTTGGGTTTAAAAATAGTTCCGTTAAGTTTAAAAATATTAAAAACCTATATTTCGATATATGGGATGACCTACTTTCATTTCGGGAACGAAACAGACTTTTCGGGTCTTTGTTATCGCTTTGGCGCAATCAATATGTTCCATCCATTCCCGTCCATCTTTGTCTATATGTACGAGTGTCAACGCGCTTCGCGCATGAATTATTTTTCTTATAAATTGTATATGTTTAAATCAGTCAAAAAATGTTTTTTTTTAATTTTCAAGTGATATTAATATTTGTATATTTGTAAAGAAGTATTCTGAATTTATAAAGAAATTAAATTTTAGATCCTATTTTTAAAAGCATTTTGAATTTGTAAAACATGATTAATTGTTAGATCCTACTTCTAGGGGTGTTTGAATTTGTAAAATAAGTTTAATATTAGATCTTATTTTTAATTGATTAAGATTTGATAATATATAAAGTGGCGTTTTTGGTAGTATCAGGCTTGATAAACCAGCGTGAGATACTTGGAATTTTAAATGTATAGCCCATGACGATGTTATTAAAACCTTTGAAAAGAAGGGTGTCTCATAAGACCACGCCTACACATAAATATGGATGGATTTTTACATTATGATAACCAAATCACTTTTAAGACCAAAATAATCTGATATTATCTTTAATGACATTCTTTTGGAAAACATCTTTCAAATAAACTTATTCAAATAAGGTATCAATACTCGGACTAAGTCTAACGGAATATATCCGGACTAGATCAACGGAATATACCAGACGGAATATATGATACCAAAATGGGTAGCTGAAATGTTTGCAAGTCATTACAGCTATTTTAGGACTACAATTAAAATCGTAAAGCTCGTATTTGAATTGGGTTTTCCAACATGATAGGGAACCTCGATAACCACGCATAGCAATCGGAACCCGGTGGTTTTTCGTGCAAGGACTCACACACCACTATTCTTCATATTGCCAAAAATTTTAATATCTGGTGGCTTCTCATGCGAGGACTCACACGCCACTATAGCATACAATAAGGATCTCGTCTAGACACCTTAGTGACCTAGATCATACATCGTCGGTCACCTTGAGGGATCATACGACATCCTCGTCACACTAAGCCTGAAATATGTAACATAATTCTCATATCATTTCCGAGATGTGAGGCTTGGGAGTGAGGTTATGCTCAACTTAGACAAAACCACGATTTTCAAAAAAAGCCACGCTTTTTCATAACAGGTTCCGCTTTGAATGCCACATTGTCATTTCTTAATCACACAACTGATTTCTACCAACGTATAACTCCTGAGCTCGTACATCTCAGAAAAGGGTGTTAAGCTAGGAGAAGTTGCCTTTTCCGCCACCAAACAGATAATACGTTGATAGAGATCAATTTATGTGATCAGAAATGCACTATCAAACACTCATCCATACAAGTTCGTTTTGGGACTGAACGAAACCGAAGGCACTCCTTCTACTACCATTAGCAGCGAGTAGTCCTTGCAATTCGAAGATTTCAAAATAAGATAAGACCACTGCTGTAATAAATGTCTCTATATTGGGAGCTACCCAGATAATGTCAACAAGCGGTCCTTAAGCAAATGAAGATCTCCGGTCTTCAATAATCATCATCTTTAACACGTCTTCACTTTCGAATGTATACATTGGTTCGAAGTGGTTTTCGGATAGGAATCGCTCAAATCCGATCTCGGTTCCTTCGAAGCAAATCATCGATAAAAAGATGTTAATTTCAAATGTGATTATCAAACATCAATCAATTACTTCATCTTTTATTTAAATCAAATATCTTTGTTAAGATATATTCTTTTTAATTTATCCCATTTTCTTTCCAAGAGTATATTGAATCATTAAGCCTTATTTATCAAATTATTTGGTTGATTTAGACCTCACTTTTTATCTTGGAATAATTCCAAATCATTTCATCTTTTTCTTAGGAAAACATTTCCAAATTATTCATTAAATCTTAATCAAAGATTTCTTTCTTAACTTCAAATCATAACTTTTAAATGGGTCAAAAACAATGTTATTTAAGACATAGTTTACTGCAAACCCAAAATAATTAATTTTAAGTATAGGAATTTAAAATAATTCCAAATCATTTATTTAAATCTCATATTGGAAAATATTATTTTAGAGCATCCGGGCTTTCCGTTCAATCTGTTCCATACCTCGCCTAAAAGAGAAAACAAAGGCCAAGTAAGTTCAGGGCACTGGTTGCCCCATCCCTAACCTTAGTTACACACCTTGTTTTACCGTTTAGATCCCACAGGCGGAACAAATGTACTAGTAGTTTCCGCATACTCAGTTATTAATCTTCATTTTAGAAATGATTCATTAAACTTCCAAATCATTATTTAAAACACTTAATTATTCTTTTAAAAATATCTATAAAATATTTGAAAAATGATTGTTGAGTTCAAATCCATAATTCATAAGTTATTAAAAAGTGTTGCAAAAGCGTTGCAAAAAGTGTTGTAAAAAGCTATATTCTTCAAAACATCTTTTATATCATTTAGAAATCCATCTTTTCAACTTAAATCACTTTTAAAATATTTTAAAAGATTTTTAGAATATATTTCACATTTTTAAACATTTTAAAAATATCATTTTAAAAGAAATTCCTTTTTAGATTTCGAACTACAAAACCGCGATGCTTTTAGAAAATTGTTTTGGACATATTTCAAAATCTACTTAATGAAATCTTGATTTTCTTTCTTCGTTGGAAAACTATAGATATAATAGTCCGGAAAAATTCTTATCTCAAAGAATTCCGAGCTATATTCCACTTTGTACACTTATTTAACTTTTATGACGCGAAATTGCGAACTACCGTTACGCGACGCGCCAACTTTTGACTTGTTTTTCAGTTTTTTTTTCAAACTTCATGGAAACACTTTTAAATGTTTATAAAACATTTATAAATCATTTTCAACTCATTTTAAATAATATTTTTATATTTTAACTTATATTCCATTTCATTTCATACTATAATATTATATTATTATAATATCATTTCCAGCCTTATTAGATATTTTAAAATCATTAAGAGGCTAAATAATTTCCATACACAAATTTACATGGATTTAAATTCTCATTTAATTAACTATGGTTAATTTCTAACCATTTCTCTTATCATTTATCAAACCAAGTAATTATCCATATTAACAATCATGTAAACAACCAACTTTGCATCCAAGTTATCAAACATATTAATCATCTAAGATATTTAACTTTTATATTATTAAACTTGGAATTATTAGTTAATTCAAAAATAAGTACTCACTTTTAACTAAATTGATTAACTTCCTACCAACATTCTTACCCAACCACATTTCACTAAACTAACATATACTTCACTAATACATCCATAAACAACTCCACCACCTTGCCCGTGCTTGTTAGTCCCAGAAAAGTTGGTTTTGATGACAACAACCTTAGAATAAGATTATAAAATATAAATACTAACATTATTGTTTAGATATATATATATGTATATGCATGATATATATACAGGTACCAAAGAATGAAGACTGTACAGTATAGAGATTCAAGAACTGATGAACTCAAGGTCGAAGATATCAAGATTCAAGACTCATGAGTATCAAGATTATCAAGAGTTCAAGATTTCAAGATAAGTAATTTAGTTAGGAATTTTGTTAAAACTCGTAGAAAAGCACTGACATCTTAAAATCCATTTTATTCGTGGAATGGAATCCACTTCGAGCCCGTTAAAGAGATGGAACCCTAAGTAGGATGGAACCTACGAAAAATCTAGTGGAACATTGTTTTGTATCCACTAACTTTTATTCAAATGTTTTACAAAATTATATCTTTTTTTCAAAATGATTTCAAAATCTTCCTTTTTAAATCAAAAACATCTATCCTGGTTTTAAAATACTTTTAGTCTCAAAATAATCTTTATTTTCAATATCAAATTATCCTTGGTTTTAAACTATCTTTTAATTATAATATATTTAACTTTTAATATTTATACTTAGATTTAAATATAAAATTATAGTAAAATTTTATATATACCAAAATATTATTCTCTATACTTATTTATGTATTTTAACTATAGTTAAGTATATTTATAAAGTTTAAAATAGTTTTAATACAAGATAGAAGTTATTTTCAAAGAAAAACAAATTACCAAAAATAACTTAGGCTTGTCGACAACCCCAAGGACCCCTTATCGACAAGGTGACAGTTTATTTCAAAAGTTTGAATTTCAAAGGAAGTGTCTATTCGTCATATCCTTTCACGAATGGACATGGCTGTTGTTCTACTATAAATAGGGGCTGTTTTAAACGAATTTACAATCATTTTTTCTTTGATTTCACTCCTCTTCTTCTTCCATATTTCTTTATATACATTTTTACCATTACTCTGCCGAAATCGCCATTGAATCTAACTAGATCATCTCTGGTTTGATTCTCTATCACTATCTCAACTAGATCCCAGTGCTATTCAGAGTTATAGACTTCTTTGTATTCAATCGAGCGAGAAAAGGTGTGATTGTAGCCTGGAAAATCAATCGGGTGAACTTGTTGCCCGTAAAATCAAGTATCTCTACCAAATGATTGTGAATCTGGAGCGGTGTACCTCGTGGCCTTGAAATCGATGGTGTAATTGTAAGAATTAATTTTGAAAGGAAATCCGTACTTGTGTTGTGGGACTGGATGTAGGGTAACTCCGAACCAGTATAAAATCCAGTTTATTCTTTCCTTTATTGCTTTTACTTTATATCTGCATTTGTGTTTGATTCTGTGATCATATCTGTGTCTGAATATTGCATACATTTGTGTTCGAATTAATATAAACTCAAAAAGAATTAGTAATTCCTTAAAACACTATTCACCCCCTCCCTTAGTGTTAATTCTAGCCTTAAGATCCGTAATCCGCATTTCTCACATTTGGTATCAGAGCAAGGTTTTCAAAGTTTCATAATCTGAATTTTGAAATTTTCAAAATGGCTACCAACACTTGTACTGTTACTACTACCAACACTGGTTATATTACCTTTGTCACTAGTTCATTTGTAGAAGGTCAGTCTACTGTCAGACTACCACTTGTTAATGGCAGTAACTATGCATATTGGGCATGTAGGATGAAAATATATTTACAATCTGTAGGACTAGACACTTGGAATATCACACAGAATGAATATTTTGAACCCACAACTGGTTTTGCACAGTGGACTGCTGAGCAAAATACCGTCGCACAAAATAACTCTAAAGCTATGAATATTCTGTTTTGTTCACTTAATAGGAATGAATTTAATAGAGTGTCAGTTTGTAAGTCTGCATATGAAATCTGGAAAACTTTACAAGTCACTCACGAAGGAACAAGCAAAGTTAAACAGACCAAAATTTCCATGCTCACAAATCAGTTTCAATTATTTAAAATGAATCATAATGAGTCTATTCCAGATATGTATAGTAGATTTCAGGATATTGTGCATTCTCTAATATCCTTGGGAAAGGTATTTTCGGAAGAAGATCAAGTCAAAAAAATCTTAAATTCTCTTACTCCAGAATGGGATCAAAAGACACTTGCGATCGAAGAGGCAAATGACATCAGTACCTTAAAGATAGAAGAATTAATTGGAAATCTAATGTCGTTTGAAGTCCAAATGCTTGGGAGAAGAGAAAGCAAAGCATCTGAAAATAAATCAATTGCATTCAATGTATTGACCGATGGATCAGACTCAAACAACGATAATGATGAAGAGATAGCCTTTATGACCAAAAACTTTCGGAAATTCCTAAAATACAGAAAGATGAATAATTTCAAGAGAAACAACTATAAGAACTCTGGTAATCAGAATGTAGTGCCAAACTATACCAAATGTTTCAACTGTGACGAACCAGGCCATATCAAAAGAGACTGTCTGCATCCAGATAAGCAAAATCTTCCTATAAACAATGATTCCGCAAAGAAACGAAAACGTGCATCTACCGCTACTCTAGATGACTCAGACTCGTGCTCAAGTGATGATGATAAGAAGACAGATAATTCAAATATGTGTTTCACGGCAGTTCACGACTCCGACGAATTCAGAGAAACAGACTCAGAAAAAGGTACACGTTTACAATACATTGGTTGAAATTGCATGCTTAGGATTGCATGTTTGATTGGTTGATTTTTAATTGGTGTGTCGTTTGAATTTTTTTTTTATTATTATTTTATTATATTTTTACTATTATTTTATTATTATTATTATTTTTAAATAGTATCATATTATTTCATGGAATATACTATAATTCTAGTAATATTCCAAATATTATATAGACATTAAAAATAATATATATATATATATATATATTAGAATACTTAAGAGAAATAAATCATGAAAATTCAGAGACACCCGTCGATAAGGTCCCCCCAACGTTGTCGACAAGAGTACGGAAATTTGAAATTCAAATTTGAATTCAAACGTTTGAATTTTCCTCCATCTTTTCATTTCATTCAAGTCTCTAAAATGTCACCTTTTGACCAGAGAACCTGTCCCTTGAGAATCTATTTATTTACTATCTCTTATCACAACTTTTCACTTTCATTTTCAAATTCAAACTCTTATTTCAAAATATCAAGCTCTCTACTCTCTACTCTCTACTCTAATGGCTTCTTCAAGCAACCCTTCCACAATGATACTTTCCAAAAATATAAAAGAGCAACTTTTCAATAATCCGGAGGCTATAAAAGCATATATCAACTATGCTAACTATGGAAAAGTCCATCCCGGAAAGTTTGCTTTATTTCAAGATTTCTCTACTTATGAAATCGATTCTCTTTTTGCAAACAACCAAGTTCTTAGTCTTGTTGATGCTTCACAAAATGACTTTGTTTGTTATCCAAGTCTTGTTAAAATTTTCTATGCAAATCTCAACCGTGGATTTTATAATGGAAATGATGATGAAATTTGGAGTAGTGTCAAAGGCACTAGAATCATTTTAAATTGTGATGTTTTGGGTACCATTCTCAATTGCAAGAGCACGGGAATGGATCTTTCTAGTTTTAATATCGATGAAAATGATCATGAGACATTTCATCACATTTTTGAAAGAGATGATAACTTTGAATTCATAAATCGAAACTTTCGACCAAAAGCAAGAATTGTTAATCTTCTTTTACAACATTCTTTGACCCCAAGATCGGGGAGTTTTAACAATCCAACTTCAAAAGTTTTCAAAGCAATTTTTGCTACTTTTGGAAATTATGATATTAATTGGGCGTAAGTTATTTTGGATGAACTTCGTCCCAAAAATTTTGAAGTGGGTGAAAACACTTTGTATCATGGAATCTATCTCACTCGGATTTTTAATTATTTTGGAGGGGATTTCAAAGGAGAAGAATTTGTTTCAAGAAAAGTTTTTAATCACTCAAACATTTCTCTTATGAAAATTCCATATGTTTTTCAACCATATGAGACTCTTGCCGAAAAGGAAGAGTGTTTGGCTCATGAGGAGATGGAAGAGGAGGAGGAAGAAGAAGAAGGGGATGAAATGGAAATAGAAGAAGAAGAAGAAGGTGAAACATCCTTGGAAAGTATTGACTATTCCTCTAATTCAACGAACAAAACCTTACTCAAAAATCAAAAGACCATTGTTGAGAATCAACGGACTCTTAAACGGTCATTTAGTAAGAAATTGGATAAAATGTCATCCAAGATGAACAAGTTTTACTCCAAAGTCAGCAAGAAGCTTGGATTATCTTCATTATCCTCTAACTAGTTCTACCTTTTCATATCATGTTATATTGGTTTTAGTTTGTTTTGATTTGAATGTTTGTGTAGTTCTTAATGTTTAATCATTGTATCGTTCTATTATGAAATGAAATTGAATTACTTTTCTGTTATCTAGCTTATCTTATCTCCAGAATAAATGTTAGTATATTATATAAATATATATATATATACACACACACAACTATTCACAAAATCAAAATGAGTCATCAAAATTAACTGACCCTTGTCGACAACCCCCAGAGACCCTGTCGACAAGTACTGGTCAGAAATGACTTTTCATTTTAAATTTGAAATTTGAATAACTACCTTGTGTCTATTCATTTCAAATTAATTTCTACACCTATAAATACATATTTCTTCCAGAATTCATCACTCAAAATCATTTCTTATCTAATCTATCTATATTTCTTCTCACAAACTCAAATATGGCCGATCCAATTCATAGTTTGACCGAGAATCTTGAAGAAACCCTTAATTCATTCAAGAATATTCTTTCTTTCATTCCCCGTAATCAGCGACACTTAGAGTTGAGTCAAATGCAGATGATCAAGGAGCAAGAAAAACATTTCGATGCGATTGATGGATGATTTCCTCCCTACACAAAGATGATAATGAAGCACATCCTTCAGTCTCTCTCACCAATGAAAATGAAAATTGGGATGCCATTAAAGCAGACCATATATTTGGAGAAGAAGGATGGGTGGAAGTTCCTCGTAATGTTTGATTTTATTTGATTGCTTTGTTTGATTTGAATTGATTGCTTGGATGGATTTGATTTGATTTGGTTTGGTGTGGATTGATAATTGGTGTGCAAAACATAATATGTATAAATACACATTGATATTTATATGATCTTTGATTAGTTATCATGTCTATCATTATAATTATCTCTTAATCTATCTATTATATACTCCATTATATATTTTATTAATGCAGGTACTTTAGTACAAGAATAAGGGGGAGTTATATAGTTTGGAGTTAGTTTTTGTTGATGACGAAGGGGGAGAAGTATAAAATAGGATAGTTAGGCATAGATTAAGGAGGAGTTATTAGTTTTAGGGGGAGTTATTAGGATAGAAGTAATATTTTATAAACAAAGGTTGTCATCATCAAAAAGGGGGAGATTGTTAGTCCCTGAGAAGTTGGTTTTGATGACAACAATCTTAGAATAAGATTATAAAATATAAATACTAACATTATTGTTTAGATATATATGTATATGCAGGATATATATACAGGTACCAAAGAATGAAGACTGTACAGTATAGAGATTCAAGAACTGATGAACTCAAGGTCGAAGATATCAAGATTCAAGACTCATGAGTATCAAGATTATCAAGAGTTCAAGATTTCAAGATAAGTAATTTAGTTAGGAATTTTGTTAAAACTCGTAGAAAAGCACTGACATCTTAAAATCCATTTTATTCGTGGAATGGAATCCACTTCGAGCCCGTTAAAGGGATGGAACCCTAAGTAGGATGGAACCTATGAAAAATCTAGTGGAACATTGTTTTGTATCCACTAACTTTTATTCAAATGTTTTAAAAATTATATCTTGTTTTCAAAATGATTTCAAAATCTTCCTTTTTAAATCAAAAACATCTATCCTGGTTTTAAAATACTTTTAGCCTCAAAATAATCTTTATTTTCAATATCAAATTATCCTTGGTTTTAAACTATCTTTTAATTATAATATATTTAACTTTTAATATTTATAATTAGATTTAAATATAAAATTATAGTAAAATTTTATATATACCAAAATATTATTCTCTATACTTATTTATGTATTTTAACTATAGTTAAGTATATTTATAAAGTTTAAAATAGTTTTAATACAAGATAGAAGTTATTTTCAAAGAAAAACAAATTACCAAAAATAACTTAGGCTTGTCGACCCTCGGTAGCAGCTCCAACCCTCAGTAGCAGCTCCAAATCGAAACAGTTTAGTCTCATTTTGTTAGTTGAAACATCGAACCTGGTGTTAGTGTTTTATCATGTAATCCGTTCTCTTATGTACATTATTATGCTGTCCAGTTAAGCCTATTTTTTGGGCCATCGGTTGGGCTTGTCAACCGGACCTTATTACCTATTATCCTAATATTATTAATCGGCTGTGTAGTATATCACTACACATCCGTCTTTCTCAAAAAAAAAACTTAGGCTTGTCGACAACCCCAAGGACCCCTTGTCGACAAGGTGACAGTTTATTTCAAAAGTTTGAATTTCAAAGGAAGTGTCTATTCGTCATATCCTTTCACGAATGGGCATGGCTGTTGTTCTACTATAAATAGGGGTTGTTTTAAACGAATTTACAATCATTTTTTCTCTGATTTCACTCCTCTTCTTCTTCCACAATTCTTTATATACAT
Source organism: Allium fistulosum (assembly GCA_030737815.1). Classification (NCBI taxonomy): domain Eukaryota; kingdom Viridiplantae; phylum Streptophyta; class Magnoliopsida; order Asparagales; family Amaryllidaceae; genus Allium; species Allium fistulosum. Next base: position 365,724,861 of record CM060906.1, read on the forward strand.
TTTTACCATTACTCTGCCGAAATCACCATTGAATCTAACTAGATCATCTCTGGTTTGATTCTCTATCACTATCTCAACAAGATCCCAGTGCTATTCAGAGTTATAGACTTCTTTGTATTCAATCGAGCGAGAAAAGGTGTGATTGTAGCTTGGAAAATCGATCGGGTGAACTTGTTTCCCGTAAAATCAAGTATCTCTACCCAGAGGATTGTGAATCTGGAGCGGTGTACCTCGTGGCCTTGAAATCGAGGGTGTAATTGTAAGAATTGATTTTGAAAGGAAATCCGTACTTGTGTTGCGGGACTGGATGTAGGGTAACTCCGAACCAGTATAAAATCTGGTGTGTTCTTTCCATTATTGCTTTTACTTTATATATGCATCTGTGTTTGATTCTGTGATCATATTTGTGTCTGAATATTGCATACATTTGTGTTCAAATTAATATAAACTCAAAAAGAATTAGTAATTCCTTAAAACACTATTAACCCCCCCCCCCTCCTCTAGTGTTAATTCTAGCCTTAAGATCCGTAATCTGCATTTCTCACAATGCTCACGACCATCCTTCCTCCTCCATATTGCTCTCAGTCCAAACCTTCCTCCCACCTCCATAGCTCACGACCATAGCCTCCCCATCGCAATACTCATGGCCTAAGGCCGTTTAAGGAAGAGAAGAAGAAGAAATGAATTAAGAAGATGTTAGAGAGTAATTAGTGGATTGGTGCTTAAGCACTCCACTATTGTTAACCCTCCTACCTCTCTTAAACCAGAGAAGCCACTAATGAGCAAAAGAAAGCTCAAAAATAAAGAAGATGAAGAATGAGAAGTGTGAAGAAAATGAGAAGAATGGATGTGTATTTATAGGAAAGTAAGGAGTGGTGAATTACAAAATTAACCCTTTACAAAATTACTAAAATATCCTTACTTTATCTTACTTTTTCAACACTTACCATCACTTTTTCATATCATTACTTTATGTCTTAATCACTAAATGCATAAGAAAAATAAAGTAAATGTTTTATTTGATTTGATTTGACATGATTTTGTCCTTTTATGTTTATTTTTCCTTAACGATTTTCTAGAAATTTCTAACCTTAATTAGCAAAAGTAAACTTGATTAGTTAATTTTTAATACTTAACATATTTAAAAATGTGTACATGTATATATACATAAAGATGCAACAACGTTGCGGCAACTTTATTCGACAAAATGTTTTACGGTCACATTTTGACGTTTTTGTTAAACTATTAATTCATGTAACCAAACTTGAAAATAAATATCTTATCATTTTTAAATAATTAAAACAAGTATATTTGGCTTATAAAATAATATAATATAATATCGAAATTCATTTGCAAAATTGACATTGATTTTGTTAATGCGCGACGAAATTTATCAATCACTATAACCTAAGTATATATATAATTATAAAACTTTTGTCAACCTATTATTATCTTTATATAATGATTTTAAAAGGAGTTATTCATCTTTTAAAATAATTATTTGACCATATATCCATTTTATTCAAAACGGGCTTTTGTCAATTTTGCCAATGTTACGGTAAAAGTCCAAAATCTTTATTCAATTCTAAAAATAAGTTCACTATTCTTATTTATTATATAAAATATGATTATTTAAGTTTGAAAATTCTATATTTGAATATTTAAATATATTAAATATTTCATTTTCAAAGTAGTAAAATTACGGGTCGTTACAATTATACTACAAAAAAGATTACCGACAACACTAATTTAATTAATCAGAAACTTTCATCAACTTGAATAATTGAATAAAAATATCTAAACAAATTCTTAGGATTTGAATTATTATATTTAATCAAATTTCAAACTTATGTACCTAATATATCATAATAAAGTCATAAGTTTAAATAAATAAAATGAGGTGTCTTAGGAAGCAAAATTACGGAGCCGTCGGTGGCTGTTGGAATGCCTCACAGCAAATTACTGTGTTTCTTGTAATATTAGTCTAAGCAAATGAGCTTCTTTCATGTATTAGTACTTCACTATTTTGACCGCATATTGTTTATCATCCCGCACTCTTCAAATTAGTCATTATGATACAGTTTGCGGTTATTATCTGTTCAAGTTGAGTTCGCATCGCATTCGACGCGTCGGACACATACAACGCGTCATAGGCAGGGCTCACCATTTTGATCAGTGGGGGTGAATTGATCAAACTGATGTGTGGGCGTCCAAGGCACTTCCTTTCAAATTGATAAGATTGAACTTACAAAGCTGCAAAGAAGAACAAAGGTAAAGCACAGGCGAAATATCATGATCATTCAAAATGTTGATGCCAAATCCAAGTAAAGTTTATGAAACTTCAAGACCATGACCACCACAGTGCATTAGCCTGGAAAAAAAATGTTGGATAGTAATATAGTTTCAAAATTTGTGATAATAGTACAAGAATCCATAGGGGACTAATAAAATCCAAAAGATAACATGTTGAAACTGCAATTTTTACATACATTTCTATATAGCCATCTAGATTTGGTTAAATAGTTTATAAGACTCATAACCGATTACCAATAGGAATCCAAAATTATGAGGTAGCAATAAATTATTACAGCCAAAACTCATTTTAAGTGGGAAAAGAACTATTAAGTCTGAGGTGTTACCAAATATCACATGAAACTTAATGACGATGAAGCACTAAATTACAACGGGTGAGCTTGTAAATAATTTGGCATATAGAAAACAACGATCAACATTATCGTTAACATACGTCAAAAACAAAAAACTTACTTGTACCTTGAAAAACACTTTGGTGTAAGATCTGGACAGTTGTCTTAGGTTTTATTAATCCTTTTAGCTTTAGAAATATAACTTAAAACACCATCATGGAAGAACAACGCCAAAAGAGTTGATGCCCTGAATTACGAGAACCAATGTCACGAGTTTCAAACGCTGAAACTAGCAACCATGTATGCATGCATGCATACATACATACGTACATGTGTGTGTATAATTGGAATAAAGAACCAATATTTTGGTTCGATCATCCAAAGATACCCTTATGCTATATATAAATGAGGACCCATGAAAGTCAAAATTCTGAATCTCGCTCATAGAAAAAATTATTTATTATTATTATATGTAAATCTGGAATATCATTAAGGTTATAAGTTTGAATCTTAATTATGATATACATGTTTTCTTCCTATTTTTCATTTTTTGATGTCTTTTCTCTTTTAATTATTAATAAATTCATTGTCAATTTTTTTCGAAGCAAAATCGAATGCACTCTTTACTTCGATTGTTGTATAATTTTAGCTTAATTTGTGAAAATATAAAAAGTTATTTCATTGATAGATAAAAAAAGCTTTTTTTAAAGCAACATTTTATGAGATTCATTTTTTTTCACATACTAAGAGATTTTTGAAGAAAATTATTACAACAAAAAAATAAAGATTATGCATACATATATTTGTAATCTGGTTCAATATTAACTCTTAATTTTTATCAAATTAAAAACAACCAAAACTAGATTAAAAGTATGATAATTTCACCAATAAAAGTATTTTATTCTAAGATATTTTCTTATACAAACGTGCAATGCACATGCCATAGTAATTACAATCTAAATGAAAAAAATATTAACATGATTTTCAATTTCGTTCCTTAACAATTTTCAATCAAATTAGATTTTGTTTTTACAATTAATAAACAATGACAAACTATGAGCTAAGTCTAATTAAATAAACAATAAACTATGTGCTAATTAAGTCAACAAAATAAAAAGTAAATGTTAAGTCAAATAGTCTGATTAGCACTGTAAATTACATCAAAATACCCATTAGAAACATTTAAACTCCATAGTATATAATTTTTTGTTATTGTCATTGATGCATAGATCAGAAAATGAACTTGTACCATTTCATGATAAATGCATATTTATTTGATGCGTGCATATATGTGTTTGCTGTACTATTCTCACATAAGCTAATAGTTGCCTGAACTGATGATCTCCAAATCTTCATTTTTTTATTTGATGTGTATATGTACAGGTAAAAAAATTGTTTATTCATACATTGTTATGTACAAAGTTTGTGTTAAATTTATATACAAATATTGTGTTAATTTTTTTCCCACAAAATTTTAGTTTGACATTTAACCTTGTTCAACAAAACCGTTTTGTTTCATGTCATGTTCCATAATTTAGATCTACCAAATAGTATAATTTGATATTTTTACTAGGTAAAATTATTCTTATGGGCAACAAAATTAAGCTTGACTATGACAACCCAATCTCTTGGGCCGGCCCTGCATATAAGTAGATGATCTTCGAAGGGAAGCTCGAATTAACTTTTTAAATGAGTAAACGCGAGAAAAGGGATTTTGTGATAATAAAGCAATCTAGACATCAGCCTTATGTCATAATTGGATATTCATAAGCAAACGTTAATTATAGAAAACCATAATGGTAAATAGAGAGTACAAAAAAGGGAAACAATGCATTATCGATCTGGTGTGCTGATGGGATTCATTGCCTTCGCATGTGCACTAATGGTCTCCGGGAAAATCCATCTAAAACTGTCAAAAGCCAATATATATGAATTTGTTATAGTAGTCCATTTGTAGAATTTACTTGACATGGATATGAATTTATTCAAATCCATATGTTGGTTTAACTATCTTGGATACAGCCTTTTGCCTAAGTCTTTCCATTTTTGGTTGAACATCTTTCCTTTGATGTTCTGATAAATGAACCGGCTACAACAGTTTAGTTTTCTACAGTGGGCCTCAGATTACCATTAAATGTTGCAAAGAGATTTCTGCAATTCATGTGCAAAAGCTTTAAGGGTATAGTTGGACAAAACTATTTTGTACACGTTAGGAATCCTAGCCTAAAGCGCACAAATGACGCCTATTTACATTAGCACATAGGCAACAGGGTTTTTATACCAAAAAAAGAAGTTTTTGTACAAATATGAGTTAGCCAAACAAACAACTTGCAACCTAAGTGTCATCATTTTTTTAATGCTATAAGATACATATAAATTTTATATGGACTAGGAAAGTAAATATATGATGCTGCGACAATACTGTTAGAAATGAATGAGCATTTTATTGGGAAATATGAGGCATTAAATGCTTGGAATATGAATATTCATACATAATAGAATATAATAAACATCATGTGTTTATATAGCAAGATGTGGTCCATGTTATAGTTACTATGAGACAAAGATATACAAAAAAGCATGGTCATCTTAGCGGGTGGTGCAACGCACCACCCCGCACGCCCGCGTCCGCGCCCGCGTTCGTGCCCACTGCGTGAACGTTTGAGGCATATTAGAGGAACTTAGCACTTCGCAGTTGGCTGTTGGTTGTTGGCTTGATTGTTCAGATCAGACGTTTTTCTTTTTTACTGTTCAAAAACTCGTTTCTAACAGCAGTAATAAAATGGTCACTTCATTTGGTAAAGGTTGCAACCTTTCCAGCTGTCGCAACCATTCGAACAGAAACCTATTACCGAATAGGCATCTCATCGCGCCTACATATAGGCAGAAGGAAAACTGGAAAAAAAAAACTTTGATTTTTATGCAATTCTTCTTCTCCCACAAAGCTTTGTTCTTACTTAAATTCTCTTAAGTTCGTCGTCGTTCTGTGATTGTTGTGCAGCATCACAAATACATGTCCGTTTCATCTTGGGGAACAATTGCTCGATATATTTAAGCATCGTAGAGAGAGCAATATTGTTTCAAGAAAATAGATTATTTTAGACTCGGACAATCTAAAATGGTACTATATTTTATCACAAACTCTATTCTCTGTAACTTCCTGCTTACTGCAATTCTGTTTGCATAACAATTTTAACAGCAAACTTGAAACAATATTGGTTGTTGACTGTTTCTGTAGACGACGATGTCTTAGCAAAGCAATAATTATGCACCATAACAAATTGTAACTAACAATCAGTCTACAACTGTGGTTTCAACAATGACACTTTCTCATGGAGAAGACCAAAAAAGTTCACATGGATGGACTTCAAGCGTTGGCACCAAAAGATGTTGTTTTATCTTACGACATTGTGCCTTGCAAAGTTTCTTACTGAAGATGCTCCCATAGTCGCAGAATTGGAACCTGATGCAACTAAAGTAGAAGCTCTAAATATCTAAAAGAGTTCTGATTTCATGTGCAAGAATTACATCCTCAATGGACTCGACAACAGTATGTACAATGTATACTGTACTGCTCGAACTTCCAAGGAACTCTTGACGACATTGGATAAGAAGCACAAAACTGAAGATGCTGGCATGAAGAAATTCATGGCAGAAAAGTTTCTCGACTTCAAAATGATTGATGCGAAGACCGTAATCAACCAGATTTAAGAGCTACAAGTCATTATCCACGAACTACATGATGAAGGTATGGCTCTAAGCGAATCCCTTCAAGTTGCCGCTGCAATTGAAAAGCTTACTCCATCATGGAAAGATTTCGAAAACTACCTTAAGCACAAGAGCAAGGAGATGAAAATGGAGGAACTTGTAGTTTGATTGAGAATTGAGGAAGATAATAGAAAATCTGAGAAGATGACTTCGCATACCATGATTCCCAAGGCAAATGTAATCGAGTCAGAGAAACTCAAAAAAAGAAAACGTGAGCATGCTCCTAAGAAATCAAAGAAATTTCAGGGTTCATCCCATAACTATGGAAAGAAAAGGCACAAAGACGTCAAATGTCGCGCACCCAAGAAAAAGAAATCAGAAGCAAACAATTTCAAAAGGCGTTTCTGATATGGACTTATTTGTAGTAGTGTCTGAATGCAACCTTGTTGGTAATTCGAAGGAATGGTTTGTAGACATAGGAGTCACTCTACACATATGTGCAAATAAGTGGATGTTTACAACCTACAAAACTGCTACTGAGGACGAACAACTTTTTATGGGTAATTCATCTGCATCAAAGGTTGAAAGCAAGGGAAAGATTGTGCTGGAATTAACTTCTAAAAAAGAACTGACTTTCGCAGATGTTCTTCATGTTCCAGAGATCCGCAAGAACCTGATTTCCGGATCGTTGCTTAGCAATCATGGCTTTAAACTCACCTTTGTGTTTGATAAGTTTGTGTTGTCAAAAAGAACCGACTTTCGCATATGTTCTTCATGTTTCAGAGATCCGCAAGAACCTGATTTCAGGATCGTTGCATAGAATGCATGGCTTCAAACTCACATTTGTGTGTGATAAGTTTGTGTTGTCAATGAATGGAGTGTATATAGGGAAAGGTTATATGAGTGATGGTTTATTTAAAGAAAATGTAACCATTGTTGTACCAAATAATGATATGAAAAAAATTAAACCTTTAGCTTACATCGTTGAATCTTATAACCTATAGCATTCTAGATTAGGCCATGTAAATTTTGATACACTGCGAAAATTGATTACTCTAGACTACATACCAAAATGCAAAATAGATTCCAACTATAAATGTCAACTTTTTGCAGAAGCAAAATCGACAGGAACTTCATTTCACCATGTTGAAAGAGAAACTGAACCTCTAGACTTAATACACACAGATATATGTGACTTAAAAATTCATCAAGCTAGAGTAGGTAGAAGGTACTTCATCTCTTTCATTGATGATTGTACAAGGCACTGTTATGTGTATCTCCTTAGAAGCAAGGATGAGGCATTCAACATGTTTAAAGTTAAACATTATAAAACAGAAGTTGAGAATCAACTCAACAAGAAAATAAAAGCTATAAGAAGTGATAGAGGAGGAGAATATGCATTTCCCTTCGAGGAGTTTTGTGCCAAACATGATATTATACACGAAACTACGGCTCCATATTCAACTCCATCCAACGGTATAGCCGAACGAAAAAATATAACTTTTAAGGAAATGATGAATGCCTTACTAATCATTTTTGGATTGCCAGATAACTTTTAGGGAGAAGCTATTCTTTCAGCAAATCATATTTAAATAAGATGCCACGAAAGAAAATATCTAAATCTCCCCACGAAATACGGAAAAGTAGACCACCATTCTACAAATACTTAAAACCGTGGGGGTGTCTAGTTAAAGTGGAGGTACCTAAACCAGAGAAAGTCAAAATCGGACCAAAAACAGTTGATTGTGTATTTATTTGATATACATAAAACAGTGATGCTTATCGATTTTTTGTACACAAATCCGACATTGATGATATTAACTAGATTTTTCGAATATATACACCCTTTAAAACATGGTACTAAAAGTTATGCTCAAAAGAGACCCAGGAAAACTGAAGTCTCTAATTCACCTAAGGATACTGAACAAAATATTGGTTAATATTCAGCAAAACAATGCTGATCAACAAGTGAAGGAACACGGAGAAGTAAAAGATCGGTGATCTTAAAAACATTTGGACCAGGTTTCTACACATTTATGTTAGAAAACGATCCATTAACATACAAACAAGCCATGTCCACCACTGATGCCCTTTACTGGAAGGAGGCCGTTAATAATGAGGTCGAATCCATTATGTCAAATCATACATGGGAATTAGTTGATTTACCTCAAGGATGTAAGACCTTAGGTAATAAATAGATATTTAAGAAGAAATTAAAACCTGATGGTTCAATAGACAAGTATAAGGCTCGACTTATGGTTCAAGGCTTTAGACAAAAGAAAGACCTGGATTATTTTGACACATGCTCACTAGTAAATAGGATAACATCTTTAATAATAGTTGTAATACATTTAGTGTCACACTTTTTTGGTGTCAGCGTGAACTACCAAAAATGCCCCTTTATAGATATCATTAAATCCCTTAAAATTAGGATCTAACAAAAAAACTTTAAAAATTCAAAATGTCCCTCTACAAATATTAACAAACTTAATATCGCTTAAAAATAAGATCTAATAAAAAAATTACTCAATACGCCACTCCACAAATATTATTAAACCTTAATCACTTTAAAATATGATATATCGAATAAATTTCCTTACAATTCGTTCTTTATTTGTTAGTAATAGAAAAAAAATTCAAACAACAAAAAATAATATATATTGGAACTTAGAAATAAAATTACAACCAAACTACACATAATTTCAACGCCAAATATGATTAAATATTTATGCTTTATTTTTTGAATGTGTTGAAACATATACAACTTGTAGAAAAATAACTCACGCGCGAAGCGCATGCCATAATACTCGTCAATAAGAATGTTAATAGTAATTTCATCAACACTTGATTTAGAAATACATCAAATAGATGTAAAAACGGATTTTTGAATGGAGAACTAGAAGAAGAAATATATATGGAACAACTTGAAGGTTTCCTAAAATCTGGAAATGAAAGTAAGGTTTGCAGATTAAGAAAATCACTGTATGGGCTTAAACAAGCGTCTAAACAATGACATGAAAAATTTAATGAAACTTTAATACCAAATTGATTGCATATAAATGAATGTGATAAATATGTCGATTCTAAACACACAAATATAGGATATGTCATTATGTGCCGATATATGGATGACCTGCTAATTTTCGGAAGTAGCAAGGAGATAATAAAATCTACAAAAGGTATGCTCTCCGCAAGAATTAACATGAAAGATCTAGAAATCACTGATGTAATACTTGGTAGATTTGAACCAAAACTAGGTTAAAAATAGCGGTGATAGCATTTACCAACTTGAGTACTCTTGTATACTAGGCAACATAATGTACGTAATAAACAGCAAAAGACCTGGTATAGCATACGCTGTGAGCAAACTCAATAGATATACTAGCAACCGAGGAAAGAATCAAAGGAAAGCTATAATTCAAGTACTACGTGAAAGTGACTAAGGATCGTATAATTAAACTATATTTACTTGTGCGGAATATAAATATAAAAGTAAAAGTAATAAAGTAAATGACAGTAGAGATTTTTATAGTGGTTCGAACTTCTCGTTCTGCATCTAGTCCCAGACTCCTTCTGAATTTAATTGATACCCTCACTTAACTCAGAGTAACATGTATTACACCACTTGAGCAACTGAATAGGACTTCAACCACCTAGACAATCAAATAGGACTTCCACTGCCTGAGAATACTACAACAGGACTTCAACTATAAACAGTAGATAAGTATTTGACTGAGTATGCTCTTGAATAGCATTGATAAGTCAATAACGTATGTCCTTCCTATAATATTCTCTTTTGTGGTATATCCTGTAGTTTGTGAAGAAAGAAAGTAATTTTGATCGCAAGAAAATTGTCTTGAATGATCGTGTGATAAAAAATGTAAAGCGGTTTGTAACTGAATGCTTGAGAGTTCAATAGTAAAGATAGAAAGAATTGGGAATAGAATTGATTATCAAAACAATGAAATAATTTGCTTTATATAGAGTTTAATAGTTGCAATCACTCGTGAGAAGAAAAGGTGAAAAGTCAGGACTGCAACATTTGTTTTTAAAGATGTAACCCTACATGAGGAAGATGTACCTTTTCAAAAAACTAGCCGTTATACGATTCAGGCAGCTGAATAAAATTTGGCAGCCAACTGAATCGATGGTTTTTTAAATCAGCAAGAAAATAGTTCACTTTAGGCCTTTTTCAGCCGGTTGAATATTATCAGTCAGTCAGCTGAATATTCATAAATATTTATGTGCATATGCATAGATTTAGTTGGCTGACTTGGGTATTTCAACCGGCTGAAATTCAAATTTCTTGGGATGTTTTATAAATTTCAATAAAAGATTGTATATGTATGTATATATCACATAGGAGAGATTTTAACAACCTTATACTTCTAGATATAAACACGATGACTGATAATTCTTCATAGCGTCAATCTTGTCTTCATTTTGATATGGTTGTCTCTTTGTAAAGTTGATATGATTTCCTCCAAAAATGGTTAGTATATACAATATATCCTTGTATAGTTGTCACTATCAAAATATATGGTTCTAACATTCTCCCCCTTTTGATGATGACAACTATATAAGTTTAATTTTAAATTAGTTAGTCTCCCCCTAACTTGATACTCGCCCTATCGATACGGTCTTACTTTATTCTCTCCTTTTGTTATCGACAAAAAGGAAATAGATATCAATAGGTGAAATAAAAGTTTGTAACAATGAACAATTTACAAGACATTCAATCATTACATTATGTAAAACATCACAGATCAGAGGACATAAGACATCACATATATGTCTTGTATATATAATAACATGATGAATAAATATTCAACATAACATCACAGAGACATAATGATCAAGTCATGACAAATCAGTACAGAACAAATTGTTTTTAAAGAGTTAAAACACAGAATATAAATAAGAGTCATAATAAGTTGATAATAGAAACATACCATGATATAGAGAATTATCAAAAGTCTTGGCTTTTAGAATTACCTCCTTCGTCTTCCTGTTTAGTAGTTGTCCAAGTGAAAGGAGTCGGAGTTTCAGTAACTTCTGTTGATGAAGTAGGAGGAATATCAAACATTGACGAAGAGCAAGAAAGCTTATCCCAAATCTTGTTCAAGAATCATTTGGTAGAATTGAGCTTTTTGTTGATTTTTGAAACGTTGTGCTAAATTTTGGTCAAACGACGATCGAGCCTACTTTGGTTTCAGGATAAGGTAACAAAAGCTTGTTCGGAAGAGGCATCCATAATGATTTCTTCAATTTCATTAATATCTTCTTGAGTTTGCGGTCCTTGGGAGGAGGAAGCAATGCCAGTGTCATGGGGTTGTGCAATACCTTGGTAATGGTTTGCAACCCATTGTTGAAAAGTAATTATGTCATCACTTGCAGGACGCTTTGGAAGACCCATGAGACTTAATGTTTTGGACTTGAGTTTGCTTATTGTCTTAAACTTGGAATTTGGTATAATTACTCCAAAATTTTGCAAGATATGCATAATATATGCTCCATAATGAATTGTTTTGTTATTTCTTCTATGATTAACGGTTTCAAATTCTTCCAAAATTATCTTACCCCAATTGACAGGTTGAGATGAGTAAATCGTATATAGAGCTTGAAAATTCTTTTATAAACTTTTTCATAGCTATAGTACGAGGTTGAAGCAACCGGGTAAGAACACGATGAATTAACCTAGCTTTTGGACGTAAAGCACTGGATTTTAGTTCGGTCATATTATCTAATAGAAATTTATGTGACACTTCATCTCGATGAAACATGTCAACTTCAGTTTCATCGATATCTACGTCTTGAGATGAACATCTTAAAATATATCCTAAGCATTGTAGGGGAAGATAAATCTTAACGCCAAAAACCATGGCCCAAATACAATCAGTTTTGTTTTGTGGATTTTGATGATCTAAGTTCACGTTTGCAAAGAAAAGTTTAATTAAAAGAGGATAAATCTTGACATTGTTAACATCATACCCTATAAGAGAATCAAAATTGTTTGCTTTTGCGATCTCTCGAATTCCATATCCATTGAAATCAGCGAATTTCATAAAGGCTCCTTCAAAGATTTTAGAATTCTTCATGCTATTCAATCTTGTAATAGCGATATCATCATGAAGCTATGCCCTGATTTGATCTTGAGATGGGCCAGTAGAAGTGGAGGCTTGTCTTGATCTTTTAGGTCTTGGAACCATTGTTTGATTTTAAGTGAAATATGATGTAGAAATGTGATTTTTTATTTTTGGAGAATGGGTTTTAGTTTGCTGAAATGAAATTTTATGATGAAAAGAAGAATTGGGGAGGTGTAATGGTTGGTGGAGAATTGAATGGGTGCCTCAAAAGACATGTCATTTATTAAAAATACTGAAATTCGATACGTCTGTGGGCTGCTACGGACAATTCAGCCGTTGGATTGCTTTAAAAACCGAACCAACAAAGAAATAGGCCAAAAATGGGTCAATTCAACCGTCTAAATTATTGGTATCAACCGGCTGAATGCTTGAAAATTTTGATGCTTGATTGAAGATTCAACCAACTGAACTTGGGCGTTCAGCCGGCTGAATCTGTATTCTTTGCACAGATCAGCTTATAACAAAATATAATCAGGTTATACACACACACGAGCTATTCTCATGTTAAATAATTTTAAACAGTTTTATACAATAAACATATTATTTGCTATATGGAAACCGTATATATATTATGCAGATATTCTAGTGTATATGGGAACTGTTTTTATTTATTTTTAGAAGGCTTAGATTCTTCAGATGAGCAGCCTTCGAACGAATCCGGTTTAACTTTAGTTTTCTCCGTCAATGGTTTGATAAGGGATAGAAAATATTTACAAACAAGGGGGAGTTTGCTTGATGGAACTTTTTTCCATGAATTATGAGGAGATATTTCCGTGTGATGCGGTGATTGTCTCTAGATGCTATTACTTGTAGGAGAATGACCACAAATCTTAAGAGCACATTTCTCAAGGAAACTCAAACGAGCTTCTTGATTTTTCTGCTCATAGTATATTTCACGTTGAACACTGATTATTTCTTGCTGAAAATGATGTATATCATTTATTTGATGTTGATTTGAAGGTGAACCAAAATCCATGTTCCTTCTGACTCGTTTTCCATTCGGAGTGTAGCCACTGTGATGATTTGAAGAAGGTGTAATGCGTATAGGAACATATATAGGAGTTGAGTTATTTGAAGGTGTTGTAGTGGATGAGCTGAAATCAGTGGATGAGTACAGAGAATTATCTTGCGAAAACATTCTTATCTGAAAAGTTGATTATAGTTTTTATATTTATTTCTTCTACACTTATTCTGATCTTATATATATTAATGATTTCTATTTTACAAATATTTGAAAAGTTCAAAATCCTTTTTGATTTATAACATGTGAATTATATATATAAATTATCGTTGGTTAATATATAAACAAATTTTATGACCTTTTATTTGATTTATCTAAAATAGTAGGATCTGATTTAAGAGAAGATATGCTAATTTGGCTGAAAAAATTTTATGCACTTTATTTCTTTATCACATATGGAGATAAAATAAAATTATAATTCTTGTAAAGGAATAATTCCAAGTTCTCGTCTTAATTTTATAAAAGTATTCATTCAACGATTTAGTGAATATATCTTCTATTTGATTTTCTGAAGATAGGAATTCAAGAGAAATGGCATCTTTTTCTATGTTGTCACGTAGAAAATGATGTCGAATATCTACATGTTTGATGCGAGAATGATTTATTGGATTTTTGGACAAGTTAATGGCACTTGTGCTATCACAATAAATCATTGATTTTGAAAGAATGATGCCAAAATCTTAAAGAGTATGTTGCATGTAAATTACTTGTGCGCATGCCAAGACAGTAGAGATATATTCTTCTTCACACGTCAAGATACACAATTTTGCTTCTTACTAAACCATGATACTTGAGACTGTCCAATGAAGTGGTATGTACCACTCATACTCTTTCGGTCCGTTCGACATCCACCGAAGTCAGCATCACCGTATGATATTAATTCGAAATGACATTCTTTTGGATAAAAGAGGTCGTAGTATCTAATGTTGCTTAAGTAGCGCAAAATTCATTTCATGGCTCACAAATGTGATTATTTAGGATTTGACTGAAAACGTGCACAAAGACACACACACTCATCATGATATCGGGACCACTAGCACTCAAATATAGTAAAGAACTAATCATAATTCGATACAATTTTTGATCCATACTTTTACCATTTTCGTCTCGATCGAGATGAACCGTAGTGCTCATGGGAGTTGTTTTTGCAGAAGTGTTCTCCATACCAAAACGTTTTATTAAATTATTACAATATTTTTCTTGATTTATAAAAATATCCTTACTTAATTGTCTAATTTGTAAACCAAGAAAATATGAGTGTTCTCCCTTATGTGACATCTCGAATTCACTTTTCATAATGTTAGAAAATTCTTTACTTCATTCCAAATATCCAATAAATTTTCCTTCATCGGATTTTGGATCGAATTTTCCAAGTTGACCTCTTGTATTTAATAAAAAATATTTATAACCAAAAAATTTAAAATAAGAGATATTAGGTTTCTTTCCATTGAATGGCTCATATGGTGTATGTTTACTTAAGGAACGAATAGAGACCCGATTTAAAATATAGCATGGAGTTGCTTTAACTTCTACCCAAAAATGTTTTGGTAAATTACTACCGCTAAGTAAAGTTATAGCGCATTCTTGTAGTGTTCTATTTTTCCTTTCTACAACTCCATTTTGTTATGGAATTCTAGAAAATGAAAAATTAAGAAAAATTCCTCTCCTATTAAAATAATTATCAGATAAATCATTATCAAATTCACTACCGTGATCACTTCCAATGTTCTTAATTTTTAAAATTTTGAAATTTTGAATTCTTTTGGCAAAGATTTTAAAATTTTCAAAAGTATCATTTTTTTTGTCAAAAATATTTTTCATGTATATCTTGAGAAATTATCTACAATAACAAATACATACTTATTATGATTAATTGATTAAACTTGAGCAGGTCCAAAAAGATCCAAATGTAATAGTTCAAGTGATTGTAATATAGAAATAATTTTCTTAGACTTAAATGATGATTTTGTTAGTTTTCCTAATTAACAATCATCACAAATATTGTTTTTCCTTATAATTTATTTTTGGTAATCCTTTTACTAAATTATTTTTAGATAATTTGCTTATAGCTTTGAAATTTATGTGGCAAAATCTCTTATGTCATAATCAAGGATTATTTTCTTTGGGAATTAAACATAAATTTGTGTTATGATTAATTTTCGTATTTAAAATGTATATATTCCTTTTATGATTTCCTTCAAAAATTAATTTTTGATTTTTATCGTAAATATTACATTTATATTTTTCAAATGTAATTTTGAAATCTTTATCACAGAGTTGACTAATACTTAAGAGATTATGTTTTAAATTCTTAATTAATAAAACATTTGTAATCAGAGGTAAGTTAGATGTACCGTCGTTGCTCACACCACCTTTGCCGATGATATCTCCTTTGGAGTTATTTCCAAATGTGATAGATCCTCCATTTGTGTACGTAATGTTTGTTAACATTTCTTTATTTCCAGTCATATGTTTTAGGCAACCACTATCAAGTATCCATTTTCCTCCTTTTTTATGTGGTACCTGCAAAAAATATAGAAATGATATTGGTACCCACTTCTTTTGTTAGGGTCCTAAGAGTTAGATCTTAGGAAATCAAACCCATGAGGGTTTAGAATTCCCTTTATAAATAAAATTATTATTCTTATGAACAGAAATTATAAAAGATTTTATGTACTTATTTCTAATCAAATGATTATTGGTGTTTGGAACCCAAATCTTAATAGATTTTGAATGGATTGTAGTTTTCTTTTGACTGATAGATTTTAAACCAGGCTTTTCAAGATTATTGTTTTTCTTCTTGACATTTGTATATGGAGAGTTAGACTGTTTGGGACTAGTTTTTACTTTTATAAATTCGTTATATCCTAATTCCTTTTTAGTAGTGGATTGTGAATTTTCTATAATCTTAGAAAGATTTTCTCTGTCTCTATTAAAGTTAGAAACATTTTTGGTAACATTATCTTACTTTGTTTTAAGCCTAGCAATATCTAGTCATAGTATTTTAACAGTTGATTTCAATTCATGATTTTCTGCTGATAATGTATCATTCTTTTCTTTTTGAGTCTCGATTAAACTACTTAACATAGTAAGTTGAGAAGCAATACTAGAACAAGATTCTTGTGAAATAACAAGTTCTTCTAAGATTTTCTTTTCATCGCTTAACATATCAACTTTGATTTCATTTCATTTAACCTTTCTGGTGAAGCTTTATACTTTCTCTTGATTTCTTAGTTTATCTGATAATTCAGAATTTATATCAACTAAATCATCAAAAGTAAGATCCCTTACATCATTGTTTATGGTCATAAAGCATATATTGGCTTGTTCTGAATCGCTGTCGCTGTCTGGTGAGGAAGAGGAATTCGAGTCATCCCATATAACTAAAAAGGCTTGTTTCTTCTTATATCTATCACTCTTTTTTTGTAATTATTTCTATCTCTCTTCTGATCTAAACAGTCTTTCTTCATGCCCCTTTTTGTGACATTCATAGCATTCAAAAGTTGAGGATGATGGTTTGTTGTTGTTTCTGTTATTTTCAAACTTTTTATTCTTCCTAAATTTTAGAAACTTTTTGAAATTCTTAGCTATAAACGACATATCATCTTTATCTTCATCAGATTCTTCTTGTTAGGCCCGGAATGCTATTGTTTTTCTATCTTGATCTTGATCTCTTTTTGTCTGCAAATTTAACTTCATATGACATGAGATTTCCTATTAGCTCTTCCAGTTTTATGGTAGAAATGTCATTAGCTTCTCCAATTGCTATGAATTTTCTTCCCACTCATCCGTTAAAGAGTTTAGGATTTTTGAAACAATATAAAAATCAATATATTTTTCTCCTAATGCCAGAAGAGAGTGATATATAACTTGAAACCTGAAATACATCTCATTCATGGTTTCATCTTACTTCATTCTAAAATTCTGAAATTGATTCTTAAGCATAGATATCTTGCTTTGTTTAACCTTATTAGTACCTTCATGAGTAACTTTGAGAGTGCACCAAATTTCATATGTTGAAGCACACATACTAACTCTATTAAACTCATTTTTATTTAAGGAATAAAACAACATATTCATAGCTTCAACATTTGCTGTAGCATATAATTTCTATGTAGTTGACCATTGTGCATAAGGAGTGGTAGGTACAAAATATTCTTTTTGAGTGATATTCCAAGTGTCGTATCCATTTGCTTGCATGAAAATTCTCATCCTAGTTGACCAATAATTATAGTTCAATCCATTAAATAGTGGTTACCATGCAGTGGATTGACCTTCAACAAAACTCTATACTGTGTTATTTTCCATATTACTTGAATATCAAAAACTTTGTTATGGTTATATGATGACCTTGCTCTGATACCAAATGAAAGTGCCTAAGGATCGTGTAATATGAAATATTAACTAAACTATATTTACTTGTGCGAAACATAAATATAAAAGTAAAAGTAAAAGTAATAAAGTAAATGACACTAGAGATTTTTATACTGGTTCGAACATCCCGTTCTACGTCTAGTCCTAGACTCCTTCTGGATTTAATTGATACCCTCACTTAACCCGGAGGAACAGGTATTACACCACCTGAGCAACTGAACAAGATTTCAACTGCCTAGATAACTGAATAGGACTTCAACCGCTTGAGGATACTACAACAGTACTTCAGCTATAAATAATAGAAAAGTATTTGACTGAGTATGCTCTTGAATAGCACTGATAAGTCAATAACATACACTCGTCCTATAATCTTCTCATTTGTGGTATATCATGTAGTTTGTGAAGAAAGGAAGTAATTTTGATCACAAGAAAATTGTCTTGAATGATTGTGTGATCAAAAATTTAAAGCAGTTTGCAATTGAATGCTTGAGAGTTTAATAGTAAAGATAGAAAGAATTGGGAATAGAATTTATTATCAAAACAATGAAATAATTTTCTTTATATAGAGTTAATAGCTGCAATCATTCGTGAGAAGAAACGGTGAAAAGTTGGGACTGCAACTCTTGGTTTTAAATATGTAACCCTTCATGAAGAAGAGGTATCTTTTTAGAAAACTAGCCATTATATGAATTCAGCCAGCTGAATAAAGTTTAGCAGGCAGCTAAATCGATGGTTTTTTAAATCAAAAAGAAAATAGTTCAATTTAGGCCTTTTTCAGCCGGCTGAATATTGTCACTCAGTCGACTAAATATTCATAAATATTTATGTGCATATGCATAGATTCAGTCGGCTGACTTGAGTATTTCAGCCAGCTGAAATTCAAATTTCTTGAGATGTTTTATAAATTTCAATGAAAGATTGTGCATGTGTGTGTATATCACATAGGAGAGATTTTAACAACTTTATACTTTTAGATATAGACACGATGACCGATAGTTCTTCGTAGCATCACTCTTGTCTTCATTCTGATATAGTTGTCTCTTTGTAAAGTTGATATGATTTCCTGCAAAAATGGTTATCATAGATAATATATACTTGTATAGTTATCACTATCAAAACATCAAAATATAAGGTTCTAACACTACGATAGCTAAGATATACACAAAATCATAGACTACATTATAGTAGGTACCAATCGATAATAGAAGGGTATTGTGATGCAAACTGAATAACTGGTTCATCAGATACAAAATCCACTAGTGGATATGTGTTTACCTTAGAAAATGGGGCAATATCTTGGAGATCCTCTAAATTAAGTTGTAGAGCAAGATCTACCATGGAATCATAGCTTATTGCCTTAGACGAAGTCGTAGAAGAAGTAGATTGGCTTCGAGGTCTCTTAGAAGTTGTTCCTAATTAGGAAAAACCTGTACCTTCAATAAGCATACATTGCGACAGCTAGTCGACTATTGGCAAGGCTAATAGTAAGCTTTACAATGGCAAGTTTGCACATATTCGTCGTAGATTTAAAAATTGTTAGACAACTTCTCTCCAATGGGGTTATCACAATTGACTATGTAAGATCAAACGATAACATTACGGATCCACTAACGAAATGTTTACCTAGAGAGATGTTTAATATCTTATTGATGGGAATGGGGTTAAGGCCCATAAACTAAAAGTTTCTCTAAAATGGAAATCCTACCTAGTTGACTGGAGATCCCAAGATCTAGGTTCAAAGGGACAACTAAGTTTAAGATAAACTAGATGACACTAGTATACACTCAAACCATTCCTATGATAAGTTAGTGTACTACTCGCCAAAGAATAGGATAAGATTTGATACTTTTAATGACGTCTATACTTGGTAATAATAAGAAACAAGTGGGGTATTGCGAAATACCCTTTATAGAATCACATACGTGAGTGTGAAGATGCCGCTTCAAGGAGAATTGTAAGGCCAAATTCTCCAAGCACTCATGAGATCAAGCTGGGGTTCATAGCAAAAACGAACATAAACAAAGAACCAAGAAAGATAAGAAACACTTATTGTGTGTTGTCTACTTTAGATTTACACAAAAGGCTTATGGTTTAAAGACAACCTAAGTCTATTGATTCGCCAGTAAGTCAAAAGGATAAACACTAGGAAAGTTCAAGACCGATGTGCTACTTTAACCGATACGATAAATGTTTCGTAAAATTTAAGAACAAATTGAGCATGAGAAACACCTAAGGGAGGTATTAGAGACCTTGAAACAACACAAACTAAAGGCCAAATTCTCTAAGTGTCATTTCTGGTGAAAGGAGGTGAAGTTTCTAGGTCACATTTTGTATAAAAAGGATTGTCTATTGATCCTGCTAAGGTGGAAGCTGTTCATGATTGGAAGGTTCCGAGGAATGCTATAAAAGTTAGGAATTTCCATGGTTTGGCTGGTTATTATCGAAAGTTCATCGAAGAATTCGCAAAATAGCAGTACTATTAACTCGCCTAACGAAGAAGAACCTTAGTATTGCATAGGACAAAAAATGTGAAATTCTTTTGAGACGCTGAAGGGGTTACTAACTAGTGCACCTGTGCTGATGATTTCAGTTGGACCAAAACCTTTAACTGTATACACTGATGCTTGTGGTACAAGATTAGGAGCTATTCTAATGCAAGAAGGGAAGGTAGTAACATATGTCATCGGACAATTGAAGGACCATGAGAAAAGCTACCCTATGCATGACTTAGAATTAGCGGTTATTGTTTTTACTTTGAAGTTGCTGAGGCACTATAGTTTAGGAGAGAGGTTTGAGTTATTCACCGACCATGAATCCCTTAAATACCTCTTTTCCCAAAGAGAATTAAATCTTAGGCGGTAGAGATGGATGAAGTTAATAGCATTATATAACTTTGAGATTCTGTATACCGCCGGCAAAGGGAATGTCATTACCGATGCTCTCGGTTGGAGGTATGCTACTCTGAGTGCTATATATAAGTGGAATCTATTGGAATATCTCTCTAATTTTCATTTCCAACCACAAACTGTATCACTCTAGGATATCTGGCAGTTATGGAAGTAAGATTAGCATTAATGGATCACATCGGGCTAGGGAAGAAGGAGGATGCGATGTTGGCAAATAATTTTAACAAGCTTATTAGAGGTGAATATTTTCCCCATGATGGTAGATATGCTTAGACCAAAGAAGATGGATGAGGAGAGATGGAAGCCTATGTGTCCCAATGTTGGAGGATGTTTTGGAAGAAATTCTAGCTGAATGTCACCATTCTAAGATGACTATTCACACGGAGGAGATAAAATGTATAGGGATATGAAGAGGACTTTCCATTGGTCGGGTAGGACCATCAAAAGTCCTACGATGGCAGGCAAAGAAAGGAGTTGGAGTTCTCGGTTGGGGATATGGTATTTGTCAAGGTTTCCCCTCTTAGAAAGTTATATGATTTGGTACATCTGCGAAGTTGGCGACAAGGTTTGTTGGGCCTTTTCCAATTTTGGAGAGGGTAAAGAAACTTGCTTAGTGAGTGGAACTTCCAACCAAGTTAATGGGAGTCCATGATGTCTATCATGTTTTATACTTAAGGAAATGTCTTCAAGAGACTGCCACTGTAGTAGAGCCTGATTAGTTACAAATGTTGAGATGGAGCCAATAGCCCTCCATGTCACTGCATAAATAGTGGAACACGATATTAAGAATCTTCATAACAAGAAAATTAGGTTGGTCTGAGTTCAATGGGGAGATGATCCAGTAGAAAGCACATGGAAAATTGAAGAAAAGACGTAAGCTTCTCTTCCCGAGCTTTTCTCTAGTAACTTTTCTCTCCAAATTTAATATTTGGTTGCATCGTGGTTGCTAGGTTGGATGGTAAGACGTGGTTGCTACACATTTGCACTCATATAGAATCTTATGTATATTTATGATGTTTACATACATTCTTACAGGTCATGACTATAACGCCCCTAATTATAATAACATTATTCAGGAGATTTAATTAAATAAATTAAATAGAATAATGTAAAGATTAATGTGGTTATGAGATTGAGATTTGTGAAATTATAAGGTAGCAGTGCCTTAAGTAATGTATAAACAAATGAAAATTTAAAATGAAGTAAGAAGGGGTATAAAATAAGGGCAAAATAGGAATAGGTTATGTTCTTATACCCTAAACCCTTATCCCATTTTCATTTACAACGATCACAAGCAAAACTAAACATAGAACTTGGTCGGCCACTATTAGAAGGAATTAAAAGGAAGATAAGCAAGGAAGCAAGTGGGAAGCTTAAGCAAATTAATCTAAGAGCAAATCTCAACCTCCTTAACAACAAGATAAGGTGAATAATAATTCTTACATCTCATTTTTATTGTTTTCGGTTTCTAGTTAAGATTCGAATTGGTTTTGCAAATTATATGCCATGATTTGTTTGTTTAAATGAATATATATGCTTGTTGATGAATTATGATGCTTTATATAGATCATATGATAAGTTTTGATTTGGAAAACAAATTAAATGACATCCATATAACTTGCATTTTTTTATATATGGTCAAAAACATTATTTTAAAGATGGGTTCCAAGTTTTATAATTTTCTAAGTTTTTGTGGATTTATTATGAATTTTCTAGAAAGTAAAATGGTTAAAATTGGGTTTAAATTATATTTGGCCGTTATATGTTAGCTTTGGGGTCTGAAATTTAAGTATGTTAAAAATCATATCAAAAGTGATTTATGGGAATTTTTGAAGAATTTTCCTAAGTATTTTATTATGGACATAAAATTATTTAAGGTATGATACTTAAATGTTTTATATGTTCCGTAAAGGAGAAGGGCCAATTTGCTAAGTGTTTTAAATTGTTAATTACTAAATTCGACGGCAGTTTTAGAAAAATATTTTGGAAAAGAATGGGCAACCAATTATATGTTGACTAATAAGACAAGTTAGTAGGAAAGAAATTAGTTTAAAAGGCTAATTATCAGTTTTGCAAGAATTTACTGCTTGCCACTTCCATCAGCTACCTTTCGACCCAATATTTTCGCCCCTAACCAAGTCGAAACAATGATTTCGAAGGGATGGAAGTAACCCTTAAAACTTGGAACTATTTTGGTTACAAATGATGCTTTTGAAGGAGTTCAATTAGCTTCCGACTTAGTCAAATATGCCTTTGTTTTAGAAAAAAGGCTTTCGAAAGGGGTTGCCGCTTTTTATTTTTTTAAATGAAGCTTTCGAAGGGGTCCGAAACCCATGCTGCCGTATTCAACCCTTCGAATCAATGCTTTCGAAAGGGTGCTTTTTCTTTTAAACTTTGAAGTCGCTTCTCCATGCTTTCGAAAGGAGTGGTTTCGAAACCATCCACTTTCTTTTACTTAGGAATAATGCTTTCGAAAGCAATACTTTTGCCCCAGTTCTTTTAAGACCCTTAGATATATTGAAAATTAAACCCAAAGGTTTTGAAATAAATGATTTTAAATGGTTTCGAAGCTATGTCCCACAAACTTTTACTTAAACCCAATACTTTCGAAAGGTATGTTTTACGTAAGGAATTTTAATGCTTTCGAAAGGTATATAATGTAGGTTTCGAAGGAGAGGTACCCTAATGTTTTCAAAATTTTTACTTTGAGTAATTAAGTGGAAGGTTTCCAATGCTTTCGAAAGGCAAGTTTAAAGGGTTTTGAAATGAGGATGTCTAAGGCTTTAATAAAGTTTTCGAAGAGTAATTAAGTGGAAGGTTTCTTGATGATTTTTTGAAAGGTCTATTTTTAAAGGTTTCGAAACGTATGTTTTGACCTTTCGGCCTAGTGTTTCAAGGTAAAGAAGTTAATTTATTTTGAAAAAGGTACTTTCGATGGTTTTGAAAGGGGTTGTTTAAAGTTTTAAACTAAGATTTCGAATGGTTTCCCTTGGTTGCATAGCCCAAGATCTTTTAAGTTAAAAGGGTTTTTAACTTACTTTGGAGGGATAGATAATCCCATTAGATTTCATCAACATTGTTTTGTGTAAAGGGTGTGTGTATATATAGGCTTAAGTGTTTTGAGAAAAGTAAAGTATATGATTTCCTTGTTTTATAAAAAGCATGATTTCAAGAGTGAATTATTTCTAAAGGATGCTTACAAGGAAATAAAGTTTTGATAGGGTAGTTAACCTAAGACAGGAAATAAAATATGAAAAGGGTAGTTAACCCTATGTTTATGACTTAGATATTAAAAGACCAAACAAGACTGGTGTAGGGTCGTGCCATATACTTTAGCTATTAACCCCAGCTAAAATAAATTCAAAATTTCATTGTATGGGCTTGTCACAGATGGGACTGAATGAAGGTTACACACCGAAAGGAATATATAGAGTAAAGATAGGTTATTGGTGATCTCGCAAAACCATTAGGTCAGTTGCTCCTAGAAAAGAAAAAGAAAATTAAGGGCAGTCAGCCCAGTATTAGAAAGTTAAGGGCAGTCACCATGGATTATGTCTAACAAAAATTAGATTTTTGGTTATGTCTGGTAGGCCCAAGTCAGCCAGTGGTTAACAGTCAATCCAGTAAAAGTATAGTATGGACAGATAGTCCATTGATTTCTTGATTTTCTATAACATTCCCTATCTTGAGGCCCGAAGCTAAGCGCTATAGATGTTGTAGTCATCTATAGTATTAAATTCCGGTGACAAAATACGGTAATGTTAATGGTATCCATAATATCAGAAGCACATGAATATGAAACAAAATCACAGATTCCAAAAACAACATACTTTACTGATTACATTTCAAAACAAGTTTCATATTCCATTACACAATCCCAAAACGTATCCTGAGTTTTGATCAAATATAATTATTACAAAATACGCCAAGAGGACATATGAAGATGTCCCCTTGGATGATCAGAGTACTAAATAGACAAAAAATGTCTTAATACATCACAATGGAAATAGAAATAAAAATAACAACTCCTAAAAATTTATCCATGCCCTATGCACGTCTTCGGAAGCTTTATTCGTCTACCTACTAAAACCTATAAATCCTTAACTCTCAACCTACTAAAATCATATTTTGACCACCCGAGAGTTTAAAGGAAAAACACAAACTTTGAGTTGGACATAAAGCCTGGTGTGAATAATACTATACATCTCGGTTTGCTGATATTAAGTGAGACCACGCCGCTTATCGGAATGGGTTTCCCCTCACTAATATCCCTTTTAAAAACATATCTTTTGCAAATCAAAATCTTGCAACCAAACTGGTTAAAGCGATAATAGCAATATCATATATGCATACAAATCAGGTAATAAATGGACTATTTGTCCGAACACTATAGTTTTGTTTGGCTAACTACTAACCTTTGGATGACTCGGGCCTACCAGATAAAATAATCAAATAATCTAACTTCTGTTAGATACTCTTTTGGATGGTCTGTCCCTAACTTACTTCTCCCAGAGTCAACTGATCCTAATGGTTTTGCGGGCTCAACAATAACCTATTTTTACTCTGTATATTCGCTTATGTGTGTAACATCATTTCAGTTTTACCTGTGGCAAAGCATTACATACTGGAAATTTGGACTAAATTAGCTAGGGGTTATAGCTAATGAATAGGGCGCGACCCTATACCAGTCTCATCCGGTATTTTAATATCTCGGTCATTTACTTAGGGTCAACTACCCTACCTTGAAAACTTTTCTTTCAAATTGAGTTAACCCTATAAATCATACTTAAACAATGAAAATATATTCTATGCTTTACTCAAATCATTATGCCATGTTATCTATACTTTACAAAAAACATTGTTGATGAAAACATTCGAAACCTTTGTTTAAAACCTTTAAACAATCTCTTTTGAAACCTTTGAAAGTACCCCTTTTGGAACCATTGAAAACACCCATTTCGATACAAGTAAAGTACTTTACTTTTTAACCTTAAGCCGAAAGGCCAAAACATACCTTTCGAAACCATTTACAATAGGCCTTTCGAAAACATTGAAAGTATCCTTTCGAAAGCTTTATAAAATCTTAGACATTCTCTTTTCAAAACACTTTAAACATGCCTTTCGAAAACATTGGAAACCCTCCATTTAAACATTATGGTAAACCTTTCGAAAACATTGGGAAACCACCTCTCCGAAAACTTTATCATATACCTTTCGAAAGCATTACGTCCTTTAAATAAATCTAACCTTTCGAAAGCATTGGTGTTACCCGGTTGTTTGACCATGTAACAAGAGGCTCGGCATGGAGACTTCGATCGGCACACCTCCCCTCGTTCGGCATCTAGCATCGTTCGGCTTTAAGAGGTCGCTCGGCATATGGCCTCGTTCGGCACACCTCTCACCGTTAGGCATCTGGCATCGTTCGGCATGGAAGGGTCGCTCGGCATAGCAAGGCCGTTCGGCATTTCACCTCACTCGGCATAGCAAGGCCGTTCGGCATTCCACCTCGCTCGGCATAGCAAGGCTATTCGGCATTTCACCTTGCTCGGCATAGCAAGGTCGTTCAGCATTTCATCTCGCTCGGCATAGCAAGGTCGTTCGGCGTGGGTCTCGTTCAGCATCTCCCCTCGATCGGCATCAAGTGTCGGTCGGCACAGGTCTCGTTCGGCCTACGCTCTTCACTCAGCATACTGTCTCGTTCGGCATACAGGTACCGTTCGGCATATCTTCCTCGATCGGCATACGAATGTCGTTCGGCCTGGGAATGTAGTTCGGCAATTGCCGTTCAGCATTTGTGGCTCGGCGTGCAGAAGCCACTTACTATGGGCCAAGGTATCTTACTCCTAGGCCCATGAGGGAAGTCCAACCCATCTTCATCTATAAATAGAAGGGCAGGGGCACAGTGAAATGGACCTTTTTTTTCGAGAACACTGGGGAGACTCTGCCGCTTTCAAGACTCATTCTTTTCAGTTAAAACTTGTATTCAAGTTATTAGTGTACGAATTGTATCTATATTCAACTACTTGTGAAAGCAATAAAGATCAAAACTTAAAGTGGACGTAGGCAATTACACTGAACCACTATAAATCCGGTGTTCTTGTTTTTGCACATAATTTAGCGTACAGTTCTCTGTTTTAATTTACTTTCTTCATTACTCTCTCTACACAATCTTTCTCAAGGGTGTTAGTGACCAATTTTGGTGCTAACATTTTGGTGCTTTCACTGAGTATCGAATTCTCAGACCGCTAGGATCTGCTTTGTAGCTACTGGATTTAATAAATCCCCCGAAGGAGATCCAAGTAATTCACAGGACGTCCGTTGATTCTACTCAGAGTTCCTATCAATAACTCTAATATGGGAAGACCACGTACCAGATCAGCCTCTCATAATGCGGATGCCAATGAGACTACTAGCGTACAACAAATAGGACCTAGCAATCAAGCAAATCTGGGTGCATGAACTACCACCCATAATCAAATGGAAGTTGTCACCAGAACAGAGTTCAACGACTTGATGAGAGAACTCATGGAAAGCAGGAGACAACTTGGAGAATAGATTCAAGCTAACGCCAACCTTATGGCTCAGCTCACTCAACAACAGCATCAGAATGCTGGGAATAGTCCAGCTCCTTACTCTTCATCTGATAGCTCGACTTCGTCCGATGAACCTCCCAGGCGTAGACGCCGCAAGACTGAAACTGCACAGGCAGGTGCTGCTGATCGATCAACTAGGGATCACTTACACCTCGGAGACCACACCCAAGTAGGAACGGGAAACTTAGGATCTGGAGCGCGTGTGGAAACTAGACGCCCGGCTCACCAAGACGCCAATGATGCTGAACCTCAAGATACAGGTTTGGCAGATCGCTAGTAGAGGAGACATCAACCTGAACGACCCCGTAAAATGGACTCCAACCTTCCATCTTCCATACAAACCCCGGACCTATCGGCTATGGTCAGATAGCTGATGAGAGAAAATCAAGGCCTGACCAATGAAGATTGGGGGATATCCATGAGTCATACTCCATTCACAGACACTGGTCTATGGGCCGAGTACCCCAGGAAGTTTAGCGTGCCAAGTATCCCGGCTTACGAGGGGAAGACTGATCCCCGACAGCATGTGATGAGATATGAATGGATGATGGATTCAGCTAGAGCGAATGATGCCACCAAGTGTAGATGCTTCCCAATAACTCTGTCTGGAATCGCTACCATGTGGTTCACCCGACTTCCTCCGCGGTCCGTATCCAGTTTCAAGGAGTTGGCAACGAAATTTATAGAACAGTTCAGGATACATGCTACTTGTCCAAAGGACGTGATGTCCCTATCAAGTGTAATCCAGGCTCCAAGGGAGTCGTTGAAGGAGTATTTACAGAGATTCCATGTTGCGGCTACTGAAGTTAGCAATCCTAATGATCATGCAATTCTTATGGCTGTGATGCGAGGTGTGGATCCGGATTTAGAGTTTGGAGATTGGTTAGCAGGAAAACCTCCAACTACGCTAGAGCATTTTTACTCAAAGGCTCATCAGTTCATAAGAAGAGAGGAAGCTAGGTGGATAAGGCGAGATAAGGCACTAGGGCCTATTCAGGAGACCGTGAAAAGCAACATCGCTGTAAAGCAATCCGGAGACACTCGGGGAAAGTTCAGGTCAATGTCCAGAACAGGCCTGGGCAATCTAAGGAGTCCAAAGGAGGAAATCAAGGGAAGAAAAGAGAAGCAGGGAAATGGAAGCCGAGTATTCCAACCTACAATGAATACACCCCACTGAATGCATCTCTTGAGAATATTTACCTATCAACTTGGAATACCTTTCAATACAGAAAGCCATGCCCAAAGGAGTCAACTGAAGAGCAAAAGCGGACTGGGAAGTATTGCCGCTTCCATGAGACTTATGGGCACAATACTGAAGAGTGTAGGCACCTATATGATGCTATAGAAAAGTTGATTAGACAGAAAAAGTTGCAGGAGTTTGTAAAGAATCCTCAGGAGGGGGGATAGGGAACGTCCAATCCCGGTCGTGCACCAGCCCCACGTCACCCTGAGGAGCCTGCTCGGACCATGGGCAGACTGGTCATAAACACAATAATAGGCGGACCTCACCCCACAGATAAGAACTGGCAAGAAATGGAGCAGTATGCTAACTCCTTGAGGCATGCAGATTTTGAGTGTTGTTCAAATGTGGAGGATGGGACCCCCGCTAAATAGCAGCGCATGGTGACAGACGATATAGTATTCAGGAGCAGAGATGCTGATCAGGTGGAGGCTCCTACCGTTGACCCGATGGTCATATCTGCGACAATCGGGCCGGCATTTGTGAAGAGAATTTTGATTGATCGTGGAAGTTCTGTTAACATCATCTTCAAAAAGGCGTATGACCAAATGAAGATGGAGACGAAGGATTTAAAGCCGTCTAAAGCTCGTATTCATGGCTTTAACGGTGCAGCGACTGATGCAGTGGGGTATGTTGAGTTGCCAGTTGAACTGGGACAAGGTGAGCGTAGGAGGGTGTGAATCCTACTTTTCATAGTCTTGGATGTAGATTCCCCATATAATGTATTTCTGGGTCGACCGGCCCTGGCTGAGTTCAGGGCAGCATTGACTCCATGGTGTTTGACTTTGAAATTCCCGACCGACAAAGGAGTAGGTGTTGTGCATGGCAGCCAGGCGACCGGTCATGCATGTTATGTGGCCGAGCTTCGAGACGCCCAGCGGAGAGAGAAAGGAAAGGTTAAGGACAGCTCCGTCCGCATTCAGAATACTGACAATTGACAAGTAATGCCCGAGCCCTGGCTCGGGCAACATTCTCAGATCTTTAGATACCTAGATCCGAGATACGATGATGAGGAGCCCAGGGAAGAAAAACGGCACCGGCTGAACTGACGATCGACATCACAGTCAGCCAGATGATCTGTCGCGAGTACTGAAGATTGTATCACAACTTAGCCCCTCGATGATCGAGGACCTTAGTGATTTCCTTCGAGCGAATCTCGATGTTTTTGTTTGGACGCATTCCGATATATGCGGGATTTCTCCTGCTATTATGAGTCATATGTTGAACATAGACCCGAGGTACGTTCCAGTTAAGCAAAAAAGGAGAGGAATGGACCCGGAGAGGTCCGCTGCTCTCAGAGAGGAGATGGACAAACTCAAAGCCAATGGGTTCGTCCGCGACGCCCTCTACCCTGAATGGGTGTCAAACCCCGTGCTAGTGAGAAAAGCAAATGGGAAGTGGAGAACTTGCGTAGATTACTCTGATTTAAACAAAGCATGCCCTAAGGATAGTTTCCCATTACCTAGAATTGATCGGTTGGTTGACTCCACTGCAGGACACGAGTTATTGTCATTCATGGATGCGTACTCGGGGTACAATCAGATCCCGATGCACATTCCAGATCAGGAACACACTAGTTTTGTCACAGACATTGGGCTATATTGCTATGTAGTGATGCCTTTCGGATTGAAAAACACGGGAGCGACTTATCAGCGTCTGGTGAATCGAATGTTTAAAGACCATATTGGTAGAACAATGGAAGTCTATGTGGATGACATGCTCGTGAAGTCACGGCAGTCAAGCAACCACATTCGAGACTTAGCGGAGATGTTTGGCATACTCAGATACTATGGGATGAAGATCAATCCTCTGAAGTGTTCCTTCGGCGTTGCATCAGGGAAGTTTTTAGGATTCATTGTTAATGCCCAGGAATCGAAGCTAACCTGGAAAAGATTCAAGCTATTCGAGACATACAAGTGCCCAGGACTATAAAACAGGTACAAAGCTTGAATGGAAAAGTGGCTGCGCTGAGTCGATTCATATCCAGAGCCACAAACAAGTGTATTCCCTTCTTCGATATAATAAAGAAAGGAAAAAGGAATTTCGAATGGACATCCAACTGTGAGGAAGCATTCCAAGCTCTGGTAAGGCATTTAAAAAATCCTCCGGTGTTGTCGAAACTAGTAGACCATGAAATGTTGTACGTATACTTGGCTGTATCCCAACATACTATAAGTGCGGCTTTGGTCCGCGAGGAGGACCGAGTTCAAAAGCCGGTGTATTACGTTAGTAAACGTTTAACGGGGGCAGAAAGAAATTATCCTAAAATTGAGAAATTGGCCTATTGCTTGGTGATTGCATCATGTAAGCTGCGTCCATACTTTCAAGCACACTCAGTCAGTGTTTATACCGATCAGCCCTTGCGGTAGGTACTCCAACGACCAGAAACTTCTGGAAGGATGTTAAAATGGAATATCGAATTGAGTCAGTTCGATATTACCTACCTGCCACGAAGAGCCATACAAGGGCAAGCATTAGCAGACTTCATTGCTGAGTTCACTACGTCAGACGAACCGGATAGTCACAGTGTCATTCCCCCCATTCGATGGAAACTGTACACCGATGGGGCATCTAACGACCGTTGCTCGGGAGCTGGTATAGTTCTTGTGACTCCCAAGAACCGATCAATTTGTTATGCTTTGAAGCTCGAATTTCCAGCGACGAATAACGAAGCCGAGTATGAAGCATTGATTGCTGGCTTAGGACTTATCAGAGAACTGGGGGTAAAATCGGTTGAAATCTTCTGTGACTCACAACTGGTGGTATACCAGGTGCGGGGGGACTATCAAGCGAAGGGACAGAGACTTGCCCCATACCTCGCTCGAGTTCAAGAGCTGCTAGCAAATCTAGAATATTATGATATTTCGCATGTCTCGCGTGAACAAAATAGAGAAGCTGATTCATTGGCGAAATTTGTGAGTACTGGTAATGCACAGCAAATGGAATTGGTTCCCGTCGAAACCTTACATACTCCGAGTATAAATATGACGGAGATAGATTTCGTGTTGGAAACTAAAATCGAGAAAGAATCATTGATGACCCCATTCAAACAATACATATTACACGGAACCTTGCCCGAAAGAAGGAACGAGAGACGACAAGTCATTCCTAAAGCTTCAAGGTATATAATACAAAATGGAATAATGTATCGGAGGGGGTTCTCGGTTCCCTTACTCCGGTGCATCGCCTATGATGAGATAAAATGAGTTTTGATGGAAGTGCACGAAGGAGAATGTAGTGACCATGTTGGGGGGCAAACACTCGCAAAAAAGATCCTCCGTTATGGGTATTATTGGCCAACTGTGAATCGGGATGCTGCAGACTACGTAAGAAAGTGCGAAAAATGTCAAAAGTTTGCAAAAATCCCAAGAGCTCCTCCAACGGAAATCACGCAAATGGTTAGTCCTTGGCTATTTGCGATTTGGGGGATCGATATAATCGGTTCCTTACCTATTTCTAAAGGTGGTGCGAAATATGCAATTGTTGTAGTTGATTATTTTACCAAATGGGCAGAAGCAGAGCCCTTAGCCACAATCACCACCAAAAAGGTCATTAATTTCATTGTACGAAACATTATATGCCGCTTTGGCCTCCCACGGACTATCATAACAGACAACGGAACTCAATTCGAAATTAGAGAGTTCAAAGAATTTTGTCAAAAGTATGGCATTGAAAACAGGTTTGCAGCAGTTGCCCATCCAAAAGACAATGGGCAGGTGGAAGCTGTGAACAAAATAGTCTAGTCCATATTGAAAAAGCGTCTGGAAAAGGCTAGAGGCAAGTGGGTGGATGAACTTTCAACGGCACTTTGGGCTTATAGAACCACCCACAAGTCTGCGACTGGCCACACTCCTTTCGCATTAGCATATGGCATGGAAGCCGTTATACCCGTAGAACTTGAAGTTCCGTCACACTGGGTAACTCATTACGGCCCTAAGACGAATCGGGATCTTTTGTTGGAATCACTGGACTTCATTGATGAAAAACTTGAAGAAGCTAATTTAAGAGCGGTTGCGTATAAACACCGAGTCGCTCGATATTATAATGAAAAGGTCCGGCCGAGAATCTTTGATGTGAGTGACCTCGTTTTGAAATGAGTTTTTCCAGTCCTGTCACATATGAATCCCACATGGGAAGGTCCATACGTCATTGAACGGAAACTTGGAGAGGGAACTTTCAAGCTAACGACCGTTGATGGTGCGATACTCCCCCGAGCATGGAATAGCGAGCATCTGCGACATTATTACACTTAGTCTATTTCTTTCATATTTTAGTTGCAATTATTTCCAGCATATTTTTATTTCATTGATTCTTAGTTTTCGACATGTAATAAGACAAATTAGCTTGTTTTCATAAATAAAGGCTTGAAGCCATCTTTTCCATGAATTACTAATGTTTCTATGCATGATAATTCGATGGCAAACAACAAGAGTTACATTATTCTGTCTGACATACGAACGCGTATAAACGACTTAAATCTCCAAGTCCCCTGAGTGCGGACTGGAGTACTCTAAGTCCCCAGAGTGCGGACTAGAGTATAAACGACTTAAATCTCCAAGTCCCCTAAGTGCGGACTGGAGTACTCTAAGTCCCCAGAGTGTGGACTAGAGTATAAACGACTTAAATCTCCAAGTCCCCTGAGTGCGGACTGGAGTACTCTAAGTCCACAGAGTGCGGACTAGAGTATAAACGACTTAAATCTCCAAGTCCCCTGAGTGCGGACTGGAGTACTCTAAGTCCCCAGAGTGCGGACTAGAGTATAAACGACTTAAATCTCCAAGTCCCCTGAGTGCGGACTGGAGTACTCTAAGTCCCCAGAGTGCGGAGTAGAGTATAAACGACTTAAATCTCCAAGTCCCCTGAGTGCGGATTGGAGTACTCTAAGTCCCTAGAGTGCGGACTAGAGTATAAACGACTTAAATCTCCAAGTCCCCTGAGTGCGGACTAGAGTACTCTGAGTCCCCAGAGTATGGACTAGAGTATAAACGACTTAAATCTCCAAGTCCCTTGAGTGCGGACTGGAGTACTCAGAGTCCCCAGAGTACGGACTAGGGTATGAACGACTTAAAATCTCTAAGTCCCCAGCGTGCGGACTGGAGTACATGTGACTTGAAAGTTTCAAGTCCCTAGAGTATGGACTAAAAAATATAATAAATACCAGAAGTGTGAAATAAAGGATGTACAATTCCAAAGAATCTCCGAGTTATGTGAAAGTGGATTGGGGGTTTATGTAACTCACAAGAGCCTGGGTTTCAACCGCAGTTATACAAAAAGCTAAAAAACAAAAGTCATTTCAAAGACAAAGAAACAAAATTTCATTTATTAATCCAAAAGGAGGTCCTACTACAACTCCTCCTAAAACTCGGAGTCAAAAACCTATTTGCACTGGCCACGAAAATAAATAGTGACAATTACAAAATCCCGGCTATCCCTCAGTTGAACGAGTATGATTGCTATTTCTTTGGCTTCTTTCCCTTCTTTGATTTCTCAGATGACCTCTCTCCCTCACGCTTTCTTTTGGACATTTGACTCACCAGAGAGATGGTGTCAGGAGTGGGAGAAGGAACATCCACTGATTTGGTTCTTCCAGGAAGAATGACTTTTAGAGGCATGTTCAACGGGTCGTCAAGTTCTACTACTTGAGACTCGACCTTGATCTCCACTTTCTTTTTCCTCTCTTCCTCGAGCCGCTCCTTCATGCTCAGCTCTGAGGTATGTTCAGAAGCGCCGGTAACCTCAATCTCATAACTTTTTTCGACGGGGGACGTAGTTTCGGACTTATCCTCGTCGAGCGCCTCAATCACCTGAGCATCTGGACCGAGAGTCACACCCGCATGAGTAGCCTCGCCCGCTTTCCCCTTTTTCTCCTTGGTGTCATCGCTTCTTGGAGATGGATCAAGATCAGAACGGTCTGCACAAAATCACAAGAGATGAACGTTAGAATACAATAACCTCTTGCCGAAAATGACGGTTCTTTAAACTTTAAGAAGAAGAGTTATATACCAGCTTCTTGCGGGCTCTCTACTGTCCGAGGAGTCTCACCCTCTGGAATGGGAGATAGAACATGAATGCCGAGGCCAGGGTCTTCCAGGTCATAACCAGTGTGTTGCTCAAATGGATCAAGTACTGGCCGATCAACTGATTGAGTAGGAGGAGGAGCTGGAGATTCGGTTCCAAACGGACCGGCAATGTCACTTTTTTCCTTTAATGGGGGAGAGTCTTTGCTAAAAAAAGCCTTCGCTGCAGACAAGTCTGAAGGCTCATTCCCCCTGAGAAATTCTTTTATTAAAGCCTCCTTGTCAACCTCCTCGGTGCCTGACTCGACCTTTCTGATCTTTATCAAAGTTTCCCATGCCTCGGCTAGAGATTCGAGGTAGCCCTTGCCAAGAAAAGTCAAATCCCGATGCATGAGTACACGGGCTTTATATTCTACTATAAGTGGGTTGAACAAGCACTTGATCTCCTCTATTCCAGCCTCCGTAGCCACCTCAAGGCGAGGGTCAATATCCGCGGATGCTATTCTGTTTCCCTCTTCACGGGCTTCCTCCTTCAGCATCCCGACCTTAGAGAGCTCGTCGTCGAGCTTTGCCTTCAGGACCCGCGTAGCAACAATCTCATCGCAATATCGTTGCGACTCTTCCTGTGCAGCAGATTTTTCTTCTCTCTCTTTGCAGAGTAAATCTTCCAACTCTTTGACTCGCAGGGCGAATGCATCCCTTTCTTTTTGAACAGAGTCCTTTTCTAAAGCCAAGCCCCCGCAGTGTTGGACCGCTTCGTCAATTTCTTTCTTATGAGTTATCTCCAGACGATTGACGGCCTCCGCAGTATATTTAGCACTTTGTTGGGCCGCTTCGAGTTGGGACTTATACTAAGAGAGCTCTTCATCCTGAGCTTTGATAATGTCTTTATCGTGAACGGCTTCAAGCTTCAGGCGGTCGATTTCGTGTTGACGCTCAACAGAGACTTCCGAGACTTTTTCAGCTAGATGGACAAATGCGTCGTGTTAAACATAAACGTCGTTGTTGCAAGCAATGGCGCTCTGTTTGACATGTCCCAGAATGTGATGGATCGTCGGGAGGAACTTCAGACCATCGAATCAGATTTTGGGGAACTTAATCTTAAGCTCAGCTAGCCTCTCCGATATCGTCGGATCTGTTGCGGGAACAGGGGGAGATGGCTTTGAAAGTTCAGTCTTCTTGTGATGTTCCCGAGACTGCCGTGTACTAGATGAACCAGAGTGTTGATCACGAGGGACATCGGATTGGGATCCCTTCTGTGCAGACTTCTCCCTGCCTTGTTCTGATTGAGGAGGATGATCGCGAGAATATGAGGACTGGCTGTATGTTTTCCTTCGATAAGTTGATTCTCGGGGGCGATAATCTCGGTCTCCAGAGTCGTCTCTGTCTCGGCGCTTGCCAGGGCCCAAATCCCGGCCAAAGTGATGAAAAATAGATGACCCGCAAAGACGATCGAGTCCGTGAGAGCGTCCCATGTCACCTGCACATAATTTAAATAACAACAAGTTAGCGAAGGGTAGAGCGATGACGGAGATTTAAGTGTAAGATGAAGTGCACGTGTCTGTGTGTGTCCTAGTGTTTCCCCTCAACGGATCAGTTTTTTAATCTCTACTAATAGGAGTTTTTTCTCCTTGGTTTTGGGCTTGAGCGCCTTCATCGCCTTTCGCGGGCGAGCAAAGCTTCAGGGCTTCCGGATCATCGAAGCCGTAATTAAGCAAATCGTCGGGAATAGTGAGGTCCGACAAGCCTCTCAATGAACTCTCTAAGTGTTAGGGGAAAGGCTCTCTCTCCACTGAAGTAAGGGTGACCTTAGAGGTTCCACCCACCATCTTCTTCCTCAATTTGTAGGTCAATTTCCTCTTTCCCTCCGAAGGGGAAGGCGTCTTCTCGATATCGTGGACCTCGACTATCGGGTCTCGAGCAGGGCTAACATTTTCACCCTGTACTTCAAGCGCTTTGGCTTCTCTAATCTCCCTCTCCTCTGGTGTGTTAGGGGCATTATGTACTGAAGACTCACCTTCTTTTTTCCTTTGCCCGAAGCAGGCCTGGGTAAGTGACGCCTTGAGGGAGGATAATTCGGCGACCTTCCGTCAACAGCCCAAACTTCGTGAGTGATTCATTTGAAATAAGAGATCTGATGTCCCGGTCTTCTGCGGGAATAGCTCGGATAGCTTCGACAGCTTCAGAATACCCGGAGTCTTCGGGACGTGGGTTGATACCTGTAAAAGTATAGAAAGAGTTAAAAAAGGTGCAGTTTCCGCCAAACATGAGTATTGATCCAGAAAAAAGACATACTCCCTTCCACCAATCTCCTCGCGAAGCCGGGAGGACAGCGCATGTAGAACCACTCCTGTTTATACTGGGCAAACTTGCTCCATGCCCCAGTCAGGATTTGACACTTGCTATGCAGCTCAAGGAATACAAAAGATGGACTATCTGACCGTCTCTTGAAGCGATAGATGTAACGGATATCGCCAGGAGTCGGGAGCCTGAAAAGGACACTCATGAAGAGAATGCAAGTGTTGTATATGAATGCGTGGCTATTTGGATGTAATTGCGATGGTGCGATCTCGATATATTATAACAGGTCCCGAAGAAAGGAGTTGAATGGCGGCACGCTACCGACCCAGCACATGAATCTGTTGCAGGCGGTATATCCAACTGGGGGCAAATGTGAATGATCTTGTCTGGAAGGGACTAGCACATCATCGAACGAAATGCCATGAATTGAGCAAAGACGGCGTAGAGTGCTTTCATTAATCCTTGAAGCTTGAGAGTCAATTGGATCGTCTAAGAGAATTGATGTGTCTAAGACATCGGGAGCCAAATCGTCGGATGCAATTGCGGGACTCGGAATATTTTGTACAGGAGTAGTCGATGGATTTAAGGTTCCAATTACTTCCTGTCGTGAAGTTTTCTCAGGCCTATCTGAGACTGTGGTAGAGCTGGATTTCCTAGACATCTCTAATGTGTGTAGAATCTGATGAAGCACCTGTTTGAACTATACTTGAAAAACAATCGACATTAGACTTAATAACAAAAATACTCCCCCCCCGTGTGGTGTGTGAACTAGTGCAATCGTTCAAGTATAAGTGCCAAAGAATTACAAGTCATAAAGTTGATGAGATAAAGTTAAGCTTTGAACTTTCGTCTACGAAGACCGTCATCGCTGACCGTCTCCGAGAGCTTGTCGTATGATGGTCTCTATTTTAAACTCAGCATCGATACTGTATGTGGAAGGTTATCTTTTTTTTAATCGAGTTAAACTCAGGGTTGTAGTTGTTAAAATTGGGGAGTTGTCAGTCCGGATTAGTTCAATATGCTTGTTTACTTAAGTCCTTGTCCTTGTTTAAATGTCGTGTAATTAGGCATACGAGGTCAATGAGTTCGACATGAGTTATGTTCAAGTTGAGATGATTTCGACTGTTGTAGTCTACTTCAAGACTCAAAGCCGAACGACACTCGAAACACGCTTCCTAAATACCGCTCGGCCTGAATACCGCTCGGCCTGAATGTCGCTCGGCACAAGCCTATCGCTCGACACTTGAATAAATGATATGACACTATATCCCTTTACCTCCTTGACATTACTCTCACATGGAAAATACCGAGCCACCTACTTCATGGTTGGTCGACTTTCACTTGAAAAGCAAACGCCGACCCATCCACAATCACTTCTCCCTCGCTCCTTGTTTATCGATCGGCCTCGAACGACACTCTAGTCACACTCCAACAGCTTAACTACCATGCTCGGTAACCTAGCAGTAGCCTACGACCTAGAAACCACTGGAGTCTTCTTCCCTTCTCCTCTCCATTTCAATAGACTCGAAATCAATAATGGTTGTACCAAGTTCCAACCCTAAGGCATGTTCAAACCTCAACTTGTCTTCCTCTTCTACACGATTCCCACTGCCCTTGGTCTAAGAAAGATTCACGAGCTCGAATCTCGTGCTAAATCTCCTAATTTGGAAAAAGCATTTGAAAGAAAAGTGGTTACCTAAGAAGATGGATGAGGCTTAGGGATCCGATTTGGTTCCAGGTTGAAGCTTGCTTATATTCGACCTGGGGTAGAACTATAAGGAAGGTTAGAGAGGTAGGAAGAGTTTGGGAAAGAGAGAAGTTACGAGCTCCAGAATCGAAGTGAAAGTGAGAGAGTGATAAAAGGAAATGTCGGTTTTTATAGAGAAGGGAAGTTGAACAGGCATCGACCAGTGGAACCGGTCAAAATATCTTTTTCGGCATTCAAGCCTCGTTCGGCATTCAAGCCTCGCTCGGCACTCAGACATCGTTCGGCATTCAAGCCTCGTTCGGCATTCAAGAGAACACTTTCGAGAGGAAAGAAATAAGGCTTAAAGGAGAACACGGAGTACTCATGGATCAAACTGCATCATGTTCGTCCATATGATAAACTTTAGGGGGCAAGTGTTACCCAGTTGTTTGACCATGTAACAAGAGGTTCAGCATGGAGACTTCGATCGGCACACCTCCTCTCGTTCGGCATCTGGCATCATTCGGCTTTAAGAGTTCGCTCGGCATACGGCCTCGTTCGGCACACCTCTCCCCGTTCGGCATCTGGCATTGTTCGGCATGGAAGCGCTCGGCATAGCAAGGCCGTTCGGCATTTCACCTCGCTCGTCATAGCAAGGCCTTTCGGCATTCCACCTCGCTCGGCATAGCAAGGCCGTTCGGCATTTCATCTCGCTCGGCATAGCAAGGTTGTTCGGCATGGGCCTCGTTCAGCATATCCCCTCTACCGGCATCAAGTCTCGGTCGGCACAGGTCTCGTTCGGCCTACGCTCTTCACTCAGCACACTGTCTCGTTCGGCATATCTTCCTCGATCGGCATATGAATGTCGTTCGGCCTGGGAATGTAGTTCGGCAATTGCCGTTCGGCATTTGTGGCTCGGCGTGCAGAAGCCACTTACTACGAGCCGAGGTATCTTACTCCTAGGCCCATGAGGGAAGTCTAACCCATCTTCATCTATAAATAGAAGGGCAGGGGCACAGTGAAATGGACCTTTTTTTAGAACACTGGGGAGACTCTGCCACTTTCAAGGCTCATTCTTTTCAGTTAAAACTTGTATTCAAGTTATTAGTGTACGGATTGTATCTGTATTCAACTACTTGTGAAAGCAATAAAGATCAAAACTTAAAGTGGACGTAGGCAATTACGCTGAACCACTATAAATCCGGTGTCTTGTTTTTGCACTTAATTTAGCGTACAGTTCTCTGTTTTAATTTACTTTCTTCATT
Source organism: Allium fistulosum (assembly GCA_030737815.1). Taxonomy (NCBI): domain Eukaryota; kingdom Viridiplantae; phylum Streptophyta; class Magnoliopsida; order Asparagales; family Amaryllidaceae; genus Allium; species Allium fistulosum. The sequence continues at coordinate 365,764,764 of CM060906.1, forward strand.
ACTCTCTCTACACAATCTTTCTCAAGGGTGTTAGTGACCAATTTTGGTGCTAACAATTGGGTTCTAGTAAAAACATGTGGAACAACCTTTCAAAACCATTTAAAACCATTCCTTTCGAAAACTTTGGGATTAAGTTTCAAAATCTCAAAAGGTTCTTAAAAGAACACTACTACAAAACAGGCCATTTGCATCGTCTCATTTGAATCGGTTAAAGTAAAAACTGATGCAAATAGAACTATTTGCATCAGTTCTATCTTAATAACCGATGCAATTGGTACGTGGAAAGCAATAGGTAATAAAAAATCAAATTTTCATCAATTGTCACCAACAACCGATGCAAATACGTCGATGCAAATAGTTTTAGTCGCATCGGTTTTAAAGTCAACCGATGCAACTACGTCGAAAATAATAATTTTCGCATCGGCTCCCTGGAGGAGGCGATGCAATTTCAAATTATTCACGTTATTCGTTGCTCACCTGTTACATCCCGCCTTTCCAAATTTTTTTCACCGCTCCCATTCTTTTCCCCACCCAAATATTTCGCCTGCTTCAAAACAAAAAAAACCTAAAATTGATTGTCATCATACGTTATTTCGCGGATTAGATTTGGCCTACCAAATCACCGTTAAGCGATCAATTTCGAGTTTGCATTTTGGTTGCTGAGTCAATTTCAAGTGATGAAAGTTGTGGCTCGTTCTTTTCTCTTCCCTTTTTTTTCTTTCTTATGGATTTTGGGTGAAGTCGCAAGTTGATGATGGTAATTGAAGGATGGGGATTTGAGTAAAGCGCGGTGATTAATGGTGATTATTGAGGGTTGCTGAAGAATTAGAGAAGGCGATTGTCGATTATTGAAGAAAGTGGTGTCGTGCTTGTACTTGTCTGCTGTAGTGAGGTAGGAGTACTGAGGTGAGGAAGTTGTTCAATTTTTAGGACAGTGATGAAATCATTTTTTTTCATTGCACTAAATAAACAAACTCTCTAAATTTTTACATTGCAATTAAATAGAAATTATTATCCAATGACATAGCTTCAAACGAATTTAAAATTGTTGGGAATGGATCTGACGGTTTAAGATTTATTAATAAAGCAGGTCATTGGTTTTGCACAAAGTTTCAACCTTTTGTTAAAGTTTTCTTTCATTGATTCAAGGCATTTCAAATTAGACTTCATGTTCGTTTACATCCATAAATATGCCTAATTGTTTGCTATGGACTTGCCTTAACCACTAAATAACCATAAAACCACATAATGGAGTATTAACTTTACAAGTAAAACCACATCAGAATTTGTTTTGATTATAACATTCTTTTACTTAAAGCCGAACATACCTGAATCCATTAAAGGATGTCGTATCCTTTTAGGCCAAAACTCATTGTTGGATATTGCAGAGTTGAATATTATTCAACTGAGCTTCAATATTAAAACTAACATATGCATGCAAGGCATCTCAGGCACTGATACCATTTGTTTTTCATTACATACGAAATTCGTCAATTTGTCTCACAACTCATATTCATTACAGAGTGCCAATCAAACTCTTATATGTTGTGAAAATTAACTAAAGCAGACAATGTGTATTCAGAAAAGAACGCATAAAATTTACAATAAAATATGCATGCATATATTTTAAATCATACAAATATTAAAATAGGGAAATTATTAATGAATACCTTTAGTGGTGCATCCATATGGAATTATATGTTTCTTTAATAATATCAGGATAGCTTCATCATATAACCATTCTTGTTATGAGCTGAACTCATACTAAGTTAAGAATTATTCAATATTCATTACAGCACGAGTTTAGGATTTTCTTGGCATTTTCCAGTGAGAGGTTTGTGGTGAGAATGTGCATAGAGTATATGGATTGCAGGCAGTTTGTATGTTTGAGGAGCAGATGATGCACACTATGTAGGGTATGTAGTTGTTGTACGGTGAAGGGGAATGTTGTTGACAAGGTTGAAATGGCTGTACTTGGGTTGGCAAGGAGGAGTGTCAGGTAGTGGCTGTCAGGTATATGTGCAGTACTTGTAGGCAGGGGAATGTGTTGGCAGTGGTGATAATTGTTGGAATGTGTTGATGGAGATAAGTGTTGGAAGTTTGGTGTGGGTGTTTGTAGGTGGTATGTTTTGTAGTGGCATTGCGCAGTGGTTTGAGTTATACGGTGATGAAGTAATGAAGGAGAGGCTGAGGTAAAGAGGGTGTGGTGGTTGGAACTGGTGGTGCAATGTAGCAACAACAAGAGGTCAAGTGATACTTTAGTTTTTTTGAGAATAATTACTAATAAGATATTTTACAAGGATACTTGATCGCTGTTTTTGTTGCAGACTTCGGATATTGTATCACTGCTTGCTCTCAGGTAATTTATCTGTTAACTCTACAGTGTTTTTCTTCTGCTTACCTGTATACTGATAATTTAGCTTATCAATAAAGCCATAATTATCACACCACATATTCTTACTTTGATTTAGTGTTGCACTACTGTTTGTATTACTGGGACTTGAGATTTATAGCATTAGAGATTAGTGTTTTAGCTCATATTAACAGTTTGGTGCAATTTGAGAAATGAGAGTTACATTAGTTTACACTACAGTGAATCAACTTACACTACAGTTTCATTGTTATTCAAATAGTAAACCCTTACAACAGTTTATAACAGGAAAACGAAATAAAATAATTATAACTGGTTCTAGCCAAAAGATGCAACATCTTTTTCTCTTTTCTATTTGGTAGATAATAATCAGAACTTCCTGGAGTAGCTCAACTTCAGTTCTGAATTGTAAAATTCAAAATATCACTATTTCCAAAATACATTAGTTTACGAATCTAACTCGACCAACTTGATGTAGTTATTATCAAAGTGATAAATAATATGCAAATCTTCTGAACCCCTTTATTAATGTCACCCTGTGCAAAACAAAGTTGCACCATTTAGTACTAATTTATTGTCGTATTAGAATTAAAAAATAAAAGAATGAAAGGGTGTCCAGGGTAATATGAATATGACCATTGATCTAGAACTACAGGAAAATATCCAGCCATCACCTTTAGTTGATTATAGTTATTCACTATAATCAAGATAAAAGTAATATATGTACAAATAATTTAGGAATATGAGCTCTCTAGTAGATAAATGAAGTTGTTGTGGGAAATGAAGTTGTTGTGCAGGGAAGTTGAAATTGAAGTATGTGTATGGGAATGTGGCAGAATTGTTGACATAAGAGCAAAGAAGTGCAGTTTTTGTTTTTGGTAGAGGCAATTGGATCATGGAACTAGACGTACAGTGTGTGGAAGTAGGGGAAGGGTAGCAGTTTTGTAACAGAGAATGAATGTAGCAGAGGATGGGTAGATGTACTTTGTGTGGAAGTAGATGAGCACTTTGTGTGGAATGTGAATACTTGGATGTGGACAGAGGTTAACAAATGGTGAAAGTGCAGAGTTGATGCAATATGTCAATGGATGTTGAGATGTGGATGGTGGAACTGGTTTGTAAATATTGCAGTTTTGGGGTGAAGTAATGTAACAAGGAGTTTTGTTTGTGGTAGAATGGTGATGTGCAAAGGGATGGTTTGTACAGGGGTTTTGGTAGAGGTCAGGCAGAAGTATTGGAGTGGGAGACTAAAGTGGCAAGGTGTAGGATTGTTTGATGAGTAGTAGTGGTGGGTGGCAGCAAGGTAGTTGCAGTCAGTGGGAGGTGCTAAGGAGTTGTGTCAATGTAACAATGGAGGTGGCAAATGTTGTAGTAGTGGGGTGCTATTGAAATGTGAACGTGACAAAAGGCTCGTATTTCATATTCAACAAACGTAATACAATTTAAGGGAAAATTTTGCAGGGATTGAAAGCAACGTATAATATATATTCCTTTTCTACTAATTGACAATTTGACGGGGTTGCAAATTGAATTATATGTGGAGCAGATCTATGCAAAAAACGTAGTGTGTCGGCCACCAAATATCGATGATTCATTGGACTACCAAGGCAAGTATATTATTTAATAAACAAAGACGGCATTTGATTGTATGCTTTGGATCGTTACAGTAAGATCGTACAACCAAAAACAGTATCGTTTAAATCCCTTTTATTGTTAAAATATTCAGATTCAGATTAGAGTTTATGTAATCACATTATCGTCATTTAAATTATATTTAACGTGTAGAATCTTGTAATAAGTCATCCAAACATGTTAGTCGGTCTTGTATGTTTTTTACTTGAACTTGTAGTTAATTATCGTCATTTAAATTATAGGTAGTAACTACATGGTTACGTGATCAATAAAAAAAAGTTCACTTCGAATTTACAGTGCGAGGTAAGCATTAATTTTTAACTTCAAACAATTGAGTTTCTTTTGCTTCAGTTTGGAGTTCGACCAAATTGTTCGATTCACAAAGTCAAAATTTGCAGAGTTTACGTCCAACATTTATATTTAACGTGTTAAGCTTCAATTTGTTATATATTCTTAATGGTTTGTTTAGAGCTTATCCAAAATTATATATTTAGTTTTCTCTCTGCGCTGTTAATTTACCAAAAATAAAAAAAGGTACGTAAGATGATAGTGTAACATATGTTTATTTATCATAGTAGAAAAAAAAGAACTCCTTTTTCTTTGTTAACATTGTAAATTGAACTCTTGAGTTCCACAATAAATTTATCTTCAAATTTATATGATATTAAATTAGTTACACATATAAAAAAAATATCTAGTGAATTAAATGCAACGTTAACGATTTAAGCTATTCAAACTCTAAAAATGAAAGATTCACTAAAACAGACAAAAACGCAAGCAAGTATGGATTGAGAATGTGCAAGTAAGGAAGTGAAAATAGCAAGTATGTGCATAGAGAATGTGCTAGTATGTGAAACAACAAGTATGGATTGAGTATGTGCAGTGGAAGAAAGTGGAAGGAATTAGGAATTGTAGAGGAGGAGTTTTGCAGTGGCAGTGTAGTTGATAGTAGTTTGAAGGGGAATGGAAGTTTTCAAAGGTGAATGGCAGAGGTTTGCAACAGTGGATGGGATTGACTGGTGGTTTTTGCAGAAGTGTGCACAGTTTTGATGTGCATGGTTGGGTTGCAACAGTGCACAGTTTTGATGTGCACAGTTTTGATGGCCAGGGGTTACTTCTCATCTTCTTTATTTTTGGATACATGCAGGTGAATGCAGCAGCAGAAGTAATCTATGACCTTGTAGATCCAGCAGCCAATTTAATATTTGGAGCGGTTATTGATCCATCACTCAATGGTCAGGTAAGCTTTAGACTGATGATAATAGTATATTGGGTTTGTATTCTGCAGGATCATTCTGCATATGCAGATTTCATCATGTAAGGAGTGACATAAGGATTGCACAGCTCAACTTTAGGTAGCTCAAGTACAATATAGGATGAAGGTTTGTGCATTTGAAGACCATCTTCTGCTTAATTTATCCACTGTCAATGATACATTCTCTTTTCTGTATATATGTATTTTTGTGTGTCTACATATAACACACTGCATTTATTTTTTACTACTGACTGTCTGATTATGTACTGTGGAATTTATTTATGTTTTTCATTCTTTTGTAGAATTATTAAATCTGATTATGTATTTGCCATCAAATTTAATTTTGAATGATTGTAATATTGCATGCAATAATTGTTTGTTATAATAAATAATATATATATAGTCTATTTGAGTACTGTAATAATGGTTTCTGAGAATGACTTTTTTGCATCAGGTATAAATAGCTGATGCAATAGAGGGATTAGTTTGCATCGGTTTTCAACAATAACCTATGCAACAAGTTCCTTTGTTGCATCGGTTTTTATTACAACCGATGCAACATGAGGGTTGTGTCCAAGCAACCAACCATGATATTTTGCATCAGTTGTTAGTAACAACCGATGCAAAAAGGACCTTTTTGCATCGGTTTCAGAACTGATGCAAATGTGTTAAGCCTATTGCATCGGTTGCATATGCATCGGTTGTTGAACTGATGCAAAAGGGGGGTAAACAACCGATGCAAATGACCTATTTTGTAGTAGTGGAACTAAGTCGAAAGCAACTCTTTCGAAAGTAATTTCCTAAGTAATAGAAGTGGATGATGTCGAAACCATTCCCTTCGAAAGCATTGGAGAAGCGGCTCAGGATTTAAAGCAAAAGAACCTTTTCGAAGGCATTGCTTCGAAAGATAGAATGCAGCGGTAGGGGTTTCGACCCCTTCGAAAGTATTTTCTTAAAACAAAGGCGACAACCTCTTTCAAAACGTTTCTTTAAAACAATTGACCAAGTCGAAAGCTCTCTCATTCGAAAGCATTCTTTTCGAAAGCAAAGCAAACGACATTTTCTTTTGAAAGCAAAACAAGGTCTCGACCCCTTTGAATGCCTTGTTTCGACTCTATACCTTTCGCCTATCTCCAATCCACTACGTACCAAATCTTTGATACCATGTGTATTGGTTTTGAACTGTTTGGAGGTGGAAGTATGTAGTCGAAACATGCTGCCAAAAGTGGTGAAATAGCGGAACCTTTTAAAAATAGAATTTTAACTTTAAAAACAATTTCTTTCCAACTAACTTGCTTATTTGTTATCATATAATTGGTTGCCAGTTTCTTTTCCAAAATCTTTTCTAAAAGGCTACCGAATTTCAAAAATAAATATTTTAAAACATTTACCCCTTCTCCTATTATAAACATATAAAACATTTAAGTTCCATACATTAAATAATTTTATATATTTATTAAAACACTTAGGAAAATTCCCAACAAATTCCCATAAATCACTTTTAATATGTTTTCTTACATGTATAAATTTCTGATCCAAAGCTAACATATAATAGCCGTAATTAATTTTAAACCTAATTAACTATTGTCTTCACTAGAAAATTCATAATAAATCCACATTAATTCAGAAAATTAAGAAACTTAAAACCCAACCCTAAAATAATATTTCTGACCTTACATCATAATCGCAAGACGTTTGGATGTAATTTAATAGGTTTTTTAAGTTAAACATTAACATAAAATCTATATGAAATAGCATAAATCATCAACAAGTATATATATCCATTTAAACAATCAAAACATGGCAAATCATTTGCAAAATAATTTCGGATCTCAACTATAACCAAAAATAAGAAAATATGAGATGTAACCTATTATTCACCTTTAGCTTGTTGTTAAGGAGTTGAGATTTGATCTTGAATGAATTTGCTTATGCTTCCTTCTTTAGATTCTTTCTTATCTTCTTCTTACTTCTTCTAATGGTGGCCGACCTCTTCTTATTTTTTAGTTTTGATTGTGAACATGTAAAATAAAGGTGGCATGAAGGGTTTAGGGGATAAGAATATAGCTTATTCCTTCATTGCCCTTATCTATTAGCTTTTCCTATTTCATTATTGTTAATCCCTTTTCTGAATGGTAACTCAACTGCTTAAGAAAAGCTGGTGACTTAACAACCTAACATAACAACGGGTTAACTACCACAAAGCCCCAAGCGACTTAACTGTTCATAGCTTCAAGCGACCTACGACCTATAGCATCCGGTGAGCTAACATTGCAATGAGTTAACGACTCAACCTCCCAACGACTTTCAATGGGTTAAGAGACCTAAACAGATCAACGACATAGCGACTCAAACACGACAGTGGGTTGAATACTACAGCGACTCAATGAGGTAGCAACCTAGCGGGTTATGAGCCCACAACTGCACCTAAATAAGCCGTGTCTCCTTCTGCCGTTTGTATATAGGTCGCTCCAACCTATATTAGGTCGCTGCTTCTCCCAAGTCTATCCTAAGTCGCTCCGCCTGATGCCCCAACATATAGGTCGCCTTCCATTCCCCATAGGTCGCTGCGACCTACCAGCCAACGCAAATGGCCAAATACACCCACTATAAGCCGTAACCCGTACCCATTAGGTCGCCCGCGACCTAACTCAACTCCTAAGCCGCCCACGACCTACACCAAACGACCTAACTCTGAAACTCCCCTATAAATACCCCGCCTACTCCGCACTGGAAGAGGGAATTTCTGGGAGCGCCCAGACTTTGCTGTTTTCACTACTTCTACACTTGCTCCAACACGTCAAATGCAAAAGACACTTCAAAGAACCTTCAGAAAAGATCAAGTTCATTCAACATGAATTCAAAGAGCTTTTCTACATCGAATTTCTAACTACATGTCTTAATTGTGTTGTAATTGAAGAATTATTGTAAAATTTGTAATCAAATCAGTAATACAAGAGATTAAGTGGACGTAGGCTTGACTTTGAGCCGAACCACTATAAAAATTGTTGCCTCTTTACTATTTTCTGCTTGCTTTTAGTTCTCGTACCAACAGGTGGTGCTTCGCTATATCACAACTCACACTGAGGTGTTAGCGTACATTTTTACCGTTAACATTTTTGGTGCTTTCACTGAGAACTGAACTCAGGGGTGCTCTCATCATTGCTTCACAAAGATTTGTGGAAAGACACTCCCTAAGAACCAGAAGTCTATCCGAAATTATGGCTCCTGGAAGGAAAAGTAAATCTACTAGATCTGGAGATGCTTATGACAACACCGCCACTTCTCCCACGTCAAATCAAGCAGCTCCTAGTGTTGGAGTCACAAGGGTGGAATTGGATGTTGTAGTGTCTGGGTTGTATCAACAAATGGAAGCCCAGAACACTTTGATGTTGGACAAGTTGAATGCTTTGCTTGGAGTTAACCAGCAACCAGAAAATAATGAAGAAACCTTTGTTGAGGATGTTCATGATTCCCAAGGGAAAAGTATTCCTCAAGGGGCAGCTAGCACCGCCGAAGGGGCACCTCCCCAAGCTAGAGGTTCAAGGCTGCAGCCAACTCTTCGTGAACGTTTGTCCAGGCAAACTTCCGAAAAAGTAGCTGACGTCTGTCCCGCGGGGCCTCTAAACGATGAGGATTACCTCTCAGGAATGATTCGACAAATTATGAAGGAGAGCATGCGAAGGGAAGAAGATGAAAGTGACTGGGGGTTTGCTCCAAGCAAAACTCCTTTTACTGAAAGAATTCTGAAGGCTGAATTTCCGAAGAAGTTTGTTCCCCCCACTATTCCAGCTTATCGGGGGACAAGCGATCCTAACCAGTTCTTATACAAGTATGACTGGCATATGACAGGTGCCAGAGCAATAGACGAGATCAAGTGCAGATACTTTCCTTTGTACTTGGAAGGAGTGGCCCTGCTTTGGTTCATGAAGCTGCCAGTTCGATCCATGGATCAGTTCTCCGACCTAACTCGGAAATTCAAAGATCAGTTCAGGTTATATGTTTCGAAGGCCAAGGACATAATGTCATTATTCAGCCTCGAACAAAGCCCCGGAGAGTCTATCAAATCTTTCTTAAACCGCTTCAATATAGCCTTGGCCGGTGTTGATAATGCAGAGCCTCGGATGATTCTGACTTACTTGATGCGAGCTATTGACAAATCAAGTGAATTCGGAAAATGGCTAAAGACGAAAGAGCCAAATTCACTTGAGAAGTTCTACAAGAAGGCCGATGAATTCATGCGCTTAGAAAGCCTTCCTATGCCAGCAAAAGTAGACGTGGCTGAAGTTAAGAATAACAATGTTGCTTCTAACAAAAAGGAATCTGGTGGCTAGAAGAGGGAGAATGACGGTGGGAAAGAGCAGAAAGATGTGAAGAAAACTCGCTACTTTAAACCTTCAGATTTTACTCCCTTAACTGATACTCCAGAAAATATCTTTTTCGCAACCAAGGATGCTGTCGAATACCCCAAACCACCTGAGATGAAGCTTGGGAAAAATGTTGTGCATAATGGGAGATTCTATCGGTTCCACAATCAACCTGGCCACGACACTAATGAATGTCGCCATTTAAAGAATTTGATTGAAGAGCTGTTGAGACAGAATAAACTACAACAATATGTGAAGAGAAACAGAAGTGACCCGAACTCATCTACTCAGGGGCAGCAAGTTCCTTCTCATCAATCCGACTTAGGTGAAAGGACTACAGCGCAGGAATCTGAGAGGCCTGTCATTAATGTTATCACAGGGGGTCCTCACCCAGCGGGCATAAGTTGGGGTGAGATGGAGAGATATGCTCACGCTTTGAGATATGCCCCGACGGAAGAAAATTTTTTTGTCTTGGAAGATGCTGCCTTTAAAACAGCAAAGAACTTTTAACGATGACATCATATTTCGGGCTAGAGACTCTGTTGGTGTTGAGGCTCCCACCATGGATCCCTTGGTGATATCTGCAGGCATCGGATCAGCCATTGTAAGAAGGGTGCTTGTTTACTGCGACGCCTCTTGCAATGTCCTCTTCAGAAAGACATTTGATCAGATGAAAATTCCTATGGCTGATGTCCAAGCTTCCTCACAGAAAATTGTTGGGTTCACTGGAGAACCAAAACAGCCTATTGGGACTATTGACTTATTTGTAGAGCTCGGAGAAGGGGAAAAGAAGGTGGTCCGAAAACAAACTTTTGTGATTGTTGATGAATTCTCCGCTTACAATGCCTTCTTGGGTCGACTGACTCTTGCCGCATTCAAGGCCATTCTCGCCCCATGGTGCCTGACTATGAAGTTCCCCACTGATAATGGCGTCGGTGTTGTGAAGGGGGACCAAAATGCTGGGCGAGAATGCTATCTCATAGAGTTACGGGAAAGAAAGAAAAGAGAAATGGGTAAGGGTGTGGTAGCTCCGCTCCACATCAAAGAGCCCACCTTGTAGCAATTACGGGGTGGACCCTGCACTGGTGAGCATAGTGATGCACGAAAAGAGATTGATCCCAGAAAAACCAGTGCAGGGGAGAGTAGAGTGGTGCCGGTGGAAGTGATGGTGCCAATACCTGTTGACCTGAATGATCCAAACAAGGTGCTGAATGTGGGTTCACAATTCGGTGTGACGGTTCAGAATATGCTGATATCATTCTTGAAACAAACCTGGATGTATTCGCTTGGAGTCATGCCGACATGTGTGGAATATCTCCAGAAATCGCAGTGCATACTTTGAATATTGATCCAAAATTCACACCCGTAAAGCAGAAAAGAAGAACCCAGGGTCCTGAAAGGTCAACAGCATTAAAAGAAGAAGTAGATTGGCTCATGGAAAATGGCTTCATCAGAGAATCCACTTATCCAAATTGGGTTTCTAATCCGGTGTTGGTTAAAAAACAAATGGGAAGTGGAGAGTATGCATCGACTTTTCAGACTTGAACAAAGCATGCCCCAAAGACTGTTTCCCGTTGCCCAGGATTGATCAGTTGGTGGATGGAACAGCCGGGCATGAATTATTGTCTTTTATGGATGCTTACTCAGGATATAATCAAATCATGATGCATGAGCCAGATCAGGAGGACACGAGCTTCATCACTGATGTTGGTCTTTACTGCTATAAAGTCATGCCCTTCGGACTAAAGAACGCGGGGGCAACTTATCAAAGACTTGTTAATGCCATGTTCAAACCCCGGATTGTCAAGACTATGGAAGTATATGTTGATGATATGTTGGTGAAATCAAAGAAGGCAGTAGACCACATGGATCATTTGGCAGAAATATTCGCGGTCCTCCGAAAGTATGGGATGAAGCTAAATCCTCTGATATGTTCATTCGGGGTAGAGTTCGGAAAATTCTTGGGATTCATTGTGAGTGCTAGGGGCATCGAAGCTAATCCTACTCAGATTACTGCTTTAAGAGAAGTCAAAGCCCCTAGAACAAAGAAGGAATTGCAAAGCCTCAACGGGAAAGTCGTTGCTTTGAGTTGGTTTATTTCCAGGGCCACTGATAAATGCATTCCCTTCTTTACGCTATGAAGAAAGGAAAGAAAAACTTTGAATGGACTCCTGAATGTCAGAAAGCTTTTGATGAACTAATTCATCACATGGAAATGCCTCCAGTACTTTCTCAGCCCAGCAATGGTGAAGATCTTTTCATATACTTAGCGGTTTCATCGCATGCTCTCAGTGCGGCATTGGTAAGGGAAGACGCAAAAGTTCAACGCCCGGTTTATTACATCAGCAAAAGATTCACTAGGGTAGAGATGAATTATTCAAAGCTGGAAAAACTCGCCTATTGTCTGTTGATTGCATTTAGAAAGTTGAGGCAATATTTCCAGGCTCATCCTATTAAAGTCCTCACTGATCAACCTCTAAAGCAAGTCCTATTTTGCCATGAAACTTCGGGTCGTCTTCTGAAGTGGAATATTGAACTCAGCCAATACGATATCACCTACCATCCCCGAAGAGCAATCAATGGACAAGCTTTAGTAGATTTCATTGCAGAATACACAGATAAAGGTGGCAGTGAGGAAGAGGTGACTGATGACATCCCGATCCGATGGAAATTATATGTTGATGGTGCAAGAAATGACTATTGTTCCAGAGCTGGGGTTGTGCTTGAAACCCCCGAAGGGCGGTCATTGTGCTATGCATTGAGATTAGAATTTCCTTCGATAAATAATGAAGCAGAATATGAAGCTCTTATTGTCGGCTTGAAGATTGCTAAAGAATTGAACATCAAAGTATTGCAGATCTTCAGTGATTCCCACCTTATTGTATGCCAAGTCAAGAAAGAGTTTCAAACTAAAGGAGGAAATCTGCCTGCTTACTTGTCAAAGTCCTGGGAGCTTCTCGATGATTTTGATCATTATACAATAAGCCATATACCTCAAGAAGAGAACATGAAGGCAGATTCTCTCGCAAAATATTCAAGCTCTGGCGAAGCTCAATTATTGGGATTGGTCCCTGTGGAAGTCTTGTCAGCTCCAAGTACTGATGAGATGGATATTGACTGGATTATGGTTGTATCTCAAGAGTAGGAGTCATGGATGACCCTGATCAAGGAATATCCACTCAACGGCTCCCTGCCAGAAAACTCAAAAGAGCGCTAGAAGCTGTTAAGAAAAGCCCCGAGATATGTAATTCAAGACGGCCATTTGTACAGACGAGGATTCTCGATGCCATTACTCTGATGTGTAACCAAGGAAGAGGCTAAGACAATTTTAGCTGAGGTGCACGGAGGAGAGTGTGGGAATCATTCAGGTGGCCAAACTCTTGCAAAGAAAATTCTCCGCTATGGGTATTTTTGGCCAGATATTAATCGAGATATTGCTAGCTACTCCCGAAAGTGTGACAGATGCCAGAGATTTGCAAAAATCCCAAGAGCACCTTCCACCGAGCTAACACAGATGGTCAGTCCATGGCCATTCGCCATTTGGGGGATAGATCTCATTGGGCCTTTGCTGATTGCCAAGTCCGGAATCAAATATTCTATTGTTGCTGTTGATTATTTCACTAAATGGGCTGAAGCTGAACCATTGGCTACTATTACCTCTAAAAACAGCCAAAATGGAATCTTGTCTCTCAACAAAAAAGTTGGTGGGACCACCGAAGCGGCACCTTCCCAAAGTGAAGGTTCCAGGCCCTTGCTAGTTAATTGTGAACGTTTGTGCAAACAAACATCCAGTTAGGTAGTTTGCGTCTGCTCCGTGTATCCACTTAACTGTGAGATGCAACCTTCCTGGCAAACGAACAAAAAAGCCGTCTTCGGAGGCACACTTCCACTCTCAAGGGAAGATCAATTTCTCCATAATGAGAACATTCTTCCCTAAAAAAGTTGAAGTGCCAAAGAAAGCCCTCCAATGGGGCACGCCGAAAAATGAAATGTTTTTCTCAAACAAAAAGGTTGGTGGAACCACCAAAGGGGCACCTTCCCAAAATGAAGGCACCAGGCCCTTTCTAACAAATTGTGATCGTCCATACAAACGAACATCCAATTAGGTAGCTTGCGTCCGCCCCATGGATCCATTTAACTGTGAGAAGTAACTTTCAGGCAAACAAAAAAGCCCTCTTCGGAGGCACACTTCTACTCTCAAGGGAAGATCAATTTCTCCATAATGAGAACATTCTTCCCCAAAAAAGTTGAAGTGCCAAAGAAAGCCCTCCAACGAGGCACGTTGAAAAATGAAATGTTTTTCTCAAACAAAAAGGTTGGTGGAACCACCAAAGGGGCACCTTCCCAAAATGAAAGCACCAGGCCCTTGCTAACAAATTGTGATCGTCCGTACAAACGAACATCCAATTAGGTAGCTTGTGTCCGCCCCGTGGATCCATTTAACTGTGAGAAGTAACTTTCAGGCAAACAAAAAAGCCCTCTTCGGAGGCACACTTCTACTCTAAAGGGAAGATCAATTTCTCCATAATGAGAACATTCTTCCCTAAAAAAGTTGAAGTGCCAAAGAAAGCCCTCCAACGAGGCACGCCGAAAAATGAAATGTTTTTCTCAAATAAAAAGGTTGGTGGAACCACCGAAGGGGCACCTTCCCAAAATGAAGGCACCAGGCCCTTGCTAACAAATTGTGATCGTCCGTACAAACGAACATCCAATTAGGTAGCTTGCGTCCGCCCCGTGGATCCATTTAACTGTGAGAAGTAACTTTCAGGCAAACAAAAAGGCCCTCTTCAGAGGCACACTTCTACTCTCAAGGGAAAATCAATTTCTCCATAATGAGAACATTCTTCCCCAAAAAAGTTTAAGTGCCAAATAAAGCCCTCTAACGAGGCACGCCCAAAAATGAAATGTTATCTCTTGAAAAAGTCGTTGATGGAACCACCGAAGGGGCACCTTCTCAAAAAGAAGGTTCTAGGCCGCAGCTAACTGCTCGCGATCGTTTGTGCAAACAAATATCCGATAAAGCAGCTGACGCATGTCCCATGGGCCTACTTAGCGATGAGATATAACTTTCTGGCAAACAAATCAAAGCCTTCTTCGGAGGCCCGCTTCACCGCGTAAGGGAATCCACTTCTCAAAAATAAAAGTGACCAACTCCGAAAGTTGAAGTGTAAAAACTATTTCTAAGAGAGAGAAAACTTCTCTGATACAAGGCACACTCTACTAGAGCAGAATAATATTTCCTCAAAATAGAAGAATTATTCTCCAAAGTAAGAGTACAAGTCTTTTCAAAATGGAGAAGATTGCAATAACCCGTGGTATGGGGGCAATATAGCTACATTAATAAAAGCAACGCTCAAGCAGCATACCACGAGGTCACTGCAGTATCATACAAAGAAAATAAAGAAACTTGTACAAAAATAAGGAATAAATGCATTCACAAATACAGACAAAAGATTGTACAAGTAAAAAGAGTCATTCTATTCCATACTATAAAAGATTTGTATACATGTGCAGGTTTCAAAAAGCGGTGGCCGGTACCCGCACAATCTCCGGTCGATACAAGTCTTTAGATACAAGCAAAAAGCAAAAAAGCAGAACAAGAAGGATAAAACCAGACTCATTACTTCTTCTTCCCGCCGCCTTTGGAGCCCTTGCCTGGCCTAATGGTTAACTTCTTGAGTCGGCCTGAACGAGTCGGGGAAGAAGGAGAAAGAGGTGCAATTGGGTACCCTTCCACTTTCTCATCGCTAGTAGAAGTACCCTTCTTTTTCTTCGAAATTCCAAGCTTTCCCCTCTTCTTTGAAGAAGATTCGCTGCCCAGGGTGATAAGATCAATCAGCTTTGTATCATCGGCAGTAAATTTCTCCGGGGTCCTCTCACCCTCCTCAAATTCTTCAACTTTCTGCTCTTGTGAAGCGGCCGGGTCATCTAAGCCTTGAAGAGCTACTATTTGTTCTTCTTGCGACCCCGTTTGAGAAGCAGAAGAAGGAGTAACTTGAAGAGGTGGAGGGGAAACAGCTGGAGGAGGCGAAGCCTGTACAACACTTGTTGTTTTCACTACAGAAGAAGAAAAGTTAAACATCAGTATTCCTCGCAAAGAGAGGAGATAGTGGCACATCGAGGCTTAAGTAATAAGCAAGAAGTTCATCGAGCTCATGTGAAGCAAACGAGTAGTCCACTTGAGCTGGATCAGTATTGAAGTTACCTGGAGAGATTGGCTTTATCACGTCAATTTCAAAATCTTGGGCTTCGGTGTCTTCTTGGGCCTCGTCTTCGGCATGAGCAGTTGTAGTTTCGGCTTTGGCAGAAGGCGAAGAGTGGGAACTGGAGCCAATAATATCGATGTTGACCGAAGCCGAAGGACGAGTTGGGTCGGCCAAAGGTGCCTTCCCTAGATGCCCTCCTTCCGCCGCTTTGGCTCGTTCCTTGGCAAGTTGTTCTTTCCCTCTGGCAAGGGCGGCACGACCCTCATCATCCAAATAATAAGCCTCAAGATCCTCCTCAGCGTAGCAAGCGTCTCTAAGCATTTCAACTGCTGCCTCCCACACTTCAGCCAGGGTAACCTCATATTTTGGGCCCAAAAATGAAAGACTGCCACTACCCAAGACGCTGGGAACATAAAACTCGAACAGAGTGGAGCTAACGTTGGCCTTAGTCGCCTCATGTGAGTGTTCAGCTACTGCTTTTCCAGCGATGGCCTCGCCACGCTCCTTTTCAGCCTTAAAAAGCTGGGCCTTTAACATTGTAATATCCAAATCTTGGGAGTTAGTCTTTTCCCGCAGCTGAGCAGCATCATTGCGGTAGATTTCCACGATTTTCCGCTCCGCCTTAAGTTTAGCCTCAACATCTCGTTGAGTAGCGTGGGTGTCTCTTACTTGCTTTTGAAGAACCTCTTCCTTTTGAGTATAAGAAGTGGAAGAGGTGGCAAGATCATCTTTAAGCTTCTTGATTTCAGCCTCAAGTTTCTCGTTATAGGTAGTGATGCTCTTCATCTCCGTATCATGCGGATCAAGAACTTTTAGCCACTCAGACTTATCGCCCTCCATGGTCAGCATAGCCTCGAGATTTAAACGATTTACTCTTTGAAGCTCCTCAACTAGTTTTTGCCAGCCGGACATTCTTTCAATATCAAGCTTGATAGCGTCGAGATTTCTTAACATGGCTTGTTTATCAATTGGAACCAAGTCCAGATCGAAATGTACTCCTTTCAAACACCAATGCGGAAATCGGTTTTGGAGTGCAGACAGAGGCGCTTCTCAACTTGATAAGGAGGCCTATTAATGATTGCTTGAATTTCAGCTCTTTTAAGGGCAGGAGAGCTAGAAGGGATGTCTAAAGAGATAGAAGCAGCAGGCACTTTAGAAATTTTAGATGTAGATTTTTCGCTGAACTTGGCTCGCTTGCTTGAATCTTCAGCTACATGAATCTTCCCTTTATCGTCATGAGACTTTCTCTTATAGGAGACGTCATCCCTCTGGTAAGAGTCATGTCGGTCGTCTCTTCTTCCATAACGCTCCTCATAAGCCTGCCTTTCGCGAGCTTTCCTAGCTGCTCTTTCCTCATCAGTCCCCCTAGGGGCAGGAAGATAGCGCCTGGGGACATAAGAATCACGCCTCGCATAGTGTTGAAAGTCATCGTAATATGAGCTGCTGCATCCCATGGGAGAACCTGAAAGTGAAGAAGAGACAAAATTTAGAAATCTTCGAAATAAAGAAGCTAAGTGCGCATAATTGCCAAAAATCCTAAGTGTGTGTGGGGCGTGCGAACTATGCGCGTCAAGCTACAAACCACTCTTTGGCTTAGGAGTGATGTCAGCTTTTGCAGCAGGAGTTAACTCTTGGGTTGATGGTATTGATTGCAGGACAGATGTCGCTTCGATTGCTGGAGAAACAAGCTTAGAAGTGGTGGTGTCATCTTTAAAGAGCTCATGGGAAGTCACCATAAGATCGCTCAGTCCTCCAAAGATATCATCACCATCATGCCCAACGGAATGGGTCATATCAGCAGTGCCCTCTTCAGCACGTTTTACACTCTCCGTAACAGAACTTTCTTTCTCAGCTCCCTCATCAGCTTCTCTAGTAGCCTTCCCAGAATGTTGAGGAAATTCCTCTTCTTCAATAACTGGGGGAAGTTTAGATTTGCCAGATAACCCCACACCGTCAGCGGAACTGGAGCATTTCACTAATGAAGTCTCTACAATAGGTTCCTTCGGTGCGAATTCCTCTACGGAGGGTGGGGCATCTGATGCTTCTGCTTGAGAACTGGGGGCATCACGGGACTGAATGGATCGAGAAGAGTGCAAGAGTTTGAATTGGTGCAAAAAATCGTTCTTCTGTAGAAACTTAATACTTCTCTCATTGATAGCTATGGCACTCAATCTTTCGAAAGTCGATTTGTGACTAGAATCTTTAGAGGGAGGAGGCAGTGCTGCAAAAGTAAAGAATGAAGTTAGCACTTGACGACTCGAATTTTGAAAGGCTCAGAAATGAAGTAAACGGAGATAGGTAGTCTTACTTCCTACTCTCCAGATACAGTAGAATCCCGGGGGGCAACGGACAAAGAAGAACTGGTTTCAAAACCCGTGAGTGCTCTCGGGCAGATCCGTAATCAGCTTGCGGTTACTTGCGCTCCTTACGGGAGTAATGGAAGGGTGATCTTTGTTCCTCTCGAATAAACACAAATAGCAGATCTCCTCGAAGCTTGGGAGGCGGTTAAGCGTCCTCCTAAATAGTACGCACAACCCCATCAAAATGGCATAGCCATTAGGGTGCAACTGGAATGGAGAAATAGTTAGTCGAAGGAGGAGTGTTCTAAGAAAATCGTTGAAGGGGGGAATAGCTCCATTCAGACACATTTGATGATTGACTGGAATGAAGCCAGGTGGCGGCCTATCGGCAGTGTCATTTACCCCATGAAGTAAAGCATCCGCTTCAGCAATGCCGAATTGAATACATAGCTGGCTAAAAGCCCGTTGGTTCAATGTAGTTGAAACTCTTTCCGGAGGATTCTCCAAAGGGTCAGCAATTGGGAAAACCTCATCGGCCTGCTCTACTATCTCTTCTCGCACTTGTTGAGAAGCCATTCTACACAAGGAACTGGATATTCAAATATGAAGGTGCACGTTTCCTAAAAGCGTGTGAAATGTTGTGCAAAGCTACTGAAATAACAAGTAAATAAAGTAAAACTTGAAATAATACTGGTTGGCGCATGTCAATTCAGGAAGATTCAAGGCTTGTTATTCGATCAAAATTAAGTGTAGTATCAATGCAGATAATATTCAGCGATAAGCAGTTATAACTGTGTGAATTTTGCGTTGATGCTTTATTTAAGTCAGTTGATTCACAGCATTTCATTTTTAATTAGATTCATATTATTTTACTTAAGTAAAATATTATCTCTTTGACCTAATCCATCACTCGATGTGGGCAGTCGATGATGAGTATATTCGTCCTAGTTTTCTGCATTATAATAACAGGTTATTAACAATCAAATGTTGGTGCAATCTGTTTAGAGGCAGTTGAAAGTTCAAGCAAGCAGATCAAGTTAAAGGTCTAGTCACATTTTACGAATTAAGCAGTGCGATACTTTATCTTGTTCAACTTATGCTGTTCATATTGTCCAAAATCATGGAATGATAAGGCATGGGCAAGGTAGAAGGTCACGGGTTAAGGATATAAGGCTTTAAGTCACGACAAGGCGAATGTGCTTAAGTCTAAGCTCGTCCAAGTACAAGAGCGGCCTAAAGGTTATGCCATAAAAAGTTAACTCGCCCAAATTATGGTATGACCCAAAGATGGGTCGTTAAGGGAGTTATCTCGTCTGAAGCAGTATACTATATATCCTAAGTCGCTTGAGTTCTTAAGTTATTCCATTGAGCTCTAACGACCTAAGTTAAGTCGCAGGATGACTATGTCGCTCAAAAAGTTATTCATGTGCCCTGTTCCAACGACCTAGCTTAAGTCGCAAGCTCTCTAAGCCGTTCAGACTCCCTTAGGTCGCCAAAGTTCATAAGTCGCTCAGGCTCCTTAAGCTTCCAGGCCCATATGTCGCTCAGACTCCCTAAGTCATCAAGACTCTTAGGTCGCTCAACTCTGTAAGTCGCTCTACATGATTAATTCGCTTCATGCCCTAGGTCGCCCTAAGGGTATCCCAGCTCTCTTCTACTAAAAACCTAAGTCCTGCTCTCCACTCACACATTGCCATGTGTTCATCCCCTTTACTTCACCAGAAACGCCACAACATAACCCGAAATCCGTTAACCCAAAACCTCCTCATCTCCTCAAAACTCCCAAAACCCATGATCAACTCCAAAAACTCCACATTCACCCGATAACTTCATGGAACCCTAAGTCGATTCATTTTTCGAGAATAACGCAATTACCAACATTCAACGATGATCGAAAGGTGAGTCGGGGTATAATCTTTCAACATGGTGACAAAAATTGCGTGAAATTGGTTATGGGAGAATCAATGGTGAACACGATGGTTAGATGATCGGATTTACCTAGTTTTGCTGTTGAAAATGATAATCGAAGATACGAGGAAGGGAATTTCGCTTTAGCTCTTGAGCTTGAATACAACAATGGCGGCAAGATGATAAACAGTAAAGTGAAGAGGGTGAAACGGCTTAGCGGCTTATATAGAAGAAAAAGGGGAAGATGAATAGGCGCGCGAGTTAGCAAGATCCTTGAGTCGCCCACGACATAGCAAGGTTAAATCGAAGCACACGACCTATAACCTAGGCATGTACTTCGAGGGGCAAGTGTTAATCCCTTTTCTGAATGGCGACTCAACTGCTTAAGAAAAGCTGGTGACTTAACAACCTAACATAACAACGGGTTAACTACCCCAAAGCCCCAAGCGACTTAATTGTTCATAGCTTCAAGCGACCTACGACCTATAGCATCTAGTGAGCTAACATTGCAATGAGTTAATGACTCAACCTCCCAGCGACTTTCAACGAGTTAAGCGACCTAAACAGATCAACGGCATAGCGACTCAAACACGACAGTGGGTTGAATACTACAGCGACTCAATGAGGTAGCAACCTAGCGACCTAGCGAGTTATGAGCCCACAGCTGCACCTAAATAAGTCGCGTCTCCTTATGCCGTTTGTATATAGGTCGCTCCAGCTTATATTAGGTCGCTGCTTCTCCCAAGTCTATCCTAAGTCGCTCCGCCTGATGCCCAAGCATATAGGTCGCCTTCCATTCCCCATAGGTCGCTGCGACCTACCAGCCAATGCAAATGGCCAAATACACCCACTATAAGCCGTAACCCGTACCCATTAGGTCACCCGCGACCTAACTCAACTCCTAAGCCGCCCACGACCTACACCAAACGACCTAACTCCGAAACTCCTGTAACGATACGAATTTTTTGCGTTCGAAAATCGACATCCATACTTTACATCGTACTCGAATGTCGTAGATTCGACCGTTCAAATCCGAGTCGCCGGAGCTTATAACAACATTAAGTAAACAACACAGCGGAAAAGAAAAAGAATATAGATATACAACATCTGATACAATATCCAGATACAACAATGATACAATGAATATCTATATACATCAGAGATATGATACAAGAAATAGCAGCGGAAAAGAAAAGATAACATCAGCAGCGGATAGAATGTCCCCAATAGAATGCTCCAAGATAAGTAACATCGGTCCATGAACTCCAAGAACTGAACCAGCTCCAGATAATCTACTAAACCTGAATATCTGAGAAACCCAACTCTAGACTGCCCGTGTGGAAAAAAAGTGGGCACCCAGAGTTTAGGAAGGGAACAATAAACTCCAGATCAGTCATGGGACTGGTATGAGCAAACAAAAACAGTTTATCTTTAAACAAACACAAAAGGCTTTTAAACATTGAAATCCGCAATGCTTTTCGAAAATGAAACTACCATAAGGCCTCCCGCCACACACACAATGCAATCGCAGAATTGGAGGAGATTTCTCCTTATGATAGTCAAACATGCTTACTACGCAAAATCAAAACTCTTTTGATATTATTACTAGTGCATAGTGTAGAAAAACATTTCGAAAATATAATATAAATCTTAGCCAGCATACAACCATTGTTGTATGCCTACTATAGCTACTACGTTCAATAGCAGGTTACCGCCACATTCCATAGCAGGTAATACAACTAAAACCGTACAGGGTTCGTATTGTTTATTTGGATTTCCAACAAATAGTCAGGCAAAGGAACTTCCTTACACCGAAATAGAAACGCCTCTGGAAAGACGCCCTGGATCCTAACCGGATCTCTGCAAACAAAAGGCCGACGCTACCTCACGCTATACAGATGTAACTAGGTAACTAACACACTGACGCTACCTCACGCTGTACAGCTGTAACTAGGTAACTAACACACGAGTCATGTCATCCCCCGGTCGTTACCGACCTTTATCCGAGGATCCTCAATCATAAAGCAACAGCCACAAAATATAATCAACATAGGTAAAATATCTGGGCTCCATACCATGATATCACCTTTTATCCAGAAGGAAATGACATACCCTAGGGGCGCTACCCCTACAAACCTTTGCCGCAACATTCCTGTTTCGACCATTACCGGGTTGTGAGGCTCGACGAAGTCTCGTCCACAAAGCCACGCTTTTTCACAAAGCCACGCTTTTTCACAAAGCCACGCTTTGACCAACAAATGATCAACAGCACTTCGTATGCCACATTACCAAATTGGGAATGTATCACTAGTAACCATCAACTACATAACCTCTGAGCTCGTACGTCTCAGAGAAGGGTGTTAAGCTAAGAGAATAAATTCTCCGCCACCAACAGAAATGTATTTGATAGAAACCAGCTTTGCATCTCAAAGTGTAACGTCAGACACACATCCATACAACTCTGTTCCGGGTTCGAACAGAACCGAAGTCACTTCCGAAGAAGCCCTTGCAATCCGGGTATTCACAATCCTGATCGGACTTCCCATCACTTAGGGAATCTCTATACCGTAGCTACTCAGTGCAGAGACAATCGATAGGTCATCCTATCGCTCTCGCAAATACCCGGTCTTCACCACCGGTCTTCAAATGCTATCCATATCATCGTATCACTATTCGGAATGGGATATATGACACAAAGGTCCTCTCCCGGCTAAACCGAATAACGAGCGCAATTAAAAATCATATGGATACTGGGGTCTCAGTTAAATCACAGCTTAAAGCCCAAAACTTTTCATTCGAATGGTTAAAACAAATTACCATTTCCAATCTTTTAAACAAAAAGATTCATTTCACAAAGTTAACCCTATTCATAAAGATCCATTTATGGATTTCAAAACAATTTCCATTTTAATAGGTTTCCTCGTTAAATCTTTAAATCAAGATTTAACTTATAGCTTTCAAAACTCGTTCCAAATATTCATTCATAGCCTTTCAAAACAATTCTATTTCAAGTTGAATTAACTCGTCCGGTCTTTGAATCAAAGACTCATTTCATAGTTTTCAAAACATTTCAGTTTTATTTCAAACTTGAAACCGTTCAACACAAATTGGAAGTTCATTACTTATGTGAAAGCTATTATTATTTAAAAACAAGTAGTTTTCGTTCGGAAAAATCCAGTTATATTTACACGGGTTAAAACCCTTGAATTAAATTCAAATTCCCAAATCAATATCTTTAAAATGGTTTAACCCATATATAACTTGTACAGCATCTTTAATCCTTAGTTTCAAATCATAGAATTCAATTTCAAACTTGAATTCAAATTTAAATCAAATTATTTAAATTTCAAAACTCGATTAAGTTATTCAAAATAACTTTTATCTTTGAAACTCATTTCAAAAGCTTTTCACTTTAAACCCAAATTTCCAATTTCAAAATCAATTGAAATTAGAATTTCAATTTCAAAAACATCAAATTTAAATTATCTGTGACTTAACCGATTTCCACGTGAAATCCATATTTGTGTGTGTAAAGGTGTAGTCCAGGGGTTTCACACAATAGTGCAACATCATCAATCATCATAGATATATCAATATCGATAAGCGGTATAATCCACAATGCTTATCTTCATTTACAATTTCACAGATAAACTAAATTTATCAATCACAAAGGTTCATCATTACAATTCGATGTGGGTTTCGGATAACCAACTGGAATCCGACTCCCTGTCGCATCGAAATTCAAGTGCCGTTTTACGGGCCAAGGGTTTTACATTCACAAGAAACATATCACAGATATCACAGCTCAATACAAAGCAATTTATATCACAAAGCATCATATCACAAAGCATTCGATAACAATCAATCATCTACAATTAAGATGAATTAATTGTGTAATTATAACTAATTAATCACATTAATAAATTAACCCTTTAATCAATTTCGTTAAGTAATTATCCTTAATTATTAATTAATTAACCTTTAAAAATAAATTAATTAACCTTTAATCATTAATTAAACCTTAATCACCTTCATAGATTAATTATTTCTTAATTAATAATTCCTCCATTAATTATCATTCCTTAATCACCTTCATTAATTTATCAACCTTTAATTATTTACTTAATTAATCTTTAATATTAAGTAAAAATGACTTTTCGAAATAAAGGTTTTATTTATTTTAAACCTTTTCAAAACTTGGTAAATTTAAAACAATTTATTTAGAAATCCTTTCTTAACTTGTTTTAAAACTTAGATAACCTCGAATATTGAAAGAAAATTGATTTAAACCAAATTCAATTTTAAAAACTTGATTTTTCCTCTTTATGTTTGAAACTGTCTTTCTGAAACACATCTATAAACCCGAGCAACAAAACGTTCTACCCGAGCTTACCCCTGCGCAAAACCACGATCTCATCTACTTCGAGCCAAATCTGGGTTTTCACGTACTTGAATTCGAGCTTCCGCCTTCTTCCCCAAATCCACATACCCAGATAACAGATGTGCACGCGTGTACGTGCACACGAGCTCGCCGCCCCTCCGGCCAACTTCGCGACCACCCACTAATCACCTTTGACCCCGTCAACGAACCCCACTGCCCAGTTCGACGTTTTCTTCACGAATTCAAAATCGAACAGTTCTGTTCATCCTGGAACCAACTCAGACACCCAAATCACCTCGAACCGCCACCTCTCGCCACCAGCGACCCTCGAAGCCTCGACCAGCCACTCGCCTACTCTCCAGCAACGTGTTCCCCCTAGTGCGATCGTCACCAGATTTCCCTCGGCTTCGCAAAAGCCTCAATAACTTCTTCGTCAAAATAACTCGAAGAACCCTAGTTCACCTCATTCCGGTAACCACGGCCCAAAATAAAATACAATCGTATTTTTCCCGTGGTCGCCTAACCTCCACCTTCCTCTAGCGTGAGCCCCGACCATCCTTTCCATGCCGATCACCGAAATTTGGCGAAAATTCGAAATCTGTTCAACTCAAACATTCTCGATATTTACGACCCTAAAAATCGTGAAATTACTTTTGAAAATCATCATATAGTAAAACGAAACTGATCCAATGATCAGAATTTGAAATTAAGTTACTTGAATTTTTCTGTTTTAAATGTTTCCTCTGTTATTTCACAGTTTCGAATTATTTACTAAATATCTTTACTAAAGATTATTTAAAAAAAATACTCCATGTTGTTATAGACATTTTCTTTTCAGGAATTATAACCTGAATTGGTTTAGATGAGGAGATATGATTTTTTTCTATCTAGTTATCATACTTGATTCTATAAATGTAACAGAGGCATGTGTCTGTAAAACAAACATGCACAAAATATTCATATGAGTTTGTATGCATGCAGGCATTATTTTACAACTTATCTTCATCAATTCATCATAACATCAAGATTTGCTCAGATTTTAAATAGTTTACTCATAGATAAAAGATATAAAGAAGGCTAGTTTAAAAGAAGGTTTGCTCACAGTGATTAAGAAGAAGAACAAAGCTTCTCCACTTGAAACAGACTTGAAAAGAATACAGTCAAATCTTGCTTTGTTTGATCTTCTTGTTAGAATTGAGTTTATATTGTTGGATTTGTTGTTCAAGTTGAAGCTTTTGTTTAAATTGAAGATGATATTGCTTTCCTTAGTTTGTAAATTGATTTGTATTTTTTTCTTTTTTTCTCTCTTCTGAACGAACTAGAAAAGGAAGATGAACACATACATATAAAGGAACAACTGAAAAAAAAGGAAATGAGTTGTACAGGATATTATGGTTTGTTTGTACAATCATTTCAGAGATTTTTCTCATTTTTCTTTGTTTGATAAACAAGATTTCGGCTGATGATAATATTTTGGTGGCTAAGGACATGGCATTAATTGCATAGGTCCTTTATGTTTTGTTTATAGATATTTTAAATCTTCATACTTGAAAGAAGTTACTATCTTTCTATGCAAGCTTATGACTATCTTCATTTACTACTACAGGCTTTGATTTTTGCATTTATTTTGTCTTTGCTTTTGCTCCATTACTTTGTACTGACTTTTGCAATTTGATTTTATCTTTCTTTTGTTCATACATGCCTTTACTTTATGTACATAGATGTAAAGTGGTTATTGTTATTTCTAAAACCATTTATTTTAGATTTTATTTAAAACCCAATATACACATATATATTCACATATATACAAATTTTCAATTTAAATGATTCATCCAAAATTTATTCGAAGATCGCGGAAACTCGCATCACTTAAATCGATTCATTTTTGAATTTTAATTCAAAAATTCTTTAAATTATCAATTTTAAATTTATATAAAATTCGGGGTCGTTACAGACTTCCCCCCTTAAAAGAATTTCGTCCTTGAAATTCGCAGGTACGAAAACAACACAGAGATAGACAGATTCGATCTCCTATAATTCCTCAAACACAAGATACAAGAACGAATCTGTTTAACACTCACAAGATACTCGGGTTATCCAGATCTACGAAAAATACAGTAGCATCGGTTAGTCCGAAGGGATAACTAACCATTCGTAGAATATATCGGGACCCAAAGAATAGATAGATATATGGATACAATTTCAAAACTTTCAGTTTAAAACTAAATTATAGCTATCAACCATAACAGTCAAAGCAAACAATCATCCAACAAACAATTTTGGCCTTTTGGAGTTTATATCCCATTTTAATATATCGAATCTTTTCCTGGATCTACCAGAAATTATCGAAGAATTTAGAAAAGATGCTGAACAAAAGAGATTGATATAGAAAAGATTACTTCCTCGTTGTTACAGAGTATTAACCATTTATAGTGGTACTTCCAGGTCCCCTATCTCGTCCACTTCTTGCACTCATACTCACTATCAATGAATAGCAAGAGAATTTACTGAGACATTCGAACAGATATCGTAGGGATATACTCATTCTAGAGTTTACTTCACTCTATCTCTAATGGGCTACTTAACGTGTTATACTCCTGAGCTAAAGTTCAACCTTAGCTCTGATACCAAATGTAACGATACGAATTTTTTGCATTCAAAAATCGACATCCATACTTTACATCGTACTCGAATGCCGTAGATTCGACCGTTCAAATCCGAGTCGCCGGAGCTTATAACAACATTAAGTAAACAACACAGCGGAAAAGAAAAAGAATATAGATATACAACATCTGATACAATATCCAGATACAACAATGATACAATGAATATCTATATACATCAGAGATATGATACAAGAAATAGCAGCGGAAAAGATAAGATAACATCAGCAGCGGATAGAATGTCCCCAATAGAATGCTCCAAGATAAGTAACATCAGTCCATGAACTCCAAGAACTGAACCAGCTCCAGATAATCTACTAAACCTGAATATCTGAGAAACCCAACTCTAGACTGCCCGTGTGGAAAAAAAGTGGGCACCCAGAGTTTAGGAAGGGAACAATAAACTCCGGATCAGTCATGGGACTGGTATGAGCAAACAAAAACAGTTTATCTTTAAACAAACACAAAAGGCTTTTAAACATTGAAATCCGCAATGCTTTTCGAAAATGAAACTACCATAAGGCCTCCCGCCACACACACAATGCAATCGCAGAATTGGAGGAGATTTCTCCTTATGATAGTCAAACATGCTTACTACGCAAAATCAAAACTCTTTTGATATTATTACTAGTGCATAGTGTAGAAAAACATTTCGAAAATATAATATAAATCTTAGCCAGCATACAACCATTGTTGTATGCCTACTATAGCTACTACGTTCAATAGCAGATTACCGCCACATTCCATAGCAGGTAATACAACTAAAACCGTACAGGGTTCGTATTGTTTATTTGGATTTCCAACAAATAGTCAAGCAAAGGAACTTCCTTACACCGAAATAGAAACGCCTCTGGACAGACGCCTTGGATCCTAACCGGATCTCTGCAAACAAAAGGCCGACGCTACCTCACGCTGTACAGCTGTAACTAGGTAACTAACACACTGACGCTACCTCACGCTGTACAGCTGTAACTAGGTAACTAACACACGAGTCATGTCATCCCCCGGTCGTTACCGACCTTTATCCGAGGATCCTCAATCATAAAGCAATAGCCACAAAATATAATCAACATAGATAAAATATCTGGGCTCCATACCATGATATCACCTTTTGTCCAGAAGGAAATGACATACCCTAGGGACGCTACCCCTACAAACCTTTGCCGCAACATTCCTGTTTCGACCATTACCGGGTTGTGAGGCTCGACGAAGTCTCGTCCATAAAGCCACGCTTTTTCACAAAGCCACGCTTTTTCACAAAACCACGCTTTTTCACAAAGCCACGCTTTTTCACAAAGCAACGCTTTGACCAACAAATGATCAACAACACTTCGTATGCCACATTACCAAATTGGGAATGTATCACTAGTAACCATCAACTACATAACCTCTGAGCTCGTACGTCTCAGAGAAGGGTGTTAAGCTAAGAGAATAAATTCTCCGCCACCAACAGAAATGTATTTGATAGCAACCAGCTTTACATCTCAAAGTGTAACGTCAGACACACATCCATACAAGTCTGTTCCGGGTTCGAACATAACCGAAGGCACTTCCGAAGAAGCCCTTGCAATTCGGGTATTCACAATCCTGATCGGACTTCCCATCACTTAGGGAATCTCTATACCGTATCTACTCAGTGCAGAGACAATCGATAGGTCATCCTATCGCTCTCGCAAATACCCGGTCTTCACCACCGGTCTTCAAATGCTATCCATATCGTCGTATCACTATTCGGAATGGGATATATGACACAAAGGTCCTCTCCCGGCTAAACCGAATAACGAGCGCAATTAAAAATCATATGGATACTGGGGCCTCAGTTAAATCACAGCTTAAAGCCCAAAACTTTTCATTCGAATGGTTAAAACAAATTACCATTTCCAATCTTTTAAACAAAAAGATTCATTTCACAAAGTTAACCCTATTCATAAAGATCCATTTATGGATTTCAAATCAATTTCCATTTTAATAGGTTTCCTCGTTAAATCTTTAAATCAAGATTTAACTTATAGCTTTCAAAACTCGTTCCAAAGATTCATTCATAGCCTTTTAAAACAATTCTATTTCAAGTTGAATTAACTCGTCCGATCTTTGAATCAAAGACTCATTTCATAGTTTTCAAAACATTTCAATTTTATTTCAAACTTGAAACCGTTCAACACAAATTGGAAGTTCATTACTTATGTGAAAGCTATTATTATTTGAAAACAAGTAGTTTTCGTTCGGAAAAATCCAGTTATATTTACACGGGTTAAAACCCTTGAATTAAATTCAAATTCCCAAATCAATATCTTTAAAATGGTTTAACCCATATATAACTTGTACAGCATCTTTAATCCTTAGTTTCAAATCATAGAATTCAATTTCAAACTTGAATTCAAATTTAAATCAAATTATTTAAATTTCAAAACTCGATTAAGTTATTCAAAATAACTTTTATCTTTGAAACTCATTTCAAAAGCTTTTCACTTTAAATCCAAATTTCCAATTTCAAAATCAATTGAAATTAAAATTTTAATTTCAAAAACATCAAAATTAAATTATCTGTGACTTAACCGATTTCCACGTGAAATCCATATTTGTGTGTGTAAAGGTGTAGTCCAGGGGTTTCACACAATAGTGCAACATCATCAATCATCACAGATATATCAATATCGATAAGCGGTATAATCCACAACGCTTATCTTCATTTACAATTTCACAGATAAACTAAATTTATCAATCACAAAGGTTCATCATTACAATTCGATGTGGGTTTCGGATAACCAACTGGAATCCTACTCCCTGCCGCATCGAAATTCAAGTGCCGTTTTACGGGCCAAGGGTTTTACATTCACAAGAAACATATCACAGATATCACAGCTCAATACAAAGCAATTTATATCACAAAGCATCATATCACAAAGCATTCGATAATAATCAATCATCTACAATTAAGATGAATTAATTGTGTAATTATAACTAATTAATCACATTAATAAATTAACCCTTTAATCAATTTCGTTAAGTAATTATCCTTAATTATTAATTAATTAACCTTTAAAAATAAATTAATTAACCTTTAATCATTAATTAAATCTTAATCACCTTCATAGATTAATTATTTCTTAATTAATAATTCCTCCATTAATTATCATTCCTTAATCACCTTCATTAATTTATCAACCTTTAATTATTTACTTAATTAATCTTTAATATTAAGTAAAAATGACTTTTCGAAATAAAGGTTTTATTTATTTTAAACCTTTTCAAAACTTGGTAAATTTAAAACAATTTATTTAGAAATCCTTTCTTAACTTGTTTTAAAACTTAGATAACCTCGAATATTGAAAGAAAATTGATTTAAACCAAATTCAATTTTAAAAACTTGATTTTTCCTCTTTATGTTTGAAACTGTCTTTCTGAAACACATCTATAAACCCGAGCAACAACACGTTCTACCCGAGCTTACCCCTGCGCAAAACCACGATCTCATCTACTTCGAGCCAAATCTGGGTTTTCACGTACTTGAATTCGAGCTTCCGCCTTCTTCCCCAAATCCACATACCCAGATAACAGATGTGCACGCGTGTACGTGCACACGAGCTCGCCACCCCTCCGGCCAACTTCGCGACCACCCACTAATCACCTTTGACCTCGTCAACGAACCCCACTGCCCAGTTCGACGTTTTCTTCACGAATTCAAAATCGAACAGTTCTGTTCATCCTGGAACCAACTCAGACACCCAAATCACCTCGAACCACCACCTCTCGCCACCAGCGACCCTCGAAGCCTCGACCAGCCACTCGCCTACACTCCAGCAACGTGTTCCCCCTAGCGCGATCGTCACCAGATTTCCCTCGGCTTCGCAAAAGCCTCAATAACTTCTTCGTCAAAATAACTCGAAGAACCCTAGTTCACCTCATTCCGGTAACCACGGCCCAAAATAAAATACAATCGTATTTTTCCCGTGGTCGCCTAACCTCCACCTTCCTCTAGCGTGAGCCCCGACCATCCTTTCCATGCTGATCACCAAAATTTGGCGAAAATTCGAAATCTGTTCAACTCAAACATTCTCGATATTTACGACCCTAAAAATCGTGAAATTACTTTTGAAAATCATCATATAGTAAAACGAAACTGATCCAATGATCAGAATTTGAAATTAAGTTACTTGAATTTTTCTGTTTTAAATGTTTCCTCTGTAATTTCACAGTTTCGAATTATTTACTAAATATCTTTACTAAAGATTATTTAAAAAAATACTCCATGTTGTTATAGACATTTTCTTTTCAGGAATTATAACCTGAATTGGTTTAGATGAGGAGATATGATTTTTTCTATCTAGTTATCATACTTGATTCTATAAATGTAACAGAGGCATGTGTCTGTAAAACAGACATGCACAGAATATTCATATGAGTTTGTATGCATGCAGGCATTATTTTACAACTTATCTTCATCAATTCATCATAACATCAAGATTTGCTCAGATTTTAAATAGTTTACTCACAGATAAAAGATATAAAGAAGGCTAGTTTAAAAGAAGGTTTGCTCACAGTGATTAAGAAGAAGAACAGAGCTTCTCCACTTGAAACAGACTTGAAAAGAATACAGTCAAATCTTGCTTTGTTTGATCTTCTTGTTAGAATTGAGTTTGTATTGTTGGATTTGTTGTTCAAGTTGAAGCTTTTGTTTAAATTGAAGATGATATTGCTTTCCTTAGTTTGTAAATTGATTTGTATTTTTTTCTTTTTTTTCTCTTCTGAACGAACTAGAAAAGGAAGATGAACACATACATATAAAGGAACAACTGAAAAAAAGGAAATGAGTTGTACAGGATATTATGATTTGTTTGTACAATCATTTCAGAGATTTTTCTCATTTTTCTTTGTTTGATAAACAAGATTTCGGCTGATGATAATATTTTGGTGGCTAAGGACATGGCATTAATTGCATAGGTTCTTTATGTTTTGTTTATAGATATTTTAAATCTTCATACTTGAAAGAAGTTACTATCTTTCTATGCAAGCTTATGACTATCTTCATTTACTACTACAGGCTTTGATTTTTGCATTTGTTTTGTCTTTGCTTTTGCTCCATTACTTTGTACTGACTTTTGCAATTTGATTTTATCTTTCTTTTCTTCATACATGCCTTTACTTTATGTACATAGATGTAAAGTTGTTATTGTTATTTTTAAAACCATTTATTTTAGATTTTATTTCAAACCCAATATACTCATATATATTCACATATATACAAATTTTCAATTTAAATGATTCATGCAAAATTTATTCGAAGATCGGGGAAACTCGCATCACTTAAATCGATTCATTTTTGAATTTTAATTCAAAAATTCTTTAAATTATCAATTTTAAATTTATATAAAATTCGGGGTCGTTACAGACTTCCCCCCTTAAAAGAATTTCATCCTCGAAATTCGCAGGTACGAAAACAACACAGAGATAGACAGATTCGATCTCCTATAATTCCTCAAACACAAGATACAAGAACGAATCTGTTTAACACTCACAAGATACTCGGGTTATCCAGATCTACGAAAAATACAGTAGCATCGGTTAGTCCAAAGGGATAACTAACCATTCGTAGAATATATCGGGACCCAAAGAATAGATAGATATATGGATACAATTTCAAAACTTTCAGTTTAAAACTAAATTATAGCTATCAACCATAACAGTCAAAGCAAACAATCATCCAACAAACAATTTTGGCCTTTTGGAGTTTATGTCCCATTTTAATATATCGAATCTTTTCTTGGATCTACCAGAAATTATCGAAGAATTTAGAAAAGATGCTGAACAAAAGAGATTGATATAGAAAAGATTACTTCCTCGTTGTTACAGAGTATTAACCATTTATAGTGGTACTTCCATGTCCCCTATCTCGTCCACTTCTTGCACTCATACTCACTATCAATGAATAGCAAGAGAATTTACTGAGACATTCGAACAGATATCGTAGGGATATACTCATTCTAGAGTTTACTTCACTCTATCTCTAATGGGCTACTTAACGTGTTATACTCCTGAGCTAAAGTTCAACCTTAGCTCTGATACCAAATGTAACAATATGAATTTTTTGCGTTCGAAAATCGACATCCATACTTTACATCGTACTCGAATGCCGTAGATTCGACCGTTCAAATCCGAGTCGCCGGAGCTTATAACAACATTAAGTAAACAACACAGCGGAAAAGAAAAAGAATATAGATATACAACATCTGATACAATATCCAGATACAACAATGATACAATGAATATCTATATACATCAGAGATATGATACAAGAAATAGCAGCGGAAAAGATAAGATAACATCAGCAGCGGATAGAATGTCCCCAATAGAATGCTCCAAGATAAGTAACATCAGTCCATGAACTCCAAGAACTGAACCAGCTCCAGATAATCTACTAAACCTGAATATCTGAGAAACCCAACTCTAGACTGCCCGTGTGGAAAAAAAGTGGGCACCCAGAGTTTAGGAAGGGAACAATAAACTCCGGATCAGTCATGGGACTGGTATGAGCAAACAAAAACAGTTTATCTTTAAACAAACACAAAAGGCTTTTAAACATTGAAATCCGCAATGCTTTTCGAAAATGAAACTACCATAAGGCCTCCCGCCACACACACAATGCAATCGCAGAATTGGAGGAGATTTCTCCTTATGATAGTCAAACATGCTTACTACGCAAAATCAAAACTCTTTTGATATTATTACTAGTGCATAGTGTAGAAAAACATTTCGAAAATATAATATAAATCTTAGCCAGCATACAACCATTGTTGTATGCCTACTATAGCTACTACGTTCAATAGCAGATTACCGCCACATTCCATAGCAGGTAATACAACTAAAACCGTACAGGGTTCGTATTGTTTATTTGGATTTCCAACAAATAGTCAAGCAAAGGAACTTCCTTACACCGAAATAGAAACGCCTCTGGACAGACGCCCTGGATCCTAACCGGATCTCTGCAAACAAAAGGCCGACGCTACCTCACGCTGTACAGCTGTAAGTAGGTAACTAACACACTGACGCTACCTCACGTTGTACAGCTGTAACTAGGTAACTAACACACGAGTCATGTCATCCCCCGGTCGTTACCGACCTTTATCCGAGGATCCTCAATCATAAAGCAACAGCCACAAAATATAATCAACATAGGTAAAATATCTGGGCTCCATACCATGATATCACCTTTTATCCAGAAGGAAATGACATACCCTAGGGGCGCTACCCCTACAAACCTTTGCCGCAACATTCCTGTTTCGACCATTACCGGGTTGTGAGGCTCGACGAAGTCTCGTCCACAAAGCCACGCTTTTTCATAAAGCCACGCTTTTTCACAAAGCAACGCTTTGACCAACAAATGATCAACAGCACTTCGTATGCCACATTACCAAATTGGGAATGTATCACTAGTAACCATCAACTACATAACCTCTGAGCTCGTACGTCTCAGAGAAGGGTGTTAAGCTAAGAGAATAAATTCTCCGCCACCAACAGAAATGTATTTGATAGAAACCAGCTTTACATCTCAAAGTGTAACGTCAGACACACATCTTCAAATGCTATCCATATCGTCGTATCACTATTCGGAATGGGATATATGACACAAAGGTCCTCTCCCGGCTAAACCGAATAACGAGCGCAATTAAAAATCATATGGATACTGGGGTCTCAGTTAAATCACAGCTTAAAGCCCAAAACTTTTCATTCGAATGGTTAAAACAAATTACCATTTCCAATCTTTTAAACAAAAAGATTCATTTCACAAAGTTAACTCTATTCATAAAGATCCATTTATGGATTTCAAAAAAATTTCCATTTTAATAGGTTTCCTCGTTAAATCTTTAAATCAAGATTTAACTTATAGCTTTCAAAACTCGTTCCAAAGATTCATTCATAGCCTTTTAAAACAATTCTATTTCAAGTTGAATTAACTCGTCCGGTCTTTGAATCAAAGACTCATTTCATAGTTTTCAAAACATTTCAATTTTATTTCAAACTTGAAACCGTTCAACACAAATTGGAAGTTCATTACTTATGTGAAAGCTATTATTATTTGAAAACAAGTAGTTTTCGTTTGGAAAAATCCAGTTATATTTACACGGGTTAAAACCCTTGAATTAAATTCAAATTCCCAAATCAATATCTTTAAAATGGTTTAACTCATATATAACTTGTACAGCATCTTTAATCCTTAGTTTCAAATCATAGAATTCAATTTCAAACTTGAATTCAAATTTAAATCAAATTATTTAAATTTCAAAACTCGATTAAGTTATTCAAAATAACTTTTATCTTTGAAACTCATTTCAAAAGCTTTTCACTTTAAACCCAAATTTCCAATTTCAAAATCAATTGAAATTAAAATTTCAATTTCAAAAACATCAAATTTAAATTATCTGTGACTTAACCGATTTCCACGTGAAATCCATATTTGTGTGTGTAAAGGTGTAGTCTAGGGGTTTCACACAATAGTGCAACATCATCAATCATCACAGATATATCAATATCGATAAGCGGTAT
Organism: Allium fistulosum; assembly: GCA_030737815.1. Taxonomy (NCBI): domain Eukaryota; kingdom Viridiplantae; phylum Streptophyta; class Magnoliopsida; order Asparagales; family Amaryllidaceae; genus Allium; species Allium fistulosum. The sequence goes on from CM060906.1 coordinate 365,800,388, forward strand.
AATCCACAATGCTTATCTTCATTTACAATTTCACAGATAAACTAAATTTATCAATCACAAAGGTTCATCATTACAATTCGATGTGGGTTTCGGATAACCAACTGGAATCCGACTCCCTGTCGCATCGAAATTCAAGTGCCGTTTTACGGGCCAAGGGTTTTACATTCACAAGAAACATATCACAGATATCACAGCTCAATACAAAGCAATTTATATCACAAAGCATCATATCACAAAGCATTCGATAATAATCAATCATTTACAATTAAGATGAATTAATTGTGTAATTATAACTAATTAATCACATTAATAAATTAACCCTTTAATCAATTGCGTTAAGTAATTATCCTCAATTATTAATTAATTAACCTTTAAAAATAAATTAATTAACCTTTAATCATTAATTAAATCTTAATCACCTTCATAGATTAATTATTTCTTAATTAATAATTCCTCCATTAATTATCATTCCTTAATCACCTTCATTAATTTATCAACCTTTAATTATTTACTTAATTAATCTTTAATATTAAGTAAAAATGACTTTTCGAAATAAAGGTTTTATTTATTTTAAACCTTTTCAAATCTTGGTAAATTTAAAACAATTTATTTAGAAATCCTTTCTTAACTTGTTTTAAAACTTAGATAACCTCGAATATTGAAAGAAAATTGATTTAAACCAAATTCAATTTTAAAAACTTGATTTTTCCTCTTTATGTTTGAAACTGTCTTTCTGAAACACATCTATAAACCCGAGCAACAACACGTTCTACCCGAGCTTACCCCTGCGCAAAACCACGATCTCATCTACTTCGAGCCAAATCTGGGTTTTCACGTACTTGAATTCGAGCTTCCGCCTTCTTCCCCAAATCCACATACCCAGATAACAGATGTGCACGCGTGTACGTGCACACGAGCTCGCCGCCCCTCCGGCCAACTTCGCGACCACCCACTAATCACCTTTGACCTCGTCAACGAACCCCACTGCCCAGTTCGACGTTTTCTTCACGAATTCAAAATCAAACAGTTCTGTTCATCCTGGAACCAACTTAGACACCCAAATCACCTCGAACCGCCACCTCTCGCCACCAGCGACCCTCGAAGCCTCGACCAGCCACTCGCCTACACTCCAGCAACGTTTTCCCCCTAGCGCGATCGTCACCGGATTTCCCTCGGCTTCGCAAAAGCCTCAATAACTTCTTCGTCAAAATAACTCGAAGAACCCTAGTTCACCTCATTCCGGTCACCACGGCCCAAAATAAAATACAATCGTATTTTTCCCGTGGTCGCCTAACCTCCACCTTCCTCTAGCGTGAGCCCCGACCATCCTTTCCATGCCGATCACCGAAATTTGGCGAAAATTCGAAATCTGTTCAACTCAAACATTCTCGATATTTACGACCCTAAAAATCGTGAAATTACTTTTGAAAATCATCATATAGTAAAACGAAACTGATCCAATGATCAGAATTTGAAATTAAGTTACTTGAATTTTTCTGTTTTAAATGTTTCCTCTGTAATTTCACAGTTTTGAATTATTTACTAAATATCTTTACTAAAGATTATTTAAAAAAAATACTCCATGTTGTTATAGACATTTTCTTTTCAGGAATTATAACCTGAATTAGTTTAGATGAGGAGATATGATTTTTTCTATCTAGTTATCATACTTGATTCTATAAATGTAACAGAGGCATGTGTCTGTAAAACAGACATGCACAGAATATTCATATGAGTTTGTATGCATGCAGGCATTATTTTACAACTTATCTTCATCAATTCATCATAACATCAAGATTTGCTCAGATTTTAAATAGTTTACTCACAGATAAAAGATATAAAGAAGGCTAGTTTAAAAGAAGGTTTGCTCACAGTGATTAAGAAGAAGAACAGAGCTTCTCCACTTGAAACAGACTTGAAAAGAATACAGTCAAATCTTGTTTTGTTTGATCTTCTTGTTAGAATTGAGTTTGTATTGTTGGATTTGTTGTTCAAGTTGAAGCTTTTGTTTAAATTGAAGATGATATTGCTTTCCTCAGTTTGTAAATTGATTTGTATTTTTTTCTTTTTCTTTTTCTCTTCTGAACGAACTAGAAAAGGAAGATGAACACATACATATAAAGGAACAACTGAAAAAAAAGGAAATGAGTTGTACAGGATATTATGGTTTGTTTGTACAATCATTTCAGAGATTTTTCTCATTTTTCTTTGTTTGATAAACAAGATTTCGGCTGATGATAATATTTTGGTGGCTAAGGACATGGCATTAATTGCATAGGTCCTTTATGTTTTGTTTATAGATATTTTAAATCTTCATACTTGAAAGAAGTTACTATCTTTCTATGCAAGCTTATGACTATCTTCATTTACTACTACAGGCTTTTATTTTTGCATTTGTTTTGTCTTTGCTTTTGCTCCATTACTTTGTACTGACTTTTGCAATTAGATTTTATCTTTCTTTTGTTCATACATGCCTTTACTTTATGTACATAGATGTAAAGTTGTTATTGTTATTTTTAAAACCATTTATTTTAGATTTTATTTCAAACCCAATATACACATATATATTCACATATATACAAATTTTCAATTTAAATGATTCATCCAAAATTTATTCGAAGATCGGGGAAACTCGCATCACTTAAATCTATTCATTTTTGAATTTTAATTCAAAAATTCTTTAAATTATCAATTTTAAATTTATATAAAATTCGGGGTCGTTACAGACTTCCCCCTTAAAAGAATTTCATCCTCGAAATTCGCAGGTACGAAAACAACACAGAGATAGACAGATTCGATCTCCTATAATTCCTCAAACACAAGATACAAGAACGAATCTATTTAACACTCACAAGATACTCGGGTTATCCAGATCTACGAAAAATACAGTAACATCGGTTAGTCCGAAGGGATAACTAACCATTCGTAGAATATATCGGGACCCAAAGAATAGATAGATATATGGATACAATTTCAAAACTTTCAGTTTAAAACTAAATTATAGCTATCAACCATAACAGTCAAAGCAAACAATCATCCAACAAACAATTTTGGCCTTTTGGAGTTTATGTCCCATTTTAATATATCGAATCTTTTCCTGGATCTACCAGAAATTATCGAAAATTTTAGAAAAGATGCTGAACAAAAGAGATTGATATAGAAAAGATTACTTCCTCGTTGTTACATAGTATTAACCATTTATAGTGGTACTTCCATGTCCCCTATCTCGTCCACTTCTTGCACTCATACTCACTATCAATGAATAGCAAGAGAATTTACTGAGACATTCGAACATATATCTTAGGGATATACTCACTCTAGAGTTTACTTCACTCTATCTCTAATGAGCTACTTAACGTATTATACTCCTGAGCTAAAGTTCAACCTTAGCTCTGATACCAAATGTAACAATACGAATTTTTTGCGTTCGAAAATCGACATCCATACTTTACATCGTACTCGAATGCCGTAGATTCGACCGTTCAAATCCGAGTCGCCGAAGCTTATAACAACATTAAGTAAACAACACAGCGGAAAAGAAAAAGAATATAGATATACAACATCTGATACAATATCCAGATACAACAATGATACAATGAATATCTATATACATCAGAGATATGATACAAGAAATAGCAGCGGAAAAGAAAAGATAACATCAGCAGCGGATAGAATGTCCCCAATAGAATGCTCCAAGATAAGTAACATCAGTCCATGAACTCCAAGAACTGAACCAGCTCCAGATAATCTACTAACCCTGAATATCTGAGAAACCCAACTCTAGACTGCCCGTGTGGAAAAAGACTTGTCTAAATTGCCCCAACACTTCAAATGCAAAAGACACTTCAAAGAACCTTCGGAAAAGATCAAGTTCATTCAACATGAATTCAAAGAGCTTTTCTGCATCGAAGTTCTAACTACCTGTCTTAATTGTGTTGTAATTGAAGAATTATTGTAAAATTTGTAATCAAATCAGTAATAGAAGAGATTAAGTGAACGTAGGCTTGACTTTGAGCCGAACCACTATAAAAATTGTTGCCTCTTTACTATTTTCTGCTATTTTCTGCTTGCTTTTAATTCCCGTACCAACGGGTGGTGCTTTCGCTATATCACAACTCACACTGGGGTGTTAGCGTACATTTTTAGCGTTAACAATTATAATTACCTTTAGTTCAATATTTAACTAGGCACGGCTACCCTTCTATTATTAAAATCTCAATTACCTTAACCATTTACATTATTTTATTTAATTTAACTAATTAAATGTCCTAAATAATGTTAATCAAAATTAGGGTCATTACAGACTTTCCTCCTTCAAGAATTTCGTCCTCGAAATTACGATAAGGTACACATCAAAATCAATCATAAAGGTAAAACATACCATGAAACAAGTCAGGATAAACGTCTCTAATTCTACTCTCAGTTTCCCAAGTACAGTCTCTCTCATCGTTGCTCCACTAGACTTTAACTAATCTGAATGTCTGTTCCTTAGCCTCTTCTCATCTCTCACGACTATTTGAACTGGCTTTCTAACTATAGTCAAATTCGGCTCCACTACTAAGTCATCTAATACAGTCGGTGCTATAGTAGTCTTTGGATCTTGGATACACTTCCTTAGATAAGAAACATGAAAAACATCGTGGACTCCTACCAAACTATTCGGTAACTCTACCCTATATGCGAGTTTCCCGATCCTTTCTACAATAGGAAATGGTCCAATGAATCTCGGTGCCAATTTTCCTAATTTTCGAATCTAATCACACCCTTCATTGGTGATACTTTGACAAAAACATAATCTCAAACTGAGAATTCTATGTCCTTCTGTCTCTTATCAGCATAACTCTTCTGCCTAGATTGTGCTTCTTTCATTCTAGCTCTAATGAATTCAATCTTTTTTGCAGCTTCTCTAACTAAATCCAGACCAAGAACTAACCTATCTCCGGTCTCTAACCAACAAACGGGAGATTTGCATGGCCTTCCATATAAAGCTTCAAACGGTGTCATCCCTATACTAGTCTAATAACTGTTGTTATACGAAACTCGACTAAGTGTAGATGGTCTTTCCACGATCCTCCAAACTCTAGCACACAAGCTCTTAACAAATCTTTGAAGATCTTGTCAACTCTTTCCGTTTGCCCATCTGTCTGCGGATGATAAGCGATACTCATCTTGAGTTTGGTACTTAAAGTATCCTGTAGACCCTTCCAAAACTCGCTAGTGAATAAGAAATCTCTATCACTTACTATACTACTAGGAATTCCATGCAGTCTAACTATATTCTTCATAAACAACTTAGCTAAAACAGGTGTCGTCCTGATTGACTTAACTAGAATGAAAAGGGCACTCTTGGTCAACCTATCCACTATGACCCATATATTTTCATTTCCTCTATTTTATCTTGGCAACCCGTCTATAAAATCCATTAAGATAGAATCCCATTTCATATAGGAATATCTAAAGGCTAAAGTAACCCACTCGGTTTTTGATGTTTGGCTTTTACCTGTTGATAGTTCAAACACTGTTTCACCCATAAGCCTACATCTCTCTTCATACCTTCCCAGAAGAAACTCCTTTTCATATCCTGATACATCTTAGTTCCTCCTGGATGGATGGTGAACTTTGAACGATGGCATTCTCCAAGAACTATCTTCCTAATGCTTCCCACATTTGGAACACATAGTCTTCCTTTCTTTCTTAACCACCCATTCTGGTCAAGGCTGAAATCTTTCAAGTCATCGCCACTATTCCATTTCTTAACTTCCTGATCCGCTCAGCTAATAATGGATCCTCCTTCTACTTAGAAGCAATCCTTTCGATCATTACCGGTCGAATTTCTAAATATGACAACATGGTAGTTTCCCTACTAGATCTAGCTTCAGATCTTCTCTATATCCTGCATGTAGTCAATTCTTCCAAATCTTTCCCTCATCTATCATCGTCAACACTGCATTCTAATGTTTTTTGCTAAGTGCATCTACAACCTTATTGCTTCTTAGTGTGTACTCAATACCAAAGTCATAAGCGGCCAAAAACTCTAACCACCTCTGTTGTCTCATATTCAACTCGTTCTAAGAGAATAAATACTTCACCAACTTATGATCTGTATACAATTCAAATCTCTCTCCCAAAAGGTAATGTCTCCCCACCTTCAACGCAAAAATTACCACAGCTAATTCCAAATCATGCGTTGGATATCTAACCTCATGCGGTCTAAGCTGTCGAGATGCATAGGCAATCACTTTACCTCTTTGCATTAACATTGCTCCTAATCATGTTCCGCATGCATCTGTATACGCTACTAAATCCTGATTCCCTTCTGGAACAACTAACACAGGTGCATTAGTCAATAAATGCTTCAATCTTTGGAATGCTACCTCACACTTATCGGTCCAAAAGAACTTCACATCCTTTCACGTTAGCTTGGTCATCGGTGCCACTATCCGTGAAAAATCCTTTATGAATCTCTGATAATACCCAACTAATCCAAGAAAACTCTTTATCTCAGTCACTGTCTCAGGTCTCTTCCAATTACTCACCACTTCGATCTTAGTCGGATCAGAGACAACCCTTTCTATGAGACTACATGACCAAGAAACTTCACTTCTTTCTTCCAAAAATGACACTTTGAAAACTTTGCTTTTAGCTTATGCTGGCTCAGCGTCTCCAACACTACTCTAAGATGAACTTAATGCTCTCTTTCATCCTTAGAGTATATCAAAATGTCATCTATGAAAACCAACAAGAATCTATCCAAGTTCTCTCGAAAAATTCAGTTCATTAAATCCACAAAGAATGCTGGCGCATTAGTTAGTCCGAACGGCATTACTAATCATTCGTATGATCCATATCTGGTTCTAAACATCATCAAAGGAATACTGTCATTTGCCACTTTAAGCTGATGGAACCCTGTTGCTAAATCCAACTGGGAAAATACTTTGGCTCCACTCAACTGGTTAAACAAATCATCAATTCTAGGCAACGAATATCGATTCTTTATTGTCTTCTCATTCAACTTACGATAATCGATACATAACCTTAACGATCCAACCGGCTTCATGGCAAACACTGCAATAGTTGCTCCCCAAGGCGAACTGCTTGGTTTGATAAAATTCTTGCCTTCCAAATCCACCAATTTCACCTTTAATTCCCTCGTCTCGGTGGGTGTCATTCTGCTTGGTGGTCACCCACTGGTTCTGCTCCTGGTACTAAATCTATCTAAAACTCAATAGCTCGTTTCGACGGTAATCCTACTACATGTTCAAAGACATCCGCGAATTCTCTAACAACGAAAACTTGATTCAACTCGTCTCTTACCTCCAAAACACCCAATAAAGTGTTAACCTCAAAACTAGGGTTTAGTATGGAGTATATAATTCGATCACTACAGTCAGGGTGTCTAAGCGATATTTTTCTATCATGGCAAAATATCTTAGCATCGTATTTACTTAACCAATCCATACCCAAAATAATTCCGAACCTACGAAATCAAACACATGCAAACTGTAAAAAAATATGACCTAACGATTCAAACTTTAAGTGGTCACATCACATCCCTAGAGTCACATAACCTCATATCGGATTTGCAACCCTTAAGAAAGTAACTAGGTATGTGGGTTCTAGGTTTAGCTTATCTACCAAACAATGAGATATAAAAGAATGTGATGCACCAGTATCAAATAAAACTCTAGCTGACATATCATGTATCATAAGCGTACCTCCCAACACAACTTTTCCTTTTTCCTCTACTGTTGGTCTCGAGGTAGCTGGTTCTAATGCAAACATCTTGCCTTTCCCATTCTTGGATGGCTCCTTGCACTGGTTTTTATAGTGCCCAATCCGATCTCAATTGAAACACCTTACTCATTTCTTCTCATCATCTTTTTTTCCTTTTCATGTCCGGCATTCATGGGCATATTGTCCTTTCTTATCACACCTATAACAGACAACCTTTGCCTTCTCTTTCTTAGCAGCTCCACCCTTCTGACCCCATTTCTTATGAAAAAACTTTCTTTTCTGACTTTGTCCTCCTTGAGCTTCCTTTGCCTTATTTCCTTCAAGAAAAGCAAGCATATCTTCATACCTCAAGGCCATCTCCACAACCACATCACATGGATCTCTAATGTGCGACAACATGGCCTTAGCAAGCTTAGGCTTCAACCCCTGAATGAACTTTCCATTCCTCTTAATCACAGTATCAACCGTCGCGTAGCCATACCTTGCTAGCTCCTCAAATCTAGTTGCATACTCAAGTACTGTCATATCTCCCTACTTCAACTAAGAAAACTTCCTGAGCAGAGTAGACTTCGCAATTTCCAACATAAACCTTTCTTCAAACCTCCTCCTAAACTCATCCTAAGTCATGGTCTCCTCATTGACTCTAATGGTAACACTGTTCCACTAGTACAGTGCTGCTCCTTGTAGCTATCTAGAAACAAGTCTCCTCTTCTTCTCATTATTGAGCCCCAAATTAGCAAAAATCCTCTCATAATGAAGTAACCAATTACTTCAATTGCGTCTTCAGTACTAATAAACAGCTTTCCTCCCAACCGAGCATAATCTCTACTCAAAACAGAGTAGTTATTCACCACCGGAGCTTCTTGATTTCCTCCTCCAGCATTTCCTCCGACTACTCCAGCAGCAACTCCCGCTTGCATCATGTTTACAAAGAACTGATACATCGCTCCCATATAAACTTGCGGGACTCCAGCACCCACATTTGTTGCTTGTGCCTGGGTTCCTTCTGGTATTTGGTCTGGCATTTCCATTAGTTGTGGTGCTTCCCCCACCAAGGTTAACTCTTCTACTTCTAGCATCCATTTCTACATTCAAGTCTTTGTAAGATACAAAAGAACAGCCTAAGAGAGATGAGAGAATAGAGATAAAGCATATACTTATATATAGAAAATACAAGTACGTTACTATAGCGTTATCCCATAACCCGATCTTTTCTCTAATTCCTTAGGATTGTGTTTTCAAAGTCATTTTAAGTTTAAATTTTTTCATAAACCTATGCTCTGATACCAAGTTGTAACATCTCCTATCTTGAGGCCCGAAGCTAAGCTCTACAAATGCTACAGTCATATATAGTATTAACTTCCGGTGACAAAATACGGTAATGCTAATGGTATCTATAATATCAGAAGCACATAAATATGAAACAAAATCAAAGATTCCAAAAACAGCATACTTTATTGATTACATTTCAAAACATGTTTCATATTCCATCACACAATCCCAAAACATATCCCAAGTTTTGTTCAAATATAATTATTACAAAATACGCTAAGAGCGACATATGAAGATGCCTCCTTGAATGATCAGAGTACTAACTAGACAAAAACTGTCTTAATATACATCAGAGCAGAAATAAAAATAAAAATAACAACTCCTAAATAGCTATCCATACCTCCTGCACGTCTTTGGAAGCTTTATTCATCTACCTACTAAAACCTATAAATCCTCAACTCTCAACCTACTCAAATCATATTTTGAGCACCCGAGAGTATACGGGGAAAACATAAACTTCGAGTCAGACATAAAGCCTGGTGTGACTAATACTATACATCTTGTTTTGCTGATATTAAGTGAGACCACGCCGCTTGGCGGAATGAGTTTCCCCTCACTAATATCTCTTTTAAAAACATATTTTTTGCAAACCAAATCCTGCAACCAAACTGGTTAAAGTAATAATAACAATATCATGTATGTATACAAATCAGGTAATAAATGGACTATCTGTCCGAACAATATAGTTTTGTTTGGCTAACTACTAACCTTTGGATGACTCGGTCCTACCAGATAAAATAATCAAATAATCTAACTTCTGTTAGATACTCTTCTGGACGGTCTGTCCCTAACTTACTTCTCCCAGGGTCAACTGATCCTTATGGTTTTGCGGGCTTACCAAAAACCTATCTTTACTCTGTATATTCCCTTATGTGTGTAACATCATTTTAGTCTTACCTGTGACAAAGCCTTACACACTAGAAATTTGGACTAAATTAGCTAGGGGCTATAGCTAATGTATAAGGCGCGACCCTATACCAGTTTCATCTGGTATTCTAATATCTGAGTCATTTATTTAGGGTCAACTACCCCATCTTGAAAACATTTCTTTCAAACTTAGTTAACCCTATAAATCATACTTAAAAATGGAAAATATATTCTGTGCTTTACTCAAATCACTATGCCATGTTATCTATACTTTACAAAAAAAACATTGTTGATGAAAACATTCGAAACCTTTGTTTAAAACCTTTAAACAATCTCTTTCGAAACCTTTGAAAGTACCCCTTTCGGAACCATTGAAAGCACCCCTTTCGATACAAGTAAACTACTTTACTTTATAACCTTAGTCGAAAGGCCAAAACATACCTTTCGAAACCATTTACAATAGACCTTTCAAAAACATTGAAAGTATCCTTTCGAAAGCTTTATAAAATCTTAGACATCCTCTTTTCAAAACACTTTAAACATGCCTTTCGAAAACATTGGAAACCCTCCATTTAAATAGTAAGGTAAACCTTTCGAAAACGTTGCGGAACCACCCCTTCGAAACCTTTATCATATACCTTTCGAAAGAATTAAGTCCTTTACATAAATCTAACCTTTCAAAAGCATTAGGTTCTAGTAAAAACATGTGGAACAACCTTTCAAAACCATTTAAAACCATTCCTTTCGAAACCTTTGGGTTTAACATTCAAAATCTCAAAAGCGTCTTAAAAGAACTAAGTCGAAAGCAACTCTTTCGAAACCAATTTCCTAAGTAAAAGAAGTGAATGGTGTCGAAACCAATCCCTTCGAAAGCATTGGGGAAGCAGCTCAGGATTTAAAGCAAAAGAACCCTTTCAAAGGCATTGCTTTGAAAGGTAGAATGCGGTAGCAAAGGTTTCGACCCCTTTGAAAGCATTTTCTTAAAACAAAGGTGGCAACCTCTTTCGAAACCTTTCTATAAAACAATTTACCAAGTCGAAAGCTATCTCTTTCAAAAGCATTCTTTTCAAAAGCAAAGCAAGCGGAATTTCCTTTTGAAAGAAAAGCAAGGTCTCGACCCCTTCAAATGCCCTGTTTTGACTCTATACCTTTTGCCTATCTCCAATCCACTACGTACCAAACTTTGGTACCATGTGTATTGGTTTCGAACTGGTTGGAGGCGGAAGTATGTAGTCGAAAGGTGCTGTCGAAAGTGGCAGCGAAACCTTTTAAAAACAGAATTTTAACTTTAAAAAACAATTTCTTTTCGACTAACTTGGTTATTTGTCATCTTATAATTGGCTGCTAGTTTCATTTCCAAAATATTTTCTAAAAGTGCTGCTGAATTCCAGAAATAAATAATTTAAAATATTTACAAACTGCCCCTTCTCCTATTATAAACATATAAAACATTTTAGTCCCATATATTAAATAATTTTATATACTTATTAAAACACTTAGGAAAATTCTCCAAAAATCACTTTTAATATGTTTTCTAACATATATAAATTTCTGACCCAAAGCTAACATATAATAGCTGTAATTAATTTTAAACCCAATTAACCATTTTCTTCATTAGAAAATTCATAATAATTCCATGTTAATTTAGGAAATTATGAAACTTGAAACCCAACCCTAAAATAATATTTCTGACCTTATATCAAAATCGCAAGGCATTTGGATGTCATTTAATAGGTTTTTCTAGTAAAACCTTAACATAAAATCTATATGAAATAGCATAAATCATCAACAAGTATATATATATCAATTTAACCAATCAAAACATGGAAAATCATTTGCAAAATAATTTCGGATCTCAACTATAACCGAAAATAAGAAAATATGAGATGTAACCTATTATTCACCTTTAGTTTGCTGTTAAGGAGTTGAGATTTGATCTTGAATGAATTTGTTTAAGCTTCCTTTTTAGATCTTGCTTGTCTTCTTCTTACTTCTTCTGATGGTGGTCGACCTCTTCTTATTTTTTAGTATTGATTGTGAACATGTAAAATGAAGGTGGCATGAAGGGTTTAGGGGATAAGAATATAACTTATTCCTACTTTGACTTTATCTATTAGCCTTTCCTATGTCATTTTAATTCCTTTTAGTTCATTATTTAACTAAGCACGACTACCCTTCTATTATTTAAATCTCAATTCCCTTAACCATTTACATTATTTTATCTAATTTAACTAATTCATTGTCCTAAATATTGTTAATTAAAATTAGAGTAAATACTTTTTTATGCATATATATATATATATATGCTATTATTGTTTCAAATAGTTTGATTGTAGGGTTCTGATTTGCAAAAGATATTTTTTAAAAGGGATATTAGTGAGGGGAAACCCATTCCGCTAAGCAGCATAGTCTCACTTAATATCAGAAAACCGAGATGTAATAATATTATTGACACCAGGCTTTATGTCTGACTTGTAGTTTATGTTTTTCCCTTTAAACTCTTGGGTGCTCAAAATTAATTTGGGTAGACTGAGAGTTGAGGTTTTTCAGGTTAAGTAGGTGGACGAATAAGCTTCCGAGGACGGGCAGAAGGCAAAGATTACTATATAGGAGCTATTTAGTTTTATATCTGCCGGGTTGTATATAAGACAGAGATGTCTATCTAATACTCTAATCATCCAAAGGGGCATCTTCATATGTCGCTCTTGACGTAATTTGTAATAATTATATTTGATTGAAACCCGGGATCATTTGGGATTATGTAACTGAATATGAAATATAGTTTGAAAGGTAACGAGAAAAGTTGTTTTTGAAATTTGCGATTTTATTTCATATTCATGTGCCTCTGATATTATGGATACCATTAACATTACCCTATTTTGTCACCAGAAGTTAATACTATAGATGACTGCATCATCTGTAGCGCTTAGCTTCAGGCCTCAAAATAGGGGATGTTACAACTTGTTCTCAGAGCATAGGTTTATGAAAAACTTAAAAGAAATTTCAAACTTAAAATGATTTTGAAAAACATAATCCTAAGGAATTAGAGAAAAGATTGGGGTATGGGATAACGCTATAGATACGTACTGGTATTTGTTATATATAAGTATACGCTTTATCTCCATTTCACTATCTCTCTTAGGCCATTCTTCTATATATTATAAAGACTCGAATGCAGATTTTACGGACATAAGATATGGATACTAGAAGTGGAAGAGTTAACATTGGCGGGGGAAGCACCAGAACTAATGGAAATGCTCAACCCAATAGGAGAAACCCGGGTGGACCAGCAAATGCTAACCCACATGCAAATGCTAATGTGGGTGCTGGAATGCCGCAGGCTGATATGAGAGCTGTATCAGTTTTTCATGAACATGATGCAGGCTGGAGTTGCTGCAGGTTTAGTTGGAGGAAATGCTGAAGGAGGAAATCAAAGAGCTCACGTAGTCATTAACTATGATGTACTAAGCAGAGATTATGCTAGGCTTGGAGGAAAACCGTTTATTGGGACTGAGGACGCAATTGAAATGGAGAGTTGGTTACTTTATTGCGAAAGGATTTTTTCTAATTTAAGGCTTAATGATGAGCAGAAAATGATACTTGCTTCTAGATAGTTACAAGGAGCAGCACTACACTGGTGGAAAGTGTTACTGTGGGAGTCGACGAGGAGACCATGACTTGAGCTGAATTCAGAAGAAGGTTTGAGGAGAGGTTCATGTCGAAGGTTGCTAAGTCTACTTTGCTCATGAAGTTCATGGAGTTAGAGCAGAGAGACATGATTGTGCTTGAGTATACAGCTAGATTTGAAGAGTTATCAAGGTGTGGTTATGCTACGGTTGATACGGTTCTCAAAAGGAATGAGAAGTTCATCCGTAGACTAAAACCTAATTTAGCTAAAGTGATTCTGGCACACATCAAGGACCCGTGTGATGTTTTAGTTGAAATGGCTTTGAGGCATGTGGAGATGCTTTCTCTTCATGATGGCAGCAAAGCGGCGGAAGCTCATAGTGGGCGGAACCAGAAGAGGAAGTTTTTCCACAAGAAGGGTGCTCAAAAGAAAGAGGCTGCCAAGAAGGTAAAGGCCAATGTGGTTTGTTATAAGTGTGACAAGAAGGGACACTATGCTCATGAGGTCCGGATAGGCAAAGGGAAGAAGGCCGCAGACAAGAAGGGAGTGAAGTTCTTTAACTACGACCAAATCGGACATTATAAGAATCAGTGTCCAGAACTGGTCATGGCGGACAGGGGAAAAGTCTTTGCTATTGGGTCATCGTCTGCTAGGCCAACCACTGATGAGAAGGGAAAGACTGTGATGGAAGGTATGATTTTGATTCAAAGTATACCAATTAGGGTACTATTTAGTACTGGTGCATCGCATTCATTTGTATCTCAGTGTAGTTAATAGGTTATGTTTAGAACCCACATACCTTGTTACTTGCTTAAAGATTGCGAATCCGTTAGGAGGGAATGCAACTCTGGGAATAAGATGTGACCAGTTAGAACTTGATTTGTTAGGTCATAAGTTTGCATGCAGTTTATATGTTTTCAATTTCGTAGATTTCGGAATCATTTTAGGTATGGATTGGTTGGGTATATATGAGGCTAGGATATTTTGCCAAGATAGGGAAATATCGCTAAGACACCATAATAGTTATGACCAAATTATATTCTTAGTGGAGTATTCTGACCAAAGTGCTTATGCTTTGTTGAGTGATATGGAAGTAGAAGAAGAGTTAAGCCAGGTTTGAGTAGCAAGAGAATTCATAGATGCTTTTGAGCTGGTTATAGGATTACCACCGAAACGAGCTATTGAGTTTTAGTTAGATTTAGTGCCAAGAGCGGAACCGGTAAGTAGACCACCTCGTAGGATGACACCGACCGAGATGAAGGAATTGAAGGTGCAATGGATTTAGAAAGGAAAATTTTTATTAGACCAAGCAGTTCGCCTTGAGGAGCGGTCGCGGTGTTCGTGAAGAAATCGGATGGGTCGTTAAGGTTATTTATCGACTATCGTAAATTGAACGAGAAGACGATCAAGAATAAGTATCCTTTGCCGAGAATCGACGATCTATTTGATTAGTTATGTGGAGCCAGTGTATTTTCCCAATTGGATTTGGCGAAAGGGTTCCATCGGTTAAGGGTGGCAAAGGACGGTATTCCATTAACAACATTTCGGACTAGGTATGGTTTGTACGAATGGTTAGTAATTCCATTCGGGTTAACGAATGCACCAGCTTTCTTCGTGGATTTAATGAATCAAGTTTTTTTAGAGCACTTGGATAGGTTCGTGTTGGTATTTATAGATGACATTTTAGTATACTCTAAGGATGAAAGATAGTATGAAGATCATCTTAGAGTAGTGCTCGAGACGCTGAGGCAGCATCAGCTGAAAGCAAAGTTTTCCATGTATCATTTTTGGAGGAAAGATGTTAAGTTTCTTGGTCATGTGGTTTCAGTGAAGGGATTGTCAATCGATCCAAATAAGATCGAAGTTGTTAATAACTAAAAGAGACCAGAGACGATGATTGAGATTAGAAGTTTTCTTGGACTTGTTGGCTATTACCGGAGATTTATTAAGGATTTCTTGCGAATAGCAGCGCCTTTGACTAAGTTAACTAGGAAGGACGCGAAGTTTATTTGGTCTGAAAAATGTGAGGAAGAATTCATTAAGTTAAAGCATTTACTGACCAACGTGCCTGTATTAGTGGTTCCATATGGAAACCAAGGATTGGTAGCGTATACTGATGCATGCGGAACCAGATTAGAGCCGTGTTGATGCATACGGGTAAAGTCATTGCTTATGCTTCACGACAGCTTAAACCGCATGAAGTGAGATATCCTACTCATGATTTGGAGTTGGCTACAGTGATCTTTCCATTGAAGATATGGAGACATTATCTCTTAAGGGAGAGATTTGAGTTATACACAGATCATAAGTCCCTAAGTATTTATTCTCTCAGAAGGAGTTGAATATAAGAAAGAAGAGATGGCTTAAATTTTAGCAGCTTATGATTTTGGTATAGAGTACACACTGGGAAAGGAAATAAGATAGCGGATGCTCTTAGTAGAAGACATCAAAATGTGGTGTTAGCTATGTTGGAAAAATGGAAAGGCTTAGAAGCTTTGACTACTTGTAGTGTGCAGTTAAGATCAGGTGTTAGTTCTAGTCAAAGCACATACATGTTGTCCTATTTGGAAGTTCAACCCGTACTGATCAAAAGGATTGCTTCTAAGCAGAAAAAGGATCCAATATTAGCCGAGAAGATTTGAAGGCTTGAGGTTGGATTGGAAATCGATGATCTAAAGGATTAGTCTTGACCTGTTGGGATGGTTGAGAAAGAAGAGATGATTGTGTGTTCCGAATGTCGAGGACTTAAGGAAAGAAGTTTTTAGGGAATGTCATCGATCTAAATTTATGATTCATCCTTGAGGAACCTAGATGTATCGAGATATGAAGAGGAGCTTCTACTGGGAAGGCATGAAGAAGGATGTGGCTTGTGGGTTAGGTAGTGTGCGAACTGTCAACCAGTGAAGGCGGCACATCAAAAGCCAAGTTGATTGCTTCAACCTTTAGAGGTACCAGTTTGGAAATTGGATTCGATATCCATGGATTTTATAGACGGGTTACCAAGGTCGAATAGAGCAAGTGAAAGTATATGAGTCATAGTGGACAGGTTAACCAAGAGTGCTTATTTTATTCCAGTTAAGTCAACCAGGACGGCACCTGTTTTAGCTAAGTTTTCATGAAGAACATAGTTATACTGCATGGGATTCCTAGTAGTATAGTCAGCGACAGATACTTTATTTACTGGTGAACTCTGGAAGAGTCTACAGGATGTTTTAGGCACCGAGCTCAAGATGAGTACTACGTATTACCCTCAGATGGATGGACAGACAGAAAGAGTCATTAAGGTACTTGAGGATTTGTTAAGAGCTTGTGTATTGGACTTTGGTGGATCTTGGGAAGATCACCTAAATTTAGTTTTCCTATAATAATAGTTATCGGACTAGTATAGGAATGTCGCCTTTTGAAGCTTTGTATGGAAGACCATGCAAATCACCAGCATGTTGGTTGGAAACTAGAGATAGGTTAGTCTTGGGTCCAGATCTGGTTAGAGAGGCGACAGAGAAGACTGAGTTGATCCGAGAAAGGATAAAGGAAGCTCAGTCTAGATAGAACAGTTACGCAGATAAGAGACTTAAAGATCGAGAGTTCTCAGTTGGAGATAGGGTTTTCATTAAAGTATCACCGATGCATGGTGTGGTATGGTTCGAAAAGTCAGGGAAGCTGGCACCAAGATATGTTGGTCCGTTTCGAATTATGGAGAGGGTCAGAAAGCTCGCATACAGTGTAGAGCTGCCGAGCAGTTTGGCAGGTGTCCATGATGTGTTTCATGTATCTCATCTTCGTAAGTATGTGCATAATCCAGAGTACTATTTCCCCAACAACGTTGGGAGAATTAATAGTAGAACCGAATTTGACTTTCGTTAGACAACTAGTTCTAGTTGTAGCGAGAGATGAGAAGAGGTTAAGAAACAAGACAGTTAAGTTGGTGAAAGTTCAGTGGAGCAACAATGAGAAGGACTATACTTGGGAGATAGAGGACATGATTAGAGATACTTATCCTGGTCTGCTGTAGGGGTATGTTCTATATTTGCTTTATATAGACTGTTTGCTAATCAGGTAGGCTAGTATGATAGTTAAGAGATGTTACAGATGATTGTTATGTTTAGTATTTTGTCCTTACTAAATTTCGAGGATGAAATTCTCTAAGGAGAGGAGTCTGTAACACCCCTAATTTTAATAGTATTATTCAGGAGATTTAATTAGATAAATTAAATAGAATAGTGTAAAGATTAAATTGGTTAAGAGATTGAGATTTGTGAAATTATAAGGTAGCCATGCCTTAAGTAATGTAAAAACTAATGTAAATTTAAAATGAATTAAGAAGGGGTAATAAGATAAGGGAAAAATAGGAATAGATTATGTTCTTATACCCTAAACCCTTATCCCATTTTCATTTACAACGATCAAAAATAAAACTAAACATAGAGCTTGGTCGGCCACCATTAGAAGGAATTAAAAGGAAGATAAGCAAGGAAGTAAATGGGAAGCTTAAGCAAATTAATCCAAGAGCAAATCTCAACCACCTTAACAACAAGCTAAGGTGAATAATAATTCTTACATCTCATTTTTATTGTTTTCGGTTTCTAGTTAAGGTCTGAATTGCTTTTGCAAATTATATGCCACGATTTGTTTGTTTAAATGAATATATATGCTTGTTGATGAATTATGATGCTTCGCATAGATTATATGATAAGTTTTGATTTAGAAAACCTATTAAACGACATCCATATGACTTGCGTTTTTGATATATGGTCAAAAGCATTATTTTTGAGATGGGTTTCAAGTTTCATAATTTTTTAAATTTTAATGGATTTATTATGAATTTTCTTGGAAGGAAAATGGTTAAAATTAGGTTTAAATTATTTTCGGCTGTTATATGTTAGCTTTGGGGTCTGAAATTTCAAATATGTTAGAAAATACATTAAAAGTGATTTGTGAGAAGTTTTGAAGAATTTTCCTAAGTATTTTATTATAGATATAAAATTATTTAAGGTATGGGACTTAAATGTTTTATATGTTTCGAAAAGGATAAAGGCCAATTTGCTAAATGCTTTAAGTAAATATTAGGCTTGGATACTTAAAATCAAACTTAATACATGAAAACTCCTCCCCAAAAAAAGGTTCTAAATTAGTACCCTAGAATTAAGTTACTGAATAATTGCAGACATTTAAGCAATCATATTCAAAAATTGCATAAATGTCTATAATTATTCAGTATATAATTGCGGACATTTCCGTAATTTTTTCAAAAAATTGTGGAAATGTCTGCAATTTTTTGGTGAATAGCTGCGGAAATTTTCGCAATTTTTCAGTGAATAATAACGGAAATGTCTGCGATTTTTGGATATAATTTGCATAAATGTCTACAATTATTCACTGAATAATCGCATAAATGTATGCAATTATTCAGTAACTTAATTCTAGGGACCTAATTTACATACTTTTTTTGACAAGGATGTTTGGTGTATTTTGAAACTTAATAGGGACTTTAGCCAAACTGTCCCATGTTTAAAATTGTTAATTACAGAATTCGACAACAAATTTAGAAAAAGATTTTGAAAAAGAATGGTCAACCTATTATATGTGGACAAATAAGACAAGTTAGTTGGAAAGAAATTACCTTAAAAGGCTAATTATCAGTTTTGCAAGAATTTACTGCTTTGCCACTTCCATCAGCTACCTTTCGACACAATACTTCCACCCCTAACCAAGTCGAAACATTGCTTTCGAAGGGATAGAAGTAACCCTTATAAACTTGGAACTATTTGGGTTACAATTGAGGCTTTCGAAGGAGTTAAATTAGCTTCCGACTTAGTCAAATATGCCTTTGTTTTAGAAAAAGGGCTTTTGAAAAGGTTGTTGCCTTTTTATTTTCTTAAATGAAGCTTTCGACAGGGTTCGAAACTCATGCTACCGTATTCAACCCTTCGAATCAATGCTTTCGGAGGGTTGCTTTTGCTTTTAAACTTTGATCCGCTTCTCCATGCTTTCGAAAAGGGTGGTTTTGAAACCATCTACTTTATTTTACTTAGGAATAATGCTTTCGAAACCAATACTTTTTCCCCGGTTCTTTTATGACCCTTAGATACATTGAAAGTTAAACCTAAAAGTTTTGAAAGGAATGGTTTTAAATGGTTTCGAAGTTATGTTCTACAAACTTTTATTTGAACCCAATACTTTTGAAAGGTATGTTCCAAGTATGAAATTTTAATGCTTTCGAAAGGTATATAATATAGATTTCGAAGGGGAGGTACCACAATGTTTACGAAAGGTTTACTTTGAGTAATTAAGTGGAAGGTTTCCAATGCTTTTGAAAGGCAAGTTTAAAGGGTTTTGAAAAGAGGATGTCTAAGGTTTTAATAAAGCTTTCGAAGGGTTATTCTCAATAATTTCAAAAGGTCAATTTTTAAAGGTTTCGAAAAGTATGTTTTGACCTTTCAGCCTAGTGTTTCAAGGTAAAGAAGTTAACTCATTTTGAAAGGGGTACTTTCAATAGTCCGAAATGGATTATTTAAAGTTTTAAACAAAGGTTTTGAATGGTTTCCCTTAGTTTCATAACCCAAGATCTTTTAAGTTAAAAGGGTTTTTAACTTACTTTGGAGGGATAGATAATCCCATTAGACTTCATCAACATTGTTTTGTGTGAAGTGTGTGTGTATCATGGCTTAAATGTTTTGAGAAAAGCAAAGCATATGATTTCCTTGTTTTATATAAAGTATGATTTCAGGGGTAAATCATTTGTAAAGGATGTTTACAAGGAAATAAAGTTTTGACATAGTAGTTAACCCTAAGACAGGAAATAAAATATGAAAAGGGTAGTTAACCCTAAGTTTATGACTCAGATATTAGAAGACCATACATGACTGGTGTAAAGTCGTGCCCTATACTTTAGCTATTAGCCTTAGCTAAAATAAGTCCAAAATTCCAGTGTATAGGACTTGTCACAGACAGGACTAAATTGAGGTTACATACCGAAAGGAATATACAGAGTAAAGATAGGTTATTGGTGAGCCTGCAAAACCATTAGGTCGGTTGCTCCTAGAAAAGAAAAAGAATTAAGGGCGGTCAGCCCAGTATTAGAAAGTTAAGGGCAGTCAGCCCAAGATTGTTTCCAACAGAAGTTAGATTTTTGTTTATGTCTGGTAGGCCCGAGTCAGCCAATGGTTAACAGTCTGCCAAGTAAAACTATAGTATGGACAGATAGTACATTGATTTTTTTATGCATATAAATATATATACCTGCTATTATTGTTTCAATCAGTTTGATCACAGGGTTCTTATTTGCAAAAGATATGTTTTTAAAAGGGATATTAGTGAGGGGAAACCTGTTCCGCTAAGCAGCGTGGTCTCACTTAATATAAGAAAACCGAGATGTAAGAATATTATCCACACCAGGCTTTATGTTTGACTCGAAGTATATGTTTTTTCTCTTAAACTCTCGGGTGCTCAAAATTAATTTAGGTAGACTGAGAGTTGAGGTTTTTCAAGTTTAGTAGGTGGACGAATAAGCTTCCGAGGATGTGCAGGAGGCAAAGATAGTTTTGTAGGACCAATATAGTTTTAAATCCGCTGTGTTGTATATAAGACTGAGATGTCTATTTAGTACTCCGATCATCCAAGAGGGCATCTTCATATGTTGTTCTTGGCGTAATTTGTAATAATTATATTTGATCGAAACCTAGGGATCGTTTGGGATTATATAACTGAATATGAAATATGGTTTTGAGAGGTAATGAGAAAAGTTGTTTTTGAAATCTGTGATTTTATTTCATGTTCATGTGCCTCTGATATTATGGATACCATTAACATTACCGTATTTTATCACCAGAAGTTAATACTATAGATGACTGCAGCATTTGTAGTGCTTAGCTTCAGGCCTCAAAATAGGGGAAGTTACAATGACCTTGCATTTGCGCTAACATTGAGCTCTCCTATAACATGTTGCATACATAATCACACTACATTTTTAGTTGAGTAGATGGTTGTATAGAAAAATTGGTTGTATAACATGGTTGTTAAGTGTGCGTTACACTATTTTCCTTTGGGGATCTCGAGGGTGAAATCCATTTTAACAAGGGGAGAGTGTAACTCCCCATAAAATTTAATAAGAAATTAAATAATTAAAATAAGACCAAAATGGAATTTTTGTTAATTTCAGAGTTTGGTCACGGAAGTTGCATCGTTGCGTCCATGGCGATTTTCTGATCAATTTTCATATATAAAATCTTGTAATCGGAGTTCAAACGGAAAAGTTATGGATGCTTGAAGTTTTAGAGTTTAAAATAATTCAAGCGAATTTAAAATTTGAATATTGGAAAATTTGAAATTTGAAATTTGAAATTGACATTAACTTAGGGTTAAACTTAACATTAAATATAACATTAATGTATAAATTAATTAGTAGTAATAAATATAAGAATACGGAAAGGAATCGTCTCGACTAAGAATAGCAGACCGATCGACCACCCAGGTGGCAGCGGTTGACTGGTGAAGACTTACGAGTAAGGAAAACCTTAGGGTAGAACAACCCAGATTTAATTATTTTTAGTCCAACGGCTCTCGTTCCTTTCCACCTCTATAAATAGAGCCTTAGACTCCTTACTTTTCTACACAAATTCTGGGAATAACAGCGAAGCTCTACTAGGTTCTTCTCCCTTATATTTTCAGAAACAGTTATAGTTTTTCCAGGTAAGGGATTTAAATCTCTAATTATTTAAATTTTTTAATTCTATTTCTTTCTTGTTTTTTATTCTAAATCTAATCTATATACAATCCACTTATTGTATATTGAAAAAGGGGAAGATCTAAAAGAGAATTAGGAGCAGTGTATATCAAATCCAGTCTAAAAACAAGAAATCTTCTGTGAGTATAATTTCAGTTTTTTTTCATTTAGTAATTGTATAGTATTTATTTGGATTTGACACACACACACACACACACACACACACATATATATATATATATATCTTGTGAAAATTCTATAAACGCAAACTCTAAATAGTAAAACCCCAGAATATCCCCAAGTAAAATGCCAATCTTTGAATATGTTGGAATTTCAATTATTTTATATTAATATATTAGAATCAAATATGTTGTTTAAAATTAGATAATTTTCAATCTATTTAACTTTATCCCTTTTTATCTTCGCTTGTAGTGTTAAAGGATTCTAAATAAATAAATAATTTGAAAATGGTGTGCAAGTTATGAATTTGGTTATTTGTAGTTTGCACCACCTATTTTTATAAATTAAACAAATGTGAATATGTTTCTCTCTTTAAGGTTGTATCTGTAAAAATTGAATGGAATATAAAAGATCTGAATTGTAAGATAAGTTTCTTTGAAATAGAATGAGTAATTCTAGTATATTAACATGAGACAGGTTTGGCGATATTTCATTGTTATACAAATCTAGTTTTGTTGGCTATAGATATTTATACATTCTATACATGCTCTCCTTTACCCCCTTGGCGATATTTCAGCATAACTCATTTACCCCCTTGAACGAACCCATTCTATACATGCTCTCCTTTAAAAACGTGAACCCGAATATAATTCATAACCAAAATCCGCAATCATAAAATTTAATAAAGAATAACCACAGCACAAGGTTATATACCTATTATTTAATATCTTATCAAAGAACGTTCTACAAAATAAAGATGTATGTAAGGCTCGGATTTTTATTGATAACTTCTGAATTTTGACATAAGCAAGGAGCAATGGATATCTTTAACCATAAATACCAAAAAAAGAAATGACATTTCGTTTAATCTTAACCATTGAATCATAAGCAGACAATAAGTCCGGACTCTAGACAACAGTTTTATCACATTGAACTCTATACCTCATTTTTCAAAATTGAATCATGAAAACTTATGCTGTTGATATTAATTAAATTTTAACATAAACCTGTTTTGGATATAAAGTTATCACCAATATATATTACTATAATTTCTAAAACCACCAGCAAAAGAACTTAAAAAGATAAGTTTTACTATCATATTAAAATACAAGAATGACACCAAATTGTTACTTTCCACAAAATGTTTGATAAAGTAGACCTAACACATAGAACAAAATTACAACTGCTTTTAAGTGCTACATGGAACCATCTTTGCTAAGCTGACATGATGATGATGAATTCGTTATAAGTCATGCAGAATATCATCTATTCAAAGTATAACATCTTTAAGTAGTTTGTAAGTGAGATAAAGCTACAAGGACACCAATATATATATATATATATATATATATATATATATATATATATAAATTTGAGTAAGATACATTTTATTCATATTTTAAAAACTTTCACTGAAAATTGTGGCCAAGAATATAATACTTTCTGTTAGGCTATATGTGGTATACTTTGGAATTTTGTTATGTTCCTTTAGAATTAGTATTCACCGGAATTACAAATTTTATGACCATTGTCTAATGTACCAAAAAGAAGAAAGATACTTTATTTGAGAACTGCATATGTACAAATTTTAATCACTTTAATCAATGAGGACTTGCTAGAATGACAACCATAAGAACTGTGATTACCAAATACATCAGCAAACCGAGCATATAATAAGAGTAGCTTCCCAAACTTAAAATTTCATAATTTGCTCCTATATTTACAACTCTATTTAGCTGTCACCCATATATCATCAGATTCATTCATATGGATAATAATGTACATACGGCACACATGACTGCATTTAGCAACATGTTCAATGTCTGCTAAAACAATCTACAAAAGAAGCGAAAAGAAAAGGAAAAAAGGCAAGAGCAGTGAAATACAACACAAAACTGTTCGACCAAAGTTAATAAACGGCAAAAACCCTAAAATCATAAAACAGACTAATAACCAATTGGAAAAATAAAAAAATAAAATCGAGCGCTCACCTCCTCACGACGCTTCTTGAATACAGTGGAATGCGGCAGTTGAATACAGTGGAACGCGGTCGCCTCTGGCCGTGAGAGGAGAGATCGAACAGCAGAGACGTGGAAATTGATTAAAACAGCGGAGATGAAAGATCGGAAGTTGTCAAATTTAGGGTTGGAAATTTGGAATGAAATTGATTAAAACAGCGTCTGTGTGATGGAGGGAAATGAAGCGTGATGGAGGGAATGTATATTTGGGGGTGGGCTCTCTTTTGCAAAGCGTTACTTAGGTTTGGGTTAGGAAATTGATTAAGTCAGTAGAGAGTTGAATGAGAGTTAACCATATTAATAGCACTTTACCATATCGAGCTATCTATTGGCGTAATAAGTAGTGAATTTTGTTGTAGTGATTAACTGTTCTTGTTTGGAATTTGGAGATTTGTAAGAGTTTGATATTACAATTAATTTAATAAGTGAACTATTGCACATATGATTAGGAATAATTATTTGAATCTTAGACCTCATGCATATATGTATGTATGTATTAATAACGTATTGAATGTATTGGATATAATTAATAAGTTAGCAAATTGTACTAAATTCCCTATAAAGAAGGTAAATGATAATTATGGAAATTAATCCATGAATAAAGGCGTAATAAGATGCCTCTCCCTTATATGGCCTTAAGTATTAATCATGGAAAGATATTATGTATATGCTTAGTGTGTGTATATATATACGATAGTATATTAAAGGAAAGGAAGTATGACTAATTATAGGGATCGAGGTCAGTATAAAGTGCTTAGAAGCTTGCCCAGTTAAATCTGGCTAACAACAATGTAACTTTTAGGGACTGATGTCAGACATTGCCTATAATAAATAGCCTTGGTGGATGCGAGTTTAGTCCCAATTATATAGGGTAAGTCTGCCCAGTTAGGCAGGCTATTAGTGTCTACTAATGTCGGACTAATATATGATGTCACGGTTTGGGTTATGAGTCATAATCATGTTATTGATACAGTAGGTGGATTCTTTAGAGGGATCCACTTCGGGTTTAGAGATATTAAGTGACTATTGTAGGGTCCATCCCTTTTTATTATAAGAAGTATTAAATTACCTAATGGAATTTCTTGCGATGTCAGTTAGGGAGAACCACGGAGGGACCCACCTTAGGTAAGTATTAAATGACGGTAAAATTCCTATTTTATAGGTGTTAAAGCGTTAGAGTCTTCCTAATTCCAAATAAAAGGCAGTAAGTGGTTCGAGTGCTTTTTCTTGCATCGTAAACGATTGTTGCACTTAAATTTTGTAGTCGGACTGGAAGAGCCTTTAAGTTTACAGTTAAAGTTATTTGCATGGTAAAATTCTGAATATGTAAGACACTAAGACATATTACTTATCTATATGATATTTCCCAAATAGTATCATGGTAAAACTTGAGATTTCTTTTACCAGACTTTGTTGTTCTGACTCCGTCCTCATTACAACACACAGGCTAGAGGAGACAAGCTGATTTGGGAGACGAAGGTGGGGTGAAGACTATGGTAGTCATCTATATTTTATTACTTTTTAAACTATTTCCTTGTAGCCAATTTCAGATTATTATGTTGTTGTTATTTTAAGACATTGTACTATGGAGGTTTTGATGACACGTTGTGAGGTTTTGTGATGATACTGTTATGTTCTGAAATGGTTTCTTTATGCAATGGGTACATGTTTTGATATTATATTTTATACATTCCGATGTGAGATTCTAAAAGTATAGATCAATGGCTATGTGTACTATGTATTGTTTGAATTTTATCAACCAACATCAGTTCTTAGAATGGGTCTAAGTTTCGATGGGCCTTTTATGGGATGAAATTTAGGCCTAGTTCGGGGCGGGTTCTAACACCCACTAACTCCTTGGCCTAGGACATGAACACTACAAGTAAGTACATTTTTGGAAGCACTAGACTGCAGCGTTTTAATATAAATTGCTGTTTATTATATCTTAAAACATAATTAAATATTAACAAAACGCTGCCTTATGCAAAATATTTTCACGTGGATCTTTTTCCTTGTAGCCCGCCCTCACTCTAAATACGCATATTGATTTCCCCCTTGAACGCCCTAATTACTTTTCCAATTTCCCCCAATTATTTTTTCCCTCTCAAATGTCCTAATTAATTTCCCTAAAACTTGACATCAACACTACACCTCATCTTCCTCTCCAGCGAACACTACTCCCCTCCTCTCTTCTTTGATCTGAGTCATCAGTCTAGCTCCTCCTTTTCACTATTTAGGTCCTCCTTTTCGCAGCTTTCTCCTCCAGTACTGCATCTATTCTATCCATGTAATCAAATTAACGTTCCTAATGAAGAATCCAAGATCTAGATAAATCACAAATCCAAGTTATTTTTATATTTCAATTATTGTTTATGCCAATCAACTTGATTTTATTGTTCTAATTAAATTGATTGTTGTTTGTTTCATGTTTTCCCTTTAGTTTGAATTGCACTTTTATTGCCTTATAATGTTAATTTTCTTTTCTTCTGTGAATTTGAAATTATGAACTGCATTTTGATTTGATAATCTAAGTACTATAGCCAGCTATCAGCTCCCTCCACTCATCTCTTACCCTCACAGTGTGATTAATGAAGCCATCATAACCTGCCAAGCAAGGTAGCACCAATAGTACTGGTTAGAATCATTTTGTCAATAGAAAAGGCTACGCAAAAGGAGGAGGAGTTTAGAAGGGCAAGGGCACAATCATAACCTGCCAAGCAAGGTAGCACCAATAGTACTAGTCAGTATTAACTTTCTAATATAAGCACTACATTTTTACCACTTAAATTGGATACAGTTATGTCTCTAAAAGCAGCCTATGCAGGAGATGGTACATCAGATTTTATATTGGAAACACGATATGCAGACGCCTTAAGAGGAATAGTTCTTATCAAAGAGGCAACAGTTTTGGATCAAAATTGTGATATTGATCAAGCCCAGGATATGGGTCATCTGCATTTATTCGAGGTATCTTATTTTAAAGATAAACAAATCGTTTACAGATTATATTATGGTTAAAAATGTCGGTCTGGATTTTAGTTTTTTCCTAAATTACGATTGTGGTCTTCAAGTGTTGAAAAAAGATATAACATAGAAAGCAAAAGAAAATGTAGTACGTAGATATGACAATATAATAAAATATAGTACCCAGTTTCTAATTTCAACCTCCTGCTTTAGACTATTGACTTCCAATTAAGTCATTTATGGCTAGAATTGAACTCATTCAACTGGTTTAAAATTGGCATGTTGTGTATTTCTTGGTGGCATGCTCAAAATATATAATCGCTTTGTATATGCTACTTTAGTGCATGTTGTGGGAAATAGTTTGTTATTACTTGGAGAAATTTAGGTAAGATAAAATACATGTGTATACCTCCCAATTCTAACTTTGTGGAAATTTAAAAAAATTCCATTGGATTATTATGAATTTAGATACATAGGCTTGGCATCTGTGTTCGGTGTGTTCTGATACAGGCCTATACTTAGAACTTCATAGCATAATGCAACGTTAATGAATCTGCTCAATTTTGTTTAACTGATTAGCTGCATGAAATATTATATATGAAGATTAATGGTCTGAATTTAAAATTTGCATTTGTGTACTATTATTTTGATAAGGTTGTTGGAATTACTGGACTGATATTAACAAAACTGGATGGCTTTGCTAGAAGAGGTTGTGTTGCATTCTAATTCTAGTCATCTATTTATTATTTTTGAACCACATATTTTTTAATTACAAGTTAGCATAGTAGAAGAATTAGGTATCCCAGTAAAATTTATAGGAGTTAGTGAAGAGATTGATGATTTGCAACCATTTGATGTAGAGACTTTTGTTAATGCTATCATCATGTTGTTATATTCCCCTTATATTTCTCAAATCCATGTCTACTAGAGTTCACCTGTTTTAAGCTAATTTTGTGAAGAAAGGATACGAGTCTATGACTTATGAACCTGTTTTAAGCTAATTTTGTGAAAAAATGGAAGAGCTGAAGAAATGTATCCATGTTTCATTTTTTTTATCAACGGTCAACGGCTTGATTTTCCCGAGGGCTCTTGCAAATGTGAAATGAAGCCAGCTGTATCAGATCCAATAAAAGACCTTGGAGAGACCCAAATATAATGAAGGTATTAACAAACTTTTAGACAAAAATATCCGAGGTTGTGTACTCATGAAGTTTACTATGTTACTGGGTGAGCTATATGGTGTACTGATTCGCTAGGCTGATATGCGGATACACAGGGCTGAAATGGGGAGTGACATGAAGTTTATCATTGCTATTTCATTTTCTTATGTTCTAACTATATTATTTTTCCTAGTTGTTGTTTCATTAGCAAAAGTTGCAAGCGATGTCAAAGCTGGATACATCCATGTTTTATTTGTGAAACCTCTAGTATACTGGACTCGATTTTTCAACATTGCAACTGCCTTCTCCCGCCCTTAAATAGATGCAATTGGGTATATAGCTAAAAATTATCTTTACCAATACTGTTTTTCACCTTCACAAAGCTTTAAATAATTTAACAGAGTACAATCTTGTAATGTGGGTCAAGAATAAGAGACACACAGCTAAAAAACAGTACAATAGAGTTGCATCTGTTGTGCAAAAATTGCACAAATGCGGAAAAACAATAAACATGATATAGATTTTCCAATTTGAACATCACTTAATCTAGCAGCAATTATTCTATTACTCCAAATAAATAGCAAATAACTATAAAGAAGAAAAGAGAGACGCAATATTTATACTGGTTCCACTATCATCAAGATAGTGTACGTCCAGTCCAAAGGAGAGAGATTGATTGCACCAGAGAGAATTACAAGAGATTACAAGATAAGAGTTTACATACCAAAGCCCTAAATTAGGGTTAACAAGAAGAGACACTCCATTTGGGGATCACTAGCTGAATACCAGGATAGATTTACATTAAATCTACCCTCAATTTATAACCAATGTAAATTCATTTGAGTCATCAATCAAATTACTAAGATATGGAAAGAAGATAATGGAGGCAAATTACAATGGTAACAAATCACGCAAACATAGCAAGCAATTCACTCATTCCAAAGATGGAAGAAAATAATCCCAAAGCAATGCGATTATGAAGAAAGAAATAATATGCATATCATTTTGCATATATATTATTCCATAACGTGCGCATGCATATATTTCCTTGCCATCTCATTCAAATGCAATCCAATAATTTATGCATTTCCATAATGAACACATGTGATTACTTTTCTTTTTGCATATTTGTTTCCTTCTATTTGTGATTTTGTATCACCAAAATTTAACACTCCACCTTGATGCAAAATCACATATCTCCAACACTCCACCTCGAGTCAAATTCTCTTTTCAATATAAAACTCTTAAAAATGAACTCCACCTTCAATCAAAATCTCTTAACGAGATACAGACCAAAAATGAATATTTACCCAATGGGTTTCGGCAAGGCCACCCCCCATCACACCTTGCTAACGAGCTAAGACTATGTCCTCGTCCGCCAACAAATGTTGCAAATATCCAAAATCAAAAGAAGGTAGATACCAAAATAATCTCAAAGCCACCAAGACCAAAAAATCCTCTCAATCACCAATCCAAATACAGAGCCAAAAAACAAAGGCCAATGGACATAACAAGGCTAATCCAAATCTCTGTAGTCAAGACAAATCTCTCTCCTCCCACATACCTTATCCGCAAATAACAAATTTCCCATGGAAATCAACATAAGACTCTCACATCAACTTTGAGCCATGAAGCAGATACAGGTTCCCAAATCTAGCTGTCCCTTCAACACACTAAACTCCTTATCACCAAATTTCCAAGACTGGAACGCTCTTCTCTCTCAACATAATCTCCTCCATCTTTATCTTCAATATTGCACAAAATCTCTTTTTCCATCCAAATGAGTAATAGCATAATTACCACTGGATCTACCGCTCGTTCTAGAAGCCATTGATGCACAAATTTAAACGAATCGCCTTGCTCTGATACCAATCTGTTGTGCAAAAATTACACAAATGCGGAAAAACAATGAACATGATCTAGATTTGCCAATTTGAACATCCCTTAATCTAGCAGCAATTATTCTATTACTCCAAATAAATATCAAATAACTATAAAGAAGAAAAGAGAGACACAATATTTATACTGGTTTCACTATCATCAAGATAGTGTACGTCCAGGCCAAAGGAGAGAGATCGTATTACACCTGAGAGAATTACAAGAGATTACTAGATAAAAGTTTACATACCAAAGCCCTAAATTAAGGTTAACAAGAAGAGACACTTCATTTGGGGATCACTGGCTGAATAGCAGGATAGATTTACAATTAAGTCTACCCTCAATTTATAACCAATGTAAATTCATGTGAGTCATCAATCAAATTACCAAGATATGGTAAGAAGATAATGGAGGCAAATTACAATGGAAACAAATCACGCAAACATAGCAAGCAATTCACTCATTCCAAAGATGGAAGAAAATAATCCCAAAGCAATGCGATTATGACGAAAGAAATAATATGCATATCATTTTGCATATATGTAATTCCATAACGTGCACATGCATATATTTCCTTGCCATCTCATTCAAATGCAATCCAATAATTTATGCATTTCCATAATGAACACATGTGATTACTTTCCTTTTTGCATATTTGTTTCCTTCTATTTGTGATTTTGTATCACCAAAATTTAACACTCCACCTTGATGCAAAATCACATATCTCCAACACTCCACCTCGAGTCAAATTCTCTTTTCAACATAAAACTCTTAAAAATGAACTCCACCTTCAACCAAAATCTCTTAACGAGATACATACCAAAAATGAATATTTACCCAATGGGTTCCGATAAGGCCACCCCACATCACACCTTGCTAACGAGCTCGGACTATGTCCTCGCCCGCCAACAAAATGTTACAAATATACAAAATCAAAAGAAGGTAGATACCAAAATAATCTCAAAGCCACCAAGGCCAAAAAATCCTCTCAATCACCAATCCAAATACGGAGCCAAAAAAAAGACAATGGAAATAACAAGGCTAATCCAAATCTCTGTATGCAAGACAAATCTTACTCCTCCCACATACCTTATCCGCAAACAACAAATTTCCCATGGAAATCAACATAAGACTCTCACATCAACTTTGAGCCATGAAGCAGATACAGGTTCCCAAATCTAGCTGTCCCTTCAACACACTAAACTCCTTATCACCAAATTTTCAAGATTGGAATGCTCTTCTCTCTCAACATAATCTCCTCCGTCTTTATCTTCAATATTGCACAAAATCTCTTTTTCCATCCAAATGAGTAATAGCATAATTACCACTGGATCTACCGCTCTTTCTAGAAGCCATTGATTCACAAATTTAAACAAATCGCTTTTCTCTGATAGCAATCTGTTGTGCAAAAATTGCACAAATGCGGAAAAACAATAAACAGGATCTAGATTTGTCAGTTTGAACATCACTTAATCTAGCAGCAATTATTCTATTACTCCAAATAAATAGCAAATAACTATAAAGAAGAAAAGAGAGACACAATATTTATACTGGTTCCACTATCATCAAGATAGTGTACGCCCAGTCCAAAGGAGAGAGATCGTATTACACCTGAGAGAATTACAAGAGATTACAAGATAATAGTTTACATACCAAAGCCCTAAATTAGGGTTAACAAGAAGAGAAACTTCATTTGGGGATCACTGGCTGAATAGCAGGTTAGATTTATAATTAAGTCTACCCTTAATTTATAACCAATGTAAATTCATGTGAGTCATCAATCAAATTACCAAGATATGGTAAGAAGATAATGGAGGCAAATTACAATGGTAACAAATCGCGCAAACATAGCAAGCAATTCACTCATTCCAAAGATGGAAGAAAATAATCCCAAAGCAATGCGATTATGAAGAAAGAAATAATATGCATATCATTTTGCATATATGTTATTCCATAACGTGTGCATGTATATATTTCCTTGCCATCTCATTCAAATGCAATCCAATAATTTATGCATTTCCATAATGAACACATGTGATTACTTTCCTTTTTGCATATTTGTTTCCTTCTATTTGTGATTTTGTATCACCAAAATTTAACACTCCACCTTGATGCAAAATCACATATCTCCAACACTCCACCTCGAGTCAAATTCTCTTTTCAACATAAAACTCTTAAAAATGAAGTCCACCTTCAACCAAAATCTCTTAACGAGATACATACCAAAAATGAATATTTACCCAATGGGTTCCGATAAGGCCACCCCCCATCACACCTTGCTAACGAGCTCAGACTATGTCCCCGCCCGCCAACAAAATGTTGCAAATATCCAAAATCAATAGAAGGTAGATACCACAATAATCTCAAAGCCACCAAGGCCAAAAAATCCTCTCAATCACCCATCCAAATACAGAGCCAAAAAACAAAAGCCAATGGACATAACAAGGCTAATCCAAATCTCTGTATGCAAGACAAATCTCTCTCCTCCCACATACCTTATCCGCAAACAACAAATTTCTCATGGAAATCAACATAAGACTCTCACATCATCTTTGAGCCATGAAGCAGATACAGGTTCCCAAATCTAGCTGTCCCTTCAACACACTAAACTCCTTATCACCAAATTTCCAAGACTGGAACGCTCTTCTCTCTCAACATAATCTCCTCCATCTTTATCTTCAATATTGCACAAAATCTCTTTTCCCATCCAAATGAGTAATAGCATAATTACCACTGGATCTACTGCTCTTTCTAGAAGCCATTGATGCATAAATTTAAACAAATCGCCTTGCTCTGATACCAATCTGTTGTGCTAAAATTGCACAAATGCGGAAAAACAATACACATGATCTAGATTTGTCAATTTGAACATCACTTAATCTAGCAGCAATTATTCTATTACTCCAAATAAATAGCAAATAACTATAAAGAAGAAAAGAGAGACAATATTTATATCGGTTCCACAATCATCAAGATAGTATACGTCCAGTCCAAAGGAGAGAGATCGTATTACACCTAAGAGAATTACAAGAGATTACAAGATAAGAGTTTACATAACAAAGCCCTAAATTACGGTTAACAAGAAGAGACACTTCATTTGGGGATCACCAGCTGAATAGCATGATAGATTTACAATTAAGTTTACCCTCAATTTATAACCAATGTAAATTCATGTGAGCCATCAATCAAATTACCAAGATATGGTAAGAAGATAGTGGAGGCAAATTACAATGGTAACAAATCACGCAAACATAGCAAGCAATTCACTCATTCCAAAGATGGAAGAAAATAATCCCAAAGCAATGCGATTATGAAGAAAGAAATAATATGCATATTATTTTGCATATATGTTATTCCATAACGTGCGCATGGATATATTTCCTTGCCATCTCATTCAAATGCAATCCAATAATTTATGCATTTTCATAATGAACACATGTGATTACTTTCCTTTTTGCATATTTGTTTCCTTCTATTTGTGATTTTGTGTCACCAAAATTTAACACTCCACCTTGATGCAAAATCACATATCTCCAACACTCCACCTCGAGTCAAATTCTCTTTTCAACATAAAACTCTTAAAAATGAACTCTACCTTCAACCAAAATCTCTTAACGAGATACATACCAAAAAATGAATATTTACCCAATGGGTTCCGACAAGGCCACCCCCCATCACACCTTCATAACGAGCTCAGACTATATCCTCACCCTCCAACAAAATGTTGCAAATATCCAAAATCAAAAGAAGGTAGATACCAAAATAATCTCAAAGCCACCAAGGCCAAAAAATCCTCTCAATCACCAATCCAAATACAGAGCCAAAAAACAAAAGCCAATAGACATAAAAAGGCCAATCCAAATCTCTATATGCAAGACAAATCTCTCTCCTCCCACATACCTTATCTGCAAACAACAAATTTCCCATGGAAATCAACATAAGACTCTCACAGCAACATTGAGCCATGAAGCAGATACATGTTCCCAAATCTAGTTGTCCCTTCAATACACTAAACTCCTTATCACCAAATTTCCAAGACTGGAACGCTCTTCTCTCTCAAAATAATCTCCTCCGTCTTTATATTCAATATTGCACAAAATCTCTTTTTCCGCCCAAATGAGTAATAGCATAATTACCACTGGATCTACCGCTCTTTCTAGAAGCAATTGATGCACAAATTAAACAAATCGCCTTGCTCTGATACTAATCTATTGTGCAGAAATTGCACAAATGCAGAAAACCAATAAACAAGATCTAGATTTTCCAATTTGAACATCTCTTAATCTAGCAGTAATTATTCTATTACTCCAAATTAATAGCAAATAACTATAAAGAAGAAAAGAGAGACACAATATTTATACTGGTTCCACTATCAACAAGATAGTGTACGTCCAGTCCAAAGGAGAGAGATTGTATTACACCTGAAATAATTACAAGAGATTACAAGATAAGAGTTTACATACCAAAGCCCTAAATTAGGGTTAACAAGAAGAGACACTCCATTTGGGGATCATTGGCTGAATACCAGGATAGATTTACAATTAAGTCTACCCTCAATTTATAACCAATGTAAATTCATGTGAGTCATCAATCAATTTATCAAGATATGGCAAGAAGATAATGAAGGCAAATCACAATGGTAACAAATCATACAAACATAGCAAGCAATTCACTCATTCCAAAGATGGAAGAAAATAATCCCAAAGCAATGCGATTATGAAGAAAGAAATAATATGCATATCATTTTGCATATATATTATTCCAAAACGTGCGCATGCATATATTTCCTTGCCATCTCATTCAAATGCAATATAATAATTTATGCATTTCCATAATGAACACATGTGATTACTTTTCTTTTTGCATATTTGTTTCCTTCTATTTGTGATTTTGTATCACCAAAATTTAACACTCCACCTTGATGCAAAATCACATATCTCCAACACTCCACCTCAAGTAAAATTCTCTTTTCAATATAAAACTCTTAAAAATGAACTCCACCTTCAATCAAAATCTCCTAACGAGAGACAGACCAAAAATGAATATTTACCCAATGGGTTCCGGCAAGGCCATCCCCCATCACACCTTACTAACGAGCTCAAACTATGTCCCCGCCCAACAACAAAATGTTGTA
Source organism: Allium fistulosum (assembly GCA_030737815.1). Taxonomy (NCBI): domain Eukaryota; kingdom Viridiplantae; phylum Streptophyta; class Magnoliopsida; order Asparagales; family Amaryllidaceae; genus Allium; species Allium fistulosum. The sequence continues at coordinate 365,836,005 of CM060906.1, forward strand.
AATATCCAAAATCAAAGGAAGATAGTTACCAAAATAATCTCAAAGCCACCAAGGCCAAAAAATCCTCTCAATCACCAATCCAAATACAGAGCCAAAAGATAAAAGCCAATGGACATAACAAGGCTAATCCAAATCTCTGTATGCAAGACAAATCTCTCTCCTCCCACATACCTTATCCGCAAATAACAAATTTTCCATGGAAATCAACATAAGACTCTCACATCAACATTGAGCCATGAAGCAGATAGAGGTTCCCAAATCTAGCTGTCCCTTCAACACACTAAACTCCTTATCACCAAATTTCCAAGACTAGAATGCTCTTCTCTCTCAACATAATCTCCTCTGTCTTTATCTTCAATACTGCACAAAATCTCTTTTTCCGTCAAATTGAGTAATAGAATAATTACCACTGGATCTACCGCTCTTTCTGGAAGCCATTGATGCACAAATTTAAACAAATCCCTTGCTCTGATACCAATCTGTTGGGCAGAAATTGCACAAATGCGGAAAAATAATAAACAGGATCTAGATTTTCTAATTTGAACATCACTTAATTCAGCAGCATTACTCCAAATAAATATCAAATAACTATAAAGAAGAAAAGAGAGACACAATATTTATACTGGTTCCACTATCATCAAGATAGTGTACGTCAAGTCCAAAGGAGAGAGACTGTATTACACCGGAGAGAATTACAAGAGATTACAAGATAAGAGTTTACATACCAAAGCCCTAAATTAGGGTTAACAAGAAGAGACACTCCATTTGGAGATCACTGGCTGAATAGCAGGATAGATTTACAATTAAGTCTACCCTCAATTTATAACCAATGTAAATTCATGTGAGTCATCTATCAAATTACCAAGATATGGTGAGAAGATAATGGAGGCAAATTATAATAGTAACAAATCTCGCAAACATAGCAAGCAATTCACTCATTCCAAAGATGGAAGAAAATAATTCCAAAGCAATGCGATTATGAAGAAAGAAATAATATGCATATCATTTTACATATATTTTATTCCATAATGTGTGCATGCATATATTTCCTTGCCATCTCATTCAAATGCAATCCAATAATTTATGCATTTCCATAATGAACACATGTGATTGCTTTTCATTTTGCATATTTGTTTTCTTCTATTTGTGATTTTGTATCACCAAAATTTAACACTCCACCTTGATGCAAAATCACAAATCTCCAACACTCCACCTCGAGTCAAATTCTCTTTTCAACATAAAACTCTTAAAAATGAACTCCACCTTCAACCAAAATCTCTTAACGAGATACAGACCAAAAATGAATATTTACCCATTGGGTTCCGACAAGGCCACCCCCCATCACACCTTACTAACGAGCTCAGACTATGTCTCCGCCCGCCAACAAAATGTTGCAAATATCCAAAATCAAAAGAAGGTAGATACCACAATAATCTCAAAGCCACCAAGGCCAAAAAATCCTCTCAATCACCAATCCAAATACAGAGCCAAAAAACAAAAGCCAATGGACATAACAAGGCTAATCCAAATCTTTGTATGCAAGACAAATCTCTCTCCTCCCACATACCTTATCATCAAATAACAAATTTCCCATGGAAATCAACATAAGACTCTCACATCAACATTGAGCCATGAAGCAGATACATGTTCCCAAATCTAGCTATCCCTTCAACACACTAAACTCCTTATCGCCAAATTTCCAAGACTGGAACGCTCTTCTCTCCCAACATAATCTCCTCCGTCTTTATCTTCAATATTGCACAAAATCTCTTTTTCCGTCCAAATGAGTAATAGCATAATTACCACTGGATCTACCGCTCTTTCTAGAAGCCATTGATGCACAAATTTAAACAAATCGCCTTGCTTTGATACCAATCTGTTGTGCAGAAATTGCACAAAAGCGGAAAAAAAATAAACAGGATCTAGATTTGCCAATTTGAACATCACTTAATCTAGCAGCAATTATTCTATTACTCCAAATAAATAGCAAATAACTATAAAGAATAAACCATAGACACAATATTTATACTGGTTCCACTATCATCAAGATAGTGTACGTCTAGTCCAAAGGAGAGAGATTGTATTACACATGAGAGAATTACAAGAGATTACAAGATAAGAGTTTGCATACCAAAGCCCTAAATTATGGTTAACAAGAAGAGACACTCCACTTGGGGATCACTGGCTGAATACCAGGATAGATTTACAATTAAGTCTACCCTCAATTTATAACCAATGTAAATTCATGTGAGTCATCAATCAAATTACCAAGATATGGTAAGAAGATAATGAAGACAAATTACAATGGTAACAAATCACGCAAACATAGCAAGCAATTCACTCATTCCAAAGATGGAAGAAAATAATCCCAAAGCAATGCGATTATGAAGAAAGAAATAATATGCATATCATTATGCATATATATTATTCCATAACATGCGCATGCATATATTTCCTTGCCTTCTCATTCAAATGCAATCCAATAATTTATGCATTTCCATAATGAACACATGTAATTACTTCTCTTTTTGCATATTTGTTTCCTTCTATTTGTGATTTTGTATCACCAAAATTTAACACTCCACCTTGATGCAAAATCACATATCTCCAACACTCCACCTCGAGTCAAATTCTCTTTTCAATATAAAACTCTTAAAAATGAACTCCACCTTCAACCAAAATCTCTTAACGAGATACAGACCAAAAATGAATATTTACCCATTGGGTTCCGACAAGGCCACCCCCCATCACACCATACTAACGAGCTCAGACTTAGTCCCCGCCCGCCAACAAAATGTTGCAAATATCCAAAATCAAAAGAAGGTAGATACCACAATAATCTCAAAGCCACCAAGGCCAAAAAATCCTCTCAATCACCAATCCAAATAAAGAGCCAAAAAACAAAAGCTAATGGATATAACAAGGCTAATCCAAATCTCTATATGCAAGACAAATCTCTCTCCTCCCACATACCTTATACGCAAACAACAAATTTCCCATGGAAATCAACATAAGGCTCTCACATCAACATTGAGCCATGAAGCAGATACAGGTTCCCAAATCTAGCTGTCCCTTTAACACACTAAACTCCTTATAACCAAATTTCCAGGACTTGAATGCTCTTCTCTCTCAACATAATCTCCTCCGTCTTTATCTTCAATATTGCACAAAATCTCTTTTTCCGTCCAAATGAGTAATAACATAATTACCACTTGATCTACCGCTCTTTCTAGAAGCCATTGATGCACAAATTTAAACAAATCGCCTTGCTCTGATACCAATCTGTTGTGCAAAAATTGCACAAATGCGGAAAAACAATGAATAGGATCAGGATTTGCCAATTTGAGCATCCCTTAATCTAGCAGCAATTATTCTATTACTCCAAATAAATATCAAATAACTATAAAGAAGAAAAGAGAGACACAATATTTATACTGGTTCCACTATCATCAAGATAGTGTACGTCTAGTCCAAAGGAAAGAGATTTTATTACACCTGAGAGATTACAAGAGATTACAAGATAAGAGTTTACATACCAAAGCCCAAAATTAGGGTTAACAAGTAGAGACACTCCATTTGGGGATCACTGGCTGAATAGCAGGATAGATTTACAATTAAGTCTACCCTTAATTTATAACCAATGTAAATTCATGTGAGTCATCAATCAAATTACTAAGATATGGTAAGAAGATAATGAAGGCAAATTACAATGGTAACAAATCACGCAAACATAGCAAGCAATTCACACATTCCAAAGATGGAAGAAAATAATCCCAAAGCAATGCGATTATAAAGAAAGAAATAATATGCATATCATTTTGCATATATATTATTCCATAACGTGCGCATGGATATATTTCCTTGCCATCTCATTCAAATGCAATCCAATAATTTATGCATTTTCATAATGAACACATGTGATTACTTTCCTTTTTGCATATTTGTTTCCTTCTATTTGTGATTTTGTGTCACCAAAATTTAACACTCCACCTTGATGCAAAATCACATATCTCCAACACTCCACCTCGAGTCAAATTCTCTTTTCAACATAAAACTCTTAAAAATGAACTCCACCTTCAATCAAAATCTCTTAACGAGATACATACCAAAAATGAATATTTACCCAATGGGTTCCGACAAGGCCACCCCCCATCACACCTTCATAACGAGCTCAGACTATATCCTCACCCGCCAACAAAATGTTGCAAATATCCAAAATCAAAATATGGTAGATACCAAAATAATCTCAAAGCCACCAAGGCCAAAAAATCCTCTCAATCACCAATCCAAATACAGAGCCAAAAAAACAAAAGCCAATGGACATAATAAGGATAATCCAAATCTCTGTATGCAAGACAAATCTCTCTCCTCGCACATACCTTATCCGCAAACAACAAATTTCCTATGGAAATAAACATAAGACTCTCACATCAACATTGAGCCATGAAGCAGATACAGGTTCCCAAATCTAACTGTCCCTTCAACACACTAAACTCCTTATCACCAAATTTCCAAGACTGGAACGTTCTTCTCTCTCAACATAATCTCCTTCGTCTTTATCTTCAATATTGCACAAAATCTCTTTTTTCGTCCAAATAAGTAAAAGAATAATTACCACTGGATCTACCGCTCTTTCTAGAAGCCATTGATGCACAAATTTAAACAAATTTCCTTGCTCTGATACCAATCTGTTGTGCAAAAATTGCACAAATGGGGAAAAACAATAAACAGGATCTAGATTTGCCAATTTGAACATCACTTAATCTAGCAGCAATTATTCTATTACTCCAAATACATAGCAAATAACTATAAAGAAGAAAAGAGAGACACAATATTTATACTGGTTCCACTATCATCAAGATAGTGTACGTCCAGTCCAAAGGAGAGAGATTGTATTACACTTGAGAGAAGAGATTACAAGATAAGAGTTTACATACCAAAGCCCTAAATTAAGGTTAACAAGAAGAGACATTCTATTTGGAGATCACTGGCTGAATAGCAGGATAGATTTACAATTAAGTCTACCTCAATTTATAACCAATGTAAATTTATGTGAGTCATCAATCAAATTACCAAGATATGGTAAGAAGATAATGGAGGCAAATTACAATGGTAACAAATCACGCAAACATAGCAAGCAATTCACTCATTCCAAAGATGGAAGAAAATAATCCCAAAGCAATGTGATTATGAAGAAAGAAATAATATGCATATAATTTTGCATATACATTATTCCATAACGTGCGCATGCATATATTTCCTTGCCATCTCATTCAAATGCAATCCAATAATTTATACATTTCAAAAATGAACACATGTGATTACTTTCCTTTTTGCATATTTGTTTCCTTCTATTTGTGATTTTGTATCACCAAAATTTAACAGCATCCGGTGACACAAAACTCAACTCATGGACTTTATTAGACTTCGGTAAAGCCATTAGTGCTTACAAAACTCTAAATTCCAAATTTTGTGATTTTTTGCACATAAATAGCATTAAGTTAGATAATGTAAAGCCACTTTTGCAGGTGATGTAGCTGTACATATATTTCTTCCTCGGCAGAGAGAGTACTACAACTTCAAGGAATTTTATGGCAATGCTACACAAATTGAACTTCCATTTGATCAAACTCCCTTAAGAAATTGAGATACAGACACTTCCAGTAGAAAATCTGAATAGTTAGTTATGCTATAAAGCTTATGTTTTCATAAATGCAGGGAAGACATCTCCTTTAAAAACAAAGATCGACATGGAAATACAAGGAACAATTTGAGAATTCAATTGTAAGAAGAAGATGAAGTGGAGTTGTGAATGACCTGTTGCATTGTTGGTTTGTTAAACACCATATTTTTGACGTTGTTCCTTCTTTTGGATGGTTTAAATATTGTTGTTGAAACTAGGGTGAGTGTAAAAATGTAGTTAAAGATATAGTTCTTTATGTAACTATTATTCGACTCTGTTAATTCATACCATGAGCACAAAATTTAAGTTGTCCATCATTTCTGCAGTACACAACGGTTGGCCTACTTCTTTTGTTAACCCTCCATTAAGTTAAAGTTTTGTTATGCTAAATTTTATCTCAAGTTTTTTGTTAATTTAAAAAATCCCATGTAATGCCAATGTGATTGGCAGAGTCTACTAACACAAAGTAACCATATTCATAAATAAATAAATAAATAAAATGCAAATGCTTAGCTTGATGATTTTTTTTATAAAAGAAACTAATTTTAAAGAACCTTACTTAGATTGAAAGCACGTTCGGTGGCAAGAGGAAACTGGTGCACTGTTGTAGTGGGCAGGAATTGAATGCATTGACGAGAGAAACATGCGAAGCTGTTGAAACATGCGAAGCATACATTATAGAGATACCTAAGAAAGCAGGAAATGAAATGAACATAACCAAAGATGTATCACGTGATGCATCAGTTAGGAGCTATAGAACCAAAAGTAGTACTTATGTTGGAAGTTGGGATGGGCAGAGACCCAATAGACTTCAACCGCGATAAGGAAGAGGTAGTTTAGCTTATCTTCCTATGATCCATTAATAATGCATGTTTATTTAAGTAGTTCAAAGTTCAAATAATTTATATATAACAAAGTAAATAATTTATAAAAATTAACTAAGTTCACTACCTTTTATAAAAATTAAACAAATTAAGTTTTATAAAATTTTACTAGGTTGAATAAGTTTTATAAAGTGAAGTAAATTTGTAAAAATTAATTAAGCTTTAGAAAAATTAACTAAGTTAAATGAGTTTTATAAAAATTAAATATATTAACTAAGTTTTATAAAAATTAAATAAATTTATAAAAATTAACCAAGTTGAATAAATTATATAAAAATTAACTAAATTTATAACAATTAACTAAGTTAAATAAGTTTTATAAAAATTAAATAAGTTAAAAAAATTTAACTAAGTTTATTAACTATGATAACTAAGTTTTATAAATAATTAATAATTAAGTAAGTTTACAAAAATTAATGAAGTTAAATAAGTATTATAAAATTTAAATAAATTTACTAAAATTTATAAAAAAAATTGGTTTATAAAATTAAACAAGTTTACTATAATAATAATAAATTATAAAATAAAAATTAAACGAGTCTGTAATAATAATAATTATAATAATAATAAATTAACTAACTTTATAAAAATTAACTAAACTAAACAAAATTTATAAAAATTAACTAAGTTTATAACAATTAAATAAGTTTATAAAAATTAACAATGTATTATTAATATAGAAAATATAACTAAATCTATAATAATAATAATAAGTTAACTAAATTTTATAAAAATTAACAAAGTTTTATGAAAATCAATCGAGCTGTGAAAGGATTATGGAGCTTGAATCTTTTGGAAGTTGAAAAGATTCCAATAGGAAGAAAACACCCATGTATTCGAAGTATGTTGTTTGCTATGCATGTGTAAATGCTTTTGATCGTTTATTAGTTACATAGTTCTGAAGATAACAAAACCAGATGTTAAAATTTTGCAATTTGAAAAATACACCTTTAACTAATTATTTTATTGAGAGATGTAACTATTTGAAAATTAGTTGCTTTGAACATTTTGCCAATAACGTCGACTCATTTGGTTGGTAGTTCAGAAATTGTATATATTTTCGTATGAACTATTAATATGAGAGAAGGATCATGGATCCATCTTTTTCAAACATGGATTAAGTTTAAATTTTGGCATAAAGCGAGAATAGTTGGGTAAACCAACCATAGGTTTAGAAAAAAATGACTCCAAAAAGTTGACCGATTCTTTAAGAATCTTGAAATTAATCTTCTTTAGTCTTAGATATTATGCTACGAGATGGTAGTTAGTCTATCACTACTGAACACAAGTTAATTATTCATGTAAAATTAGGAGATCAGTTTACTTTATTTCCAGTCCGCTATAATCATTTGACTATTAGGTTGCTCCAGAAAGTTTCAATTGACATTGATCTAATTGCTGGTATCATTTATTGATATTTCTATCTTATGGCAGTTGGCTATTATATTGAATGAACAAATTTAGGTGAATTGTGGTAGCACTGATACAAACTCTTCAATAAAATTCAACCCTAGAATTTTTATGTCATGAATTTAATTTTATGGTAGTTGGCTGCTTGCCCTTTTTTTAATTTACTTTTTACACTACCATGTCGATTATAAATTAAGGTATTTAACTCACATACATGCATCCAGACACTCATACATAGATTTTATTTGAACTCCTAAATTTGTGGGATCATTCCATTCCAAATAATCTTAGCAGAACAACTAGAACACTATAATTTTTGGTGTTCTCTCATGCACAGAAGGAATCAAACTTGCGTTTTGCAGTGGAGTGATGCAATTCCAACTGATACAGGGCCATCAACTCAGTGTTTTAGTTCTTTTAAGTGTCCATTTTAATGTATAGCTAGCAATGGTAGATTACTCAGTGCTTTCTAACTAACTTGAATAATTTCAATCAAAATGAAACTAGGATGGTTGGTTTGCATGTCTTAACCGCTATACATCTATTGCTCTTTGCTTAGAAGCCATATTTATTACATTCAGATTAATTTAAGCTACTTAAAAATTGATTAAAGTGGTAATATATGAAAATGCAAACATATTATACATTTTATCTACCATGAGTCCAGGGTTTTCCCAAGTCTACAAGGTTGTACTATTCAAAAAGTTTCGGAGGGTTATCTTGGAGCATGTTCTTAAAAAAATGATTGTACATTGATACTCCATAATAAGAGGGTTTGGGAAAGGTTGTCTTAAAAACTTGCATTCTCTTAGAGAGAATACATATTGCATAAGGCATATGAAGGCTGTACCTTTTGCTAGTAGAAACACGTTGAACTGTTTTACATCAACTCCACCTCTTTATCGATCGTGCATCTAAGGTTATGTAGAAAGCTAATTAAAAAAACACATTGGTTTGTCTTGCGATGGACTCCACCTCTTTGTCAACTACTTTCTGAAATCTAAAAAACTATTTCTTCTGTAAAAAATAAATAAATAAAAGAATTTGGTGGACAAATGTATTGTTTTGACAAAGCAGGCTAAGCTGCCAAACCTTTGAATGAGGGTTTCAAAGTTGTTGGTTAAACTATTTTGTTAAATACTCTTTTTTTTCTTTACCAAATATTTCAATCCATTAAAATAGGTCATGCACATCCTATTAATAAGTTTATAGTTTAGTACCCATGATGCATGAAGCTTACCAGTCCGTATTGTTTCATTAATGGAAACTGCCAAAAAAGTACATACAATGTGCTAAGAATGATTTGAATTTAGCAAATTCATGTGATGTTTATTATCGACGATGTTAATAATTTCTTACTAGCCAGGTTGGTTTTAACTGTATATTGGTCAATATATTCAGTTCATTATGTGCTTTTATTCTAACTATTTTGTTTTAGACGTATTAATTTTCCAAGGGATGAAAAGAATGGGTTGAACTTCACTGTAACTTATATTACCTCGTTACCGTGTACATGTTACTATGATACATAATTTGTACTTTTGTTGCCACATCACATAAAAATGTCTCATAAAACCTAGATCCAAGAAACTTAAGGTAATATTATACTTGCCTAACTAAATTCTTTGAACTAAAATATATGTTCCATGAAAACAATGGACAGTGACTGCATAACGTTACATGGCAATATTATACAAACACTATCCAATGTATGCCTGCATGGAATATCTATTTTTAATTCAAAGAATATAATCGGGCAATATTTGACCAGTTATATCACATTGGAAAGACTTGACAACATTTCTATTTGATCCAGAATTGTTTTCCATATCTCCGTTAGCCTTTCTCATTTTGTTCATCTACTTCTATCTTAAGTATTTCTTGAAATTTTTTATCATCAAAACAATTTCTGCCAGAATCAATATTGTCATTATTTTCATGGAAAGCAAGTGGCTTTTTTTTCTTGTACATAGTTTTCTTTTTTTGTCTACAACTGATCTTCATATGATATTGAATTTTTAAAGGTCACGAGTTCGATCCCCGTGGTCGACACTTGTTGGCAATAATGAGCCATGTTCAAAAAAACTATTTGAAAATTGGCTTTGGCATAAAACATCTAGCTTTTGAAATAAAGATGTTCGTAACTCATGGAAGTGTCTATTTAAACTTTTGTAAATAACATTTAGTTATAAGATTTTTTAGCAACATTAGTGGATAAACACCAAGCTGAATACTTGCTAGTATATTTTTATAAATATTTGGTATTGTACTTTGCTCAGAACTTTTTATTCTGATTCTGATTTCAAACTTTTTGAATAAGGCTAGAAGGGTGATTCTGATTTCAAACTTTTTATTCAAATAATTTTTTGAAAATGTTGTTTAATATTTCAGTCTTGAACTATATTTTTCATGCCATATCTTGGAATTTCGATCTCAAGTTTCTGGTTTAGGAGATCTTTGTTTTGTCCAGTTGAGCATTATGAACTGATGATTGATTAAAAAAATATGAAATGAACATACTCATTTGTTGATTATTTTACTAATTTGTGGTGTTTGTAGCTCTAGCACCAGTTCTTGCAGGATCTCTTCTTGGACGAATCAGATCAACCATTTCTAAAGGTATATAACATTTCTTTAAAGTGGTTTCTATACGTACTGTTGTACAACAACCATTTATAATGTGTTTTATACTTTTATTTAATTCCAATATATGTTTTTGGAAATGTTTATACTCTATATTCAATAAAAGTGTAATGTGTACCATGTCAAACCCAAATAGAAAAATCATATTGTTTATTTATTTTTTTAATTTTATTTTGCTAGGCAAGCCGGTTTTGGAGTGGCCTGATCGTATTGTTTATTACTTGGCACGCACTATATATTACATAAGAAATTGAATACAGCACCACCATTTATCTTTGTGATAAATTCTCAACTTAAATGCTATTTTTTCATTTTTTTTTATTCCTTTCCACAAATTCATCAATATTCTACTCTCAATTTTTGGTTTAGGAAATTGAGTTTGGAGGTTGCAAAAAACCGGATAGCAACATGTATATAATGAAGATAATGGACCATGGGGTGCTGAAGAATTAGAGAAATTCCTCTCTAAGGAAGACTATAGCAGAAGTACATAATGAGTTGTATGATAAGATCCTATTATTAAGTTCTCTTTTTATATCATGATTTCTTAAATTTGTTGATGTTTATCAAGATGATGTTTGTAGATACCAAAGCATGACAGCATATCACAACATGAGCAAAGAGTACCATGATACAACATTGAATGGTGCAGTGGATCAAATCTACATAGAAATGGCCAGCAAGAGATACAACATCTTCATTCTGTCATCATCTACTCACGGTCAGCTTTTGCATGAATCTACTCCATTTAGGAATTGCATCGGTATTTTTTTCCGTTCAACATTTTATGTGAACCTATGAAATATTAAAGTGCAAGGGAGAGGCAACACTTCCACTTTAAGTGAATCAATAGAGCATGTTAATAGAAGCCTTGTGTTACAGGCTGTAAAGCTAGTGGCTACGCTTTTTTATTTGCTTGATTGTTTATTTTGACAAGAAAATTTTGTAATTGAGAAGCTATGAAAAAAAATATTAAGCATGGTAAGGTCTCTAGACATTTTTTTTCACAAGATCTTTAATATCTACAACCTAGAAGATATTTACAGAATCGTATTTACTCTTTAAGCCAGATATGCAACACATAAATGAGCATTCAGCTCATCGATGTTTTTCTTGGTTCTGGACTTGTAGCAAACATAATATGTACAAAGCTATCATGTAACTAAATATGCAGCAACTTTTATTTATGGAACCCAAAATTCAGACTTATCATTTTCTAATCTAAACCAACATAATGCAATCGATTTAACATATGAATGTTTCTTATACAATCTTAATCATAAATTATAGGATAATTGGTAAATATTGAATTGTATTATAGGATGGTGTGACATGGCTAATAAACTCTACAGAAAAGTCTCTTTGGCTTCATTTTAGCAGACAATGGATACAATATATAGATTGCTAATAGCATAGGAACGCAATGGAGCCAGCGTCATGTGTCCCTTAATCTGCCATCAGCGCTATGTATTATTTTTATTGGAGGAATATATTCATGGCTGTCATTGCTAGCTAATATTTGTCACTGTCTAGTATCTTTTAAACTCGACATGTTCTTACCTTTATGTTTTGGTGAACATGTTCCGATCATTAAAGAAACATGTTAGAAGTTACTTTGGAACGTGCTTCTATCAAGATTCCAGGTTAAACTCATCAAAACAAGTTTAGATTTTGGAAAAAAAACATGAGTTTAAAAGTAGATTTGATATTTCAAATAAAAAAATGAATTATGAAAAGAAGTTTATTAGAAATACAACAATTAGCAAGTTTAGTAATTTATGAAAAAGATAGATGAAAAAATGGAAGTAATTTATAAAATATGTATTATTTATAAATTTATTTCAAAAGTAATGGATAACAAATTTTAAATATCGACTCAGATAAACGTAAGGAGATACTTGAATTTGTGTTATAAGTTATAAACATAAATATTGACCTAAATATCCTCGTGGTACAATTGAAATTCAGTTTGAGTCTACAAGTAAGGTAATGGTCTAAGTTATAACAAAATTAAGTCTGAGTCTACAAGTGTTTCAGGTTTGAATTTTAGAGACGAAAAAAATATCTGTTAATTCTTCCTGGTTTTAGCTGGGAATTATCTGTCCATATGTAAATAATTTATTTCTGTATCAATTTTTGTCCAGTAGTTGGTTTGTTATGCGTATTTGTCTTTGTGCTAAATGTACTTCGCTTAGGCTGTTGTGTTTTCAGTTTCCTAATTGTTGATTTCATGTACATTCTTTTTGTACCCTATACAAATTTGATTTCTAACTGATCTGTACATAACATGCAGGTGCTTGGTATAAGTTTAGATACTGCATATGACATATTGGGCAAAATATGAAACTAGGTAATGTTCGCTTCATTGTGTAATGAATTTTTGGCTAGATGTTTGATGAAATTCCTTTTAAGTTCCAAAAAAATATTAATTGCCAATCATGTAATGTAGTGTATTAGTTTTTCAGTTATGAATATGTTACTTTTGAATTCTAATGAGATTCAGCGCTTTGCATTCATAATACAATCTATAAAGTATGCAAAACATGTTCTTATAATATAAAAAGCATAAGAAGAAAATAGATAATGTTTGTTTTAACAATGATGTGTTATGTTTTTGTTCATTTTAAAACATTATATATAGGATACATTTATTTTCTAGGACAAACTCGGATGGTTGTTAACTCCAACTTTTTAGTATAACAGAAATCGACATCCACAATAATTTTAGTATTAACTATGAATATATGTGTCCATGTATGTACTGTATCAAGCTAAGTTGATATATAGTTTATTGATGTGTATAGAGCCATGGATTGGTTGGGTTTCCACGAACATACATGTTTACCACATCTAATGTTCTTTTTTGTACAGATAAGTTTTTCATGCTGTTAGTGAGGCATTTGATCCTTTCCTCTTACATACATTAAACGAATATTATTGAGTATTCATCATCTTAATTTTTATACATCATGTAAGTCAATAATTTACTTACCATATTATGGTTGCTTGCATATCGTGAATCCCTTTATAATAGCTAATGAATATGATACCATTTTATGTTTCGGCTTCTAACAACAATGATACACACACACGCACTTGTTCCACGTAGTAGAAATTGACTTTTTACATAATGGATCACTGTCTATATCTCACTTTCTTTTTGGCTTTTACATAATAAATTCATATTTGTTCTCTTCTCCGTTAATCTCTAATTGTGTTTTTTTTCTTATTGGCTTATTAGACTTTTGAAGGAGATGAACTTGGAATTTCTACGATTTATATTTTCTCTTTTAGCAAGCTCTTTTTGTAAGATTTTACGTCACTAACACTTATGCTTAAAACATATGAAATGTTGTCTATGACAATTTTATGGTGTATGAAATTGATGTAGTTTTGATTATGTTTAATCTTTATAACTTCTTATAATATCAAATTATATATATTAGTGTTTTATAAATTGAGCAGTTTGTTTTTGAATATATTATTCATGGCTTTTATAATTGTTTTAAAACTGTTGCGATAGTCGTAAAATGCAGAAAAAATGTTAATATACCGCAGCGTTTCAAAAAAGCCATAGTACCTAAAGTAACAAAACGCTGCAAAAAATCAAACGAAGCAAAACGAAAACGCTGCAACTATCAAAGCAATAATTTTTGTAGCATTTCAAAACTGATGCTATATTGCTGGTTCTATTGAAACTGCTGTTAGACCGCGTTCTCCAAAACATTACTAAATGGGTTTGCATCGTTTAATAAACGCTGCGAAATTAATTTTCTGCAGCGTTTTGTAAAAGCTTCGATAGCCATTTTTAGTAACAATTTTGAAAACGCTACGGTATTTTCTGACTCTATCGCTGCGTCGTTTTAGGCAGCTTTCTTCGAAACGCTGCAAATAATTATAGCAACACTTTTGAAACGCTGCGAAAGTTCTTTTTTGTTGTAGTGGAAAGAATTTCTTATTAACCCATATCTTGTACGATTTTGTAAATTATCATTCGGATGATATTAATCTTAACCTTGTGTACTACTCCTAAGTACACACCTTACAGTAATAATTTAACTCAAATTCACCATCATTTAGTCATTTTTTATCCAATAATGTTAGATTACTCTTTATCAACACATCATTATGTATTACAAGGAGGAGTGACCCTTGAGACTATATATTAATTCATTTTAGGTATATTTTGGAACTTTTTCCAATATACTCACCCATTCGATCAAATCAAATCATTTTCTTTTGCATGTTATTTTATTTTATTTCCGCCTTATATTCTATGGACTTATCATAGACATGCCCCATATGTATTCATGCTTGCAATAATTCATCGGTGAATATAACGAAGTAGGCAAAAACTATTTTGGTATTATCAAACTCGTGATCGCATACATCTATCTGTATCAACCCGAAGAGTTCATCAACTCTTATGATGCTTCCACTGAATGGATGCTTTGCCTTTAACTTCTGAGGTATAATTCACTAGTGTCATATGATTCATAATTAGACGATTAAAGAATTATTTCTTAGAACCATGGCTTAGTATATAATTCCAAAATAATTGTAAATAATTTCAAATATTCGGTATTTTCCAATGCATCGCTTATGAATACAAATACCACATTATAGTTTTAGTTCACAACGAATATTCACAATATTATGTCTACTCTTCAGTCATCACTGAAGAACATATATTATTTCATAGATAATGTGTGGTACGTTTAACGAATATAATTTTCAAAACTTGATGCAATCAATAAGTGTTACGTGGCATGCTCCTACTATTTTCGTCATTATTATAATAGCGTACTGGATATGGAGGTCCATTATCTACTTAATATAGACTATTTATTTCATATACTATAACTAGTTTACAGTGGGGAGTTCTTTGAACAATTAGCTTGAACTCAAAGAAAAAATCTCATAGAAAACAATTTTCGATATGAAAATACATTCCGGAATAGAAATCATATTTCTATTTCCAATGTTAAGTATCGATTATAATGTTACCACCAATGTTAATTCCGAAGGTATCAGCATAACAATGTTACCGTAATCCTACATCAACAAGTGACGTCAAAAGTATGAAGATCAACCAATGCCGAAAGCAAACAATGCCCCCCCCCCATCAATAAAGAATAATAGGCAATGTCGCATGTCATCAACAAAGCCAACAATACCGATGCCATCAATGTCGCATACCGCTTATAAAGTTGAATGAGTGATATCGTGCCAAAGGAATTAAAAAACAATGCCACATGTTAGTAAGGGAATGACGACACTGGAAAGCTCTATGCCGAAAGCCATTAATGTTATAACAACATAATATAACATTGATGCTGCATCACATTGATACCGTATTTCATCAATGAAGCACTTCCACATAGCAGAAGAATCAATGTCGCTCTAAATTAATACCACGTCTCTCCAGTATGGCCTTATTCCAATGTCATCCTTCAAAGTAATGTCGCGTCTCATCAGTGCCGCTTCACCATGGATGTCGTCTCCTATCAATACTGCTCATAAGATGCTATCTCTTATTAATGTCGCCTATCATAAATGCGCCTATTGTCAATGTCGCTTGTTATCAATGCTGATCATTGCGAATATCGCCACTTATTGAAGTCATGCCATAGTAATGCCGTACTTCATCAACCTTCAAAGGAGGCCGTATATCCTCAATAAAATGTTGATATCGAATGTCATTAATGAAAGCTACCAAAGTGGGATGGATGCTAAGTTTCAAAGTTCACCATTGTGCGAGTGGATGCTAAAGTATAGCATCATGCACCATCAATATGGTTAATGCGCCTATTGTCAATGCCATTTGTTATCAGTGCCGATCATTACCAATAGCATCACTTATTAAAGTCGTGTCATAGTAATGTCGTTCTTCATCAATCTTCAAAGGAGGCCGCATATCCTCAATAAAATGTTGATATTGAATGTCATTAATGAAAGCTACTAAAGCGTGATGGATGCTAAGTGCTAAAGCTCACCATTGTGCAAGTGGATGCTGAAGTATAGCATCATGTGCCATCAATATGGTTAATGTCGGAGGTCAAGCATGCCGCATGGACATGTGGTAGCCATGCTACATCCCCCAACCCTTATAAATACAGACCTAAAGGAATGAAGAAACGGGTGGATCATTCTTTTCTTGTCCCTTACTTTTTAAACTTTGTAACCCTAAATTGGTTTAGGGATTTTAGTACAGATTGCACTTTTGCACATAGGACCTTGTACATTCATCAATTACATAACATACGAATAAAGAGGACCTGAGTTATGACTTGTTTTCAAGTTTCAAAGCACTTATGATTTTTAATCATAACTTGCTTCGAATTCCAAAAGCATTCATAATCTTTATTTGTGCTTGAATAAGATTGCTCTACATAGATAGACATTGCTTCGACATGATCATGCTTATGATGTCATCATGGACTTAAACAAACCAAGCCCAATTACCCAAGCCCTTTCTCAACCAAGTGTCACTTTTTCTAACACTCATTGAGGTTTACAAGGGACATCCAATCCTTCTTACAACCATATTCCTCTTTCCTTACACTTTTTGGGGTTGATGAAGAAATTCATTAACATTCCATTTTATAATTTTTATTTTCGACGTTTCTTTATGAAGCAGAAGTAACCGTTATCTCCCTTCACCCCAACCGTGCCTTTGGTTACATTTACTCTTATACATTCGATTTCCTTTCTAAATGTTGAACCATTCAAAGGAAATCCTTACTACAATATCATAACGAACTCTTTACAAATGTGCATTTGGTCATCCTTAACTTTTAAAGATATCAAATAATTTGCACTTTATGTAAACTGATTAAATTGAAATTTCAGTGATCTAGTTTTTAGATCTATCTTCTA
The DNA here is from genome assembly GCA_030737815.1 of Allium fistulosum. Taxonomy (NCBI): domain Eukaryota; kingdom Viridiplantae; phylum Streptophyta; class Magnoliopsida; order Asparagales; family Amaryllidaceae; genus Allium; species Allium fistulosum. Next base: position 365,853,504 of record CM060906.1, read on the forward strand.
GCTTTTCGGATAGTGTTACATTTAACACAAGATTATGATTGTAATCAATCACATTAAATACACGATCTCACATTATAGTTTACTTGCTTATTTCAAATGAACTAATTTCATCGAGATTTCGTATATTACGAGTTGCAACCATTCACTATATAACATTTATGTGTGACTTGATATGGACCAAATATTCATATCCTTGTGTTGTTTTTAGAGTTCGGAACTAAACACGTAAGTGACCAAATTACAAATATTTTTAGTGGTTGTGTACTTAGACGTTTGAATGGGTCAACATGCAAAAATTTATTGGTAAATATATTTTATATTTATGTTGTCAATGTTAATTCAATTCATTTGTATATTTTGATTAATAAACATTTTATCAATTATATTAATTGCACAAATTTACCAATATAGATTATTATAACATTATATAGCATATGTTATTACAACATTCGAAAGGTTAAATGTTACCATTTCATTTTTCTAATAAGGCTCTCACTTGTCTTTTATGTTTCTAAAAACCCTAAGATGGAACATAGAAGTCTTTTGACTTCACCAGTGGGTATTATGACTCGTCTGTCTTGAGATTCTGACATTGAGTTTGCACAACAAGTCATAGCCATACAAACGATGGATAACTCCATATCGATTGTATCATATACAGCTTCTAACTCATGGTTCTTTGTCCTAATCTCATTTCGACCTTAAGTTTGCTCAATTATCGAAAGAAATTATTCGCTCGTACCTACCATTTCACGACGGCCTAATTATAGCATATGTACCTTGAGTTTGCTCAACAAATATATATGGTTATCTTACCTTATCTGTTCAGTATATTAATAATACTATACATAACATCTCTGGCATGGGTTTTCTCAACAATCAGAAAGTGTAAGTAATTTACTAATATATAAATAGTAGAGAACAACGCTTATATTAAAGATTCATAATCTTCAATATATTTAATTGAGTGATATCGACTTATGGAATAATGTACTTCTTATGAAATAACCTTGTGATTCAAGTGTCAGGCATGTCAGAAATCACGGTTTACGTACATTTATATATGTATTTATTCCTTAAGCCTATTTGGATTTCTTTAATGTTCCACCTTTAGTTTATATATTCATATTATATATAGGTTTCATTATTATATAACTTTTATATTTCATTAACTTATATAATAATTTTATCTATAACATTATATTAATTGAGTCTTATTTAATTAATTTATATTAATTAAGTCTTTAATTAATTTTATATTACTATTCCAATATAATTTTTATATTGGAGATATATACTATAACCTTTAAATCAATACATATATATCATATATATATATATGTATGTATGTATGTATGTATGCATGTATGTATGTATCTTTAATTTAATTAATTAACCTTTAATTTATTTATTTAATTAAATACTTTTAATTAAATTACACTAATTTTGAAATTCGTGTTTAAATTTTAAATTTTCAAACACTTTGAAATTTTATTATATTTTCAAACATTTTGAAAACTTATGTTATATTACAACTTCTATAATAAACATGTTTCATTTTAAATTTAACTTTTAAATTTAATACCTTTACTTTAATTTTCAAAACAATATTAAAAATTAGCCCAAGGCCCAATTCAAATTGGGCCTTTATATCAACCTTTGGGCCCACTTTACCTTTCAGGCCAGGCCGGTAACCAGGTAGGATATGGTGCTTGGTTACATAATTCGAATCCTAGACATTACGCTTCTAGACATCGTACTAAGTGGGAAAACTTAATTAATTAGTCCTAACATTAATAATTTAGACCGCATAGGCCATTGGGTCATAATACCATTACTGGAACTGCGCCAACCTGCAGCGGAGTTGAAGAGTAAATTTCAAAAAAATTCCTTTAATGGATTTTTTATGGGCCTATGTAGTCTAAATTACACACACATACACACTGTTAATAAAGAGAATTCAACGAATAGTCCACGACGTTCTTTTGAAATTTCGAAAATACCCTACACCCATTAATGGAATCTCATCATCGTTTTACAGCCTCCACTACCCCTCTTTCCAAGCATCCATCAACAGATTTCCACTATCAATTTGTTTCAAATAAAATTGTCGTAGCCACCAAAGTTTCCACACTTATAGTACACATCTATTCGTAATTTTTTTTATTAAACAAATAGTAAATATTTATAGCTATTATATGCATGTATGTGGGATTTACACTAGTTATATAATGTGTGTGTGTTTATGTTCATTTGTGGAGGGGAGAATATATAGTACCTCATATTATCCCACCTAAAATCCTCCTTTTGTCTTTTTGTGTAAAATGAATTCGGAATGTAATGATTTTCTTTGTATATGTTATTTTCATTAGCAAGGTCATCTATGTGAAACTTGGATTCGACGATTCGTTTTGAAAACTTTTAACTTCTTTGAAATTGTAGGTTATTATGGATCATCGATAATATTTATTTTAACCATCCAATTGAAATATTATTTTGAGGGGTTTAACAGTCTTGAAATTTATTCAAGATCTTGGTAATGAATACAACATATTTACAAAAATTCAACAAAGAGTGATTTAAAAGGGATAGTGTGTCTATGGATCGGCTATTTGGACACAAAATTATATATATATATATATATATATATATATATATATGAGCGTTCAATGACATCCATTTTGCTGCACCCCTTGTAGCCCTCTGATTCCCACCATACACTCCGATTTAGATAATAACACTTTCTCTCTCCTCCACATCATATTATCATTTAAATCGGAGTGTGTGGTGGAAATCAAGGCACTTTATTAAAATGTGGGTGCTATTGAATGCTCCTCGTATATATGTATAATATATATATTATATTATATACATACATGAGCGTTCAATAACACCTCAAATAATGAATCATCCTGATTTCCATCATACAATTTGAAATAAATAATATGGCTTTCTCTCTCTAATCATTGGCTATACTATTTAATTCAGATTGTGTGGTGGAAAACATGAGGCTACATGGATTTTGCAAAAGGATGCCATTGAACGCTCATCGTGTGTGTATGTGTGTTTATATATATATATATATAGTGAATTAGGGACAAGAACAAACTTTGAAAAAAAATTAGGCTGAAGAACACCAAGTTTCATTTTTAGGCTGAAGGACAAATGTTAGTTATAATTAGCATTATATTCAACTTTTACACTATACAAAATGTTAGTTATATGTAGCATTATATTCAGTTTTACACTATACAAAATGCTAGTTATAATTAGCATTGCCCTTCAGCCTAAAAAACAAACTTGTTGCTCTTCAACCTAATTTTTTTTAAAATTTGTCCTTGTGCCTATTTTCCTGTATATATATATGTATATATATATATATATATGTGTGTGTGTGTGTGTGTGTGTGTGTATATATGTGTGTGTGTGTGTGTACATGTGTGTGTGTGTGTATATATATTTGTGTGTGTGTGTATATATATATATATATATGTGTGTGTGTGTGTGTGTGTGTGTATGTGTGTGTGTGTATATATGTGTGTGTATATATATATATTCCCAAACCCCTTAGTTAATAATGCCGAGTCGAGCTACAATATCCAAGTATGACAGCACAACACGAAAAGGTGCAATATGAGGAGAAAAATAGGTGGAAATGAGGATAAAATCTGTTTCAGATAAAGCAGTTTTTTTTCTCCTCCAATAATGCCTCTTATCAGTGGTTTTTCATAAATGTTTAAACCCGAAATTTTTTGTCATTTTTTCAATTAGAGAGGGGGTGTTTTTACACAGGGTACACTGTTAAATTACGTGTTTACCTCGTGATTTTCACCGATTGTACCCTGCATATGACATAATTGCCTTTGTTCATAAAAGGCCTGTTCATATTTTTTTTCTTTTACAACTAACATTATTTTGTTGAAGGTATGCGACACAATATTTGTTTTATATATTAGTTAATTGGTTGGTTGACTAATTAACTATGAAAAATATTGGATTTGACTTAGTAAGAGATTTTCTTGTGATATCTTGATGAATTAACAAAGGTTTTGTTTGGAGTAAAAAAAATTACTACATGCGGAAAAAAGATCAAACAGATATTTACCATGAATTGCTACGGCGTTTATTACAACTTCCTGAGTTCATACTTTTTCATTTCACTTTTCATTGTATTACTCTCTTGGCTATTCCCTTCCTCTCAGTCGATGGCAGTTCAGATGTTTGTTGTTTTGCCACATAGAAGAAAATGAGGATATATTCAGTTACATGTTGAATTCACTTCAATTCTTGTATGGTGCTGTGGTTTGCTTAAACTGGTTTATAGCGAATGATTATTTATGTTCAAATTTAAAGGTAAAATCAGTTTTCAGTTAGAAATATTGCATAACCATAGCCAACACATTAATCAATCAGATAATTGTCGTATAGAAGAAAGACAAATAACTCTTACTGTATGGTTTTATTAATCTATTAGGGGTATTGCCAAATATTACTACGATCTCTCTCATCCAAGGTCAATATTTATATTCATAACATTTCCTTCCTAAAAGTACGAGAACCATGATCTTTCCTGTTGTACATTTCAAACCATGCGTTTGGTGTTTTCCAAATCAAATTCGAACTGCTGATGATTTTTTTTAGCTCATGCCAATTCTTGTAGAAGAACGAAGTAATGGAGATCAGAAGTGCACATGCAGTGGTAGTTCCAGTTATAAAAAATAGCCCTCGAAAGCTACTGAAAGTGAAGTTTTGAGGTTCTAGACCGCTTCCTTGATTTAGACATGCATTTTGATCTCCAAACCATTTCTTTTCCATATTTACCATTGCTTCACCCTCCATAATATTCAATATGCTCTTTGATATGTCAGCGACTAGAGGTGAGCCTCTAGGGAATGCCTGTTGATAATTATTTATAATAGGATTAGAAATGAAACTTGGTTTCTTCGTATTAATACTGTATATTTTCTCCAAATATTTGAAAAAATTACAGTTTTTCTATGTGATAAGCGCATAAACTAAATTGGTGAACCACCTTCAGACAATGTATCATTATGATATTAGTTTCTTATACATTGCAATCAAACCTTTAGCTTATAATTTGTTATATGGTTTAGAAGTATGGTCTTTGATAAAATCCTTATAAGTTCTAGGATCATTCCCAATAGGGGGTCCGTGTATTATAGCATAGATCTACAATGGGAGATCTATGCACCAATAAAGAGTGTGTATAGGACCTTGGGGGTCCAAAACAAGAAACTCGACATCCATGCTTTATCCAGCTTTTGCACAATGGTAGTTTGTGCCAAAGTAAAAGATAATAAGACGTGTGCTTTACTTTGCGTTGGATATATTGCAATCCGCATCACTACAATCTGTTTCATCTCAGCCATTCAAGCCATCCAAGGGCTGTCATCTCTTGTTTCTTTATTTTTGGATCCTGGGCTCTATTATATTAGGCCCAAGAATACTTGTATAAATAATCTGTCTGTTCTACATTTCAATTGTATTGTATTTTCTGAAATAAAGACAAATATCATTTCTTTTCATATTTGTTACAATTCTCATAAAACCTAACTTGGTATCGGAGCAATTATTCTGTGCTAACTGCACCAGATAATCAGAGAATTTCATCCATCAGATTAAGCATCATCATTTGGATTCCTCTCATCAAAGATTCAGCATCTTTTCATTTGAGAGTTGCTGCAATCACCAGAGATCAGTGCCTCGTCAGTTATTCTATCTGGCTGCATCTGAACTCCACCGAAAGCTTGGTGGTATAAAGATCTCAAACTACTGAAAACCGATCAAGAAATTCAAGAAAAAGTTTCAGTTGAATACAAGTGCATCAAGAAAACTCATCAGAGAGTCTGAATCATCACTTAAGCTCTAAAGACAACATCAAGATTCAACTTCATAACTTTTTCTTTTATTCCTAATTCAAGATTCTCAGGTTTGAATCATTATACCTGTTTTTCTGACAACTGTCATCTTTCATCATGAGTCAAGATGAAGCCACAAGCCCTCAAATGTCCAGCACAAGAGTTTCTCCCAGTCGAACTCAATCAGATCCTGTAGATAATCTGATGAAAACCACCATCAAACCTCAGAGCCAACTGCTCTCCATCCAACTGGATGAAACCAACTTCTTGATCTGGAAATTACAAGTAGAGACATCTATTAGAGGTTATGGATTAGAGGACTATATTCTTGGTACTTAAAACACACCACCAAAATTTGTCAAAGACAATGAAGACAAATTGGTGTTAAATCAAGAATTTACTGCACACCAGAGACAAGATAGTCTCGTCTGTGCCTGGATGATGTCATCTGTAAGTGCATCCATCTTACCACAGCTTATTGGCTGTAAAACTGCTCAAGAAGTATGGGAAACTATTGAAAGAAATTTCACATCTCAGTCATCTGCAAGAATCATGCATCATAGAAGGCAATTACAGAGCATTAGGAAGAATGAAATGACTATGAATGAATATCTACTCAAAGTCAAAAATTTATGTGATCAACTAGCCTCTGCAGGACACAAAATCTCTGATTCAGAACATGTTTTATACATAATCAGTGGTCTAGATAGCGAATACGAAGCTGTTGTGGCAATCATATCTACCATGGAACCTACTCCCTCAATACAATTCGTCTATTCTACTCTCTTATCACATGAAGGTAGAATAGAACATGGAAAAACAGTAAGTTCAGACATATCTGTCAACTATACTTACAACAAAGGCAAACAAGGCCAAGGAAGAGGTCAGTTCAACAGCCATCAGAGAGGGGGACCATCCAACAGAGGAAGAAGAGGTGGCAGGAGCAACAACAACAACAATAAAATAAGGTGTCAAATTTGTGAAAGATATGGCCATGGAGCAAATAAATGCTATTTTAGATTCAACAAGAACTTTACTCCATCACAACAAAATAGCAATACAAACATCAATACTGTAGATAGGCTCAAAGACAACAACAATGGTCAAGTAGAGATTCATAACACTGAGACTGCCACAGCAGATGATGATGATTGCTGGTACCCAGACTCAGGAGCAACCAATCACGTGACCAACAATCTCAGCAACTTAAACTTGGGCAACAAGGAATATAAAGGTACACAAAATCTTCTTGTTGGTAATGGTAAAACTGTGCACATTACACACACTGGAAATGCAAGCATAAATGGACCCAAGAAATTATTTCTAAAAAACCTATTGAGGGTTCCTTCAATTAAAAGAAATTTAATGAGTGTTTCCCAATTCGCAAAAGACAACAATGTCTTTTTTGAATTCTATCCTAATAATTGCATAGTTAAAGATATACTAACTCGAGAAATCATTTTGCAGGGTAAAGAAAACAACGGGTTGTATAAATTTGATTTCTGTAATTCTAACATTTCTGAAAACAAAGAGAATTACTGTATAATGAATGTCATGAACAATAGTATTTTTGATCTATGGCACTATAAACTGGGACATCCCAGTGCTAAGATTGTAAAACATGTTATGACTAGTAATAACATTCCTTTTAGTAATATTTCTGACTCATATATATGTGCTTCTTGCCAATTGGGAAAAAGTCATAAACTTGCATTTCCAGATTCACATACTAACTACACAAAACCTCTTGAATTAATTGCTAGTGATCTATGGGGTCCAGCTTCTATCAGTTCTGACTATGGCTACAAATATTATATATCCTTTATAGATGCCTACTCTAGATTTGTATGGATTTACATGCTAAAATCAAAATCAGAAGCTAGTAATATAGTTATGCAATTTATTAATAAGGTTGAAAACATGACTGGAAATCATGTCTGTACCTTTCAATCTGATGGTGGAAAGGAATTTTTACCACTAAAAATCTTCTTTGAAAAAAAAGGGATTAATCACAGGACTACATGTCCATATACTTCAGAACAAAATGGAATCATTGAAAGGAAACACAGACATATTGTCGAAACTGGTCTGACCTTATTAGCACAGGCCTCTATGCCTTTAAAATTCTGGCCAGAAGCATTTAATACTGCTGTACATTTGATAAATCTACTACCAACTAAGAATCTCAAGTTCAAATGTCCACAAGAGGTGCTAACTAAGGTCAAACCAGATTATAAACACCTAAAGGTGTTTGGTTGTCAATGTTTTCCATGCTTAAGACCTTATAATACTCACAAATTAGATTTCAGATCTAAATCATGTACTTTCTTAGGCTACTGTAACAACCAGAAAGGATACAGATGTCTTGACAATAAAGGGAAGATATATATTTCCAGACATGTAAGATTTAATGAACATGTATATCCATATAGCAACACTGATATTAAAACTACTGAAAAAGTAAGAAATGCAAAGGTTACTATACCTGATCTACCTGATGAGATCAAAGTTGCACCCTCAACTCAGCCTACAAGTAAAGGCACAACCATCAGCCCTCAACTCACCATGCCCACTAGGGAACCAGGTCAAGGGCAAGATAACTGGGAAGGTGACAACAACAGTCAAAGTACTCAAGGTCAGGAGATCAGCAGCAAGGATGATAATCAGGAGATTAGCAACAATCAAGATACCAGCAGTGGATCTACAGCTCATAACAACTCTGAAAATAATTCAGACAACATTATCAGAAATAATGACAATATACATCCAATGCTAACTAGAGCAAAGTGTGGTATACATAAACCAAAAGTCATCAACACCACCATAAATCAAGAAGAACCATCCTCTTACATAGAAGCTGCTCAAAATAACAAATGGAGAGCTGCTATGCAAGAGGAATATAATGCTCTAGTTAACAAGGGAACCTGGGTTCTTGTCAAAAGACCAGAAAACAAAAACATTGTTGGGTGTAGATGGACATTCAAATTAAAGAAAAATGCTGATGGTTCAATTTCTAAACATAAAGCAAGGTTAGTTGCAAAGGGATATTCACAACAGTATGGGTTTGATTTTTCTGAAACATTTTCCCCTGTTGTGAAGCCTTCATCCATCAGGATTATACTAACAATTGCTTTAAGTAGAAATTGGAGCATCAGGCAATTAGATGTGAATAATGCCTTTTTAAATGGTGTATTACAGGAAGAAGTTTTTATGGAGCAACCAGAAGGATTTACTCACAGTTCAAGCAAAGAAATGGTGTGCAAACTCAACAAGGCCATCTATGGGTTAAAGCAAGCACCAAGAGTTTGGTTTGAAAAACTCAAATCAACTCTAGTAAAATTTGGCTACAAATCTCTGAAATCTGACAACTCCATATTTACTAAAATTAATTATATTGCTACCACTTATATTCTGATCTATGTTGATGATTTTATCATTACAGGAAGTAGTGAATTAGAAATTAAGAAAGTTACTGCAATGCTCAATTCAGAATTTTCTATTAAAGATCTAGGTGACCTGAACTACTTTCTGGGAATTGAAGTACAGAGATATGGAACATCAGAGTTGCATATCAATCAAAGAAAATACATTGCAGACATACTTTCAAGAGCAAAAATGGATAAGGCTAACACACTACCAACTCCTATGATTACAAATCATCAACTATCAAAATATAAGGGGGAAGCAATTCAAAATATAAAGCAGTACAGGAGTATAGTTGGTGCACTCCAATATGTGACCATCACAAGACCTGACATTTCATTTAGCGTCAACAAAGTCAGTCAGTATATGCAAAATCCCCTAGACAATCACTGGAAAGCTGTTAAAAGGATACTCAGATATCTCAAGGGTACTATCAATCATGGACTCATCCTAAAATCAAGTCAATCATTCAACATAAATGCATACGCTGATGCAGATTGGGGCACAGACACTGATGACCGCAAATCTACCTCAGGCTATTGCATTTACTTAGGGAAAAACCCTATATCATGGAGTGCAAAGAAGCAAAGCACTGTATCGAGATCCAGCACTGAAGCTGAATTTCGCAGTGTGGCTAGCGCAACAGCGGAAGTGATGTGGGTAGAATCACTTTTAAGTGAGCTAAACATTGTTTCTAACAAAAAGGCAACAATCTGGTGTGATAACGTGAGCACTATATCTTTATCATCTAACCCAGTTCTTCATTCTAAAACAAAACATATAGAACTGGATCTATACTTCATAAGAGAGCAGGTGATCAAAGAAAAGCTTAAAGTCGGGTACATACCGTCTACTCACCAAAAGGCAGACATACTTACTAAACCTTTGACGAAATTCAACTTCTCGAGACTCAGAGAGGAGCTCAACGTTGATACTGTCGATCCACACCAGAGATCTCAAAGAGTTGTTTTCATACCAGAATAATGTCTGTACCTCCAAATCGCCGAGTCGCATCTCTCTCAAAGAAGGCGCCGCCATATCTTTATCTCTTCTCGCAAACCCTAAACCTAATTGGGTTTGAGGGGGGGAGTAAAAGATAATAAGACGTGTGCTTTACTTTGCGTTGGATATATTGCAATCCGCATCACTACAATCTGTTTCATCTCAGCCATTCAAGCCATCCAAGGGCTGTCATCTCTTGTTTCTTTATTTTCGGATCCTGGGCTCTATTATATTAGGCCCAAGAATACTTGTATAAATAATCTGTCTGTTCTACATTTCAATTGTATTGTATTTTCTGAAATAAAGACAAATATCATTTCTTTTCATATTTGTTACAATTCTCATAAAACCTAACTGCCAAGGTTCAAAATTCCGTTTTCCGTTTCCGTTCTAGTCATTGGTGATTTTAAAATTTTCGGTTCTGTTCCGGAAATTCAGGAAGTTCCGCTTTAGTTTCGGTTTCCTAATTTCGGTGCTTTTTTTTTGCATTATACACTAATAAACATCCAGTACGGTCATAAATTTATAGTACATTTTTCACAACATATAAAATACACACTTTAATTAAAAATCCATTGTGTAAGATTCCGTATTGTTCATTTGAGATTTTAAAACTTTGATCAATTTTGAAAATTTTGAATTTTTTATTATGATTCGATATAAATTAACAAAAGCATAACAACCTTTTTTATGAAAATATATGATTTCTTCTCCATTTATTTATTGTTCTGATTAATTTGTTTTCTTTTTTTTAATTATTATATATTTTTTGCATTTTTTAATTTTTTATAAGTTTTTTTCAATATTTGAAAAGCAAATTCGGAATTTAGACCGAAACCAGAATTTTGATCGGATTCCGTTCCGGTTATGAGCGGAACCGGAACGGAATCACCGGAATGACCGGAATTCTGTCGGACAAACTATTGTGGTTTATCCATAAAGAGTGTATAAATGGACCTTAGGGGTCCAAAACAAAAACTCAGGATTCATGCTTTATCCAGTTTCTAAAAGCCGGACAAACTATTGTGGTTTGACCAAAAAAAAAAAAAGAGGAAAAAAGAAGAAACCTAATTTAAAATTGGGGACCTAACTATGGTCTGAACATAATGTTTAAAGGAGAATGTAGAGTTTGACTCACAAATCCAAGTCCAGCTGCCTTGTAGATTGGTCCAACCATTTTATTTCCCGTACAATGTTTTGACTGAGATATCTGTATATCGAGAGTAGTGGAGAAAACTGCAGCTACACCCCCATTTTTGCTGCCTTTAGCTAATGCTTCTTCACATTCTTCATAGGTTTTATATGTCTTCAGTCTCGACTTGTCAAATTTATGCTGTTCAAGTACAGCTTCAATAAAAGAACCATTAAGACATCCGATGTATTCTGAATTTTGTTGAAGTTGGTTCACGTTGGTTATTGTTGGCTTAAGGTTTTCAACCATTAGCAGTGAGCTCAAGCTAGCGGTATAACTTGATGTCAATATGAGTACAACGAATACCCAGAGGATGACTACCATTCTAGATAATATGTTGTGCACCGTCTCCCCTGAAAAAACATGTTGCAACTGAAATAAATAAGGATACTTATTAAAGTGGTTATATGTTTAATTGCATACCTACTTATGCAGCAGCGAACATTTTAACATTTAATAATTTATCTGAATAATGAATTTTCTGTTCCTTTTGTTTTGCAGTGTTAAAGGAAAGAACTTACACGTGAGAAATTGTGTTAACAAGGAAAGGAAAATAATTACATGGCCGAGGAGAAGTTCAATGGTATTTATTGCTTATTCTGGTTTATTTACAGATAGAATGATGAGTAAATGCTATATGATTGAATAAATCAAAAACCGTGTGATAAGTCTATTGAGCTCTTTTTTTTTTCTTCTTTATCAAATGTTTATGTATTGATAAGGTGAGAACCGGTTTCTACCAATTTGTTAATTTGGGAACTTCATGACTTTTGAGCATATTGGCTATCACTCCGTTTATATTTGAAAATCTTGAACATAAATAATAATGTTAAAAGGATTAGAAACCAATTTATTTTCTAACTTGTTGTGTATTAGTGTTGATCACTCAAAGTATGACATCGAGTATGAGTGCGCGCGCATGTTCCAGCAGCACCTAGAAGATTTTTTAAACTAATTCCCCTTATGCCTTCATAAAAATGCATGCGAAAGTAGATAAAATCGTTGCATGTGTCCATAGATTAATCAATAAAAGACATGACATGCAAAGGTCATGCTTTCAAGATCAGGAATGCAACAAACTTTTGAATGATAATCACTTAAAGAATACTGTAATCTTTGTGATTTAAAAAAGCGTGTTTATCCATTAATAGTAATTAGTATTAACAGAATTGCAATCACTGGGTTTGTTTTATATCATGATTATAATCAATTGAAATTACGATGGTAAAGTCCAAGAAAAAGGCCCTACCCAGAAGCAAGACACCAAATCCCTTGACTGTGGTAACCCACCAAAGAGGAGTATGAATATATTAAATTAACTATTTACCCATATCTGATTAGTATTAGAAAAATATCATAAGACTTGCTCTGTCATCGAGAAGGTTACATTGAATTCCATAATCAGTTCAAGTTTATTTTGTCAACATACATACATGTACCATTTAATCCAATATATTACATTAGATTTCAGTATGGTACACGCATTTTTTTCTGCATTGAAATTGAATAAAATTTCCCCACTAATGATATTTTAAAGTATCATTAAAGTAACGATGAATCCAATATCATTGAAGTAAGGATAAACTAAGGCATGATGCATTAAAGTATCAATATTGGCTAAATTAAATGTCTAAAAGAATTTCACACGCACACACATGTGCGTGTGAAATGACCCTCCTATTTCCACCCTACTTTCATAAGGATTTTTTTTTTTTTACTTAGAGATGATATATAGATATATCATCCATTACAAATATGTTTTTCAAGGTCATTTTCTTTTTCCAATAAACAAAATATATCCAGGATCAAAATAACTTACCAATATAAATATATCAGTGTATATCTAATAACATACACATACATATGAAGATGTATGTGTTCTTCTTGTTTAAGTTCAGAGTATATACTTTATTTTATTTTTTTCTTTGTACAAGAACATTCTGTTTGATTTAGATTTTTAGCAATTCAGATTTAATTATTGTATCTTGATTTTTGGCCATAAAATCCACTGGAAACATGTACTTTAGTCTGCCATTATAATTAATAAATGATCAAGTAATAATCAGTAGTAAACAAGCTTTTAATATAGATGGTTGTGTTAAAGTCTGGATAGTATCAAATTCAGTATAAAAGAAAGTGGATCCTAAGTAAACACAAGCAACATCTAGGCGTAATGGAAACGTGCCTAACTTATACATGAAAGGTCACGAGTTCAAGTGATATGCTGGTCGGTTCAAACACAATTTTTGGTTTTTCTTTTTATTTTTCTCCTGTATGGTTAGAAATCTGATACCTACCTATATTTGTACATATATATATTTAATTTTTGCCTATAACCTAACATGCAAAACAATTCTTCTTACATAACTATTTTTAAAACCCATTCCTACAACTGTTTTAAGAATTTATATTTATATTTTTGCCCAATTATCAACATGTACACAGGTATACATGTACATGTCAATATCTTTGCTCAGTTTCCAGAAAACTGGGTGAAACAATTGCTAAGTGTACTAAGCTTTGAAATGCATCTGTATTTTCAAGATACAGTCTATCATGATCAACCAATACTTCATTTAGTTGAGGCTGGTTAACCCATGAGTCCTGTATATGCTACACACTAGTTCAAAACAATGGAGATACCTTTCATTGCATTCTGTCTGAAGCTTTTAGAAAAACATTTTACTTTTCTTAATTCAATTCAGAAATGAATTCAGATTTATTTACAAAGCATTTCAGTAAAGAGAAAATAAAATCCTTTTATGTTTACTTCTTGCTAAATCCAGATTTAGTTCTAAAACTCAGTGCTCTGTTATGTCTCAAGATTAGCTAATACATATATAAATTATGCAATACAGTAGCTCACATAATTGTATATTTCTTGCAAGATTTTTATAGCTGATACTTGAGCATATTTCTCTTGTTTATGTTTCAGACCCTACTTCAAAAACAAATCAAACCTTAACACACAACAATTTCAACAGACCAACAAATTTAATCTGACACTTTACAGAACATAAGGGCAACATGATCACTAACCATAAAATATTCAATACATGACTGGAAATCTTAGAAACATAAAATTTTTCCTGAATACATGCAGATATAATCAATTTAAGCTCTTATTGAAACTAGCTAGCATGTTCATTCACTCCTCCATAACAGCCATTACTTCATTTTTACTTAGTGCCTGGGTTACCTGAAAGAGCATGAGTGGCTGCCTCATTTTAAAATGAGGCACCCCAGATGCCATGAGCAAACAAGGGTCAGATCTATGATCTGGTATGAGTAACATCAATTCATTCATGATATTAAGCAATAGAGAATATAAGGGTACTAACTTGTTATTTAAGCAAATTTCTGCAATCAATTACTTTAACATAGTATAATTAAGTTGATTCAGGTATGATATATTCATTTATCATTCTTTCACTTGCATACATAATCATGCAAACATAATTATCTATTTGCAACAATTTCATTCACTGGAATCATCTTGGTTCCATACCATTCAACCTAAGAAATATCCATATTCCTATTTCTTCATTTACAGGTTGTAATATTCAATTTAAATCCTTGCCTCATCTGCTATTAAGGAATCACTGGGACACATTGCAATGAACTAATTCACATCATTGCACAAAGATCTCAGGGCTTAAACAAACCATGTGCCAACTTGCATACTTCAAATATGACAAGCATTCCAGCAGTCTTCTTGGCCTTCCCTTCCCTAGTTTATTTACTAGTGTATTGTCTTAAATCCTATCATCAAATGTGCTAAGTGAACATGTCACTTCAAACATGGAAACATCCATAAATTTTTCCTAGCATAATTTTCCCCAGAAATAAGCAGACAGTTATTTCCTAAATGGGGTCAATATGTCTTGATCTTAGTAAAATATAGGAACATTTTCAACTGTAAAAAGAGACATGGCATGTTATATTGATCTACAAGCCTTTATGATTGATTCAGATTCAAGATCTGGTTCAATCATAATTTTAGCTTGTGGGTTTCTTTTTTTTTTTTTGATTTGATTAAGGGCTCAGCACTTAGAAAATTTCTATTGCACCCTTAACATTTTTCTTTTCAAGCCTCAGCACTTATACCAAGTATAATGCAGCTCCAATTATTTTCATAAAGTTTCCATGCCATAGATCTATAACAGCTGAGAGTATTCTCTATATAATTTTTAAGTTCCTAGACTTCAACATTTTATGAGTATAAACAAAACAGTATGATACACATCCAAAGACAAATGTCTCAACCAAATCAAAAGATCATCAAAATCATCCATATTAAATCATATCAGATTTAAAATAAGACATCCAAAAAAGCATTGATGAAATCATATACTTCAAAATCAGAATGTATATATATATATGGCAATAGAAAGTGGCTGCCTCATCTCAGGTCTTAATGCCATGAACTCATTGAGATTACTCACCTAAATGTTTCTTCTTATTAATCCAGAAAATTCTTGTTTGAGTGTTTTCTCCTTCCTTCCAATATTTTTTTTTTCTTCTTTTCTTATTTTTGTGCAGTCCGGGGTAAAGAAAATTCTACTGTCTATTTATATACATTTTTCCTCTAGGGTTTTGTTGAAACAGAATTCTATTTCTGTCCTGGCTAGCATCATGCATTTTTCATTCATAATACCCCGGCCATATTAACCAATTTAAAGGCTGCATTTTCTTTCTTTTACTTTACAGAAAATGGCCACTCACCTAGTCATGTTAAAAGTGTGACTATCCTATTTTATATTTTAATTATTTCTGAAAATCCCCTTTGCTATTTTTGCCTATACAAGCATGTTAACTTGTATCACATTTCATGTCATTTTAATGTTATGGTTTCACTTGCTTATATATATATGTACTTTTCAGTATATAAAAAAATGTATATTTGTATACATATCTTGTCTAGGCTTATTTTTAATTCCTCTTTTAAATTCAGAAACATATGCACCTATATGTATACAAGTTTACAAATCCTTTTAACATATACATATGTATAATTTTCTTTTCTGGGTTTTAATTAAAATCTGTTTACTGATCTAAAGTAAAACTTACTTTTCTTATTTTCTAAGATGATCCATATAATTCCAGAAATCAAATATCCATGTTGCAAAATCATGTTTGTATTGTTTTTTTTTTTAATTCTTGTTTTAAAATCCAAGAATTCTGGAGTTCTCCCTTGTGCCATTTCAGTGTGCACGTGCACACATATACTTGCACACTATTTACTCGAGAAATTTCACCATATTTAAATCTAAATATTTCAAAAATTAAATCATTTTACAAAAATGATTTTTCACAAAATTTTGGGGTATTACATTCACCCCTCCTTTTAGGAATTGTGTCCTCACAATTTTTCTAACATTTATAGTAAGCATCTTTTTCTTTCTGAAAACTTATCAAACATATGCATAAGCAAACAAATTCAACCATATCTACCATGCATAACAAAATTTTCCAGAAAAAAAAAATTACCTTTTAATTTGCAAAAAGCTTAGGATAATCCATTCTAATCTTATCCTCTAGCTCCCATGTGCAGTCATTAGGATCATTACTCCACTGGATCTTAACTAGTTTCAAGGTTTTGCTCCTTAATTTCTTTTCTTCCTTGGCTATAATCCCCACTGGTTCTTTTTCATAAACCAAGTCAGGATTTATTTGAATTTTGGTAGGCTCTTCCAAAATGTCTTCTTTATCATGTACCCATTTTCTAAGTTGGGACACATGAAAAACATTATGCATTGCTTTCATTTCCTCTGGTAGTTCTAATTTGTAAGCCAATGAACCAATTCTTTCCAGAATTTTATAGGGTCCAACATACCTTGGTGTAAGCTTACCTTGCTTGCCAAATCTCATGACTTTCTTCTTAGGTGAAATCTTGATGAAAACAAAGTCTCCCACTTCATATTCCACTTGCTTTCTCTTCCTATCTGCAAATTTCTTTTGCCTATCTTGAGCTGCTGCTATTCTTTTTCTTATTAACCCAATTTTCTCTGTAGTTTCTTTAACATATTCAGGTCCAAGAACAGCCCTTTCTCCAGTCTCTACCCAGCATATAGGTGATAAACATGGCTTGCCATATAAGGCTTCAAATGGTGCCATCCCTATGGTGCTTTGGTAACTGTTATTGTATGTGAATTCAGCTAGATGGAGGTGGTCTTCCCAGTTGCCTCCAAAGTCCAGTGTACATGCTCTCAACAAATCCTCTAAGACTTTGTTCACCACCTCAGTTTGACCATCTGATTGTGGATGGTAGGCAGTGCTTAAGCACAATTCACTCCCCATAGCCTCTTGAAAACTTTTCCAAAACCTTGAGGTGAAGATGGTATCCCTATCACTCACAATGGTTTTGGGTATGCCATGCAACCTTACTACCTCTTTCATGAATATTTGAACCAATTTTGGAGCATTTCTTTCTGTTTTAACTGGGATAAAATGTGCTACCTTAGTTAGCCTATCCACTATTACCCATATACTTGTGTTTCCCTTCTTAGATCTAGGCAGACCATCTATGAAATCCATAGATATGTCCTCCCACTTCCACTGTGGTATACTAAGGGGTTGCAATAGTCCTGATGGCCTTTGTGTCTCTGCCTTGACTTGTTGGCAAGTCATGCACCTTGCAACATATCTGGCCACATCTGACTTCATCCCCTTCCACCAAAGATTTCTTTTCAAATTTTGATACATCTTGGTGCTACCTGGGTGTATGGAGTACTTACTCCTATGGTACTCATTTAATATTTCCTCTTTCAATTCTATATTTTCTGGAACACATATTCTATTTTTATTCCTCAAATATCCATTTTTATCAACTTGATAATTTATTACTTCCTCCCCTTTTGATATGAGCATTTTCTTTTCCACCATGTTTAGGTCTTGTTCCTGCATTTGCCCAATCTTAAGAAGTAAATCTGATTGCAGAGATATCATACTTAATTTCCCTTTACCTTCACCTTCTTCAATGGGCATCATTTGTTCCTCACTGTTTTCCTCAATTTCCAAATCAGTAAGTATAGACAAATCCCTAAACTCTTCCATCATCAACATGGCTACTTTGGCATGTTGTCTACTCAAGGCATCTGCAACTTTATTTGCCTTGCCTGGTGTATACAGTATATCTAGATCATATGCAGCTAGGAACTCTACCCATCTATGTTGCCTCATGTTCAAATCTTTTTGTGAGAATAAATATTTCAGTGCCTTATGATCAGTGTACAAAATGAATTTGGCACCTAACAAATAATGTCTCCAAAGTTTCAAAGCATACACAACTGCTGCTAATTCAAGATCATGGGTTGCATACCTGGTTTCATGTGGCTTTAATTGCCTAGATGCATAGGCTACCACCTGGTCTTGCTGCATCAACACAGCCCCTAACCCAGAGCCACTTGCATCAGTGTACACAACCAAATTTTCATTTCCTTCTGGCACTCTCAATACTGGTGCATTAATGAGGGCTTCTTTTATTTTGATAAAAGCTTGCTCACATTTTTCTGTCCATACAAAGGCTTGGTTCTTTCTAGTTAAATTGGTAAGTGGTGATGATATTTTTGAGAAATCTTTTATGAATCTCCTATAATATCCTGCCATCCCCATAAATGATCTAATCTCACTGATGGTGCTAGGCCTTTTCCATGCTTGGATTGCCACTACCTTGTTAGGGTTTACTGATATTCCTTTGGCAGAGATAACATGCCCAAGGAAATGCACTTCTTCTTTCCAAAATGCACATTTTGAAAATTTTGCCTTTAAATCATTTTCCCTTAGCCTTGACAAAACTAAATGCAAATGATTTTTATGCTCTTCCACTGTCTTGGAATAAATCAAAATGTCATCAATAAAAATCAGTACAAACTTGTCTAAATAATCTCTAAATATTCTATTCATCAAATCAACAAAATATGAAGGAGCATTTGTCAAACCAAATGGCATAACCAAAAATTCATATAAGCCATATCTTGTGTTAAATGCAGTATACTTAACACTTGAGTCTTCAACCTTCATTTGATGGAATCCTGATGCTAAGTCTAATCTAGAAAATATTTTAGCTTCACTGAGTTGGTCAAAGAGATCATCTATTCTAGGCAATGGGTATTTATTCTTGATGGTTACTTTATTTAGTTCCCTGTAATCTATGCACATTCTCAAGGTACCATCATGTTTTCTTACAAACACTACTGGAGAACCCCAGCAGGAATTGCTTGGCCTTATAAATCCCTTGCCTTCTAATTCTTCCAACTGATTTTTCAATTCTTTCAGTTCACTTGGCCCCATTCTATAAGGTTTCTTGATTATTGGACTTGCTCCTGGAATGAGATTAATTTGGAACTCAACTGGTCTGTGGTGTGGAACACCCTTAACTTCCCCAAACACATCCAAGTATTCATTAACTATGGGAATTTCTTCAATGGTTAGTTCACTCAGATCATTTTCTAAGTCAACTAAATGATACAATTTCCCTTCCTTAGCTATTTCACATAGAACTGTGATTCTCTGGTCTCTAGAATTTTGCAATGATATGGTGGATGAGTCTAAATTAATTATGGCTTTAAATTGCCTTAACCAATCTACCCCCAATATAACTCCTATATTTGGGTAATTTAAAACATATAAATTGGAAATAAAAATATTTCCTCCTATGTTTAACTCCACATCCACACAATTCATGTTCAAAACACTAGAACTCCCTAGGGGACTTTGTACAAGCAATGGGGTTTCAACCAATATGCAGTTTAATTTTAACACTTTAACTAATTCATAGGAAATCAAAGAGTGTGTTGCTCCAGTATCATATACTACTGGTATGGGTATGGCACAAATGAGTAATGTACCTTCCACTTGGCCATGATTTTCAGCATCAATTTTCACTGCAGATTTGCCTTTTCCTTCCAAAGTTGCCAATTTCCCTTGCTGTTTATTCTCAGGACAGTTCCTCTTCATATGCCCCTCTTTCCCACATAGGTAGCATTTGAAGGCTCCTCCTTTTAACTCTGGGCACCTTGGTTTGATGTGTCCTTCTTTTCCACAATGATGGCAAACCAATTTCTTCTTAGTATCACTGGCTTTTGTGTCTTTACTCTTCCTGTTGTCTGCCTCCTCCTTCTTTTTATCATAAGGGTGATATCTCCCCTTATCCTTCTTGTTGTTGCTCTTAAAATTCCTATATTTCTCTCTTTCTTTGTCATGTTGTTCCAGTTTCAAAGCCAGATCAATTACTTGATCAAATGTTCTATCTGCATATGGTAGCATAGCTCTGCTAAGTCCTGGGTTCAGTCCTTTTATATACCTATCATTTTTGGATGCTTCATCTGCCACTAGCATTGCTCCATAGTTGGATAGCCCCTCAAACTTTTGAGTGTATTCAGTGACATTCAAAGTTCCCTGCCTAAGTTTGATAAATTCTTCAAGCAAAATGGTCTTGGCTGATGCTGGTACAAATCTTGCCTCCAACATCTCCTTGAACTGATTCCAAGTGATTTCATTTTCATTTCTTCCAGCTATGATCACCTCCCACCAGCTTAAAGCTACCCCTTTCAGTTGTCTAGAAGCTACTTGCCTCTTCCTTTGGTCATCCAACTGCATGTCATTGAAAATCCTATCAAGTGTTCTCAACCATGCTTGAATTTCCATCACACTCTCAGTTCCTTCAAAACTCTTGCATCCCAAATTGGAATAAGTCTTCAGTAGTTTTGAAAGCTCTTCATGTGGGTTCTCAGGCCTATGCCCAATTCCATCTCTTAAAACCCTCACAAATTCTTGCATATCAAGCATTTGAGGTGCACTGGGTCCTGCATTGTGATGAGATCCTCTTCCTACCATGGTCTGCTAACTAAATTCTGGGTAAATGGTATTAGTATATTATGAGTACCTCTATAATTTCTAATTTCTTATCTAAATTATTTCATCCAAAACAAACAGACATAATACATTTCTATAATACTTAACAATCAATGCAACCAAGTGCTCTGATACCAACTGAAATGACCCTCCTATTTCCACCCTACTTTCATAAGGATTTTTTTTTTTACTTAGAGATGATATATAGATATATCATCCATTACAAATATGTTTTCCAAGGTAATTTTCTTTTTCCAATAAACAAAATATATCCAGGATCAAAATAACTTACTGTTATCCAGCAAATTAGTCATCATCCTTGAAGAAGAAATTAAAGATTTACTTCCTGATTTCCTTGCATTTATTACCTCAAATAATTAATAAAAACCAGCCATATCTCCACCATAAATACCAATTCATTACCCATCAAAGCCAGATTTAATGCCCAATAAATACCATGATAACCTGCTTATTTATTACTAATTAATGCCAACCATTTTCATATCAAATATTCCTTAATTCCCTTCATCCTTACCTTAAATAAGAAGATTATGGTGCAATTAATATCAACCTAGTCAGCGTCACTACAATTCCACACCATCACTGGGTCAAGGCTTACAGCTATAAATACACCTAACATTGCAAAAGAAAAGGGGACTGAAACAGAAAATGTGACTTCTCCTCTCCTCCTCAAAATCTCTTGTAATATGAAACTACAAGTGAGAAATAAATTATAAAGTGGATGTAGGCCATAGATTTCGCTGAACCACTATAAAAATTTTGTGTCTCTTTTATCTTTTCTTCTTTTTATCTGCTTATATTTGTGATCTGTGATTGTGAACTGGTGCTTTCATCGACAATTGGGTGTTTGTGACCATTTTTGGTGCAAACATTTTGGCGCTTTCACTGAGAAGAACAAGGGAATCTCAGATCTGAAGCTTATTCTATGTTAGAAAGAAGATCCAACTCCAGATCTGAAAGAAAAAATTTAGATCCAGAAAACAAGTTCCTAGATCTAGCTTTTAGAAGACGAAGAAGCCTCATACAAGGAAAAGCGCTATGGAAGGAACTCAGCAAGGGGGCAGCCAAGAGGCGTCCTCTCATTCAAACTTCCCTTCTACCATGAAGCAAATAGCTGGGGGCAACCACCAAGGACCAGAAACAAGGAGCATGCAAAGCCCCTCACTTAGATAAGTACCGGACTCTAGGGTCTGCTAATCAAATAGAAATTATAATCAACTGAACTGAACTAAAAAAATGAAATCTAGAATTTAGATTCCTTTTTGCATTTGAATTATGCATCATCAAAAATTGCTTTAAAGGTTAGCATTTGGGAAGCGATTTACTCATGTAAGCGATTCCGAATGTAAGCGGTCCAATGCTCTGATTCCTTCCCAAGTGCGACACCTTATAAAAAATTAATTTCTTGCATAAAACTTGTTTTAAAGGTTAGTGCTTAGAGAACGACTTACACATGTGATGAGCGACCCCGAACGGTCCACAGCCATGCTCTGATTCGTTCCTAAGGGCGACACCTTTCAAAAATCTTTACAACATCGTCCTTGCTTTAATTCAAAGGTTATAGAAGCGACCTGAGAACTGCTCTCTAAAGTATCTCTTGAATATGAATGCTCTCGAATAGGAATGATTAACTCTATCTCCTTGTGCAGGAATGGTCCGACACTTAACATCTGTCAAACATCCAAAGAGATGAGAATTTGATGCCGACAAATTTGCTTTCACCAACACAAGTTCTTGAGAGAAGCATACCTCGTTGCCAACAAGGCATACTTCGGGGGGCAAATGTTATCCAGCAAATTAGTCATCATCCTTGAAGAAGAAATTAAAGATTTACTTCCTGATTTCCTTGCATTTATTACCTCAAATAATTAATAAAAACCAGCCATATCTCCACCATAAATACCAATTCATTACCCATCAAAGCCAGATTTAATGCCCAATAAATACCATGATAACCTGCTTATTTATTACTAATTAATGCCAACCATTTTCATATCAAATATTCCTTAATTCCCTTCATCCTTACCTTAAATAAGAAGATTATGGTGCAATTAATATCAACCTAGTCAGCGTCACTACAATTCCACACCATCACTGGGTCAAGGCTTACAGCTATAAATACACCTAACATTGCAAAAGAAAAGGGGACTGAAACAGAAAATGTGACTTCTCCTCTCCTCCTCAAAATCTCTTGTAATATGAAACTACAAGTGAGAAATAAATTATAAAGTGGATGTAGGCCATAGATTTCGCTGAACCACTATAAAAATTTTGTGTCTCTTTTATCTTTTCTTCTTTTTATCTGCTTATATTTGTGATCTGTGATTGTGAACTGGTGCTTTCATCGACAATTGGGTGTTTGTGACCATTTTTGGTGCAAACACTTACCAATATAAATATATCAGTGTATATCTAATAACATACACATACATATGAAGATGTATGTGTTCTTCTTGTTTAAGTTCAGAGTATATACTTTATTTTTTTTTTCTTTGTACAAGAACATTCTGTTTGATTTAGATTTTTAGCAATTCAGATTTAATTATTGTATCTTGATTTTTGGCCATAAAATCTACTGGAAACATGTACTTTAGTCTGCCATTATAATTAATAAATGATCAAGTAATAATCAGTAGTAAACAAGCTTTTAATATAGATGGTTGTGTTAAAGTCTGGATAGTATCAAATTCAGTATAAAAGAAAGTGGATCCTAAGTGAACACAAGCAACATCTAGGCGTAATGGAAACGCGCCTAACTTATACATGAAAGGTCACGAGTTCGAGTGCTATGCTGGTCGGTTCAAACACAATTTTTGGTTTTTCTTTTTATTTTTCTCCTGTATGGTTAGAAATCTGATACCTACCTATATTTGTACATATATATATTTAATTTTTGCCTATAACCTAACATGCAAAACAATTCTTCTTACATAACTATTTTTAAAACCCATTCCTACAACTATTTTAAGAATTTATATTTATATTTTTGCCCAATTATCAACATGTACACAGGTATACATGTACATGTCAATATCTTTGCTCAGTTTCCAGAAAACTGGGTGAAACAATTGCTAAGTGTACTAAGCTTTGAAATGCATCTGTATTTTCAAGATACAGTCTATCATGATCAACCAATACTTCATTTAGTTGAGGCTGGTTAACCCATGAGTCCTGTATATGCTACACACTAGTTCAAAACAATGGAGATACCTTTCATTGCATTCTGTCTGAAGCTTTTAGAAAAACATTTTACTTTTCTTAATTCAATTCAGAAATGAATTCAGATTTATTTACAAAGCATTTCAGTAAAGAGAAAATAAAATCCTTTTATGTTTACTTCTTGCTAAATCCAGATTTAGTTCTAAAACTCAGTGCTCTGTTATGTCTCAAGATTAGCTAATACATATATAAATTATGCAATACAGTAGCTCACATAATTGTATATTTCTTGCCAGATTTTTATAGCTGATACTTGAGCATATTTCTCTTGTTTATGTTTCAGACCCTACTTCAAAAACAAATCAAACCTTAACACACAACAATTTCAACAAACCAACAAATTTAATCTGACACTTTACAGAACATAAGGGCAACATGATCACTAACCATAAAATATTCAATACATGACTGGAAATCTTAGAAACATAAAAATTTTCCTGAATACATGCAGATATAATCAATTTAAGCTCTTATTGAAACTAGCTAGCATGTTCATTCACTCCTCCATAACAGCCATTACTTCATTTTTACTTAGTGCCTGGGTTACCTGAAAGAGCATGAGTGGCTGCCTCATTTTAAAATGAGGCACCCCAGATGCCATGAGCAAACAAGGGTCAGATCTATGATCTGGTATGAGTAACATCAATTCATTCATGATATTAAGCAATAGAGAATATAAGGGTACTAACTTGTTATTTAAGCAAATTTCTGCAATCAATTACTTTAACATAGTATAATTAAGTTGATTCAGGTATGATATATTCATTTATCATTCTTTCACTTGCATACATAATCATGCAAACATAATTATCTATTTGCAACAATTTCATTCACTGGAATCATCTTGGTTCCATACCATTCAACCTAAGAAATATCCATATTCCTATTTCTTCATTTACAGGTTGTAATATTCAATTTAAATCCTTGCCTCATCTGCTATTAAGGAATCACTGGGACACATTGCAATGAACTAATTCACATCATTGCACAAAGATCTCAGGGCTTAAACAAACCATGTGCCAACTTGCATACTTCAAATATGACAAGCATTCCAGCAGTCTTCTTGGCCTTCCCTTTCCTAGTTTATTTACTAGTGTATTGTCTTAAATCCTATCATCAAATGTGCTAAGTGAACATGTCACTTCAAACATGGAAACATCCATAAATTTTTCCTAGCATAATTTTCCCCAGAAATAAGCAGACAGTTATTTCCTAAATGGGGTCAATATGTCTTGATCTTAGTAAAATATAGGAACATTTTCAACTGTAAAAAGAGACATGGCATGTTATATTGATCTACAAGCCTTTATGATTGATTCAGATTCAAGATCTGGTTCAATCATAATTTTAGCTTGTGGGGTTTTTTTTTTTGATTTGATTAAGGGCTCAGCACTTAGAAAATTTCTATTGCACCCTTAACATTTTTCTTTTCAAGCCTCAGCACTTATACCAAGTATAATGCAGCTCCAATTATTTTCATAAAGTTTCCATGCCATAGATCTATAACAGCTGAGAGTATTCTCTATATAATTTTTAAGATCCTAGACTTCAACATTTTATGAGTATAAACAAAACAGTATGATACACATCCAAAGACAAATGTCTCAACCAAATCAAAAGATCATTAAAATCATCCATATTAAATCATATCAGATTTAAAATAAGACATCCAAAAAAGCATTGATGAAATCATATACTTCAAAATCAGAATGTATATATATATATATATGGCAATAGAAAGTGGCTGCCTCATCTCAGGTCTTAATGCCATGAACTCAGTGAGATTACTCACCTAAATGTTTCTTCTTATTAATCCAGAAAATTCTTGTTTGAGTGTTTTCTCCTTCCTTCCAATATTTTTTTTTCTTCTTTTCTTATTTTTGTGCAGCCCGGGGTAAAGACAATTCTACTGTCTATTTATATACATTTTTCCTCTAGGGTTTTGTTGAAACAGAATTCCATTTCTGTCCTGGCTAGCATCATGCATTTTTCATTCATAATACCCCGGCCATATTAACCAATTTAAAGGCTGCATTTTCTTTCTTTTACTTTACAGAAAATGGCCACTCACCTAGTCATGTTAAAAGTGTGACTATCCTATTTTATATTTTAATTATTTCTGAAAATCCCCTTTGCTATTTTTGCCTATACAAGCATGTTAACTTGTATCACATTTCATGTCATTTTAATGTTATGGTTTCACTTGCTTATATATATATGTACTTTTCAGTATATAAAAAAAATGTATATTTATATACATATCTTATCTAGGCTTATTTTTAATTCCTCTTTTAAATTCAGAAACATATGCACCTATATGTATACAAGTTTACAAATCCTTTTAACATATACATATGTATAATTTTCTTTTCTGGGTTTTAATTAAAATCTGTTTACTGATCTAAAGTAAAACTTACTTTTCTTATTTTCTAAGATGATCCATATAATTTCAGAAATCAAATATCCATGTTGCAAAATCATGTTTGTATTGTTTTTTTTTTTAATTCTTGTTTTAAAATCCAAGAATTCTGGAGTTCTCCCTTGTGCCATTTCAGTGTGCACGTGCACACATATACTTGCACACTATTTACTCCAGAAATTTCACCATATTTAAATCTAAATATTTCAAAAATTAAATCATTTTACAAAAATGATTTTTCACAAAATTTTGGGGTATTATAGCGTGTGTGTGCGTGTGTTTGTTTGTGTGTGTCTTGACCAAAATTTAGCATAACAAAATTGGTTTTAGAAGATTACGGAATAATGAGTGTAGTTTGATTGGTTCAATATCATGAAGCTTCACTATTTGTTTATCCTGTAAAACAATGGAAAATGTATTTTGTTTTAGAAATTTAGATAAGTTGATACAGATTAAGAACAAAACGAAATTGAATGTGATGTGTTAAAATATTAACGTGGTTAGGTAGCTTTTATCTACATCAACGGAGCAACATAAGTTGATTTTATGACTTAATGTTTACAACTAGAGTTCGTTAAAAGTGATTTCTTTTTCAACACAGCAGGGTATATATAGACATTGAAAACCTAAAAAATTGAGGGATATTTCTTGAGATAATAGCGCACGACTTTGAATTGATCAAGGTCTTTGCAATATGACTTTTGCTGCTTTACCCTTTTCGCACAGCTTAGTTCAATCTGGGTTTTCAATCTTCTTTTCTAGTTGTTTTATACTCATAAGTTATGTTATACTATGTGTTATTGCTTTAGAATTACTAATTCTTTTATACTCATAGAATTATCAAACACATGAAAGTAGCGCAAATTATCTTTTTTTCATGAAACCTCTTTTTAAAATAATTTATGACCAGCATCAAGTTTTGAACAGTGAACTAGATGTTTATTAAAATTTACATTTTTATCATGCTAAAACGAAAAATACACCAACCTATGATGTCTTCATTTTGAAGAAAATTGTTGATTTTGTTTTTATTGATTAACGGTCGAGTCAAAATTTGAAAGCACTGAAAACAATAAATGTATTGGCAAGACATCCATGTAATACCTTTTTGCGAACATATTATACTGCTGTTGGATACTTATACAAATTTTAACTAAAATTCAACTTAGGAGCAACAATAAATCTATATGTGGCCAGAGGAACCAGATTCTCGGGTTTCCCCTGCATAAACAGTAAGTCATTGCCTAAGAACATTAGCAGTTCGATATCAATGGTGGTTATAGAGTACTTGCTTTACTTACTATGTGCAAACACGAGCATTGAAAAGGCGAAATACAACATGGTCCCGAGCTGTTGTGAAATGGGACCCCTGAAATCAGCACTGATTCTATGTTCCAAAAACCACACTGTGAACCCTACGAAGCAGAAGAAAGAAAAGCTGCCTAACCATAATTTGTTGTTAGTGGCTGTAAAAATATCCATGCATCCTTTTTTGCATTTTGTGTTATGGGAACAAGCATTGCTACGCCTGTATCTGAGTATGGCAATGTGAAATCAACATATTTCGACCTATATGCTAATATTGTTATATCTCCTACGACACCATCAAGCTTCTGCATTGAGTGAATATTCTTGTTAGTATTTAACCATCGAAACGAATTGATGATTGATCATTGTCACTTACCCGAAGAAAAACTTGATAAAGGAGGTCATCATAAGTCCCTGCCGGGTGTCCCATTGTATCTTCAAATGGTACATACTCATAGGACAGGGCATAAGGCAAATTTTGCACCACAGCCTCAAATACATCAATGCTAAAACCTTGTACAATAGTCTCATTGGTCAGAGGGTTCCTTTCCACTTTCACGAATTCTTGAAACCTATCCTTTATAGGAACACCGAATCTTAGCTTTTTTCCAGTCATCGGTTCTATCCACCCTTTTGGTACCTCATTTGATTCTCCAGGCCAAATTATAGCTTTAAGCCCGCTATTCTTCGTAGTTTGATTCATTGTCATTGAATTTCCATGATTATTAGTCCAAAACCCGATTTGTGTCCCTCCTTTTCCAATCACATTGATAATCTCAAACGTAGTAGATATCAAATCCTTGTCAATTAGATGAAAATGACCACTAAGTCCTGTGTATTTTAAATTTAACATTACGTCAAGAAGTTTTTGACCATTTATACTAGTATTGCTAGTCATAGATTTTTCTGCTGAAATTGCAAGTATACAAGCTGTATCATATGCCCAAAGCTCGAAAATGCTAGGTTCAACAATTTGATCATTGGGATATTTTTGTATGAATTTTCTTTTCCACTGAGTTCTAAAGTCGTCAAGCTCCTTTGATCTAGGAAGGTACAGCTTAATACCCAACACACCCTGCATAGATTCTATCGAGGTCTGATGAAGGGAGTCCAAAACGTTTGTCAACCCGCTAGTCATGATCCAAGCATAACCTTTGCTCATCATTCCTAGTTCTTTTGCCTTTGTAAAGAGACGAGATGCTATTGGTTCAGTCATGTGCACAATAAACACACGTGTATCCATAGTCATCAACTTGTATAATTCAAGCTCCAATTGATCATAGGAAAATGAAGGATTGATTACACTTTGATATGAAATTTTCGTGCTAATTCCTTGGAGTGAATCTACTAGACTTGGTAGAATTCCTCTACCATATTCTGTGTCTTCATATATAGGAGTGACTCTTCTCCACCCGAAGGCTTTGATTATTGATATGAGTGGGTCATTTACTAGGTGAGAATCATCTATTGACGTACGTATGAAATACGGTGTATCGACTGAGGAGAGTGGAGGGCATGTAGAGAGGAAAGAGAGGAGAGGAACCTGATATTTGTTAGCTATTTGCGCTAGGAATATGGATTGTTCTGATTTTTGAGGTCCAAGTATGGCATGCACTTTTTTGTTCTCTATGAGGTCAAGCGCTGCATAAGAGAAAATTTTATGATAAAAAAACTACATGTGTAGGATAAATAAGATTAAGGCTTTATTCAACATGCAATATTTGAATACTGCATATTTTTCTTAAATATTTGTAGGTTACTTTGACGATAGATTAATTGAAAAGAAAACTGCAAATTGATTGTTACCACTTAGCACTGACATTGTCACATTAGCATTAAGTTACTGTGTATTAGCTCGAATCCATGACCTTCGACTATTATTATTATACATAATGGATATATATTTAAATAGCGAGTTTAAGAGATGCTGGAAATTTCTTTTGATTTGAAATGAATTATTAAAAATATGGGAAGAGTGCATAAACTCTTATTTGAATAGTCCCACATTGTAGGAAACTATAGAAAAATTATATTTAAATATAGGATTTTCAAGAGGAATATTTGATTCTTTGAACACTTAATGTTTTCTCTTGTGTTGAGAAGGAAGACTATCCATGACTATCGCACATGCACATCGACTGACTCGACCCGGGTTGGGCTAGGCGGGCTTATGTGATCTAGCACTCTTTATTTGTTGTTTAAAAAACGGTAACATTTCAAATGAGTTTTTATTTGACTTGGTAATAACCAGATATGTTCAACGTTCTACCCACAACAACATAAACATATTATGTTATTTTATATTTTCATTAGAAAATATCCCGTCTATTTAATTAATAGAATGACGGATTGAGACAAAACACTATACAACCGTCTTTCATCTTTATTTCTCTGCCATTACTGTTTTGTACTTGAGCAAAAACTTTAAAAATTAAAACAATGGTGTTAGTGAGTCGAAGTTCTTCAGTGCAACAAACCATCGATATTTCATACTAAAGCTGTTTATCCTGGAGATGGCGCTGCACACTAACTATCTCGCACAACTTCGGCAAAGCGACAAAATGTCTTAAAGAAAGCAATAAAGTATGTGACTCAGTCATAGACGGTTCATTTCCGTGATCCAACATAACATGAGATAGCCAAAAAATGAAGAAAATATATAATATGACGTTAGCGTGTTTGGTTTCTCTTTTAATTTTAAGTACTAGACTTGTATGTGATTGTGGGTGCATACAGTGTTATAAAAAAAACAACTTGGAATTTGTTAAAAGATATATGTTTCATGTGAATTTGATGAAATAAATGAGTTCTAAACTGAAATCGTTGTTTTGTTGTGTGATTTTTATATTTCATAATTTAATACAAATCAAATTTGTCGTTTTTGTTAATATAAATAACTTATATGTTGATTTTTATTTTTTAGGGTTTAATATTTACCAAACAAATATTGGTTAATTGTAATCATATTATTTTATTTTTTAGGTTTAATATTTACCAAACAAATACTGGTTAATTGTAATAATAAATTAATATAAAAATTTAGGATTTGTTAAATAGATTTTAAACTTTGTATTTGATGTTTGATACATTTGAGTGTTTGATAGATACATAGATACATACCAACACACACACACATGTATGTATGTATCGAATTTTGGACATTTCATGAGAGAATGATGAACATTTCTAAATATGAAAGTGTAATAACAATGGATGAATATATTTTATGCAGTATAATGTATTGCAACAATCTCAAAAATATGTGCCCCAAAAGAATACGTGAGATCATCAAATTTATTAACAAAATATCTGATAATAGATTAAAAGAAAAAGGAAGTGGAAAATGAGATTTTGAATGTGAGAAATCATATTGTCATTTTAATTTTGCTAAAAACTATTTTCATTGTTAACCTATTATTTCATGCTTTAATTTTTATCATTTGCAATAGAACTTTTAATAAAAACAATCAACCAATATGTCAAAAAAATAGATAATATAGTTTAATTGTTTTCTAATAGTATTTAATTTATAAAATATTGTACAAATCCACAAACTAAAGGGAGTGAAATACAAATCAAGATATGGTTATATTTTTATGATCCAATGCAAAGAAACTTTTCTTGATATTAAAAAAATCATCAAAAGTGGACCATTTACTAGGTGAGAATCGCCTATTGATGTTATCCAAAGTATGGTGTATTTCTTGAGAAGATTAGAGGGCATGTAGAGAGAAATAAGAGGGGTGGAACTTGATATTTATTAACCATTTGTTATATGAATATGGATAGTGCTGTTTTTAAGGTCCAAGTATGGCTTGCACATTTTATTCTCTATGATGTCGTGTTGCATAAGACAAGAAATATATCAGAAAAAAATTATATGCAGGATCAATAAGGTTAAGCCTTTATTCAACATGCAATATTTGAATATTGCATATTTTCCTTGAACATTATATGGATTGTGTTATCGTGTTCAGTAGAGTTTCAACATAGTTGCATAACTCATATGTTGCATATGGATGATGCTAGTGACTTTAAAATTATAATTGTACAAGGATAAACTAATGATTTTGATTTGAAATTTTGCAAATCTATCCTTTTCAATTTTCAGTTATGTTCTAAATAAAGATATTGTTACCATGATTGGTGAATTTTTTTTAGTTTATTTCTGAAGTTGCATTGTCAGATAGTTAGGTCTGTCATTAGCTTTATGATCTAGTACGCGCTTATGATTTGTGTGTCAATGCATTAATTCTCTGTTTAAAGCGGTTTTAGTATATGATTTCTTTTCATATTGTCCACTTTCATGATTTCCCGAAAATATGTTTTGGAAAAAATAGCAATCTTTAATACTTTAAAATAGTAGTTTGTTAGAGTTTTAATATGCAAAATCTATTTATTTGCCGTGAATAAAAATTTTAATTTGAAAGTTGTTAAGATATATAGTATTTAAGGATGTGAAAATTTGTTCAATAATTGAATAATTGGGAAGAAAATTATAAAAAATGATTTGAATGCACTAATGTTGCAATGTTAGAATTAAGGGATTTTGTCGAAGAAATCTCTCCATCTATTTTTAATCTCATCGTCCTTCACCAAAGTCTATTATTGTCATATTTGATGCATTTAACTTGGTTGAAGTCTCTTATCTTCCTCTCGCGGAGCTTTAGCTATCATATAGACGTTTTTTTCACCCTCTTTCGTGCTTAGCTTTTGATATAGACCTTCATACGTCCGACCCATTGCTTCACTCACCGCTCTCTTTGCGTTTTTCTTTACCACTTTGTACTTTCGCATGTTGTCCTCGCTCCTGTGATGATGTAAGCACTTATAGCATTTTTTTCTCTTTGATTGCCTTTTGCATATCACTGTTCCACCACCACGAATCTTTAGATTCACGTATATTTCTTTTCATTATATATGATTTTTTTATATCATTAAATTTCTCCCGATTGTAAAAAAGAACATTAAAAAAATAGGATCTTTTTTTTAAGTTTTAAGATTGGCTATTTATTAGAATTTTAATATACTAATCTTCTATTTATTTGTCATGAATAAATTTCTTAACTTGAAAATTATTAAGAGATTAATGTTGAGATGTGTATAGGTTACTTCGATAATAGATTAGTTGAAATGAAAATAAAAAAATGATTTGAGGGCACCATCGTTGTCATGCTAGCATTAAGTTCTTGCACATTTGAGGGAGCTTGAATCCGTATCCACTGGCTATTATTATTATTACTACTACTACTATTATGTGAGTGTGTGCATATAATGGATATGTACTTAAAAATATTGTTTATGAGAGAGCTAGACAAAAATGAAGAAAATACATGATGTGACGCTAACATTTTTGGTTTCTCTTTTTATATAAAGTACTAGACTAATGTGCAACTCATATGTTTCATAAAGTGTTTTATGTGGAGCTGTGCAATTAAAATGCTCGGCAGATTCAATGCGGCGGATGTGCAAAAAGTCATAGCGGGGATACAGCGAGGATATAGCAGGATATAGCGGATTACTCTAAAATAGCATATAAAACTCGTACTTAATGTTTTTACAAATATATAAATGGTAATTAAATGAAAAACTAACATTCAATTGAATTATAATTAATACATAAATAATTTTAGATAAAAACATGCACGAATATACTGTAAATAAACGTAAAACTGTTATATAACATAATTGAATTTGGTAGAATATTAGAGTATTTACATTTCTGAAAATATATTAAAAATTCAATTAAATAAATTAATTTCATAATTTTTATAATGTATAAATGTCATTTTTCAATTCATTTCTTTTAAAGAAGATATAGCGGAAATAGCATAATATAGCGGGAATAACGTGATATAGCGGAAATAGCGGGGCTTAAAGCGGAAAGGCTATATTTGGGGCAATATGGAAAAATCGTAGCGGTAGAAATCCGCTATGAGATATAGCGGGTAATAGCGGGACATTAACTGCACAGATGTGGAGTTTTATTTTTTGAAATGTTGCAAAGGAAAGGAATTTGTAAAGGAAAAGGATTTTTTGGATTTGTTAAAAAATACGCGTTTTACGTGAATTTGTAAAGATAAATAAATTCTAAAAACTATATCGAACTTGTTATGTTTGTTTAGGTATACAATTTTGGTTGTGTGATTTACACATTTTTATATTTCAACACAACTCAAAATTGTCTTTACTGTTAATATATATGAGTTGTATATGGAGTTTTTTTGTAGGGTTTAACATATAATATTTACCAATCAAATAAACATTCATTAGTTAATTATATTTAAATTTGTTTATGATTTGTTAAATAATTTCAAATTTAGTATTTGATGTTTGATACACTTAATCAATTAATAGATGAATGATAAATGAGTTGAATTTTAGATATTATGGAAGAGAATGATGAACTATGAACATATTTAAACTGAAGGCGTATTAACAATGAATGAATGTGCTTTTATGCATTAAAAGTTACTGCAACAATCTAAAATTAATTTCCCTAAAAGAATACACGATGTTATTAAATTATTAACAAAATATGTAATAATCGACTAAAAGAAATTGAAAGTGGTAATGAAATTTTGAATGCAAGAACATTTTAATTTTGTTGAAATGTATTTCATTGTTAACCTATTATTTCATATTTTAAATCATTCTCCTTTGAAATAAAACTTTAATAAAGGTGTTCATACATTTATCTAAAAAGAATTAACAGATTTAGTTTATAACTTATTACTCAAATTCCAAAAACCAAATGGAGTATGATCCTATTTCTATGATTTGATGTTAAGAAAATTATTCTTCATAGTGAAAAAATCATCAAAAGTGGATATTAATGTAAAGAAAATGACTTGACATTTTAAATTGTGAGAGATCTTAATGTAACCTCCTGAGGAGGAATTAAGTTGTGTCTATCCACTTTTACTTATAACACATATAACCCTCGGCGCTCTATTTTTTGCGAGAAGGATGTGCAAAGCAGGGCTCAAACTAGGTCTTTTATCAGACCTAGGCACCTCTTTTCCATTACGCGACGCTTGCGGACGCGAAGAAAATTCTATTGTTTTACCATTATTTAATACATTTACGGGTACATGTAAGGAATTTGATGATTTTTTCTCATTCAGTTCAAGTACTTAAATTTTAATTTTGTTTATGACATTAATACATAACATAATAACAATGTTTTCAAAATTTCATGGTAAACATTCGATTTCATAAGTTTGTGTGTGCCTTAATGCTTGGGAGCTTGAATATATCAATGTTGTAAAACATGTTTACTAAGTTTAGGATGGTTGGGTAAATTCTTAGTTCTAACAACCTACACGCACACAATAATGTATTTTATTTAAGGGGATCAAGAAAATGATATGAGATTTCACTTCTAGACATAATATAATAAGGGGAACCCAATACACAAACACTATCATTGTTGAAATATGTGATACAATATATCCAAGTTCAAGAGAATTTTGTGATGATCTTAAAGGCGAAGACGGTTCGTCGTTTGGAGTTACCTATTTAAAGATAGCGGTGAAGTTTCAATCAGGTCGCATGGGTGATACAAAGTGGTTTTGATGCGAATAGGAGTGCCTGAAAGAAGCTCAGTCGACTAGCGGAGGGAGTGCGGTATATTGGCAAAAGTTGCCGAAGTGGCCAGCTCGTGGCAGAATCCCCATAGTTCATTTTGGGGGTGTCTCAAACGACTAACAATTTAACAACAATTGACCAAGACATGTGCTAGTCGACTGGCATCGGAAAATAAATCCAATTTTGGGTTGATTTAATTGTAATTGAAGAAGTGAGTTTGTCTTTTGGCGTCTGGAATTTATGTTTGGGATCTTGGATCTTTTGAGGTGTTAATCTAACGATCGGACAAATGGAGACCAAAATTTTAAAACGCAAAAGCGTACACTAATCTTTTTTTCCTCACAAGGCGAGGGGCATGTCTCCAAACCTTAAGGCTTTCATTTTTCGAGTAAACATTGAGACGAAAGTGATTACACCTTTGTTATTATTAATTTTTGATTACTAAATAGAAGTTAAGGATTAATCATATAAAACTATAAATAAATGATAATATAAACACTTATCTTTAAAGACGGTAGTCCTAATCGTTCTTTATGTTCATTAATAAAAGTATAAATCCTTAAAACTATCAATAAATAAAATTTAAGCAATTGATATTATACACACACATATGTGTGTTCAAATCCTTATTAGTATGTTTGAAAAATTTATATTTAGTTTTTTACCTTCACAATAGTATGTATTTTAATTTTTTTCCTTCCTCCCTCTATTTGTCTTCAGTTTTTTTAAGGATCTTTGAAAATGATCTTTATCAATTCTAGTGGAATCAATCTTTATTACAAGCAGTACGAAATCATGTGAGTTATTATTTTATTTATTTTTTCTTCTACCAATTTAAATCGATCTGCAAAATTTATTTGAAATTTCAACGATGATAGTTCAGAAATTTTCATAAATAACATTTAAGAAAATCCATTTCGTAGCTCTAGATCATTGTTTCAAAAACAATCTTATTTGATCATGTCGATATTGAAATTAAAAAGCAAATAAATACTAACTTCAATTTTCTTAAATTTTGTTTCTTTTTTGCTTGCCATAAAATAATTGAAGTGTTATGACTTTTCTTAGTGCCCATATTTACAATTGAAGGTTAAAAGAAAATTCTTGAGTCGCATGCCTCCGCGATTTGAGACGAGCGAGAAATACATTTTGTACGCTTCGTATGCATCCAAGGTAAAAAGCCTTTTTGAGAATGCTTCAACGCGTTTTATCTCCATTTGCTTTGAGGCACTCCTTGAGGCAAATACGAAGGTGGGTTTTTTAAACATTAATGAAGACCTTATAAATACATCACTTCATCTAATATTTTATGTAAGAGAGAAATTAGTTCATCTTCTTAACTTTGTATAAGCTTTCATTAAATTATCAATCTCTTTGTCATTATTAAATTTTCTCTTCTGCAAAATGGATGTAGATTATCACGTCAATAGTGGAATGGCTATAAATCCGTGTGTTTATTTTATATCATGTTGATATATTATTTGAAGTGTCTGTGATTTGGTTGTGAATTATTTACAATTGAATTCGATTTTTTGGCATGTTTATTTTTATCGCGCCAATAGTCGATCATACTTACGTTGTCTTTCATGATAATTAATCATTTTAAATAATTCCTCTTTACAATTTGGTATCAGAATTAGATTTTCCATTGGAGCATTAAGTGAATAGATGATGTTTGGTAGAATGACCGACCCAAAAGATGATAATACATCGGAGGTCAATTCTGGTTCAGTACTTGCGTCATATGTTTAAGGTTACTATACTACATCGGATTCACAACTGGCAATTGAGAAGTGAAATGAAACAATGATTTTAAGAAATTCCAATGGAAGACGAAGAAAGTATTGAGAAGAAATCATTTTTGTGTGGTACTGATGTCGAAAAATTGCTAACTGATATTTCAGATATTGAAAAGGAAGAGACGGAGGAGTGAATATTTCCTACTATCAATATGATAGGAAAGAAAAATGTAATCTTTTAAATTAGTGGTGAGACCACCGTTAGAGGTATTTGAAAGAAATTATTATCTACTCAATGAAGATTTGTTCTACCAGTGATATTAGTAGAGGAAGTACTAGCTAAGACTTTTTTGTGAAAAAAAGATAGAAGTGTAAAGTAAGGAAAGAACTATATAAGGTGTTCTAATTCTAGGAAGGCTAGAGGTGCATGACAAAGTAAATATAAAGATAGAAGGTGTTATAGGAAGGTGTTATCATTGTAAGAAATTAGGTAGTTGGAAAAAATACTGCTTAAATTTGAATAAAAGGAAGGAAGTAGATGGATCTTCATCAATAGCAGTGGAGAATGATGATAGTAGTGACATGTTGATGATCGCAGGATCTGATGTTGTAGACCACTAGGTTCTTGATTCTAGAGCATCCTTCTACATGAAACCTAATAAGGATTGTTTCTATTTCTATGTTGATAAGAAAGAATATGCAATCTCATGGACAACGATAGTATATGCAGGTCCTTGAGAAATGGTTAGGAGCGGATTCAGGTGCATGATGGTGTGATACGTATCCTAATCAATGCCCTTTATGTTCATATCTTCGTAAGTTTTTGATATCTTTTGGTTAGTAGGCATCATTGGGATGTAGATTATTAGTTGAGAAAGATAGTTTGAGGCTTTCTCGTTACACATTTGTTTTGATGTAGGGTACATCGTTTGAAATTTGTATTTGCTTAAAAATACCACTATATTAGGGAGTTATATGTTGGAGTTGACGAAGGACGTAACTTGGATGCTACTAGGTTTTGACATTTGAGATTGTATCATGTTTTTGAGTAGAATTTAGAGTTGCTTCGCAAAAGGAAGATGATTAACGGAGAGAGCTTCAACAAGTTGAATTTCTGCTATAAGTGTGTATTGGGTTAAAAAAAACTACAGTATCTTTTAGTATTGATAAACATAATTCTAGAAGGGTACTAGATTATGTTCGTATAGACGTTTAGAGTCTAGTTTCTACAACTTACATCATGGGAGCTTATTATTTTGTATCCTTCATTGATGAATACTCATGCAAAGTATGAGTGTATGCAATGAAAGCTAAGGCAAATGTATTTGAAAATTTCAAAATTTGGTTGACCATTGTTAGAAAACCAAACTGGAAGAACGTTGAAGGTTCCGATATTCAACAATGACAACGAATATTTCTCAAAGAAGATCCTTAATTATTGCAAACACCGTGGTCTTAGAAGACGTTTTACTATATCTAGGGGCTTGCGGTTCAATGGAGTTGTAGAAATGATGAACATGACTTACTTGAGAAAGCTCGTTACTTGGGATTTGCTACGGGCTTATATGAAGGTTTTTCTTTGGTTGAAGCTTTGTCAATTGTTGCTCATATTATAAATTGAATTCCGTACTTACCTCTTGAAGTGAAGATCCCGAAAGAGAAATTTAGATGTAAACCTATGAACTTAGTTGTTTTTGTATTTTTTGGTTGTTCTCATTGTCATATATATATATGATAAATTAGAGGCTAAAGCTTCAAACTGTATTTTACTTGGTTAGGATGCCGTCAAAAGTTATCATATTTGAAGCTTTGAAATGAGGAAAATTATTCATTCCATGCATCTTACCTTTGATGTGCCAAGCACGTTCAAGCCTAAAGAAGGCTCATTTGATGTAGACCTGTCAAAATATGACCCGATCCATTAAAATGAGTTGGGTCAACTCATTTATGAATTTTATTAAATGGGTTATGGATTGGATTGACCCCTTTTTAAAAGGTTATAAATGGATAACTCATTTACTCATTTATTAAAAACTTAAAATTTGAAATATAAATTTTGAGAATTAGAATTTTGTACACACGCTGTAGTTTTCTATGGTAACTAACAGTTGTACGTAGAAAATAACAAACTACATCCTCATATTTGAACTCCGCTTGGGCAGAAGCTGCTATTTTTTTGTTCAGAATGTAGTAACTTCTTCACGCTAACTCGGAATCAGACGAGACTTCGACCGATAAACTCCCACCTAAATTACAAACAATAGGAAACATTCAGATACTTCATCTTGTGAACGCACATTGTAGTTTTTCATAGTGATTAGCAGTTGTATTTAGAAAATAACAGGCTAGTGCATCTCATATTTGAACTTCACATAGACAGAAGCTGCTATTTTTTTGTTCAAACTGCAATAACTTCTTCATACTAACTCGGAATCAGACGAAACTTCGACCGATGAACTCCCACCTAAATTACGGACAATATGAAACATTCGGATACTTCATCTTCATTTTGTGAACACATGATGTAGCTCTCTATAGTCACTAACAATTGTGTTTAGCAAATAACATGCTACTACATTCCATATTTGAACTTCGTCTAGACAGAAGCCGCTATTTTTTTGTTCAGACTGCATTAACTTCTTCATACTAACTCAGAATCAGGTTAGAGTTTGACCGATGAACTCCCACCAAAATTATGGACAATGTGGAACATTCGGATAATTCATCTTGTGAATGCACCCTGTAGTTCTCCATGATAACTAACAGTTGTACTTAGAAAATAACAGGCTACTACATCTTCATATTTGAACTCTGCCTAGGCAGAAACTGCTATTTTTTTATTCATACTGCAATAACTTCTTTATACTAACTCAGAATCAGGCGAGACTTCGACCGATGAACTCTCACATAAATTACGGACAATATGGAATAATTGGATATTTTATTTTCTGAACGCATACTGTAGTTCTCAATGGTGACTAATGGTTGCACTTACCAAATAACAGATTGTATCATCATATTTGAATTTTGATGAAAATTAGAATTAAAGTTTTAAAATTTAAAATTTGTTTTTTGTCGAAATTCAAAACGTAAAAATTAGAATTAGAATTATTTTATATCTATTTATTTTTTATTAGTCAAATCAAATTTAAATTTTTGAATAAGTTAAATAGGTAACCCGCTTGGGTTGGGTCATTAATAGGTTGGGTTATAAATAGGTTAAAAAGGACGGATCATAAATGGATTGGGTCAAACTCGACCCAACCAACATGTTTGACAGATCTAATTTGATGTTCTAGGCTTGGACGGAGAGAAACGTAAGGAGATGAAGATTATTTCCCACATTTCAACCTAGGAGTAAAGTTGTAGCTATTGATAATAAGAAGAAACCAATTGATGATACATCCAGTGGCGGAGCCAGATTTCAAGGCTGAGGTGGGCACTTTGTATAATTTATAATAATAAAAAATTCTGAAATTTTTGTTTTTTCATTCTATTTTCATAAAGATCCTATAACATTGATAAAGTTGTTCAAAATTGAAAATAAAATAACGAGAGATGACTATTAAAAACTTCTATTGTATAACCATTGAAATATAATTCAGCTTACAACTAAATCACCGGTTTTAAAATAAACAAGTTGTTTCAAAAATTAATGCAAAACAGGTTTATATAATATTTTAGTTTCAGTGTAAGAAGCAGTTGACACAACACATTTCACATCACAGCCATCCGTTCAACTCCTTTCTTAATCCATCTTTTCTTCTTCAAAAATAGTTAAATTTGATATAAAAAAAATTGATCTTATATTCCTTCTTTTCTCTGCAAATCCTGGGGTGGGCACTTGGCCTCCTCAGCACCCATGTAGCTCCGCCCCTGGATACATCACATGATATTTATATAACTCTTCTAGTAGCGAGAGTGATGTCATACATTAGAGAGGATTCCGTTCAAGGTGGAGCTGATGGTGATTTAGAAGTTACTAAAACCACCTGGGTTAGTCGGTGCATTAGAAAGACATTGAAAGGTATTGACAGTGGCACTATGCAAATCTTTGTATTAGATATCAATTCGATTGTGCATTGCATGTAGTTTAAAATGAGTCTTTAGACCTTGATGATGTGTTAAAGTCGAATAATAGATCAAAGTCGATTTGTGTTATGGAGAAGGGGAAGTAGCATTTGCAAAAGAATATGAGATTTGGAAATTAGTTACATTATCTCAGTGAAATCGAGCAACATGTTGTTAATTTGTATTTAAGGCAAAGGGTGATGGAAAGACACAAAGCTAAATTGGTAGCAGGAAGGTTTTTCCAGAGGAAAGAGAAAAAATATGATAAAAAATCATTGCCCCAGTAGCGCGACATGCATCTATCAGAATTTTGTAAGCTGTTGCAGCTACTGGTAACCTGAGGGTTGGATCAACGTGATGTGAAGATAGTTTTTCTGCATGGAGGACTAGAAGACCATTTATATTAAGCAATTAGAGGAGTTTGTTTTAAATGGAAAATATGATTGTGTTTGTATGTTGAAGAAGTCACTTTATGACTAGAAGCAATCTGTCTGGGTGATGATACAGGAGGTTTGATTCTTTTATTGTTAACATTGGCTTTGATAGAAGTATAAAGGATGTTTGTGTTTATGTCAAACATTTGGAAAATGGTGAATGAGTGTGCTTACTCTTGTATGTGGAAGATATGTTTGATGCTTGCAAAGATAAAAGGGAAATCAACAAATTCAAACTAGTGTTTGAAAGCTAAATTTAAAACTTTCTGGAAGATAATTAATAATCTTAAACAATTTTGCTAAAACA
Source organism: Allium fistulosum (assembly GCA_030737815.1). NCBI lineage: Eukaryota > Viridiplantae > Streptophyta > Magnoliopsida > Asparagales > Amaryllidaceae > Allium > Allium fistulosum. Next base: position 365,895,963 of record CM060906.1, read on the forward strand.
ATGTAGTACTTTCATTCAAGTCTAGGTTGATATGATTCACACCATCTGTAATTATTCAATAGCCAACAGATCATAGATGCTGTCATTTCTTATGTTTTTTCATGAAGCTATGAACTATATTGTGACTTGTAACTTCTATAAGACGACGACGACGACAACAACAACACACACAAACTAATGAAGGAAAGAATTACCTGAAGATGCAGCTTGCACAACATCAGCATTTGAGTCCCTTGCATGCAATATAACCCTTGTTGTATAATTTTTATTCAAAGAATAAAATTCATCAATAGCCAATGAAATGCTAGTCATGCCCATCTTTCCTACCAACGTGCCCAAATCAAGAACTACACCAACATGAACTGGAGCCGTCATGTCATCACCCCTACAATATTTTGTTTTCTCCATGGAATGAATTAAGAGGAGGTAACATATGAATAGTTTAAACACTTTTCTGTTATGACAAGGATTAGAAGTAGGATTATAGATATACATGGTTTCATATGAAAATGATTTTGACAAATACTTGAAGGCTTGTTACCTCGTATATATAGAAAGCAAACTTATAAATTAAGTGGTTGATTATTATACTGTTATTTATGGTGTATATGTAGACGCATGCACGTGATGTAGAGATGTCAGTATGTGTGCATGCTCCTGGTGTAGAGATGTGATAGAATATGAAAATTTAAGACTCTTATTCATCTAATTTTGACGATGGTTGTAATAAAATAACACACTGGTGAATTCTGTAGGATTAATTCTCATTATTAATAGTTGAGAAGTAGATATGTGAAACTTTTATGCTGAAATCCCTTCAACATTTGAGATTGTTCAGTGATTTTTTTAAGAAGAAGCAGCTCCAAAATTTAATAAATGAATGCATATAGTGGTTTGTGGTGACAAGGCAACATTCTATATACAATAACTTGTAGAATCAATTTCATAACCACATAATTGGATGGGTTGAACAAAGTTTTTTTTTTTCAGTTGCCGTTTTGAAATTCAAAGCCCATTTACCAAATGATTTTCGGTTTTTGCAGGTTTATTAATAAAAAAAAACTTGAATATAATTTTCTAACACGTATTTGTGGTGCTTCCTGTTTGTCAACATGAATCTCTGAGTTCCTATGTTAATCAGTTACTGTATATAATTTGTGAATCCAACTGGCTTTAATTATTTGTTGTCATGTAAACAAGTCACAGAGACTATTTGAATAATTATTTTAATTTGATTTTTTTCAATATTACTGATGCAAGCGGGCTTGTATGGAGAATGATATTTGAGTTGATTCAAGTATAAAAAGGCCATTACTGTGATCTAGAGTTCCATGTTCCACTTTTGTTTTGCACAAGGTAAGTTTAATTACAAAAATTTGCTTGACTAATGTTTCCTTAATGTGTCATAACTTTTGGTCGTATTTCTAATGACAAAGTTAGCAAGTATATATTGGTCATTCAACGCATCACAGATTGACTCAAAGACTGTGTTCATACCTATTTGTTTTGGATTCTTTAGCTGTCGTGGTTGCACCGTACATTTATTAGTTAAATTCAAGTGTTAAAAAATAGGTTAACGTTGATAGGGAGAAAGTGATAACGTGAAAAAGTTGGTAAACAAACCAAAAGGAAGGGGAAAAAAAATCCATAACATCAGTGAAAACGCAATATTATTATTGTTTATGAAAATAGATAGATAGATAATGTACAGTCAATTAAAACGGGTCCTACTTCAAAATCTGAAACCAATCTACATCTTCATTTGGACACAAAAAGAATATCGAAAATCAGAAAGAAAGAAAAATGACAGACACTAAGACGAAAGGGTCCCCATTCTAATAACTTTCATTTCACTTTTTTTGTTTTGGACAATTTTTTGATTAAGGCTTTGCAGAAAAACCAATTACCAAAATAAGCATCTTCAAAAATTAATTGGCAAAATAGGCCTCGTTTACGTTTGTATTTGCGCAAAAATGGAATGCGCAAGTATAATTTTTTTTTTACTTAATGCTTGCGCATTCCATATTTGCGCAAGCTATATTTTAAAGCTTGCGCAATTATGTAATGCGCAAATTCATTTTCGGGCATCAAAAGGACAGAGAGCTGAATCTGAAGTCGTTATCATACCTATCCCCTTTCTTCTCAAAACCCTCCCCATTTCCAACTTCAAACCCATTTTAAATCCAAATATCTTAAGTCAAAATCATTTATCCTCATCTATTTCTTCAAACAAACACTCCACTGCCCATAAAATGGAAGCTAGCTGTCATCTACGTTGATTAGAGGTAATTATAATTCATTTTTTTGAAAATTAAGATGTAATTTTGCTATTGTTGATGTTGTTGAAAATGAAGAGTTATTGGTGATAATGTCGATGTGAATGTACTCACATTGTTGGCTTCTTTGTTGAAAATGCAAAACGATTTGAAGTATTCATATTGCAAAAACCCTAACTTTGTACATAGTTTTTGTATGGATGAAGATTTTTTGGATGTAGTTCGTACAACGAACATAGATTGAATCCTCGTGAATATGATTGTTGTAATTATTTTAAATGGATTGATCAACCCCTGTGCGAAAGGGGACTTGAGTATGCCCACGAATTGCAAGCCGAAATAAGTCGTTTGAAAAGTGTGAATGAAGAACTAAGGACGAACGGTGGAAGGCCTAGAATGTGGTAGATGTTTGGGGCTTGGTTAAGTTGTCATATTTGGATTTTATGTTTTACCGTTGGATTTGTATTGTGTTGTTGTAAAAATGTTTGTATTTGTTGTAACCCGTATTGTGAGCATGGTGGATAGTTTATTATGTTTTTGAAATTCACTTGATAGTGTTGACTGTAATGACGAAATATATTGGTTACATTATTATATTGATTTGCTTGTTTCGATTTTTTTGAAGATTGAGTTGACTGCTTTTGTTGAAGATTGCATGCGGAAGCAAAATCTACTTAAAAAAAATAGGTAATAATTCATCAAATTGATGTTTATACTTATGTCAGTGAACAAAAACTATAAATGTAGTATTGGAACTTATTTTGCAGATAATGTCAAAGGTTTCGACTATATTTTACTTTGATGGCGAATTGTTGGTTGATGATGAAGGTAAACCTAGATATGTGGGCGGAAGGCGAAAAGGATCGACAATAAAAAAATCATTGTAGTTTCGAAGAGCTTAAACAAAGGGCATTTGAAGTGACAAAAGCAAATCCTGTGATATATGATTTAAAATTAGCGGTGAAATGGGTTCGGGATGATGGTGCATCCGCTATTGATTTGGAAGACGACGACGATTTAAACTCCACCTTTTCAGTTGGAATGAGAGTGATAGAAATATACGTTGTGAGAGTGGAACATGAAAATGTGGTTGAAACATAAGCGGCAGTAATCTTTGGGGATGAGTACATGCACACTACACAGTTACAAGAAACACAATGTTCGACGTATCCGTTGTATTTTTCAAGCCATCAAGGTGGAGAGTTTACAAACTTACTTCATAGGTACAGCGGAATGGTTGGAGTCTCTTCTAGTCAGGAACAACATATGATGTAGAACGCTATAAATCCAAATCAGTCGCAGGCGTTTGAAAAGTGAGTACTATTATACGTTTGCACTTGTATTTTGGCTTACATTAATGCAAAATATATGACCTTTGTTTTTTGTATTCCTAGTGTTGAAGATGCATTTACTGGTTGTGATGACGATGGTGCCGATGATCATGTTCTTACTCCACACGAGATTTGTGGACAATTGGATAGCATGGAAGTAGCTTGTGCGGATGATGAGGATAGAACTTGGGTCCATCAAATGGAAGTTAACAATGATGCAATCATATACGAAGACATTGAGGAGGCTGATGATGTAAATGCGGAAGAAGAACAAATCACATATGAAGAGGCTCTAGTCGATGATTTATGCACGGCATCAATGATGGTGAAATCGATAATGCAAAATTGTCATCAAGACGTGGAAGTTTTTGGAAGAGAATGTGCGGAGAACGGTCCACGAGTTGGGTTAATTTTTGAAAGTAAGCAGAAGCTTGTTGAACAGTTATGTGAATGGTCGATTAAATGTTCGGTTTCGTTTCAAGTTCTGAAATCGCGTGCAAATCAATACACGGTCCGTTGTGCTGTGGAAGAAACATGCCCTTGGCGAGTTCATGCAAGTTTTTCGGTAAGAAAAAATTCAAACTGGTGGAAGATAACTAAATATGGCGGCGATCACACTTGTTTAAATGCAACCATCAACTCAAACCATCGACAGGCAACTGCTACATTTATATGCAGCAAAATACTTCCGTTGATTAAAGCTGAAACAAACATGACTGCAAGAACTGTTCAAGAGACAATGTCCAACATGTTTCATATTAAAGTGAGTTATTTTCGAGCCTGGCACGGACTGTAGAAAGCTGTTGCAATGATTTATGGCGATTGGGAATCGTCGTACGTGGAATTGCCGAAATATCTTAGAGCCCTAAAACATACCAACCCTGGAACCGTATATGATGTTATTCATAGTCGTGGTGTTTTTAATGGTGCTTTTTGGGCTTTCGGACCTTCTATTCAAGGCTTCGACCACTGTCGACCCATATTGTCTATTGATGGCACTCATCTATACGGGAAGTATCTGGGTACGTTACTAGTAGCAACTGGGGTGGATGCAAATCAAGGGCTATTTCCTTTAGCTTTTGCTATTGTACAAACAGAGTCGTGGCAAATGTAGAGTTGGTTTGTTCATTGCATATGGAATTATATTCCATCCGTACGTACGTACTAGATGTATCACCTTTATCTCGGATCGTATGAAAGGAATTCCACGTGCGCTTAGAGAAGGTTGGCCAGTTGAACATCATCATCGTTTTTGTATCCGTCATATTAAAGCAAATTTCAAGAAAGTGTTGAATTGTAATAGAAGTAGAACGTCTATGTTACTGTACGCCTTGTTGAAACTTTTTCGAATGTTGTGGACTTTGTTATGTAATGATGTTGTCATTTGAATTGTGTTTTGAATTGTGTTTGCATGTTATATAGAATGTTTTTCAGATTTTTTGTGTGAAATTTTATGATTTATGGTGTTGAAACAAAATATGCTTTTGTTATGCTTGCGCATATGTGGAATGCGCAAGCTATGTTGACAATATAGCTTGCGCATTCCAGAAATGCGCAAGCTGTTTTTGAGCGTAGAACTGGGTTATTTGCAGCGTTCCGCTTATGCTACAAAAGAGCAATTGTAGCATTTGCGGACTGTTGTAAATAACTCAAAATATAGCTTGCGCATATGTGGAATGCGCAAGCTATATTGTCAATAAAGCTTGCGCATTCCACATTTGCGCAAGCTATTTTTGGCAGAGCAGCTCTTTGTTTGGGACTGACACAGTATATAGCTTGCGCAAATGTGGAATGCGCAAGCTTTATTGACAATATAGCTTGCGCATTCCACATTTGCGCAAGCTATATATTGGGTCAGTTCCAAACAGAGAGCTGCTCTACCTCACAAAACAAAACATATAACACGCCATTTCATTAACAATACCATCACAAGACAAAATAAATAACACGATCCAATTGACAATTTAAAATCATCCAAAAAAGTTTGCCAAATTCGTGCAATAACATAGACACATACAAGGCAACAACCCCTAACTTAACCCAACCAAAAGAAACAACAACAATATGACCAACACCATCAATCACGAATCCTTCTTATCTCAAGTGGGGTGTCTCTTTTCGTCTTCTTCCGTTTGTACACGATGGGAGCCGATCCTTGGCCTTCTTCGAATGTTGGAGCGGGTGTAGGCAGCGGAATTTCTTGTTGTTGACTTGGCCCAAAAATGAGTTCTTCTTGTTGAATTTCCCACTGCGGCGGCTCTTGCGTATGCTCGTATGTCGACTGTCCAACATAGCCGCATTGTTGTTCTCCTTCGTGCCAAACCGGCCATTCAGCGTGAGTTTCTCCGTCGGTGTATTGATGCTCTACCTCGGGCCAAGCAGGCCATCCAGCTGTAGTTTCGCCACCCGGATGTTGTGAAGCCTCCCCCTCTGCATGTGCCTCCTCCCATTGCCCTTGTCCACCCGCTACTGTGGTATGTGTCTCCTCTGTACAACGTGGTGGCTCTTCTACAATGCGCAGCGGCTTGGTCGGCCTTCTTAGCTTGTTCCGACCCAAAATCGTGTCAAGTATTCGTCGTAGGTCAATGCACTTGCTTTTGACCTTGTCCGGCTCCATATGACTTTCTTCTATTTCGCCCACCACATCCAAAGCGCTGTATATTCCGCTTACCTAAACCGTAAATCATAACAATGCATCAATATGACATAAAAATTGAACTATATAAAATTTGAAATTACAACACTTACCACATCACGTTCTAGAGGAGCATGGGGAGTGTACGCAACCAACTTCCTTGCCGATTTTTTAAGAATATAACGACGAGTAATTCGCCAATACCAATACTCGTATTCGCTCAAAGGTGTCGGAGGCTCGCGTGCTTGTTCGGCACGATCAATTCTTGATTCCCAAATAGCAATACTTTCCTCCAAAAATGCCATCCAACTAGTGGGTTCTGGATCAAGGGGGACGACAGGATCTGGAATGTGCTGATAATCAAAGGAAAACTGTCTCATAACCCGATCAGGTGCATACAACTCAAAGTCTGAAAATAGAATCAGTCGACTCTTAGCAATCCAACCGGCGAACGAATACTCAATTTCCGGATGTCTAAATTTATACACTAATGAATATGGTTCCCATGTAACCGCATCATCCGCCAACAAATCCAACTCATTACGGTAAAACTGTACATTTCTTGGCGTCTCACGCCAACTCCTAGCACAGTTCCACCTAGCCCCGAATGGAAGATACGGATCTAAGTCGGTAGGAATTCTAATAGATGGTCGTCCAATGGCAATATGCGACCACGACCATAGTTGCAACAACGTTGCAGAACCCCCTAAAACTTTACGACGTTGCAAGGCAATGTTCGATAGCTCACTATACAAATAGCAGAAAACAGCACTACCCCAAGAATGATAACCACAGTCAGCCAAATCATCCAAAAAAGGTAAAAATTTCAAACTTAATCTCCCTTTCGAATGATCGGGAAATAATCGGCAACTCAAAAAATACAATATCACGGCACGAGTACGCCGAAGTATATCTAAATCGCTCGCCCCTTCGGGTAGTGGTTCAGAAAATTCACTTTTAAACCAAGTCATTGACAAATCTGTTTTAGACTTAACCGCCTCTCTAGGCGGAAAAATACCAAGCAAGTCATGAGTCAATTCGATGTAATCGATATCTAAATTTTGCAAACATACCGGACGACCGTCTCCTTTAAGACCGAAAAGAAAATGCACATCCACTAGAGTCACTGTCATCTCCCCGACTCTCATATGAAACGTATTTGTTTCCGGCCTCCATCTATCGCATAAAGCGGTAAGAAGGTGATGATCGAGCCGAATGTAGTCGATTTGCATAGCTTTCCAAAATCTGGATATTCGTAGATTCGGCTCCAATCTTGGATCTTTATAATCGATCTCCTTCAGCTTGCTCGAATGATCGCATATCTTCATAGTTTCAACACCCTGCAATATATAAACAAATTATAATTAGGAGTTCATATTTCAATTGCCCGATTTACCAATATCGAACATTTACCTTCATTAATGTGTCGTTTTGGCTCCTATGATGTTCTTGAAGATAGAGAACACTTCTATCTTCGGGCCCAGGAGACAATTCTACAAACAATAACAACCGTTTATCCATACAAAAACTATGTACAAAGTTAGAGTTTTTGCAATATGAATACTTCAAATCGCGTTTTGCATTTTCAACAAAGAAGCCAACAATGTGAGTACATTCACATCGACATCATCACCAATAACTCTTCATTTTCAACAACATCAACAATAGCAAAATTACATCTTAATTTTCAAAAAAATGAATTATAATTACCTCTAATCAACGTAGATGACGAGCTAGCTTCCATTTTATGGGCAGTAGAGTGTTTGTTTGAAGAAATAGACGAGGATAAATGATTTTGACTTAAGATATTTGGATTTGAAATGGGTTTGAAGTTGGAAATGGGGAGGGTTTTGGAAAGAAAGGGGATAGGTATGATAATGACTCCAGATTCAGCTCTCTGTCCTTTTGATACCCGAAAATGAGTTTGCACATTCCATAATTGCGCAAGCTTTAAAATATAGCTTGCACAAATATGGAATGCGCAAGCTTTAAGTATAAAAAAAATACACTTGTGCATTCCATTTTTGCGCAAGTACAAACGTAAACGAGGCCTATTTTATCAATTAGTTTTTGAAGGTGCTTATTTTGGTAATTGGTTTTTCTCTCTAGCCTTGATCAAAAAATTATCGTTCTGTTTTTGTTTTTGTTTTTTTATTTTAAAAAAAATGATACTTAGAATAGTGTATCAACTACTGATATCATAGGTCAAAGTCTTATGTAATATATACATACTACAATGTTAAATGTGTTCGAGGTTCAAATCATGCAAATCAAGATTCATGTATATAACCTCATTCTAGAGCATAATACAATTTGATCTGAGTTAAAATCTTTAATTATTATACGCATTATTATTGAAACTAAGTTATACTGAACCAAATTTTCTATGCATACTTTCATATTTACTAATTGCGAGCGGATTAATAAAACCTAATCTTCATCCACTCTCTGTGGATATGGTCCATATTCAATTGTTGACATGTCTAGAATACATTATTACATCAATTAGCAAGGTCAGACATAGTGATAATACATGAAATCTTAGGTTAATATACATAATCAACAAAAAATAAAATACACAACAAATCGTTCTTCATATTAGAAATCGTCCTTGAGTCCGTGCAGTCTCGGCCTATCCTCTCTTTTGATTCAATAACTACTGCACTCTGATGTTTTCTTCGATTCTGCACTTTCTTGACTTGCATATCAGAATTTTCACATCCACTTCGATCGGTTTGCTTGCATTAGTTTTAGATCTTTTGCACTTTGAAATATTTTGTTTGTTTAAATTTATTTCCATATGTGATAAACAGAAACTTCAAAGCTAACCGGAATAATATCTGTTATACGGTCATTTCTCTTAAAAGTAGAATATAAGCGGCCTTTGCAGTCAAAAATGGCCGGTTACTGTTGGGAATACATCCGATGCATCGGAAGCCCCAACGGTCTTACCCCCTTCTTCCGTTGGGGGAATGTTGGGAGGGTGGAGATACGTTGGTGTCCAACACGTCGGACATGTCAGACGTCAACGTATTAATCACCCCAACCATTTACAACATTTTCCTCCCCTTCATTCGCACCATTCTTCTCTTTCATTCCCTTCTCTACTTCCATACCTATAATAGCAATGGTTAATTCGGGAATAGATTCCGACTACGAAGATGTGCTGGATTTAATTGTTATATCAGCATATCTACGTAGAAGAAGAAACGATATCGGACGAATTCACACGTCAAACTATACTAATTTAATGTGGATATACGACATATTAAATGGGCATCAAGAACGTTGTCAACGAAATTTTCGAATGAAAAGACTATTCTCTCTCGTTGTGCGATAAGATGTAAAGTTATGGTATGGCTTCAACGAAAAAAATTAGTATCAGAGAAGTGGTTGTTATATTCGTATATATACACCATAGCTGCAGCGTGTTAAATCTCCGTTTCTAGTGTTTTAATGATGACAACTATATCATCATATATTTCTAGTATATAACTATATTGCAGGAGAAAGAGCTACAACCAAGAAGGATTGATCACGTTCAAGAAATTCAAAGATCGTCAAACTAGAGTATGTATATGGTCATAGAATTATATGTAAGATATCCTTAGTATCTCATATATACACAATACACGCCTACATACGTAACTGGTTGCAAAGAGATTGTTTATATCTATGTTTCAAAAAGCAAAAACTCATAAGTTTTCCGAATTTACCCAGTTCAGTCGATTGAGGTATTTTCTCAGTCGATTGGGGTTAGTCGACTGAGAAAACACCTCAGTCGACTGAACCTTATTATTTTACCATACTTCAGAATTTTTGAAATTTTAGCGCGAACTCCTTTGTTCTTATTCAGTACACTGAATTTTATACTCAGCTGACTGAATGCTGTATAACGGCTATTTTTTGAAGAGTCACTTAGAAAAATTGCAACCTTTCTAACAGTAATTAATAATCATCTACGAATGATTGCAACCTTTTGCTATACCTCTTTGATTCTATAAATACACTACAAGATCAGAATTCCAAATCTAACTTGCTTACTTGCTATTTCTATATTCTCCGATCTTTTAGTACTCATTGCAATTCAATGCTCAATATTCACTCAAACTACTTCCATAATCACAAACTATACACTTCCACATTACCGAGGAAATTATAGGAAGAATTGTACCAGCATTCAATATCTGCATTATTTGGAACACAAAGTTTCTCAAAGAAACTCTTCTGTATTAACCTATTCCTCAGGACAAAGTGAGGGTTATTTGGTTAAAGGAAATACCGAAGGAGAGCTTCGGAACTCGACGTAGGACGGGAGGTCCGATGTAACGATTCAGAATTTTAGTCATTTGAATTTGGAATATTTAATCAGTTTTAAATATTGAAAAGTTAATTTTATAAGTTAAATAACTTGAATTTCAGATATAGCGATTGATTAGATAATTTAATTGTTGAATTTAATAATTGAAATTGTTTAATAATTGAATCTTGGATTTTTATTTGGATAAAAATGATTTAAAAGCTTATTTAAATTCTATTTAATAAGAATGAAGATAATAAAACTTTTAATGTAAATTTAAAAGTGATTAATTTGGTTTTAAAATAATTCATTTTAATTAACATATAAAAAATAGCCTTTCGGGGTACTCTCGGATTTCGACGAAACCAGTTTCATACGATAACTTAAAATTTTCATAACTATTTCATACGAGGTCCAATTGAGATGCGAATTTTCGCGTTGCGCTCGTAACAACGTAAGCTTCGCGATGAAACTGGTTTGGACGAATTTGGAGACAGTTGAAAATTGGGCTAAAATTGAACGTCGTTCGGTTTTAGTTCCAAACTGAAACGCCTCAGAGGCGACAAAAAATTTAGGTGAGTTAAACTCACCTTTTTGGTTAACTAGTATGATTTATATTTGATAAAAATTTGTGAATGATTGTTTGGATAATTTACTATGTTTATTAGTTGTTTTGGATATATTCCCGCCCTTGGGGTGGATGAGACCCTATTACGTTCCCGTGTAAAATCGGATGACCCTTTGTATACGAATCCCGCCTCGAAGCGGTTGATTATCTTTTATGATTATATAATGTTTGTGGTGCAGATGGAAATAGGTTGGAGGGATCCAACGGGGTTCCTCGCTATTGTTGAATTGTTTCGATAATATTCCTTTTATATGGATTATTGAATAATAAACCTGATTATGGACACTATGGTTATAACATTGTTCTATGTTTAAAAACAAAAACCTAGTGATTATAGAAAATCAATATCAATATTGGTTGAGTGTTTGGCGGCTATTGGCCTGAAATTAGTATTTTAAAATACTATAAATTGCCAATTGAATTGAAATTGGGTTTAAGACAGGAAATGATTTTAAATCCGAAAATGGGTTTCAGAAATATTTTTAAAAAAAAGATGATTTATTTACATTTAATATTGTTTTAAAGTTATTTAATTATAGTAATATTGTTTTAAAAGTATTTAATTATATTAATATTATTGTAAAGTTATTTAATTAAATTAATGTTGTTTTAAAAGTATTTAATTATATTAATATTATTGTAAAGTTATTTAATTAAATTAATATTGTTTTAAAAGTATTTAATTATATTAATATTGTTTTAAAGTTGTTTAATTAAATTAATATTGTTTTAAAAGTATTTAATTATATTAATATTGTTTTAAAGTTATTTAATTATAGTAATATTGTTTTAAAAGTATTTAATTATATCAATATTGTTTTAAAGTTATTTAATTAAATTAATATTGTTTAAAAAGTATTTTTTTGAGAGAAATGCGTGATCCTCTAAAGTAGAGGAGAGCACACATGTGTGTGTGTGTATCACTGAAAACAAAGGTACTGCCAACATGCTTGGGAGGTAGCTAATCAAAATACAAAAAACAATGAATATGACTCAAGTACAACTAGAATGAGTTCCAGCAAGGCCACCGCCCATTACACCTCATTATCGAGCTCCGGCAAGGCCACCGCTTGTAATGAGGTGTTAGAAGTACCCAAAAACCATGAAGCAACTCAGTGCATATGATATCAAAAGACAGCTCCAGCTGAGAGAGAGACGCCTCGATGCAACATGGAAAATCAGAATGAATGCCTCGCTGCAAATGGGAATGATCCATAATGAAGTACGCCACTCTGTCGATGTGGAAGAACTGGAAAGAACGCCTCACTGCAAATGCATATGATCCAGAATGAAGAGCGCCACACTGCAGACGCGGAAGAACTCCACACTGCGAAAGCAGAAGGTCCAGAATGTATATCTCGCTAAAATCCTATCAACAGCAATCCTAAGAACCTGCAAATAGTAAAATAGCACCATTTCTGACCTAAACCTGTATCTGTAAATGGAACTAAATAAAATTGTAAGAGTAATACATATATATGTATATAAATGAAATTTATATACATATATGTATTAATGAAGAAAAGTAATAATACTATATCTAAAATAATACGACGGAAAAGCAACAAAAATAAGAAGCAGACTAAAGAAGAACCCAAATTCAGAATGCATCACTTAACCAACAGTAAAGATATACAAAAAATAAAAAATAAAAATTAAATAAAAAATAAAAAGTTAAATTCCTATAAACTAACACAACTTAAAAATTATCCTTATGCTCCTTTAACCAAAAAGGCATTATGATAATCAGTAAAAACATCATTCAAATTAGAAAAAATGTTAATGTTAATTATTAATGTAAAAAATATTATTATTATGTTTAAAAATCTTAATACTATTACTAACCTTATTAAGATATTTTTTGAAATGATTATTTTTAGCTAATCTATATTTAGGATTTGAAATCCAATTAAAACAAAATGATGATATTATAAAAACTAATTTATTATAATGACTATTATTATTATTAAAACGTCTTTGATTTCTCTCAAACCAAATATACCAATAAATTATAATGAATAAAGTATTAAGTAAAAATCTATTTTTCTTTTCAAACTTAAATCTTAAATTATTCCAATAATAATCGCAATTAGTAACTTTAGTTATAAGACTAAAGTTAAAGATTTTGAGAGCATTATCTAGAATGTAGTAAGTATCCATGCAATCATAATACACATGTTTAATATCTTCAAGATACAGATTGCAAAAGTAAAATTTATTATCAATTTGCATATTTTTCCTTTATAAAATTCTATAGTATTTAGTTTTCCATGCATGATTAACCACATATGAATTTTAGATTTAGGAGGAGCATTTGTTTTCCAAATAAATTTAAAAGAGTTATTAGCTACGCCCGAGAAACTAAGAAATTTATAAAAAGAATTAGAAGTAAATTTCTTACTCTTATCCCATTCCCAGCTAATATTATCATTTTCGTTATCAATATTATATAAATTCAATCTAGCATAAAGGAAAGAAAGTTGCCTAAGAGTTGTACCTTCTAAAATTCTATTGAAACTAAAATCCCAAGGGAGGTCATTTTCTGGAGAAAAAAACATCTAAAATTAAAGCATTCTTAAAGTTACAAATTTCGTAAAGCTCTTTAAATTCTATTCTAAGAGGAATAATAGAAATCCAACGGTCATGCCAAAAAGAAGTATTATTTTCTAAATGTACAATTGTATTAGTACCAAGGTTAAAAATCTCATGACAATTTAGAATTGATTTCCAAAAACTAGATAACTTATTTATAACTGTAGGAGTAATTTGGTATAAATTATTATTACGATTATATTAATGCTTAGAAATAATTTCTTTCCAAATAGAATTATGATTTATATCCTTAAATTTTCATAACCACTTCCCTAATAATGATAGATTCATGTTACGTAAATTAATAACTCCTAAACCACCTTCCTTTTTCGATTTTCAAACTGTTTCCCAATTGACTAAACATTTTAGACTACTGTTGGAATTATCACCACTCCATAAGAAGTCCCTTCTTATTTTATCAATTTTATCAATCGCCCTATTTGGGAAAAGATGCAAAGACATCCAATATATCGGAAGAGCTGATAAAACAGAGTTGATAAGAATTAATTTACCCGCTCTCGATAAAAACCTCTCGTTCCAATTAGAAATTCTATTTTTAATCTTATCTATTATAATTAACCAGTCATCATGCTTAAGTTTAGTTGTCTAATCAAAAACCCAAGATAATCTAAAGGGAAAGTCATAGTTTTACAATTAAGCATATTAGCAACTAAACCTTCAACCTTATCAACGTCATTTAATACCAAAACAGAACTTTTATCAAAATTAATTTTTAGCCCTGAAAGAAGTTCAAAGCCGTATAAAATAAATTTAAGAGTAATAACATGATTAGGCAATTGGGAGGTAAATAACAAGGTATCATCCGCAAATTGAAGAATAGAGAGACCACTACGAGAGATTTCACTTCCAACACTCCCCAACGATCCATTACCTGTCGCTTTTTTAATTATCATAGTAAAAACATATGCGGCTAAGTTAAACAAAAGAGACGATAAAGGATTACCCTGCCTTAAACCTCATTTTGATTGAATTTTATTCCCTAAAATACCATTAACCATTCTACTAGAGTTACTAGTTTTAAGCAAAGTCAAAATCCAACCAATCCATTTATGACTAAAACCTCTAACTAATAACGTATCAATTAGAAAATCTCAATCAACCGAATCGAAAGCTTTCGCAAAGTCTAGTTTTAGCACAGCACATGTAATATTATTTTTACAACAATGATTAATGTATTCTTGAACAGTAGTCACTCTATCAGTGATATTTCTACCTTTTATGAAAGCAGATTGTGAACAATCAATTAGATCATTCATTCTTGTGTTAAGTCTATTAGCTAAAACTTTTGAAATAATTTTAACAGAGCAGTTAATTAAAGAAATAGGTCTAAAATCTTTTAAATTATTAGCACCGATTTTTTTATGTAATAAAATTACATTTGCAAAATTAAATCTTCCTAATTGTAATTTTCCATTATAAAAATCATTAAACATGTTAATTAAATCGAATTTTAAAACATCCCAAAATATTTTGTCAAATAAAATGGGAAACCTATATGGGCCCGGGGCTTTGTTACTAGGCATGTCATTAATGGCCTTCAAATTTTCCTCTTCAGAAAAAGGATTATCAAACTCAGAAAGGTCAATTCTAAAATCAATAGGATAAATATCATTACAACTAACGTTAATTCTATGTTCATTCTTAGTACCAAATATATCTCTATAATAATCAGTAAATGCCATATTAAGATCCCTTTGATTAACCAATTCTACATTATTCAAAAAAATAGAATTAATCGTGTCACTACGTTTTCTACCATTAGTCATATTATGAAATTTTTTTGTAGTATTATCACCTTCATTAATCCATTGAATTCTAGATCTCTGCTTCCACATAACCTCTTCTTTTTCTATAATTGAACTAAGCTCCTCTTTTAAATTAGCGAGAACATTATGCTCACCTAGATTTAGTTGTCTAGTTTCTTCTATCTTGTTTATTTTAAGCATTTTAGAAAGAATATTATCATTTTTAATTTTAATACTGCCCAAAACATTCTTACTCCAAATTTTAAGAAAATTCCTAGGACCCCTAAGTTTTAAAACAAATTTTTTTGCAGAATTATCCGTATTTCTAATATTATAAAAATTCATTAAAATCCATTTATTTTTTAGTAGATTAGAGAAATTGGATTCTAATAACCACATTTTTTCAAATTTAAAAGTTGTATTAACAATTCTATGATGATCACACGTAAAAGTATTAGGGCAATGATCAGAATAACTGTAAGGCAAACCAGAAACTCTACAAATAGGGAATTTATCCTCAATTTCGTCACTGACGAAAAATCTATCTAGAAGGGCCATAGATAGAGGTTCTCTAGCATTACTCCAAGTGAATTCCCTATTAGAAAGTGGTAATTCTATTAAATTAGTATTAATAATAAATTGGTCAAACTTTTTCATAGAAGAGAAATCTCCCTCCCGAGGTAAACGCTCGCCTAAAGAACACGTAATGTTGAAGTCCCCACCCATAATCCAAGATCTAGGAGCGAATGATCTAAATTTCAGATATTCATTCCATAGAGTTTGGGCCATAAACATTTGAAATATTTAATAATGAGTTATCACTAAGATTAATGAGAATAGTGTGCAAAGAATGTTGTTTAGTAATAGTTTGAAGAAGTATAAAAGAGTTATCCCGCCATCCTATAAGTAAACCCCCAGAAGTTCCAATAGACGGTAAACATGTCATGTTTTTAAAATGATAGCCACCTAGTCTTCTATAAAAACGAATATCGGGACAATCTATTTTAGTTTCCCGTAAAAGCCCAATATCAATAGAATAATCCTTAAAAAAGCTCTAATTTTATCACATTTACTAAAATCATTTAAACCCCTAATATTTCAACTAATAATCCTCATGATCTAATAGATCTAGCCATCTTTATCTTTCTATTCCTAATATAAGCAGTATCTAATTCGACATCAATAAAAATAAAAGCGGTATTTCTAGCTAACTGACATAACTCAGTAGAAGACAAACTACTCAAAGCATAAGAAAAATAAGTGCTGCCTAAATTAGAAGACATACCTGAGCCTGAATTCGCAGTACCGCTCTTGGCACTCGAATCAGGTAACTCACCCAAAAAACGGAGAATGACTATTACGAATCCTGGCACTACGTCGAACAGACCCACTTACGGCCACAGATTTCCTACGCCTACCTCTCTTCAATGGTGATGCAAAAGATGCAGATTTAGTGCATGTATTACAAACACAAGAATCTGCCTTTTTATATATGATGCACGCTCTAACTGTGTCCGTATAATCTCCAACCGTTGATCATTTTAATGTATGTCTTCCTTTTGCACAATATCTAAATTTGCTGAATTTCCCCTAGTCAGATCATCAATGATCCCCTCCTCTTCTTTATTATCACTAACCACATCACATACCTTTTCATCATAGACCACCAAGCAATCTAACATCCCAATTTTATCTCTACGTATCTCATGAACATCAGATTTGCAAGCATTAGAATCTCTGGCATTAACATTTGAAATAGACCAATTACCTCCCACCATTACATCAAAAAGCACTATCCCATCGTCAACATGAACACTACAATTATCATCAATGAACACTCTGACACACTAGCCATATTCACCAAACATTAGTGCTAGACATAGAAAGATCATCCTCTGTTGTAACATCCCTATCCATGTCAGCTAAGTTATCACCATAGATCACCAAGCAACTCGATAAATTTTCTATATCTCTATGCAACTCATCATCTGTAGCACTATAATTCTCATGTGCATTGTCAACATGTACACTGACCTCGCAAGATATAGGAGCATCAAACATAGTAGCAGTAACACCATGAACATTTCCATTATCTACACTTCCATCCAATACAGTGCTTACATCAAAGACAAGATAACTATCCACAAGACATTTTCCATTCGCAATCACCGGATCAACTTTTTTCCTTTCCAAAAGATAAACGGTAGTAACATTGCACATCTGAGAATGAGTTTCAAAGCTTCTATCATCTTCTTTTGAATCAACATCATCAATTAAAGCAAGACAGTCAAATCTATTTTCAGTGGATATTTTGAAACTCTCCAACTCAGTAGATTTTACTCTAGATCTTTTATTATGCGCAGAGATAAATTCTTTGTGTAAAGATTTGTTGTAAATTATAGATTATTCGTTCCGCTGTGAGATTCTATATTGTTTAATTTTCTTCTTATCTTCTTCCTTCTTTCTTTTTCCCTAACAATTAGGATTTTCGGCATTCGATTGCTCGGCACACAATACTGTGGACGTATTAGTTTCGATTTTCGAGGGTCAAAAATCTCCGGCTGTTACATTTAGTATCAGAGCTGAAGGTTAAGCGAGAACCTTGGCTTTGGTAGGATACTCATTAGAGATAGGGTCATTAGCACCCTAGAATGAGTTTGAGTGTGTGTGCGCGTGCGCGTGTAATTGCTAGTGATATAAAAATGTTTTGTATTGTGTTGATTGGTCTATTGAGTGACTTATGGATTCTAGTCAATACGAGTAATTAACGTTATTGATAGTATCTCTAAACAGTTGAATAGAGCAATTCGACATAGTATTGTTTTGAAATTGGGTAAATGAAATAATTTTACCTTTATTATATTTTATATATATAAAGGAATAATTTTCAGAAATTATATAGTATATGTGGTGTGCTTGGTTGTTAGAGAACGATAATATTTGATTATTATCATTTGTTGATTGTTGTTGTGATCGAATAAAAGTGTTATTATTATAATGCAAACAAGATAAATAGTTAAGAAAATAATTTTATATAACCAAAATGAGATTATATAAATATATGGTTTATAAATGTGATTTATGAATTGAAAGGAAATGAAATTTCAGATGTACATTATAAATACGAGTGTTACGGCACGCGCTTCGCGTGTGAATTTTTTTCTTTATAAATTGTATATATTTAAATCAGTCAAGAAAAATGATTTTTTATTTTTCTTTTCAAGTGATATTAAGAATTGTATATTTGTAAAGAAGTACTTTGAATTTGTAAAGGAAGTTTAATTTTAGATCCTATTTTTAGTAGCGTTTTGAATTTGTAAAGCATGTTTAATTGTTAGCTCCCACTTTTAGAGGCGTTTGAATTTGTAAAAAAAGTTTAATATTAGATTCTATTTTTAAGTGATTAAAATTTGATAATATATAGAGGGATGTTTTTAATAATATTAGTGTCACACTTTTTTGGTATCAACGTGAACTACAAAAAACGTCCATCTGTATATTTTCAAATTTTAATCACCTAAAAATATGATCTAATATTAAACTTTGATTATAAATTCAAACGCTCTTAAAAGTAGGATCTAACAATTAAACATGCTTTACAAATTCAAAACGTTTCTAAAAATATGATCTAAAATTAAACTTCCTTTACAAACTCACACGCGAAGCGCGTGCCATAACACTCGTTAAAGATAATGATAATAATAAATAAATAAATAAATAAAGTGTGATACTAAGGGCACCTCAAAAAGTGCTTACGGATACCATTGCTAAAAAATATCATACAATTTTACTCTATACTCTTCCTAAAACCATACTTTTAAGGGACCGCCAACGACATCAATTTCGACTTTTTTTGCATGGGGAACAACCGCTGACCAACACCATTTTTTATGGCCATTAACCACCGAACTATAGTAGTTCGGTGGTTGATGACCATGAAAAACAATATCCGTCATTGGTTATTTGACGTGCAAAATGAGTTCGTGTGGTGATTGATTGCCGTGTGAAAAAAATTTGGTATTGAAAAACACACAAATTTTAGTGCGTTTATTATTATTTTTCTATGGTATTCGTAAGCACTTTTCTAGGTGCTCTTAGCACCACACTAAATAAATAAAAACACGGAAAAAAACCGAAAAAAAAAACAGTAGCAAAGTTTTCAAATATTATGTAAAGAGTACTATTTCTCCTCCCCCTCTCCGGAATCACAGCCCTAATCATTCAGACACCTTAAAACCATTTATATAGAACAGGGATAAGTATACAGTGGTGATATATACCAAAAATGACTGTGATTGGAACATAAGATCGATGAAATTTGGGCGATGCTTGAAATATACCTTACTATTATAAACTTCTATAAGATTTATTATTCAATACCACTTGTATTATTACTTTTTCAAATGTAACACAATTAACAATTGCTGATGCTAATCACATGTTGATATAAACATCAACTCCAACGATAGATGTTGAAATTATTGATATATGTGCCGATATATACTGAATACATATTGACTTAACCATTATACAATTAGCAGTATGTTTATTTTATTATTTTACTCCAAGGTACCAATGCATATTTATTACATATGTTAACATAACTATTATACAGTTTGTAGTATGTTTAGTTTATTATTTTTCTCCAGATCTACCCTTATTAGTCAATTACTATACTTCTAGTTAATTATCATAATTCATAATCTGAAATCTTGAACCAGAGCTGGAAATATACTCAAACTGTCTAAAGCTCCTAAAAACATTTTACCAGAAAATGGTGTCATCATCATCTTTGTCCTTTTTTAAAAAAAAAATTATTATTGGGGTTAATCAAATGAATCCTCATCTTTCACAATTGCCTATTTTGAGTCACAGTATTGGTTATATTTCTTAGATTGCTTTTAATATTTTCGTGTCATGTTTACTAAAACTCTTCTTTTCTTTTCTTTTCCTCTCTATAAATATTGTAACCTCCTGGTGCATCATTCTCTCTCTTTTGTATGCAAAATGCAGTTAATATCGTAATGTGGACATTGTTACAAACATAACGTGGACATTGTTAAAAACAGTTGAACATGTAATTAAAGAAAACAGAATGTAGACATGATGTAGAATATATATAATAGTCTTGGTGTATAATTAATTTAATGCACTATCACTCTATCATGTGTGCTGTCGTCGGCCCGCATATTCACTTTTTTCTTTCATGCATTTCAATTGTGAGTTGTACGTGCATATATATTTGTGTATACATATACTTCGTGTGTGTATTTGTGTGATGTATCATCACGTTATATATTTAGCTAGCTTATAACTTATAAGCCTTCTTATTACCAGCAGAAAATAGTGTAGGCATCGATACTGGCTATGGAACTACTTCTATTAATATTTGGTTAGTCCCACATTGTCCAAGACATTACTATTCTTAGTGTATATAAGTTAATAGATGAAGTAACAGTCAAAGTGAAGTTGATAAATGTGTAGCATGCAACTTGGACGGCTTGTAATAAATGAATTGATGCATTTTCTCACTTTATATATTTCCGCCCACAAATTGCACCTTGTATCCACTTCAATTTCCTCTGTTGTAGAGGGCCAAAGGTCATCTAGATGTAAAAGAACGAAGGGTGTTATAGGTATTTCAAAAAGACTAAATTCTCGTTGTTAAATGTAGAGAAGGACATTTTGGGTACTTCAAAAAGACACGGTTGAATTATGTTTAACGAATTCTTATTATTAGTAGTAAAGATGTATAACTTATGTTATGTAGCTTACATATCTTTTTATTTAAGGAAAAAAATTAACATGAATATGGTACATATGTATAAATTGACATATGTTAATGATTTATTAGATGAATTAACAAATATTATTTAGCTAACTTTGCTAAATATGCTAAATTTAACATTACATAATTAGAAAAATAATATGGACATAAAGGTAAACAGTAGGAAAGAACTAAGAAGGGTTTCGTAAAAAATATATAGAAAATTTAATGTAGAGTTATTTGAAGTTAAAAAAAGAATTTTGTAAGTGTATGCTAAATCTTTGAGATAAATGAATTATTATTGATTTAGAAATTAACTTCATCATTATTGGTTACGTACATAAAAGAACGAAGGGTGTTATAGGTATTTCAAAAAGACTAAATTCTCGTTATTAAATGTAGAGGGAAGGACATTTTGGGTACTTCAAAAAGACACGGTTGAATTATGTTTAACGAATTCTTATTATTAGTAGTAAAGATGATTTGTAAATAAATTAAAAAGGATTTAAAAGCTGGGAATTTGAGAATTTAAATACTGTTAGTTTTGGAAATGGTTTTTCAAAGTTTTGGAACATGCATATAATTTTATTTAGAAAATATTTTAATTAGAAATATTTAAAATGGAATTTAAAGGAGATTAGAAAGCACTGAACTCACTTGATAAAAATTGACAAATGGGCGAAAAATTTCAAAGGTCTGTTAGCACAATTTCAATTTATTTTCATGCTATTTTTGAAGCTGTATAGTTACTTGATAAAAATATTATCAAGCTAGATGATCCTCAACTTAATACTGTTTCAGATCATATTAGTACTTCAAACCGGTACTATCTAGTGAATTAGTAGTTCATAAAGTGAAGCAAGAGAAATTAATACTTGAATTAATGTTATTTTTGTAATAGGTGAAAATGTATCAAAAAATCAATGTTTTCTCTTTGTCTAAATCCTGGGGCCAAGTCGCGTTCGTTTGTGCTTCCTCTCTTTTTTCTTCATTCATTACATTATCGAATTAGAGGATTTAGGTTTTGGGCGAAGTGCCTGATTTTTGATTTTTGGAAATGGAAGCAACGCGTTTGAGAATAGGGAAAAAGGGTGGGCTTTGAAATAGGTTTGACCTTATTTTTAATTCAATTTGTTTTATTTGTTTTTATGTCTATTTATCCCACTGAAAATTCTTTGCAATAATAACATATCAATAGCTAATTCAATTAATATATACAAGTTCAAAGGTTAATCCATCATGACCTAATATTTGATCTCAAACCAACACTCTCGTTTTAAATTATTTATTTAATTTATCAAAATATCTTAGTATACCTCCTTTTGAAATATAACTTATTTACTTCCATAAATATATTTCATTTTCAAAACACTTTTCCAAACTATGTTTTATTTTTTTAGCTTATACTTAACCTCACATCAAATCACTTTCATTTTATTTATTTATTTAAAATTGCATATGATGCTTTCCTACAAATAAAACATATATAGTTTATGATACTTCTTAAAAATATTATCCATCTTTAAGACACTTCTTTTAAAATTATCACATATACATACATACATACATACATATATATATATATATGCATTTTTCCATAACATTTTTCTTTACTTTTCTAATTCTTTCATAATTATTTATAATATTTTAAATATTATAACTCATAGTACTTTGTCTGACCATCTCGTCCTAGTGTTTATGAATCTCTATCGATAATGTTGATCAAGAGCATCAACCAGAATTCTTAAAACACCAAACAGACAATTTAACACAATATTAAATTTTCATATTATATGCATATATCATTTAATACTTCATGCCTTTACAAAATATTTGCTTGTCTCTAATAAACATAATCAAGTTCCATATATATACGTATATCTAATATCAAAAGATTTTAATTCAAATAGATGCTTGCTTTTTATTAAAATTCTTTCTGTCAATCTTAAAGCACACACATTCATCAATATATACCTCAAGCAAACATCAAATTTTTAATCCATCTTAACATTAAATTAGTAATTCATATGAATTGACATTTCATTTTATATAAATTTAAATTTTCAATATTTCTTGCAGCAACTACACTACCGAAGACACCGCAAGTTCTTATAGTTATTATTGAGCGGGTTTCAACTCTCAATGGTAGCGATTCCTACTTAATATTAATTTTGCACAATCAATTAAAATTTCAAAACAACCAAGCATCCATAAACCAATCAATTTTTATTATATCATATTTTATTTATTAAGTATATTTTCTAATTCCAAATTTAATTAGATACATATTATTTATCATTCTATGTTTTATAACTATTAATTGCTTAAACTTTTTTTCAACGATTCTATTTTGTAGAAACCGCCGAGTTTTATTAATAATTGGGTTACTCCATATTCAAATGGTCCTATTTTCTGGCCTCCTTTTCAATACGAAGATGAGTAATCAAACTTTTTAAGGAAAACTCCTTAGTCTTACGCCTGAGAATATTTTTAACGTCTTTCTAACTATGGATAATTTATCAATTAACAAAGCAATATGAAACTGTTCATCTAAAGCTTTACCTTCGGAGATGATCTCATGCACAATTTTTTGAAACTCGTGCGACTGCACCTCCGCAGATTTGTCATCTGTCATCTGAAACTTTAAATAGCGACTGATAGCATATTTTTTGCTCCAGCTTCCTTGGTATCATATTAATTTTGCAGCGCATTTCAAATCTTCTTTGCTGACTTGTCTGAGTTGTAGTAATCGCACATATCGTCGTTGAATCCATTAAGGATGAAATTCTTACATAGATAATCTTGCTCCATCCAGGTCAGTAGCTCTTTTGATTTTTCTGACCAGGTTCGCATCTGCTCTGTCTCAGCTTCGTTGGGTTTGTCCGGTAGCTGTGCTTTGTCTGTTGTCAGTACATCTACCACCTTCCTTGTGGTAAAAAAAGAACTCTATCTTTTGGCACCATCGTTTGAAATGCAGGCTCTCGAATCTAAACGGCACAGCAGACACACCCGGAATCTGAAACATTGACGTCGGGGTAGTAGAGTCGTTAGCGATCAAAGCCATATCGTCTTAAAATTGTTGTACCTCGATCTAAATCTGTAGTGTCTTCGTAGTTGAGTCGCGGACTATGTCGTTCTCTTTAAGACGTTTCGTCATTGTACCGAAATTGTGCAGGGCGGTCTTTGATGTAGCGCCGCCTCCAAGTTAAAACAGCCATAAATATCAGTATCAACGATGAAGCAATGCATCGAACTATGAGCACAATTCCGGATTAAAACAATGACAACCTATGACTGTTGATACTGATATTTAGTTTTTGTTTTTACAATTAACAAACAATGACAAACTATGAGCCAAGTCTATAAAATAAACAATAAACTGTGAGCTAAGTTCAATAATATAAACAATAAATGTTAAGTATTCTGATTTGCACTGTAAATTATATCAAAATACCCATTACAAGCATTTCAACTCTGTAGTATATAATTTTTTGCTATTGTCATCGATGCATAGATCAGAGAATGAACTTGTACCGTTTCATGATAAATGCATTTATGTGATGTGTATACGTTTGTTGTACAATTCTCACATAAGTTAATAGTTGCCTGAACCGGTGATATCCCAATCTTCATTTTTTTATTTGATGTGTATATGTACAGTTATAAAAATTGTTTGTTCATAGTTTGTTATGTACAAAGTTTGTGTTAAATTTATATACAAAGTTTGTGTTAACTTTTTTCCCACAAAATTGTAGTTTGACTTTTAACCTTGTTCTACAAAACTGTTTTGTTTCATGTTTTGTTCCATAAATTAGACTTGCAAAAAAGTATAATTCGATATTTTTACTAGTTAAAATTATTCTTATGGGCAACAAAATTAAACTTGTGTATATGTATTTTATTCTAAGATATTTTTACTAGTTAAAATTATTCTCACGGCCAAAAAAGTATAATTTGATATTTTTACCAGTTGAGCTTTCAATTTGAGAGCAATGTGTATTGCAGTGCTGACTCAAATACAATTTTCTAACACGTATTTGTGTTGCTTCCCGTTTGTCAATTTGAATCTGTGAGTTCCTATGTTAATCAGTTACTGTATATAATTTGCGAATCCAACCAGCTTTAATTATTTGTTGTCGTGTAAACAAGTCACAGAGACTATTTGAATAATTATTTTAATTTGATTTTTTTTCAATATTACTGATGCAAGCGGGCTTGTATGGAGAATGATATTTGAGTTGATTCAAGTATAAAAAGGCCATTACTGTGATCTAGAGTTCCATGTTCCACTTTTGTTTTGCACAAGGTAAGTTTAATTACAAAAATTTGCTTGACTAATGTTTCCTTAATGTGTCATAACTTTTGGTCGTATTTCTAATGACAAAGTTAGCAAGTATATATTGGTCATTCAACGCATCACAGATTGACTCAAAGACTGTGTTCATACCTATTTGTTTTGGATTCTTTAGCTGTCGCAGTTGCACCGTACATTTATCAGTTAAATTCAAGAGTTAAGAAATAGATTAACGTTGACAGGTAGAAAGTAATAAGGTGAAAATGTTAGTAAACAAACCATTTAGTCTTTGGTTAATATACATAATGAGCAAAAATTAAAATACACAACAAATCGTTCTTCATTTTAGAAATCGTCCTTGAATTCATGCAGTCTCAGCCTATTCTCTCTTTTAATTCAATAACTCCTGCACTCTGATGTTTTCTTCGGTTCTGCGTTTTCTTGACTTGCATATCAGAATTTTCACATCAGCTTCAATCAGTTTGCTCACATTAATTTTAGATCTTTTAATAATATCTGTTATATGGTCATTTCTCTTAGAAGTAAAATGTAAGAATTCAAAATCCAAATATATCCAGCGAATAGACAATTGAAAAATAGGCGATTCTTGTTATCATCTTGCAACTCACGCAATACTCATGTTTAGTCTAATTGAGAGTCCCATTTAATCAGTCTATCTTTTGTCTAAAGTCTTGTCATTCAAACTTTTATGCAGTTAAGGTTACTCTCTTATAGATAATTTGACCCACACAAAATGAAGTATTGTACTACAACAAAAAGGTCTTTTGCAATGGTTGATATGCACTGTTAAAACACCTGGATAACATTTAGGTTGTCAGTGCGATGTACACATTTTTTAAAGTGGAAATCGGATTGAAGTCTTTTTATCCTAGGTAATAAGTTTTAAGGACAACCCTTATAAATAATTAGTTTTAAGAACAATTTAATAGAAAATGATAAATTCATTTATATTTTTAAGTTATATACAAAAATGATAAATTTATTTATCATTATTTCTGTATAACTGAAAATGATAATTTCATTTTTTTTTTTTCTGCAAATTATCCTTACAATTAATTTTTCAAAAGTGCCGTATCAAAAACTTATTACTCTGCACAAGAAAGCTCTTTGAGTGAAAATCCTTTTTTTTTTTAAATTATAGTAGTTTCTGCAATACATAAGTTTTAACTAGCAACAAGACTTCTCTTCTTGAAATAAAGACGTATGTGATCATCAAGACTTTTGCACTTATAGTGCATGCATAATAAAAACAATGTTATTGTTGTTTCCCAGCATTGTTAGTTCTAACTAGCATTGTCCTTCAGCCTAATTTTTTTCAAAGTTTGTCCTTCAGTCCAAAGACGAAACTTGATGTCCTTCAGCCTTAATTTTTTTCGAAGTTTGTCTTTATCCCTATTTTCCACTTTCTATTAATTATTAGTTTTTTTTGTTTTTTTCCCCCTCTTTTTCATTTTATTACAAAAATCATGAGTGGCTGAGAATGATTGACAACAGCTGTATAGAGTTAGTTGCACCAAATTGTATGGATTTGCTATATAAGGGCACGATGGAATAGAATAGACATGCTGGAATCTGATACTGTCTTCTCCTCTTCTGTTATTTTTCTTCATTTCCTTTCTCTACTGTTTTCATGTCTTACTTTGTTGCCTTGTGTGCCTGAATGCCTGAGCTATCCCGCATCATAGCATCAATAATCTATTTATGTCAATAATCCAATATTTGCAAGGATATATATTTAGAAAGTGCCAGTATAACTACAACAAAATGCATTAGTGTTCCTCAAACTATATTTACAACTACAAATTCAGATTAAAATTACATTTACACGGTCTTTGCAGTACAAGCTTAGGACCATTATTTTTTGTTCTTTTGGGAACCAACAAAAATGACTAAATTTTAATTCTACGAGACAAACATAAACCTAGCTTGTAAGAAACATCCAATCTAACATTGGTTTAGAGGCATGAACGGATTGGCTTTGGGCATGCTTTCTTGAATGATTATACTAGGTCGGTCCCTCCATTTTTGGTCTGCACCTCCATTCCTCAAGCACCTATATCTGCTGTGATTTCTGTGTTATGCATATTCGATAGTACCTTCGACCATAATTATACTAGGTAGGTTAGTTATTGTAAAGGCGATATTAGTCTAAGCAAATGAGCTTCTTTTAAGTATCAGTTTGACCACATTTTGTTTATCATACCCCATTCTTCAAATCTAGCACCCACCAAGTAATCTCTACGTCCAACAAGAAGACAGAGAGGGAAAAGAAAACGATAAAAAGAAAAGAAAAAAAGAAAATGGGAACATAATGGTATGAGATTACTGTCATTTTGAGTAAAAAAATTGCAAAAATTTAAATCAGCATCATGTGATCAAAGATTTTTTAAATCAACGACTACTTAGACAACCTGGCAGAAGATTGAACTTACAAAGCTGCAAAGACGAACAAATGTAAAGAACAAGCGAAATATCATGATCTTTCCAAATCTTGATGCCCAATCCAAGGAAAGTTTATGAAACTTCAAGACCATGACCACCACAGTGTAGTAGCCTGGAAAAAAATGTTGGATATAGTTATAAAATTTGTGATAACAGTACTAGAATCCAAAAGGGACTAATAAAATCCAAAAGATAACATGTTGAAACTGCAATTTTTACGTACAGTTCTATGTAGCCATTCAGATTTGGTTAAATAGTTTATAAGACTCGTAACCAATTACCGATAGGAAACAAAATTTAATGGATAGCAATACATTATTACAGTCAAAACTCATTTTAAGTGGGAATAGAGCTATTAAGTCTGAGGTGTTAACAAATGTCACATGAAATATAATGACGATTACGCACTAAATTACAACGGATGAGCTTGTAATAAGTTGGCATATAGAAAATAGTGATCATGATTAAAGATTTAGCCAATCTCACAATTAAACTAATACGCAAAGGTTTCTTGCTAACACCATGATTAAAATAAAAACTGAAGAATTAAATACGTAGTTGAAAGGTAAAATAACACAAAATATAGAGTGGTTCAGCAAAAGCTGTGAAGTTCTTACTATATATTTCTATTACAACTACAAGGACTTACAGGAGAATAATAAAAAAGAAGAAAGTACTTAAGACTAATATAAGAATCTGCGGTATCAAGAGCTTTAAATTGTGTGTAGTATTCAAAATTCTTGTATGTATCAACCCCTTTGAAGTTGTATAGAATGGCTGCGTGCATATCAAAGTGAATAAAGCATCAAGTGATCTCAGCCCTTCATCATAAATATCAACGGCTACAAACAAAGTTCTCTTTGTAAAAGCGGTTACATGTCTGGGCCTTAGAGACCGTAGCCCAATATCTTAATTTCTGTTTAAATAGCAATGTTTCAGTTGTACAACATGTATGTATCATTTGTATCCAAAGATCTGATTATGATGCAGTCAAGGAAGCGAATTCGACGATGTAAATCGAATCCGTTCAGGATCTCACACGATTAGCGGAAATAATCGGTGAATCGATGATAAATCGGTGAATTTAAGAATACCCAAATGCCCAAATCCGTTGATCACGAAGATACCGGATTCTAGCAATCTTCGACACGTTGATCGCGTACGATGCCGTGAGAGAAGATCTACAATTCTTCGAACGTTGATCAAGCGCACTTGATTCCGTGAATTGGCTTCAACAATCGTTGATTCGAGCGCACTCGAATGCCGAAAGTGGAGATAGGAGATAACACTCAACTACCAATATTAATGGAGGCAAGAAGCACAAACCAAATTTTATTTAAAATTCCACTCATTTTTACAAATGACGCACACCCCTATTTATAGAGATTTTACAACACCATATGACTTAACAATACACAACAACAACGACTTAAGGAAAGTGGTACAACAATTACAACACAAGTGACATAGCAAAACAAACGACTTAACAAAACAAACGACATAAAAGAAACGACCTAACAACATTACGCGACTTAACATCAGCGACCTAAGAAATGTTCGCGACCTAACTCTCGTTCGCGACCTAAGGAAGCGACATAAGAATTCTTCAGCGACCTATCATTATCTTCATAAGAAACTAGAGCTCGGCATCCAATCAGCAACTTAAAGAAGCGCTCACGACCTAGGCTGGAAACAATCAACGACATAAGGCATCTTGCGACCTAACGAAGCTCGCGACATAGCGATCAGCGACCCAGGGAAATTCGCGACACAGGGGTTCTAGAGCGAGGCGTCACGACTTAAGTTAGGTCGTTTGCGACCTAGGGTCTGTTTGCGACTTACTGGCGATGCTAGGGTTTGCTCGCGACTTACTGGCGATGCGATTTCTGGAGCGGCTTCGACTTCGCGAGCTAGTTCAGCGACCTTGGAATTAGGTCGTACGCGAGCTGCTTCGTCTTCGCGAGCTAGGAGGAGCGGCGATCTAGGGTTTCGACTATTTGAGGTATGCGCTGCATCATCCTCCCCTTGTTGGAGAGAATTCGACCTCGAATTCACGCTCCCCTCTTCTTCGACAAGCTTCTCCCCATAATACGGAATTAAGTGTTTGACGTTGAAAACGTCAGCAGTATGGATATGATCCGGTAGTCTCAACTGATAAGCATTCTCATTAATCTTCTTTAAGATTTCCAAAGGACCAATCTTCCTAGCAGCTAGTTTGTTGTAAGTACCAACAGGAAATCGATCCTTGGTCAATACTGCATATACAAAATCTTCTTCTTTGAAGTCAACATGTCGTCGTTTAATATCTGCGGATTGCTTATATTTCTCATTCGCCTTAAGCAATCGTTCCTACACAACCTTGTGACACTCTTGCAATTCATTCACAAAATCACTAGCCCGTTTGATCACTCCTTTCTGCTGTGGAACTAAAAATAAATCCAACGGCCCTTTAGGAATTGTTGAGTACACAACCTGAAATGGACTGAACCCAGTGCTACGATTAACTGCATGGTTGTGTGCAAATTCAGCTTGACATAACTTCAAATCCCAACTCTTCAAATTGTCATCCACGAGGCATCGCAATAGATTACCTAGGGATCTGGTTACAACTTCAGTCTGTCCATCCGTCTGTGGATGATAAGCACTACTGAATTTCAGCTTAGTCCCGACCATTCTCCATAGACTCTTCCAAAAATGACTCAGAAAACGAGTGTCTTTATCTGATACAATAAATTCAGGCAACCCATGAAGACGATAGATCTCTCTGAAGTATAATTGTGCAACATTAACTGCATCTGCCGTCTTCTTACAAGCAACAAAATGTACCATCTTCGAGAAACAGTCCACCACAACATATATAGAGTCATTTCCCCGTTGAGTCCTCGGCAGGCCCAACACAAAATCCATGCTTACATCAACCCACGGTTTTGTAGGAACAGGTAAAGGCATATACAAACCCGCATTTGTAGCTGTCCCTTTCGAAACTTGACAAACATGACATCTTCGAACAAACTTTTCAACTTCCCGCTTCATCGAGGGCCAATAATAAGACTGAGAAATCAACTGCAATGTGCGATCCCGACCAACATGTCCTTCTTCATGCAACTCTTTTACAATTTTCATTTTCAAGCTGCAATCTGGTACGCACAATCGATTCCCCTTGAATAAGAATCCATCTACCAACACAAACTCATTAGTACTCCCAGCCTTGACTTTCTCAACAATCTTCGCAAAGTAAGGATCTTCCTCAAACAACTCTGGCAATAGTTCCAATCCTGTCACTTCAACCTTCATCGTCGTCAACAAATGATTCCTCCTGCTCAAGGCATCAGCTACACGATTCGTCACCCCTGATTTGTGCTTTACAACAAAAGTAAACTGCTGCAGATACGCGACCCATGAAGCGTGTCTAGCTGAAATTTTGTCCTGCCCTTGCAAATGTTTCAAAGCTTCATGATCCGTATAAAGAACAAACTCCTTTTGAAACAGATAATGCCTCCAGTGCTTCACAGCTTGAACAATTGCGTAAAACTCCACGACATAAGTGCTATATCTCAACTTGGCTCCAGACAACTTCTCACTGAAATAAGCAACTGGTCTTCCATTCTGAATCAATACTCCACCAATCCCAACCTTCGAAGCATCAGTGTGTAACTCGAACACTATCATTTCATGTAGATTAAAGATTATTACATTACTGTTTTCACTTGTCATCTATTACAATTTCATCCATCATCAATTTAACAACATACATTCAGTGGTTCAAGATGTAATCAAACAAATCCTACGTGTCAATAAATTAATAGTTAAAGGGGTCATATTATACAAATGTCAATTAATCAAATTTAACATTTAATTATCCTATATCAAGTTCAATTTCATACTGTTTATCATTTTAACATTAACAATTTAACGTCCAATATAAACATCAACAATCAATCAATTATCAGCCAAACTGTATTATCATTACATAAATAAATAACAGATAATGGTGTCAGATGTCACAGGTGAACTGATACAGGCAATAGCATATATAACGGTGTAATTAACTAATAGCATCATATTTCAATTGTCGTTTCAATTGAAATCAGATTTAATAAATAAAAGAACGTTAATCGTGAGTGAGTGCTCACCTTCCGCGGTTAGAGGAGTTAGACAACAGAACAAGCTACAAATTTGAAACCTGAACTGGAAAATCGACAAATCCAAACGACAGATCTCAAAGCAAAGTGAGGTGAACACCGACTCGACGAACAAGACTGGTAGTTTGAATTGATGAGAACGAATCAAAATCATCTAGATAGAAACAGAATATATATTGTTATTTTCCCCATGAAATAAATATTAAATTTAAGACGAATATTAAAAATCATTGTTCACGTTTTAAAACACCTATAACAAAGTATTAACATACATAGTATAGTTTCAAATCAATTAAGAAAAATGAAAACAACTATCTACAACTTATATAATTTAAAATCTATATATATAATACTGTACACATTATTTTTATAAATATGCAGTAAGAGGCTTCAGCAAATATGCAAACTACACCGTGCATATATACTTATAATTTATACTTAAACTTACCTTTTCCTTTAATATTCTTTCTTCATATATCTAATATATTAAAACAAGATGACCCTATATATATCAAATCATAAAGCTACCGCACATCTTATATATATATAAACAGAACTCATAAACTTATACGTATACAACCAAAGGTATGAAAAGTCATTTTATTTTAAAGTTAATACTTACTGAAATTAGTATATATAGATATTCGACCATTATGCAGATTTAAAATTAGTATATATGTATATATAGGTAACCAAATATATATATGAAGATTTAAAATGATCAGAATAGTTGATAAACAATATCACATATCTACTTAAAACATATACCAGCATGTATTATTTTATTTGCAGACTAATATGCAATGCAGAAATAAGGTTCATATACAACTAAATGTACTAGGTAAAAATATGCAGGCAAAATCTACAAATTTACAGTATGTATATAAACTACATAAGTATTTAAAACATATACCAAAACAAAATCTTAAATACAAGAGTACAAAACTATTTTGAAACCATATCTAGTATAAATCAATATCAAATATATGAGCTATAGTACAACTACACAAGCTAACAGTAACCCAACAGTTTGGTTGCATATATAAATCAATATATAAAACAACTTTGTATAAATCAAACCCATATATATAACAGACAAGTATATTCAAAAACAATAAAAAATATATATTTAATTCAACATATATACTATGTACAAAACAAGAGAAGAAATATGCCTTACCCAGCTCGGCAAAAGAGGAAGTGTACGAAGATTGGAGGCTGGAGGATGAACCGCTTGCGCGATGAGGTGGAAAAGGAAGACAAGACCTCAACTGGCGGCAAAAGTGATGGCGAGAGCGGAAAACGCGGATCTTGGCGTTCGGTCTCGGGCTGGGCTAAAGGGTTGTCGTCTATTGGAACATGCTCGGCCATGGTGCTCGGATATTGGGTGGCGGGGTCGACGACGTGGGGCTGGGTGTCTGAGGGTGTTGCGGCGTTCGGCTAAGGCCGTGTGGTCCGATGATGTTGAAGGTGGAGAGGGCTGGCATGCGATGGGAGGAGGAGAAGGGCGGTGAGACGATGTGAGGTTTCATGTGAATGAAGAGGGTAGCGGAAAATGTTTACAGCGTTCCGGGTGGTTGAACGGCGGATGATGGGGTGTTGCACGGACGTGGAGATGACAAGGCGAGGCCAAGCGCGGATAGCGGAGGCTGGGAGATGTTGCCTTTTTGGGTCTTGCGTGGGTAGGTAGGGAACGTTTGGTGTTTGGATGGAGGGGAAAGGTGATGGGTAGAAGCTTGGGAAAAGGGTGAGCTACAGGGAAAAGAAGAAAACAAATGAAAGCCTATGGATTTGCAAATGCAGGGAAGAAATGAAGAAGCAACAGAGAAATGGAAGGTGAGGAAATAGTGAAAATGATAGGTTGGGTTTCAGAAGAAAACTAAGCAGCAAAATTGAATATATATTAAAAAGAATAAATGTGATATGAACGGTGGTGCAATGATTTTGCAGAAAATTATTAAAGCGAACAGTTTCAAAAAAAAAATCAACAGTCTTATACAATGAAATAGCAACGATCAAATGCTTTGATTTGGTGAATAATTAAAGCAAATTATTACTGTGATCCAGGCTGTACGCTACAACTTTGAAAAGTAAAGCAAAGTTAACGGTCACAATTTATAGTACCGATACGACGTACCGTTTCAACGTTTCCGTCGCATACCGGACCTCAAAACACAGAATTGAATATACCGTAGAGATCAGCACAATGAGGCGATCAAAATGGTATACAGATATTAGTTGTATGATTGAATTATAAAAATTCGAATTTTCTAATAGCGGAAAATGCAAGAAAAACGCTGAAAAATAAGATCGACGGAGCCAAAGATGTCCGAATTTGGAAAAACGACAAACTGACATCTTGCTCAGAAGATGTTTTAGAATTTTTCTATGTAAAAATATTTAGGTTTCGGAAACATTTTATTTTCATCGCTTTTTAACTGATTAAATTGAAGTGAATTTACGCGCGAAATAAACTTTCATATTTTCGGACGAAAATTTACCAGTTGCTATGTTTAACTAGACGTATTTCAAATATTAAATTTTTATTTCAAAATTTTATCGTTCAAAATTTCACAAAATTTCAACTAATTACGTTATCAAAACAGTTGAAATTTACGGGTCGTTACATTCTCCCCCACTCAAAACTTTTCGTCCCCGAAAAGGAACGAGGTAGGAGAATAGAAACAACCAGAAAGAAAGCAGATTTGAAATACAAAATAACAATTAATTTAAACCATATAAATTCAAATTTAAATTAATTGATATTCAATAATTGATTTAATCCATTTGATTTCACCAAAATCAATCTCAACTATTTCTAAATTCATTATCTTATTATCCAATTATCTTCAATTTACAATTTCTAAAACCATAATTTTTGAATAGTCTTTTATTATCATCATATTTTTTTCCAACAATTTAAATTCTTCTTTATTCCAAATTATTGTCTTCAATTTGGTTAAATCTATTTATATTTAACCCATATAAATTAATTTAAACTATATAAATTCCAATTTAAATTAATTTATATTTGTCTTCAATTTGGTTAAATCTATTTAGATTAAAGCAATAAATAGTCATTCGGTTTAAATTTGTTAGTTCAATCGTTAATTCTAATCATATAAATTTCATTTTAAGTCAATTAATATTCATAATTGATCTAATTCAAGGTATTCCATTAAGCTGATTCAATTCAATTTGTTAATTCTTTCAGAACAAAATTTACTTTATTTATCTCATTCAATTAACTTATTATTCTATCATCTTTATTAGCATTTTTATAATTAAAATTTAAGTGTATAACATTTATTATAAACACTTAAATTTTATTTATAATTTCAATTTATCTTATATACTATCCAATTACATATTCAACTTCTGAATGATTTAGGTAAGTTGTATTAGAATGCAGTCGAACAATATACAAATAAAATTTTCTCAATCCAATTATTCAAGTTTTAAATATATTTTTTTTCTTCCAAATTTTGGTTTTATTTATAATTAAAATCATCCTTTAACAAAATTTAAGAATTAGATTTCCGATCAACTTTGAGCAATTTAGAGATATATATAATATATTTATATTAAATCAAATTAAATTTTAAAACAAGATACCTATATATATGTAAATCAAAATATACTGAAAAATTCAAATCAAAATATTTTTTTTCAAAACAAAACCGTAGCAAAGCTACAGAATGGTTTCTCCACTTCGAAACTCGAAAATGAATATCGATGATGCGGCCGCCATCACCGAAATTATTTTCCAGCGACAAAGAGAAGAGCACTGATTTCAACATTTTAAAAATTCTTTGAAAACGATTTCTATTCGAAAATACTTTAAATAGTATACATTAGAATTCTTTGGAAACAAATTATAGTCAAAATACCTTTAAATAATGTGCATTTTAAACCTTTAAAACCATAGTTCGAAAATCATTGGAAATTAAATTCTCAAATTTCTGAATTAAATTCATTTCAAATTCCAAATCAATTTATAAACCGTATTTATAAATTTATTTAGAACAATAAATGATAATCAAATATTATCATTTCAAACAACAATTAATTTACCTATTAAATTCCAGAAATTTTTTTTACTGATATTTTCACAATATAATCAAACAAATTATTTCATTTTCCAAATTTGAAAATAATATTTTAAAAATTAATTTACAAATACACTTCCTCGCTCGACTATATAAGAATAGATTTCAAAGCAAAGACAGAGATTCAAATTTGATGGACTCAAATCAAAGAGAAATTTGGTTCGAAGATAAGTTCGAAACAAGATATGATGATTAATAGCAAAGTAGGAAGATTGATAAGTTTATATAAATCGCGGGCAAGCTTAACCGGATTGACCGTGACTTCAAGAATGAGATCGGTGTAGAATTCCGATGTAAATCGACCTTCGATCTCAAGAAATAGAATTTAGGTATAGCAGGAGATAGATAGCATCGTAAACCGAGGATACAGAAATCTCCGGTAAATCAATGCCTATTGTAAAGGAGTTTCACCCGTTTACAAATAATTCGAAGTGGAGTTATGGAATGCTCCAGAATTGAAAGAAGACGAATAGTGAGGGACACGAATGAATTTCGAAACCGAGGGAACGTTCCAAAATTCGAAGGAATCGAGTCAAAAGGAAGAGATTGAAACTCGAATGAGAGTGATTCTGTAAATACATTTACCCTATATGTTGAGTTTTGCCTAGAGCTACCAAAGCTCAGATACCAACTGTAACGACCCGACATTTTGGACCATTCGCATCCATTATAAGTGTATAGGTAGATACTCATGCCGGAGTTGAATTGCTCAAAATACCGCGTTGTTAATTTAAATTGGCAAAACTGAACATATACAGTAAATAAATAATCACAGATCACAGACACAGAGTAATAAGTGCAGCGGAATTAAAAGAGATAGTAGTTCATGAAGCTACTATATAAATATATAAAATACATCAGAGTTAAACCAGGTACAACGGAAGAGTAATATGATACATCAGATACAAAGTAGAATACATCACTGGAATCATCGAATATCTGAAAGCAGAATAGATGGCTGGATCTTCAAGCAAGCTCCAACTTCAAAGGTGAGTCTCGAATACTGGATCACTCAGTCTGACCCGAGCGTAAAGCAAAAACACAAGACACTCGAGTCAGGATTAACATTCTTATATTAATAAATCCAACTCAAGTGAAATAGCAATTGAAATACAAGTAACTCAAAGGATGTTTGGAATAACCATCCTTTAAGGATCCGTTAAACTATCTACTATGTAGTAGTGTACGATAAGTAGATAATGTCTATCAGTAATATAAAGATATCAAAATAGCGTTAAGTCATGGCCCATTCCACCCTTAACACATTTTTATTCCCAAAAGCATATACAAGACCGTAGTTTCCCCAAAACCGGAAGTCACCAGAGGGCAATCCATATACTCAAGGTACAAATCAAAATCGTAGTGGTCGCGCATAAATGGAATACAAGTATGACAAGGCACATGAGGCAATATCCAAGGTAGTGATACTACCGTTCGCCTGATCCGGACTGGTGAGAACGCAACGCCGCAGCGCCTGCAACACCGTGAAACAACACTCCCAAAATCAAGGGTGCACCAATCGACAACAAGTATAAGTAGTTCGAAGAAGTGTGTCCACTTAAGGTAGCTAATCCTCCATTGGCCCGGCACAGCTCCTGTTTTAGTCATTTCCAATTTGACACAAGTGTCAAGGCTATCCATTATCGTTCTCTTTCTTCAGTCAACACGTACATCATTCCAACCACTTCATTCTGGATCAACACTCCGCGTATAGTTATTAAAGTGGTTTTCGGTTCAGATAGAGAGTATATCCATTACCGATCCCGGTCTCTTTAATAACTTTCGTAATTATTACACCGATTGGTCGTTTATATATTTCAAAAACCAAATCAATTTCAATTCAATTTCAATTCGTAAATCAATATTTCATTTGTATTTCGAAATCAATTTCCAAAATTTTCGTTTCAAAACTTCCAATTTACCATTTCAAAATCTTATAATTCAATTTCGATTTCTATTTAAAACAATTTAAATATTGATTCAAGTTCGTATATAAGTTTCATTCCGAAATCATTTAAATAAATTTTATTTAACATTCGAATCAATTTAAACTCATTTATCAATTTCATTCCATATTCGTTAAGTTACTTTATCATTCAAAACAATTTTACTAGATTCACAATTCATAAGATCAATTCTTAAGTTCAACTTCATTAAATCAAAATTTACAATTTTGAATTAAACTAAATTCGTCAAATCAATTCTTATAATTACAAGTCTTACATTAATTCAAAAAATATCACATTTTCATTTCTTGTTAAAGAAATTCAATTTCACTTATTTACTTTCTTAAATAATTTTCCAAAACTTAATTAATAAAGAAAACTCAATTTCAATTATTTACGAAGAAAAATTCACTTATTCAAAAGTTCAATTTTTCTTATTATAGAATTTCAATTCAATTTAATCATTAAATAATTCAATCTTATTTAATTATTAAATAATTCAAAACATAATTATTTAAAAATTTCAAGGTTTAATAATTTCAAACTTAATTATAATTTCAAACTTAATTATTAAATCATTTCAAACTTAATTCAATCATTTCTCAAATTAAACATCGTTCTTTCATAAATTTCATTTTTAATATTTTGTTTCATATTTTAAATATTAACATTTTCTTTTCATAAAAATTCAAATTTCAACTTCATTTCAAAACCATATTATTTATTCAAATAAAATCTTCATTTTATTTTTAAATCAAATTATTGACCAATCGGGTTTTATTTAATTCTCTATCCTAGGTCAAAGTTTAATTTGGGTATTTATCATTTCAACCCGATTCCAATTCAATTAAAAATCAAAACATAGCAAAGGGAACTTGCAATGTGATAACTGGGATGGTGTCAAAGTAAATAAACAAGCAATAACAACAAACAATAACAATCCAATAATCAATTCAAATAATCCCGAAATAACCGTATTAATTCGCATTGTTATTTGTACGAATTAATATAATTATTTCTAGAATCTACACTATCATTTCATGTAGATTAAAGATTATTACATTACTGTTTTCACTTGTCATCTATTACAATTTCATCCATCATCAATTTAACAACATACATTCAGTGGTTCAAGATGTAATTAAACAAATCCTACGTGTCAATAAATTTAATAGTTAAAGGGGTCATATTATACAAATGTCAATTAATCAAATTTAACATTTAATTATCCTATATCAAGTTCAATTTCATACTGTTTATCATTTTAACATTAACAATTTAATGTCCAATATAAACATCAACAATCAATCAATTATCAGTCAAACTGTATTATCATCACATAAATAAATAACAGATAATGGTGTTAGATGTCACAGGTGAACTGATACAGGCAATAGCATATATAACAATGTAATTAACTAATAGCAGCATATTTCAATTGTCGTTTCAATTGAAATCATATTTAATAAATAAAAGAACGTTAATCGTGAGTGAGTGCTCATCTTCCGCGGTTAGAGGAGTTAGACAACAGAACAAGCTACAAATTTGAAACCTGAACTGGAAAATCGACAAATCCAAACGACAGATCTCAAAGCAAAGTGAGGTGAACACCGACTCGACGAACAAGACTGGTAGTTTGAATTGATGAGAACGAATCAAAATCATCTAGATAGAAACAAAATATATATTGTTATTTTCCCCATGAAATAAATATTAAATTTAAGACGAATATTAAAAATCATTGTTCACGTTTTAAAACACCTATAACAAAGTATTAACATACATAGTATAGTTTCAAATCAATTAAGAAAAATGAAAACAACTATCTACAACTTATATAATTTAAAATCTATATATATAATACTGTACACATTATTTTTATAAATATGCAGTAAGAGGCTTCAGCAAATATGCAAACTACACTGTGCATATATACTTATAATTTATACTTAAACTTACCTTTTCCTTTAATATTCTTTCTTCATATATCTAATATATTAAAACAAGATGACCCTATATATATCAAATCATAAAGCTACCGCACATCTTATATATATATAAAAACAGAACTCATAAACTTATACGTATACAACCAAAGGTATGAAAAGTCATTTTATTTTAAAGTTAATACTTACTGAAATTAGTGTATATAGATATTCGACCATTATGCAGATTTAAAATTAGTATATATGTATATATAGGTAACCAAATATATATGAAGATTTAAAATGATCAGAATAGTTGATAAACAATATCACATATCTACTTAAAACATATACCAGCATATATTATTTTATTTGCAGACTAATATGCAATGCAGAAATAAGGTTCATATACAACTAAATGTACTAGGTAAAAATATGCAGGCAAAATCTACAAATTTACAGTATGTATATAAACTACATAAGTATTTAAAACATATACCAAAACAAAATCTTAAATACAAGAGTACAAAACTATTTTGAAACCATATCCAGTATAAATCAATATCAAATATATGAGCTATAGTACAACTACGCAAGCTAACAGTAACCCAACAGTTTGGTTGCATATATAAATCAATATATAAAACAACTTTGTATAAATCAAACCCATATATATAACAGACAAGTATATTCAAAAACAATAAAAAAAAAATATTTAATTCAACATATATACTATGTACAAAACAAGAGAAGAAATATGCCTTACCCAGCTCGGCAAAAGAGGAAGTGTACGAAGATTGGAGGCTGGAGGATGAACCGCTTGCACGATGAGGTGGAAAAGGAAGACAAGACCTCAACTGGCGGCAAAAGTGATGGCGAGAGCGGAAAACGCGGATCTTGGCGTTCGGTCTCGGGCTGGGCTAAAGGGTTGTCGTCTATTGGAACATGCTCGGCCAAGGTGCTCGGATATTGGGTGGCGGGGTCGACGACGTGGGGCTGGGTGTCTGAGGGTGTTGCGGCGTTCGGCTAAGGCCGTGTGGTCCGATGATGATGAAGGTGGAGAGGGCTGGCATGCGATGGGAGGAGGAGAAGGGCGGTGAGACGATGTGAGGTTGCATGTGAATGAAGAGGGTAGCAGAAAATGTTTACAGCGTTCCGGGTGGTTGAACGGCGGATGATGGGGTGTTGCACGGACGTGGAGATGACAAGGCGAGGCCAAGCGCGGATAGCGGAGGCTGGGAGATGTTGCCTTTTTGGGTCTTGCGTGGGTAGGTAGGGAACGTTTGGTGTTTGGATGGAGGGGAAAGGTGATGGGTAGAAGCTTGGGAAAAGGGTGAGCTACAGGGAAAAGAAGAAAACAAATGAAAGCCTATGGATTTGCAAATGCAGGGAAGAAATGAAGAAGCAACAGAGAAATGGAAGGTGAGGAAATAGTGAAAATGAGAGGTTGGATTTCAGAAGAAAACGAAGCAGCAAAATTGAATATATATTAAAAAGAATAAATGTGATATGAACGGTGGTGCTATGATTTTGCAGAAAATTATTAAAGCGAACAGTTTCAAAAAAAAAATCAACAGTCTTATACAATGAAATAGCAACGGTCAAATGCTTTGATTTGGTGAATAATTAAAGCAAATTATTACTGTGATCCAGGCTGTACGCTACAACTTTGAAAAGTAAAGCAAAGTTAACGGTCACAATTTATGGTACCGATACGACGTACCGTTTCAACGTTTCCGTCGCATACCGGACCACAAAACACAGAATTGAATATACCGTAGAGATCAGCACGATGAGGCGATCAAAATGGTATACAGATATTAGTTGTATGATTGAATTATAAAAATTCGAATTTTCTAATAGCGGAAAATGCAAGAAAAACGCTGAAAAATAAGATCGACGGAGCCAAAGATGTCCGAATTTGGAAAAACGACAAACTGACATCTTGCTCAGAAGATGTTTTAGAATTTTTATTTTTAAAAATATTTAGGTTTCGGAAACATTTTATTTTCATCGCTTTTTAACTGATTAAATTGAAGTGAATTTACGCGCGAAATAAACTTTCATATTTTCGGACGAAAATTTACCAGTTGCTATGTTTAACTAGACGTATTCCAAATATTAAATTTTTATTTCAAAATTTTATCGTTCAAAATTTCACAAAATTTCAACTAATTATGTTATCAAAACAGTTGAAATTTACGGGTCGTTACACTCAAGCTCTCCTGAACACGCCCTTTGTAACAACCCAAGATTTTTGTAAAAGTTAGTTATCGTCGTTAGACGATTATAATTGCTAACAGATTGGTATTGGAATTTGAATCAATTTGAAATTCTTTTAAACAATTTGTTAAATGATAGAAGTGGGCTTTATATTTTGAATCTAGCCCATGTTTGCATTGCTTTGATGCCGTTCTCTTTTGTTGATTCAAATACCCGTTCCCTATTTCTTTTTTTCATGAAACCCTAAATCAAAATGAAAAATAAAAATGGGGCCCGTTCCCTTTTGTTTGTGATAATGGCGATGTCGATTCGTTCTTTCTTCTTTGCTCTGAGATTAGGGCTTTGCCCTCGTGTTCGTTCCTGTGAGATTTTCTACGGCTTCGGCCTTGTGAAATCCTTGTCTTCCTCTTGTGAGATTAATTTTGGCTTTGGCCTCGTTCGTTCCTCGTCTCCAAAAATTAGGGCTTCGAAATAAGTAGTGGCTGCTAGGGTAACTTCGCTCGTTTTCCTCGATTGCTACGGCTCCGCCTCCGATCTGCGCGATCTTTGATTCGTGGCCTTCGAAGCAAGGTGAGTAATCTTTACTCACATCTATTTCAAACGTTAGTTATTCCTGGTTTGTTCAAGTTTGTGGCTTTCATTGTTGAACTGCTTCGTATATATTGTTTACTTAGTGGGCATGTTTTGATTTCTCTGATGTTGTTTTCCTTGAAATCCACAGTACTGATTTTGAAACTGTTATTTGATTTCGGTGATTTGCTTGCGACCTCAATTTTGAACTATTAATATAATTTCGTGAATTTATGGCGTGACTCTGACTTGTTCATTGT
Organism: Allium fistulosum; assembly: GCA_030737815.1. Classification (NCBI taxonomy): domain Eukaryota; kingdom Viridiplantae; phylum Streptophyta; class Magnoliopsida; order Asparagales; family Amaryllidaceae; genus Allium; species Allium fistulosum. The sequence goes on from CM060906.1 coordinate 365,939,190, forward strand.
CGCCTGACTTTGGTAATTATTCGTAGTCGATTTTGTTTTGACTTCGATCGCTCTGATTTTGCTGTGGGAATTTCTGGCTTTTGATCTGCAGTAGTCCTTGACTTGGTTTGGTTGTTTTCATCATATTATTTATTGATTTGGACATTGCATTTCTAAATTGGAAACTTTGACTTTGAATCAGTTGGAAATCTTTGTTTGAACTTGTCACCAGTGTTATATATCTCTTGTGATGTGATCTGGTTCATGTTTGCATTTACTTCTGTCCATTGTACTTCGAGCTGTGTTGCATTCATTCTTCACTATGATGTTTGGAGTCTGATACTTCTGTGTACAGTTGCATTCGTGATTGCATTGAGGCTCACTGCACTCGTATCTTGTCGTTGCTAGTTGTTGTACACATTTGTATATTTCTTTTGTTTCATTTGATTAAGTCTGGACACTGTGATTTGTTTGCATCGGTATATCATTACTTTGATATTGCAGTTGTCCACTGGTAGACATGTTTGCTAGTATGTGTTCATCTCCACTTGATTCTGATCAGTTGTCATTGCACTTTGCTTAAGCCACTTGCAGTTGTATTTGGTTGCTCCAGTGTACATCCCTTGTTGATTCTTTTTGAACCTGTCTTTGAACTGCACTATTATATAAACTTGTTGTCTTGAGTACATGTTGTAGCTTGAGAATGATGTGTGCATTTGATCTGTTCCTTGGAGTCAGTGGTATTGTTGGAGTATCCCTTGATTTGTGGACATGTGCATTCACATCTGGCTTTGATTTGTATTTCGAACTTGCCATGGTTTTTACTGCTTATTTGTTCATGTTGCAATGACTTGATGGTCTTTGTTATCTTTGTATGTTGATACTGAACCACTGTCTCACTGTTTTGATACCTAAGCTCGTCTTGGTTTGTCGAGACCACAGTGGCATTGAGATTTGATTATTGCACTTGTACTATTCTCTTTTCATCTGGTTTTGATACATGTGCATGTCTTGTTCTTATTCCTCACTATATTTGTAAAGTCTGGTTGAAGGTCTCTGTGTGTACTTGTCTCTGATTCGATGTACTCAAGTTCGGTACCTTTTGAAGGTTGTATTTGTTAGGCTCACTTTTGATCTGTTCCATGACTGATGTGCATCTTTGCACATATGGTTGCATTTTGGTTCTGCCTGGTCAGTTTCATTTATGTGTCCACTGGTGCATTATGTTGCACCTGTATTTGCATTTACCACTTTGCATAGTGGTTTTGTCCAGTTGAGTTCACATGTATTGAGCACTGGTTGTGCTTGCTTTGTTCGATCTTGTACTCGGATGTAAACTTTCATTGTGTTTCACTGACATTATTGTAGTGGCGAGGCAGTACATGCGTGCGTGTACTGCAGCCCTAGCAGAATTGACAGATTTAATTGATATTTCGATTGTTGAATTGTTTCGTTGGTTCAATTCAATATTTTGAGTTGTATTCTGATTTGGTTTAAGCTGATGATTTTGTTGATATCTAATTATCTTTTAGATAATTAGATTAAATGTTTTCTAATTATCGTATCGATAATTAGATTTTTGTTGTTTACGCTGTTTTGTTGGCTTGGGTTTCACTTTGACCTCTACAGTTTTGATTGCTGTTAGTATTCACTGTTGTGATGATTTCACATACTGTAGTGGCGAGGCAGTGCACGCGTGCGTGTATTGCAGCCACACAGAGTTTGGTTTGATTTAACCACTTTGAGATTTTCTATTTATTTATTTAATAATTGGATTTGGTTGTTAATTGCTGTTTAAGAAATTCTGATGTTTTTAAAATTATCTTCATTGATATTCTTTTCACTTCTCTTTGTTGATGATTTGAATCTGCTGATTTGTTGTTTAACACTGTTTAGTGTTATATCTACCGTTATCCGATTCTTTTATCGAGGAGTCGGATATACGAGATTTCTGTGACTGTCGTCTATTTGATATTTGATTATTATCGCTTCTGTGCATTAATAACTGAGTTTGAATTAGACTGACCCGTGTATTATTTTCTTTTGAATTTAATACTCGGGTCAGACCCGAGTTATTTCAGGTTGTAGATATTCTGCTTTGAGTTGCTGATTGAGCTGTGAAGACTTTTCATATCTTTTGGAGTAGTCGTGTCATAGTATAGGTTGATATGTATTCATGTATATTAGTTGATAATTTACTTGTATATATAACTTCCAGAGTCGACAGTTGTAGTTGTATCATATGTATTGTGTCAAATGTATTGTAACTGACATCAGTTATATATATATATATATGAGATTTTTGTTATCTGTGTTCCGCATTTTATTATCTGTGTTATTATTATATACATTGTCCTAAACTATTATGAACCGTCGTAGTTCGTTTTATACTAGAATTGGGTATGTCGATGGGAGTAAATAAATAAGAGACGAAAAATGAAAAATATATACCACTCCTATCGAGGTAACCAATACTAGTGTAAGGCCAACTACGGATGGCCGCTCCTATCCAGCCTTATTCTTCGTAATAACAGACAAAATTTCTTTTAATACACTTTGTTATTGTGGGCATAGAGGTGGGGCGTCACAGTTGGTATCAGAGCTTGGGGTTTATGGATATAATATAAAACATAACTTAGATGGAACATGTGTTACAACTATTGGTCGATGTTTTTATTTGTGCTTGGAGTCAAAACTAAAGTTTTTAATTTTGATGAAATTTTTAAATATCTTTATTTAATAATAGAAGTGAAATTGTGTTTTGATGATTTGATTGATTTGTGTTCTGTTATCAGAGTGCGCAGCGGAAACAGTGAAACTGTGTTCGCTGAATACAGCTGATAATCCTTTTGATTTAAAAATCAAAATATGAAATTGAAATAAATTTCGTTTGTTGTTAACATAGCTGTATTTATTTTGTTTCTTTGAAAATTTGGAATCCGATTTGAGGATTCGAAGCGATTGCAGTTATGTGATTTTTGTTGAAATTTCTACTGGTTTTCTTTTATGCTAATCATATATTGATTAGATTTTTCTGTTTTGAATTATCTTCACTGAAGATACATTTGAATGATTTCTTTGTTTATTTTGTAGTACGTGCAAATTTGAGTTGCACGTTACTGCATTAATTTAACGTTGAACCGGTGTTTGGTTTAAACGTATTTTGTTGCCGTTATTTTATAACGCGATTATTACATCGGTGCTAAATTTTGAAGCACGGCGTTTTGTGACATTTTGATGAATGAAAATCCAATGTTATTACATTTTGATGTAATTATTTTGATGAGATTTTGACGTTTAAAAATTACTGTCGCTTTGGCTTTAGTAACCGTCGAATTTTTAAAAGTGGATTTTCAAGCGGTTATTCCGCAATGCTGATTTTGAGATACGATTTTACGGTGTTTTGGGAAGTACAATTTCCTTTTCGAAATTGTTACTAATATTGCTGCTTTAATCACGTGATTGGAAAATCGTTTTAAAATGAAAATCGTTTTATAAATTTTTTAACAGTTTGCGCTTTCAAAAGAATGAGGAAGCGACTTAAACGATTCAGCAAAATCGAGGACTATGACCCCTTTCTTTTACTGTTTCGCTTAACTCCGGACTTGTCCAGTTGAGAATGTGAATTTTTATTTTTATAAAATAAATAAAGTTGTTTTTAGGAATTTTACAGTTTGCACTTTCAAAAGAATGAGGAAGCGATTTAAATGTTTCAGCAAAATCGAGGACTATGACCCCTTTCTTTTACTGATTCGCTTAATTCCGGACTTGTCCGTTTGAGAATGTAAAATGTATTTTTACAAAATACATAATTTTGCATCAAGGAAACAATGAAGAGAATCAAACGATTTAGTAAAACACGTGGTATGAGACATGTGCGTTTGCTATTTCGGTTAATTCCGGACTCGTTAATTGAAATATTTGATGTTTTGATGATTCTGATGATTTGTGTGCTTTCGAGCCACTATGTTGGACCTTCGGGTCATTTGTTGGACCTTCGGGTCATTTGTTGGGCTTTCGGGCCACTCTGATGGACCTTCGGGTCAAATACCAGTACTAGACCTTCGGGTCACTCTGCGGACCTTCGGGTCATTTGTTGGGCGCCAAAATTATGTTGAGTACTTGGTAGGCTTTGGTCATTTGTTGATGCACGTGCGGCGAACTAAAGACTCGCTATGTGATGTGATCGATCCAAGCTTTTATGTTGATTTTCTAGTCTTCTTAATTGATTTCTAGATATTTGTTGTTTCTAATTATCTGCAGGTAATTAGATATTTGATGTTATGAGATTTAATTATCGTATCGGTAATTAAATATTTGTTGTTTCTGATTATCGCTTGTGATAATTAGATATTTGAGATTTGATTATCGTTTTTGATAATTAAATATTTGTTGTTTCTGATTATCGCTTGTGATAATTAGATATTTGAGATTTGATTATCATTTTTGATAATTGAATATTTGTTGATTTGAGATTTGATTATCGTTTTGATAATTAAATATTTGTTGATTTGAGATTTAATTATCATTTTTGATAATCGAATATTTGCTGATTTGAAATTTGATTATCGTTTTTGATAATTAGATATTTGTTGATTTGAGATTTTTGATTATCGTTTTGATAATTAAATATTTGTTGATTTGAGATTTAATTATCATTTTTGATAATCGAATATTTGCTGATTTGAAATTTGATTATCGTTTTTGATAATTAGATATTTGTTGATTTGAGATTTTTGATTATCGTTTTGATAATTAAATATTTTTTGATTTGAGATTTAATTATCATTTTTGATAATCGAATATTTTCTGATTTGAAATTTGATTATCGTTTTTGATAATTAGATATTTGTTGATTTGAGATTTTTTATTATCGTTTTTGATAATTGAATATTTGTTGATTTGAGATTTAATTATCGTTTTTGATAATTGAATATTTGTTGATTTGAGATTTGATTATCGTTTTTGATAATTAAATATTTGTTGATTTGAGATTTAATTATCGTTTTGATAATTAGGCAATTGCTAATTTTGCTGATTGTAAGATTTTCTAGTCTTTAATTGATTCTAGATTATGTTGATTATATTAAATTGCTGTTTTCTATCTATCTCTGTTGATAGTTATAGTTTGCTGATTATGAAGTTCGTGTTTTCTATTTATCTGTTGGATAACTAGATATTTGCAGTTTTGCAATTTGCGAATTTTGTTTTCTAATTATCTTTGTTGATAATTAGATTTTGTTGTTTTCTAATTATCGTATCGATAGTTAGATATTGCTGTTTGTGATTTTCTGTATTTTAATTATCTAGTTGATAATTGAATATTACTGATAATTGTATTTATTCAGTTTTGCTGTGTTCTGATTATCTATTGATAATTAGATTTTGTTGAGAATTTGTGAATTTCCTTTATGGAATTAAAAGATTTCTTTGGTGTTCTTATTCTCGGCCTTTATTTTCTAGCTTAACCAGTTTAGGTTAGAAAAATAATTGTTATAGACAACTTTAAGTATGAAAATTGCGGGGACGCATTTTTATAAGGAGGGGAGTCTGTAACAACCCGAGATTTTTGTAAAAGTTAGTTATCGTTGTTAGACGATTATAATTGCTAATAGATTGATATTGGAATTTGAATCAATATGAAATTCTTTTAAACAATTGGTTAAATGATAGAAGTGGGCTTTATATTTTGAATCTAGCCCACGTGCATTGCTTTGATGCCGTTCTCTTTTGTTGATTCAAAGACCCGTTCCCCATTTCTTTTTTTCGTGAAACCCTAAATCAAAACGAAAAATAAAAATGGCGGCCCGTTCCCTTTTGTTTGTGATAATGGCGATGTTGATTCGTTCTTTCTTCTTTGCTCTGAGATTAGGGCTTTGCCCTCGTGTTCGTTCCTGTGAGATTTTCTACGGCTTCAGCCTTGTGAAATCCTCGTCTTCCTCTTGTGAGATTAATTTTGGCTTTGGCCTCGTTCGTTCCTCGTCTCCAAAAATTAGGGCTTCGAAATAAGTAGTGGCTGCTAGGGTAACTTCGCTCGTTTTCCTCGATTACTACGGCTCCGCCTCCGATCTGCGCGATCTTTGATTCGTGGCCTTCGAAGCAAGGTGAGTAATCTTTACTCACATCTATTTCAAACGTTAGTTATTCCTGGTTTGTTCAAGTTTGTGGCTTTCATTGTTGAACTGCTTCGTATATATTGTTTAGTTAGTGGGCATGTTTTGATTTCTCTGACGTTGTTTTCCTTGAAATCCACAGTACTGATTTTGAAACTGTTATTTGATTTCAGTGATTTGCTTGCGACCTCAATTTTAAACTATTAATATAATTTCATGAATTTATGGCGTGACTCTAACTTGTTCATTGTCACCTGACTTTGGTAATTGTTCGTAGTCAATTTTGTTTTGACTTCGATCGCTCTGATTTTGCTGTGGGAATTTCTGGCTTTTGATCTGCAGTAGTCCTTGACTTGGTTTGGTTGTTTTCATCATATTATTTATTGATTTGGACATTGCATTTCTAAATTGGAAACTTTGACTTTGAATCAGTTCGAAATCTTTGTTTGAACTTGTTACCAGTGTTATACATCTCTTGTGATGTGATCTGGTTCATGTTTGCATTTACTTCTGTCCATTGTACTTCGAGTTGTGTTGCATTCATTCTTTACTATGATGTTTCGAGTCTGATACTTCTGTGTACAGTTGCATTCGTGATTGCATTGAGGCTCACTGCACTCGTATCTTGTCGTTGCTAGTTGTTGTACACATTTGTATATTTCTTTTGTTTCATTTGATTAAGTCTGGACACTGTGATTTGTTTGCATCGGTATATCATTACTTTGATATTGCAGTTGTCCACTGGTAGACATGTTTGCTAGTATGTGTTCATCTCCACTTGATTCTGATCAGTTGCCATTGCACTTTGCTTAAGCCACTTGCAGTTGTATTTGGTTGCTCCAGTGTACATCCCTTGTTGATTCTTTTTGAACCTGTCTTTGAACTGCACTATTATATAAACTTGTTGTCTTGAGTACATGTTGTAGCTTGAGAATGATGTGTGCATTTGATCTGTTCCTTGGAGTCAGTGGTATTGTTGGAGTATCCCTTGATTTGTGGACATGTGCATTCACATCTGGCTTTGATTTGTATTTCGAACTTGCCATGTTTTTTACTGCTTATTTGTTCATGTTGCAATGACTTGATGGTCTTTGTTATCTTTGTATGTTGATACTGAACCACTGTCTCACTGTTTTGATACCTGAGCTCGTCTTGGTTTTTCGAGACCACAGTGGCATTGAGATTTGATTATTTCACTTGTACTATTCTCTTTTCACCTGGTTTTGATACATGTGCATGTCTTGTTCTTATTCCTCACTGTATTTGTAAAGTCTGGTTGAAGGTCCCTGTGTGTACTTATCTCTGATTCGATGTACTCGAGTTCGGTACCTTTCGAAGTTTGTATATGTTGGGCTCACTTCTGATCTGTTCCATGACTGATGTGCACCTTTGCACATATGGTTGCATTTTGGTTCTTCCTGGTCAGTTTCATTTATGTGTCCACTGGTGCATTATGTTGCACCTGTATTTGCATTTACCACTTTGCACAGTGGTTTTGTCCAGTTGAGTTCACATGTATTAAGCTCTGGTTGTGCTTGCTTTGTTTGACCTTGTACTCGGATGTAAACTTTCATTGTGTTTCACTGACATTATTATAGTGGCGAGGCAGTACACGTGTGTGTGTAATGCAGCCCTAGCAGAATTGACAGATTTAATTGATATTTCGATTGTTGAATTGTTTCGTTGGTTCAATTCAATATTTTGAGTTGTATTCTGATTTGGTTTAAGCTGATGATTTTGTTGATATCTAATTATCTTTTAGATAATTAGATTAAATGTTTTCTAATTATCGTATCGATAATTAGATTTTTGTTGTTTACGCTGTTTTGTTGGCTTGGGTTTCACTTTGACCTATGCAGTTTTGATTGCTATTAGTATTCACTGTTGTGATGATTTCACATACTGTAGTGGCGAGGCAGTGCACGCGTGCGTGTACTACAGCCACACAGAGTTTGGTTTGATTTAACCACTTTGAGATTTTCTAATTATTTATTTAATAATTGGATTTGGTTGTTAATTGCTGTTTAAGCAATTTTAATGTTTTTAAAATTATCTTCATTGATATTCTTTTCACTTGTCTTTGTTGATGATTTGAATCTGCTGATTTGTTGTTTAACACTGTTTAGTATTATATCTGCCGTTATCCGATTCTTTTATCGAGTAGTCGGATATACGAGATTTCTGTGACTGTCGTCTATTTGATATTTGATTATTATCGCTTCTGTGCATTAATAACTGAGTTTGAATTAGACTGACCCGTGTATTATTTTCTTTTGAATTTAATACTCGGGTCAGACCCGAGTTATTTCAGGTTGTAGATATTCTGCTTTGAGTTGCTGATTGAGCTGTGAAGACTTTTCATATCTTTTGGAGTAGTCGTGTCATAGTATAGGTTGATATGTATTCATGTATATTAGTTGATAATGTACTTGTATATATAACTTCCAGAGTCGACAGTTGTAGTTGTATCATATGTATTGTGTCAAATGTATTGTAACTGACATCAGTTATATATATATATATGAGATTTTTGTTATCTGTGTTCCGCATTTTATTATCTGTGTTATTATTATATACATTGTCCTAAACTATTATGAACCGTCGTAGTTCGTTTTATACTAGAATTGGGTATGTCGATGGGAGTAAATAAATAAGAGACGAAAAATGAAAAATATATACCACTCCTATCGAGGTAACCAATACTAGTGTAAGGCCAACTACGGATGGCCGCTCCTATCCAGCCTTATTCTTCGTAATAACAGACAGTATTTCTTTTAATACACTTTGTTATTGTGGGCATAGAGGTAGGGCGTCACAGTACAGTCTGTAACAACCCGAGATTCTTGTAAAAGTTAGTTATCGTCGTTAGACGATTATAATTGCTAACAGATTGATATTGGAATTTGAATCAATTTGAAATTCTTTTAAACAATTTGTTAAATGATAGAAGTGGGCTTTATATTTTGAATCTAGCCCACGTTTGCATTGCTTTGATGTCGTTCTCTTTTGTTGATTCAATGACCCGTTCCCCATTTCTTTTTTTCGTGAAACCCTAAATCAAAACATGCCCACTAAGTAAACAATATATACGAAGCAGTTCAACAATGAAAGCCACAAACTTAAACAAACCAGGAATAACTAACGTTTGAAATAGATGTGAGTAAAGATTACTCACCTTGCTTCGAAGGCCACGAATCAAAGATCGCGCAGATCGGAGGCGGAGCCGTAGCAATCGAGGAAAACGAGCGAAGTTACCCTAGCAGCCACTACTTATTTCGAAGTCCTAATTTTTGGAGACGAGGAACGAACGAGGCCAAAGCCAAAATTAATCTCACAAGAGGAAGACAAGGATTTCACAAGGCCGAAGCCGTAGATCTCACAGGAACGAACACGAGGGCAAATCCCTAATCTCAGAGCAAAGAAGAAAGAACGAATCGACATCGCCATTATCACAAACAAAAGGGAACGGGCCGCCATTTTTATTTTTCGTTTTGATTTAGGATTTCACGAAAAAAAATTGGGGAACGGGTCTTTGAATCAACAAAAGAGAACGACATCAAAGCAATGCAAACGTGGGCTAGATTCAAAATATAAAGCCCACTTCTATCATTTAACAAATTGTTTAAAAGAATTTCAAATTGATTCAAATTCCAATATCAATCTGTTAGCAATTATAATTGTCTAACGACAATAACTAACTTTTACAAAAATCTCGGGTTGTTACACCCTTGTTCTAACAACTCCTCCACCTGCCTTCTCAGTTCCTCATGCTCCTTAGGACTCATCCTGTAATGTGGCTTGTGAGGTAATGCCGCCCCTGGCACAAGATCAATCTGATGCTGAATATCTCTCAACGGTGGTAACTCCTTTGGCAACTCTTCAGGAAACACATCTCTGAATTCTTCCAACACTAGCTTTACTTCCTTTGGAACTTCAATAGATTCAGTAGCTTCATGTCCAATCAATAAGAACACCTCTGGACTCTCCTCTACTTCTTCAACAAACTCCTTCAAAGTCAACAAAGTCTTCAACTCCTCAATCTCTTCTTTCTTGCTCTCTCCTTGCTGTCTCTTCTTCGGAACTAAAATGATCTTGGTACCCTCAAACATAAAGCTGTAGCTATTGGTTCGACCATCATGCTACACTGCTCGGTCATACTGCCATGGTCTTCCCAAAATCAAGTGACAAACATCCATCTCCACCACATCACACCAGATCTCATCTTTATACTTCTTCCCAATATAAAATGGAACATGAACTCGCCTGTCCACCTTCACCTCTCCTCCTTTCCTTAACCACGCTAACTTGTAAGGATTTGGATGCTTCTCCGTCTTCAACTTCAATTTTCTCACAGCTTCGGTAGAAATGATATTGTCACAACTTCCCGCGTCAATCACAAATTTACACACCTTCCCCAGTATAGTGCATGTCGACTGAAAGATATTACTCCTCAACCAACTAGCCTCCTCTTCCTGCTTTGGTGTCAAACATGATCTCCTCAACATTAGATTACATCCTTCATCTCCCGACGCGATATCCTGTTCATCCTCCTCAACTAGACTAGAATAACCTTCATCAACATCCTCACCTTCCACTTTAGCAATCATAGCTCGCCTCTTCGGTTTCGGGCATTCATTACTCTTGTGACCCACTTCCTGGCAATTATAACACTTGAAACTGTTGTTGACCTTCGCCTTCGCAACTTCATTCACAACTGGTTTACTGATAGCTTTAGAAACATTGGAACTCCCACTAGCACCCTTGCTCTGAGTATTGGAACTTGGAAACACACCACCTCCTCGTCTTCCCTGCTTCTCCAAAGCCAACGCCTTCTGGTGCGCTTCAACCATAGATCTAGGGTCAAACATATTTACCATATCCTGAATCTGGATCCTTAACCCCCCAACAAACCTAGCAGTCAATTGTTCTTCCGTCTCCATAATGTCATTTCGAGCAATCAGTTGATAAAACTCATCAGCATAATCATTAACCGTCTTCGTCCCTTGCTTCAGATTCTGCAACCTCTGATACATGAGTGATTGATAATTGTAAGGAAAGAATGTAGCCTTCATCATTTTCTTCATTTTCTCCCAAGCAACAATCTTCGACTTCCCCATCCGTTCTCGTGTAAGTTTGGTTTGCTGCCACCATGCCATAGCTCTTCCTCTCAACCTAGTAGCAACCAACTTCACTCGACGATCTTCCGGAACCTCCTTGAAATCAAAGTTCTCTTCAACATTAGATAACCAATCTAAAAATTCTTCAGCCTGCATACCACCCTTAAACTCTGGAATTTCAATTTTCATTCCGGACTCCCATTTGTGATCATACTCTAAATGATTTCTTCCTTGGCTTCGATTTCGACCATGAACACTACCACCATCAAACTCCTCATCAAAATCTGATGCATATCGAGGTCGATCACGACCACCAACATCTCTACCACCACCATTTCTACCACCAACATCCCTTCGATCTACATTCCTCCGATCATGATCATCCACATCTCTCTGATTTCGATCATCAACATTCCTATCACGATCGTCAACATTTCTACGATCATGATCTTCTCTTCTCTCCCGATCTGAATGTAGTGAAACTCTATTTCCCCCATGGCTCGATTCAGGTGAAACCCTTCTTCTACTTTGATTCATTTCAAGCATCATTCTCTCTAATCGACCAATTCCCTCATCAAACTTCTCATTGAATTTATCACTAATTCGTTGCTCCATTTGTTCAGCATCTTCTCTTCCATACAAAGCATCAACATTGCGATGACGTTGAGCTCGTCTCGGTGGCATGATTGAACTTCAAACAAATCTTCAAAAATTTAAACTTCAAATTCTTGAAACCCAATTCTCCAAATGATGCAAACTTCTTGCGATCTAGCTCTGATACCAAACTGATGCAGCCAAGGAAGCGAATTCGACGATGTAAATCGAATCCGTCCAGGATCTCACATGATTAGCGGAAATAATCAGTGAATCGATGATGAATCAGTGAATTTAAGAATATCCAAATGCCCAAACCCGTTGATCACGAAGATACCGGATTCTAGCAATCTTCGACACGTTGATCGCGCACGATGCCGTGAGAGAAGATCTACAATTCTTCGAACGTTGATCAAGCGCACTTGATTCCGTGAATTGGCTTCAACAATCGTTGATTCGAGCGCACTCGAATGCCGAAAGTGGAGATAGGAGATAACACTCAACTACCAATATTAATGGAGGCAAGAAGCACAAACCAAATTTTATTTAAAATTCCACTCATTTTTACAAATGACGCACACCCCTATTTATAGAGATTTTACAACACCATATGACTTAACAATACACAACAACAACGACTTAAGGAAAGTGGTACAACAATTACAACACAAGTGACATAGCAAAACAAACGACTTAACAAAACAAACGACATAAAAGAAACGACCTAACAACATTACGCGACTTAACATCAGCGACCTAAGAAATGTTCGCGACCTAACTCTCGTTCGCGACCTAAGGAAGCGACATAAGAATTCTTCAGCGACCTATCATTATCTTCATAAGAAACTGGAGCTCGGCATCCAATCAGCAACTTAAAGAAGCGCTCACGACCTAGGCTGGAAACAATCAACGACATAAGGCATCTTGCGACCTAACGAAGCTCGCGACATAGCGATCAGCGACCCAGGGAAATTCGCGACACAGGGGTTATGGAGCGAGGCATCGTGACTTAAGTTAGGTCGTTCGCGACCTAGGGTCTGTTCGCGACTTACTGGCGATGCTAGGGTTTGCTCGCTACTTACTGGCGATGCGATTTCTGGAGCGGCTTTGACTTCGCGAGCTAGTTCAGCGACCTTGGAATTAGGTCGTACGCGAGCTGCTTCATCTTCGCGAGCTAGGAGGAGCGGCGATCTAGGGTTTCGACTATTTGAGGTATGCGCTGCATCAGATTATCTTCATGAATCATATTTATCAATAGAACAATTTATACTTTCAGATTCAATTTCAATATCATTTCATCATAAATTTGTATATGGTATTAGAGCCAAAATACGCCCAACGGCATCAAGAGAAATCAACTCATCAGGAAAAAAACAAGAAATCATCATTTGAGTTTATTTTCTTCTTATCAGATTTTAGTATCATCATTTGAGAAGAAGATTCAACCAACAAATACTACTGCCTCGCCAGTTTTCATCAATCTGGCTGCAATAGTATTCATCAGTGAATTTGAGAGAGGAACAATAATTAAATTTCAGAGAAAAAAGAATCAAGAATTCAGAAATCATCAACACAAGTTCAAAGAAAGTGCCATCCTAAGAAAAACTCATCAGAAATCATCATCACCCGAGTTCTTCTGGTTGCAACAGACCTGATTGTGATCTAATTATAGTTCTTGACCCAGTTATATTTTCAAGAATTGCTGTTTTTTTTATTTCCTTCATCTTTTCTGTTTCTGTTGGATACAAAGATCATCATGTCAGATGAAGCCCACTCTGAAACCCCAATTAATGGTAGTGAATCTCAGCACACCACATCAAATGCTGAAAAGCTCATGAAGATTGTAATCAGTTCTCAAAGTCAATTGGTTACAGTCTACCTTAATGAAGAAAATTATCTCCTCTGGAAGCTACAGGTTGAAACTGCCCTTCAAGGATATGGTCTTGAAGGTTTTATTCAAGGAACCATTCCAATTTCCCCAAAGTGTATCACTGATCAAGAAAACAAGATTATCAGTAATGAAGAATATGTGCAACATCATAGACAAAACAGACTTATATGCTCATGGTTGCTATCATCAATAAATGCAAATCTACTGACTCGTGTAATAGGTTGCAAAACTGCAAGTGAGATTTGGACAACAGTTGAAAAAGTTTTCAAGAAAAAGTTTTCAACTTACAATCTGCTGCAAAAGTAATGTTTCATAAAAGACAACTTCATAATATCAAGAAAGACAACCATAGCATGAGAGAGTATCTATTCAAGATTAAGTCAATATGTGATACTTTAGAGGCAGCAAATCAAAAAATCATTTTAGCTTTTAAAATAGCTAGACTATTTATAAAAATAAAACTTACCCAAATAAAATTATTTTCTCAATTTATAGAAATATTTTACCATTTAATTTCCAAATTACTTCAATTTACCCACATTTTATTATTTAAAATCATTTTTAGTTAATTTAATTTCCATTACAGGATCTAAAATAATAACTTCCCAATAATGGGTTATTATGATTTGCACGGCTTTCTTTTCTTTCATGTAACCATACTTCATATGACATTAGGTTAACAGTTAATTCTTCTATTTTCATAGTACTAATATCATTTGTTTCTTCGATTGCCAAAGTCGATTAATCCCAATCACTAGAAATTGAATTTAAGATCTTATGTGATGGAACTAGGCCAGCATGTAGTGGGTTAAATGAGTGAATTTCAAAAAATTCGATTTCAAATCTTATATTGATCAAACTAGGCCAACATGCAATGGGTTAAATGGTGAATTTCAATTTTTATGCACACAATATATATATATACATATATATATATATTAAAATTAGTATTTTATTAATTATCTAGTAACTTACATTGTATATTGCTAACCCAATTACGTGAAACACTGAATAAAATAAAGCTGACCTGTACAGATAAAATAGCAACACCCACAAAAGATAAATGCGAGGATTAAAAAACAAAACAAAAAAGAAGATATTAGTGTTTGAAATTTAGAATTTGGAAGGTTACGAATTTATTGTTTGCAATTTGGAAGGTTGCGAATTCTTTAAATAAACAAACCAAAACAAAAAAGAAGATTCTGTTACCGGCGTTTGCAATTTGGAAGGTTACAAATATGTTCCTCCATCTTTTAGCCCTGGTCAAGCTTCCCCTCATTTGATGTTGGTTTTAAGGGCAGTCCTAAATCGTTTAGTAAGCTAGGTTCTAAATAGCAAAAATGAAAACACTAAGCACTGTTGGTCTTCTTTGTTTAAGAAGAAACCAAGGAACACTGGTTTGCACTCCTCTAAGCAATTTGATGTTAATTTTGTTGATAAACCTATTTCTCCTTGAAAAGAAATTATTGATGCTGTTATTTCTTTTTGGATTGGGTCCTTCCTAGATGATCCCCCATTCTCTGTTGTTAAAGCGCATGTCCTTAGGGTTTGAAGAATTCGCGGTTCTACTAAAGAGAGATGTGACAAATATATGTACTTTTTTAAATTCTCTTGTCCCATGGAAAGAGCTCGGATCTTGAAAGCAGACCGAATATTTATTGATGGAAAAATGTTCATTATTACCTAGTGGAATTCTTCAGTTGACCTTGTAGTGAGCAAATCCTGTTAATCCCTGTTTTGGTTCGCCATTCAAATATCTCATCCGTTTTCCAGTTTTTAAAAGGAATTAATTGGATTGCTAACAATATCGTCCATTTGATCTATTTTAACATATCTACAGAAATACATCATCTCTCGAGTTTGCCAAAGCCCTCATTAAAATTATGCCCTCCAGGCAACTGCCTACCAATAGCACCATTCTTCTCGGCAAGGGCATCCATGTAAATGTTTCTTATCAGTGGAAACCATCTATTTGTGACACCTGTTATTCTTTTGGCCATCTCAGTTCATCGTGCCTTCACTCTGGCTTCCCAACTTTTAACTCGCCTAAGAAAAACCCTATCCTTAAGCCACCGGTTCAGAAATGGTAGACAAAAGCTTGCTCCTTTGCTCTTGACCTCCCGACCCGCATCCCGTAGCTGAACCTTCTTCCCACGTCTCCCTGTTTAACCATTTCCACCCCGAAAGAATCCACAACCACACTACTCTCCGCTCCATCTGATCCTCCTATTCCCAGGTCAGCATTTCCCCATTCCCCACATTCTTCCTACTCTCCCTATCCAACCATCTCTGCTCAACCACTCTCCTCCTTCTCCCTTCCAGCCAATAGTGCGGTTGCTTTTGACACCCCTATCACAAGTACCAGGAGAGTTCTTTTTTTTTTTGCCATTCAGAATGACCCTGCTAGTGTTGAACGTCTTGCCCAATAGCTGGCTCGTAAGCTCTCAGAAGGAACCCCACTTGTCTGGAACAAAGAAGCTGGAACTTGGAAATAGAAGAAATAGTAATTTGTATTTTATTACAGTACTTCAATACTGAAAATGATACAGAGGCTAAGTATTTAAATACAATAGAATGGGCCTAATATCTCATGGCCCAAGATGAGTTGGTAATCCGAATTCTTCAAGTCAGAAAATCGAGGCCATTGATTGTAGATCAACGGTTGATGGCAGTGGTCCCTTGATGGTGCGGATTGATAAGTGTGTTAGTAGCCGATACCCTTGTATTGTTTGATTCATAATACCCCTCCTCAAACAAAGCTAGGGTTTTACTTCCTCTTCGTTATCAATGTCGGCTGAGAAAATTTTAAGTTCTTCTCGAAAGCGATTGAAATTCTTGGCCGATAGAGCTTTGGTCAGGAAGTCTGCTCTTTGATAATAAGATGGAACATGGTTGATGGCGAGCTTGCCGCTTCCTGTCTTTTCACGAACGAAGTGGAGGTCGATCTCCATATGTTTCGTGCGAGCATGTTGAACTGGATTCATGGAGAGGGAGATGGCGCTGAGATTGTCACACCAGATGATGGGCTTGCGAGTGGATCCGAACCCTAATTCCCAAATTAGGGTTTCGATCCAGGTGATCTCTGCAGTCGTACTTGCTATACACCTGTATTCAGCTTCAGTGCTGCTTCTGGAAATGGTATTTTGCTTCTTCGTGCACCAAGAAATCGGGTTTGGTCCCAAATAAACACAATATCCAGAGATCGATTTCCGGTCATCAATATCGTTGGCCCAGTCGGAATCGCTGTAAGCATTTATACTTATGTCTTTACTAGCTTTTAGACGTAGGCCATATGTGTTCGTTCCTTTAAGGTACCTAAGAATACGCTTGACAGCACTCCAATGTTCACTTAGAGGATTCTGCATATATTGACATACTCTATTGACGCTGAAGCATATGTCTGGTCTTGTAATTGTAGCATACTGAAGTGCTCCTACGACACTTCTGTATTGCTTGACATTATCAATAGGATCACCTTTATTTTTGGACAATTGTTTACTGCTTGTCATAGGAGTAGGTAGCGGTTTTGCCTTGTCCATGTTATGTCTGATCAGAATGTCTTTGATGTATTGTTTCTGTGATAGGAAAAATTCACTGTCAGTTTTCCTTTGGATGTCAATTCCCAGAAAATATTTTAATTCACCCATGTCTTTGATTGCGAAGTGTTTGTCCAGTAGTTTGATGATGTGGTTGATTTCTTGTTGGTCATCACCTGTGATAAGTATGTCATCAACATAGACAAGTATATATGTGCTCCCATGCTTGTCCTTTTTCATGTAAAGGGAATTGTCAGATTTTGTAGCATAAAAGCCCAAGTGTGTCAATGTTCCTTTAAGCTTCTCGTACCATGCTCTAGAGCTTGTTTTAACCCGTATATGGCTTTGTGCAGTTTGCAAACATAACCTTTATTTGTGTGAGGATTATATCCTTCTGGTTGTTGCATGTAAACATCTTCACATAATTCACCATTTAAAAATGCATTATGGACATCCAGCTGTCTTATTCCCCAATTTCTATGTAGAGCTAAAGTTAACATGATCCTTATAGTAGTGGGCTTGATTACTGGGGAAAAGGTTTCAGTGAAGTCAAAACCAAACTGCTGTGAATATCCTTTTGCAACCAGTCTGGCCTTATACTTTGATATATTACCATTTGCATCTCTTTTGATTTTGTAAGTCCATTTGCATCCCACGATATTTTTGTTGTTTGGTGGTTCCACTAGTGTCCATGTTCTGTTTTTCACTAGTGCAGTTAGTTCTTCATCCATTGCTTTTCTCCATTTTTCATGTTTGCTGGCTTGATCATAAGAAGTTGGCTCTACCTCGTTTATTTGTGCTGTGTATAATTTGGGTTTGAAGATACCACTCTTGGATCGGGTAATCATATGATGTCCTTTTTCTGCATGTTGATTATGAGAGTCTTCTAGTTGATTATCATTGATGCTTGCTGTTGTATCTGTGGTTTGGTTGTCTTTAGATATGTTTGCACTTTGATCATGACTGTTGTTAGAGATACTGTCACTCTGTTCATCATTTGATCCAATTGGTGAACAGTTGCTGTTATCTCCTTCATCAGAATTGTGTCCTGACTTGCTGTTAGACATAGATGCATCTTTATCAACATTTTGCATAGCTTGACTAATTCCTTGAGTACATTCTGACAACTCTGGAATATGAAAATTATGTGTTCTCTTATTGTTGATTTCATGATTCTGCTGTTTTTTACCTGCAAAGGGAAACATGGTTTGATTAAACACCACATGTCTAGAAATATATATTTTGCCTTGATCATCCATGCACTTATACCCTTTCTGATTGTGGGCATATCCCAGAAAAGTGCATGGACTTGATCTCAGGCTTAGTTTATGCTTATTGTAGGGTTTGAGATAGGGGTAGCATAGACATCCAAAAATTTTGAGATGATCATATTTTGGTTTAATTTTAAAAAGTTTTTCATGTGGACAGACATTGTTTAGTACCTTTGTTGGCATCCTATTAATAAGATATACTGCAGTGGCAAAAGCCTCACTCCAGTATTTCAAAGGAAGTGATGCTTGAGACAAAAGTGTTAAACCTGTCTCAACAATATGTCTATGCTTCCTCTCTACCAACCCATTTTGTTCTGATGTATGGGGGCATGTGACTCTGTGAAGAATTCCCTTTTTGCTAAAAAATTCTTTTAATGGCATAAATTCTCCCCCACCATCTGTTTGTATTATCTTAACATATTTGTTAATTTGTTTCTCAACATAATTAACAAATTGTATTATAGCATGGCTTGTGTCTGATTTAGCTTTGAGAAAATAAATCCAAGTATGCCTTGTGTGTGCATCTACAAGTGATAGATAGTACCTGTGACCCTGTGTTGAAGTAAGTGGTGCTGGTCCCCATAGATCTGCAGTAATTAACTCAAGGGGATTTTCATATATAGTCTCAGAAATAGGAAAAGGCAATTTATGCATTTTCCCCATTTGACAATGATCGCATAGAGACAAATCAGATTTATCAGGAATAGAAATATTGTTTTGCATTAAAATGAGTTTAACTACATCATAGCTAGGATGACCAAGTTTACAATGCCATTCATGAAACAATTTTACATTGCTGTTATTCCTTGTGCTAACATTATTTGACCAAATTCCCTTGTTAGCAGCATGAGTATTGCTGAATTTGTATAGACCATTATCCAGCTTACCCTGTAATAATATGTTTTTGTTTAATGAATCTCTAACAAGACAAGACCTTGGGTGAAACTCAAAATAAACTTTATTTTCGCTGGCAAATTGTGAAACACTAATAAGGTTTTTCTTGATACTTGGTACTCTTAATAAATTGTTTAAATAGAGTAACCTTGTACCTTTTATATAGCCAGTACCAACATGTGTTATATTTGTAGCTTCACCATTTCCCATAAGAACAGTTTGGTTACCTGTGTATCCTTTGTTGCCCAGATTTAGGTTCTGTAGATTGTTTGTAATGTGATTTGTAGCACCAGAATCAGGAAACCATTCTTCACTGCTGTAATCATCTGTTTTTGTTGCATCATCAGTAGTATTATTTCCACTGTTTCCAGTTTGATTCCCAGTCTGAACCATGTTAGCATTTGGTCCCTTGTTGGTTTGAGATGTTTGTCCTGCATTAAAGTCTTCTTTATATCTGAAATAACATTTGTTTGCCATGTGCCCAAGTTTTTCACAAATCTGGCATTTGACTCTATTATTGTATGCACTTCTTCCTCTGCCTCTGCCTCTTGGAACATTGCCTCCTCTCTGACTCTGGTTCTCTTGCCTGGGTTGGTTTGGTGGGTTTTTTTGATTTCTGTTCCTAGATGCAGCGGCATAATTGATGTTGTATTCTTCTTGCATTGATTTTCTTTGCTGAATTCTTCCTTCATGAGCCAGTAGGGCTGTGTGGATATATTCAATATCAGGCAGGGTTGGTTGAGTTGCAATATATGTTATTAAAGACTCATAATCTTGATCTAATCCATTGGTTATTACAAGAATCTGTTCACTGATGGATATATTATGACCAACTCCTTTTAGTTTGTCACACAAGTTTTTAATTTTGGCAAGATATTCTCTCATTGCATGTCATTTTTCTTTGCATTCTGTAATTCCCTTCTATATTGCATGACCTTTGCTGCTGATTGCGAACTGAAAATCCGTTGAATGGCTGACCATATCTCATAAGAGCTGATCAAGGATGGGATAAGCTTCCTCGATGATGATATTTTTCTAAGAGGAATCAACACAATTCAAAACTTTGATTATGATCTTTGAATTTTGCCGTTTGGCTTTGTAGCTCTGATACCAAAATAGAAGAAATAGTAATTTGTATTTTATTACAATACTTCAATACTGAAAATGATACAGAGGCTAAGTATTTAAATACAATAGAATGGGCCTAATATCTCATGGCCCAAGATGAGTTGGTAATCCGAATTCTTCAAGTCAGAAAATCGAGGCCATTGATTGTAGATCAACGGTTGATGGCAGTGGTCCCTTGATGGTGCGGATTGATAAGTGTGTTAGTAGCCGATACCCTTGTATTGTTTGATTCATAATACTTGGTCTCTTCTAAATAGCGGTCTATATATGCTATTACATTTTTTGGAAGATTTTTTCACAGTGGGTTTTCGACGATGAAAAAGATGAAAGAGAACTATTTACATGCTAACAGATAATGAACTGATTCTCTGCAATTTAATGATGATGAATATAGTGCCAACAATGAGGAGATTTTAGCCACAAGCGATTGGGACAGGAGATATATTTCTTACCAGATCTTTCGGTATTGCCCTGAGATTATTGGATGGTTTGGACAATGTGCAAGTATATAGCAACACTCCATTCTTTATATCTTCTCCCTAGTTTCTGAATCGGATATGTCATATTCCTAGCATGTTGGCTAAGTGTTTTTCTTTATTCTATTTGCTACCTAACCAGGCATGTTGGCAGTTATACTATGGTGCGGCCCTTTCAGTCTAGGACTTCTGTATTCTCTATTATTATATTTATAAATTAGTACGACTTTATGATTTTTGGATCATACATCTCTTTATTTCAAAAAAACATATAGAGAAATTATCATACTTTTACATGTAGTTTGGTTGTTTTTAATTTGATAATTTTTTTTAGAGTTAATATTGAATAAAACTACAAATATGAGCATGCATAATCTTAATTTTTTATTGTAATAATTTTCTTCAAATATCTTTTAGTATGAGAATAAATGAATCCCATACAAAATGTTGCTTTAAAAAAGCCTTTTTTATGAGTTGATGAAAGAGCTTTTAATATTTTCACAAAGTAAGCTAAAAATTATACAACAATCAAAGTAAAGAGTTCATTCGATTTAGCTTCAAAAAAATTGAAAATGGATTCATTAATACTTAAAAGAGAAAAGACATCAAAAAATGAAAAATAGGAGGAGAGCATATATGCGAAAAACTATCACAATTGAGATCCAAACTTATAACCTGAATAACATTCCAAATTTACAGATAATAATAAAAAAATAATTTTTTCTATAATGTGATTCAAAATTTTGACTTCATGTCCCTCATTTGTATATAGTAAGGGTATTATTGGAAGATCAAACCAAAATATTGGTTCTGTGTTCCAATTATATACGTACGTACATACATATGTATATACATACATACATATATTTATTTATTTACATGGATGCTAGTTTTAGGGTTCAAAACTCTTAACATTGGATCCGTAATCCAAAACATCAACCAATTATCTCAACTCTATTGGTATTTTTCTTCCATGATGGTGTTTAAGTTATATTTCTAAAGTTAAAAGGATTAAGAAAAGCTAAGAAAAATATCGAGATCCTACACCAAAGTGTTTTTCAAGATACAAGTAAGATTTTTTGTTTCTAAAGTATGTTAATGATAAATGCTGCTCAATTTTCTCGTAAGTAATTATCAAGCCGATTTAAGACAGTTTGGCCCAATCAAAGCTAGCCCAACTACTTTACAACCGGCCCATATAAGCCAGCTCAAGCTTATGTGTGTCTCAAGCCAACCTTTCCACTCGACAAGGCACCAAGATAAGGCCTGGTCGCCTTATCTCTAGACACCTATCACATTTAAGCAAGATTTGAGCCCAGCCCCTCCCGGTCCAGTCAGGCCTGACACAATGACGACATGCCTTTCCATGTCAATTTGCTTCTAGCACAACTACGTGTCAGCATCATCATTTGACGTCACTTTAGTTGACGGCCGGCACCTCTTCAAGCCCACATCAGCAGATGGCACATCAAGCAAGATAGACTCAAGAATGACCCATCCTTGGTCCGACTTCCCAGCCCTTCCAGTCGTCCCTCGTTTGATCGTGCATCATCTTCCCCACCTGGTCCTCAACAAGATTCTTAATATCTTTCATATCGTCAACAGCCAGTTGACTGGCTC
Organism: Allium fistulosum; assembly: GCA_030737815.1. NCBI lineage: Eukaryota > Viridiplantae > Streptophyta > Magnoliopsida > Asparagales > Amaryllidaceae > Allium > Allium fistulosum. The sequence goes on from CM060906.1 coordinate 365,961,809, forward strand.
AGCAAATATTTATAAGCACTTAAGTACATGACAAGTAGCCCATCCACCTATCTGAAGCACTAGAGCTAAACGATTTAGCTGATGTGACTTACCATTAGCATTAAAAGCACATCTTCTTACACCTATTACAGCTATCGTCCATCTGCCATTGCAGCTATATCGACGGTCAGACGTTTTTTCCATTAGTTCTACAGCTCAACCTCAACCGTCCATCATCCACTTCAGTTATTATACATATCCCCACATTGCAACTTCAAAGGGGTTGATACATACAATAATTATGAATACGACACACAATTTAAGGCTCTTGATACCGCAAATTCTTATATTAGTCTTAAGTACTTCCCACATTTTTATTATCCTCTTGTAATTTCTTGTAGTTGTAATAGAAATATATAGTAAGAACTTCACAGCTTTTGCTGAACCACACTATATTTTGTGATATTTTACCGTTCAGCTACGTATTTAATTCCTCATTTTTCATTTTAATCATAGTATTAGCAAGAAAACTTTGCATATTAGTTTAATTTCAAGATTGGCTAAATCTTTAATCATGATCACTATTTTCTATATGCCAACTTATTACAAGCTCATCCGTTGTAATTTAGTGCTTCATCGTCATTAAATTTCATGTGACATTTGTTAACACCTCAAACTTAATAGTTCTTTTCCCACTTAAAATGAGTTTTGACTGTAATAATGTATTGCTATCCATTAAATTTTGTTTCCTATCGGTTATTGGTTACGAGTCTTATAAACTATTTAACCAAATCTGAACGGCTACATAGAATTGTATGTAAAAATTGCAGTTTCAACTTGTTACCTTTTGGATTTTATTAGTCCGTTATGGATTCTAGTACTGTTATCACACAATTTATAACTATACTACTATCCAACATTTTTTTCAGGCTACTACACTGTGGCGGTCATGGTCTTGAAGTTTCATAAACTTTCCTTGGATTTGGCATCAAAATTTGGAATGATCATGATATTTTGCTTAGGCTTTACCTTTGTTCTTCTTTGTAGCTTTGTAAGTTCAATCTTCTGCCAGGTTGTCTAAGTAGTCATTGATTTAAAAAATCTTTGATCACTTGATGTTTATTTAAAATTTTGCAAATTTTTTTACTCAAAGTGGAAAATAGGCACAAGGACAAAAAAATTCAGGCTGAAGAACTACAAGTTTCATTTTTAGGCTGAAGAACAAACTTTGAAAAATATTAAGCTGAAGGACAATGCTAACTATAGCTAGTATTTTGTACAGTGTAAAACTGAATATAATGCTAGTTATAACTAGAATTTTGTACAGTGTAAAAACTAAATATAATGCTAGTTATAACTAGCATTATCCTTCGACCTAATTTTTTTCAAAGCTTGTCATTCAGCCAAAAAATGAAACTTAGTGTCCTTTAGCCTAATTTTTTTCCAAAGTTTGTCCCTTTCTCTAATTCCCTCTAATAGAAATTCCCCACCAACTTTTGTCATAACAACTTTTGTTTGCTACTGCAAAACCGTTGCTTACATGTGAATCATTATGTGTGCATTAATTCCTATATCTTGCAGGAATCTGGATAGCACGTCTAGGCCTTTGGGCTGCTGTTTCAAGTGGCTCTAGGGTTGGTCGCATCACTTCCTTATCCCTGTATCACACTAGTATAAATGCTGGCATTCGTGTGCAGGGCCGGCCCAAACATATTCAATGCCCTAGTCTAGTAATTTTTTTCATGTTTTTTTTGCTCCATTATTTAATAAACAACAATACATTTATATGTACGACACAAAATGCAAATTCTGTTATAAAATTTAACATCGATAACAAAATATTGGTAAAATAAATCATTTAGAAAATTAGAATACATACCAAAAAATCTAAATGTCAACTTGATATACCAACATATTAGTAGGTACCAACGGAAGCAACTTCTTCTTGCATTTTGGAAAGCAAATTCGTCTATTATCTTTTCATAGTTAAGCATATCCAAGTACTTATTTTCAATTAAAATCATAGCTAGTTTACTTTATCTCTTTTGCGCCATGGTAGTCCGAAAATATGGTTTTATTGGTTTAAATTTTAAAATGCTTCTTTCCGTTAATTATTCTTTAATTTCACCTTATATTATCTATATAGCATAATATAGTAATTCAAATGATTTTAATAAATTATCCTTCAACTATTTTTCGACAACAATTATTGTAGCAATCAATTATTAAGTAGCTAATTAACTTGATTTAATAGCATATACTAAATTATTAAGTAACTAATTAACAATCAATTATTAAGTAGCTAATTAACATGATTTAATTAATATTTAAATCACTAATAAAATTGGTGAAAATCAAATTGAGGACATCATCATAGTTTATGGGGTGAAATAAATCAGTAAATTATACATGATGATTTAATTATACTGTAATTATACATAAATCAAATTATAGGAATAGAAAATTTAAAAGGGAATCACACCTTTCGTCATTCACAAAGTTAAAACAATTGTTGTCACATCCACAGAAAGAAACAAACAAACAAATCCAACATACTCTCTACATGATCGAAACAGTCGAATAAAATAAGAAGTAACAAAAAAAGTTCTAAAATGATCGTTTTTGGTTTCATAAAACGTAACAAACAAATAAACGAGTCATCGAATTATATTACAACATTTGAAAAGAAAAGGATTTGAGAAATTTCAAGAAGACAAATAACACAATGAGAAATTTGACGATGTCCTCGTTTTACTTGTTACTTAATTGATCACAAAAACAAAAGGAATCATCATATAGAAAGGTTTTACATGGACCGAATTTCGGAACTTAATAAACTGAGAACCAATGTGCAAATTACAATCAAACCAGTGCAATGACAAATTGGTGAAGAATCAATAAACATGATTTAATTATTTTGTACAAATAATCACATGATAATCAGAAATTGGGTTGAAATAAAATTAAAAACTTACATAATATGGGGGTCTAGGGCTAGAAAAATCAAATTAGGTCAAAGGTAGAAGGCGATGAGGGATAGGAGTGGTTGCGGTGATTGGTGATGAGCTCGGCAGTCTCCGTTACAGCAATTACATGAAAAAAAGAATTTTTTTGTTGCCCTCTGTTTGTTTGTTGCCCTAGGCAACGGCCTCACTTGCCTATGCCTTGGGTCGGGCCTGTTCGTGTGTGTTTGATAATGCTGGGAAACAACAATAATATTGGTTTTTTACTATGCATGCACTATAAGTGCAAAAGTCTTGATGATCACAGACGCCTTTATTTCAAAAAGTTTTGTTGTTAGTTAAGACTACAAATCGACAGTGAAATTCCATTGATGGATGATCAAGAAGGAAATGGTGGTGTAGCTTGTAAATCACCGGTAATTCAGCTCATGGATGGTTGCTATCTATAACACTAAAAAAAAACTATTGATTTAGAGACAGACGGCTTTAGTCTTTATTTAATAATATCAGTGTCTAAATAAATTCTAAAAACTGGTTTGAAACTGAAATACCAGGCTTTGAATCTCTGGTCCCAAAAGATACTTAAGACTGAAATTTCAGTCTTAAGATTTAAAAACTGAAATATCGGTCTTAAATATTTTTAAAGTCCAAATATTTTAAACCAAAATATGGTCTTTAGTCAGTTTCTAATTAAATCAATTACAAATTAATATTAGAGGTATCCAAAAATTAAGAAATGTATTTGAACATACACAAAACCCACATGCGTATTTATACATGCATGCAAGTGTGTATATGTACATACATAAGTAATATCAAAATGATATAGTAATTACATAAGTAATATCAAAGTGATATATACATGCATTCAAGTGTGTATATGTAAAGTAATATCAAAGTAATATAGTAATTATAACAATTAACATTAGATTATTAATGACAATCAAGAGAATTCACACTAGAATTGTATATAGTATGAAATAATTTCAACATTGCACCAAGGCTAATATCCTTTAAAATATTACAAGTATTTCGTATTCATGGTAACAACAATATAATGGGATACAGTTTAACAAAAGTGTACATAAAAGATTTCATAAGTATACATCTAACTTATTCTCCTTAGCAAAACTTCAAGCACTTTAACTCCAATGAGATGGCGATACTAACTTATTCAAGCTTCAGCTCCATATATTTTTTAAGATGCTTGATATTATTTAGATTGTTGCATTAAAACAAATTTGCTAGAAAACAACAAAAATATATTTGAGTTTCCTGCTCCCACAAGCAAAAAGAGTAATTATGACTATATATATGAGAAAATGTACATCAACAAAGGTAAACACTTAACAGTAGAATAATAGTATATTATTTTTTGCTCTTTGATTTCTATATATAACATTATCCATGTTATTCTAAATAATCGAAACGAAACACTACGTGGCAAAAACAAGCTCATATGTACATGTGAATAGTTCTTGGTAAAATAATCACTTGAAGAATAAAACAGTAACCTTATGTTTTGATCTAGAGGAATGTAGCCCTAAATTAAACTTTTACAAACAGTAATGTAAAATTGTGAAAAACTTTTGAGTTTTTATTTTTGTTTTAAAATATAGAGAGGTTACCAAAGTCATAAGCCATACTAAAAATTAGAGTTTTTGGAGGAGCCTTACCTTACTTTGCTTCTCGGAATCCTCCTTAGTCATTAGTATTTCATGAAAGCTTAAAGATTCTACGTAGTGCACATTATCACTTTAGAATAAACACAAGTACTATAGTTGGAAACGTTGGTAGCATTGGGATGGAAGTTTTTTCGAGTACATTTGTTACATGAACAAATGTTCATGTGGGAAAAAAGAGTCAATTATAAAAGTAGGAGATGAAGAAGAATTGCTACAGCGAAAGTGATTATGTCACAACGTTTACTTTTACTTTTACTAATTTCTATTTTTCTAACGTTAGTACTACCTTTATCATTTTATCATTAGGCTAGCATTCACTAAAAAACCGAACTTATTAGTTTATATAATTTTCAGTAGCATGTGAGTGAGGGTACATCTATAAGCTGATGTATCTGTCTGGGTGAGAATTATGTGAATACTGAACACTATTTAAATGTTAACTTTTACTAATTTATGGTTTCAGAAAGGTTGGTTTGAGACAAACAGAAGCTTGAGCCAGCTTATATGGGCCAGTTGTAAAGTAGTTGGATTGGCTTTGAAATTGGACCAGACTGTCTTAAATCGGCTTGCGAATTAGTTACGAGAAAATTGAGCAGCATTTATCATTAACATGCTTTGGAAACGAAAAATCTTACTTGTATCTTGAAAAACACTTTGGTGTAAGATCTCTATGTTTGTCTTAGCTTTTGTTAATCCTTTTAACTTTAGAAATATAACTTAAACACCATAATGGAAGAAAAACTGCAGTAGAGTTGAGATAATTGGTTGATGGTTTGGATTGTGATCCAATGTTATGAGTTTCGAACCCTAAAACAAGCAACCATGTAAGTAAATAAATAAATGTATGTATGTATGTATGTATGTATGTATATATATATATATGTGTGTGTGTGTGTGTATGTGTGTGTATGTATGTATTTACGTACGTACGTACGTATATAATTGGAATAAAGAATCAATATTTTGGTTCGATCTTCCAAAAATACACTTACTATATACAAATGAGGACCATAAAGTCAAAATTTTGAATCACACTATAGAAACTTTTTTTTATTATTATCTCTAAATCTAGAATATTATTAAGGTTATAAGTTTGGATCTCAATTTTGATAGTTTCTCGCATATATGTTCTCTTCCTATTTTTCATTTTTTGATGTCTTTTCTCTTTTAGGTATTAATGAATCCATTTTCAATTTTTTTTAAAGCTAAATCAAATGAACTCTTTACTTCGATTGTTTTATAATTTTAGCTTACTTTGTGAAAATATTGTTAGTCGCTGTGCACAGGATCAAAGATGACCAACAGTTGTAAATAATGTAAATGCAATGGAAATAGTAAAGTAGATCACACGGTCGATTTTATACTGGTTTGGAGCACCTCTCCTACGTCCAGTCCCTAAGCACCTCTTAGGAATTTCACTATCAACACCTTCACTTTACCCGAAGGAACAGGTTTACAGTCTCCGCCTGAACAACCAAACAGGACTTCAACAACAGTTACAAGTAGTGCAACAAATGTTACTTTCTGACACGGCGTATCTTGATGTACATAATGTCACTTTTGATGTACAATAACTCCTATAACAAGACCAAACTATATTGAGTGGAGGTGTAGAGGCTAAGGAGTTTATTCGACTAGAATATGGGATGTGGAGAAGAAGCACACTAGCCAAAATCTCTGAATCACATGAATTTTATGGAATTCGGAGTATTGCTTAGGAATTGAGAGTTTGAGGCCTAAAATTCAAAGCATAGAGTAGTGTTTCAATATCTGTTGATTTAGGAATGGTTAGGGGATTATATATGTGTTGTAGGGATGCCAATGTAGGGGTGCAACCTTCTAAATTCACCATTGATGAAGAGAAGTGGCTACAGGAGTGAAGAGATGTAACTTCTGGAGCGAAGAGACACGAAGGCACCAATTCAAAAAAATAGCCGTTTTTGTACTAGATCAGTCGACTGAGGATCAAATTTAGTCAACCGAAAGTAGCCAGTTTTGGTCCAGAACTTCGGACTTGATTCAATCGGCTGTTTTTTATAAGTTGGTCAACTTAGGCCGGTTCAGTCAACTGAGCAAGGATTTCAATCGACTGAATAAGTATAATTTCCAAAAGCTTGCTTATTTTAGTGGTAAAAGCATGTGCTAATCTCTCAGCCCACCCGGGTTCAAGTCCCAACTACGCATATTTTTAGCCAATTTATTTTTCACATTTTCCATCATCGTTTTGACCTGAAATAACTTAATAAATATATTTGTAGCATTATTGTATGGTTGTTATCATCAAGGCACCATATATATGGTTCTAACAATCTCCCCATTTTTGATGATGATAACCACACAACTTTATAATATAAAATAATAGCCCCCCTAAATATATGTTATGTATAATAAGTTTATTTTCCTCAAATTTATGTAGATGCTAATATAAAATATTTAAAGCACGCGTTCTTCTCCCCTTTTGAGATCAACAAAAAGGGATAATAGCTTTGGTGCACTATATGATTTAAAACTCCCCCTAAGTATAATGTTTCTCTTTAACTTTTAACTATGTACTCCCCCTATCAATATGCTCATTATTTCTCCCTATTTGTAATTAACAAAAAGTATGAGAAAATTAAAAATAAATGGAGAATATCATAGAGAAGTCATAAATAATAATTTTTTTAACATTATTGTAAAGCGATGAGTATCCAATAGTATGTCAAATGTAAGTTTAGATGATACTCATTTTACAATTGATATAAGGTTTACGACTTAGGAAACCATATCCAGTTGGATGTGGTTGATTTCTTAAAAATATAATTTCAACTATTAATCACAGTGTCGTAATAATTGCTAATGTATGATTGTCTATTATAATCAGTAAGATGAATAGGAACCCATATATCAACATTAAATGTCATTGATTTAGTATTCAAAGGATTTTTTCTATTTTTAAGCATAATATTATCATGACAAGGATTAATTTTAGAACTATCTCTACTTTTAGTACTAGCATTAAAATGTGTATACATGAATGCATATCTAATACTTTTTCTATAATTATATTGTTTATAGTCTGAATCAGTTCTATTATTATGATTTTTGCTATTAGTAGTTAAGGAAGATAAATTATCTTTTTCTCTACTAAAATTTGTGATTTTCTCATCTAATTTATTAAAAACAGCTTTGGAGTCACAAATTTCTTCTTGCAAAATAATATTTTTTTTTTAAAAATTCACATTCTTTAATTAATTCTAGATTCTTATCATTTAAAGCCCTATCTCTTTTTCAAGAGACAAAAGTTTAGAATTGGAATCATTTAAAGAATTTTCCAAAAATATATTTTTATTTTGCAAAACTTCAACTTCCTTTAAAAGATCAGTACTTTTATCATTTAAGCGCTCATTTTCTTGTAATAGAAAATCATTTTGTAAAACAAGTTCTTTCTATGTATTTTCAAAAACTTCAGTTTGTTTTACTAAAAACTTATTTTCTTCCGTTAAAATACTAATTTTACGTTCACAATCATCCAATTTAGCTAAAGCAATAGAATTGACCTTTTGTGATGTTTTCAAATCTTTTAATAACTTCTCATGCATTTGTAAAAGATCATTATATATAGAATCTAGGCGTACCGATTTTGATATGAGATTAGCCATACAACACATGTACCTTGATTCTATTGATTGTTGCTCGCTTCCAGAAACTTGCTTTTTCTCGACTATCTTTGAGCTCTGATTGGATCTTCTTTTTCTAGCCTTTGTTCTATGATGTTGTGACGATCGATAGAATTCCGGGTTCTGATACCACTTGTTAGTCGCTATGCACAGGATCAAAGATGGTCAACAGTTGTAAACAATGTAAATGCAGTGGAAATAGTAAAGTAGATCACATAGTCGATTTTATACTGGTTCGGAGCACCTCTCCTATGTCTAGCCCCTAAGCACCTCTTAGGAATTTCACTATCATCACCTTCACTTTACCCGGAGGAACAGGTGTACAAACCCGGCCTGAACAACCAAAACAGGACTTCAACAATAGTTACAAGTAGTGCAACAAATGTTACTTTCTGACACGGCGTATCTCGATATACAGAATGTCACTTTTGATGTACAATAACTCATATAACCTGACCGAACTATATTGAGTTGAGGTGTAGAGGCTAAGGAGTTTATTCGACTAGAATATGGGAGTGGAGATGAAGCACACTAGCCAAAATATCTGAATCACATGAATTTTGTGGAATTCGCAGTATTGCTTAGGAATTGAGAGTTTGAGGCTTAAAATTCAAAGCATAGAGTTGTGTTTCAATGTCTATTGATTCAAGAATGGTTAGGGGATTATATAGCTGTTGTAGGGATGCCAATATAGGGATGCAACCTTCCAAATTCGCCATTGATGAAGAGAAGTGACTGTAGGAGCGAAGAGATGCAACTTCTGGAGTGAAGAAATACGAAGGCACCAATTCAAAAAAATAGTCGTTTTTGTACTAGCTCAGTCGACTGAGATCAAATTCAATCGATTGAAAGTGACCAATTTTGGTCCAGAACTTCGAGCTTTATTCAATCGGCTGTTTTTTTATAAGTTAGTCAACTTGGGCTAGTTCAGTCGACTGGGCAAGGATTTCAGTCGACTGAATAAGTAAAATTTTCAAAAGCTTGCTTAGTTTAGTAGTAAAAGCATGCGCTCATCTCTCAGCCCACCTGGGTTCGAGTCCCAACTTCGCATATTTTTAGCCAATTTATTTTTCACCTTTTCCATCATTATTCTGACTTGAAATAACTTAATAAACATATTAGAAGCATTGTTGTATGGTTGTTATCATCAAAACACCATATATATGGCTTGAACAAATATTAAAAGCTCTTTCACCAATTCATAAAAAGGCTTTTTTAAAGCAACATTTTGTATGGGATTCATTTTTTCTCATACTAAAATATTTTTAAAGAAAATTATTACAACAAAAATTTAAGATTATGCGTCACATATTTGTAATTTTATTCAATATTAACTCTAAATTTTTTTTTATCAAATTAAAAACAACCAAACTACATGTAAAAGTATAATAATTTCAACTCTATATGTATTTTTTGAAATAAAGGATGTATGATCCAAAAATCATAATGTCATACTAAATATATAAATATAATAATAGAGAATACAGAAGTCCCAGACCCAAAGGGCTGAGCCCTAGTATAACTGCCAACATGCCTGGTTATGCAGCAAATTGAACAAAGAAAAACACGTACCCAACATGCTGGGAATATGATATATCCCGATTCAGAAACTAGGGAGAAGATATAAAGAATGGAGAGTTGCTATATACTTGCACATTGTTCGAACCATCCAATAATCTCAGGGCAATACCGAAAGATCTAGGTAAGAAAATATATCTCTGGTCCTAATCGCTTTTGGCTAAAATCTCCTTATTGTTGGCACTACATTCGTCATCATTGCAGAGAATTAGTTCATTATCTGTTTGCCTGTAAATAGTTCTCATTCATCTTTTTCATCGTCAAAGACCGATTTTGAAAAAATATTCCAAAAAACGTTATAGCAAAGACCGCTATCCAGAAAAGACCAAGTTCTAGCTTCTTTGTTCCAGATAAGTGGGGTTCCTTCTGAGAGCTTATGAGCCAACTATTGGGCAAGACGTTCAACACTAGCAGGATCGTTCTGAATGGAAAAAACAAGACGTTTCTTGGTACTTGTGATAGCAGTGTCAGAAGCAGCCACACTATTTACTGGAAGGGAGAAGGACGAGAGTGATTGAGCGGAGATGGCTGGACAGGAAGAGCAGGAAGAATGTGGAGAAAGGGGAAATGCTGACATGGGGATAGAGGGATCAGATAGAGCGGAGAGCAGTGTGGTTGTGGATTCTTTCGGGGTGGAAATAGTTAAACAGGGCAACGTGGGAAGAAGGGTCAGCTACAGGATGTGGGTCGGGAGGTCAAGAGCAAAGGAGTAAGCTTTTATCTACCATTTCTTAATAGGTAGCTTCGGGAGAGGGTTTTTCTAAGGCAGGTTAAAAGCTGGGAAGCCAAAGTGAGGGCACGACGAACTGAGATGGCCAAAAGACTAACAGATGTCACAAATAGATGGTTTCTACTGATAAAAAACATTTACATGGATGGTCCTGCTCTCACCGGAAAGAATGATGATACTGGTAAGCAGCTGCCTATAGGGCATAATTTTAATGAGGGTTTTGGCAAACTCGATAGGTGATGTATTTCTGTAGATATGTTAAAATAGATCAAATGGATGATATTGTTAGCAATCCAATTTATTCCTTTTAAAAACTGGAAAACATATGAGATATTTGAAAGGCAAACCAAAACATGGATTGACAGGATTTGCTCACGTGCAAGGTCGATCGAAGAATTCCACTGGGTAATGATTAACATTTTTCCACCAATAAATATTGGGCCTGCTTCCAAGATTCGGGCTCTTTCCATGGGAGAGATTTTTATGCCGGCTCGAGCCATCTAATATCCCTACGTCTAGTTCATTGTATTATTACTTTATAATAGTAATTATAATGTACACTACGTAACTAATATAGGCCATACAAGATAAGCTTTGAGGTGCTCTGAGTTCCAAGTCCTTAGGACTAGGTTGCCATCAGGTCTTGATAGTCGATATGCCCCATTCACTAAAACTTATGTTATGACTAATGGGCCTTCCCAATTCGAACCCAACGCTCCATCTGTTGGATCCTTTATGTTGGCATTACTCTTTGTAGTACCAAGTCCCTTTTACAGGAGTTTCTTTCTTTGAGCCGGGCATTATAATTTTTTGCCATTCTTTGTCAATATGCGACCAATACTACAGCTGCCTCATCCCTTCTTTCCTGAATGAGATCTAAGGCAGTTTCCTTCAATTTCTTATTCTATTCTACTGTATATGATATTCTTCTATGTGATGGGATATCTACTTCAACAGGAAGCATGGCCTTATATCTGTAGGTTAGCGAAAAAAGAGTTTGGCCGATTGGAGATCTGGTTGAAGTTTAGTAGGCCTATAATACTAGAGATAGTTCTTCTGCCCACTTTCCTTTAGCTTTCTGTGGCCTTTTCTTAAGTAGCTTCTTAATAGTTTTGATTGCAGCTTCTACCTGCCCATTTTCTTGTGGGTAACCGACTAAAGAGAAACTTTTTATTATGTTGTTCTTCTCACAAAGTTTTGTAAACTCTTTACTTTCAAACTGGGTATCATTATCGGAAATGATCTTGCGGGGAACCCATATCTAAAGATTATCTTCCTTACTATGAAAGTGACTGTCTTCTTTGCAGTAATCGTAGCCAGGGGTTCTGCCTCTACCTACTTGGTGATGTAGTCTATCGTCACTATGACATATTTATTGTGAGAAATGCGGATTAAGGATCTTAAGGCTAGAATTAACACTAGAGGGGGGGTGAATAGTGTTTTTAAGAAATCTATTAATCTTTTTGAGTTTATCTTAATTTGTTAACAATGTATGCACTAATCAGACACAGATATGAACACAAAATCAAACACAAATGCAAATATAAAGTAAAAGCAGTAAAGGAAAGAACACGCCGGATTTTATACTGGTTCGGGGTTACCCTACATCCAGTCCCGCACAATTAAGTACGGATTTCCTTTCAAAAGCAATTCAACAATTACAACCCTCGGTTTCAAGGCTACGAGGTACACCCTCCAGAATAACAATCCCCTGGGTAGAGATACTTGATTTCCGGGGCAACAAGTTCACCCAATTGATTTCCAAGGCTACAATCACACATTCTCTCGCTCAATTGATTTCCAAGGCTACAATCACACCTTTTCTCGCTCGATTGATCACAAAAAGTCTATAACTCAGATTAGCACTTGGATCTTGTAGAGATAGTGATGGAGAATCACATTAGAAGTAATCGAGTATGATCGATGTTGATTTCGGCAAAGTAATGGTATGATTTTGTATTAAGAAATGTGGAAGAAGAAGAGTGAAAACCAGAAAAAAGTGATTAAAAATTCGTTGAAACTGACCCCTATTTATAGAAGAGCAACAGCCATGACCATTCATGAAGAGTAATGGCGAATAGACACTTCTTTTGAAATTTGAAATTTGAAGCCCAACTGACACTATGTCGACATGGGGTACTTGGGCATGTCGACATCCCAAAGGGATTTTTGATGTTTTGATTTTCTTTGAAAATAACCTCTATCTTATATTAAAATTATTTTAAACTTTATAAATATACTTAACTATAGTTAAAATACGTAAGTAAATATAAAGAATAATATATATATATATATATATATATATATATATTATTTAACTATAATTTAAATCAAAGTATAAATAATTTAAAAGTTAAATATATTATTTGAAAAGATAGTTTAAAATCAGAACTAATTTGACTTTGAAATTAAAGATGTATTTGAGGCTAAAATTATTTTAAAATCAGGATAGAGAGTTTGAATCTTTTAAAAGGAAAGTTTTGAAATCATTTTGGAAACAAGATAATTTTGTAAAATCATTTTGAAATAAAAGTAAGTGAATACAGAAAGATGTTCCACTAGATTTTTCGTAGGTTCCATCCTACTTAGGGTTCCATCCCTTAAACGAGCACGAAGTGGATTCCATTCCACGAATAAAATAGATATTAAGATGTCAATGCCTTTCTATGAGTTTTAACAATATTCCTAACTATATAACTTATCTTGGAAACTTGAACTCTTGAAATTCTTGATAATCTTGATACTCATGAGTCTTCTATCTCTATATCTTGAATCTCTATACTGTACAGTCTTCATTCTTGATACCTGCATGGTTAGATCCTGCATATACATATATATCTAAACTTGTAATGTTAGTATTTATATTTTATAATCTATTCTAAGGTTGTTGTCATCAAAACCTTCATCTCATCATCTCATGGACTAACAATCTCCCCCTTTTTGATGATGACAACCTTTGTTTATCAAATATCACTTCTATCCTAATAACTCCCCCTAAAACTAACAACTCCCCCTTAATCTATGCCTAACTACCCTATTTTATATTTCTCCCCCTTTTTCGTCAACAAAAACCATATAACTCTATATAACTCCTCTTGAAACTAAGACTACATTACTTGTGATTATAATGATAGTGTTATCATACATAATCAATACTTAACTAAACTATAATCCTAAACTATTAACTATCCTAACTAAGAATTCACAATAATACTAACACATATAAGAACACAAGTTTTATTTATTACGAGTAAGGTTGTATTTACATTTGCGTTTGAAAAACATATAAACATAAATAATAACGGAAAGAAAGAGAAGAAACTAATATGTGTTTCTGACCATAGGAGATTTATGAATTGAACAGTTTGGATAGTGGAAACAGAAATTTCTACATTGTTCAACAAAATTCCCATTTTTGTCGAAACACACTTCTCCAACGCATACTACTTGATCATTATCCTCATCGTGTGCTTCTTCCATTGGTTCTTCTTCTTCTTCATCGCTGACCTCATGTTCTTGGTTGAGTGAAGAGTATTCATCGATCAAGATAGGGTTGGCCTGGTTATCCATTAGGAATTTTTGTAAATTCCTAAGAATCTTGCCTTGCCTCTCTTGCTCTTTCGCCATACGAAGTTGAGTCACTTGAATTTCAGTCAACATCTGAAGAGTATCCTTCATAGACTCCTCCAATTTAGTTACACGTGCGAGAGTAGAGCATTGGAATGGACCAGAAGTAGGAGAGGGGAATAAGAAAGTTGGTTTTATGTTTGATTTAGAGGAAGATGCCATTATTTTATATATTTCAGAATAGAAAATGAAGAGAAACCAGAGAGAATGAATAATAATTCGAAATAGAGAAGAATATATAACTGAATTTTTTGAAATTTGGTGGGAAATTTTTTTAAAAATAAAATTGTTATATATCGACATGTCTTCCTAGGGGATGTCGACATGGTCCTTATATTTTAACCCTATGATTTATTTTAATATTAATTATTAATTATACTTGTTATTTATATTTTATATTTCAGTTATAGAACAAATACCTAATTCTCTTCTTAATTTAGTAAATATTGATTCATTTAAGGGTTTTGTTAAGATATCAGCGATTTGATTTTCAGAATTAATATATTCGAGAGTAATTACTTCTTTAGTTATATTATCTCTAATAAAATGATGTCGAATATCAATATGTTTAGTTCGAGCATGATGAGTAGGATTTTTAGATAAATTTATTGCACTAGTATTATCACAATAAATTGGCGATTTTGAGATATTTAATCCAAAATCTCTTAAGGTTTGTTGCATATATATTACTTGAGAACAAGCCAAAGCAGCAGAAATATACTCTGCTTCAGTTGTTGATAAAGAAACTGTATTTTGCTTTTTACTAAACCAGGAAACCAGAGAATGTCCCAAAAAGTGACAAGTTCCACTTGTACTTTTTCGGTCTGATTTACATCCAGCATAGTCAGCATCACAGTATGATATTAAATCAAATGAATCATTTTTAGGATAAAATAAGCCATAATCAGAGGTGTGTTTAATATATCTTATGATACGTTTTACAGCTTTTAAGTGAGTTTCTTTAGGATGAGATTTATATCTTGCACAGAGACATACACTATGCATGATATCAGGTCTACTAGCAGTGATATAGAGCAATGATCCGATCATTCCTCTATACAACTTTTGATCTACATCTTTCGAGAGATCTTCTTTACTTAGATATTCATTGGTTGCCATGGGAGTAGGTTTTCCACTCGCAGTAGTCAGACCAAATTTATTAACTAGTTCTTTAGCATATTTTTCTTGACTAATAAAAATACCATTATTTAACTGTTTTATTTGCAATCCTAAAAAGAAGTTTAATTCACCCATGTGACTCATCTCAAACTCTTTTGTCATTATTTCAAAAAATTCTTTATTCATTTCGAAGTTAGTTGAACCAAAAATGATATCATCTATGTATACTTGAACTAGTTGAATATCATTTTTATTTCTTTTAATAAAAAGAGTATTATCTATTTTACCAATTTCAAAATTTGATTGTAATAAATAAGATCTTAGTCTATCATACCAGGCTCTAGGAGCTTGTTTTAGACCATATAAAGCTGTCTTAAGTTTGTACACATGGTTTGGTAAATTTTCATCTTCAAAAAGTGGTGGTTGTTCAACATATACTTCTTCTTTTACAAATCCATTTAAAAAAGCACTTTTAACATCCATTTGAAATAATTTGAAATTATTATGATTTGTGAAAGCAAGTAGAATCCTAATGGCTTCTAATCATGCTACAGGAGCAAAAGTTTCGTCACAATCTATACCTTCTTCTTGACAATAACCTTGAGCGACTAATCGTGCTTTATTTCTAACGACCTCACCTTGTTCATTCATTTTATTTTTACAAACCCATTTAGTTCCAATTATAGTTTTATCTTCAGGTCTAGGAACAAGTTCCCAAACTTCATTTCTAGTGAATTGATTTAATTCTTCTTGCATAGCCAAAATCCATGAATCATCAATTGATGCTTCCTTAGGATTTTTGGATTCAATAGATGATATAAATGCTACATTACTCATTTTACTTAGTTGATTTCTAGTTGTAACAATAGATTGCATATCTCCTATTATATTTTCAATAGGATGATCTTTTAAAAGTTTAATCCTTTTATTAGGATGATTAATTTCATTATTAATTTCGGTTGATTTTTGATTTTGAGTAATTAAATCTTCTTCATCATTTGTAATTTCAAAATCTTTTAAATTTTCATTAAACGAAACATGCATTGTTTCTTCGATGGTGTTAGATCTTAAATTAAAAACTCTATAAGCTTTACTTCTATTAGAATATCCGATAAAGATTCCTTTGTCAGATTTAGGATCAAATTTATCCAAATTATCTTTTGTATTTAAAATAAAGCATTTACTTCCAAAAATTCTGAAGTATGATACCTTAGGTTTCTTTCCATGAAGAAGTTCATAAGGTGTCTTATCAGTTAAAGGTCTAATTAAAATTCTATTCAAAATATAACAGGCGGTAGCAACAGCTTCTTCCCAAAAGTGTTTTGGTAAATTACTATCTGAAAGCATAGTTCTTGCACACTCTTGTATCGTTCTATTTTTACGTTCAACTACTCCGTTTTGTTGTGGAGTTCTTGGAAATGAGAAATTGTGAGTTATTCCCTTCTTATTGCAGAATTCCTCAAACTTTTCATTTTCAAATTCACCACCATGATCACTACGAATATTTATAATTTTTAAAGATAATTGATTTTGAATCCTTTTTGTAAAGTTCTTAAAACATTCAAAAGTATTACTTTTATGTTTCAAAAATATTGTCCATGTAAATCTAGAATAATCATCTACAATTACAAGAACATATTTACTATGATTTATTGACTGAATTTGAGATGGACCAATTAAATCAAGATGAAGTAACTCAAGGGGTTTTAAAGTTGAAATCATATCTTTTAATTTAAAAGAACTTTTTCTAAGCTTTCCTAATTGACATGCATCACATAAACTATCTACTTTAAAATTCATTTTAGGGAGACCTCTTACTAGATCATGTTTTGACAGTCTAGATAAGAGTTTGAAATTCAAATGTCCAAATCTCTTATGCCAAATCCAAGGGTCACTTGTATTTGCCAAAAGACATAGATTATCATTTGAAACTTTCATACTAAGAATATAAATATTCTTTTTCCTAGTTCCCTCAAATATTATGGTTGAGTTATTATCTTCAATATGACATTTATCTTTTTCAAATTTAATTTTATATCCTTTATCACATAGTTGACTTATACTTAGCAGATTGTGTTTTAGATTCTTAACTAGCAAAACATTTGTAATAATAGGAGTTTTAGAGTTACCGACATTGCCGATGCCAATCATGTATCCTTTCGAGTTGTCTCCAAGGTTAACCAGTCCTCCGTCTTTGTATATAATATTATTCAGCATATCCGGATTACCAGTTATGTGTCTAGAGCATCCACTATCAAGTATCCACTTATTCCTTTTGATTTGCACAGATTGTCCATTGTGGATTGATTCCTTGATACCCATAAAGCATCTTTCCTGCACATTATAAAATTTGGGTAGACAACTAGAATTTGAATAACATTCATATGCAGACTCATGGAACAATGATGAATTAAACAATTATAAACTAGTTTTAACAGATTTTTCAAAAATAGCCATTTTAAAACTTTTCAAAATTCAGATTATGAAACTTTTGAAAACAAGGCTCGGATACCAAATGTGAGAAATGCGGATTAAGGATCTTAAGGCTAGAATTAACACTAGAGGGGGGGGGTGAATAGTGTTTTTAAGAAATATGTTAATCTTTTTGAGTTTATCTTAATTTGTTAACAATGTATGCACTAATCAGACACAGATATGAACACAGAATCAAACACAGATGCAAATATAAAGTAAAAGCAGTAAAGGAAATAACACACCGGATTTTATACTGGTTCGGGGTTACCCTACATCCAGTCCCGCACAACTAAGTACGGATTTCCTTTCAAAAGCAATTCAACAATTACAACCCTCGGTTTCAAGGTTACGAGGTACACCCTCCAGAATAACAATCCTCTGGGTAGAGATACTTGATTTCCGGGGTAACAAATTCACCCAATTGATTTCCAAGGCTACAATCACACCTTCTCTCGCTCAATTGATTTCCAAGGCTACAATCACACCTTTTCTCGCTCGATTGATTACAAAAAGTCTATAACTCAGATTAGTACTTGGATCTTGTAGAGATAGTGATGGAGAAAATCACTAGAAGTAATCGAGTATGATTCGATGTTGATTTCGGCAGAGTAATGGTATGATTTTGTATTAAGAAATGTGGAAGAAGAAGAGGAGTGAAAACCAGAAAAAAGTGATTAAAAATTCATTGAAACTGACCCCTATTTATACAAGAGCAACAGCCATGACCATTCATGAAGAGTTATGGCGAATAGACACTTCTTTTGAAATTTGAATTTTGAAACCCAACTGACACTATGTCGACATGGGGTACTTGGGCATGTCGACATCCCAAAGGGATTTTTGATGTTTTGATTTTCTTTGAAAGTAACCTCTATCTTATATTAAAATTATTTTAAACTTTATAAATATACTTAACTATAGTAAAAATACATAAGTAAATATAAAGAACAATATATATATATATATATTATTTAACTATAATTTAAATCAAAGTATAAATAATTTAAAAGTTAAATATATTATTTGAAAAGATAGTTTAAAATCAGAAGTAATTTGACTTTGAAATTAAAGATGTTTTTTAGGCTAAAATTATTTTAAAATCAGGATGGAGAGTTCTGAATCTTTTAAAAGGAAAGTTTTGAAATCATTTTGAAAATAAGATAATTTTGTAAAATCATTTTGAAATAAAAGTAAGTGGATACAAAAAGATGTTCCACTAGATTTTTCGTAGGTTCCATCCTACTTAGGGTTCCATCCCTTTAATGAGCACGAAGTGGATTCCATTCCACGAATAAAATAGATATTAAGATGTCAGTGCCTTTCTATAAGTTTTAACAATATTCCTAACTATATAACTTATCTTGAAAACTTGAACTCTTGAAATTCTTGATAATCTTGATACTCATGAGTCTTCTATCTCTATATCTTGAATCTCTATACTGTACAGTCTTCATTCTTGATACCTGCATGGTTAGATCCTGCATATACATATATATCTAAACTTGTAATGTTAGTATTTATATTTTATAATCTATTCTAAGGTTGTTGTCATCAAAACCTTCATCTCATCATCTCATGGACTAACATTTATCTCCTCCCTTTAACACGGGGAGTGATCCTATCAAATCTATGCCCCATATGTCGAATGGCCATGAGCTTCCAAGAGAGATGAGCTCATGGGATGGCTGTCTGGGGATACTTGCAAATCTTTGACATCTGTCACACTTCCTTACAAATTCTATTGAGTCCTGAAGTGTCGTAGGCCAGTAGTAACCATGCATTAACACTTTCTTTGATAATTTGTTTCCCCCTGAGTGATTTCCGCATTGGCCCTCATGTACTACCCTCATGACCCTTCTTCTTTGGAAACACATCTAAGATAGGAGGTTGAATACCCTCTTTTGTATACTGTACCATTAAAGAAGGAGTAGTATAAAGCCTGGTATCTTATCTTTCGGGCTTCATTCCAGTTCAGAGGTAAGATTCCATTTAGCAAGAATTGCTTGATAAGAGTCATTCAATTACTGTCCTCATTTTGCTAAGGCAAGGGTTCAACTAAGGGCTGCTCTTGATTTTTCGTTGACTCCTGATGTATTCCTTTAATGGCAGCCTGTTGGGCTCGGGTCAGGACTAGTATCTAATTTGATTCTATTATACTCAGCTCTGCTTGATGCCCAATTGCTACTGCCTTCATTCATTAGCAACCTTGGCACTCGCAAGTTTTGGTAAGGAGTCGGCAGATGAGTTGTTTTCACATGGAATCTATTCTATCCCAAATTGTTCGAACCGCTCTAGTACCTTCTTAAACAGTTCCATATATTTGGCTATGGTTGGTTCCTTCACTTGGTAATTACCCTACACTTGGTTCACAACTAATTGGGAATCATTATGAATTTTAATATGAGTTGCCTTCATTACCTAAGCCATCTTAGGCCCATGAGGAGAGCCACATATTCAGCCACATTGTTAGTTGCTTTGAAACCGAGCTGCACTGCTCCATACAGCTTCCACCCATTCGGAGTGATCAATACATACCCAATTCATGCCCATTGTTTATTCGGTGCTCCATCTATGAATAGTTACCAGAACTGTGGGGTGTTTGCTTCTTTCTTTGATTGAGGTTCAGATGGTAGGGTGCATTCTACAATGAAATCTACAAGTGCTTGTCCTTTGATTGCCTTTTTAGGACAGTAGGCGATGTCATACTAACTAAGCTCCATTGCCCATTTTAATAAGCGGCCTGACGTCTTTACCTTCTGCAGTATTTTCCTGAGGGGTTTGTCCATGAGGACTTTGATGGGATGCACCTAGAAATAGGGCCACGACATCCTTGCTATAAGGAGCAGGTTGTAGGCTAGCTTTTAAATGACCGAATAGTTTAGCTCTGCTCCTGACAGCCACTTGTGAAGTAGTTGGATCTTTAGATCCCTTTGTCTTCTCATACCACTGCAGCACTAATAGCTTTATCAGTTACTGTTAAATAAATCTACAAGTTCTCACCTTTCGCCGGTTTTGGTAATATAGGAGTATTGATCAGATAATCCTTTAGGTTTTGAAATGAAACTTTGCACTCCTCAAAACATTGAAATTTCTCCTTTTTACACCTGATCGAAGAACGTGATGCACTTTTTTGTTGCTTTGGATATAAATGTGCTTAGTGCCACTACCCGACCATTTAGACTCATAAGATCCTTTTGCTTCTGTGGGATTCCCATTCCTCTTATAGCCTCAATCTTATCAGGATTTGCTTCAATGCCACGTGCACTTACTATATACCATAGGAACTTGCTTGACTGGATGGCAAAGGTGCATTTTAGAGGATTCAACTTCATATTGTATTGCCTTAGGACTTCAAATGTTTGCTCTAAGTCTTGGATGAGGCTTGATGCTCCCCTAGATTTAACCATCATGTCTTCTACATATACCTCAACATTCTTTCCATTTTGTTCTACAAACATCATATTGACCGACCTTTGGTAGGTTGTCCCCATTTTCTTGAGCCCGAATGGCATGAACTTGTAGTAGTAGAATCATTTATCTATCACAAAACTAGTATGCTCCTGATCTGGCTCAAACATTGCTATCTGATTATACCGTGAATATGCATCCATGAGCGAGAGTGGTTCGTTCCTACTGGTCGCATCTACTAACTGATCAATTCTAGGCAAGGAAAAATCTCCTTTGGACAAGCCTTGTTGAGGTTGGTGAAGTCTATGCAAATTCTCCATTTCTCATTAGGCTTCCCTACAAGCACTGGATTGGCGATCCACTTCAGGTAGTATACTTCCTTAATGAATCCATTCTCCATCAACTTCTTAATTTCCTCTTGCAAAGCATTATACCTTTCCTAGTCTAGAGTTTGGCGCTTTCGTCTGACCAGATGGGCATCTAGGTCAATGTTGAGTGCATGATAGATAATGGATGGATCCATTCCTACCATATCTACATGTGTCCAGGTGAATACATCTACCAATTTTTTCAAAAACTCTATCGGTTCAGTACGAGCATCTGCACTAAGGTTCTTTCCTATTTTGAGAATCTTCGTGGGGTCTTCTGAATCTATTTTTACATCTTTGAGATCATCTACTAGCTCTAGCTCTTTCTTTGATGTTCCTAATCTGGGTCTATCTCACTTTATGTTTCCTATTCTGGTTGTGAGTTTACTAAGGATGCATGTTTCTGGCTTCTTCGGAGAAGTAACATGCATAAAATGAACTATACTTATCAGTGCCGATTAGGTGCATATATGTTCTTTTTTCCTACTTTGTAGATTTTGAGGGCGCAGGATTACTTGCTTCAACGTTAGTTTGGATATCTAGTACCGATGCAGTTTTATGAACCAATTTGTCTTCTTTTTTGTTATTATCATGACAACTATTAGAAGAGACACTAAAATAATTTTGCACAATTTTATTGTCAAAAGTAAGGTTTACATTGTATAACTCTCTAGCTAAAAATTGTTCAGCACTTATTGACCTTATTCCCGCAGGAGTGTTGAACTTCACAAGCAGATCTTTTCGATAAACAATTGCTCCTATATCTTTCAAAGCAGGTCTTCCTAGGAAGGCATTATACGGTGAGAGATGGTCAATGATTAAGAAGCTAGCATAGAGTGACATCTGTAATGGGGCAATTCCAGCAGTAACAAGCAAGCATGTAGATCCCACTGGGATGGTTGAAATATTGTTGAAGCCAAAGATCGATTTGGGGATTGATTTTAGGGTTTCAAGTGGAAGTCTCATCTAATCGTATGCAGACTGGAAGATAACTTTTGACCGAGCTCCCGAAGTCAACAAAAACTTTCTTCATAGTGCAGTTTGATATCTACACCGTAATAAGTGGGTCTTGGTACGGGAAGACTACTCCTGCCGCATCAACTATCTTGAATGTTATCTCTAGAGTGGACTTTTGTTTGACATGGAAATTGAAATCTGCTAGACTTTTGCCTTATGCACGTAACTCTCTTGTGGCCTTTTACCAATACTCATGGGGTGTGGCCCCTCATGGATTGATGATATTAGGTTAAAGGGTTTCCAACTTGTTTCTCATTTAGGTCAAGAGTCAGATTTCCTATTTCGCATTCGCCATTATTCTTCTGAAAATTTCCTATGTATCCTTTCTCGATCAGCCTTTCTATTTTGTTCTTCAAATGTTGGCAGTTGTTGGTATGATGGCCATTGGCTCCATGGAAGCGGCAATTGTGTAGTTAAAGCGCTAACCTGTTCTATAGCGGTGGAAATGCAAAAAGTTATAGTAGGGATAAAGCGGGGATATAGCGGAAAATGACGGATGTGCAAAAAACTTAATTAGATATAAAACCAAAGACTAAAAGTTAATTTATTCTTAATCTCACATCGTTCGTGAAGGAAAAATAAATATTGTTTAATATTATATAATAAAACTGAAAAATATCATGATTTACGGATTTGGTGACTACAATAAATTTCTAACTTATATTAAGCACTTATTACTTAAAACTAGGTCTTTACCCTAATTTTGTTGATTTGGTTTAAAAGAGAACAAGTCAAATAAACCTCTGTATATAAATTTTGCTAAAGCGAATGCTAGAAAGCCTTAATTTAACGGATGTAGCAGAAAGTAGCGGAGCTTAAAGCGGATCTACTATTTAATAGCACTAAATTGATATAACGTAGCGGCCAATGAGCGCTATGCGCTATAGTAAGGATTTGGCGGGGCTTTAGCAGGGCTTTAATTGCATAGAGCGGTAGTATGCTCTACCCCAGTTCTACTCTAGTTTCCTCCCTATATTAGGTACGTTGTAAGAAATTTCCGCCCTGGTCATCTTGTATATCTAAATAGGACTGTGAGTGAGCGGGGTTTCTACTGCGAAGCTATGTTCCTTATGTCTCTTTTCTGACAGGTGATATCCTTCTACCCCCCTTTTCTTATCATAGCTGGGGGCAGAAGACTTCTGAATATGTGTAGTGGAACTAGCTTCTTCCATCCTAGTGTAGCCATTGGCTCTTTCATAGAAAGCCTTTAAGTTGTGGCATGACTTTCTGCTACTCTTTTTCCACATTGGGGTCCCCCTTTTGATCCCGGCATGGGCTGCCATCAATAATGCTCATTCATCACTTACTCCAGTCCCGAGAGCCTTAGACTTGAAATGCTTAATAAAATTGCGCAGACTCTCGTTTTCGCCCTGCTTAACGCAGGACATTGTGTTTACATCATGGGAGACTTCTCTTCCTGAATTGAACAGTCTTAAGGAATTGGCAGATAGCTATCACCACGAACGGACCTTCCCTGACCCAAATCTCCTAAACCATATAACTGCAGCTTCAGTTAAATAAACTAGGAAAAGTTTACATCTAGCCATCCTTCATACTTTCAGAACATCCATGTGGTATTCAACGTATAGAGGTGATTGTTTGAATTTGTAGTCCTATTGAAATTTTCAATTAACGGGGCTTTGAAGTTGTCGGGGAAGTCTGCTTCGATGATAGTCTCGCTAAATGAAGAAGATCCTTCCTCCATAATCTTCTCCCCAGTTCCCTGTTGGCAAAGTTTAGCCAACTTCTCCACACGAGCTTTCAACTGGCAAATTCTATCTTCTCTAGGTTCTGACTGTGACAATTCATCCGTAAACAATGAGGTGGCATCATCCTCTTCAAGAGCAGACCGAGTTTGTTTCTTACGTAGCAAAGGGTTAATATTGGCTGGTTTTGTCTTGATTTGTAGATTTTATTAGATCTTGACTTTCATCTTGATATCGGTTCTTAGGCCAGCTTCACCATTCCCATCTTTGGGAGTGCCATTATCATTCCCCAGTTGAATAGCCAACGTAGTAGGTGAACGAAAGCGACCGAGGTGGAGAGGATAGTCTCTGGATAGTATGTTAGGCCATAATTTTCTCTAGCCCTTCCATCCGTTGGTTAATTTTATTTATAAAGGACTAGAATACGACCAACAGGGGGTCTGCGGGGACTTCATCGAAGCTTCGACTTCACTTTAGGATTTCATAGCTATGGGAGACTTGTTGGCGGTCTTTGAAGCCAAGTGTAAATGTTCTTGAATATGAGGGACAGGTGAATTGGTGGGATGCATGGTACGTGGAATAAACGCAGGTAAAGTTTTAGTAGATGCAGGAAATAAACGGAGGTTCGGGTCCTCCTTCTAGCACCAAAAATGTTGGTAAGATCTTTCATCTTACAACACTCAAACATATGATGAAGTAATTGTCATACTAATTACCTCAATAATTTTTTTAATTAGCAAAATTAAGTGGTATTAAATTTTCCGTTAAATAGTAATTATGTTGTTAGATGCTTATACAATCAGGTAGTTGCACTTTAACTATTTGTTAGAATGTCAAATCCAACTAATATTTAATTCTGATACAAATTAGGTAAGACTTAGTACTGAAAACTAGGTAGGTAAATAACAAAATTTTGGAAATAGTAAAGAACATGGGAAATTTATGTGGTTCGATTGTTAAGGAATCCTATATCCATCGGGGGTGGGGGTGTTTCTCTTCCTTCCTTTATATTTTCTGGTACAGATTTCGATAGCATAGAGTACAATAAAACCTTAAAATTACCGAAAAATAGACAAGATAAAAAGGTCCCTTTCTTACTACAGTGCCTTTTCTATTTATAGTATGGAGATGTATGCGGATCACTGCAATCCTTCTCTTGCCATTGTTCTTCAACCCTCAGATCCTGCCATGTATCATCTATCCATGTCGTTTGTATGGTGCACCTAGATTGCTAACATGTTTTTGGCGGGAAGTTTGAGATGAAGAAGGGAATTCCTGAAATCGGAGCAGGAACATTTTAAATCGTGGTGAGAGTATTTGAAATCATGGCGGGAGACTTCATATTTGAATTGGTATTGCATATGAGTCCTAGGAAGGACAGTAAGAGTACCTCATTGGTTTTGGGCATTGTCGACACTTTTGGAGTAAGGTTATAGTCGTTGGCGTATAGTACTTGCATGATGTTGCGGTGTTTCCCTGATACTTAAGTGCGACTGCCCTGAGCTGCTTTGAGCTTCAGAGTGCATGATTTTCTTATCTTGGGGAGTTAGTTCGATACATGTATGAACACGATATGAGCTAACTATAACCGGAGCTGACTGCGATCTTAGTTGCGTTTATTGCACGGGCTATTGATAAGAGTGATTTATATCTTTGCTATCTACCCATAAGTATGGATATGCGTTGGAGTGAAGTTTGAGTAATCTTGTGTGTAACCCTTGGAATGCTTTTGGACTCCGTGCGGTACTACTTAGGTAGCCCTCAGTATATGTGATGCAGATCCGCTCTTAAGGGTGTTCCTAAAGTATAAGTTTTGGGGATTTTGATAGCACGGTCCGACTGTCCATGTATTTTGGTTTGTGTGCAGCTTTTGGGTTGGGATGTGTGGTACTTCGACCTATCCAAAGTAGCTTCTAACATTGATGCGCAGTATCCATGCCTTGCTTTGGTCATGTGTATAATTATGGATCGTTTCCTTCTCCTTGTAACTATATCAGATTTTGGGTTTAGTAACATAAAGTAATACTAAAACTAAGGGATGGAAGCATATTTGATATCTTTGTGGCTCGTCTTATTTGTGCAGTATTTTATTCCATTGCGACTTCCTACTTTTTGGCTATAGTTCTTTCGGTTGGATCAAGTGTCGTAACCGCAGGTTGGTTTTTTACGCAGTATCAGTTGATCGCTTCAACTTCTTCTCTCTATACTTTAACTTTTATTGCGAGGGCATTAATTCCATTTTAACATAGTTTGAGAAATACGGGTGTAACAATGATATTTATTTATTTATTAGTGAATTTTTTATAAATAAAGACATTCATCTAATAAGTGATAAAAAAGTTTTATTAGAAAATGGTTGGACCTAGCAGACCTAGAGCAGATGTACCTCATAGATCACTAAATGGTCAAGGAAGTGGGTCAGAAAATCCAAGTTTTCTAATAACAACAGACCAATGGATAGAAGTCACGAGGCATATGGGCATTGTTAGAGCACTGAATCTAAATCCCAAAATGAAAATTATAAGGCTTTGCTATGAATATACATGTTTGGGAGGAAAGGCATTCTTGATGAGTGAAGGAGTTATGGGTGTGCATGCTTGGTTGAGATCTTGTGAAAGGATTTTTAACGATTTGGATTTAATAGACCTTGAGAAAAGAAGGTTGGCGTCTCGTCGGTTACAATCTAATGCTTTGAACTGGTATGATGCAATCATGGTAGCAACACCAGAAGAAGAAATAATTGGCAAAGATTAAATAATTTGCTTCATCTTATTCTCAAAGCCGAAAAGGTAGCTCTGCTTTAGAAATTTATAGATCTAACCTAAGGATATTCATCAATGATTGAATATGCTTATGAATTTAATGCTCTTTAGTATGGACCAGCATATTCACCTTTAGAGAAGAATCAAAATTTTGTTCTTCGATTGAAGGCTGCATTGAGAGATAAATTACTTAGTCAGCTAAGATGTCCATTTGAAGATAATTGATATGGCATTGATATATGAAATAGTGGGTGAGTTGAATTCAGTCTTAAGTGGACAACATACTCAACAACCCTAATAAGGAAGGAGATTGTTCTTTTGACTATGGAACACCTTTATCTATAGAATATTTAGGCTTATGTTGTTACCCAGTTAGTTTAACCTAAATAGAATTAGGAATAACTCATGTATTTGAAATACGAGTTTCAATAAATGTCCCAAGGGGAGAACAATGAGATAAGTGTGTATTTGTAATATATATGTAATTGTTAGTAAAGGTTTTATATAATATACTAAATAACATTTATCTAATGAAGCGATAAATGTTGGTTAGTAGAAAATGATAGGAGCAAGGAGACCGAGGATGAGTGCATTGATCGATCCAATTAGTGGTCAAGCTAATGATTTCGAAAATCCTAGATTTCGAAAAACCATGGATCAATGGATGGAGGTAACGAGACATGTACAAAGTATTGGGGCAGTCAAAGCATAGAGTCTGAATTATTGGAATTCACTACACTCTACAGCGATTACAAGAGTTTTGGAGGATAATCATTTCTAGGAAACAAACGAGTAACGAGATTACACGCTTGATTGAGGAAATGTGAAATGATTTATAGAGATTTAGATCCACCAAACCAAGAGAAAAGGAGATTGGTGTCACATTAGTTACAGTCTAGTGCATTAGACTAGCATGATTCCATGACTACCGCAACACCATAAGAAGATATTACCTAAAAAGAATTTAAGGATCTCTTCAAAGCGCGCTTTTTACCTAAAGCAGAATAGGTAGCTTTGCTTCAAAAATTTGTAGATTCAACTCAAGAAGGCTTGTTTGTGACCAAGTACGTAAATGAGTTCAATGCACTCTCAAAACATGGATCAGCATTGATTAGTACTCCTACTGAAAAGAATGAGAGATTTGTTCTTGGACTTAACGTTGAACTAAGAAATGGACTGCTAAGTCGACCTTGGTATCCATTTGAAGCAATAATTGATATGCCATTTGTGAGGAATGCGGATTACGGATCTTAAGGCTAGGAATAACACTAGAGGGGGGGTGAATAGTGTTTTTAAGAAATTATTAAATCTTTTTGAGTTTATGTTAATTTGAACACAAATGTATGCAATATTCAGACACAGATATAATTACAGAAACAAACACAGATGAAGAAATAAAATAAATGCAGTAAAGGAAAGAACACACCGGATTTTATACTGGTTTGGAGTTACCCTACATCCAGTCCCGCACAATCAAGTACGGATTTCCTTTCAAAAGCAATTCAACAATTACAAACCTCGGTTTCAAGGCTACGAGGTACACCCTCCAGAATAACAATCCTCTGGGTAGAGATACTTGATTTCCGGGGCAACAAGTTCACCCAATTGATTTCCAAGGCTACAATCACACCTTTTCTCGCTTGATTGATTTCCAAGGCTACAATCACACCTTTTCTTGCTAGATAGATTACAAAGAAGCCTATAACTCTGAATAGCACTTAGATCTTGTTGAGATAGTGATAGAGAATCAAACCAGAGATGATCTAGTTAGATTCAATGTTGATTTCGGCAGAGTGATGATAGGATTTTGAATAAGAAAATGTGGAGGAAGAAGAAGAGGAGTGAAAAAACCAGAAAAACTAACTTGAAATTCATTGAAACTAACCTATATTTATAGAGGAACAACAGCCATGTCCATTCGTGAAGAGTTATGATGAATGGACACTTCTTTTGAAATTTGAATTTTGAATTTTAACTGACACTATGTCGAGATGGTCACCATGGGTATGTCGACATCCCAAAGCAATTTTCGAAGTTTTGTTTTTCTTTGAAAATAACCTTTATCTTATATTAAAACTATTTTAAACTTTATAAATATACTTGACTATAGATAAAATACATAGATGAATATAAAGAATAATATATATAACATTTTACTATAATTTTATATTTAAATCAAAGTATAAATATATTATAATTAAAAGATAGTTTAAAATAACCGAAGTTTAAAAACAAGAATATTTAAGGCTAAAACATCTTTTTGAAAATCATTTGAAAAGATAATTTTTAAGGCTAAAACATTTTGAAAAACAATTTTGAAAATCATTCTGAGGTAGTTTTGAAAATCATTTTGAAGTAGTTTTGCAAGCTTCTTCCTGCAGAATATCTCATCATGACAGGACTCGAGAACTTGTACAAAACCAGGATGTTCGTGGGTTTGTAAGCCACTTGTCGTAGGTTTGTAAGCTACTTGTCGTAGGTTTGTAATCCACTAAAAAGGTAGAAATGGGTTCCATCCCAAAAGAAAAATGGAGTGAAGATTTCAGTGCTATTGTGAAGTTTTAACATAATTCTAGACTCAATACTTATCTTGAAATCTTGAACTCTTGATAATCTTGATACTCATGAGTCTTCAATCTTGATATCTTGAATCTCTATACTGTACAGTCTTCATTCTTGGTACCTGCATGGTTAAATCCTGCATATACATATATATCTAAACTATAATGTTAGTATTTATATTTTATAATCTTATTCTAAGGTTGTTGTCATCAAAACCATCAACTCATGGACTAACAATCTCCCCCTTTTTGATGATGGCAACCTTTGTTTATAATATATTACTTCTATCCTATTGACTCCCCCTAGATCTAATAACTCCCCCTTAATCTATGCCTAACTCTCCTATTTTATATTTCTCCCCCTTTGTCATCAACAAAAACAATCTAACTACAAACTATATAACTCCCCCTCATTCTTGTACTCAAGTACCTACATTAATAAACTATATAATAGAGTATATATAAGAAATAACTATACTTATAGACATGATATTCAACCAACGATTATAAATATATTAATGTATATTTTATACAACCTTCAAACCACACCAATGTATAAATCAAGTCAATCAAAACAACCAATTTCAATAAAAAACAATCAATTCAAACAGAGTAATTAAATAAAGCAAACAAATTAAACGTTACGGGGAACTTCCACCCATCCTTCTTCTCCGAAAATAGGGTCTGCTTTGATGGCATCCCAATTTTCATTGTCATTTGTGAGAGAGACAGGAGGATGTGCTTTGTTATCATCCTTGTGCAGGGAAGAAATCATCCATCGAATTGCATCGAAATGCCTTTCTTGCTCCTTGATCATCTGCATTTGACTCAACTCTAAGTGTCGCTGGTTACGAAGAATGAACGAGAGAATGTTCTTGAATGAATTAAGAGTCTCTTCAAGATTCTCGGTTAAATTGTGAATAGGATTTGCCATTTTTGAATTTGTGAAGAGAATAAGAGATAAAGAAGATAGAAAATAATATTGAGTGAAAAATTCTGGAAGAAATAGGTATTTATAGGTGTAGGAATTCGTTTGAAATGAATAGACATATGGTAGTTATTTAAATTCAAATTTGAAACGAAATGTCATTTCTGACCAGTACATGTCGACATGGTCAAGGGGGGATGTCGACATACTATAGTGAAATTTGATGGTAATTTTGATTTTGTGAATAATTGTGTATATATATAAATTTATATAATATACTAACATTTATTCAGGAGATAAGATAAGCTAGATAACAGAAAGGAAATTCAATTTCATTGCATAATAGGATAATACAATGATTAAACATAAAGAACTACATAAACACTCAAATTAAAACAAACTTAAACTAATTCGATATGATATAAAGATATAGAACTAGTTAGAGGATGATGAAGATGAAGATAATCCAAGTTTCTTGATGACTTTAGAGAAAAACTTGTTCATCTTGGATGACATTTTGTCCAATTTCTTACTAACGGTTCTTTTAAGAACCCGTTGATTTTCAACAATAACCTTTTGGTTTTTGAGAAGGGTTTTGTTGGAAGGATTGGAGGGATATTCAATACTTTCTAGGGATGTTTCACCTTCTTCTTCTTCTTCTATTTCCATTTCATCCCTTTTTTCTTCTTCTTTCTCTTCCATTTCTTCATGAGCCAAACGCTCTTCCTTTTCGGCAAGAGTCTCATAAGATTGAAAAACAAATGGGATTTTCATGAGAGAAATGTTTGAGATATTAAAAACTTTTCTTGAAATAAATTCTTCTCCTTTGAAATTTACTCCAAAATAGTTGAAAATCCGAGTAAGGTAAATTCCATGATATAAAGTGTTTTCTCCGATTTCAAAATTTTTAGGACGAAGTTCATCCAAAATAACTTGCGCCCAATTGATATCATAATTTCCGAAAATAGCAAAAAGTGCTTTGCACACTTTTGAAGTAGGATTATTAAAATTTCCCAATCTTGGGGTCAAAGTATGTTGTAAGAGAAGATTGACAATTCTTGCTTTAGGACGAAAGTTTCAGTTTTTAAATTCAAAGTTTTCATCTCCTTCAAAAATATGATGAAATGTCTCACGATCATGTTTATCAATTTGAAAACAAGAAAGATCCATTCCCGTGCTTTTGCAATTGAGAATGGTACCCAAAAGATCACAATTTAAAACAATTCTCGTGCCTTTGACACTACTCCAAATTTCATTATCATTTCCTTCAAAAAATTCTCGATTGAGATTTGCATAGAAAATTTTAACAAGATTTGGGTAACAAACAAAATCATTTTAAGAAGAATCAACAAGACTAAGAATTTGATTGTTTGCAAAAAGAGTATCAATTTCATAAGAAGCAAAATCTTGAAAAATAGCAAACTTTCCGGGATGGACTTTTCCATAGTTAGCATAATTGATGTATGCTTTTATTGCCTCCGGATTATTGAGGAGTTGCTCTTTCAAGTTTCTGGAGAGTCTCATGGTGGAGGGGTTGCTTGAAGAAGCCATTAAAGTAGAGAATATAGAGCTTGGAGTTTTGAAGAGAGAGTTTGAATTTGAAAATGAAAGTGAAAGTGAAAAGTTGTGATAAAAGACAGTGACTAAATATATTTCTGAAAGACATGTTCTCTGGTCAAAAGATGCCTTTTCAGAGTATTGAATGAAGTGAAAAGATGGAGGGAAATTCAACCATTTGAATTCAAACTTTGAATTTCAAAATTTGTACCCATGTCGACATCATGGTAGGGACCATGTCGACATGTGCATGTGAATTTCTATGATTTATTTTTCCTAGTATTCTAATATATATATATGTACTTATTATTTTAATGTCTATATATATATCTAGAGTATTCTTATAGTAAATTCCAGAAAATATTATTATATTAAAAATAATAAAAATAATAATAAAATTATAATAAAAAATAAAATATAAATTTAAAATTCAATCAACACACCAATTCAAAATCAATCAATCAAGCAATCAATCATCTAATTCTAAGCATGCAATTTCAATCAATTGTATTGTAAATGTGTACATTTTTCTGAATCCGTTTCCTTGAATTTGTTGAAGTCATGAACTGCCGTAAAACACAAATTTGAGTTATCTGTCTTTTGATCATCATCGCTTGAGGACAAGTCTGAGTCATCTAGAGTAGCAGTAAATGCACGCTTCCGTTTCTTTACTGAATCATTGTTTATAGGAGGATTCTGCCTTTCTGGATACTGACAGTCTCTTTTGATATGACCTGGTTCATCATAGTTGAAACATTTTACATTGTTTGGCACTACATTCTGATTTCTAGAATTCTTATAGTTGTTTCTCTTGAGATTATTCATCTTTCTGTATTTCAGAAATTTCCGAAAATTCCTGGTCATAAATGCTATCTCTTCATCATTATCACTGTTTGAGTCTGATCCGTCGGTTAATGCATTTAATGCCATTGATTTCTTTTCAGATGCTTTGCTTTCTCTTCTCCCGATCATTTGAACTTCAAACGACATTAGATTTCCAATCAATTCTTCTATCTTTAAGGTACTGATGTCATTTGCCTCTTCAATTGCAAGTGTCTTTTGATCCCATTCTGGAGTGAGAGAATTTAAAAATTTTCTGACTTGGTCTTCTTCTGAAAATTCCTTTCCCAAGGATATTAAATAATGCACAATATCTTGAAATCGACTATACATATCTAAAATAGACTCATTAGTATTCATTTTAAATAACTGAAACTGATTTGTGAGCATGGAAATTTTGGTCTGTTTAACTTTGCTTGTTCCTTCGTGAGTCACTTGCAAAGTTTTCCAGATTTCATATGCAGACTTACAAACTGACACTCTATTAAATTCATTTCTTTCAAGTGAACAAAACAGAAAATTCATTGCTTTAGAATTATTTTGTGCAACAGTCTTTTGCTAAGTAGTCCACTATGCAAAATTAGTTGTGGGTTCAGAATATTCAGTTTGTGTGATATTCCAAGTATCTAATCCTACAGATTGTAAATATATTTTCATCCTACATGCCCAATATGCATAGTTACTGCCATTAAAAAGTGGTGGTCTGGCAGTAGACTGACCTTCTACAAATGAACTAGTGACAGGGATACTAGTGTTAATAACAGTACCAGTGTTGGTAGCCATTTTGAAAACTTTTCAAAAATCAGATTATGAAACTTTTGAAAACCTGTGTGACGCCCCACCTCTATGCTCACAATAACAAAGAGTATTAAAAGAAATACTGTCTGTTATTACGAAGAATAAGGCTGGATAGGAGCGACCATCCGTAGTTGGCCTTACACTAGTATTGGTTACCTCGATAGGAGTGGTATATATATTTTTCATTTTTCATCTCTTATTTGTTTACCCCCATCGACATACCCAATTCCAGTATAAAACGAACTACGATGGTTCATAATAGTTTAGGACAATATATATATATAATAATAACACAGATACTAAAAATGCGGAACACAGATAACAAAAGTCTCGTGTGTATATATATATAACTGATGTCAGTTACAATACATTTGACACAATACATATGATACAACTACAACTGTCGACTCTGGAAGTTATATATACAAGTACATTATCGACTAATATACATGAATACATATCAACCTAAATCAGATACACTGACTACTACAAAATGACGAAGACTACTTCAAAAGATATGAAAAGACTTCATAGCTCAAGCAGCAACCCAAAGCAGGATATCTACAACCTGAAATAACTTGGTCTGACCCGAGTATTAAATTCAAAAGAAAATAATACACGGGTCAGTCTAATTCAAACTCAATTATTAATGCACAGAAGCAATAATAATTTAATAATCAATAGACGACAGTCACAGAAATCTCGTATATCCAACTCCTCGATAAGAGAATCGGATAACGACAGGTATAACACTAAACAGTGTTAAACAACAAATCATCAAATCCAAATCATCAACAAGGATAAGTAAAAGATTATCAATGAAGATAATATGAAAACCACAGAATTGCCTAAACAGCAATTAACAACAAAAATCTAATTAAACCAAATTTTGGGTGGCTGCAGTACACGCACGCTTGCACTGCCTCGCCACTACAGTAAGTCAAAACTGCAAAAGTCAAGTCGTTGACTCAACTCGAATGCAGAGCACAAAGGCTCGAATGACCAAGTGCACAAGGCAATGGTACAAACTACATAAAGGAACCAGACCACAGAAGCAAGCAGTGGCCAGGAAAGACAAGCACAAATAAATGTACAAACTCAAGTCGAAATACATAAATGTTCAACAAAAACCGAAAGGTAACTCAACTCAAATCAAACTGAACGAAATGCACACGAATGCACATTGAAAATTCATAACCGAGTACAAGGTCAAACCCGAGTCTTTGAGACTGGATTCAACTCAATGTACAAATCATAATACAACACTGTCTGGATCAAATGCCATCAAGAAAGCAAGGCCAAAGAGTAAACTAATCAGACCATCAATACCCAAAGAGGCACATGAGTGTACAACAGCAACAGCTGACTCATGTGAATCAAAGACCCAGACATATACATAGTCAGTGCACAACAACACGAATACAAGCAACAACGACTGATGCATCAACTCAAAATGTACAAAAATATATAGATAAGCAATGCCCAGAGGTCAGTGAAGAACAGAGTCGTAACACCAGATCAGTTCAAAGTGAACAAAATACCAATGAAATCAAGACAATGAAACAAGCCTCGACCAAAAAGTGCTGTGATGTACACATGATATGTCACTGAAACAAACAATGGCCAGAAACAACTACAAGCAGATGCAAACTGACCAGCATGTGATTTGAGCAGACTCGAACACTACATGTATGAAGACCACAAAGGCAATGCACCAGGATGAACTCGAAATCAAGACCAATGTCAATGCAAGCTAGACTACATATGCACTCGCAACTGAAACTGTAGCCCAAATGTCTAGGCATGGATCAATAAAAAGACTACATAATATATCATGTACACATGGATGACCATGACTCAAGACATAGTACACACTCGAATGCAAATGTCAAAACTTCAAGTGGTACACATGAAGACAAAAACTAGACAGTGACAGTGTGTATGCAAGTGTAGATGATCAGAACTCAGTGCATACAAGACCAGACTGCTCAAGCAACTACACAATGCACGGTGTGCTAATGAAGACTACAGACCGAACCAAGATATGCAGAGTCAAGGCAACATGAAGTGAATCACAAACCAAAGGAGTGACATAACCAACAAAACAACTCAACTGTATGCAACAGTAAAACGAAGTGGACAATGCACCAATACTAAACAGAAGAATACATTAACATAATATCCACAACTGTCAAACACGAATGCAGCATATACAAGGATAATAAGGGTGCAGTGAAGACTAGAGCTCGTGACTATAGCAACAGAATGTCAATGGCACTGCACAACAATGTACGACCACAAACAATCAAGCACATGAAATATCAGGCCAAGGCCGAAGCCTGCAGAAACATGAATTCACAAATCAAAATCAAAGTTGACCAAAGGCAGTAAACACGAATGGCCAAAGTCCAGTATCAATTTATATGAAATTGAAAAATCAATGAAATCATCAACATCCAAACGAAAACAGTGCCGAGATAACCAAGAGACGAGAAATCGAACCAAGTCAAAATCAAGTCAGAAATAATCAAAGATGAAGCCAAATCAAACGCAAAGCATAGTACTAAGTCGAATTAGATGTGAGTGAAATAAAAATCACTCACCTCATACCCAAGCGCGCAGATCGAACAGTTCAGGGTCGAAGCTTTGAAAATCCAAGAATCGATCGAAGAAAAACCCTATGCAAACTTGTTCGAAGCGGAGACGAACTCGCCCAAGCAGGAGGAGTCGCGAACGATCCATTTGATCACGAAAGAATTCGAAGCATCGACAAACAATTCGACAGAGTGGCGCCTTCAACTTTTCCACAAGCCCTAGTTTCGAAGAGAGGAACAAATGAGAATCGGAGCCGCCATTTTTTCGTTTAGGGTTGCGAACGAAAATGAAATGAAGGGGAATGGGTCGAATTGAAATAATAAGGGAACTGGCCAAATAAAATAAAGGAGAGAGTGTTTCCGGGCCAAGATTTATAAAGCCCGCATACTCCTTATAACAAATATTTAAAAGAATTTTAACCCGATCAAATCCCAATAACAATCAACTATCGCCATTAATCATTTAATGATGATAATTAATTGATGCAAAATCCTGGGTTTTTACAGACTCCCCTCCTTATAAAAATTGTGTCCCCGCAATTTTCTTAATCAAAGTCGTCAATAACAATTATTTTTCTAACATAAACTGGTTAAGTTAGAAAATAAAAGTCGGGAATACAAACGCCAAAGAAATCTTTTAATTCCATAAAAGAAATTCACTAATTCTCAATAAAATCTAACTATCAAATTGATAATCAGAAAACGACAAAACTGAATAAATGCAATTATCAGCAATATTCAATTATCAATTAGATAATTAGAATACATAAATTTCAAAATAGCAATATCTAATTATCGATACGATAATTAGAAAACAGCAAAATCTAATTACCAACAAAGACATAGAAAACACAAATCACAAATCGCAAAACCGCAAATATCTAGTTATCCAACACATAACTAGAAAACACAAACTTCATAATTAGCAAACTCTAACTATCAACAGAGATAGATAGAGAACAGCAATTCAATAAAATCAGCATAATCTAGAATCAATTGGAGTCTAGAAAATTTCATAATCAACAAAATCAGCAAACAACCAATTATCAAATCGATAGTAGAAAATCACAAATCAACAAATATCTAATTATCAAAAATGATAATCAGAAATCTTAAATCAACGAATATCTAATTATCAAAAACGATAATCAGAAATCTCAAATCAACGAATATCTAATTATCAAAAATGATAATAAGAAATCTCAAATCAACGAAAATCTAATTATCGATACGATAATCAGAAATCACAAATCAACAAATATCTAATTATCGATACGATAATCAGAAATCACAAATCAACGAATATCTAATTATCAAAAACGATAATCAGAAATCAGAAATCAAAAAATATCTAATTATCAAAAACGATAATCAGAAATCTCAAATCAATAAATATCTAATTATCAAAAACGATAATCAAAAATCTCAAATCAACGAATATCTAATTATCAAAAACGATAATCAGAAATCACAAATCAACGAATATCTAATTATCAAAAACGATAATCAGAAATCACAAATCAACGAATATCTAATTATCAAAAACGATAATCAGAAATCACAAATCAACAAAAATCTAATTATCAAAAACGATAATCAGAAATCTCAAATCAGCGAATATCTAATTATCAAAAACGATAATCAGAAATCACAAATCAACGAATATCTAATTATCAAAAACGATAATCAGAAATCATAAATCACAAATCAACAAATATCTAATTATCAAAAACGATAATCAAAAATCTCAAATCAACAAATATCTAATTATCAAAAACGATAATCAGAAATCTCCAATCAACGAATATCTAATTATCAAAAACGATAATCAGAAATCACAAATCAACAAATATCTAATTATCAAAAACGATAATCAGAAATATCAAATCAACAAATATCTAATTATCAAAAACGATAATCAGAAATCTCAAATCAACGAATATCTAATTATCAAAAACGATAATCAGAAATCTCAAATCAACAAATATCTAATTATCAAAAACGATAATGAGAAATCACAAATCAACGAATATCTAATTATCAAAAACGATAATCAAAAATCTCAAATCAACAAATATCTAATTATCAAAAACGATAATCAGAATCTCAAATCAACAAATATCTAATTATCAAAAACGATAATTAGAAATCTCAAATCAACGAATATCTAATTATCAAAAACGATAATCAGAAATCACAAATCACAAATCAACAAATATCTAATTATCAAAAACGATAATCAGAAATCACAAATCAATGAATATCTAATTATCAAAAACGATAATCAGAAATCTCAAATCAACAAATATCTAATTATCAAAAACGATAATCAGAAACCTCAAATCAACAAATATCTAATTATCAAAAACGATAATCAGAAATCTCAAATCAACGAATATCTAATTATCAAAAACGATAATCAGAAATCACAAATCAACAAATATCTAATTATCAAAAACGATAATCAGAAATCACAAATCAACGAATATCTAATTATCAAAAACGATAATCAGAAATCTCAAATCAACAAATATCTAATTATCAAAAACGATAATCAGAAATCTCAAATCAACGAATATCTAATTATCAAAAACGATAATCAGAAATCTCAAATCAACAAATATATAATTATCAAAAACGATAATCAGAAATCACAAATCAACAAATATCTAATTATCAAAAACGATAATCAGAAATCACAAATCAACGAATATCTAATTATCAAAAACGATAATCAGAAATCTCAAATCAACAAATATCTAATTATCAAAAACGATAATCAGAAATCTCAAATCAACAAATATCTAATTATCAAAAACGATAATCAGAAATCTCAAATCAACGAATATCTAATTATCAAAAACGATAATCAGAAATCAAAAATCAACGAATATCTAATTATCAAAAACGATAATCAGAAATCTCAAATCAACAAATATCTAATTATCAAAAACGATAATCAGAAATCTCAAATCAACGAATATCTAATTATCAAAAACGATAATCAGAAATCTCAAATCAACAAATATCTAATTATCAAAAACGATAATCAGAAACAACAAATATCCGATTATCAAAAACGATAATCAGAAACAACAAATATCCAATTACCTGTAGATAATTGGAAACAACAAATATCTAGAAATCAATTAAGATACTCTAGAAAATCAACATAAAAGGTTGGATCGATCCCATCAGATGGCGAGTTTTTAGCTACGCCACACGTGCATCAACAAATGGCCGAAGCCTACCAAGTACTCAACATAATTTTGGCGCCCATCAGATGATCCGAAGGTCCGCATAGTGACTCGAAGGTCTAGTACTGGTATTTGACCCGAAGGTCCTCAGTGTGGCCCGAAAGCCCAACAAATGACCCGAAGGTCCAGCAGAGTGGCCCGAAAGCCCAACAAATGACCCGAAGGTCCAGTAGATGACCCGAAGGTCTAACATAGTGGCTCGAAAGCACACAAAATCATCAGAATCATCAAACAACAGAAGTTTCAATTAACGAGTCCGGAATTAACCGAAATAGCAAATGCACATGTCCCATACCACGTGTTTTACTAAATCGTTTGATTCTCTTCATCGTTTCCTTGAAAGTGTAAAATTTTGTATTTTGTAAAAATACATTTTACATTCTCAAACGGACAAGTTCGGAATTAAGCGAATCAGTAAAAGAAAGGGTTCATAGTCCTCGATTTTGCTGAATCGTTTAAATCGATTCCTCATTCTTTTGAAAGCGCAAACTGTAAAATTTTTGTATTTTATATAATTAACATTTTACGTTCTCAAACGGACAAGTCTGGAATTAAGCGAAACAGTAAAAGTGAGGGTTCATATCCTCAATTTTGCTGAAGCGTTTAAATCGCTTCCTCATTCTTTTGAAAGCGTAAACTGTAAACATTTTAAAACAATTTTCAGAACACGTGATTAAAACAGCAACCTCAGTAGAAATTTCGAAAAGGAAATTGCACTTCCCAAAACATCGTCAAACGGATCTCAAAATCAGCATTGCGGAATAACCGCTTGAAACTCCACTTTAAAATTGACGGTTACTGAAGCCAAAGCGACAGTAATTTTTATACGTCAAAATCCAAATCAAAATGTAATACCAGTGAATTTTCATTCATTAAAAACGCCAACAAAACACCGTGCTTCAAAAACTTAACATCGGTGTAAAAATCCCATTATAAAGATAACGGCAACAAAATACGTTTAAACCAAACACCGGTTCAACGTAAAATTAATGCCGTAACGTGCAACTCAAATTTGCACGTACTACAAATTGAACAAACAAATCATTCGAATGTATCTTCATGAAGATAATTCAAAACAGCAAAATCTAATCAATATATGATTAGCATAAAAGAAAACCAGCAAAAATCTCAACAAAAATCACATAACTGCAATCGCTTTGAATCCTCAAATCGGATTCGAAATTTTCAAAGAAACCAAATAAACCCAGCTATGTAAACAACAAATGAAATTTATTTCAATTTCATATTTTGATTTTTAAATCAAAAAGGTTATCAGCAGTATTCAGCGAAGACAGTCTCACTATTTCCGCTGCGCACTCTGATAAACAGAACACAAATTAATCAACCAACAAAACACAGTTTCACTTTTATTTTTAAATAAAGATATTTAAAAATTTCATCATAATTTCAAAACTTTAGTTTTGACTCAAAGCACAACTAAAAACATCGACAAATAGTTGTAACACATGTTCCATCCAAGTTATGTTTTATATTATGTCCATAAACCCCAAGCTCTAATACCAACTGTGACGCCCCACCTCTATGCTCACAATAACAAAGAGTATTAAAAGAAATACTGTCGGTTATTACGAAGAATAAGGCTGGATAGGAGCGGCCATCTGTAGTTTTCCTTACACTAGTATTGGTTACCTCGATAGGAGTGGTATATATATTTTTCATTTTTCATCTCTTATTTGTTTACCCCCATCGACATACCCAATTCTAGTATAAAATGAACTACGATGGTTCATAATAGTTTAGGACAATATATATATAATAATAACACAAATACTAAAAATGCGAAACACAGATAACAAAAGTCTCGTGTATATATATATATAACTGATGTCAATTACAATACATTTGACACAATACATATGATACAACTACAACTGTCGACTCTGGAAGTTATATATACAAGTACATTATCGACTAATATACATGAATACATATCAACCTAAATCAGATACACTGACTACTACAAAATGACAAAGACTACTTCAAAAGATATGAAAAGACTTCATAGCTCAAGCAGCAACCCAAAGCAGGATATCTACAACCTGAAATAACTCGGTCTGACCCGAGTATTAAATTCAAAAGAAAATAATACACGGGTCAGTCTATTTCAAACTCAGTTATTAATGCACAGAATCAATAATAATTTAATAATCAATAGACGACAGTCATAGAAATCTCGTATATCCAACTCCTCGATAAGAGAATCGGATAACGGCAGGTATAACACTAAACAGTGTTAAACAACAAATCAGCAAATCCAAATCATCAACAAGGATAAGTAAAAGATTATCAATGAAGATAATATGAAAACCACAGAATTGCCTAAACAGCAATTAACAACAAAAATCTAATTAAACCAAATTTCTGGGTGGCTGTAGTACACGCACGCGTGCACTGCCTCACCACTATAGTAAGTCAAAACTGCAAAAGTCAAGTCGCTGACTCAACTCAAATGCAGAGCACAAAGGCTCGAATGACCAAGTGCACAAGGCAATGGTACAAACTACATAAAGGAACCAGACCACAGAAGCAAGCAGTGGCCAGGAAAGACAAGCACAAATAAATGTACAAACTCAAGTCGAAATACATAAATGTTCAACAAAAACCGAAAGGTAACTCAACTCAAATCAAACTGAACGAAATGCACATGAATGCACATTGAAAATTCATAACCGAGTACAAGGTCAAACCCGAGTCTTTGAGACTGGATTCAACTCAATGTACAAATCATAATACAACATTGTCTGGATCAAATGCCATCAAGAAAGCAAGGCCAAAAAGTAAAATAATCAGACCATCAATACCCAAAGAGGCACATGAGTGTACAACAGCAACAACTGACTCATGTGAATCAAAGACCCAGACATATACATAGTCAGTGCACAACAACACGAATACAAGCAATAACGACTGATGCATCAACTCAAAATGTACAAAAATATATAGATAAGCAATGCCCAGAGGTCAGTGAAGAACAGAGTCATAACACCAGATCAGTTCAAAGTGAACAAAATACCAATGAAATCAAGACAATGAAACAAGCCTCGACCAAAAAGTGTTGTGATGTACACATGATATGTCACTGAAACAAACAATGGCCAGAAACAACTACAAGCAGATGCAAACTGACCAACATGTGATTTGAGCAGACTCGAACACTACATGTATGAAGACCACAAAGGCAATGCACCAGGATGAACTCGAAATCAAGACCAATGTCAATGCAAGCTAGACTACATATGCACTCGCAACTGAAACTGTAGCCCAAATGTCCAGGCATGGATCAATAAAAAGACTACACAATATATCATGTACACATGGATGACCATGACTCAAGACACAATACACACTCGAATGCAAATGTCAAAACTTCAAGTGGTACACATGAAGACAAAAACTAGACAGTGATAGTGTGTATGCAAGTGCAGATGATCAGAACTCAGTGCATACAAGACCAGACTGCTCAAGCAACTACACAATGCACGGTGTGCCAATGAAGACTACAGACCGAACCAAGATATGCAGAGTCAAGGCAACATGAAGTGAATCACAAACCAAAGGAGTGACATAACCAACAAAACAACTCAACTGTATGCAACAGTAAAACGAAGTGGACAATGCACCAATACTAAACAGAAGAATACATGAACATAATATCCACAACTGTCACACACGAGTGCAGCATATACAAGGATAATAAGGGTGCAGTGAAGACTAGAGCTCGTGACTACAGCAACAGAACGTCAATGGCACTGCA
The DNA here is from genome assembly GCA_030737815.1 of Allium fistulosum. NCBI lineage: Eukaryota > Viridiplantae > Streptophyta > Magnoliopsida > Asparagales > Amaryllidaceae > Allium > Allium fistulosum. The sequence continues at coordinate 366,005,195 of CM060906.1, forward strand.
CAACAATGTACGGCCGCAAACAATCAAGCACATGAAATCTCAGGCCAAGGCCGAAGCCAGCATAAACATGAATTCACAAATCAAAATCAAAGTTGACCAAAGGCAGTAAACATGAATGGCCAAAGTCCAGTATCAATTTATATGAAATTGAAAAATCAATGAAATCATCAACATCCAAACGAAAACAGTGCCGAGATAACCAAGAGACGAGAAATCGAACCAAGTCAAAATCAAGTCAGAAATCATCAACGATGAAGCCAAATCAAACGCAAAGCATAGTACTAAGTCGAATTAGATGTGAGTGAAATAAAAATCACTCACCTCATACCCAAGCGCGCAGATCGAACAGTTCAGGGTCGAAGCCATGAAAATCCAAGAATCGATCGAAGAAAAACCCTATGCAAACTTGTTCGTAGCGAAGATGAACTCGCCCAAGCAGGAGGAGTCGCGAACGATCCATTTGATCACGAAAGAATTCGAAGAATTAACAAACAATTCGATAGATCGACGCCTTCAACTTTTCCACAAGCCCTAGTTTCGAAGAGAGGAACGAACGAGAATCGGAGCCGCCATTTTTTCGTCTAGGGTTGCGAACGAAAATGAAATGAAGGGGAATGGGTCGAACTGAAATAATAAGGGAACGGGCCAAATAAAATAAAGGAGAGAGTATTTCTGGGCCAAGATTTATAAAGCCCGCATACTCCTTATAACAAATATTTAAAAGAATTTGAACCCGATCAAATCCCAATAACAATCAGCTGTCGCCATTAATCATTTAATGATGATAATTAATTGATGCAAAATCCCGGGTTGTTACAACCTGGCTCTGATACCAAATGTGAGGAATGCGGATTACAGATCTTAAGGCTAGGAATAACACTAGAGGGGGGGGGGGGTGAATAGTGTTTTTAAGAAATTATTAAATCTTTTTGATTTTATGTTAATTTGAACACAAATGTATGCAATATTCAGACACAGATATAATTACAGAAACAAACACAGATGTAGAAATAAAATAAATGCAGTAAAGGAAAGAACACACCGGATTTTATACTGGTTTGGAGTTACCCTACATCCAGTCCCGCACAATCAAGTACGGATTTCCTTTCAAAAGCAATTCAACAATTACAAACCTCGGTTTCAAGGCTACGAGGTACGCCCTCCAGAATAACAATCCTCTGGGTAGAGATACTTGATTTCCGGGGCAACAAGTTCACCCAATTGATTTCCAAGGCTACAATCACACCTTTTCTCGCTTGATTGATTTCCAAGGCTACAATCACACCTTTTCTCGCTAGATAGATTACAAAGAAGCCTATAACTCTGAATAGCACTTAGATCTTGTTGAGATAGTGATAGAGAATCAAACCAGAGATGATCTAGTTAGATTCAATGTTGATTTCGGCAGAGTGATGATAGGATTTTGAATAAGAAAATGTGGAAGAAGAAGAGGAGTGAAAAAACTAGAAAAACTAACTTGAAATTCGTTGAAACTAACCCCTATTTATAGAGGAACAACAGCCATGTCCATTCGTGAGGAGTTATGATGAATGGACACTTCTTTTGAAATTTGAATTTTGAATTTTAACTGACATTATGTCGACATGGTCACCATGGGTATGTCGACATCCCAAAGCAATTTTTGAAGTTTTGTTTTTCTTTGAAAATAACCTTTATCTTATATTAAAACTATTTTAAACTTTATAAATATACTTGACTATAGATAAAATACATAGATGAATATAAATAATAATATATATAACATTTTACTATAATTTTATATTTAAATCAAAGTATAAATATATTATAATTAAAAGATAGTTTAAAATAACCGAAGTTTAAAAACAAGAATATTTAAGGCTAAAACATCTTTTTGAAAATCATTTGAAAAGATAATTTTTAAGGCTAAAACATCTTTTTTAAAATCATTTGAAAAGATAATTTTTAAGGCTAAAACATTTTGTAAAACAATTTTGAAAATCATTCTGAGGTAGTTTTGAAAATCATTTTGAAGTAGTTTTGCAAGCTTCTTCCTGCAGAATATCTCATCATGACAGGACTCGAGAACTTTTACAAAACCAGAATGTTCGTGGGTTTGTAAGCCACTTGTCGTAGGTTTGTAACTACTTGTCGTGGGTTTGTAAGCCACTAAAAAGGTAGAAATGGGTTCCATCCCAAAAGAAAAATGGAGTGAAGATTTCAGTGCTATTGTGAAGTTTTAACATAATTCTAGACGCAATACTTATATTGAAATCTTGAACTCTTGATAATCTTGATACTCATGAGTCTTCAATCTTGATATCTTGAATCTCTATACTGTACAGTCTTCATTCTTGGTACTTACATGGTTAAATCCTGCATATACAAATATATCTAAACTATAATGTTAGTATTTATATTTTATAATCTAATTCTAAGGTTGTTGTCATCAAAACCATCAACTCATGGACTAACACCATTAAGATATGCAGTGGTACATGATCGTGATTCGGCTTCAGATGGGCGGTCTACTAAAAAAATTAAGCAAAAAGAAAAGCCATTTTATTCAAAGAAGAACAAGAAGTGGAATTAAAAACCTTTTCAATAACAACAACCTAAACAGAAAAAGCAATCTAACCGACCCCATGTAGAATGTCACTATTGTAGAAAAAAAGGCCATTATGTAAATGAGTATAGAAAGAGGATCCAAGAGCAGGAGAAGAAATGTTATAATTGTGATGAAGTGGGTAATTTCGCAAACTAGTGCAAGAAGCCTAAAAGACAAACTCAGAGCAAAATATTTACTATTGAAGGACCCAATTCTGTACCAAACAAAAGGGGAGGAGGCGCCAACCTTAGAAGGTACTATATTTTTGCACAATTTTCCGATTATAATTCTTTTTAAATAGGTGATCTCATTCTTTTGTCTTAAAAGAAATAGTAAAGAAGTTAGAATTAGATATTTCTGCTCTCATCACCTCGCTTAGATTAGCTAATCCAGTTGGAGGCTAGTACAAAATGTTGTTATGTTTCCATTTGATTGTTTGGTAATCTTTTCTTGTATAATTTTTTTACTATGGATTCTTTACATTTTCGAATTATCCTTGGAATGGGTTGGATCAAGCGATATCAAGCTCGGTTATTATGTGCTGAGCGGCTGATTACTCTTCGACACCCTGATCTTATAGAATGAGTTTTAATTACACTAGAAGCATCAAGTGCAAGTTCAAGGTATTCTCTATGTGTAATAGAATCTTGAGGAGGTGAGATTAAGCAGATTCTAGTAGTTAATAATTTTCTGATATCTTTGAAATGGTGACATGTCTTCCACCTAGAAGAGCGGTTGAGTTCAAAATTGGTTTGATTCCAGGAGCTTGACCATTTAGTAGACCACCTAACTGAATGTGCCCTAAATAAATGGAGGAACTAAGAACTTAGTTAGAAGAACTTGAGCAAAAGTATTTTATTAGACTGATTAATTCTCCATGTGGTGCATTATCTTTATTTTTTAAGAAGATGGATGGATCTTTGCGATTCTGTATAAATTACAGAAGATGGATGATGTCACGATCAAGAATAAATATCCATTGCTGAGATTAGAAGATTTATTTGACCAACTATGCAGTTCTAATGTATTTTTGTAGCCTGACATATCAACTAGTTTTCATTAACTTAGAGTAGCTAAAGACAGTATATCCCTTGCTACATTTTGAGCCAGATATGGTTCGCATGAATAGTTAGTAATTCCATTTGGATTGACAAACGCTCCATCTTATTTTGTCGATCTAATGAATAGATTTTTCAAAAGTTATATGGATGAATTTGTCCTAAATTTCATTGATGATATACTCATTTACTCAAAAATAGAGGAATTTCATGTACTTTATTTAAAAGTGGTGTTAGAAACCTTAAAAGAACACCAACTCAAAGCAAAAAAAATTAAATGCTATTTCTGACAAAAGGAATTTAAAATTTTTAGGGCATCAGATTTCTAGAAAAGGTACCTCGGTCAACCCAGTTGAGGTCGAAGTAGTTCAGAAATGGAAACATTCAGAGACAGTGATAGAAATTTGTAGTTTCTTATGATTGCTCGGATACTGCATGAGATTTATTTAAAACTTCTCCAAAATTTCTTCTCCACTCACTCAATCGATAAAAAAAGGAAAGAAATTTGTTTCGATGGACAAATATGAAGAAGCTAATTTGAAATTAAAGAATTCACTTTCAAATGCTCTAATTTAATAATTCCCAATGGAAATTAGGATCTTTGTAATTTATACCGATGCCTGCAGGATAGGTCCGGGAGCTGTGTTGGTGTAGAAATATAGAGTTATAGCTTATGCATCGAGACAACCAAGTCCAAATGAAGTGAAATACTCCACTCATGATCTTGAATTGATAGTAGTAGTATTTGCTTTTGTTATCTAGCTTTGTGACCATGCCACATCAGGATGAGTTAGAATAATCGAACAGAAAAATAACCAAGGGAAAATTTAGAGTAATAATTGCCAAACTCTAATATCGAACAAGATCAAGATGTGAAGCCATAAAATGTGCAAAGAAGTTCCATACACCAACACACTTCAATCACAAGATCAAAGTCCAAGATCAATGCCTAGGTATGGATCGGTGTCGATCCATGATCAACGATTGGTACCAATCCCCATCTTTTCCTCAAATTCATTAATGTTTGACGCCATGTGAATTTATAATGCTTATAACCAGTACACGCCATATGGGATGATTTGCTAGCCGTCTCAAACCCAAACAATAGATGAGAAGACCAAGGGCTATCAACCAACATTTGAGCAAGGAATTCAACCAATTCAAACTCACACCCAAGCAACTACTTGCTAGGGATCAAGACACAGGCTAAACAATCCATTACAACAACTTAAAGAAGGTTTCCCACTCAATCGTATGGATCGATACTGATCCTCGTTCATGGATCAGTACCAATCCCTGAAACTTGATGAGGTGGCCAATACTTGCCCAAGCAACTTCTTCTAGACATAGGAAACATGGGTGTGAACATGGTGGAGAGAATTCCGATGACTTGCAACTATAAATAGAGGTGGAGAGGCATTGGTTCGTGGATTTTTTTAGTTATTCATGAATTTACATATTCCCTTTGTAATTCCAGGGATCACCTTTGACCCATAAGAACAACTCTTGTAAATAGCAATCAAATCAGCAATGAAGTTAAGTGAAGGTAGGCAACGATTAGCCGAACCACTATAAAGTTTGTGTGTCTTGTTATTTCTCATTTTAATTTCTTTCTTCACCTAATTCTCTACTTTCACTCTCCGGGTGTTTATGCCACTTTTTGGTATAAACAACTTTGAATCTTTAGCGTCATTATTTGTTAGGAGAAAAGTTTATTTCATACGCAGACCACAAGTTGCTAAAATATTTATACTATCAAAAGGATTTAAATATGCAACAAGAAAGATGGTTATAGTTTTAGCTGCATATGACTTAGAGATTCAGTATACTCCTGGAAAAGGGATTAAGATGGTGAATGTTCTTAGTAGAAAACATTAAGCAGTTGTATCCATGATGTTAGCTGAATGGAAAGAGCTGGAATTGTTAACTTCCTGTGATATTCTATATGGAAGAATAAATGATATGAAAGCTATATTAACAAGCTTGGAAATTAGACCGACTATACTCATCAAATCCAAACCAGATGGAGTGAAGATCTAGTTTTAGCATATCGGATTAAGAGCTTGCAAAGTAGTATTAATTCAGAAGATCTTAATAAATTTGAGTTCGACTCGAATGAAAGCTTGAGATTTATAGGGAAGTAATATGTTCCCAACAAAGCTAGTCTAAAGAAAGAAATTCTTGATGAATATCATTGATTGGTATTTATGATACATCCAGATGGAACGAAGATGTATAAAGATATGAAACATATGTGTTATTAGGAAGGCATGAAATGTAACATTAGAGATGTGTAAAATAATGTGTCATATTCCAATTATTAAAGGGCGAGCATTAAAAGTCCAATAGATTACTTTTACCTTTATAGCTACCCCAATGGAAATAGGAACAAATCTCAATGGATTTCATAGATTGACATCCTAGATCAAGACAAGGAATTGAAACTATTTGGGTGATAGTCGATCGACTCACCAAGAGTGCTCGTTCCATCTCTGTCAGAGTAAATAGAACTGCAAAGAGTTTGGCCACACTATTCTTAAAGCACATGGTAGGATTTCATGGAATTCCAAAAAGTAAAATATGCAACCTTGAACCTTTGTTTGCAAGTCATTTCTGAAACGGTTGCAGTCCGCATTGGGAGTGCAACTCAACTTAACCACTCTATACCATCTTTGGATTGAAAGAATAAATTAAGTCATCGAAGATCCATTGAGAATGTGCATTCTGGAATTTGGAGGTTCATGAGAAAAATATCTTTATTCAGTTGAATTATCCTACAATGATGGTTTTCAATACACCATTAACATGACTCTATTTGAAGTTTTGTATAGAAGGTCATGTCAATCATTAGCTTTTTCGTTAGAAAGAGGGATAAATTGATATTAGGTACAGATTTGGTAAAAGAAACAACTAAAATGGTATAAGTCATACGTGAAAGGATGAAAATGGCCAATCCAGGCAAAAGAGTTAGGTGGATGAACAAAGAAGAGATGTAGAATTTTCCATTGGAGATAGGTTATTTTTGAACATATCTCAAATAAAAGGCATACTTAGATTTGGAAAAGCACAAAAAGTTTCTCCTCAATTTATTGGTCCCTATACTATTATCGAGCAAATAGAACCACTTGCTTATAGGTTTGGAAAAGCATGAAAAGATGAAGTATTCCACGTTTTTCAAGTGCGGAAGTGTATTCAAAGCCCAAATAGTATAATAGAACCTAGCATATTCAAGAGAGAGTTAAAACCGGATATTTCATATCCTATATAACCTTTGTAGATTGTTGATTCGAAGGTAAAGCAACTAAGGAACAAACAAGTTCAGTTAGTGAAGATTCAGTGGTCGAGTAACCCTATGGGATTGTACTTAGGAAACAAAAGAGCAAATCAGAAAGACACATCCCAGGTAATTTGAGACTCCGTAGGTATGTGTTTAATTTATCTAAATATTCCATTCATTTTATTTGCTTGCTTTTACGTGCTTGATTATTGCGTAGTTTCATTTGGTTGATTTTTGTAATTGGAATTATTTCAATACTCTCCAGTAAAATGCGAGGATGCAATTTTTTTAAGGATGGGAGTCTAAAACATCACTGTTTAAAAGTAGAAAAATTAATTTGAAAATTTTATTAAATTTAATTTATAAATTGAATTTTGGATTTATTTGAGGTATTGATTTAAAAATTCAAATTTAAAATTTAAAATTCCGAAAATGGTCTGAAAATTTTTTTGGGTCCAAAATCAATAATAATTATGATATTCTGGAGTTATTTTGAGAAATTAAACAATTATTTTATAGATGTTTAAAACCAAAAGGCGATATTATAATAAAAGAAAAATCGTTACAAGGAATAAAAATAGGTAAAAACATCTTAAATTAGATTCTTTTTAAAATAGTTATAAAACGTTAATTTAAAGTGGTTAGATTTAATGGTCGTTAGCGGTATTAGTTTAACTAAAAAGGAAAAAGGGAATAAAAAAGATAAGCTTCACTTAAAAACCTATCCTAAACATACTAATTATTATTTTAAGCCATCCCATGTTTGACATATACTAAATTCTTATCCTATTACCTTAGAATAATCAAAGCCTACAAATACCAAAGGCAATTCCAAAATTCCACCTTCATCAACTTAAAAGAAAATCAAACGTAACCTTTCTTCATCACTTCTTGCAACAAGGTTTAAATTTTTATCATCAAATCAAAGGAAATCAAGCATAGGATGCGAGTATAAGTTTTACTCCTCTTATCTATCATTTACAAGCATATGATTTTGTTTTAATGCCTTATTAATTTTGGACAGAAATCAAATTAAGTTGTTTTGAGTTATTTCTTGATGTTAGAGGCTAGAACCAGTGAGTTTAAGCTTGTTAATGGAAATAGCATGGTCATATGGATTGTTGATGATTTAAATTGTGATAAACCATGAAGTTAATTCTTGTTTTGATGAAATTAAAATTTCAAGCCAATTAGTAATATGATTTATTTGGTAGGTTAGATATAATTAGTGATGATATAAGTGGAAATATATGAAAGTGTACGTGTAGTACTAAGGATCGTGTAATATGGTATATTAATGCGGAAACTGGTAATAACAGTAAAGTAAAAATTAAAGTAAGCACACCAGGAATTTTTATACTGGTTCGAACTTCCCGTTCTACGTCCAGTCCCAGAATACCCTCTGGATTTAAACTAAACCCCTCACTTAACCCGGAGGAATAGGTATACGACACCTGAGCAGCCGAACAGGAATTTTTCCGCCTCAACAACCGAAGAGGACTTCAACTTAATACAAAATGTTTGTTGACGAATGTGTTCTAAATAACACTGATTGTCTTTTGATAGTACAACTTTCCTATAATCAAATCCTCAAGAATATGTATGTGTGTGAAGATTTAGAAGGAAGATAATCACGTAGAATCGAAGTATATGAATAAATTCAAGGATTCTAGTGATATTGAATAAGAGTGAATGCTTTTATTTGCAGAAATGAAAAGAGATTAGATTTCAGAAATATAAACAAGAATCGGTCATTGTAGAAGTGAATTGAATATGTTTATATAGTTGTAGAAGAGTTGTAATCTTTCATGAATAGTTTTAGTCAACAGTAGTGTCCATACCTTTTGAAATAGAGGACAGTACTCTTCATGAAAAGATCGCGTCTCTTCAGAAAACTAGCCGTTTTTCTCTGGTCGGTCGACCGGAAAAACTGGCCGGTCAGCTGAGTTGAAAAACGTATACAAAACAGAAAGTCACTGTGCATATGATACAGGGTCGGTCGACCGAGGATCCTGGTCGGTCGGCCGACCTGGTGTTATATGCACAGTGAACATAGTTTTTGATATAAAATGTTTTGTGTGCGTGTGTGATTATTTGAGGAATGATTTTAACATTGTTCTAAGACTCAAATAAAATAAAATATCCATACTAATCTCTGAATTGTAAGATTATCTTCTTTGTAGTGCACGGTATGCACTTATTCTCTTTTTGTCGCTTTCATATAGCATTCTCGTCGTATGATCTCTGAAGCTTGTGTCATGAATCAAAACTCATGAATCAACATTCTCCCCCTTTTTGATTGATGACAATACTTATGTGACGAAGTAATATTGACATATATATTATAGTTCTCCCCCTGAATATATGGCGACTTTTCTACAAAAATTCGTTAATTTGCATACATTTCTCCCCCTTTGTCATCGACAAAAAGGAATACTTATAACAGATTGAAGTAATGCAAAAAACAATTAAATTTACATGGTACATTCTTTGAGCTTAATTAGAAATAATTTAAAGATGTTTGCTTAGAACATAACATAACAATTAATTAAGAAACAAATAAAGTACAAGAGACTCTTGAAAGTTAAAATAAATTTAAAAATACTACAATTACTCCTCATCATCGTCGGTATCCCACTGTTCTGGATGAAGATTTTCATCAAGAGGAGCCGGTTCCTTACCCCGTCTTTGAGTGGTAGGTGCGGGAGTTGCCGATGTGCTGGAACTTGTGTTCTTGGATGTAGACCAAGAGAAATTTGGTGCGGGTCTTTTTCCAGGAGCAACAAATGAAGCACCGGCTTCAGAAGAGCATGATAAGGCATCCCATAAATTTACGAAGAAGCCTTTGATCTTTTTGAAACGCCCATCAATTTTTCGAAGACGAGAATCCAAAGCTAGTTGATTTTGGGCCAAAATATCAATGGCAGCCGCTGTGCTAGTACCGGGAGGTGGTCTTTGGATAGAGGTTTGATGAGTTATACGTTCTGTGGAATGAGTGGAGGGTTGAGGAGTAGAATAGCTACGACGTAGTTGTTCGCGTGGAATGGTACGCCATTGCTGAAAGGTTGTAATTTGGGATGGTGCATCAGGTAACTTCATCAATTTTATTGTTCGTGAGTCAAAGGTACGAACTTTGGATGTTTCGGATTCCGGTGCATGAGTGACAAAGTTGTTAATCAACCGCATTATGTATTCTCCATAGTAAATATGGAGCATTTTTCCTTGGTTGAATGTAAGGAATTCATCCATAAGAAGTTGTGTCCAATTTACCCGAATGTTTCCACACATAGCATATAACGCCTTGAAGTTTTCGGGATATACTAAGTGGTACGACCCTCCTCTTGGAACAATAGACTTCATCATGAATCGATGAAAAAGTCGTGCTTTAGGTCGAAGAGATGAAGTTTGCCTTAAGTCGGTAGCATCATCTTCAAAGAATAAGTGACTTAGGCGGTCACGAGTTGATGGATTACAATCTACATCATGTAATGAGATTCCACCCGGTTGAGCATTTAAAATATGATTCATTCGATCAATGGAGAGAAACATCGATGTGCCACATACCGAAGTCCAAACACAATTTTCAGTGTTTCTTGGTGGATTGACAAGATTGAGATTTGCTAAGAATAACTTGACCATTATATGATTAATCTTCAAGTTGTTTTTCCTATGGTCAAGAAAAGCATCAAGACCACTTTCAAGAGCGGCGTTTTCAACACCGTAGGCGGTAAAATCAGGATAACTTACAAAAGACTCCTCAAAGATTTTTGCATCTTGAAGCTTTATCCATCTTTCTAAAGCTTTTTCACTTACTAACCAAGAAGCAATTTGAGAATCTACAGGAGTTGAGGAAGATTGGCCAGCGGTAGTCTTAGATTTCTTTTTGGGAGCCATTTTTCTTGAAGAATTTGAAGAAATTTAGGAAGGTTGTAATGGGGGCTAGGGTTCAAATCTGTTGTGGAAGAGTAAAGTGAAGAGGTGAGATAAAAAGGTGAAGGGTTGGGTTAAAATATGAAGGCAATTTCAGCAGAATAACACGTTCGGTCGACTGAAGGAACTGGGTCGGTCGACCGACTTAAGGTTCAGAACAGTGCTGAAACTTTCGGGAAAAGATTCGGTCGACTGGTGCAGGGAATTCGGTTGACCGAGTTAAAAAATATTCTAATGTCATTCGGGAAATACGTTCGGCTGACCGAGTCAGGTATTTCGGTCGACCGACTTGGAAGAAATCTGTTTTTAAAAACTTCTCGGGACAGCTTCAGTTGACCGGTTCAGGCATTTCGGTCGACCGAAAGCATGTCATGTTGTTTTTTTTTCAAATAAGAATTATAGAAATATAATCATATTATTACATCATATTTATTTATACAGCTTATAAAAAAAATAACATATATATACTAAAATATAGCCATGATGAATTAGCATCGACGTTCCCATGAATTTGGAGATGGAACGTTTTCTACCGGTGACCATATTGGAGCTATTGGAGATTGAACATGGTTAGAGGGAGATGGAGTTCTGTAAGAAGGTTCAGCAACATCATCCTTCTTAGATGAACAAAATTTCATGGCAATCTTTTCAAGGAAGCTTAAACGTCTTGCCGTGACTTTCTATTCGTAATAAAGTTCCCTTTGCATATTCATCTGTTGTTGTTGGTAGTGATGAATTTCATCAATCTTTTGTTTGGTTGATGGAGTTACTACCATTTCCTTTTTCCCTTTCTTTTTATCAGGTGTATAACCTGTATGGGAGTCTTCCCATGGTTTCCACCTGTGTCGGGGATCATTATCTGGAGAGGGAAATTCTAAAACACGATTTGGTATTGGAAATGTAGGATAAGGACCACCTTCGGGAATACGATCAGAATAGTCGTCGTCCGAGGAAGTATAAGAGAGATGAGAATTTTCAGAATTGTAGACATCATTTATAAAAGAAATTTCATTTAGTGGTTTAGTAAAAATGTCAGCTATTTGATTTTCAGTATTAATAAATTCTAGATTTATTAATCCTTTTTCCAAACAATCACGAAGAAAATGATGACGAATATCTATGTGTTTTGTTCGGGAATGATTGACCGGATTTTTTGAAAGGTTTATTGCACTGGTATTATCACAATAAATTATTGATTTTTCAAGATGACAATTAAAATCTTTTAATGTCTGTTGCATATATACTACTTGTGCACATGCCAAAGCAGCAGATATATATTCTGCTTCACATGTTGATAAAGAAACACAATTTTGTTTCTTACTAAACCAAGAGACTAAGGAACGTCCAATGAAGTGACACGTTCCGCTCGTACTTTTTCGATCCGTCCGACTTCCTCCAAAATCAGCATCACTGTAGGAAACTAATTCAAAAGGACATTCTTTCGGATAAAATAGTCCAAAATCTTTGGTTTTAGTTAAATAACGAATAATACGTTTAACTGCTCTCATATGTGATTCTTTGGGATTTGCTTGAAATCGAGCACATAAACAGACACTCATCATAATATCGGGGCGACTCGCTGTTAAATAAAGTAAAGAACCTATCATACTACGATATAACTTTTGATCAACACTTTTGCCATCTTCATCTCTATCGAGATGAACCGTTGTACTCATAGGAGTTGGTTTGGCAGCAGTATTTTCAAGACCAAAACGTTTGATTAAATTATAACAATATTTTTCTTGATTAATAAAAATTCCATTTTCAATTTGTTTAATTTGTAATCCAAGAAAATATGACAATTCTCCCATATGAGACATTTCAAATTCATTTGTCATTATAGTGGATAATTCTTGACATAATTTTTCATTTGTCGAGCCGAAAATAATATCGTCAACATATATTTGAATTATTAAAATATCTTTATTAGTTTTCTTAATAAAAAGTGTGTGACGACCCGCCCTTCTCTCCACAGAAGGACGCATCGTCAATAAGAAAGAAAGGGATAGAAAGAGAAAAGAAGAGAAGAAAGAAAGAAACAACAACAGAATCTAAACAGCGGAACGAATAAATTATATTAATAACATAAACTATTACATAGTTTCATATACAACAACTATCGGAGTTACACAACATATACAACACATACTAGACAGTTATAAACACCTGTCTAGTTTCTACAATATAAGATACAACACAGATAACAATGACTCAGAGATCAACACAGCGGAACTACTATATCTCTATGAACGTTGAAGCCTCCTGCTCCATTGCTCCTCCAGAATATTCGTCAAAGCAAACCTGACTCCCTTGGCTACTCGTAAAAATTTGAGTACCCAAGAGTTTATATAAAACAGAAATAAACACTTGGGTCAGACATGGGTCTGGTGTGAGTAAACGGTTTAAATTGCTTAACTTCAAAACCTTTTGAAAACAAAGGTATCACGTAAGACTTCCCACACATAAACATGGGTAAGTTTTTACCTTACGCTAACCAAAACATTTGATAGGAAATTCGATTGTATTATAATAGGTCTAGGGTTTTCAAATAAATATGAAATAGCCGAAATTGTTACATTATTAAATTCCAGCATACATAAGTATACAATCAAGACCGTTATCACTTATTGGAAGTTGGATTTCCATACAATGGCAGGGCTACTGGGGTACCGCCCGTCACAGTACGTGGCCTAGATCACCGTACCGAGGAGTACGCCCGCTCCCCTGCAACACAAAGCCGGAACCATCCCTTACTGGATAATTCCGAATAAAATCACCCCACGGTTGTGTACTGCAACCGTACCACTAAGTCGAAATAGAAAGGGACATCTAGACAGGGATGACCTTACTCTCAGTGGGCGCTACCCACGAAGCCTTGCTGCACCTCCCCTGTTTTAGCCATTCCCGGTTGATGAGGCTTGAGGTCACGATTACCTTTAATCAGAACACTTCACTTAGAATGCTCATCGTCCACCTGACGATGTTCTGAAAGCATTCAATCCATACAAGTTCGTTCCGGGTTCGAACGAAACCGAAGGCATTATCTCGTTACACTCGTTTTGGAATCACCCTCAGAGTTAACGACAATAACCCTTGCACTCTGAATCTTCATCTGCACTTGAGATTCACGACCTATCGTAATTTGGATCGATGTGGTATTCGGGTCTCCAGACCTGGAAATCCGGTATACGGAAACCCGATCCCGGTCTCATCGAAATCCAAAACGTATCTTTTAAGGCCAAGTTGTTTAAAGGTTTAAACAATTCAATTCAATTTAATACTTGAATTCACATAGCATTAACATAGATAAATATCACACATTTATCACAGATATATCATAGTATATCATCCAATAGATATCAACCAAATCAGACATTCTACTCAACCATCATTTATAAGCAACCATTTATTAATCTCTATTTTAATTAATTTAATCAACTTAAATTAAATTAATTACTTAAGAATTAATTCCTAACCTTGCTTAATCAACCATTAATTAATTACAACCATTTAATTAATTAACCATTAATCACTCTTGATTAAATTATCCATTAATTACATAAAGTAATTATCCTTTAATTAATTTAACAAATTAATTATCCTTAATCATTTATAGTAATTAACCTTTAATTACTCTCATTAACTACAATAATTAATGATCCTTAATTAATTACATTAATTAATTAATCAACTATAATTAATTACATTATTCCTTAATTAATTACATTAATTAATCATGCATTAATAAATTACTTCCATTAATCAACCTTAAATAATCATTAACAGTAATTAACTATTCTTAATTACTTTAATTTCTTTTATAAATCCTTTTTGATTAAATTCACCAATTACATATAGTAATTCATTTATTAATTACTTACACTAAGTAATTATACTTAACCAATCTTATTAAGTAACTACACTTAATCAATTACCAAGTGACTATCCTTAATTAATTAACAAATTAATTAACTTAAATAAATCACATTCATTCCTAAATCATAACTGAGTAACTCATCCTTAATTACCCTTTAAACAAATTAATTAATCCTTGATTAATTATTCTTTAATTATTAATTAATAAACCTTAATTATTAATCAATATCTTTTAATACAAAGTAATTAATCCTTAATTACTTTTATAATTAATTAATTAAACTTAATTAACTAATTAATTACTTCTTAATTATTAATTAATAAAAGTTAATTATTAATTAACAACCTTAATTACCAATTTAATTAATCCATAATTATCTATTAATTAATCTTTAATGAAAATTAACTAACCTTAATAACAGTTAATTAATCCTTAATTAACTTTAATTATAAATTAATAATTTCTTAATTATTAATTAAGAAAACTTAATTATTACTTAATAAAACTTTATTAAGTACCCCTTAATTACTATTTTAATT
Source organism: Allium fistulosum (assembly GCA_030737815.1). NCBI lineage: Eukaryota > Viridiplantae > Streptophyta > Magnoliopsida > Asparagales > Amaryllidaceae > Allium > Allium fistulosum. The sequence goes on from CM060906.1 coordinate 366,020,463, forward strand.
AATTCTTAATTAATCCTTATCAAAAATTAATTAAATAAATAAATTTAACTTAATTAATTTCAACTCATTAAAAGTCTTAATTATTTAAGATAAAACATTATCATTAAAACATTTGATCTTAGTAATTTAACTTACTTAATTAAATCATTAATTAAGTTTTAAAATAAATAATTAATTACTTACCCTTAATTATTTATTAACAATCCTTAATTACAAGTTACTAAATCACTTGAAAACTAATTGTTAATTTTACTCATCCTTAACCATTAACTAATTTAATTATAAATCACTCTTTATTATTTCCATTTATTATCAAACTTAAATTAAGTTTTAAGACAAAACATTTCCTTATTAATTACCTTATTTCCAAATTTAATTTGAAAATGACTTAAGATTTTAACTTAATATTTTTAAGTTAAATAAATCATACAACTTTAATTTAATCAAAACATTTATTACAAAGTAATGAATTTCCAAGACAATTTGTTTAACTTGATTATTAAAAATTTAAAACTTACCTTTATTTAAAATTTTAAACTGATTTAAATATTTCCTTTGGGTTTGACTCATTTTACTTGAACAAAGCCAAGCCTTTCTTCTTCTTATTTCCCTTTTAAACAGAGATTAGTTTTACATTTTAAATTGTTTGGTTTTTAAAGGATTTAAACTGTTTACTGGTTTTCACCCCAACTCGCAATGACTCGAAGACAATCCCGAGTCAAAGCCTTTTCTTTCCGAGTTCCTCCCGAGCAAATTATAAAAACTGTTTTGTTTAAAGTTTAAATTGTTTCAACTTATAGCAGTTTCATTTCTCGCGTACATGAGACAAACTCGAGTCCACCTCTTCATTCCCCCGAGTCTCTCATGAAATTCCTCGAGACAAATCACGAGAAATCATCTTCTTCCCATCCAACCTTCCAGGCACCACAATCGCCGTGCACACGTGCATGTGCACCACCCAACAACGAAGCTCCGACCATCGCCAAACCATCCCACACATCGACGATCGCCTGCAACTTCGATCCTGACCATCCAGACTCCGTCATGAATCCACAATCAAAATCGAGATATTTGGTCGAACTGGAACCAAAACCCATAGCCTACAAACCCCTCGAACCCACGACGCCGACCATTAACACTGCTCCAACTACGTCCCCAGCACTGCCAGACATCCACGCCACCAACGCCACAAGTCCGATACACTCCGATTCCACGATGGCGACGCAGTAGCCAAGAATCCCACGTCGAACAGGACCTGCTTCGAAACCCTATTTTGACATCGTCCAACCTCCACGATGAACCAGGAAATTTCTGGTCATTTTTCCCATGATCTTCATCCCTTACTCTACCTTCGACATCAAGCCCGATCCTCAAATCATCGCCATTCATCGGAATTTGAAGAAAATACCAAAACTAATCAACTGGAGATAACTCGACATCCACTAACTTAAAAATCATAATTCCCTTTTCTAAATTCATTACTTGCAAGTACTAATCAGATTTTAAAATCAAAGTTTTAAATTAACAAGTTCGAATTTTACACATTTCTTTGATTTTCCACTGTAAACTTAAAATTTTGAGTAAATACTTATTACTTATCTATGAATCTATTTTTAAAATTTAGAGTACATGGTTAGAAACCCTTTTCATTTACAAACTCTAGACTAAAATCAATTAAATAGGGAGATAGGAATTTTCTATTTAAAATCTAAAGCCTGTACTGTTAAAAACAGAGACATTCATATGTACAGACATGTATATTTTTATATTTACATATTTATAAACATGCAAACTAAAATGCACTCAAACATTCTTAGGATATCTCATATACACTTCTGGGATCATGATATATATATAGTTCAAGGTCTTATAAACAAGAGTTTTTCTCAAATTAAAGATAACAGAGCAACTAACACTTAAATCATACATGCACAATTCAATTCTTACATACACATAGAGAACATTCATATAAATAAACATGCATATATACTCTATTCAGAAATCATTTAAAACCAAATTTAATTTCCTTTTTAACTTTTGAAAAAGATTATTTACTCACCTTTCCAAGAGGCAGAGGAATTTAAAACAGTTTTGAACAGGCTTGAAAACTGGAATGTTGATCTTTGAAAAACTGGAAACTTTTGAAATTTCATCTGCTTGTTTTGAAAACTTGAAACTTGCTTTGATTTACTTGCATGCACTTGGAATGGATTACAGACTTGAAGAACAATTGTTACAGGGCTTGAAAACAATGGTTACAGATCTTTGTTTACAGGGCTTCAGGTTATATTTCTTGGTTTTTTGAGGAGTGTTGATTATAGATTTTTGGTAGATTACAGGTTTTGAGTAGATTTCAGATTACAGGGTTGCAAGAACAAAGGGTTACAGGTCTGATTGTTTTACAGAGCACTGATTTTTGATTAGAGGAATATTTTCAGGTTTGAGGAGATTTCAGGTTGAAGATGAAATGATCTCAGTTTGGTTTGAGGATTTGATTTTAGTTCCGGTTTGAGATGATTTCAGTTTTGATCTTTGTTTTTGAAAAAAATGGAATTAGAAAAGAAAAGAGAAATGAGAGATAGGCTTATATAAACTAAATTGATGGTTTATTAAAAATCAAGGAAAATGAAAATAAAGTTGACACTTGTCTTCATCCATTCTTATTATGTTAACACATGTATTTTACATGCATATAAAATTAACACTTGTATTATTTATTTTTATATTATTTTTAAAAAGATTATAAAAGCTTTTATATGTATTTTCTAAATAGATAAATACATATCTTTTTAAATAAATGCTTTTCTATATTATACATAAATGAAACCTTTGAAAGAAAAATAAAATAAAAACCCATTTATATTCTAAAATCATATACAATGTATTTCATTCATTTTTAAGTGTAAACATATCTTTTGTATTCATTTACTATTAAATAAACACTTTCTAAATTTATATGAATAAAATTCCTTTTAAAGAAAATATTGTAAACAAATCTTATTTTAAATAAAAGTCTTGTTCATATATTTTATACCCAAATAAAATAAGATAATTATCTTTTAAAGATTCAAATTTAAATCCAGATTCAAATTCAAATTTGACTTTTAAAATCCAATTTAAAAATCAATTCAACACTTATATTTTTAAATAAACATTTTATTAGGTTTGAAATTGATATATTTCATTTAAAAACAACTCAAGACAATATATATATATATATATATTTTAAACAATACTTATTAAATTTGAAAGTGATAAATCTATTTAAAATCAATAATTAAACTTAATTAACTAATTAATTATTCTTATTATAATTCAATCTATACCATAATTAAAACATCCTATTATTATTATTATTTGGTTATTTATATTTGAAATAACAATATTATCAATTTAAAATAATTTAAATTAAGAGATTATCACATTTTAAATTCCTCGAAATCCCGGGATATTACATTCCTCCCCCCTTAAAAGAATTTCGTCCTCGAAATTTAAACAAAAGATAATCCAAAATTTTTTTATATTTATTTTCAAAAATTCAAGCATATACATCAACCATACACTATCAATCAAACAACCATTCATCCAAACAAACAATTTTATCTAAACAAACAACTTTAGTTATACAAACAACAATTCTAGTTATCCGAACATAGATTCGGATAAACTACCTAATATTATCCCGAGTTTCCCCAATACAGATACTGGGTTACTCGCTCTACCGAATCCAGACTGGTAATTCAATACCGAAACAAAAACATATATCCTCACAAAAAATCAGAAAGATCCAATATACTCGGAGCTATCTTCCTAGTCTTACCCAATCTTATTTGCTCCCTTTTACTGGAGAAATAATAATGAAGTCTCCAACTTCGAATTCCAAATTCTCCATCTCTAGTTCACAGAACTCTTCTGCCGATTCTGGGATGCCTTCATCCTTCCTGATCAGCTTAACCATCGCTGATGCTTCTTGAAACAAACCGGATCAAAAACAATCCAATAAACGGATCCTCTCAAGATCTACAGAAATCCAGAACTCAAACTCTACTCCTCAATCATCAGTAGATTTCCAAATACTTCTTCTATCTGGACAAGACAAAACAGATTCTCTCTCCAATCTGACCTTCAAATCTTGAAAAGCTTCCTGTAGGAACCCTCTAATCCAAACGCTGCAACTTCCGGTTGCTTCCATTCTAGAACAACTGCTACCTATCTTTCGCTGCTCAACTCTGATCTAGATGTCGTCTATGAACTCGAACACCAACTAGACCAACACATTTCAGAAGATCTTTGGCAACCCTATAACTCCAATATCTACTAGAGATGCCTCAAACTCAAGAAAAAGATTTCCCCAGAGAATACTCAAACTTTCGCAAGTCACTTTTGCGATTCTATCCAGTCCAATATCCAAAAATAATGTTCTTTCTTTACCCATCAGAACAGTCTTAGCACTTGACCAATCCATTTGAAAAATGAATCTACTCTGCAGCTTCTGAACTCCACTCTACGAAACTGCTAAGCCAAAAGACCTTCTGACAGGAACACAGAACACTCGAGCTGTACCGCTAACACGGATGACAAAGACTCCTTATCCAAAGCTTCTAGAGAACCCGGACCTCAGACCAAACACAAACATCCTGCTGAACTCAGCCACAACACCGAAGCAGACACACTTCCTTAAACTTGCTCCAAAAGAAAACATCGTCGGAGATATCCATAGTCACTGCATCTCATCACGCAGTTACTACTTTCCGAGGTATCAAGATACCATTACTTGCTTCTGTTCAACCAATAGATCCAAACTCTCAAAAATCCGCCCACACGAGCGCGATCAAACTTATACTTCAATGATGTACTCCGAATCTTAACAGATTTCCTTCAGAGATCAGAGAAATCCTTATACCATATCAAAGTTCACTCGAGACGGTATTAGGTTTACAGTCTCGACAGATACTTCCAATCTCAAACATTCAAACTCTAATCAATGGTAGTCGTGTTTCACACACCACCACCATATCTACCATTATAACTCATATTGGAAAACCCGAACAGGTAACCCAAAATATAGGTAGAAATAAATATATATATAGTTATATAAAAATTAAAAATACGCTCTCTCAAGATAAACACCACTCCAGAGCCTAGGTATTCACTCAACCTATAGCTCTGATACCAAATGTGACGACCCGCCCTTCTCTCCACAGAAGGACGCATCGTCAATAAGAAAGAAAGGGATAGAAAGAGAAAAGAAGAGAAGAAAGAAAGAAACAACAACAGAATCTAAACAGCGGAACGAATAAATTATATTAATAACATAAACTATTACATAGTATCATATACAACAACTATCAGAGTTACACAACATATACAACACATACTAGACAGTTATAAACACCTGTCTAGTTTCTACAATATAAGATACAACACAGATAACAATGACTCAGAGATCAACACAGCGGAACTACTATATCTCTATGAACGTTGAAGCCTCCTGCTCCATTGCTCCTCCAGAATATTCGTCAAAGCAAACCTGACTCCCTTGGCTACTCGTAAAAATTTGAGTACCCAAGAGTTTATATAAAACAGAAATAAACACTTGGGTCAGACATGGGTCTGGTGTGAGTAAACGGTTTAAATTGCTTAACTTCAAAACCTTTTGAAAACAAAGGTATCACGTAAGACTTCCCACACATAAACATGGGTAAGTTTTTACCTTACGCTAACCAAAACATTTGATAGGAAATTCGATTGTATTATAATAGGTCTAGGGTTTTCAAATAAATATGAAATAGCCGAAATTGTTACATTATTAAATTCCATCATACATAAGTATACAATCAAGACCGTTATCACTTATTGGAAGTTGGATTTCCATACAATGGCAGGGCTACTGGGGTACCGTCCGTCACAGTACGTGGCTTAGATCACCGTACCGAGGAGTACGCCCGCTCCCCTGCAACACAAAGCCGGAACCATCCCTTACTGGATAATTCCGAATAAAATCACCCCACGGTTGTGTACTGCAACCGTACCACTAAGTCGAAATAGAAAGGGACATCTAGACAGGGATGACCTTACTCTCAGTGGGCGCTACCCACGAAGCCTTGCTGCACCTCCCCTGTTTTAGCCATTCCCGGTTGATGAGGCTTGAGGTCACGATTACCTTTAATCAGAACACTTCACTTAGAATGCTCATCGTCCACCTGACGATGTTCTGAAAGCATTCAATCCATACAAGTTCGTTCCGGGTTCGAACGAAACCGAAGGCATTATCTCGTTACACTCGTTTTGGAATCACCCTCAGAGTTAACGACAATAACCCTTGCACTCTGAATCTTCATCTGCACTTGAGATTCACGACCTATCGTAATTTGGATCGATGTGGTATTCGGGTCTCCAGACCTGGAAATCCGGTATACGGAAACCCGATCCCGGTCTCATCGAAATCCAAAACGTATCTTTTAAGGCCAAGTTGTTTAAAGGTTTAAACAATTCAATTCAATTTAATACTTGAATTCACATAGCATTAACATAGATAAATATCACACATTTATCACAGATATATCATAGTATATCATCCAATAGATATCAACCAAATCAGACATTCTACTCAACCATCATTTATAAGCAACCATTTATTAATCTCTATTTTAATTAATTTAATCAACTTAAATTAAATTAATTACTTAAGAATTAATTCCTAACCTTGCTTAATCAACCATTAATTAATTACAACCATTTAATTAATTAACCATTAATCACTCTTGATTAAATTATCCATTAATTACATAAAGTAATTATCCTTTAATTAATTTAACAAATTAATTATCCTTAATCATTTATAGTAATTAACCTTTAATTACTCTCATTAACTACAATAATTAATGATCCTTAATTAATTACATTAATTAATTAATCAACTATAATTAATTACATTATTCCTTAATTAATTACATTAATTAATCATGCATTAATAAATTACTTCCATTAATCAACCTTAAATAATCATTAACAGTAATTAACTATTCTTAATTACTTTAATTTCTTTTATAAATCCTTTTTGATTAAATTCACCAATTACATATAGTAATTCATTTATTAATTACTTACACTAAGTAATTATACTTAACCAATCTTATTAAGTAACTACACTTAATCAATTACCAAGTGACTATCCTTAATTAATTAACAAATTAATTAACTTAAATAAATCACATTCATTCCTAAATCATAACTGAGTAACTCATCCTTAATTACCCTTTAAACAAATTAATTAATCCTTGATTAATTATTCTTTAATTATTAATTAATAAACCTTAATTATTAATCAATATCTTTTAATACAAAGTAATTAATCCTTAATTACTTTTATAATTAATTAATTAAACTTAATTAACTAATTAATTACTTCTTAATTATTAATTAATAAAAGTTAATTATTAATTAACAACCTTAATTACCAATTTAATTAATCCATAATTATCTATTAATTAATCTTTAATGAAAATTAACTAACCTTAATAACAGTTAATTAATCCTTAATTAACTTTAATTATAAATTAATAATTTCTTAATTATTAATTAAGAAAACTTAATTATTACTTAATAAAACTTTATTAAGTACCCCTTAATTACTATTTTAATTAATTCTTAATTAATCCTTATCAAAAATTAATTAAATAAATAAATTTAACTTAATTAATTTCAACTCATTAAAAGTCTTAATTATTTAAGATAAAACATTATCATTAAAACATTTGATCTTAGTAATTTAACTTACTTAATTAAATCATTAATTAAGTTTTAAAATAAATAATTAATTACTTACCCTTAATTATTTATTAACAATCCTTAATTACAAGTTACTAAATCACTTGAAAACTAATTGTTAATTTTACTCATCCTTAACCATTAACTAATTTAATTATAAATCACTCTTTATTATTTCCATTTATTATCAAACTTAAATTAAGTTTTAAGACAAAACATTTCCTTATTAATTACCTTATTTCCAAATTTAATTTGAAAATGACTTAAGATTTTAACTTAATATTTTTAAGTTAAATAAATCATACAACTTTAATTTAATCAAAACATTTATTACAAAGTAATGAATTTCCAAGACAATTTGTTTAACTTGATTATTAAAAATTTAAAACTTACCTTTATTTAAAATTTTAAACTGATTTAAATATTTCCTTTGGGTTTGACTCATTTTACTTGAACAAAGCCAAGCCTTTCTTCTTCTTATTTCCCTTTTAAACAGAGATTAGTTTTACATTTTAAATTGTTTGGTTTTTAAAGGATTTAAACTGTTTACTGGTTTTCACCCCAACTCGCAATGACTCGAAGACAATCCCGAGTCAAAGCCTTTTCTTTCCGAGTTCCTCCCGAGCAAATTATAAAAACTGTTTTGTTTAAAGTTTAAATTGTTTCAACTTATAGCAGTTTCATTTCTCGCGTACATGAGACAAACTCGAGTCCACCTCTTCATTCCCCCGAGTCTCTCATGAAATTCCTTGAGACAAATCACGAGAAATCATCTTCTTCCCATCCAACCTTCCAGGCACCACAATCGCCGTGCACACGTGCATGTGCACCACCCAACAACGAAGCTCCGACCATCGCCAAACCATCCCACACATCGACGATCGCCTGCAACTTCGATCCTGACCATCCAGACTCCGTCATGAATCCACAATCAAAATCGAGATATTTGGTCGAACTGGAACCAAAACCCATAGCCTACAAACCCCTCGAACCCACGACGCCGACCATTAACACTGCTCCAACTACGTCCCCAGCACTGCCAGACATCCACGCCACCAACGCCACAAGTCCGATACACTCCGATTCCACGATGGCGACGCAGTAGCCAAGAATCCCACGTCGAACAGGACCTGCTTCGAAACCCTATTTTGACATCGTCCAACCTCCACGATGAACCAGGAAATTTCTGGTCATTTTTCCCATGATCTTCATCCCTTACTCTACCTTCGACATCAAGCCCGATCCTCAAATCATCGCCATTCATCGGAATTTGAAGAAAATACCAAAACTAATCAACTGGAGATAACTCGACATCCACTAACTTAAAAATCATAATTCCCTTTTCTAAATTCATTACTTGCAAGTACTAATCAGATTTTAAAATCAAAGTTTTAAATTAACAAGTTCGAATTTTACACATTTCTTTGATTTTCCACTGTAAACTTAAAATTTTGAGTAAATACTTATTACTTATCTATGAATCTATTTTTAAAATTTAGAGTACATGGTTAGAAACCCTTTTCATTTACAAACTCTAGACTAAAATCAATTAAATAGGGAGATAGGAATTTTCTATTTAAAATCTAAAGCCTGTACTGTTAAAAACAGAGACATTCATATGTACAGACATGTATATTTTTATATTTACATATTTATAAACATGCAAACTAAAATGCACTCAAACATTCTTAGGATATCTCATATACACTTCTGGGATCATGATATATATATAGTTCAAGGTCTTATAAAGAAGAGTTTTTCTCAAATTAAAGATAACAGAGCAACTAACACTTAAATCATACATGCACAATTCAATTCTTACATACACATAGAGAACATTCATATAAATAAACATGCATATATACTCTATTCAGAAATCATTTAAAACCAAATTTAATTTCCTTTTTAACTTTTGAAAAAGATTATTTACTCACCTTTCCAAGAGGCAGAGGAATTTAAAACAGTTTTGAACAGGCTTGAAAACTGGAATGTTGATCTTTGAAAAACTGGAAACTTTTGAAATTTCATCTGCTTGTTTTGAAAACTTGAAACTTGCTTTGATTTACTTGCATGCACTTGGAATGGATTACAGACTTGAAGAACAATTGTTACAGGGCTTGAAAACAATGGTTACAGATCTTTGTTTACAGGGCTTCAAGTTATATTTCTTGGTTTTTTGAGGAGTGTTGATTATAGATTTTTGGTAGATTACAGGTTTTGAGTAGATTTCAGATTACAGGGTTGCAAGAACAAAGGGTTACAGGTCTGATTGTTTTACAGAGCACTGATTTTTGATTAGAGGAATATTTTCAGGTTTGAGGAGATTTCAGGTTGAAGATGAAATGATCTCAGTTTGGTTTGAGGATTTGATTTTAGTTCCGGTTTGAGATGATTTCAGTTTTGATCTTTGTTTTTGAAAAAAATGGAATTAGAAAAGAAAAGAGAAATGAGAGATAGGCTTATATAAACTAAATTGATGGTTTATTAAAAATCAAGGAAAATGAAAATAAAGTTGACACTTGTCTTCATCCATTCTTATTATGTTAACACATGTATTTTACATGCATATAAAATTAACACTTGTATTATTTATTTTTATATTATTTTTAAAAAGATTATAAAAGCTTTTATATGTATTTTCTAAATAGATAAATACATATCTTTTTAAATAAATGCTTTTCTATATTATACATAAATGAAACCTTTGAAAGAAAAATAAAATAAAAACCCATTTATATTCTAAAATCATATACAATGTATTTCATTCATTTTTAAGTGTAAACATATCTTTTGTATTCATTTACTATTAAATAAACACTTTCTAAATTTATATGAATAAAATTCCTTTTAAAGAAAATATTGTAAACAAATCTTATTTTAAATAAAAGTCTTGTTCATATATTTTATACCCAAATAAAATAAGATAATTATCTTTTAAAGATTCAAATTTAAATCCAGATTCAAATTCAAATTTGACTTTTAAAATCCAATTTAAAAATCAATTCAACATTTATATTTTTAAATAAACATTTTATTAGGTTTGAAATTGATATATTTCATTTAAAAACAACTCAAGACAATATATATATATATATATTTTAAACAATACTTATTAAATTTGAAAGTGATAAATCTATTTAAAATCAATAATTAAACTTAATTAACTAATTAATTATTCTTATTATAATTCAATCTATACCATAATTAAAACATCCTATTATTATTATTATTTGGTTATTTATATTTGAAATAACAATATTATCAATTTAAAATAATTTAAATTAAGAGATTATCACATTTTAAATTCCTCGAAATCCCGGGATATTACAAAGTGTTTGATCTACTTTACCGATTTCAAAACCAGATTCTAATAAATAACTTTTAAGACGATCATACCAAGCACGTGGTGCTTGTTTTAAACCGTATAACGCCTTTTTAAGTTTATATACATGATCCGGAAATTTTTCATGATTAAACAAAGTTGGTTGTTCAACAAAAACATTTTCTTTTATGAATCCATTTAAAAATGCACTTTTAACATCCATTTGATATAGTTTAAAATTATGAAAACATGCATAAGCTAATAATATTCGTATTGCTTCAAGTCGGGCGACTGGAGCAAACGTCTCTTCGTAATCAATACCTTCTTCTTGATTATATCCTTGTGCAACTAATCTAGCTTTATTCCTTGTTATATTTCCTAGTTCATCTGCTTTATTTTTGAAAACCCATTTAGTACCGATGACTGATTGATCACTAGGTCTAGGAACGAGTTCCCAAACTTCATTTCGTTCGAATTGATTTAATTCTTCTTGCATGGCAAGTATCCAGTAGTCATCAGTTGAAGCTTCTTTTATATTCTTAGGTTCTATGTTAGAAAGAAAAGCAACATGACCAGCTTGATTTAATTGATGTCTGGTTTTAACATTCGTATTAACTTCTCCAATTATATTTTGCACAGGATGATCTTTTAAAATTCTAGGTGGAGATTTTATTAAATTAGAAGTTACATTTGTATTGGTTTCATGAATATCAAGATTTTCATTTGTACTAATATTCTCATTCTGAGTAGATTCATCATCAGAATCAATAGTAACACTCGGATTTATATTTTTAAAATTTTCGTTGAAAGAAACATGTAGACTTTCTTCAATAATTTGAGTTCGTTTATTATAAATTCGATAGGCCTTGCTTCATTCCGAATATCCAACAAATATACCTTCATCGGATTTTGGATCGAATTTGCCTAGTTGATCTTTAGTGTTTAAAATAAAACATTTGGAACCAAAAACTTTTAGATATGAAATATTTGGTTTTCTTCCATTTAGAAGTTCATATGGTGTATTTTTAGTTAATGGTCGAATAGAAACGCGATTCAGTACGTAACAAGCAGTAGCTACAGCTTCTGCCCAAAATTGTTTCGATAAAGTTGTTCCATTTAGTAAAGTTCTTGCACATTCTTGTAACGTTCTATTTTTCCTTTCTACAACTCCATTTTGTTGTGGTGTTCTAGGAAAAGAGAAATTATGGTTAATACCTTTTTTGTTACAAAATTGTTCAAAAACTTCATTTTCAAATTCGCCTGCATGATCACTTCTTATATTTTTAATTTTCAAAGTTTTAATATTTTGAATTCTTTTAACAAAAACTTTAAAATTATCAAAAGTATCACTTTTATTTTTCAAAAAGAAAATCCAAGTAAATCTAGAGAAATCATCTACAATAACAAAAACATATCTATTATGATTAATAGATTGCACTTGAGTTGGACCAAAAAGATCCATGTGTAAAAGTTCAAGTGGTTGTTCTGTAGATATTACTTTCTTTGATTTAAAAGAAGATTTTGTTAATTTTCCTAATTTACATGCATCACAAAATATGTTAGTTTTGAATTTTATATCGGGTAACCCTTTAACTAATTTATTTTTAGCAAGTTTGTTGATGGTATTAAAATTTATGTGACAAAATCTTTTGTGCCAAAGGCAAGAATCATTCTCTTTAGCTACTAGACACAGATTTGAATCATTATTAACATTCATATTTAGGATATAAATATTTTTATCTCTATTTCCTTCAAAAATAATGTTGTGATTTTTATCAAAAATGTTACATTTATTTTCTAAAAAAGTTATAATAAAACCTTTGTCGCATAGTTGACTAATACTTAATAAATTATGTTTTAAATTTTTAACTAATAAAACATCAGTAATGAGAGGTAAATTAGATGTACCGTTGCTATTGACATTGCCTTTGCCGATGATATACCCTTTTGAGTTATCTCCAAAGGTGACTGCTCCTCCATTTGAGTATATAATGTTTGATAACATTTCTTTGTTTCCAGTCATGTGTTTTGAGCAACCGCTATCTAAAATCCATTTTCCTCTCTTTTTATGTGGTACCTGCAAAAAATTATAAAAAGTTGGTACCCAATCTTTTTAGGGTCCTAAGAGTTAGATCTTAGGAAGCCAAACCCATACGGGTTCAGAATTCCCTTTATAAACATAATTCTTGTTATTATGAACAGTTTCCATAAAACTTTTGATATGTTTATTCCTTATCAATGTATTATTGGTTTTTGGAATCCATATCTTAATAGTTTTAGTATTTGAATAAACTGTTTTCCTAATATCTTTCTTAATTTTATTATTAATTTTACTTTTAGCATAATTATTTTGTTTCTTAAATCCTAGTCCAGATTTATTGTTGGAAGTTTGAGAGTTTTCTAGTATACTAGAAAGATTTTCTCTTCCTTTATTGAAATTAGAAACATTTTTAGAAATATCATCAAATTTTATTTTAAGACTAGATTTTTCTAACTCTAAATCCTTAATTTTAGATATTAAATCATTATTTTCAAAAAGTAAAACATCAATTTTATTTTTCTGAATTTCTAGTTCCTCAGATATTGACGTAATTTGAGAAGATAAGTTAGAATTCGATTGTTGAGAGATTTCAAGTTCTTCTTCCAATATTACCTTCTCATCTTTTAACATATCTACTTCTAAAACTGTTCTATCTAACTTTCTTTGCAACTCCTTATTTTTCTTTTTAAGTTGTTTTGTTAAATTTACTAATTCAGAATTTATTTCAATTAAATCTTCAAAAGTAAAATCACTTACATCGTCTGACGAAGCCATGAAGCATACATTTGCTTGTTCATTATCACTTTCACTCTCTGATGAGGATGATGAGTCAGTGTCGTCCCAAGTGACTGAAAAAGCTTTTTGTTTGGTTTTGTCCTTCTTGAAATTATTCTTTTTACGATCTGGACAATCTTTCTTCATGTGTCCTTTCTTGTGACATTCATAACATTCCATTGTTGAAGATGATGGTTTGCTGCTATTAGAATTGTTGTTGGAATTATTTTTGTTTCCCTTGAATTTGTTTCTGTTGAATTTCAAAAACTTTTTGAAATTTTTAGCGATCATTGCCATATCTTCATTATCTGAGTCGGAATCATCTTTTTCTGCTTGGAATGCTACATTTTTCTTTTCTTGTGCTCCATTTCGTTTTGCCTGCAAATTTACTTCGTAGGACATTAAATTACCTATCAACTCTTCTGGTTTTAATGTTGACAAATCAGTTGCTTCTTCAATAGCTAGAACTTTTCGTTCCCATTCGTCCGTTAAAGAATTCAAGATTTTTGTAACAACATCAAAATCAGTAAACTTTTGTTCTAGAGACAATAGAGCATGATAAATATCCTGAAATCTAGAGTACATGTCATTTATAGATTCATTTGGCCTCATTTTAAAGTTTTCAAATTGATGTTTCAGCATAGAAATTTTGCTCAATTTAACTTTGTTCGTTCCTTCATGTGAAACTTTAAGAGTTCTCCAAATTTCTTAGCCGGAAGTACACATACTAACTCTATTTAATTCATTTCTATCTAATGCACAAAATAAAATATTCATAGCCTTAGCATTTGATGTAGCATCTAGTTTTTGTGTGTTACTCCAAGTCGAGTATTCTCCAGTAGGAATTGTGTATTCTCTTTGTATAATATTCCAGATATCAAACCCACTTGATTGCATATAGATTCTCATTCTAGTTGACCAATAATTATAATTTATACCATTGAAAAGTGGAGGTCGTGAAGTCGATTGACCTTCTGTGAAACTAGAATTAGTGTGAGTGTTAACATCGTTAATTTGTGTGGTTGCCATATTACTAAAAATAAGTAAATATCAAATAACTTTGTGATGGTTATAAGATAACCTTGCTCTGATACCAAATGAAAGTGTACGTGTAGTACTAAGGATCGTGTAATATGGTATATTAATGCGGAAACTGGTAATAACAGTAAAGTAAAAATTAAAGTAAGCACACCAGGAATTTTTATACTGGTTCGAACTTCCCGTTCTACGTCCAGTCCTAGAATACCCTCTGGATTTAAACTAAACCCCTCACTTAACCCGGAGGAATAGGTATACGACACCTGAGCAGCTGAACAGGAATTTTTCCGCCTCAACAACCGAAGAGGACTTCAACTTAATACAAAATGTTTGTTGACGAATGTGTTCTAAATAACACTGATTGTCTTTTGATAGTACAACTTTCCTATAATCAAATCCTCAAGAATATGTATGTGTGTGAAGATTTAGAAGGAAGATAATCACGTAGAATCGAAGTATATGAATAAATTCAAGGATTCTAGTGATATTGAATAAGAGTGAATGCTTTTATTTGCAGAAATGAAAAGAGATTAGATTTCAGAAATATAAACAAGAATCGGTCATTGTAGAAGTGAATTGAATATGTTTATATAGTTGTAGAAGAGTTGTAATCTTTCATGAATAGTTTTAGTCAACAGTAGTGTCCATACCTTTTGAAATAGAGGACAGTACTCTTCATGAAAAGATCGCGTCTCTTCAGAAAACTAGCCGTTTTTCTCTGGTCGGTCGACCGGAAAAACTGGCCGGTCAGCTGAGTTGAAAAACGTATACAAAACAGAAAGTCACTGTGCATATGATACAGGGTCGGTCGACCGAGGATCCTGGTCGGTCGGCCGACCTGGTGTTATATGCACAGTGAACATAGTTTTTGATATAAAATGTTTTGTGTGCGTGTGTGATTATTTGAGGAATGATTTTAACATTGTTCTAAGACTCAAATAAAATAAAATATCCATACTAATCTCTGAATTGTAAGATTATCTTCTTTGTAGTGCACGGTATGCACTTATTCTCTTTTTGTCGCTTTCATATAGCATTCTCGTCGTATGATCTCTGAAGCTTGTGTCATGAATCAAAACTCATGAATCAACAGTATATAGTGATATGATGCTAGATTTAACCTGGCTTATGGATTGAGTTTGTGTGTACAGTTGATGTAATTTGCTGTTACAAATTTAATTCTACTTAAAAATGAATATGCAATGGAGTATAGATAGATCCAAATGAATATAAAGGGTTGAACTTATATTTTGCAAATTTAAATCTATGTAACCATAAATACAAATCAAAAATTTTATGAAGTAATGTTTGATTCAAAAGAGTCATTATTGCAGTACCAAAAACAATCTAAGCCAATGTCAAAATTTGCGGGGATAAGTACCCAACGAAAAAGAGCCAAATTGACCTACTGCCAGGGGTTTTATTGCCCCTGGAATAGCATTTCAAAAGTATGTCCTAAAGGTTTAGACATCTAAACCACTACTATCAAGGGTAGTAAACCCAAACCAGCAGTCAAGTCCAGCCCACTTTGTTCCATTTTTATTTTTCTTCTTCTTAGTTTTGGGTTTAGGTATCATGTCAAAGATATGGTAGTAATTTGAAAGTAGTTTGAACTCCTTTTCAATAATAAAAAAATAGAATGAAAATGAGTAGTCATGCCAATATTCAAAAGATAATGAAAAGGAAGATGGTGTGTGAATAAAATAAATATAGCCCGCGGTTACAATCACAATACCATCTGAATGTTTATAATTCAGTATGAATAGCTGAAATAATAAAAAGGAAAATGAATCTTGAAATGAATACAAAACCATGAATTTGAAACTCAAACTAAATGAAGTGATGTATGGCCTAAAACGAGTCCGGATTGAAGCATTTGAAATGCCTTAAAATCGATATGAAGAAGCCCAAAGAAGCCAACGTCGAAGGAGACATGTCTTCTACCTGTACTAGGGGTTTACTCCCACATTAGGCTAGATGTTTGATCTGACGGTTCAGACATCGAACCTCTACTATCAGGGGTAGTGAAACCTTGGTAGCGCTTTATGAGTCAATTTGATCTCGTTTTTACTTGTTGCTTCTTCGTTTTGTGTTGTGATCTCTTGACACAAATTTTGATGATGATATGAAATTATTTTGAAATTAACTTGAATTAATTTGTAGTTATTCTTAAATACAAAGAAGAAAACAAAATGGAGTGTGAAAACAGGGATGAAACGTCTGAAAACACCAACCAGACGTCTCAATTTCCATCAGATGTCTGAAATTTTAGGTCATACATCTAAATGGTAATTTAGACATATGAATGAACCTTTAGATGTCTAAATACACGTTAATAATTGAATTTGATTTGAAGTATAATTAATTTTAAATAAAAGGTACAAAGGGTTTTACATAACAATTGAATTTAAACCTTACTTGATTGATGACTTAAAGAAGTGATTATGTGAATGAAGCTTGTTTCAAAATGGATGTTTTTTTGAATTTGATTACAAGTTGTATTATCTTTAAATAACCCCTATAATACTATATAATGAATTTTTACATGTCGTGTTTTGTAAAAATCTATTTCGTGCATTGATGTTATAGTTTGATGATGCACGTACATGACATTTATTTGATGAAAATGGGATATAATATCATTTAGGAAAATTGACGTTAGAAAAGTCAAATGTTTAAAGATATAATGTAACATTTTCGTGAGAATGACATATGAATTATGACTACTAGATGCTAGTATATATTCTAGCAAACTGATTTGAGGGTCACAAGATGACCTTGTCGCATGTCACTATGTCCAAACGATTTGTTACATGGACATATGAAGACACTGAAGATTATTGAAAGCATAGTGCAAACGAAGAGAAATAGCACTATTGATGGAAACTTGAAGTGGTCTATAGAACTAGTAAGATATACCACACTTTCAAATGCCATGAGGGCAGGTGCGACTAAGGGATCATGTGAACTACACTCACATCTAGTTAGAAGCAGCAGGTGAAAATGAATGCATTGGCTTATCAACACGGATAGTCTAGTAGTGGATTAATCCATAAGAGTTTTACCACCCATCTTGTTGGGGTTCACAGTAAAGAGTATGATATAGCACTCTCATAAGAAAAAGTAGCAAATGCCAACCTTGTAAAATGAGGATTTGAAAACATACAATACAATGCAACTCATATATAAATATGGATAGACTATGATATCCCATTTGATTAGAATTGAAATTGTATATTTTATTATAAATAGTGTTGTGGAATGTGGGTTAGAACCATTTTTTTGAAATGGTTTATGAAGGAATTTGTGTAGTGTGAGTGACACTATGTGTAACTGTCATAACACCTAAATCTGACACAACATTTATATTTTTCTTTATTTTACGACTGTACTCACAGCTAAATTTCTTACCTAACTTGGGGTTATTTTTTGCAACATCTACTTGGATCAGACCGAGGTTTTTTTGTTTTAGGATGATTACTCTAGCATCCTTTACCCTTGCCATTTTTGTTTATATACTAGACGAGATTACCCATAACCTATCATTTGGCACCCTTACACTTGTTGTAGAGATCTCACCCTTACTATACAGCCTAAAATGCATTGCTCTATCAGGGTTATTTGGAATGGGGACATTGTGGAGCTATGTATGACTCAGTAGTCAGGCATTATTTTAATTAGCAAAATTTTTGTCTAAATAGTTATGCTGATGTAAATAGCGTGATGTTAGGAAACACCTGTATTTATGTTTCAGTTTGGCATATGTATGTGTGTGTGTATCGTGCTGCTATGTTATGAGACCTTTATTTATGTATTCCCGATATGTGATCTACACAAATTATTGAACCCATGTATATTTTCTTTGCATCAAGATGAGATGCTTATTATTTTGGATTATTCAGGTATTATCACATATCCGTGTTTAACCAAAGTAGTGTATACAATGGATCGCTCTTCTCAAGTCCTTTGATCCGTGCTATCATATAGTGATTTTGCTCTCTGATAATCTAGTCACTAGATTTAGGCATCACAACATGTATATATTTTATATGTATATGAAGTTTTTTAATTTAAACAATTTAAACATATATGTATATATGTATAAGTAAACCAAACAGCAACTATATATATAGATTTGTAATAACAACATGGATCTAATCTATACTTCCATACTGATATAAATGAATATATATGATTGCAAAGAGTTTAGAATTTACCGATAGATGAATCCTAAGATTAGCACCTAGAATATTGAAAAGAACTCCTTTTAGATTCGATCTACACTCCTCCATAAACTTTAGCTGACTAGAATAGAATACCACTTACTTGAAATAAATTTATTGGACTTTAATTAGATTTCGAAATGAAGGGGGAATTCCCTTGAAAGTTTCTTCCAAGATAGGCAGGGAGGCTCAGTGTAAAGTGAAAAAGAGCAAAGTTGCGTGGTTTATATAGGCAACAGAAAAGACTAAAAGGTGGAGATCCATATCTTCTTATTTACCTCTTCTATTTGTCAATTCAAAACAAGATCTTTTTATTCAAAAATCACTCCTCTCCCCCTATTATAGCCGGGAAAATATGGGTCATGTAGGCCTGTAAAAATTTCCAAATCCTATAAGTATTTATTAAATTTAAATTCAATTTAAATATTTATCAATATCGTACATCGACAAGTACATATACAATTTTTATATGTGCACTTTATTGAATATTAGTTAAAATAAAATTTAACAATTAAAATTTCATAAATATTAGTTGATTTGATTAATTTATAATGATTATAATTTAATTAAATCGTGTGATCTTTTAGAGTATTCAACATTGCGATTATGCAAATCAAATATGTAAATTCAGTCAGCAACTAATATCGAACAATTTAAATATTAATATTCATACGCCACCTTAACTAGTAGTGTGACAGTGTGGTCGAATTTATCGCTTGCACATTTTTAGTATAATCCAATTTCACTATTTTAAGCAGCACCTAGGAGTAACGATTATTTACACCAATTCTCTTCATCAAAACTATATCACATTAGGATTTATAGAATTTGGTTTTAGTCAAAATTACAACATCGTCCACATTCAACTTGTCTAATCCAAACATAAAGTCCTTAGTTCAATAATACCAATTATTATTAACCATACTGCTCTGGCCAGAAACTTTGATTTTGAGTTAACTATAGTTGACCATGATACTAACCTCTTATAACCGAGGTGTCGAATTCCCTATTGAATATTATTTCACTTCTAGCACTTTAACTCAAATCCAACTATAGTCGCTCGATAGGCGTTATGCCACGATTTAACTATAATTAAAGTAGAGTGTCCACATTGAAGTTTAACAGTATTCTCAAGTTAAGAGAACTGTGTAATATTGCCACTTTGAGATTCTCTACATGACCTTAGTAACATTAACCAATAAAAAACTCTTGATCGAGTCATTCTATAGTTATCTAATAACCATCAACACGAAACCCCATGGTTCCCTAGAAGCCATGAGTAAATACATTAACCAACATTTAGATAGCATTACATACTATAGTCTTAATGGATGTATTGATATCCTATCCCGAAACATCTTGACTAGGAATATGTAAAACAATATTTTATTTTCAATGTCATAAATTTCTCATGATTACAACTCATTAGAATTACTATCACATAAAGGATTTTCCATTAAATATATTCAAATCAAATAATTGATTGACGTAACAAGAATAAGCATATAATAGAAAGAAAAAACTTTTATTTTGAATGAAATTTTATTACAGAGTTAATAATTTACAATAAATTACTGAATTTCCCCTAAGGCGTTCTCTAACTCTATAGTGCTTGTTGGAATGAGAGAGGGGTGATGTGTTCTATAACGTAGCCCTATTTCTCGCCATCCATGAGAAAACCATAGTATCTCTCTGATGTTTGAGAATCCCTATTAGACCTTCTAATAGGTTGGGTGTTTACATAAAATGGTGAATTTGATTTTCCCACTAGCTCAGTTGTAACGACCCAGAATTTTGAACGAATTAAATTGAAAATATTTAATTAATTTTAAATATTTGAACGATGATTTAATTTGAATTCCGAATCTAACTTTGAAACTGACGATTAAATTATAAAATTTAATCTATTGTAAGTTGAATAAAACTTGAATCTTCAATTTTAAGCCGAAGAAAAATATTTCAAAAGCTTTTAAAATTTATATTGATGATACTGAAGATAATAGAAGCTTCAGAATCGAATTTAAAACTGTTTTGTTCAGTTTTGAAATTTATATCGTTCAACCGATATTTGAAAGTAGCGTTCCGGGGCACAGTCTCGGAATCCGACGAAACCAGTTCCATTGGGTCCGTAATATTGAGTTATTATCGGATTTCAATTTTCGTATTTTTCTGGGTTGTTATGTAACCGTACGGAGAGTAAACGCGTTAAGCTTAAATCGAATTCAATTCAAATTTTAATTTTAAATGAGGTCAAATGCCAGCACGTTCCCTTCTGCAAATTTCGCTGGGAAATCACGATACAAAATCGTGTAAGCACGTATTCCTCTGAAAAACCACGATCTCCTGTCTCCCTCCATCTCTTTTTAAAAAAGATCACGCAGATCCCTCTTCAGTTTTCAAAAGGCAAAATCAAAATAAAAATGGTCGCTGCCTTCAAAAGTTTTTGACTGCGAATTCTTTTCCTCTCCTCTTCAATCGTTCGTAAATCAAAACCACACCTTCGTTCGATTATTTTCATTTACTTGGGATTGCGGGTTTGAAGGGATCAAACCCGGGTATCTTTGTAAATTACGGGTTGAAATGATAAATTACCCATATCACTTTACCTAGGCTAGAAAATGAAATATAGACCCGTTGTTAAAATATGTTTTATATTTTTTTTTTAATATTTTAGAAATGTAAATATTATAATATTTTGATTTAAACTAAATAAAAATGATTTTTGTAAAGCATTATTGATTTTCTGAAAATTTATAAGTGAAATAAATTAATGGTAAAATTAGAAAATTTGAAATGTAAGTTATTTTGGGAAATTTTAATTTGGTGATAATTGGAATTTAAATTAAATATGAAATGTGATAAATTCATGATAATTTGGATTAAAGTGAGTTTAAATGATTTTATAATATATTAATGTTTTTTTTGAATAAAGTTAAAATGTGAAATGAATGAATATTTAAGTTGAAATTTTGAAATATATCTAAAATTGGAAATTTGTGAATTTGGCTTAAAAGTGAATTTTTAAGTTAAGTAAATAAAAATGGAATTAAGTTATATTTGAAAATTTAAACTTAAGTGTTAAGTTAATTTAATTTAATGAATTTATAACTTAATATTGGAATTTAATAAGTGAATTATTATTAAATTTTGATTTTTGAATGGAGTTTTAACTTTATAAAATCATGAATATAAGGGTATTTGAATAATTGTTTTAAAAGTGAAATTATATGATTTTATAAGTAAAAAAAATGATTTATATAAAAATATAATTGTTTGTGAAATTATACTGAATATTTGAAGTTAGTTAACTGCATTTCTGAAACGCTATTAAATTCTAATGTAAATGATAATACAACATTTGTAAATGTTGTAGTTGATAATAATGAACCAAATGGCTAAATTTAATTAAAGGCTATTATAGCATTTTTGTAAATGTTATAATGGTTGAATTTAACTAAGTTTATTTGAAACTAATGTAACCATATTACAGAATTTTAAATGCTGTCTTTTGTTAAATTGAACTATTTTAAATATGACTTTCCGTAGCATTTTCTAAATGCTGCGAAAGTTGAAATTTCATGGTTTTAATTAATTTAAGTGAACGAATGAACTTTGAAAAGTTAAATTTTTGGAAATTTAAAATTTTAATTATTAAATATACTAACTTCATTTTTATGATTTAAAATGAAGTAATTTGTTTCGAAATATAAATTATTTTGAAATATGATATTTTGATATTTTGAAATGGATTTTATAAGGATATTGAATTTTGAAATGATATTTGATTTCGAAGTATAAAATACCATTTTGAAATTTTAACCACGGGATGTATTTAATTTATAGTTTAACTGATCCTTAAAGGATGGGCGATCCCAAGCATCCTTTGAGTTATTGTGCATTTCTACTACAGTTCACTTGAGTTGGTTTACATTATATAAGTATATATTGTCCTGACTCGAGTGTTTTGTGTTTTACTTTACGCTCGGGTCAGCCTGAGTATTTACAGCTTAGCTTTGGATTTCTTTCTGGAGCTAGGAATCGCTGGAGATTCTGCTTGTCTAGTTATATGTTCCTTTCAGTTCAGTTGTTCTATTTCAGTTCTGGTATTCATAAACTTCTATTTATTTGAGATGTCTATTGTATATGTTTTCAAGCAGATATTATGTATTATGTTTTGAGAGTTTGTTGTAGTAGCTTCATGAACTACTATGGTTTTTTATATTCCGCTGCGAGTTATTCTGATATGTTCTGTGTCTGTGATTCTGTGTATTTGATTTCATTTGCTCCAAATTTATTTACAATCTGTTATTTTGAATTATTCAAGCCAGACATGTGTGGATTATTGTCGATTTGAATGGTCCAAAATACCGGGTCGTTACAGTTGGTATCAGAGCTTTGGTTTTAGGCAAACCTTAGCCTGCGGAGCAAAAACTCATTAGAGATAGGGTAGAAATACCCTAGAATAAGTGAAATCAATCTCAGAATCATTTCTTTGTGAGAGAACGTATTTTCGAAGTATAAAATGATTTTCAAATGATTTTTAAAGAATTTTCAAAGATTATTTTGATATAAATTTCCTTTCTTTAAAAGTAAAATATTTCTTAAACTTCATTCCTTTCGTATCCACCTTGTTAGTAATTTCTTTGATTAGGATCCTCTAAAATTTTGAACTTCTCTCTTGATTGATCTAGATCCTTTGTTGATAGGAATCTATTTTGGGTATGGCAAAATCAGTAGTTTGTTAGGATGCTTTGAGTAAACTCTGTTGTATCTTTTGCTTAGCTAAAGTTGTCCAACTAAAGATATTTATGCTTCTATTTTCGTATGTTATGAATTCGAGTCTTTCCAAATTTTGAATGGGAATTTTTCTGTATCGATATAGGTTATATTTCTCTAATCTTCGTTTGGATTCTTATCGAATAAGATTCCTTTGAATTTTGGAATGCTCACTTGTTCTGAAATCCATTCCTATCTCCCCTAATTGTATTCTTTTGATTTTGGAGCATTGCATCACTCCACTTTGTATGACCTTTATAGGGTGGCGATTCCGCCAATCTTTGAATGATTATAATTGGCATTGATTCACCGGAGATTTCTGTATCCTCGGTTTACGATGTTTTCTATCTTCTGCTATATTTAGATTCTATCTCTGGCAATCGAAGGTCGATTTCCTTATATTTTCGCATCGATTATATTCCTGAAATCACGGTTGACCGGTTAAGGTCGCCCGCGATTCATATAGGCTTATCCATCTTGTATTTGGTAATTTAATTATCTTATCTTCGTTTGAGCCTATCTTTGAATTAGAATTCTATTTGATTAGAGTCCTTCTAAATTTGAATCTCTGTTTTGCTTTGAAATCCATCCTTGAATCGTCCCTTGGAAAGTTTGTGGTTGATTGTCTTTTAAAAATTTTGTATTCATCGTAGTTTTATTTTGATAAGGATGACCATATTTTTATATAAAGATGAAATGTTTTTGATAAGGATTATATACCTTTTAAAAAAAATGAGAATTTGAAGTTTTGAAAGGATTTGAAATTGTGAAAATTTTATAAGAAATGGTTTCATATAAAATGATTTATAACTGAAGGTTTTGAATCTGAATTTAAGTGATTGAACTCTGGCATTTTGGAACTGGTTTTAAGATTTTGAAATAATAAATAATATGATTGAAATTATTTTTCCGAATAAGTAATGTTTCAATGATTTTAATGGGTTGTAATGATTTTGAAGGAATTTCAAAGAAGTTTTCAAAGTAAATGGAAGTCCAGAACTCACTTGTGTCGCTGGAAAATAATTTCGGTGATGAGTGCACGCATCATCGACATTGATTTTCGAGTTTCTGAGTGAGGGAGAGGCCACTTCGGTAGCATTGCTATGCGATTGATCTGTGAAACCAATTTAGATTTCAAATTCCGAAGTGTGATGTGATATTCGAAAGATATATGTATATATATTTGTAAAATTTGAAATGAGCCGGTGTTCAGTCCTTGAGTTTTGGATTTGATTTGATATAACCCTATTTTTGGAATGGATTTACTGATTTAATTGTGATTTCCAACTCTTGGATTGAAATATGATTTCTTCAACTATTTTAAAGGTTCGAGCACTTCCAAATCAAGGTTAACTTTTCAAAGCTAAGAAATTTTGATAAGAAATTTGATAAAGTATATAAGTTTGTTTTGAATGTTTAAGTATGAAGTAATATGATTTAAATAAGTTGAAACTGTTTGGTTAAGTAAATGAATAAAGCAATTTTAAAATTTTCTAATATGAAATTTAGATTTGAAATGTTTTGAAAAGAATTTGGTCTTCAAAATATCATGAATAAAATTTAGTTTAAATGTTTTAACTTAGTAACATCTTTATGAAACTATATATTTAACAAGTTGAAATAAATATATAAGTTGTACGTATGCTGTTTTATTCGCATAATTAATTTGATCCAAGTTTGAGTACACAAGTTCGAGGTGGATTACACCATTTCGTGTTAGGATTTTTCATTCGATTCTTGATGGCGAATATTTGATATGGATTTTGGGCTTGATTCCAGAATTCTCTATCATAGTATATGGCTATGCAAGGAGACTGATGGCTTCTAGTCGAGAAACCATATCGAAGTCCGCATTAGGGAAATCGAATGGACAATACTAGTTCGAAAGCGAACTTGTGTGATCGAGCGAGCGATCAAATGTGATTTTGCAAAATGATGACGTGTGTACATCTTATATTCTAATATCAGTGATATATTTTGACGCTGAAATTGAAAGCTGTCGAGTTAGAATATCTTTGCTTACTAAAAGAAAATTCCAATTTAAATTACAAAGATATATAACCCATAAAAGCAAAGATATTCAAATCCCATATGGCTCTTCATACAGCGAAATTTATTTTGGAAAATTTGATCCTTATATAAGACGGACCTTACGTAAGTATAAGATGATTTTGAAAACATTTGATTTTGGAAATGAATTGGTTGACTTAAATTATATTGATTTGGAAATTTGGATTTATTTTCAAAAATCTATTATTTTGGAAACTTTGAAACTAAAGATATTTAATTTGAGAAGAAAATAATTTGGTGAAATTGTATATGATTTTGAAATTGAACTGATATTGAAACAAATTTAAATTTGAGAACCTTATGTTACTAAACACTTGATTTGGGAGTTGTCGAACTTATATAAAATTGATTTGTATGAGTATGAAATTAATTCGAAAACTATAGATTTGAAAAGGTACTCAATTTGAAAGTGAAATCTTATATAATTGAAGTCTATATAAGTATGATTTGATATACTATTGATTTTGGAAAGTATTTGATTTGAAAATTAAATCTTATATATAATGGATTTTATATAAGTACGATATTTGAAAGTGATTTGAAAAGGTACTATATGATACATATTTTCGAAGTAAAGATATGGAAAGTGCCTTCTGCTTGATATCCGATTTGTGGCCACATCTTGGATTCATTCTATCGATATTATTCTCTCTGATTTTTGGTTTTCCAGATATGATACTCGAGTGTCCTTCGAATTCCATGGCGTTACCTATGGTCTTATTGTTCTCTCGTGACTGCACAGCGCAACTGCCTGGCTGAGTCTTGCCTAGGGGTACGGATTGTTTCCTGGGGGGATCCAGGCGTAACCATTGTGTATCCTGCAATCTGTGTAGGTCGCGAATAGTAGCGCAAATGCTTGGCTGAGTCTTGCCTGGGGGTACGGATTGTTTCCTGGGGGATCCAGGCGTAACCATTGTGTATCCTGCATTCTACTAGTCATCATGGCGTAACTCGCAGGGCTGAGAAAGCTTACGGATATGGATTGTTTCCTGGGGGATCCAGGCGTAACCATTGTGTATCTGCGAACCATGGTTAGACAAAGGTTTTATTGTTTTTGTTTGGATTGTACTTTCCATATCTGTTTTATAGGTTTTTCAAGTATTTTCACTAGGTGTTGAAACAAGTCTACTAAGTACCTGGAGAATTCTAGCTTTGCGCCTGATCAACGCATGGCCAGAGTCTGCAGGAACGAAAGTAAACTTGTTAAGACATCGAGTTAAAAAGTATTTTGATAAAATATTATAAAGGATATTTTGATCAGTTATTTCCGTTCTAAAATATTTTAAAGTGTTTTAAATATTGTTTACCTCTTCAACCAACAATTTTAAATTAATGGCTCATCCTTGTCTTTCGTCCTATTTTCCCTTCTAGCTATTCCTATTCTCCACCTTATTAAACTTACCCATAACAACAATTATCAGGTATAATTTTAATCTTCTTGTCATCTTGTCTTAATCCTATTCCATTTTATCTTTTCTGTGTTTTCCGTACCTCATTCCTTTTCGAGGACGAAAAGATTTGAGTGGGGGAGAGTGTAACAACCCTGTATTTTGTGATTATTTTAATTGTATATTTTGGTTATTTTAATTAATTTCCTGATTTAAATACTTTATTTTATTTATTAAAATGAATAAATTTTGTTATTTTAAATATAAATTTTGATTTTGATGTGAATTAGAATTCCAAACATGACTAAAAAGAATATTTCCCAGAAAAGTGAATTTTGGTCAATATGGTCAAACTTTGACTTTTAATTTAGAAATTTGAAAGTTTGAAAATTTGAATTTTTTCTTTTATTATGAAAGTAAATAAAATTTTAAGAATAATGCTTTTCGTTTCGTTGAAATCTGATTTATAATGTGAAAGTTATGCCTTTTTCAATATTGTGTGTAATTTGCTGTATTTAACAAATTGTTTATTTTAAATTGTATAAATAATATTTTATTTGGTCATTTAATGTTCTAATTTATATTTATATGGGTAAAATAACATGTTTTGCATATATTTTGGTTTTAAAACATTTTTTAAAAGTATAATTGACATTTTCCAGTGTCAGTTGTATTTTGCTTACAATTTCTAATTTCCAGTTTCAATTAATTAAAGTAATTCTTTATTTATTTTTCTATTTTTTTCTTAAACTCTTATTTGATTCTCATTCCCAATTTATTTTGTTCCTCGTTTATTTTATTTATTTGACCTTTTATTTGTTTTAAAGTGAAATAGAAATTTTCTAAAACTAGTGATATTCTATTTGTAAATTTTAAGTCCTGTTTTGAATTTTTAAGCAATTTCTTTAGTTCTTTTTCTAATTTCTCTAAATTTAATTATTTATTTCATTTTGAAAATATAAATGAATTATTTTACTTCACATTTTTGTTTTAAAATATTTTTAAAATGAAGTTTTTAATTTTCCAAAGTCAATAGTGATTTATTTGTAATTTCTGGACCCTGTTTTCAATTTTTAAGCAATTTCTTATATTCTTTTTCCATTTTCTTTAAAATTAATTAATTATTTTTATTTTATATTACTTTGTTTCGGTTTTAAAGTCAATTTACTGATTTTATTTTTGTTTTATTTGAATATAAAGAAAAAGAAATATGAAGAGTTTTAAAGCTTATTTACCTTAAGTCCTTTCATCTCCTTTGTCCTTTCATTTGCCATAACTCCTCAATTACTATCTTGGCTGTGCATTTTTGGTTTGTAGCCGTGAGTTTTCAGCCTCCATTCACCCAAAACATTTTACCTTCTCATTCATTCATGGCTTCAAGAAAAATCTATGGGTAATGGCTACTTTTTACACTTTTCTTCTCATTTTTCATGTATTTTGCCTTGTTTTCTTTGCTTCTTTGAATGGCCTCCACTCCATATCCATGGCCACCATCCCCTACATCTCTTCCCTGCCATCACCACCAGCTACTCCTCTGGTCTTGACCAAGGCCGAGCCACCATGATGCCAAAACTTCACAAAAATTGCAAAACAAGCCACAAAAACATGATTGTTTACCACTATTGCTTCACCACTCCATTTTCCACCACCACCACCACCTTAGGCCGCCTCCACCACCTTTGGCCAGACCACCACACACCTTTCCTTCCACTGACCTGATCAATACCCCTCTGACCTGACCACACAAGCCCATGGCCGAGCCATTTTTGTGAACAAAACTCACCTATTTTGCCTTAAACTCTTCATATTCCTTTGTATAAACTTCCTCCTCATATTCTACTACCTAGGCCATGCATACACATGACCAAACCTAAGCCAAACTTGTTCAAACTAGAGCCAAAACCATCCCTAGGCCATGACAAAAGAATAGAGAAAGCAAGGCAAAAGATTTGGCATTCGTATCTCTTTTTATTTAAAAGTTATTTCATTTCTAGTGTATTGAAATTTATGGTTTGCTTTGATTTTTGTTTGGGTTGTAACACAAGATCTATATCATTGGATTTTCTCTCCACACTCAAATTTTATTAGAGTTGTCGTGCCTTCATAATCTTTGTGTTATGAGCTTTGTTGGCAAATCTCCAGCTTAACAGGTGAGTTATTCTCACCAGACAATATGTACATATATAACTAGTGAATTGACCCCTTTTGAATCTGTAAAATGCATTATCATGTTACACTTGCTATGTTATGATTTTATGATGTTCACCCATGCTTAAACACCTATTATATTATATGTTACTGTTATATTATGCTGTTCTATTATTTTTATCAGTTTATCACACTGCAAGTTCCCTTTAGATTAAAATCACTATGGGTTGAAATGATACATACCCGAACGGACTTTAGAATAGGAGAAAATCATTATGGGCTGAAATGATATGCCTGAATGATTTTCAATTATTTTCATTTACTTGGGATTGCGGGTTTGAAGGGATCAAACCCGGGTATCTTTGTAAATTACGGGTTGAAATGATAAATTACCCGTATCACTTTACCTAGGCTAGAAAATGAAATATAGACCCGTTGTTAAAATATGTTTTATATTTTTTTTTAATATTTTAGAAATGTAAATATTATAATATTTTGATTTAAACTAAATAAAAATGATTTTTGTAAAGCATTATTGATTTTCTGAAAATTTATAAGTGAAATAAATTAATGGTAAAATTAGAAAATTTGAAATGTAAGTTATTTTGGGAAATTTTAATTTGGTGATAATTGGAATTTAAATTAAATATGAAATGTGATAAATTCATGATAATTTGGATTAAAGTGAGTTTAAATGATTTTATAATATATTAATGTTTTTTTTGAATAAAGTTAAAATGTGAAATGAATGAATATTTAAGTTGAAATTTTGAAATATATCTAAAATTGGAAATTTGTGAATTTGGCTTAAAAGTGAATTTTTAAGTTAAGTAAATAAAAATGGAATTAAGTTATATTTGAAAATTTAAACTTAAGTGTTAAGTTAATTTAATTTAATGAATTTATAACTTAATATTGGAATTTAATAAGTGAATTATTATTAAATTTTGATTTTTGAATGGAGTTTTAACTTTATAAAATCATGAATATAAGGGTATTTGAATAATTGTTTTAAAAGTGAAATTATATGATTTTATAAGTAAAAAAATGATTTATATAAAAATATAATTGTTTGTGAAATTATACTGAATATTTGAAGTTAGTTAACTGCATTTCTGAAACGCTATTAAATTCTAATGTAAATGATAATACAACATTTGTAAATGTTGTAGTTGATAATAATGAACCAAATGGCTAAATTTAATTAAAGGCTATTATAGCATTTTTGTAAATGTTATAATGGTTGAATTTAACTAAGTTTATTTGAAACTAATGTAACCATATTACAGAATTTTAAATGCTGTCTTTTGTTAAATTGAACTATTTTAAATATAACTTTCCGTAGCATTTTCTAAATGCTGCGAAAGTTGAAATTTCATGGTTTTAATTAATTTAAGTGAACGAATGAACTTTGAAAAGTTAAATTTTTGGAAATTTAAAATTTTAATTATTAAATATACTAACTTCATTTTTATGATTTAAAATGAAGTAATTTGTTTCGAAATATAAATTATTTTGAAATATGATATTTTGATATTTTGAAATGGATTTTATAAGGATATTGAATTTTGAAATGATATTTGATTTCGAAGTATAAAATACCATTTTGAAATTTTAACCACGGGATGTATTTAATTTATAGTTTAACTGATCCTTAAAGGATGGGCGATCCCATGCATCCTTTGAGTTATTGTGCATTTCTACTACAGTTCACTTGAGTTGGTTTACATTATATAAGTATATATTGTCCTGACTCGAGTGTTTTGTGTTTTACTTTACGCTCGGGTCAGCCTGAGTATTTACAGCTTAGCTTTGGATTTCTTTCTGGAGCTAGGAATCGCTGGAGATTCTGCTTGTCTAGTTATATGTTCCTTTCAATTCAGTTGTTCTATTTCAGTTCTGGTATTCATAAACTTCTATTTATTTGAGATGTCTATTGTATATGTTTTCAAGCAGATATTATGTATTATGTTTTGAGAGTTTGTTGTAGTAGCTTCATGAACTACTATGGTTTTTTATATTCCGCTGCGAGTTATTCTGATATGTTCTGTGTCTGTGATTCTGTGTATTTGATTTCATTTGCTCCAAATTTATTTACAATCTGTTATTTTGAATTATTCAAGCCAGACATGTGTGGATTATTGTCGATTTGAATGGTCCAAAATACCGGGTCGTTACACCACACCTTCGTTCGAAAACAAATGGCCGCGTGAACCATTTCTTCCTCCCCCATTCCAAATTTAAATCGAGCCTCTCCTTTGTTTCAAAATCAAGTCGAGCGCCTTTCCTCTTTTCTACCGTCAAAAAAGAGGAAAAAAAAACGAAATCAACATCGTCGCGAGTTCAAGCATAGCCACGAGGGCACTGGAAGGGAGCGCCAGTCGCGCACGCGAGTTCGTTTGCGTGAGGTGGCGGGTCGATGGCGAGTGGAAGCGAACGTCGCAATGGTGAAAAGGATTGTCGAGCTGGGGAGACTCGATTCGTGAGAAAGGGCAGGGTCGAAGCCTAGGTAATCGGTCGCGATTAGGGTTTTGTGATGTTGGTTGTCGCGGGGTTCGAAGTTTCGAAATCTGGGCAGGTTGGTCGATCAAGCTTTGGTCGATTTAAGGTAATCTCGATGTTATTTTTTTATTTTCAATTGAACGAAATCGTTAAGTACATATATATATAGTTAAAAGAAAATTTTATACAGAGAAACTTTTTATTATTATTACAGTAAAGTATAAATGCAGTTTTTCCTTTTACAGTAAAACAGAAAAAAAAATTACTTTATATTGATAAAGTTTGAAAGGGGAAATTAAAATTATTTCTGTTTTAAAGATATATATATATATGATTTTAAAATGTTATAGGATTTTATAAAAATAGATTTAAAAATCTATACGGGTTATGTTATCGGTATTTTTAAAAATTCAAAGGGAATTTAAGTTAAAGTAAAATTATTAGTTAAAAATTTAAACCTATTAAATGGAAATTTAATTATTCAATTTATTCGGATATTGATAAACTGTGTAATTATTTATACAAGGTCGTAATTTGGAGAAAACAAAACTGGAATGGAAATTGAATTGCAAATAAAAAAGTTAAGGTGAGATTTTTCTCACTCGATTGAAAAGTGGATTTTACAGTTATTAATTTGACTGATTGATTGCTATTGGATGTGATATTAGATATAGTAGGATATATCTATATATAGCAATATATACATATTGGCATATGTATATATTGGATTGATTGATTTCCCGCCTCGTATAGCGGATGAGACCCTATTGCGCCGTTAGTAAGCGGATGATATTGATAAAACCTATATACCGCGATATTCCACCTCGAAGTGGAATTGGTATTGTGCTAACATCTGTGGATGCAGGGAAACAGGTTGGAGGGATCCAACTGGATTCCTCACCAGTATTTATTTATTTACAGATATTGATGTATATTCTGTTATCATATGTTGATATATGATGTTTGATGTTGTGATTAACTACTTGGTGCTGTTGCATCATCGGATTCAAGTTTTAAAAATAACGACTTTTTAATTTAAAAGGATTTTTAAAGTGATCTTTGAAATTATACGTTTTATTGAATTTTTGAAGTGATTTATTTTAAATAAATAAACATTCAAATTTTAAAGTTATAAAAGTTAAGACCTTTGTGAAATATAACCGAAAAGTGATTTTTGGAATAAACAGTTGATTGATTTATAAAATGGTTTAAGTTGAGATTTTTAAAATGTTATAAACGGGTTACTTAAAAGGTTTATAAAGTTGATATTTTATAAATTAAAATGTTGGTATTATAAAACGAGTTTTTATAAGCGTTAAAATGAATTTTTAAGAATTTATAAATAAATGGAATTTATAAATTGGGAACTTATGAATGGAAATGATTTTGTAAAATAAAGGAATTATAAGTATTTAACTTATAATATGGATTGTTGGTATAAGATTTGAGTTATGAATCGAATTGTTAATAAAGGAGATTTATTAAATTGAAGTTGTTAGACAATAGAAATAGAATTTATAAACGTTGTTTTATAAATTCGAAATCAATTGAATCTGATAAATCAAATGTAGAAGATTATCGAAGAAGATATATTCGCGTTTTTGGATAGCGAATTTTTATTGAAATAAAATGTGTAGAAATGATTGAAATTGGGTTAAGTGAATTATATTCATGATTTTGGACAGTGAATATATTATTGAAAAAATGGGTTCATTTTTGAAGAAGTGACATTAAAAATGAAGTAAACATTTTAAAGATGTTTTTAAAATGTGTTAAATATCGAAACCATAGATTTCAACATTCATTGTTGAAATAGACGTTTTCGAGGAAGAAGGAAATGATGGACTATAACACTGTTGTTATAGTAAATGATTTCCGAAAGGAAATGTTTTTATGTAGTATTGGGATTTATATATCTATCTATATTCCGAATCCCTATACTAGTGATTTTGAGTCGTCGTAACGATGTTTTACGTAACATTCGTTTTGACTCAAATAAATGTTGTTATAGTAAATGGTTTCCTTAAAGAATGAATTTATACTTAAATTTGATTTAAGTATATCGAATATTTTCCAAATGTTGAAAATAAATAGATTTGTGAAATACTTATTTTTAAATAAGTATGGAAATGCTTTTCCAATATGAAATGAACTGTTTTGAGATTTTATCTTCTTAAAGATCAAATGAAATTGAATATTTGAAATCGATTTGAGATCGTATATCAGTAGATATTTTTGAAACATAAATTCACTATGGAATTTATAAAGGAAAGGGAAACTGTTTAGAAAAATAAACGTTGATTTATTTTTGAAGTGTGGAAATTATATATCTAGTAAAGATATTTTGAAAGATAAATAATTTGGAAAATTATTTGGAATCTGATGATGTTGCGCATCTTTATTGATAGTTAAATAACCGACTATCAATAATTACCTTGAATATGGTATTTGTTGTGAATTGGATGAATTTGAATGCCACACTTATTTTTGAATAATCGCTCACTATTCGGGTTAGCCGGGAAAGGACCATGGGGTCGTATAACCCATTCCGAATATGTGATACGTCGTTATGAATTGCATTCGAAGACCCGTGTTGAAGACCGGATATTTTTGAAAACGGAAGGATTACCGTCGAGTTACTCTACATCGGCTGATCTCCGGTTTAGAGGTTTTATCACCCTTAGTGACGGGAAGTCCGGACGTGATTAGAAATTTATCCGGATGTGCAAGGGCTTCGTGAGAAGTGCCTTCGGTTCTGTTCGATCCCGGAACAGACTTGTATGGATTGTGTGTCTGACGTTACAATTTGAGATATAAAGCTGATTCCTTTCAAATACATTTCTGTTGGTGGCGGAGGATTTATTCTCTTAGCTTAACACCCTTCTCTGAGACGTACGAGCTCAGAGGTTATGTAGTTGAAATTTATCAGCAGTATATTCCCAATTTGGTAACGTGGCATACTGAGTGTTGCTGTGAAATGATCAGTGTTTGATCATTTGCGATATGATCATTTGTTTGATCTTATATCTTTGTGATCATAGGTTGATCATTTTGTTTGACCCGAAGTAGGGCTTTGTAGAAAGCGTAGCTTTGTGGACGAGACTTCGTCGAGCCTCACACCCCGGAAATGGTCAAAACAGGAAGGATGCGGCAAGGTTCTAGGGAGTAGCGCCCCTTAGTGTATGTCATTCCTTCTGGATAGAGGTGGTATCATGGTATGGAGCCCAGATACTTAACCTATGTGGTTGCTGCATTTTTACTATGTGGTTTGTTGCGAATCGGGGATCCTCGGGAAGATCGGTTACGATCGGGGGATGACATACGCGTGTCAGTAGTTACCTATTTTTGCAGAGGTAACCCGGCCTTGTGTTGGCAGAGATCTAACCGTAACGTTAGGTTCTCGGGTCGTCTATTCCAGGGACGTACCCATCGTGGAAAAGGAAGTTCCTTTGCCTGACCATTTGTTGGAAATCCAAAGAAACAATACGTGACTTGTACGGTTTTAGTTGTAGAACCTATCATTCACTTATGGTGGCGCCCCACTGTTTGGATGGTAGCTATAGTAGGCATAGTTCGAAATGTCTATGCTGGCTAAGATTAATATTCTACTTTTGAAATGTTTTCTACACTATGCACTAATAATAATATCAAAAATGATTTGATTTTGCGTAGTAATCATCTTTGACTATCATAAGAAGAAATCTCCTCCAATTCTGCGTTTGCATTGTGTGTGTGGTGGGTGGTCTTATGGTAGTTTCATTTTCCAAAAGCATTTCAAATTGACTTTAAAATTATTTTGTTGTTATAAAGAATAACTGTTTTACGATCTCACACCAGTCACCATGACTGACTCGGAGTTTATTGTTTCCCTTCTAAACTCTGGGTGCCCACCAATTTCCACACGGGCAGCCTAGAGTTATGTTATCAGGATATTCTGGATATTCTGGAGCTTTGGAGATAAGCTGGAGGACGAGAAGTAGTATTTGTATCTGATAGTATTTATTCCGCTGTGTATTCTGTATGAGGACAAGTTTATATAACTGTCCATTGTTGTATATTGACTCTGATTGATGTATGTATAAACTCATATAGTTCTTTGTTTTAAAAGACTAGTGATTATCTATTATATATTGTTCCGCTGCGATATGTGAGATTCTGATATTGTTTCTGTTTCTGATGTTGTTCTTCTCTTCTTTTCTTTTTCTTCTATTTTCTTCTTCTACTTTTTCTTCTTTGAAAACCATAACATTTCGGGTTTCCGGCATTCGATTTCTCGACAGTCGATAAAGTGAGTATCGATGTTGAATTTTCGAAAGTCGAAAATTTTCGGGACGTTACATCAGCCTATGTTAGTTTCTTGGATCTCGCTCAAGTATACAACCCGGCTATAAATTTCTTTTGAAAATATTTATTTTTTCGAAAAGATAGCATGCACAGAAACAATGTCCTTTTGTTTCTTAGTGTTGTAAAAAACATATCCCCTAGAGTGTTTAGGATATCCTATAAATTTACACAGGACCGTTCTTGCCTCAAGTTTGTTGGGGCTGACGTTCTTAACATAGGCAAGACAACCTCATACCTGAAAATAATTGAGGTAAGGTTTCTTCCCATGCTATATCTCATATGGCATCCATAACATCCCCTACTTTGAGACCCAAAAATGAATGCTAATGATGCTACAGTCATCGGTAGAATTATTTCTCAGTGAAGGAAGTGGGTTCAGTATATTAGAAATACAAACTATGTAAACAAAGCAGCTAATATTTTCATTACAAAGAAATTCTCTTAAATATTCATTACATACCTCAATGGCATGCCTATGCAGGGGTTAAATAAAAATATAAAATAACATAGGAAGAGTTAGATCAACATATGAGGATGCGGCCCGAACTCCTTGTACAGCAGAAATAAAATCTTTATTTACTACAAAGCCTCCTGATCGGTCTTTGATATGTGTACTATGGCTCCTATTTTAACATGGCTATCCTAAAAAATCAGCCTACTCAAATGAGTACCCGTGATTTTATAGGGAAAATAATAATAAAAACACGGGTTAGACATAAAATCTGTTGTGAATACCACTTATCCAAAGCAAATACATACCAAGACTAATTTGAACTGCACGGAATGGGTTTCCCCTTCACTAATCCTAACATCATAAGTGAAAGAATAATAGTTCTGATGCAGGCAGTTACTATTCAGTGTTGCACCTTTGCACGTTCTTAAGTGGTTCCATTTACTACTACACCCCAACGCAGTCCCTAATAAATTCCCAATTCAGTTCATTTTTTTAATTCATTACAATACTTTACTACTATGCACCCTACACAGTCCCCAGTCAGTCCCCATTTAAATTATTCTTTAATAACTATTCTCGTTTGATACTGCGACCCATCCATGGTACCATCTTAACATCCAATTAAGGTATATCTCTTATCCAATACTGCTTAGAATCTTCCTACCGTAGTATTTTGTAGATTCATTCATTAGTTCAAATTGTGTGGACAAGCCACTTGAAGTACTTAATTGTTTAATTAGATATGCTTTAGACTACAAAGAAACAACCACCTATAATCCCTCTATGTTTATTTACTTACTATTTTAAACTGCTTGGAATCACCTCACCGCAGTCAACTACAAAGAAACCCATATGCAATCCCTGAACATTTGTTTAATTTGGAACTGGTTGGTATACACCACCACAGTCCCTGAAAGTTGAATGCCTCTCTTCACCCTCTCCAGGTGTGCATTCAAGTGAGCATCCCCATCTGGTGTCAATAGCCCTTCTAGTCTTATTTCTAACGTAGGATTCCTTCCGCATACTGACCTGGGCTCTCCCTGAGTCCCACCTACTTATCCTTTATCAGATTTAGTCTACTACTTTTCTTGCCGCAGTACCTCCCTGCCCCAACATTGAGTGCTTCCTACCTTTCCTATTAAGTGTTTCCATCCCAGTTATGGGTAGCATGACCCCTTCATGATGTGCGCAGTTCTTACTTATAATGTACGGCCACCATCCAACTGCCATTTTAGACAAACTCTGACATCCTTGACAACGTCTTTATATGTGTTGTTATCTTACTCATCCTTATTTTAATTTTTGTTATTTGCAGTGTCCTCTTTTTCTTTCATTTAAGCAAATGATTTGGATCTGGTTTCCCTTTTTCCAAACACCTATTAATATAATTTTCCTATATAATTTTATTTTCATGCATCTTCATAGTTCTCACCTGCCCCAGCGCAGTACTTAGCACTTATTGGTTTATT
The DNA here is from genome assembly GCA_030737815.1 of Allium fistulosum. NCBI lineage: Eukaryota > Viridiplantae > Streptophyta > Magnoliopsida > Asparagales > Amaryllidaceae > Allium > Allium fistulosum. The sequence continues at coordinate 366,058,782 of CM060906.1, forward strand.
TTTCTTATAGAAAATCTTATTAATTCCCAGAAAATTCGTGAACATTTATTCTAACATACTTCAATCTTCATTTAAAAATTTAAGGGTCATTTCCTTATATATTTTCTAGTTATGCACCATCAATAAATCATATAAAATCATATAGGCTTATTAGATTTCTCAAACTAAGAACCCATCTCTAAAATCATGATTTGAACATCATATAAATTTTCATTATATTTAGAGATTATTAAAGTAGGGAAAATAAATCAAAACATCTCATATTAATCTATTCTTTCTCCAAAACATTCATTATCCTTTCATATTTGTTAATAAGAATACGTATGAACCCCATCATGCATAAAAACATACAAATATAAACTGAATCGGGGATTGTTATAGAAACGCTAAGTATTAATCACCTAGCTCTTTATGGTGTCTAACTTTAGTCTTCCTAATCCCCTTTAGCTTGCATTTTCCTTAACTTCTCTCTGTTTTCCCTCTTTAAGCAACCACCATTAAAGTTCTGCTCTATCTTTTATTTTTATTTTTTTAGGATGAAATGAACTAGTAGGAAAGAGTAATGTTTATCATCCCACAATAATTTAGGCTTGGGCCCTCATACCCTCTTTCTTTTGATTCATTTCCCCTTACTTCTCTTATTTAACCCCCTTGGCCTTTTAATTAATTTATTTGATTAATTATAAATTTAGGGTTGTTACAGTCTTCCATCCTCAAAGGAATTTCACCCTCGAAATTTAGTTAAGGTTCAGTGGAAGATTTTCCTCTGTTCCATGCTTACCCAAAGCATACCCATGAATTCCCAATCCATGAATATAAAATCTAGTAATGCTAAGTGCTAATATGATAAACATCCATAATATCCTTATATACATACATACATATATATATATGGTCCACAACGATACAACTTAATACATAGCTCATGCGCTATTCAAAAATAAATAACTCTGCTTAGGTTTTCTTAACCTTACCTCTGTTTCCCACGTGCAGTCCTCCCGATTTGCGCTCCATTGGACACACACTAGCTTCATTACCTTATTCCGAAGCTGCTTCTAATCCCAATCCACTATCTGAACTGGTCTGCACACATATGTCATGTCTAGTTTTATAACCAGGTCTTCTACTATGTTCTGATTAACTACTGCATTTAGATCTCTAATGCATTTCCGCAAACAAGATACGTGAAACACATTATGAGTCCCTAAAAAAACACAAGGCAGATCCACTTTATACGCTACCTTCTTAATCCACTCTATGATCTAAAACGGTCCTACATACATTAGTGCTAACTTCCCAGCTTTTCCAAAGTGCATTACACCAATTATCGGAGAAACCTTCATGAAAACTTGATTGCCTACTGCAAACTCTAGTTTCTTCCTCTTTGTGTTGACATAACTCTTCTGCCTAGATTGCGCTGTCTTCATTCTAGTTTGGATCAGTTCTACCTTCTTAGTAGCATCCTTCACCACATTTGGTCCCAACACAATCCTATCCCTTGCCTCCAACTAACATGTAGGCGACTTACATGACCTCCCAAACAACGCCTCAAATGGAGCCATCCTAATACTATTCTGATAGTTGTTATTATATGAGAACTCTACTAGATGTAAGTAATCCTTCCAAGATCCACCAAAGTCTAAAATGCATGCTCTTAGCAAGTCTTCGAAGACCCCGTTGATCATCTCGGTATGCCCATCTGTGTATGTATGGTATGCGGTACTCATGCGCATTTCTGTATCCAGTACCTTTTGCAAACTTTGCCAAAATGCGCTAGTGAATAGCGAATCTCAGTCACTAATAATAGTACTAAGCGCCCTGTGCAGTCTCATTATTACCTCCATATATATTTCTTCTAACTTCGATGCAGTCCTCTTAGCCTTCACCTGAATGAAATTGGCACACTTAGTTAGTCTGTCAATTATTACCTATATGCCTTCATTCCCTGCCCTTGTCCTTGGCAACCCAACTACGAAGTCCATAGATATTAAATCCAATTTCCATATAGGAACCTCTAAAGGCTGCAGGAGCCCACTTTGATTCTTATGTTCTGCTTTTACCTGCTGGCATGTGAGACATCTTCTCACATACTCTCCCACATCTTTCTTCATTCCCTCCCAGAAGAAACTCCTTTTCATGTGTTTGTTCATCTTTGTACCTCCAGGGTGTACGGTAAGCTTTGAATGATGACATTCGTCTAATACTTCCTTCTGCAATCCCTCAGTACTTGGAACATACAACCTACCATTCTTCCATAGTCTGCCTTCTTTATCAACATTGAATCCCTTCGACTCCACTACTTCGACTCCACTGCTTCGACTTCTGAGTCCAAATTCTTTATTATGACTACAAAGAACTTGTTTTTTTTTCTATAGTTCAGCCATCCTTTCTACCAGCATAGGCCTAACTTCTAAGCATGCTAGCATTCTAGATGCACTGCTCGAACCTACACTAGACCGAAACTACACATCACATGCAGACAATGTTTCTAAAACGGTCCATTCCTCTATCCAAAACGCAACTTTGCTATTTTCGGCTTAAGACATCAGCTACTTTGTTGTATTTTCCTAGGGTATAATCTACCTCAAAATCATATAATGCTAGGAACTCTAACTACCACTGCCGTCTCATATCAGCTCGTTCTAAGAGAATAGATATCTCAAAGACTTATGATCAGTATACAAATCAAACCTCTCCCCTAAGAGATAATGTCTCCAAACCTTCAATGCGAAGACAACTGCTGCTAACTTTAAATCATGCATTTGATATCGAACTTCATGCGGTCACAACTGCCTGGATGCATAAGCAATTACTCTACCCTTCTGCATCAACACTGCGCCTAACCCCATACCTAACGCATCATACGGTCATATCATTATTCCCTTTAGGTATTACCCAAAAAATGTGCATTCGTCAATCTACATTTCAGTTCCTAGAATGCCTTCTCACACTTCTACACCCAAACAAACTGCTCACCCTTCCTGGTCAGCTTCGTCATTGGTGCAGCTATATGGGAGAAGTCTTTAATAATCTCAGTTACTAGCCAGCCAATCCTAAGAAACTTCACACCTTGGTCACAGTCTCAGGTCTCTTCCTTCCATTTACTGCCACCACCTTCGAAGGATCTACAGCTAACCCTTCTTCCGAAATCACATGGTCTAGGAACTTCATTTCCCTCCTCCAAAAATGACACTTAGAAAATTTTGCCTTCACCTTAAGTTGTCTTAACATCTCCAGCACAAATCTTCGGTGAACTATGTGTTCCTCCTCATACTTAGAGTACACTAAAATGTCATCTATGAACACCAACACATATTTATCCATCTTATCTTAGAAGATCATATTTATCAAGTTTACAAAGAACGCAAGCGCATTAGTCAACCAAAATGGCATAGCCAACTACTCATATGAACTGTACCTCGTTCTGAATGTAGTTAAAGGAATGCCTTCTTCCGCAACTCTCAACTGATGGAATCCTATAGCCAAGTCCAACTGTGAAAACACCTTAGCTCCATTTAACCGATCAAACAGATCATCAATTCTCGGCAAATGATACTTATTCTTCGCTGTCCTTTTATTCAACTTACGATAGTCTATACACAGTCTTACAGACCCATCAGACTTCCTTACATATACTACTGGTACTCTCCACGGTAAACTGCTTGGCCTTATGAAGCTCTTTCCTTCTACTCTTCCAATTGCTTCTTCTACTTCTCCATCTCCATTGGAGGTATTCTACTTAAGGCTCGACTAAATGGCTCAGTCCCCGTCAGTAAATCTATCAAAAACTCAACCGCTCTCGAGGGTGGCAACCCCGAGACTGGTTCAAACACATCTTGGAACTTTTTTACTACTCATACTACTCCAAGATCTTCTTCTTTTAGAGCTAAAGCAAATAAAGCGTCTCTGCGACCAGCTCTACACTCCTCCAAGACCACGTAAACTATATCTCTATGGTCCGGATGAATCAGAGTAATTATCTTCTCTGCGTAGTGCACCCTTGCACTATATTTCTCCAACCAGTCCATCCTCAAAATAACTCTGAAGCCTATGAAGCCAAACACGTAGGGATCACAAGAAAACTTACACTCACTTAGCACAATATCTAGGTCGGTGCATCTCAATTCCAGAGTGGCATACCCTCCTATCGGATTTGCTACATGTATGGAAGTGACTAAATAGGTGACTCCTAACCCAAGTCTATCAACCATGTCTTTAACTATAAATGATAGCACTAGTATTAAATAGTACTCTAACTGAATACCAGACATCAAAGCCATACTTCCTAAGACTTTTCCTTTGCCTTTCTCCTCGGTAGATGATCCTTTCAAAGTGTAAACTTGTGCTTTAAGCTCTGGGCAGTCCTTCATCGGATATCCCATCTTGTCACACTTGTAGCACTTCATCCTCCCAACATTCTTAGGCATGGGGCACTTCGAAGCATAATGCCCTTTCTGTCCGTAGTTGTAGGAGACCACTGCTGTAATAGTAACCTCTCCACCCTTCCCCTTTGGCACTCCCTTCTTGCCTTTCGTATACGAGGCAAACTTCATCTTCTGCTCTACTTTGGGTCTAACATCTTCTCTGCTCCTGGTACATCCCATTATACTTTCTGGCCATGTCAACAACAAACTCCAAAGGAGATGCTAGATGAGTCATCACCTTATGACCAAGACCTTGCTTCAAGCCCCTAATAAACTTCTCATTCTTCTTCATCGGGGTATTGATGATCTTCCTGCCATACGTAGCCAACAAGTTGAACTTCTGTATGCACCCCTCAATGTAAGGTTACCTTGCTTCAAATCAATAAACTCTCTCAGTAGCACACTCTGTTGAGACTCTAATATAAATTGCGCCTAAATCCTCTCTTTAAACTGCTCCCAAGTGATCTCTCCTTCTAGGATCTCACCGATTACCGCTTCTCACCAATCTAATGCGCCTTCTTATAACTACCTTGATGCCAGCCTTCTCTTCTACGAATCATCCAACCTTAAGTCCCCAAATATGTCACAGATCCATAGCCAGTTCAGTACTTCAACTTTTGTTTCCTTCCCTATAAACGCCTTTCTGTGGGTTACAAAATTATGGATCTTAAGGCTAATTAAAAACTATAGGGGGTGAATGGTGTTTTCTAATTTTTGTAAATCTTTTTAAAATTATTTTAAGATTATTATTAAATAATGCAGATTGAACAATCACAAATACAAACACAGATTAGTATAAATACAATAAAGTAAAAAAATAGAGAATTAGAGAGATCACATTAGAGATTTTTATGCTAGTTCAGAGTTACCCAACGTCCAGTCCCATACAATTGCTTGTATAGATTTCTTTTCAAAATGCCAATCTTTCAACGGGTAAAAGGAAAACCCAATGCAACCTCGATTTCAAGCCTACAACACACACACACTCCTGATTGGGCTCAAGGTACACCCACTTGATTTGGATGGGCTACAAGCACACCCACTAAGATTTTCGAGCTACCATGCACACCCAGTTGATTTTAATGGGCTACAATCACACCCACGCAAATACAACTAGAGTTTGATGGATTTTTCAAAGTCAATTTCTTGATCTTTATATACAATGGATCCTATAGCCTCTTAGACAACACTTTGATCTTTGATTGAGAAAGAGAGATGATTGAAATCAGATAGTAAATGGTAGAGAATCAATACAATGAAGATTGAATTGATTCTGGTTGAAATTGAGAAGATTTGAATAAGTTTTTCACTAGAAATTTTGGCAGAGTAAGAGGAGAGAAGATAATAAGAAAGTAGTTCTTGAAAATTCATTTGAAAACCCCATATATATAGAAAATAAACAGACATGTCCATTCGCGAAGAGTTACGACGAATAGACACTTCATTTCAAAATTTAAGTTTCAAAATTACGGCATGTATGTCGACATATCATCTGCCTATATGGCGATGAAGGCTAGTGTAATTTGAAAACTTGTTTATTTTAAAATGTTTCAAAAATCTTATACTATGTAAAATAATTTGATACTTTATAAAAAAATTTAAACATAATATATAAACATTTTGAACTTTAAAAAACTTTTATAAAATATTTTTAAATATATTTTAAATATATATTTTGTTTTAAAGATAAAGGATTTAGAAAATGGAAAATAGAAATAAAAGATTGCTACCAAGACTTTAACGATATTCTATGACTCTATACACTATATTACAGTCTTGAGATCTTCATGTCTTGGTCTTTATACTCATGAGTCTTCATGTCCATTCTTTGAGTCTTTTATATTATACAATCTTTGATTCAATACCTGTATAATATGCTGCGCCATATACTACGTAACTTGGCAAAACACTAGTATCCATATATTACATGAATGTTTTACTATTATCAACATTAGTATCCATATTTTATATGAATATTTTATGGTTATCAAGGTTGTTATCATCAAAATCAATAGCTGAAGTATTAACAATCTCCCCCCTTTTGATGGACAACCATTAATATCTTTTATAAAATATGATATAACTCCGGGGAGTTAGATAACCCACCTTGAATATATTCATATGTATATTTTATAATTTTCTCCCCTTTTGTAATCAACAAAATTGGGCAAAAAAACTAAAAACTCCCACTAATTTAAATACTTAGTGACTATAGATTCAAAATCAATAATCTAAGTTAAAATGATATATAAATGGTGACATATGGCAAATAATTACACTATTATATATATATTAAGAATGATGATATGAAGACTTATAAAGTAAATTTTATTTATCCAATTCTCACTATACATAATTCATATATACAAAGCAATACAAACCAAATAAAACTAAAACACACAAATCCAAATACTAAAATGCACACAAAACCAAATATAATCCTAATAAACCAAATTATTACGTACTACACTTAAGTATATGGTTTTCTCTTAATGATGAGGGACTTATGGATAGGACATAGAGGGTAATGAAGACAGAAGTCCTCCTTTTGTTCGATGAGATTTCATCTCAATCGAAGCATACTTCGCCCACACATTTGACCTCATCATCTTCTTCTTCCTCTTCCTCTTCCTCTTCCTCCTCTTATTCTTCCTCTTCCTCTTCTTCCTTATTCATAGGATTGTGAATGACTAGATTAGGATTATCCTTTTTCATCACAATTGGATTCGTTGGATTACCCAATAGGTATTTCTGGAGATTACGAAGAATCTGCCCTTGCTTCTCTTATTCTTTCAAGATGCATAGTTGAGCAACCTCTATTTCTGAAATCATATTGAGTGTATGCTTCAGGTCTTCTTCAATCTTGGTTACTTTGGCCATGATGGTGGTTGGAAAGGGGCCTAGAGTGGGAGTTTTGGAGGAAAAGAATGCGTTTTCTTCTCTTGGACATTCAGAACTTGAGGAAGCCAATAATTTATTTTTATTCAGAAGTTACAGAAAAAAGAAGATCGAGCAATAGGTTTAATTTTGAAATTTGGTGGTTATGGAGTTGCATTTCGAATTTTGAATCTAGGAGAGAAATCCGTTTTCCTAAATTACTAGTATATGTCGACATATGAGGTAGGAGTATGTCAACATATGTAGTGTAATTTTGATTTTTTTTATTTTTCTTTTAAATTTCTTATTTTATTTTATTATATTTATATTTCAGAGAAAGAACATATTCCTAACTCTCTTCTAAGTTTAATAAAAGAAATCCGAGTTAATGGTTTTGTTAAAATATAGGTTATTTTATTTTCGGTATTTATAAATTTGAGTAAAATTACTTCCTTATTTATGTTATCTCTTAGAAAATGATGTTTTATATCTATGTGTTTGGTTCTAGCATGATGAGTTGGATTTTAAGATAGATTTATTGCATTAGTGTTATCACAGTATATTGGTGATTTAGTAAAATTTAAACTTAATTCTTTTAACTTTTGTTGCATATAAATAACCTGTGAACAGGCTAATGTGGATGAAATATATTCTACTTCTATTGTGAACTGAAATACAGAATTTTATTTTTTGCTAAACTAGGAAAAAAGAGAATGTCCTAGACAGTGACAAGTTTCACTTGTACTTTTTTGGTCTGATTTTCATCTAGAATAGTCAGCATCACTATATGAAATTAAATCAAAAGAATCTTCTTTTGGATAAAACAATCCATGATCCATTGTATTGCTCACATATCTTAATATTCTTTTTATTAACTTTAGATGAGTTTCTTTAGTTGAGATTGATATCTTGCACAAAGACAGACATTATGCATTATATATGGTCCACTAGCAGTTATATAGAGTAATGATCCTAACATACCTCTATATATTTTTGGTCTACATCTTTTGAGTTTTCTTCTTTATTTAATTTCTCATTTGTTGCCACAGGAGTTGGTTTTCCACTAGTGTTCGACATACCAAATTTCTTAACTGAGTCTTTGGCATATTTTCTTAACTTATAAAAATTCTATTATTTAATTACTTTATTTGTAGTCCGAGAAAGAATGTTAGTTCTCTCATATGACTAATTTCAAATTCCTTAGTCATTATATCTAAAAATTCTTTATTTAATTGTTTATTTGTTGATCCAAAAATAATATCGTCTACATATATTTGTATAATTTTAATAACATTATTTACTTATTTTAATAAATGGAGTACTATCTACCTTTCTTATTTCAAAACTAGATTGTAATACATAGGATTTTAATCTATCATACCATGCTTTAGGAACTTGTTTTAGAACATATAAAGCTTTCTTTAATTTATAAACGTGACTAGGAATTTTTCATCTTCAAAAAGCGGGGGTGGTTCTACATAGACATCTTCTTTAATAAATCCATTTAAAAAGGCACTTTTGACATCCATTCGAAATAATTTAAAGTTATTATGATTTGCAAAAGCGAATAAAATTCTAATAGCTTCTAATCTAGCTATATGAACAAAGATTTCATCAAAATCTATACAATCTTCTTAACTATAACCTTTAGCAACTAATTGAGCTTTATTTCTAATAACTTCTCCTTGTTCATTCATTTTATTTCCATACATCGATTTAGTTCCTATTACAGAATTTTCTTCAGGTCTTGGGCCTAATTCCCAAACTTCATTTTTGATAAACTAATTCAGTTCTTCTTGCATAGCAAGAATCCAAGAATCATCTAATGATGCTTATTTTGGATTTTTGGGTTCAATAGTTGAGATGAAAGCAACATTACTCATTTTATTTAAGTGGTTTCTTGTTTTTTCAACATATTCTCTATTTCCTAGAATATATTTCTCTAGGGTGATCTTTCAAATATTTTGTTCTTTTATTTGGATGTAAATTTTAGAAGTTATTATTATTTTCATCATTAGTGAATTCATTATTAGTAATTTCATTAGTTTTATCAACATTTTCCTCTTCATCAAAACTAGTACTATTGATTTTAAAATTTTCATCAAATGAGGCATGTAATGTTTCTTCAGTGATGTTAGTTCTGGTGTTATCTAAATTATCGGATTTAGCATCAAATTTATCTAAATTATCCTTTGTATTTAATATAAAAATTTACTCCCAAAAACTCGAATATAAGATACTTTAGGCTTTTTATTATAAAATAATCCAGAAGGAGTTTTTTTAGTCAAATGTCTTATTAAAATTCTATTTAATATATAACATGATGTAGCGACTACTTCAGTCCAATAACTTTTAGGTAATTCACTACCGTTTAACACTGTTCTAGCGCATTGTTGTATAGTTCTATTTTTACGTTCGACTACTCCATTTTATTGAGGTGTTCTTGAAAAAGAAAAATTATGAGTTATTTCTTTCTTATTACAAAAATTCTCAAAATTATCATTTTCGAATTCTCCACTACAATCACTCATAATCATTTTAATTTTAGTTGAATTTGATTCTGAATTCTTTTAGTAAAATTTTTAAACATTTCAAAAGCTTTACTTTTATGTTTCAAAAAAATTATCCATTTAAATGTAAAAAAATCATCTACAATTACAAAGACATATCTATTGTGATTTATTGATTGTATTTGTGAAGGTCCGAAAAATCTAGGTGAAGAAGTTCGAGAGGAAGAGAAGTAGAAATCATATCTTTAGATTCAAAAGAACTTTTACGAAGTTTTCCTAATTGACAAGCGTCACACAAATTATTGACACAAAAACTCATTTTTGGGAGACCTCTAACAAATTCATATCTAGCAACTTTAGAAAGGTGTTTAAAATTCAAATGACCAAATCTTTTGTGCCAAATCCAAAGGTCATTATATTCAGCCAAAAGACATAAATTGTCATTAGACACTTTCATGCTTAAAATATAGATGTTATGTTTCCTAATACCTTCAAAGATAATGTTTGACTCATTATCTTCGATGTGGTAGTTTTCATTTTCGAATTAAATTTTAAAGCCCTTATCACATAATTGACTAATACTAAGCAGGTTATTTTTTACATTCCTAACTAGCTAAACATTAGATATAGTAGGAGTTTTAAAGATACCGACGTTGCCAATGCCAATCAAATATCCTTTTGAGTTTTCTCCGAAGTTAACTGATCCACAAAACTGTTTTAATATAAAAGTACTAAACATATCACTAGCCATTTAAATTTTTCAAAAATCAAATTACAAGTTTAAGAAAATATATTGCTCTGATACCAAGTGTGGTTTGTGGAATTATGGATCTAAAGGCTGATTAAACACCAGAGGGGTGTTGTAACGACCCAAAATTTTGAACAAATTAAATTTTAAATATTTAATTAATTTTAAATATTTGAACGATGATTTAATTTGAATCCCGAATATAACTTTGAATTTGCGATTAAATTATAAAATTTAATCTATTGAAACTGGATAAAAATTTAAATCTTCAATTTAAAGTTGAAGAAAAATAATTCGAAAGCTTTTAAAATTCGCATTGATAACACTGAAAACAATAGAAATTTCAGAATTGAATTTTTAACTGTTTTGCTCAGTTTTGAATTTAATTGTTTGAACCGATATTTAAAAATAGTCATTTTTCAAACAGTCTCGGAATTGGACGAAACCAGTTTCATTGGGTCCGTAATATTGTATTATTACTGGATTTCCAATTTCGTATTTTTCGAAGTTGATGTGTGACCGCACGGTGGGTAAACGCATTGAAAATTAAACCAAATTCAATTTAAATTTTAAATTTTAAATCTTGCCGACATTAGGAAGTAAGGCAGCACGATACTCTCCCTTTAATCACGCCTAGTATCACGCCAGAGATCGTGTTCTCCTGTCTTCCCCCCCTCTCTTTTAAAAATCATGCAACTTTCTTCTCCTCCATTCCTCAGATTCAAAAAAAAAAACTTTCCTCTCATTTATTAATGGCCGAGCAGTTTCAAAATCAAACGCGATTCATTTCTTCTTTAAAATGCCGAACTTCAAAAGGGAATTCATCTTTGTTCCCTCGTTTATTAATTTAATTTCAAAATCACGAATCGAAAAAAAGAAATGGCAGCCGCACTTCCTCTTCAAAATCAATGGCCGCTCCTCGCATTTAATTCGTTTGAAGAAAATTTTATACCAAATCGCGAGTTTCATTCGCAACTGGAAGGCAAAGGTTGGAGGGGTTCGCGTTTCATCGACTGGTGAAGACGACGTACTCGAGCTCGAGGCGCTTGGCCAAATCGATGTAGGTCGGAGGGAGCACGTGGGTTTCGCGACTGGAAAGAGGAGTCGGCATCGAAGAAGGTGAGCGCGCGCGAAGCAATGAAGGGCGACGCGATGGTCGATGGCTTATCTAGGGTTCGCGATGAGATTGGGGGCACTGGCATGAACTTCGACGGTCGAAGCATGGTGACTCGAGTTTGACGATGTCGTGAGGTATCTGCAGCCTTATCCTCTTTTTCTTTTTTTCCTTTAATTTAAAAAAATAAAAGTATATGTATTTTTACAGAGGAAGAAATTTGCTATTTTTTTGTAAAGTTTGAAGAAAGTTATAATAATAATAAATATAAGTTTTAAAAATTTATATAGATTGTTTTCCTAGGAAAGAATAAAACAAATATATTTATATAGGAGTTTTTACAATAGTTAGGATTTAAAATGCAGATCATATATAATATAAAGGTAGTTTTATTTAATGAAACTTATTTAAATTTTTACAAGAGGTTATTTTATTTAATTTAGTTCTGAAAGTAAACATTGAGACGGAAGCATTAGTTAACTAAGTTAGTAAATGGTAAGTGATTTTTCACTTAGTCCATATATTTTATTTAAAAAAAGAAATTTATTTATAACAAATTTAATAGTTAAAACCAATGTATTAAGAATTAATTAATCGATTAATTTAAATATTAATAAATTGTATAATTGTCATACAAGGTTAATACAATGGAGAAATGGTCAAAATGGAAATGGATTGCAAATAAAAGCTAAGGTGAGATCTTCTCACTCAAAATTGAAAAGTGGAATTTTCAGTTGTTGTTTGTTTGCTGTTTGAATGTGATATTAGATATAGTAGGATATATCTATATATATAGCAATATATACATATTGGCATATGTATATATTGGATTGATGATTTCCCGCCTCGTATAGCGGATGAGACCCTATTGCGCCGTTAGTAAGCGGATATTTTTATAAAACCCATATACCGCGATATTCCACCTCGAAGTGGAATTGGTATTGTGCTAACGTCTTTGGATGCAGGGAAACAGGTTGGAGGGATCCAACTGGATTCCTCACCAGTATTTATTTATTTACAGATATTGATGTATATTCTGTGATCATATTGATATATGATGTTTGTTGTTGTTGTGTTTGACTTATTGATGCTGTTGCATCATTGGATTCAAGTTTTGAAGTTTTTAAAATAACGATTTTTAACTTTAAAAGAGATTTTAAAAGTGATTATTTGAAAGTATACGTTTATTAAATTTTTGAAACAATTTACAAACGTTAAAATTTTGAAGGTATAAAAGTTAAGATATTTGTAAAATATAACCGAAAGGTAAAATTTCGTTTGAAATAAATGGTTAAGTCATAAATAAAATGATTTGAATTGAGATTTTTGAATTATTAAAACGATGTATATAAAAGATGTATAAAAATTGATTTTTATAAATATAAAATATTGGGATTATAAAACGAGTTTTAATAAGTGTTAAAATGAAGAATAAAGGGATTGTATAAGTGAACGAAATTTTATATTTATAAATTATGAAGTTACAAAATAAATGGATTTTTGTAAAACAAAAGATTTATAAGTGATTTACTTATAAATCGGGTTTCGACATTTTTAATTGAGATTTGTGAATAAGTATGAATGGTTTATAGACGAGATTTATAAGATATATATTTTATAAATCCAAACAATGGAATTTTAAACGTAGTTCGGTTATTGTTAAAAATTAGATTTTAAATGAAATCTTATAAGGAATAAGATTTAAAATTTGTGAAGTTATAAAATGGATGAAACTGTAGAATAAAAGATTTATAAGAGATTAACTTATAAATTGGATTTTTTGCCTTTAAATGGAATATTGATCGAATTATTAATAAAGAAGATTTATTAAATTGAAGTTGTTAGAAAATAGTAATAGAATTTATAAACGTGTTTAAAAATTCGGAATCAATTGAATTTGATAAATTAAATGTAGAAGGTTATTAAAGGAAATATATTCGCGATTTTGGATAGCGAATTATCCTTAAATTGAATGTGTAGAAAAGACTGAAATTTGGTTAGTGAAGTATATTCACGATTTTGGGACAGTGAATATATTGTTAAGTAAAATGGACTTATTTTCGAAGAAGGGATATTAAAAATAAAGTTAAACGTTTTAAAGATGTTTTAAAATGTATTATGAATCGAAATCATAGATTTCAACATTTATTGTTGAAATAAACGTTTTCGAAAAATAAGGAAATGGTGGACTATAACACTGTTGTTATAGTAAATGATTTCCAAAAGGAAATGTTTTATATAGTATTGGGATTTATACATCTATTTTAATTCCGAATCCCTATACTAGTGATTTTGAGTCGTCGTAACGATGTTTTACGTAACATTCGTTTTGACTCAGATAAATGTGTTATAGAAATGATTTCCTTAAAGAATGAAATATATACTTAACATTTATTTAAGTATATCGAATATTTTCAAATGTTGAAAATAAATAGATTTGTGAATTACTTATTTTTAAATAAGTATGGAATTGCTTTTCCAAAAATGAAATGAAATGTGTTTGAGAATTTATCTTCTTAAAGATAAATCGAAAGTGAATATGTGAAATCGATTTGAAAATCGTATATTAGTAGATATTTTGAAAATATAAATTCAATATGGAATTTATAAAAGGAAAGGGAAACTGTTTAGAAAAAATAAACGTTGATTTATTTTTGAAGTGTGGAAATTTTATATCTAGTAAAAGATATTTTGGAAGATGAAATAATTTGGAAAATTATTTGGAATCTGATGATGTTGCGCATCTTTATTGATAGTTAAATAACCGACTATCAATAATTACCTTTAGATGGGTATTTGTTGTGATTGGATGAATTTGAATGCCACACTTATTTTTAAATAAACGCTCACTATTCGGGTTAGCCGGGAAAGGACCATGGGGTCGTATAACCCATTCCGAATATGTGATACGTCGTTATGAATTGCATTCGAAGACCGGTTTTGAAGACCGGATATTTTTGAAAATGGAAGGATTACCGTCGAGTTACTCTACATCGGCTGATCTCCGGTTTAGAGGTTTTTATCACCCTTAGTGACGGGAAGTCCTGACGTGATTGAAAATTATACGGATATGCAAGGGCTTCGTGAGAAGTGCCTTTGGTTCTGTTCGATCCCGGAACAGACTTGTATGGATTGTGTGTCTGACGTTACAATTTGAGATATAAAGCTGATTTCTTTCAAATACATTTCTGTTGGTGGCGGAGAATTTATTCTCTTAGCTTAACACCCTTCTCTGAGACGTACGAGCTCAGAGGTTATGTAGTTGAAATTTATCAGCGATATACTCCCAATTTGGTAACGTGGCATACTGAGTGTTGCTGTGAAATGATCAGTGTTTGATCATTTGTGATATGATCATTTGTTTGATCTTATATCTTTGTGATCATAGGTTGATCATTTGTTTGACCCGAAGCAGGGCTTTGTAGAAATCGTAGCTTTGTGGACGAGACTTCGTCGAGCCTCACACCCCGGAAATGGTCAAAACAGGAAGGATGCGGCAAGGTTCTAGGGAGTAGCGCACCTTAGTGTATGTCATTCCTTCTGGATAAAGGTGGTATCCTGGTATGGAGCCCAGATACTTAACCTCTGTGGTTACTGCATTATTTTTACTATGTGGTTTGTTGGAATCGGGGATCCTCGGGAAGATCGGTGACGATCGGGGGATGGCATACGCGTGTCAGTAGTTACCTATTTTTGCAGAGGTAACCCGGCCTTGTGTTGGCAGAGATCTAACCGTAATGTTAGGTTATTTCTCGGGTCGTCTATTCCAGGGACGTACCCATCGTGGAAAAGGAAGTTCCTTAGCCTGGCCATTTGTTGGAAATCCAAAGAAACAATACGAGCCTTTACGATTTCAATTGTATAACCTGTCTCCTCAGGAGGCAGCTATAGCAGGCATAATATAATGGTACCTATGCTGGCTAAGATTTATATTATACTTTCGAAATGTTCTCCACTATGCACTAATAATAATATCAAAAATGATTTGATTTTGCGTAGTAAGCATCTTTGACTATCATAAGAAGAAATCTCCTCCAATTCTGCGTTTGCATTGTGTGTGTGGTGGGAGGTCTTATGGTAGTTTCATTTTCCAAAAGCATTGCGAATTGACATTAAAGTTTTCCTGTTGTTTATTTTAAAGATAAACTGTTTTACGATCTCACACCAATCACCATGACTGACTCGGAGTTTATTGTTTCCCTTCTAAACTCTGGGTGCCCACCAATTTCCACACGGGCAATCTAGAGTTAGGTTATCAGGATATTCTGGAGCTTTGGAGATAAGCTGGATGACGAGACGCAATATTTGTATCTGATAGTATTTATTCCGCTGTGTATTCTGTATGAGGACAAGTTTATAAAACTGTCCATTGTTGTATATTGACTCTGATTGATGTATGTATAAACTGATATAGTTCTTTGTTTTTAAAAGACTAGTGATTATCTATTATATATTGTTCCGCTGCGATATGTGAGATTCTGATATTGTTTTCTGTTCTGATGTTGTTCTTCTTTCTCTCTTCTTTCTTCTTCTGCTTTCTTCTTCTTCTCTTCTTCTTCCTCTACCTTTTCTTCTTTCTAAACCATAATATTTCGGGTTTCCGGCATTCGATTGCTCGGCAGTCGATAAAGTGAGTATCGATGTCGAATTTTCGAAAGTCGAAAATTTTCGGGATGTTACATTTGGTATCAGAGCATATGGTTAAGCGTCAACCCTGCTCTGTTGGGTGTTACTCATTAGAGATAGAGTCAGTAGTACTTTAGAATGAGTTGAGTGTAATAATAGATACGAGCGCGTATTTGTTAGTGAATATAAAAATGTTTTATATTGTGTTTGCTTATCCGTTGAGATGTTTGTGAATTTTGGTCGGTATGTGGGACGCCATATTATCGATAGAGATTTCTAAACACTTAAACGAGGCAAGACGACATAGTATTGTTTTAAAATAGGGTGAATGAAATAATTTTACCCAAAACTATTTTTGTATAGAAAATAAATGTTTTTCTATAAAGTACTATAGTATATGGTTGCATGGATGTTAGGAAGTAATAATAGTAAATTATTATCATTGAAATTAAATAAGAAATTGGAATTATAACTCCAAAGTTAAGAAATAAAATTCACATACAAATGAAATTTAAAGAATGTAAATTATAAATGTGAATTGTAATTTAAAACGGAGTTCCAGAAAAGTATTTGGAAATGTTTTAAAAAGAATTTGAAAATTTTGGAGATTTGGAAATTTAAATTTCTTTTTGATTTGAAAATGAATTTCAAAGGTTTTGAAAAGTATTTTGGAGGGATAAAAGCTCTAAACTCTTTTCGGTCGCTGGAAAATAACTTCGGTAATGACTGCAGCATCACCGGTGTTCATTTTCGGGTTTCCAAAAGAGGAATTGCTGCCAAATTGTTTATAATGGAAGTTGTTTGAAAATTTGGGTTTTCTTTTGGAAATTCAAAAGGATAAATTGAATTGTTTTCAAAATGGCTTTGAAAGGTTGAAAAGACTCTGGAATACTATATAAAAATATTTATGAAATATTATGAAATTGATAACTTATAAAATATTGAGATCTGATTGGAATGAAATTCAAATTGTAAATGAATTTATAAATTGGAATAGAATTCAAGAAGGTAATAGAAAATTTAAAATTCAATAATGTAATGAAATTAGTAAGTGAATGTATAAATGATTTGATAAATCAAAATGTAAGTAAGTCGAAGACTTATAAAATATTTGAGAATCTGATAGAAATGAGATTCAATTTAAAATGAAAGTTGAGATTTATTTTGAATTTGAAAGTAAATAGAACTGGAATTGAATTTGATAAATGAAGTATTAAACTGAAAGTTAGTAAGCAAAGCTAATTGATTATTGACCAAATGAATAAGGTTTGAACGAATTAAATTCAATGATTATAAATGAAGATAAATTGAATTCCAATAGAATTAAAATTGTGAATTGAATTCAAATGAGATTAGAAATGTAAAATTGAATGGATATGAATATATATAACTTCAACAGTGAAGTAAAAATGATATAAGTAGTTTATATTGAAAATTTTGTAATAGAATTTGCAAATTGGATTGAATGTGTAACTAGATATTATGGCTAGTAGGATATACAGGTGTTATAATGGAATTGGGATTTTAATTTTGAAGATAATTTGAATTGCTCGAAAAAGGTATGTATTTGAATTTCGATATGAGATTTGCTGATTTCTTGTCTAGCCGCTTGGCTTTTTCTTTTCTTTTTGAAATCTGAGAGTTCGTAGGGACGTTTTGTAGTCGTGCCGTATTAGCCGCGCAAAGGAGACGCTGGCGAATTTTTTCGAGAATTTCGAGTGTTAGAAAATTTTTGAGAAAATTTGGAAGTAAAAAATTTGAATTTGAATTTAAATTTTAAATTGTGAAGTAAAACAAGGTTGTTTGAAACTTATAACTGAAGTTGGAAAGCTAGTTGAAATGATAACGAATCTTTAGTAGAAAGATTTGTTTTGGAAATTTGATAAAACTATTGGATGTTGAAAATAGTAGACGAGTTAAGGACCATTTTTTCCTAACTTGTAATTTCGGGACGAAATTCTTTTAAGGGGGGAAGTTTGTAACGATCCAAAATTTTGAACAAATTAAATTTAAAATATTTAATTAATTTTAAATATTTGAACGATGATTTAATTTGAATCCCGAATATAACTTTGAATTTGCGATTAAATTATAAAATTTAATCTATTGAAACTGGATAAAAATTTAAATCTTCAATTTAAAGTTGAAGAAAAATATTTCGAAAGCTTTTAAAATTCGCATTGATAACACTGAAAACAATAGAAATTTCAGAATTGAATTTTTAACTGTTTTGCTCAGTTTTGAATTTAATTGTTTGAACCGATATTTAAAAATAGTCATTTTTCAAACAGTCTCGGAATTGGACGAAACCAGTTTCATTGGGTCCGTAATATTGTATTATTACTGGATTTCCAATTTCGTATTTTTCGAAGTTGATGTGTGACCGCACGGTGGGTAAACGCATTGAAAATTAAACCAAATTCAATTTAAATTTTAAATTTTAAATCTTGCCGACATTAGGAAGTAAGGCAGCACGATACTCTCCCTTTAATCACGCCTAGTATCACGCCAGAGATCGTGTTCTCCTGTCTTCCCCCCCTCTCTTTTAAAAATCACGCAACTTTCTTCTCCCCCATTCCTCAGATTCAAAAAAAAAACTTTCCTCTCATTTATTAATGGCCGAGCAGTTTCAAAATCAAACGCGATTCATTTCTTCTTTAAAATGCCGAACTTCAAAAGGGAATTCATCTTTGTTCCCTCGTTTATTAATTTAATTTCAAAATCACGAATCGAAAAAAAGAAATGGCAGCCGCACTTCCTCTTCAAAATCAATGGCCGCTCCTCGCATTTAATTCGTTTGAAGAAAATTTTATACCAAATCGCGAGTTTCATTCGCAACTTGAAGGCAAAGGTTGGAGGGGTTCGCGTTTCATCGACTGGTGAAGACGACGTACTCGAGCTCGAGGCGCTTGGCCAAATCGATGTAGGTCGGAGGGAGCACGTGGGTTTCGCGACTGGAAAGAGGAGTCGGCATCGAAGAAGGCGAGCGCGCGCGAAGCAATGAAGGGCAACGCGATGGTCGATGGCTTACCTAGGGTTCGCGATGAGATTGGGGGCACTGGCATGAACTTCGACGATCGAAGCATGGTGACTCGAGTTTGACGATGTCGTGAGGTATCTGCAGCCTTATCCTCTTTTTCTTTTTTTCCTTTAATTTAAAAAAATAAAAGTATATGTATTTTTACAGAGGAAGAAATTTGCTATTTTTTTGTAAAGTTTGAAGAAAGTTATAATAATAATAAATATAAGTTTTAAAAATTTATATAGATTGTTTTCCTAGGAAAGAATAAAACTAATATATTTATATAGGAGTTTTTACAATAGTTAGGATTTAAAATGCAGATCATATATAATATAAAGGTAGTTTTATTTAATGAAACTTATTTAAATTTTTACAAGAGGTTATTTTATTTAATTTAGTTTTGAAAGTAAACATTGAGACGGAAGCATTAGTTAACTAAGTTAGTAAATGGTAAGTGATTTTTCACTTAGTCCAAATATTTTATTTAAAAAAAGAAATTTATTTATAACAAATTTAATAGTTAAAACCAATGTATTAAGAATTAATTAATCGATTAATTTAAATATTAATAAATTGTATAATTGTCATACAAGGTTAATACAATGGAGAAATGGTCAAAATGGAAATGGATTGCAAATAAAAGCTAAGGTGAGATCTTCTCACTCAAAATTGAAAAGTGGAATTTTCAGTTGTTGTTTGTTTGCTGTTTGAATGTGATATTAGATATAGTAGGATATATCTATATATATATCAATATATACATATTGGCATATGTATATATTGGATTGATGATTTCCCGCCTCGTATAGCGGATGAGACCCTATTACGCCGTTAGTAAGCAGATATTTTTATAAAACCCATATACCGCGATATTCCACCTCGAAGTGGAATTGGTATTGTGCTAACGTCTTTGGATGCAGGGAAACAGGTTGGAGGGATCCAACTGGATTCCTCACCAGTATTTATTTATTTACAGATATTGATGTATATTCTGTGATCATATTGATATATGATGTTTGTTGTTGTTGTGTTTGACTTATTGATGCTGTTGCATCATTGGATTCAAGTTTTGAAGTTTTTAAAATAACGATTTTTAACTTTAAAAGAGATTTTAAAAGTGATTATTTGAAAGTATACGTTTATTAAATTTTTGAAATAATTTACAAACGTTAAAATTTTGAAGATATAAAAGTTAAGATATTTGTAAAATATAACCGAAAGGTAAAATTTCGTTTGAAATAAATGGTTAAGTCATAAATAAAATGATTTGAATTGAGATTTTTGAATTATTAAAACGATGTATATAAAAGATGTATAAAAATTGATTTTTATAAATATAAAATATTGGGATTATAAAACGAGTTTTAATAAGTGTTAAAATGAAGAATAAAGGGATTGTATAAGTGAACGAAATTTTATATTTATAAATTATGAAGTTACAAAATAAATGGATTTTTGTAAAACAAAAGATTTATAAGTGATTTACTTATAAATCGGGTTTCGACATTTTTAATTGTGATTTGTGAATAAGTATGAATGGTTTATAGACGAGATTTATAAGATATATATTTTATAAATCCAAACAATGGAATTTTAAACGTAGTTCGGTTATTGTTAAAAATTAGATTTTAAATGAAATCTTATAAGGAATAAGATTTAAAATTTGTGAAGTTATAAAATGGATGAAACTGTAGAATAAAAGATTTATAAGAGATTAACTTATAAATTGGATTTTTTGCCTTTAAATGGAATATTGATCGAATTATTAATAAAGAAGATTTATTAAATTGAAGTTGTTAGAAAATAGTAATAGAATTTATAAACGTGTTTAAAAATTCGGAATCAATTGAATTTGATAAATTAAATGTAGAAGGTTATTAAAGGAAATATATTCGCGATTTTGGATAGCGAATTATCCTTAAATTGAATGTGTAGAAAAGACTGAAATTTGGTTAGTGAAGTATATTCACGATTTTGGGACAGTGAATATATTGTTAAGTAAAATGGACTTATTTTCGAAGAAGGGATATTAAAAATAAAGTTAAACGTTTTAAAGATGTTTTAAAATGTATTATGAATCGAAATCATAGATTTCAACATTTATTGTTGAAATAAACGTTTTCGAAAAATAAGGAAATGGTGGACTATAACACTGTTGTTATAGTAAATGATTTCCGAAAGGAAATGTTTTATATAGTATTGGGATTTATACATCTATTTTAATTCCGAATCCCTATACTAGTGATTTTGAGTCGTCGTAACGATGTTTTACGTAACATTCGTTTTGACTCAGATAAATGTGTTATAGAAATGATTTCCTTAAAGAATGAAATATATACTTAACATTTATTTAAGTATATCGAATATTTTCAAATGTTGAAAATAAATAGATTTGTGAATTACTTATTTTTAAATAAGTATGGAATTGCTTTTCCAAAAATGAAATGAAATGTGTTTGAGAATTTATCTTCTTAAAGATAAATCGAAAGTGAATATGTGAAATCGATTTGAAAATCGTATATCAGTAGATATTTTGAAAATATAAATTCAATATGGAATTTATAAAAGGAAAGGGAAACTGTTTAGAAAAAATAAACGTTGATTTATTTTTGAAGTGTGGAAATTTTATATCTAGTAAAAGATATTTTGGAAGATGAAATAATTTGGAAAATTATTTGGAATCTGATGATGTTGCGCATCTTTATTGATAGTTAAATAACCGACTATCAATAATTACCTTTAGATAGGTATTTGTTGTGATTGGATGAATTTGAATGCCACACTTATTTTTAAATAAACGCTCACTATTCGGGTTAGCCGGGAAAGGACCATGGGGTCGTATAACCCATTCCGAATATGTGATACGTCGTTATGAATTGCATTCGAAGACCGGTGTTGAAGACCGGATATTTTTGAAAACGGAAGGATTACCGTTGAGTTACTCTACATCGGCTGATCTCCGGTTTAGAGGTTTTTATCACCCTTAGTGATGGGAAGTCCTGACGTGATTGAAAATTATCCGGATATGCAAGGGCTTCGTGAGAAGTGCCTTCGGTTCTGTTCGATCTCGGAACAGACTTGTATGGATTGTGTGTCTGACGTTACAATTTGAGATATAAAGCTGATTTCTTTCAAATACATTTCTGTTGGTGGCGGAGAATTTATTCTCTTAGCTTAATACCCTTCTCTGAGACGTACGAGCTCAGAGGTTATGTAGTTGAAATTTATCAGCGATATACTCCCAATTTGGTAACGTGGCATACTGAGTGTTGCTGTGAAATGATCAGTGTTTGATCATTTGTGATATGATCATTTGTTTGATCTTATATCTTTGTGATCATAGGTTGATCATTTGTTTGACCCGAAGCAGGGCTTTGTAAAAAGCGTAGCTTTGTGGACGAGACTTCGTCGAGCCTCACACCCCGGAAATGGTCAAAACAGGAAGGATGCGACAAGGTTCTAGGGAGTAGCGCCCCTTAGTGTATGTCATTCCTTCTGGATAAAGGTGGTATCATGGTATGGAGCCCAGATACTTAACCTCTGTGGTTACTGCATTATTTTTACTATGTGGTTTGTTGGAATCGGGGATCCTCGGGAAGATCGGTGACGATCGGGGGATGGCATACGCGTGTCAGTAGTTACCTATTTTTGCAGAGGTAACCCGGCCTTGTGTTGGCAGAGATCTAACCGTAATGTTGGGTTATTTCTCGGGTCGTCTATTCCAGAGACGTACCCATCGTGGAAAAGGAAGTTCCTTAGCCTGGCCATTTGTTGGAAATCCAAAGAAACAATACGAGCCTTTACGATTTCAATTGTATAACCTGTCTCCTCAGGAGGCAGCTATAGCAGGCATAATATAATGGTAACTATGCTGGCTAAGATTTATATTATACTTTCGAAATGTTTTCCACTATGCACTAATAATAATATCAAAAATGATTTGATTTTGCGTAGTAAGCATCTTTGACTATCATAAGAAGAAATCTCCTCCAATTCTGCGTTTGCATTGTGTGTGTGGTGGGAGGTCTTATGGTAGTTTCATTTTCCAAAAGCATTGCGAATTGACATTAAAGTTTTCCTGTTGTTTATTTTAAAGATAAATTGTTTTACGATCTCACACCAGTCACCATGACTGACTCGGAGTTTATTGTTTCCCTTCTAAACTCTGGGTGCCCACCAATTTCCACACGAGCAGTCTAGAGTTAGGTTATCAGGATATTCTGGAGCTTTGGAGATAAGCTGGATGACGAGACGCAATATTTGTATCTGATAGTATTTATTCCGCTGTGTATTCTGTATGAGGACAAGTTTATAAAACTGTCCATTGTTGTATATTGACTCTGATTGATGTATGTATAAACTGATATAGTTCTTTGTTTTTAAAAGACTAGTGATTATCTATTATATATTGTTCCGCTGCGATATGTGAGATTCTGATATTGTTTTCTGTTCTGATGTTGTTCTTCTTTCTCTCTTCTTTCTTCTTCTGCTTTCTTCTTCTCTTCTTCTTCCTCTACCTTTTCTTCTTTCTAAACCATAATATTTCGGGTTTCCGGCATTCGATTGCTCGGCAGTCGATAAAGTGAGTATCGATGTCGAATTTTCGAAAGTCGAAAATTTTCGGGATGTTACAGGTGTGAATAGTGTTTTTTTAATTTTTGAAAATATTTTTAAAATTGTATTAAGATTATTATTAAACAATGTAGAATGAACAATCACAAATGCAAACATAGATAAGTGTAAATGCAATAAAGTAAAAAACAGAGAATTGGAGAGATCAGGCCAGGGATTTTTATACTGGTTCGGAGTTAACCTAAGTACAGTCTCGTACAATTGCTTGTACGGATGTCTTTTTAAAAGGCCAATCTTTTAATAGGAGGGAGGCAAACCCAATACAATCTTGATTTCAAGGCTACAAGACACACCTTTTGGCTTTCCGAGCTCAGGGTACACCCACTTGATTTGGACGGGCTACAAGCACATCAACTCGGATTTTCGAGCTACCAAGCACACCCAATTGATTTGAATGGGCTGCAATCACACCCACGCAAATACAACTACAGTTTGATGGTTTTTTCAAAGTCAATTTCTTGATCTTTAGATAAAATGGATTTGATACCCTCTTTGTAATGCGCCTCCTTTATGCCCTCATTAACAAAGAATATTAGCAAGTAATATCTTCTGCTAACGTGAAGAATAAGACTATCTAGGAGCGAAAATCCGTAGTATTGCTTTGTGTGTGTATCGAATACGTTGAATCTATAATTTTTATTCTTTTTAGTGTGGAAGAATTCAACATATACAATCCAAGCACAAAACAATAATACAGTGGCTTATTATGATTCAGAAAAATATAAAACATCACAGACACAGAATCACAGATCGCATCGATAAATATAATAGAAGACATATCAGATAAAAACATGAGAACTAATGTACACACCAAGCACAAAATGAATCTACAACTCAAATAATATACAACCATACATAAGTTAACACATCAAAATGGACTAAGGACTATGTATATATAACTAGCATAACCTCTACCCAAGCTACCCCAAGTCCAAAGACAAAAGTCCCTGCTACTTGCAAAGTCTTGGTCTGCAACGACCCACCATTTTGGATGGTTTAAATCGACAATAAACCACACATGTCAAACTCAAACCATTCAAAAGGGAGGATTGTTATGGGGTAAATAAGAAAAAGCAGAGAAAGAAAGAAAAAACAAAACACAGAATCTCACAGCGGAATGACAAAATATAATAATCAAACAAACAGTTCATGAAGCTGTTTACAAATAACATTTGATTACACTTTTACAATACAGATCAGAGTACATATAGCAGTAATAAATAAATAATGCAGCAAAACAACATGATGAAGTGCGATAAATATAATAAATAATAATAGTACTAAATCTTCATCTTCATCCTCCAAAAATAAGGTCTTCAATACACTGAAAAACTCAGACTGACCCGAGCGAATTGATAAGACAAAACACTCGAGGCAGAACTAAAAGATCTTATGTAAGTTAAATCAACAGTAATTAAATATGAGTGTAATGGCATCGGAGATGTTTACGGGATTTTACATCTCCTATCCAGTGTCTCACGTGAGTGCAATAACTTAAGAGATGTTCGGGATATCCATCTCCTAAGGATCCGTTAAACTATCTACATACATAGTACAATAAGCTATTATAATAGTGTATACAGTAAAGTAAAGTATTAAAATAGCGTTAAGGAATTACCCATATCCCCTTTTAACACATTTTATATAATGTCGTAGTCTATACAGATACTGTAAACTCCACCATAAACTGGTGGGCTATCAGGGAGCACTCCATAGGTACGACACAAACCAAACTCGTAGAAGGCGCGATAAGGCATGTGACAAGGCACGCGAGGCAATGCCAGGGTAGGATTCTACCATTTGCAGAACCGAGCTGGTGGTAACGCATAGCAGCTACTACCGCCCACCTTGGAACACACTCCCATAATCAAATCAAGGGGTGGCCACCAAATCAATCACAAAGTCATAATATGGTATCGAAGAAGCATGTCCGATTAGAGGTGCGATTTCACTTGGCCCAGGTATAGCTCCTGTTTTTGCCACATCAAGCTGACTCACGGGAGTCAGGGCTACGTAAATACCTCATACAAAATCGTTTGCCAAACCATCCTACTTCATTCTGGAATCTCCACCATGTACACAGTTGTTAAAGTAGTTTTCGGTATTGGCAGAGAGTATGACAATATCCGATCCTGGTCTCTTTAACAAACAAACACTTATTTCACACCGGATGGTTCTTCTAATTTTCCAAAACTATTTCATAATTGATGTCAAAATATCATATTGAATTCAAACCATATCACTTTAGAAATCCGATTTAGTTTTGAAATTGTATTCACTAAAATATGTTGTTTCACTAGAAAATATCATTTCAAATGTCAATTTAAGTTATAACATCATTTAGCCATATTCGCTTTAGATCAAGGGTTTAAATATAAACCATCCCATTTACATAGTCTGAAATTCTGAAAATAGTTAGATAGTTATAAATAGTTTAAATAATTTTAAGATAAGTTAAATAGATTTAAAATTGATTAAATAGATTTAAAATAAATTAAATAGATTTAAATAAATTTAAAATAGATTTAATAGATTTAAAATAATTTAAATAGATTTCAATAAATTTAAAATAGATTAAATAGATTTAAAATAGATTAAATAGATTAAAAATAGATTAAATAGATTAAAAATAGATTAAAATAAAAATAGATTAAATTTAACTTAAAATAATAAATTTAAAATAACATTATAACAGTTTATATTAAAATAATAAATTTGAAACTAACATCAAATTTAACTATTTCTTCCACTTCAATAAATTTGGACCATATCCAGATTTCAAATCAAAACCCAATTTCAAATCTTGAAATATCAAATTAAACTATTCCAATTTCAATAGATTTCAAAGTTACAATTTCGAACATTTCAATAACTCAATTTTGATAAATGTCGTTTATACTTCACATTCAACTTTAAAGTTTCAATTTAAATCCTTTAAATAATCCACTTAAAAAAATTCCGTTATATAAATCAAATTCTATTTCAAAACATCATTTAGCTGAATTCAAATTTGAAAGATTTAAAATCATTTAATTTAACCAATCTGGTGTCCGTATATAAATTTCTACCCCATGGTCAAGTGATACGGATATTTGTTATTTCAATCCATAAATATTTTAAATTTTATGGGTATATATTACTTCAACCCACAATCCCAAATTCTATTTCAAATCCATGAAATCGATCGAGTCTATCATTTCAACCCATAACGATTTCCCCTAATCTATCAGAACGTTCGGGTATGTACCATTTCAACCCATAGGGAACTTGCAGTGTTATAACAATATAAAAATATAACATCCAGTCACCCAATGTCAACAATCAAACATGCTTCACAATCACCATTCAATCAACCAACAAATAACATCAATTAAATAATTATCATCAAAAGGTATTAAACTGACAATTTAATTAAATGACGATTAAATGTAATAGAAGTCATATTTAACTGGAATGACAATTTAAATATACCAACATCAACCAATCAATTTCTAATCACATCATAAATTTAAATTAACTAACATAAGATAATTTAGTAGTTGTGAGTAGGTTAAAACACCCACCTTTGATTTCAAATCGGTTTGAAATCCAAAATAAGGCCCAAATTTGAACAGTATCAGAATTCATCCAAACGAGTGCCAAAATGTCCAGAATTTCAATACGATCCCAAAGAAACAAACCGCATGTAAATCCGACCTCGTACGTAAAAGATATTGAGATTAGAATATTCAAAATCAAAATTTTAAATAAAAAAATAAAAAGAGAAGAAACCAATACCAAACCTAGGCCACATCAGCATGCTCACCATCGTTTCATCTCCTACAAGCCGTACGCGTCCTTCGATGCCTAAAACCCTAGCCCCGCCTCACTCAAAATGATCGCGCATCTCTGACCTTCGCGGCTACGCCCAAACGCCACCTACCCTGACTCGCGCCACCTCATGACCTTTGCCACATCTCCCTCGCGACCTCCGATCACCAAAATGGGCCAGCCACCGCCACGTTTCGTAAACCCTAGTGCAATTTTATAGCCCAATCCAACCATCAATACGCCAAACCAACCACACGGATGTGCTCCACTCGTTCCTCTCCATGCAATGGTACCCACGATTCGACGATCCGTCGATGATCATCAACCACCAAACGGATGGCCAAGATTAAACCATCAAATTTCGAAAAAATAAAGACCCAAATCGAAAAAAAACTGCAGATCTAGCTTGCGCTCATCAAGAGCTTCGAATCGGTATATAATATGATAGGGTTTGGAGGAGTTTAAATTTTGAAATTGATTTGAAAATTGAATTTTAGGGTTTTGAGATTGAATTTGTTTCTGCCAATAAAAGAAGGAGACAGACAGAAGTTGATGTATATACATAATAAGAAAATGACAGCTAGGTTTTGGGAAACAAGAGTATTTATATTAACAAAGCCCGACAAGAAAATAAACACATATCGAATTTGTACGAACGACGAATAGCGACCTAAAAGCCCGTTCTGCCTCCGAAACGAAAGTGGGCCATCCCATATATCAAAATAGATGTTTTCGATATTTTTTAATTCAATGGAATAGGTTTCAAGTCCAAATTCCATTGTATAAAGAATTTAGCTTTAAAATTAGCTTATTTCAAATTAAATTCAATTAAATTGATTTCTACGCGTTTCAAGCCCGTACGATCAAACGACAAGTCTGATCGCTACGAAACTTGAAATCCTACTATAATTTACCATTACGGATCTGATGAAATATCTTTCTTCGAAATCTTAGAGAGTGGCCAAAATGGCTATTTTCACGTTAATTAAATAAATTAATATTAATTTGATTAAATCACTTTCTAATTTCAAATTTAATAACTAACAATTTTTATCATTTTTGATTACTTAGATACTTACAATAATTTAAAACAATTTACATATCAATTCAGTGTTAAAATTACACTAATTACAGTGTTCAGTTTCAACTGCAATAAAAATTCAATTAATTATGTTTTAATTCCAATAAATTAATTTAATTTGATTTCAATCTTTCTATTCAATCAATCATTACTTATGGAAATAGTTAACATTAGTTAACATCTTATTGCATTAATATTCTACAATTATCATCTTTTCCTATATTACTTGCGATATTCAATTATATTGAATTATTGTCGATTTTCTCATGAATTATAATTTAAAATCCGAATAAATATATTTATCTTGGTTTCACTCTTTTTATTAAATAAATTATTGCCTTAAGAATATAATTGACATTTCTGTACATTTTATTACCTTCACATTTTACAGTTATCTTTTTAACTCCTATTAACGTAATATTTAATTACATTTAATTGCAATTGATTTCCAACTCAATTCAACATATTAAATAAATTGGTAACAAATAACAATTGTTACCTTTTCTTAATTTAATCACATTTATAAGTTTTTTATTTTCAAACATATGTTATAACTACTTGCACAACACTAATTTTACCAAATTACAATTAATTACATACTATTTCATTAATTAATACAACATTTAAATTATCAATTACTCTTTTAATCCAATTATCAATTAATACACATATTATTACAATTAATTTACAATCTATAACCAATTATAACTTTTTAATCATTTCAATAAAATGGGAATTGCATTTAAAGTAGTTATCAATTACCTTAAATTAATACCATCACATTTCATTCTAGTCATTTTCTTATTATTAAATCTTAAATTTTTAATTTTTCACAACATCAAACTCCAAAACTTATTTAATTTAATAAATTTAATTATTGAAAATTACGCATTACACTCTCCTCCACTCAAAACTTTTCAGCCTCAAAAAGGAAAAAGAAGGAAAAAGAAGGAATTAAGGAATTAATATACCTTATTCAAAGTTTTCAATTATAAAAAATAAATTTACAAATTTAGTAAGTTAAATAAAATATACCAATTTATAAACAATTAAATCCTTTCTTATTCTAGTTCAATAAAAGTCGGAAAAACATCTTTATTTTACAAAATTTTCTAAGTCAAAAATTCACGGAAAATTTCGACAGAGTCTCCTGTATACGGGGAGGTCCGGAAGAAATAATAATATCAATAATAATAATATATATCGCATATTTCAAAATAATATATCCCAAACCACGGGAAAAACAATGTAATATCG
Source organism: Allium fistulosum (assembly GCA_030737815.1). Taxonomy (NCBI): domain Eukaryota; kingdom Viridiplantae; phylum Streptophyta; class Magnoliopsida; order Asparagales; family Amaryllidaceae; genus Allium; species Allium fistulosum. The sequence goes on from CM060906.1 coordinate 366,088,883, forward strand.
CTAGAAAACCGTAATCCGAAAACGTACCTATTTGTCGGGCAAACAAACGCTTATTTATGAAACCAAAAGCAGTAGCAATTGCTTCCATAAACCTGTATTTCACTTATATAATCCAAAGAGGTTAATAATTAAATAAAAGAGAAAAATTTTATGTTGTTTAAATTAGTGACAACCAAATCAACACAACATACAACAAGCACTTGCAAATAGAACCATACAATCATTACATGCAAATGAAGAAATCAGCCATCCATCCATAACAACCAAAGAAAATGGTTTATTCGGGTTTAGACACTTTTAATCATATAGAATGATAAATAAACTACAAAGTATACCATGCGCTCAAAAGTCTTAGATAAAACTTAATAGATTATTTATACATTTTTATGCAGTTAGAAGTATCTTTTCTCAATCATCCCATAAGCCAAAACAAACAATAATTTCAAGTATCGTTTAAGTTTATTCTTATTAATCTCCTTTCACATTATTTACTATTCTTCAGTTTCATTCATTCATACAATGTTTATTTTCATTAATTTTCATTCATTACTTACAAAATTTCATTTCTCATTCATTCATACAATGATTTCCCATTTATTTACATTCATTGACTTACATATGTTGTTTTTCCATTCAGTTATTTAAAATAGTCAATGAATTCATTATTTCAGTATTACATACTATTAATGTTATACTTGATTTCCAATAAATAAAACATTTCATACTTAAGTATTTCTACCTTTAATTTACATTTACTCTTTCCTTTTATAACGTCAATTGAATATTAAGTCTATTTTCCGAATCATTTCAACATTTTCAAAAGTTATAATCATTCAATTAATATAGTACTCACTTTAATTATAAATGGCTTCAATATTAACTTAAGTTTATAATTATTTACTTACAGTATTCACCTTTTACTATTCAATCTGATTACAAAAAGCTTAAAATGTTAACTTAAGTTTATAATCATTTTCTTACAGTATTCACTTTTCTATTACAATTAATTAGTAGCATTTCAAACTAATAACTTAAGTTTATAACAATTTATAATATCAGAATTCTTATTTACAGAAGAAATTCCATTGAACACTTTCATTTTCTAAGTTTTACTTGTATAATATTCTATTACATATTCTTATTAACATTTCAACTTATAATATTTTGGTAAGTTATATATATATATATGTATGTATGTATGTATGTATGTATGTATGTATGTATATATGTATATATGTATATATGTATATATGTCTTTCAGAATGTAATTGAATGTCACACAAGTTTATCTTATTCCTTTAGTTATCAAAATGTTCGCAAATTATATCTTCTAATTTTTCATATTTACAAGTTACAGATTTCAATTTCTTATATATTTCTTTAACCACTTAGCCTCAAATTCTTATTTTTCTCATTTCAGTAGTTTCCAATTTTTAATATAGTCAATATTTTATTCATTATAATATTTAAAAATTCTAATTTACAGAACTTAAGAACTGAATACTGGGTTTCCTTTCAAATCAAATATATATATACACACACATATCTTTCATATATGTCGAATCCTACATAGAAAATAAAATAAAAATTTGTTTATCAAAACAAATGTACAGTAAGACTACTACAACAGTCTTCCCACTTTGAAACTAGAAAATGAACATCGATGACGCGTGCACTCATCACCGAAATTATTTTCTAGCGACAGAGAGGGGAGTACAAAACTTATTTCCTTTAAAACATTCCTTTAAAACTTTCTTTCAAATCACACTGAAATATTTATACCAGAAAATACTTCCAAATTATACTAATATTATATTCCAAAATCTTTCGAAAGAAATTTTCAAAATCCGGAACTTACATTCTCAAATTTCAATTCATATTTACTTTATTTGAAAACCCTATTCTACAATTTAATATTTATGAAATTTCACTTCCTAACAAACATCATATTACATCCAACTATATCATTTATAAAATTATTCTTTTATATACAAAATATAATACTAGGTAAAATTATTTCATTTACCCATATTTCAAAAAAAATACGGTGTCGGTCTGCCCTATTAAGTGCTAAGTAATCCCTATCGGTCATAGCGTCCCATGTACCGACCAGAATTTATAAATACTAAACAGGACAAATTAACACAATATAAAAACAATTTTTATAACCCTAACAAGTACGCTCTCTCATATATGTACACTCAACGACTCATTCTAGGGTGTTACTACCATATTTCTAATGAGTCAGACCCCACAAAGCTAAGGTTATCGCTAAACCTAGCTCTGATACCAAACGTAATGACCCACCTTTTTGGACGGTTTAAATCGATAATAAACCACACATGTCAAACTCAAACCATTCAAAATGGAGGATTGTTATGGGGTAAATAAGAAAAAGCAGAGAAAGAAAGAAAAAACAAAACATAGAATCTCACAGTGGAATGACAAAATATAATAATCAAACAAAAAGTTCATGAAGTTGTTTACAAATAACATTTGATTACACTTTTACAATACAGATCAGAGTACATACAGCAGTAATAAATTAATAATGCAGTGGAATAACATGATGCAGCGGGATAAATATAATAAATAATAATAGTACCAAATCTTCGTCTTCATCCTCCAGAAATAAGGTCTTCAATACACTGAAAAGCTCAGACTGACCCGAGCGAATTAATAAGAAAAAACACTCAAGTCAAAACTAAAAGATCTTATGTAAGTTAAATCAACAGTAAATAAATAAGAGTGTAACAGCGTCGGAGATGTTTACGGGATTTTACATCTCTTATCTAGTGTCTCATGTGAGTGCAATAACTTAAGAGATGTTCGGGATTTCCATCTCCTAAGGATCCGTTAAACTATCTACATATAAGTACAATACGCTATTATAATAGTGTCTACAGTAAAGTAAAGTATTAAAATAGCGTTAAGGCATTACCCATATCCCACTTAACACATTTTATATAATGTCGTAGTCTGTACAGATACTGTAAACTCCACCGTAAACTGGTGGGCTATCAAGGAGCACTCCATAGGTACGACACAAACCAAACTCGTAGAAGGCACGATAAGGCATGTGACAAGGCACGCGATGCAATACCAGGGCAGGATTCTACCATTTGCAGAACCGGGCTGGTGGTAACGCATAGCAACTACTACTGCCTACCTCGGAACACACTCTCATAATCAAATCAAGGGGTGACCACCAAGTCAATCACAAAGTAAAAATATGGTCTCGAAGAAGCATGTCTGATCGGAGGTGCGACCGCACTTGGCCCAGGTATAGCTCTTGTTTTAGCCACATCAAGCTGGCTCACGGGAGTCAGAGCTACGTAAATACCTCATACAAAATCGTTCGCCAAACCATCCTACTTCATTCTGGAATCTCCACCACGTACACAGTAGCTAAAGTGGTTTTCGGTATTGGCAGAAAGCATGACAATATCCGATCCCGGTCTCTTTAACAACCAAACGCTTATTTCACACCAAATGGTTCTTTTAAATTTCCAAAACCGTTTCATAATTGATGTCAAAATATCATAATTAATTCAAACCATATCACTTTAGAAACCAGATTTAGTTTTGAAATCATATTCACTAAAATATGTCGTTTCACTAGAAAATATCATTTCAAATGTTAACTTAAGTTATAACATCATTTAGCCATATTTGCTTTAGATCAAGGGTTTAAATATAAACCATCCCATTTACACAGTCTGAAATTCTAAAAATAGTATAAATAATTTTAAGATAGGTTAAATAGATTTAAAATAGATTAGATAGATTTAAAATAAATAAATAGATTTAAAATAGATTTAAATAAATTTAAAATAGATTTAAATAAATTTAAAATAGATTAAACAGATTAAATAGATTTAAAATAGATTTAAAATAGATTTAATTTTTTTTAAATAGATTTAAAATTGATTAAATAGATTTAAAATAGATTAAATAGATTAAAAATAGATTAAAATAGAAATAGATTAAATTTAACTTAAAATGATAAATTTAAAATAACATTACAACAATTTATATTAAAATAATAAATTTGAAACTAACATCAAATTTAACTGTTTCTTCCATTTCAATAAATCTAGACCATATCCATATTTTAAATCAAAACCCAATTTCAAATCTTGAAATATCAAATTAAACTATTTTAATTTCAATAGATTTCAAAGTTACAACTTCCAACATTTCAATAACTCAATTTCGATAAATGTCGTTTATACTTCACATTCAACTTTAAAGTTTCAATTTAAATCCTTTAAATAATCCACTTAAAACAATTCCTCTATATAAATCTAATTCTATTTCAAAACATCATTTACCTGAATTCAAATTTTAAAGATTTAAAATCATTTAATTTAACCAATCCGGTGTCCGTATATAATTTTCTACCCTATGGTCAAATGATACGGATATTTATCATTTCAACCCATAAATATTTTAAATTTTATGGGTATATATTATTTCAACCCATAATCCCAAATTCTATTTCAAATCCATAAAATCGCTCGAGTCTCTCATTTCAACCCATAACGATTTCCCTTAATCTATCATATCGTTCGGGTATGTACCATTTCAACCCATAGGGAACTTGTAGTGTTATAACAATATAAAAATATAACATCCACTCACCCAATATCAACAATCAAACATACATCACAATCACCATTAAATCAACCAACAAATAACATCAATTAACTTATTATCATCAATAGGTATTAAATTAACAATTTAATTCAATATTAAATTAAATGATGATTAAATGTAATAAAAATCATATTTAACTAGAATGACAATTTAAATATACCAGCATCAACCAATCAATTTCTAATCACATCATAAATTTAAATTAACTAACATAAGATAATTTAGTAGTTGTGAATGGCTTAAAACACCCACCTTCGATTTCAAATCGATTTGAAATCCAAAATAAGGCCCAAATTTGAACAGTCTCAAAATTCGTCTAAACGAGTGCCAAAATGTCCGAAATTTCAATATGATCCCAACGAAACAAACCACGTGTAAATCCAACCTCGTACGTAAAAGATATTGAGATTAAAACATTCAAAACCAAAATTTTAAATAAAAAAATAAAAAGAGAAGAAACCAATACCAATCCTAGGCCACGTCAGCATGCTCACCTTCATTTCATCTCCTACAAGCCATACATGTCCTTCGATGCCCAAAACCCTGGCACTGCCTCACTCTAGATGATCGCGCGTCTCTGGCCATCGCGGCCACGCCCAAGCGCCGCCAACCCAAAGTCGCGCCACCTCACGACCTCTGCCACATCTCCCTCGCGACCTCCGATTACCAAAATGGGCCAGCCGTTGCCACATTTCCTAAACCCTAGTGCAATTTTACAGCCCAATCCAACCATCAATATGCTAAACCAACCACACGGATGTGCTCCACTCGTTCCTCTCCACGCAATGGTACCCATGATTCGACGATCCGTCGATGATCATCAACCATCAAACAGATGGCCGAGATTAAACCATCAAATTCCAGACAAATAGAGACCCAAATTGAAAAACAAATTATAGATCTAGCTTGCGCTCGTCAAGAGCTTTGAATCGGTATATAATATGAAAGGGTTTGGAGGAGTTTAAATTTTGAAATTGATTTGAAAATTGAATTTTAAGGTTTTGAGATTGAATTTGTTTCTGCCAATAAAAGAAGGAGATAGACAGAAGTTGATGTACGTATATAATAAGAAAATGACTGCTAGGGTTTGGGAAACAAGACTATTCATATTAACAAAGCCCGTTAAAAAAATAAACACATATCGAATTTTTATGAACAACGAATAGCGACCCAAAAGCCCGTTCTGCCTCCGAAACGAAAGTGCACTACAAGAATATATGGTTTTAATAGCAATAATGCTTAGTGTTTCCGCTCTTCCAGGTTTCAAACGCTATTTGAGAAATGAATACCGCATCCTCATCAACGCTATACAAGGTTTCACGGCGGGAAACAAAATTATTTGTGCGCGAAACTAAAATAAGCGCATGTTTCCTTTCCTTCAGAAATAGCCCTCTTTCACTTCATCGCCTTAGACAACAAGAACCCTAGATCGCAAAATCCATAAACCGAAAAAATCGTGAATCGCCAAATAAACCTGATAATCAATAGTTGATCCTGAATCTCCAATTTGAATCAACAGGTACTACAATCTTTACTATATTTTTTACAGCTTATGTTATGATTCTTAATTTATTTTTTATCTGAATTATTTAACCATTTGAGAAATGAATACAGCTTATGTTACTATAATCAATAGTCCTCTAATTCATATTTATTACCATTTTTATTTTAGATCGTCTTCTTTGCGGATTTAGGGTATATTCTTTTGATTAATGGTAGCACACAAATATCAAAATGGTTTTGCTCCATTTTTTATTAATGGTAAATCAGATCGCCTTATTTGCTCCATTTTGGTGTCTCTTTTGGATTTGGGGTATATTCTTTGCGGATTTGGGGTATATTCTTTTAGCTTAACCATCTGAAATATTCGGCCTACAGGTTAAATATCAAAATGGAGCAAAACCAAAATTTCCTTTTTGATTAATGGTAGCACACAAATAGACACCAAAGTTGGCATAGTATGATACCAAGTGAATTCATTTGTACTGCATACATGGTTTTTCCATAATATATTAAGTTGAAAAGAGAAAACAGTCAAACATCATATTATAATAAATCTCTAAACCATGTACATATGTAATATGATGACGTCAAATTATTAACTGTTCCATATAAGCTAAGGAAAAGAATCTGCTCCACCAACAAATGCACTATGGATTATTATTTTTTAATTAGTATGACGCAACATATAATTTGACATGTGATCTTTTTTATATATGCAGTTGCATAAAAGTGAAATTCAAATAGAAATGGAATGTTTCATTACTTTTCTTTATTTATGTTGATGCTCACTTGTTGTTGGCCTACTTTTTTGGAATTACATCTGATTTAAGATGATATAAGCACCACCATTTTTCATACATGTACACATACTCATAAAACTATCGTTTTTGATTTTTTGTTTATTCTCTTGTTTGAAAATTCCAAACACTTGTATCTATAGGAATATGCCTCTACTCTGTCATTAGAATTTCACAGTACTTTTGGATGGTGGTCAATTTATATGCATTTAGTAAATTCTGTCAAAAGTTCTTGTTAATCACTTTCTGATTGTGTTTTTTCTTATGAAGTTCTCTGCATGTATAAGATGAACATATTTCTGTATTTGGCTTTTCTTTGCAAAGACATACATTTTCTTAGTGAATGATTTTTTTATACATTTGAATTTTAACTTAAACATATTTGGTCTGGAATTCATTTTGTATCATCAAAATTCAGTAAATTTTATACATGCCCTTTTAAGCATACCAAGTTCTAGAATAAGGAAAAAAAATATGCTACTGGAATTTTGATTGAAGCTAACTTATAATATTGTCAAATGAATGGTTGTTCATATTTATAATAAAATATAATCATGATGCTTCAATTCACTGAGACTTAGGACTCATACAGATGATATTCATTTTTAGAAAACTACTGTTTAAGTTTTTTTTATCTTTTACCTGGCCACTGCATATATGCTTCACAAAGAGCAAATAAATGATCAAAGATTCAAATAATTTTACATCCATGATTTTTTCTATGAGGTCTCCTAAACAACATTGGGAACAAGGGTTCTTTGTCTTTCAAGCCTCTTTGTGACTTTTTCCCTGATTCTTTGCATTTGTACTCGAAGAGATGTTTGCACTTCTTCACAATAGAGGATATGTTTAACATGAGTTAACAGTAAGCCTTGATTTGGTATTAGTGCTTAACTGCAACTTCATGTTGCTTAAGTTTGGTGACGAATGGTTTATACAATTTTGTAGGTAAATTTTGATAGTGATATAGGAGGGACTGTCTGTTATTGTACATTTCAAGTATGGGTATTTTTTTAGTATGTACTGAAGTGTGTATTTTCTACGGTGTGTTACGGTTGAGCATAGCTTTGATATATGCATTAGATCTCAAAATTTGATAAATGGATTGTGGTTTGTGTTTTGCCTTCCCATTGATTGCACTGTCAATACAGAAGTGTTATAACTATGAAATCAAACACAAAAAATCAATGAAGATGGTTGTCGAATTATTAGCAAAACGATCCAGATTAACACTTTTTTGTTTGCCTTTTGTTTGCCTTTTGTTTGTTTGGTCTTCATAGTATTATCTACTATTTAGACTATTGATCCTTATACATGTACAGCAATGTTAAATGTTCTTGCAATAATCATAGAATTTTATTGCAGCTACTGAATCAACTTGTTTGTGAATTGCCACCAGAGCACCCTTTGTTTAATTGTAGGCCTTTACGCGATTCATTAGGACACACTCCACTCCAGGTTTGCACCTATTTGTATATACTTTTATGTTTAAAGCCAAGCCTATTAGATTATTCTTTATATGAAAATAATTTTTACCTTGCTATCACTTGTTTCCTTATTTATGATTTGGAGTAGAAACTGCCAATGATTCATTATGGCTCACTTCACTGCAGAGTCATGCACTTTTGTCAATCTTTCTTTTATTTGCAAACAACTCTTAGTAGATTGTTTCTTATCACTTTTTTCAATAATTAGATGCTTTCTTCTTTAGTTAAATGAAAACGCTTTATGCATTTTGTTTTGTTTTGTTCATCTCATTTGCATTTGTTTTCAATGTTTGAGCATTTCCAGGTCTGCGTGAATTTAATTTTAAAAAAAAGTTTCAAAACAAAACAAACATTTTTGCATTCCAATTACAGTTTGTTTTTTGTTTTATTAAATTGTGTGCATTGCGTGTTTTGGTGTGTTAACTATTTTTGAAAACTATTTCCATTTTTTACATTATCCCTTGTTGCATTCTTAGTGTGCATTTGTGTTTCTCTGTTGTGCTCTCTAATTAACTTATTCTCCATTCTCTGTACATTTTATGTGCATTGCAATTTAAAAAAAATTACATTGCAACTTTGATTTTTCTTTTTCTTTTACAAACAAAATTTGCATACATTCTCACTGTTCTTGAATTGCATTTAGTTCTGAAAAAACAAAAACATTTTTTAATTGTCTACTTGAACAGCAGACCTCCTGTCAATAAGAGAACAATCAGCTTCTGTCTTCATCCCCTCCCATACAAGATTAAAACAGCAGCACCAAACACTTCACCAACCAATACACTGTCCACAAATACACCTCCTGTCACTAGTACACTACTATTCTAATTGTCTACTTCATCACCCTTATAATCAGCCTCGACCATCACTTACTCCTCCTACACCCCATCTACACAAACCGTTCTTTACCTTCCAACCATCCACCCCCTTGCATTCAACCATACCACTGCCATTCCCCATTCAACCGTATCCCATTCACTTCACTGCATTAATAATTACTTGAACTAAATGATTATTAAAAATAATACTCTATGTTGACAATTTTCGGATTTGCTTCCTTGTAACAATGTTCTTAAATGATTTCCAAAAAAATCATGTAATAACATTTCTGACTGATAGAAGGTTCAAGCTTCTATGACTGTCTTTCTCATGTGCTAGTAATGTTCAGTTTGCCAAGTACATATATCTTTTAATAATATAAGATTATGACATAACTGGATTAGAACATAAAAAGACTAGGCATAATTGAATTTCAAAGTTGAAGAAAAAATGATATTTAAAACCAATCAATCATGGAGGTCGAATATGGGGATGATTATATTAATGAAACCTTGAATTTATTGTTTTATCTTTTATTTTATGTTTATATTTATCATTTGTTATGGATGTTAAACATGTAAATGCATCAAGCGACCTGTCCTTTGAACCAATATTCCAATCATGCATCCATAATCAACAATTTTAATATTAAGTCCATACACATCCTAGAAACATGAAAAAAATTGCAAAATTAAAATAAACACTTTTAGAGTTTTTTTGCCTCTTGGAGAAACTTAGAAATTGCATAATCAGCTTGCTGTCCTATTTTATGACTTGATCTGCTTAACATGTTAAATGAATCTGTAAATCATAAGTAAAATAAACAAGCTCATATTGTTAGAGGATCAATGATTTCAAGTCATGTTAATATAAACCAAATTTGCATTTTACACCATCTACACCTTTCATTTACTTCATTAATTTTATTTAGTACCCCTCCTCTGCATTTATTCCCCCTTCTTTTCAGTTTCCTACTTAATCCAACTTCCCCTCTCAACCTTATTTCTTAGTATCAAATGCTGTCTTTCCTAATTTATCTTCAATTCCTCTATTAAACCAGTTTGCAGTCGTGTGATCTATTATACTTTATGAATTTTGATTGCTTGCTTTTTCTACACTTTGTTTTACTGCAAAATTTTCATAATTGCGAGATATTGCTTAATCATCATGGTCTTTGTTACATTTTTGAACTTTTAGTCTGTAAGGATTCATCTAAATTCTAGTCAATGGTTACATTTATGTTGTTTTTTGTGTGTGTTGTTTGGTTTATTTATTTATGAATTTGAGTGAATATATTTGTCATCGTACTAATGGTTATGTTGGTTGTTTACTCAAAGTTTGGATCCTTTAGTCTCTCTTCATTCTTTTTATATTCTAAATAACATTTAGATCTGTGTTAGTAGTGTTCTAAAAAATCTGTGTTATTTAGAATATATAAAATAACTAAATGTTATTTAGAATATAAAATTCTATTCACTTGTATTTAGTTGTGTCTGTTCACTTGCATTTATATAAATAGAATTGTATATAAATTCTATATATAAATAGAATTTTTAAATAAAATTAGAGAAACTAAATGTTATTTAGAATATAAAATTCTATTCACTTGCATTTAGATCAGTCTCTCTTCAAAGTTATTTAGAATATAAAAGGAATGAAGAGAGACTAAATGTTATTTAGTTATTTAGAATAACTAAATGTTATTTAGAATATAAAATTCTATTCACTTGCATTTAGTTGTGTCTGTTCACTTGCATTTAGATCTGTGTCCATGCATTCTTTGTGACTTGTAGATAGTAAAATCTCAAATTTTGATAACCATATTTGCTTCTTCAATTTCTTGTTTGCTTCCACATTTCTGCGTGTAATTATTTGTTAATTCTTTTCTCCACCTACAGTTATTGTTCATCCATTTTTTGGTAATTCGGTATTCTCACAACCTGACAGCAAGCATTATAATATGACAAAGGGAAGTAAGCATTATTCAGAATTGGAACCTGGGAGAGAGAATAAGGAATTGATGCGGTGTTATTTCAAATGATTGACATTAGTTCCAACAGTTGAAAATCAAACAATAAATGTCAACTTTTGAACTCGAACCCGTGATCATTTGGCTCGCTATAGAAAATCAAGCGACTGACTAGGCCACGTTTGCTTTGTTTTCCCCTTGAAAATTGATAGGAAGGATTGTCCAGTTACACGCATATGTTTAAATGACGTTACTCTAAAACATTAGGTTAAGGATAACACGTATATGTAGCTTTTTCGAATAGCCATATGTATATGTGCTAGGTTCATGTGTATATATTTGTCAATATAGAGATTAAAATTTGTTTATGAACTTTTAATACAGTTGATCATAAGAATTTGGTGACTTGCTTTCATCAAATTTGATTTAGAATCAGTGTCAAGAGTGTTTACTGTTCGTAAATCTAATACTTTTTTTCCATTTGAAAAGACAAGAAATGATGGATAAAGACTGGGTACGTCTAAACAGGTAATTATATGGTACTTAAGTATAATATTGAATTTAAAACATATTTTAATATCTAAGGTTATTATTTGTTTTTTATTATTATTGTAGAACCACTAAAGAATACGAGCAAGCAGCTTGGAATTTTGTAAACGATGCAAAGCTAAAGCTGCAAAATGTGGAAAAAAATTTATGTCCTTGTGTAGATTGTAGAAATCTTACCCGTCTTCATGGAGAAGTTATTGTCGAGCATTTGATTATAAGAGGAATGGATCCTAAGTACATGGACGGTGAGTGGTACAATCAAGGCGAGCGAATAAATAAAAGCAAAAATACAAAGCCGGGTGATGCGTATGATTTGCTTAAAGCCATTATCTATGAAGACAAAGATTTTATTAATCATACTTTCTTTGATGATGATAAAGGTGAAGATGATGCACAGAGATGAGAGGATGAATTACACAAAAATTTGGAAGATGCAGAGACCCCATTGTATCTTGGTTGCAAGGATCAAACAAAGTTATCTGCTATCTTTGCCTTGTATAATCTTAAATGTGAGACTGGATTTTCTGATAATGGTTTTGATAAGCTTCTAAATGTGCAGCAATTGTTGTTGCCAAAAAGTAACGTACTTCCCAAGTCGTTATATGAATTAAAGAAATTCCTTAAAATATTTGACATGGGTTTCGAGAAGATTCATGCATGTGAGAACGACTGTTGTCTTTTTAGGAATGAATATAAAGATTTGAATAATTATCCAAAATGTGGATTTTCGAGGTGGAAAGTAAATCAACGGACAAAGGAGATTATGCATGGCATTCCAGTTAAAGTGTTGCGTTATTTTCCAATAATTCCGAGGTTTAGGAGAATGTTTAGATCCAAAAGGATGGCGGAAGATTTACGGTGGCATTTCAATAACAAAAGCACCGATGGAAAAATGCGACATCCAGTAGATTCTATAACATGGAATGTAGTGGATGAGAAATTCAAATCATTTTCAGCAGATCCACGCAATCTTAGGCTTGGCCTTGCAACAGATGGCTTCAATCCATTTTCTATGTTAAGTTCCAAATATAGTTGTTGGCCTGTAATGCTCGTGACATATAATCTTTCGCCTATGTTGTGCATGAAGAAAGATAATATTATGTTAACATTGTTAATTCCTGGTCCGAAGCAACCAGGAAATGACATTGATGTATTTTTAGCGCCATTGGTAGAAGATTTATGTCATTTATGGAATACCGGAGTTGAGGTTTATGATGCATATAGTCAATCAATCTTTAATATGAAAGCAATTTTGCTTTGGACAATAAATGACTTTCCGGCATATGGTAATCTTGCTGGATGCTGTGTAAAAGGCAAAAATGCTTGTCCATTATGCGGTGTCAACACTCATCATCGATGGCTAAACCACAGTAGAAAGACCGTCTATATGGGCAATAAAAGATTTCTATCTCCTTCAAACCTTTTGAGAAAATAGAAGTCCTTGTTTGATAACACCGTGGAGGAAGGGTGTAGACCTAGGATTCTAACTGGGAGAAAAAGTAGCAGCACAGAGCCTTCATGCAAGCTATATGATTGGGTTGGAGGTGAAGAAGTAGTTGCTGAAGGACGCTTGTACTCTAGCGATCCAAACCAGCTTGTGAATGGCGTTCCTATTGGACCATCAACTATGGTAGTTTCTATTGATAATCCAAACAACCCCAAGGCCTTTTTATGGAAACCAACAAATAATATGATATATGTTGGAGATGCCGTTGGTAATAAAGTTGCTTGGCCAAAATCAAAAGTAGTTGTCGAGAAAGCTAAAGCACCATCATTTGTTTCTAATCGTGGCAACGTAACATCTCATACGGTAATATGTTTAAACATAATTATAGCAACTTGTTATCAAATTTATTAATATATATATATATATATTAAAACCATCACTTTTCTTTATCTTGTTTGATAAAGTGGAAGGCCAGCCCCCAAAAGCAAATGCAGGCTGATTGATGTTGGTGGAACAGGAACAATAGTTGCCGAAGGGGTTGTGGCTTCAACCGATCCAAATGAAATGGTCCATTTTGTTCAACTTGGAAGAGACGCCGTTAAATTTTGGGTAGTGAATGCTACAGTTCCCGATGCAGTTCTGTGGAGACCATCTTCTGATCTTGTCTGCATTGAAGATGATGTAGGCTCTACAATGGCATGGCCAACCTCAAAAGTTGTGATAGAATCAAGTTCTAGTAAGTATAATTTTTTTATACATATATACAAAATTTCAAAATGTATTCATATTTGATTGTATGATTTAATTCTTGACATTATACCGTTTTCTTTTATATAGGTAACCATTGTTAAAGTTTGTTGACTGATCAGAAGAAAAGAAAGCTTCACAACTGCACTCTAGGTAAATATATGAATAATACATCATGCATAAAAGTCATTTTATGTTTTTCGTTTGATATGCATATTTTGGTTCTTATCAAAGTTAAATTCTTAATTTAGTGTGGTCAAACAACTATAATACCAAAGTCGGTTTCTTGTCCATAAATACAAAAGATAAATGTATGGGTATTTTTTGCTTATGTATTTTGAGAAAAATTATTCTTCTTTAAAAGCAACCTACAATTCTTATTTCCTTCATTTTTGCAGATTTCACTAATATATTGGTGAAAAAACTGCAATTAAAATTGTTCTATTTGTTTATTCATGCAACTTATGACAGTTTTTGAATCTAAGAAAATAAATTTTGAACCTTATGGACGAACAAAAGTTACTCATAAAGATAGAGTATATTCATACTCTTTTTGGGTTAGGAAATAATATCACAAATAATAATGAGTCTTTTAGGTAGAATCCTTGTACATTTCTTGGCTTTGAAAATAAAACTACTATAGAAGACGTTAGCTTGTTCATGATATGGAAGTCTCAGTTAAGGGATGAGTTTTCATGATGTGGTGTAGGATGAAGTGAAGAGTTGCCACGTGATTTGGGTTCGTTGGTGGTGATTTTGGTTTGTAGTGGTTCTGGTAGTGTTTGGAGGAGTATGGTAGCTTGGTGCGGTGTCAGGGGTTGCTTGGTTTTGTGAAGTGCAAGGAAGGAAGTGTTGTAGTTATTGGGTGGATGGTTGTTATGGCAATGGAGAGGGAAAATTTGTTGTTTTTCAGGTTGTAGGTTGGATGAACTTGTTCTTGGAATTTAGGCGATTTGTGAAATGCCTGAAGCAGGCAGAGGTTGTGGGATATATGGTGATAGGCTGGTTTTTGTGTTAAGGAGGTTTTGTGATATGGAAGTGTGGACAAGGCTGGTTTGTTGGTGAAGAGGAAATGAAATGTTGAGGTGGTGTGTAGTGGCTGAGTTGGTGAGTGTGATGGGGTGGTCAGGTTGTACCGCTGCTGTTTATGGTGCTAGTGAAGTGTTTCAGGTGATTTTTCAGGTGGTAGGTTGGTTTGTAGGCGATGGTGTTCACGTGGGTAAAGTGGAAACAGAGGTTGGTTGTAGTGTAGTTATTGAAGTGGACTAAAGTTTGAACTGAGGTGGCTAAGTGTGATAGCAATTTCAGTTGCGTGGGGTTGATGCAGGTTGGTTGAATGAATGATGGTTGTAGGAATGCATGAGATTTATATGAGGTTGAAGTTGATGCAGAGGGTGGAGTGTTGTGTTGAAGGTTGATTGATTTGCAATGAGGTAATGGTGTTTGGGATTATCTTTTGGTCTTACTTGGGGTTGTTTAGGTATTGATTATGTAGGTGGGTATGGTTGAGGTTGAATTAGTTGTGGGCGGTTGGGTGTGTTGTTGTCGGTATGGTTGTAAATGGCAGGAGTTGATTTGCTAGAGCGTGGTGATTGTGGTGTTTGAGGATTTTAGGAGATGGGGAGGGCATGGTGAAGTTGTGGAGTGCAGTTTGGATGTCAGATTTGAAACGTGTGGGATGAGGTGCAGGAGAAAAGGGCGAGGTGGTAGGAATTGGTGATTGGGTAGGAGTAGGCTGTGTTGTTGGGTGAGCAGGGCACTGGATGTGTTTGGTGATAGGGAAGGTGTGTATGGGATGACGAAGTTTTGGGAAGAGGTGGTGGTGTGGCTCTATTGTGATGTAGTGGGTTTGCGCAAAGTGATATGATAGTTTTGAATAGGGAGGCAATGTCGTATGTGCTGTGCTTAACCATTGGTGAGATTCAGATGGTGATGTTGAAATAGGTGTAATCAGAAATGTAAATGTAAATGTTATTTAAACAAAAATGAAAATTAAACTTCAACCAAAATGATTTTTTTTTCTTTTTGAATTGGAATGAAACCCAAATGCCCTCAAACATGAATGCAAATGAAACACACAAATGAAACCGATAATGGAACAAATTGAACACACAAATGCAGTTTGGTGGATGAAACAGATAATGAAACATAAATGCAAATAAAACATAAATGCAAATGAAACAAACATATATTGGAACAGAAATACAGTTGCAACGCAAAACGAATACACAACTAACAAAGACAGAATACAAATATTCAAGATAAGATTTCGTTAGCTTTTGATAATAAGAAAGTTGAACAAAAAATACAGTAACAGCTAACAAGCATAAATGGCGTAATAGGAAGAGGGTGGAGCGTAAACATAATCAACATCCATTTTGTACTTCCAATTTCATCTGCAAATTCATAAATGGTAGGTGGGTTAGTACATGTATTAATATGATATTCATGATGCAAACAAAGTTAGACAATAATAATGATAGATTTTCATATTAGGCCTCCAAGTCATTTACTCCATTGTCTACAAATTTAGTATATTCAACCTGGAACTGTCATTGTCTACTTTGTCATTTAATGCAGGAACTTGGTTAACACTGAAGCAACCTGGAGCAATGTTTAGATCCTTGCAAGAATCTTCTGTAGCAGCCATTTCCGTATCATCGTCTCCATAACTGAGTATTTGTGTCCATTTGTTAGACTATTTTGAGCTATTATCATGTGACCATGTCTTGTAGTATTTGTGTTCATTTGTTAGACTATTTTGAACTATTATCATGCGACCATGTCTTGTAGTATTTGAAATATTAGCAGAATTATTTGAAACTTTTCCACTGGTTTGATTGTGTGTTTCCAAATTAGAATTCACTGCAACATTATCATTGTTACATATAGTTGTTGTCATCTTCTTGATTTGTTATTTTTGGGATCCACATTTTAATATATATATATATATGGGTGTGTGTGTAATGTGTATACATATATCTATCTATGTGCATATATATATATATATATAATATAATATAATATAATAAAAAGAAAATTGAAACAAATGCTGAAAATTAATATTATATAGAATAGCGTTTGAAAAACGCTATTGATTCATCAAACGCTATCGCAACTCTATATGAGATGTAAGATTTATGCATCAAAAACTCTATAATAGAATCAAAAACGCTATAGTAGAAAATAAAAACGCTATACAAGCATGACAAGAAATGCTATCGAAAAACATTGTAACGCTATAACATGGTTTGATGAAACGCTATAAAATGTGCTCGAAAACACTATAGAAGTTAAATGAAGGATTATATTCTCTATAGCGTTTAAGTTAAATAACAGAGAAAAAACGCTATGGTATGTTGCAAACGCTATGCCCTTTTGTAAACGCTATTAGCTATTATAGCGTTTTCCTTCCTGCTATGTAATGCTGCCGGCCTACCATAGCTTGTGGTTCCACGGCGTTCTCTGAAACGCTATGGTAGCCTGTTATAGCGTTTTTCAAATGCCATGAAACCCATAAACTATTGTAGTGGTGGGTCATCTCATATATCAAAATAGACGTTTTCGATATTTTTAAATTCCATGGAATGGGTTTTAGGTCCAAATTCCATCGTATAAAGATGTTAGCTTTAAAATCAACTTATTTCAAATTTAATTAAATTAAATTAATTTCTACACGTTTCAAGCCTGTACGATCAAATGACAAGTCCAATCGCTACGAAACTTGAAATCCTACTATAATTTACTATTATGGATCCGATGAAACTGGTTTCTTCGAAATATGACACAATGGCCAAAATGGCTATTTTCACGTTAATTAAATAAATTAATATTAATTTTATTAAATCACTTTTTAATTTCAAATTTAATAACTAACAATTTTTATCATTTTTGATTACTTAGATATTTATATATCAATTCAGTGTTAAATATTACACTAATTGCAGTGTTCAGTTTCAACAGCAATAAAAATTCAATTAATTATGTTTTAATTCCAATAAATTGATTTAATTTGATTTCAACCTTTCTATTCAATCAATCATTACTTATGGAAATAGTTAACATTGGTTTACATCTTATTGCATTAATATTCTACAATTATCATCTTTTCCCATATTATTTGCAATTTTCAATTATATTGAATTTTTGTTGATTTTCTCATGAATTATAATTTAAAATCCAAATAAATATATTTATCGTGGTTTCACTCTTTTTATTAAATAAATTATTGCCTTAAAAATATAATTGACATTTCTGTACATTTTATTACCTTCACATTTTACAGTTATCGTCTTAACTCTTATTGACGTAATATTTAATTTCATTTAATTACATTTGATTTCCAACTCAATTCAACATATTAAATAAATTAGTAACAAATAACAATCGTTACCTTTTCTTAATTTAATCACATTTATAAGTTTGTTATTTTCAAACAAATGTTATAACTACTTGCACAACACTAATTTTACCCAATTACAATTAATTACATACTATTTCATTAATTAATACAACATTTAAACTATCAATTATTCTTTTAATCCAATTATCAATTAATACACATATTATTACAATTAATTTACAATCTATAACCAATTATAACTTTTTAATCATTTCCATAAAATGGGAATTGCATTTAAAGTAGTTATCAAATACCTTAAATTAATACCATCACATTTCATTCTAGTCATTTTCTTATTATTTAATCTTAAAATTTTAATTTTTCACGACATCAAACTCCAAAACTTATTTAATTTAATAAATTTAATTGTCGAAAATTACGGGTCGTTACACGGTCTAACCCGAGCATTAAAATAACACCCGAGTCAGACTATCTCTAATCATCAGGAAGATTAGTCCACAATAATAGACTGCATAAACATCAAGGATAAATATCATAGATTGTAATTTACAAATCAACTTTATACTTCCTACGAACTTCATGATTTAAAGTTAAGTTATACTAATTCAAAACACAAGATCAAAGTGATAGCAACCATGAGCATAGTCATACACAATCATGAATGCAACCAAAGGACATGCACTTCGCAAGTCAATAGTCATCATCATGCACTTCACACCCAATAAATACGCACTTCACTAATTTTTTATCATCGATGTTCACATTGCACGTAAAATAAGCACTTTGCTAGTCGACTATACGACAAGTGCATCGCAAGTCAACACAAAATACGAGTACATATCTCGTCATCATCAATAGCTAGCCTAAAAGACAAGTCCATCACATGTCCATACAATTACAAGCACATCGCAAGTTATAATTCATTACTAAATGAGTAACACCAGATGGGTCATGACAACCCACATAACCTGCATAAAGCGGCCTACCCACGAACGAGTCTAAAATAAATGTTATATACTTCCTATAAGTAATCATTCAAATAACGACTGCATATCCTATAACCACTCGGGTTTATTCATATGTTTACTTTAAGTTAGTAAACTCCACTTAATAAGTGTGATCTACTACCAATTAGTACCTAGATAAGTATCGTGCAATGTCCCATAACCACTTAACATTACTTAATTATTTACTAAGTGATTATAAAATCCCACTCGTGCAAAATAAATGTTCACTCGAACAACTCCAAGAATTAATAGGTAAAACAAATGCAACCATTTCATACCACTCGTTTTATTAACCGTTTAAATCAATTCCTCATCCGATCAACATAATGCAATTCTATAAAAATGATTTACTTGGAAATCCTTCTTGAAACTATCATTTTATACTAGAGAATACATACATACATACATACATACATATATTAGAAAGCCTTTAAAAATAATAATACAACGCACGGTATTTATAAATTCACTTCTTTAGAATCATTATTCCAAACCAATTAAAAACCATTGGTATATATATAATTAAATATCACTTATATATATAAATATTGCAAATATTCTTTTTACAAATATATGCGTATTTGAAATAATTTGGAAAACGATTTGGATTAGAAATGTAAAGATCCCAGATTTTAATTTAATTTAAATTGATAATTAAATGAATTTTTGAATAAAAATTTATAAAATTAATTATAAATAGATACGAGTTTCCCCGAAACGAGTAAGTGTTTGTTTCGAACAAATATTTGAAACAAATTTTAGTTATATAAAATAGAAATTTATTTATATTTAACAAAGTAAACAAATTTATACAAAGTAAGAACAAAAGAAATAAAAAAATAAAATAAAGCACATTAAACAAATTAGTTAAAATTCAAACAACATATTTCAAAGTGATAAAACAAAGCAAAAAGAAAAATAATTCAAACAAGTAAACAAATGAAACAAAATATATTAACTGATATCATATTAGCCACAAAACAAAAGAAAAGAAATAAAAGATACAAATACATTCAAGTATATAAATAAACAAAGGCAGGTAAAAAGGTAAGAAAATAATCAAAGTACAGAGAAAATATAAATATCATAAGGAAATGATAAAGTATAATACTATACTAAACAAAACAAAGAAAAGTGATAAAGGACTCATGCATTTAATACAAACACCTCAGCCCATAATGCACAGAAGCTCAATAATGCTGGTTGTACAAACAAAATAGTATTACTTTGTACAAATAACATCACCCTGTATAAAGTTGTAACCCCTGTACACATCTCCTTTATATCAGCCTTCTCCTCTCATTTTAGTTCGTTCCTCAAAACTAAGAAAACCTCTGAGGTGAATATCATTTCAAACCTAAACAAAGATTCATGACAACTGCAGTTTTCAAATGGGAATGCTCTGCTCTATCATCTTCTCAAAACGGTGAGTAAACAAGAATTTTAAAGCTTTAAGTTATTTAAAAATAGATCAAGATTCATTTATGATTCTGTGCTTATGTGTATGTTGCTCTGTACATATATTTCCCTGTCACTTGATATATGAGTCATGCTTCTGTTCAAACAAACATATTTAATCTATAAGTTGTCAACTAAAACAATATGTTTACTATGTTGTAAGAATATACTACTGTAACTTGATTATGCAGGTACATCAAACATTTCTTTGATGAATTTGAATGTTATAAAATGTTAATTCAAGTTTGTAGCTTGAATTCTTACTAAGAGTTATGATTTTTAAAACTAAAACAAAGATTTTTAGTGAGGAATTTTAAGAGCAATTTGCATGTGAAATAAAATTTCATTTTCCCATTTTCAAACCATTGAATCAACTTTATATGTTCAAATTCGTGTTGAAGCAAGTGTGAACATTTGTGATGTAGTAAAAAAATTATCAAACAATTTTTCTATTATGTGAATTAAGGGAACGAGATTGATTTAGGGTTTTGGGTTCAAGGTTTGTTTATGTCTGTAAACATAACGAATTCGTCGCCTACACGTAATCGAGCTTCACGCGATTCAAGTGGGTGGCAGCTTATTGTGTCGTGGTGGTGTGGATGGAATTCGAGCTTCTCTGGTGGTCGGAGTGACGATCGCGAGGCATTTTTGCTGAAGGTCGTGTTTGCAGTTTTTCTATGGAACTGCTAATTTTCGATTCGAATTTCTTTGCAGTAATTCGAGTTTGATTTTCATGTTATCGCGTGATTTGGAGTTTGCCTGAATAGTTGGCGTTCGCCGGTGATGAGTCGTGCCGCCGTACACGTGTACGGCGAGGAGGAGGGATATCTGTGTCGTGTTATCAGGTGACTCGAGTCGTTTCTCGAGTTTATTGGTGTTGACTTCGGGTTGCATTCGTACGCGTGGTTTTCCTGATGCTTGAACTTTTACTTAAGTTTAAAACTTAACTTGCTGGAAAAAAAGAGAGAAGAGGAAGAAGAAGAGTTACGTACAGGGAAGCGGTTCGGGAATGTTGAAGAAGGACGCGAAGTGTTACTCGAGTTTAATTAGGGGAGGTCTCGGGTTTGTTGTTTTTCAAACTGTTGTTTTATTTATAAAAACAAGTGAAAATGTTTAACAAGATTAAGTTAAACTTTAATACAAGTTAATTATGTAGTTAACGCTTCACAATGTTTCTAACTCTTAATTACTATTTTAATTAAGTAATTAATTTAAATTAAGTATAAAGTTAACAAACAATTAAGTTTGTAGTTAATACTATAATTGATTTTCAAAATTTAAAAGAAGACTTTTAAATGTTTAATTAAGTTGAACAATTAATATCAATAAATTATTTTAGAAAGTAATTAAGAATAATTACTTTACAATTGTAATTAGAGATTAATTTATGATTAAGCGATTAATTTATTGGTAATTAACTACTTAACGTTAATTAATAAATGATTAATAGTTAATTAATTAAGTAATTTAATTCAGAATAAATAAATGATTAATTAAGTAATTAGCAGTTAATAAATGGGAAATTAAGTTTTATTAATAATTAAGGTTATTAATAAATGATTAAGGATTGGTTAATTTAATGGTGATTGACTTAAAGGTAAATTAATAAATGTGATAAATTAAGAATAATTAATTAAGTGGTAATTAATTAAGGGTTAATTAATGATTAATTAAAAGGTAATTTATTAAATATTTTGTAATTAATTAATTATTAATTTACCATGAATAGCAAAATTTATTCAATAAGAAATTAATCTGATTTGAATTAATCAGACAATTAACTGACCTTACTTATGAATGTTTGGGTTCTATTGGATGATTTGATTGTTTGATATCCCTGATATATGATGCTTTGTGATACATCCTGATTTATGTTGTGATCTGTAATTTACTTATCTATGATATATATCTGTGATCTGTGAATGAACGATAAGCGTGATAGTTAATACCGCTTATCAATTATATTTTTGTGTATTCTGATCTATGATGATTGTATGATGTTGCACTACTGTGTAAAACCCCTAGACCACATTATTACACACACAAATATGGATTTCACGAGGAAATCGGTTAAGTCACAGATGATTTAAATTTGATGTTTTTGAAATTGAAATTTTAATTTCAATTGATTTTGAAATTGGAAATTTGGGTTTAAAGTGAAAAGCTTTTGAAATGGAATTTCAAAGATAAAAGTTATTTTGAATAACTTAATCGAGTTTTGAAAATTTAAATAATTTGATTTAAATTTGAATTCAAGTTTGAAATTGAATCCTAAAATTTGAAACTAGGGATTAAAGATGTTGTACAAGTTATATATGGGTTAAACCATTTTAAAGGTTTTTGATTTGGGAATTTGAATTTAATTCAAGGGTTTTAACTCGTGTAAATATAACTGGATTTTTTTCCAAAACGAAAACTACTTGCTTTCAAATAATAATAGCTTTCATTTTAAGAAATGAATTTCCAAATTGTGTTAAAAGGTTTCAAGTTTGAAATGAAATTGAAATGTTTTGAAAACTATGAAATGAGTCTTTGATTCAAGGACCGAATGATTTAATCCAAATTGAAATAAAATTGTTTTGAAAGGCTATGAATGAATCTTTGGAAACGAGTTTTGAAAGCTATAAGTTAAATCTTGACTTAAAGATTTAACGAGTTAATTCAATTGAAATAGAAATTGTTTTGAAATCCATGAGTGGATCTTTGTGAATGGGGTTAACTTTGCGAATTGAATCTTTTTGTTTAAAAGATTTGAAAATGGTAATTTGTTTAAACTATTTGAAAGAAAGTTTTAAATTATTAAGTTGTGACTTAATTGAAATCCCATATCCATATGTTTTAAATATTTCGCTCACTATTCGGGTTAGCCGGGAAAGGACCTTTGGGTCGTATAACCCATTCCGAATATATGATACGTCGTAAATGGATCGCATTTGCTATATTACAGCATGATAGGGGGTTCTCGCTTCGCAGTTTGGTGGCGAACGGGAGACTTTTACCCCTACATGTCCCTGAGAGGGATGGGTTGGTTAGGCAGAGGCCGTGACAGTCGAGAGGCTGGCCGTAAAAGTATGGCATTCGAGTACGATGTAAAGTATGGATGTCGATTTTTGAGCGGGCAAAATCGTGTTCGTTATAAGAAATCATTTTATTGAAACACTAGTTGGAATTATGAAATAAACTTATGTGCAATATCAAGTGTAACATTATATATCCGTAGTAATATTTCGATGGAATTATATCATCAAATGAATTCACCAATTCAACTGTTTAAATCATAAGTATGCACATCCAAACCAGCAGAAACTAGGGGTTAAAACAATATATAAGTTGTCAATAATAAATCGAGCAAACGGAGGAGCAAACGGGTTGTCAGGAAGGTCGCACAGCATGACCTGGAACACGTTCCAGATCACGATAGGTACACCGGTCCAAGTGGACCGGTGCACCGGTGGCACCGCCTGGAACATGTTCCAAGTAGTTGCAACGGCTCCCGGATGGCCCGTAGGCGGGGGTTTCTGGTTGTGGGTGCTTCTAACCCCTAGGGAACTATTTTTGGCGACATGCAAGCTTATATCCATTAACAAAATCATGATTCAAATAGTCAAATATTTAGGGTTTCATCAAAATAGAACATAACATAGCTGAAGCATGCAATCAACACAAGTATTTGTCATCAATTCAACAATAACTCAGTCAAACAATCAATTAACTCAATCAAACGACCAATTCAATAAATAACTCTAGAATTAGAAATAGTTGTGAGTATACACTCACCTTTCTTCTTGACTTTGATAGCAATTAAATAGCAATACTCTAATTCAACCAAAACCTTAGAATTATTTCACCAAAACAGGAATTGAAACCAAAACTTACTAACTGAAACTGAAATTTAAGATTACTAATTGAAAGAGGATAGAGTTTTAATCTTCTTACCTAAAATCAATTGCATTCAAAGACTACTAATTGAATCACTAGAGAGTTGAAAACTGTGCACTAGTGTTATGAAAGAGGAATGAGTTTTCTTCTTTTTATTTTTCTAAGTTTAGTTCGTTTGCTGTAAAGAAGAAAATGAGAAATAGAAACTTACGTACAACACTTAGCATATTGAGAAACTTTCTCATCTCTCAATAGTTGAATATGTCTTGGCCCATAAGAACTAATTACAACCCATAAATGAAATAAAAGATTATTTCAAGTTATTCTTAATCTTAATGGAACCAAATACTAAGTATTTAATTCATAAACTAAAGAAAATAAAACTTGCCTCTTCCATTGTGTCAAATTATGAACTTCTATTTGTTTTTATAAAGGAGCTTATAAATTTTTAAATCATATTTTATTAAAACTAAAAGCTACAAAAATCATTTATAATATTGATTTCTTTATTAAATTCCAAAAGTATACACTTCATATAATAGTTCACCAATATAATAAAACTTTAGAACTCACATTCTAAAGAAATTATTTATAATTTAAAAAAAAATCAAACTTCTTATTTAAATTTACAATCTAAATAATTATTTTATTTTTAAATTAAACATCAAAATTTCAGGGTTGTTACAGGCTTCCTCCCTAAAGAAATTGTGTCCCCGTAATTTCCATATTCGAGAAATTCTATAACTTATTTAAGGTTAAGTAATGCCTCTTCACTAAAATTTAAAGCTAAATCATCACACATCATACAAAACCATTCAAATACACAACCAATCTTGCAATTCTTCCAAACCCAATACAAAATTATTATTACTAACCCAAAATAAAGTTGAAAAAAATATTGTTTAAATCTATTTTTCATTACTAATTTGAGAAAAATAACATAAATGCTCACTATTATTTGCAACTTCAATATTTTCATTAATTGAAAATTCTCCTATTTTCTAAGTCCTTCGACAAATCAGTGTTTAACAAATAATAGAAAGCATAATTTGACAAAACTTATAAAACAAAAGTATTTCCTTACAGTTATTGCTTTCCAAAAAGCACAAGTTTACTGAAATCAGTTAACGATTTATAGGTTATGATTAAAACAAGTTCAGGTTATAACTCAGAAAATTATGATAGGGTAGAGTTTATAGCTATGTTTAAAACATGAATTTGACCTAGAAAATTTTAAAATTTGGAAAAATGATCAAAATAAAAGTTCTTCCTTATAGAATTATCTTTCTACCCCAAAGGATTCATTAAAAATGGATTTTCCAATCAAAAGATATGGTATTTTACTTCAGTACTTTTTAAAGAAAATATTCAATACAATTTTTCTTAGAACTTTTAATTTATCCTAAATTTAAAATTTAAAACCACAATTCTTCTTTAATTATAAATCTTAAACTAATTTTCTTTATAAATAACATACATATACTACTAGACATAAAATAAATTTTGACTTTTGTCGTGTGTCAAAATTTTGTTTGAGTGTTTAGCTAATCTCTATCGATTCGTGTGCACCCGCATCGACCAAGATTCTTAACCAATCAATGGATAATTCGACACTAAAATAAATTCTCAATCTTTTAAATTACTTTTATAAAATAATTTCCCTAAAAATTTAATTTTCTAACCTCATATTAAATTATATTAAATCCACATTTTTAATCATCATCTGATTCATTTAACAATCCAAAACAGGTATTCATCATACAAAACAACTAATCATTACTAGTGGAAGATTATTTACTAATTTTTCCACCATACAACCATACTTACTATTAAATTATAAGGAAAAAAATTAACATCCAACATCCAAAGAGATAACACTAACGCTATCTTGACATGTGTGAATAAAAAAATGCACCCTTGTTGATCGAACCCAAAGACAGGATCTAAATTAAAGAAAGAAGTCCTAAGAATTGAAAAGAGAGGGAGAGAGAGAGACTACCTAATGCTGGCTAGGACCTCCAACCGCTTTCTTAGGAGCAAAGGGACAAGCGGAAACTAAATTTCCTTCCTTCTACAGTAGAGTCAAATCTTGGACTTTGGGCAGTTCTTGACGAAATGATCCTTGGCTCCACAGTCAAAACATTCGCCTAAAGAACGCCTTTAGTTGGTATAATTGGAATCTTGCTTCTTCGCCTCTTTATTTGAAACTCTAGGCTTCTGCTTGTCTTGTGGTGCCTTCCTCTTATGGCTGACTTCCTTCTTTGGCTGGGGGGGTCTTTATCGCAACTCTCCTTCTCCGTCTCCTCAAGTTTAAGCATGGAATATTCAAGCTTCTCGAATGAAACTTCAAGTTGAGTCAAAAGTGCCCTCCTCAGATGCTTCCTCAATCTGTAGACAAACTTTTGATTCTTATGTAATAGGGTGTAGATAAGCTCCAATCCATACTTGGACAAGGACTCGAATGTAGCTACATACTGTGAAACTAAGGAGCCGGCTTGCTTAAAGTCGATGTCTATAGGCTAAAGTTGCCTTCTCAGCTTCAGGCATGAACTTCAGCTCAAAACGGGCTATGAACTCCTCCCAAGTCAACTCAACCTCGTCTATCTCTTCCACTAGCAGTCGTACAAATCCAAAGTCCTCTCATGTAGCTGACTCGATGCAACCTGAACTCTATAAACACTTGACAATTCCATTCGATTAAAGATCCACTCACATGTCTTCAGCCAAGCTTGAACTCTTATAACTCCTTTGGTGTTCGTAAACTATTTCTCTTGAAGGAAAACAAAATCACGGTTCATGCGGGAAAAAGCTAAACGATGAACGAGAGGATGGGTAAGTGCTGCACTAGGAGTCTGAAGTGCTCAAACAAACTCCAAAGCCTACTTAGAAGTTAAGAATACTCCCTCCTGTCCAAGAATACAAGACAGCCCCGAGTCAGAATGAGTATTCCTACTACTAACCATATCCCACTCCCGCCACACGTGAGAAATAACCAAATAACTCATAAGAAAGAAATAATACAAATACATTCTCATAATATACCTTACTACTATATATTTTTCTAGTACAAAGAGGTAACATCTACCTGGCACACCCAAGGGATGGGACTCTAAGTCAATCTAGGTCAAGATTCGTGTTTCTCATCTTCTATATTGTTCTAAACCTTGCTCTGATACCAACTGTAATGCCCCATGTTTACCCTCATTATAAAAGAATATTAATAAGTAACATCGTCTTCTAATGTGGAGAATAAGACTGTTTAGGAGCGACCATCCATAGTATTTCTTTGTGTGAGTATCGAATACGTTGAATTTATAATTTTTATTCTTTTTAGTGAGGAGGAATTCAATGTATATGATTCATGCACAAAACAATAATACAATGGCTTATTATGATTCAGAACAATATAAAACATCACAGACACAAAATCATAGGGCGCATCGATAAATATAATAGAAGACAAATCATATAACAACATGAGAACTAAGGTACATCACCAAGCACAAAATAAGTCTACATCTAAAATAATATATAACCATACATAAGTTAACACATCAAAATGGACTAAGGACTATGTATATATTATTAGCATAACTTCTACCCAAGCTAGCCCAAGTCCAAAACCAAAGGTCCCTGCTACCTATCAAGTCTCGGTTTTACTCGAGCATTAAAATAACACCTGGTCAGACTATCTCTAATCGTCAAAAAGATTAGTCCATAATAATAGACTACATAAACATCAAGGATAAATATCATAGATTGTACTTCACTAATCTACTTAATACTTCATATGAACTTCATGATTTAAGGTTAAGTTATACTAATTCAAAACACAACATCAAAGTGATAGAAACCATTATTAAGAGCATAGTTATACACAGTCATGAATGCAAGCAAAGGACAAGCACATCATAAGTCAATAGTCATCGTCATGCACTTCGCACCCAATAAATACGCACTTCACTAATTTATTATCATCGACGTGCACATTGCACATAAAATAAGCACTTCGCTAGTCGACTATAAGACAAGCGCATTGCAAGTCAACACCAAACATGAGTACATCTCTCATCGTCGTCAATAGCAAGCCTAAAAGACAAGTGCATCACACGTCCATACAATTACAAGCACATCGCAAGTAATAACTCCTTATTAAATGAGTAACACCAGATGGGTCTTGATAACCCACTCAATCCGCATAAAGCGGCATACCCATGGATGAGTCTAAAACTCGACAAAATAAGTGTTATATATCTCCTATAAGTAATCATTCAAATAATGATCGCATGTCCCATAACTACTGGGGTTTATTCAAATATTTACTTTAAGTTAGTAAACTCCACTCAATAAGTGTAATCTACTACCAATTATAACTAGATAAGTATCGCGCAATGTCCCAAAACCACTTACCGTTACTTAATTATTTACTAAGTGATTATAAAATCCCACTCGTGCAAAATAAATGTTCACTCAAACAAGTCTAAGAATTAACCGGTAAACAAGCGTGAGTGTTTCATGCCACTCCTTTTATTAAATAGTTTAAATTGATTCCTTATCCAATCAATGTAGTGCAATTCTATGAAAATGATTTACTTCGAAATTCTTCTTGAAACTATCATTTTATACTAGAGAATATATACATATATATATTATTAGAAAGCCTCTAAAAAAATTATACAGTGATATTTATAAATTCACTTCTTTAAAATCATTTTTCCAAACCAATTTAAAACCATTGATACATATATAGAATTAAATATCAATTATATACAAATATTACAAATATCCTTTTTACAAATTTATGTATACTTGAAATAATTTGGAAAATGGTTTGGATTAGAAATCATTGTATTGAAACACTAGTTGGAATTGTGAAATAAACTTGTGTGCAATATCAAGTGTAACTTCATGTATCCATAGTAATATCTCTATGGAATTATATCATCAAATGAATTCACCAATTCAACCATTTAAATCATAAGCATGCGCATCCAAATCAACACCAACTAGGCATTTAAAACAAGATATAAGTCATCAAGAATAAATCGAGCAAACGGGGAAGCAAACGGGCTGTCGGGAAGGTCATGCGGCATGACCTGGAACATGTTCCAGGCCACGACTGATGCACCGGCAGACCAATGGCGCAGCCTGGAACGTTCTAAGCAGTTGCCGTGGCTCTCGGATGGTCCGTAGGCGGGGGTATTCTGGTGGTGGGTACTTCTAACCCCTAAGGCACTATTTTTTAGCGACATGCAAGCTTATATGCATAAAGAAATCATGATTCAAATGATCAAATAGCAATGGTTTCACCAAAATAGAAAATAACATACCTAAAACATTCAATTAACACAAGAATTTGTGATCAATTCAACAACAATTCAACCAAACAACCAATTCAGTAGATAACTCTGGAATTAGAAATTGTTATGAGTATATACTCACCTTTCTTCTTGAGTTTGATATCAATTAAACAATAGTATTTTAATTCAACCAAAACCCTAGAATTATTTCACCGAAACAGCAAATGAAACAAAAAATTACTATCTGAAACTAAAATTGAAGATTACTAATTAAAAGTGGATAGTGTTTTAATCTTCTTACTTGAAATCAATTGCTTTCAAAGACTACTAATTGAATCACTATAGAGTTGAAAACTATGCACTAAGATTTTGAAAGGGGAATGAGTTTTCTTCTTTTTGTTTTTCTAAGTTTAATTCATTTGCTGTAAAGAAGAAAAAGAGAAATAAAAACTTACGTATAGCACTTAGCATATTGAGAAACTTTCTCATCTCTCAATAGCTAAATGGGCCTTGGCCTATAAGAATTAATTACAACCCATAAATGAAATAAAAGATTATTTCATGTTATTCTTACTCTAAATGTATTTATGAACTAAATACTAAGTATTTAAAACGTAAATTAAAGAAAATAAAACATGCCTCTTCCACGGTGTTAAATTATGAACTTCTATTTATTTTTAAAAAGGAGCTTATAAACTTTTAAATCATCTTTTATAAAAAATAAAAGTTACAAAATTATTTCTCTAATTTTCTTGTAACATTGATTTCTTTGTTAAATTCCAAAAGTATACACTTCGTATAATAATTCACCAATATAATAAAACTTTAGAATTCGCATTCTAAAGAATTTATTTATTATTTAACAAAGTCAAACTTCTTATTTAAATTTA
Organism: Allium fistulosum; assembly: GCA_030737815.1. Lineage (NCBI taxonomy): Eukaryota > Viridiplantae > Streptophyta > Magnoliopsida > Asparagales > Amaryllidaceae > Allium > Allium fistulosum. Next base: position 366,119,757 of record CM060906.1, read on the forward strand.
CAATTTAAATCATTATTTTATTTTTAAATTAAACATCAAAATTTCAAGGCTGTTACACTCTTGGACAACACTTTGATCTTTGATTGAGAGAGAGAGATGATTGAAATCAGATATTAAATGGTAGACAATCAATATAATGAAGATTGAATTGATTTTGGTTGAAGCTGAGAAGATTTGAATAAGTTTTTCACTAGAAATTTTGGTAGAGTAAGAGGAGAGAAGATAATAAGAAAGTAGTTACCGAAAATTCATTTGAAACCCCCATATATATAGAATAGACAGATATGTCCATTCACGAAGAGTTATGTGGAATAGACACTTCATTTCAAAATTTGAATTTCAAAATTACGACATGTATGTCGACATATCATCTGCATATATGTCGACATAGGCTAGTGTAATTTGAAAACTTGTTTATTTTAAAACGTATTGAAAATCCTATACTGTGTAAAATAATTTGATACTTTGTAAAATAGTTTAAACATAGTTTATAAACTTTTTGAACTTTAAAAAAATTTATACAATATTTTTAAATATATTTTAAAATTATTTTTTTAAAGATAAAGGATTTAGAAAATGGAAAATAGAGATCAAAGGTTGTTACCAACAACTTTAACAATATTCTATGACTCTATACACTATACTAAAGTCTTGAAATTTTCATGTCTTGGTCTTTATACTCATGAGTCTTCATGTCCATTTTTTGATTCTTTTATACTATACAGTCTTCAATTCAATATCTATATAATATCCCGCATTATATACTATATAACTTGGCAAAACATTAGTATCCATATTTTATATGAATGTTTTTTTGTTGTCAACATTAGTATCCATGTTTTATATGAATGTTTTATTGTTATCATGGTTGTTATCATCAAAATCAACAACTGAGTTCCAAACCTCTATAGTGTTTGTTCATCTTTGGGAAGTCCTCTCTCGCTACTGTAGGACTTGGCCGAACTACCTTCGGTGCAGCTTCCCTCACCATCTGAGCCATGAACTGCCCAAACAAGACATTTATATCTATGTCCAGCTCATTTGCTGGCTATGCAGCTTCCTCCCCTACTTCTCTTGGAATTCTTTCCTCATTCTCCTCATTATTCCGCATACTTTCAGCCTCCCTTCTTACCCTAGCCCCTTCTATTGTAATTTACCTACTCCTCAGATCCATCTTGCTTCTTCGTTGAGTAAGTTTTCATCAGAAAAGAAAAGATGGAGAGTGAAACAATAATAGAAGGATAGATATACCTTCCTATATATCTATATAGTAACATACAAATACGTTATATATATAGTAGCGCATCCCCTCCCTTGGGTGTTCATTTTATCCTAAATATTACTCCTATTTTTCTATCTCTATCTTACTTAAGTGTCCCTAACCTATGCTTTGATACCAAACTATAACATCTCTCACTTTGAGACTAGAAGATGAATGTCGATGATTCTGCAGTCAACACCCGAATCACGACTGAAGTGGGTTTAGTATATTAAACATACAGACTATGTAAATAGAGCGGCTAATATTTTTATTACATAGAAATTATCTTAAATATCCATTAAATACATTTTTCATCGGAATTACCCAAAAGTCATAGCCACGCGGGGGTCAAATAACAATAGAAAATAACATAGTAAGAGTAAGGTCAACATATGAGGATGCGGCTTGAACTCCTTATACAGTGGAAATAAAATCTTTATTAACTACTAAGCGTCCTACTTGGTCTTCGATCTACATACTATGGCTCTTATTTTAACATGACTATCTCATAGACTCAGCATACTCAAATGAGTACACGTGAGTTTATAGGGAAAACAATAATAAAAATACGGGTCAGACATAAAGTTTGGTGTGAATAATACTTATCCAAAGCAAACACATAATGAGACCAATCCGAACTGCATGGAATGGGTTTCCCTTTTACTAATCCCAACATCATAAGTGAAACAATAATAGTTTTGACATTGGTAGTTATTATTCAGTGCTACTCCCTTGCACGTTCTTAAGTAGTTCCATTTATTACTACACCCCCTGTGCGGTCCCCACTAAATTCCCAATGTAGTTCTTTCAACTCATTACAATACTTTACTACTATGCACGCTGCACAGTCCCCACTTGTTCCTCATTTAGATTATTCAATAATAAATTATTCTCATTTGATACTGCGACCAATGCATGGTACCATCTTAACATCCAATTAAGGTTTATCTCTTATTTAATACTGCTTGGATTCATCCCACCGCAATCTTCTTTAGATTCATTCATTAGTTCAAACTGTGTGGACCCAACCACTTGCAGTACTTAACTGTTTAATTAGTTAAGCCCTGGATTATAAAGAAATAGCCACTTTCAGTCCCTCTATATTTAGTTACTTACTATTTTAAACTACTTGGAATCACCCCAACGCAGTCAACCACAAAGAAACCCACATGCAGTCCCTAAATATTTGTTTAATTTAGAACTGCTTGGTATACCCACTGTAGTCCCTGGAAGTTGAATGCCTCTCCTTACCTTCTCTAGGTGTGCATTTGAGAGAGCGTCCCCACCCAACGTCAATCGCCCTTTCAATCTTATTTCTAGTGCAGGTCCCTTCCCCATACTGACCTGACCTCTCCTTGAGTCCTGCCTACTTATCCTTTATTACGTTTAGTCAACTAATTTTCTTAGCGCAGTACCTCCCTGCTCTAACATTGTGTGCTTCCTACCTTTCTTGTTAAGTATTTCCTTCCAAATTATGGTGCAGCATGGCCCCTTCATGTTGTGCACAGTTATTACTTATAATGTAGGGCCGCTACCCAACCGACGTTTCAGACAAACTCTGACATCTTTGACAACGTCTTTACACGTGTCGTTATCTTATTCGTCCTTATTTTACTTTTTGTTATTTGTAGTGTCCTCCTTTTCTTTCTTTTCAGCAAATTATTTGGATAGAGTTTCCCTTTTTCCCAACACCTATTAATATAATTTTCCCACATAATTCTATTTTCATGCATCTCCGCAGTTCTCACTTGCCCCAGCGCAATACTTAGCACTAATTAGTTTATTTTTCTTGTAGAAATTCCTACTAACTTCCCATAAAATTCATGAACACTTGTTCTAACGCACTTTGATCTTCATTTAAACTTTTATGGGTCTTTTCCTTATATATTTTCTAGTTACACATCTTCAATAAATCATATAAAATCATAAAACTTAAGAGATTTCTCAAACTAAAACCCTTCTTTAAAATCATGAACATCATATAAAATTTTCATTATATTTTGAGATTATTAAAGTAGGGAAAATACATCTAACATCCCATGTTTATCTATTCCTTCCTCCAAAACATTCATTATCCCTTCATATTTGTTAATAAAAATCTGTATGAACCCCATCATACATAAAAACACACAAATCTATGACCATATATCAAGGTTCGGTATAGAAAGGTTAAGTATTACTCATCTAGATCTTTAAGGGGTCTAGCTTTAGTCTTCCTAATCTCCTTTAGCTTGCTGTTTCTTAACTTCTCTTTATTTGCTCTCTTTAGGCCACCACCATTAAAGTTCTTCTCTAGCTTTTATTTTTATTTTTGGTAGGATGAAATGAATGAATATGAAAGAATAATTTTTATTGTCCCACAATAATTTAGGTTTGGTCCCTCATACCTCCTTTCTAATAATTTATTTCCCCTTACTTCTCTTATTTAGCCCGCCTTGGCCTTTTAATTAATTTATTTGATTAGTTATAAATTTAGGATTGTTACAACATCTTAGGCTCAGATTTCGTGGGTTAAAATTCAACATATGCACTATGGTTTCTAACACATATCCCTAAAAGGTAAGAGGTAACACAACTTTACTCATAATGGAATAAACTATATTTCATAGGGTTTGATTCCTTTCCTCCGAAACACCATTGTGTTGTGAATATGGCATGGAGTAACTTGAGAGATAATCTCATTATCTTTTAAGTATAGTTGGAACCCTTGTCCAGCATACTCCCCTTCTCGATTGGATCGAAGTATTTTAATCTTATGGTTTGTTTGATTTTCGACCTCATTCTTATACTCTTTAAATTTCTTACAAACATCAAATTTGTTCTTATTAACATACATATATCCTAATCTTTAGGAATCAATAGTAAAAGTTACAAAATAAGAAGCATTATCTTTGATAATTATATGCATTGGACCACATACATCGGTATGTACGGGACCCAAGAGTTCATTAACTCATCATTACTCCCGCTAAATGGATGCTTGGTCATTTTTCCTTAAAACATGACATACACATATCAAATGATTCAAAATTAAACGATGGTAGTAAAACTTTGGTTTTAAGTTTGTTTAGTCATTTGTTACTTATATGACCTTGCCCACATTCCATCGATAACTACTGTTAATGTCAACATTAGAAGAATTATTTACAGCACACACAAGATTAGAATTAAACCCATAGATTCCATGTCCAAAACACCATTAGATATTTTATTTCCATCAAACATAATGTTCATAACATTATCAACACAACGAAAAATATATCCAATCTCAAACAGTCTTGGCATAGAAATTATTCTAAAAATAAAGTTTTTAACATATAGCATTTTCAAAAATTAAATCTAATCCATTAGGCAAAGCCAAGTGATAGTTTCCAACTCTAGTTGTATATACTAAAGATTCGTCAGTAACTAAGAGTCTCATCTCCTCATTTGCCACATGTAATATGTTCCTAAGTCCCTGTAATGAATTACATATATGAATTCTTGATCTAGAATCTAAAACCCAATATAATTTATTGATTGTAAAAAAAATTGAATCAAAAATATACATGTAGGAGTGGTAGAACCATTCTATTTTTTCTCTTCGACAATTATTAGGTAATCTAATCGATTCCATTTTCGGTGCCCTTTCTTGTAACAATGATGAGACCCACCCTTATCATTTTGAGTGCTCTTCTTATTCTTTTTGTTAACTTACTTTCTCTCCTTTGAACCTTCGAAAATGATGCCTTCCTTTTTACTATAGGAAGGCACTGCAGCTTGATCTTTGGTTAAAGACTCCGCTGATCTCAATGTATCGAGTCATTTCATAGTTATCCAATAACTATTAGTACGTAACCCCTTGGTCCCCTAGCGGCCATGAGTAATACACTGCCTAACATTTGAAGAGCATTCTGTACTCTAGTTTTAACATATGTATCGATATCCTGTCTTGAAACATTATGGCTAGGAATATTTAAAAAATATTATTTATAATGTGATGAATTTCTCTTAATTACAACTCATCGTATTTACTATCATATAACATATCGTTCAAGGATTTTCTATTAAATATACTTAAATTAAATAATGAATTAACATAACATGGTATGATAAATAGTAGAAAGAAAAAATCTTTATATTTTGAATCAGATTTTATTACAAAGTTAATAATTTACAATAAATTACAAAATTACCCCTAGGGCATACTCCTTACTCTATCAACACCTCATCTTCGAAAAGTCCAAAAAATTATGTTCACAAAATTTGTCTTCCTTTGTTGAATTATTCACAACTTCATTGCATATATCATGTTCAAAATCCAAAGTTGTTGTATTCAATTTTTCAAAATCGAAAAAAGGAAGATCGAATTTTAAATTTGGTTCCACTCTCAAAAGAATTGAAATCCAACTTAATTACCGCATTTTCAACAACTTCATTAAGATTGTCATTTTCAATTTCAAAAGCTGTTATTTGAAAGTCATCAATTTTGGTAAAAGATGGATTATCACTTGACTCGTTAAACGTTTGGATTTGATTTTGTTGCTCACGTTGTTTCATATAGATTTCAAACAACAAATCCATGTTATCTTTCTGAATTTCTTCCATTTGCTCAATAAAATCAAATTTATAATTATTAACTTGAGAATTTTCAGTTTGAAATTGTTGAGAATTTTTTTTCCATCGCTACATAACTGAAATTATTCCCATTGTCAAAATCATTTAAAAAGTGGTTCACATTTCCATTTTGACTTTGAAATTCATTTTTGAAGTTGTATTGGCATGAGTTATAATCGAAATCATTTGAATTTTGAAGTGAATTCAAATTTTGATCATTTTGAAATCCTTGACTTGAGTTAGTGCACAGATTACTCAAATTACTTCTCATTTGATTTCGTTGTTCAAGTAAAGACAAAATCGTTTCAATACTTTTTTCAAGATTTGAGGGTTGATCATTATTTTGAAAACTTTGTGGTTCAAAATTAGAATTGTTTGTATAATAGTTGTCATTAAAATATCCATAAGAATTTGGTGTGAAATTATATGGATTATATTGATTTTCACAACTGTTGTAAAATTCTTGCGAGTAAGAAAATTCGGACATTTTCACGAATGACTTTTTTTTATTTTTTTAAAAGGGAAAAGTATTTACCAAGGAGAATTTATTTTTGAAAAGGGAAATTTGATTTTTATTTGATTTTTTGGATTTTCAAAACTTTTTTTTTTGTTTTTAAAAAGATTATTAATTAACTTTTATTTTCTAAAAAACAAACTTAACATTTTATTTGGATTTTTTTTTATTTCAAAGGAAAAGATTTAAAAAACTAAGTTAAGGAAAATTTTAATTTTTTTTTCTATTTTGGATTTTGAATTTTTTTTAATTATGCATGAACTAATGCAACTAAATGAATGAAAGGACTTATTACAATTTTTTGTCCTAAGTAGCTCCTAACCCAAAATTGTATAATCACACTTTGTCTTAATTCAACAAAATATTTCTCAATCAGGTAACGGAATGGAGTTATCAGTGCATCACGAATCACCGTAGCAATGCAACCGAAGGTTTAAGTACCTTCAGAGAAACAATCAATATAATATTTATGAATCACCGTAACATTTATAACTGATTATTGCTCTGCCTTAGCCTAGACAGCAAGAAGATAATTTGTTCAAAGAAGACAACTTGTCAATATACAATTAGGCCCTAAGTGAGCTCGTGACTCCCTTAAGTCCGAAGTCTAACCGTTATTATTAGTCAAATTCTAAGATAAATGCAATTTATGGGCCAAGGAAGGGGTGATGAAATCCCCCACCTTATGTGGATTTGGGTATTGCCTATAGAAATAAAAATAAGATGAGAAGAATGCAAAAAAAATTAAACGTGAATTAACAATGCAACTACAATGAAAGTTTTTTTGTTTTTGAATTTTTTTTTCAAAATGCAAACAACCAACAGTGCAACACAAATAAAAAGAAGTGATAAGGGCACGATACTAGAGCGTGCAGAATTATTAGCAATTTATTTTAAAGTGGTAATTTTTTTTTATTTTTAGCAAGCAATTTGTTTTTGGCAAGCATAGCAAACTAGCGAACAATTCTTCCTTTTGAATTTCTGCTATTGCAACCTGAAACTAGAAACAAGGTATATATATACAGTTATTTTGTATATATAATATTTTTTTTAAGAAATAAACTAACAAAAATTTGAAATCAAAACAATTTGTTTTTTTATAAGAAAATAAAAACAAGTGAATCAAAAACCAATTCACAAAACCATCATACGCTAAAACAAATATTTTTTGTTTTGTGTTTTTTTGGAATTTTTTTATAAAGAGAACAAACCGGTTTATTCTTTGTAAACTAAGGTCCCATTTGACTTGTCGTTTTTAGTTTTGTGTTTTCGCCTATACAAAAACACGTCCTTTGTATGTATAGTTGAAAAACAAACAATTTTAAAAAATGAAATTAACATATAAAATAGAAAACAAGTTTATTTTATTTTTCGTGTTTCGAGAGATAACAAAAGCACGAAGAACAATCAAACTTTTTCGTTGTCCGTTGGTCGTCCCAACGGCTAAGAATTATAAATCTTCTTCTCTTATTTCTTGCTATTTCTTAGTGCAAATTGAAAACACAAAACTCAAAATACAAAATGAAACCAAACGGGCCCTGATATATTTGAAAACAAATCAGTCAAAAGCCCAGCCCACTACGGGCCTTCTAACCAAAATGCGGCTGTTTAAACAAACAAATCCCCAAACAAAATCATAAAAACAAAATTGTTCAGTCGCTAAAAAAAATCTTAATTAAAAGCTTGCTCAATTCAAGAAATTCGATGATCGGAGGGGGGAATTCCGGCCTTTGGGTGAGGTTTTTGGATTTGTATGGAGGTCGGAAAGATTCTCGATTGGGGATCGAAACATTGTCGTTTTGGGTGGAGGCGATTCTGGAGAATTGCGTCGATATCGGAGGTCGCGATAGAGATGAACTGTGAGGATGTGTTTGAGTTCGGTGAATTAGTAGTAGCAGTAGGGTAAAGTAACTGGAATTGGAGTTGATATGTATAACAGTTGATATGGTAATGAGAAAATGGAGTTGATGTCACCGTGTAGTTGTATGTATTGAGTTGATGATACTGGGTATTTGCAGTGGTGAAGGAAAATGGTGTATATGTGGATATGTCAATGGGATGTGAAGTGATGCTTGATGCAAGGCAGAGGTGGGTGGTATAGCAAATGGTATAAGAGAGTGAAGTAGTGATGGCTGGGTGGTTTTTAAGTCTGGTAGAGGGTAGTGGTCGATGGAGTTGGACCGTGATGTTGTGCACTGATGAATGGCAGAGGGAGAATGGTTGCCGGTGTAGCAGCAATTGAAGTGGTGGAGAACAACAGTAAGGTCAATGATGAACTTGCAAGTTGTTATGATAGAAATGGTGAAGGTTGTAGGGGTGATGAAATTGCAAGTTAAGTCGGTAATTAAGGTAGTATTATGACAAAAATGGTGATGGCAGGTTGTTGAACTTGCGAGTTGAAGTTGAAGTCAGTTATGTTGTTGACGGTAGAAGTATTGAGTTGTGGAGTTTGTACTGTGATGATAAAGAAGTAAGGCAGTATTGCAGTGGTAGTTTTGTGGTGTGTGATATTGGTGAAGTGATATTGGGTTGTTCAGTGCACAGTAATGAAATTGGCAGTGACAGTTTAGAGGAGTAGGTTGGAGTTGCAGAAGCAGTAGATGGTCAGAGGGGGTGGACAACGGCAATGCAGTGCTGACAGAGGAGATTAGGTGATCAGGTGATCAGGTGAATTGCAGTAAATTCAGTAATGTAGTGGCACTATTTCTGATCAGGTGGAAGGTTTGTGATAATGAAGGATGGTTAAGTTGAAGTGGTAATGCAGCAATGGGTGATGGAGGAAGGTGATGGAGTTGATGGAATGCTCTGCTGTGTGATTATGCATAGAGATATTGGATGGGGCTGGAGCAGTTTTGTGGTATGTCTGCTGTGGGGTGAGCACTGTTATGGATGATGACAGTTTTATGGTGGGAAGTCTAGAGCAGTTTTGTGGTATGTCTGCAGTAGGGTGAGCACTATTATCGATGATGACGGTTTTATGGTGGGAAGTCTGGAGTAGTTAAAGTATGATGACGGTTTTAATGGTGTGTTTGATATGTGGAGAACTGTTGTATGGGTTGTTTGTGAAGGATGCGAAGGCAAGTGGTGTTATTCGCAATCACGTAAAAGTATCGCGAAACTGATAGTAACCAAAGAAATGTTACCAAACCAGTTTACAATTCTGGTACAGAATGCTGCGGTGCAGAACCGTTACAAAAAATTGTTATAATACCTATTGATATGTCCGAGTCCAGAGAGAATCTGTTTCCTTGAAACAATATTGCCGCCGTAGTAGTTTTACGGTTGTTAGCAATTTGCTTTCCAGGATGAAACGGACCAGCCCCGCGGTTGCAGACGGAGCGCCGACGAACTGAAGAGATTATAGCACTGGAACAGAGGTCTTAGAGGAAGAAGGTATAGATTTTGGGAGAGAGAACTTCGTATTTCTCATATTCTGGCCGCCTATTTATAGGCTGGAGGAGGTGCCTATTCGGAGCGGTCGTGACTGCTGGAAAGGTTGCGACCCTTTAACCCGCATCCGTACGAACGCGTGCGTCTGGAACTGGTTGCGCTGGAGGGAAACGGACGCGTCTGTGTGAACAGACACGTTCGAGCCAAAATTAGCGCAGCAGGCCCATGTAGCAGACGGCGGCTCATCTAATCACGAGACCCCAAGAGCCCCAAGGCCCAAGGCCCAATCTTTGACATTTTAATATTAATTATCAATACATATGCCAAGCCTTCATGCACACAAGCCCAAGCTTCATTCTCTCTTTGTTTTGATAAGGTATAGTGGATATTAGTATATATATATAGGTATTGGCACAAGAATCCTACAATGTGGGACTTTGATTTTCACTCAATACCCAATATCCCTCTTCCTCTCTCTACATCATTCATTATTCTAACAATCCCCCACATGAATGAGTAGTTGTTCTTAGTTTCATGAGATATTTATCGTATCGGTTTAAAGTAGCACTTTGGCCTTGAACTTTTCCTAGTGATTACCTATTTGAATTACAGGCGAATCAGTAGACTTAGAAGGTCCTTGAACTGTAAGCCTTTTGTGTAATTCTAAAATAGATAACACACGATAAATGTTTCTTATAATCCTTCGTTCTCTGTTTGTGTTCGTTTTAGCCATGAACACCTGCCTGGTCTCATAAGTGTTTTAGAGAATCGGCCTTACAATTCTCCTTGAAGCGGCGCCTACACACTTACGTAGGTGATTCTGTAATGGTTATTTCCAATACCCCAAGTACAGACATCATTAAAAGTATTAATACTTATCCTATTTTCAAACAAGTAATGCACTGACTTATCATAGGAATGGTTTGTGAGTAACAGTGCTACCAAGTTTCTCTTAAACTCAAGTGTCTCTTTGAACCTAGATCTTGGGATCTCCAGTCAACTAGGTAGGGTTTCCATTTTAGAAAAACTTTTATTCTATGGGCCTTAACCCCATTCCCATCGATAAGGTTTGAACTTTTTCTCTTGGCAAGCCTTTTGTTAGTGGATCCGCTATGTTATCTTTAGACCTTATGTAGTCTATAGTGATAACTCCATTAGAGAGAAGTTGTCTTATTGTCTTATGTCTACGACGAATATGCCTAGATTTACCATTGTATGATGTACTATTAGCTCTTCCAATAGCTGATTGACTATCACAATGTATACATATTGGAGGCACATGTTTGCTCCAATTTGGAATATCTTTCAAAAAACTTCGAAGCCAGTCTGCTTCTTCTGCAGTCTTATCTAGTGCAATAAACTCTAATTCCATCGTAGATCTAGCTATACAAGTCTGTTTGGATGATTTCCATGATATTGCTCCATTTCCTAATGTGAACACATATCCGCTTGTAGACTTTGTATCATGTGATCCAGTTATCCAATTGGCATCACTGTATCCTTCCACTGTTGAAGGATAGTTTGTATACTGTAGACCATAGTTCTGCGTATACTTTAGGTATCCTAGAACTCTGATTATCGCTTTCCAATGATGTTTACCAGGATTGCTGGTAAATCTACTCAGCTTACTTACAGCGTATGCGATATCTGGCCTAGTGCAGTTCATAACATACATGATACTTCCTAGTATACGAGAGTATTTAAGCTGGTAGATACCATCACCAGTGTTCTTTACCCAATTCTGGGTCATATCTACTGGTGTTTTTGCAATAGTAATATTATATTGCTTGAATTTTTCAAGTATCTTGGCGATGTAATGTGATAGGGATAATGCATATCCTTGTGGTGTTCTCAAAATTTTGACACCCAATATCACATCAGCTAGTCCTAGGTCTTTCATATCGAATCTAGAGGATAACATATTCTTTGTAGATGTTATTATGGCCTTGTTATTACCTAGGATCAACAAGTCATCAACATAAAGACAAACAATGACATACCCAATATGTGCTTGTTTTATATATACACATTTATCTGATTCATTTATTGTGAATCCGTTTGATAACATAGTTTCATCAAACTTCTTATGCCATTGTTTTGGAGCTTGTTTAAGGCCATAAAGCGATTTTACTAATTTGCACACTTTATTCTCATTTACAAAGCTCATAAACCCTTCGGGTTGCTTCATATATATTTCTTCCTCTAGTTCACCATTCAAAAATGCAGTTTTAACATCCATTTGATGTATTTCTAAATCAAGTATGGACGCAATTGCAATAAGCATCCTTATCGATGTTATCCTTGTTACTGGTGAATATGTATCAAAATAGTCCAGATCTTTCTTTTGTCTGAATCCTTGGACTACAAGACGAGCTTTGTACTTGTCTATTGAACCATCAGGTTTCAATTTCTTTTTGAATATCCATTTATTACCTAAGGTTTTGCATCCTTGAGGTAAATCAACTAACTCCCATGTGTGGTTAGCCATGATGGATTCTATCTCACTGTTAATGGCCTCTTTCCAGTAAGGGGCATCGCTGGAGGACATAGCTTGTTTGTAGGTTAATGGATCATCTTCTAACATAAATGTGTAGAAATCTGGTCCAAAAGTTCTTGAGGTCCTTGACCTTTTGCTTCTTCTAGGTTCCTCCACTTGTTGATCAGCACTATTTTGCCGAAGGTTATTTTGCTCATCATTTTCAAGAGAATCGGTAAATTCATCTTCCCTTGGTCTCTTTTGAGCATAATTGTCAGTACCCTGCTTCAAAGGGAATATATGTTCGAAAAATCTAGCATTTCTCGACTCTATGATGGCATGAATATCGTCAATTTCTGATTTGTGTACTAAAAATCGATAAGCAGCACTGTTTTGCGCATATCCAATGAATACACAATCAATTGTTTTTGGTCCAATTTTGACCTTCTTTGGTTTAGGTATTTCTACTTTGGCAAGACACCCCCACACTTTTAAGTATTTGTAGGATGCCGGTCTATTTTTCCAAAGTTCATGAGGAGACTTTGATGTTTTCTTTCTTGGTATTTTATTTAAAATATGATTTGCCGAAAGAATAGCTTCTCCCCAAAAATTATTTGGTAAGCCAGAACTGATTAGTAAAGCATTCATCATTTCTTTAAGAGTTCTATTTTTTCGTTCGGCTATACCGTTGGATTGAGGTGAATATGGTGCTGTAGTTTGGTGTATAATACCATGCTCAGCGCAGAATTCCTCAAATGGAAATTCATATTCTCCTCCTCTATCACTTCTTAAAGCTTTAATTTTCCTATTGAGTTGATTCTCAACTTCGGCTTTATACTGTTTAAACATGTCGAATGCTTCATCCTTGCTTCTAAGGAGATATACATAACAGTATCTAGTACAATCATCAATGAATGTAATGAAATACCTTTTTCCACCTCTTGTTTGACACATTTTCAAGTCACATACATCAGTGTGTATAAGGTCTAGAGGTTCAGTTTCTCGTTCAACATGATGAAACGAGGTTCTTGTCAATTTTGCTTCTGCACAAATTTGACATTTATAATTGGAGTCTATATCGCATTTTGGTATAAATTCTAGATTAATCATTTTTCGCAGTGTATCAAAATTCACATTCCCTAATCTAGAATGCCATATATTAGAGGAGTCAACAATATAAGCAGAAGATTCACTTTTATTCATATCATTGTTTGGTACAATAGTGGTTACATTTGCTTTGAATAAACCATCACACACATATCATCTTCCTACATACACTCCATTCTTTGATAATACAAACTTATCAGCCACAAAGGTTAATTTAAAACCATGCTTGCTAAGCAAGGACCCTGAAATCAGGTTCTTTCGAATGTCTGGAACATGGAGAACGTCACTTAAAGTTAGTTCCTTTCCAGAAGTTAGTTTCAGCACAACTTTTCCTTTGCCTTCTACCTTTGATGCAGATGAATTGCCCATGAAAAGTTGTTCATCATCAGTTGTAGTTTTATAGGTCGTAAACATCCACTTATTAGCACATATGTGTCGAGTGGCTCCTGTGTCTACGAACCATTCCTTTGAGTTACCAACAAGGTTGCATTCTGATATTACTGCACATAAGTCCATATCAGAAATGCCATCTGCAACTTCAGCCATATTTGCTTCTGATTTCTTCTTTTTGGGAGCGCGACATTCGGCTGCTTTGTGCCCCTTCTTTCCACAGTTATGACAAGAACCCTGAAATTTCTTCTTCGACTTCTTAGGCGCATTTTCACGTTTTCTCTTGTTAGGGTTATCTGACTCAACAACATTTGCTTTGGCATCCATATTTGGAGAAATCTTTTTCTCGGAATTCCTATTATCTTCCTCAATCCGCAGACGAACTATGAGTTCTTCCATTGTCATTTCCTTACGCTTATGCTTAAGATAGTTTTTGAAGTCCTTCCAAGATGGAGGAAGTTTCTCAATGGTTGCGGCGACTTGGAAAGATTCGCTCAGTGTCAACCCTTCATCATGTAGTTGACGGATGATCACTTGTAATTCTTGAGTCTGGTTGATCACAGTCTTTGAATCTACCATTTTGAAGTCGACAAATTTGCCAGCGATGAATTTCTTCATGCCTGCATCTTCAGTTTTGTACTTTCTGTCCAAGACTGTCCAGAGTTCCTTCGATGTTGCAACAGTACAATAAACATTATAGAGGCTATTATCCAGACCATTTAGAATATAGTTTTTACATATAAAATCTGAATTTTTCCAGACAGTTGCAGCCTCTACTTTGACTGCATCGGGTTCGAGTTCGCCAACTTCAGGAGCATCTTCGGTTAGATATTTGGCGAGCCCTAATGTCGTCAGATAGAACAACATCTTCTGTTGCCAACGCTTGAAATCTGTCCCATTGAATTTTTCTGGCCTTTCTCCATGAGACATTGCCATACTTGAAACCAGAGCCGGAGGCTGAGCGGTTGTCACCGTCTGTGTTGGTGCAGCGTTATTGTTGCTATTTTGAGACATCGTCGTCTACAACAATACAATATTGTTTCAAGATTGTTATTCGCAATCACGTAAAAGTGTCGCGAAACTGATAGTAACCAAAGAAATGTTACCAAACCAGTTTACAATTCTGGTACAGAATGCTGCGGTGCAGAACCGTTACAAAAAATTGTTATAATACCTATTGATATGTCCGAGTCCAGAGAGAATCTGTTTCCTTGAAACAATATTGCCGCCGTAGTAGTTTTACGGTTGTTAGCAATTTGCTTCCCAGGATGAAATGGACCAGCCCCGCGGTTGCAGACGGAGCACCGACGAACTGAAGAGATTATAGCACTAGAACAGAGGTCTTAGAGGAAGAAGGTACAGATTTTGGGAGAGAGAACTTCGTATTTCTCATATTCTGGCCGCCTATTTATAGGCTGGAGGAGGTGCCTATTCGGAGCGGTCGTGACTGCTGGAAAGGTTGCGACCCTTTAACCTGCATCCGTACGAACGCGTGCGCCTGGAACTGGTTGCGCTGGAGGGAAACGGACGCGTCTGTGTGAACAGACACGTTCGAACCAAAATTAGCGCAGCAGGCCCATGTAGCAGACGACGGCTCATCTAATCACGAGACCCCAAGAGCCCCAAGGCCCAAGGCCCAATCTTTGACATTTTAATATTAATTATCAATACATATGCCAAGCCTTCATGCACACAAGCCCAAGCTTCCTTCTCTCTTTGTTTTGATAAGGTATAGTGGGTATTAGTATATATATAGGTATTGGCACAAGAATCCTACAATGTGGGACTTTGATTTTCACTCAATACCCAATATCCCTCTTCCTCTCTCTACATCATTCATTATTCTAACAAGTGGGAAAGAGGATGGAATAGTAGGATGTTGATGGTATGTTGGGGGTTAGAGGAGATGAATGACAGTGATATGTGCACTGTGCATAAAAATGTAATAAACTGTGCACAGAAATGTAATACAATGTACATAGGAAGTTCAAGTGTGTGCACTGTTGAGGGAGTGGTCAAGCAGGTTGATAAGTAGAGCATTGACTGTTTATGTGTGGTTGAACAATGGTCTATGGCTGAAATCAGGGGTAAGTGATGGTAGAGAAGGATATGTATGCAGGGTAATGTTATTGAAGAAGGGGGCTGTGGATGGAGATGATGGAAAGGCAGTTTTGAAGTATGCCGGTGAGTTGAAGTGGAGGTGAAGTAATTGCAGATGGTCAGAAATGCAGTGTTGAGAGTAGAGTTTTGTTGTAATGGAGTTGCAGTGAAGGCAAAGAGTAGAAATAAAATGGGGCATTTGACTAGAAGGACAAACTTTGTAGTCTAATTAGTTTCTAGAACACACATCCATAGAAATTAATTTCAAGGCCAAAGTCCGCAGAATAATTACTTTTAAGGACAAAGTCAGGGGTCCAATTACTTTCAAGGACATAATTTCATAGGTTTTTAGGCCTTAGAAACTAATTATTTTACATTTTTTCCTTAAAAGTAATTATTTCAGTTGTGCGTCCTAGAAACTAATTGCACTAGCTAAAGAGGCCCTTGTGGCTAATTTCCACAAATATATAAAAACTTGTAAGAAAAATTTAAAGTAGAAAAGTTGTAAATGAAAATGAAAAAGAAAATAAAATATTTTTTTCCTTTTATTTTGAAATTTTGTATTTTTTTTAAATATATATAGAAATGCAAATGCAAATGAAACTAGAAAACAAGCACACAAACACAATGAACACAAATCAAACAACAAACACACAACACAACATATTATTATTTTTAAATGCAATTCACACATAAAATGAAAACACAATAAAATCAAACAAAAATAATTCGAAGAATAGAAATAAAATCAAATTAATTCCTCGACAACGGCGTCAAAAACTTGTTTAACGGCCCACTTTCTATCGAATTAGAAAATAGTCAAAAATTTGTAATAAAAATAACCACAAGCGCACGATGTACAATTTTAGTATGTGGCGAGTATGGATCGATCTGCAGGGAATCGAATCGATTAAAAATTCTACTCAACCAAATTAGCCAAGAGTTTGAAGTTGTTTAAGCTAAAAAAATGTATAAAAAAACTAACAAAAGAAAGTGAATAAAAATATGAGAGTAGAGGCAATTTAGAGGCAATGTCCTTCTCAAGATCACATAAATCAACATAATGAAATTATGATCTCTCTTTTTTGGTAATTAGTGAATTTAGTTGATATGTTTATCATAAGTATGACATATTTGTGCTATTAATTAGCCCAACATAAACCATCAAACTTTAATACACCCACTAAACCACTTCTTAACACTCATTAAAATGATAATGAAATCAAAAATAAAATCTATTCTAAGCATGATTTATTTACTATTGATTAGTAATATAGAGCATCAAATTTTTATTCTAAATTCACTTCATTACCATAATCATATGTAGATGAAGAGGTGATTAGTGTTTATGTTTGTTTATGCATAGTCTATTTGGTTCCAACATTATAGACTATCAAATTCAAAGCTAAAACAACAAAATTTTTATCCATTCAAACATTTCCATTAAGCACAAAAAGAGATCAAAAATTAAAAAATATGTTGAATCTACATGATTAAGAAAGCTTCATTACCCCTAAATTGAATGGGTTTAGCTTCTCATATTTGTTATCATTTCAATAAATGTAGAATTCAACATGAACATAAACAAGAGGAAAAGGGAGCTAATTAAAATGAAAAGAGAGCTAACCTACTTGCATAAAATAAAAAGATCTACTCTACTAACATAAAAAAGACAACGAAGAAAATAACATGTATTAAAATTACATAAAAATAAATTACATGAAGAAGAGGCTAAGAAGCCATTAAAAAGAGAAAGAGAGTTTTTGTTTATTTTTGTGGCTACCACTAAACTAACTACAAGGTGGTGCTAAGAGCTTCATATCATGAAACAGAAGGGGTATTTATACATGCCTAAAACCTTAATCCATATTTTTGGGGACTACCTAAATTGCCCTTGAGGAAGTGTGGCCACCAAGTTATCATTAGCTTCTAATTAATCATCCATTAAATGTGCATGTAACTTTAATCCTCACTAACATGTGCATTAGCTTCTAATTGTAGATCATGGTAAGTGGGTAGGTGGGGTTCTCCATGTTGCATGAGTTGATTTATTTCCATCTTCATTTGCCTTCTAACTCTTGTGTATGCATATTTCAATGACGCCTCTTTATATTTTTCCATCCAATTTCCTACAAATAAAAATAAAATGTGCAAGTGAATTTTCACAAATTAATTCACATACAAAAATGACCATTTTGCCCCTGTATGAAGATGAATAAATGAAGATTTTAAAATAATTTAAATTTTGGTTTAAACATGTTAAAATACCCTATATGCTTATTTATTTAATTAAATTTGATTAAATATGGAAGTAAATATATGCACATTTACATGCACATCACTAGGCATTACTGCCGATATTTCAACCTGACCAGTCGACCACTGGTGTACAAAGCCGTCGATCGGTGGTGACCAATTTCTGGGCGGTAATGACCAAAACTTCATCGTTCCTGTCGTTGTTCTGTGGCATTTGAGTGCTAACTTCGATGCGACTTTGGGGATGATTTCTACTGGGCTTTCACCACATATACCACTAACAGAGATGAAGCAATAAAGCAATGTAAATGATGATAGTATGTACTGATAGGTGCATTCATACTGTAATAATGAATATATGCAAAAAGACTAACTATACTCGCATTGCTTATTACCTTGCTTGAAGAATTAGCGTAGGATGGTGAAGATGAAGAAGAAAATAGGCACATTAATGGGTTTCTTGCTTTTAGGGGAAGAAGAATAGGAACAAGGAGTGGTGTTATATAGGCTTTGGTTAGGGAATACTTTAAGGTTAAGGAAGTATAAAAGTTAAATAATAATGAGTATTTAGATAAGATTAAAAAGTATGGTCCAATAATTTTTTATTATCATTTATTCATTTTCTTTAAACAAATTTACCTTAACAGTCTTATAACCTGAATTGCATACCCATTTAAAAATCCACTCAAGGCGTTTTACCCAAATTTTATTTTATTCTTATAACGTTTTCTTCTTTTTTCTGAATAATGTTACTTTCCAATTTCAAAAATGATAAAACAATTGTTTATTTCTAAAATAACTTCAAAATCTTATAATTATAATTTATTTTGGAAAAATAAATTTCCAAACAACATTTGGATTTTTAAAACATAATTCAAATTTCAAATTTGAATTATTAAACCAATATTCATCATTTAATATCAAGTATATCCAAAAACTTACTTTTATTGAATTATGTTCAATAAAATTCCTAAAATTATTCTCCAATCCCATTTATAAATTTTCTTAACCTTTAATCAAGTTAAAAATAGTTTTTCACAATCCAATTTTTTTTAATTTATATTCCAAAATCTATTTATCCATCCAAATTTCCAATTAAAATCCCAAATTGCATTTTATTACAATTGATCAAATAGCTGGATGTTACAGATGAAGCCTAGTAAATAGGAATAGATATTGATGGACTGCCAAAGACTGGAGATGGATATGGTGATCTTTGAGTCATGGCCGGTAGATTAACAAAGAGCACCAATAAAGTCAAGCGGAACAAAAGTGAAACTGGTTGAGTTGCATGTGAAGTGGATTGTGTGATCCTAGGCTATGCCAAAGAACATTGTGAGCGATGGAGACCCATTATCCATGAGTGGATATTGGAAAGGTTTGCAAGAGGCATTAGGAAAGGTGGCACTGTATCAGCTAGATGATATTGAATTTGAACCAGTAGCTTCGAGACTTCGTAGGCCTATTTGTATTTTAGGATGTAAAATAGAGTAACTTAATAGGAAGATAAGGAAGTTAGTTGGTGTTTTATGGAGTGAAAGAAAGGAGGCGGTAGTACAAAGGAGACCTAGAAGAGCATGAGGACTGCTTATCTAGAGCTCTTTGCTTGGTAAGATTTTTTTTTGTCGCATTCACTTTCACCTATGTTATCATATAGATTAGTTTATTACCTTACATTCTAGGGTAAGCCCCGGTTCTAATTTCTTGCTTGTGTGTGCATGTATGATGGATGATATGCTTGCTTATGGTTGGTAGGCATGCGAGGTAACTTATTGTCTGACCCTAACTTATTTGATGGGATTCGAGGGAGAAATTCCTTAAGAGAGGAAGTGTAATAACCTGTATTTTATGAATAGAAGGATCATAAAATATTATTTTTTAAATCCAAATTTGGTCGTATGAGGCTATAAATTTAGGTAACATCGAGTAGTTACAATTTCAGCCCTTAGAACTTTTATTGGATGGTTTTGATTTTGAAAATCATGTAAGACTTATAAATTTTGAAAAGAGCTGAACTAGGGTACGAAACTACATTAAAATGAAAGATACGATGATTTCTCATTCCGTAGACTGTTCATAATAAGATTTTAGATTTATAGTTTAGTAGATATGACTGTTTAAAGTTTGGATAGTCGTTATATGGGTTAGAAAGTAATTAAGGAGTGACTATTGTGGCCCATTAACTCATTTCAGGATCAGGTTAATAGTGGCCTCATCCAACAGCCGTTAATCATATTTTTTCTTTCAAAACATTCACAAACCTCCTTTATTCCAAAGTAGACCAAAATTCATCATTTTTTTAATAATGACTTGTTGAAGTTCCAAAGAGAAATCGACAAGTTGTCCTCCAATTACCTATGACCCTTTTTTTAATCCGTCAGGTTTAGGGGATATATTTGTGGCAGCTTAAATAGCGGAAGTGATGGGATTCAAACTTGGGGTATCGCATCGAAAGCCCTGTGTGCGGATGCTACCCTATAGATATTGCCCCAACCAAAATTCATCATTTTCTTCACTTTAATTATCTAAATAGAGTGATTAGCAGAGGAGATCAAGGGTATTTCGAGATTTGCTAATTTGGGGTGCATTGGGATCTAGAATGTACTATTCAAATCAGGTTGCCTTGGTATTCGTCCTGTTTTGGACCAAGGCGAGTGGTTTATTCTTCTCATTACACTATGCTTATTTAGTTAAATGTCACATTTTAAAATGATTTTGAACATTAAAACATTTTCAAACCTATATCTAATCCTAGTAACACTTTTAAGTTGAAAAGATAAATGTTGGTTTTGATTTGTTTTTGGATGCTAGACCAAACAGGTCGTCGTTTTCTACTTAACTAGATCTAGAACAATATAATTGTTTGAAATGTGTTTGAATTGCATGCATGGATGTTAGACATCACTTGTGTATAATTGTTGTTGTGTTCTTGACTTATTTTAGAGTGATTTAAGATTGGTCATCATTAGCACAAATCGATGAGTAAGGCCATTCGAAATGTAATGAAAATAATGTAACGTGTTTGCTAAGGCCTAAGGAGGATATAGTTTTATTACGTGAAGTCTGGAGAGAAATTATGATGTTTTGGAGGGGTTGAAAACGAATTTGTGGTGATGCACAAAAGAAGTTGGTGGTCGGCTATTGATAGATTTTTGGGCTTGACTTGGGGACTTGAGCATGAAAACTTTGGGTTAGCATGGTGGTAGGAATTGCGAGTTTTGTACTTAGATAAATTTTAGCCCAAGGAAACAACTCACTACCGACTTGATTACTTTGATGTAAACATGCTGATGCTTTGGGTTTTTTAGGGGAAAACTTTGGGGCAAGCCATGGACAAAAAGGTTTTTAGTACTTAGGAAAACTTTGCATGGAAATCCTCTCAGCACCGACTTGATTTTCTTGGAGGAATTTGTGCGGTTGTTTGGAGGCATTTGTGTTGTTGTTCGGAGGGTTTTACTCTGCGCTATTTTGTGACAACAAGAGGTATTGAGTCTTTGGGATATAGTGGCTTTTTCGATCGAGTAATCATGTTGGTGACGACATGATGAGGTCGGCACTAACATGGTTATGGTCGGTATGACCACGTAGGGTCTGAATGGATTTGAAACACGGATTATAGGATTTGTGCCATGGTTATTCACTCATTCGTTCGATGCATGACTTTTACGTTACGGCTTTATGACAGATGATTTTTGATGGTGAAGCAATGACTACATGCTTTGATAGGGGGACTTCAGAACTTCGACGGGATGACTGGTCATAGGCATTTAAGGATGTTCTAGACTTTGAAGTATTGATGGGTGAATTTTTTTAGTTGAGAAATTCTGGTAGAAGTATATGTATCATCATGGTCGAGTACTTCGGGTGAGAAGTGTATATGGACTTGGTGATGGTCCAAGGAGGCACGTTTGATGGTGAAGCAATGTGATTGGAGGTGTTGTGTTTCGATAATCGAGTCGAACGCCAAAGGGATTGTTAATAATTTAGATGTGATATATGCTTCATGAGGGCAACAGTATGGGAGTACGCTCACTTTGTACCCTGGACCATGGAATGGTCTGTCCTGCCCTAGGAGGGCAGTACCTATAGGATAGGTATGTGATCGAGTAGCGAATCTGATTGTGACATGGGATGTTGAAAACCAAAGAGGTTGTCATATGAGTTATCATATGTCCAAGAGCAACTTAGTGGTGATGCAAGACCTTGGTGATAGTCGAGACAATGTTAGAGCTTCATGATGGTCGAGAAGATGAGAGACCTTAGTGATGGTCGAGATAATACAAGACACAGGTGATCGTCATAGTTAAGCGAGACCTTGGTAATGGTTGTCATTGCGTTTTTATTATGTGTTTGTTATGATTTCTATGATTGGTGTAACTACTGTGTGATTTGAATGGATGTCTTGTAATGTAGGTATTCCTATGTTAGGTCCGCTAACACCTATATTACTTAGTATTGTATACCATGTGATGATGATAATACTGTAGCATATATTGTGTTTATGTACTAATTTGTTGGATGCATGGATGGAAGTATGATTTTCCATATTCAATGTCTTTGTTTTACTATATTGGTTTTTATAGTATCTTGAGATTGTTTATCACTCACACCAGACTATTGCCTTACTCGAGATTTTATGATTTGCTTCTTATTAATTCGGGCACTCTTAAATGAGTAGACTAGATAATGGGTTTAAGATTAATGCATGAAGTTGTTCATTGGACGAGTAGGAGGCTGACGCTTATCTATTTTATATTTTAGAGCTTACTTCTATTCCGCTGTGCGGCACTATGGAGCTTTATTTGTGTTTTTCTTTATTTAGAGACAACATATTTGGGTTTATTACTGGATGTACAAAATTTATGATCTGTGTATATAACTATGGTGGACCCATTGCACTCTAACTACGTGGTTCATTTAGTTATTACAGTCTTGCCTATTTTTATACCTATATTGATTATTATATTTTATTCTTGTGCTGTGAGATATACGATAGGTTTATCTATTGGAGTTTTAGTTATTTTATCCTTGATAATTAACATACATAGGTCGTGTACCATTAAAGCATACTATACAAGTTATATAGGATACTAGGTGTGTAGGGTGACCGTCCCAATAGTAAATAATATATATATATATATATATATATATATATGTATGTTTGTATGTATTTGATTTAAACGCACATACATATATTCTAATAGATGAATTAAAAATAAATTCATATTCACATAAGATATTATATATATTATAATACACTTAATCATCCTATTGACTATAGGACAAAGTAGTGAAGTTTCCCCTTGAGCCCTAGTTTAGGTTATACACACACACATAGATATATATTGTTTTGATGTATATAATGAATATGGATATCATGATATATTAAATTAATTAATAATAATTACAAATTAAATTATACTTAAATTTTATTTAAAATTAATAATAAACAAATATTTTAATAAATGAAATTAAATAAAATATCAAAACCTATTTTATTAATCAAAGTACTAAATTTGGTTTAGTATAAACAAATATTTATTTACGTAAATACAAATTAAAGATCTTCTGGAAATTAATAAAAAGTGTTTTTTCTTCTAAATTCACCTTTATAACCCTACTACCAATGCACCTAATCCAACAATACATCAGAGTCTGCATTGTGCTTATGTAAATAAATTAACCAACACTAAGGGCAATGCTTGAAAGAAGTCAAAGTAGATGGGGGGTCTAGGAAAGGCTGCTTAAACTAAGGAGACGGTTAGTCTAATTAAGGACCACTATATATGAAAGACATCCTAATCTCCTAGCCCTTGCCTGGCTCGTCGAAATGGTCTGATTCTAGGGTATGCCCTTGTGGAAGAATTAAATGTTATTTGACTCTTAGGTTAATTTAAATAGCATATTTGAATTTTAAAAATTAATTTAAATTGTTTAAATTAAACAAATAGTTAATTACATAATTTTATGAAAGTTATAAAATGCAAATTTAAAATTGTTTTAAATTAAATATGTAATTAACTAATTTATAAAGGTTATAAAATATAAATTTTAAACTGTTTAAAAATTTAATAAATAAATATGAATGTTACATTTATATGTTAAGAGTTAGGGGTATTTTCTAGAGGTAATTGTGTAATTTGTTACATATATATATATAACTAGATTGCCAGTCTTGTTCATAATAAATGGGTTTGATTTCTATGACATACTTTGTTATATTATGACATAATTAATTAATTCAAAGTATATTAAATAGAAAACACTTAAATAATACATTTTGTGATAGTAACTACAACATGTTGTAATCATGAGAATTTTATCACATTGAAAAATAACATATATTGAACGTTCCTAATAAAGATGTTTCGATAAAGGATATCAATTCATCCTTGGAGACTACAGCACGTAATGCTCTCTAAATTGTGTTAGTGTAATAATCATGACCGCTGAGGGCGCCAAGTGGTTACATACTAGTAGTTATTGGAAATCTAAGGAATGATGACTCACTTGAGAGTTTTCCATTGGTCAATATAACTAAGGCCATACATAAAATCTCAAAATGATGATGTTACACAGTACCCCCAACTTTGGAACTTTAATGTGGACATTCCACTCTAATCATAGTTAAATTATGGCATGGCATCCGTCAAATGACTATAATTGGGTTGGAGTTCAAGCACTGAAAGTGAAACACTACTAAAGAATTCATCTTCTTAGTTATATGAGGTTAGTAACACAATCAACCATATTCAACCCAAAGTCAAAGTCTCTGGGAAATAATAGTATGGTTAATAATAATTTTTAGTATCGAATCAAGGATTTTTTGCTTGGACAAATCAATTTAATGTGAACGATATTGGAATTTTGACCAAACCCAAATTCCAGCCTTAAAGCGATATAGTTTTGACGAAGAGAATTGGTGTAAATAATCATTACTAATAGATACCACTTATAATAGTAAAATTGCATTTTTACCAAAAAGGTGCATATGCAATAAATTCAATCAAAATATCGCACCACTACGTGAGGTGATGTGTGAATTTAATATTCAAATTATTTGATATTAATCACTGACTGAATTTACACCTTTGAGTCTCACAATCGTAATGATGAATATTCCAAATAAATCACTTAATTTAATTAACATAAATATTGTAAATTAATTAAATTAATATTTATGAAGTAATAATTATTAATATTTATTTTATGTTTGAATACCATTAGTATTTAATGAAAAGCTTATATATTAATGTTATGTATGCGAGAATTAGTACACGATACCGATAAAAACTTTAAATTTGATTTAATGCAATTAATTAATAGATTTTCATCGAAATTTTGAAAGCCTTTCTAGGCTATTCCTTAGTGGGCCATGCATGGTAAAAGAGAGAGGATTTGATTGAGATTTAGTGAAGAATTAAAGTGAGAATGTTTTAAAGAAAGAATTAAAAAGGTTTCAGGTTTTTTTAAAAATAAAAATTCCATTCATTTATTCAAAATTCTCCTGCAATTCATTTTCTCTTGCTCTCCTCTCTCTCTAGAAAATTCCATGGCATCCATGGAATAAAACTCCCAAAACAAAATTTAAAAAAAATCCAAAATGTTCAAGATGATGTTTGTCTCCAGATCCTTGTAAAATATGAAGGTTAATTTAATCAAATCTAAGGGTTTTATTCTTCATTCAAGGTGTGATTTTTGACTTCATCTTAAGGAAAATTTAATCTTATTTTATTATGTAATACATGATGTTAATACAGTTTATGTCCCCATATGCTTCATCTCTTTTCTTTTTTTATTCATCTTGTATGAAGAGTTTCGATCCTAAATATTATACAACGAATTTGATATACCTGGGTTATCCAATCTAGTTTTGTTATTGATTTGGTTATCAATGTTAAAAATATAACCATTTTGATTTTGAAACTAATTTTTATATTAATTGATATAATTTTATAACTTATTATATTCACAAACATAATTAAGCTACATATGTTGATTATTTGAAATCATTTTGAAAATTGAATACATATTTTGTATGTTCGTTGGTTCTATATGTAAATTCATTAAGTTACTATTTTCATATGTATAAAATAAGTTTCAACTAAAAATTTCATAAGTGGACTTTTGTGTAAAATCAT
Source organism: Allium fistulosum (assembly GCA_030737815.1). Taxonomy (NCBI): domain Eukaryota; kingdom Viridiplantae; phylum Streptophyta; class Magnoliopsida; order Asparagales; family Amaryllidaceae; genus Allium; species Allium fistulosum. The sequence goes on from CM060906.1 coordinate 366,145,988, forward strand.
AAACCCACTTTGAATTCTTCTTAAGTCAAAACTATAATTCTATTTGTTATAATTGTTATTATGCCTATATTTATAATTTTTATTTTATATAATTAAAAAAAATCTATGGAAAACAAAGGCATGTACAAAAGGACAAATGCATTCGTTGCACAATAAATCCCAACACCTATATACAGTTACATTAGCCGTGTATACTTTATTTATGTTGCACGTGCACTATACACATATAAGTTCATTTGATACACTTATGAATTAGAACTCATATAAATTAAATAAAACCTTATAAACAAGTTTCAAAAATAAAGGTTTTGGTTAAAATAATTTAGATTGGATCAATAATCCTTTAGAATTTATCGGCCCAACAGATCCAAAAATGAGATATTTTTTGAAACTATTTATTTCACCCATTATTGACTGGCCTGGTTCCTTCAATTGTTTCAGATCCATAATGGTCTATGCGGTCTAAATAAGTAATGTTAAGACTAACTTACTAAAGCTTACTCATTTAGTAGGGTGTCTAGAAGGTAGTGTCTATGGTTCGGTTTGGGTAATCAAGCATTCTGCCTTATTATGCTACTAGTCTGGCCTAAAAGGTGATGTAAGCCCAATGGTTATCCTTAATAGTAAAGGCTTAAATTGATTTTGGGACTTGCACTAATTTTCAAATTAAGATATGAAAACTGAAAAGATATTTTAGATTTAAACTTGCGTTTAAAATATGAAAGGAGAATTTTGTAAAAGCTGTAAAATGCATTCAAAATTTTCAAAATTGTTTTAAAAATTAAATAATTAATTTTGAAAATGTGAAAATTAATTAATATTATTTATTAAATTAAATTAAATATTTAATTTATTAATATATATATATATTGATGTATGTGTATAATTATAATCATTGTATTTGTTTATTTATCTTAAAATTCTTTACAATAAACAAAACTAAAATTTCAAAATTAACTAAAATATTTAATTAAGTTGTCTAATAAAATAAAATTTATTAAATAAAATTAATTAAAGGATAATTAATTAAGATGCATTCATATATTGATCTGTATGCATAAACAAACTATAAATATGATACTTGATTAACTATCTTAAATGGTTTAAAATAAGTAGTATAAATTTTAGGAATTTTTTATAAAATTAATTAAACTAGGTAAATACGATTTAACAAATAAGAACTAAAATTAGTTATACAATATTTGATTAACAGGTACATATACATATATATATATATAAGTGAATTAAATTACAAAAATTATAAATGAGCTAATACTTATATAACTATATACGTATAAAAATAAAAGGAACTATAATAAACCCAGTTTAGATTTAAGGAACAAGTACATGTGTATTGTATGTATACTCTAATTTCAGATGTATCCAACATTTGAATCACGATGGTATTTCATAAGAGACACATTATTCCTTAAATGATTACTTGTATACTCTTTAGTTGTCTTTTAACATTTATATATTAATAGATTACGTGCATACTCTTTAGTTCTTGATATTCCTCAAGCTAGAGACGTTATGTGTAGTAATATTAATATATTGACTAGGAGAGGTAAGTTACATGCACGTATTTATTGATATTCCTTAAGATACATGCATTATGCTTAGGCCGTCGTAAAATGGTGGGTGCAAGTGAATAATCTCTTTCAATTTGTTGATATTCCTCAAGGTCGAGATGAGATTAGGACAAGAGCCTTGGGTTAGGAGTTGTATATGATACAATAGATAAAGTAGTATCCATCGATTGTGGACCTATGATTTGTTGATATTCCTTAAGGTTAGAGTCCCAAGGCAAGCATGTCTGAGTGCCCACTAGAGAAATCAAAATATTTCTATGTTTTTCTTAGGGTTTTAAGAACCTAAAAGTCTAGTGGGACCTTATTAGAAGAATGAAATGATAAAATTTAACCTCTCTAATATTGTAAGATATATGCTATAAAGTTAAAATAATCTATTTAGATAAATTTGTGCAACCATTATAATTGATAACATGTTTATCAGTTAAAATATACTAATGAACCAAATTAAGATATAGAAATGTAAAATATATTTGCCAATAAATATTTTGGCATGTTGTCACTTTATGGCACATGCAAGAGCTAATTTATACAACTACCAAATACAATCATACCTTGATAACTTAGGTGTATATTTATCCGAGACTACGTATTATCTTCTATGAGTTTTAACTCTAAAACAGTACAAGATTAGGGATATTTGACCTATATTCAATCACATATAATGTTATATAGTGAACGGTCATAGTTCGTAATGTAAATAAAACTTCAATAAAATTAGTTCATTCCAAATAAGCAAGTAAACCATAATATAAGATCATGCACTCAATATGATTAATTGTAGTAAGGATCTTGTTGTGTTAGATGTAGCACTAGACTAATAGCTACAAGATGGACCAAGGATCTCGATCATTAAAATGTCAGTTTGTTCATTTTACATAAAGTGCATCTTATTCAATATCCTTAAATATTAAGGGTGACTGAATGCATTTTTGTAAAGAGTAAATTATAGTCTTGTAGTAAGAGTTTCCTTTTGAATAGTTCAACCTTTAAAAGGAAAACAAATGTACGAGAATGGATGTAACTTAGGCATAATTGGGATAAAGAGAGTGAATGGTCACCTCTGCTTCATGAAGAGACATTGGAAACAAGAGTTTCATTAAATACTAAAAGATACTTAATATGGAATGAGAGATGTGATTTATATTCCTACTATATTTTCATATAGAAAATTGTATTTTGTGAGAGTTGTTATACTAAAAATACTTCAAGCTATTGTAGGTTGAAAAAAGTTATGAAAAGTTGGCAATTGCTAAAAGCTATCGCAAGTTGATGCTGATAGAGCTATCATAAGCGTGTGTTAATAGTGCTACCATAAATTGACATTAATAGAGCTATTTCATATTGATGTTGATAGAACTTGCGATCACAAGTTGATGTTGATAGAGCTATCATAAGTGGGTGTTAATAGTGCTACCATAAATTGTCATTAATATAGCTAATTCATATTGATCATGTTTACAGAGCATTCGCAAGTTGATGTAAATTAAACTATCGCAATTGATGTTCATAGAGCTATCGCAAGTTGATGTTGATAGAGCTATCGCAAGTTGATGTTGATCAAGCTATCGCAAGTTGATGGTCAAAGCTATCATATATTGATGGGTTGAAGTTATCCTAAGTTAATAACTAAAGCTATCTCATAATGATAGTCGAGGCCATTGAAGGTTGATGGATGATGCTATCACTGATTGATAATTGAAGCTATTGCAAGTTAGATTTATATATTATTATTGGTAGTTTCTCCCATGAAATCAAGATTTGGAAGGTGGCCAAGACAAGGCGAAGGAAAGATAGGATGGCAAGGCACAAGGGGTTGAGACACACAAGAGATTGAGAAGAGGAAATCCCCCTATTCGATAGCCTAGTATTTCCTATTCGGTAGATTAGGTGCTGGACTACTATTCTAGGAGAGGCATGATATGAGGGCAAACCAGGATAAGATAAGGAAGGCCAAACCAAGAAGGAAGGTGCAAGAACTTGGCCAACAAGGAGTCCACATGCATTTCGTCGAACCAATCAACCCCAAACCGAGCTTTCCAACCAAACCAAACAAGTTATATATGGAATGAAATGTAGATATATTTAGAATTGATGGTAATATCTTTTGCATATGGAATTATCTGACTCGGGTAAATTATACATGGAAATTGTTGGATTTGATGGAGTAATCTCCTAACCTCTTCACCCCTATAAATACCCAAGCATTCGGCATCCATAGGAGGATTTTTTTGAGCTCCAAGACACTATGCTACAGAAATATCCGAACATAGATTCTAGATACCTACACTACACCAAACAGGCCATTTGTCACACTTTTTTCGTTTTATTTTCTAACGGTTATTACCGTGAGCAATTGATAACGGTTATTATTGTGATTTTATACTCTCACGGTTATTTCCGTGAAACAATTTGGGCTTTTCGTAAATAACTCAAAGACATAGGATAGTTTCGTCAATTCTTTTTCAATTGTTGCTTGAGATGTTTGTCACGCTTCTGGCTCTATCATTCTTCCCTAAATAAAATTAGGTTTAAGCAGCCGTCTTCCGCTTTCCTTCGATCCAAACAAGTCGCCAGCCTGCTGCCGTAATTTCAAAGCCTCCGTCCATTTCCTTCGTCACTCCAGCGTTCCTTCGTCACTCCAGCTTCTTCAAAGTTAGGTAATCCATTATCTCGTTTCTTTCTTATAATTTCCGTATCCTGATTTAAGATTAATTACCACCAGTATTACTAAGAATAATTGAGAGGTATGCGAGGGGTTGGATTCATGTTGTAGCGTGTGCTATTTTTGGATTTGGGTTTTTGGTGATGGAATTTGGGTTCAGGTTGTTTGGTTTTTTTTTTGGACTGGCAGTCGCGATTGATGAGGAGGTGACGGTCGGGTGGTGGTTTGAGGTGAGAAATGGAATCGAGTTCGCGATTGCGGGTTGAGGATTTGTTCGGGTTTTGATTGCTATGGGTAGTTGCTGTATTGGAGATGGCAAGAATTGGAGGATTTGTTGAGGTTTTTAGTATTTGAGTGTTTTAGTAGTGAATTGCGGTTGATGAAGGAGGCGATACCGATGAGGTCGTAGTGATGTGTAGGAGTGGTCGAGGCTGGAAATGATTGTGGTGTTGAAGGTTGTTGTATTGGTGGTTCGAGTTGCTTGCAAGCAGAATCTTATGGGAGATTGTGTGGTGTAGCGGTAGGTTGCATGGTGTGCAGGTTATGATGGTCCTGTTGGCAGTGAGGAGGGGTGAAAGTGATTGAATGTTTGCTTTTTTTGGTGAGGTGGACTTGCGGGCTCGAAGTGTGGCAATTTTGGGTTGCTGAAGGTCAGTTGTGATGCGGTTTTGAGTGGTTTGGATGTAGGTGGGTAATGAAGCTAACTTAGTAACTTTTGATACAATAAAATAAGAAATCAGTTTTGAATCATAGAAGAATGACAATAATAGAATCTGATCATAAATGAACGACTGAACAATGTTATTTTGGTTCGAGCAGCACATAAAAACAAAAGGATATAAGAAAAAGACCCAAACAACATCAATCATGTCAAGAACCATTAGTTCAAATATCAAGTAATATGATGTTATAAGCCGAAGTCATAGAAATCACGAGTTCATACCTTAAAGACATCAAAATGAGTACTCTGATTAACTAAAATATCATTTTTATTATCAAAAAACCAACCTAGCAAAAGTATCAACGGGAGGCTAACCAAACAAAACCTGGTTCCTCCAAAAAAAAGCCCCAAAATCATCAAGAAATTTATACAAAGAAGGAATAGATAACCTTGAAAAAATGATTCGGTTATAACTTAAATCAACCATACAAACTTAGTTTATGTATGCAAGAAATGCAACACATATGTATAGTTCTTCTGACTGGCTTCTTCATTTGGTTTAAGGGAACATACTTGCCTGAATATGCTGCCATATCAACCCTTCAAAAACACATACACTAAACCATCTTGTTCGCACCCTACAAATTTCGGCAGCTATTTTTAAGTAATGGAAGATATTAAGCATTCATAGTAAGGATTTTGTTGCTGGCTGGTACCATGAATTTGAGGGAAGTTAGCAGTTTCTTTCACAGTTATACATGTCAGAAAAGATGGTGTCATTATAAAAGAATGTGAATCAGTTGTAGCGACAGTTTGTGATTGTTTCTGCACTTGAACGGTAAGTGCTGTAATAGTGTTTTTGCATTAGCAAATCAACCTTTCCAATTTGGATATGAAATCTTCATTCTACATATGAAGAACTTGTTAAAAAAAAATAGTAATGCAGGTATAGTTTATTTGAACAAGTCAGTATCTGTACATACAGTATTTGTACAAATTACTAAAATCCTAAATGTAACAGCTTTGAAGTCCCTCTTCTTTAAATAACAAACGACACAACCTGAAATAAACTCATTTTGTTTTTTCTGACTTTGGTTTATATATGTAGGCATTGATAGAAGCAGTAGAAGAAAGACAAAAATCAGAATCTAGTGTCAATGGAGGTGATGGCATAAGAAGTTTAGAAGAGTTTGAAAGAGATCCCGTTGCTGAAGTTTTTGGAGATGATAGAAAGAGAAGTTATTGTCGTGCTATCAGCTCTATGGCTAATGTAAAGAAAGTAAAACTCGCGCAAGCTTCGAAAGCAATACTCAATTACCAAGAGAGTGGAAATCAACAATGGAGAACAGAAATGCAGAACCAACACAATCAAATGTATGAAGAGATTAAAACAATGAGTTCGGCTATCATTGATATGAAACAATGTATGCAGTTGCTTGTGAATCAAATTGGGGGAAACGTGTCAACATCAAGACCGAAAGATGTTTCGAACACCGAGCAGAATAATGAGAATATCAACAATCCAGGTTCTAGCAAAAGTGGTTCATTAGATAGAGGTCCTAGCAAAAGTGCTTCATTAGATAGAGGTCCTAGCAAAAGCGCTTCATTAGATAAAGGAACGAGATCTTCTACTAGAGAAAAACAATTAGTAAAGCTGCTAGCACCAGATTTGAAGGAGGTAGCATGTAACGACCCGCCATTTTGGACCATTCGCCTCCATTATAAGTGTATAGGTAGACACTCATGCCGGAGTTGAATTGCTCAAAATACCGCATTGTTAATTTAAATTTGGCAAAACTGAACATATACAGTAAATAGATATAATCACAGAACACAGACACAGAGTAATAAATGCAGCGGAAATAAAAGAGATAGTAGTTCATGAAGCTACTATAAGAATATATAAAATACATCAGAGTTTACAACAGAAGGGTAGTACGATACATCAGATACAAATCAGAATACATCACTGGAATCATCGAATACTGAAAGCAGAATAGATGGCTGGATCTTCAAGCAAAGCTCCAACTCCAAAGGTGAGTCTCGAATACTGGTACACTCAGTCTGACCCGAGCGTAAAGCAAAAACACAAGACACTCGAGTCAGGATTAACATTCTTATATTAATAAATCCAACTCAAGTGAAATAGCAATTGAAATACAAGTAACTCAAAGGATGTTGGAATAGCCATCCTTTAAGGATCCGTCAAACTATCTACTATGTAGTAATGTACGATAAGTAGATAATGTCTATCAGTAATATAAAAGATATCAAAATAGCGTTAAGTCATGGCCCATTCCACCTTTAACACATTTTTATTCCCACAAGCATATACAAGACCGTAGTTTCCCCAAAACCGGAAGTCACCAGAGGGCAATCCATATACTCAAGGTACAAAACAAATTCTTAGTGGTCGCGCATAAATGGAATACAAGTATGACAAGGCACATGAGGCTATACCCAAGGTAGTGATACTACCGTTCGCCTGATCCGGGCTGGTGAGAACGCAACGCCGCAGCGCCCGCAACACCGTGAGACAACACTCCCAAAATCAAGGGTGCACCAATCGACAACAAGTATAAGTAGTTCGAAGAAGTGTGTCCACTTGAGGTATCAATCCTCCATTGGCCCGGCACAGCTCCTGTTTTAGTCATTTCCAATTTGACACAAGTGTCAAGGCTATCCATTATCGTTCCCTTTCTTCAATCATCAACGTTCGCCAATCCAACCACTTCATTCTGGATCATCACTCCGCGTATAGTTAATAAAGTGGTTTTCGGTTTAGATAGCGAGTATATCCATAACCGAATTCCGGTCTCTTTAATAACTTCCGTAATTATTACACCGATTGGTCGTTTATATATTTCAAAAACCAAATCAATTTCAATTTCAATTTCAATTTCAATTCGTAAACCAACATTTCATTTGTCTTTCGAAATCAATTTCCAAAATTTACGTTTCAAAACTTCCAAATTATCGTTTCAAAAACTTATAATTCAATTTCAATCTTTATTTAAAACCATTCAAATATTGATTCAAGTTCGCAAATAAGTTTCCTTCCAAATCATTTAAATAACTTTATTTAACATTCAAATCACTTAAACTCATGTATCGATTTCATTCAATATTCGTTAAGTTACTTTATTATTCAAACCAATTTCCATTAAATTTCCAATTCATTAAATCAATTCTTAAGTTCAACTTCATTAAATCAAAATTTACAATTTTGAATTAAATCAAATTCGTCAAATCGAATTCTTTAAACTTCAAGTCTTACATTAATTTCAATAAATCGCATTTTATTTCTTGTTAAGAAATTCAATTTCAGTTATTTACTTTCATAAATAATTTTCCAAAAACTTAATTAATAAAGAAAACTCAATTTCAATTATTAATAAAGTTCAAATTTCACTTATTCAAAAGTCCAATTTCTCTTATCAAAGAATTCAATTTTTTATTCAATTACCAAATGATTCAATCTTATTCAATTATTAAATAATTCAAAACTTAATTATTAAATAATTTCAAAATTTAATAATTTCAAACTTAATTATAATTTCAAACTTAATTCAATCATTTCTCAAATTAAACAACCTTCTTTCATCAATTTCTTTATTAATATTTCATTTCAGATTATTAAATATTCACGTTTAAATTTCATTAAATTCAATTTCCAACTTCGTTTCAAAACCATATTATTTATTCAAATAAAATCTTCATTTTATTTTAAATCAAATTATTGACCAATCGGGTTTTATTTAATTCTCTATATCTAAGGTCAAAGTTTAATTTGGGTATTTATCATTTCAACCCGATTCCAATTCAATTCAAATCAAAACATATCAAAGGGCACTTGCAGTGTGATAACTGGGATGGTGTCAAAGTAAATAAACAACAATAACAACAAACAATAACAATCCAATAATCAATTTAGATAATCCCGAAATAATCGTACTAATTCGCATTGTTATTTGTACGAATTAATATAATTATTTCTAGAATCTACACTATCATTTCATGTAGATTAAAGATTATTACATTATGGTTTTCACTTGTCATTCAATTTCAATTTCATACATCATCAATTTAACAACATACATTCAGTGGTTCAAAGTGTAATTAAACAAATCATACATGTCAATAAATTTAACAGTTAAAGGGGTCATATTATACAAATGTCAGTTAATCAAATTTAACATTTAATTATCCTATATCAAGTTCAATTTCATATTATTTATCACTTACATCATTAACAATTTAGCGTCCGATATAAACATCAAATTAACAATCAATCATTTAACAACCAAACTGGATTATCATTGCATATATAACAGATAATGGTGTCAGATGTCACAGGTGAATTGATACAGGTAATAACAGTGTAAATATCAAACAACAGCATATTTCAATTGTCGTTTCAATTGAAATCAAATTTAATAAATAAAAGAACGATAATCGTGAGTGAGTGCTCACCTTTCGAGGCTAGAGAGATAGACAATGAAGTTGAGTTACGAAATGTGAGCATGGTTTCCAAAGTAAAGCTGGATTGGCATGGATTTTGGTGATAGAGCTGATAAATAGGTATGGACGAAATCGGATCAGAACAGAATTGAATCAACACATTTAAACTTAACAGTTTAACATAAACGGAAACAAAATAAATATTGTACCCATATATATATATATATCTTTTCAAAACAAAGTTTTTAAACTGAATATATATATAGACAATATTATTTTATTACACAAAATTTGTTCAAATAACATATATGTGTATCAAAATCAAAATCTATATGTATAACAAATAAACACACCAGGAGATATAAATTGTAAAATATATATAAATAAAGAGACCACCAATATGTATAAACTTATATCACCTTTCAGAACAAAAGTTACCACCCAGTTGTTATACAACTATATATAAAACAACAAGTATGCAAACCTAGATATACTTTCAATAGTAAACAACATCACCTTCAAAACAGATGTCACTAGATCTAGAAAATATCCACGTAATAGACGAATAAGCTTTTAAATTCTTACCAACTTATATACATATAACGCTTTTATAAAATATATACACAATACTGCAACTAAACAGGTAATAACATTTATAATATAACTGCAATAGCAAAACATAAGAAGACATATATATATCATATAATAAAATAAACTATTTATACTAATGCATCATACTATAACACTGAAACACGCACATATATACAGTGTGAAAATAATATGACCCAGATTTAAGCCTATAATATATATATATATATATATTATAAATTTGCTATTATCAACGTATATATTTAACATAAAACAATATTATATATTGTAATTAATATAAAGCAAAGTAGATAAGTTGGTTAATATTCTTAGATCTAAACATAAAGTACGTGACTGACATATGCAAAGAACAGTGATATAAATATATAGCTTATACTGATTTGTAAAGCAACAAATTCCATGAAGCAAGACAAAACAAACTAATACATAACTAGTATAAGAACTTCCCAACATTAACATAGTATAAATATGTACAGCTTAATAATATATATTCAAACTTACATTATAAAGAATCTCACGAATGAGCACTCGGCTTCGAAGCGAATTAGTTCACAATAGCAGAATATGGGCTTGCCGTGGTGAACTAGGTGGATACGGAGCTTCGGTCACTATGTGGGATGGCTACGGGGAGTGGGCTCGCTTGGTGGTGGTTGGTCTAAGGGGTGGTGGTGCAGTCGAAGATAGGTGGGTGGATCTGATCTCGGCAAGTGGGGAATGGCTGTTGCACTGAGGGAGAAGATGGTTCGGGTTTGGTTGCAAAGCACTAGTGGTAGGGGTTTCGATGTAGGCGACGATGGGGTCTAGCAGTGCTCAAGCGGTTTCTTTGGTGATGGAGTTGTCGGTTGCTGGACGTCAAGGAAGGAGCAAGGGCAGAGGGCCGGCTATGTGTGTTGTCAGGCGAGGTCGAGTTGTCAGGAGGTGGCGTGTTTGTGTGGATTGGCAAGGAGATGGAGGAAAACAGTAGAGGGTTGGATTGGTGGGGATCGGCACAAGGAGGAGTAAAAAGCAAGGCTAAGGCTAAAGGTTGGAGAGGGAGAGTGTGGAGGAGGCTGAAGGATAAATTTGATGAGGAGAGGAAATGAACAGGCTAATACACGTAGAAGCAATGTAAATGAAATAATCTTTTCAAGTGCCAGCACAAATTTAGATGGAAAAGTGAACTCAACAAACGTCAAAATTTTAAGTTCCGAGAATTTTAAAAAGGCTGTTGATTAACTCACAGGATGTGAAAAGTCATATGAAACCAATAGACTTAAATAACGAATTGCTACGGATAACCGTTCACTGATTTCACGACGTATCGGTGTTCGCAAAATAGAAATGAATATACCGAATAGATCAGTACGACGAGACGATCAAACAGCATACAGATATCAGTGATGCGATCGAATTATAAAAATTCAAATTTTTATACTATAGAAAATGCAAAAAAAACGCTGAAAAATAAGATCGACGGAGCCAAAGATGTCCGAATTTGGAAAAACGACAAACTGACATTTTGCTCAAAAGATGGTTTAGAATTTTTCTATGTAAAAATATTTAGGTTTCGGAAACATTTTATTTTCATCGCTTTTTAACTGATTAAATTGAAGTGAATTTACGCGCGAAATAAATTTTCGTATTTTCGGACGAAAATTTACCAGTTGCTATGTTTAACTAGACGCATTTCAAATATTAAATTTTTATTTCAAAATTTTATCATTTAAAATTTCACAAAATTTCAACTAATAACGTTATTAAAACAGTTGAAATTTGCGGGTCGTTACACTCTCCCCCACTCAAAACTTTTCGTCCCCGAAAAGGAAGAAGGTAAGGGAATGGAAACAACCAGAAAGAAAAATAGATTTGAAATACAAAATAACAATTATTTAAATCATATAAATTCAAATTTAAATTAATTGGTTTTCAACAATTGATTTAATCCATTTGATTTCACCAAAATCAATCTCAACTATTTCTAAATTCATTATCTTATTATCCAATTATCTTCAATTTACAATTTTTAAAACCATAAATTTGAATAATCTTTTATTATAATCATATTTTATTCAGCAATTAAATTCTTCTTTATCCCAAATTACTGTTAAATTTATTCTACTTAATATATCTACTCACATATATTTAACCCATATAGATTAATTTAAACCATAAAAGTTTCGATTTAAATTAATTTATATTTACTAATTGCTTTTTAAATTCAAGATATTTTCATATGTTGATCAAATTTCAATTTTATAAATTTTTCAAAACAAAAATTATTAACTGAGTTTACTTATTATCCTATCTAACTCTATTGGCATCTTTATAATCAAAATTTAGTGTATAACATTTATTATAAACACTCAAATTTTATTTATAAATTCAATTTAACTTATATATTATCCGATTACATATTCAACTTCTGAATGATTTAGGTAAGTTGTATTAGAATGCGTTGAACAATATACAAATAAAATTTTCCCAATTCAATTATTCAAGTTTAAATATTTATTCCAAATTTTGGTTTTATTTATAATTAAAATCATCCTTTAACAAAATTTAAGAATTAGATTTCCGATTAACTTTAAACAATTTAGAGATATATATAATATATTTATATCAAGTCAAATTAAATTTTAAAATAAGATACCCATATATATATATAAATCAAATTATACTAAAGAAATTCAAATCAAAATAAATATTTTTTTCTTAAAACAAAACCGTAGCAAAGCTACAGAATGGTTTCTCCACTTCGAAACTCGAAAATGAATGTCGATGATGCGGCCGCCATCACCGAAATTATTTTCCAGCGACAAAGAGAAGAGCATTAATTTCAACATTTTAAAATTATTTGAAAACGGTTTCTATTTGAAAATACCTTCAATAATATACATTTTAAAGATTTAAAAACCAAAGTTCCAAATCACCGGAAACTAAATTCTCAAATTTCTGAGTTAAATTCATTTCAAATTCCAAATTAATTTATAAACCGTATTTATAAATTTATTTAGAACAATAAATGAAAATCAAATATTATCATTTCAAGCAAACAATTTAATTAACCCACTAAATTCCAGAAAATTTTACTTATACTTTCACAATATAATCAAACTAATTTATTTCATTTTCCAAATTTGAAAATAATATTGTGTCAGTTTGCTCTGTTCAAGTGTTTTGGAAATCCTATCGATAGCGTTGATCAGACGAATCGATCGGAAACCCAAATCAGCATCAACAACTCAAACAACACAATATATATTAAAACATTTTTAAATATAAATTTGCAAATGCACTTTCTCGCTCGACGATACAAAAGAATGGATTCAAAGCAAGGATAGGGATTCAAATTTGATGGACTCAAATCAAAGAGAATTTTGATTCGAAAAATAAGTTTGAAACAGAAGATAAGATAATTTGATTTTCACAATCGGGAGATGGAGGAGTTTATTTAATTCACGGGCAACCTTAACCGGGTCGTCTGTAACTTCAAGAATAAGATCGATGCTGAATTCCGAGGTAAATCAACACTCGATCTCAAGAGATGGGATTCAGGTATAGCAGGGAATAGATAGCATCGTAAACCGAGGATACAGAAATCTCCGGTAAATCGATGCCTATTATAAAGGAGTTTTGCTCCTTTACGAATTATTCGAAGATTGGCGAGACCGCCGATCTATTATAGATATCATCTAAAAATGGGGTTATGGGGTGCTCCAGAATCGAAAGAAGACGAATAGTGAGGGACACGAATGAAATTTGGAACCGCAGGGAAACGTTCCAAAATTCAAAAGAATAAAGTCAAAGGAAGAGATTGAAACTCAAATGAGAGCGATTCTGTAAATACATTTACCATATATGTTAAGTTTGCCTAGAGCTACCAAAGCTCTGATACCAACTGTAACGACCCGCCATTTTGGACCATTCGCCTCCATTATAAGTGTATAGGTAGACACTCATGCCGGAGTTGAATTGCTCAAAATACCGCATTGTTAATTTAAATTTGGCAAAACTGAACATATACAGTAAATAGATATAATCACAGAACACAGACACAGAGTAATAAATGCAGCGGAAATAAAAGAGATAGTAGTTCATGAAGCTACTATAAGAATATATAAAATACATCAGAGTTTACAACAGAAGGGTAGTACGATACATCAGATACAAATCAGAATACATCACTGGAATCATCGAATACTGAAAGCAGAATAGATGGCTGGATCTTCAAGCAAAGCTCCAACTCCAAAGGTGAGTCTCGAATACTGGTACACTCAGTCTGACCCGAGCGTAAAGCAAAAACACAAGACACTCGAGTCAGGATTAACATTCTTATATTAATAAATCCAACTCAAGTGAAATAGCAATTGAAATACAAGTAACTCAAAGGATGTTGGAATAGCCATCCTTTAAGGATCCGTCAAACTATCTACTATGTAGTAATGTACGATAAGTAGATAATGTCTATCAGTAATATAAAAGATATCAAAATAGCGTTAAGTCATGGCCCATTCCACCCTTAACACATTTTTATTCCCACAAGCATATACAAGACCGTAGTTTCCCCAAAACCGGAAGTCACCAGAGGGCAATCCATATACTCAAGGTACAAAACAAATTCGTAGTGGTCGCGCATAAATGGAATACAAGTATGACAAGGCACATGAGGCTATACCCAAGGTAGTGATACTACCGTTCGCCTGATCCGGGCTGGTGAGAACGCAACGCCGCAGCGCCCGCAACACCGTGAGACAACACTCCCAAAATCAAGGGTGCACCAATCGACAACAAGTATAAGTAGTTCGAAGAAGTGTGTCCACTTGAGGTATCAATCCTCCATTGGCCCGGCACAGCTCCTGTTTTAGTCATTTCCAATTTGACACAAGTGTCAAGGCTATCCATTATCGTTCCCTTTCTTCAATCATCAACGTTCGCCAATCCAACCACTTCATTCTGGATCATCACTCCGCGTATAGTTAATAAAGTGGTTTTCGGTTTAGATAGCGAGTATATCCATAACCGAATTCCGGTCTCTTTAATAACTTCCGTAATTATTACACCGATTGGTCGTTTATATATTTCAAAAACCAAATCAATTTCAATTTCAATTTCAATTCGTAAACCAACATTTCATTTGTCTTTCGAAATCAATTTCCAAAATTTACGTTTCAAAACTTCCAAATTATCGTTTCAAAAACTTATAATTCAATTTCAATCTTTATTTAAAACCATTCAAATATTGATTCAAGTTCGCAAATAAGTTTCCTTCCAAATCATTTAAATAACTTTATTTAACATTCAAATCACTTAAACTCATGTATCGATTTCATTCAATATTCGTTAAGTTACTTTATTATTCAAACCAATTTCCATTAAATTTCCAATTCATTAAATCAATTCTTAAGTTCAACTTCATTAAATCAAAATTTACAATTTTGAATTAAATCAAATTCGTCAAATCGAATTCTTTAAACTTCAAGTCTTACATTAATTTCAATAAATCGCATTTTATTTCTTGTTAAGAAATTCAATTTCAGTTATTTACTTTCATAAATAATTTTCCAAAAACTTAATTAATAAAGAAAACTCAATTTCAATTATTAATAAAGTTCAAATTTCACTTATTCAAAAGTCCAATTTCTCTTATCAAAGAATTCAATTTTTTATTCAATTACCAAATGATTCAATCTTATTCAATTATTAAATAATTCAAAACTTAATTATTAAATAATTTCAAAATTTAATAATTTCAAACTTAATTATAATTTCAAACTTAATTCAATCATTTCTCAAATTAAACAACCTTCTTTCATCAATTTCTTTATTAATATTTCATTTCAGATTATTAAATATTCACGTTTAAATTTCATTAAATTCAATTTCCAACTTCGTTTCAAAACCATATTATTTATTCAAATAAAATCTTCATTTTATTTTAAATCAAATTATTGACCAATCGGGTTTTATTTAATTCTCTATATCTAAGGTCAAAGTTTAATTTGGGTATTTATCATTTCAACCCGATTCCAATTCAATTCAAATCAAAACATATCAAAGGGCACTTGCAGTGTGATAACTGGGATGGTGTCAAAGTAAATAAACAACAATAACAACAAACAATAACAATCCAATAATCAATTTAGATAATCCCGAAATAATCGTACTAATTCGCATTGTTATTTGTACGAATTAATATAATTATTTCTAGAATCTACACTATCATTTCATGTAGATTAAAGATTATTACATTATGGTTTTCACTTGTCATTCAATTTCAATTTCATACATCATCAATTTAACAACATACATTCAGTGGTTCAAAGTGTAATTAAACAAATCATACATGTCAATAAATTTAACAGTTAAAGGGGTCATATTATACAAATGTCAGTTAATCAAATTTAACATTTAATTATCCTATATCAAGTTCAATTTCATATTATTTATCACTTACATCATTAACAATTTAGCGTCCGATATAAACATCAAATTAACAATCAATCATTTAACAACCAAACTGGATTATCATTGCATATATAACAGATAATGGTGTCAGATGTCACAGGTGAACTGATACAGGTAATAACAGTGTAAATATCAAACAACAGCATATTTCAATTATCGTTTCAATTGAAATCAAATTTAATAAATAAAAGAACGATAATCGTGAGTGAGTGCTCACCTTTCGAGGCTAGAGAGATAGACAATGAAGTTGAGTTACGAAATGTGAGCATGGTTTCCAAAGTAAAGCTGGATTGGCATGGATTTTGGTGATAGAGCTGATAAATAGGTATGGACGAAATCGGATCAGAACAGAATTGAATCAACACATTTAAACTTAACAGTTTAACATAAACGGAAACAAAATAAATATTGTACCCATATATATATATATATCTTTTCAAAACAAAGTTTTTAAACTGAATATATATATAGACAATATTATTTTATTACACAAAATTTGTTCAAATAACATATATGTGTATCAAAATCAAAATCTATATGTATAACAAATAAACACACCAGGAGATATAAATTGTAAAATATATATAAATAAAGAGACCACCAATATGTATAAACTTATATCACCTTTCAGAACAAAAGTTACCACCCAGTTGTTATACAACTATATATAAAACAACAAGTATGCAAACCTAGATATACTTTCAATAGTAAACAACATCACCTTCAAAACAGATGTCACTTGATCTAGAAAATATCCACGTAATAGACGAATAAGCTTTTAAATTCTTACCAACTTATATACATATAACGCTTTTATAAAATATATACACAATACTGCAACTAAACAGGTAATAACATTTATAATATAACTGCAATAGCAAAACATAAGAAGACATATATATATCATATAATAAAATAAACTATTTATACTAATGCATCATACTATAACACTGAAACACGCACATATATACAGTGTGAAAATAATATGACCCAGATTTAAGCCTATAATATATATATATATATATATTATAAATTTGCTATTATCAACGTATATATTTAACATAAAACAATATTATATATTGTAATTAATATAAAGCAAAGTAGATAAGTTGGTTAATATTCTTAGATCTAAACATAAAGTACGTGACTGACATATGCAAAGAACAGTGATATAAATATATAGCTTATACTGATTTGTAAAGCAACAAATTCCATGAAGCAAGACAAAACAAACTAATACATAACTAGTATAAGAACTTCCCAACATTAACATAGTATAAATATGTACAGCTTAATAATATATATTCAAACTTACATTATAAAGAATCTCACGAATGAGCACTCGGCTTCGAAGCGAATTAGTTCACAATAGCAGAATATGGGCTTGCCGTGGTGAACTAGGTGGATACGGAGCTTCGGTCACTATGTGGGATGGCTACGGGGAGTGGGCTCGCTTGGTGGTGGTTGGTCTAAGGGGTGGTGGTGCAGTCGAAGATAGGTGGGTGGATCTGATCTCGGCAAGTGGGGAATGGCTGTTGCACTGAGGGAGAAGATGGTTCGGGTTTGGTTGCAAAGCACTAGTGGTAGGGGTTTCGATGTAGGCGACGATGGGGTCTAGCAGTGCTCAAGCGGTTTCTTTGGTGATGGAGTTGTCGGTTGCTGGACGTCAAGGAAGGAGCAAGGGCAGAGGGCCGGCTATGTGTGTTGTCAGGCGAGGTCGAGTTGTCAGGAGGTGGCGTGTTTGTGTGGATTGGCAAGGAGATGGAGGAAAACAGTAGAGGGTTGGATTGGTGGGGATCGGCACAAGGAGGAGTAAAAAGCAAGGCTAAGGCTAAAGGTTGGAGAGGGAGAGTGTGGAGGAGGCTGAAGGATAAATTTGATGAGGAGAGGAAATGAACAGGCTAATACACGTAGAAGCAATGTAAATGAAATAATCTTTTCAAGTGCCAGCACAAATTTAGATGGAAAAGTGAACTCAACAAACGTCAAAATTTTAAGTTCCGAGAATTTTAAAAAGGCTGTTGATTAACTCACAGGATGTGAAAAGTCATATGAAACCAATAGACTTAAATAACGAATTGCTACGGATAACCGTTCACTGATTTCACGACGTATCGGTGTTCGCAAAATAGAAATGAATATACCGAATAGATCAGTACGACGAGACGATCAAACAGCATACAGATATCAGTGATGCGATCGAATTATAAAAATTCAAATTTTTATACTATAGAAAATGCAAGAAAAACGCTGAAAAATAAGATCGACGGAGCCAAAGATGTCCGAATTTGGAAAAACGACAAACTGACATTTTGCTCAAAAGATGGTTTAGAATTTTTCTATGTAAAAATATTTAGGTTTCGGAAACATTTTATTTTCATCGCTTTTTAACTGATTAAATTGAAGTGAATTTACGCGCGAAATAAATTTTCGTATTTTCGGACGAAAATTTACCAGTTGCTATGTTTAACTAGACGCATTTCAAATATTAAATTTTTATTTCAAAATTTTATCATTTAAAATTTCACAAAATTTCAACTAATAACGTTATTAAAACAGTTGAAATTTGCGGGTCGTTACATAGCAAAAGGGCATATTGGGACGCAAAAAATGTGCCATGGTAGAAAGGTGGTTGAAGGAGAACAAGTCGTTTGGATTGAAGATGTTATTGATCCAGAAGCTTCACTTTTTGATGCACCGCAAAATGGCCATTACACGCTATCCGAGCTAGTTGATGGGGGTTTTGTGATCTGGCCTGAGTATCGTTTGCGATATCAGTGAAAATATGTAAGTTAATTTTTTCTAGATTTGAATTAGTTACTAATTAGTATCGTTTGGAAGCTAAATGAAGATAAAATGAATATGCAATTTAGTAAGTTAATTTTTTCTAGACTTGAATTAGTTACTAATTAGTATCGTTTGCGATAAAATGAATTTGTGCTGCTAAGGGCACCTCAGTTTACACTTTCTATTGCCATTCCATGATAATGAACAATTGTTTTTATGTATGACTGTATTTTATATTTCAATAGTAAGTTGACCCAAAAAACATTAGTATATTGTTTTTAAGACAGGAGTTGAATAAGAACACTGGGAAGACTAATTGATTACTGGCAGAAAGTTCTAATTGATTACTGGCAGTAGTACACCAAATTGAATTAGTCAAAGTGTAGCATAAACGAGTGATACAGAACCTGAATTTAGGTATAGAGTGGTAAAATAAGCAAAGAAAAAAAAACTGAGTATTGGTTATATAAAATACCGAGTGGTCGAGTAGCACAACAAATACACAAGTGCCAATTAGTCATTTAAAAAATTTAAGTATAGAGTGGTAAACAACATAATAAACACAGAACTTCAAAATAAAATAATCACAGAGAATATGAGTTTTAAGTACAAATTGATAAAACATAATAGTAATTACAGAACTTGCATGGTTGAAATGAGTTGAGTTGAAGACTAAGAAGTGTAGATATTGACAGCCTGCAGACTTAAAGAGTTCCAAGTTAAGAAGTGTAGTGGTCTGAAGAAAGGGCAGATCAAAGTAAGAAAACTGCACTTACTGAATTTGTAGATTGAGCCGGATAAGGTTTGTAGAGTAAAGATCTGACATCTCTTGGGGGTTACAACACAGAGCACACAATGAATTAGTGATTCATTATTTATGTTCAACAAATTGTGCATCTGTCCTTTATTGTTAATTCTTTTGTGATTAGCATAATTTTGATTTAATTTCCTACCTTTTCCTATTCTTTAATTGTGATTGTATAAATTCATTAATATTTAATCTCTTATTTTACCTTTCTATGTTAGGTTTCAATCATTTGGCGGTGCAGTTCCATATAGATCTGTTGAAGACCTTGCATTTTCTGTTGCACAAATTTCCAGAATTACTACATCTACATGGTAATTTATGTTTATTTGCATGATATGAGTTCCAAGACTTTGTAACATATTTGTCCTCATTTCCATCCATGTAACATAATTGTGTTCTTGTCTGTACACTAAATATCTGTTTGTATTTACAGAGATACTTTCAAGATTTCGACTATCCCACAGCAACTTTCAGGTTCCAGTTCAATATGCAGCTCTCAATAGTTTGGAAAATGGCATTGTCCTATAGATGCTAAAATAGTAGTTTGTAACTCCTACCATTATGTCTAGGAGAACTGAAAATATTTATGGTCATGTTTTAATTAGTTCTTTTTAGCTGTTTTGTACGAGATTTATGTATTTACAAAAACTATCCATAGTAATGCACATGTCAATTGCTATATGAAGTTTATTTGTTTGCATGTGCAATATTGACGTCCATATTAATGCATGTGTTGGTAGGTATATATGCATATTATAAAACATAGTGTGCTGATACGTATTATCAACGATATGGATGATAGGTAATGATTTGTGAATGTTTTGACTACTCACGCTTATAACCGTGGTGAAACCCCAGAAAACTCACGCTTATAACCGTTATACTTCAAATTACGATTAAATCCAGATTTAACACACTTATAAACGTGATAGATATGAAATTTCCCACGTTTATAACCGTGATTCATCATTCTCACGCTTATAACCGTGAGTAAACACCATAACTCTCACGCTTATAACCGTGAGCAATACCCAAAATTATCACGGTTATAAGCGTTATTTTTTCTGTGATAATATTTGTCCACGCCACTTGGGACAACGCTTATAACCGTGGGGAATTTAATTTATCACGGTTATAAGTGTGATAAAATGGCCTTTTTGGTGTTGTGCTATATTCAATCATAAAATATGGTATTTCATATTAGAACTCTTGTAAAAGCTGAGATATAAAAAAAGGAATAAATATGAACAGTGGACGTAGGCCCGTTATGGTTGAACCACTCTAAATCCATGTGTACTTTACTCTTTCTACATTATATCTTCTACTGTATCTGTTGTTATAAATTCGAATGGAGGTGTTTACCCAATTTTCGTGCAAACATTTTCGATTCTTTCACTAACAACTTTCTCAACATGCCTAATAAATCTAAAAGCAAAACTATTAGTACTAGCTAGAACGTCAACCAAATTGCTACTTATCAAGAAAACCATTCATCTAACACTCCGGGGCAACACACCATCACTAGGGGTGACACAGACAGAGTTATAGCAGATCTCGATACTCGTTTCGCTGCCTAGAAACAAGCTATTGTGGACCAAATCATTACACGCTTAGGGCAGATGCAACCAACCACACACAACTTTGAAAAAAGAGGGAGAACTCGGCGTCGAGGGTCCAGGAGATGAATGAGGCCGTACTCTAGCGGCGAATCAAAACTAGAAAATAGAGGAGTAGGATGAGAAAACGCCGAGGAAATAGGTAAATCAAGGGCTCAGCTAGACACTACTCCCGAGGATGGGTTCAACACCGAACCGAACATGGGAGATGACGAACCAAGGGCGGCCATGGAAAAACCTCCCCGCCTAGGCAATGCTCTCCTATTTTGGCTAAAGCGGGGACTGATGGAAGACGAACTCATCACCGCGAATGATCCTGGAGCAGAGAATGATGTCGGGATCGCACGTCAAGTCATCATAGAAGGTATGAAAGAAGAATCTTACCTCGACGGGAGAGGTTGACCTAGCTTCTCTCATCCCCAGAACAGGAAGATTGTATTGCGCAAATTATAAGAGACTGTGTCCACGTGAGCTGATAGAGCATGGGACCAAAGCAAGAGTTGGTAGCCTGTTTTCTATGGAGACAGAGATTGCTTGAAGTCCTAGGAGCTACCGGATGACCACTATGGACCCTTACCAAGGCTTGACTGATCCCATAGTACATCTACAACGATATACGCAGCATATGTTAATGAGTGGGGCGATAGAATAAGTTTTATGTAAGTGCTTTCCCCTCTTCCTGTCGGATTTGGCGACTATGTGGTTCTGCTGTCTTTCCCCCCGGCTCGTTCCACTCATGGGAGATATTGAAAGAAAAGTTTCTCAACCAATTTCGGATTCATATAGAGCAACCCAAGGACCCATACTCTTTGTTAGATGTGAAACAACAGATGGATGAGACTCTATAGCAATACTTGACTTATTTTAAAGTTGCAGCCGCTAGCGTCCGGAATGATGATAAATAATTAACTTTTATGGCATGTATGATAGTGTTCATCCTGACATGAAATGGCTCAGAGTTTAACTAAGGAGAAGCCGACCACTTTGTAGGATTTCTTTTATGAAGTAGCAAAATATATCCGGCTGGAGGATGTCACAATGGGGCAACAGGCTGGAGCTACTGTCAAGCTATAAAAAGCATCTAATAGCGTGAATGCTATGGTTAAGGACAATAAAGGCGATGGTACAGAGAAAAGGAAAAACAATAACCCAAATAACTCTAGCGGAAGGAAAATAGAGCTAAGGAGGTTCAAGCCTGGCACAAGGATTAATACTTATGTGGATTTGAATGATACTATGCAAAATATCAACCTCACCACACAAGCAAAACTCAAATACAACAGGCCTGCGCTGAAGAAAGAAACCGAAGTTGAGATGAACACAGTAAAGTACTACATGTTTCATGAATCCCATAGGCATAGCACTAATGAATGTCGTCATTTATGGAAAAAAATTAAAGAACACATTAGGAAGAGAAAGCTAAAGCGGTATGTCAAGAATCTGGATGCTCCCTTTACTCTTGAGAAGCAGGCACCGAGATAGCTCCTACCGGGAAATGGAGGTGAAGGATCTAGTGCTAATCATGGAAAAGATCGGAGGTTGGTGATTAATACCATAGTAGGAGGATCACATTGTGGCCGACAAAAGTTGGGCAGAGATGGAAAGATATGCAAAGTCATTAAAGAATGGAGAGGCTTATGTGTATGTTGTAGGTGAGGAATGAAAAACCCATGCTCTACATCGAGAACAAGATGAGATAACCTTCAATGACAAATACTTGTAGGGAAACCAATAGCCACATATGGACCCATTAATGATTTCAGCAATGCTTGGCCCAGTTAAGGTGCATCAGGTTTTGGTAGACAATGGAAGTTTAGTAAACATTCTGTTCAAGGATGCATTCTATAAGATGGGTTTTCCATGGAAGATATCACACCCTATAACCAACGGTTACATGGTTTCAAAAGAAAGGGCACGATGCACTTAGGAAGGCTGGATCTATTTGTTGAAATAGGAACCCGTCCCCATTCACCCATACGAAAGCAGACTTTCATCTTGGTGGATTGATTCTCGGGATACAGTGCCTTCCTAGGGCGTCTAGTCTTATCTGACTTTCACGCAGTGGTGGCTCAACGTTGATAATCATGAAGCTCCCTACAATGAATGGAGTAGGAGTTGTGGAAGGAAATCAGGATGCCACCAGGGAGTGCTATATAGCGAAACTCAAGGAAAACAAACGGCGGAAGGAAAGGAAGGGTGCAGAGGTCACATTCCGCACCAAGAATTCTATTGCATAACAATTAAAGGAAGGGCCCCTACTTGGGTTCACACGCAATCCTCACAATGAAATTGACCTAAGAGATTGTGGATAGGAGGCCATAGCTAAGCCTTGAGAGGCGATGGAATTTATAAAGATAGATAACAATGATCCGACGAGACACATGAAAATCAGATCCGGGTTGGAACAAAATCTTAAGATCAACTAATAGGATTCTTATGGGACAATCAGGATGTGTTTTCCTAGTCTCATGCAGACATGTATGGAATCTCTCCCTAGATTGCATGTCATGATTTAAATGTTGACCCGCGGAAGCCCCTAGTGAAGCAAAAGAAAAGAAGCATGGGTCTGGAGTGATCAGTTGCTCTTAATGAAGAAGTGAAAACCTTATTAGCAAATGACTTCATCTGAGAGTCTTTGTACTTGGAATGGATTGCAAACCCAGTTTTGGTCTGGAAGTCAAATGGAATGTTGTGAACATGCATCGACTTCTCCATCCTGAATGATGTTTGTCCTAAGAGCTGCTTCCTGCTTCCTGCTTCCAAGGATTGACCAGCTAATAGATGAAACTACTAGGCCTGAGCCTTTATCTTTTACGGACGGATACTCTAGATATAATCAAATTGCAATGCATGTCCCCGATCGAGAGCACACTAGCTTTGTTACTGATTTAGGGCTCTACTGCTACAAGGTCATACCGTTTGGGCTTAAGAACATAGGAGCGACACACCAACGCTTGGTTAATAAGATGTTTGCCAGGAAGATTGGAAGGACTATGGAGGTATACGTTGATGACATGCTTGTAAAATCGAAAAAGGCTAAAGATCACATCTTACACTTGGAGGAGGTGTTTCAAATTCTGTTAGAATTCAAGATGAAGTTGAATCCTCTAAAATGATGCTTTGGGGTTTCTTCTACAAAGTTCTTAGGATTTATCGTGCATGCTAGGGGAATCGAGGCTAACTCGGAACAGGTCTAGGCTTTGAAAGACATCAAAATTCCTGAAACTCGAAAGGAGATGCAAATTCTAAACAAGAAGGTAGCAGCATTAAGCAGATTCATATCTATGGCAACGTATAAATGTGTTCAATTCTTTGAAGTACTCAAGAAGGAAAAAGGAAATTTCAAATGGATAGACAAGTGCTTAGCCATGTTTTTAAACTTGTTCAAACATTTGCAGAAGCCGCAAGTTTTATCTATACTTGATGGTATTATTCTACGCCCTGAGTGCAACATTGGTTAGAGAAGAAGATTAGGTGCACTGTCCATTATGCTACATGAGTAAGCGTTTCACCGAGCGGGATTCGAGATATCCTAAGCTGGAGAAGCTAACATACTGTTTGTTAATCGCTTCTCAGAAGTTGAGGCATTATTTTCAATCGCACCTCATCAAACTGCTGACGGATCAGCCCTTGAGACAAGTTCCGCACAGGCTTGATACTTCAGAAAGCATACCAAGTGGAGTATTGAGTTAAGCCAGTACGAGATAACCTATCATCCTCGAACTGCAATCAAAGGACAAGCACTGGTAGATTTTATTGTTGAGTTTACCATTGGGGACAAAGAAGTAAAATCCCAAGAGAAAGAGGTTCTTAAATAGCGAATGTGTGTAGATGGAGCGTCATGACTCCAATGTAGGAGTGGTATTATTGACCCCTAAAGGAAAAAGTTCAACTATGTAGTACGACCTTTACTCAAGGCAACAAACGACCAAGCAAAATATGAAGCTTTAATATCGAGGTTACAAATAGCAAAGGAGCTGGGAATTAGGTCGTTATGCGTGCACAGTGACTCACGGTGGACCATAAACCATGTGCTTGGAGAATTCCACGCTAAGGGGTAGCACTTGAAATCCTATTTGGAGAAGGTGAAGATTTGACTTAATGAAACGGAGCACTACGTGATCAAACACATTCCCCAGGAAGAGAATCAGGATGTGAATGAGCTGACAAAGTTTGTAAGTTCAGAAGTTAGGCCTTTATTAGAATTGGTACCCATTGTGACCTGCATAACCCAGTTTTGAGGAGGTAAGCATGATGAAAATTATCAATGATGAGGAGACCTGGATGACACCGTTAATAAGATATCTGACCGAAGGAGTATTACCAGGTAGTAGGAACGAGCTAGACATGTCCTGCGAAAGGCACCTTATTTCATCATTCAGGATAGAGTACTATATCAGAGAGGGTTTCCTAACCCACTACTAAGGTGCGTCGCGGGAAGAGAAGCTGAGGAGGTGTTGGAAAACATATACCAAAGTTGCTGTGAAGACCATACTAGGGGGCAGTCCTTAGCAAAAAAAGTGCTGTGGTATGGATATTTCTAGACAACATTAAACCATGATGTATAGAAAAGGTGTGACAAGTGCCAGGGGTTCGCAAAGATTCCAAGGTTTCCCCTAATCGAGCTAACTCGCATGGTTAGCCCTTGGCCCTTCATGATCTGAGGGATGGATCTAATCAGAGAAATTCCAATGGCGTGGGGTGGAGCTAAGTGTGCATAGTGGCGGTTGATTACTAAGTGGGTGGGAGCCGAACTCCTTACTAAGGTATCAACGACCAATGTCATAAACTTTTTGATCATAAACGTAAAATGCAACATGGAATAAAGAAAAGATTCTCTGAAGTAGCATATCCAAAGGCTAACGGATAGGTGGAGGCAGTTAACAAAGTTATAAAGACACTCATAAAGAAGTGGCTGGAAAAGGCGAAAGGAGTCTGGGTAGATGAACTTCCCCTGGCATTATAGGCCTATCGCACTTCCTTCAAGATAGCATCATGACATACTCCTTTCTCATTGGCGTACGGGTCGAAGGCGATGTTGCCAGTAGAGACAGCAGTACCATCACACATGAGGATTCATTATGATCTAAGTGAGAATGAAGGGCTGTTGAACATGTCATTGGACTTGATTAACTAAAGGCATAAGGAAGCTAGCTTGAAGGCCAAAGCACACAAGCGAAGGATAACTACACAATATCATTCTAAGGTCAAGCACTGCCTACTCAAGGAAGGGGACTTGGTGCTGAAATGAATATTCCCCAAACCGAAGGCACTCGGCTTAGTCTAGGAAGAACTGTGCGTTATCGATAAGGACTTGGGCAATGGAGCTTTCATCCTCAACACAGTAGATGGAACTATATTCAGGAAGTCTTGGAATGCACACTGTCCCCGTCATTATTTTACTTTAAGTTTCTACTGTTTCACTAATTGTATAGTAATTCTGTAATTAACACGATTATGAAATGGATTCTAATAAAGCGTGTCTTCCTTAAAATCTTATCTAACAGCTAATGATTAGGAAACATATCTTTGAATTACTGCTTGAACGTGTTGGAATGACATTAACACTATGAGGAAGTATTGTTTAGGCCTGAAAGGCAGACTTCTCGACTTGGGGGGAAAACTGCGTTATCATGATATCTCCTCTCAAACTTCTCGCTGGTAGTGATGGACCAAAGTGATCTCAACCAGGTGTCCATCATTGACAATCAGCTAAAACTTCTCGTTGATAGCGATGGACGAGAGTGATCCATAACCTGGTGTCCTTCATTGACAATTGACTCAAACTTCTTACCAGCAACAATGGACCAAAATGATCCCTAACTGGGTGTCCATCATTGACGATCGACTCAAATTTCTTACCGATAGTAATGAACTAGAGTAATTTTTAACCGGATGTCCATCATTGACGATCGGCTCAAACTTCTCACTGATAGTGATGGACCAAAGTGATCCTTGACTAGGTGTTCATCATTGACGATCGGTGAAAACTTCTCATCGGTAGTAATGGACCAAAGTGATCCCTAATCGGATACATCATTGACAAGCGGCCCAAAATTTCCTATCGGCCACAGTGACCCTAGCCTTGGCAGTTGCTATTATCGATAGCTTTAAACCTATGGGTGGTCATGGAGAACCTGACTTACTGATGGTCAGGACATGATCGCTGCCTTGTTGGTTCACCCTTGGTGGTTAGATTATAACTTTGACAATGATGGTTAGACATCGACTATCAGTTCAAACTTAACTAAGGTGTGTGTGAATTACCTAATAATCAACAAATAGAAAAGGGAAAAACAAAGTAGGCCATGATAATAGACTTGCAGATCATGTTGTCAGACATTAAGATATTTATAATTCAAAGTCACAAGTGTTAGGGAATAACATACGCTCGACCTTACCAATACATCAAAATTGGTTGAGCATAAGCAACAATGTTTAACACAATAAAAGAAATATATATAGCAGTCTATCCCAACCATGAAAAACAGAGAAGAATACAGATGCTGTTATTTGCAATTATGGTCTGCTTGTCGTGAGACTTATAGTGACACCACCCAACTTCTTTTTCCTCTTTCTCTTGCTTAGCTATGGGTGCCTCATCAACTTCCACCTGTTTCTTCTTGATAATTTTCAGCTCCTCTAGGGCATCGATCTTGACTCTTGCCATCTCCTTAAAGAAACTCGCCAGGAATTATTGTTTTAAAGCTTCATCCATATCGATGTCCTTAGTAGGCTCTATGACTCCCAATATCTCGATGTCGATATCATCCTTGAGGGCAACAATCATTTATCCTAAGCTGCATCAATTGGAGGACCAGAGGGTCTTAGGGGCATGATCACTAGGGGCGGAGCTTTGGAAGTGATAAAAGCTTTAGATGGGTCTGTCACCAAAGAACCACCTATAGGAAAATGAGAAGGGTTTTCAGATATGGTTTCCCTTAGAAAACTCGAACATACTAAGAGGTGGCGCGTGGACTATAAAGAAGAATCCTACCTCCTTTAGTAGGACTTCGGATATCTCAAGAAGGTTGAATGTGATCCAGAGGTACTTCTCGAGGCTGACTAGTAGTAGATACATCTGAAGAAAAGTGGAAAATGGTTAAAGGAACATCATGCATGGGAGCATAAATGATCGATTTTGAAATCTGACCTTGCGTTGTTGCTCCAAAAGTCAAGCTACCATCCTTTTTCTTCTCCGCCTCTTCTTTTTGGGCCTTCTCAGCTTCAACCAACTTGATCCAACCAAGGCAAACAACTTGCATCTCATTTGTTAAGAAGTGAGCAACGATGGTCTCAAGGATAAAAGGCAGACCTCCTTGCTCAGTAGCAGTTTTGTGGTGCCAAACCCATTATCGAGCACTGAACCGTAAATGTGCTAAACCAAGTTGAGTGAAGGGTTGGTTGTTGATGGGAGAAGCAAGTTGGAAAGGCTTTCTTCAAAGCCCACCATAGTTTATGAGCCAAGTTTTGGGGGGCAAGTGTTATAAGCAGTTTCACCTATGAGATCAAGATTTGGAAGTGGCCAACATAAGGCAAAGGAAAGTAGGATGGCAAAACATAAGGAGTTGAGAGACATAAGGGATTGAGAAGAGGAAACCCCCTTATTCAGTAGCCTAGGTACCAAACAGGAAATCATGTTCGGTACCTAAGGTACGGAACATGAAATCATGTTCGGTAAAATGGGTGTCGAACCAGTGTTCCAGGAGAGGCATAACATGAGACCAAACCAGGATAAGACAAGTAAGGCCAAACCAAGAAGGGAGGTGTAAGAACTTAGCCAACAAAGAGCCCATAGCATTTCGTTGAACCAATTAACCTTGAACCGAGCTTTTTAGCCGAACCAAACAGGTGATATATTAAAATCTGGATATATTTGAAATTGATGATCATATCTTTTACATATGGAAATATCTTATTCAGGCAAATTAGACATGGAAATTTCTAGATTTAATAGATTAATCTCCCAACCTTTTCACCCCTATAAATATCCAAGCATTTGGCATGCAAAAGAGGATTTTTGAGCTCCAAGACTCTATGTTATAGAAATAATCGAACTGAGCTTCTAGATTCCTATATTCAATCATAAATTATTGTATTTCATATCAAAAACCTTGTAAAAGATGAGATATAAGAAAAAGAATAAATATGAACAGTGGACGTAGGCCTACCCATTGCATGTTGAGAAATTTATCCAAAATCAATTCTCTAGCTAACTAGTGGCATCCTCTAGGCAGATCAACTATGCATGTCACCATGAAGAAATTGGAAGTGAATTATGCCACATGTCAAATCGAGCATGTGCTATGTCAACAAATCATGACCTTTCATTCTACATGTGCCATTTATCAAAAATCTAAGGGTTTGATTCTCTATAAACTGACATGTACACCTTTACTAAAAGGAGATGAAATTTGAATTATAATCATGTCTCATTTTTCATTTCTCTTAAACATAAATAAAGAAATTGGATAAATGACTTTTGCTGATCTTAAGACAAGCATACTTGCCCAAGGTTCTCACCTCTTACTCAAGCATTGATTCTCCTTGTTTATTATTAGGACCAAATTTTAGCCTAACATTTTAGGGATGCTTTCACTAAGTATTGAAATTAGGAAATCAATTTTATCTTTTCAATGATTGCCCATTAATACTATTTCTCGACGAGGATCTTCAGATTCTAACTTGAATTCTTCAACCTCTCGATGAAGTACCCCATAATTTTGTGAAGAACAAGTATTACACCTAAGAAACTTTGCTCTTCGGACTTTGGTGGAAAAGAAGAGAGTTATGTAATATTATCTGAGCAAATGGAAATTTAAATCTTTTCACATCAGGAAAAAAAAATCAATTTTTGCCTTAATGAACGGGTTGGATAAGGAAGGAACAACTCGTATACATAGGGAAGATAAAAATTGAAAAATGACCCCTTTGCCCAAGTAAAAAGGAACATTTGATTTCAAGCTAAAGGAACAATATTTGAAGCGGAACTAAACCATGATTTTAACAATTTTTCTTAGAAATGGAGAAGTGTGGCCAACATGTCCCTTAGGGAAAAATAAAAACACCTTCAAACAATAACGAGAAAATTGGAAGATATTCAAGGGGAAGTCATGATTGCTCGAAAGAAACACAAGAATGAGTAATGGAGTTACACTATTAAAAGACCCAAAATAAGATAGTTACCCCTCTTTGTGTTTCACAAAAAGAAGTCAACGTCCTTACTAAAGAAAGATTAAATTATTGGACTCCTAAGAATAGTATGAAAAGTGAAGAAAGACATGCAGGAGGTGAGTATTCTTACTACCATAAATCAAATGGACTTAAAATTAATGATTGTAGAACCTCATCTGGGATCACAAAATACTATGTAAGGCAAGGATAACTATGGGAATTAGTTAAGTATGAACTTCTAAGGAGTTAAAGGATGAATAAATGATGTTCTAAATGATGGTACATCATAACACCTAATGACTAGAACCAATAATCATAAATGTATTTTCAAAGTGGAATAAGTTCATACAAAATAATGAATCAATCAAGCCATTGGTTCTTGCCTCAAGGCCTGACCAAAGCAGCCGTCCAAAGAGAGATGGTCAATCAAGCCTTTGGTCCTGCTTCAAGCCCTGGCTAATGTACCCATCCAAAGTGAGATGGTCAATCAAGTCTTTGTCCTGCCTCAGGGTCTGGCCAGTGCACCCATCCAAAGGGTAATAGTCAACTAAGCCTTTAGTCCCACCAACGGGCCCGGCCAAAGCACATATCCAAGTTATATGGTCAATAAAGCCTTTGGTCCAACTAGTAGGTCCGGCCAAAGCTCCCATACAAAGGTTGATAGTCAACTAAGCTTTTGGTCCCACTGCTGAGGCTGGCTAAAGGACCCATCAAAGGGAGATATTCTATAAAGCTTTTGGTCCCACTGTTAGGCCCGACTAAAGCACCCATCTATAGAGAGATGGTCAGTGAAGCCTTTGGTCCTACCATCGGGCCCAGCCAATGCATCCATCGAAAGAGTGATGGTTCAATTAAGTCTATGATTGAGAACGACCAACTAAAGAAGAGTTGAATGGTAGAGGAAGGCAAGGGAAAATACTCCATCAACTATATCAAAGTGCATAAAAGATAAACAGTTTTTGTACATAAAATAATTTATTATTACACAACCTTGATATTACAAAATATAACCTTTTGCAATAAGTTAGATTTTACAAAAAAATTCATGGTTTTAGAGGATGAAAAAGAGGGTTACATTAGTACTCTAACTCTTTTCCTTTCCCTTCAACTTTCAAAACACAAATAGTTTTCGCTAGTCGAACCCGCATTTCATAAAAAATGGGAGATCCATCTATCTCTTGAGAACATCTGAGCATCCACATAGAAAGATGTGTTGATATCTCCAATAGATCGAAGCAATAACTTTCCATAGTCGACAATCTCTTTCTAGGACTTAGGCTGAGGAATCAATATTTGAATCAAAAGCGATGATAACTTCAATCAAGTAATCAATTTAAAATTCAAGTTGAAATGCTCTAGTGCTACCAAATTTCATCAATTCTAGTTTATCTTTGAGTTCCTCTAACTCTTTCGTTGAAGTCTCTATCACTGAAGGAGGGTCAGTGATATGCTGAATTGCCACAAGAACATATTCTTTTAGTTACTTCTCCTTACATTGAATGACATTAAGGGAATGTATGGAGCCATATTGAGAAGCCAGAACCTTTTTTCAATTGAGAAATCTGATAAGATAAGCCATCTTAATCAGTCTTGAGCTCTTGAATTTCAACGTAAGCTCAATTATCTCGCACTCCAAAGTTTCCACATCAAATCTAAATAAGAAAATACTTGTATATACTCCTTATCCCAGTATTCTTTTATCTTCCAATTGCATTTGAATTTAAAAGACCTACTTAGCCTAGCCAGTTCACTAGAGTCGTCTTTTGAAGGCAAAGCTGCTAGAGAAGGAACAATGACATTACCACTACATGTTAAGCAGCCCTGGTCAAGCGGCCCTGAGATTGGAAGGAAACCCATAAATAGTTTTTCTAGGAAATGCCGATGTTGTTGATGTAGGGATCCTTTTCGCCTTCAGTTATAATAAGCTTGTGAGATTGAAATCTATTTCTAGTCCTTAGCAAATCCAACTCCAAATCAAGTGCATTGGCTAAGATGAGTGATCTTGATTTCATACTCTAACTGTTGAGGGTTGAATCTTGAGTTAATTTCTCCAATTAATTCAAGAATTTCATTGTCTTTAGAGGAGAATTTCTTCTTATGTTCAATCATAGTTTATTGGGAATCTCTTAGGATGGACTTTAATCAAATGTATTTGTCATACCACTTGTTAGCCTCAACATTGTCAATAGATGATAGACCCAAAAAAATGAGAGGAACGATTCTCCATGTTCGTGACTAACCTAGATTGGATGTTATCGAGACGTTGTGTAAGGTTAGGTTCACCAAGAGATAAAGTCAATTCTTTGCCCTAAATCTAAATAGAAATAACAATAAGCCCTTAGTAAAAGAAAATAACGCCAACAAAATATTTGATTGATCGTCTAAAATGTAACTAACACCGTTGCATTTATAAAAATTGATGATAATAACAACATGCACATTTCTCCGTTAATCCCTATATTGTGGAAGGACATCCTGAATTTTCTAAAAAAACAAAGGGAAAATGGAAAATGTAGCGGTAAAGGAGGATCCAATGCTAGGAGTAGTATTGACTAGTGGAAAACCTGATAATCCCATTCTTTGTAGGGGGACTAACCTCGCCACATAAAAACTTTGCATAGTTAGTTTGCATCTCATGAAGATATTGTCTTTTAGATCTCTAAAGAAATTAAAATCCAAGTTAGAGGATCATGTGTGCATATAATAGAGGTCGCAAAGAAGAATATATTTTGAAAAATGAGACTTTTCAAACAAGGAGGAACTTTCCTTAAAAATCATTTTTTACCCAACGGATTTACTTATGACATCTTTAAGGAAAGGAGATAGAGAAGAAACAAATACAAGCTCAGAAGCTACATACCAATAACATAACAAAACCAAGAGTCAAAATACTAATAAAAAGTTATTTCTATGTCAACAAAAGCATAGATTAATACTATACAACAAATGTCATGAAGACTCATAAAGGATGGATTCCTTATAATATTCAAAAATGAATTTGTCCTTATTAAACTTCACCATATCTGGAGGAAGTGAATTAATAGTCAAAGATGCAGCAGAGACTTTGGGTAAGTTCCAACACTCTCCAAGATGCAGGTCTGATCCATACTCATTAAGATACCTCTTATGAGGTTGCCAAATTAGGCCTTCGTAGTTGTTGCTTAGAAAAGAAAATTTGGTCATGGGAAATCTGACGTAAACTAAGAAGATGCACCCCATTAGTTGGTTCTCCCTTACATTAGCATCAAAAAAAGAGGGCAGCAAGCTCTTTATTTTCCTTTCAAAAATTCGACTAATGGAAATAGGATTTTTGAAGTAGGAATGCTAATCACTTATTCCTAAAGTCTTTTAAGTACTTAAGAGGTTTTAGGAATTACATATGTTTATCACTTGACTCATTCCAATCCCAGCATAGCCTTTTCCCTTCTCTGTCGAGTCTTAAAATTTCATCACAATTTTTATCTAGTAAAATCTCAAAATAATTTCTATTTTTCTTCCTATACTGATAATTTACCTAAGGAGGAGTTGTTAAAGATCTTGGCTTGATGGATTGAACTTTTCAAATATAAGAGGAAGACTGACCAAACTTGACTAGGCCTAATCAAATAGGACCAACATGTGGGCATTAAGATGGCGAAGTACCCCTGGTTCCATGATCATCATTAGGGGAAGGGAAGCCGACGGTATGGCTAGATTCATGAACACCCCTAACCCACCACCACTATTGTTTACCAAATCACAATCCTTATCTTTTCTCGATGTGTTAACTTTAGTATGGTCATCAGTGGCATTATCTCTGTTAGCATCATTATCATCAACACTAAACTTTTTTCCCCTCATTCTCCGAACCATTGTCGTCGAATGGAAGATCATCGAAAGCTAATTATATTTCAAGAGCGATGAGATCCCCTCAATTTGAAAAGATCTTTAGGAACACGACCAAGAATAATGTCATATTCCTCTTATAATCAATCCCTATAAAGCAAAGAGAAAGGAAATCCAAGTCTAGGTATTGGTTGATGTTATCTTTATATGCTGTAAACGAAGCTACCTCAAAACTTTTTCCTTCCAGAACGTGATAGCCTCATGCAAGAAGGAAGATACCTAGGTTTTTATGTCACATAAAGAAGCTTTTGATTTCTTAAGTAAGAGGCTCTTCTTTATTAATTTCTTTTCTAGGATTGGCACTTTAACTAAAGTTTCTTTAAAGTTAAAAGCCTCGATTGAGCTTGCCTTGTCTCCTCATGACACAGTGAAAGTTGCTTCTCTAAAATCTTTAACTTATCTTCCAATTCATGAGTTTTGTTCTTCTCTAAATCCAACAAAGACATGATCTGCAAATTTTCTATGGATAGGAGTTATTATCAGTATGAAGGTTTTTAATTTCATTTTTCCACGATTTCTATCTTCTTAGATGAGAAGGAATCCAGCTTGTGCAGTGTTGACAGGCCTTGAGAGAAGGACGAGTAGGATTACTGGAGAGGAATAAGTATTTTTTGATCGAAAAGAATCATAGATGTCATAACCAAATCAGATGGTTAACTTAATATGTTAAAGAGAATAAAGCATACTAGAATAAGTTGATAAAAAGGTAAATATGAACATCCTTTTACATGGAAATGGGATCATCCGTTGAACCCAAAGAAGAGACGTAGGGTATTGGAGAATTGGAATTATCAATTCTTCAAAATTCAAGGGATGTGAAACCCCTGCACTAGAACATGATGGAGGAACATCGTGAAAAAGTGGAGAACCAAGGCCTAGTTGCAGTGTAGGAAGGCTAAAGAATCCTTCAACGGTGAACTTATGATGTCAATAACCGGGCTCTGAGTTGGAAGTATTGAACGAATGGTAGTAGTGATGACATCAGAAGAAGGAACCATTGTTGATGTCAAGGCAAGATTATCCTCTCTGGTTCTCCTAAAAGAAGGTTTAGACGAAGTCTGCGAGCCACATCAATCCTTATGCTTCTAAATTTTAGCTAGTGAAAAAGCACCGCCCATTGAAATAGTCAAAGATAATGAGCTATCTTTAAAAGTAGGAGGTAGAGGTGGTTTTCCAAGAGCTTTAGGAGAAGAAGGTAGATTTGAGGGATCGTTGCTCGATGACAAAAGAGCCGAATCAACTAAGCTAATTTCTGAAATAATAATAAGTGCAAATAGTCAAGTATATAATAAAAGAAATCATTATGTCCAAAATAAAAGTAAAAATAATAGAATCTGGTGAATATCCAATTAATTAGAAGGATGAGCGTTGGATCAATTTTTTTTTCAAAATGATATCTTTTTTTGTGTGGATGAGAAATGCAGAGCCAATCTGTTTCTTTTCATAATAGGAGGCTTGCTTAAAACTTGATGAAACAACTAAATCAACGAACAACATTCAATATTTTCAAAAAGCATACAAAGGCAAGAAAGCAGATTTCAACAAAGCTACAGTAGTTCTTACTACAGTTATCTACTTCATTTGGAAAGAAAGAAATAACAAGCTTCATAACAAAGTCGAAACAGACAGTATACAGCTTTGGAAAACTATTGAAATCGAATTCAACATCATTCTTCACAAATTCAGCAGAAACAGCAACAGATCTCATAATATCTCAATAGGAGACAATTATGAGAACTTATTTGAAGAATACTTACAAAAGGAGAACTTTAATAAAAGTTCTCAATTTCCTGCTGTTGATGGTAATATAGTGGAGAAGCCAACAAATTTCATAAATCACAGTTCCTCAGATGAAGGTTGCTACCCCGCATTGCATACCAGGAATAACTCCTACAAGGGAAGTAATCAATACTTCAATTATTCTAATTTTAAAAGTTTTTTAAATAAAAATCTACATTATTCTTTACCTGATATGCATAGGGAGAGCCGTCCATTCAATTCTAAGCCTCTGCTTTCTTATGACTGCCAACTGCAAAACAACATTGTTATATCCAATGCTGATGTTCCTAGAGATAAGGCCATTAATAATTACAAGCACTCATATTATAAGGCTCATTTCAATGCCACTGGCAAGGCTACTGTAGATAACCTATCAAACAACAAGATCTCAACATGTCAGGGAAGTAACAAGGCTCTTAATTCTAATAATATTAGGATTAATAAAGGTATTTTCACTAATCAAAACATTATTCTACCTGTTTATAGCAAGAGGAGCCGCTGTAATGCTGAGGCTAACACCAACTTTCTCCTGCCCGATAACGAGCAAAGATTAGGAAACTCTCATTACATCAGCAAGCTAAATAATCGGATTTATCACTTATCTCTTTGGGAAAAAGGAGAGAGAAGCGACTACTGTGTTGATGCTTGCTTTAATCTTCCAAGGACAGAGCTTAAAGAGAAGTCTGACTCGATTCCCTCCATTTCCTCAGATCTGAAGTTTGGGGGCAACCATAATAACAAGGAGAATAACTACAAGGATACTAAGACTAAAACAACTCGTCAAAGTCATTTTAGCCTAGATCCTGAAATCTCCAGGCTTCGCGATAAAGATATTAAGGAGTGGAGACCCCCTTAAGCTCTAGTGACGGCTTTAGCGAGTTCTTTCGAGATTTTAGCAGAGTTTCTACGCTATTGTTGCTTCGCCATTTTTTAACTTGAGAGCTTTTGGAGGCGCTGCCTCGTTTTTGCTTTCTAGGGTTTGTTAAGAGTCTGTAATACTTGGTTTCGGGTCTTTTGGGGTTAACCCATTTCTTATTTTTGTAACATTCTGGGCTTGGCCCATTTATCCATTTTCAAAAAAAAACGAACACTTCCTCAGCTCCTTCTCTGTAAACAGTCTCAATTAGCTTCTTGAGTATTTGGTAGCATCCCCTCGTTTTGTCAATTTTTGTTGAAACTTTGGGATCAATCTCTTTTGAAATAGGATCTAAAAGATAAAAGTCAGCATATTATAGGAACAAAATAATAAGGAAAAATATAAGTTCGACAACGTACTAGGGGAGGAGAAATTTCAAGAAATCACATGAGAAAAGCATCTCACATAAAAGAACCGATTGCTCCACTCTTTGATCTCAATGAGAGAATTGGAAATTAGCTCACTCTCATTAGAATAGAGGTAGAAGATAGAACCTTCATGTTGGTACTTGACTTTTAGAAGGGTGTTGAATGAATATAAAGTCGATGGGATCGAGTCCTCAAGCTTGAGCTCCTTGAATAGCATATAAAAGGAACAGATGTAGCTGTAGGAGTTCGGGGTGAGCTGAATAGGAGAAATCCGAAGGAAGAATAGAGTCCTGGTGACGATATCGTTGAAGGAGTGGTTGCATGAATGCCAGATATGGATGTGAGTAAAGGCAAAAGAATCCCTCAGGGAAGACTTCAAAAATCTTGAAGTGGTGAAGCAGAGAATCTATGTTTTTTATTTTGAAAAGTAAGATTGGCAATTGGTGTAAAATTTCTCTTCAGACGGCCTTTTAAGCTTGGGAGTATTTGGAGGTTCTTGGAAGGTCCTTTCTGGTTTCCAGACATGATATCTAAATTGATGAAAAAAATATATGTTAAAAAAAGAAAAAGAAAAATGGACTTCATACTGATATCACAATAATAACCTGAAGGAATTACCAAGCTATTAAATATTGACACCACATAATGATTATGCATGACTAAGTTAGTAAGTTATCAAGTAATAAAACAATGAGAGTGGTCAAATAAAGCTATCATGTTGATACCATATAATGTTATCACATGTTGAATTAATAAATTATCTCATAAAGGAGTAGTAAAAACCATCATATAACAAGTTCTTCAAATATCCAATGTTGATGTCACATGTAGTATTGCATGTTGAGTTAATGGATTGTAATATGTTAGAGTGGCGAAAGCTATCGCATGTTGAGTAAATAGGTTATCGCATGTTGAATGAGTAAGTAGGCTATCACATGCTGCTATCACATATTGAATAAATAAGCTATGGTGTGTTGAATGAGTAAATAAGTTGTCGCATACTGCTATCCCATGTTGAATAAATAGGCTATCGCATGTTAAATGAATAAATATTCTATCACATGTTGAATAAATAGGCAATCGCATGTTGAGTAAATAGGCCATCGAATGTTGAATGAAAAAAAGCTATCCATTTTGAGTAAATAAGCAATCGCATGTTGAATAAATAAACTATCGCTTCTTGAATAAATAAATAAATAAATAAATAGGTTACCGCATGTTGAATAAGTAGGCTATCACATGTTGAATGAATAAAAAAGCCATTGCATGTTGCTATCACGTTTTGAATAAGCAAGCTATCTATTGCTGATGTTACCTAGTGAAGTGACGAGTGATAAAGCAAACAAACTACATTGTTAAAACTCTCAAATTAAAGTGGGTTTTGAATAATTAGAACTAAAACCTAGTAATAAAATAAAAATTAAAAATTAAAGCTACAAAAGATCAAAATGAAATTTTGAAGGAATTCAATGAAACCCATATGAACGTTTGAAATCAATGACTTTGAAAAGTTCTAAATCAACAATTGATACAAAATGAAATTGAAATCTGCAAATAAAAATAACAATAACAAACAAGACTAATTACCATAAAAACATTAATCTGAGAATTAAACTTTTTCTAAGGAGGCTTGATCTTAAATCGATTGACTTTTAATGAACTGGTGAAAGTGAAAGAGGAAGAAGAAAAACTATATTTAAGGTAAGAGAATGAATAATCTAACTGTTAGTTTATGATATGGAAAGTTCACATGGCTAAGATGGTAATGAAAAGTGTAATTAAAAAGAGAAAAAAAAAGTGTGAGTGTTTATTCTAAAGTATAAAACGATTTTAAGGAGGGGGAGGGGTAAATGTTATACCAGAACAACTTCAAGATATCGCAGGTTAAAGAAAAGTAATCGTAAGTTGGAGATTGCTAAAAGGTATTACAAGTTGATTTTGATAGAGCTATCGCAAGTTGATGTTCATTAAGCTACCACAAGTTAATGTTGATAGAGCTATTACAAGTTGATGTTGATAGAGCTATCGTAAGTTGATGTTCATTAGCTATCACAAGTTGATGTTTATAGAGCTATCGCAAGTTGATGACAAAGCTATCACATACCGATGGTCAAAGTTATCGCAGGTTGAAAATTAAAGCTATCGCACAACAAGAGTCGATTGAAGGTTGATAGATGAGGCTACCGCAAATTGATAATTGAAGCTACCATAAGTTAAAATTTATATAGTTATCGCATGTTGAGGAATTTATCCAAAATCAATTCTCCAGCTAGCCACATGACATCCTCTAATTAGATTAGCTATGCCATGTCACCATGAAAAAATTGGAAGTGAATTGTGCCACATATCAAATCGAGCATGTGCCACATCAGCAAATCATGACTGTTCATCTTCTACAAGTGCTATATATGAAAATACGAGGGCCTAAATTCTCTATAAATAGCCATATAACCCTTTCCCGAAAGGGTACGAATTTCAAATTGTACTCCTTTATTATTTTTCATTTCTCCCGAGCATAAATAAAGAACTTGGAATTGGGACTTTAATGGTCTATTAGGTTAAATTTGAAATTAAGATTTTGTGACTTAGAACATGATTAATTTCCTATTTGCATAAATTACTTTTAGCGAACGTTAGACAAGCATACTTGCCTAAGGGTCTCACCTCTTACTCAAGTACCATCAATTCTCCTTGTTAACTAAGCATATAAGTTAGGACTAAATTTTGATTTAATAAAAGCTATTTCTTCCATTTCAAGATATTTGATTTGAAATTCTTAATTGTAAACTACTTATAGTATATGAAATAAAATTCTACAATAGGTGATTGATTGGAGCTTCATATTTTGTAAGATATTATAGTACTAGCAGAAATAATGAAATCATATATACCATATAACACTTCTTAGTGGACGCATCAAGTTATAAAAAATTATTTTCGCAAACATACCAAATTTTATTTATGAAATGGTAACTGTATTCTATATGATTAAAATATACATAGTTTTATTTTAGTATGAATGCTATGAATATTTGTTATACGGTAAAACTATAAAAATAATATTTGTTTCCATAACAAAATGACGCTTTAGAAAATATAAAAGTGTTTGAAATCTTATGATTATTTATAATTATGGACTAAGCCATAGTTTTGAGAAATAATTCTTTAGTCCTATGAATATGAATCATATAGTATTGGTGAATTGTATCTAAAACGATTAAGGTATAAGCACCCATTAAGTGGAAGCACATAATAGTTGGTGAACTCTTAGGATTGGTGCAAATAGATGTATGAAATAATATGCCTAATGATACCAACGGTTTACATACTTGGTTAAATTCACTAATGAATTATCATAAACATGAACATAAGTATTTGGTACACATGTAGTATGTCTATTAAGTTCATAGAATATAAAATGAAAGTAAATAACAAAACATGCAAAAGAAAATAAAATGATTCAATTTGATTGAATATGTGAGTATATTGGAAAGGATTTCCAGATGTACCTAAAAACGAATGAGATTCAATCTCAAAAGTCACTTCTCCCTATGATACATAATGATGATCGATAAGGAGCAATTTGACTTTATTGGACAAAGTACAATTGATGACGAGTGAAGTTGAGTTAACTTCTTTCTGTAAGGACTTGTACTGAACAATAAATACATAAGGTCAAATTTAATTTCAAATCAAGCATAATTTACAAAACATACAAGATAAGAGTTGATGGAACAACCCTTACATGTCATAGGTCAAAGAGTTAACAGGTTGTGAGTGGAGAGACTGCACGTAATACTTGTTCATGAGAAATCTTGTGTGGACCACCCCAAACGAGTTTAGGAATTTATCAATATTGATTGCTAAATTTATGTTATGAATTTAAGTTTCACAAAGTTATAGCCAAATTAATTTTATACATATATATATATATATAGAGGCAATTCATAAAATGGTTACAAATACATATTCCATTGCACCGAGAAAAACTATTATTTCAAGAAACACCAACTTCATGAGAAAGAAATTTTATTTAGAAATTATTGGTAAAAATGGATTGGATACGATCTAAAGACAAAACTAATTACAAAGGATGAAATGAAATGATCAAGCCTAAATAGACATAAATAATTAAAATGTATAATAGGAACTTTCATACATTAAAAAGAAACTACGATTTTCTTATTGATGTTGAGAATTTTTTTTTCTCGGTTGTAAATAAGCCATTAAGAGTATTTACTCTACCGTGCGGCATGATACGTAAATCTAAAATAGATTTAAAGTACATTAAGAAAATATGAATTGATAGTTGTACCTGTAGGGATATAATTCATAGGCCATAAATGTTTCTTCGAGAAGAAGACCAACACTTTCAGAATATGATAAGATACATTGTAAAATAACATTGTAAATTTCATTTGTGGAAATTAACTAATGGATTCGTAATTCAACATAGTTAAGTTAATTTGGATTTTACTCCCAAATTTATCGCTCGATATGATTTTGAGTTTTGGTATACGTATGTTGAAACATGAATTCTAGATAATGATTTAGAATATGTTGTTTGCGCTTAAATGACAAAAGTGTCTCAAAGTTTATGTGAGTGGTTCTGAATTTATGGGTTAATGATATGATCCAAGAACCGATACGAAAGTATCAGAATTTTTGGACTTCTTTCAATTTACATAAAAAATTATATAGATCATAACTCCATAGTACAAGATTTTTCTTTGCTCCACTACTTTAATAAATTTTGGACTTCTTTCAGTTTACATAGAAAATTATATAAAGCACTCCCATTATTGTATTTTCCATCCATCTTTAACAACATCATCGCCACAGTAGGCATGTTAATTTAAAAGGAAGTTTCTATGAGTCAAATTTTGAATAATAAGATCAAGGAATAAAGGAGTGTTATTGTTGTAGAATGATTTATAATTTTTGCTGAGTGACAAGGAAATTTTTCATTAAATTCACAATTGGAAAACATTATATCAATCTTACTATGTACTGATAGTTGTCTTCCTCCCATCCAAGTGAAATTATTTCCAATATAAGAAGCTTCTTGTAAACCTATATTAACAACGACTTCATAGATTTCCTCCTCTACATTGTTATATGAATTGGCAAAGATTATTCTTTCCTTTTCATATAAAATTGCGTTAAAGTATCCAATAACTATCTAAGGTAGACTTATGTCTCATGCTGCTTCTTTAAGATAAGTCCATAATAGCTATCTTTCATCTTCAGTATGTAGGCCATAGGCTATTGATATTATTAATTTTAATCCCATATTGTTTTGTAGATAACATGTAATTATCTAATCTACATTATGTAAAACATTGTTGCTCTAGATTTATGAGTTCCATAAGATAAGAATTCTACTCCTCTTTACATTATTTTCATTGTACACATTGCCCCATTTTGCATTAACACTCCTAACGTAATTATAGGTATCTTTAGTTTTTAACTTTTTCTCCACAAGTTCCACAAAGGATGCTTTTAATTATTAATGTGTTCTCTTACATCTAGTTTCCTTGTTGGTGTAACAATTCTGGATTTTCGACTTCCGAAAATCGACATTAATACGTCCACTGTATCAACTGCCGAGCAATCGAATGCCAAAAACCCGAATTGTTATGGTTAAAAAGAAGAGGTAGAAGAAGACAGAAGAAAAGAAAGAAGAAACAACAGAAACAATATCAGAATCTCACATATCGCAGTGGAACAACATATAATAGATAAATGAATAATCTTTAAATCAAAAGAACTGTACATTTTATACATTACATCATCAGAGTCAATATACACACAATACATCAATGGACAATTATACAAACTTGTCCTCATACAGAATACACAGCGGAAAAGATAATATCATATACAAGTGATACGCCTCGCCATCCAGCTCGCCACTGAGCTCCACAGCACCTCTTGAAATCCAGAATGACTTGATAACCTGACTCTAGGCTGCCCGTGTGGAAAATTATGGGCACCCAGAGTTTAGGAAATGAACAATAAACTCCAGTCAGTCATGGTGACTGGTGTGAGAACTTAAAACAGCTATTATCTTTAACCAACAACAAAGGAAGTAAAAGGCATCCGCAATGTTTT
Organism: Allium fistulosum; assembly: GCA_030737815.1. Classification (NCBI taxonomy): domain Eukaryota; kingdom Viridiplantae; phylum Streptophyta; class Magnoliopsida; order Asparagales; family Amaryllidaceae; genus Allium; species Allium fistulosum. Next base: position 366,189,867 of record CM060906.1, read on the forward strand.
TGGAAAATGAAACTACCATAAGACCTCCCGCCACACACACAATGCAAACGCAGAATTGGAGGAGATTTCTTCTTATGATAGTCAAACATTCTTACTACGCAAAATCATTCGATATTATTACTAGTGCATAGTGGAAAACATTTCGAAAGTATATTATTAATCTTAGCCAACATACAACCATTATTGTATGCCTACTATAGCTACTATGTTCAATAGCAGGTTACCGCCACATTCCATAGTAGGTTATACAACTAAAACCGTACAAGGTTCGTATTGTTTCTTTGGATTTCCAACGAATGGTCAGGCAAAGGAACTTCCTTACACCAAAATGGAAACGCCTCTGGAAAGACGCCCCGAGAGTCAACCTGCTCTCTGCAAACACAAGGCCGACGCTACCTCACGCTGTACAGCTGTAACTAGGTAGCTAACACACGAGCTATGCCATCCCCCGGTCATTACCGACCTTTCTCCGAGGATCCTCAACCACAAAGCAACAACCACAAAGTATAATAAATTTGCAGCATCAACATAGGTAAAATATCTGGGCTCCATACCATGATATCACCTTTTATCCAGAAGGAAATGACATACCCTAGGTGCGCGACCCCTAAAAACTTTGCCGCAACATTCCTGTTTCGACCATTACCGGGTTGTGAGGCTCGACGAAGTCTCGTCCACAAAGCCACGCTTTTTCACAAAGCCACGCTTTTTCACAAAGCCACGCTTTGATCAACAAATGATCAACAGCACTTCGTATGTCACATTACCAATTTGGGAATGTATTACTAGAAACCATCAACTACATAACCTCTGAGCTCGTACGTCTTAGAGAAAGGTGTTAAGCTAAGAGAATAAATTCTCCGCCACCAACATAAATGTATTTGATAGAAACCAGCTTTACATCTCAAAGTGTAATGTCAGACACACAACCATACAAGTCTGTTCCGGGTTCGAACAGAACCGAAGGCACTTCTAAAGAAGCCCTTGCAATCCGGGTATTCACAATCCCGATCGGACTTCCCATCACAAGAAGAGTGATATAAATCTCTATACCGGAGCAACTCGGTGCAGAGACATTCGACAGGTTGTCCTTTCATTTTCGAAAATACCCGGTCTTCACCACCGGTCTTCAATACGATCCATATCGTCGTACCACTAATTCGGAATGGGTTATATGACACAATGGCCTTTTCCCGGCTAACTCGAATAGTGAGCACAATATTTAAAAACATATGGATATCGGGATTTCAATCAATTCACAACTTATTACCCAAATCCTTTCCTTTAAATGGTTTAAACAAATTACCATTTTAAATCTTTAAACAGAAAGATTTCCTTCACAAAGTTTACCCAGTTTCACAAAGATTCATTCACAGATTTCCAAATCAATTTCCATTTCAATTGGATTAACCCATTAAATCTTTAAATTAAGATTTAATTTATAGCTTTCAAAACTATTCACAATTCAAGTCTTTTATAATATAAAGATACACCTTTTAAAATCTTCTTTGATTTCAAGATAAAGCTTAATCATCTTCACAAAGGTTAATTCATAGTTTTCTAACTATTCACAATTTCATTTCAACTTGAAATGTTTTGATACAAATTGGAAATCTTTTCACTTTATGAAAGCTATTATTATTTGAAAACAGATAGTTTTCGTTTTAGGAAAAACTGGTTACAATTACATAGGTTAAAGCCATCCAAGTATAAAACTTGAATTTAAATTTAAATTTCCAAAACCATATTTTAAATTGTTAAAAACCCATATAAACACCTTTTACACTTGTAAAATCTTTTAGACCATAATTCCCAATTCATTGAATTCAATTTCAAATATTGAATTCAAATTTAAATCAAATTATTCAAATCACAATTTTATTAAGCTATTTAGAATAACTTTTATACTTGAAACTCATTTTCAAAAGCTTTCAATTTCAATCCCAAAACTATTGTGGATTCAAGAATTCAATTTTTTCAAAATTGCTAAAAATCTATGAATTAACCGATTTCCACGTGAAATCCACATTTGTGTGTGTATTGTGTAGTCCACGGGTTCAACACAATAGTGCAACAACATTCAACCATCACAGATCAAATATAACAATATAATTGATAAGCGGTATAAACTATAACGCTTATCTTTCATTCACGAATCACAGATATATATATATATATATATATATCACAGATAAACAAATAACAGATCACAACACAAATCAGGATATATCACAAAGCATCACATATCCTTATAAATTTCCAATGAATTTACAAAATCATTTCCTTTTTAAATAAATTTATTTATCTCTTCAAATCTATTTAAAATCCAAATTTTAAAAAAATTCTTCAACTTATAAATAATATTACCAAAATCCATTTATTAAGGCTTTTTCCCAAAATTTGAAATTTAATTCAATATAGTCCAAAAATAAACTTTTATCTTTTTAAAACTCCTTTTAAATTTATCCAATTCTCAAAAATAATTTTTCACAATAAATTTCAACTTGAATTTCAAAAATCCAATTTTATTTATTTCTAGTATCCAACGATACCAAAAATATATTCGGCTAAACCGTAGCCTTCAACAATTCCAATTCACAAATATAATCACACGGAGATTATAAATAATCAACACACAACATATGAAACAAATTCAAATGTTTGAGGAATCCAGTTGGATCCCTCCAACCTGTTTCCCTGCATCCACAGATGTTAGCACAATACCAATTCCACTTCGAAGTGGAATATCGCGGTATATGGGATTTATAAATATTATCAGCTATTATGCGGCACAATAGGGTCTCATCCGCTATATAATGCGGGAAATCAACTCCAAATACATATATAATACCAATTCCACTTCACGGTGGAATTATCGCGGTATATGTTTTTAATAAATAACCTCCGCTTAATATACGGTGTATAGGGTCTATTTCAACACAATAGATAACAATCACCATTCAATTCACACAATCAAGCAATTTTAAATCTAACTATTTAAAATTTAAATCGAAACAATTTCAATTGAGTGAGAAGTTCTCACCTTGCTTTTAAAATGTCGAGCGTTCAATTTTTTTTACATTAAATCGAACACGTTCGATTTAACGCAAAATTTTCAATTGCTTGAAATGATCCCACGACTGCACCACAGCGAGCTACTCGTTGCTGCGATTCCGGCGCCGCCAGTTTCGTCGATTTTCGACCTCGTATGAACAAGTTACAGCATTTTAAAGATCATACGAATTAATATATAAATTAATTTACATTTCTTTTTTATATTTTTATTTATTTTAACCTAGATTCAGATCTGGCCGTCCATTTTGAGCTAAGAGATCCAGGCCGCACATTTCATCTTCCCTCCTCACCCAGGTTTCGAACGCAACATGAACCCAATAGCCGCCCCCCTAGGGTTTCAAAACGCACCACCACCATTGACCGAAACCCCATCACTCCACCACCAAATCGAAGCTTGTACTCGACTCCATCCTCACCACGAATAGCTCGAAGCTCGGCTTCCCCTAAGGCATGAAAAACATGCATGAACCCCCCTAGGACGCGAGCCATTTTCTTCCTCCACGTCGCGTCGATCACGATCATCACCATATAGATTTGAAGCTCTCATCGCCCTCTATAATTTGTTAGTTGAACATTTCGCGTAATTGTTTACGGATTGGAAGCAATTGAGGGAAGAAGTTGGTGATTTTCTAGCCATAGAAATTATTAGGGCCGGCTGGAAGAAGAGAGTGGGTTTGAGTGCAAATGTGAATGTTCACGTCCTTTTATAGAAAATTTCTCAAAACACTATTCATCGAAAATTTTCCGAACTCCAAACGAAGCGTGCCGGCTGGCGTTTCTAAGGTTTTACCCGCGTTCCGAACACAATGGAATGTGTTTCGGGAGCTAATTCGATCGTATGTGAGAGTTATGGAAATAAACGATCAAATTTAAATCAAATTGATTTAAAACGATTTCGACGCGTTTTGGCTCGCCCCGGACAAACCTTAAATCCGATTGATACGAAATTTGAAATCTTACAATAATTTCACATTACGGATCCGATGAAACTAGTTTCGTCGAAATCCGAGACTGTTTGAAATGACTATTTTCACTCGTTAATTAAATGTTAAAATATTCAATTTTCACAAATTAACTTTTAATTCAATTTTAAAAGTTCTATAACATCATTTTAACTCCAATATGATTTAATATAACTTTATACATCATTTTTATACACATTAAGCCCAATTTCCAATTATTTCTGGAATTTCAAATATTAAATTATCGATTTAATTATCAAATTAAATCTCTATATTCGAATTTTAATTTATTCGACTTACAAATCTTACTTGTTAATATTTAAAATCAGTTAAATATCTAAATTTCAAATAACAGAAATTCTGGGTCGTTACAATCATCCCCCTTAAAAGAATTTCGTCCTCGAAATTGCAAAGTAAGAAATATGCCCCAAATTCATTAACTTTTCAAACAATTCGTTCAAATTAGATTTCAAAATCACTTAAGTGTACAACTTCCCCAAATTCCAATAGTTAAACTCTTTCAAAAACTTTACTAAGTTTTTCAAATCTATACTTAGTTATACTTTTCAAAACAAACTATATCGTTTAACTTTTAACTTCAAATCCAAAATTTAGTTTTCACAAATTTTTCAAAATTTCCCGAAAAATTTTTAACGCCTTAAATTTTCAGAAAAATTCGCCATAGCCTCCTTTGCGCGGTTCGATCGTAGTAGGATCACAATAGACATAATTATATATACATCGACACACACGGTCGGAAAAGCAGAAAAACAGTCATATTTCCTATTTTTATTGCGTAGGCGTACCTTTTTAGCATTTTTAAGCAAAGCAGTTATTTATTTAGCATTTTAGCGCAAACCAACCAGCCGAACGGTAGCCCCGGTACCTGTACTTACTCAATTTAAACACGTAAGTGACATATATATGAAGTTATTAACAATTTACTCTTTTAAACAACTACAACATATGCATATTAAAAGAAATGCATACTAAACAAGGTTTATAAGCAACTTATATAATTTCGACATCACTTGTAATTGTTTACAACCAATTCACATTAGTTCACTTTCAATTTAAATTTAATTCTATTTAAATTTACTTCACTTTCAATTTGAATTTAATTACATAGCTTTTAATTTCACAAATTCCATTTCATTAACACTTAATGAATTATACTATATACAATCAACCAACAATCATATAACAACCAATGTATATTCAACACAAGCAAATTTATTCACTTTACTTTACTTCACATTCAATTTGGTTCAACATTTTCAATTAGCTTACATTCACTAATTTACATTCAAATTTCATTATTTCACTTCGACACCAAAATCAACTTTTATTTAACATCAGTTAAGTTATATTCCATTTAAACATTATTTGTTTAGCTTAACTTAAATTTCCACTTATAAATCCAATTCAGATTCCAATTCTAAAGTAAATTCTATTTAGCTTTTACCAAAATCAAATTTATATCACTATTTCAAATTCATATCTCGTTTTGCTTAACAAAATTGTTTAACCGCTTTATCATTTGGTTTCACTTACATTTTCTCACTCTATAAGTTATACAACTTATATATTTAAACTTCCAAATCTGATTTAATTTATTTAACTTCCTTTAGTTAAATTCCAAATCATATATTTACTATGCTAACCCAAATTTTATTCCAACTTTACCAAAGCTAAATTTATTATCTCATATCATAAGTTCAAAACTCATTTCACTTATATTTATAAATTACAACTTGGATTTTAATTTCAAATTTGTTTATCACAACAAAACTTATTTTCAATTTACTATGGTAGAAAATCCATCACACAGAAACTCGAAAATGATACTGATGATGCTGCAGTCCTCACCCTTATTATTTCCCAGCAACAATAGTGAATTCAGTGCTTAATATTCTTTCAAAAAAATTTCCTTTTATTTATAAATCACATTTATAAATCTTTTTCCCATATAATTTCACTATTTTACTTTACTTATGCAAGATTATTTCACAATTGTAAATCATTTTAATTATAATTCTATACTTATACAATTGTTGCTTATATATAATTTATTCAAACAACTTTCATTAATTTATATATATTCTTACATTATCAACAACCAAACAATTAATTTTATATACACTTCAATAATTCTGAAAAATTATTTCCTTTATATAAAAAATATAATCGAGGTAAAATTGTTTCATTTACCCAATTTAAAATGATACTATATCGGTTCATCTTGTTTAAGAGTTTAGAAATCCCTATCGATTACAGTTAGCTAGACTGCACCGACCAGAATCTATAAACAATCAACAGATAAGTCAACACAATACAAATAAATTTCATATTCACTAACAAATACGTGCTCATATCTATTATTACACTCACACTCATTCTAGAGTACTACTGACTCTATCTCTAATGAGTAATACGCAAAAGAGCCAAGGTTATCACTTAACCATATGCTCTGATACCACATGTAACGATTCTGGATTTTCGACTTTCGAAAATCGACATTAATACGTCCACTATATCAACTGCCGAGCAATCGAATGCCGGAAAACAGAATTGTTATGGTTAAAAAGAAGAGGTAGAAGAAGACAGAAGAAAAGAAAGAAGAAACAACAGAAACAATATCAGAATCTCACATATCGCAGTGGAACAACATATAATAGATAAATGAATAATCTTTAAATCAAAAGAACTGTACATTTTATACATTACATCATCAGAGTCAATATACACACAATACATCAATGGACAGTTATACAAACTTGTCCTCATACAGAATACACAGCGGAAAAGATAATATCATATACAAGTGATACGCCTCGCCATCCAGCTCGCCACTGAGCTCCACAGCACCTCCTAAAATCCAGAATGACTTGATAACCTGACTCGAGGCTGCTCGTGTGGAAAATTATAGGCACCCACAGTTTAGGAAATGAACAATAAACTCCAGGCCAGTCATGGTGACTAGTGTGAGAACTTAAAACAGTTATTATCTTTAACCAACAACAAGGGAAGTAAAAGGCATCCGCAATGCTTTTTGGAAAATGAAACTACCATAAGACCTCCCGCCACACACACAATGCAAACGCAGAATTGGAGGAGATTTCTTCTTATGATAGTCAAACATGCTTACTACGCAAAATCATTCAATATTATTACTAGTGCATAGTGGAAAACATTTCGAAAGTATAATATTAATCTTAGCCAACATACAATGTAACGACCCTGAATTTTTGACATTTGAAATGTGAATATTTAATTGCGTTTAAATATTTGAATGATAGTTTAAATTGAAATTCAAATATTTGAATGAATTTGGTAATTAAATTATTGAATTTAATTATTGAAACTGGGTAAAAATTTGAATCTTCGATTTTAAGCTGATTAAAAATAATCTGAAGGCTTAGAAAATTCATATTGATAATTCTGAAGGTACTGGAACTTTCAGAATTGAATTTGAAACTGTTTTGTTCAGTTTTGAAATTTTGTTGTTTAAATCGATATTTGAAAATAGCGTTCCGGTGCACAGTCTCGGAATTTGACGAAACTAGTTTCATTGGATCCGTAATAGTATATTATTATCGGATTTCAATTTTCGTAATGTTTGGAGTGATCGTTTGGCCGTACGATAAGCAAACGCGCTGAAATTAAATCGAAAATTCAATATTATAACTGGTCCAAAAAGCTTTCTTTTCCATACGATCGAATTTGGACTCGAAACCTTTTCCATTGTGTTCGGAATAGGCATATAACATTACAAACGCCTAGCGGCATGCCTCGATAGGAAGCCAAATTTTTTGGTTGACTTTATCAACGGTTTGAATTTGAATTTAAATCGAATAGTTATGCTTATCAATTGCAGTTGAAATTACATCTACATCAGATGCAAAATTCTGTCACTTTAAATCACGCGTACTCCTTGTCTCCCCATTCCTTTACAACTTTCACGCAAAGAAAAAACCTTCAGTTCGAATTAAAAACAAATCATGGCTGATGCTAAATAATAATAATAAAATTGTCGAACGACTTTCACTTCTTCAAGTTAAAAACTCCACTCTCCAGTTTAAATTCAAATCGAACGAAAACGAAAGAAAACATCTTTCTTTCATCTCTCGGCTCCGAGGCGATTCCAGCATTAAATACAAGGTGGCGTTCAATCGTGGCGGTGCATCTGGGTAGCTCGCTAGGGCGAGCGCGTCAGGTAGATTTCGGGGGCCGTGATGAGGAACTACTCAAAGGCGAGAAATAGGGTTTGTCGTCGAGTTCTTTAGGTTGGGCCGGAGGAATTTCAAGCTTCGATCGGCAGTTGGTTTGAGGGCAAACGCGTTCGTCTGGGAAGGAGGTGGTGCACTCAAGCGAAGGCCGGCGATTGGAATCACGACTTTTCGTGAGGGCAACAGTGGATCGCGATCTGGATTTTGTGATTTTCGCGAGCTGGAGTTCGATAGGCAGTGAGTAATTTTTCTGAGTTGTTTAAGTCATTTAAATAAAATAAAATTTAAGTAGTAGATTTTATTTTACAGAAAATATATAACATAGAATTAATTTAAGTTATGAAATATCTGTTTTAATTTAAAAGTAATAAGTAGCTATATTAACAGGAAAAGTAGGAATTTTAAAAGTTGAAAGAACTTATATAAATTAAATTTTTATGGAATCCATATAGTTTGTTTTTAAATATATATATATATATATATGATAAAAAAACAAATTTGTTAATAAAATTTATTTAATGGTTTTAGTTGCTGGAAATAATTATTAAAAGGAAATTTAATAATTAGTTAATTCAATCTGTTTAAAATGGGAAATTAATTGTTCGTCTAGTTCAAATATTGATAAAATCGTAATTTGTTATACAAGGTCAAAATTGCAAAGAAAACGAGCTGGAATGAAAATGGATTGCAAAATAAAAAGCTAAGGTGAGACCATCTCACTCAAAATGAAAATTTGATTTTGCAGTTATTGATTGATTGACTGTTTGGATGTGATACTATATATATATATTGGAATATGTATATATTGGAATATGTATATATTGGTGATTTATTTTCCCGCATTATATAGCGAATGATATTTTATAAATCCCATATACTGCGATATTCCACCTCGAAGTGGAATTGGTATTGTGCTAATATCTGTGGATGCAGGGAAATAGGTTGGAGGGATCCAACATGATTCCTCAAAACATTTGAATTGGTTTCATATGTTGTGTGATTGATTATTTATAATCTCTGTATGATTATATCTGTGATTGAATGTGTTGAAGGCTATAATTTAGCCGAATGTATTTTTGGTATCGTTGGATACCAGAAATAAATGAAATTGGATTTTTGAAAATTTAAATTGGAAAATTTAAGTAAATTCTTTTGAAAGAATTGGTTGAATTTAAAAGAAGGATTTTAAAAGCGTAAAGTTGATTTTTTGTAATTTTATCGAATTATTTCCAAATTATAGGAAAAGATTTTTATAAATAGATTTTGAATAGTATTATTCGAAAGTGGGAAAATTTATTGAAAATGGAATTTTAAATGGTTTGGAAGAGATAAAGGAATTTGTTTTCAAAGGTGATAAATTTGTTTGAAATCCAATTGATAATTGATTTGGTATTTGAAGATAAATCTTTGGGAAATCGATATGAAAATTTATTTGGTGTTTGAATGAAAATTGATTTTTGTGTTGAGAATAAATTTGGAAATCGATTTGTAAAAATGATTTGGTATTTGGGATTAAAATTAGAATCAATTTGAAATTTGATTCGGTGTTGAAGTAAATCCAGAAATCAATTTGGAATTTGATTTGGGGTTTGAAATAAATTTAGAAATCAATTTTAAAGTTGATTTGGTGTTGAAAGTGAATATTGGGAAAACGATTTGAAAATCGTGTAAAAGTGAATATTTGGGAATGTAAATTCAGAATAGAATTTATAAAGGAAAGGGAAATTTGTTTTAAAAATAAACACTGATTTATTTTTAAAGTGTGGAAATAAATTTACAGATTTGGAATGTAAATTTGAAATAAATCAAAAAGGATTTATTTAATTGGTTTAAATGGACCATTTTGATATGAAGTGTGAAATATGATTTGAAATTGGTTTTCAAATGTGAAAGTGTTAAACCGTATCTCACGAAGAGATTTAAAAATTAAATAATTTGGGAAAAATTATTTAAATTGGTTGATTGTTGTGAATGTTTGTTGATAGTTAAATAACCGACTATCGATATTTGCCTTTGAAATGGCACTTGAATTTGTTTTTAAAACAAACGCTCACTATTCGGGTTAGCCGGGAAAAGACCTTTGTGTCATATAACCCATTCCGAATTAGTGATATGGCGATATGGATCATATTGAAGACTGGTGTGAAGACCGGGTATTTGTGAAAATGAAAGGGCAACCTGTCGAATGTCTCTGCACCGAGTTGCTCCGGTATAGAGATTTATATCACTCTTCTTGTGATGGGAAGTCCAGACGTGATTAGTGAATACTCGGATTGCAAGGGTTTATTTGGAAGTGCCTTCGGCTCCGTTCGATCCCGGAACGGACTTGTATGGATGTGTGTCTGACATTACACTTTGAGATGTAAAGCTGGTTTCTATCAAATATATTTCTGTTGGTGGTGGATAATTTATTCTCTTAGCTTAACACCCTTCTCTGAGATGTATGAGCTCAGAGGTTATGTAGTTAATGGTTACTAGTGATACATTCCCAATTTGGTAATGTGGCACACGAAGTGCTGTTGATCATTGTTGATAAAAGCGTGGCTTTGTGAAAAAGCGTGGCTTTGTGAAAAAGCATGGCTTTGTGAAAAAGCGTGGCTTTGTGAAAAAGCATGGATTTGTGAAAAAGCGTAGCTTTGTGGACGAGACTTCGTCGAGCCTCACAACCCGGTAATGGTCGAAACATGAATGTTGCGGCAAAGGTTTGTAGGGGTAGCGCCCCTAGGGTATGTCATTTCCTTCTGGATAAGAGGTGATATCATGGTATGGAGCCCAAATATTTTACCTATGTTGACGTTACACAGTTATTATACTTTGTGGTTGTTGCTTTGTGATTGAGGATCCTCGGATAAAGGTCGGTGACGACCGGGGGATGACATAGCTCGTGTGTTAGTTACCTAGTTACAGCTTGGTTAAAGCGTGAGGTAACGTCGGCCTTGTGTTTACAGAGATCCGGTTAGGTTCTCGGAGCGTCTTTCCAGAGGCGTTTCTATTTCGGTGTAAGGAAGTTCCTTTGCCTGACCATTTGTTGGAAATCCAAAGAAACAATACGAACCCTGTACGGTTTTAGTTGTAGAACCTGCCATTTACTTATGGTGGTCACCACTGTTTAGATGGTAGCTATAGTAGGCATACGACAATGGTTGTATGTTGGCTAAGATTGATATTATACTTTTGAAATGTTTTCCACACTAGACATTAATAATAATATCAACTGATTTTGCGTAGTAAGCATTTTTGACTATCATAAGGAGAAATCTCCTCCAATTCTGCGATTGCATTGTGTGTGTGACGGGAGGCCTTATGGTAATTTCATTTTCCAAAGGCATTACGAATTTGTTTTATTTTCTTTGTGAAAATAACTGTTTTACGATCTCACACCAGTCACCATGACTGACTCAGAGTTTATTGTTCCCTTCTAAACTCTGGGTGCCCATAATTTTCCATACGGGCAGCCTAAAGTTATGTTATCAGGATATTCTGGAGCTTTGGAGATGAGCTGGATGGCGAAGCGTACTACCGTACTTGTTTATTTATTCCGTTGTGTATTCTGTATGGGACAAGTTTATATAACTGTCCATTGTTGTATTGAGTTGTATATTGACTCTGATGATGATGTAATGTATAAACTGATATAATTCTTTGATTTAAAGATTATTCATTTATCTATTATATGTTGTTCCGCTGCGGATGTGAGATTCTGGTATTGTTCTATGTTTTTCTATTTCTTCTTCTTTCTTCTTCTTCTGTCTTCTTCTACCTCTTCTTTTTAATCCTAATGGTTCGGTTTTCCGGCATTCGATTGCGCGGCATTTGATACAGTGGACGTATTAATGTCGACTTTCGAGCGTCGAAAAATCGTATCGTTACAAGTGGTATCAGAGCAGTCGGTTAAGTGATAACCCTGGCTCTGTTGGGTGTTACTCATTAGAGATAGAGTCAGTAGTACTCTAGAATGAGTGTGAGTGTAATAATGGATATGAGTGCGTATTTGTTAGTGAATACAAAATTTTTTTTGTATTGTGTTGACTTATCGGTTGATTGTTTATAGATTCTGGTCGATGCATTCTGGCCAACTATAATCGATAGGGGTTTCTAAACTCTTAAACAAGATAAACTGACACAGTATTGTTTTAAAATGGGGTAAATGAAATAATTTTTGCCCAAAACTATTTTTGTATAGATAAGAAATGATTTTCTATGAATTATTATAGTATATGGATGCTTGGTTGTTAGGAAGTGATAGTATTGAATTATTATCATTATTATATGGAAATGAATAAGAAATAAAATGTATAACCAAAGATTTGGAGATAAATTCATTTAACAAATGAAATCTATAAATATGAATTGAAAGATATGGAAATAAAATTCATATACGAATGAGATTTGTAAATGTAAATTGTAAATGTGATTTATAATTTGAAATAGAATTTCAGAGAAGTATTTGAAATATAATTCATTAATGGAATGTAAATAAGTTGATAACTTATAAAGTATTTGAAATTTGATTGGAATGAGATTCAAATTTTAAAAGAAATGAAATTGTGAATGAACAAATGAAGTAACATTTGTAAATTAATGAATTGGAAGTTGAATTGGTTAAATTAAAGTTTAGTTGTGAGCTAAATTTGAAGATAAATTTGAATTTGCATTTAAATTCAAGTAAGAGGAAAAATAACATAAAAATAAATTGGAATTTCCTTGTTATAGATAAAATAAATTCAGGATGAATTGAATATGGAAATTGAAATTGTTAATTTAAAGTTGAATTGTGAATAAATAATAGAGTTTGGAAATGAAGCTTGAGTTATAAATAGAAATTCAACTTGGAATTGTAAGTGGATTAAATATGAATTGAAGTTGTATGGAGATTGGATTAAAATAAAAGAAGTGAGATGAAAATGAATCCAATTCTTGTATGAATAAATTAAATATGGCTTTGGATATTCTATTAAGTGAATATCGTTGAATTTGCATATAAATGATTGTCGTTTGATGCAAACGAGATTGTGTAAAATTCTATAAGTTAAATGAAAGCAAATGAAATTGATTTTGTATCGATTGAAAGGAATATGAGTTAGATTCATTTAAAAAAATGAATTGAATATAAAGAATTGCATTGTAAACCATTGAATTGAATGTAAATGGTATGTAAATTAGTTGTAAGCAATTTGATTTGTATCGAAACCATATAAATTGCTAATGGGAATTATTTTGGATGCATTGCTTATGAAATCTATGTATTTGCTATTGAAATAAATGAAATGTTAATAGATTTCATATATTTGTCACTAACCTTTTTAAATTGAGTAATTACAGGTTTTTGGAAGCCGTTTGGCTGTATTTTGGGTTGCGCAAATGCTTAATAAAATAACTGCTTTGCTTAAAATGCTAAAAAGGTACGCCTACGCAATACAAAATAGGAAATATGAACTGTTTTTGCTTTTCCGACCGAGTGGGTCAATGTATATATATTCATATCTTTTGTCATATTGCAAAAGCTCCTCCGTACAAAGGAGACTCCGCCAAAATTTTCTGAAAATTTTGGGAGTTAGAAAAAGTTTGAAATTTTTGGAAATTTTTCACTTAACGACAAAAGGTTTAAAATTGGAATTTGAGATAAAGATAAATAAAACTTAATATTCAGAGTTAAAGATGAATCAAATTCAAGTAAAATTCGAAATGAAAATCTGAATGAAAAATTTGGAAATATAAGTATTGAGATTTGAAATGAATTCAAATAGAATTGAAATAGTAAATTGAATTCAAATGGAGTTGAAAATGCAAAGTTGAATGGAAATGAATATATAACTTTGTTAGTGAAGTGAAAATAAATATAAGAAGTATGTAAATACTTATATTGAACTTAAGAAATGAATGGTAAAATTCTTAAGTAAAATGGGTAATAGGAATCCAATAAGTAAATTTGGATATTATTGTTCAGCAAAATATACAGGGATTGTAAAGGGTAAGGAAAATGGAATAGGATTTCGATTTCGAAGGTAAATTTGAAATTGTTCGGAAAAGGTATGTATTTAAATTTCAGTATGAAATTTGATGAGTTTCTGATTTTGCCACTTGGCATTTTGTTTTCTATTGGGATTTGGGAGTCCGTAGGGACATTTTGTAGTCGTACCGAGCTAGCCGCGCAAAGGAGACGCTGGCGAATTTTTTCGAAAATTTAGAAAGTTAGAAAAATTTTGAGAAAATTTTGAATTTAAAATTTGAATTTGAAATGAAATTTGAATTTCTAAGAAAACCATATTATTTGGGACTTATGGTTGATTTTGGGAAATTAGTTAAAGTAATAATGAATCTTTTGTGATAAAAAGATTTGGGTTGATAAGTGGATAAAACTGTTTGGTTTTGGGAAAATGATAAACGGATATTGGATCATTCTTCTTGACTTGTAATTTCGGGACAAAATTCTTTTAAGGGGGAAGATTGTAATGACCCTAAACTTTTGACATTTGAAATGTTAATATTTAATTGAGTTTAAATATTTGAATGATAGTTTAATTTGAAATTCAAATATTTGAATGAATTTGGTAATTAAATTATTGAATTTAATTATTGAAACTGGGTAAAAATTTGAATCTTCGATTTTAAGCTGATAAAAAATAATCTGAAGGCTTAGAAAATTCATATTGATAATTCTGAAGGTACTGGAACTTTCAGAATTGAATTTGAAACTACTTTGTTCAGTTTTGAAATTTTGTTGTTTAAATCGATATTTGAAAATAGCGTTCCGGTGCACAGTCTCGGAATTTGACGATACTAGTTTCATTGAATCCGTAATAGTGTATTATTATCGGATTTCAATTTTTGTAATGTTTGGAGTGATCGTTTGGCCGTACAATAAGCAAACGCGCTGAAATTAAATAGAAAATTCAATATTATAACTGGTCCTAAAAGCTATCTTCTCCATACGATCGAATTTGGACTCGAAACCTTTTCCATTGTATTCGGAATAGGCATATAACATTACAAACGCCTAGCGGCACGCCTCGATAGGAAGTCAAAATTTTGGATTGACTTTATCAACGGTTTGAATTTGAATTTAAATCGAATAGTTATGCTTATCAATTGCAGTTGAAATTACATCTACATCAGCTGCAAAATCCTGTCCCTTTCAATCACGCATACTCCTTGTCTCCCCATTCCTTTACAACTTTCACGCAAAGAAAAAAACCTTCAGTTCGAATTAAAAACAAATCATGGCCGATGCTAAATAATAATAAAAAAATGGTCGAACGACTTTCACTTCTTCAAGTTAAAAACTCTACTCTCCAGTTTAAATTCAAATCGAATGAAAACGAAAGAAAACATCGTTCTTTCATCTCTTGGCTCCGAGGCGATTCCAACATCAAATACAAGGTGGCGTTCAATCGTGGCGGCACATCTGGGTAGCTCACTAGGGCGAGCGCGTGAGGTAGATTTTGGGGGCCGTGATGAGGAATTTCTCGAAGTCGAGAAATAGGGTTCGTCGTCGAGTTCTGTAGGTTGGGCCGGAGGAATTTCAATCTTCGATCGGCAGTTGGTTTGAGGTCAAACGCGTTCATCTGGGAAGGAGGTGGTGCACTCAAGCGAAGGCCGACGATTGGAATCATGACTTTTTGTGAGGGCAACAGTGGATCGCGATCTGGATTTTGTGATTTTCGCGAGCTGGAGTTCGATAGGCAGTGAGGTATTTTTCTGAGTTGTTTAAGTCATTTAAAAAAAATAAAATTTAAGTAGTAGATTTTATTTTACAGAAAATATATAACATAGAATTAATTTAAGTTATGAAATATCTGTTTTAATTTAAAAGTAATAAGTAGGTATATTAACAGGAAAAGTAGGAATTTTAAAAGTTGAAAGAACTTATATAAATTAAATTTTTATGGAATCCATATAGTTTGTTTTTAAATATATATATATATATATATATATGATAAAAAAACAAATTTGTTAATAAAATTTATTTAATGGTTTTAGTTGTTGGAAATAATTATTAAAAGGAAATTTAATAATTAGTTAATTCAATCTGTTTAAAATGGGAAATTAATTGTTCGTCTAGTTCAAATATTGATAAAATCGTAATTTGTTATACAAGGTCAAAATTGCAAAGAAAACGAGCTGGAATGAAAATGGATTGCAAAATAAAAAGCTAAGGTGAGACCTTCTCACTCAAAATGAAAATTTGATTTTGCAGTTATTGATTGATTGACTGTTTGGATGTGATACTATATATATATATATATTGGAATATGTATATATTGGTGATTGATTTTCCCGCATTATATAGCGGATGAGACCCTATTGCGCCGCATAATAGCGGATGATATTTTATAAATCCCATATACTGCGATATTCCACCTCGAAGTGGAATTGGTATTGTGCTAATATCTGTGGATGCAGGGAAATAGGTTGGAGGGATCCAACATGATTCCTCAAAACATTTGAATTGGTTTCATATGTTGTGTGATTGATTATTTATAATCTCTGTATGATTATATCTGTGATTGAATGTGTTGAAGGCTATAATTTAGCCGAATGTATTTTTGGTGTCGTTGGATACCAGAAATAAATGAAATTGGATTTTTGAAAATTTAAATTGGAAAATTTAAGTAAATTCTTTTGAAAGAATTGGTTGAATTTAAAAGAAGGATTTTAAAAGCGTAAAGTTGATTTTTTGTAATTTTATCGAATTATTTCCAAATTATGGGAAAAGATTTTTATAAATAGATTTTGAATAGTATTATTCGAAAGTTGGAAAATTTATTGAAAATGGAATTTTAAATGGTTTGGAAGAGATAAAGGAATTTATTTTCAAAGGTGATAAATTTGTTTGAAATCCAATTGATAATTGATTTGGTATTTGAAGATAACTCTTTGGGAAATCGATATGAAAATTTATTTGGTGTTTGAATGAAAATTGATTTTTGTGTTGAGAACAAATTTGGAAATCGATTTGTAAAAATGATTTGGTATTTGGGATTAAAATTAGAATCAATTTGAAATTTGATTCGGTGTTGAAGTAAATTCAGAAATCAATTTGGAATTTGATTTGGGGTTTGAAATAAATTTAGAAATCAATTTTAAAGTTGATTTGGTGTTGAAAGTGAATATTGGGAAAACGATTTGAAAATCGTGTAAAAGTGAATATTTGGGAATGTAAATTCAGAATAGAATTTATAAAGGAAAGGGAAATTTGTTTTAAAAATAAACACTGATTTATTTTTAAAGTGTGGAAATAAATTTACAGATTTGGAATGTAAATTTGAAATAAATCAAAAAGGAGTTATTTAATTGGTTTAAATGGACCATTTTGAGATGAAGTGTGAAATATGATTTGAAATTGGTTTTCAAATGTGAAAGTGTTAAACCGTATCTCGCGAAGAGATTTGAAAAATAAATAATTTGGGAAAAATTATTTAAATTGGTTGATTGTTGTGAATGTTTGTTGATAGTTAAATAACCGACTATCGATATTTGCCTTTGAAATGGCACTTGAATTTGTTTTTAAAACAAACGCTCACTATTCGGGTTAGCCGGGAAAAGACCTTTGTGTCATATAACCCATTCTGAATTAGTGATACGACGATATGGATCGTATTGAAGACCGGTCTGAAGACCGGGTATTTGTGAAAATGAAAGGACAACCTGTCGAACGTCTCTGCACCGAGTTTCTCCGGTATAGAGATTTATATAACTCTTCTTGTGATGGGAAGTCCGGACATGATTAATGAATACCCGGATTGCAAGGGCTTATTAGGAAGTGCCTTCAGTTCTGTTCGATCCTGGAACGGACTTGTATGGATGTGTGTCTGACATTACACTTTGAGATGTAAAGCTGGTTTCTATCAAATACATTTCTGTTGGTGGCGGAGAATTTATTCTCTTAGCTTAACACCCTTCTCTGAGACGTACGAGCTCAGAGGTTATGTAGTTGATGGTTACTAGTGATACATTCCCAATTTGGTAATGTGGCACACGAAGTGCTGTTGATCATTGTTGATCAAAGCGTGGCTTTGTGAAAAAGCGTGGCTTTGTGAAAAAGCGTGGCTTTGTGAAAAAGCGGGGCTTTGTGGACGAGACTTCGTCGAGCCTCACAACCCGGTAATGGTTGAAACAGGAATGTTGCGGCAATGGTTTGTAGGGGTAGCGCCCCTAGGGTATGTCATTTCCTTCTGTATAAGAGGTGATATCATGGTATGGAGCCCAGATATTTTACCTATGTTGATGCTGCACAGTTATTATACTTTGTGGTTGTTGCTTTGTGATTGAGGATCCTCGGATAAAGGTCGGTGACGACCGGGGGATGACATAGCTCGTGTGTTAGTTACCTAGTTACAGCTTGGTTAAAGCGTGAGGTAACGTCGGCCTTGTGTTTGCAGAGATCCGGTTAGGTTCTCGGGGCGTCTTTCCAGAGGCGTTTCTATTTCGGTGTAAGGATGTTCCTTTGCCTGACCATTTGTTGGAAATCCAAAGAAACAATACGAACCCTGTACGGTTTTAGTTGTAGAACCTGCCATTTACTTATTGTGGTCACCACTGTCTAGATGGTAGCTATAGTAGGCATACAACAATGGTTGTATGTTGGCTAAGATTGATATTATACTTTCGAAATGTTTTCCACACTAGACATTAATAATAATATCAACTGATTTTGCGTAGTAAGCATTTTTGACTATCATAAGGAGAAATCTCCTCCAATTCTGCGTTTGCATTGTGTGTGTGGCGGGAGGCCTTATGGTAGTTTCATTTTCCAAAGGCATTGCGAATTTGTTTTATTTTCATTGTGAAAATAACTGTTTTACGATCTCACACCAGTCACCATGACTGACTCAGAGTTTATTGTTCCCTTCTAAACTCTAGGTTCCCATAACTTTCCACACGGGCAACCTAGAGTTATGTTATCAGGATATTCTAGATATTCTGGAGCTTTGAAGATGAGCTAGATGGCGAAGCGTAATACCGTACTTGTTTATTTATTCCGCTGTGTAGTCTGTATGGGACAAGTTTATATAACTGTCCATTGTTGTATTGAGTTGTATATTGACTCTGATGATGATGTAATGTATAAACTGATATAATTCTTTGATTTAAAGATTATTCATTTATTTATTATATGTTGTTCCGCTGCGAATGTGAGATTCTGGTATTGTTCTGTGTTTTTCTGTTTCTTCTTCTTTCTTCTTCTTCTGTCTTCTTCTACCTCTTCTTTTTAATCCTAATGGTTCAGTTTTCCGGCATTCGATTGCGCGACATTTGATACAGTGGACGTATTAATGTAACAACCCAAGTTTTTGTAAATTTTAATTATCGATAAAATGACGATTTAATCTAGTTGACAATTGATATTGAGTTTTAAATCGTATTTAAAATTCTTTAATAAAATTGTTAATCGTTGTTTGGGATTTTAAATCAAATTTGAAATTTCTTTTATAAAAATGTCGACCGGGCTTTACAATTTGAATCTTGGCCCATGTTTCTTGGCTTTGCCAAGATGATATCAGGGGCAAACCCGATCCCCTCTCTTTCATTCTTCCATTTTCGTAACCCTAAAACTAAACCAAACGAGAGAATAAAAATGGCAGCCTTGTTTCTTCGTCTTCGTCCCCAAACATCCAAATTAGGGCTTCTTCAATCGTTCGCTTCTGGAACTCGAAGGCGCCAACGTCAATGATTCCTTCAACTTGCTCGTGGCTGCTTCGACGTGCTCGTGTTCGATGGGGCTTCGGCGTAACTTCGTTCCTCTTCCTCATCGCTACAGCTTCGTCTTTCATTCGTGGCTAAGGTGAGTGTTCCCGACACTCACATCTAATTTAATCTAGTTATTTGTGAATCTTGCCTTAGTTCTCTCGGCTTCGATTTTGAACTGTTAATTGCTTTATCTCGACTGCTTGATAATGTTTTCTTGGTCGTCATGGTTTTGTGAATTTGCTGTTTGATTTTGTGACTTGCTCACTTCAGCCTGGTCACTGATTCGACCTGTGAATTGTTGCCTTGATTTTCTTTTTACTGGTTATCTGGTATTACTTTCTCAGTAATCTTGTTTTTGTGACTTATGCCATCTGACCTTGATTTGAACCCGGCTTCGATTTTGATTGTGAACTGCATATTATTTTACTTGAGTTCGTCTCTGGCCAGTTGTGTTCGTCCTTGACTTCTGTTTCAACTAGAAACTGCTACTGTGTTTTAGAACAACAACTCGACATCGAGTCTGTTCAAATACTTACGGCTTTGATTGACATTTTGGGATAATGTGGACTTTAAACTGATCGAACTTGCTCTAGTTGACTTCGGCATTGTCACTGCTAGTTGAAAACCCCCTATCTTCGTTCGAAACTGCTATTTTGTATATGACGGTAGCTTGTATTCTCTGATGCTTAACTTGATTTGATCTATGTTTATGCCGATGGTCTTTGTAGCTACTGTTCCTTCACCATTTCAACTTGATCTTTTTACCTTGTCCACTGCCTTGACATTTGTTTACTGTATATATATCACCTGACTTTGATCATCTCTGCAGTTTTGTACACGGATTTGTTGAGCATGTTAGTTTCTGGTGCCTTCACTGTTTCATGTTATCACTTGAGTCATTCGAGTCAGTTGGCTTCACCTGTGTACTTTGTTGACATTGTAACTTGTACCGGACTTTGACATACTTGATGCCCTGTTTGATTCATGTTGCTGTTTGGTCGTCTGCACCTCTGTAAGCCTGAGTTTGCATATTATTGTGGTTCATGCAGTTGACCTTTGACCTACGTCTATAGCATGAACCATTAGTTTGCATTTTTGAACTGGTTAGTATTTTTGGGTGGTCTGCACTTGTATACTGCCGATTATTGTTGCATTAGAGTCCACATCTTTGATAGGGTCATTGTATATGTTTTTGGGTTGACTTTGCATTCCCTATGTGTACTCACTTTGGTCCTTATGTTTTGATCTGTAGCTTGAATATATAATGGCACTTCATGTTACATCTGTTAGGTGTAATAGTATTGAACTACTTTATGTTCATATACATTTCCTGTTGAGTTTGCTCCATCCAGTTTCATGCATACTTGACACTGTAGTTTCTTCACTTGGTTCCTACTTATATACCACTACATGTTGTTTATGTTACTCTGACTTATGTGCATGTGTCTTTGAACCTATGCGTTTGTGGCTGCACTTCATTTATCAGTGCAGCACTCGCCTCTCTTGTTATTGCTCTTTACTAATCTGTCATGATCTTGTTGGTTGGTTCTGTATTTTTGCCTTCCATATTGTCTTGAGTTCGAGACTTTTTCATTTGCACATCTGTGTTGCCATATTGATCTCTCGTTCATTTGTACATGTTTATTCTCGAGTTGTCCATCTCAGTTGAACTGCACTTGGTTCTGCTTCATGATGTACTCGAATTCGTCTCTATTGCTGTATATGCTTGAACTGTTGATGACTTTTCTGCAGTTTAGTTGCAGCCTGCCTTTGTCCTTATATCTGTTTGCCATTGCAGTTTCATTGTGGTGGTGACTTTATATTCGGTGGTGGCGAGGCAGTGCACGCGTGCGTGCACTGCAGCCACCCAGAATTGACAGTTTTGAATTGTTTTGGTCGATTTGATAAATTGTTTCTTTATCTCTGTTGATGATTTAAATCTGCTGATTTTTGTTTAACACTATTAAGTGTTATATCGACCGTCATCCGATTTCTTTGTTAAAAGGATTGGATAGACGGGAATTATTGTGACTGTCATCTATTTGATTATTATTGCTTCCATGCATTAATAACTGAGTTTGAATTAGACTGATCCGGGTATTATTTTCTTTTGAACGTAATACTCGGGTCAGACCGAGTATTTACAGGTTGTAGATTTTTATCTTTGGGTTGCTGCTAGAGCTATGAAGATTTTTTATATCATTTGAAGTGGTCTTCGTCTTGTTGTAGTAGTCAGTGTGTCTGTTTTAAGATGATAATGTATTCATGTATATTAGTCGATAATGTACTTGTATATATAACTTCTTGAGTCGACAGTTGTAGTTGTATCATTTGTATTGTGTCAAATGTATTGTAACTGATATCAGTTATTATATATATGAGACTTTTCGTTCCATCTGTATTCCGCATTTATGTTATCTGTGTTATTTTTATATCTATTGTCCTAAACTATTATAGCCACTGTGTAGTAGCTTTGAGTTTGTATCGGTATGTCGGATTTCCTCTAAAGATGAAATGCAATGTTTTATTATCTGACATATCGGTGCTCGCACAAAGCAATTACATAGATGGTCGCTCCTCAACAGCCTTATTCTCCATGCTAGTTGATAGCACTACACAGTAGTGTTCTTGGTTAGCGTGGGTATAGAGGTGGGGCGTCATAGCTTGGTATCAGAGCCTGGGGTTTAGAACAATTATAAAACATAACTTAGATGGAGCATGTGTTACAACTATTTGTCGATGTTTTATCTCTCATCTTTACATATGACTATTTTTGACTGTTAGGTATGAATTCCTAACGCTTATGCTTGTGTTTTCGGCTTTGAATTGATTTAGCCGATGTTGATTTTGTTTTAATTTGGCAAATTAAAGCCATTTTGACTTTTGGACTTTGTTCCACTTTTGTTCTATGCTATGAGTGTCATTGTGTACCTGTTACACTGTGATGAAAAATAGCTGGACCTGTTGCAAATTGAGTGATTTTGATTTCTCATTCACATCTAGTTTGAATCTCAGCGATTTTGAACTTGATATTTTGTGTTTTCCTCATCTGGATTTCCCTTCGACTTCGGTCACTTTGTTTTTGAGAAATTGCTAATTTCTTGATTTTCAAGACTCTGATTTTGTTTGCCGTTGGTTTCTTTGATAATGATGATTGATTCATTTTGTACTCGACTGCGGCTATTACTTGTTGGCTTCGACATTGACTTGATTCTTACTTTTGTTGAAGTCATTTATGCATTTCTGCTCGTTTTGCTTTGTTTTTCCAGTTGATAATCGATTCTTCTTTTCTAATTAGTTGTTATCGCCTTTGTCGATTTTGATAACTTCTATTTCTGGAATTTTTTCTATTCCTACTTTGATGAATTTGGAATCGAATTCTTTGGATTCTATTCACATCTTCGTATGTGAATTCTTGTGATTGATTGTTTCTACAATCATTTTTGTGATTTGTCACTTTAAAAATATAAAGGTTTTCTATACTAGTAGTAAATAATCAAAATCCTTTTCTCCAAATGATTTCAAAACTATTTTACTACAAAGCTCTTTTTCTTAAATCATTTTCCAATCTATTAGTATATACAAGCCTTTATTTCACTCGTATGAGAAATTGAATTAAACGACCTAGTAAAACAAGTGGTATGAAACGCTTGCGTTTACTTCGTCGGTTAACTCCTGGACTTGTTCGATTGAACCCTTTGTGACAATTTTCTAGTGAAGGTTTACAGTTTGTTTGTAAATATTTGAGTTAAGCTAGTGGTTATGGGACATGAAGCTAAACTCTTATATTCACTAACTTAATGTAATTGACACTTCTTAATGTTCATGACGATCATTTTTATGATTTAGACTAGGCCTCATCGGTGTGATTTCGTCTCACACATATCTCTTGGGCTTTGAGGATTGTCTAGACACCATTGTGTGATTTCGTCTCACACATATTGCACGGTTAGACTAGGCCTCATCGGTGTGATTTCGTCTCACACATATCTCTTGGGCTTTGAGGATTGTCTGGATACTCTTTGTGTGATTTCGTCTCACACATATTTCCTTGTCTGCGTGGGAGACTATACCCCGTTTATGTGATGTTTCGCCATCACATATGTAGGGTAGCACCCTACGGTCTTCGGGCCATTCCTGTGTGATACGCGTAGGTGAGTTTTCGTGCTCCCATTCATGTGTTAGGCCTCCCCCCTATTTATGTGTTTTCTGGATTTCTTGTGATGATTTCTGGAATTTTGTGCTTCACCAATTTTCGTGATTTCTATTGATATGTTTATCAATTTTTGTGCATTGGTGAATTCATGTGTTATTGACTTGTTATGAATACAAGTTTAGGGTATGATATCCCTTTCTATCTTTGAGAAGATTCTTGTGACATTTTTGATGAATGAAAATTCATTTGGTATTATATTTCGATGCCAGTTATTTTGATGAGATTTTGACGTGTTAACTTCAGTAACCGTCAATTTTGAAATGGATTTACAAGCGGTTCTCCCGCAATACTGATATTGCTAATTTAATCACGTATTTTCAAAATTCTTATTTTTAAAAGTTGTTTCAAAATATAAATTAAAATTGTTTTCAAAATTATTACAATTTGCATTTTCAATAGAATGAGGAAGCGATTTAAACGTTTCAGCAAAATCGAGGACTATGACCCCTTTCTTTTACTGGTTCGCTTAATTCCGGACTTGTCCGTTTGAGAATGTGAAATGTTATTTTTAAAAAACACACAATTCTGCACTTTCAAGGAAACGATAAAGAGATTTAAACGATTTAGCAAAAGTAAGGAGTATGGAACCATAATTTTACTACTTCGGTTAATTCCGGACTCGTTAATTGAATATTTACGACTTCTGATTATCGTTTTTGATAATCGGATGTTTGTGTTTCTGATTATCGTTTTTGATAATCAGATATTTGTGAAATTTGATTATCGTTTGAGATAATTAAATATTTTTTCGATTTGATTAATCGAATGTTTGTGTTTCTGATTATCGTTTTTGATAATCAGATATTTGTGAAATTTGATTATCGTTTGAGATAATTAAATATTTTTTCGATTTGATTAATCGAATGTTTGTGTTTCTGATTATCGTTTTTGATAATCAGATATTTGTGAAATTTGATTATCGTTTGAGATAATTAAATATTTTTCGATTTGATTAATCGAATATTTGTGACTTCTGATTATCGTTTTTGATAATCAGATATTTGTGAAATTTGATTATCGTTTGAGATAATTAAATATTTTTTCGATTTGATTAATCGAATGTTTGTGTTTCTGATTATCGTTTTTGATAATCGGATATTTCTTATTTCTGATTATCGTTTTTGATAATCAGATATTTGTGTTTCTGATTATCGTTTTTGATAATCGGATATTTCTTATTTCTGATTATCGTTTTGATAATCAGATATTTGTGAAATTTGATTATCGTTTGAGATAATTAAATATTTTTCGATTTGATTAATCGAATATCTGTGTTTCTGATTATCGTTTTTGATAATCAGATATTTGTGAAATTTGATTATCGTTTGTGATAATTAAATATTTTCCAATTTGATTATCATTTGAGATAATTAAATATTTTTCGATTTGATTAATCGAATATTTGTGTTTCTGATTATCGTTTTTGATAATCAGATATTTGTGAAATTTGATTATCATTTGTGATAATTAAATATTTTCCAATTTGATTATCATTTGAGATAATTAAATATTTTTCGATTTGATTAATCGAATATTTGTGTTTCTGATTATCGTTTTTGATAATCAGATATTTATGAAATTTGATTATCATTTGTGATAATTAAATATTTTCCAATTTGATTATCATTTGAGATAATTAAATATTTTTCGATTTGATTAATCGAATATTTGTGTTTCTGACTATTGTTTTTGATAATCAGATATTTGTGAAATTTGATTATCATTTTTGATAGTTAAACCTATTTGCGATTTGAAAATTCAATTATCTTTTTGATGATTGAATATTTGCGATTTTGAGATTTGAGCTTCGTCTTTTTCTCTGGCGATTCAGGTGAGTAATTTGATTTACTCACATTCAATTCGTGCAGTACGTGAATTCTGCTCTGTTTTTCCTTTTCTATTAAATGCTGGAACTCGATTGATTCTTGCTTTTGATAGTCGTCTGATTTTGATTCCTTGATTCGCACGATTGTTGATTCTTTTGACTTGAAGCAATCGAACCTTTTGATTTCCTATCTAATACTTCCCCTGCTGGCATTTGCTTTGCTTATGCATTCGACATTGCCATGCTCTTATGGTTGTTAACTTTTGTCCATTTATTCCTTATGATTGCGAGGACGCAATTTCTTTAAGGAGGGAAGTCTGTAACAACCCAAGTTTTTGTAAATTTTAATTATCGATAAAATGATGATTTAATCTAGTTGACAATTGATATTGAGTTTTAAATCGTATTTAAAATTCTTTAATAAAATTGTTAATCGTTGTTTGGGATTTTAAATCAAATTTGAAATTTCTTTTATAAAAATGTCGACCGGGCTTTACAATTTGAATCTTGGCCCATGTTTCTTGGCTTTGCCAAGATGATATCAGGGGCAAACCCGATCCCCTCTCTTTCATTCTTCCATTTTTGTAACCCTAAAACTAAACCAAACGAGAGAATAAAAATGGCAGCCTTGTTTCTTCGTCTTCGTCCCCAAACATCCAAATTAGGGCTTCTTCAATCGTTCGCTTCTGGAACTCGAAGGCGCCAACGTCAATGATTCCTTCAACTTGCTCGTGGCTGCTTCGACGTGCTCGTGCTCGATGGGGCTTCGGCGTAACTTCGTTCCTCTTCCTCATCGCTACAGCTTCGTCTTTCATTCGTGGCTAAGGTGAGTGTTCCCGGCTCTCACATCTAATTTAATCTAGTTATTTGTGAATCTTGCCTTAGTTCTCTCGGCTTCGATTTTGAACTGTTAATTGCTTTATCTCGACTGCTTGATAATGTTTTCTTGGTCGTCATGGTTTTGTGAATTTGCTGTTTGATTTTGTGACTTGCTCACTTCAGCCTGGTCACTGATTCGACCTGTGAATTGTTGCCTTGATTTTCTTTTTATTGGTTATCTGGTATTACTTTCTCAGTATTCTTGTTTTTGTGACTTATGCCATCTGACCTTGATTTGAACCCGGCTTCGATTTTGATTGTGAACTGCATATTATTTTACTTGAGTTCGTCTCTGGCCAGTTGTGTTCGTCCTTGACTTCTGTTTCAACTAGAAACTGCTACTGTGTTTTAGAACAGCAACTCGACATCGAGTCTGTTCAAATACTTACGGCTTTGATTGACATTTTGGGATAATGTGGACTTTAAACTGATCGAACTTGCTCTAGTTGACTTCGGCATTGTCACTGCTAGTTGAAAACCCCCTGTCTTCGTTCGAAACTGCTATTTTGTATATGACGGTAGCTTGTATTCTCTGATGCTTAACTTGATTTGATCTATGTTTATGCCGATGGTCTTTGTAGCTACTGTTCCTTCACCATTTCAACTTGATCTTTTTACCTTGTCCACTGCCTTGACATTTGTTTACTGTATATATATCACCTGACTTTGATCATCTCTGCAGTTTTGTACACTGATTTGTTGAGCATGATAGTTTCTGGTGCCTTCACTGTTTCATGTTATCACTTGAGTCATTCGAGTCAGTTGGCTTCACCTGTGTACTTTGTTGACATTGTAACTTGTACCGGACTTTGACATACTTGATGCCCTGTTTGATTCATGTTGCTGTTTGGTCGTCTGCACCTCTGTAAGCCTGAGTTTGCATATTATTATGGTTCATGCAGTTGACCTTTGACCTACGTCTATAGCATGAGCCATTAGTTTGCATTTTTGCACTGGTTAGTATTTTTGGGTGGTCTGCACTTGTATACTGCCGATTATTGTTGCATTAGAGTCCACATCTTTGATCAGGTCATTGTATATGTTTTTGGGTTGACTTTGCATTCCCTATGAGTACTCACTTTGGTCCTTATGTTTTGATCTGTAGCTTGAATATTATAATGGCACTTCATGTTACATCTGTTAGGTGTAATAGTATTGAACTACTTTATGTTCATATACATTTCCTGTTGAGTTTGCTCCATCCAGTTTCATGCATACTTGACACTGCAGTTTCTTCACTTGGTTCCTACTTATATACCACTACATGTTGTTTATGTTACTCTGACTTATGTGCATGTGTCTTTGAACCTATGCGTTTGTGGCTGCACTTCATTTATCAGTGCAGCACTCGCCTCTCTTGTTATTGCTCTTTACTAATCTGTCATGATCTTGTTTGTTGGTTCTGTATTTTTGCCTTCCATATTGTCTTGAGTTCGAGACTTCTTCATTTGCACATCTGTGTTGCCATATTGATAACTCGTTCATTTGTACATGTTTATTCTCGAGTTGTCCATCTCAGTTGAACTGCACTTGGTTCTGCTTCATGATGTACTCGAATTCGTCTCTATTGCTGTATATGCTTGAACTGTTGATGACTTTTCTGCAGTTTAGTTGCAGCCTGCCTTTGTCCTTATATCTGTTTGCCACTGCAGTTTCATTATGGTGGTGACTTTATATTCGGTGGTGGCGAGGCAGTGCACGCGTGCGTGCACTGCAGCCACCCAGAATTGACAGTTTTGAATTGTTTTGGTCGATTTGATAAATTGTTTATTTATCTCTGTTGATGATTTAAATCTGCTGATTTTTGTTTAACACTATTAAGTGTTATATCGACCGTCATCCGATTTCTTTGTTAAAAGGATTGGATAGACGGGAATTATTGTGACTGTCATCTATTTGATTATTATTGCTTCCATGCATTAATAACTGAGTTTGAATTAGACTGATCCGGGTATTATTTTCTTTTGAACGTAATACTCGGGTCAAACCGAGTATTTACAGGTTGTAGATTTTTAGCTTTGGGTTGCTGCTAGAGCTATGAAGATTTTTTATATCATTTGAAGTGGTCTTCGTCTTGTTGTAGTAGTCAGTGTGTCTGTTTTAAGATGATAATGTATTCATGTATATTAGTCGATAATGTACATGTATATATAACTTCTTGAGTCGACAGTTGTAGTTGTATCATTTGTATTGTGTCAAATGTATTGTAACTGATATCAGTTAATATATATATGAGACTTTTCGTTCCATCTGTATTCCGCATTTATGTTATCTATGTTATTTTTATATCTATTGTTCTAAACTATTATAGCCACTGTGTAGTAGCTTTGAGTTTGTATCGGTATGTCAGATTTCCTCTAAAGATGAAATGCAATGTTTTATTATCTGACATATCGGTGCTCGCACAAAGCAATTACATTGATGGTCGCTCCTCAACAGCCTTATTCTCCGTGCTAGTTGACAGCACTACACCGTAGTGTTCTTGGCTAGCGTGGGTATAGAGGTGGGGCGTCACAATTAATGTCGACTTTCGAGCGTCGAAAAATCGTATCGTTACATACAACCATTAGTGTATGCCTACTATAGCTACTATGTTCAATAGCAGGTTACCGCCACATTCCATAGCAGGTTATACAACTAAAACCGTACAAGGTTCGTATTGTTTCTTTGAATTTCCAACAAATGGTCAGGCAAAGGAACTTCCTTACACCGAAATGGAAACGCCTCTGGAAAGACGCCCCGAGAGTCAACCTGCTCTCTGTAAACACAAGGCCGACGCTACCTCATGCTGTATAGCTGTAACTAGGTAGCTAACACACGAGCTATGCCATCCCCCGGTCGTTACCGACCTTTATCCGAGGAACCTCAACCACAAAGCAACAACCACAAAGTATAATAAATTTGCAGCATCAACATAGGTAAAATATCTGGGCTCCATACCATGATATCACCTTTTATCCAGAAGGAAATGACATACCCTAGGGGCACGACCCCTAAAAACCTTGCCGCAACATTCCTGTTTCGACCATTACCGGGTTGTGAGGCTCGACGAAGTCTCATACACAAAGCTATGCTTTTTCACAAAGCCACGCTTTTTCACAAAGCCACGCTTTTTCACAAAGCCACGCTTTTTCACAAAGCCACGCTTTGATCAACAAATGATCAACAGCACTTCGTATGTCACATTACCAAATTGGGAATGTATCAGTAGAAACCATCAACTACATAACCTCTGAGCTCGTACGTCTCAGAGAAGGGTGTTAAGCTAAGAGAATAAATTCTCCGCCACCAACAGAAATGTATTTGATAGAAACCAGCTTTACATCTCAAAGTGTAATGTCAGACACACAACCATACAAGTCTGTTCCGGGTTCGAACAGAACCGAAGGCACTTCCACAGAAGTCCTTGCAATCCGGGTATTCACAATCCCGATCAGACTTCCCATCACAAGAAGAGTGATATAAATCTCTATACCGGAGCAACTCGGTGCAGAGACATTCGACATGTTGTCCTTTCATTTTCGAGAATACCCGGTCTTCACCACCGGTCTTCAATACGAACCATATCGTCGTATCACTAATTCAGAATGGGTTATATGACACAAAGGTCTTTTCCCGGCTAACCCGAATAGTGAGCACAATATTTAAAAACATATGGATATCGGGATTTCAATTAAGTCACAACTTATTACCCAAATCCTTTCCTTTAAATGGTTTAAACAAATTACCATTTTAAATCTTTAAACAAAAAGATTTCCTTCACAAAGTTTACCCAGTTTCACAAAGATTCATTCACAGATTTCCAAATCAATTTCCATTTCAATTGGATTAACCCATTAAATCTTTAAATTAAGATTTAATTTATAGATTTCAAAACTATTCACAATTCAAGTCTTTTATAATATAAAAGATACACCTTTTAAAATCTTCTTTGATTTCAAGATAAAGCTTAATCATCTTCACAAAGGTTAATTCATAGTTTTCTAAACTATTCACAATTTCATTTCAACTTGAAATGTTTCGATACAAATTGGAAATCTTTTCACTTTATGAAAGCTATTATTATTTGAAAACAGATAGTTTTCGTTTTGGGAAAAACTGGTTACAATTACACAGGTTCAAGCCATCCAAGTATAAAACTTGCATTTAAATTTAAATTTCCAAAACCATTTTTTAAATTGTTAAAAACCCATATATACACCTTTTACACTTGTAAAATCTTTTAGACCATAATTCCCAATTCATTGAATTCAATTTCAAATATTGAATTCAAATTTAAATCAAATTATTCAAATCTCAATTTTATTAAGTTATTTAGAATAACTTTTATACTTGAAACTCATTTTCAAAAGCTTTCAATTTCAATCCCAAAACTATTTTGGATTCAAGAATTCAATTTTTTCAAAATTGCTAAAAATCTGTGACTTAACCGATTTCCACGTGAAATCCACATTTGTGTGTGTATTGTGTAGTCCACGGGTTCAACACAATAGTGCAACAACATTCAACCATCACAGATCAAATATAACAATATAATTGATAAGCGGTATAAACTATAACGCTTATCTTTCATTCACGAATCACAGATATATATATATATATATATATATATATATCATAGATAAACAAATTACAGATCATAACACAAATCAGGATATATCACAAAGCATCACATATCCTTATAAATTTCCAATGAATTTACAAAATCATTTCCTTTTTAAATAAATTTCTTTATCTCTTCAAATCTATTTAAAAATCCAAATTTTAAATAAATTCTTCAACTTATAAATAATATTACCAAAATCCATTTATTAAGGCTTTTTCCCAAAATTTGGAATTTAATTCAATATAGTCCAAAAATAAACTTTTATCTTTTTAAAACTCCTTTTAAATTTATCCAATTCTCAAAAATAAATTTTCACAATAAATTTCAACTTGAATTTCAAAAATCCAATTTTATTTATTTTTGGTATCCAACGATACCAAAAATATATTCGGCTAAACCGTAGCCTTCAACAATTCCAATTCACAATTATAATCACACGGAGAGTATAAATAATCAACACACAACATATGAAACAAATTCAAATGTTTGAGGAATCCAGTTGGATCCCTCCAACCTGTTTCCCTGCATCCACAAATGTTAGCACAATACCAGTTCCACTTCGAAGTGGAATATCACGGTATATGGGATTTATAAATATTATCCGCTATTATGCGGCGCAATAGGGTCTCATCCGCTATATAATGCGGGAAATCAACTCCAAATACATATATAATACCAATTCCACTTCACGGTGGAATTATCGCGGTATATGTTTTTAATAAATAACCTCCGCTTAATATACGGCGTATAGGGTCTATTTCAACACAATAGATAACAATCACCATTCAATTCACACAATCAAGCAATTTTAAATCTAACTATTTAAAATTTAAATCGAAACAATTTCGATTGAGTGAGAAGTTCTCACCTTGCTTTTAAAATGTCGAGCGTTCAATTTTTTTTTACATTAAATCGAACATGTTTGATTTAACGCAAAATTTTCACTTGCTCGAAATGATCCCACAACTACACCACAGCGAGCTGCTCATCGCTGCGATTCCGGCACCGCCAGTTTCATCGATTTTCGACCTCGTATGAACAAGTTACAGCATTTTAAAGATCATACGAATTAATATATAAATTAATTTACATTTCTTTTTATATTTTTATTTATTTTAACCTAGATTCAGATCTGGCCGTCCATTTTGAGCTAAGAGATCCAGGCCGCGCATTTCATCTTCCCTCCTCACCCAGGTTTCGAACGCAACATGAACCCAATAGCCGCCCCCCTAGGGTTTCAAAACGCACCACCACCGTTGATCGAAACCCCATCACTCCACCACCAAATCGAAGCTTTTACTCGACTCCATCCTCACCACGAATAGCTTGAAGCTCGGCTGCCCCTAAGGCATGAAAAACGTGCATGAACCCCCCTAGGACGCGAGCCATTTTCTTCCTCCACGTCGCGTCGATCACGATCATCACCATATAGATTTGAAGCTCTCATCGCCCTCTATAATTTGTTAGTTGAACATTTCGCGTAATTGTTTACGGATTGGAAGCAATTGAGGGAAGAAGTTGGTGATTTTCTGGCCATAGAAATTATTAGGGCCGGCTGGAAGAAGAGAGAGGGTTTGAGTGCAAATGTGAATGTTCACGTCCTTTTATAGAAAATTTCTCAAAACACTATTCATCGAAAATTTTCCGAACTCCAAACGAAGCGTGCCGGCTGGCGTTTATAAGGTTTTACCCGCGTTCTGAACACAATGGAACATGTTTCGGGAGCTAATTCGATCGTATGTGAGAGTTACGGAAATAAACGATCAAATTTAAATCAAATTGATTTAAAACAATTTCGATGCGTTTTGGCTCGCCCCGGACAAACCGTAAATCCGATTGACACGAAATTTGAAATCTTACAATAATTTCACATTACGGATCCGATGAAACTAGTTTCATCGAAATCCGAGACTGTTTGAAAAATGACTATTTTCACTCGTCAATTAAATATTAAAATATTCAATTTTCACAAATTAACTTTTAATTCAATTTTAAAAGTTCTATAACATCATTTTAACTCCAATATAATTTAATATAACTTTATACATCATTTTTATACACATTACGCCCAATTTCCAATTATTTCTGGAATTTCAAATATTAAATTATCGATTTAATTATCCAATTAAATCTCTATATTCGAATTTTAATTTATTCGACTTACAAATCTTAATTGTTAATATTTAAAATCAATTAAATATCTAAATTTCAAATAACAGAAATTCTGGGTCGTTACAGTTGGGGTGTTAAGTCTCCCAACATTCCAAATAAGTAATGTCACAAATTAATCTATAGTATTTTTCCATTAGCCTCGGAGTTGCTAAGGGAATAACTCACCTTACTCCTTTTAGAGTTTCTAGCTTTTATTTTGATATGATTAATCAGTTCTGACCATGAAGGATTGTCTATCACTTCTAGATTTGTAGTTTCTTTGAACTCAAAATCTGCATCCTCACTTCTTCCACTTTTGGACGAACTTAGCCCGGTAAGAAAGTTTCGGGCTTCATGACACGATAGGTTCATTAACAGTATCAAAATTCATTTCATCTGTCATCACTGAATCTAGTTGGATCTCACTAATATTGTGATTTTTTTCCTCTTGAGAAAGATTTGAGGTGGGAACAAGCTCCTCTTCCATAGGAATATCAATATTCTTCATATTTGTATCATTAATTTATCTATTCTTTTTTATATTCTCCTACAATGTATTTGTAATTTCTGTTTCTAATCTCTCTGAATTATTTGTGTTGTTGTCTGCTTAGTTGATGATCTGTTCGTCATTTATAGTGTTGTTGCATTCACACATATCATTATCCACTTGCATCTCAGTTGTAATATTTCCCTGTTGGGTATTACTTTTGGGAACCCACATTTTAGGAAACCAACATGGCTATCTGAATGTCCGAAACATGTGAAGTTATTGTTAATTAAACAATTTGAATTTAGCCCTACTCAATTCATGAGAAAACAAATAATAAATAAGCAAAGATTAGCAAAGTGTTGGAAAATAGTCCAAAACTGACGCGAACCCAAGTTCGGAATATTATTCGGACCAGCAGACTGAATCCGAATGGCATGAAAATTGGTAGGAACATAGTCCGACATTCCTACTTCATAACGCAAAAAGAATTACTCGATTCCGACTCGAAACGAAGGCGTAGCGACGTTCCAAAGTCGGACACAGAAACATGAAATGCACTGTTTTGCACAGCGATCTGGGTTCAACTCTGACAGGAAATTCGAAGGGTCTAATGAACTCAGATGATGACCAAACTTTCCAGATATGGAGTTCATAACTCCATCTTTCCAACAACTCCATCTTTCCGACTAACTCAGATGATGACCAAAATAGTTTCAGTTTCATCCAAGAGCTAATATGTGTATCGCTCTCGGGAAGATAGTAGAAAAACCAATTTTTGACCTAGTTAGACTCAAAATTACAGAAAAATCACTGAACAAAAATTGTAGCATATGTTTTAAGCTTTTCGGAATATCCAAAATTATCTAATTCGGATCAAAAACGGGAGAGATACATGCAAAACAATATCAGATTGAAACTCAAGATAACTTGTTAAAGACAGAATTGGTCTTATGTCTTTGAATGCATTTCAGGTTATCTAAATTGCAACATTACAGAAAACCCACTGAACAAAAATTGTAGCATATGTTTTAAGCTTTCCGGAACATCCAAAATTATCTAATTCGGATAAGAAACGAGTAACTTATGGCCAAATCAATTTCAGGTTTTTTATTTTATCAACCATGTAGTTTGTTGTCAGGTCAGCGACAAACAAACGTGATTTCGACCATTCAAACCACAAAATTAGGCATATCTCAAAACATAAAAGTTATAGCCTACAGAATAAGCTTTCCAGAACATTAAGAAAATCTTAATTTTGATTTAAGATGAATGAGATATGCCTAATTTACTAACAGCAATAAACTAATTATAATTTCAGCTAGCATATATTACCTCAACCAATATAGCAAGCAACTTGTGTGCACATCCAAAATGAAAGCAAAGAGGATCAAAGAGCTATGATTCACATGTTACATAATAAAACATGTGTTACTAAATGATTACTGAAATCAAAAGATGATTAAACACATATTAGAAGAGGTTTTTAGCAATATACCTCTCACAAAAGCAACAAATACTACTATAGCATCAACCCAAGTTAGCAAAAGATGATTAGGAGGCTATAAGATCAAAAAAACACATAAAACATGTGTTACCAATTAAATTTTATAAATTAGAGAGATATAAAAATGGATTTGAGGTGGGTATTTGCATTACCTTTGCATAGATTGACTTGCATAAGCAAAAACTAGAAGGAGATGAAGATAGAGGCCATTTTTGTTATGAAAGCTTTAGGAAATGATTCGGGTTTTGATTAGGGATGAATGAATGAGGTTTGGAGAGTATGAGATAATTTATAGAGGAGGTTTAGGGTGGGTTATTGGGCTAGGTTTAGAAACCCAATACGAAGAGAGTTATTTACATGTTTTCCAAAAATTAGTCTAAGTGTTCATGTATGTTTATAAAACTCATTTTTCTTATCCAAACCCGTTTTAAAATCTCTCCTAAAATATTTAACTTTCCAAAAATAATATTTTATCCTCATTTTAAAATCTCATATTTCCCATTTAATTAAAATAGCCTTTTTCACATAAATTTTGTTATTCCAAAACCTTTTATGCTTCATTAAAATAAATAAAAATCCTAACTTTTATTTATTAGTTGGTAATGCAAATCCCGGGTTGTTACAATATACAGCAAGGTGTTTTTGGATGGTCATCATATTCATTTTGGCCAAAGAACATGCCCAACTTTGCTACTCGATTTCAATTATGAAAACATTCAAATTTGAAAAGGCACAAAAAAGAAAGCTGTAGATCTTTAAGTTATCTTTCTAGAACATTAAAGAAAACTATAATCCGTTCAGATTTGCCAAAGCTAAAGCCAAATTACTGAGAGGTGTTTAATCAATTTCGAGCTACCATTGTCTATACTAAATAGTTTTATTATCACATTATGAAATAACATGAAAACATATACTTATAGCTTTTACTACCCCAATGTTGTGTGAATGTAGTCTGGCATTCAATCATCTTGATTCTCCACATTTTTCCTTAGCTTTGCATGCCTTAACTAAGTTTATTTTTGTGATGGTAAATTTTTAAAACTAAGAGAAGAGAAGGGATGCAAACTGACTTAGAAAAAGCGATTCTTTTCTCTATATCTTTCAAATGGAGGGGGTATTCCTTTATTTATAAGTGTAATGTTTTTCATTTAGAACCCAGCATAATCTTATTTGCAACAAATCCACTACTTCCGTCTTAAGTTATTTAATTTCTTCCTCCATAAGCTACTCAATTCCTTCCACCATAAGCTTCTTAACTCCTTCCATTTCAAGTTTCTTCTTAAGATGGAAAATGTATGCATGTGATAAATTTAAGTAGCATATAAGCTTACTTACACTTTCCATTTTGTATATATGAATATTCCTTTCTTTATTACTTTATACACCTAACCTGCATGTGCATAAATATATATGCCATTGGGTTTTGACTCCTTATGATTTCTAATCCATTTAACCAAAATCAAATTATACATTTTTCCGAGTGAAAATGACATTTTGCACGCAATGAAATAGGTTTCAAAGTCTAATTCCATCTCTTATAGAAATTTAACATTTTTCCCTTTATGTTAAAATTAAGATTTTACTCTTTTAATTTAATTATTTAATTTCGTAAAATTATGAGGTATTACATTCTTCCTCTTAGAAGAATTTTGTCCTTGAAATTCCAAAAGACGAATAATGCAACTTGCTTTCATCGTAAAAACATGCAAAACAGACATAGTTACATCCATCTAGCATCCAATATACGACACAAGCGAAATACAACCAAGAATATAATAAACATATGATAGATAAATATAATTATATGGTATGAGATGAGTGCAAATAGAATTAAATCAACATCCTATATGAATGCAAATGTAGTGTAACCAATATATTTGCAAACATTCTAATATATGCAAATGTGTGTGTGTGTGTGTGTTTGTGTGTGTATATATGCATCTATACCTCCATATGCAACATCCATATCAAAGTACAAGTAAACAACCACAGTCATCAATAAAATCAGTAAACACATAAATAAAGGAATAATAAATATAATGACCAGCATATTTATCACTTGGATAAATTATATTTATTTTTAAAATATTTAGATATGGGTTTAAAAGTAAGAAATAATCATATTTTAAGTGGTAAATAATAATAGTTATTTTGTTGGGAAAAATATTTGCGGACCAATTACCTAGGTAAAATATTGATAATTTGTAAATATCATCCTAGGTAAAATATCGATAAAACAGCCGAAAATCATTTTATCAATAAAACTGCTTTTAAACAATAAGGATCGTGCACGGCTCTGGATTCATACACTAATATATGTATTCAAACAAGATTATAAAATAAAATAATTTATTTTATTTTCTAAAATTAAAATGTATTTATATCATCGATAGTTGATATCATCGGTTTTATATATTTCTTCGAAAATTCAAATTAAGTTTAAATATTAAATAAATGGATTTTTATTTACAAATAAACCTATTTTAATTATTTAATAATGATGGTAAAACTGTTTTTAAAATTTGTTTACCAAAATAGATAGTTTGTAGTAAAATAGAAAATGTGACCGAAGAATGTTTTCCGGAATTTCAACTTTCAACACCGGAAAGTTGTCGAGAACGTTGTTCGCCTTTATGCACTACATATACACATATATAGTAGATAATTAACCATATAATAATATACTTAATTATGTTTTATCTTTTGTTAATTATGTTTAGCAAGTGATGTGACAAGACATGGTTTTAAAATAATAACTTATATATATTAAGTACATATCATTATCTCTTGTCATTTCTTTAAGTACAATCATCATTATCCATCATGGCCTAGAGAATGTGACTAGAGATGGGGGGATGTGACATATGAGAGGGAGGAAGGTGGTGATGTGACTTGTCAAAATAGTGACATGTTAGGATATTTTAATCTAAGGTTAGTTTGGTAATTTTCCTACTTTTTTGTATCTATAAATACACATCCATTTCATCATATTTTCATTTACCTCTCCATTTCCAGTTTCCTAAAGCTTTTTCATGTTTCACTTATGTTAGTTTAAGTTTTTTTTAATCAAAATATTTAAATTGTTTTAAAGATGAAAACTTGTTTTTAAATTCTTTCTTCTTCATTTTTCCACCAATTTATTCAGCCATAACTTCCTCGATTTTACACCAAATCAAGATTTCAATTTTTCAAATCATATAAAATTTTAGTAGCTACAGCTTTCTTTTTTACTCCTTTTTTTGATTTCAAGCTTAAGTTTATCAAAATCTCATTTCTTTGCAGCGTACTTTTAAACTCAGAAATTCAGGTCCGAAAATAGCTCTCCTTCTTTTGACCATATCTACCTCAAATGTAATCTGATTTGAGTGATTATTTTTTTAAATTGTATAGAAAAGAATTTCTAAAACCGTTATTTTGATCACTTTTTCAAAATCTGAGAGTAGTATGTCCAAAAATCAAGTGGAAGATGACATATTTTTGAGGTGATTTTTTGGTGCTTCTAAAGCAATTCAGGTTTCAAAGATTTTTGGTGAGTAAAACTACTTTATTTTGGAAAAGCTTTTGACTTTATTATGATGTGTTATTGTGGTGGTAATATTATGAGAAAATTGATGGTTATTATGTTGATCGATGATGATTTGATGGATGTTATGTTTGGTATTGAATTTAAGATTTGAATATGATGTTATCGAGTTGGTAAGCATATAACCTTATGTTTATATGTGTGTTTCATTGTGATGATAAGATTATGGTAGTATTGATGAATGGTTGTGATTTAAGAATCAAGTATGTTGAGTTGAAACAAAATTAAAAAATTTTGTGTGTTGCGATGGACGTGAGATCCAATTTGAAATCAAAACTATGATTTCTAGTTTCAAAGTTTGGAAATGGTTTCAAGTTTTATCTTGGTTTAATGTTTCAAAAACTTTTTAAATATTATTTCAAAACATGTAGGAGAACTTAAGTGAAGTATTTCACTTAAAATAAGAAGAGCGAACTGCGCTCATAGCGATAATCGCTATGGATGCAGTTCGACAAAAATTCACGATTTTCATCTTTAAGTGATTCATTTTGGAATTGTTTTGCAAAAGTTTTCCAAACCTAATTAGTATCATAAAAAGAGATTAAGTTTAGATTATTTAATAAATTAATTAAAAGTAATTAGTACTTAATTAGTAATTAAGTAAGTGATTAGGGTTAAGTAACATTTAAGGAAGGTTAATGATTAATTAATGATTAATAAAGTTTTTAATTAGTGATTAATGAAGATAAGAAGTAATTAAATGGTTAATTATTATTTAACTAAGTTAAGTTGGTTAATTAATTATTATTTAATTAATTGATTATTTAATTAATTTTTAGTTAATTCGGGTTTAACTAATAATTAATTGTTTAAACCTTAACTAAGATACATTAGGAAGTTAATTAGGACTTAACGAAGTTGATTAAATTAATTAAAGTTTAATTATGAATTAATATTCATTAATTAAGATATAATTAGGGTTTAAGCTAATTGAATATACTTTAATCTTTTCAAAGCTATTTTTAAACTTAATCGGTTATGTTTTAAATCAATTTTCTTTTTAAGATTAATTGATTTTAAATCAAAGGATCTCTCGTCTAGACCATTAAGTAGCCAAATGAATTAAAGTAGTGATTATAAAACGTTGACACGTTTTATGGGAGGTAAGTGACTTGTGTTTAGCACAAAGGTTGAATATCGGTAACGTGATAAACACAAAGAAGTTAATTTCAATAAGCGGGTCATGATAACTTAAGCACATGGAATGTACTTCTATATGTAAAACTTTTACACCCGATAATGGATGTATCTATATCTGTAACTTGACATCTACCTATGATTGATTGTATGTTATGTGTGAATCCCTTACATATCTGATGTTAGGCAATACACATGATATAACTTGGATAAGTAAACCCAAATTTAATGATCCATTGTAGTCATTAAGCCTCTGTTTGGTTTTGGAAAGTTAATATTTCATTTTCTTTTAAAATGGTTTTCAAGGTTATTCTATTTTGAACAAGGTATTTGAAGAATGATTTGACAATTTTTTTGAACATTATATAAAGAAGTTTATAAATAATTTTGGGGTATTCATAAAAGGAGTTTTAGAAATAGTTTTGAATGTTTATAAAAAGATCTAATAAATGGGTTTGGATGTCTATAAAGAGAATTTTTATACAAGGTTTGAAAGTTTATAAAGAAGTTTATATAACCGAGTTTGAATATTTATAAAGAGTCTCAGAAATGAGTATGGATGTTGATAAATGTTTTGTAAATGGATTTAGGTTAAAGCAAAGAGGATTTCATGGGTAAGGGAAATTTATTAAAAGAATTTATTGAAAATAATTACAATAGGAAATTGAGGTTTGGCTTTCTCGAGGCTGACCTGTTAAAGAATGGTGGTATGGAACATCCGTTCCATACTTTACACCGAAGGAATAGTGCTTAGAGTTATCCTTTTCGCCAATTTAAATAATGCAGTTAAATCATTTTAGAGATTTGGTAATGGGAAATCTTACAAATGTTTTGTGAATATACTTGTGTCAGAAAGATAAGTATATGATTGTTCTTGAAAGAGATTTATTAAACAAAGATATGTTTTGAGGCTTAATGGTTGCTATGGACAAATAAATCTCAAATGGAATTGGTTGTAGTTTATTTATTTGATAGTTAACTAACCGACTATCAAGTTTGATCCAATTTGACTTAGGAAGTATGAATGTAAAATTCGAGTCTCTAACAAGGACTCGAATACTTACTTCCAAAAGAATGGGGAATGAGCCAACCAGAAATTATCGGTTGTTGGTACGGAGAGACCAGGATCAGATTTATATATCCGAAAACCACTCGGAACCAACATGTATGTTCGAGTGGAAGACATCTTGATGATGATGGAAGATGGTGCTCTTTGAAGTGCAAGGGCTGCTGCTACTAATCCTGAGGGTG
This sequence comes from Allium fistulosum, assembly GCA_030737815.1. Classification (NCBI taxonomy): domain Eukaryota; kingdom Viridiplantae; phylum Streptophyta; class Magnoliopsida; order Asparagales; family Amaryllidaceae; genus Allium; species Allium fistulosum. The sequence goes on from CM060906.1 coordinate 366,231,466, forward strand.
ATTCCAAAATGGATGTAGTAGAGTTAGTGCCTTAGGTTTCGTTCAGACCTAGAATGAACTTGTATGGATAAATGCTGCCATTGCATGATGCCTGAAGGGTAGTGTCAGCATTCCAAGATGGATTGCTATTCAGAAAGGTAAAACGTAGCCTCAAGCCCCATCAACCGGGAATGACTAAAACAAGGGATATGCCGCAGGGCTATGTGGGTCGCACCCATTAGGGTATATCATCACCCTTCTAGATATATACACAATCATCAATGAATTTGTGTACGTGGAGTGATCGGTTAAAGGTTGCAAAGCAACCAGGGTGATGATATATTCGGTACTATCCAGCAAGGGGTGGGCGGGTTCTGTATTGGCAGGGGTCGTTAGGTATGATCTCGGTACATTTTTCTAGAGGTGTACTGTGGCGGGCGGTACCCCAGTAGCCCAGTCATTAGTTGGAATCCAATCTCCAATACGTGCCTTACGTTTTTGATTATAGAGCCTAGTATGTTGGAATGTGAGATGCCAGCATTTTAGCTATTTTATTATTTACTTTAAACTAAGACGCTATGATAATATCACTAGATTTTGATATAAAATGTTTTGGTTATCGTAAGGTAATAAACCATCTGTTTTATGTGCGGTGTGGTCTTACGAGATACCCTTTATTTGAAAAGTTTTCAAATGTAGAAATCATTTTGGTTGTTACTTGTTATCAAGTTTTACTCACGCTGGTTTACCAAACTGACCCGGGCGTTATTCCATGTAAAGCTCGGGTCAGACCGAGCATGTTTTCCTAGGTTTAGCTGGATACTTTGGAATTGGAGAGGAGTTGGAGGGCCAAGACGTATTCACATATATTTTTCTTCAGCTGTATTATAGAGTCTTTATGTTTATCAATTTAAGGACAGGTTTCTATAACTGTCCAAATTTAGGATAAGTCTAGTGTACTCTGATGTTGTATATATGAATAAAGATGTTTTCTTTCTGTAAAGATCATGGTTGTATTATATATTATTTGCTGCGTTGTGAGATTCTGTGTTGTTTTAGTTTTCTCTATCTTCTACCTTCTTCTTTCACCCTAACAGATCGATATTTCCGGCACTTGAATGTTTGAAATGTAATACAGTGGACGTATTAGTGTCGATTTTTAAGGGTCGAAAATCCGGTTTGTTACAATAAATAACAAATATAATTATCTAACATAAATTCAAATACCTAAATATGAGTATCTATCTTAGGTTGGAATGTATATACATATAATCTAACCAAGTAAAACTAAACTGGTAACTCAAAGAAAGCAACCACGCAAATAAACAACGACCTAATGAACACACTAATCTACAAACTAACCAAAAGAGAAACTTATTGGAGGAGAGCTTGTGATGGGAAACTTTGATTGTCTCATCGAGCTTCATTATTCTTCTATCCAAAACTTTTCATTGACGTACTTGGACCAACTTCATTTCCTCAATTCTTTTAATTCTGCATCATATCAAGTCCTAAGGATCCACAAACGAAGCATTCTAAAATTTGTGTCTACCTCCACCTTATAAGCAGACTAGGTCCTGTCATAACTGCTCAATTATCAATGTACGTTCACAGATGTGATAGACATAAAACGTGTGAACAACCACCAACTTTTACAAGAAGCTCACTCAACATGCTGACTTCCCTACTTTATATGAAATCGGGAAACGGCTAACAACTTATGGCGCTAGCTTTCCCACATAACATATCTCAATACCGAGTCTTTCCCCTACCTAGCTACCCACAACGAACCCTCCATGCATGTTTATCCTATGTGGTTTCCTTCCCTTAGCATATCATTAAGTTGTCTCTAATCATATAACATCCAAGTATAGTTTGGATTTAAATAGATTGCACTATTGGCATATTTTCACTAACATTTTAAATTTATAAATATTGGAAGTAGATGATCCCTTATTTTCAATATATGTAGTATTACTATTACAAACTCAAACTCAAATTCTACAAATTTAAAAAATAGTTCAAAAATCATTTTTTTATAGTTATAAAATTCCATAGAATTTCTTTTTTGAAGAATTTAAGTATAAATACCCTCTTCTTTCTTCAAACCCAAATAACTTAAATAAATCTCAAGTTTTATACTTAAAATCTTCATTCAAATCAAAACCTTTTTTCCAAATCGATAATATACTATAGAAATCCTTTTTTTTAAATATTAATTTGAATGTTTAAAACATTATTTCTTAATCTAAGAATGATAATTTTCTTCAAATTTCCTTTAAAACGATAATAGTATTATCGCTTCACATCAAAACAATAATATGTATTTAAATCATCATTTTTTAGACAACCACTTTATTCAATAACAACTTTCTACATTAAATCCCAAAATGTTTTCTATTGCTATCTATATCAAAAATAATTTAACCCAAAACTATTTATGGGAAACATATCTCTATTATTATTATTATTATTAGTATTCTAAAAAATACCCTTTATTTCTACTAAAGATAATATTATTTTCCATAAACTCCATAAAACAGTTATATTATCATTTGCTTAAAATTTATATAATCTTACAAAAATCATATTACTATTTATTTAGATTCCAAAATACTTTATGATTGTATGAGGGGAAATTGGATGAGGAAAAGATATATCAGAGGCAATTTCTGGTGTATGCAATTGGACACCAATGCTTCATCGACATGGAAAGCAATTATGAGAATAAGGGGAGTACTTGCTTCATGCTGCACGAGGGAAATCGCTTCTAGGAAGGAAACTGACTTATGGAGGGATCCTTGGGTCCAAGGAAATTCATTAATAGATATTCTGGGACTTAGCACATTTTCAGACTATGGCTATCCAAATAAAAAAGTCACAGAAATTATTAATAACAATGAGTGGAATTGTTCAATGTTACCAGTAAATCAGGAAATAAAAAGGAAAATTCAATACATGCCAATTTTCAGTGGACGAGAGAATGATATTTGGGCTTGGAAACACACTAGAAATGATTTTAGTACGAAAACTGCTTGGAATGAAGTCAGACACACAGATAACAAGGTCGATTGGAGCAAGATTATCTGGAATCATGTGAACTGCCCTAAGATGGCTTTCACAGATTATAAAGCTATACTCAAGAGACTTCCTACGAAGGATAGACTCTTAAAATGGGGTATATTAACAGAAAATATGTGTGTGCTATGTAATCAAGCTGAGGAAACGCATGAACATCTATTTTTTTCCTGTAATTTCTCGGAAAAATTGTGGAATTCATGTACAAAAGCGATCAATTCAACAATACAGACTCACCTGCTAACCGATGCAGTTAATTACCTGGTTCATAATAGGAGTGGCGAAAACATGGAAGCCAAATTGGGAGGAATTGCTATCACTGTCACGATTTGGAGTTTGTGGAAGGAGAGGAACCGCAGAGTATTTCAAAACAAACAAAGGAAACAGGAGGAGGTCAGTAAACTCGCGATTATTGACATGCGAATGGTTCAGAGAAGATGCAAAAGTTGGGGCCTTACCTCACAGGGAAGAGACGTAGTGCAAACTGGAGCAGGGGATCTGAGCTATTCATTGGCAGAAATCCCAAGTACGAGCTACCTTGTTCATGATCGGCCGCCATGATTTGAGGAGGAAGAAGTGTTTCGCCTTTTCTACTTTTTCTGTTTCTTTTTGGAAAGTAAATGAGTTATGTCGGACTGTCGTCTAACTCTTGCTTGTAGATATTCTCTGGGTCTGCTTTTGGGTCTGGACTTGGGCTTTCATGCCTTAATAAATTTCTTACCCATTTTCAAAAAAAAAAACTTTATGATTGTAAATTCTTAATTCCAAATATATTCTTCCTTATTATTTTTAAAATTTTTCAAAATTCATAAATCATATCCTTATAAATGTTCAATACAAAATCCCTATGTCTTAAATCCATGATGTTCAATTCTAGCTAGTTTTAAGCACATCAGTGTATCAACTATCTTAGCTAGTTTACCTTAATCAATTCAAACTCTATAGGCCGTGTAATTATCCTATAGTTCCAATAAAATTTCAATTGAAAAATATCAGAACTTTTCAATTCAATTTTTAAATCAAAACCGTTAATCACAAATCTTATTCTACACACTACTAGTATGATTTAAAACTACAAAATTCTCTGTTAATTTTAGCAAACATTTAATAAAATCATAACACTTTTTTTTCAAATCAAATTCTCTAAATTCTGCTTTGATAGATTTTTTGTATTTTTTTTACTTTAGACCTTTATTATTAACTTATTTAATAAGAAATCATAAATCAAATGTATCTCAAGTTAAATTATTTAATATTAATTCCTAAGCCTCCTTATAAAACACATAATATAATTTTAATTTCCAAAGATAATTTATTTTTAACATTTCTAAAAATATCCATTTTTAAAAATGTTTAACCACCAAAATTCAATCCTTTATAATTCTACCAATTTAATCTTAATTACTTAGAATATGATTTCTTTTGAAATAGCTTCCGTTATTTTTTGTAATACTCATACTTAATTTTTTTCCATATCATTTCATATAATTTAAAACCATTTAATCATTTACATATATAAGCATAAATCATTTTTGTTTAATAACTAGTCAATTTTATTCATCGTTAAACAATGACTAATGTCTATACAAAAATTATATTCTTAAATTCGTTTTATTTTATAATTAGTCAATTTTCAAAACCTTTTATTAACAAACCATACATATACATAAATAAATATTTTTTGAAATTCAATGATTTTTTTCTACTACTTATATTCATATCGGATTTGGAATATTTCCTTTTTTTCAAAATAATTTATTAATGCATGTTTCAAAGGTTTATACCACAAAACCTTCAAATTCCATTTCAAAAATGCATACATTTTACAATTGAAAATTTTCCACATGTTTAAAACAATAATTTTAAATTCCTACATATATATATATATATATATATATGTATAATTCTTTTTTTCCACTTCATATTCCGTCTAAAATTATTCAAATTCGATGTAGAAATATAAACTTGTAAATCCCACCTTTCTCAACTTTCTAAATTATGGATTTTCACAAAAGTGTAAAGTAAGTGTAATATTTTAAGTAACATTTTTTATTTGCTTTCAAAAGTTTCTTTGTCAAAAACCAAGTGTATCCCAAAATATAAGTGCAAACAATATGCTTTATACTAAACTTTTAAAAAAATAAAACCTTCAAATTTTTTTTAGAAAATTACTTCTCATTAAATTTTCTTATGCTAAAGCTTGCCTAAGGGGGTTATTATTTCAATTTTTTAAACGAACTTCAACTTCTACAATTTGCCCGAAATCTCAAACACAATTATCTCTAGCTCTAACCATTAAAGGAAAACATTTATTTTAATTTAAATTAATTTATTTACTTTAATAGGAGTAGATCATAACTTACATAAGCCCTACTAGTCAAAAAATGGTTAGGTACCTTTATCACACTATATTTTATGGACTTAGGGATACTGCTCTTCTTCTTATTCATCCTTAGTCCCAGAATTTATTCCACTGCTACTTCACATATAAACTCTCTTTAAACAATTCTTTTGTGGAGTAAATTGCAATAAATGTTTTACCTCCCACTCTAAACTATTTAAATATCAATATTTATTTAACTCATAGTTGTTTACTTTAATAAGGGATAAATCAACAACTACCTCTATAATTCAAAATATAAGGGGTGTGATGTAACAATATACATAAATAAAATATTTCAAAATAGTAAAAATACCATAAACTTACAATACGTCATTAAAAATATACGTAACCCATAAGGGCCATAACCCCAATTGCAGCTACGATGCCTTAACATATCCATTTTAATTATCAAATTATGGGTATTTTTATTAAATTATTCAAGGCAATGTAAATAATACTAGGTGAATTTTAACTTAAACATCTAATCTATGCTCTGATACCAACTGTGACGACCCAGACTTTCGACCCCCATTTGAAGCGTCGAAAACCGAGAGTGTCGACCAAAACCATTAACTAACTACCCAACAATCTCATAATATATCAATAAGATAAAGCATTTCTTATAAATTAATCGGCTGAGATGTGATAGGATCGATATAGTCAATAACATAGTAAATATCAGAGTGGTGTGTAGTTATTGACTAAACAAACGTACCTTAATCATCTTGAAATATAACATCATAAGGAATAATCACAAAGGTATTTCCTGCTTATTCTTTCCCGATTTAGGTTCAATGCCACCTATCTTGCACTATATAGAGAAATATACATATACAAAAAAATAGAAATGGAAAGTAGACTATGTCACAGTACCAATTTGACTGCCTACATACGCATTACAAGATCAAGCCTAACATAGTTCTTTTTATCAAAATCAAGATCATATTCATCCCAATCCACATGGACACTCAGTCTACTTCACATGAATTTAAACCACACATCCAGTTTGGATTAGATTCACTTAGTCTATTTCTCATGGATCTAAACCGCACACTCAGTTTGAACTAGATTCACTTAATATACTTCACATGGATCTAAACCACACAATTAATCTAGATTAGATCATAGGATATTTTATTTTATTGTGGTCGGCATCCAAACACCAAGTAAGGATGTACTTTACTGATTGTAGTACCAAAATGTACCATAGAGTAATAGTGCACTGCCCAAGATCTATTGTCTTAGTTATACAGCACACCTAAAGGTAACCATCATTAATGATCAATTCAAAAACTCTTTCAAAAGTGTAAGCAAAGTATTCTCTCAAAATACTTTATATTTTATAATCGTCTTCCAATATAAGTAACTCTTTTCTTTTTGAAAAAAACCCAAACTTTAAATTCGAGAAATCATTTAGGAGGTATTAAGTATAAATGTTTTAGCTAATAAAATTACCTTTTTGAAACATTTGATGGATCTCAAAAATATTACATGAGTCAAAAGTTATGGTGTTTGCACTGAAAGATGTCTAGTTTGAATTAAAAACATAAGTCACTTTGCAATTGATTTTTGACAGAGTAACTATTCGAAATTTACAAAGTGTATAAAATAGATGTTATAGATATTTAAACTATCTTTCCAACAAGATAAATATCGATAAAATCCATTCAAAGAATCAAAAGTTATGGTCAATATACAACAAGGTGTTTTCGAATGGTTATCATATTCGTTTTGGCCTAAGAACATACCCGACTTTGCTACTCGATTAAAGTAAGAAAACATTCGAATTTGGAAAATTAATTAAAAAGAAAGTTTTATATCATTGAGTTAGCTTTCAAGAACATTAAACTAAACTAGAAGCCCTTTAGATTTGCGAAAGTTATAGCCAAATTACTTAGAGGTTTTCAATCAATTCCGAACTACCACTATCTATACTAATCAATATTATTATCACATCATAAAATAACATGAAAATATATATTTAAATAGCTATTTTCACCCCTATGTTGTATGAATGTAGTATTTGATTCAGTCTTCTTGATTCTCCTTATTTTTTTCTTAACATTTCATGCTTTAGGTAAGTTTAATTTTATGATGGAATTTTTAAAACTAAAAGAAGAGAAGAGATCCGTAGTGATTTAGGAAAAGAGATCATTTTATCTATATCTTTCAAATGGAGAGAATGCTCCTTTATTTATAAGTGTAATGTTTTTCATTTAGAACCCTTTATAATCTTATAGCAACAAATCCACTCCTTTCATCTTAAGTTATTTAATTCCTTCATACATAAGCTACTTAATTCCTTCCACCATAGGCTTCTTAATTCCTTCCATTTCAAGCTTCTTTTTAAGATGAAAAATGTATTCATGTGATAAATGTAACATATAAGCTTATTTACACTTGCCATTTGGTATATATGAACAATCCTTTCTTTATTACTTTATACACTGAACTTACATGTGCCTATATATATATATATCCTATTAGGTTTTGACTCCTTCTAATTTCTAGTTCGTTTAACAAAAATCAAATTATACGTATTTTCTGAGTGAACATGACATTCTACATGCAATGACATAGGTTTCGATGTCTAATTCCATCTTCTATAGAAATTTTCGATTTTTCCTTCTATATTAAAATTATGATTTTACTATTTTAATTTAATTATTTAATTTCGTAAAAATATTAGATGTTACAGGAGGATTCCTAATAAATGTATCCTCGTTGAAGGTAAACTAATCTCCTCTTGAATTTTCCTTAGCCACCATTACCGCGATAGGGACTTTTGTATAAAATCATAAATTTAATTTTAAATCCTTCCTAGGTTAAAACTAGATATTAAATTGTTAGATCTATAATTTATAACATATATAAAATAGTCAAAGTTAATTTTAACTTATATGTATTTCGGTATGTGTGTGTATAAATGTGTATAAATATATGTAAGTGTCAAACCAAAAGCAATACAAACACCCAAATGAGTATAATAGAGAAAAGAGTGAAGAAAGTAAATAAAAATAAGAGAAAACAAGACATAAAAGATGTATACCAGTTCGGCTAGTTGTTGCCTACGCTGACTTAGCTTCATTACTAATTTGGTGGTTGTTTACAAGTACAGTTCTTATAGATCCTTGGGGATCCACGGGCGTAACAAGAGAATTATTCAAAACTTGAAAGGAAGCAAAAAAAACCCTCAAAACATGCCCCCAGCCTTCTATTTATAGATATAAGTTGTCAAGATATGCTCCTCCACGATCTTCCCCTCCTTCCCCACGTTCTGGCACCAGTCGTGCTTGAGAAAATGTGGCCATGTCAGCAGTTGAGATGGATTAGTATCGATCCATAGGTATCGATCGGTACCGATCCATAAGATAGCTTTATGGATCATTTTCAATGCTTTGTGTTGTGCCAACTTGTTGTTAGCTTCATGTTTCCCATCTTGGATGCTCGGCTAGAAGCTTGTTTCAGGGCCAATAAGATGGATCGGTGATGGAATGGAGTTGCTGGTTTCAAGTGCTTGAGGGGATCGATAGAGAAGTATATGTGATCGATCTTATGAAGCTTGAAATAGGCTATAATCACCAATTCATGGAAGTAAAGGGAGTTTGAGGAAAACTGGGTGCAAGTCTATCGATCGGTACCGGTCTATAGGGATGGATCATACTGATCCATCACCTAATGGATTTTGGTTTTAGCATTTCTACGATGGCCTTCCGTCCACCTTGTGATCTGGGTCATTCTAGGTTTCTAAGCTTGTTTGTGTGGATTTGAAGTGGTGTTGGCCAAAAAGTGGGGATTGGTACTGATCCATAGGCATGGATAGGTACCGATCCGTAAGTTTGCTTGACTTTTGGACTTTGGTGCTAGTACTTAAAGCAATATGATGTGTGTACCACTTTGGGAGGTTGTTTGCATGTTGGAAACCTTGTACCTTGACACTGTTTGGCATTCAAGTTTAACAGTTGTCGTTCTGGATTCCTGCTTGATCGGTTCAGTTCGTTCAAATATGGCCTGGTCAAAAGGTTGGATAACACTTACCCCTCCCACAAAGCATGTTTTGTTTTAAGAAGATGTACTTTTAATCGAGAATAAGGGTCAAAGCCAATGCAACATTAGTAGTTTAGTTTTATGGCTATCAATCGATTGAGCTGTGGCGAATCATCTTGTTACTTTAAATTTACCTATAAATCAAAGATTGTCTAGACCATGACAGCTAAGGACTTGAGTCCTTGCTTGAGTGTTAGTAATGAATAATCATTCCATGTTCTCCTGGAATTGTTATCTTGTATGTTGCATCATGAATCAGGATCATCCCGTGTTCGCCCGGGAGTTAGCAGTCACGTGCTGAAATCAATGAATCGATTCAATAATAGCCAACGAATCGTTCCAATGTCAAATGGCGTTCAAAGCCAGAGTATAAATCTCAATTTCTTTGGGTCATGTATACAATGACCGATTCTATTTTCGATCACTCCAGATTGTTAATCGAAAGCTCAATCTCTCTAGATCGCTAGTTGCAGTCTCGATCGCTTCGGACCATTAGTAGAATTCATGGCCTTTCTAGGTCGATAATTGAATCTTGATTTCTCCAGATCGCCAACAGAATCTATGGTCGTTCCGGGATGAAGGTTAAATCCATGTTCTCTCTGGATCGTTAATTAAATTCATAGTCATTATAGGTTGATAATTAAGCCCATGGTCTCTATGAACCATTAATTGAATCCGTGTCTGCTCCGGTTCGATAACCAAATCCATGGTCTCTAAGAACACTTGCTAAGCCCAATCCGCTTATTCTCCAACGATGGGAGTCAGCGACGAAGTAAGCCCATCTGCTCATGCTCCAGCGATGTGGCTTACTTTTTATACAAGTCCAATCCACTTGCTCTCAGGCATGGGAACTTGCACCTTGCACTCCGGTCTCAACTTTCCGATCGGGACTTAACTCGATCAATATTGTACAAGTCCATCCACTTGCTCTCTAGCAAGGGAACTTGTACCTTATAGTCACTGTCCGGTCTCTCCGATCGGGACTACCATGATCGATATCGGTCATCACATTCAAGTGGATTTTAATAATCAAGGATCCATATACTAGATTTGAATTCAAACATTAATAAACATAAATCCAAAAATCATGATAACCGCCTCATCAGGCATCACAGCCTATCATTCAACTCTGAGCATGCCTAGGGACAGATCAAGATCCCATGCTTGAGTAAGTGGCTCGACTATAATAAGCATTGTTTATTAAAAGTAAAGATAGAATGCGAGAACTGAACCTGATTCCCTACCATCCAAATCAAGAGATTACTATCCTCGACCTTGATCTAATGCCATTTCAATTCATCACAGACAAGGGCTGCTCCTGTTTCACGATCGTAGCTCGGTTTCTCACATACTGCTGTAATTGGTTGTTTCTGACCGGTTTTTCGATCAAATCATGCAAGTGCCTATAACCATTTATGTTATGCCCATCTAGCTTATGGAATAGGCAACACTTTCCGAACATCCTTTCACGAACAGTGGGCTCTCTCCTTGCTGGTTTTAGATAAAGGATTTGTCCCTTGGTGTCAAGGTAAATCCGCTCCAGGGATTCATTCAAATCCATGTAAGAAGAGAATTTTGGTTCCCTTGTTTTTCGCTATGACCCTTCAAAGCCATCATCCTTCTTTTGTTTTCCTTTATTTTTATCCGATCCTACTCTGAGCGGTCCTCCACCATCTACAACAATAATTTCCTCCCTTTCAGCTTCAACATCCTCTTGACATATATATCTTTCAGCCTCATGATAAAATTCAACAAGATCCATCTGCGGATCTTACTCCAAAGCAATCTTGAAATCCGTCTTACTAGCTACTCCTAAAACTAGCACCATCAGAACCACTAATGGATCCGGCCTATTAATTGCAGCAGTAGCCGCATTAAACCTTGTTAAAAAACTCCTGAGAGTCTCTTCAACCCTATGCTTCACGCTTGATAGTGTCCTCACATTTTTAGATCGTGAAATATGGACCCGGAACTACTTCTTGAATTTGTCCACCAATTCGGCCCATGTGCCGATGGAACCATTTTCCAGCTGTCTAAACTATAATGTTGCCAAATTCGATAGATACAAAGGGAAGCACCATCCCATTGCTTCATCGGATGCACCGTGCACTTACATGTGCCAGATGTACCTCATCAAATGGATCATCAAATCCATCTTTCCATCATATGTTTCCAACGTTGGTAGCTTGAAATCAGGCGGATTTCTAGCGTACTGAATGTTCAGAGTGAATGGAATCTAGTTCACATCTTCCAGACTCTAGTTGGGCAGTCCACCCCTCATGGCTCATCTCACCATTTCAGTATGTCTATTATTATCCTCTAAGGGAACTCTCAAGTTTGCATTCTCAGCTTGCCCCTCGTTCCCACAAGGGGATTTTGACACGTACTCCTCCGGTCGTGCATCGACATTTTTATTTACATTCAAATACTCGGCATTATTTTTCGGGTGTGCGTTATTTCCACCCAAGTAAACATTGGCCATGCCTTCGCATCCATGGGGATTGGTACTGATCGATGCTTGGGGATCGGTATCGATCGTACAACTCCTTCGCTGTCCTTCTAGGTTGCTCCATTCTACTCCCAGGTGCACTGGCTCCGACTTCAGGTCTTTGATTCTATTTGCAGCTACTTTTGGTGTTCCTATCTATCCTATTCTCCTGAAGAAACTTTCCATTATCTCTTCCTAGCGAGCTATCATCCTTTATTGCATTTCATTCATCATAGTTTCCAACTCATCCCAGGTTATGTAATGGGTCAGTTCCCGAGGACGCCTCTTGGCTGCCCCCTTATTGATTTTCTCTAGTATCAGTTTTCCTAGTTGATTCTCTAACCATTTAAAAAAAAATCAAATCTCAAATCAGCGAGTTCAAATATTTCTCGGTGAAAAGCACCAAAATGTTTGAACCAAAAATGGCACAGAAACCAAAATGAGTACGATAGAGAAAGGAGTACAAAATGTAAATAACAACAAGAAAAGGCAAGACATAAAAGTTTTATAGTGGTTTGGCTAATCGTTGCTTACATCCACTTAGCTTCGTTACTGATTTGGCGGTTGTTTACAAGTACAGTTCTTATGGATCGGTAGGGATCCACTGGGGTTACAAGAGAATTATGGAAAACCTGTAAGAAAACAAAAATGAACCCCAAAATGAGCCCCCAGCCTCTTATTTATAGTTGTAGGTTGCCAAGATACGCTCCTCCATAATCTCCCCACCTTCCCCACGTTCTGGCATCAGTTATGCTTGAGAAAACATGGGCATGCCGGTAGTTGGGATGGATCGATACCGATCCATAGGCATGGATCAGTACCAATCACTAAGATAGCTTTATGGATAGTTTTCAATGCTTTGTGTTATGGAACCTTATTGTTAGCTTCGTGTTTCCTATCTAGAATGCTCTGCTAGAAGCTTGTTTTTGGGCTAATAAAATGGATTGGTGATGGAATGGAGTTTCTAGTTTCAAGTGCTTGAGGGGATCGATAGAGAATTGTATGTCATCTATCTTATAAAGCTTGAAATAGGCTATAATCACTAACTCATGGAAGTAGAGGGAGTTCGAGGCAAACTGAGTGCAAGTCTATGGATCAGTACCGATCCATATGGATGGATCGATACTGATCCGTCATTTGATGGATTTTTGTTTTGGCATTTCTACAATGGCCTTGCTTCCACTGTTAGTCCCTGAGGAGTTGGTTTTGATGCCAACAACCTTACTTAGAATTAGATTATAAAATATATAATACTAACATTATTGTGTAGATATATATAGATATGTTTGCATGTACTAAAGAATGAAGAACTGTACAGTATAAAGATTCAAGATCAAAGATTGAAGATATCAAGATTCAAGACTCATGAGTATCAAGAATTTCAAGAGTTCAAGTTTCCAAGATAAGTTATATAGTTAGGAATATTGTTAAAACTCATAGAAAGGCACTGACATCTTAAAATCTATTTTATTCGTGGAATGGAATCCACTTCGTGCTCGTTAAAGGGATGGAATCCTAAGTAGGATGGAAACTACGAAAAATCTAATGGAACATCTTTTTGTATCCACTTACTTTTATTTCAAAATGATTTTCAAAATATATAGCTTGTTTTTCAAAATGATTTTAAATTTTCTTGTTTAAAAACCAAAATCATCTATCCTGATTTTTCAATATATTTTAGCCTAAAAAATATCCTTAGTTTTAAATATCCTTAATTTTAAATATCTTTGATTTTAAATTATTATCCTAAGTTTTTAAACTACAATTTTGATATTAATATATTTAGCTGTTTTATATATTTATACTTAAGATTTAAATATAAAAGTATAGAAAATTATTATATATATTTTAATATTGTTCTCTATAGTTATTTATGTATTATAACTATATATAAGTATATTTTAAAGTTTAAATATAAGTATAATATAATATAGAAATTATTTTCAAAGAAAAACAAATCACCAAAAAAATACAAGGGCATGTCGACATGGTCACATGTACCCCTATCGACATGGTGACAGTTAAAATTGTTTTTTAAAAGAAGTGTCTATTCGCCACATCCCTTCACCAATGGACATGGCTATTGATCTACTATAAATAAAGAGTGTTTTCAACGAACTTTTAATTACTTTTTTCTCTGATTTAACTTCACTTCTTCTTCTCCACTTTCTTATTTACAAATTACACCATTACTCTGCTGAAATCAATATCGAATCTAACTAGATAATTTCTAGTTTTTATTCTCTCCACTATCTCTACAAGATCCAAGTGCTAATCTGAGTTATAGACCTTTTGCAATCAATTGAGTGAGAGAAGGTCTGATTGTAGCCCTAGAAATCAATTGGGTGAACTTGTTGTCCGGTAAATCAAGTATCTCTACCCAGAGGATTGTGAATCTGGAGCGGTGTACCTCGTGGCCTTGAAATCGAGGGTTGTATTTGTAAGAATTGTTTTTGAGAGGAAATCCGTACTTGTGTTGCGGGACTGGATGTAGGGTAACTCCGAACCAGTATAAAATCCGGTGTGTTCTTTCCTTTACTGCTTTTACTTTATATTTGCATCTGTGTTTGATTCTGTGTTCATGTCTGTGTCTGATTAGTGTATAAATTGTTAACAAATTAAGACAAATTCAAAAGATTAACAAATTTCTTAAAACACTATTCACCCCCCCTCTAGTGTTAATTCTAGCCTTAAGATCCTTAATCCGCATTTTAACAATTGGTATCAGAGCTTTGTTTTCAAAAGTTTCATAATCTGAATTTTGAAAAGTTTTAAAATGGCTATTTTTGAAAAATCTGTTAAAACTAGTTTAGAATTGTTTAAATCATCATTGTTCCATGAGTCTGCATATGAATGTTATTCAAATTCTAGTTGTCTACCCAAATTTTATAATGTGCAGGAAAGATGCTTTATGGGTATTAAGGAATCAATCCATAATGGACAATCTGTGCATATCAAAAGGAATAAGGGATACTTGATAGTGGATGCTCTAGACACATGACTGGTAATCCGGACATGCTAAATAATATTATATAAAAAGACGGAGGACTGGTTAACTTTGGAGACAACTCGAAAGGATACGTGATTGGCACCGACAATGTCGGTAACTCTGAAACTACTATTATTACTAATGTTTTGCTAGTTAAGAATCTAAAACATAATCTACTAAGTATTAGTCAACTCTGTGATAAAGGATATAAGATTAAATTTGAAAAAGATAAATCTTATATTGAAGATAATAACTCAACCATAATATTTGAGGGAATTAGGAAAAAGAATATTTATATTCTTAGTATGAAAGTTTCAAATGATAACCTATGTCTTTTGGCAAATACAAGTGACCCTTGGATTTGGCATAAGAGATTTGGACATTTGAATTTCAAACTCTTATCTAGGTCGTCAAAACATGATCTAGTAAGAGGCCTCCCTAAAATGAATTTTAAAGTAGATAGTTTATGTGATGCATGTCAATTAGGAAAGCTTAGAAAAAGTTCCTTTAAATTAAAAGATATGATTTCAACTTCAAAACCCCTTGAGTTACTTCATCTTGATTTATTTGGTCCATCTCAAATTTAGTCAATAAATCATAGTAAATATGTTTTTGTAATTGTAGATGATTATTCTAGATTTACATGGACAATATTTTTGAAACATAAAAGTGATATTTTTTAAGAACTTTACAAAAAGGATTCAAAATCAATTATCTTTAAAAATTATAACTATTCGTAGTGATCACGGTGGTGAATTTGAAAATGAAAAGTTTGAGGAATTCTGCAATAAGAAGGGAATAACTCATAATTTCTCATTTCCAAGAACTCCACAACAAAACGGAGTAGTTGAACGTAAAAATAGAACGATACAAGAGTGTGCGAGAACTATGCTTTCAGATAGTAATTTACCAAAAACACTTTTGGGCAGAAACTGTTGCTACCGCCTGTTATATTTTGAATAGAATTTTAACTAGACCTTTAACCGATAAGACACCTTATGAACTTCTTCATGGAAAGAAACCTAAGGTATCATACTTCAGAATTTTTGGAAGTAAATGTTTTATTCTAAATACAAAAGATAATTTGGATAAATTTGATCCTAAATCCGACAAAGGAATCTTTATCGGATATTCTAATAGAAGTAAAGTTTATAGAGTTTTTAATTTAAGATCTAACACCATCGAAGAAACAATGCATGTTTCGTTTGATGAAAATTTAAAAGATTTTGAAACTACAAATGATGAAGAAGATTTAATTACTCAAAATCAGGAATCAACCGAAATTAATAATGAAATTAATCATCCTAATAAAAGGATTAATCTTTTAAAAGATCATCCTATTGAAAATATAATAGGAGATATGCAATCTATTGTTACAACTAGAAATCAACTAAGTAAAATGAGTAATGTAGCATTTATATCATCTATTGAACCCAAAAATCATAAAGAAGCATCAACTGATGATTCATGGATTTTGGCTATGCAAGAAGAATTAAATCAATTCACTAGAAATGAAGTTTGGGAACTTGTTCCTAGACCTGAAGATAAAACTATAATTGGAACTAAATGGGTCTATAAAAATAAAATGAATGAACAAGGTGAGGTCGTTAGAAATAAAGCACGATTAGTAGCCCAAGGTTATTGTCAAGAAGAAGGTATAGATTGTGACGAAACCTTTGGTCCAGTAGCAAGATTAGAAGCCATTAGTATTCTACTTGCTTTCGCAAATCATAATAATTTCAAATTATTTCAAATGGATGTTAAAAGTGCATTTTTAAATGGATTTGTAAAAGAAGAAGTATATGTTGAACAACCACCACTTTTTGAAGATGAAAAATTACCAAACCATGTGTACAAACTTAAGAAAGCTTTATGTGGTCTAAAACAAGCTCTTAGAGCCTGGTATGATAGACTAAGATCTTATTTATTACAATCAAATTTTTAAATTGGTAAAATAGATAATACTCTTTTTATTAAAAGAAATAAAAATGATATTCAACTAGTTCAAGTATACGTAGATGATATCATTTTTGGTTCAACTAATTTCGAAATAAATAAAGAATTTTCTGAAATAATGACAAAAGAGTTTGAGATGAGTCATATGGGTGAATTAAACTTCTTTCTAGGATTGCAAATAAAACAGTTAGATAATGGTATTTTTATTAGTCAAGAAAAATATGCTATAGAACTAGTTAATAAATTTGGTTTGATTACTGCGAGTGGAAAACCTACTCCCATGGCAACCAATGAATATCTAAGTAAAGAAGATCTCTCGAAAGATGTAGATCAAAAGTTGTATAGAGGAATGATCGGATCATTGCTCTATATCACTGCTAGTAGACCTGATATCATGCATAGTGTATGTCTCTGTGCAAGATATCAATCTCATCCTAAAGAAACTCACTTAAAAGCTGTAAAACGTATCATAAGATATATTAAACACACCTCTGATTATGACTTATTTTATCCTAAAAATGATTCATTTGATTTAATATCATATTGTGATGCTGACTATGCTGGATGTAAATCAGACCGAAAAAGTACAAGTGGAACTTGTCACTTTTTGGGACATTTTCTGGTTTCCTGGTTTAGTAAAAACCAAAATACAGTTTCTCTATCAACAACTGAAGCAGAGTATATTTCTGCTGCTTTGGCTTGTTCTCGAGTAATATATATGCAACAAACCTTAAGAGATTTTGGATTAAATATCTCAAAATCGCCAATTTATTGTGATAATACTAGTGCAATAAATTTATCTAAAAATCCTACTCATCATGCTCGAACTAAACATATTGATATTCGACATCATTATCTTAGAGATAATATAACTAAAGAAGTAATTACTCTCGAATATATAAACTCTGAGAATCAAACTGCTGATATCTTAACAAAACCATTAAATGAATCTATATTTACTAAATTAAAAAGAGAATTAGGTATTTGTTCAATAAATGAAATATAAAACATAAATATATAACAAGTATAATTAAATAAATTAAAAATAAATTAGAAGCCAAAATTAAAATACCCCTGTCGACAACCCCATATCCCACCATGTCGACATATAACGATATTTTTTGAAAATTAAAATTCCCACCAAAATTTGAAAAGTTGGTTATATATTCTTCCATATTTCGACTTTCTCTTCATTCTCTCTCATTTTCTTCTGGTTTTAACTTCTGAAAAAAAGAAAATAATGGCTTCTCCATCAAATTCAACCATAAACTCGACTTTCTCATTTCACTCTCCTACTCCCGGCCCTCTTCAACGCTCCATTCATGCTCGTGTGATAAAATTATAGGATACTACAAAGGATATTCTGCAAATGGTGACTGAGATTCAAGTCAAACAAATTCGGATGAGTATTAGAAATTTGCAGAAGTTCCTAATGGATAACCAAGCGAACCCGATCTTGATCGAAGAAGAGTCTTCTAGTGACCATGAACAAGAGGACAGCGAAGAAGAGCTAATGGAAGAGGAAGAAGCACCCTTGGAAGAAGAGGACGCACCTTTTCATGAAGTGCAAGTTGAAGACGACGACACCGTAGTTTGCGTTGGTGAAGTATGTTTTGACAAGGATGGAAACCTTGTCGAACAACGTGGAAACTTCTGTCTCCACTATCCTAATTGTTCGATTCATAGGTCTCCTATTGTCAAGAATACTCCTTAGTGTTCTTTCTTTCATTCTTTCGTTCGTATCGTTGTATATATAGTTGTTTATATTAAAAACACATGTATATTTGTTTACATAGTTTACACACATGTAAATATAACATTATATAATAAATTGTGTTCTCTTATTCGTATATTCTCGTATCTTTTGAATATATAGTTTATTAGTTAAGAAAAGTAGTTATTAAGAGTTTAGTTTAAAGTTAAGTATTGATTATGTATGATAACACTATCATTATAATCACAAGTAATGTAGTCTTAGTTTCAGGGGGAGTTATATAGAATTATATAGTATTATAATTATGGAGTTATATGGTTTTTTGTTGATGACAAAGGGGGAGAAGTATAAAATAGGATAGTTAGGCATAGATTAAGGGGGAGTTATTAGAAGTATTAGGATAGAAGTGATATTTTATAAACAAAGGTTGTCATCATCAAAAAGGGGGAGATTGTTAGTCCCTGAGGAGTTGGTTTTGATGACAACAACCTTACTTAGAATTATATTATAAAATATATAATACTAACATTATTGTGTAGATATATATAGATATGTTTGCAGGTACTAAAGAATGAAGAACTGTACAGTATAAAGATTCAAGATCAAAGATTGAAGATATCAAGATTCAAGACTCATGAGTATCAAGAATTTCAAGAGTTCAAGTTTCCAAGATAAGTTATATAGTTAGGAATATTGTTAAAACTCATAGAAAGGCACTGACATCTTAAAATCTATTTTATTCGTGGAATGGAATCCACTTCGTACTCGTTAAAGGGATGTAACCCTAAGTAGGATGGAACCTACGAAAAATCTAGTGGAACATCTTTTTGTATCCACTTACTTTTATTTCAAAATGATTTTCAAAATATATAGCTTATTTTGAAATTATTTCAAAATATATAGCTTACTTTTATTTCAAAATTATTTTAAATATTCTTGTTTAAAAACCAAAATCAACTGTCCTGGTTTTTCAATATATTTTAGCCTCAAAATATCCTTAGTTTTAAAATATCCTTAATTTTAAATATCTTTGATTTTAAATTATTATCCTAAGTTTTTAAACTACAATTTTGATATTAATATATTTAGCTGTTTTATATATGTATACTTAAGATTTAAATATAAAAGTATAGAAAATCATTATATATATTTTAATATTGTTATCTATAGTTATTTATGTATTATAACTATATATAAGTATATTTTAAAGTTTAAATATAAGTATAATATAATATAGAAATTATTTTCAAAGAAAAACAAATCACCAAAAAAATACAAGGGCATGTCGACATGGTCACATGTACCCCTGTCGACATGGTGACAGTTAAATTGTTTTTTAAAAGAAGTGTCTATTCGCCACATCCCTTCACCAATGGACATGGCTACTGATCTACTACAAATAAAGGGTGTTTTCAACGAATTTTTAATTACTTTTTTCTTTGATTTAACTTCTCTTCTTCTTCTCCACTTTCTTATTTACAAATTACACCATTACTCTGCCGAAACCAATATCGAATCTAACTAGATAATTTCTGGTTTTTATTCTCTCCACTATCTCTATAAGATCCAAGTGCTAATCTGAGTTATAGACTTTTTGTAATCAATTGAGCGAGAGAAGGTGTGATTTTAGCCCTGGAAATCAATTGGGTGAACGTGTTGCCCGGTAAATCAAGTATCTCTACCTAGAGGATTGTGAATCTGGAGCGGTGTACCTCGTGGCCTTGAAATCGAGGGTTGTATTTGTAAGAATTGTTTTTGAAAGGAAATCCGTACTTGTGTTGCGGGACTGGATGTCGGGTAACTTCTAACCAGTATAAAATCCGGTGCTTTTCTTTACTGCTTTTACTTTATATTTGCATCTGTGTTTGATTCTGTGTTCATATCTGTGTCTGATTAGTGTATACATTGTTAACAAATTAAGATAAATTCAAAAAGATTAACAAATTTCTTAAAACACTATTCACCCCCCTCTAGTGTTAATTCTAGCCTTAAGATCCTTAATCCGCATTTTAACATCCACCTTGTGATCTTGGTCATACTTGGTTTCTAGGCTTGTTTGTGTTGATTTGAAGTGGTGCTAGGCAAAAAGTGGGGATTGGTACCGATCCATAGGCATGGATTAGTACCGATCCATAAGTTTGCTTGATTGTTGGACTTCGGTCCTGGTACTTGAATCAGTGTCATATGCGAACCACTTTAGGATGTTGTTTGAATGTTATCAACCTTATCTCTTGACTATGTTTGGCATCCCAGTTTAGCAGTTATGGTTCTGGATTCCTGCTTAACCGGTTCAATTCATTCGAATATGGCCTGGTCAAAAGGCTGGATAACGGTAAGTAACTATTATTATACATATATATTTATACTTATTATATTATATAATTAAATTTTTTTTGGTACAATGGGACAAATATGTTCATTGTGGTGTAAATCCCAGCACCTATAATGGTTTCCTTACTCATGTGCAATTTATATATGTTGCATGCACACTGTACACGTATAAGTGTATTCGATACACTTATGAATTAGAACTCATAAAAATTAAATAAAACCTTTAAAACAAGCTAAATAAAATAAAAATTTTTATTTAAAATATTTTAGATTGGATCTAAAATCTTTTAAACTTCTAGGCATAATAGATCCAATAATAAGAATTTTTTTGGAATCTACCTATTACACCCATTTATGATTGGCCCGATTCCTTTAGTAAATACATATGAATACACATACACACATGTGGGTGTGTATGTTTTATGCATGAATAAAATAGGAGGTCTAGATAAGTAAAACCCATGAGACTTAAGGGAGTAGCATTGGACGTATATAAAAAATATTCGATATCATGAGTTATAACTGTTATATACTCGTCTCCCTTTAATAGTGGATAATACTCTACAAAATTATTTAAATTATGAATTTAGTAATAAGAATGCTCTCCCATTTATAGTATAAATAACATACCTTATATATCTATATTTGAGAAAACTTGAGACATAGAATATCCAAGGTGATGTATCTATAGATAAATAAGAATGACACGTGTATCTATTGAGCAAACTCAGTGGTTATAAAACCCCTTTATGATATTATGAAATAATTGGGTCCATGGTATCTAATTTACTTCGTGATTTGTTGAGAAAACTCAAGGTTAAGAAGATGATTAGGATCATAGTTGAAAAGTAAGTTAGGAATTATCTAAGATATAATTAGTAAAGGATTACTTACCGTTTATATGGACTATGATTTGCTGATAAAACTCAAGATCGTAGTAACATGATAAATGGATCCTAACACCCATTAAAGGAATTTATAAAATTCCCTATTTCTTTTAGTATTTATGAGAGATACAAAATTCAGTAGGAGCCTTATTAATAACTATAATAAGCCATTCTAACAAGTGTAAGAATATATGCAATAATATTTATTTACTCTAATGAATTTGCATAGATAAATGAAAATATGACGCTATTCTTCGAAAATAGCACTTTGATGGGAACAAATTACAAAGACTGGCTTTAGGAATGTTAAATTACGCTCACATATGAAAAGCTTTGGTACATCATTGCTAATGAACCTTTAACTAAACCCAAAAAAGATGCCATGACTGAACAAATTAAGACTAGCGGAATTGGGAAGGGGATTGCAACTAGCTCATTTTTAATCTGTTGTCTACTCTGAGTATTGAACTCGAACGACAACACGAAAAGATGGATATTTATGAAATATTCACTCACCTACAAACTTGTATCGTGAATAGTCTCGTGTCAAGGTATGAGGATTCATGGAGAATTTTTCACACGAAGATGAGGACCACGTACTCAATATGATTAGGTACATAGAGCAGTCAGCCTAGCTAGGTACTACTCTATATACTAAGCTACATATCGACTTAATTCTTGGGTCATTGAGTCAATAGTTCGACCCATTCATATTGAATATCAATATGAATTCACTAAAGCGTACTTCCATTAAGCTCCTTGGTATGTTAAGGATCATTGAGAGTACATTCACGAAAGAACCAAATACAGTGCTTGCTGTTAAGAGTAGCTCTTCGTTAAAATGTTTGAAGATGAGGAAACATAAGTCGAAGGGTAGGAAGGAGAAGTCAAAGGTGCAAGAGAAAGATGACCATCACTTTTGCTCGAAGAAGGGACACTAGAAGAGGAACTATCCCGAGAACCTGAAGAAGTTGAAAGGAAAAGAATCCGATTCTACTCTTAAATGTATTTTCTATATAGTAAATTGTTAATTTATATGTACTTCTAGTTGGGTTTTAGATACTGGATTTAGAACTCATATTTATAACTTTATAGGGACTTAAGAGTAAGAAGGTAGTCGCAAGAAGGAGCATGGAATTCTTAGTTGCAAACAGTGCTAGCGTAGCTATAGAAGCAATGGAAAAATATCATTTGAAACTTGCAAGCAGATATGATATAATTTTGAGAAACTATTTTATGTACTTAATTTTATTTCTTGAATAATACCCATATTTAGTTTGATAGATGATGATACATTTTAATTTATAAAAACAATATCATGAATATTTGTGTTGGGAATAAAATAGTTGGACTTAGTGCATTAAATAATGGTATTTACGTTCTTAATTTAAATCTTATATTTGCTGTTGAGAATAATTCTACATCTAAAGTTAATGGTAGTTATATGTGGCATTGTAGACCATGCCATATTAGTAAGAAAAGACTTGACGAGTTAAGAAACTAAGGGTTTATACCATCATTTAATTCTGAATCATTTGATTTTGAATCATCCGATACTCATGTGTCATGTCTTAAAGGTAAAATGGCTAAGCACCTATTCAGTGGGAGCAACGAAAGAGTTGTTGAACTCTTAGGACTCGTACATATTGATGTCTGTGGTCTGATGTCTACAACCACTAAAGATGGAACCTCTTACTTTGCTACATTCATCGGCAATTTTACTAAAATTGAATAAGTGTATCGTACAAAACACAAATAGAGGCATATAAGAGGTTTACTGAATGTAAAAAAAGTTTAATACCAAAGCAACAAGAATATAAAAATTCTTCACTCTGATCGATGAAATGAGTACATTAGATTGGAACTCCAACAATACCTAAAAGAGAATGAGATTCTCTCTAAAGTTGCTTCTCCATGTATTCGGCAACACAATGGAGTTTTGGAGAGAAGAAACCAAACCTTGTTGGACATGCTTCGATCGATGATGAGTAATGGTTACCCTTTTCATTTTGGGGATATGCGCTAGAAAAGTGGTATATATGCTGAATAGAGCACCGCCTAAATCTATTCCTAACACTCTATATGTGATATGGATTAGGAAGAGACCCTACCCTATCATCTTAATGTTTGGGGTTGTCTGGCTTACGTTAAGAACATATATCCTAGTAAGTTAAAGGCAAGATCAGTCTTTTGCAACTTTATATGGGTTATCTAAAAAAATTTCAAGGGTACATATTCTATCATACCGAGGAACAAAATGTTTTTCACACCACCTTTATAGAAAAGGGATTTCTCTCTTTAGAAATTAGTAGCAATACGATAAACTTGGATATGATCTAAAAAACTTCTATAGAGGCCGAGTACATTAACAACAGCTTGGCTACCAATAAAAATACGCAACGTACTAAAAGGTTGTAATGACCCTGACTTCCATATAGTTTAGGTTGATAATAAACCACACATGTCCAACCCAAATTGAATGAAAACACAGATGGTTAAGGGTAAAAAGAAAAAGAAGACAGAATAGAATCTCACACGAATGAAATAACATATATTATTTCAAAAATCTTTACAGCAGAATTTTTTTTAAATACATATATCAGAGTTAATCCTAAGCTCATCCTAGAAAGTTATAAATACCTATCCTTAAAAATGCTAAAAAACAACAAACACAGTGAAAAAGTAAACTACGTCCATATATTGATGAAGATCTCCAACTCTCCTCTAAAAACTCCAAGTGCCTTCAAATAATCTTGAAACTACTCGGACCTGACCCGAGTATTAAAAATACCCGGATCAGTCTGGCAAACCAGCGTGAGAAAAACAAATTATAAATATATATTATAGTGTTATAGATTGATTTGATACCAAACAAAACTTTTGAAAAGAAGATTATCTCATAAGACCATTCCGTACATAAACACGGACGAGTTTTTACCCTATGATAACTAAAACATTTTTATCAAATCATTTGATATTATTTCTATTGACATCGCTTTGAAAACTCTTTTTAAATAACATATTAAAATAGCCGCAATTGTTGCATTTGTTAAGTTCGACAGCATATTTAGGTATACAATCAAGTCCGTAAAGGTACGTATTAGAGAATGGGTTTTCAAGAATGACAAGGTAAGGGACTACCTTCTGACAGCTCTAAAGGAATGTACCAAGGCCCAACCTCGCTGCCCTCTACCAACGCACCGACCTACCTATACCATAGATAGTACCGAATATATCATCACCCCAGTCGTTCCCAACCTACTCGTGGCCACATCATAGACAATAAACCCGATATATAGAGGGAAATCTAGAAAGGTGATGATCATCTCCTAATAGGTGCAACCCACATAGTCATGCTGCATCTACCCTTGTTTTTTCATTACCAATGTGTGAGGCTTGAGGTAACGTTTTACCTTTCACATAGCAATTCCCACTTTAGATGCTATATAGCCATTTCTGACGACACGTTAATTTGTTTCCATGAAAGTACAACCCTCGAGTTCATACGCCTCAGGGAAGGGTGTTAAGTATAAGAGAGGTTACCTCCTACACCACCAAACAGATGTATGTTTGCAAAAACCAATGTACGTGGTTTTTAGAAAGGTAATGTCAGAGAATTGTCCATACAAGTTGTCCAGGAATAGGATAAGCCAAAGGTACTTCAATACATCCTATTTTGGAAATCACCCCTAGGATAAGTAGCGAGTAGTCCTTGCATTGAAGATTTCAAAATGAAGGTATTATTACCACCATATATATAATATGGGAATCATCCCAGAGGTTAGTGGCAAGCATCCGTACATTATGAAGATCTCCTTCTTCAAATATCATTGTCTTCAAGATATCTTCACTTCTGAACGTGTATATTGGCTCGAATTGGTTTTCGGGTAGGATTCACCCAAATCTGATCCCGATTTCTCCGAACCAATTATTGATAAAAAGATATGTATATGTGTATACAATTTGTTAAGCCTCTTTCATTAAATCCTCTTTTCTTCTTCTACTCAAAATATTATTTAACTTTGAAGATAACTTTTTATCGAATAAAATATCTTTTAGAGATATATATCTTTAAATCATTTCTATTTTGGAATATACAGAATTATTAAACCCCCTTTTATCATTGGAAATACCAAATCATTTCCTTTTAATTAATTAGAAATTTATTTTCATATTCTATTATTAGCATAATTAATAAAGATTTCATTTATCCAAAACATGTTTTGAATGGGTCAAAAATAACGTTATTTAAGACATTGTTTACTGTAAATCCAAATCACTAAATATTGAGTAAAAAGGATTCATATGTTGTAGATTAATCATACTCAATATTAATTTATGTATTTAACTTGTACTATTCGTCGAAAAACAGTCAAATCACCTTTTAAATTCACATGGATAGTACAAGTTCCCTCCTCAAAATTTAATATAGAGTTTAACTAGAATTTCTCTTTACCATCAAAATCCTATTTGAAATCTTCTTTAACTTTGTGGAAAAATTCCAAATTTCTTTTCCTTTATCTTAAGAAAATATGATCCGAGCAAATCAAATTAACTATCCCCTCCGTCAAGCCAGTCTGGATAGCTAGGGGGAGTAGGCAACTAGTTTTCCAAACTCTAGCCTAGAGACAATCTCTCTATCACCCTTAAGGCGGTCAAGTTATTTGATCGACTATAAACTGTTAAAAGTATTTGATTTATCATTTGAAAAGTAGTTCAAAATGATTCGGGAAGAAAACCCAAGTTCAAATCATTAATTCAATGGTTACCAAATTCCATTGTTAAATTGTCCGTGAATAGTGATTTTAAAGCTTTATAGATTAAAACACCGATTTCATTACATATAAGCCCATTTTTTTAATTCAAATTCATTTTAAAACATTTCAACATATTTATGGAATTTATTTCATATTTTTAAAGATTTAAAAACATCCACTTTAAAGAGTTGAAAATAAAATTTTACGAACTGTCCAAACGCGGTGATTTTGTAAACTTAGTTTGGACATATTTCAGACTTTACTAAATGGAATCTTGATTTTTCTTTTTCTTTTGAAAACCATACCCACCAGGGTCCGAAAAATTCTTATTACAATATAAATTCTAACTTATATTTCATACTGCACATTGATTTAACCTTTTATGGTGCGAAATCGTGAACTGCCGCTACACGACGAACTCATTTTTACTCAATTTTCCAATCTTTTTCAAACTTTGTCGAAATGAGTTTTAATGCTTATAAAACATTTATAAATCATTTTAAACCATTTTTATCCATTTTTAAAGAGGTTAACAATGCTATATATACCATTATAATTTATATAGGAAAGTGGTTCCTTTGTGTAAATCCGACGTTAAAATAACGGTTGATGATATCTGACTCTAAGTGTTTTTTAAATAAGATGGAAGTAGTGTTCTCACTTTTATGCTATCTGACTCTAAGTGTTTTTTAATCGACGAAACGATCCCTTTCTTTGCACCGAAGCTTATGGAACTTGACCTCGTACCTTAGTGATGCTCAGCCAAGCTTGTGTGGAGGTAGAAGCTTGGCTTGAGATGGTGGTGGTGTGGGTCATGCACTTTAGTAAGAAAGAGGTGGAGTTTGGCTAACTTCTTGAAGCGATTTGATGTCGTATGTATGAAAACAATTTTAGCAGAACTTCGACACCGTGTTGATATATTTTTACTATTTAGAAAGTCATTGAAGAAGAGATATTAGAGAGCTCAGGAAGAAGAAGAAGAAGAAGTGAAGTGAAGTGAATATGTGAAGAAAAAAAGAGGATATGCATGCGTATTTATAGGGTAGAAATTCTTGTGTATGGAATTACCAAAATACCCTTCCCCTCCCATCATAGCTTGGGCTGAACCCCCCTCCATGTGCCTTCCATCACTTCATGATGTCTTAGATGTGTAGGTTTGTAAGGGATGGTGAATTGATTTTATGTTTTCTTTTTCATTTTAACTTTTGTGAAAAATATTTTCCTTGCTTACTTTTACTAATAACACTTGTTTTTTATTAATTATGGTTAACTTATATGCTATTAATTTGTTGTATGTAAATATAGATGTCATTTTAACTTTCAACGTTGCAACATTCAAATATAACTTTTATTTGTTACACCATTGAAATCCGGAATTCGAATCCCGGTCATATTTTCAATTTTTAATCAAACTAATACTTATGTAAACAAAACTTGAAAATAAATTTCTTATCATCTTTAAATAATCAAAACAAGATTATTTAAGCTATAAAACCATATTAAATAATACTAAAATCCATTATAAAAATACGACGTCGACCTATCAAATTGTGACGAAGTTTATATATCTTTATAAAATAAGTTTATATATTTATAAAATCATTATGAATCACTTATTATCATTATATAATAATTAAAATGAATTATTTATCATTTAAAACAATCAATTGAATATTTAAAATTAATTAAATATTCCTATACAAACTGATAAAATTACATATCGTTATATTCTTCCCCCTTTAAGAATTTCATCCTCGAAATTTTACCACAACCCAAAACCCAAAAGAGTATACCCAAAGTATTATCCTTAAACTCAATTCTATATGATACACACAGATCAGTTATATCTGATTCGATCTTCTATTCGAATCCACAACTTTACTTTTGAACTTGTATTGATCCCTCGATCCTCTAGTGCGGACTTTGATCAGATTCTTGATCAGAAACCTTCGTTTTCCTTACATAGCTCTCAACTATGATAGAAAACGCAAGTACCCAACCATTATTAATGTTCGCCGTTAAGAATCAAGTGATAAATCCTTATTCGGATTGGTGTAAACACTTAAAAGTTCTGTATTCGAATCTTAGATCAATATCATGGGACACGAAACAATCTACATACATCATACATACTAAGTTATGTCAAATTCCTTTTTCAAATTTATTTATGAAAATATTTCATAAAACCTTTATCTTTTATTCAAACATTTTTATAAAGATGCTTCTTTATATATAATCACTTTAAAAAAAATTATTTACTAAAATTTTTTTATCTTCTTTCCAAAGAAACCATTTTAATTTAAAAGATAAATTACCTTTTATTTCTAAAATTATAATAAACTCCTTATATTATAATATACTCCCTTTAGCCAATATTAAATGCAAACGCCTTAATAAAAATTAACATTCACTAATTAATCTATTAATTAATGATTAACATTACCTTTTTAACTTTACAAAATTATATAGATCGAGTAACCCAAAAATGATACCAAGGAAATGTGTACTACCAATAGTATCATATATTCTCTTAACAACAAGGGGAATACTTAAGAGAAGTGTTTACCATCCGAACACATCTGTTGCCCATTTTTAGTTACTTTCGAGCTACTCAAACTAGTTAATCATCAGATTCTTTTCAAAAATATCGGGATTTAAATTCTCAAAAATCTCTTTATAAAACACGTTTTATAAATCCAATTTATAAGATCACTTATTGTTGTAAAACACTCATAAAATCATTTATCTAGGATAAATTTGTTTAACCTTAAACCAATATTATTTATCGAACACCACATAGTCAAATTGTGAAAATAAATTCACGAGGTGTTTGTATTTAAACTTTTAAATCAAACAACTAACCAATTAATGATAATAACTGAATATTATCATTCCCTTAACAACCAAACACTACATAAATAGCTATATTATTTGAAAGATATTCCATTATATTCATAATATAATCCCAGGTAAAATTATTTCATTTACCAAATTTTCAAAACAAAAATCATTTTTATATAATATTAACAAATACGCGCTCATATAAAAGCGCTCAAACTCATTCTAGAGTGTTAATTACCCTATCTCTAATGAGTTAATCATCCTAGGGTGTTACTAACCCTATCTCTAATGAGACCTTACCCCTATTGGGTGCAGGTGTTCGCTCAACCTATGCTCTGATACCGACGACAACGACCCGCACTTCCATACAGTTAGGTTGATAATAAATCATACATGTCCAAACCAAATTGAATGAAAAAGTGGATGGTTAAGGGTAAAAAGAAAAAGAAGACAAAACAGAATCTCACAGGAATGGAATAACATATATCATTTCAAAAATATTTACAATGGAAAAACTTTTAAATACATATATCAAAGTCTATCCTAAGCTCAGCCTAGACAGTTATAAATATCTGTCCTTACAAATGCTGAAAAATAACAAATACATGGGAAAAGTAAATACGTCCATATGTTAATGAAGGTCTCTAGCTCTCCTCTCGAAACTCCAAGCGCCTTCAGCTAATCTTGAAACTACTCGAATCTGACTTGAGTATTAAAAATACCCAAATCAGTCTGGCAAACCAGCATGAGAAACGCACATCATAAATATATATGACAGTGTCACAGATCGAATTTCATGCTAAATAAAACCTTTGAAAACAAGAGTATTTGATAAGACCACACCACACATAATCACGGACGGGTTTTTACCTTATGATAACTACACCATTTTTCTCAAATCATTTGATATTATTTCTAATGACATTTCTTTGAAAACATAACATATTAAAATAACCGGAATTGTTACATTTGTTAAATTCGATAGCATATTTAGGTATACAATTAAGTCCGTAAAGGTACATATTGGAGGATAGATTTCCAACAATGACAAAGTAAGAGACTACCTTCCGACAGTACATCTCTAGAGGAATGTACCGAGGTACAACCCGCCTGCCCTCCACCAATACAGAACCGGCCTACCTCTACCATAGATGGTACTGAATATGTCATCACCCTGGTCGTTCCCAACCTATCCGTGGCCACAACATACACAATAAACCCAATATATAGAGGGAAATCTAGAAAGGTGATGATCATCTCCTAGTGGGTGCGACCCACATAGCCCTACTGCATCTACCTTGTTTTTGCTATTACAGAGTGTAAGGCTTGAGGTAACGTTTTACCTTTCACATGAAAAAACTCACTTTGAATGCCATATTGCCATTTCCGACAACACACTAATTAGTTTCGATAAAAGTACAACCCCCGAGTTCATAGGCCTCAGGGAAGGGTGTTAAGTATAAGAGGGGTTACCTCCTACACCACCAAATAGATGTATGCTTATAAAACCCAATGTACGTGGTTTTTAGAAATGCAATGTCAGACACTCGTCCATACAAGTTGTCTAGGAATAGGACAAACCGAATGTACTCCACTACATCATGTTTTGAGAATCACCTTTAGGATAAGTAGCATTGAAGATTTCAAAATGATGATATTATTACCACCATATATATAATATGGGAATCACCCCAGAGGTTAGTGGCAAGCAACCCTACATTATGAAGATCTCCTTCTTCAAAAATCATTGTCTTTAAGATGTCTTCACTTCCGAAAGTGTATATTGGTTCGAAATGGTTTTCGGGTAGGAATCACCCAAATCCGATCCCGGTTTCTCCAAACAAATTATCGATAAAAAGATGTGTATATGTATACGATTTGTTAAGCCTCTTTCATTAAATCCACTTTTCTTCTTTTACTTAAAATAATATTTAACTTTGAAGATATTTTTTTACCCAATAAAATATCTTTAGAGATATATATCTTAAACCATTTCTGTTTCGAGATATACAAAATTAATAAACCTCCTTTTATCTTTGGAAATACCAAATTATTTCCTTTTAATTACTCAGAAATTTTCTTCCATATTCTATTATAGCATAATTAATAAAATTTCATTTTTCTGAAACATGTTTTGAATGGGTAAAAAACAATGTTATTTAAGACATCATTTACTGTAAACCCAAATCACTAAAAAGGTGTAACGACCCAGAATTTTTGATAATTAAATTCGAATATTTAATTGATTTTAAATATTAATTAATGGAATTTAGAAGTCGAATAATTTATTATTCGAATATTGGATTTAATTTGGTCAATTAAATCGATAATTTAATGATTGAAATTCCAGAAATAATTGAAGTATGGGTTTAATGTGCTGGAAATGATTTATAAAGTTATATTAAATCATACTGGAGTTATAGAAAGGTTATAGAACTTTTAAAATCGAATTTGAAGTTAATCTGTGAAAATCGAATATTTTAATATTTAATTATCGACTGTAAAAATAGCCAATTTTCGAACAGTCTCAGAATTGAACGAAACTAGTTCCATTGGATCCGTAATAGTTAGTTATTATCGGATTTCAATTTTCGTAGCAATCGAAGTTATCGTTTGACCGTGGCAGCTCGAAACGCATCGATATCGTTTTAATTTTAAATCGTCGAGTTAAAATAGTCATTTTGCAAACAGTGTCGGATTTCGACGAAACCAGTTTCATCGGATCCGTAATGTGATATTATTGTAAGATTTCAAATTTCGTAATTTTTGGATTTACCATTTGTCCGGTACAAATTAAAACGCCTCGAAATCGATTTAAATCGGTTTAATTTAAATTGATCGTTTAATTCCGTAACTCGCACAGATGATCGAATTAGCTTCCGAAACCTATTCCATTGCGTTCGAAACACGGGTTAAACCCTAGAAACGATAGTGACCGCGCGTAAATCGGAGTTCGGAAATTCGAAGTGAATAGTGTTCGTCAAAAACTCTATAAATAGGCCATTTTATCACAAATAAAAATAAAAGAAAAAAATAAGAATAGGGTTTCGTTCCAGCCGCCACCCTATGAATCAATGGCCGAAAATCTTGTTTCTTCCTCCCTCAAATTCTTCAAATCCGTTCATCGATTCGATAAACCTTCAACATGAAGAACGTAGACCTTGGCGAGACGAAGGCATTCAACGGTGATGATCGAAATCGGGGTGGTGGATTGACTGCAGTACGTGTTCAAATGGCGTGCGTGTATGCTCATTTTCCCAAGCACAGGGAGGGCCGAGTTCGAAGTCCTTCTAGCCGAGCATGGCTCACGTGGAGGCGGTTCCGGTGGTGGTACTCGATCGGAGCGAAGTTGAACGATGGGGTCGCGTGCGTTAGGGTTAAGTGGCGGCAGATGGGTTTTGGCTCGTTCGTTTAAAACTGGGCGCGTGTGTTGGAGAAGAACGTGGGAGCGGCCACGATCTATGCACTTGGAAATCTACGTCTCTGATGATTTTAGGGTTAGAAATTAAATAGAAAATGAAAATTTATTTGTATTTAAATTTGTATAAACTTTAAAATTGTATATCTTTTCCATACAAGGTCGGAAAATTACGAAACGAAAAGCGTTGGCTTCGTTTTGTCGAATACTACGCGATGCAACTGGATTGGAAGCGATCTGGGTCAATGAAAATTTTGAGTGAGATTAAACGTCCGTTTAATTTCATTCGAAATAATCGCTATAAATTTCTATCGGAAAAATCACGGTGAGATCTTCTCACTCAAATGAAAGTGGATTTTCTTTTACAGTTATTGATTTGACTGATATGATTGACTGTTTGGATGTGATATTAGATATAGTAGGATATATATCTATATATAGCAATATATACATATTGGCATATGTATATATTGGATTGTTGATTTCCCGCCTCGTATAGCGGATGAGACCCTATTGCGCCGTTAGTAAGCGGATTTATAAAAACCCATATACCGCGATAATTCCGTACTGGAGCGGAATTGGTATTGTGCTAACGTCTTTGGATGCAGGGAAACAGGTTGGAGGGATCCAACTGGATTCCTCACCGTATTGATTATTTACAGATATTTTGATATATTCTGTTATCATATTGATATATGATATTGACTGTTGTGATGGACTGATTGGTGTTGTGGCATCATTGGATTCAGTTTTGGAAATGTAAAAAATAACGACTTTTACTTTAAAAAGGTTTTTAAAGTGATTTTTGAAAATATACGTTTTATGGAATTTTTGAATCGATTTATAAACGTAAAATTTTAAAGTTATAAAAGTTATAATTTTTAGTGAAATATAAACGAAGTGTCGTTTTTGAAATAAAAGTCGATTTATTTATAAAATGGTTTAAGTTGGGATTTTGAATAACTATAAACGATTTGTATAGAAAGATTTATAAAATTGATATTTTATAAATCAAAATATTGGACTTATAAAACGAATTTTATAAGTGTTAAAAAGAAATATAAATGGATTTCATAAGTGAATGAAATTAATAGATTTATATTGTGAAGTTAAAAAATGAATAAAGTTGTAGAATAAAGGATTTATAAGTAATTTACTTATAACTTGGATTTTTGCCTTTAAATGGAATATTGATCGAATTTGTTCATAAATGATTCTTTTAAAAGTTGAAATCGTTGTAAAGTACAAATGTGATTTATAAACGTTGTTTTATAAATCCGAAATCACTTATTCTTATAAGTGAATTTTTGAAGTTAATAAAATGAGATTTATAAACCGGAGTTGTTATAGAAAATAGAAAATGGAATTTATAAACGTTGTTTTATAAATTCGGAAACCAATCGATTGAATTTGATAAATTAAATATAGAAGATTATCAAAGGAGATATATTCGCGATTTTGGATAGCGAATTTATTATTGAAATAAAACGTGTAGAAAATAGTGAAATGTAAATAGTAAAGTATATTCACGATTTTGGACAGTGAATATATTGTTAAGTAAAATGAACTTGTTTTGGGAAAACGATATTACAGAAATGAAGTAATTGTTTTAAAAGATGTTTTAAAACGTGATAAGTATCGAATACATAGATTTCAACATTCATTGTTGAAATAGACGTTTTCGAGGAATAAGGAAATGGTGGACTATAACACTGTTGTTATAGTAAATGATTTCCAAAAGGAAATGTTTTGATGTAGTATTGGGATTTATATATCTATCTTAATTCTGAATCCCTATACTAGTGATTTCGAGTCGTCGTAACGATGTTTTACGTAACATTCGTTTTGACTCAATTAAAATGTGTTTAAAGAACGATTTCCTTAAAGAATGAGATATATACTTAATTTTGATTTAAGTATATCGAATATTTTCTAAGTGTTGAAAATAAATGATTTGTGAATTACTTATTTTTAAATAAGTATGGAAATGCTTTTCCAATATGAAGTGAACTGTTTAGAGATTTTATCTTTTAAAGATAAATTGAAAAGTGAATATTTGAAATCTGTTTTCAAACGGTTAAGTGTGGAAATTATAATATATCTAGTAAAGATATTTTTGAAGATGAAATAATTTGGAAAATTATTTGGAATCTGATGATGTTGCGCATCTTTATTGATAGTTAAATAACCGACTATCAATAATTACCTTTAGATAGGTATTTGTTGTGAATTGGATGAATTTGAATGCCACACTTGTTTTTAAATAAACGCTCACTATTCGGATTAGCCGGGAAAGGACCATGGGGTCGTATAACCCATTCCGAATATGTGATACGTCGTTATGAATTGCATTCGAAGACCGGTGTTGAAGACCGGATATTTTTGAAAACGGAAGGATTACCGTCGAGTTACTCTACATCGGCTGATCTTCGATTTAGAGGTTTTATCACCCTTAGTGACGGGAAGTCCGGACGTGATTAGAAATTTATCCGGAAATGCAAGGGCTTCGTGAGAAGTGCCTTCGGTTTTGTTCGATCCCGGAACAGACTTGGATGGATTGTGTGTCTGACGTTACAATTTGAGATATAAAGCTGATTTCTTTCAAATACATTTCTGTTGGTGGCGGAGAATTTATTCTCTTAGCTTAACACCCTTCTTTGAGACGTACGAGCTCAGAGGTTATGTAGTTGAAATTTATCAGCAATATATCCCAATTTGGTAACGTGGCATACTGAGTGTTGCTGTGAAATGATCAGTGTTTGATCATTTGTGATATGATCATTTGTTTGATCTTATATCTTTGTGATCATAGGTTGATCATTTTGTTTGACCCGAAGCAGGGCTTTTTGAGAAAGCGTAGCTTTGTGGACGAGACTTCGTCGAGCCTCACACCCCGGAAATGGTCGAAACAGGAAGGATGCAGCAAGGTTCTAGGGAGTAGCGCCCCTTAGTGTATGTCATTCCTTCTGGATAAAGGTGGTATCATGGTATGGAGCCCAGATACTTAACCTCTGTGGTTACTGCATTATTATTATCTATGTGGTTTGTTGCGAATCGGGGATCCTCGGGAAGATCGGTGATGATCGGGGGATGGCATACGCGTGTCAGTAATTACCTATTTTTGCAGAGGTAACCCGGCCTTGTGTTGGCAGAGATCCGGTTAGGTTCTCGGGTCGTCTATTCCAGGGACGTACCCATCGTGGATAGGAAGTTCCTTAGCCTGACCATTTGTTGGAAATCCAAAGAAACAATACGCGACGTGTACGGTTTTAGTTGTATTACCTGCTATGGAATGTGGCGGTAACCTGCTATTGAACATAGTAGCTATAGTAGGCATACGATACTGGTCGTATGTTGGCTAAGATTTATATTATACTTTCGAAATGATTTCTACACTATGCACTAATAATAATATCAAAAATAATTTGATTTTTTCGTAGTAAGCATCTTTGACTATCATAAGAAGAAATCTCCTCCAATTCTGCATTTGCATTGTGTGTGTGGTGGGAGGTCTTATGGTAGTTTCATTTTCCAAAGCATTGCGAATTTGTTTTATTTTCCTTATGAAAAATAACTGTTTTACGATCTCACACCAGTCACCATGACTGACTCGGAGTTTATTGTTTCCTTCTAAACTCTGGGTGCCCACCAATTTCCACACGGGCAGCCTAAAGTTATGTTATCAGGATATTCAGGATATTCTGGAGCTTTGGAAGCAAGCTGGATGGCGAGACGTAGTATTTGTATCTGATATATTTATTCCGCCGTGTATTCTGTATGAGGACAAGTTTATATAACTGTCCATTGTTGTTTATTGACTCTGATGATATGATGTGATGTAATGTAATAACAGATATAATGCTTTGTTTTTAAATGATATTCATTTATCTATTATATATTGTTCCGCTGCGATAGGTGTGATTCTGATATTGTCTCTGTTTCTGATGTTGATGTTGTTGTTCTTCTTTCTTTTTCTTCTATCTTCTTCTTCTACCTTTTTCTTCTTTCTTAAAACCATAACTTTTCGGGTTTCCGGCATTCGATTTCTCGGCAGTCGATAAAGTGAGTATCGATGTTGAATTTTCGAAAGTCGAAAATTTTCGGGATGTTACATTTGGTATCAGAGCATATGGTTAAGCGACAACCCTGCTCTGTTGGGTGTTACTCATTAGAGATAGAGTCAGTAGTACTCTAGAATGAGTTTGAGTGTAATAATAGATATGAGTGCGTATTTGTTAGTTAATATAAAATTGTTTTATATTGTGATGATTGGTTTGTTGAGTGGTATATGGATTCTGGTCGGTATTGTCCGTACAACTCTATCGATAGGGATCTCTAAACACTTATATAGAACAATTCGGCACAGTATTGTTTTAAATTGGGTAAATGAAATAATTTTACCTTGATTATATTTTATATATAAAGAAATAATTTTTCAGTGTTAAAGTGTATATAATTGATTATTTGATAGTTTGAAAATGTAAATATATACAAGTTAGTTAAAGTTGTTTGAATAAGTAAATGAAAACAACAATTGTGAAAGAGTAAATTGTATAAACCAATGAATTATAATGTATGAAGTTATAATTAAAATGATTTACAATGGTAAAATAATCTTATATGTAAGAAGTGAAATTATGTGCAAAGAGATTTATAAATGTGATTTATTAATAAAAGGAAATTTTTGAAAGAATTTAAGCACTGATTTCACTATTGTTGCTGGGAAATAATAAGGGTGATGACTGCAGCATCATCAGTATCATTTTCGAGTTTCTATGTGATTGATTTTCTACCATAGTAAATTGGAAATTGAGGTTTTGTTGTGATAAACAAATTTGAAAATTAAAGTCCAAATTTAAATATGGTAAATATAAGTGAAATAAGATTTATACTTATGATATGAGATAATAGATTTAACTTTGGTAAAGTTAATGAATTTGAGTAGCATAATGAAATATGATGTGAAATTTAACTAAAAGAAAGTCAAATGTGATATAAATTTGAATGATTGATGAAATTTGATTTTGGTAAAAGGTTAAATGAATTTTGTTAAGAAAAACAAAATCTGAATTGGATTTATAAGTGGAAACTTAAGTTAAGTTGAACAAATGATGTTTGAAATGGAAAATAACTTAAGTGATGTTGAAGTGAAGTTTATTTTGATATCAAAGAAATTAATAAAGTGAATTTATTAAATGAATGTGAACTTGAGTTATATAAAATTCAATTTTATTTGTTAAAATGAATTAGCAATTGAATTAATAAATGGATTGAATGTCAATCAATTGAATATAAATAATTGATATGAAGCAATGAATATAAGTGTTAATTCATTAGAAGCTAAAGGAATTGAATAATTGAATGGAAATCAATTTAATATCAACAAATTGAAACTTAAAGTGTTGAACCAAATTGAATGTAAAGAAATGTAAATTGAATAAATTTGGTTATGATTGGTTATACATTGGTTGTTAGATTGATTGTTAGTTGATTTCGTGTAATTCATTAAGGGTTAATGAAATTGAATCGACAAATTGGAAGCAAAGTGATTAAATTCAAATTGATAATATGTAAATTTGAATAGAAATGAATTTGATTCAAATTGAAAATGAACCAACATGAATGTAAATTAGTGAATGTAAACTAATTGGAAACAAATGAATGAATGTTAGTTAAATCCAATGTTAGCAAATCAAATGTGAGTAAATTGAAAACCAATTCAATGAATATTAATGAGAAATGAATGAATATTGATTCGGTATGGATTTGTTGGATGTTTATTGGATGATGATGGTTTGATGGTTGCATTGTTGCTTCTGAATGCATTTGTTGTTTGTTGCATTTGCTATGTTGACATATGTAGTATTATGTTGCTATATGATGTATATTGACTATATTTTCATATCTACATGTTCTCATATGGTTTGTTGAGTGTTTAGTAGGTGCGGATGGCGTTGCTTCGCATTTGGAGCTCGCTTTCGCGCTATATTAGCCGTATACGCTCGCTAAAAATATAATAAGGTACATATCTCGGATTAAATATCGTACTTTTACACTTTTTTCCCTACGGGATGCCTCATCACTTGATGGGATGTATATTTGTGATATATATACACTGTCATTTTTTTTTTCGGATCGAGCCGCGCAAAGGAGACGCTGGCGAAATTTTTTGAAAATTTAAGGCGTTAGAATATTTTAGAGAAATTTGAAAATTTTGAAAACTAAGTTATGATTTGAAAACTTAGTAAAGATTTTGTGAGAGGTTAACTATGAATTTTGGAGAAGTTAAACACTTAACAGATTTGAAAATCCAATTTGAACGGTTTGTTTTGGAAAGTTAACGGATTTTGTATCTTTTCCTTACTTGGTAATTTCGAGGACGAAATTCTTTTAAGGGGGGAAATTTGTAACGACCCAGAATTTTTGATAATTAAATTCGAATATTTAATTGATTTTAAATATTAATTAATGGAATTTAGAAGTCGAATAATTTATTATTCGAATATTGGATTTAATTTGGTCAATTAAATCGATAATTTAATGATTGAAATTCCAGAAATAATTGAAGTATGGGTTTAATGTGCTGGAAATGATTTATAAAGTTATATTAAATCATACTGGAGTTATAGAAAGGTTATAGAACTTTTAAAATCGAATTTGAAGTTAATCTGTGAAAATCGAATATTTTAATATTTAATTATCGACTGTAAAAATAGCCAATTTTCGAACAGTCTCAGAATTGAACGAAACCAGTTCCATTGGATCCGTAATAGTTAGTTATTATCGGATTTCAATTTTCGTAGCAATCGAAGTTATCGTTTGACCGTGGCAGCTCGAAACGCATCGATATCGTTTTAATTTTAAATCGTCGAGTTAAAATAGTCATTTTGCAAACAGTGTCGGATTTCGACGAAACTAGTTTCATCGGATCCGTAATGTGATATTATTGTAAGATTTCAAATTTCGTAATTTTTGGATTTACCATTTGTCCGGTACAAATTAAAACGCCTCGAAATCGATTTAAATCGGTTTAATTTAAATTGATCGTTTAATTCCGTAACTCGCACAGATGATCGAATTAGTTTCCGAAACCTATTCCATTGCGTTCGAAACACGGGTTAAACCCTAGAAACGATAGTGACCGCGCGTAAATCGGAGTTCGGAAATTCGAAGTGAATAGTGTTCGTCAAAAGCTCTATAAATAGGCCATTTTATCACAAATAAAAATAAAAGAAAAAAATAAGAATAGGGTTTCGTTCCAGCCGCCACCCTATGAATCAATGGCCGAAAATCTTGTTTCTTCCTCCCTCAAATTCTTCAAATCCGTTCATCGATTCGATAAACCTTCAACATGAAGAACGTAGACCTTGGCGAGACGAAGGCATTCAACGGTGATGATCGAAATCGGGGTGGTGGATTGACTGCAGTACGTGTTCAAATGGCGTGCGTGTATGCTCGTTTTCCCAAGCACAGGGAGGGCCGAGTTCGAAGTCCTTCCAGCCGAGCATGGCTCACGTGGAGGCGGTTCCGGTGGTGGTACTCGATCGGAGCGAAGTTGAACGATGGGGTCGCGTGCGTTAGGGTTAAGTGGCGGCAGATGGGTTTTGGCTCGTTTGTTTAAAACTGGGCGCGTGTGTTGGAGAAGAACGTGGGAGCGGCCACGATCTATGCACTTGGAAATCTACGTCTCTGATGATTTTAGGGTTAGAAATTAAATAGAAAATGAAAATTTATTTGTATTTAAATTTGTATAAACTTTAAAATTGTATATCTTTTCCATACAAGGTCGGAAAATTACGAAACGAAAAGCGTTGGCTTCGTTTTGTCGAATACTATGCGATGCAACTGGATTGGAAGCGATCTGGGTCAATGAAAATTTTGAGTGAGATTAAACGTCCGTTTAATTTCATTCGAAATAATCGCTATAAATTTCTATCGGAAAAATCACGGTGAGATCTTCTCACTCAAATGAAAGTGGATTTTCTTTTACAGTTATTGATTTGACTGATATGATTGACTGTTTGGATGTGATATTAGATATAGTAGGATATATATCTATATATAGCAATATATACATATTGGCATATGTATATATTGGATTGTTGATTTCCCGCCTCGTATAGCGGATGAGACCCTATTGCGCCGTTAGTAAGCGGATTTATAAAAACCCATATACCGCGATAATTCCGTACTGGAGCGGAATTGGTATTGTGCTAACGTCTTTGGATGCAGGGAAACA
Source organism: Allium fistulosum (assembly GCA_030737815.1). Lineage (NCBI taxonomy): Eukaryota > Viridiplantae > Streptophyta > Magnoliopsida > Asparagales > Amaryllidaceae > Allium > Allium fistulosum. The sequence continues at coordinate 366,272,573 of CM060906.1, forward strand.
GGTTGGAGGGATCCAACTGGATTCCTCACCGTATTGATTATTTACAGATATTTTGATATATTCTGTTATCATATTGATATATGATATTGACTGTTGTGATGGACTGATTGGTGTTGTGGCATCATTGGATTCAGTTTTGGAAATGTAAAAAATAACGACTTTTACTTTAAAAAGGTTTTTAAAGTGATTTTTGAAAATATACGTTTTATGGAATTTTTGAATCGATTTATAAACGTAAAATTTTAAAGTTATAAAAGTTATAATTTTTAGTGAAATATAAACGAAGTGTCGTTTTTGAAATAAAAGTCGATTTATTTATAAAATGGTTTAAGTTGGGATTTTGAATAACTATAAACGATTTGTATAGAAAGATTTATAAAATTGATATTTTATAAATCAAAATATTGGACTTATAAAACGAATTTTATAAGTGTTAAAAAGAAATATAAATGGATTTCATAAGTGAATGAAATTAATAGATTTATATTGTGAAGTTAAAAAATGAATAAAGTTGTAGAATAAAGGATTTATAAGTAATTTACTTATAACTTGGATTTTTGCCTTTAAATGGAATATTGATCGAATTTGTTCATAAATGATTCTTTTAAAAGTTGAAATCGTTGTAAAGTACAAATGTGATTTATAAACGTTGTTTTATAAATCCGAAATCACTTATTCTTATAAGTGAATTTTTGAAGTTAATAAAATGAGATTTATAAACCGGAGTTGTTATAGAAAATAGAAAATGGAATTTATAAACGTTGTTTTATAAATTCGGAAACCAATCGATTGAATTTGATAAATTAAATATAGAAGATTATCAAAGGAGATATATTCGCGATTTTGGATAGCGAATTTATTATTGAAATAAAACGTGTAGAAAATAGTGAAATGTAAATAGTAAAGTATATTCACGATTTTGGACAGTGAATATATTGTTAAGTAAAATGAACTTGTTTTGGGAAAACGATATTACAGAAATGAAGTAATTGTTTTAAAAGATGTTTTAAAACGTGATAAGTATCGAATACATAGATTTCAACATTCATTGTTGAAATAGACGTTTTCGAGGAATAAGGAAATGGTGGACTATAACACTGTTGTTATAGTAAATGATTTCCAAAAGGAAATGTTTTGATGTAGTATTGGGATTTATATATCTATCTTAATTCCGAATCCCTATACTAGTGATTTCGAGTCGTCGTAACGATGTTTTACGTAACATTCGTTTTGACTCAATTAAAATGTGTTTAAAGAACGATTTCCTTAAAGAATGAGATATATACTTAATTTTGATTTAAGTATATCGAATATTTTCTAAGTGTTGAAAATAATTGATTTGTGAATTACTTATTTTTAAATAAGTATGGAAATGCTTTTCCAATATGAAGTGAACTGTTTAGAGATTTTATCTTTTAAAGATAAATTGAAAAGTGAATATTTGAAATCTGTTTTCAAACGGTTAAGTGTGGAAATTATAATATATCTAGTAAAGATATTTTTGAAGATGAAATAATTTGGAAAATTATTTGGAATCTGATGATGTTGCGCATCTTTATTGATAGTTAAATAACCGACTATCAATAATTACCTTTAGATAGGTATTTGTTGTGAATTGGATGAATTTGAATGCCACACTTGTTTTTAAATAAACGCTCACTATTCGGATTAGCCGGGAAAGGACCATGGGGTCGTATAACCCATTCCGAATATGTGATACGTCGTTATGAATTGCATTCGAAGACCGGTGTTGAAGACCGGATATTTTTGAAAATGGAAGGATTACCGTCGAGTTACTCTACATCGGCTGATCTCCGATTTAGAGGTTTTATCACCCTTAGTGACGGGAAGTCCGGACGTGATTAGAAATTTATCCGGAAATGCAAGGGCTTCGTGAGAAGTGCCTTCGGTTCTGTTCGATCCCGGAACAGACTTGGATGGATTGTGTGTCTGACGTTACAATTTGAGATATAAAGCTGATTTCTTTCAAATACATTTCTGTTGGTGGCGGAGAATTTATTCTCTTAGCTTAACACCCTTCTCTGAGACGTACGAGCTCAGAGGTTATGTAGTTGAAATTTATCAGCAATATATCCCAATTTGGTAACGTGGCATACTGAGTGTTGCTGTGAAATGATCAGTGTTTGATCATTTGTGATATGATCATTTGTTTGATCTTATATCTTTGTGATCATAGGTTGATCATTTTGTTTGACCCGAAGCAGGGCTTTTTGAGAAAGCGTAGCTTTGTGGACGAGACTTCGTCGAGCCTCACACCCCGGAAATGGTCGAAACAGGAAGGATGCAGCAAGGTTCTAGGGAGTAGCGCCCCTTAGTGTATGTCATTCCTTCTGGATAAAGGTGGTATCATGGTATGGAGCCCAGATACTTAACCTCTGTGGTTACTGCATTATTATTATCTATGTGGTTTGTTGCGAATCGGGGATCCTCGGGAAGATCGGTGACGATCGGGGGATGGCATACGCGTGTCAGTAGTTACCTATTTTTGCAGAGGTAACCCGGCCTTGTGTTGGCAGAGATCCGGTTAGGTTCTCGGGTCGTCTATTCCAGGGACGTACCCATCGTGGATAGGAAGTTCCTTAGCCTGACCATTTGTTGGAAATCCAAAGAAACAATACGCGACGTGTACGGTTTTAGTTGTATTACCTGCTATGGAATGTGGCGGTAACCTGCTATTGAACATAGTAGCTATAGTAGGCATACGATACTGGTCGTATGTTGGCTAAGATTTATATTATACTTTCGAAATGATTTCTACACTATGCACTAATAATAATATCAAAAATAATTTGATTTTTTCGTAGTAAGCATCTTTGACTATCATAAGAAGAAATCTCCTCCAATTCTGCGTTTGCATTGTGTGTGTGGTGGGAGGTCTTATGGTAGTTTCATTTTCCAAAGCATTGCGAATTTGTTTTATTTTCCTTATGAAAAATAACTGTTTTACGATCTCACACCAGTCACCATGACTGACTCGGAGTTTATTGTTTCCTTCTAAACTCTAGGTGCCCACCAATTTCCACACGGGCAGCCTAGAGTTATGTTATCAGGATATTCTGGATATTTTGGAGCTTTGGAAGCAAGCTGGATGGCGAGACGTAGTATTTGTATCTGATATATTTATTCCGCCGTGTATTCTGTATGAGGACAAGTTTATATAACTGTCCATTGTTGTTTATTGACTCTGATGATATGATGTGATGTAATGTAATAACAGATATAATGCTTTGTTTTTAAATGATATTCATTTATCTATTATATATTGTTCCGCTGCGATAGGTGAGATTCTGATATTGTCTCTGTTTCTGATGTTGATGTTGTCGTTCTTCTTTCTTTTTCTTCTATCTTCTTCTTCTACCTTTTTCTTCTTTCTTAAAACCATAACTTTTCGGGTTTCCGGCATTCGATTTCTCGGCAGTCGATAAAGTGAGTATCGATGTTGAATTTTCGAAAGTCGAAAATTTTCGGGATGTTACAAAAGGATTCATGGATTTTAGATTAATTATACTCAATACTAATTTATGTATTCAACCTGTACTATTCATCGAACAACAGTCAAATCATCTTTTAAATTCACACGAATAGTACAAGTTCCCTCGTCGAAATTTAATATAGAGTTTAACAAGAATTTCTCTTTACCATCAAAATCCTGTTTGAAATTTTCTTTAACTTTATTGAAAAATGCCAAATCTATTTTCCTTTATCTTAAGAAAATATGATCCGAGCAAATCAAATTAACTATCCCCTCCATCGGGCCAGTCCGGATAGCAAGGAGGAGCAGGCAATTGGTTTCCCAAACTCCAACCTAAAGACTATCTCTTTGCCACCCATGAGGAGATCAGGTTATTTGATTGACTATACACTGTTAAATGTTTTTGATTTATCATTTGAAGAACATTTCAAAGGATTTGGGAAGAAAACCCAAGTTCAAATCATTTATTCAACGGCTACCAAATTCCATTGCTAAATTGTCGGTGAATAGTTATTTTAAAACTTTATAGATTAAAACACCAATTTCATTAAATATATGCCCATTTTTAGAATTCAAATTCCTTTTAAAACATTTTAACGTATTTATAGAGTTTATTTCATATTTTTAAAGACTTAAAAACATCCATTTTAAAGATTTGAAAAAAATATTTTACGAACTGCCAAAATGCGACGATTTTGAAAACTACATTTGGACATATTTGAAATTTTACTAAATGGAATCTTGATATTTTTTCTTTTGAAAACCATACCCACCAGGGTCCAAAAAATTCTTATTTTAATAAATTCTAACTTATATTTCGTTCTGAACATTAATTTAAATCTTTTTGGCGCGAAATCGCGAACTGCCGCTACGCAAAGAGCTCATTTTTATTCAATTTTCCAATCTTTTTTAAAATTTGTTGAAATAAGTTCTAATATTTGTAAAAAAAATTTAAACCATTTTTATCCATTTTTAAAGAGATTAACTATGCTATATATACCATTATAATTTATACAGGGAAGTGATTCCTTTGGGTAAATTCGACGTGTATTTTACCGTGAATCATTTACATATCAAGCCAGCATATTATCAACCAAGCATCCAATAATCAATCATTTTATCATCCAAATTTTTATAATCAACCAAGTATACTTGTATAGCACAAATCACAGATAAATTTAAGATAAATTTAAATAAGATGAAAGTGGTGTTCTCACTTTCATGCTATTCAACTCTCTGTATTTTTTAATCGACGAAACGATCCCTTTCTCTACACCAAAGCTTATGGAACTTGCCACCAGACCTTACTGATGCTTGGCCAAGCTTGTATGGAGGTTGAAGCTTGGCTTTGAAATGGTGGTGGTGTTGGCTGTGCACTTTAGTGAGGAAGAGGTGGAGTTTGGCTAACTTTTTAAAGCGATTTGATATCATATGTGTACGGAAATAATTTTAGCAGAACTTCGACGCGGTGTTAAAATATTTTTACTATTTAGGAAGATATTGAAGAAAAGCTATTAGAGAGCTCATCAAGAAGAAGAAGAAAAAAAGTGAAGTGAATTCGTGAAGAAAGGAAGATGATATGCATGTGTATTTATAGGATAGAAATTCTTATGTATAGAATTACCAAAATACCGCTTCCCTCTCATCATAGCTTCGAAAGAACCACCCTCCATGTGCCTTCCATCATGTCATGATGACTTAGGTGTGTAGGTTTGTAAGAGATGGTGAGTTTATTTTAAGTTTTCTTTTTCATTTTAATTTTTGTGAAAAATATCTTCCTTACTTTTACTAATAACACTTGGTTTTAATTAATTATGGTTAACTTATATGTTATTAATTTTTTATATGTGCATATAGATGTCATTTTAACTTTCAACGTTGCAACATTCAAATATAACTTTTGTTTGTTAAACCGTTGAAAATTTAGAATCTGAATCCTGGTTGTATTTTCAGTTTTTAATCAAACTATTTACTTATGTAAATAGAACTTGCAAAAAAATTCCTTGTCGTCTTAAATAATTAAAAAAAGATTATTTAAGCTATAAAACCATATTAAGTAATATTAAAATCCATTTATAAAAATACGATGTAGAATTACCAGAATACGATGAAGTTTATATGTCTTTATAAAACAAGTTTATATATTTATAAAATCTTTATAAATCACCGATTATCATTATATAATTATTAAAATGGATTATTTATCATGTAAAAGAATCAATTGAGTATTTAAAATTAATTAAATATTCCTATTCAAAGTGATAAAATTACAAGTTATTAAAAAGGTCCAATAGGGAGTCTCGCATGCTAGAGAAATACCATGGGTTTATCATTGACAACAAGAATGTAGATGGTGTCGTTTATGATGACTATTCCTCATGTACAGACATGCCTTTAAGATAGAGGACTCCATCTTATGGCTTATTCTATGAAATCCAAGATAGATTTCATGTACAAAAAAAGTTTGGACTTTGGAAATTGTACAAAAAGGTATAAAATCCATCAACTAGAAGTAGATCTACAAGAAGAAGACCATTGTAGATGGAAAGGCTGAAACCTATAAAGCGAGGTTGGTCGCAAAAGGTTTTTATCAAATTCAAGGTGTTGATTATGACAAAACATCTTCATCGATTGCCATTCTTAATTCCATTTGGATTCTACTTGTGATCGCCGCATACTATGACTACAAAATTTAGCAAAAAGATGTTAAGATATATTTCAAAATGGTGATTTTGAAGAGATAATTTATATGTCGTAGCCAAAGGGTTTTAAGCCTAATTGAAGTAAGGCCTATAAGTTCTTAAGATAGATTAGCGGTATTAAGTAAGCATCACAAAGTTGGAACAAATGTTTTGACAAAGTAATCAAATAGTTTGATTTTTTTCAAAACATGGAGGAAGTGTAACGTATATCGAAAAGGGAAAAATAGTACTTTAACACTCTTAATACTATACGCCGGCGATTTACTAATGATTGGTAATAGCGTACCAATGTTACAATTAGTGAGTGTGTAGCTATTTAATTACTTCTTGACGAATGATTTAGGTGAGGCGCCCTACAAACTAGGTATTAAGATCAATAGAGATAGATCGAATAGGATATTTGGATCGTCCCAATTTAGGAACATAGTTACCACACTAAGACAATTTGCATGGATAATTCCAAATGTGGAAATGTTATAGTGTTAACGACCCGTATTTTTTATTATTAAAAATATTAAATTTAATAAGATTTTAGAATTTAATATTGGGAGAAATTAAAATTATGATTTATAAATGGAAAAGATTATTAGAATGTAATTTAATAATGTTGATTTAATGTAATTGATAACTATTTTAATGTAACCTCAATGAATTGAAATAATTGTAAAGTTAATTCAGGAATAATTGTAAGGTAATAAGGAATTAAATTAAATGATTGAATTAATGGTGAAATTATGTGTATTAAATTGAAATTAGTTAATATAGAATATGAAATCAGTTGGGTAAGTAATTTATAACCCTTGGTTATAAACAAGGAATTAATAGATATGAGTTACTAAGTTGTAACAGTTGACTTATTATCTTCTTGCTATTTAATCCGTTTTGAAACTAATTTGGAAATCAATTGAAATTTAATGTAATTGAAATATTTTAATTAATATGGTAAAAGATGTTAACATTAGAATAATGAATGTAATTTATGTTTAATTTATTTCATAAGGTGATAGTTGATTAAATAAAAAGAATGTAAATCAAAATAAAAGAAATTGTTGAAATTTAAAATATAATGAATTGGAGTTTTATTACAGTTGTAATTTAATGTTGAAATTAATGCCATGTTTAAATTTTGAAATCAACATGGAATATTTAATTTTGAAAGATTATTAAATTTCTGTGTAATCAAGAATGATGAAAATTGTTAAGTTTTAATTTAGAATTCAAAAGTTATTAAATTGATTTTAAAATAATAATTTATTTAATAAACGTGAAAATTAGCCTTTTTGGGCACTGTTTCGGATTTTGACGAAACTAGTTTCATCGGATCCGTAACATTGAATTATTATAGGATTTCAAGTTTCGTTGCGATCGAACTTATCGTTTGATCGTGCGAGGTCGAAACACGTAGAAATCAATTAAAAAAATTTAAATGAATATAATTTTATTTTGAAAGATAAATTCTATATACAATGGAAATAGGGTTTGAAACTAGTTCCATTGAGTTTAAAAATATCGAAAACCTATATTTTGATATATTGGATGACCTATTTTCGTTTCGGGGACGAAATGGGCTTTCCGGGTCTGGGTTTCGCTTTGACCCAATTCAATCGGGTCCATCCATTTCTATTTCAGCTCTGCCTATATATAGGCTATTATAAACCCTAGAAGTTTCTCAATTCCATATTTCTGTACATACTTCTCATTCTCATTGGTTCCTTCTCCAATGGCTGTCAATTCCAAAACCCTAATCCCCCAATTTCAAATCAAATCAAAAATTCAAACTCCTCAAAACCTATTGAATTATATATCGTTTCGAAGAACTTGGAGAACGTAATCTCTCTTTGCAATTTTTTTTTCGATTGGAGGTTCGGTTTGGCCATAATTTGACGAAGAAGTTTCGGCCGTCCATATAAGGGTTTTGTTTTCAACGGTGGATCGTCGATTATACGACAATCAGAGGGTATCCTGGCGTAGAGGGCGACGAATGGAGGCGATCTATGCTGGTCATTCAACAGAAGATGGTCGTGATTCACCACGATTGGGCTCCAAAGGTCAGCGACAGCGGTGTTTCTCTGATGAGCCGGAGTGGTCGCGGCGGCATGGGTGGAGGCGGCTCGGAGAGGGGATGGCGGTGCTGTGCTCTGATCCAGGCGATAATAGTTGTGGTGGCGGCGATTTCGAGGAGATGATGGCGGCTGTGGACGTGATATCGGGTTCCTATAGCATGCGTTAGGGTTGGAAGAGAAGTACACGAAATTACTAATTTGCCCCTTGTTTTATTTTTATTTAAATTTAATTTTCAAACTTCTAACGCTAATAACTTTTTCATACGAGCTTGGATTTGGACGCAGTTTCTTCCATTGGGATCGTATTGAAATTCCGGACAACATGGAACTTGTTTGGTTGGATTTCGAGAATATAGGAATTTTGGGCTTTATTTGGATTTTTAAGTCGACGGTAAATCAAAGGTGAGTGATTTAACTCACTGACACTATACTAAACTTCTTATGTTAGTAGAATTAAATTTATGATGTGATAAGAATATTATTGGTTGCTGTTGGTAGTTTAATTTGACATTTTAATTGAAATTGAATTTATATTAAATTAAATTACCATTTAAATTAATATTGAAATTAAATTGGTAGTTAAATACCTGATAATGATAACCAGTTAATTGTTGTGATTTGGATGTTGATTTTTATGGATATTTATTTGTTGACATTTTGGATGATTGGATGTTATGTTTATTATATATGTTGTTATCACACTGCAAGTTCCCTTAGTTTGTTATTAAGAAAATCATTATGCGTTGAAATGATACATACCCGAATGATCATATAGTTTAGGGAAAAATGTTATTGGTTGAAATGATACATACACGAGCGATTTTATTGATTTTAAAATCCTTGATTCGGGATACAGGTTGAAATGATATATACCCGGGAAATTTAACTATTTTGGGTTGAAATGATACATACCCAATCACTTGACCATAGGGTATAAAATTATATACGGACATCGTTGGTCAGTTTTAAATTATTTTCTAAATGGTAAAGTATGTTTGATTTATAAATTTGATTTTTAAATTTAATTTAATGATTTTATTTAAAAAAATTATATTTGGAAAATAATTTATTTTATATGTTTCAAAGCTTCAAATTATAAGTTAATATATGGTTTTAAATGTAAATTTAAGATATTAACTTATAATTTTATTTAGTTTTAATATATATTTTAAATAGTTTAAAATTTAATTTAACAAAATATTTAATATAGTTTTAATATATATATTTTAAAATTAATTTAAAATAATAAATTTAGTTTTGGTTTAAGATAATAAATATAGACTTTTATAATGACTTTAATAGATAAAAGATTTTTGTAAAAGGTTTTAGAATTTTATAAAAGGTTTTAAAGAATTTTATAATGGTTTTATAAAGGAGTTATAAAGGTTTTAAAGGATTTTATAAAGGGTTTTATAAAAGAGCTTGTATAAAGGGGTTTGGAAGCGATTAAGGAATTTGTGTAGAGGTTTATGAAAAAGGAAAGAGTTGTAAACTGTTTTGGAATTTATAAATAGCTTTATAAATGGTTTTAAAGCATATAAATGGTTTAAGAGAGATTTATAAATTATTTTCAAAATTGATTGAAAGAAAATCTTCCTCGGTATTTGTGAATATATTTATACTTTTGAATAAGTATATGAATATCTTGATATGAAGGTATAAATTTTTTTCTAGATTTATTATTAAAAATGTTTATAAAATGACCACGGTGTGAAATAAGCGTTTGGTTGTTAAAGAGACCGGGGTCGGATATTGTCATACTCTTTGCCAATTTCAAAACCACTTTAGCAACTGTGCACATGGTGGAGAATCTAGAACGAAGTAGGATGGTTTGGCGAACGCTACTGGTATAAGGTAAGAACGCAGCCTTGACCTTCGGGTCAGCTTGATATGACTAAAATAGTAGCCATAACCAGGCCAAGTGAGGTCGCTCCTCCGATCGGACATGCTTCTTCGATACCATATCTATAACTTTGTGATTGATTAATGGCCACACTCGATTTGATTATGGGAGTGTTGTTCAACGTGGGCGGTAGCAACGACTATGCATTACCAATAGCCTGGTTCCACAATCCGGTAGAATCCTACCGTGGGTATAGCCTTGTATGCCCTGTTATATGCCTTATCGAGCCCACTACGATTTTGGTTTGTGTCGTACCTATGGAGTGCTCCTGATAGCCCACCAGTTTACGATGGAGTTTACAGTACTGTATAGACTATGATGCCTATAAAAATATGTTAAGGGGGATATGAGTAACGCCTTAACGCTATTTTAATACTTTACTTTATTGATAGACACTACATATATAACGTATATTACTACATATAAATAGTTTAACGGATCCTTAGGAGATGGAAAATCCTGAAACATCTCCTAAGTTATTGCACGCACATTATACACTGGATAGAAGATGTGAAATCCCGTAAACATCTCTGAAGCCATTACACTCATATTTACTTATTATTGATTTAACTTACATAAGATCTTTTAGTTCTGACTCGAGTGTTTTGTCTTTTCATTACGCTCGAGTCAACCCGAGCATTTCAGTATTGAAGACTTTATCCCAGGAGGACGAAGACGGAGTTTAGTATTATATTATTATTATTATTCCACTGTATCATGTTGTTCCACTGCATTACCCTATTATACCTGCTATTTGATTACTCTGATTGTTGTAAAAAAATTATGTAATCAAATGTATATTGTAAAACAGCTTCATGAACTGTTTATTTGATTATTATATTTTGTCATTCCGCTGTGCGATTCTGTGTTTTGTTTTTCCTTCTTTTCTCTTATTTTCTTATTTACCCCATTGACAATCCTCACTTTTGAATGGTTTGAGTTGACATGTGTGGTTTATTGTCAATTTAAACCGTCCAAAAAGGTGGTTCATCATAGTTGGTATCAAAGCTTTGGTTTAGAGATACCTTAGCCTGTTCGGGGTTAACTCATTAGAGATTGGGTTATTAATACCCTAGAATGAGTTTGAGAGTATATATATGAGTGGGCGTATTTGTTAGTGCTATAAAAAAATGTTTTTATATTGTGTTAATTTGTTCTGTTTAGTATTTATAAATTCTGGTCGGTACATAGGATGTTATGGCATCGATAGGGATTTCTAGACACTTAATAGGGTAGACCGACGCAATATTATTTTTGAAATATAGGTAAATGAAGTAATTTTACGTTGTATTATATTTTGTATATAAAAGAATAATTTTTATAAATGGATATAGTTGTATGTGATATGTTTGTTTGTTAGGAAGTGAAATTTTATACATATTGGTTGCAAAATGAGATTTACAAATAAAATGAATATAAATTGGAAATTTGATAACTTAAGTTCCGGAGTTTTGAAATTGATTTTCAAAGATTTTGGAATATAATATTAGTATTATTTAGAAGTATTTTCGGATTTAAATATTTTTAATGTGATTTGTAAGAAATGTTTTAAAAGAATTTTAAAAGGAAATAAGTTATGTACTCCCCTCTTTTGTCGCTAGAAAATAATTTCACTGATGATCGCGACATCATCGACGTTCATTTTCGAGTTTCAAAGTGGGAGGACCACTATAGTAGCTTTGCTATACATTTGTCTTGATAAACAAATTTTAATTTTATTTTCTTAAGTATGATTTGATATATATAAAAGATATGAATATATATACTATTTCAAAATGATTTAAAATGAATCCGGTATTTAGTTCTTAAGTTCCTGTTAAATAATGATTTTCAGTTGTAGAAATAAAGTGAAATTTTAATAGTTGGAAACTTCTAAAATGAAAATAAGAAATTAGAAGCTAAGTGATTAATGAAATTATAAAGAAATTGGAGATTTGTCACTAGTAAATTAAAGGGTGATTAAATTTAGAAGATGTAAATTATTGAATATTTTCGATAACTAAAATGAATAAGATATATTTGTATAACACTCAATTACATTTTAAAAGCATATATAAAACTTACCAGAAATGTTAATATGAATATGTAATAGAATTTTATACAAGTAAAACTTAAGTAATGGAGATATGTCTACAAATAATAATTATGATGTACAAGAAATATTTTAAACATAAGTTAATATTTTGAAATGCTAGTATTTAAATTAAATAGGGAAAAATGAATATTGTTTAAGTAAATGATTACAAACTCAAGGAAATGACTGAAATGATTCATTGATGAATATTAATATTAATATTAAAATGGATATCAAGGTTATAAGTAAATAATAAATGTGAAATAAATTGCAATGAAATGTGCGTAATACTTCAATAATGGATTCATTGATGATTTCAAATATTAAATGGGAAATAAGTTGTGTAAGTAACGAAGGAAAATTAATAAAAGATAATTATTGTATGAATGAATTAAAACAAATGAAAAGTGAATAATGATGTGAAATGAAACCAATAGAATAAAATATGTAAATTGTGCATAAATCATTTTATCCACATAACAATTCTGATTCAAATTTGAATACAAGATTTGTAGTAATTCACACCAGTTCGAATCAGGATTTTTCGCTCGATTCTTGACGGTGAACAATTGATATGAATTTTTGATATGAATTTGAAGTTTTCTATCATGGTTTATGGCTATGCAATGAAAACGGAAATTTTGAATAAAGAAATCGGATCAGAGTCCACACTAGAGTAGTCGGGTAACAATACTAGTTCGAAAGTGGAATGTGTGTATTCAAGCAAGCGATTAGAATTGATATTGTATATAAAAGATTTACACACATCGTGTAAATTTAAATAATACTTAAATTCTTTGTTGTTTTGGCTGATAGGATGTTTGGGAAATGATACTTCAAATTGTTTAAGGATGTATGAATAATCTATTAAGTAATTATCTAAGGCTGTTGAGCGTAAGGTACACTTGGTAGTTTATTTATCACTTTTGTACGATGAAAAGTTTCTGAACCTGAACAAACCATTTGTTTTGGTTGCTATGGATGCATGATTGATTTCTTTTGTTGCATATAATGGTTGTACTGTACGATTATTATATATCGTGTGCTACTTGTGCTACTAATTGAAACAACTAAAATATTACTCTTTTACATAGTTCTAACTCTTTTGGATTATGTAAGTGAGATACAGGTTTATGGAAGCAATAGCTACTGCTTTTGGTTTCATAAATAAAGTTGTTTCCCTGACAAATAGGTACGTTTTTGGATTACGGTTTTAGAACATTATTTTATTGTTTTTCCATGGTTTGAGATGTTTTATTTTTGAAATATGATATATATATATATATATATATTGAAATTATTGATATTTTTATTTTCCGAACCTAACCGTGCAAAGGAAACTCTACCAAAAAATTTCGTAAATTTAGCACTTAGAAAATTTCTGTAAAAGCTGAGTTATTTTCAAACTTTTATTAAAATTAATTATGTAAATTAATTGTTTATAAATTGAATAATTTGAATAAAATTATATCAAGTTTCTTAATTCCTTTTTTTTCTTTTCGAGGACGAAACGTTTTGAGTGGGGGAGAGTGTAACGACCCGTATTTTTGATAATTAAAACTATTAAATTTAATAAGATTTTAGAATTTAATATTGGAAGAAATTAAAATTTATGATTTATAAATGGAAAAGATTATTAGAATGTAATTTAATAATGTTGATTTAATGTAATTGATAACTATTTTAATGTAACCTCAATCAATTGAAATAATTATAAAGTTAATTTGGCAATAATTGTAAGGTAATAAGGAATTAAATTAAATGATTGAATTAATGGTGAAATTGTATGTATTAAATTGAAATTAGTTAATACAGAATATGAAATCAGTTGGGTAAGTAATTTATAACCCTTGGTTGTAAACAAGGAATTAATGGATATGAGTTACTAAGCTGTAACAGTTGATTTATTATCATCTTGCTATTTAATCCATTTTTAAATTAATTTGAAAATCAATTGAAATTTAATGTAATTGAAATATTGTAATCAATATGGTAAAAGGTGTTAATAGTAGAATAATGAATGTAATAAGATGGAAACTTATGTTTAATTTATTTCATAAGGTAATAGTTGATTAAATAAAAAGAATGTAAATCAAAATAAAAGAAATTGTTGGAATTTAAAATATTATAAACTGGGGTTTTATTATAGTTGTAATTTAACGCGAAAATTAATGTAATGTTTAAATTTCGAAATCAACATGGAATATTAAATTTTAAAAGATTATTAAATTTCTGTGTAATCAAGAATAATGAAAATTGTTAACTTTTAATTTAGAATTCAAAAGTTATTAAAATGATTTTAAAACAATAATTTATTTAATTAACGTAAAAATTAGCCTTTTTGGGCACTGTCTCGGATTTCGACAAAACCAGTTTCGTAATAGTGAATTATTATAGGATTTCAAGTTTCGTAGCGATCGAACTTATTGTTTGATCGTGCGAGCTTGAAACGCTTAGAAATCAATTAAAAGAATTTAAATAAATATAATTTGATTTTAAAAGCTAACTTCTATATGCAATGGAATTAGGGTCTGAAACCAGTTCTGTTGAGTTTAAAAATATCGATAACCTATATTTTGATATATTGGATGACCTATTTTCGTTACGGGGACGAAATGGGCTTTTCGGGTCTGGGTATCGCTTTGACCCAATTCAATCTGGTCCATCCATTTATATTTCAGCTCTGCCTATATATAGGCTGTTATAAACCCTAGCAGTTTCTCAATTCCATATTTCTGTACATACTTCTCATTCTCATCGGTTCCTTCTCCAATGGTTGTCAATTGCAAAACCCTAATCCCCAATTTCAAATCAAATCATAAATTCAAACTCCTCAAAACCTATCAAAATATATATCATTTCAAAGCTCTCGACGAACGTAATCTCGCTTTACAGTTTGTTTTTCGATTGGAGGTCCGGTTTGGCCAGAATTTGACGAAGAAGTTTCAGCCGTCCATATTAGGGTTTTGTTTTCAATGGTGGATCGTCGATTATACGACGATCGGAGGGTACCGCGGTGTAGAGGGCGACAAATGGAGGCAATCTGTGGTGGCCATTCATCAGAAGGTGGCCGTGGTTCGCCACGATTGGGCTCCAAAGGTCGGCGGCGGCGGTGGTTCTCTGGTGAGCCGGAGTGGTCGCGGCGGCATGGTGGAGGCGACTCGGACAGGGGATGGCGACATTGTGCTCTGATCCAAGCGACGATGGTTGTGGCGGAGGCGATTTAGAGGAGATGATGGTAGCTATGGATGTAATATCGGGTTCCTGTAGCGTGTGTTAGGGTTGGTAGAGATGTACACGAAATTACTAATTTGCCCCTTGTATTATTTCTATTTAAATTTAATTTTCAAACTTCTAACGCTAATAACTTTTTCATACGAGCTCGGATTTGGACGCGGTTTCTTTCATTGGAATCATATAGAAATTCCAGACAATATGGAATTTGTTTGGTTAGATTTGGGGACTGTTGGAATTTTGGGCTTTATTTGGATTTTTAAATCGACGATAAATCAAAGGTGGGTGATTTAACTGACTCACACTATACTAAACCTTCTTATGTTAGTTGAATTAAATTTATGATATGATAAGAATATTATTGGTTGCACTTGGTAGTTTAATTTGACATTTTAATTGAAATTGAATTTATATTGAATTAAATTGCCATTTAAATTAATATTGAAATTAAATTGGTAGTTAAATACCTGATAAGGATAACCAGTTAATTGTTGTGATTTGGATTTTGATTGTGATGGATGTATATTTGTTAACATTTTGGATGATTGGATGTTATGTTTATTATATATGTTGTTATCACACTACAAGTTCCCCTAGTTTGTTGTTAGTGAAACCACTATGGGTTGAAATGATACATACTCGAATGATCTTATAGATTAGGAAAAATCGTTATGGGTTGAAATGATACATACCCGAGCGATTTTATTGATTTCAAAATTATTGATTCAGGATATGGGTTGAAATAATATATAGTCGGGAAATTTAACTATTTTTGGTTGAAATGATACATATCCAATCACTTGACCATATGATAGAAAATTATATACGGACACCGTTGGTCAGTTTTAAATTATTTTCTAAATGGTAAAGTATGTTTGATTTATAAATTTGATTCATAAATTTAATTTAATGATTTTATTTTAAAAAATTATATTTGGAAAATAATTTATTTTATATGGTTTAAAGCTTCAAATTATAAGTTAATATATGGTTTTAAATGTAAATTAAGATTTTAACTTATAATTTTATTTATTTTAAATAGTTTAAAATTTAATTTAATAAAATATTAAATATATTTTTAATATATATATTTTAAATTTAATTTAAAATAATAAATATAGTTTTGATTTAATAGATATAGACTTTTATAATGACTTTAATAGATAAAAGTTTTTTGTAAAAGATTTTAGAATTTTGTAAAAGGTTTTAAAGGATTTTATAAAGGATTTTATAATGGTTTTATAAAGGAGTTATAAAAGTTTTAAAGGATTTTATAAAGGGCTTTATAAAAGAGCTTGTATAAAGGGTTTAGAAGCGTTTAAGGAATTTGTGTAGAGGTTTATAAAAAAGGAAAGGGTTGTAAACTGTTTTGGAATTTATAAATAGCTTTATAAATGGTTTTAAAGCATATAAATAGTTTATAAATGGTTTAAGAGAGATTTATAAATTATTTTCGAAATTGATTGAAAGAAAATCTTCCTCAGTATTTATGAATATATTTATACTTTTGGAATAAGTATATGGATATCTTGATATGAAGGTATAAACTGTTTTCTGGATTTATTATTAAAAATATTTATAAAATGACCACGGTGTGAAATAAGCGTTTGGTTGTTAAAGAGACCGGGATCGTATATTGTCATACTCTTTGCCAATTCCAAAACCACTTTAACAACTGTGCATGTGGTGGAGGATCTCGAACGAAGTAGGATGGTTTGGCTAACGCTACTGGTATGAGGTAAGAATGCAGCCCTGACTTTCTGGTTAACTTAATATGAATAAAACAGGAGCCATAACCAGGCCAAGTGAGGCCGCTCCTCCGATCGAACATGCTTTTTCGATACCATATCTATTACTTTGTGATTGATTGGTGGCCACGCTCGATTTGATTATGGGAGTGTTGTTCGAGGTGGGCGGTAGCTGCGGCTATGCGTTACCACCATCCTGGTTCTGCAATCCGGTAGAATCCTACCATGGGTATAGCCTCGTGTGCCCTGTCTTATGCCTTATCGAGCCCACTATGATTTTGATTTGTGTCGTACCTATGGAGTGCTCCTGATAGCCCACCAGTTTATGGTGGAGTTTACATTACTATATAAACTACGGTGCCTATAAAAATGTATTTAGGGGGATATGGGTTACCACTTAATGTTATTTTAATACTTTACTTTACTGATAGACACTACGTATATAGCATATATTACTACATATAAATAGTTTAACAGATTCTTAGGAGATGGAAAATCCCAAAACAACTCTTAAGTTATTGCATGCACGTTATACACTGGATAGGAGATGTGAAATCCCATAAACATCTTTGAAGCCATTACACTCACATTTACTTATTGTTGATTTAACTTAAATAAGATCTTTTAGTTCTGACTCGAGTGTTTTGTCTTTTCATTATGCTTGGGTCAGCCTGAGCATTTCAGTGTTGAAGACTTTATCCCAAGAGGACAAAGACGGAGTCTAATATTATATTATTATTATTATTCCACTGTATCATGTTGTTCCGCTGCATTATCCTATTATACCTGCTGTATGATTACTCTGATTGTTATAAAAAAAATTGTGTAATCAAATGTATATTATAAAATAGCTTCATGAACTGTTTATTTGATTATTATATTTTGTCATTACGCTGTAAGATTCTGTGTTTTGTTTTACCTTCTTTTCTCTTATTTTCTTATTTACCCCATTTACAATCCTCCCTTTTGAATGGTTTGAGTTGACATGTATGGTTTATTGTCAATTTAAACCGTCCAAAAAGGTGGGTTGTCACATAGTGCGACATGGAATCATCTTTTCTAAGAAGGACTTCCCATCTACGGATGAGGAAAGGCAACGCATAAGTTGGATTTCTTATTCTTCGACCGTATGATCAATCATGTTTGACATGTTATGCACTAGACTAGATATCACTTTTGCATTAGGTGAAGTAAGTTGATATAAATCTAATCCCGGAGAAGGCCACTGGATGACCTGTAACGACCCGTATTTTTACGGATCAAAACATTCTAAAACAGTTGTCATTAGGTCGCAATGTTGATAAGTCGTCCAGAGTCTAAGTCATGGACGAGATAAGGCTTAGGTCGTATAGTAGTTAGGTCGGAGTAGACGACTTAAGGAAGTGGGGCGACCTAAATGAATTGGCGACCTAAGGATTATGGGATAAGTCGTGTAGAAGTTAGGTCGTGTGGTGGCTTAGGTCGAGTGAATGACTTAAGAGTTAACGACCTAATAGTTAGCGTATTGGTTTAGGTCGTACTGGTTTAGGTCGTATGCTAGTTTGGGACGACCTATAGGATTTGACCGACCTAAGGAATAGGCGACTTAAGGAAGATGGCGACCTAAGAGTTAGCGGTATAAGAAACTGGACGAGTTAGCGACTTAAGGAGGATAGGTCGGCAACGACCTAAGGAAGGAGCAGTTAGGTCGTCCAGACGACTTAGGGGTTAGGTCGTAAGACCCTGTGTGTAGTTGAGTCGTTAGGTCGCGTAAGGACCTAGGCTGTTAGGTCGCGTGAGTTGTTAGGTCGTAAGTCACGCGTAGTTAAGCCGCGCAGTGTTAGGTCGCGCATTATGTTAGGTCGCGCATTGTGTTAGGTCGCTGAGTGTTAGGTCGGAGGGTTTGTTAGGTCGTGGACGACCTAAGAGCGAACGACCTAAAGGGAAATCAGCCTATAAATAGGCGGGTTCTTCTTCATTTTTGGGATCCGGATTTCGAAGCGACGAAGTGCTGCTATTTTGAGAGCTCGAGTTCTACACTTCTTCACTTCTTTTCTCCACTTTAATCTTGTGCTTCCTTCCATCCAAATCGAAGATCGAATCGAAGATCCAAGAGCTTAGATTGAAGATCTACATTCATCGAAGAGAGATTTCATCATTTGAAGCGGATTTGGGATAGATCGAGTTAGATCCTTCGCTGTCCAGATCTGAAGTGTGTTGCTTTTAAGGTGTTTAGGTGATTTGGTGAGTGGTGATTATCTCTCACACGGATCCAAAGGAGTATATCGGATCTTTGGTTTGATTTAGTGTTAAAATAGTGATTTCCATGCATTTTCTTAAACCTAAGTATAGATCTATTGTTCATGATGATTTGACATCCATTTTACTACATGATTAACCTATGCAAGTTCATTCATCAAGTTATAGAGATATTACTCATGTTTCATGCTTGTTAGATTTGGACTCTTTATTTACAAGATTGCCATTATTGTTATAATTGTTTATTAGATCATGTTTGAATGTTTGATTACTCGGATTAATGATTGACTTGGTTGATTGTTATGAATTAGTTGATTGATGATTTGATTTAGACAAGATGGTCGAAGATGATTCAAAAGCTAAGTGAAAGGCTCTTGAATTGGGAAAGCTGCTCGTGGCATATGTAGCGGATGATGAAGCTCATATGGATAGATTTGATGATGATGATGTTGAGATGAGGCTTTGCTAGGATGTGATGAAGCGAGGCATGATATGAGATAGTCTTGGTCTTATCCAGACGGGATCATTCCAAGCATGTTGATAACTCGGTGAAATGGTTCGAGTTTGAGGATAATGGTTTGCTCGAGAGGCACTTGAGCTAGTATGGAAATAGTCGTCGAGGAGGATGACTAGAAGGCTGAGATGTCATCGTTGTTGAAGGTTCTAGCATGCTCAAAGCAAGAGTACGCTGGGCAGATTCGATAGTCCCAAAAGGCTACTGATTGGTAGTCGAGTACTCTGGGCAGATTCGATAGTCCTAGGCACGGGCTGCGACGACGTGCGGAGTTATGTCTAGAACCGGGGTTTCCATTAGCCCTTGACAGATGGCTGAAAGAATGTGCCGGTCATTCAATTAACGGTGATATCGAAGCAATGATAACAGTGATAGCCAGAGTCAAGGATGTTTGGTTGTATCGTCATTCGGTCTCAAGAGCGGTATTTTCTGGGTGCTTATCTGATCTTGGTTTAGGCCTTGGGGGTTTGTACTTGGAAAACATCGCCCTTGACTCGAGTGATAATTGCTTTACTTTAAATATTTTGCTTTGCTATGGTTGTTTCGGCTTAGTGTGTGTCTGGGGGCTATCACTGTAGAAAGAGGTGGAGTGGGAGGGTTGGATTCCTATTCCTTTTTTTTCCTTTATGCTCTTTTGGTATGTTGTTAGTTAATTTACCGCTCACTAAGACTGTTGTCTGACTCAAGGCTTTATGTTTTAACTCTTATTGCCTTGGGTTGTTCGTCCATTTTGGGACGGGCAGACTAGGTAGCAGGTGATAGGTGCTGTTCTTGCTTCCGACGATGCTGATGACGAAGACGAGCTGGAGGCTTGCATATGATTTTCTTACTATATGTACTGGATGTTCCGCTGCTTGTATAATTCCCTGAGTGATATGTAGTGAGGCTTGATGTATTGACTATTCAGATGTTTGTATTCAACTATTATGAAGTTTTATATGATGACATTCTATTCTGTGAAGCTTCACTATATATATATTCTATTGTATTTTGTCCATGCGCTGTGAGTTATACGATAGATTCTACTGTTTTAATTTACCCTGACAATCGTCCATGGATGCCTGGCACACTTTACAGCGCACTATCTCTAGGTTCAGTGCGGGGGTCATGGGCGGTCGTCATATTTGGTATCAGAGCATTGGTTAATCGATTTTACACAACGCTCGCTGACGTAACTACGTATGAGAGACGTAATTGTACTTTGATGGATGATTACTATATATAATATAGTAGCTTAGAAGTATGTGAGTCCTTTATGCAGTTGTTTCTCAAGATGTGCTGATCATTTCTTTTATAGATATTAAGAATGAGTCGAAGAGGGAGACCAGCTGCTAGGGAAGCCCGTGCTACTGAGGGGGCTGCTGATTATGCAGCTATGTTCGAAGCTATGATGACTTCGATCATGAGAAGGATGTCAGCTCCGGGGCCATCAGTAGATGTTGGAGTTCAAGTCCAAACTCCAAAACCAGTGGATTTTGCTAAGCTGTGTAAAGATTATACTGCTCTTGGAGGAAAGCTTTTCTTAGGAACAGAATCAACCATTGAAGTCCAGAGGTGGATAGATGCTTGTAGAAGGATCTTTGGTGATTTGGGAATCGAGGATGCGACTAAGAGAAAGTTAGCATCAAGACAGCTTCAAGGGAGAGCTTCTGATTGGTGGAACTCTATCACCATTGACACTCCGGAGGAAGAAATTACTTGGGAGCAATTCCAAGTCAGATTCGATGCTAAGTTCATTTCTACAGCTCAGAAGTCTGTTCTGTTCAAGAAGTTTGTGGAGCTCAAGCAAAATGGAAGACTAGTTCTTGAATATGTTTCTGAGTTTGAAGCTTTGTCCAAGTATGCCCGGTCGTATATTGAATCTTCGTACCAGAAGAATGAGAAGTTTGTGACAGGCTTGGACAGTTATCTTGGGAGGCAGTTGGTGGATCATTTGGACGATTCATTTGAGAAGCTTGTGGAGAAGGCTCTCAGGCATGAGAATCTGTTTCCTAAAGAGGGATCTGTTGTTGCTGTGACCAAGGAAGAGTCTAAACCACAGCAAGGTGGAAATAAGAAGAGGAAGCAGCAGCAGCAAAAGGGTAAGGATGGCCAGAAGAAGCCAAAGGGCGAAGTGACCTACTACAATTGTCAGCAGAAGGGCTATTTCTCCAGGGATTGCAAGAATCCGAAGGTGCCAGTGAAGTGTCACAACTGTGACAAGCCGGGGCATGTTAAGAGGAATTGTCCAAAACCGCGGAGGGACAAGCAGATTGTGCAAGCTTATGCTTTAGGGGCTGTTCCATTATCTTCGAAAGCCTCTACCGCTGAAGAGAAAGGAAAGAGTGTGGTGGTTCAAGGTACTCTTTCCATATGTGGTGTTCCAGTTAGAGTGTTGTTTGATACTGGGGCGTCGCATTCGTTTGTTTGTAATGAACTTGTAGGCCGGTTGGGTTTAGAGCCAGATATCGTTGATAGGCCATTGGTTGTGACTAATCCAGTTGGGGGTTCGTCTTGTTTGTGTATGCTATGCCGTGGTCTGATTGTATCGAGTCGTGATTGCTCTTTTGTTTGTGATTGTTTTGTTCTGAACTTTGCGGGGTTCGGCATTATTTTGGGTATGGACTGGCTTAGGAAATATGCGGCAAAGGTTGATTGTGAAAGGTTGGAGGTGACAGTCGAGAATGTGGAGGGGCGAAAGATTGTGATACGATGTAAGCATGAAGAAGGCGTCTTCATGAGCTTCATGTATTCGCTGGTTGTTCCACGGGATGGACTGTCATCTGTGCCAATCGCTAATGGATTTGAGAATGTCTTTGACGAGGTCAAAGGGTTACCGCTGCATAGAGAGATCGAGTTTCGTATAGATCTAGTTGAAGGAGCCAGACCTGTTGTGATGCCTCTTAGGCGGATGGCGCCTAGGGAACAGCAGGAGTTGAGGGTGCAAGTTGATGATCTTTTACAGAAAGGATTCATTCGGCGTAGTGTGTCCGAATGTGGTGCACCAGTTGTGTTCGCAACCAAAGCGGATGGATCGTTGAGGTTGTGTATGGATTATCGTGAGCTGAATAAAGTGACTAAGAAGAACAAGTATCCATTTCCGAGGATAGATGACTTGTTTGATCAGCTTCACGAAGCTAAGGTGTTTTCTCAGATGGATTTGGCAACGGGATTTCACCAGTTAAGAGTGGCTAAGGATAGTGTGCCAAAGACTGCTTTTAGGACACCATTCGGTTTCTTTGAGTGGTTGGTAATGCCGTTTGGATTGACCAACGCACCAGCATATTTTGTGGATCTTATGAATAGAGTGTTCAGGGATCAGTTGAACAAGTTCGTACTTGTGTTCGTGGATGATATTTTGATTTATTCCAGAACTGAAGAAGAACACAAGACGCATTTGCGTATTGTTATGGAAATCATACGGAAACATCAGCCGAAGGCTAAGTTTTCGAAGTGTCACTTCTGGAAGAGTGAAGTGAGGTTCTTAGGCCATATTATCTCTGGAAGTGGAATAACGGTTGATCCCGCTAAGGTGGCAGCAATCCAGGATTGGGTTAGACCTAAGAATGCTTCTGATGTGAGAAGTTTTCTTGGATTAGCAGGATACTATCGTCGATTTATCAAAGATTTCTCCAAGGTGGCTGCACCATTGACAGGATTGACGAAAAAGAACCAAGTATTCAAATGGGATGCTAAGTGTGAGCAAGCTTTCGGAATCCTGAAAGAGCGATTGACGAGTGCTCCTGTTTTGACTATTCCAAGTGGGAATGATGAGATGGTGGTTTACACCGACGCATGTGGTACTGGACTTGGAGCAGTGCTGATGCAAAGGGATAAAGTTGTTGCGTATGCAAGTCGACAACTGAAGCCGCATGAAAGGAATTACCCGACTCATGATTTGGAGTTAACGGCGATTGTTTTTGCTCTGAAGATGTGGAGACATTATCTATTGGGAGTTCGATTCGAGTTGTTTACAGATCATAAGTCGTTGAAGTATCTTTTCTCCCAAAAGGATTTGAATCTTCGGCAGCAACGATGGCTAGAGTTTTTGGCATCATATGACTTTGGTATAGCCTATACTCCGGGAAAGGGTAACGCAGTGGCAGATGCGTTAAGTCGAAGACATGCAGGATTGGGAGCCATGTTTTCAGAATGGAAGAATCTCGAGTATTTAGCTGGATTTGACTTCAGGCCCAGATGTGAATTGGAACCTGAGATGTTGGAAAACTTATCGATAAGACAGACTCTTGTGGAAAGAATTGGCGAGAGCCAAAAGCGAGACGATAAGCTCGTCAAGATTATCCGTGATTTGGAATCTGGATTGGATCCAGAAAAGGATAAAGGATTCGAGGTCGATTGAGAGGGTTGGCTTCGGAAGCAAGGATGACTAGTTGTTCCCGATATAGATTAATTGAGAAATGAAGTTCTGAAGGAAAGTCATCACTCGAAGTTGACAATTCATCCAGGTGGAAATAAGATGTATCGGGATATGAAGAGAACCTATTACTAGGAAGGTATGAAGAAGGATGTTGGAAATTTTATTTCCAAATGTATGAACTGCCAGTTGGTAAAAGCCGAACAGAAGAAGCCAAGTGGATTGCTTCAGCCATTAGAAGTTCCTACATGGAAGTGGGAGCAAATATCGATGGATTTTATTGATGGGTTACCTAGAACAAGGACGGGAAATGAAGGGATTTGGGTCATCGTAGATCGTCTGACTAAGAGTGCCAGATTCATTCCTGTTCGATCGACTAGGACTGCATCAAAGTTGGCTGAGCTGTATGTTAAGTGGATAGTCCGATTCCATGGTATTCCGAAGAGTATAGTGAGCGATCGAGACCCATTGTTCACTAGTGGATTTTGGAAGAGCTTCCAGGAAGTTTTGGGAACCGAGTTGTGTTTGAGTACAGCCTATCATCCCCAAACAGATGGTCAGACCGAGAGAGTCAACCGAGTTTTGGAAGATCTCCTCAGAGCATGTGTTTTAGATTTCGGAGGATCATGGGAAGATCACCTTCATTTGGTGGAATTTGCGTATAATAACAGTTACCAGTCCAGCATTGGTATGGCACCGTATGAGGCATTGTATGGAAGACCGTGTAACTCTCCGACGTGTTGGTTAGAAACAGGAGAAGAGTTTATACTTGGGCCAGAGATGATTCGACAGACTTCGGATTGCATAGAGATCATTCGACAACGAATGAAGGCAGCCCAAGACCGTCAGAAAAGTTATGCCGATAAGCGTCGTATGGATTTGGAATTCGACGTAGGTGATATGGTTTTTGTGAAGATTTCTCCACTGGAGAATGTTATTCGATTCGGGGAGAAAGGGAAACTGACTCCGAGATTTGTTGGACCATTCCCGATCATCGAGTGGATTGGAAAGCTCGCCTACAGATTGGAGTTACCAGAAAAGATGGCGGGTGTGCACAATGTTTTTCATGTATCGTATCTACGGAAGTATGTGCACGACTCGAATACAGTGGTTTCTGCTGATAGCTGTGAAGATTTCGAAGTTGATCCAGTCGATAGGAGACCTCGTAAACCGCTTCGTGTTGTGGAAACCGACACGAAACAGCTTAGGAGGAAGGTAGTTAAGTTGCTCAAGATACAATGGAGTGATGATGATAACGACTGTACATGGGAGGAGGAAGAGAGGATGAAGGCAGCTCATCCTGAACTCTTCAAGGTATGGCCCTAAGGTGTCGTGTCATCTAACGACATTGTAACTTGTTCTAGTTTTTAGAATTCTGCATGCTAGGCTAGTATTGGATGCATGGTTTGTTGATTGCTATGGATGATAGGCATGCGGAATAGTTTTGATTGCTCTTGTTTGTTTGGAATTTCGGGGGCAAAATTCCTAAGGGGGAGAGAATGTAACGACCCGTATTTTTACGGATCAAAACATTCTAAAATAGTTGTCATTAGGTCGCAATGTTGATAAGTCGTCCAGAGTCTAAGTCGTGGACGAGATAAGGCTTAGGTCGTATAGTAGTTAGGTCGGAGTAGATGACTTAAGGAAGTGGAGTGACCTAAAGGAATTGGCGACCTAAGGATTATGGGATAAGTCGTGTAGAAGTTAGGTCGTGTGGTGGCTTAGGTCGAGTGAATGACTTAAGAGTTAACGACCTAATAGTTAGCGTATTGGTTTAGGTCGTACTGGTTTAGGTCGTATGCTAGTTTGGGACGACCTATAGGATTTGACCGACCTAAGGAATAGGCGACTTAAGGAAGATGGCGACCTAAGAGTTAGCGGTATAAGAAACTGGACGAGTTAGCGACTTAAGGAGGATAGGTCGACAACGACCTAAGGAAGAAGCAGTTAGGTCGTCCAGACGACTTAGGGGTTAGGTCGTAAGACCCTGTGTGTAGTTGAGTCGTTAGGTCACGTAAGGACCTAGGCTGTTAGGTCGCGTGAGTTGTTAGGTCGTAAGTCGCGCGTAGTTAAGCCGCGCAGTGTTAGGTCGCGCATTATGTTAGGTCGCGCATTGTGTTAGGTCGCTGAGTGTTACGTCGGAGGGTTTGTTAGGTCGTGGACGACCTAAGAGCGAACGACCTAAGGGGAAATCAGCCTATAAATAGGCGGGTTCTTCTTCATTTTTGGGATCCGGATTTCGAAGCGACGAAGTGCTGCTATTTTGAGAGCTCGAGTTCTACACTTCTTCACTTCTTTTCTCCACTTTAATCTTGTGCTTCCTTCCATCCAAATCGAAGATCGAATCGAAGATCCAAGAGCTTAGATTGAAGATCTACATTCATCGAAGAGAGATTTCATCGTTTGAAGCGGATTTGGGATAGATCGAGTTAGATCCTTCGCTGTCCAGATCTGAAGTGTGTTGCTTTTAAGGTGTTTAGGTGATTTGGTGAGTGGTGATTATCTCTCACACGGATCCAAAGGAGTATATCGGATCGTTGGTTTGATTTGGTGTTAAAATAGTGATTTCCATGCATTTTCTTAAACCTAAGTATAGATCTATTGTTCATGATGATTTGACATCCATTTTACTACATGATTAACCTATGCAAGTTCATTCATCAAGTTATAGAGATATTACTCATGTTTTATGCTTGTTAGATTTGGACTCTTTATTTACAAGATTGCCATTATTGTTATAATTGTTTATTAGATCATGTTTGAATGTTTGATTACTTGGATTAATGATTGACTTGGTTGATTGTTATGAATTAGTTGATTGATGATTTGATTTAGACAAGATGGTCGAAGATGATTCAAAAGCTAAGTGAAAGGCTCTTGAATTGGGAAAGCTGCTTGTGGCATATATAGCGGATGATGAATCTCATATGGATAGATTTGATGATGATGATGTTGAGATGAGACTTTGCTAGGATGTGATGAAGCGAGGCATGATATGAGATAGTCTTGGTCTAATCCAGACGGGATCATTCCAAGCATGTTGATAACTCGGTGAAATGGTTCGAGTTTGAGGATAATGGTTTGCTCGAGAGGCGCTTGAGCTAGTATGGAAATAGTCGTCGAGGAGGATGACTAGAAGGCTGAGATGTCATCGTTGTTGAAGGTTCTAGCATGCTCAAAGCAAGAGTACGCTGGGCAGATTCGATAGTCCCAAAAAGCTACTGATTGGTAGTCGAGTACTCTAGGCAGATTCGATAGTCCTAGGCACGGGCTGCGACGACGTGCGGAGTTATGTCTAGAATCGGGGTTTCCATTAGCCCTTGACGGACGGCTGAAAGAATGTGTCGGTCATTCAATTAACGGTGATATCGAAGCAATGATAACAGTGATAGCCAGAGTCATGGATGTTTGGTTGTATCGTCATTCGGTCTCAAGAGCGGTATTTTCTGGGTGCTTATCTGATCTTGGTTTAGGCCTTGGGGGTTTGTACTTGGAAAACATCGCCCTTGACTCGAGTGATAATTGCTTTACTTTAAATATTTTGCTTTGCTATGGTTGTTTCGGCTTAGTGTGTGTCTGGGGGCTATCACTGTAGAAAGAGGTGGAGTGGGAGGGTTGGATTCCTATTCCTTTTTTTTCCTTTATGCTCTTTTGGTATGTTGTTAGTTAATTTACCGCTCACTAAGACTGTTGTCTGACTCAAGGCTTTATGTTTTAACCCTTATTGCCTTGGGCTGTTCGTCCATTTTGGGACGGGCAGACTAGGTAGCAGGTGACAGGTGTTGTTCTTGCTTCCGACGATGCTGATGACGAAGACGAGCTGGAGGCTTGCATATTATTTTCTTACTATATGTACTGGATGTTCCGCTGCTTGTATAATTCTCTGAGTGATATGTAGTGAGGCTTGATGTATTGACTATTCAGATGTTTGTATTCAACTATTATGAAGTTTTATATGATGACATTCTATTCTGTGAAGCTTCACTATATATATATTCTATTGTATTTTGTCCATGCGCTGTGAGTTATACGATAGATTCTGTTGTTTTAATTTACTTTGACAATCGTCCATGGCTGCCTGGCATACTTTACAGTGCACTATCTCTAGGTTCAGTGCGGGGGTCATGGGCGGTCGTCACATGACCGTCAAAGTCTCCCTTAAGCATTTAAAAAATACTAAGGAATTGTTTTCGATTTACAATAGTTATGATCTTCTTATGAAGGGGTATTCGAACTCGAGCTTTCAAAGTGATATCGATTATAGAAAGTCAATCTATGTGTTTTTCTTTACTCTCAATGGAGAGGTAGTTAGTTGGAAGAGTTCCAAACATGATGCTATGGCAGATTTTGCCATGAAGGTTAAGTATACCATCTTAAATGATGATGCAAAATAAGTAATGTGGACGTGCAATTCATTAAGGAGCTAGAAGTGATTCCATGCATAGATGATCCAACGCTTAAATATTGTGACAATAATAAGATAGTTCAGATTGCACAAGAACCACGAGCCCACAAGAGGTAAAGACACATTCTTTTAGGTTCAACATGATAAGGGGGCTTATCAGTGATAGAGAGATCGTGATCAAGAGAGTAGATACAAAAGATAACATTACAAACTCATTTAGTAAGGTTCTCTCTTAGTTTGTTTTAAGAATACTGATAAAAGGCTTTGGGATGAAGCTCCGTAATTGGCCCCTTAGTGCAAGTGGGAGATTGATAAAGCTTAGGGTGTGTTCTAAGGGCTTATATAATTTGTTATGCAATCCTAATTCTATAAAGAGTCTTATTCGAAATGAAATAAGCATTTCATTGTATTTTCTATTATATGTTTTTGCTATATTGTAATATAAGTAATGAATATTTAACATTAAATATAAACAAGTAAAAAATTCTTAGGAGTAGTGTTTTATCGATTGCAGTTATGAATGAGTTCATAACCAGGAATATTGAACCGATGTTAACAAAATCACTAGCTTCTTAAATGTTCCTAGGCTATAAGTATCGAGAAAAGGATATCGATACACTTTTTAAGACTAGTGTATGTAATGTTCTCCATATGATGTATGATGATTTACTCATGAACAGTAGAGGCACCAAGGGTTATGTACTAGTGGTTATTTGAAACAATCATAGAACGACTCAACAAATATCTTCTATAGGTTATATAACTTAATCAAACTAGAAGATCTCAAAGTAACAACATAAAGTAATCTTTTGACTTGAGATTACTGTCGATTTAAAGTGTGTAAACTGTACTTTTATTATAGAAACTACATGGCTCAACGACCATGTTACTGTCATAGTTGGGTACACACTAGAATATTTGAAGTGTTAAATTACTCAAGAGAGGGTTCGTCTCTTTCATTATAGAATGTCTACATCATCGTATTTGGTAAGTGAAATTAAAATCAAAATCTTTGGCCAAAATAAAATGGTTAATTATTATTGCATTGATCCAAGGACTTCAAAATTGAACTATGCAATTGATAAGGACATTAATAGAGTTTTTGACCTTAGATCAAACTCTATATATCTAAGTGACATAGTGATGTCGAAAAGAACATGTGTATAAACTGTCGTTACTAGAAGAGCTTATATTAGATCATAAATATGATTTCTCTTAAATAATCTATAATTCTTGAGCTTGACCCTTACTGTAATTTAACAAAGTTTGCACATGCTTTGATATTTAAATTGTTTAAATATAGACCGTGGACCAAGTTAAGACGAGACAGTCAATACTACCGCATTGTCAGTTATTTCCAAATTCAACCAAGTATAAAATTAACTAAAAATGTTACAAATTAATAATAAATTATTTTAAATGTTAAGTTAATATATGAATGAATTTAATTATTTATTTCAGGCTTAAAATCAGATATAATAAAGAAGAAGGTTATATGATGGTTCAGTTAATTTTGAAGTTAAAACATATTTAATCAAATGCAATTTAATTTGGAGTCAACTAAAGCATTGACTATACAAGGTCAAAAAAGGCCAACCATTTATTGGGATATTATGGGGCTTTTAACAAGTCTTCAGATCTAGAATATAATAGGGAGATATTTGTGTTGCCTAATGGCTAGAAAAAGGCTTGCCTCCACACAAACTTGACACTATAATTTAAAATCCTTGTCTTATGGCCGGCCTATCCTTGGTAGTGCCTTCATTTTCACTTTGCAAATAAAAGTGGAGGAGTCCATAGATCTCCAAGAAAAAAAACTGTCAAACAATATATTGATTCTTGCCGAGGTCACTTAGAAGTAGGGTATAATTTCTGATTTACATTTATATACTTATATAAACATGTTACCATAATCGTCATGTATGAAATACATTCAGCCATTATTTTAAAAAATATTTCAAAATTAATTTTAGTTATTAAAATATTTTAAAATATGAATATTTATTTAAAAAATATAAGCATATATATAATATATTTGTAATCTATAAATTAATATATATATATATATATATGTATTATATTTATATATATATGTATTATATTTATATTTATTTTCATAATTTTTTAAAAATTTATATATATGTAAAACAAATTTACCATAAACTTTCGGCATATATATACAGTAAAGAAAAATTTATAACTTATTTCTTGGTTTAGATTTTACACATATATATGTGTGTGTGCGTGCGCACGTGTATCCAAGTGTATGTGTATATGTATATTATTACATAAATTAAAATAGATTTTTGGATATTAATTTAAAAAAACGAATATAATATATAATTTAATATA
Source organism: Allium fistulosum (assembly GCA_030737815.1). Classification (NCBI taxonomy): domain Eukaryota; kingdom Viridiplantae; phylum Streptophyta; class Magnoliopsida; order Asparagales; family Amaryllidaceae; genus Allium; species Allium fistulosum. The sequence continues at coordinate 366,303,653 of CM060906.1, forward strand.
TATATATATATATATTATAATTATTTTTCCAATTCGTAATAATTTGAATTTGTAAATTTTGAATTATTTAAATTATATATTTTCGATTGAAAATTATTATGTAAAAAATTCATTGGCGGTTGAAGTATTTAAAAAAATGAATAAGTTAAAAACTTTTAAATTTGAATTTTAAATTACTAAAATATGCATAGCTGAAAATAAAATAGGTTATTTATATATATTATAATATTTATTCAATAGTTTTGTAGTAAAATAAATTATTTTTAATTATTAATAAATATTTTGTATATTTATATTTATATTTTCAAAATGGATTTAAACATATATATTCTTTAATTATCATAGACACACACACAGATATATATATGTATATATATATATATATGTATATATATATATATATGTATATATATTTGTATTTTTTTATTATTAAATTTTTTAATGGCTGAATTAACTTTTTTTTGTTTCATGTTCACATATGATACTTTATATTATCTATCACACTTAGTCATCCTATTGACCGTAGGACAAAGTGGTAAATTTTTCTCATGAACCCTTAGTTTAGGTCATATATATAGAGTTTTGATGTCTACATTATGAATATGGATATCATGACATAGTAAATGAAGTAATAAATTAATTATAAATAAGTTTATTTAAACACTAATAATTAATAAGTATTTTAATCATTGTAGTTAATTTAAAATATTAAAACCTAATTTATTAATTAAAATACTAAATTTGATTTTTGTATAAACAAATATTTATTTGCACAAATATAAATTAAAGATCTTATGCAAATTAATAAAAAGAAAAAAGATTCACCCTTTTAATCCCATTGTCAGTGCACCTGGTTAGATAAAACAAATCTGTAGTAAAGCTAAGGGAAGTTCAAGCTATCAAAATGAACCGGAAGTCCACATCACACACTTTTAGTGTAATTATTTTAACATTTCTATACAGTATATCATTTATCCATCTAACACAGATCTCACATTATTTAATAGTTAGTTCTCTATCAACATTGAACACACGTCTTTAGCTCACATTTAGATTCATATTAATTGATTTAAATGTTTCATTGACAGCATCCATGTTTTGATGATTGAAGTAGTTTAGTAAACTACAAGGATTTATGCCAATGTACAAAGTGTTATTAGTAAACGATAGATGGTTTAGAGTTCAAAATAAGTTGCCAAACCTTTCCGTCCACGATTAATCATCAAATAATCAACTCTAAGTGAATACTTGAAAGTATTTTAAAACTGGGTTTCTATTTTATCCTACATAAGAAAAAATTGTTTTGCTTTCTAATACTTTTGAAGAGTTTTCTCAAAATAATTGGAAATTTCAATCTTTAATGCCATAAAGGTAATAAGAGATCTATACCAAGTATACAAAGTATGTTGCTAAGAGAATCATTATTTGTTCTTCCTAATACCATTCAAAATTTATCTAAAGTTTAATATAATTGTACTCTTCTTAGTACCATAATTTATCATACTACTTAACAATTAATCGTCAAACAGTGAAACATAATTTTGCAAATTAAAATTGATATGTTTTCATTCAAAGCTATTTGTTTTGAAATAATTAAGAATTTCAAAAAATATAATTGTCAAAATTTTAATTCAAAAAAGGTGGAAGGAAAACTTTTTCTTTCACAAAAATACATACATTTATTTAGATGGTTGGTTGAAGCATAATCTTCATGATATTGGCTCCTTTGATTTTTCCTAATTAATAGAGATTGAGTGGACTGAACAAATTTATTTAAAAAATTGTATTTTTTATGAAAATTTATATGTTCTAATAAGTATTGGTAGCTTCTAAATTATTTTGGGTATTACGAAGCATAATATGCATATTTAGCAGTATTTTTGGATATGATATTAGGAGGAACATACAATGGATGCATCAGCAGCATACTAAAGAAATGAGCAAGTCAAACAAAATCTCTGAAAACGTAGAAGAAATCATGTTACTGAAGAAATCATGTTACTACTATTAATACCTAAGTTTATCTACAAATCCTGGATTTATTTTTACTTTTATAAAGAAAGAAAAGAAGAAGGTCTTTACACATAGAAGATGATGAGAGTAAAGATGCAATGGATGAACTAGATTTTAATGAGACAAAATGCGAATTTACTTGCATGAATTTCTGAAATTTATCTTTCTTCTACGTAGTTTATTATTGGGGTTTTATGATTGTTTTTGAGGATATAAAGATTGACGATGTGGTCATTAAAAGTTTCAATGCAAGTCACTGCGTTCTAATGTTTTAATATACAACATTTATGCATATGTCTTTTGTTCTTATTTTATTCAGTTGGTTTGGTTGTTAAATGGAGGCTAACAGTCATAAAAAGGTTTATAATGGAACTGTCATTGTGAACGAAAAAGTATTAGAAGTGAGAATATGGCAAAAGACGATCAAATGCTTTAAAAGACATATAAGTTGATTTGATAAAATAATTTTAATAGATCAAGTGAGTATTTTACGATTATATCATCCTAATTATGGATATAAAGATGATTATTCTAAAAAAAATTGTTTTGTAAATTTTGGTATGTGAACGACCCGCATTTCGGAAGGTTTAAATTGACAATAATCCACACATGTCCAATTCAAATAATCCGGAACATAGATAATCAATGGGTTAATTAAGAAAAATAAGAAAAGAAGAAGAAAACAAACACAGAGTCTCGCAGCAGAATAACAAAATATAATAATCAAATAAGCAGTTCATGAAGCTGTTTTCTATACATTTGATTATAATTTATACAACATTTATTAGAGTTATATATACAACAGAAGCAAAATAGAATGCGGCAGAACAACATGATGCAGGGAATAATAATATTAATAATATATACCAAATCTTCGCCTTCGTCCTCCAGAATAATGATCTTCAATACGCTGAAATACTCAGGACTGACCCGGACGTAATGAAAAGACAAAACACTTGAGTCAGGACTAAAATATCCTTATGTGAGTCAAATTGATATCGCATAACATGAGTGTAATAGCATCAGAGATGTTTACGTGGTTTCACATCTCCTATCCAGTGTATAACGTGCGTGCAATAACTCAAAAGATGTTACGGGATTTTCCATCTCTTAAGGATCCGTCAAATTATCTATATATAGTAGAATATGCTATATATGTATAATGTCGAATCAGTAAAATAAATATTTTTCTTAGTGTTAGGGCTTTACATTAACCCCCCTTAACGCGTTTTTAAGCATTGTAGTACAGTTTGCATATAACGCCCCAGTAGCACGTTGGGGGATAGGGATGCGTCGTGATACGACAACACTAAACCAAAATCGTAGTGGTCTCCTATAGGGATAAAAGTATGACAAGGTACGTGAGGCAATGCCCAAGGTAGGATACTACCAGTTCGGGTCGCAGGGCTGGTGGTAACACATCGTAGCCACGATCGCCCACCGCGTCCATCCATCCCATATCGAGTCAAAGGGAGGTTGTCCCAAAATCAAGGTGCACCAATCGAAACCAACAACAGGATTAATAGTATGGACCAAGTCCAAAGAAAATCGAAGAACGGATGTCCACTAGAGGTAGCAAGCCCGCTTGACCCTGTCAAGCCGTCCTGTTTTAGTCACTTCAAATTGGCACAAGTGTCGGGGTCTATCCATCATCGCTCTCTTTCTTCAAATCCAACAAACGACCTCAAATCCAACCACTTCATTCTGGAGTCTCCTCCACGTACACAGTTGTTAAAGTGGTTCCAATATTGACGGAGAGTATGCCAATAAGAGGCCTCGGTCTCTTTAACAACCAAACGTCGTTTTACACACCGGTTGGTACTTTTATATTTTGAAAACAATTCATATTTGATATCAAAATATCATATTCACTTCAAAATACCATTCGTTTCAAAAAACCTCATATTTACTCAAAATATGTCAATTCAGTTCGATATGTCAATTTCACTTCAAAGTTTGATTCGAATTACAATTTAGTTTATAACTTCATTTTAACCCAATTCGCATTTAAATCCACGATTTAAATATAAACAGTTCCCACCCTGACCAGTATGAATTTTAGAAAATAGTTTGAAATTTTTTTAAATAGTTTAAAAGTTAAAATAGTTTAATATAAAATAGTTTGAGTATTGAAAATGATTTATATGATAAAATAGCTTGGAAAATCAAAATAATTTGAATATTTAAAAGATAGATTTTAACAAGTTATATTAAAATAATTTATTTAAAATAGTTTCAAAGTCAAACGTACTCAATTCCAAATCTTCCAATTCAAATCATTTCTAATTTCCATTTCAATTTAAATCGATTCAATTTCAATTTCAATTCGAATTAACTTCGATTCCAATTTCAATTCAAATCAATTTCAATTCCAAATTAATTTCAAATTCAATTCAAAATTAATTTCAATTTCAACTATTAGATTCAATGGTTAAATTTCAACTCAATTCTCAATTTTAAACCATTTCAATTTATATCAATTTCGAGCTCGATTTTCAAAATATCGATTTAAATCATTCAAATCAAATTTAACTTCAATGTTCAATTCAATGTTCAAATCTTTTAAAATAGTTCAATTTCGAGCCAAAGTTTGAAATATCAATTTAAATCTCTTTTTCTAATACAAATTTCAAAGTTCGAATATAGTTTGACCTTCAAACAATTTTTGATTTCCATAATTCAATTATGACTTCAAATTCAAATTTGAATTCTTTATACAATTTCTTTTACAAATTTAAATTCAATATTTCAGAACTCGAGTTCGAAAATATTCAATTCCTATATTTCGATTCAATTTTATTTTATTATTCCAAGAATTTAAAACCATTTAATTTAACAAATCCGGTGTTCATATATAATTTTCTATCCTATGGCGAAGTGATTAGTTATTCCACTTTAATTTCAAGGATGGATAAATATCATTTCAATCCAAAATAAATGTCATAAGTATATATTATTTCAACCTATTTCTTAATTTATTCAAAATAATTCAACTAACAGTTTATATACGTTAATAATATACAGGGTGATAACATAAATATATAAAAATAAATAAACATCCAATCATCCAATCCATTCACCACAAATAATACCCAAACAGTCAAAATCTCACCACAATTAAACAATTGTCAATAATCAGGAATTTAACTAGCAATTCAATTCCCAATTCAAATTTGAACTGTCACTTCAAATTCCTATCAATTTGAATGTCAGTTAAATTTACCAAACAACAGTCAATAAAATTAAATTACTTCATGATGTCAATTTAACTAACATAAAAGTTATTTTAGTATGTCGTGAGCGTTATAAAACACTCACCTTATTTGAAACTGAAATTTTTTCCAGCTTCAAATAAATTTCAAACCAACTCCATGATGTAGCCTACGTCGATATGATTCCAACGCTACTCGTTTCGTCCGAAACGGACCTCATATGCAAAAGTTATGATTTTTATTAATATAATGATAATAATTAAAACATACTTTTTTTTGAGAGTGACGGGTGTGTAGCGTGAAACTACACAGCCGGTTAAATAGTTATATTATATAGTACTGAAGAGGTCGATCGACAAGCCCGATCGATGGCCAAAAAATAGGTGTGAAACAACAAAACTATAATAGTAATACTAGAGTATCATAGACTATTACATATTAACTGTAGTACGTGATATCCCCTTGTAGACTAAGACTACCTCTCCGGAGATGCAGTGGTGCTTCCCTGGGATTCTACTGGCTAGACGCTGCACTGCGGGAGACTCAGGCGGAAAGGCGCCGAGTGACATTGACCTGTTATAGAGGAGAAAATGTGAGTGATAGTTCTACAAGTTCCCTCGAAATGGCGTGTTGGTTTCCCAAATACAAGGGCATTCCTCTCTTTCCAAATGCACCAGCTAAAAGTTGATATGAAGGTGTCCATCAGCAAACTCTGCTGATTAAACTGCCAATACTCGAAGTAGGAGGTCACGTTGGGGATAAACCCCAGAAGATAGGCACTAGTTGCAGCCCAAATTGAGTAAGAGAAATCACATTCGAAGAAAAGGTGAGTTACTGATTCGTTCTGAGTTGAACAAAAGACGCAGCGCGGATCAATGGGGATGTTGAGTCTGTTGAGTCTATCTTTGGTATTAATTCTGCCAGAAATTAGGCACCATTGGAAAAAGGCTATACGAGGTGGAAGGTTGCAATGCCAAACCTTGGGGAAGGAGAAAAGGCGGCCGGGGTGAATTAGGTATTGATAACAGGAGGCGACTGAGAATCCTTTAGAGGGTGCAAGGGCCCAGAGAAAGAGGTCTTGACTGTTGGAAGGGCGGATCGACAGGAGGATATTTGTGGCGGAGAGAAGTTCAGGAACTAGATATGCGTCAAAGATGGAAGGTGGGCAAAGGTGTTCGGGGCCTAGGGTGAGATAGTCTTCAACTGTTGCATTGGGGAGGGCTGCGTGTGAGAAGAGGTTGGGTAGTAGTTTAGCGAGGGGCAATTGTCCATACTAGGTATCTAACCAGAATAGGCACCTGTTGCCGCTTTCGACTTTAACCTGAAACAGTGCTCTGACTCTAGGTAGGGTTTGAAGGACCCCCGACCAGAAAGGGGATGTGTAGGACCGGGTGGTGAGGTGGAGTGCCAAGTGAGGGTTTGAATGATAATGCTGACATAAGATCCACGATTTCCAGATGAAATTTCCAGGTGTAAGTAATCTCCAAAGCCATTTGGATAGCAACGCCTGATTGAATGTGCGAAGGTCAGTAATCACTAACCCACCATGATTGCGATGTAAACACACCGTCTTCCAGTTGACCAAACATTTTGCGTTGCCTCCGTTCCAAAGGAACGAGCGTTTGATTGAGTCAATTTTCTTGATAACCCAGGATGGAAACTTGAGGAAGGACATCCAGTATGAGGGGATAGCTGATAGGACCGATTTGACTAGGACAAGACGACCTGCAGAGGATAGCGAGTGTGCCTTCCAGGTTGAGAGTCTGGATTCAATTCTGGAAATGAGGGGAAGCTAGTCGACGCGGTGGAGATTGGATGGGCGGATGGGGATGCCTAGATAGGAAATGGGGAATAAGGCTAGGTTGCAATTGAGCAGGGATGATATTGTAGGACCGAGGTTAGCGGAGTTGCCGAGCATGATGACGGAGCTTTTGTTGAAATTGATAGAGAGGCCAGAAATTGTTTCAAAGACATATAGCGCAACCTTGAGGCAATGGATGTGGTTGATGTCGGTCGAAGCGAATAGGATCGTGTCATCTGCAAATTGAAGGTTAGACACAGCTAAATCTGAGTTTTGAAGCTGGATACCTTTAAAAAGATCATTGTACGAGGCAAGCTTGATCATCTGGTTGAGCACATCCGCTACCAAGACAAAGATTAGGGGAGAGAGCGGGTCCCCTTGTCTCAGACCCCTAGCTGATTTAATGTGACCACCAGTAGAGCCATTGATTGAGATGGATGAGATACTTGTGTTGAGTATCGCTTCAATCCACCCACACCATTTTGTCGGGAAACCCCTATGCTTCATAAGGTCTAAGATGAAGTCCCAGTGTACTGTGTCAAAGGCTTCGGAAAAATCTAATTTTAGAAGGGTTCCAGGGGTTGATATAATTAAAACATACTTAACAGACGTAATAATATAATTAAACTAATCACCTCATTAGTCCTCTGGCCGCACACATTCTTCCTCAAGTCGATCACGACTGCTTCCTTCGAATCGCCCTATCACCAGCCTCCGCCATTTGTTCCACCGCCGACCTTCCCCAAACGCCATCGCATCCCCCACCCCCGCGCGTACGAATGCACTCCACCTTGCCAGCAGCCTCCATCATGGTCGTGCCTCATGCATGTGTGTGGTCATCGAGCAGCCCCAAACCCAAAAACTGATCTGACGAACGCGAGCTCCACCAGAGCTGCCGCTCCCTCCCGTCGCGCCTGTAACGACCCCGAATTTTACATATATTTAAATTGATAATTTATTGAGTTTTTGAATTAAATTTGAGAAATTTATCAATAAAGTGATGCGAGTTCCCCGAATTAAAATAAATTCTTTATAAATCGTTTAAAATTTAAATATGGTATATATATGTATATATGTGAATATATATATATATATATATGTATGTATACGGGCATATATGAGTAAAATTGAATATATATATTGGATTTGAATTTAAATCGTAAATAAATGGTTTAATAATAATTTGAGTTTATGAAAATATATATATATATATATATAAATTCAAGACAAATGGTATTAAAGTAAAATTGATGATAAATAATTTAAGCTAGAAATAGAGATGAATATATATAAGATAAGCTATAAAAATATCAAGTAAATACATTTGCTAAACTTTAACAACTAATTAAAAATAGAAAATTATTTATATTATTAGATAATAATACAATCAAAATATAAACGTAACATTTAGATAAAATCTAACATCAGGTTTAAAATAAATAAAAAATATTTATTACAAAGACAAAAGAAAAGGTAAAAGTTTATTCAAGTGCTTACATTCAAGAAAGTAAACAAATAGATGTGTATAAGCTTACAAATGAAGAAACAACAAATATACATTCAAGTATATTCAACTATAAATATGTAGGCTGGTAAAACAAAATACATATGCAAGTATAAAACCAGAAAAACAAAATACATATATGAATGAAGCTTGTAAAAGAAGCACATCAAGTCATCTCATATTTTTGGTACAGCCGAAACTAAAGAAAAGAAAATTTTATAAATGAGATATGGTACAAATAAAATAAAATAAAGGTAATTGTACAAAGCTAATTAATGTTTGGCCACTACAACAAAATCTATAGCCACCAAAGCAAGATGTATATCAGCCCCAAGCAAGAAAATCTCTGACCTTGTATTGTACTAAAGAAGAAAAATGTATCATGTTGTAAAAACCAAATAATACCAACTTGTACAAAATAATACATCCCTGTAGACTTCTTTTCTCATATATCAACTTATCTCCATTTCAGTTCGTTTATTCAAAGCCAAGTAAAACTAAAGTGAATTATTATCTAAACTCAAACAAAATTCAACTGAAAAACATCAAATAACAGTTTAAATCAGATCAATCAGAGAATCAAAGGAAGAAAAGCTTTCAACTTGCAAATCTTTACAACCTGTTTCAACAAAGAATAAGCTCTGTTCATTCCTTAAACACGGTGAGTAAACATACTTCTTTCAAATGGAAATCTTGATAATTGGTCCATGAAAATCTTATGTTTGTTATTGCAAATAAGTTGATCTGTGATGTTTGCTGATTTTTGGAAGTTCTGCTATGTGATGTTCTTCAATATTTTTAAAATTTCTTGAGCAAAGAAATGTAAAGAAACTTGTACATCTTCATATAAACATCTAAAGCTTAGAATTTTTAACTAAGTAGGTTGTTTAAAATTTAAATCATAACCTGGAAGTGATTTTTAAAGCATGACAGTGAATATAAATATTGTTTATACAGGTTAAAGTAAGAAAAAAATCAATTGTTAAAAATTTAAATGTTTCAATTTGTCAATTTGATTTCATACCTTGATTTAACATGCAGAGCTGGGTTTTTTAAAACAAAAACGAAGATTTTTAATGAAGTATTTCAAGAGCAGTTTGAAAATTTGATAAGGTTGCATTTTTCTTAATTCCTGATAATCGAATCATTAATAAATATTGAAATTTGTACTGAAGCATGCTTAAACATCTGGGATGCTGGGAAAATTTTTGAAATATTTTTCAAATACAAGAATGGGTCGAACGAGGTGATTTTAGGGTTTAAGGGTTGGGTGTTTATGGTTGGCAACGCGATCAAATTGGGGATTCATGGGCGAACCAGAGTAGACCGGACTTTGAGAAAAGATGAGTGGGATGGTGGCGCAGCTCCAGGCGAGGCGGCGAGGTTCTAGGTGGTCCACGGTGACGGTGCGAGATCAATTTAGGCGATGGTGTGTGTCTGGGTTGGGTTCCATGTTGAACCCATTAGCTCGATTTCGATTATGGGGTGATTTTGGTTTTTGGGTTGCTCTAACTAGCTTGGGTGGTCGAGGGTGACGTGCCGGTGGCATCAACGTTGATCGGCGAGGGGCGCCGCGTTTGTGCACGTATACGTGTATACGCGTATGACTGGGTTCGAACATTTTCGGGGAAGAAGAAAATGGCTCCAGTTCGAGCACGAGAAAATGAAGGATTGACTCGAAGAAAATTTGAATATGCGTTGCTTGGGGAAAAATAGAAGTTAGTTCGGGTTTGTTTCTATAAACTGACCAGGTTTTAAAATTAAAAAGGAAATGTTGTTTCCAGGTTTTCAAATATGAAGTTGAATCAATTTAAGGGATGAATCAGTTTTCAAAACAATTTGGTAAGCCAAGTTTTAAAATGTACTAAAGTGAATAAGTTTTTAATTTATGTTAAAAATAGGTTTCCGAAGGTTAAATTTTAAAGCTTAAATGTTTTTTTTAATTGTCATGGGCTAAAGATATGTTAATCCCTAAGTGTTCAAATATAATTTGAATGTGAAAAAATGATTAAGGCAAGTATATTCTCAAATGATTTTGAATAAAAAGGAATTTCAAACGTTTAAACTAAATAAATTTAAATGTTGTAATTAAGTAATTAATTAAGAAAAGGGGTTTACCTTTAATTAATTAAGGTTTGATAAATTTAAAGAATATTTAATTAATGGGATTTATTAATGGATAATTACTTAAATGAGGTGATTAATTATTGGATAATTACCTAACGGGATTAAGTAAAGGAAAATTAATCAAGGTGATTAATTAAGGTGATTAACTTAAAGGATAATTAATTAAACGTGATTAATTGATTGATGGTAATAATTAAAGGTTGATTAGTTAATTTCATTTATTAATTAAAGTAATGATAAATAATTGTAATTAATTAATGTTAGCTAAGCATGACCTAAAGGTAATTAATTAATTTAATTGGGAATTAATTGAATTAATTAGGATTAAACAATTAATTAATCCTACTTATAAATGATTATTGAATGCTTGATCTTACTTATGAATGATTGTATTGTATTGGATGCCTTGAATTGATTGTCTTATCTGATCTGTGATATTTTGTTCTATGGACTGAGCTGTGTATAATTTAATCATTTATTTGTGATATATTTGTATATATATATCTGTGATCTGTGAATGAACGATAAGCGTTATAGTTTATACCGCTTATCAAATATATGGTTGTGTTTAATCTGTGATGATTGAATGATGTTGCACTACTGTGTAAAACCCCTAGACCACACTGTTACACACACAAATATGGATTTCACGTGGAAATGGGTTAAGTCACAGATGATTTAAATTTAATATTTTTGAAATTAAAATTTTAATTTTCAATTGATTTTGGAAATGGATTTGGGTTAAATGTTAAAACTTTCGAAAAGGAGTTTGTAAGATAAAAGTTATTTTAAATAACTTAATAAAGCTTCCAATTTAAATAATTCAATTTGAATTTGAATTCAATATTTGGAATTGAATTCAATGATTGGAATTTTGATTAAAGATATTATAAATGTGTTTTATATGAATTTAAACCACTTTTAAAATATTGGTTAGAGAATTTGAATTTAACCCAAGAACCCTAACTCGTATAAATGAATCAGATTTCCGAAATGAAAACTATTTGTTTTCAAAAGAATAAAAGCTTTCATATAAGAAATGAAATTCCAGTTTAATTAAAGGAATTTCAAGATTGAATTGAAAAATGGTTTTCCAAGTTATGGATGAATTCTTTTTGAAAGCTATGAATTAAATCTGTTTATTTTTAACAGATTTAAAATGATGATTTGTTTAAACCATTTGAAATGGAAATTGTTTTGAAAGCTATGAGTTAAATCTTTGTTTTAAACATTTAATGAGTTAATCCAATTGAAATGGGGATTAATTTGGAAAATCTGTGAATGAATCTTTCGTTTAAAAGATTAAAGCGTGGAAATTGTTTAAACCGTTGAAGGTTGTTAAAATGAATCTTTTTTAAAGATTTGGAAATGGTAATTTGTTTAAACCATTTGAAAGAACGATTTTGGGTAATAAGTTGTGACTTCACTGAAATCCCAATATCCATATATTTTAAAATATTGCGCTCATTATTCGGCTTAGCCGGAAGAGGACCTTTGTGTCACATAACCCATTCCAATAATGATACGTCGTATATGGATAGCATTTGAAGACCGGTGTTGAAGATCGGGTATTTGCGAGAACGATAGGATAACCTATCGATTGTCTCTGCACTGAGTTGCTCCGGTATAGAGATTTCCTAAGTGATGGGAAGTCCGATCGGGATTGTGAATACCCGGATTGCAAGGGCTTCTTCGGAAGTGCCTTCGGTTCTGTTCGAACCTGGAACAGACTTGTATGGTTACATGTCTGACATTACATTTTTAGATATAAAGCAGATTTATTTCAAATACATTTCTGTTGGTGGTGGAGAATTTATTCTCTTAGCTTAACACCCTTCTCTGAGACGTACGAGCTCAGAGGTTATGTAGTTGAAATTTATCAGCGATATACTCCCAATTTGGTAATGTGGCATGCTGAGTGTTGCTGTGTGATGATCATTTATTGATCATTTGTGATCAAAGCGTGGCTTTGTGAAAAAGCGTAGCTTTGTGGACGAGACTTCGTCAGACCTCACAACCCGGAAATGGTCGAAACAGGAAAGATGCGGCAAGGTTTCAGGGGTAGCTTCCCTAGGGTATGACCATTCCTTCTGGAAAAGGGTAGTATCATGGTATGGAGCCCAGGTACTTACTCATGTGGACACACTATATTTATTACTGTGTGATGTTAGTTATCGAGAGCTCTCGGATAAAGGTCCCAAAGGACAGGGGGTGGCATATCTCAGGTTTAGTACTCGGGAAGGGGGTAACCGGCCTTGTGTTGGTAGAGAGCAGGTTGTCTCTCGGAGCGTCCCGCCAGAGGCGTTCCTACGTGGCATAGGAAGTTCCTTAGCCTGACCATTTATTGGAAATCCATTTTCCAATACGAACATTGTACGGTATTAGTTGTAGAACCTGCCATTTACTTATGGTGGTCACCGCTGTTTAGATGGTAGCTATAGTAGGCATAGTGTGAAATGCCTATGCTGGCTAAGATTAATATTATACTTTCGAAATGTTTTCTGCATTATGCACTAATAATAATAATCCAATGATTTTGCGTAGTAAGCATGTTTGACTATCATAAGAAGAAATCTCCTTCAATTCTGCGTTTGCATTGTGTGTGTGGCGGGAGGTCTTATGGTAGTTTCATTTTCCAAAAGCATTACGGATTTCAATGTTTAAAATTCTTTTGTTGTTGTTTTAAAGATAAACTGTTTTTGTTGCTCACACCAGTCCCATGACTGATCCGGAGTTTATTGTTCCCTTCCTAAACTCTGGGTGCCCATCATTTTCCACACGGGTAGTCTAGAGTTGGATTTCTCAGATATTCAGGTTGAGTAGATTATCTGGAGCTAGTCAGTCCTTGGACGACTGACCTTGCTTTCCGCTAGCTATGGACTGGAGCATTCTATTGGAGATATTCTATCCGCTGTTGGTGTTATCTATTTTCTTTCCGCTGCTATTTCTTGTATCATTTCTCTGATGTATATTGATATCTGTTGTATCATTCTGTTGTATCATATTGTATCATATTTTTGTATCTGTCATTGTATCAGTGTGATATATATATTGATATATTCTTTATTTCGCTGTGTTGTTATACTTAATGGTATTATAAGCTCTGGCGAATCGGATTTGAACGGTCGAATCTGCGGCATTCGAGTACAATGTGAAGTATGGATGTCAATTTTCGAACGCGAAAAATCTGAGTCGTTACAGCGCCGCACTCCTCCAGGCACTCGCGCGCGTTCGCCCTTTTTTTTATGTCGATCTGCTGAGTTGAAAATGAAAGGGAGGTACGGGGTCGACAAGAAAATGGTGGAGCGTACGAGTGGTCGAGTGAGTGTGAGTGTATATATTATTTATTTTAATTAGCAAATATTTGACTTTTAAGGTTCAAAATTCTCGAGCTCCAAACGAGACGTGCCGCCTAACGCTCTATATGTTTTACCCTCATTCCGAACATAATGGAACTAGTTTCGAGAGCCAATTCCATCATATTCAGAAGATAGCATTCCAAAATCAATTTAATTTAATTTAATTTAATTCTGAAATTAAATTCTGCGCGTTTCAAGTTCGCACGGCCAAACGATAAGTCTGATCGCTACGAAACTTGAAATCCTACAATAATTCACTATTACGGATCCGATGAAATTGGTTTCGTTGAAATTCGAGACAGAGGCCAATGGCTATTTTTACTCGTTAATTAAAACAAGTAATTTCCAGAAATTAATTTAATCACTTTAAATTCAATTTTAAAATTTAACAATCTTCATTCTCATTTAAATAAAATTTAAACCAACTCTTGAAATCATCTTCTTTCATATTAAATCCAGAATTCAATTATTTAAATAATTCCAATATTATATTTAAATAATTTAATTATCCAATAAATCACTATAATTAAAATATAAGTTATTTAACTTATAAAATTTACTTTTAAAACGACTTTAAATAATAAAAAAACTATTTTCATTTTATAATAATTCAACATTAATGCCATTACTTACAATTCAATATTATTTAATTTACTTCCTAATATAAGTTATAATCTCTTATCTTCTTGAATTTTGTTATTCAAAATCTTATCCAAGTTCATATCCAATAAATTACATTAATAATTCATTAAATTTTTATTTCTAACCATTTTTATTCAATAGTTATATTAAATTTAATAATTTAAAATAGTTAAATATACGGGTCATTACAAGGTATTTGATTCTCGAAATGATTTGGTCCGAGGTTATAAAGTAGTAGCAAAAAGATTGAACACCATTGTCATAATTGTCAAGTTCGATAAATTACGATCCAAAATAAAACCATGACCACAATTGGAATGTGAAAGAGGTGGAGTGTATCATGGTCATTAGTAAAAAATGGAGAAAAAAGTAAACACTAAGAAATGACGTAAACCTAGGGCTACTAGAAAATGCAACTATCTATTTCGGTTAAAGAGTACGTATCCAGAAGAAGATAAATGAAAGAACTATGCAAGTAATGTTATATATAATCATGAACTTCCCTACTCATCAAAAGGACATTTGCATGTGGCAAGATTGATTGATGAGAAGAAGAAAAAATTATGGAGGACAAGATTATTATTGGCATACCACCAAAAGAAGTACTAATTACCATAAAGAAATCATTTCCTGAAAATACATCAACTTTAAAGATTATTTACAATGAAAAATATAAAATGCAACTTTCAGTAGTTTTGTGTAAATTTGGAATGCAACAGCTAATAAAATTTCTTATAGAAAATAATTATGTGTACGTTCAGAGGGTCGATGTGGAAACTGATTATTTAATACATATAATGCGGTCTCATGCGGAATCTTATATATTTTGCATGAGTGTTTCCTGTCAATTATACCTTTGTTAGAAATGGTTGAGACGACTTCCATCGGTCGAACATTTAATATTGCTCATGCCTTTTCTAGCACGTGAGTGAGAAGACAATTATGAATGGGCCTAGTGAAGCTAAGACAATTTTATTTTCTTAATAAACTACCCAAGGTAATAGTTACCAATAAAGAATAGGCCTTGATAAATGGAAATCAAAAAAATTTGGAGGAAAAATTGATGATACGTTTGGAAAATAATGAGATTACAAATTTCAAATCGTAGTATAAAACAAATGAAGTTTTCGAGATTCTTTTGCAAAGCTTGAAGAAGGTAATTATGCACCATCCAAGGTATAATTTTGGATACATTGTAGAAATCTTCAAATGGATTGGGTAGATTACCTTGAAAGTTTTAAGCATCTTTATGATCATTGATTGATGCATAACGAGTATGTGGCATTTGCATGGATTAATGGATTTTAAGCACCGTGATAATAGGACAACAACTAGAGCAGAGTCTTCTTATGCTTAATTGGAAAACATCTTGGTATGTTAAAGTATGTTAGAATTTGTTGATATAATATTCCATATTTAAATAGATTTTGGAGATATTTGAGTTTAAATGAAATTATGATGCAAATACATTGCCTCTTTTATATATTTTGGAGATATTTGACTCTAGGTGGAATTATGATTCAAATACATTGCCTCTTTTACAAATTTTGAAGAATGATTAATTGTCTCTTTTATTACATTAAAGAAGGCAATCAATTATCTACATGAGGAAGATTTATGGAAGTATTCAACAGCTTCTCAAAGAAGATATTTTGTCAAGACTATTACAAATAAGCATGTATAGGGTTCATAAGATGTCCGTGGAAAAAAGATTTTTTTTCTACGGTTTTAGAGATTGAGATAACTTCTCAAATTTTAGGCTCTTTTAATCTTTTGGTGAATTAATAATGATTTTCTTTGGAGGAATATATTTGTCATTATTTTATTTACTTCTTATCTTTTCTAAAATCTAATTATGTGCAGATTCTAGAAAAACCCTAACAGTTGATATCAAAGCCTACTACATAATTTTTTTGAAGAGAATTTTGGTTATGGAGAAGACAAGTGTTGAAAAACTTAATAGGAGAAAACCTAGTAATGTATCTGAAGCAAAATGGAAGACTTTGAATAGGAAGGCTGCGACAGTTATCCAATGTATTTTTGGAGAATACGGTATTTCATATTGTTGCTAATGAAACATCCGCATATTCAATTTGGAAGAAATTAGAAGGAATTTATGCAAAGAACTCTACAACAAATAAGACTCTTCTAATGAGAAGATTGACGAATCTAAAACTTAAGGAATGTGGGTCAATTGGAGAGCATCTTAAGAATTTTCAATCAAATATGAGCCAATTGGCGGTCGTGAATTACAAGGTGGATGATGAGACACAAGCCTTGATGTTGATGAGTTCATTATTGGAGAATTGGAAAATGCTTGTGGTTGTGTTGAACAACTCAAATTCGGATGGAGTTGTTTCAATAGGTTTGGTGATTAGTAGCCTACTTAATGAGGAGATGCGGAGGATGAACCTAATGTAAGGAAATGATAAGAATGAAAAGGAATGTAGAAATCCAATTGAAGAGGTCCATCTTGCAAGGAGGTTAATCATCCGAATATGGAAAGATGGTTAAATAGATCAAATATTGGAAGGGATTTCATCTGCTATTATTGTGAAAACATGGTCATCGGGTGAGATTTTGCAATAAGCTTAAAAAGGACAAGGAGAGGATGAAGGCATTGAAAGAAGACCAAAATAAACAAAAAGATAATAGCGATGATGAGGTGCATTTTAGTGAGGAATTTAATGACAATTTCCTATGTGTGGATATAGGCTAGCAAACATTGGGGGATTGACTCAGGTGCTTGTTTCCACATGTGCATTCAAAAGGAATCATTTATTGATTATAAAGAGCAAGATGCTAAGGTGGAATTTGCTAATGGTGGAGATTTGGATGTTAAGGGCATAGATTCCGTTAGACTGAAGATGCATGATGGAAGGATAGTGAAGCTTACAGGAGTTAGGCACATCCCAAAAATGACAAAGAATCTTATTTCAGTAGGATAGTTGAAGGTAAAAGGCTGCAACTTTTTGACTCAAGGTGGAGTCACAAGGGTTAGGAAGGGTACTAGGGAGGTTCTACGTGCAAAAAGAGAAAGCAAAAATGTATACAAATTGCTTGCAAAAACAATGGAGAATGAAAGAACTTCTCAAAGTAACGTTGAAGAGGAAAATTTTTCTGAATTAAGGTGGAGCTAGCAACGAAAAGCCATAAAGACCGCATGGAGGCCATTGTGGTATTGCAAACAATTCTAATTTATAGATGATATGCATATTCAATTGGGGGGCATGCATAAGTAGGCAGTTTTGGAGATATTTGGTTATTTTTTGTAATGGTGACATTATATCCATGGTTATATTGGAGATTGTTTAGAGTTTAAGGTTCTAGATGGAGCTTGGATGACATTTATGAAATATCTTATCAAGGTGGAGATTATTAGATTTTGATGATATAATATTCGATATTTAAGTTGATTTTGAAGATATCTGAGTCTAGGTTGAATTATGACTCAAATACATTGCATCGTTTATAGATTTTGAAAAACGATTAATTGCCTCTTTTATTGCATTAAAGAGGGTAATGAATTATCAACATGGGAAAGATTTATGGAAGTATTCAATAGCTTCTCAAAGATGATATTTTGTCAAGAATATTATAAATAGGCATGTATTGGGTTCATTACATGTACATGAGAAAAAATATTCTTGGATTTTAGGGATTGACATATCTTCTCAATTTTTAGGTTTCCTCTTGTAATCTTTTGCTGAACTAATAAAGGTTTTTTTTGGAGGAATATATTTATCATTATTTTTCTTTACTTCTAATCTCTTCTAATATCAAATTTTGTAGAGAACCTAGGAAAAACCCTAACAAAGGAAACATCCATTGCAATTCTGTCGAAAATGGATAACATGTTATGTCTCCAACATACGAAAATACAAGCTACCTTTGAAAGAAGTCAAGGAGCGGTACATGTAGCATATCAAATCTCTTGTTAAAACAACTAAGAGGTAAGACATATTTCTTTGCGTTAGATTTGATTGTGAAAGAAATGGACAACATTAGCTGCATTTTTTTCGATGCATCTTCTTGCGATCACCTGAATCGAGTAGTGTATGGTCTTCTTTGTGCATATGAATATATGTATATTACGTTGATGAACATGCTTTACCTATTCAACTGGTAGATGAACATTGAAGACAACTAAATTACATTCCTCAAGTTTAAGAATCACTGGAGTTAATTCATACAAAATTATTTGATGAGGTCAGAAATGAGGTAAGAAAGTTATGATGTTGAATTTAAAAGAAATAGTTTTACCATCCACAACATCTGTATTAGAAGCTAAATTTGAGAATCACAAAGGTCGACCAATTCGTATTGAAAAAAGAAATTAACTAGCAAACAAGTAAAATAAGTAAAATATACAAAATATGATCCGTTGGGTTTTGAATATGTAAAATTAATTAATGAAATTTTGTCTCAATCTAATGCGAATAAAAAACTCCTCTTAGGTGGAAAAAACATGATGTGAAAATTTGATACAAGTGATGCAAATATATCAAATTTTGTTTCAAATACTTAACTTTGTTAATGGGTTTTCTACAATAAGATATTGTTTATGTTGAAGATGGACTTCATTGCATCATAGAGCAAGTAGAGGAATTAAATTATGGCTAGATAGAAGCAAGGAAGGTGGTACTAGTAGAGTTGATGCAACTATGGGATTTATATGTTAGGAAATTTGATGTATCAAACTATGAACAAAATCAGCTATTGATTGTGATGCCTTGTTTTCAAATCAACTAGATGATATTGCCTTAAATGGGATGCTTGATTGCAATGCATTTAATCGAGTTATTGTGGTTTATATGTCCAACTGTTAGAGCATGATACTTTTTTCCGCATAAAGGAGGTCCAAACTTAGGAGTAGAACACTGATTCAATGTCTCTGAAAGTATTCTTAATTAATATTTTGTCAATCGACAATCACAAAAAACGTACCGATTTTGAACAATATTGGCTAGCTTTTGGTCTAGATTTGCAACCAAGAAACAAATTTGTGAAGCCAATATTGACTAGCTTTTGGTCTAGATTGGTATTCTATGGGTTCGGGGGAGGGGGGATAATGCATGTTTTGTGTTTGAATGTAATGATATATCAATATTTAGTCTAATGAGTAATTCATAATTTTGCAACGTGAAATGAAATGTTCTTATGTGTATTTATGCTATATTCATTGTCATATTAATTTTTTTGTACAGTTGTATATTGTAAAAACTCAAGCAACTTGAAAAGGAAATTGAATTGCACGGCGTCAATGATTATCAATCACCCACAACCGAAAGCCATGGCAGTATTAAATTGTGCTGTTAATCAAAATCCTGAGCGGAAGATAACCATGAGCGTCAAAAACTTCTATGGTCATAGATGGTTAAAGGCGTCATTAGATGAGAAGGTGGTTTTGTGTTGTGGAAGTAACTATATGACAATATAACGCCATTGTTGGACCTTTCCAGGGGAAATTAAATAGAGACAAGAAGATGTCACAAATTGCTGTTAGAATATCAAATAGTGAGATGGTCATGCATCCAGGAATTACTAATACGTAGTGTGATACCACCATTTGATCATTTTGAGAGTAAAGATTATAAGTGACTGGAGAACGATGGCAAGAAGACAGTCCAGTTTGGATCCCACAACTATTCCGAGCAGCACAATAGTTAACTGTATAGAATAACCGAGTATAGCGCTACATTCTATCACTATTAATAGCCGTTACTCCATATTATAAATCAGTCTTTCACAGCCGTACAATATATAAATTATGAACAGAAGAAACATGAGTTTTGGGCTATGCTCTGTTGGCTATTAATTGATATTACTCTTTATTTTATCAGACCTTTCATTATCATATGGTAATTTAGTAGCCGAATAGAAAAACTGGCATTCAATACATTCAAATCAACCATGATACATTCTGATAAAAATATTCATTCAAAAATTATATTCATTCCTACAAAATATTCCTTCAAAAACTACGTCCATTTCCACAAAATATTCATTCAAACATATATTCATTGGAACAAAATATTCGTTCAGACACCATATTCATTCGAACAATATATTCATTCAAACGCGATATCAATTCCAATAAATATTCATTCAAGTACCATATTCATTTAAAAAAATATACATTCAAACTTTATATTCATTTGAACAGTATACTTATTCAAAAACAATATCCATTCCAACAAAATATTCATTCAAACACCATACTCATTCGAATATGATATCCATTCCAACAAAATACTCATTCAAACACCATACTCATTCGAATATGATATCCATTCCAACAAAATACTCATTCAGGCACAAGTGCTACCAACATACAATGTACATCCAAAACATTATGTCCATAAATAGTTAGAAGTACTTCCATAATATGAATATTAATTTCCAACACCGTTAGAGACACTTCCTCCATCACACATTCAACTTCTTGGATCATTCTTCCCTTTTATACATTTCTCGCATTTATCCAGTTCAATCAGTGTTTCCTCCAGCAAGTTAACTGATTCATGTTGTACATCAAGACACTGTACAACTATTCTTGGTTGAGAAGTATTTATATTTTACTTCAGCATTTCTAACACTATATCAGCGACCAATCTCAACAACATTATTGAGTAAAAAGGAGTACAATACTTATTTTAATAGTTTCTTACCAACTTATCAACGCTGTCCCTATTTCTTGAGCTACTTTTCCTCAACTCTGGATTTTCAAAAATGGGATGTGAAAAACTTATATACCATGATATGTACTTAGCGGTCAATCCCAAGGATCAATTATAAGAGTCGGCCATGATTTTAAAGAAGGTACATGATCTCACAAGTTTTTCAAATTCCAATTTCCATTATCAAGCTCAACTTCATATTAGTTAGCAGTTCGATCTTTATCACATTTACTTGGTACCATTAAATATGTATGGATATGCTGAACAATACCAAATTGTCATAGCACTCTATTCGGGTAATATGGTCCAACAATGTCAAAACACATGACAACATCATTGTAAATGTGATTCGAGCTAGGGATAATGAGACCTTACACTATGTCAAGATCCTAACATATCTAAAATCTAAAGTATAAAAGAAGTCATATACATTATAAATTAAAATATATGTTTATAAGTTAATACTTACGTCTTATGTGGTTAAATCATTCAGGTGTTATCATAAACGTATTATAGTACATATTGTATCACCGGATTGTTTCATTGGTTGCCATGTACACATTCTAGGCACCATGTAATTGTAATCTTTAATAAGGATAACATTCAGAAGCATAGAATAAGCATCACAAATCATATCCTACAAAAATTATGTTAATGTCTAGTTTACTATTTATTAGATAGACTGAAAAAAATGAACATCCTCACGGTTAATAATACAATTTACGGAGCATCTGTCTAACAAAAGATCCGGAACACAGACCAAGTTGATGATATAAAAATGCTAAGGCCCCATCCCCTAAGCTTATTCATTCAAATGATAAATGTCCTCTAAACATCTAAAGCAGTCAACTACAACATTAGATTTTTTAGTTGAATCCAAATTATTTAACCTGAAACCTTTTCAGATAGACTTGCATGCATATCCTAGGAAAACTTATGTGATTTGATTATATAAATTAACTCTTATAGGGAATCTTACTTTAAATAAGATCTCAAAATTGTGACTCATCCAGTGCCCGAAGCTCTCATGCTAAGACCTTTCAATGATGATCAAAACTCCATGCCTCAAAATTGCCCAAGTCCTTAAAACCTCACGTCTCTCCATTGCCTTGGAACCTTACCTCCATTTTTGAGTTTAGCTCAAAAAATTAATTTAGAATTGTTATAAATCAAAATAGAAGAAATCAGAATGATTGTATATTAATTTTTGAGGCTTTTGTTATTACAGGGTTTGTTATTAATTTAAAATAATATATAAAGTGTTACATAAATTTTTAATCAAACAAATAAAGCTAAAATAGTTAATTAATGATTGTTAATCGTTGACCATTATAGCCAAAAATTTTATTAATATATAGTTTAGCCCACTTGGTCTTCATTGACAATAAACATAATTTTTATGTGTATCTTAATTAGATGATGAGGTAAAAGCTTGTTGAGAAAGATGCGACTAGATAATTTTAATATATTTGGCTTATTAGTCCAATAAGTTTGAAGGGACTTTCTTCCCATTGGACACAAAATCATCTTTTGAAAATCCTAGCTATTACTCATACAAGCATGAAACCACTATCAAAGATGTTTAGCCCGAATTAAATCTTTGAAATCAAACTAGAAGAAGGAGGAGTTCCCAAAAGAGAAAATCGCTCACAACTTGACGTGTCATCAAGGTAAATATTATGATTAAATTTTGCTTAGGCATAAAGGGTTGGTTGGATCCTTATCGTGGTTTTATTAAAAATAAAATCGGGAGTTTACAAAAGAACAAGGGTAAAAAACAACAAAAAGCATGAAAATACCAAAATAAACCAAGAAATACATCTCAAGCCCAATGCCCACCGCCCAAATAACCACTTAATTCTTGAAAGAAGAAGAATTATCTTGGTTGTAAGCTTTGAGCCTGCCTAATTTCCTCTTCGTCTTCTCTTTTATTAATTTCGTCAAACCATTTTCAGTGACAAACGCATGATTAAATACCCTATTATTTTGATAATCCCATACCTTTCTAATCAGTACCCTATTATTCTGATCATCCCAAATCTCTACTCAGCTTGTTCAGCAGAGTGATCTTCAGGACAGAGTGCGGTGTTCTCCATCTGGTAGCAAGATAAATTCTGTGCCATATCTCTGCACCAAAAAGAGAAAACATATGTGCATTCAGAAAATAAGCGAGTGTTAGATCCTGGTTCTCTTCTGCATAGAACACATGTTTTAGTACTTGTAATTCCTGGAGCTTTTAATTTGTTGAAAGCGTGCAAGGCATTAGACGTTACTTTCCATATCATGAAATTGTTATTTATAAAGTGAAAATTGTTCCAAATTCGTCTATGCCACGGGAACATTGGTGCTTGAGAGAATGCTCGAGAGAGCTCGTAGACACCAGAAATAGTGCGCTTACCACTAGGAAAATCACATACAACTGCATTGATGCTATCAGGAATCACAAGCATAGAAAGATCCTTTCACAACCGTCTTATGATAGAAGAGCAGGTATGTGGTATCATAATGTGTCCATATGAATGTAATTATTAGCAATTGCATTTTCAGGAATGCTTGACTGTAATTTCTGGCTATCAGAGAGCAGAGAGATGAGGATTAAACCCTTACCTGATCATGGGGAGTTCTAGAAGGACATGGTGTTAGAAGAAGAAGGAATTACTTGCAGGTGTGGCAGAAAGCTTGGTCCCAATTTAACGATGTTTCTCCACAACCAACTGTAGTTCTGAGGTATGTCTAACCCCCATATGTTTTTGTTCTCAATATAGCGAAACTTAAGCCATGTAATTAGTAGCGTGTCCTTGTTTTGAAGAATTTGATTTAAATACTTACACACTGGCTTGGCTTTGTTCCATTCAATAATATCAACAACACCAATACCACCATGCCTTTTAGAAAGCTGCGGTTTATTGAAATAGGAATAAATTCTTTAGAGAAGGGGTCCCCATGCCATAAGTAGCGGTTGAAAGCTCTTTAATCATTTGCAGAAGCTTCAAAGGAAGAATAAAATGCGTAGACCAGAAGGTGGTCATGGCAGTAGCCACAGATGTTATGATAGCAAGCGTTGCCGCTTGAGAAAGCTGATTGTTTGGCCAAGATGTACCGGCAATCATAATGCTGGACTTGCTCTTATTGACGACCATAATTGTTTTTAAATTTATCAAGTAAAAGCCGAGTAGGGAGTCAACCACCTTAATAGTATGTTTAGTAAAACAACCTAAATCATCTGCAAATACAAGAAAGGTTATGCCAGTGCTCTTGCATATGAGATGGGTTTCTAGAGATTTTTCCTCAACAGCCTTATTATGCATTTGATTAAATACTTCCATAACAATGATAAATAAATAAGCAAATATAGGGTCACCTTGTCTAGTTCCCTGAGTGCCCTTGAAGTAACCATAACCGTTGATGTTGATAGAATAGGATGCAGAAGAGATACAAGCGTAGATCCAAGAAATAAAGGGTATGGGAAAATTCATTCTGTGTAAAATGACCACAATAGCAGACCACTAAACAAAATCAAAAGCTATATGAATATCAAGCTTTGCCATGCATCTAGGAGAAATATGGTTTCTTGCATAGCCCTTAATGATTTCCTATGTGAGCATAATGTTGTCGCTTGTACTCCTAGATTTGAGATAGGCAGCTTGATTAGGAGAAATTAAATTGTGAAGAACATTTTTGAGTCTAATTGCTAATACTTTGACTAGGTACTTACGTATCACATTGCAATAGCTAACAGGTCTAGATTCACTAACTTTAAGAGGGTGCTGAACTTTGGGGATAGCAGCAATACTTGTGCCATTGATTCCTCCTAGAAGAACTCCAGAATTGAAGAAATAGTGAATGGCTTTCAAGAATTCTTTAGAGTGGTGTCCCAGCACTAAATAAACAAATAAGCATTATAACCATTATAGCCTCCACTGCTGTGAGTATCCATACTAAAAAGTGCATCTTTGATCTCTTTGTCAATGATCTTTTGAATGAGAGTTTGTTTTTCAGTTATAGTTATGCATGGGAGAGTCAACAGTTTTAAGGGGGAGAGAGATCTCCCTATAACATGTTACCGCTACGGCGCTACCCAGTATACCAGAAAAATACTAAGTAAAAGCATTACATATGCCATCCATAGAGTTGTGATTTTTGTCATCAATGTCTTCAATCATGTTAATGTTATGCGTCTAGTATACCAAAACAGAGAATAATCAATTATAAACTCGTCTCACAAGTTTATCAAACAGATTTCTACTACTCTAGAAGTCTGTATTAGTTAATTTAAATAATAGATATGTCGTAATTAAATTACAACAACAAATTAACAACTATAGTAACGATAACTATAGTGCTAAATCAACCGTTATAATATTTAATGAAATAGTATACCACAGAAAGAAAAAGAAATATATATGTATATATAAATCTAACCGGTTGAAGAGGGAAATTTCGTCTGAGGCTTGTCGTGACAATTTCCTTAAGACTTTATTTAAAGTCTCCCAAGATACAACAGACGTAATCTGCACGAGATTGTAAAGAGTATGTCAACTCTGTGATATATTATTTAGAGCAGTAGAAAATGAAGAAGCAGAAGAAATTAGATTGGAATGGAATGAGAATGTGATCAGTATTCTCTTCTATTTATAATTTCATCCGCACCCCTTCGAACAGTCGCATCATCCTGAAAGGTTGCACCCGTTACCTTTTATTGCTGCTGTTCAATAACGGGCCGCACCTGTTCGCTCCTGCTGCTGCCATATGCTGCACCCGTTCGCGTCTAACGGGTCGCACCCGCTTCCGGCTGCGTCTGTTCGCCAAAAACCCGCGCCCGCTTCAGAAGTCGTACCCCCTCAGTCAATTCGCGTCCGCTTGAACAGATTTGCATCTGTTCGTATAGCCTGCAACTGTTAGAAAGCCCGGCCCAGTTTTGCAGTATAAATAGGATCATTTTAGACCCAAACCCAAACCCAAGCCCGGTTCTGTCGGACGGCGATGGCGCGTGCGTGTGTGTGGTGGTGATGCATGATCTCCCTCCTCACAACGAAGCAAACTTTTGGGTGTCCCAAGGCCCCAACCCCTTCATTGCAAAGCTATTAATATACTAGAATAGTTTGCAATTTTTGGCGATGTGGGACTATGTTATTTTCATTCATTTTGGTATTTAGGAATTTCAACAATCCCCCACATGAATGATAATATACATATCCCCCATACAAAGCGAAATATCCCAGAGTACATATGGAATAATGCTTTATCGTGGATAAGTAGATATTTCACTTTAAACTTTTCCTAGTTAAAACCTATCGGATCTACTTGGCTAATCGGTGAATTATTTCATCTTGAACCGTCGGCCTTTATTGTATATCCAGACAATAAGCTTTACGAAGCATTGATTCCCTTCTCATCCAATCTCTTGGTTGTGTTCGTTTTGGTCCTGAACAAATTTGTTTGGTTCTGCGAGTGTTTATAGAAAATATAAGCCTTTAATATTCTCATAGAGCCGACCCAGCTCACACTAACATAGGTGATCGCAACCATTAAGAGTATCCTACATATACCCCACTTGTTATATTCGAGATATGGTCATCATTAAAAAACATAGTTTTAACCTTTTAATACTTCTGTAGGCATGCATTTATGTGTGCACCATAGGAATGGAGTTGGACTATGTCCAAGCAAATGCATTACGTCTTGAGTTACTCAGAACTGGTTTGCCTATTGATCCTAGTCCGTGGGATCTCCAGTCGCTAGGATAGGTTTCCGTATAAGATAACTCTTGTTGTTTTAGGCTTTTAAACTCATTCCCCTCGATGCGCAGTCAATTTTCTCTCTTGATAAACCTTTAGTAAATGGATTCGCTAGGGTATCATTTGTTCTCACATAATCTGTGGAAATAGTTCCATTTGAGAGTAACTGCCTAACTGTGTTATGGCGTCGATGAATGTGTCGTGACTTTCCATTATACACAAAGTTGTGCGCTCTGCTTAGCGCAGCCTGGTTATCACAGTGTATGCATATGGCCGGTACAGGTTTAGGCCAAAATGGAATATCTTCTAAAAAATGACGAAATCATTCTACTTCTTCGCCTGCTTTATCTAAAGCGATGAACTCCGATTCCATAGTGGATCGAGCTATGCATGTTTGTTTAGTAGATTTCCATGACACTGCTGCCCCTGCTAAGGTAAATACATAACCACTTGTTGATATTGATTCCTCTGAATCAGCAATCCAGTTTGCATCACTATATCCTTCTAAGACGGTAGGATATTTTCCAAAATGTAAGAAATAATTAATGGTATTTTTTAAATATCCAGGCACTCTCATTAGTGCTTTCCAGTGTTCCTTTCCTGGATTGCTTGTATACCTGCTTAGTCGACTTACTGCATAAGCTATATCTGGTCTTGTGCAATTCATGAGATACATGAGACGTCCTATTACACGAGAGTATTCTAGTTGCATCACACTCTCATTAGTGTTTTTATGCAGTACTTCTGATGGATTAAAATGTGGTTTCACTCCTTTAATTCCATAGCCTTGAAATTTTTCAATCACTTTGTCTATATAGTGTGACTGAGATAATTCAATTCCATTAGGTGTTCTTATTATTTTGATTCCCAAAATAACGTCTGCAACTCCTAAGTCTTTCATATCGAAATTGCTAATTAACATTTTCTTTATGGTCTCTATTACCTAAGTATTTGGACCAAATATTAACATATCGTCTACATATAAACAATCATCACATATGATTGTCCAATTTGTTTATAATAAACACATTTATCACATTCATTTATACGAAAACCATCATGACACTATCAGATTTTGTGTGCCATTGTTTTGGAGCTTGTTTTAGTCCGTATAATGATTTTACTAATCTACAGACTTTGTTTTCATTTCCTTTGAAAACAAAACCTTCAGGTTGCTCCATGTAGATCTCCTCATCGAGATCTCCATTTAAGAATGTTGTCTTTACATCCATTTGATGAATTTCTAGATTATAAATCGATGCAATTGCTATTGGCATTCTTATAGAGGTTATTCGTGTTACCGGCGAATATGTATCAAAGAAGTCTACTTCTTCTTTTTGACGATATCCTTTGGCTACTAATCTGGCTTTATACTTGTCGATAGAGCCATCTGCTTTCATTTTCTTTTTGAAAATCCATTTGCAGCCAATAGGTTTTATTCCAGGTGGAATATCAACAATTTCCCAAGTTTTATTACTTAGAATTGAATCAATCTCACTTTGGATTGCTTCTTTCCAACATGAAGATTCAGAAGATGACATTGCTTCCTTGTACATTTGAGGTTCGTGTTCTAACATATATGTGAAAAAATCTGAACCAAATGTCTTGGAAGTCCTAGCCCTTATGCTTCTTCTTGGTTCAACTTCCCCAATCTCATGATGAGTTTCATCTTCATGTGAATTGCTTGATTCTTCTCTTGTCCTTTTAGGGACATTATTCCCTTCATTTCTTTTGTGCGGAAACACGTCTTCAAAGAATGAGGCATCTCTAGATTCCATGATTGTATTTACATGAATATCAGTTATATCAGACTTGAATACCAAAAATCTGTAAGCACTGCTATTTTGGGCTGGCCCTAGATAGTAACAATCTACTGTTTTTGGTCCAAGTTTGACTTTCTTGGGAGGTGGAACTGGAACTTTTGCCAAGCACCCCCACACTTTGAGGTATTTAAAACTTGGTTTGTGTCCTTTCCATAACTCATATAGAATTGTTCCTGTTTTATTGTGAGGGACTTTGTTTAATATGTGATTAGACATATTTAAGGCTTCCCCCACAAGTTCTTCGGTAGATCAGAGGTTAAAAGCATGGCATTAATCATGTCTTTTAACGTTCTGTTCTTCCTCTCGGCTACACCATTTTGTTGTGGTGAATATGGAGCTGTTGTTTGATGAATTATACCATTTTCGGCACAGAACTGTTCAAATGGTGATTCATATTCTCCACCTCGATCAGATCTCAATATCTTGATCTTTTATTTAACTGATTTTCTACCTCAGCTTTGTACTTTATAAATGATGTAATTGCTTCATCTTTACTATTCAAAAGATATACATAGCAATATCTCGTATAATCGTCAATAAACGTAATAAAGTACTTTTCCCCACCTCTTGTAGGTAATGATTTAAAATCACATAAGTCCGTATGAACCAAACCTAGTGGTTCGGTGCTTCTATCAACAGATTGAAACGGTTTTTTAACCATTTTTGCTTCTACACATGTCTCACATTTGTAGTTCTTATCTACTTGGAATTTCGGAATTAATCCCAAGTTTGATAATGTTTTCATTTTTCGGAAGTTTACGTGTCCTAATCTATCATGCCATAGTAAAATTTCATGCTCAAGCAAGTAAGAAACTTCAGTTTTATTAATAGCACAATCAGAATACATAGTTTTATTGCCGATAACGGCTACATTTGCCTTAAATAGGCCATCACATAAATATCCCCTTCCGATATACATTCCAGCTTTGGACAGAACCATTTTGTCTGACTCGAACACCATTTTGAATCCTTTTTTTGATAGTACTGAACCAGAGATCAGATTCTTGCGTATGTCTGGAACGTGGAGCACGTCATTCAACTTGATAGTATTTCCAGAAGTAAACTTGAGGATTACTGTGCTACTGCCTTCGATCATGGAAACAGCAGAATTACCCATGTAGAGTTTTTCTTCCTGATCGGATTTTTGATATGTTGAAAACATGGATTTATCAAAGCAGACATGACGAGTAGCTCCTGTGTCTACCCACCATTGGTTAGGATTCTGAACCAAATTGCATTCAGATATAACTGCTGAAAAGTTGGACTCGTCCACTTCCATGTTGTCAACTATATTTGCCTCTGAGTTGCGTTCCTTCTTGTGTCTGCAATCTCTAGCGGCGTGTCCCATTTTGCCACAAACCCAACATTCACCATTAAACTTCTTGGTTTTATTATCTTTGGGTTTGTTTTTAGGAGCTTTCCTCTTCTTTGAGAAGTTCTTCTTTTTGTTGAAGTGGCCTTTATTCTTGTTCTTCGACCCTTCTGTTACCAACACCTCCTTGCTTTGTTTGGTAATTCTGCGGTTATCTGCCTCAATCTTTAATCGTACGATGAGGTCCTGCAAAGAAATCTCTTTCTTTTTATGCTTTAGATAGTTGCGGTAGTCTCTCCATGACGGCGGCAGTTTTCCCGTGATGGCTTCAACCAAAAACGATTCTCCAACCTTATGACCTTCCGCTTCGAGTTCATGAATGATGATTTGCAGTTCATGCAGTTGAGCAGTCACCGGTTTGTAATCGACCATCTTGTAGTCCATGAATTTGTCTATAATGAATTTCTTAAGACTGATATTCTGCGTCCTGTACTTCGTGGCAAGTGCATTCCAGAGTGCTTTTGCTGTCTTTAGAGGTTGATATACTTTGTATAGCACCTTGTCGAGACAATTCAGAATATAGTTTCTGCATATGAAATCAGAATGTTTCCACGTAGCAACATCTGCTTCCTTGCCTGGTGCAGAAATCAGTTCCTCCTCCTCGAGATACCGTTGCAGACCGAGTGTGGTGAGGTAAAATAACATATGATTCTGCCATGTTAAAAAATCATCACCATCTCCTTTGAAAGGATCGGGCCTGTTGTGTGTAGTAGCCTTTATTGAGAGCTTTACTGTTGCCGTCTCTGTTTTAGTGAAAACAGGAAAAGTTCTTAAGATGTTATACGTCTAGTATACCAAAACAGAGAATAATCATTTATAAAATCGTTTCACAAGTTTATCAAACAGATTTCTACTACTCTAGAAGTTTGTATTAGTTAATTTAAATAATAGATATGTCGTAATTAAATTACAACAACAAATTAACAACTATAGTAACGACAACTATAGTGCTAAATCAACCGTTATAATATTTAATGTATACCACAGAAAGAAAAAGAAATATATATGTATATATAAATCTAACCGGTTGAAGAGGGAAATTTCGTCTGAGGCTTGTCGTGATAATTTCCTTAAGACTTTATTTAAAGTCTCCCAAGATACAACAGACGTAATCTGCACGAGATTGTAAAGAGTATGTCAACTCTGTGATATATTATTTAGAGCAGTAGAGAATGAAGAAGCAGAAGAAATTAGATTGGACTGGAATGAGAATGTGATCAGTATTCTCTTCTATTTATAATTTTGTCCGCACCCCTTCGAACAGTCGCGTCTGCCTGAAAGGTTGCACCCGTTACCTTTCATTGCTGCTGTTCAATAACAGGCCGCACCCGTTCACTCCTGCTGCTGCCATATGCCGCACCTGTTCGCGTCTAACGGGTTGCACTCGCTTCCGGCTGTTCGCCAAAAACCCGCGCCCGCTTCAGAAGTCGCACCCCCTCAGTCAATCCGCGTCTGCTTGAACAGATTCACACATGTTCGTATAGCCTGCAACTGTCAGAAAGCCCGACCCAGTTTTGTAGTAAAAATAGGATCATTTTAGACCCAAACCCGGCCCGGTTCGGTCAGACGGACGGCGGCGGCGCGCGCGTGTGTTGTGGTGATGCATGATCTCCCTCCTCACAACGAAGCAAACATTTGGGTGCCCCAAGGCCCCAACCCCTTCATTGCAAAGCTATTAATATACTAGAATAGTTTGCAATTTTTGGCGATGTGGGACTATGTTATTTTCATTCATTTTGGTATTTAGGAATTCCAACAGTTAATACTTGTTTTGCTTACTTGGGTTCGAGTGTTTGATGGAAGCAACT
The DNA here is from genome assembly GCA_030737815.1 of Allium fistulosum. Taxonomy (NCBI): domain Eukaryota; kingdom Viridiplantae; phylum Streptophyta; class Magnoliopsida; order Asparagales; family Amaryllidaceae; genus Allium; species Allium fistulosum. The sequence goes on from CM060906.1 coordinate 366,335,732, forward strand.
TGTATTCTTGTCACCAAAGCTCTTAGCTACATTTCTGCCACGCAACTTGTTCTTCATTGTTCAGGGCCAGAACAAGTTCTTTTTGGAAGCTCTTGCTCTTTCAGAGAGAGTTGATTAGAAGTTGAATAGCCCTTCCGAATGGTTTTTTTTGCTCCAAGCACTTGGATATTTCTTCAATTTTCTTAGTTTTCGTTGCAGATTCACCACTAGAACGGCTTCGAATGGCGACCGATCAGGGCGACGGCTAAAAAACGCGGCCGATGCTAACTGTCGCTAACCGTCGCCTACCTGAATATAACCCACGAACGAAAACCTGCAGCAAAACATTTCCAGCTTTCCTCCATTCCTCTCTTCGTCCCCAATTCCGCCCCCAACCAACTTCAGCCGCCACTAACCGCATCTAGCCGACGTCGACGACCCCTACACGCTGCGCACTTCTTCCTCCTTCAATTTGTCTTCATTTTTGGAGGTTTATTCTCTTAAACCCTATTTATGCAAAATTAGTAATTTTGGTATGAACATGTTAGATTAGTTGTTATTAGATGATGGTATAGTTTATTGGTTGATGTGGAGATAAAATTAAAACCCAAATTTAGAAAAGTAGTTGATTATTGATTTGAAATTGATGATTATTGTGTATTAGTTGATTATAATAGTGTGTTAGTTGATTTGGAGATGTTAGTAACTGGTTTGATTGTTTGATTTGTAATTAAAAGTTAGGGTTAATTTAAAATTCGAAAATTAGTATTCATTGATTGATATGCGTATTGATAAGTTTACGCAAATGTTTGTTATAGTGGAAAACGATGTTTGTTATAGTGGAAAACGATGTTTGTTATAATTTGGAGATGTTATAGTTTACGTGAAAATTAGTGTACAATTAATTAGTGTATAAAGTTAATTTATTTTACTTTGTTATTATCAATGCTACCTTCTAATTTTAGCGTACGTAAAAGAGTTTGAAAATACGTTATAAAGCGTACAATTTAGGTAACAAAACATTAAGAAAAATTATACTTAAATCGATTTGTAAAAAGTTTAAGAAATGAAGAGAACAATAGCGAATAATGTACTAAAATTGATTTTGTAAAAAGTTAAGCAACGAATATACCAACAACAAATATTCTATTGAAATCGAATTTGTAAAAAAAATCAAGAAATAAATATGAAAACAACAAATATTGTACTCAAATTATTTTTCTAAAAATTTAAGAAATGAATATGACAAGAACAAATACTTTACTCAAATTGATTTTCTTTAAACTTAAGAAACAAACAAAACAAGAAGAAATATGCTGCTGAAAACGATTTTCCAATAAGTTAATAAATGAATATAACAACAACAAATAATGTACTTAAATCGATTTTCTAAAAAGCTATGAAATTTATATACAAGAACAAATATTGTACTAAAATCGAATATCTAAAAATATTTGAAATGAATATAATATTGATTTGAAAATAAGCGTTAAGTATTATTATAACAAATACAACAACCATAAATTAAAGCCTTTAGTCTCTAAATGTTTTAATTTAATACAATAACAAAAATACTCCCCCTAGATGCAAAGTTATGCGTAGAAAAGAAGTGAAGTGAAGTGCTGTTGAAATTAGACAGAAGTGTGAGTGTAACGACCCGTAAATTTTAACGGTTTAAATAATGTAATTAACTAAATTTTTCTGAAAATAAAACAATAAAATTTTGTAATGAAAATTTGATATTTGGAATACGTCTATTTAAACGTAGCAAGTGCAAGATTTTCATTGGAAAATATGTAAGTTTGTTTAGTTGTGAAATTTAAATTTAAATTTTAAAATCAGTTAAATTTGTTGGAAATAAAATATTTTTGAAATCTGAATATTTTTATATAATAATTTTTTTTATCATTTTTTGAGTGAGACGTCATATTTCGTTTCACTGAATTTGGACTGCTCTAGCTCCGTTTATCTTCTTTTCGGCGTTTTAGCAGCATTTTCGGCAGCGAAAGTCGAGTTTTGATAGGAGAGTCGTATCTCTCATATCTGTGTACCATTCTGTTCATCTCGTCGTGCCGATCTCCGCAGTATATTTATTTGTGCATTTCGACATTCGGTACGCGGTGAAATCTTCGAAAGGATTAGCCGTATCGGTTCAGCATTTGAGCCATTTGGTCCTATGTCCATTCAATTATCCAATGGGTGAAACCAATAGGCATTTCCTTTAATATTCTCTGAATTCAGCTATTGACTTTTGTCATTCCCACTGGTTCCAATATATGTTTGCTTGTTCGTTTCTTGCCCATTCCTTTCTCTTCAATTTTGTTCTATGCTTGAATAAAAAAGAAAAAAGAATTATATAAGCTGTTTATATACTTGTGAAAACTGGTTCGTATATATTTTATTCTATAACCTTTCCCTTTCCCCTTCCCCTTACCTTCTTTCTTCATCTACCATCTTCCCACACGCAACCTGTCCCTCCACTATCCCAAACCCTCTAATCCCACGACCCATCTTCTCCAAAACTCCAACCATACGCCCACTGCTCCGAGCCCATCCGAGATCCTCCTCCTCTCAAGCAACAGCCGCTGTGCCGCCTTCCCGCATCCTCCAACGCCGAGACAACCCCGACCAACCTTGTCTGCCTTCCCCACAACATCCGCCAACCCAAGCACCCCTGGCCTTTCCTTTATCAGCTCGCCTCTAGCCAAGCACCAGCAGCTCCTAAACCAAGCTCTGCCTTCCTCGAGCTGCCACCGTACACCATACTCCCATAGCCGAGCAACACCACCACCCTTGCCGACATCCGCTCCTCCAACTCCATAGCACCCACCAAACCCGAGCAGTTCCCCCTTCCGCCTGCACGCGCAATAGCCATCCCCGCTCACACCTTGCCACTTTCCGCCTTCACCCCATTAGGCGCAGCACCCTCTGGCCTCCGATCAGCTCTCCCACCCACGTCAGATCCTACCCACCTTCCTTCGCCTTAGCTCAATAGCCCCGCCTTTCCCTTCCATTCAACCATTCCTTGCTCCGCCAACGAACATCGCTTTAGCGCATCACCTCTACCGCCTTCCAATCGTAGCAGCACTCTTTGGCCGCAAGCCTCAACCTGCTACCCAGTCTTTCCGAGCACGAGTAGCCTTGCTCCATTACCTTTGCACCACCTGACAGCCAAGCAACTGCCTCTAGCTTTCTCCTTCTTGATAATATTGCTATGTTGCTAGCTTTCTCCTTCTTGATAATATTGCTCGTATTATATATATATATATATGTTGCATATATTTGAGATAATATTGTTCATCTATATATGCTTGTATATATTGAATAACATTGCTTTTGGTCGCAACATCATCTTCGCATTTCAACAGCAGCCTCTTCCTTTAAAAAAAGGAAAAAAAAGAAAAAGGTATATGTATATTGTATATATATATATATATATTGTTCCATCAATCTCAAGTTTGTTTTGATTTGTTTTTCATCAATTCCAAGCTATTAACTTTGCTTTGTTCGTCGAATTCGTATTCATCGTGCTGTGCTTTGGAATTTGTGCTTGGATTCATAGCTGGTTGTGTGTCTAATTTCTCTAGCCTCGAAAGGTGAGCGATCACTCACGATTAACATTCATATGTTTAGTAAATTGATTTCACATGAAATTTCGATTTAATATGTTATTAAACTTGAATTGGTTAGTAATTTAATCGTTAAATATGGTACGTTAATATTTAAAATTTGTTTCCTTATGATTAATTGACCTATGACATTAATTGATATGTTAGTGTATATTTTATTTAAATTGTTAATGATTATATATGCTTGTAGTTGATATGTATGATATTTCATGTTATTATTCTGTTGTTTCACACTGCAAGTTCCCTGTTAGCTTGGTAAATCCCTATGGGTTGAAATGATACATACCCGAACGATATTATAGATTAGGGAAAATCATTATGGGTTGAAATGATAAACCCAAGCGATTTTATTGATTTTGAAATTTTGGGGTTGCGGGTAGAAATGATATATGCCCGTAAATATTAAATTATTGCGGATTGAAATGATAAATATCTGGATCACTTGACCATAGGTTAGAAAACTATATACGGACACCATTGGTCTATTTTTAAATGATTTCCAAAATTTTGAAAAGGAAATATATGAGTTTGTATTTTTTAAATATAATATAAAGATTTTTATTTTAATATGTGTAAAATCTAGATTTTAAATTATATGTTTTGGAAATTTTAAAATTATAAGCTAAGTTGTGAAGATGTAAATTTTAAGATTTCACTTATATTTTTATTATTTTTAAAATATATATAAAATAAGATTTAAAATTAAATTTAAAAATAAGATTTAATTTAATAAAATTTAATATAATAAAATTTAATTTAATTAGTATATATAATATGTTTAAATATTTATTTAAAATTTATATTAACATTTTGAAAATAGATTTTGTAATAACTTTTATAATTAAGGTTGGAAAGATAAATTGAAAATTTATTTGAAATTTAAGAAGAATTATGTTTAATAAGAATTGATTTGAACTTATTAATCTTGAGATTTAAAAGATGTGATTTTTATAACTTAATAGCTCGATTTTGATTAAAGGTGATTAAATGAATATTTTCAAATTTAAATAAATTTGAAATTGAATATTTAATATTGATTTAAATTTGTAATTTGAGATTTTATTTAAATGTTATTAAAAATGATTAAGTGAATATTTTCAAATTTAAATAAAAGTAAAGTTGAATTTTGAAATATAAATGAAATTTATCAAATTGAGTTATTGTAAATTGTTTGAATATTTAAACTTTGAAACCTATTGAATTGGAAGTGATTTAAATTTGTAGTTCAAACCTGGATTTGAAATCGATATAGATTAAAAATGGTTTTAATGAGAATTTGAATTGAACCTTTAACCTTTTTAATTGAAATTGTTGAACTGAGATTGATTTAAATTGAATTTTGGAACTAAAGTTGATTTGAACTGATTTGTGAAATTGGAAGAAACAATTCTAATTCGAAACTATTTTCGATATAAACTCTTTTAAATATATAAACTATTTTAATATAGATTATTTTAAATTTATAAACAATTTTGAATATATGTATTTTAACATATAAACTTTTTTTAATATATAAACTATTTTAATCTATATCCTATTTTTAAATATAAACTATTTTTAATGTATAACTATTCCAATATATAAACTACTTTCAATATTCAAACCGTTTAAGTTGGAACTGTTATGTTTTAATATGATTTCGAAAGTGATATGATTTTGAAATGAATATGATATTTTGATATGAAGTATGAACTGTTTGAAATGAGAAATGACCACGGTGTGAAATTAGCATTTGGTTGTTAAATAGACCGAAATCAAATATTGTCATACTCTCTGCCAATATCAAAAACCACTTTAACAACTGTGCATGTGGTGGAGATTCCAGAACGAAGCAGGATGGTTTGGCGAACGTCTGTATGAAGTATGAACGCAGCCCTAACTCCCTCGACTCAGCTTGATATGGCTTAAATAGGAGCTATACCGAGCCAAGTGGGGTCGCTTCCCCTATCGGGTACATTTCTTCGAAACCATATCTATTACTTTGTGATTTGATTTGGGTGCACCTTTGATTATGGGAGTGTGTCTCGTGGTGGGCTGTAGTAGCTGTTATGCGTTACCACCAGTCCGGAAGTGCAAAACGGAAGTATCCTACCCTGTGCATTGCCTCGCGTGCCTTGTCATATGCCTAATCACGCCCACTACGAGTTTGGTTTGTACAGTACTATGGAGTGTGAGTATCCCACCGGTTTGGTGGAGCTTACAGTATCTGTATAGACTATGAGAATTATATAAAAATGTGTTAAGGGGGATATGGGTAACGCCTTAACGCTATTTTAATATTTTACTTTACTGTAGACATTATATATGTAGCGTATTGTACTATGTATGTAGACAGTTTGACGGATCCTTAAAGGATGGGAATCCCAAACATCCTTTAAGTTATATTGCATTTCACTTGGACATTTCACTTGAGTTGATTTACTTGCATAAGAATGTTAATCCTGACTCGAGTGTTTTGTGTTTTCCTTTATTCTCGGGTCAGACTGAGTGTCACAGCATTTGAGACTCACTTTTGGAGCTTGGAGCTTTGCTTGGAGATCAATCTTCTATCTATTCAACTTTTTAGTTATTTCCAGTTGTTTATGTTCAGACTTGTCATTTGCTTATGTATTGAGACTTCTATGTATCTGGATTTCTGCTGTATTTGCTTCAGACTCTGATGTTTATATAGTAACTTCATGAACTATTATTTATCTATTTCCGCTGCTTATTTTTATATAACTCTGTGTCTATGATTCTGTGATTGATTCATTTACTGTATATGCTAAGTTTTGTGAAATATAAATTAACAATCTGTTGTTTTGAGCAATTCAAGTTGGACATGTGTGGGTGATTGTTGATTTGAATGGTTCGAAATGACGGGTCGTTACATTTGGTGTGAAGCGTTTAATCCTAAAAGGTTTTACTTTATTTTAGAAAATAAAACAACAACAATATATCACTTGGGCGAGAAGTTGTGCATAGAATAGAAGTGAAGTGAAGTGCAATCGAAATTACTAACCTATTTTTTCAAATTAGGAACAATGTTCAATTATTTTATCGACTATACATGGATGTATGAGGTCAGAACTGGAATGAAAGGTTCGGTGAAAGAACATTTCTACTATGGTGTACACGAATTTATTGGATTCGCAATATCCAATAATCGAAATAACGAAGAACTTTGTTGCCCTTGTAGTAAGTTTCAACATTTGAAGCATTGGAAAATAGATACAGTTAAAGTACATTTGTATAAATCTAGATTTGTGCCAAATTATTATTTATGAGATCGTCATGGAGAACTTGTTGCACCTACAACAGATCCTGTTGCGTCAGGGATCGATGTTATGACGAATCCAATAGAAGGTATGGTGAAAGATGCAGCACGATCAATGTTCCCTACCATTCAAGTTGACAGTGAAGACATCAATGTCGAAGAAGAATCGAATGTGGGAGCAAAAAAAATTTATGATTTATTGGATGCCGCTAAGTGACCGCTGTGGGATGGTTGTAAAAGTGCAATCGAATTATCAGTAACCGTTGAATACATCGCTATGAAATCAAAATTCAACTTTACAAAAGCTGGATTTACAGCAGTTGTATAAACTGCAAAACGGCATATGCCAACCAATAATCTGATATGCAAAAGTCCTTATAAAGTGAAAACACTTATGTCGGCTTTCGGTCTGCCTTACCAAAAGATAGATACATGTATAAAAGGTTGCATGTTGTATTGGAAAGATGACATTAATCTTAGGAACTCCAAAATATATAATGAGGAAAGATATAAATCAGGAAAAAAGAAAAGAAAGGAAGTTTCATGCAAGAGAATACATTATTTACCAATTACCCCTAGACTTCAAAGGTTATATGTGTCTTCGGCCACGGCATGTCATATGCGATGGCGCAGCGTGAGTAAACAGGCAAAGGGAACTTTGACACATACATCTGATGGAGAAGCATGGAAACATTTCGATAAGACGTATCCCACATTTGCTACAGAGAACCATAACGTCAGACTTGGTTTATGTACGGATGGGTTTTCGCCATTTTTCCAGTTTGGTAGCAAATATTCATCTTGGCCTATTAACGTTACTCCTTATAATTTACCTCCGTGGATGTGTATGAAAACTCCATACATGTTTCTCACTATCGTCGTCCCTAGCCCTAATGATTCAACGCAAGGAATCGATGTTTATCTACAACCATTAATCGAAGAGCTGAAAACATTGTGGCTTGAAGGTGTTGAAACATACGACATTTCACAAAAAAGGATCGTATGTTTGCTTCTTTGTTATGGACTATTACTGATTTTCCTGCATATGAGATGCTTTCAGGTTGGAGTACGGCCGGTCGTCTAGCCTGTCCTTATTGCATGAAAGAAACAAGATCATTTTCTTTACGGTATTGAAGGAAAATTTCTTGGTTTGATTTTCATCGGTGTTTTCTCCGTCCCAATCATACTTTTAGAAGAGATAAAAAAACTTTAAAGCTAATAGAGAAGAGAAATATGCTACCACCAAAGATTTGGTCAAACGAAGAAATATATGAAATTGTAAAGGACTATCCGAAGATATATGAAACTGGAATACAGACTGAAATTCCAGTTAAATTGGACATTCATAATTGGTGCAAACAAAATATATTTTGGGAGTTACCTTATTGGAAAGATCTCCTACTTCGACATAATATTGACGTGATGCAAAACGAAAAAAACATGTTCGATAACGTGCTTAATACAATTATGAATGTCAGAGGGAAAACTAAGGACGATCTGAATTCAAGACTCGATATAGCACACTTTTGTAAATGTCCCGAACTTCAAATGAAGCCCAATGATAATAAAAAACCCAAAGCATGCTATGAGATAGACAACAAGCAAATAAAACTTGTGCTAAAGTGGGTGAAAGGACTATAATGCCCGGATGGGATGTATTCTAATCTCCGTCGATGTGTTGACTTTAACAACAGTAAATTGAGTGGGATGAAAAGTCACAATTGTCATATCATGATGGAATATTTATTGCCAGTGGTTTTTAAAGAACTGTTGCCCATAAAAGTGTGGTGTTATAACAAAATTAAGTCTGTTTTACAAACAGCTTTGTTCGACAACGTTAAAAAATCGACCGTATATGTAAACTTGAAGTAGAAATCCCTATACTGCTATGCAAACTGCAAAAAAAATTTCTACCAGGTTTTTTAATATAATGGAGCATTTACCTATTCATCTTCCATCCAAAGCTCTTCTTCGAGGTCCTGTGCAATATGGATGGACGTATCCATTTGAGAGGTAATAGTAAATATCCGTAAAATTGTTGTTGATTTAAAATTCAGATTTACGTAAGTGCATTAAATTGAATTAATTTTGTAATAGGTACTTGAATCATCTGAAGAAAAAAATTAGATAGAAAGCACGAGTTGAAGGTTCAATTTGTAAATCATATCTTGAAGAAGAAGCTTCGTTCTTTTTCACTCATTACTTCAGTGACCATGTGAACTTATCATTTGTAAGTGGTCTTCGTAATGATGTAGCCATTGAAGAAGATTATTTGTAGACAATGTTGTCTATTTTTAGACTACATGGCCGACCTGTTGGAAAATGTGTGGAAATATGGTTAGACGATAGAGATCAACATGTAGCACACACGTATGTTCTTCTTAATTGTGCTGAAGTAGCACCATTTGTTAGGTAATAATAAATTCATGTGTATTTCAATGATACTTACATTTTAGTCTTAATATAACATATAGTACGTATATATTCGTAGTATTTACGAATCATGGCATCCTTCTGGAGATCTCGGTAAGGAATTTTCTAAATGGTTTTCAAACTATGTTTATGATCTAAGAAACAACGTCGTTGATGAAGGATTACAACATCTTGCGCTCGGACCAAAAAGAAATGTCAAGACTTATCCATATTCTTCATTAATGGATTTAAATTCAACACTAAGGATTATGGTGTTGAAAAATTAACATATAACAGTGGTGTATTTGTCAAAGGCAGTGAAGATCCAGATGAGCATATAAAAGATTTTTGCGACGTCTTAACATAGGTTTTAGAATTGGCATATTATGCACAACCTGCAGAAATTTTTTTTATTCAAGTGCAATTGGTTCAGCAATATTCCTGGTTCTGGAATCAACATGCACAAAGATTATAAACTTATAGAAATAAAGCACACCTCACATTACTATAAATATGATCCTTTCATACTGGCCAAGCAAGCATTACAAGTTTATTTTGCTCCGTATCCATTCTTAAAAAGAGATAAAGAGATTGGTCTGCTATTTTTCAAACAAAGGCAAGATTTACATTTGATGGAATTAATGTTCCGGAAGAAGAAGCGTATCAAACGGATCTTGAACCAAACAATGAAATAATAATAGCTGATGATATTGATTTGGGTTTGTTAAATGATGAATCGAATGTTTTAATAGAAGCATTTGAGAGTACAAAAGAGAACGATACAGAGTACGAGATCGAGACTTTATCAGAAGATGACGAAGATTGAAAATTTTGAATTTTTGTATCAGTTGTTGTATAATGTATATTCTGGGTTTCAGCTGTTATCAATAATAATGATTATGCTGTGAGTTATGTCTTATTGTTTTTTTAAATTATGTATATATACTCAGGAGATCATATCTCATTTATGACATTTTAGTGCAATTTTTATGTGATGATGATTATTCAAACATGTTTTGTAATAATGAAAAGATATTTTTTATTATATGAAATGATATGTTTGTAACAGATATGCACATGAGACATTCTAGCAGATCTCAGCCTTCTCCTTCTACTGGTGCGGGTGCCAACGGCACAGCGCCGGATTTACGTCCGAGGAGAGGTAGTGCCGAAGAGCGCAAGGTAAGTATCAAATTTATTATATTTTTACTATTTAAAATTTATTAAATTCGTACAACTTATTTTATACAGGGGGTTGAGGTACAATCGAGCGACTTTATTCTGCAAGTGTCGAGGAAGGCACTTATGAGTCGGATGTCGGGATGTTGGGCTCATTCGGATGACATTCCCGATCACATCAAGAATGCCATATTCGCGGACTTGATGGTAATTTTAAATTTATAATTTATTTGTAAATTAATACAATGTATATAATTCAAACCAATATCAAATTCAATACGCAGGCAGTTTGTGGACCCGCAAGGTATGCATGTTTTTTTCAATCATTGGAATTAGAGAATGCAAAGAAATTACAGAGACACCATATCCAAAGCCAAGAGAGCGGGAAAGAAACCATGTTGGATGGGTGCTGATGTAGACTTAATTTCTGCAGTTATGGGAAATTCCAGAGTCGAAGGTAAGTAATAAATATCATTTCATTTTGTTATTACATTTTGTTTAAAATTCGTATATTAAGTGCATTAATTTAGTTAATTGTGCGCTTAAATTTATAGGAATTATCAGCACGGAACCGTGCAAACAGGGCTAAAAATCCTGCTTTGCACCGCGGTGGGTCGAAGTCCTTCCAACAGCATTGGAGGGAATTGGTAAAGTTATAAAATGCATTTCTAAATAGTTGTAAAATAATTTAGTCATATTGGTAACAATATTCATTGTATATATAACTTCAGTTTCAGTAATATAATCGTAAGCCTACGCTGGCCGAGGTCTTTACTCACACGCATGCCGTCGAGCATACGGATGAGAAGGGGAATATTACGTATGAATTTACGGACGACAAATCTAAATCTGTGATGGTAAATTTGTATAATTTTTTTACTGCACATTCGATAAGTTCTTTATTATTTATAACTACAAACTACTGTTCGTCATCGCAGGAGAGGTATGAGGCGGAGAAAACTCGAGTGGCGCAGTCCACTGACCGTGAGCTGACCTTGGAGGAGGAGGACCGTGTCTGGAATGCGCTCATTGACCCGCCTACTCGGAATAGGCGATATGGTTATTGAAATCAGGAGGTAAACTGCTTCATTAACTAATATATAAATTTTATTTAATTCTAAAGCAAATTATATTCCAATCAAATAATTTGCAGGCAACGATGACTCAGAAGGCGTATAGGAGATCCCAGGCCGAGGAGGAGATAGCTCAACTCCGCCAGCAGATGGCAGAATTCAATGACTGGCGGAAGGACGGAGGATGGCACAGCTGCTAGATCAGTGGATTGCGGTCTTTTTTGCAGAGCACGAGAGGATGCCTGGTGAGGATGGGTCGGGAGATGATGATGATGAGTAGATATGGATTTTTTTGGCTTGTACCTATTGACTTGTAATTATTGACTTGTGTTGATGGAGTTGGTACTTTATTGATGGTTGTGTATAGTAATTCTTGTGGATTTGATGTACATTAGTATTTGTGTAGATATGGTTGTGTTGGTTGATGAATATTGGTTTTAGTTGATGAAAGTTTATGTAAATATTGATAATTACGTTATGTTCTTAATTATTTGTGATATGTATGAGAATATACGTTGCATATGATGTTAATGGTTGTGATATTGAGGTTATATGTGTTGGGAATGACGCGAGATTGATATATGACATATATTGTGTAGTTTGGAAGGCTTAAAGTAGAGTGGGCAAAACTGGGCATTCCAGATTAGCGACGGCTGGTGACGGCTAGCGAAGACCATTTTGTCCTAGCATTGCAACGGCTAGCGACGGTCATTTTTCACAGAAAACCATCGCTAGCCATCGCTAAATAGGCGATGACGTCGTCGCTATAGTCGTCGCTATTTTACTAGCGTCGTCTTGTTTTGCTTTGGGTTTTAGCGATGGCTAGCGTCAGCTGGCGTCGGGCGCCGACGGCTTCTAGCTGTCGCTAAAGGCAGTCGTTCCTGTAGTGATTAAACATGGGTTTTCTGTAACTGTAGCTGTCCATATTTGCTTCAAAATAACTTGAAATTCGTTATTTTCTTAAGCAGTTAATATCGGTATCGAAGATGTATCGGTCAATTACCGATATGAGATATTTTAAAAATGTTGTGAAAATATCAAATAATATCGACAAAATATTGAACGTAGGTAGAACATGTTATAAACGATATTGTATCATGTTATATTGATGATATGTATTCAAATATTTGGATAAATAATTCCAAATTACTATCAAGGACTGATTGGATATAGTTTATAGATTATAATCCATTTACTGAGATATTCTATTAAATACAAATCACAATATAGGCTCATGAAAACCGAGAAATTCATATAAAGTACATCTTTATTATTTCTTTTTTTATATTATATTCATTATATCTTCAATCATTTAATCATCTATATTACTTTTTCAAATTTTCCATATTTATATTTTCGTCGCTTTCGTTTTCACTTAATTTATGAAATAAGATTTGATATCAACTATTACTTTATCCCGTTTCTTATCAATATGTCAAACATATAACTTTACCGCCCTTCAACTTTAGTTCTGGGTCAATGATAATAAATAATAAAATAAATTTTCATATGCCGATTTACCAATTAGAAATGGTCAACAAAAAATGACTAAAAAGAGAAGTGGATCTTTCATTATCTTGTCTTTAGTGGTAAAGTAACGTAAACCATATATGACATAATGGAATAAGTAGAGTTTTCTTTATTAAAATACTAATGAAGAAACTTAAAACTGTGTAGTTAAAACTAAAAAATTAGTGCACTATCATTTCTAATATGGTCTACAAATTGTCATTTACCATACACAAAAAACAAATATTGAGAATGTGAAGATATTTTCTCCAACACATACAATAATGAATGATATTCTTAAAACGTATCAGGTATTTTGCACTAAATATCAAAGAGATATGTCAACAAATATCGGACGATATAGTAACAATATTTTAAGTGATATTTTGAGAAAATATCGACTTAGGAATGAAATAAGATATATCAATGATATATCAGTTATATTATCCGATATTAACTACATAGTTATGTTCAACCCAAAAGTTACAAAATTTAAAACGCAGAAATTTATTCTACTTCAATATCATCATAATATTTTCGGCCTTAAAATAATTTTTTAACAAAAATGAATTTAAATAGGATTTTAATTTATTGAATATGTACATAAACACACAAAATAATCCTAAAAATATAATTATAAAATAATAGTTTTTTTAATTTTATCTTACTATTTATTTCCTGATAAATTTTTTTGTTAATTTATTTATATTATAATTGGATTTTGATATATACACACATATTGGATTAAGTGTTAGAATACACCTACACATATACAAGGATGGTGACATGGTTTGGAAGTGTAATTGGCTATACAAATACACATACAAGGATGGTGACACAAGTAAAATGAAGAATCATCTAAGTAAATCCAGCCTATTATAACACCTTAAATTGAAAATTCCTTCTCATATTCCTAGAATCAACACCGAATTTTGCAAGGATTGGGTGAACCACTTGTTTGGTTTTATTTAACTTAATTATGGGTAATAAGAACATAAAATTTCGACCATGAATAGGGATAGGGGTTGGCGATCATGGTTTGGAAGAGCAGGAAGAAAAATAAAAAAATATAAAAAAATATAAAGAGATGATTTGTTTTAAAGAAAGAATAAGGACCTTTCCTCTTCTTTCCATTAAACTTTCCTCCTTTAATTCCTTAATTAATTCTTTATTAGATCTCATCTAAATTCTTCTCTCCCTCTAACGTGGCTGACCATATATTTCCCTATGTGGAGAAAACTTTCCAAAAGTCAGTTTAAGTAATTATCTTAATTTAAAACCTGTTAAAATGTAGCCATATCATATATCGATATTCACATATATAACTTTTATATATACATCCAATTAATTACTTACAACACTCGAAGCATCAAATAAATTAATAATTTATATTTCTTAATTATTAATTAATTTATAGCACTTTATAAACTAATTAAATCATGTAGTTTTTTCAAGAATTCAAAAATATAGTTGTGTGGCTCAGAGGTGTGAATTCAGTTAGCTATTAATATTGAACAATTTAAATATTAATGTTCATACGTCACATTGGCAAGTGGTGTGACAGTTTGGCCGAACATATTATAGATCTTTTCGGTAAAATCAAATTTTATGTTATCTTAAGCGGCACCAATAGTGAATATTATTTTACTTTCTTTCTCTTCGTCAAGACAATATCACATGCCTGTTAAATAAAAAAGGTTATAGGAAAATAGTTGACTGAGTATAAGACACCAGTCAATTGAATGCCCAAGGAGTTGACTGGTTATGTTTATCCATCCGATGATTGCTTTGTTTAAAAGAGTGTGTGTGTATGTATATATAGAAAATCGAGGAAATCATTCGACTGACAATGTCTATTCAATTGACTGATAACCTGTAGACAGTCCATGTTAAACCTAGACCTAGAGCGAGCTAAATAGGATAGCTATGGGGATTCATTTCCTGCTTCCTTTATTTTATGTAGTTCATTAGCTTCATGATGTTGTATAACGTGATACTCAACGCGACATGCGATTGTATCACAACTAGTAGATCATATCGTTACTGTTGGCACCTTGGTTGCATATTTGTATTTGTATACCATGGGGTAGTAGAAATGGAGATATCCATGTTGGTAAGGTTTACAACCATTTGGGTAGATGTACCTATAGTTGAGTCAAATTGTTTATCGACCCTTTTAGCTTCAATTGAATGATATAGAGCGTAGGACATATTTACCACTGAGGTTGTTCACTCGATGCTTTGGTAGGCAATTTACCATCAGGATTGTATACTCTATGTGTGCCTAGGCATTCTAATTGTATACTCGGTATGAGCGAATTTAGCGTTTTACCATTGAGATTGTTTACTCAATGTATAGTTATGAGGTTTACCTTCGAAATTGTTTACTTGATACATTGGTAAGTGTACCCAGTTTTTGGATGTCTAATCTTCAAGAGGAAATCTTTATGGAATATTATCGAATTTTATGTGTATTATAGGTTATTACCCTATATTGTGTCAGTTATGTAATTTGTTAGATGCAGTACACCAATACAAATTAACATCCTTAGGTTGTGTAGGTTATAAATGGTTATTTAATTACCTATCATCACCACACTACTAGTGATATTTCTCATTCATTTGACTTTGTCTGATCTCCTCTATTTTCCCTCTTTATAACTATTACAGAAAGATAAGATAGTATTTGTATACCGAGGATAAGATCGTAGACGAGGTGATAGCGCGCATTTGAGTTACGCTTATTTATTGTCATTCCCTGTGTATTTTATTGTACTTGTCAATTAGACATATATTATATTTCAATTTGAAAATTACTGAAAATGTTATTTAAAAGTTTCTTGTATGGACTACTTTTGTTTTAAAATAGAAGATTTGAGTTACATAGAACATTCCTTAATTAAAGTAACATTCTCCTTTGTTTGAGAACATTTTCCTTACACCCCATCTAGCTTGGCTTTTCCAAAATAACGCTCTACATGTTAGTTAATTATTCACATAAACACAATATGGGCTCTAATATTGGAACATGTGCATTGGCAGCAAGTTAAAAGTGTGAATTTAAGAAAAATCTTTTATTAAATTGCACAAGATCTTATTTTATGTTTATATAAATAAGATTTATTTGTATTAAATCAAATTGAATATTTGTTATTAAAATGAATTCAAGAAATATTTTAATTTATTTGTTTCATTCAAAATATTAGTTTATTTCTTAATGTTCAATAATAATATTTTAGTATTTTAATTTAATTTAATATATAATTTATTAATTTTAATTTTATGTTTATTTAATAATTCAATATTTATGATGTTTATATTCAAAATACAACATCATAACAATGTTCAAGTATAGACTAACCAAGAGGGATATAGGTAAAATTAACCCTTGTGATGTACGGACAATAAATGATATTGTGGAAACTTATGTCAGTACATACATGCATATCATGTTTACATTCTACATCTATAATAACATATACTAATTTTTACGCCCGTTTATATTTTATATTAGTAAATAATATATTATATATATATTAATAATATTAGTTAAAATAATTCAATTGTTATAAATAAATGGTTGATTTAAATATATATATATATATATATATATATATATACACACACACACACACATATGTGTGTGTGTGTGTATATAAATTCTATTGTTATAAATAAATGATTAATTCAAATATATGAAATATATATCTATACACACACATGGGTGTGTATATGTAATATAATATTCAGCTTTATGAAATAAATATCTAACTTTTAAAGTTCAAATTTTAAATAAGTTTGACCATTCAAGATAAAATATCAAATAATATCTACATGTATAAAATGACATTTTTAAAATGTGCAGCCCCCAAAAAAAGAATAACTATTTTAAATTTAAAAAATCCAATCGCATTTTTAGTATACTAAAAATTTTAAACAGTTAAAGTTTAAATTCATTTGACCTTTTAAAATAATAAAAATAATTTTTCTTTTATTATTATCTATAGTCGAAACATTTCAATAGAATTTATTTATTAGATTTTCGTATGGAAAACAATATACTTATACATATAATTATTTTACAAAAAAAATGAAACATTGAATAAATTACGTTTTTAAAACAGGAAAATATTGTCAAGGACAAACTTAAATGCTTTTCTGCTAGCTAAGACAACCCACTAATATTTTATTCCCAAGAACAAAACGTCATTTTAAATAACCCTAACCGTCGCGTGCGCTTTCTCTTCTTCTTCCTCTTTAATTCTTCTTTACTTTTTCTTTTTCACATTCAAATTTGAATTTTCTTCATCGTTCTTCTTTATTGTGGTGCGCGATCCATTCATATTATCGTGATTTTGATTCACGTTTCTTTCAATTCGATATTGGAAATTCTTAGATTTAGGTATGATTCTATTTTTTTCTTCTGCCTTTTCTTCTATCAAAGTTTTAATTTAGTCGTTTCTGAAGTTGATTTGTTTTTCTTTTTAATAATTGAATTCAGTTTTGTTGCGGTGGTTTCTTCTTTCATATTCTATGGCAAATTTGGGCAATAGTAGCAGGTTCGTTGTCTTTTCTTTTATATGCAGCAATGTTTTTTTATTTGCTTTAAATCGAATGTTATTTGCTTTTTGTTCAATGATGTATATATTGGATTCATATTGATTTGGATGAAAATGTATTTCTGTGTTTAGATGACTGTGGATCAGTGTTTTAGGTATTATTTTTAGTTTCTGTTACTATCATTTTTCATAATAATGAAGTTTTGAATTGTTTTAATGTTTTTTGTGTGTATATATGAATATGAAGTTGTCATGGAATATGTATAATTATATGTATTAAAATTCAATGGGTTGAATTACTATGTTTTATTAGTATCAAACATTCAATGAAGTGTATTAGTATCAAACATATTGTTGTGTTAGTATCAGGTCTTAGGTGATACATTGATATTTTGAAGCAAACATTTTTTAACTGCTGTTTTTTTACATTCATGTTGGTTTGATTGATAATGTATTGCTTTGTTTATTTCAGTGAGGATCAATTTTTAGGTATCATTTTTTTGCAATACTGTAGTATGGAAGTATTTTTAATGTTTTGTTTGTATTTGTGCATATAAAAAAATGAATTTGTTACATAGTAAATATGTAGTGTTTTGTTAGTATCAAACATTTCATGAAGTAAGTTTTTATGTCAGTTTTTTTTGAAATGGTACTTAGATACAACATGTTACTAGGACAACATAACACAACTCACATGTCAATATATGTTCAAATCACGCTACGCAAGTTTTGAACTTGTGACCTTTCGCACCAAAGTCGAATCACTTAACCACCGGGACAGTGGTGCTTGTCATTATTTTTATGTCAGTTTTAATTTGAGGTTCAGCTTTTAGATGTCAGTTTTACTATCAGTAGGTATCGGTTTTGTAAAAACTGTTTTATTTTCTATAAGATTTTTTTATTGATGTTTTTTTCCTTTTGTAGTGGTGATAATAACATTCTTTGTTTACTTGTATTTGATGATAATACTTTCAACACTCAGTTGTCCATTGATTGTTGTTTTTATGATTTGAAGAATGACATTTGTTGGTATTGGTCTTAATTAACTCCTTTGTCCATTGAGATTTCTTATGTGTTTGAGAATAAAGGTATTGTGGTTGATACCGATTCTGAACTTCAGAGCATACTTTGTTTTCAATTGTATAAGAAGAGCGCATTCTTTCCATTTATTGTTAAGATAAAGGGTTCTCATTGGGAAAATGTTGGGGGTGATTCTACTTCAATTTCATCTAATCTTCTTAGTTACCCATCTTCTAGTGGATCTTTATGTTCAAATGTAGTTGTAACGACCCAGAATTTCAGTCATTTGAAATTGGGATATTTAATTGATTTTAAATATTCACAAGTAAATTTTATAAGTTGAATAACTTATATTTCAAATATAATAATTTATTTGTATAATTAATTTGTTAATTAAATATTTAAAGTTGTAGAAATAATTGGATTTTGAATTTAATGTGAATAAAAATGAATTATAAGGTTGAATTAAATTCTATTTGAATTAGAATGGAGTTAGGGGCTTTTAAAATTGATTTAAAAGTTAATTTATTGAAATTGGATATTTTAATATTTAATTATGTGAATATTAGGCTCAGGTCCCTAATAAGTTTCAAAATACACAAAAACCCCAGTAAAAAAAAGTATGTAAATTAGGTCCATAGAATTAAGTTACTAAGTAATTGCATATAGTTATGCAATTATTCACTGAATAATTGCAGACATTTATGCAATTATACCCAAAAGCTGCATAAATTTATGCAATTTTTTCGGTAAATAATTGCGGAAATTTCCGCAATTTTTTTGGTGAATAATTGCGGAAATTTCCGCAATTTTTTTGGTGAATAATTGCGGAATTTTCAGCAAATATTTGAAAATTTTGTAGAAATTTCTGCAATTTTTTGGTGAATAACTGCCGAATTTTCCGCAATATTTTGAAAAAATTGTGGAAATTTCCGCAATTTTTCAGTAAATAATTGTGGAAATGTTTGCAATTTTTTAATATAATTGCATAAATGTCTGCAATTATTCACTGAATAATTGCATAAGTGTATGCCATTATTCGATAACTTAATTCTAGGGACCTAATTTACAAACTTTTTTTTACTGGGTTTTTTGTGTATTTTGAAACTTATTAGGGACCTGTGCCAAACTGTCCCTTTAATTATTGTGTAAAAATAGTCATTTTTGACACTATCTCGGATTTTGACGAAACAAGTTTCATTGGATCCGTAGTGTTATATTATTGTAGGATTTCAAATTTTGTGTCAATCGGACTCACCGTTTGGTCATACAAAGCTGAAACGCGTAGAAATTTGTTTAGTAAATTTTAATTTAAATAAGTCGATTCGAAAACCTACCTTCCAAATATGATCGAATTGGCTCCCGATATATATTCCATTGTGTTCGGAATAGGGGTAAAACATTATAAACACCAGGCGGCACGCCTCGATTGGAGTTCGAAAATTTTCTAGGTGAATAGTGCATGAAAATTTTCTATAAAAGCCCCTCACTTTTTCTTTTTTTCTCAAAACCTAGGGCAAACTAACCCTAGCCGCCATATTCATTTCAATGGCCATAAAACTCTATCGTTCTTCCCTTGATTTCTTGAAATCCATCAAACGATTCAAAAAACGGTCAACTACAACATAGTAGAGCGCATCGAGATCTACGAATCCAACAGTTGTGATGTGCTAATTCGTCGCGAAGAGACCAAAAATCGGTCGCGTCTGGGCCACGTTCGAGCGCATTGTTCAAAGCCTATGGGTGGTTGAGTTCGACGTCGTTCATGGTGAAGGGGGAGCTCATGATGGCCTATCGTATGGTACTCCCTGATCGTTGCAAAGGTGATCGAGGTGGTCGTGATAATTGATGACAAATGGGGGCCGTGGGTTTTCTTGCCTGATCGTGTTCCTAGGGGGTGGAAGATAGGGGGTGGCGGTTCGATCCGAATCGTGCGGCCCTGATTAAAAGTAGGTTTAAAAATAAAATAAAAATTGTAAATTTATTTATATATAATTGTATAAACTTTAAAATAGTGTAACTTCTTCATACGAGGTCGAAATTGGACGAAACAAGTTGCGTTGGATTCATATTGACGAGCACTACATTTTAGAGCTGGTTTGGAGTTGACTGGAGCTAGTGAATATTTTGGGTAAAATTAAACACCTTTTTAATTTTATTCGGAATAAAATGCCGCAACGTCTTTTGGAATCAAAGTGAGTACAATTCACTATTTCGAACTCGCTTATATTTTTATACAAGTGAGAAATAAATTTAGTTTATGTTGATTGATGATTTTTTGGATGATATATGATATATTATATATATATATTGATTGGTATTTGGATATATTCCTGCCTATTGAAGCAGATGAGACCCTATACGTTCCCATGTATGAGGGGATGACCTTTTGTACGCGCGTCTGCCTCGAAGCAGACATTGTACATATTTTCTAATATGTATATTTATTGCAGGTGACAGGTTGGAGGGATCCAACTGGATTCCTCACCAGTGTTGATTTTTATTTACAGATATTGTTATATATGCTGTTATCATGTGATATATGATGTTTGGATGTTGTGATTGTTGTGAATCACCTTATTTAGTACTGTTGTAGCATTGGGCCATATTTTTGGAATTTTAAAAATATTAAAGTGATGATTTCAAATTAAAAAGGCCGTTTAAGTGATTTTTGAAGTTATATAGTTTTTAATAATGATCTATAAATTATTAAAAGAAGAAGTTTATTTAAATAGAATCAAAATATGATTTTTTTTGAAATACGGAGTTATCAATTTTGTAAAATAAATTATGGAACGATCTGCTGTCGTAACAATTTTTTAAGTAAGTGTGAGTGTAAATCTAGGGTTTTCTTCTACCATGGGAGAAAACAAATTTCCTCTCAAAATCCAATCCAATCCTCCTCTCTCTCGTCCTTCTCCTCGGGATAGGCCACCTGAATCTCATTTCAGAAAGCCAAATAGTGTCATCATTGATAACGAGGGCTTCCAAATGGTTCAGCCAAGATCACAAAGAAGATATCAGCCTAGAAATGATCAAGTCCGGTCTCATATTAATGACGATCAAAGGAAAAAAAGAGGGCCAGATTATCAACTTCTTTCAGGATAAGACAAAACTGATGCAAATCAAAAAGCCGACAAAGTTCTCTTTGAATAAAGATCTAGGACATAAATCCTGGGCTGACATCGTGATGCAGCGCAGCCCACATTTGTCATAGTTATAAGTTGAAACCGACTCAAGGAAGGCAAAGACATAAGTCGAGTAAGTAGTGAGGAAGGTGAAGGCATAAGTCGTAACCGACTTAAGGAAGGAGGTATAAGTCGTGACCGACTTAAGGAAGGAGCTATGAGTTGTCAACGACTTAAGGGACGTGCTGGGTTACGACCTAAGACTACAGGAAGAGCAACACAAGTTGAAAAATGCGAAGGTTTAAGTCGGCAGCGACTTAAGGGAAGTGTTTTGGTGAGTGTACGACTTAACGAAGCAGGGAATAAGTCGTTGCCGAGTTACGACTTAATTGAGTCGCCTGAACGACCTATCGAGACGCAGAGAAAAGGAAGAGCAAATTGGTGAAGTGTTAGGTCGTGAACGACCTAACGAGTCAAGAGTTAAGTCGCTGAAGCTCTGGATGCCGTTAAATCTTATGCCGAGTTAATCTAAACCGCTGTTTCTTAAGTCGCTACTATGGATGAATCGTGAACTGGGTTAAGTCGTTAAGTCGTCTACGACTTAAATGGTGAGTCGTTGTATGGTATTATGTTGTATTTCTTTAAGTCGTATGTCATCTGTACTTAAGTCATAGATCGTAGACTTGTGTTTCTGTATTGTAACTCGTAAGTCGTATGCTGTTTGTAAGTCGTAAGTCATTATGTACATAAGTCGTGAGTCGTGTTTGTTAAGTCGGCTGAGGCGGGTTGTGTTGTAAACTGTTAAGTCGTAAACGAATTATGGTAGGTCGGCTATTTTGAGTCGTTTGTTATAAGTCGGAACCGACTTAGGAGATGATGAAATTTCTGTTGTAAAGTCAAATGCCTATAAATAGGCCGTGTAAGTCATTTGTACGAGGTTGTTGATTTTGGAATAAAATTCTCTTTTGTTAGCTTTGTGCTTTCATTCAAATTGGTAGTTAAGTGTAATCTCCTATCTCCTCTCTCGGATAATCGAGTGCGCTCGATTCAACGATTGCAGAAGCCGATTCGCGGAATCAAGTGCGCTTGATCAACGCTCGAAGAATTGAAGATCTCTCCTCACGGTATCGTGCGCGATCAACGTGTCAGAGATAGCTAGAATTCGGTATCTTCGGATCAACGAATTTGGGCATTTTAGTATTTCTCAATCCACCGATTGCTACGTTCATCGATCTACATTGTTTAGTAATATCCGCTGCGTCATTTTTGATATCGGAGCTTGTTCTAGCCAATCATAGCTAGATCGAGACTTGGAGCCTAATCATTTTGGAGTTTTGAAGAGATCAAGTGATAGCTGAGCTTGAAGTGAGAAGCCGAGCTAAGTAGAAGAGTAGGAGATCAAATTTGCCTCATTTGGAGAAGTTGTGTTCATCGTGTTCATCGTGAAGTAGCAACAAAGTGGGAGTTTTCGATCCATTCCATTTTGGATCAAAGTTCGAATTGTGTTTGAATTTGAAGAGTTTGTAAAGTTTTCAAGTATGCCACCGAGAAGAGCTAATCGTCACCAAAACGTAGAAGCTTTGTATCGAAGAGAAGAAGCTGATGAGATGGAGCAAAGAATCAATGAGAACTTTAGTGAGAAGCTTAATGAAGGGATTGGACGATTAGAGAAGATGATGTTAGAGATGAATTAGAATCGGAGAAGGGTTTCACCTGAATCTAACCATAGGGGAAGTAGAGTCTCGCCACATTCCAATCGAGACAGAAGTGTTGATGATGATCAAAGGCGTAGGAGGAACGTGGATGATCGTGAACGGAGGAATGTAGATAGAAGGGATGATGGTGGTAGGCATGAAGGTAGTAGAGATGTGGGTGGACGAGATAGACAACGATATACATCTGATTTTGAAGTGGAATATGATGGTGGTAGTGTTCGAGGACAAGGACGAGGACAAGGAAGAAATCACTCTGCGTATGATCACAAATGGGAGTCGGGGATGAAGACTGAAATTCCTGAATTCAAAGGTGGTATGCAAGCGGAGGAGTTTCTAGATTGGGTAGCTAATGTTGAAGAGATTTTTGACTTCAAGGAAGTTCCAGAACATCGTAGAGTGAAGTTGGTTGCTACGAGGTTGAGGGGTAGAGCTTTGGCGTGGTGGCAGCAGACCAAACTTACACGTGATCGGATGGGAAAGTCAAAAGTTGAATCTTGGGAGAAGATGAAGAAATTGATGAAAGCAACGTTCTTACCTTACAATTATCAATCTTTGATGTATCAACGTTTGCAAAACTTGAGACAAGGAACGAAGTCTGTTAACGACTATGCTAATGAATTCTATCAACTGATTGCAAGGAATGATATTATGGAAACGGAAGAGCAGCTGACATCTAGATTCATTGGGGGACTGAGAATGCAGATACAGGATATGGTTAATATGTTCGATCCAAGATTTGTGGCAGAAGCACATCAGAAAGCGTTGGCTTGGGAGAAACAGGGACGACGAGGAGGTGGTGTGTTTACAAGTTCCAATAATCAAGTGAAGGGTGTTAGTGGAAGTTCTAATGTTTCAAAAGTTGTTGCAAAACCAGTTGTGAATGAGGTTGGAAAGATGAAAGTCAATAATGGTTTCAAGTGTTATAATTGCCAAGAAATGGGCCACAAAAGTAGCGAATGTCCAAGCCGAAGAAGAGAGCTATGATAGCGGAGGTTGAGGATGAGGATGAAGAAGCTGAATGTTCCAATTCACCACCTGATGAGGAGGAAGAAGAAGTGTCGGGAGACGAAGGTTATAATCTAATGATGAAGAGATCTTGTTTAACACCAAAGCAAGAGGAGGATTGTAGTTGGTTGAGGAGCAATATTTTTCAGTCAACATGTACCATTCTGGGGAAGGTTTGCAAATTTGTTATCGATGCTGGAAGCTGTGATAATATAATTTCTTCAGAAGCTGTGAGGAAGTTGGCGTTGAAGACTGAGAAACATCTGAAACCGTACAAGTTAGCTTGGTTGAGGAAAGGCGGGGAGGTGAAGGTTGGACGAAGGGCTTGTGTGAAGTTTTCAATTGGGAAGAAATATAAAGATGAAATCTGGTGCGATGTGGTAGATATGGACGTTTGTCATTTGTTGCTGGGGAGACCGTGGCAGTATGATAGGGCGGTGCAACATGATGGGCGTACCAACAGTTACAGTTTCATGTTTGAAGGCACAAAGATTACTCTAGTTCCAAAGAAACGACAACAGGAGGAAAACAAGTTGGAGGAGATTGAAGAGCTTAAAACTTTGTTATCTTTGAAGGAGTTTGTGAAGGAAGTAGAGGAGGAGCCTGAAGTGTTTTTGTTGATTGGGCAAGAAAGCAGTGAAGAGGTTGAAATACCAGAAGAAGTAAAACCGGTATTGAAAGAGTTTGACGATGTATTTCCAGAGGAGTTACCAACGGAGTTGCCACCGTTGAGGGATATACAACATCAGATAGATCTTGTTCCAGGTGCTGTGTTGCCACACAGACCGCATTATCGAATGAGTCCGAAGGAACATGAAGAGTTGCGGAGGCAGGTAGAGGAATTGCTTGAACAGGGGCGTGTGCAGGAGAGTTTAAGTCCTTGTGCTGTACCAGCTTTATTGGTACCCAAAAAGGATGGAACGTGGAGGATGTGCACTGACAGTCGAGCATTGAATAAGATTACTGTGAGATATAGATTTCCAATGCCGAGGTTGGATGACTTGTTAGATCAAATAAGCGGAGCTACTATCTTTTCGAAGATTGATTTGAAGAGCGGATATCATCAAATTCATATCAGACCAGGAGATGAGTGGAAGACTGCTTTTAAAACCAGGGAGGGTCTATACGAATGGTTGGTAATGCCATTTAGCTTATCAAATGCACCGAGTACATTTATGCGGGTGATGAATCAGATTTTTAGACCATTCATTGGGAAGTTTGTGGTGGTGTATTTGGATGATATTTTGATATATAGTGGAAGTCCAGAGGAACATTTGAATCATTTGAGAGAAGTGCTGATGGTACTGCGACAAGAACAGTTTTATGCTGCAATGAAGAAATGCGTGTTCATGACGCATAGTGTTTTATTTCTGGGGTATGTTGTGTCGGAAGAAGGAATACAAGTTGACCAAAGTAAAGTCAAAGCTATCAGAGATTGGCCACAACCCAAGACGATAACGGAAGTTCGTAGTTTTCACGGGTTGGCTTCATTTTATCGGAGGTTCATTCCACACTTTAGTAGTGTGATGGCGCCGGTTACAGATTGTATGAAGGGTAAACTGTTTTCATGGTCGGAGGAAGCATGGGATGCTTTTGGGAAGATCAAGGAGTTGCTGACATCTGCACCAATTCTTGTATTACCAGATTTTCAGTTGTTGTTTGAGTTACACACTGATGCGTCAAAGGTTGGGATTGGAGGAGTATTAAGTCAGATGGGACGTCCGATTGCATATTTCAGTGAGAAGTTGTCAGGAGCAAAGATGAGATACAGTACATATGATGTGGAATTTTATGCTATTGTGCAATCTATTAAACACTGGAGACACTATCTATTTCAGAAGGAGTTTGTTCTTTACACTGATCATGAGGCGTTGAAGCATTTACAAGGGCAAGACAAGATTTCAACGAGACATGCATCGTGGATTGCATATCTGCAACAGTTTACTTTTGTTGTTAAACACAAGTCAGGGGTGACGAATCGAGTGGCTGATGCTTTGATTAGGAGGAGTCATTTGTTGACTACACTGAAGGTTGAGGTGACATGGTTTGATGTGTTGCCAGAATTATTTGTCGATGATCCTTACTTTGCGAAGTGTATTGATAAAGTCAAGGAGGGAAAGACGGATGAGTTTATGATGGTAGACGGTTTTCTGTTCAAGGGAAATCGATTGTGCATACCTGATTGTAGTTTGAGAATGAAGATTGTAAAAGAGCTACATGAAGAAGGACATGTTGGGAGAGACCGTACATTACAGTTGATTTCACAGTCTTACTTTTGGCCATCGATGAGGAAAGAAGTGGAGAGGTTTGTGGAGCGATGTCATATCTGTCAGGTTTCGAAGGGAACTGCAACTAATGCTGGGTTATATATGTCGTTACCTATACTAACTAAACCATGTGTTGATGTGAGTATGGACTTTGTGTTGGGGTTGCCGCGAACACAGCGTGGTAATGATTCCATTTATGTGGTGGTTGACCGGTTTTCGAAAATGGTACATTTTATTGCTTGTAAGAAGACGGCGGATGTTGTTCATGTTGCTCAGTTGTTTTTCAAAGAAATATATCGACTTCATGGATTTCCAGAATCGATTGTGTCGGACAGGGATACTCGTTTTCTAAGTCATTTTTGGCTAAGTTTGTGGAAGATGGTGGGAACGAAGTTGAACTTTAGCAGCGCTTATCATCCGCAAACAGATGGACAGACCGAGGTTGTTAACAGATCATTGGGAAACTTGTTGAGATGTCTTGTGCAAGACAATCTGAAGAGTTGGGATGTGAAGTTATGTCAAGCAGAGTTTGCTCATAATCATGCTGTGAACCGTAGTACAGGTTTCAGTCCGTTTCATATTGTATATTCTAGCTTGCCAAAGGGTCCGTTGGAGTTAACAGTCATACCACAACCAAAGAAGATAGTCAAACGAGCTGCTGATTTTGTTGAACGATTGACAGAGTGTCATAAAACCGTTCAGGAACGATTGGAGAAAGCAAATGAAAAGTATAAACGATCGGCAAATCTAAAGCGAAGAAATGTTGAATTTAATGAAGGTGATTGGGTTTATGCAGTGTTAACAAAGGATCGTTTTCCAGTGGGCGCTTATAACAAGTTAAAAGCCAGAAAAATTGGTCCTGTAGATGTCGTGAAACAGATTAATGAAAATGCTTTTAAGTTGAAGCTGCCAGAAGATGTGTACACTTCTGATGTGTTCAATGTTAAACATCTCGTACCATATCATGGGGATGAACGAGCTGATGTGGAAGAATTTACAAATTCGAGGTCGAATTTTTCTCAACCTGGGGAGGATGATGTAGCGCAGCCCACATTTGTCAAAGGTATAAGTCGAGACCGACTCAAGGAAGGCAAAGACATAAGTCGAGTAAGTAGTGAGGAAGGTGAAGGCATAAGTCGTAACCGACTTAAGGAAGGAGGTATAAGTCGTGACCGACTTAAGGAAGGAGCTATGAGTCGTCAATGACTTAAGGGACGTGCTGGGTTACGACCTAAGACTACAGGAAGAGCAACACAAGTTAAAAAATGCGAAGGTTTAAGTCGGCAGCGACTTAAGGGAAGTGTTTTGGTGAGTGTACGACTTAACGAAGCAGGGAATAAGTCGTTGCCGAGTTACGACTTAATTGAGTCGCCTGAACGACCTATCGAGACGCAGAGAAAAGGAAGAGCAAATTGGTGAAGTGTTAGGTCGTGAACGACCTAACGAGTCAGGAGTTAAGTCGCTGAAGCTCTGGATGTCGTTGAATCTTATGCCGAGTTAATCTGAACCGCTGTTTCTTAAGTCGCTACTATGGATGAATCGTGAACTGGGTTAAGTCGTTAAGTCGTCTACGACTTAAATGGTGAGTCATTGTATGGTATTATGTTGTATTTCTTTAAGTCGTATGTCGTATGTACTTAAGTCATAGATCGTAGACTTGTGTTTCTGTATTGTAACTCATAAGTCGTATGCTGTTTGTAAGTCGTAAGTCTTTATGTACATAAGTCGTGAGTCGTGTTTGTTAAGTCGGCTGAGGCGGGTTGTGTTGTAAACTGTTAAGTCGTAAACAACTTATGGTAGGTCGACTATTTTGAGTCGTTTGTTATAAGTCGGAACCGACTTAGGAGATGATGAAATTTCTGTTGTAAAGTCAAATGCCTAGAAATAGGCCGTGTAAGTCATTTGTACGAGGTTGTTAATTTTGGAATAAAATTCTCCTTTGTTAACTTTGTGCTTTCATTCAAATTGGTAGTTGAGTGTAATCTCCTATCTCCTCTCTCGGATAATCGAGTGCGCTCGATTCAACGATTGCAGAAGACGATTCGTGGAATCAAGTGCGCTTGATCAACGCTCGAAGAATTGAAGATCTCTCCTCACGGTATCATGCGCGATCAACGTGTCAGAGATAGCTAGAATTCGGTATCTTCGGATCAACGAATTTGGGCATTTCAGTATTTCTCAATCCACCGATTGCTACGTTCATCGACCTACATTGTTTAGTAATATCCGCTGCGTCACATCGTCTTAGAGCAATCAAAGGAACCAAGAGATGAAGAATGCAGTCTTGAAACCATTTCTCCTATTCAAATCAACAACAAGAAATATGGTGTGGTAAAGGAGGCAGTATGTAAAAGAGCCATGGAGTGTTGGAATAACTCCATTTTGGTTTATGTGGTTAGTAGCAAACCATATTTCTTGTGTTTCAAAGAATATATAAAAAGAGTATGGAAACCGAAAGGCAAATTCGAAATCTATTCCAAAGAAAATGGGTTTTTTCTAATCAAATTTAATGATTCTCAAGATTGCAATTCGATTATTCAGAATGGCCCTTATTTTTACAACGGTAAGCTCATCATCATGAGAAGGTGGACTGAATCACTGAAGTTGGACAAAGATCTTCTGTCAACTATGCCGATATGGGTTATATTATCTAGTGTAAACTCAAGCTATGGGATAGGGAGGCGTTTAGTATTATGGCGAGTATTATCAGAAAACCCATAAAAATGGACGCAGCAACCACTATGAAGATGAGATTGAATTATGCTCAGCTTCTTGTGGAAGTTTCTGCGATTGATGAACTTCCAGATAAAATCTGTCTCAATCTTTATAATGGTGATATCATAACACAAAAAGTAGAGTATGAATGGGTTCCACCAAAGTGTAACATCTGTAAGTGTTTCGGTCACACTAGAGAGCAATGCAACCCGAAACAGATGTGGATCCCCAAAAATAGTGATAAAGATAGAGTTATTACTCAAGAAAATAGATCTGAAATGATTCAAGAAATGAGTATCAATAAAGGCACAAAAAACCAATCAAGAACCCAAGAGGGCAAAGATCGAATCTATCAAGAAGATATCATCTTCGATTAAGAAAATAATATAAGAGAGCTCACTGACCAAAGTGATCAGATCACGACAATGGAAGTTCATCAGCCAAAAGGCTATGAAGAAAAATCAAATGTTCCGATTCCGACTAATATAGAGGAGGGTAAAAATTAAAGTTCTTTAACTCTGAAACCCCCCATATTTCAGAGCCATGTTTAATTACAAACCATTATGTTACAAAAATAGTCAACTATCTTCATCAGAATATAAGCCCGAACCAGGAAATTGATATCGAGAAGGGATCTTCTTCTAAGCTTGCTGCAGATGTTGAGAGAATGAATTGCAATAACTCAACATTGCCTCGCAAGTGTGATCCTCCTCCAGAGCAGGCTGCATTGACTGACTGTAATGAGTCAGCCATGCCTCGCACAGCTTCGTTTGATATTTCCTTAATCAAGATTCCAGATTCTGCACAAATGGAGGAAGATGAATCTAAGAAGGTTGATAACATAGAAGAATTCGACTTATCATAACTACATATTTCCAAAACAAAAGCATCTGGTAAGCTAAAGGGCAGTAAAGAGAAAAAAGCTTTTAAGCAAAAATATATCTCAATCAATCCAGAATGGGACCAAATGTCTACCAGATTGAAAGCTAAGGGTGTTGATAATAAAAGGAGAGGTAAAGGTACTATAGTGTCAGGTACCATTTAAAGTTCATATTTTATTATCAAATATATGACCTTATTTTCTTAGAATGTTAGGGGGATGAATACCCCTGTTAAGCAATATGATATCCTTTATATGATTAATATTTACAAACCTTCTATTATTGCTTTAATTGAGAATAAAATGAATAATGAGAATTTCGAAATATTTTGCCTCGATATGTCCAGTAATTGGAAAGCTATTCATAACAATGATTGTGATTGTAAAGGTAGAATCATTGTTATTTGGGATTCTAATATCTGGACTAATATAAACATAAACAAAGATAGTCAATTTATAGATTGCAGTTTTAAAAACATTGGAGATTTTTCTTTGCAAGTTACTAGTGTATATGGCAGTAATTTTGAAAAAGAAAGAAATGCTTTATGGCAAAAACTTAAATCTCTAAATTCCATATATGATTTCCCTTGGATTGTGTTAGGGGATTTTAATACAGTTTTTCATGTTAATGAAAAATTTGGAGGAATTAAAATCCCTCAAAATAAATTGGATAGGGTTAATAAATTTCTATTAGAATCTGGTCTTATTGAACCAATTATCAGTGGGAAAAAATTTACATGGAAATCTGGAATAGCTAAAAATATTCATTGCAAATTAGATAGGATTTTGTATAACAAAGATTTTTTAAAAATATTTCCAAATTGTATTTGTTCCACTTTAGAACAAAACTTAAGTGATCACACTCCTTTATTGGTTAAATTTTTTGTCAATGGTGAATTTAATAGTGAAGTTTCTCCTTTTAGATTCAAAAATAGCTGGGTATTTGAAGAAGATTATAAAACTTTAATGAAAAACAGTCTTAATTTTTCTTGTGAAGGAACTAAGCAGTATCAGTTTTATATGTTTTTGAAATACACCAAAAATAATCTTAAAAACTGAAACAAAAATAACTATATGAATAAAAATAAGATTATTGGATTGAGAAAAGAAGGTAAACTTTTACAGCTGAGTTCCGATAATAAGCCTGATGATATCAGTACAACTAATAAATTTATTCAAAACCAAAATGAGTTGTCTAGGGAATTGCATAAAGAATCTGTTAATGCTAGACAAAAAGCAAAGGTTGATTGGCTTACTTTAGGCGATGACTGCACCAAATTTTTTTATGCTAAAATGAGTAATAGAAAACATTTAAATAATATAAGTTGCATAATAGATAAAGAGGGTAATTTATCTAATGCATATGATAAAGTTACTACATAAGCTATCAACTTTTATAAGGAACTTTATTTTTCTGAAACTACTGAAAAGGAATTTCCTCATATAACCTGTAAAAATATTTTAAATCATAATGCATTTGAAATCTTGCTTGCTCCTGTGAGTTTAGATGAGATAAAATTTATTGTTTTTAATGCTGGGGATAACAAAAGTCTTGGCCTAAATGTAACGAACCGAAATTTTTGGTCCCAAAAATTCCAAATAGTTAGGGAAAAGAAGAAAGAGGTAGAAGAAGAAATAGAAACAAAACATAGATTCTCACATTCACAGTGGATCAAAATATAATATCAAATAATAACAGTTATATAAAAGAAAATTGTATCTATCAATTTACATTTATTTACATCAGAGTTACAACCAATCATATATAAACTGGACAGTATGACAACCTGTCCCCGAAATACAAACAATAATATACACAATGGAATACTTCATACGTTCCTGTCATCAAGCTCGCCTCCTGAGCTCCAGAACGTCCTAACCTGAAAATTTGTAATACTCGGTCTGACCCGAGCATTACAAGGTTCAATGCAAAAATTTTTTTAAATAGTTGGGATAATATTAAACAGCAGGTGCTGGAAGTGGTTGAAGAATTTATGGGCAAAGGAAAAATTCTCAAAAGTTTAAATCACACATTCATTACCCTTATTCCAAAAAATAAAAATCCCACTGATATTGGTGATTATAGACCTATTTCTTGCTGCAACTTTATTTACAAAATTATTTCTAATGTCCTTAGTAATATAATAAAAGTGTTTTTGCCTTTTCTTATTTCTGAAAATCAGAGTGCATTTGTACCTGGTAGACTTATCTATGAAAACTCTCTTTTAGCACATGAGATGATCAAAAAATTCAACACAAAACAGGGTGATAATGTATGTATTAAAATTGACTTACAAAAAGCATATGATAAGGTAAACATATACTTAATTCATCATATTATGAAATTCATGGGTTTTCCTATAAAGTTTTGTGATTTGGTGTTTGAATGTATTAACACTCCTACCTTTTCTATTCTGATTCAAGGAAAGGCAGAAGGGTTTATTAAGAGTAACAGGGGTTTAAGACAGGGTGACCCCTTATCACCTTATCTTTTTGCTATTGTTATGGAGTATTTTTCTATTCTTATGGAAATAGAGAATATTCAAGGTAATGTTCACCCTATAAATAGAATTCAGCCCTGTATTAACCATCTGATTTATGCCGATGATCTCATGGTGTTTATAAAAGCAAATAAAGATAATGCAGACTCTATAAAAACAATTTTTGATAACTTAAAAACTTATGCTGGGCTTCAACTTAATGTTAATAAGTGTAAAGCTTATTTTAGTAAGTCTTTTAAGTACAAAAAAGAATTTTTAAATGTATTACAAATAGCAGAGGGATTTCTTCCAATCAAATATTTAGGTCTGCCTCTTTCTACAAATCAGATTAAGGATTCAGATTGTTCTATTCTAATTGAAAAAATCCAAGAAAGAATGGAGACTTGGTCTTGTAAGTTACTTTCCATTGCTGGAAGACTTGAACTTATTAAGACTGTGATTTATGCTATTATCTTATATTGGCTACAAACTTTTCATATCCCAGCGGCATCTATTAAAAAATTGGAAAGTAGATGCGCTGACTTTTTATGGGGAGGTAACTATCACAAAATTAGTTGGGAAAATGTGCGCAGACCTGAAAATGAAGGGGGTCTTGGCATTAGAAGTATTAAGGGCCTATGTATTACTTGCCACTTAAAATTATTTTGGAGATTTCTTAATTCAGACTCTTTATGGGCTAGATGGATGAGATCCAAGTATTTGAAACAAAAATTGTTTTAGACTTATGTGCATAACAGTAACCAATCAAATACTTGGAAGCAAATATTAAATTGCAGGGAAACTGGTAAATCATTGCTTGAAAGAAAATTTAAGAATGGTAAAGAAACCAGTTTATGGTTTGATCCATGGTTTAAAAATGAGGCTTTTATAAATAAGGTTGGGTGGAATAGTTTAGTTATATGTGGTGGATCAAATGATAAAGTATCTGATATCATTGTAAATAATCAGTGGCAACCACAATTACACCCTATTACTAACCCCCATAAAGTTGAAATATGCAAAATTCAATTTGATACTTATGCAGAGAATGACTACTGGAAATGGAAAGCAAGCAATAGAGGGAAGTTTTCTTTTAAAGCAACTTGGAATTTTATTAGAAACAAATTCCCAACATAAGAGTGGTATCATTGCATATGGAATAGAGTGAATTGTCCCAAGATGGCATTTTGTACATATGTTGCAATTAAGAACAGACTGCCAACTTGAGATAGACTTAATAAATGGGGCAATAATATAAATTCACTATGTTCCTTGTGCAATTTATGTACTGAAAATGCCAATCACCTATTTTTTGAATGCAGTTACTCCTACTTTATCTGGAATCAAATCAAAGCTACTCTGGGTATAGATGACAACAGGCAAATGGATCTGATGCATATTATCAAAATGATCAACAACAAACTCAGATCTAAATCTAAGGAAACTGATTATGCTCACATTCTATTAACTACTACAGTGTTCAACTTGTGGAAAGAAAGAACTTGCGAGTGCACAACAAAGGCAGCAGAAGTAAAGAGCAAGTTTGGTTACTTATTAGTACTGACAGCAAAATTATTCTTAAAAAATCTAAGAAAATATCTAATAACCAAACCAAGTTCGCTTCCCTTGCTGATGACTGGAGTTCTGAAGTTGGAAGCAAACATTTAGAAGCTTAACTTTTTCACTCGAAAAGCTTACAGACCGACAATCATGTTGACAGCATAATTCGAGAGTCGTGCTTCGTCAACCAGCAAGAACTTGTTAATAAAACTGATAAGATTTGCTCCCATGAGGCTCAGAACAACTGCTTTAACCCACACCAAGCTACAGCCATTAACTTCTCGAGTATCAGAGCTAATTTGGGTAGTAATAGCAATTCGAGGATGACATCGTTAGATCTAGGTCGCGATGACGCTAGATCTAACAACTCTCTGTATTTCAGCACTGTTAAGAACTGCTCCCATGAGGCTGAGAACAATTGCTTTAACCCACAGCAAGCTCCAGCTATCAGCTTCTCGAGTATCAGAGCTAATTTGGGTAGTAATAGCAATTCAAAGATGACATCGTCAGATTTAGATCGCGATGACGCTAGATCTAATAACTATCTATATTTCAGCAATAATCTTAAAGTTTCGAGTAAATTTGAGAGTGGTAGGGGTATGAGAGAAGGGTTTAACAAAGCTTTATCTTACTGGGAGCGTGCTGAAACTAGCGGTGTGAAGAATGAAGAAGACTTGGCGAAGATTTAAGGAGTATCGTTCGCCATTTTTATTTTCTCTGCTTGCTTCTCAGAGAATAGGGTTTATGTCGGCAAGCCTAACCCTAAAAGAGTGGTTGTATTCTTTATGTTGTGGCTTCGGGTTTGTTATTTGAATATGTTATTTTTGTATCTAGGCTGGGCCCATTTTTATTATCTTCAAAATTTTTTTTTAAATAATTTAAGTTGGAATTGTGGATTTATTATGAATGGTATATATATAATATTTGTAAAATTGATATTTTATAAATAAAAATAATGGAATTATAAAGGAGTTTTATAAGTGTTAAAATGAAGTATAAATGAACCTTATAAGAAAATAAGATGATTTATAAATTTACGAAGTTATAAAAAGAATGAATTTGTAAATAAAGAGATTTATAAGTGAATTAACTTATAATCGGATTTTGGCACATAAATGAGATATAAAATGGAATTGTTAATAAAGGAATTTTGTATATGGAATTTATAAACATTGTTTTATAAATCCGAAATCAACTTATTTTGATAAGTTAAATGCGAAAGTTTATCAAAGGAATCTCATTCATGATTTTGGATAGTGAATTATCCTTTAAATTAAATGTGTAGAAATAATGAATTTGGTTAGGAATTATATTTACGATTTTGGATAGTGAATAATCTTTTAAAATGTTTTAAAAAGTGGTCTTTTAAATATAGCTAAATGGTTTGAAGATGTTTTAAAACGCGTGAGCATCGAATACATAGATTCAACATTCATTGTTGAAATAGACGCTTTCGAGAAGTAAGGAAAGCATGGACTATAACACTGTTGTTATAGTAAATGATTTTCGAAAGGAGATGTTTTGTACAGTATATGGGATTTATATATCTATCTAATTATCGAATACCTATACTAATGATTTTGGGTTGTCGTAATGATGTTTTACGCAACATTCGTTTTGACCCAAATAAGTATGTTTAAGAGAATGTTTTCCTTAAGGAATAAAATATATACATAATCATGATTTAAGTATATGTAATATTTTCTAAGTGTTAAAAATAAAGAGAATTGTGAATTACTTATTATTAAATAAGTATATGGAAATGTTTCTCAAATAGTGAAATATTGAAATGGTTTTGCAATTATATCTTTTTAAAGACAATTTGAAGTGGATATTTGGAAAGTGATTTAATTAATAAAAGATTAATTAAAAGGGCCTAGTTATTGCTTATGGTGCTAAATATTTGTTGTTTGCTTTGATAGTTAAATAACCGACTATCAAATTTGGCCATATTAGTTCCTCGACTTGATGTGGGAACTATTTAGTTATACACTTAGTATGTAGCCATCTGTGTATGCTTGATTATTGTTTGTGTTGAGAATTTTGATTCGTGTAGTGTGGAGTATTACTCCAATCTATCAAGCTTCCTTCTTGGCTGAAGGATAGCAAGTTGAAAGTTGGAGACGTGATAAGTCTATGAGACTTATTTTCTATGTGAGGTTGAGAAACGCTTTTGCGTTGTTGGTGCGAAGAGACCGGGATCGGTTTATCCGAAAACCACTTCAGACCAACGTATATGCGTTCGATTGTGCAGGTTATTGATGATATTGTGATTTAGGATTTTCATAGTAAAGGACTGCTTGTTGATCATTTAGGGTTAAAATCCCAATATACATCCACTAGCAGTAGTCTCTTCGTTATGAAATATTCAATGCAAGGACTATTCGCTACTAATCCTAGGGATTTCCCGACAGGATGTGGTAGGAAAGTACCTTCGGTTTATCCTATTCCTGGGCAACTTATATGGACATTTGTATGACATCGCATTTCTAAGATTACGTACATTGGTTTTTACAAACGTACATCAGTGGTGGCGGAGAAGGCAACTTCTCTTAGCTTAACACCCTCCTTGAGACATACGAGCTCAATGGTTGTATTTTTGTGGAAGGAAATTAGTAGTCAACGGAAATGGCAATGTGACATTCAAAGTGATGTGATATGTGTTATGTGAAAGGTAATCGTTACCTCAGGCCTCATCAATCGGAAATGACCGAAACAGGGTTAGATGCGGCAAGGCTAAGTGGGTCATTCCCAATTAGGATATGATCATCCTCTTCTAGATATATTTCTTCCCGCTATGAAGTTCAGGATGTAAATTAATGTGGTTTGTATGCTATGAGGGCCCTCGGAAAAGGTCGGTAACGACCGGGGGATGACATATTCGGTACTACCTAGTTACAGAGGTAGGCCGGTCTTGTGTTGGTAGAGGGCAGATGTTCTATGCCTCGGGAGATCCATCTAGAGGTGTACCCATCCGAAGGTAGTCCCTTCACTTGGTCATTTGTATGGAAATCCAAACTCCACTACGAACTTGCAGTTTTGTTTGTATTGGCGTAATGAATAGCCCCAAAATGCAATATGGGTAACCATTTCGGCTATGATTAATATTATTTGTATAATAGACACTATTATAATATAAGATGATTTGATATGAAAGGTTTTGGTTATCGTAAGGTAAAAACATGTCCGCGTTTATGTATGGGCATGTCTTACGGGATACTTTTGTTTGAAAGGAAAAGTTTTGGTAATTTAATAAATTCAGTTTAGTGTGTTTTCTCACGCTGGTTTACTAGACTATCTGGGCCTTCTTCCCTTTCAATGCTCGGGTTAGACCGAGTATATTTATAGGTTCAGATTTGATGCTTTTGGAGCTTCAGCGGGAGAGCTGGAGATCTTCATTTTCGTATACACGTATCTGTTTATTATCCGCTTTGCTTAGTGTGGTTCGTACATGATAGGGGGTGTTGTTTATATTCTCAGCAATTGTAAGGTCAGGTTATTATAACTGTCCAGGCTGATGATTAGTGATTGATTGTTTAACTCTGATTGATATATGTATATACAGTTTATATTTGGTAAAGATCATTGATATGATATTATATGTTTTCTGCTGCGATGTGAGATTCTGTATTGTTCTGTTTTGTTTTCTTCTTCTCTCTTTCTTCTCTTCTCTTCTTCTTTCTTCTCTTCTTTCTCATGACTTTCCGCCAGTCTGTGCTTTTTGGGTCGGACATGTGTGGTTTATTGTCGATTCAAAGGGTACAGATTTGCGGGTCGTCATAGTAGTTGTCCATAGTAAAAGTTGTTTGAAGGATATGTTGAAGAGAGGTTCGAAATTATCCATTTTTGATTTTGTTGGTTTTCATTTTGGATGAGCTAAAGATTTTAGGGAACTTTTGATGGCATACCAAATTCAAAAGGGATATGAATTAGTTCTTTTAAATAATTGTTCTATAAGAATTACTGCTATTTGCTTTTCATCTATGAATGGTTGTCCTTTTCAAGTGCATGCTTCTTGTGATTCCGTACAACTTAATAGGTTTTTTCATTACAGTTTCATTAATGATCATTCTTGTGAGGTTGGGCTTAGAAATTTGAATAATCCACATTTTTCTAGTGCATTTGTTAAATCGTTAATTATTGATGAGATTCGTGATCGCCCTAGTAAAAAGTCTAAAGATATAATAGCTGATTTTAGAAGAGAATACAATCTTGAGTTGTCTTACTCTTTTGCTTATTGTGGAAAACAACTTGCTTTAGTGGAATTGCATGGTAATGATGCTATGTCCTACAATGATTTGAGTTGGTATTTAGAAGCATTGAAGAAGCATAATCCAGGTAGTCGCATCGATATGGATGTTAATTCTTGTACTAAGCAATTTGAGAGATTACATATTAGTTTTGGTGCTTGTTTACTTGGTCTGAAGCATTGTCGACATATGATATTTTTATATGCTAATCATTTAAGAGGACGCCCAGGTGTTTTGATGGGTGCTATTACAAAAAAGGGTAATCAAGATATATCTTTTATTTTAAAATGTTTTAATGTATAGTATCATAATTTAGTTATCTATTTCTTAGGTAACAGTTTTTAGTTATCGGTGGAAGTTTTTAGGTATCAGTTTTTAGTTATTGGTAGCAGTTTTTAGGTATAAGTTTTTAAGTTAATAGTTGGTTGAATTTTGTTTTAATATTTGTTTAAAACTATTATGTGCAGGTTATTTTCCCTTTAGCTATGACTATAGTTTCTTTAGAAAATGTGGATAATTGGAAATGGTTTTTGAGTCATTTAAAACAAATGCATCAAGAAGATCGTGATTTGATTTTTATGTCGGATCGCCATCAAGGTTTAATATTAGGCATTCATGAAGTATTTCTTTGGTCTTTCATAGTTACTGCTATCTTCATATGGAACAGAATCTACTTTCCGCAGTTAAGGCAAAGAATTCGAATATGCCTATCATTGCCTTGTTCAAGATGTGTTCTAGAGCTTCTAATTTGTATGAATTTGAAAAAGCACATTCTAAATTTTGTGAAATCAGTGGTGTTGTTGCTGTGAATTTCTTGAAGGATGATCCTTTTGATAAATGGGTTTTGCTTTTTTTTGGTAAACGATATGGTGAATATAGTTCAAATGTCGCCGAAAGTTTTAATATTTGGATTTTGAATGAACGAGCCTTGGCTATTACGGTATGCTTAAATGGAATTCGAATTAAAGTTATGGAACAAATGGCTAAAAGGAGATAGGAGTGTCGATTGTGGAATACTATTCTTTGTCCTTCTATCAAGTCTCGTTTAAGTGAATTGATTGAGGAAGGATTCAGATGGGATGTATACAAGTCTTCAGAGTTTGTTTTTGAAGTAAAATCGTCAATCTCTCATCGTGTTGATCTTAAAGAGTGGAGCTGTAGTTGCAATCAATGGAAATTTATAGGTTTTCCATGTGCTCATGCTATTAAGTGCATGAACAAGTCAAAGTTGTCTGTTTATGAATTTTTTGAGTACTATTTAACTATTGATGCTTATCGTTCTTCTTATGATAATTCTATTAATCAGATTCCTGATTTTTATAAGTCAATTATTTATGCAATCTTGAAGATGTTATTAAGCCCCAAAGGAGAAACAAGGTACCAATAGACTTTTTATAAAATCAAAAGGAGGATTTGCATATTTTAATAATAATAAAAATGGATGTGGTGTATGCAAGCAATATGGTCAAAACAAGCGTAATTGTCAAACTTCT
This sequence comes from Allium fistulosum, assembly GCA_030737815.1. Taxonomy (NCBI): domain Eukaryota; kingdom Viridiplantae; phylum Streptophyta; class Magnoliopsida; order Asparagales; family Amaryllidaceae; genus Allium; species Allium fistulosum. The sequence continues at coordinate 366,375,841 of CM060906.1, forward strand.
AAGAAGATATAATTTGATTGTCAATCTTTTAAGAAGATATACTTGGTTTTATATCTTTTTTGGAAATTTTATTTAATTGAACATTGTTATATAACCATATTACATCGATTTGATCTTTGTAGTTGAACTTTGTTATATGGTATCATTTTTAATTGAATGTTGTATGTATTTGAATATATATATATATATATATATGTTGCATGGGAAGTGATGTATTATAATGTTTATATGTTGTTCAGTTTATTTATTTTTATCGGTTGTTTGGTATCAGTTTTTGGTTCTATTAGTGTCAGTTTTAGGTATGTAAAAAATGTGGTATCAATTTTTGTATGTTATCAGTATCAGTTTCAGGTATTACAAATTATAGTATTGGATTTATGTGTCGTTAATCTGTTTCAAGTATAAACAACTATGGTAACATTTTTTGCATGTTATTTGTATCATTTGTGCATGATGATTTTTTTTCTAGTTTTGAAGTGAGTTTGAATTATTTGTTTGCTGAGTTATGAAGTGCAAAACTGTGAGAAGAATTACGAGCTTAATATATAAGGTACAATATGTTATGATGAACAGTTGGCAACGCAATATATGATGTAGAAGTGTAAAAGTGTAGTTTGGCATAGTGTTGTTGTCAAATTATTTTAAACAACAACTGAGTATCAATTTTGCATATACGTAGGTATCGGTTTTTCTATAAAATATAGTGAAAATAGTTTATAAAATGAACAATCATGAATTTCAATCAAACAACTACTAGGTATGAATTTACACTATTTTGGTATTTCTTTTGTCATGCATGATATTAAAGTAGATAATTAAATTTATAAAGCAGCATATTATATCAAACAGCTACTGGGTATCATTTTTTCATAAATATAGGTATCCATTTTATTATATATAATATTAAAAATATTATAAAATCATCAAGCTTGAATTTCAATCATACAGGTACGAAGTATGAGTTCTACACTATTTTTTTATATTACTTTTGTTATATATTACGGTGAAGTAAATTTAATTTATAGAGGATCATGTTATATGAAATAGCTACTGAGTATCATTTTGCATGAAATAGGTATCAATTTTGTTGTAAATAACATTTAAAATAAATAATTTATAAAATAATCAAGCATGAATTCCAATCATACATGTAGGTGAAAAAAATAGTATCAGTTCATGCAAAATGCTGGTATCAGTTTCATTTGTAAATAAAAATATATTTATAATCATAATAGAACATCAAGTGTGAGAGAGTTAAACAAAGCTAATTTTTGCAACAAGTTGACATAATACCAAGAAGTGTTTGTATTAACATTAAAAAATTCTAATTATATTACTTCTAACAAAATATCTCAAATGTATATTATGGCAAATGAATATAGCAGCAGGTTTTGCAAACAAATTCACTTCTTTGGTTTTTTTTGTTCTTCTAGGCTTGACATGTACTTGGCCAAATCCCAGAAGTGCTCATTGTCCTTCAGTATTGCATGCACAATTTTTTCCCTAGTTGACAATATTTTTTCACCTTTTAATTTGATTGGTATTCTGCTTCTGTTCAGTGAAATGATGAATATCATTACGTATATTCCACAGTCAAGCCCGTTTTAAGCAAAATATATTGTTAGTATCGGTTTGCATCACTTATAATATCAAGTTTGAAATTAATATAAAACATTGTATTTCAGAGATAATGGTGCAAATAGATAGTATGCTTTTAATTAAAGTATTTAGTAGTTTTACTACCGCACTTAGCAGTAGTTTTAGTATATGAGTTTCAGTGCCTGTAGGTATCATTTTAAGATTTTTGATAGTTGTTTTGTTTTAGTTTTGATTATATATACATTTAGTATCAGTTTTATGTATGTAGGCATTAGTTTTGTTTATGTAGGTATTAGTTTAGATCTGAATCAAATGTTTATTGAACTAAAAGATAATATATTCTGTATGAATCAAATTCAATTCAATGTAAAAGGCATATAAAAATGTATAGTTGTCTATATAAAAGATTATAATGCAAAAAGACAACAATTTTTAAGTGTGAAGTAACTGTCAATTCAGTATCACTACTAATTTCAACTATAGTATCAATTTTGTTCTCAGTAGGTATCATTTTTAACCAAAAAAAAGTTGCGTGCCCTCTCCTTGCTGTGCACACTTGATTTTTTCATCTGGTTCACCTCCATATCTTGTATATTATTCTTTTTTTGGAGTTCTTGAAGTATTTCTTCAATTTGTTTTCTCTATTAAAGATAAAATGATACAGAGTTAGATTATGTTCGTTTTTTTAATTGTATTAATTTTTTTAAAATATTATACCAATTTCATAGCTTCTTTCAAACTAGAGTTGTTTTTGTCATTTGATCTTCTATAACGTCTAGAATCTACATGACACCATTGCACTATTGGGTATGTCAAAGTTACTAACATCTAATGATTTTCACAATGCAAAGGGAAATAAACATCTTCTGCATATTTGTCTTGTACAATTACTTCAAGCATAAGCAGGACCAAACTTTTTTTAACACCTTTTAAATCACAGACAATCCTTTTCTGTTGAATACAAAAATAAGTTACAATTTAATGTATGAAGCAATTATTATGTACTTGCATATTAAAGTTCTATTTATTGTCATTGTGGTCGTGAATGCATAGTTATGCTCTGCTATCTCGCATTTATATATATACCATCCAATTATCTAAATTAAAAATATGAAATCGTAAGCTTTTGTTATTTGTGAAGCAATATTAAATAATATCGGTAATGTTAATAGTGGATGTGTATATTGAAACGTATAAAAATAACAAAGCATCAACTCAAATCAAACAGTTTATGGGTATCAGTTTTTGCATTGAGTTGGCATCAGTTTTGTTGTACATGGTACTCAAAATATTTTTTAAAATTAACAATTGTCATATTTTATGATCCAGAAACTATGTATCATTTTTGCTTTTATTTTAGTATTAGTCTTGATGTAAATTACAGTGAAAATAATTTAGAAAGCAAGCAAGCATCAACTCTAAACATATTGCTATTAGGTATCGGTTTTGCATTATTTTGATATTATTTTGGTCATACATGATAGTTAAATAAATAGTTAAAATTATGGAGCATCAACTTTTATCAAATAGAAATTAGATATCAGTTTTTCATATATACAGGTATCGGTTTTATTTTACATAATGGTTAAAATAATTTATAAAATAATGAAGCATGAATTCCAATCAAAGACCTACTTGGTATCAGTTTTGCGCTGCTTTGGTATTACTTTTGTCATATATGATGGCCAACTAAATTATTAAATTTACAAAGCATCAAGTTATAACAAACGACAACTAGGTATCATTTGTGAATATACATAGGTATCAGTTTTGTTATGAGTAACATAAAATAACCAAGCATGAATTCCAATCAAACGACTATTAGGTATTGTTATTTGTACTTATTTTGATTGATATTTGTATTATTAAAGAAAAAATAAATTTATGTACCTACCCATCCTTATAATTTCCTTCAAGAATATGTTGTAGTGCTTTTTTGTTATCACACTTCCTCCTTTGATTGTGTCATGATCCTCCCATGCTACTTCACTGTTTTAACGAAAAAAATTTGAATCAATTAATTATAGTTATTCTCGTATGTAACATTAGTATAAATATTTGTAAACTTACTTTTGTGTTGATGTCTGATAAAAGAAAGTTTTGATTACATTTTGTTGTTCTATGATCGGATACACCAAGCATTTGCAGTGTTCTATTCCTATCTCTGAAAGTGTTGGTTCTATTACTGCAAGTGACTTTGCGAAGTCCTCTTCTGTACTTATTTTTTCATCATCATTGTTTTTTTGGGGTTTTGGCTTATTTGCTGTTTTTTTTTGTTTCTAACCATAGTCAAAGCTGCCACTTTGTTTTCTTATTCTTGTTCTTGCTTTTAGTTTTTGCACATAAGTAGCTATTTTTTTTTGTTGCTTTAATTTTTCGACCAGTTGATTTTTCCACTGTTGTTTTCCCTTTTGGTGCAGCAGGTTTTGTTGGTTTCTTTTTATCATCTTGATCAGTATTTTCCATTTTAAACTCTTGTGTGTTATAGTTTGAAAGTTGGAGGAGTGAAATCAAGTACTAAAACATGGTATATTCTTCCATATTTTGAGCTTCTTCTGTTTCTTTTTCTACCATTTTTTTTATTTGTTGAAAGAACTGTTTCATTTGTTTTGTCAACCATGTATGTACTTTCTTTGTGGTCTCCAATGGTGTATCTTTATCTGGTTGGAGCTTCCACTTGATTTTCAGTTTCTGCCTCCACTTGTTCATGCACTTCAGTTTGTATTTGAGCTGCTTTTTCTAAACCATGCTCTACAATTCTTTTTATACTTTTTTTTCTTAATTTTGCACTTTTTCTTGCACTTGATTTTCAGTCTATGTCCGCACTTGTTCATGCACTTTAGTTGCTATTTCAGTTGCTTTTTCTATATCATGTTGTGCACTTCTTTGTTCATTTTGTTCTTTATTTTTTCATTTTGCACTTTTTCCAGCAATTCATTTTATGTTTCTATCTGCACCTTTTCATGCACTTCAGTTGATTTTTCTATATCATGCTTTATAATTCTTTCTTCACTTTCTTCATTTTTTTCAGTTGCAGATGTGTTTTCTGCATTTTGGGTTTCCATCTATACATGCATTTTCGTTCATTTTAGTTGCTGTGGTCTTTTTGTAAATTGGAGTTGGCATTTGTCTCTTCAAATTTTTCTTCACTGTCTTCGTCCATTTAAGGTTCATCTACTATGTCCAGATTTTGTACTTCAGTATCTGAATTTTTCTCTTCATTCTCTTGCAATCTTGACTTAATTTCTCTCAATTCTTGTTTCAATTTTAGAATTTCTTTCTCGGCTTCCATCCTCATTTTCTTTTCTTTTTTTAGTTCTTTCTTTTTTTAGCTTCATCTTCCAAATCTTTTATGTGCATCTAGAAGACTCTAATGCTTACGTCTTCTTCAAATGATCCAATACTTTGTTTAGCTTCTTCAATTCTTCTTTTCTTCCCTTGCTTTTCTTTTTCTTTATTGCTTAATTATTGTTTTGTAGATGTTTTTTGAAGAAGTCTATCTTCATGTGGAAGAAGATTAGTTATTTCTTTCACCTGTATAATTGGTACATGAATTTTGTTTTAGTTTTAAGCTATGATATTATCTTAAAACTTACAACGATAATTGAATTTTCGATAGAAGAAAAGATAATAGTTATGAAATTGATACTATGTAGAGTTATAAACTGATAACCGTACAATGTTAAAAATGATATCGAGTATTATAATGTATTATAACTGATACTATGATGAAGCAAAACAGGTACTATATAAAGGCAAAAATAATACTATGCATAGACAAAATTGATACCAAGTATTGAAACCGATACTATGCATAAGGTAACAACAGATACTATGTATGGTCAGAATTGATAGAAGAAAAGATATAGTGCTAAAATTGATTCTAAGTAAAAGTTAAAATGATATTGATTAATGTAGGTAAGATGGAGTTTTAACTTACGTCGCCATCTTTTACATTGTCCAAAAATTGTTTGACTACTATGTCTCTAAACTTTAGCAAATCCTATCTTGTAAATCTTGGTAAATCTTGAGTACGTTGCCGTTTTGGTTGAATGAGTTTCATCTTTTTACATATGCAGTACTATAAGCATTTAAAGAACTTATTAGATATGTTTATTATAAAAAATATTTATTTCAAATAATAATATTTTGAATAACATGTCTTACCAACGGAAGCATGAAGCATCTTGACATGTTTCCTGGTTTGTGGATAAACTTTTTGATAAATTTACTAAAAAATTTCTCTATTGTTTATGGCCAAGAAACTATTTGCATTGTTTCAAAATTAGTCAAGAACGGTAGAAATCCCCATCTTAATTTTTGTTGATTATTGGGGAAGAAAAATGTTAATAGTATTTCCGTTACTATCAACAATGGTAGGTCTTCTTCATTTTTCTTTTTCTTTTTTGCTATCTCTTGTTTTATTCTTCTTTAAACCATATTTTTTATAATGAAAGTACAGTTGCCAAATTTTCTTTTTGAAAATTATTTGCACTCTGTTGGAATGTTTTTGCTCGTTATTTTTTGTTTCGGTTCTATGTTACTCCTTTCAACGGTAAACCAAAACGCTAGCTTATGTCTGTGGCAGTTACTTTCATTTTTTTCTTCTCCAAAAGGTATCAGTTTCAGTTGAATAGCATTTGTATAAAACATCCAAGTTGTGTTGATGCTTCTCGCATTCCTTCATTGTTATTTCTTCTTCATAAAAGACATTAAAGAAGTTGTAAAATGAAGTCTTTTTCAATGTGTCTATTTGTTTTTGGGTTAGGCCATTCTTTTATTTTACCAATTTTACCATCTTAAAAATTGCTTGTAAGCCACATCTGTATGCTGTGTCTAGCTTTGTATCTTCAGCTTCTGCTATTTCCCATTCTGATCCTTTAGATATGACATTCATGCTTGTAGGATGTGGATTGACAAAATCATCATCATTCTATTGTTTGAAAAAGAGACATTAAGATGATAGTGAAACAAATGATATTGAAAATAACAATATGTTGGGTATCAACTGCAATGAAACAACATTATGCAAATATATAAGAATATCATTTTTATAGTTAAAAGGTGTCGGTTTTGTTAAACAGAGGTATCAGTTTTTATAAAAATGAGATCTGAAACAATTTTGAAAATTCCAAACTAATAAGTTCAAGTGTATGAACTGTAGGTATCATATTTGATTTATAATAATGTCAGTTTTTAAACAAAATGCAGTGAAAACAATTTATAAAAATACAAAGTACAAGCTTCAAACAAACATGTTAGTTGTATCATTTTTTAGAAGCCAGTGGTAGCATATTTTCTACAAATTACATGGAAAATTATAAAATTAGAAAGACATAAGTTCTATTCAAAACATCTAGTGGGTATCATTGAATATAGGTATCAATTTTCATAAACTTGACAGTGCAAATAATTTTAAAACTCTGAATCATTAAGTTGAAACGTACATAATGTTGGTATCATTTTTGATTTATTATGGTATCAGTTTTTCAATAAAATGCAGTGAATACAATGTATAAAAGTAAAAAGTATAAGCTTCAAACAAACATGATATTGGTATTAATTTTGCAAGCTATTGGTATAATTTTTTCTACAAATTACATGGAAAATATTCTGTAAATTATAAAGACATAAACTCTATTCAAAACAACTAGTGGGTATCATTTTGTTGAATACTGGTGTCAGTTTTCATAAAAATGACATTTGAAATAATTTTGGAAACTCCAAATCATTTAACTCAAACATACACAATTTAGGTATAAGTTATTATTTATAATGGTACTAGTTTTTAAACATGGTGTAGTGATAACAATTCAAAAAAGTACGAAGTAAAATTTCAAACAAACATACTTCTGGTATTATTTTTGCTACAAAATACATTGAAAATTATGTATAGAATTATAAAGGCATCAACCCTAGTCAAAATAGTCAGTGGGTATCATTTTTGTTGGATATAGGTATCAGTTTTCATAAACATGATATTTTGAATAATTTTAAAATTCCAAACTATTACCTTCAAGCATACAAGCTGTATGTATCATTCTTCGTTTATAACGGTACCGGTTTTTATAAAAAATATAATAAAAACAACTTATCAAGGCACAAAATAAAAACTTCAAACAAAATGATTATTTGTATCATTTTTTCAAGATATCGGTGTCAGTTTTGCTACGAATGATTTGGAAAATAGTTCATAAAATTATTAATTATCAATTCTACTCATAACAAACAGTGAGTATCATTTTTGTTAAATATAGGTATCAGTTTGTTAAAAAGTACAGTTGAAATAATTTTAAAATTGCAAAACAATAACATCAAACAAACAAATTGGAGGTATCATTTTTGGTTTATATTTGTATTAGTTTTATAAATTACAGTGAAAACAATTTGTAAAATTAAAAGTATCAACTTCAAACAAATATAAAGTGGTATCATTTTTGTAAGGTATTGGTATCAGTTTTGCAATAAATAAGATTGAAAAATTATTTCCATATTACAAGGCATCAGCTTCACACAAATAGATAGTGGGTATTGGTTTTGTAGTATGTTGGTATCAGTTTTATTATATATGCCGGTGAAAATAATTTCTTCAATTACAAAGCACCAACTTATATCAAATAGATAGTGGGTATCACTTTTCCAATACACTTGTATCAGTTTTGTAATAAATGATGATGAAAAGTATTTTTAAAACTACAAAAGCCTTATCTTCTAACAAACAAACTGTATGTATTATTTTTGCAATAATGTAACATGTCATTAAGTGATAGTGTTTGTAATTTTACCGAATTAATTTATTCATCTTTGAATTTTTCATTTGCAATTTGTTTCTCTTTTTCTTTTTGAGCTTCTTCCCATTTTATTTTTGATACTATTATAATATATTTAATAATATGATATTGTCAGTATCAGTTTCATAATTTGTAGTATCATTTACCTGTTGAATTGTATTTTGAGTTTCTGTTGGAATTTCCTTCTGAATGGTTTTTCATTTCTTCTCTTTGATTTTCGTTCTTTTTTTGTAGCTGTTCTTTAATTGCTTTCTCAATTGCAGTTTTTTGCTGTATGTTTTCTTCATTATTCTGTTAAATAAATTAAATACTATTATAATACAACTATATTAACTTTGTTATACTTGATTTATAGTACCAGTTGCCTTTTCCTGTATGTTTTCTGTTATTTTTTATTGCTTTTCGTCTGCTCTATTTTGTTCATTTATTCTCTTTGTTCTTTTTCTCGATTTTGTTGTGCTTCTTCTTTAATTGGCCATTTTTGTAATTTCAACTTGTTAACTTTTGCTTTCATCGTCTCTACTTTCGACTGAGATTGAGATATGTTTTCCTTTTCTGGAATTATGGATGGGTTTTGAATATCTAGTAGAGCTATGATTTTGGTTTCACGATTTGGAGTTTGTTGCTGAGTTTCTACTGAAGTTAGGTCATCGATTTCACGATTTACTTCTGGTTTGGGGCGCCATTTTTGTTGTCAATTGGAATTTTGAGAGCGAATGAGAGAGAATTTGAAATTGAAGACGGAAGACGAAAGGAAAGAATCAAAAATGCTGGTGTAAAATCCCGCCTTTTTGTATGCTTTAAGCAGACACACATGCCAACTCAAACCATACAGAAGGGCGGATTGTTATTGGGGTGAATAAGAAAAAGCAGAGAACGAAAAAACAAAACAGAATCTCATAGCGGAATGAAAAATAATAATAATCAAATAACAGTTCATAAAGCTATATACAAAACATTTGATTATACTTATATAATACAAACTCAGAGTTACACATATCAGAGATAAACAAATGATAATGCAGTGGAACAGTATGAATGCAGTGGAATAAATATAGTAAATAATAGTAGCACAAATCTTCGTCTTCGTCCTCCAGAAATAAGGTCTTCAAATCCTGAAATGCTCAGGCTAACCCGAGCGAATTGAAAAGACAAAACACTCGAGTCAAAACTAAATGATCTTATGTAAGTCAAATCAACGGTAAATAAATATGAGTGTAAACGGCATCGGAGATGTTTACGGGGTTTGACATCTCTTATCCAGTGTCTAACGTAAGTGCAGTAACTTAAGAGATGTTCGGGATTCACATCTCCTAAGGATCCGTTAAACTATCTACTATGTAGTACAATACGCTATTATAATATGTCTATAGTAAGATAAACTATTAAAATAGCGTTAAGGCGTTACCCATATCCCCCTTAACACATTTTATATATTCCCAAAGTCTATACAGTACCGTAATCCCACATGTACTAGGTGCCGTCAGAGGGCACTCCATAGGTATGGTACAAACCAAACTCGTAGAAGGCATGCTAGGGTAGCTGAAAAGGCACAGCTAGGCAATGCCAGGGTAGATATACCAATTACACTTCCGGGCCTGTGGTAACGCATAGCAGCTACTACCGTTCACCTCAAAACACACTCCCGAATCAAAAAAAAATCGAAGGTGGCCACCAAATAAATCACAAAGTCAGAATATAGTATCGATGGAATGTGCCCGATCGTAGGAATGACCTCACTTAGCCCGTCGATTGCTCTTATTTTAGCCACCTTAAGCCAACTCATGGGAGTCGGGTCCACGTATATACCTCATATAGAATCTTCGCCACCATCCTACTTCATTCTGGAATCTACACCGCGTACAGAGTTGTCAAAGTGGTTTTCGGTATCGACAGAGAGTATGACAATATCCGATCCCAGTTTCTTTAACAACCAATTACTTATTACACACCGGATGGTTCTTTTACATTTCCAAAACCATTTCATAATTGATATCAAAATATCATATTCAATTCAAATCATATCACTTTCAAAATCATTACTTACTTCCAAAATCATATTCACCTTTGAAATCATATCACATTTGAAATCGTAGTTCAAAATTATATTTCCTTTCAAAAGTCATATTTTCGAAATAGACTAAACTCTCATTTCAAAATATCATATTAAACCAAATATGTAATTTAAATCCAACTTAGGTTATAGCATCATCAACCATATTCACTTAAAAATCAAGAATTTGAATATAAACCCATCCATTTTTCTTAGTTTGGAATTTAGAAGAAAATAGTTTTTAAATAGTTATAAATGGTTATAAATAGTTAATATATATTTAAAATAGATTAAATATAATTAAAATAGATTAAATATAATTAAAATAGATTAAATAGCTTTAACATAGATTAATTAGATTTAAAATAAGTTAAAACATGTTAATTAGTTTAAAGGTTTGAAAATCTTAATAATTAAAGCCTTTTAAAATAATATTTTTTTAAAACAGTTTATATTAAAAACATAAATTTGAAATTTATATCAATTTAAACTATTTATTTCATTCCAACACATTTTGACCATTTCAATGTCCCAAAACCCAATTTCAAATTTTCCGATTCAGAATTTTAAATAAATAATAAATTCAATATCGCTTAAATCCATGTTAAAACATCGATTTAATTACTCCAATTTCAATATATTTCAAAGTTATACTTCAACGATTTTAATAACTCAATTTCGATAAACTTCACTTATATTTCAAATTCACTATACATTTCAATTTTTTTATTCCGTTAACCATTCCTTTAAACAATTCAATCTTTTTATATAAAACTCGAAATTCGGTAAAAATTCAATTTATATAAATCAGATTTTTATTTCAAAAAAATATCATTTAATTCAAAGCAAAATTTAAGGATTCAAAATCATTTAAATTTAACCAATCCGGTGTCCGTATATAGTTCTCTGCCCTTGGGTCAAGTGATACGGATATTTATCATTTCAATCCTCAATTTAAAATTTTATATTTACGGATATATATATCATTTCAATCCGCAATCCTGAAAATATTAAAAATCCATAAAATCGCTCAAGTCTATCATTTCGACCCATAACGATTTTTCATTAATCTATCGATCATTCGGGTATGTATCATTTCAACCTATAGTGAACTTGCAGTTTATAACGATATAAAATAAAACATCCATTCATCCAATATCAACAATCAACATCCATCACAATCATCATCCAAATCAACCAATAAATATCAATATAGAACTGATAATCATTAATAGGTATTTAATTGGCAATTTATATTCAATAATAAATTAAATAACTATTTAATTCAAATAAATTCAAATTATCTGAGATGACGATTAAAATATACCAAACAGCCATAAATAAATTTCTAATCACATCATAAATTAAATTTAACATACATAAGAAATTTTAGAAGTTGTGAGTGGGTTAAAACACTCACCTTTGCAATCAAATTGAATTTAAATCCAATTTAAGCCCAAAATTCAAACGGTCTCAGAATCCATCCAAACCAGCGTCAAAGTGTCTAGAATTTCAATACGATTGCAGTGGAGGAAACCGCGCATGAATCCGAGTCCGTATGGGAAAGTTATGATAATAAGAAGTCGACGATTTAAAATTAAAGTAAAAAAAACAAAACAAAAAAAAATGACAGCTACCTGACACATAACCTTCGTTTCCTAATCATGCATGCACACGTAAAACCGCCTTGAAACCCTAGCACGATCGATATGACCGCCATCTACGCCGACGTCGCCGGAAACCTCGGTCCCCACCTCCACCATGCCAGGCGCGCCTACCAGGGGCCACGCGACCCATCGCGACGCCACAAATCAGCGTCAAAATCCTAGCCGCCCCCGTTAATTCGAAGCCCTAATCGAATTATAGGCGATGATCCACCCATTGATTTGCCAAACAAACTACACTATTGAAGTCCCCTTGGTCCACTCTACAATACCCATAAATCGATTCGACGATTGGAGAAGTTTGATCGAGGCACGATGAACGGCCGTGAATAGTTTGACGTTTATTGAACAAACGATGAACCAAAATGAAAAATGAATTGCAGATCTGAGATGCGCTCATCGAGAGCTTCAAATTGATATATAATTCATTATTGTTTGAGGAGATTGAATTTTTGATTTGGTTTTGATTTTGAATTTGCAATTGGGAATTAGGGTTTGTCTGCCATTGGATAGAGAGAAACAAATGAAATTGTATGTACGGACAAACTAAGTTGAGGAACACTAGGGTTTATAACAGGTTATTTATAGACAAAGCTGAAAATAGAATGAATGGACAAGATTTGGTTTGAATTGGAACGATAAACTACCCGAAAAGCCCGTTCTGACTCCGGAACGAAAATGGGTCATCCCATATATCAAAATAGATGTTTTTGATAATTTCAAATTCAATGGAATAGTCTTCACGTCCTAATTCCATCGTATGAAGAAGTTATGTTAAAATCATCTTATTTCAAATTGATTTCAATTGATTTCAATTAAATTGATTTCTAGGCGTTTCGAGCCCGTACGACCAAACGACAAGTCCGATCGTTACGAAACTTGAAATCCTATAATAATTCACCGTTACGGAGCCGATGAAACTAGTTCGTCGAAATCCGAGACAGTAGCCAAAATGGCTATATTTCAATTAATTAAATAAATTAATATTAAATTAATTAAATCACTTTTTCATTTTAAATTTTAATAATTTACAACTTCTATCATTTTTGATTTCTTAATCACTTACACTAATTTAACCAAATTTAGATGTCAATTTAAAGTTGATTAATCCATCAATTTCAGTGTTAAATTTGAATTTCATTAAATTCAGAAATTATAAATTAAATTCTCAATAGTTCCATTTAATTGCCCTTTCATCCTATTATTCAATCCATTATTATCAAATGGATGAAATTAACATGGGTTCATGATCTATTGCATTAATATTCACAAATTCATCTAAATTTCCATCAACGTAATATTTAGGTAATTAATTTCATTTGATTTCAATTAATCCACTTATTATAATTTAAATTCCAATAAATTAATAAATCTTGATTTCCATTCTTTTTATTCAACCAATTGTCATATTATGAATAAAATTAACATTATTTCCAATTATTATCTTAATTTATATTAACATAATATTTAATTACATTTATTGAAATTTATTTCCAATTTAAATTAAAAGGCTAAATAAATAGGTAATATACAATAATTGTTACCATCAACTTTCAATTACACCTATAAGTTATTATTAACAAACAAATGTTACAATTGCTTATATAACATTGTTTTTATCCAATTATCATTAATTATATTCTAATTCATAAGTTTATACAACATTTACATTTATTTACTTACATTCAATTTATAACTAAGTTATAACACTTACATTATTTCAATTAATTGGAATTTCATTTCAATTGTTAATAATTAGCTTTAATTAACATTGTTACCTTCGTTTTAGTATTACTTCATTAACAATTCACTAATTTTTATTTCCTTTGATATTAAATTACCAAAATTTTTATTAAATCAACAATTTTAATTATCGAAATTTTATGGGTTGTTACACTCTCCCCCACTCAAAACTTTTTGTCCCCGAAAAGGAAAAGGGAGGGAAAAGAAAGAATTAAGAAAACAATGATCTTATTCAAAATATTAAATTTATAAACAATTAAATTTACAAAATTCATTAATTTAAATAAAATGGATCAATTTATAACAATTAAATCCTTTATACTCAAATTAATTAAGTTTGGAAAACATTTCTCAAAATTTCTAAGTCCAAAATTCACGAAAAATTTCGGCAGAGTCTCCTTTGTACGGAGAGGCTCGGGAGAAAATAATAATATCAATAATAATAATATATATCAAAATTTTCAAAATAATATATCCCAACAATGGGAAAACAATATAATATCGCTAGAAAACCATAATCCGAGAACGTACCTATTTGTCGGGCAATTAACGCTTATTCTATGAAACCAAAAGCAGTAGCTATTGCTTCCATAACCTGTATTTCACTTATATAATCCAAAAGAGTTAATAATTATATAAAATGAAATATTTAAAGTTGTTTCAACCACTAACAAACAAATCAATATAAACAACAATCACTGGCAACCATGGCATACAATCATCATATGAAATCAATGAAATCAACTATCCATCCATAGCAAACAAACAAATGGTTTGTTCGGGTTTAGACACTTCAATCATAAAGAATGATAAATAAATACTAGTATACCCTATACTCAACAGTCTTAGATAAAACTCAATAGGTTATCCATACATCCAAACAATTAAAGGTATCTTTGCCCAAACAACCCATAATCAAACAACTACAATTTCAAGCAATAATTCAAGTTCATTATTTTTAATTCCATTTCTCAATGATCATTTCTTTAGTTTACATTTATTCCTTACAAAATTAAATTTCCATTGATTCATTCATTACTTGTTTCATTTATTTACATTCATTGATTTATAGTATTCATGTTCAATTCAATTACTTAGCATATCAATTCATTAACTTAAGTTTATCATCTTTTACTTACATTACTTACTTTCTATTTCATTTTATTTAGTAATATTTCATTTATAACTTAAGTTTTTTACAACTATAATATCACAGTTCTTATTTATAAAAGAATTTCATTGAATAGCTTTATTACTTTAAGTTTTACTTGTATAATATTCCATTACATATCATACTCAACGTTTCAACTTTTTAGTATTTTTTTGGTAAGTTATATCTATGTTTTTAAGAATGCAAATTGAAAGTTACACAAGTTTAACTTACTTATTTTAATTAACTTAAGGTTCAATAATTATCATTTCTTATTTTCATATTCTTTTTGTTTACAAGTTACAAATTTCAAATTCCTTGTATATTTCAGTTATAACTTAGCATATAATTTATTATTTTCATTTAGAAGTTTCAATTATTAAATAGTTAAATTTTTTATTCCATTTCAATAATTGAAATATCTAATTCATAGAAATTTAAGAACTAAATGGCGGGTTCCATTTCAAATCATATAAAACAATATATACATTGGTATATGCAACTTATATTCAATCATATTTAAATTTGACATTTATATTTTTTTATCAAAACAAATTTGCAGTAAAAATTACTACAATGGCCTTCCCACTTTGAAACTCAAAAATGAACGTCGATGATGCGTGCACTCATCACCGAAATTATTTTCCAGCGATAGAGAGGGGAGTACAGAACTTATTTCTTTCCAAAATTTCTTTAAAACAATTCTTCCAAATCATATTGAAATATTTACATAAAAAAATATTTCTAAATAATATTATTATTATATTCCAAAATCATTCGAAAGAAATTTTCAAAAAACCCCGGAAATTAAGTTCTAAATTTCCAATTTACATTTATTTTATTTTCAAATCTTATTTCCAACCTATATTTATAAATTTCACTACCTAACACCCAATATATTACAACCAAATATATATCATTTATAAATCATTATTTATATATAAAATATACAATAGGTAAAATTATTTCATTTACCTATATTTCAAAACAATATTGTGTCGGTCTGTCCTATTAAGTGTTTAGAAACCCATATCAATGTCATAGCGTCCTATACACCAACCAGAATTTATAAATACAAAACGGAACAAATTAACACAATATAAAAACCTTTTATAACACTAACAAATACGCTCTCTCATATATATACTCTCAATGACTCATTCTAGGGTATTACTACCCTATTTTTAAAGAGTCAGACCCCACAAAGCTAAGGTTATCGCTAAACCAAAGCTCTGATACCAACTGTAACATCCCGCTTTTTTATACGCTTTAAGCAGACACACATGCCGACTCAAACCATACAGTAGGGCGGATTATTATTGGGGTGAATAAGAAAAAGCAGAGAAGGAAAGAACAAAACAGAATCTCGCAGCGGAATGACAATTTATAATAATCAAATAACAGTTCATGAAGATGTATACAAAACATTTGATTATACTTATACAATACAAACTCAGAGTTACACATATCAGAGATAAACAAATGATAATGCAGCGGAACAGTATGAATGCAGTGGAATAAATATAGTAAATAATAGTATCACAAATCTTCGTCTTCGTCCTCCAGAAATAAGGACTTCAAATCCTGAAATGCTCAGGCTGACCCAAGCGAATTGAAAAGACAAAACACTCGAGTCAGAACTCAAAGATCTTATATAAGTCAAATCAACGGTAAATTAAAATGAGTGGAAATGGCGTCAGAGATGTTTACGGGGTTTACATCTCTTATCGAGTGTCTAACGTGAGTGCAATAACTTAAGAGATGTTCGGGATTCACATCTCCTAAGGATCCGTTAAACTATCTACTATGTAGTACAATACGCTATTATAATATGTCTACAGTAAGATAAACTATTAAAATAGCGTTAAGGCGTTACCCATATCCCCCTTAACACATTTTATATATTCCCATAGTCTATACAGTACCGTAATCCCACCCGAACTGGCTGCTGTCAGAGGGAGCTCCATAGGTATGGTACAAACCAAACTCGTAGAAGGCGCACTAGGGTAGGTGACACGGCACAACTAGGCAATGCCAGGGTAGATATACCAATTACACTTCTGGACCGGTGGTAACGCATAGTAGCTACTACCACCCACCTCGGAACACACTCCCGAATCAAAAAAAATCGAAGGTGGCCACCAAATAAATCGCAAAGTCGGAATATAGTATCGATGGAATGTGCTCGATCGCAGGAATGACCTCACTTAGCCCGTCGATTGCTCCTGTTTTAGCCACCTTAAGCCAACTCATGGGAGTCGGGTCCATGTATATAACTCATATAGGATCGTCGCCACCATCCTACTTCATTCTGGAATCTCCACCGTGTACACAGTTGTCAAAGTGGTTTTCGGTATCGACAAAGAGTATGACAATATCTGATCCCGGTCTCTTTAACAACCAAGCACTTATTACACACCGGATGGTTCTTTTCCATTTCCAAAACCATTTCATAATTGATATCAAAATATCATATTCAATTCAAATCATATCACTTTCGAAATCATTACTTACTTCCAAAATCATATTCACCTTTGAAATCATATCACATTTGAAATCGTAGTTCGAAATTATATTTCCTTTCAAAAGTCATATTTCCGAAATAGGCTAAACTATCATTTCAAAATATCATATTAAACCAAATATGTTATTTAAATCCCAACATAGGTTATAGCATCATCAACCATATTCACTTAAAAATCGAGAATTTGAATATAAACCCATCCATTTTTCTTAGTTTGGAATTTAGAAGAAAATAGTTTTTAAATAGTTATAAATAGTTATAAATAGTTAGTATAGATTTAAAATAGATTAAATATAATTAAAATAGATTAAATAGCTTTAACATACATTAATTAGATTTAAAATAAGTTAAAACAGTTTAATTAGTTTAAAGGTTTGAAAATCTTAATAATTAAAGTCTTTTAAAATAATATACTTTTAAAACGGTTTATATTAAAAAGATAAATTTGAAATTTATATCAATTTAAACTATTTATTTCATTCCAACACATTTTGACCATTTCAGTGTCCCGAAACCCAATTTCAAATTTTCCGATTCATAATGTTAAATAAATATTAAATTCAATATCGCTTAAATCCATGTTAAAACATCGATTTATTTACTCCAATTTCAATATATTTCAAAGTTATACTTCAACGATTTTAATAACTCAATTTCGATAAACTTCACTTATATTTCAAATTCACTATACATTTCAATTTTTTTATTCCGTTAACCATTCCTTTAAACAATTCAATCTTTTTATATAAAACTCGAAATTCGCTAAAAATTCAATTTATATAAATCAGATTTTTATTTCAAAAAAATATCATTTAATTCAAAGCAAAATTTAAGGATTCAAAATCATTTAAATTTAACCAATCCAGTGTTCGTATATAGTTCTCTGCCCTTGGGTCAAGTGATACAGATATTTTTCATTTCAATCCGCAATTTAAAATTTTATATTTTCGGATATATATATCATTTCAATCCGTAATCCCGAAAATATTAAAAATCCATAAAACCGCTCGAGTCGATCATTTCGACCCATAACGATTTTTCCTTAATCTATTGATCATTTGGGTATGTATCATTTTAACCCATAGTGAACTTGTTGTTTATAACAATATAAAATAAAACATCCATTCATCCAATATCAACAATCAACATCCATCACAATCATCATCCAAATCAATCAATAAATATCAATATAGAACTTATAATCAATAACAGGTATTTAACTGGCAATTTATATTAAATAATAAATTAAATAACGATTTAATTCAAATCAATTCAAATTATCTGAGAAGACGGTTAAAATATACCAAACAGCCATAAATAAATTTCTAATCACATCATAAATTAAATTTAACATACATAAGAAATTTTAGAAGTTGTGAGTGGGTTAAAAACTCACCTTTGCATTCAAATTGAATTTAAATCCAATTTAAGCCCAAAAGTTCAAACGGTCTCAGAATCCATCCAAACTAGCGTCAAAGTGTCCAGAATTTCAATACGATTGCAGCAGAGCAAACCGTGCATGAATCCGAGTCCGTATGGGAAAGTTTTGACAAAAAGAAGTCAACGATTTAAAATTAAAGTAAAAAAACAAAACAAAAAAAGTGACAGCTACCTGACACGTCACCTTCGTTTCCTCCTCACGCAAGAATCGCGCACGCACACGTAAAAACACCTTGAAACCCTAGCACGATCGATATGAACAGCCGACATCTATGCCGACGTCGCCAGAAACCTCGGCCCCCACCTCCACCATGCCAGGCGCGCCTACCAGGGGCTACGCGACCCATCGTGACACCACAAATCAGCGTTAAATCCCAGTCGCCGCCATTAATTCGTAGCCCTAATCGAATTATAGGCGATGATCCACCCATTGATTCGCCAAACAAATTACATTGATGAAGTCCCCTTGGTCCACTCTACAATACCCACAAATCGATTCGACGATCGGACAAGTTTGATCGAGGCGTGATGAACGGTCGTGAAAAGTTTGATGTTTACTGAACAAACGATGAACCAAAACGAAATATGAATTGCAGATCTGAGATGCGCTCATCGAGAGCTTCAAATTGATATATAATTCGCTATTTTTTGAGGAGATTGAATTTTTGATTTGGTTTTGATTTGGTTTTGATTTTGAATTTGCAATTGGAAATTAGGATTTGTCTGCCATTGGAAAGAGAGAAACAAATGAAATTGTACGTACAGACAAACTAAATTGAGGAACACTAGGGTTTATAACAGGTTATTTATAGACAAAGCTGAAAATAGAATGAATGGACAAGATTTGGTTTGAATTGGAACGATAAACGACCCGAAAAGCCCTTTTCTGACTCCGGAACGAAAATGGGCCATCCCATATATCAAAATAGATGTTTTTGGTAATTTCAAATTCAATGGAACATTCTTCACGTCCAAATTCCATCATATGAAGAAGTTATGTTAAAATCAGCTTATTTCAAACTGATTTCAATTGATTTCAATTAAATTGATTTCTCGGCGTTTCGAGTCCGTATGACCAAACGACAAGTCCGATCGTTACAAAACTTGAAATCCTATAATAATTCACCGTTATGAATCTGATGAAACCAGTTTCGTCGAAATCCGAGACAGTGGCCAAAATGGCTATATTTCAGTTAATTAAATAAATTAATATTAAATTAATTAAATCACTTTTTCAGTTTAAATTTTAATAATTTACAACTTCTATCATTTTTGATTTCTTAATCACTTACACTAATTTAACCAAATTTAGATGTCAATTTAAAGTTGATTAATCCATCAATTTCAGTGTTAAATTTCAATTTCATTAAATTCAGAAATTATAAATTAAATTCTCAATAATTCCATTTAATTGCCCTTTCATCCTATTATTCAATCCATTATTATCACATGGACGAAATTAACATTGGTTCATGATCTATTACATTAATATTCTCAAATTCATCTAAATTTCCATTAACGTAATATTTAGGTAATTAATTTCATTTGATTTCAATTAATCCACTTATTATAATTTAAATTCCAATAAATTAATAAATCTTGATTTCCATTCTTTTTATTCAACCAATTGTCATATTATGAATAAAATTAACATTATTTCCAATTATTATCTTAATTTACATTAACATAATATTTAATTACATTTATTGGAATTTATTTCCAATTTAAATTAACAGGCTAAATAAATAGGTAATATACAATAGTTGTTACCATCAACTTTCAATTACACCTATAAGTTATTATTAACAAACAAATGTTACAATTGCTTATATAACACTGTTTTTATCCAATTATCATTAATTATATACAAATTCATAAGTTTATACAACATTTACATTTATTTACTTATATTCAATTTATAACTAAGTTATAACACTTACATTATTTCAATTAATCGGAAATTCATTTCAATTGTTAATAATTAGCTTTAATTAACATTGTTACCTTCATTTTAGTATTACTTCATTAACAATTCACTAATTTTTATTTCCTTCAATATTAAATTACCAAATTTTTTATTAAATCAACAATTTTAATTATCGAAAATTTACGGGTCGTTCCAGCTGGGAATTGTTTTAACCCTCGAATGGGCTTTGGGCTTGTCCTTGAGAGAGGAAAAAGTGCGTGTACCATTGTGCCCAATAATTTAAAACAATTTATCCTTTAAAAAAATTTCCCCAATAATTATTTCACCGTTTGTTTTGTACATTTATTTAAATCCTTTTAATTAATAAATAATAGTAGTGAATTCAGTTTGTACATTTATTTACAAATATAAATAGATCGGATAAATATCTATAATTAAATATAAGAACGATATTTAAATTTGTGAAATTAGCCTTTCAGGGCACTGTCTCGGATTTCGACGAAACCAGTTTCATTGGATCTGTAAAAATGAATTATATTATGCTGTCAAATTTCATGACGATCAGATGTATCGTTTGGTCGTGCGAGTTCGAAACGCGTTGAAATTAATATCAAAAATTTAATATAATAATTGGGTTTGAAAAGCTATCTTCTACATACGATTGAATCAGACCTTGAGACTAGTTCTATTATGTTTGTAATAGGAGTATAACATATAGAATGCTTGACAGCACGTCTCGTTTGTAGTTTGATACTTTTGGGTATGTTTTGATGAATATTTTAAAATTAAAATAATATGTATATGTACATACCCACAATATTAGCCCATACCGTTAGCCATACCCCATCATTTCTTAGCCATTCTTCTCCCATACCTTTTTCCCTCTATTTAAACACGCTTGGGAAGAAAAATGGAGTTTTCCCCTTTGCAATTCAACTTCAAAAATCTAAAACCAATGATCTACTCAACCAAAAATCCAAATTCTTGATTCGTTGAACTCATATGGCCATATTCTTTGTTTGGGTATGCTTAGGCATTGTCTAATCATGCTTTGGGGCAGTGGCCGTACAAGGAGGAGAAGCTAGGGCTGGATTTTTTGCAAGATTAGGATCCTTAGGCCAATTAGAGATTGGATTTAGGTTTGTCGATGGTCCGTGATGCTTTGGTCGAAGTTTGGCGTCGTAAAGTGACACACATACATAGGGCAGTGGAGCGTGGACCCATCAGGTCGCGTTCTTCAGTGGAGATGCGGTCGTTCCATCTTGGTGATAGGCGAGTACGGTTTGTCGAAAGTAGTTCATCGATGACGATGGAATTTGTTTTCGTCAAATATTGCTCCGTGTCATTGGATTTGTGCACAAGCATGATTTGGTTTGTGTGTCTGTGCACCATCGTGTTGAGGAAGAAAGAGAAGGATGGAGTATTTGGTAAATTGTAATTAATATGAAGTTGTTTAATTTTAATTTTAATTTAATCCGATAAATTATAAATTGTATAACTCCTTCATACGATGTAACGACCCGTATTTTTAACCTTTTTAAATTATCAGATTTTGATATAATTATTGAATAAAAATGGTTAAAAAATAAAATTTAATGAATTATTAGTATTGATGTATCGGGTAGTTAAATTGTTTAAATTTATGTTGCAATTATTTGAATAATGGAATTCTGGATTTAATGTGAATGAAAATGACATCTAAAATTGATTTAAATTTTATTTAAATATGAATGAAGGTTTTTAATTTTTAAAATGGAATATAAAGTGATCAAATTAAATTTTGGAAATTTCTCGTTTTAATTAGCGTGTGAAAATAGCCATTTTGGCCACTGTCCCAGATTTTGATGAAACTAGTTTCATCGGATCCATAATAGTGAATTATTGTAGGATTTCAAGTTTCATAGCGATCGGACTTGTAGTTTGGCCGTGCGAACTTGAAACGCGTAGGATTTAGATTTAGAATTTCAATAAAATAATTCGATTCGAAAAGCTATCTTCTGCATACGATCGAATTAGGTCTCGAAACTAGATTCATTGTGTTCGGAATGGGAGTAAAACATTATAAACGCCAGGCGACATGCTTCGTTTGGAGCTCGAGAATTTGCGGACGTTAAACGTCAAATATTTTCAAATTAAATATTAATAGAAATATCTACCCCAAACTTCTCGTAAATGCCTACTTCTTTGTACCCATAAGCCCTCTCTTCTCTCCCTTTTATTCGAATCTGCTCAGATATAAAAAAAATGTCGATCCTTCAAATAAAAAAAAGAAGTGAATGAAGGAACGGAAAAAAAATCACCATCGAATCGAGTGGTCGTTGGTGTCGTGGTCAGCTGATAGGCGCGGTCGAGATGGTAGCAGGCGACTTGTCATTTTGAGTGGCGTTCGTGCTCGCGTGTGCGAGCTGGGGGTCCGTGCTAGGGTTTGTGACGAGGTGCGAGGCCAGGCGATGGCAGCTAGGGTATCGATGCACGCGCGTGGGTGATTAGGAGAGGCGGCGGCTTGCTCAAGGACGCGATGGGTGGCGCGACAATGGGTTATCAGTGGGGGTCGATCGCATTTTGATATAAAAAAAGTGAATAGAGATGAAGTCACATGTTGGAGGTAGGAGAAAGGGATTGCGACAGTTAGGTCTGTTTTTTTTTTGTTTAGTTAATTTTATTTTAAATTAAAATGTTATACTGATATAATCATAAATCTTGCAAACGAGGTCCGTTTCGGACGAAACAAGTGGTGATAGATTCATATTAACGAAGGCTACGAGATGGGTCGAGTTGGATTTTATTTGAAGCTGCAAAAAATTTCAGTTCCAAATAAAAGGTGAGTGTTTATACGCTCACGTTTGACTAATATATTTTTATGTTAGTAAAATTTATATCGTGAAGTGATTTGAATCTATTGGTTGTTGTTTGATAAGTTTAATTTACATTTAAATTGACATCTGAATTAATTGATAGAATTTTAATTGACAGTTAAATTGGATCAGAATTTAAATTGCCCGTAAAATATCCGATATTGATAATTATAAAATCATTGTGAATTTATTGACTGTTTGAATGATTGGTTGTGATGGATGTTATTGGTTGATATTTTAGATTTTTATTTATGTTAATATATCATGTTATCATCTTGTATATAATTTACAGTATATAAAACTGTAAGTTGAATTATTTCGAATAAATTAAGAAATATTTTGAAATGATATATACCAATGACATTTATTTTGGATTGAAATGATATATCCATCCCTGAATTTAAATTGAAATAATTGTTTCACTTAGCCATAGGATAAAGAATTATATACGGACACCAGATTGGTTAAATTAAATGTTTTTACAATTTTGATTTGAAATTATTTAAATGATTTGGTTTAAGAAATAAAAATTGAATTTATGGAAATCAAATTATTTTCGAATTGGAACTCGGAATGTTCAAATTTAAATTTGAAATAGGAATTATTTAATTAATCGAAGTTGAGATTTTTAAATTATAATCGGCATATGATGTGAATTTCAGAAATTTGTTTGTTTTAGAAAGTTGAATTTTTATTCGAACTATAGGTAGTGTTAAGTAAAAGTGATATAAAACGATATTTCGAAATTGTGCTTGGAATTTATTTATATTTGAATGTTTGGATTTTTTTTAAATTGGATATTGAAGGAAAATTTGATTTAAGTGTTTTGAATTGATATTTTGGAAATCGAACTCGGAATTTATATAAATCGAAATGGTTTAACTTTGGAATTGGAATTTAAATTAATATGGAATTGGAATTTTAAATTAGTTTGGAATTGGAGTTGAAATTAATTTGGAATTGGAGTTGAAATTAATTTGAAATTAGAATTTAAATCAATTTGGAATCGAAGTAAAATTCGACTTGAAATTGGAACTGAATCGATTAAAATCGAAATTGAAATTAGAATTGATTTGAAATGGAAAATTTGGTATTGAACCGGTTTGACTTTGAAACTATTTTTAAATGAATTATTTTAGTATAAACGGTTTAAAATCTATATTCTTAAATATTCAAATTATTTTTATTTTCCTAACTATTTTACTATATAAACTGTTTTTATTACTCAAACTATTTTCTATTAAACTATTTTAACTATTTTAAAACTATTTAAATTATTTTCTAAAATCCAAACTGGTCAAAGGGTGAAATGTTTATATTTAAATCTTGGATTTAAATGCGAATAGGGTTAAAGTGAAGTTATAACCTAAATTGAAATTCGAATCAAATTTTGAAGTGAAATCGATATATTGAACTGAATTTACATTTGGAAGTAAAATATGATTTTTGAAGCAAATATGATGATTTCAAAATGGACTTGATTTTGAAGCAAATATGATATTTTGAAATCAAGTATGAATTTTTTTCAAAATATAAAAGAACCAACCGGTGTATAAAAGGACGTTTGGTTGTTAAAGAGACCGGTGCCTCTTGTTGGCGTACTCTCTGCCAATATTGAAACCACTTTAACAACTGTGTACGCGGTGGATGATATCCAGATTGTAGTGGTTGAATTGGCGAACGTTTACTGGAATGAAGTAAGAGAACGATGATGGATAGCCTTGACATTCGGTCATAATTAAAATGACTAAAACAGGAGCCTATGTCTGGACATTGAGGTTAGCTACCTCTAGCGACGTTGATCCATCGTATTACGATTGTGATTTTGTATTCGATGGATGCACCATTTTCGTTTGGACTGATTGTCGCGGTCGGCCACGGATGGGTTACCACCAGCCAGAAAGGGTAAACTGGTAGAATCCTACCTTGGGCATTGCCTCACGTGCCTTGTCATATTTATCCCTATACGAGCCCATTACGACTTTGATTTAAAACTGTAAAAAATATGTTATGGGGGATAATGTAAAGCCTTAACGCTATTTTAATATTTATTTTACTGATAGACATTATCTATTATAGCGTACACTATTATATATAAATAGTTTGACGGATCCTTAGGAGATGGAAAAACTCGTAGCATCTCTTAATTTATTGCACTCATATTTTGTGATATTGATTTGACTTACATAAGAGTATTTTAGTCCCGACTCGAGTGTTTTGTCTTTCACGCTCGGGTCAGTCCTGAGTGTTTTACAGCGTATTTAAGATTATTCTCTGAAGGATAAAGAAGGAGATTTGGTATACTACTATTATTATTATTGTCTGTATCATGCTATTCCACTGCACTGATTCTTTATCCCTGCTGTATATATAACTCTGATAATTGTTGTATAAATTAAAATCAAATGTATAGCAAACATCTTCGTAAACTTTTATTTTAGTATTATATTTTATTGTTTCAGTGTGAGATTCTATGTTTGTTTTGTTCTTATTTTCTTAAATAAACACACTGACTATCTACATTCTGGATTGTTTAAGTTTGACATGTGTGAATTTATTGTCGATTTAAACCTTTCGAAATGTGGGTCGTCAGAGTTGGTATCAGAGCCAGGTTAGCGATAACCTTGGCTTTGTGGGGTTTGACTCATTAGAGATAGGGTAGTAATACCCTAGAATGAATTTGTTTGAGTATATATATATATATATATGAGAGAGAGAGCGTACTTGTTAGTGTTATAAAATGTTGTATATTGTGTCTACTAATCCGTTGAGTTGTTTATGAAATCTGGTCGATGTGCGGGACGCCGTGTTACCGATAGTGGTTTCTAAACACTTAAAATAGACAAGTCGACATAATATTGTTTTTAAAATTGGGTAAATGAAATAATTTTACCTAAATTTTATTATATATATATATATAATGATTATTAATGAATGATAATTGTTAGGCGATGATAATATTTAATTACCATCTATTATTGGTTGAATTAAAATAAAAATGAATACCTAACAAATTTTATTTTATGAGGCATTTGATAATTAAATTAAATTTAAATCTAATTAAAAAAAATTGTTTGGAATAACAAAAGTGTAGATTAACAAAATATTTTCACAATGAAGTAATGAAATTGTATGAGTATATTTAAATGTAGCATATAAATAGAAGTGATTTAAAAAAATTGAGAATTTTAGAATTTAAAATCCTTTTGTTTTCAAAATTATTTTTCAAAGCCTTAAAAATTAATAATAGTATTATTTGAAAGTGTTTTGACTAGAAATATATTTTCAAAGGATTTTTGAAGAAATAAAAGCATTGAACTCGCTTTGGTTATTGGGAAATAATTCTGGGGATGACTACAGCATCGCCAGTATTCATTTTCAAGTTTCCGAGTGAGAATTTCTACTGAAAGAAATTTATTTTCGATTAAAATAAGTTTTAATTTTGAAAAATGTTATCCCACCTTTTGGCATGGCCATAACACCAAAAAATTGACTGAAAACTGAAGATAATTTGTCCCCAAGATCAGTTATACACTGTTTCACTATGGATGCTAACAAATTTTTCCCGAGTTCAGATCGAGCTACAATTGATATGGTACGATGAGCAAAGCTATGGGAGCCAACATTCCAAGTTTCAAGTCAATCGGAGTTCGTATGCTTAAGATATTGATCAATCAAGGTCAAGAAGATCTCCTCTATTCGTATCCATTCTCGTTCGTATCCATCCAAGGCGGCCTCCTTCGTATCCATCGGAATCAAGCTAGTTCGCAACCATGGCAAAGCATTATTGACTTCGTATCCACCTAAACAAACAGCTACACTTCATATCCATCGAGGAAGTACCACCGTGTTCGTATCCATGGAAGGCTGTCTCATTCGTATCCACTCCACTCCTACATTATGTATCCATCACCTGAGCCCCGCTTCGTGTCCATCGATTGAAGCCATTACGTATCGATTCTATTTATGTATATTCGTACCGATCAACCCTCAATTGATACGAATATGTTATCCGGTAAGCGACACGAGAAGACGCTTCTTAACCGATGCGAATGGGAATTGAAGGGAGCGATACGAATGAGACAAGCTTAGAGCGATACGAATGAATTCACCTTGCATCGATACGAAGGAAAATGAGACACCTCGATACGAACGAAGCCTGCTAAGGAAGGAGACTCGGTCACTCGGCATGGAAAATGGATCGATCCTAAAAGATAGCGCCACGTCATCGGTCATCACGTGCCTAAAAGCGATACGAATAGAAGCGATGCGAATGAAAGTGGTACGAATTCGACAGCTCATTGAAAATTCAAACTTGCATCGATCATAACTCCAAATCTACAAGTCCATATACCAACAAAATTTTCACAGGAGCTTGCGTACGACCCCAAGAATGTCCATGATCGATCTCGAATCGATTGGGCAAGCTTTAGATCGATACAAATTTCATTCGTATCGATCATGGATCGAGTCTAGACGCTCAAGGATCGATCACTTGGGCCCACCCACATGAGCGAAGGAGTCTTCCAAAGTTTGAGACAGATACTTCCAGTCTACACCTATAAATAGCAGCCCAAGGTCTTTAGAAAAAGGATCTTTTTGATTTTTCTACGCTGTTACTCTACCGAGCTCCATTGTAACTCGATTATTATCAATTATCCTCTTGTAAACAGTGAGTGATAATCAATAAAATAGCAACTCTTCAAAGTGGACGTAGGCCGGAGATAGCCGAACCACTATAAATCGTGTGTTTCTATTGCTTTCCTTTTAATTTTCTGAGCGTTCTTCATATTTTATTCTCTATAAACTTGCTATCTATGATCTGTAATTGTGAATGGGTGCTTTCATCGGCAATTGGGTGCTCGTGACCAATTTTGGTGCAAACATTTTGGTGCTTTCACTGAGAAGGTTAGCATTCAGGAATTCTACAACTTGGACTTTGGATCTGGAAAGCTATGACGAAGCAATAAACAAGGTGACAAAGAGCGGAGAGGGGTCAGCATGAAGGAAGCCAGGAAGCATCCTCAGGAGCTAATCAGACTTCGACCTTCATCACCAGAGACGAGATGGAGATGATGATGGGAGCTATGCATGAAGAATTGTTGAAAAGGCAGGAGGAAATGATGTAGAACATCCTCAAACAGTTTGGACAGGTAGGAGCAGCTGGAACTGTTGAAAGTTAGATCCATGGAGCTGGACCAGAAGGACCCAACAAGCAATCGGATAGAGCAGGACCATTAGGAGCAGCCCCTAAGCTAGGGGGAACTCTCCAGGAATATGTTGATCCAACCTCAGGCAGGGTACCAGTTGGAACTATGAAACATGGCGTTGATAGAGGAATGAATGCCCATCCGGGAGAGTATATTCTAGGATTCCCTCGTGAACTCGAGGGCAGATTGGAGGCAACGGACAAGAACTATAGTTTGGCGATAGTGATAGATTGGCGGAGATGGTTAGACGAGCCATGAGAGGCGGATTAATGAATAGAGATCTGGAAGATGTGAATAGGAGCCCCTTCATTCCCGCAATTAAGTAAGCTAGGAATCTGGTAGAATTCAAGCTACCAACACTAGATATGTACAATGGGAGGACGGATCCCATGGTTCATCTGACGAGGTATATGAGGCACATGGAGGTACTGGGGGCATCAGAGGAGGTCATGGCCCGGTGCTTCCCATTGTATTTGACAAACGTAGCAGCACTGTGGTCCAGGCAATTAGAGAGCGGCTCCATTGGAACATGGATCGAGTTGATTGAGAAGTTTATGAGGTAGTTCAGAGTTCATATATCAAGGCCCAAGAATGTAATGAGTTTGACAACGCTGAAACAGAAAGCAGGGGAGTCTCTGAGGAACTTTTTAACATGATTTAACACAACAACAGCATCAGTGGATCGTCCAGATCCATCCATGGTTTTGATGGCAGCTGTGTCTAGAATAGCTGATGGCACAGAATTCAAAAACACATTGACAAGGGACTCACATATGGACTTGGGTCAGTTTTACCATAAGGCAGAAAGGTTTCTGCGACAAGAGGATGCAAATGCTGAGAGAGAAGAAGGAGATGGAGTTGATGTGTATGCAGTCAAAAGCGTAGATCCGCCCGGAAAGGATTCAGGTAAGGATAAAGGGAAACGAAAAGCAGAAGAGAGTTGTGATGAGCCAAAGCGGCCATGAAAGGAGCCGAGATTCACCTTTAATTCAGAGCTGAACGAGACTTTGGAACGAATCTACCAAGACGCTAGGGGGCAGGTTCCCTACCAGAGGCCAGTGAGGAGGGATCCGACCAATAGTGAGAGGAAATCAGACAAATACTGCTTATTTCACAAGCTAAGCGGCCATAATACGAATGATTGCAGACATTTGAGGGATGAGGTAGAAGGGCATATCCGGAACGGCATGCTATTACAATATGTGAGAAGGTGGGCAGCAACGATGGAGCAGGAGCAACCACCATCTGCTTCAAATGAGGATAGCTTCGGATCGAGGCGTCAGCTTGTCATCGACTGATTAGAATAATAACGAATAAGTCGCAAACTCCACACTAGTGTGGTTAAGTCGCTTACACATTGTGACGCCCCACCTCTATACCCACGCTAGCCAAGAACACTACGGTGTAGTGCTGTCAACTAGCACGGAGAATAAGGCTGTTGAGGAGCGACCATCTATGTAATTGCTTTGTGCGAGCACCGATATGTCAGATAGAATAACATGCATTTTTATTTCAGGAGGAAATCCGACATACCGATACAAACTCAAAGCTACTACACAGTGGCTATAATAGTTTAGGACAATAGATATAAAAATAACACAGATAACATAAATGCGGAATACAGATGGAACGAAAAGTCTCATATATATAATAACTGATATCAGTTACAATACATATGACACAATACAAATGATACAACTACAACTGTCGACTCAAGAAGTTATATATACAAGTACATTATCGACTAATATACATGAATATATTATCATCTTAAAACAGACACACTGAATACTACAACAAGACGAAGACCACTTCAAATGATATAAATAGTCTTCATAGCTCTAGCAGCAACCCAAAGCTAAAAATCTACAACCTGTAAATACTCGGTCTGACCCGAGTATTAAATTCAAAAGAAAATAATACCCGGGTCAGTCTAATTCAAACTCAGTTATTAATACACAGAAGCAATAATAATCAAATATCAAATAGACGAAAGTCACAGAAATCTCGTATATCAGTATTCATATCAGGGACAGGTATGTACGAGTGGCTGCAGTACACACGTATGCACGTGTGCACTGCCTCGCCAACTCAAGTGCGCAAGGTCAAATCAATATCAGATTCAACACAAGTGCAAATAGCCTCAAACAAAAATTCAATGATCACTGCACAATGAACTGTGCATGTACACAGTGAAATTCAAAGTCAAAGCATCACAAAAACAGTGTGCAAGCAAAGATCAAAAATGAAAACTGCAAAGTGAAGACTCAACAATACCACAGACCAGAATGGCTACTGGAATGAATGCATATTGAATAAGTGAAACAATGACAGTTCAAGTAAAACTGGAAGCATACAGGCAACATGAACAAATGAAGTCAAGGCCAAAGTTTGTCAGAATTTATATACAGCAGCTACAACAGTGAATCAGGCATGAACCAGTGATGTGCCACGACAACAAATGCAACAGGTCAGGGAAGTGACAGTGATAAAACAATGGCAAGAAATGGGCAAAAGTATCAAGTCTGGAAAACAAGAATGCCCAGACTCAACAAAGATGTACACAGTGGCATATAAACAACACTGCAATACTACCAAAGTTCAAGTAACTAATGTCAACATTTCGAAGTCAACATCAATGCCGTGGGGATGAACGAGACTCAAGCGAAGCTACTACATGAAGCACTGCAATTCAAATAGCAGTACAACTGGAAGTGATCTAGAGAACAATATCACAACAGATCAACATGGAAGAACCCAGAGATGGACAAGCATATCAATGCAAAGCTTCAACATACGAAACATCAACATGGATGCAGAGACTGTCACAAACAAATATGGACAGTGACATAGTGAAATGCCAACATCACAAACTACTGAAATGGCAAAGATTGGAAGATAACAAACTCACATGCAACAAGCATCAACAACAAAGAAATGCACATGTCCAGTTTCAAGTGACAAACAGAGGGAAGCAGTGAAGCACTACAGTGAAGGCTACAGGTTCAAGTGACTCACAAAAATCACTATCAAGTACACTAGCAGCTGATCAAACATGTACACGTGAATGGCAAAAGAACTACACAATGAAACATGAATGCTACTGGCAACAATAGACAGTGATCAGGGACCTCAAACAAATGTCACCTACATAACAAAGGGACCAACAGCTATACAATGAATACAATACAAAGGATGAATGTATCAGTTTTGAACAAGACAGTCAAGACAGAGACTCAATATCAAAATACAGGAAAAAAACTGTAAGTGTTGACTCGACGATGCATGCATACACACATACGATTGTATATATGCACACATATGAAGTCACATCTAGATAGTCAAGCAGTTTAAAGCAAGGAAAAATATTATCACAAATTATCAACTGGAAAAAGTCATATAACAGTTACAACTAATGGCATTCAGCAAGTTCGAACCAAATCAAGTCTACATTATCCCAAAATGCCAATCAAAGCCGTAAGTATTTGAACAGACTCGATGTCGAGTTGCTGTTCTAAAACACAGTAGCAATTTCTAGTTGAAACAGAAGTCAAGGACGAACACAACTGGCCAGAGACGAACTCAAGTAAAATAATATGCAGTTCACAATCAAAATTGAAGCCGGGTTCAAATCAAGGTCAGATGGCATAAGTCACAAAAACAAGATTACTGAGAATGTAATACTAGATAACCAGTAAAAAGAAAATTAAGGCAACAATTCACAGGTCGAATCAGTGACTAGGCTGAAGTGAGCAAGTCACAAAATCAAACAGCGAAGGCGAAGCCAAGCTAACCACTAACAGAAACGAACGAAAATCACAAAGTTCGAGTGAATTAGATGTGAGCAACTCACCTTGTCGCCGAATATAGAAGAAGCCGAGCAACCGAGGGAAGACGAACGAAGTTAAGCCCTAGTTCCAGTTTCGATGCAAACAGTCGAGATCGCAAGCAAATAAGCTACAGCGAAGCCGAAGCCAGAGTCACCACAAAGGAGCTTCTTCTACGAGCAAGCACGAAGAGTGGAAACTTCGATCGAGACAGGCAACATCGAAAACATTCAACAACGATCGAAACACTCGCGTGCTTCGAATTACAAAGCCCAAAGATCAGAGCAATCGAAAGCCCCAATTTTCCAGATCGAAGGAAGAGCAATCGCGGCTGCCATTTTTCATTCTCTCGTTTGGTTTAGTTTTAGGGTTACGAAATGGAAGAATGAAAGAGAGGGGATCGGGTTTGCCCCTGATATCATCTCGGCAAAGCCAAGAAACATGGGCCAAGATTCAAATTGTAAAGCCTGGTCGACATTTTTATAAAAGAATTTCAAATTTGATTTAAAATCCCAAACAACGATCGACATTTTTATTAAAGAATTTTAAATACGATTTAAAACTCAATATCAATTGTCAACTAGATTAAATCGTCATTTTGTCGATAATTAAAATTTACAAAAACTTGGGTTGTTACAGACTTCCCTCCTTAAAGAAATTGCATCCTCGCAATCATAAGGAATAAATGGACAAAAGGTAACAACCATAAGAGCATGGCAATGACGAGTGCATAAGCAAAGCAAATGTCAGCAGGGGAAGTATTAGATATGAAATCAAAAGGTTCGACTGATTCAAATCAAAAGAATCAACATCGTGGGGATCAAGGAATCAAAATCAGACGACTGTCTAAAGCAAGAATCAATCGAGTTCCAGTATTTAAAAGAAAAGGAAAACAGAGCAGAATTCACGTACTGAGCACGAATTGAATGTGAGTAAATCAGATTACTCACCTGAATTGCCAGAGAAAAAGACGAAGCTCAAATCTCAAATCGCGCCTATTCAATCGCCAAAATCGATAATCGAATTTTCAAATCGCAAATATTTACTTATCAAAATGACAATTAGAATCTCAAATATCGAATTATCACAAGCGATAATCAGAAATCACAAATATTCGATTAATCAAATCGAAAAAATATTTAATTATCTCAAACGATAATTAAATCGGAAAATATTTAATTATCACAAATGATAATCAAATTTCACAAATATCTGATTATCAAAAACGATAATCAGAAACACAAATATTCGATTAATCAAATCGAAAAAAAATATTTAATTATCTCAAACGATAATTAAATCGGAAAATATTTAATTATCACAAATGATAATCAAATTTCACAAATATCTGATTATCAAAAACGATAATCAGAAACACAAATATTCGATTAATCAAATCGAAAAAAAAAAATTTAATTATCTCAAACGATAATTAAATCGGAAAATATTTAATTATCACAAATGATAATCAAATTTCACAAATATCTGATTATCAAAAACGATAATCAGAAACACAAATATTCGATTAATCAAATCGAAAAAAATATTTAATTATCTCAAACGATAATTAAATCGAAAAATATTTAATTATCACAAATGATAATCAAATTTCACAAATATCTGATTATCAAAAACGATAATCAGAAACACAAATATTCGATTAATCAAATCGAAAAATATTTAATTATCTCAAACGATAATCAAATTTCACAAATATCTGATTATCAAAAACGATAATCAGAAACACAAACATTCGATTAATCAAATCGAAAAATATTTAATTATCTCAAACGATAATCAAATTTCACAAATATCTTATTATCAAAAACGAAAATCAGAAACACAAACATCTGATTATCAAAAACGATAATCAGAAGTCATAAATATTCAATTAACGAGTCCGGAATTAACCGAAGCAGTAAAAGTATGGTTCCATACTCCTTACTTTTGCTAAATCGTTTAAATCTCTTTATCGTTTCCTTGAAAGTGCAAGATTGTGTGTTTTAAAAATAACATTTCACATTCTCAAACGGACAAGTCCGGAATTAAGCGAATCAGTAAAAGAAAGGGGTCATAGTCCTCGATTTTGCTGAAACGTTTAAATCGCTTCCTCGTTCTTTTGAAAATTGTAAACTGTAAAAATTTTGAAAACAATTTTAATTTATATTTTTGAAACAACTTTTTAAAAAAATAAAGAATTTTGAAAACACGTGATTAAATTAGCAATATCAGTGTTGCGGGAGAACCGCTTGTAAATCCATTTCAAAATTGACGGTTACCGAAGTTAACACGTCAAAATCTCATCAAAATAACTGGCATCAAAATATAATACCAAATGAATTTTCATTCATCAAAAATGTCACAAGAATCTTCTCAAAGATAGAAAGGGATGTCATACCCTAAACTTGTATTCATAACAAGTCAATAACACATGAATTCACCAATGCACAAAAATTGATAAACATATCAATAGAAATCACGAAAATTGGTGAAGCACAAAATTCCAGAAATCATCACAAGAAATCCAGAGAACACATAAATAGGGGGGAGGCCTAACACATGAATGGGAGCATGATAACTCACCTACGCGTATCACACAGGAATGAGAAGCTATCTCATGGAAGCTATCCATTAAATTTTCACACAGGAATGGCCCGAAGACCGTAGGGTGCTACTCTACATATGTGATGGCGAAACATCACATAAACGGGGTATAGTCTCCCACGCAGACAAAGAGACTTCGCACAATCGCTAGTCTAAATTATAAAAAAGGGGAAAAGGCCTAACACATGAATGGGAGCATGAAAACTCACCTACGCGTATCACACAGGAATGGCCCGAAGACCGTAGGGTGCTACCCTACATATGTGATGGCGAAACATCACATAAACGGGGTATAGTCTCCCACGCAGACAAAGAAATATGTGTGAGACGAAATCACACAAAGAGTATCCAGACAATCCTCAAAGCCCAAGAGATATGTGTGAGACGAAATCACACCGATGAGGCCTAGTCTAACCGTGCAATATGTGTGAGACGAAATCACACAATGGTGTCTAGACAATCCTCAAAGCCCAAGAGATATGTGTGAGACGAAATCACACCGATGAGGCCTAGTCTAAATCATAAAAATGATCGTCATGAACATTAAGAAGTGTCAATTACATTAAGTTAGTGAATATAAGAGTTTAGCTTCATGTCCCATAACCACTAGCTTAACTCAAATATTTACGAACAAACTGTAAATCTTCACTAGAAAATTGTCACAAAGGGTTCAATCGAACAAGTCCAGGAGTTAACCGACGAAGTAAACGCAAGCGTTTCATACCACTTGTTTTACTAGGCCGTTTAATTCAATTTCTCATACGAGTGAAATAAAGGCTTGTATATACTAATAGATTGGAAAATGATTTAGGAAAAGAGCTTTGTAGTAAAATAGTTTTGAAATCGTTTGGAGAAAAGGATTTTAATATTTATTACTAGTATAGAAAACCTTTATAATTTTAAAGTGACAAATCACAAAAATGATTGTAGAAACAATCAACCACAAGAATTCACATACGAAGATGTGAATGGAATCCAAAGAAATCGATACTGAATCCATCAGAAAGTATGTTCACAAAAATCCCGAAGAAAATGTCATCAAAGTTGCTAATAAATGATAGCAACAAATCGAGGAAATAATCAAGAATCGATTAAATTTGGAAACCAAGTCAATTCACTAAAATTTCACATTCGAAGACGTGAATAAAATCCAAAGAATTCGATTTCAAATTCATCAAAGTAGGAATACCCAAAAATTCCAGAAATAGAAGTTATCAAAATCGACAAAGGTGATAACAACTAATTAGAAAAGAAGAATCGATTA
The DNA here is from genome assembly GCA_030737815.1 of Allium fistulosum. NCBI lineage: Eukaryota > Viridiplantae > Streptophyta > Magnoliopsida > Asparagales > Amaryllidaceae > Allium > Allium fistulosum. The sequence goes on from CM060906.1 coordinate 366,412,492, forward strand.
TCAACTGGAAAAACAAAGCAAAACGAGCAGAAATGCATAAATGACTTCAACAAAAGTAAGAATCAAGTCAATGTCGAAGTCAACAATTAATGGTCACTGTCGAGTACAAAATGAATCAATATCATCAAAGAATCCAATAGCAAACAAAGTCAGAGTCTTGAAAATCAAGAAATTAGCAATTTCTCAAAAACAGAATTACAGAGAAACAGCAAATAAAACCAAGAGGTAAACAAGTTTGAATTCAATGCAGAAGCAAACTAGTCGAAGTCGAATGGAATTCAAGCTGAGGAAAACACAAAATATCAAGTTCAAAATCGCGGAGATTCAAACTAGGTATAAATGAAAAATCAAAATCACTTAATTTGCAACTGGTCAAGCTATTTTTCATCACAGTGTAACAGGTACACAATGACACTCATAGCATAGTACAAAAGTGGAACAAAGTCCAGAAGTCAAAATGGCTTTAATTTGCCAAGTTAAAACAAAATCAACATCGGCTAAATCAATTCAAAGCCGAAAACACAAGAACAAAATTTCTCATCATCAAAAATCCAGTTTGAGTTCGCAAAGCAAACGGTGGCAGAAGCCAAAATACTTTTACGAAATCAAAATCAAATGCACAGGAATAAGCATTAGGAATTCATACCTAACAGTCAACAATAATCATATGTAAAGATGAGAGATAAAACATCGACTAATAGTTGTAACACATGTTCCATCTAAGTTATGTTTTATAATTGTCCTAAACCCCAAGCTCTGATACCAAGCTGTGACGCCCCACCTCTATACCCACGCTAGCCAAGAACACTACGGTGTAGTGCTGTCAACTAGCACGGAGAATAAGGCTGTTGAGGAGCGACCATCTATGTAATTGCTTTGTGCGAGCACCGATATGTCAGATAAAATAACATGCATTTTTATTTCAGGAGGAAATCCGACATACCGATACAAACTCAAAGCTACTACACAGTGGCTATAATAGTTTAGGACAATAGATATAAAAATAACACAGATAACATAAATGCGGAATACAGATGGAACGAAAAGTCTCATATATATAATAACTGATATCAGTTACAATACATTTGACACAATACAAATGATACAACTACAACTGTCGACTCAAGAAGTTATATATACAAGTACATTATCGACTAATATACATGAATATATTATCATCTTAAAACAGACACACTGAATACTACAACAAGACGAAGACCACTTCAAATGATATAAATAGTCTTCATAGCTCTAGCAGCAACCCAAAGCTAAAAATCTACAACCTGTAAATACTCGGTCTGACCCGAGTATTAAATTCAAAAGAAAATAATACCCGGGTCAGTCTAATTCAAACTCAGTTATTAATACACAGAAGCAATAATAATCAAATATCAAATAGACGAAAGTCACAGAAATCTCGTATATCAGTATTCATATCAGGGACAGGTATGTACGAGTGGCTGCAGTACACACGTATGCACGTGTGCACTGCCTCGCCAACTCGAGTGCGCAAGGTTAAATCAATATCAGATTCAACACAAGTGCAAATAGCCTCAAACAAAAATTCAATGATCACTGCACAATGAACTGTGCATGTACACAGTGAAATTCAAAGTCAAAGCATCACAAAAACAGTGTGCAAGCAAAGATCAAAAATGAAAACTGCAAAGTGAAGACTCAACAATACCACAGACCAGAATGGCTACTGGAATGAATGCATATTGAATAAGTGAAACAATGACAGTTCAAGTAAAACTGGAAGCATACAGGCAACATGAACAAATGAAGTCAAGGCCAAAGTTTGTCAGAATTTATATACAGCAGCTACAACAGTGAATCAGGCATGAACCAGTGATGTCCCACGACAAGAAATGCAACAGGTCAGGGAAGTGACAGTGATAAAACAATGGCAAGAAATGGGCAAAAGTATCAAGTCTGGAAAACAAGAATGCCCAGACTCAACAAAGATGTACACAGTGGCATATAAACAACACTACAATACTACCAAAGTTCAAGTAACTAATGTCAACATTTTGAAGTCAACATCAATGCCGTGGGGATGAACGAGACTCAAGCGAAGCTACTACATGAAGCACTGCAATTCAAATAGCAGTACAACTGGAAGTTATCTAGAGAACAATATCACAACAGATCAACATGGAAGAACCCAGAGATGGATAAGCATATCAATGCAAAGCTTCAACATACGAAACATCAACATGGATGCAGAGACTGTCACAAACAAATATGGACAGTGACACAGTGAAATGCCAACATCACAAACTACTGAAATGGCAAAGATTGGAAGATAACAAACTCACATGCAACAAGCATCAACAACAAAGAAATGCACATGTCCAGTTTCAAGTGACAAACAGAGGGAAGCAGTGAAGCACTACAGTGAAGGCTACAAGTTCAAGTGACTCACAAAAATCACTATCAAGTACACTAGCAGCTGATCAAACATGTACACGTGAATGGCAAAAGAACTACACAATGAAACATGAATGCTACTGGCAACAATAGACAGTGATCAGGGACCTCAAACAAATGTCACCTACATAACAAAGAGACCAACAGCTATACAATGAATACAATACAAAGGATGAATGTATCAGTTTTGAACAAGACAGTCAAGACAGAGACTCAATATCAAAATACAGGAAAAAAACTGTAAGTGTTGACTCGACGATGCATGCATACACACATACGATTGTATATATGCACACATATGAAGTTACATCTAGATAGTCAAGCAGTTTAAAGCAAGGAAAAATATTATCACAAATTATCAACTGGAAAAAGTCATATAACAGTTACAACTAATGGCATTCAGCAAGTTCGAACCAAATCAAGTCTACATTATCCCAAAATGCCAATCAAAGCCGTAAGTATTTGAACAGACTCGATGTCGAGTTGCTGTTCTAAAACACAGTAGCAATTTCTAGTTGAAACAGAAGTCAAGGACGAACACAACTGGCCAGAGACGAACTCAAGTAAAATAATATGCAGTTCACAATCAAAATCGAAGCCGGGTTCAAATCAAGGTCAGATGGCATAAGTCACAAAAACAAGATTACTGAGAATGTAATACTAGATAACCAGTAAAAAGAAAATCAAGGCAACAATTCACAGGTCGAATCAGTGACCAGGCTGAAGTGAGCAAGTCACAAAATCAAACAGCGAAGGCGAAGCCAAGCTAACCACTAACAGAAACGAACGAAAATCACAAAGTTCGAGTGAATTAGATGTGAGCAACTCACCTTGTCGCCGAATATAGAAGAAGCCGAGCAACCGAGGGAAGACGAACGAAGTTAAGCCCTAGTTCCAGTTTCGATGCAAACAGTCGAGATCGCAAGCAAATAAGCTACAGCGAAGCCGAAGCCAGAGTCACCACAAAGGAGCTTCTTCTACGAGCAAGCACGAAGAGTGGAAACTTCGATCGAGACAGGCAACATCGAAAACATTCAACAACGATCGAAACACTCGCGTGCTTCGAATTACAAATCCCAAAGATCAGAGCAATCGAAAGCCCCAATTTTCCAGATCGAAGGAAGAGCAATCGCGGCTGCCATTTTTCATTCTCTCATTTGGTTTAGTTTTAGGGTTACGAAATGGAAGAATGAAAGAGAGGGGATCGGGTTTGCCCTTGATATCATCTCGGCAAAGCCAAGAAACATGGGCCAAGATTCAAATTGTAAAGCTCGGTCGACATTTTTATAAAAGAATTTCAAATTTGATTTAAAATCCCAAACAACGATCGACATTTTTATTAAAGAATTTTAAATACGATTTAAAACTCAATATCAATTGTCAAGTAGATTAAATCGTCATTTTGTCGATAATTAAAATTTACAAAAACTTGGGTTGTTACACACATGTACAGGATCACGAATGGTCCTCAGGCATGCTCTGAGACGATTATTAACCGCATTAGTGTAGGTGTTTGCACTTTGACGTCTCTATTTTGCTTTTGTTATCTATTTTTTGCATCTGAACTTTATTTTGTTGGACATTTTAGTTATAAGACTCATTTTGAATGTAAATTTGGTTTTGATAGTCGCGTAACGGCCAAGTCACTTACACATGCACGGGATCGCGAACGGTCCTCAGGCATGCTCTGAGATGGCGATGGATCGGTATAACAAACGATTCAGAAACTCACTCGAACGTGAAATATGACATTAATGATACTAAGTCCCCCCGGGCATTCACAGTTCACCTCGAATGACACCCGACCGCGAATGGTCACAATTTGCCTCGAACGGCACCCGACCGCAAACGGTCATAACTCGCCTCGAACGGCACCCGACCACTAATGGTCACAACTCGCCTCGAACAGCACCCGACCGCGAACGGTCACAACATGCCTCGAACGGCACTCGACCGCGAACGGTCACAACTCGCCTCGAACGGCACCCGACCGAGAACGGTCACAACTTGCCTCGAACGGCACCCGACCGCGAACGGTCACAACTCGCCTTGAACGGCACCCGACCGAGAACGGTCACAACTTGCCTCGAACGGCACCCGACCGCGAACGGTCACAACTCCCCACGAACGACACCCAACCACGAACGGTCACCACTCACCTCGAATGGCACCCAACCGTGAATGGTCACCATTCGCCACGAACGGCACCCTGACCGCGAACGGTCACATACCACCCCGAACGGCATGCAATCGCGAACGATCACTATTCACAGTCAGGTAAGATTATCAATCTCTTTACAGGTCATTAGTAGGATATGAGCATCCAGCTTATCGAATTACAAAACACACCTTCCTATTGATAGACATGTTTTGGAGGGCAAGTGTTATCCCGCCTTTTGGCAAAGCCATGACACCAAAAAATTAACTGAAAACTGAAGATAATCTGTCCCTAAGATCAGTTATACACTATTTTGCTATGGATACTAACAAATTTTAGCAGAGTCCAGATCGAGCTACAATTGATACGGTATGATGAGCAAAGCTATGGGAGCCAACATTCCAAATTTCAAGTCAATCAGAGTTCGTATGCTCAAGATATTGATCGATCAAGGTCAAGAAGATCTCCTCTATTCGTATCCATTCTCGTTCGTATCCATCCAAGGCGGCCTCCTTCGTATCCATTCTCGTTCGTATCCATCCAAGGCAACCTCCTTCGTATCCATCGGAATCAAGTTAGTTCGCAACCATGGAAAAGCATTATCGACTTCGTATCTACCTAAAAAATAGCTACACTTCGTATCCATCGAGGAAGGACCACCGTGTTCGTATCCATGGTAGATTGTCTCATTCGTATCCACCCCACTCCTACATTACGTATCCATCACTTGAGCCCCGCTTCATGTCCATCGATTGAAGCCATTGCGTATCGATCTTATTTATGTATATTAGTATCGATCAACCCTCAATCGATATGAATATGTTATCCGGTAAGCGATACGAGAAGACGCTTCTTAACCGATGCGAATGGGAATTGAAGGGAGTGATACGAATGAGACAAGCTTAGAGCGATACGAACGAATTCGCCTTGCATCGATACGAAGGAAAAAGAGACACCTCGATACGAACGAAGCCTGCTAAGGAAGGAGACTCGGTCACTCAGCATGGAAAATGGATCGACCCTAAAAGATAGCGCCACGTCATTGGTCATCACGTGCCTAAAAGCAATACGAATAGAAGCGATGTGAATGAAAGCAATACGAATTCGACAGCTTATTGAAAATTCAAACTTTCATCGATCATAACTCAAAATCTACAAGTCCAAATGCCACCAAATTTTCAGAGGAGCTTGCATACGACCCCAAGAATGTCCATGATTGATGTTGACTCGATTGGGCAAGATTTGGATCGATATGAATTTCATTCGTATCGACCATGGATCGAGTCCAAACGCTCAAGGACCGATCATGTGGGCCCATCCACGTGAGGGAAGGAGTCTTTCAAAGTTTGAGATAGATTTTTCCAACCTACACCTATAAATAACAGCCCAGGGTCTTCAGAAAAGGGATCTTTTTGATTCTTCTACGCTGTTACTCTGCCGAGCTCTATTGTAACTCGATTATTATCAATTATACTCTTGTAACCAGCGAGTGATAATCAATAAAATAGCAACTCTTCAAAGTGGACGTAGGCCGGAGATAGCCGAACCACTATAAACCATGTGTTTCTATTGCTTTCCTTTTAATTTTCTGAGCGTTCTGCATATTTTATTCTCTATTAACTTGCTATATGTGATATGTAATTGTGAATGGGTGCTTTCATCAGTAATTGGGTGTTTGTGACCAATTTTGGCGTGAGGAAAAAATATATTCTATGTATGATTTAATAAGTATACGAAAATAGTTTGAACTTATAATTGAAAATGGCATAGAAAAAAAGTTTATAACTTATAAATTTGAATAGGAAAGTAAAACCTAATTTAAAATGGTTAAATTTTTGGTTATGCAAACAAAATAAAATTTTGATTTTGAGATACGAAATAAAATAATTGACTTAATAAATAAATTGAGTTAGTGAAATGAAGTAAATAAAAGGGGCATTTCACCAGAAGGACAAACTTTGCAGTCCAATTACTTTCTAGGACACACATTCAAAGAAATTAATTTCAAGGCCAAAATCAGCAGAATAATTACTTTCAAGGACAAAGTCAGCAGACCAATTACTTTCAAGGACATAATTTCATAGGTTTTTAGACCCTAAAAACTAATTATTTCACGTTTTGTCCTTGAAAGTAATTATTTCAGTTGTGTGTCCTAGAAACTAATTCCACTTGCTAAAGAGGCCCTTGTGGCTAATTTCCACTAAATAAAATATAGTTTAATTCATGAAAGCTTAAATAAAAAGTGAATTGTATTTGAACTGAATTAGATAAAATAATATAATGAAATTTTTATTAAATAAGTTTGTATAACTTATAGGTTTGATAAATATTAAGCTAAAGCAAAATTTTAAATTGGTTGACTATGAATGATAACGCAAGAAGAAAAAAAGAAGTTTAACTTAATATTAAATGAGTTGAATTGGATTTGAATTAAACTAGAGGAATTAGTAAAGTGAAGTAATTCCACTTAGGCTATAAATGAACTAATAGAATGAATACAACTTGAATTATAAAATAAAATGCAATTTGAATTGTAAAAGAAATTGAATAAAAATAGATGAGTGTAAGAAAAATTATTATGAGTAATTGAATTTAATTTAAAATTGTGTGTAAATGAATTAAATGAAAATGGAATGAGTTCAATAAAATTAAATGTTACCTGATTTAATAAGGAATAAGCTAACAATTTGAATTATAAGATGAAGTTAACTCAAGAGAAGCTGAATGAATTGATTGTGATAAAGAGAAAATTTATTAATATGAATTGGAGTTATAAAATAAGATTTACTTAACTAAATTTATTATATGAGTTTAAATCAATAAATAAACTAATTATGTGGATCAATGGATTAATATGAACTTAAGTTATGGTATAATAATAAAAATGAGTTGCAATTTTGTAAAATGTTTACAATAAACTTAAATGGTTTATAAATAATATTAGTATTAAATACTAAGTGATAATGAAATAAATTTAACTTAACAGGGTTTAATGGAATGAAAATGAGATATGAAATCTGGTTTAACCTAAGTAGATTTAATGGAAATTAATAAACGTATTCAGTTAAGGAAATAAATTAACAAAAATGAGTCAAATAAAATAAAATTAGATTCAAAATGAAAATGAAACTAAATTGTAAAGTTATATTGAATGTAATAAATTTAACCATTAAATGTAAGAGAAATATGATTTCAATGAATATATATAAGCGAATGTGAATCAATTTAAAATAAATGGAAGGGAATGTGAGCATAATAAAATTTAAATGAATTGAATGAAAATTCATTGGATAATAAATAAAATGAATGTCACTAAAATAAATATTAATCGATTGAAAATAAATCGATTGAATGTAAATACATCGAATTGGAATCAAAATAATGTGAATGCAATGAATATTGGTGTTTGTGCCAAAAATGGTCACAAACCCCAAATATCGTGAAAGCACCAGTGTATGAACACAAATAAGCAATAAATGATTACAAATCACAGATCTAAGTAATGTAGAGGACGAAGAATGAAGAATAATGAACTTAAAATGGAAGGAAATAGACAAAGACTCAAGATTTATAGTGGTTTGGCTATCTCCGGCCTACGTCCACTCCAAAAGTTAATCTTTTATTGATTTTCCTCGCTGGTTACAATTGATTACAGCATATAATTATGATAAAATCCGAGTACAACAGCAGTAATGGAGTACAAAGTTGAATCGGGCAGAGTCTAGACGTTGAGAAGCCAAAAGATCCCCTTTTGGTTGGCTCTGGGGGTCTATTTATAGGTGTAGGAGGCTGATATTTCGCACAGATCTCGGGAGACTTCTTCTGGCATGTGAGTGGGGCCACGCGATCGAGCCTGTGAAGTTCCGGCCTGATCCGTGATCGATACGAATGAATTTCGTATCGATCAAGATTGCGTCCAACGGAGTCGAAATTTGGTGTGGACATTCTTTAGCATGCACGTAAGCTCCTGTGAAAATTTCATAGCATTTCGACTTGTGGTTTGTGAGATATGATCGATGCAAGATTGCACTTTCGCTAATGCTGTTGCATTCGAATCGATCCTTCGTATCGATGAAAAGCACTGACTTCGTATCGATCACCTGTAGCTCTGTTCGCATCCACGCTTCGTGCTCAGTCTTCTTCGTATCCTTCGGTCGTTCTCCTGTTCGTATCCATCGACTATGCCTCTGTTTGTATCGACTTGAAGTATCCATGCTGATCGATACGAACAGTATCGATTCGAAGTGTCCAATCTTGATCGATACGAACAGTATCGATTCGAAGTATGCTGCTACGCTCCATCCCGATCGATACGAAACCATCGAGTCGAATAAATCACTATGCGCCTATCTATTCAATCCAAGTCCACAGCCATCGAGTCGAAACCCATATGGCTTCCTATCTGATCGATACGACCGTGCTGTTCGTATCCATGTTGATCGATACGAAAGCCTTGTTCGTATCGATCAATAAGCTTGAGCAAATGAACTCCGTTTGTCCTGAATTTTGAAACGTAGTCTCTCCTAGCCTTGATCATCATTTCCAATCGATCCCGCCTTGATCGGAGCTCGGCCAAATTTTGACAACATCGATCGAAGCCTTGTTTCCAACCAATTTCCAATCCTGATATCCATCTTTTCTAGCCAATTTTTTGATATTCCAGCCTTGACCAAAAGGTGGGATAACATTTGCCCCCCAAAACATGCCTTATGATAAGAAGGTGTGTTTTGAATAGTTCAGAATCCGATATTTAAAGCCCATAGTCATATCATCCAAGTGCATCGTTCTTGACTGCTCCGAGTCGATGTCTGGCTCCGAATCCATCAACCAAAGTTTTAGCCAATTCCATATCCATCCAAACTCGACAGCCGAGTTCCAATCCATCCTTATCCAATAACCAATAACTGAATCCAAGACCTCTCCGGGTCGATATCCAAATCTGTAACCTCTCCGAGTTCTTGCCAAGCGCAATCCACACTTGACGACTGTAGCCTAGTGTCCCTGGGCGTTAAATAATTGCCATGGCTTAAGTCCTAAGCCGAATTTTGGTCGCTTCGGACCCTTGTCGAGCATAGTCCATACTCGACGACCTGAAATTGTAACCGATAGATATTATGGGGCCTAAGATCTAGGCCGAATCCTGGTCTCTCTGGACCTTTGCCGAGCATAGTCCATACTCGACGACCATTTACCAAAAATCAGATGAAAACCCAATCAAAATCCAATCCAAATCAAATCGAAAAACCAAAGATCCATATCCGAAATCAAAACCAATATCCAAACATGAAAACAATCGTCCAAATGAAAATCCAAACTAGAAAACAAACAAAACCAGGAGTTCAAACCAAACTCCAAAACCAAACCAGAAAAAGCAAATGTCCAAACCAAAAGAAAAAGCAGATTTCACAAACCATAGCGTCGTGGTTTATCATCATTCAAAGCATGCCTAGGGGCCATCTCCGTCCGCGTACATGAGTAAAGGATTTGGCTGTTTGCCAATAGTTTGCTACTTATTTCGTATTATCCCGTTCAATTGATAACCAATCGACCATCATTCCTGGGCCTCGCACCATCACTGTTTGAGGTAGACGGTGGTCGCTCCTGTTCCACCGCCGCATTCCGATCCCCGACATATTGTCGTAACTGTCCATTCCTTACATGTTCCTCAATAATGTCCTTCAAATGCCCGCTACTGTTGGTATCATGTCCGTCTAAATCGTGAAAGAGACAGTGTCTTCCTGATGCCCTTTCACGTTCTGAGGGCTCTCTCCTAGCCGGCCTTCGGTAAGGAAGGCGATTTCGAGTCTCCATGAATATCTGTTCCAATGTCTCGTTTAGTCCTGTGTAAGTGGAAAACTTTGGTTCCCTCCACCGCTTCCTAGCTTTTCCTGATTCGTCATCCAGCTTCCTTTTCGCTTTATCTTTATCCGAGCCTCCACTAGATGGCCCACCATTCTCAGCTACGTTCACCTCCTTCAACTTCATATCTGAACATGCATCTTCCTGCCGAAGGAATCTCTCAGCTTCTTGAAAGAATTCCCCGAGATCCATTGGTGGGTCCCGTACTAGAGATACTTTGAAATCTGAATCCTCTCTAATTCCTGATACTGCTGCCATTAAAACCATCGATGGATCCGGCCGATCCACCGAAGAAACCGCCGCATTGAACCGAGTTAAGAAAGCTCTGAGTGATTCATCCATCCTTTGCTTTACTGATGTTAGTGTCATCACATTCTTCGGCCTTTTGATATGAACCCGAAATTGCTTCAGAAACCTGTCCACCAATTCTATCCATGCCTTGATAGATCCTTCCTCCAGCTGACTGAACCACATCGCAGCTATATCCGTTAAGTATAGAGGGAAACATCTGTCCATTACTTCCTCCGATGCCCTCAGCACCTCCATATGCCTTGTATATCTCATCAAGTGATCAACCGGATCAGCCTTGCCATTGTACATCTCTAGCGTGGGCAGCTTGAACTCTGGTGGGTTCCGAGCCATTCTAATTTCACGAGTAAATAGACTCCTGTTTATGCCTTCCAGGTCTCTTTTTGTCAATCCTTCGCGCATAGTTCGCCTGATAATCTCAGCCAATCCAGCGTTGTATGCCGATGGTTTCCCTCCGAGTCCCCAAGGGAATTCTGGTACGTACTCCTCATCCCGTGCTCCTACATTAGCATCTTATTGTGTGGTGTTAACTGGAATTCCTCTATGAACCGGTCCATCGTTGCCAGGTGGCGTACCCCCAAGCCCGGATCCATCCAGATTTGTGGTCGTGCGCTGGTCCAGGGTTGTGCCTTGTTGAGCTGCTCCATTCGATTGCCTGTTTGGTCCTTCCGCTCCGGCTACATGGATCTGATCTCCTGAAGTTCCAACTGCTCCAGCTTGCCCAAACTGTTTGAGGAGGTTCTGCATCATCTCCTTTTGCCTTTTCAGAAATTCTTCACGCATAACTCCCATCATCGTCTCTATCTCGATTCTGGTAATGAAAGCAGAAGTCTGATTAGCCCCTGATGATGTCTCTTGGCTTCCTTCATGCTGACTCCTCTCGTCTCTTTGTCTTCTACTTGATTGCCTCATCATAGCTCTTTAGATCTGAACCTTTTAAACCTTCAAATCCGAATTCCAAATCTGATATAGCGGGTGCTAGTCTTTCTCAGTGAAAGCACCAAAGTGTTTGCGCCAAAAATTGTCACAAACCCCAAATATCATGAAAGCACCAGTGTATGAACACAAATCAACAATAAATGATTACAAATCACAAATCTAAGTAATGTAGAGGACGAAGAATGAAGAATAATGAACTTAAAACTGAAGGAAATAGACAAAGACTCAAGATTTATAGTGGTTCCGCTATCTCCGGCCTACGTCCACTCCAAAAGTTAACCTTTTATTGAATTTCCTCGCTAGTTACAATTGATTATAGCAGATAATTATGATAATATCCGAGTACAACAGCGGTAATGGAGTACAAAGTTGAATCGGGTAGAGTCTGGACGTTGAGAAGCCAAAAGATCCCCTTTCTGTTGGCTCTGGGGGTCTATTTATAGGTGTAAGAGGCTGATATTTCGCTCAGATCTCGATAGACTTCTTCTGGCACGTGAGTGGGAACACGCGACCGAGCCCGTGAGGTTCCGGCCCGATCCGTGATCGATACGAACGAATTTCGTATCGATCAAGATTGCGTCCAATGGAGTCGAAATTTGGTGTGGACATTCTTTAGCATGCACGTAAGCTCCTGTGAAAATTTCATAGCATTTGGACTTGTGGTTTGTGAGATATGATCGATGCAAGATTGCACTTTCACTAATGCTGTTGCATTCGAATCGATCCTTCGTAACGATGAAAAGCACTGACTTCGTATCAATCACCTATAGCTTTGTTCGCATCCACACTTCGTGCTTAGTCTTCTTCGTATCCTTCGACCATTCTCCTGTTCGTATCCATCGACTATGCCTCTGTTCGTATCGACTCGAAGTATCCATGCTGATCGATATGAACAGTATCGATTCGAAGTGTCCAATCTTGATCGATACGAACAGTATCGATTCGAAGTATGCTGCTATGCTCCATCCCGATCGATACGAAACCATCGAGTCGAACAAATCACCATGCGCCTATCTATTCAATCCAAGTCCACAGCCATCGAGTCGAAACCCATCTGGCCTTCCTATCTGATCGATACGAACGTGCTGTTCGTATCCATGCTGATCGATACGAAAGCCTTGTTCGTATCGATAAATAAGCTTGAGCAAATGAACTCCGTTTGTCCTGAAATTTGAAACATGGTCTCTACTCGGCTTGATCATCATTCCCAATCGATCCTGCCTTGATCGGAGTTCGGCCAAATTTTGACGACATCGATCGAAGCCTTGTTTCCAACCGATTTCCAATCCTGATATCCATCTTTTCTAGCCAATTTTTTGATATTCCAGCCTTGACCAAAAGGTGGGATAACAATTGGTTAATTGAATAAAAGTGGATTGGAACCAAATTATTTGAATGTAAATCAATTAAAAGCGAATGAATTGAATATAATTCCATTGTATGATTAACAAAATGAATATTAATAGTTGAATATTAATTAATTAAGAAGTAAATAAAGGGAATGCAAATAAATTGGATGTCAATGTAAATTAATTAAAACCGAATCAATTAAAATGTTAATGAAATGAATGTTAATAAGAACTGAAGGGTATAAATTAAAAATTGACATTGAATAATGTAAATTCACATGGTTATGAATTAATTGGATTAATTGGACGGATAGTGATAGTTGGATGGTTTCTTTTATTGCAAACCATTGTTATTACAGTTTTGATTGTATATGATTGTTGTATGTTGCGTATTTGTGCTTGTGTTTATTGTTTGGATTCAAAATCCATGTTATATAGATATATTAGACTTATACATACTTCTATATCGTTATATGCAACTAATATCTTAAATAGAGTTGAGATAGGTACATACGAAAACCGTTTGGGCGTATACGAGGATTTATATGTTTTTGCTTGCTTAATACGAGCGAACTCACTCATATTACTAATAATAAGGTACGTATCTCAGATTACATACCTCGATTTTATATTGTTGCCCTTCGGGATGCCTCATCATTGAGATGAGATGTATATTTTTGATATCTATTTGGTATATTGTGATATATATTGTATTGCAAAAAAATTTCGATCGAGCTGCCCAAAGGAGACTGCCGAAATTTTCCGTAAATTTGGAGTTAGAAATTTTTTGAAGTTTTAAAAATTTTATAACTTGTTTTGTTAACTAACTTGTAAATTCTGTAAGCCGGTCGGAGTGGCATAGTAGAAGTGTATAAATAGTTTTCAAATAAGATTTTAATGCTTTTAAGTTGAAAATTTTAAATAAAATATTGTATGTTAAATTCCGTACTTAATGCCTTTTCGAGGACGAAAAGTTTTAAGTAGGGGAGTATGTAACGACCCGTACTTTTAACTGTTTTGAATTATAAGATTTTAATATAATTATTGAATAAAAATGGTTAAAAATAAAATTTATTCAATATCAGTATTGATGTATCGGGTAATTAAATTGTTTAAATTTATGTTGCAATTATTTGAATAATGGAATTCTGGATTTAATGTGAATGAAAATAACATCGAAAATTGATTTAAATTTTATTTAAATATGAATGAAGGTTTTTAACTTTTAAAATGGAATATAAAGTGATTAAATTAAATTTTGGAAATTTCTCGTTTTAATTAGCGTGTGAAAATAGCCATTTTGGCCACTGTCTTGGATTTTGACGAAACTAGTTTCATTGGATCCGTAATAGTGAATTATTATAGGATTTCAAGTTTCGTAGCGATCGGACTTGTAGTTTGGTCGTGCGAACTTGAAACGCGTACGATTTAGATTTAGAATTAAAATAAAATAATTCGATTCGAAAAGCTATCTTCTACATACGATAGAATTAGGTCTCAAAACTAGTTCCATTGTGTTCGGAATGGGGGTAAAACATTATAAATGTCAGGCGGCACGCTTCGTTTGGAGCTCGAGAAATTTCGGACGTTAAACGTCAAATATTTTCAAATTAAATATTAATAGAAATATCTACCCCAAACTTCTCGTAAGTGCCTACTTCTTTATACCCGTAACCCCTCTCTTCTCTCCCTTTTATTCGAATCTTCTCAGATATAAATAAAATGTCGATCCTTCAAATAAAAAAAAGAAACGAATGAAGGAACGGAAAAAAAATCACAATCGAATCGAGTGGGCGTTGGTGTCGTGGTCGGCTGATGGGCGCGGTCGAGATGGTAGCAGGCGACTTGTCATCTTGAGTGGCGTTCGTGCTCGCATGTGTGAGCTGGGGGGCGTCGTGCTAGGGTTTGTAACAAGGCACGAGGCCAGGTGATGACAGCTAGGGTATCGATGCACGCGCGTGGGTGATTAGGAGAGGCGGCGACTCACTCAAGGACGAGATGGGTTGCGTGGCGATGGGTTATCGATGGGGGTCGATCGCGTTTTGATATAAAAAAGGTGAATAAAGATGAAGTCGCGTGTTGGAGGTAGGAGAAAGGGATTGCGGTAGTTAGGTTTGTTTTTTTTTGTTTAGTTAATTTAGTTTTAAATTAAAACATTATACTAATATAATCATAAATATTTCAAACGAGGTCCGTTTCGGATGAAACAAGTGGTGATAGATTCATATTGACGAAGGCTACGACATGGGGTCGAGTTGGATTTTATTTGAAGCTACAAAAATTTTCAGTTCCAAATAAAAGGTGAGTGTTTTATACACTCACGTTTGACTAATATATTTTTATGTTAGTAAAATTTATATCGTGAAGTGATTTGAATCTACTAGTTGTTATTTGATAAGTTTAATTGACATTTAAATTAACATCTGAATTAATTGATAGAATTTGAATTGACAGTTAAATTGGATTAGAATTTAAATTGCTCATAAAATATTTGATATTGATATTTATGAAATCGTTGTGAATTTATTGACTGTTTGGGTGATTGGTTGTGATGGATGTTATTGGTTGGTATTTTGGATGTTTATTTATGTTGCTATATTATGTTATCATCCTGTATATAGTTTACAGTATATAAAACTGTAAGTTGAATCATTTCGAATAAATTAAGAAATAGGTTGAAATAATATATACCTATGACATTTATTTTGGATTGAAATAATATATATATATATATATATATATCCATCCCTTAATTTAAATTGAAATAATTGTTTCACTTAGCCATAGGATAGAGAATTATTGTGACGCCCCACCTCAATACCCACGCTAGCCAAGGACACTACGATGTAGTGCTGTCAACTAGCACGGAGAATAAGGCTGTTGAGGAGCGACCATCCATGTAATTGCTTATCACACGGTGGCTATAAAATAATCTTCGGAAACAAACATAGAAATAAACATAACACAAATCAGTCACAGACATCCATATCACAAAGGCGGAAGAAGATATGAATATATAACTAACACATGAAAGTGTACATCAGAGTAGTGGTCAAAAAGATCCACAATAATACAAAAGAATAGCAACACGTGCTATACCAAAAGAATACAACTATGAGTCCATATCTCAAGTGTATACAACAAAAACTGCTAACTAAATAGTTAGCCAAAAGTCAGAGTAGCAAATCCCGGGAGGAAGTCAAGCAGAAGCACCTGTAACATCTCGGTCTGACCCGAGTATTATTTAAGAAAATAATAAACGGATCAGTCTAACTATAAATATCAGATGACATGATATAAAATAAAATATATGGCATAAACATAAAATATCCATACTGACATACTACTATAAGTATGAAAATGATGATCAACAGGAGATCAACCGATGAGAAATGATCAATATCACGAGAATCTTCTCAAAGATCCAAAGAGGGCATCATACCCTAAACTTGTACTCATAACAAGTCAATGACATAAAAATCCAGAAATCATAAACAAGAAATCCAGAAATCATAAAAAGAGAAAGAGGCCTATCACATGATGGTCCGAAGACCATGGGGAGCTACCCCATATGTGTGAGTCGGAATCACACTGATTGAGGCCTAGGCTAACCAAAAAGCAGAAAGGTATGTGTGAATGGAATCACACAAGTGGTGTCTAGCCTAACCTCGCAAACAAAAAGGTATGTGTGAATGGAATCACACAAGTGGTGTCTAGACTAACCTTGCGGACAAAGAGATATGTGTGAGTCGGAATCACACTACTGCGGTCTAGTCTAACCTTGCAAACAAAGAGACATCGCACAATTGCTAGTATAAATCATAAAATGATCGTCATGATCAGCGAGAAGTGTCAATCACACCAAGCTAGTAAATATATGAGTTTAGCTTCATGTCCCATAACCACTTGCTTAACTTAAATATTTACGAACAAGCTGTAAATCTTCACTAGGAAATTGTCATAAAAAGGGTTCGATCGAACAAGTCCAAGAGCTAACCGACGAAGTGAACGCAAGCGTTTCATACCACTTGTTTTACTAAGTCGTTTAAGTTGATTTCTCATTCGAGTGAAGTAAAGGCTTGTATATACTAGTAGATTGGAAATCGGTTTGAGAAAAACGAACTTTTGATATTTAAAATAGTGTTGAAATTGCTTTGATGAAAGAGTTTTGATATTTAGTACTAGTATTGAAACCTTCATATATCTTTAAAGTGACAAGTCATAAAACGATTGTAGAAACAATCTAGCACAAAAATTCACATTCGAAGACGTGAACAAAATCCAAGGAAATCAGCTCAAAATGCATCAAAGTGGAAATTCTAATGAATGCTTTTCAGATAAGATTGCCTACGCAGAGTAATACGGGGTTCGACCTGCCCGGTCAGGTCGCGGGGGTCCAGGGGGCAGCGCCCCGTCACGGTACGACCTAGTGAAGGCAAGCTGTCCAACGACCTAAGGGAAAATAGGTCATACGACCTAAGGAAATCGCGACCTAGCGAATGACAGGCCATTCGACCTAAGGGTAAGGTCGGAGGCGACCTACGACTTAGTGGTGGAAGACGGAGCGACCTAAGTGGAATGGCCACGCGACCCAACGACCTAGCGAAGGAAGCGACTTAACGAAGGAACAGGGTGCGCGACCTATAGGGTTCACGACCTAAGATAGGCGAACGACCTAACTGGGTTTGCGACCTAACAAGGTGAGACCTAAGGTCTTGCGACCTAAGGTCTGCCTGGGGGTTTATAGGTCGGCAACGACCTACGACTTAAGGGCGAGCGACCTAAGGATGGTGCGCGACCTAACTGGTTCGCGACCTAAGGAGGGTGCGACCTAAGGTCTTACGACCTAAGGAAAAGAAAAGTCTTACGACCTAAGGAGTTAACTCGCGAACGACCTAACTCTTTAACTCACGAACGACCTAAGCCTTTAACTCGTGAACGACCTAAGCCTTTAACTCGTGAACGACCTAAGCCTTTAACACGTGAACGACCTAAGCCTTTAACTCGCAGGCGACCTACGACCTATGGATGAGCGACCTAACTCCGAACGAGCTAAAAATGGCCAGAACGACCTAGTAGCAGTTTTTCACCAAAATCACTAAAATTTGGAGTTCTTCGCCAATCCAATCCAAACCAAATGCAACAAACATGCTAAAGTGATGAGGAATCATTCCCAACAGTCCAATGATGATTATAGGCAAGATGTGAGATCAAAAATCTCACCTTTTCATGGAATTTGATGAAGATGGAGATTGAAAGCAAGGAGAAGCAATCCAAAGCTTGAATCCACTATCTTCTACTTGAATTTGGAGTTGAATCTCGGATTTGCAATAGAATTTGAGTTTGGAGTTTTAATTTCCACTTCCCACCACCATTTTTGATGAAGCTTGAATGTTAAAACAAATGGTGAATGAAGTGAGGAAGAGGGTTGGGCTGAACTAAGGAAGTGCAGTCCAAACCAAAGTCACAAGCGGGAAAAGTGACGAAAATTTCACTATCTCCAAACATATCGAAGTTTACACTCAAAAAGATCGCAAACGTCATTTTGAACTCAATGGGGGTGGTCTCGAGTCCTAATTTGACCGTATGCAAAAAGTAGCTTTTCGGACTAATATCCGACTAACGATAAAATATTTAAATAAAATATTTAAATATAAAATCGATAGATATGCGGGTTGTTACAATTATATACGGACACTGGATTGGTCAAATTAAATGTTTTAAAATTTTGATTTGAAATTATTTAAATGATTTGGTTTTAAGAAATAAATCAAATTTATGGAAATTGAATTGGAACTCGAAATGTTGAAATTTAAATTTGAAACATGAATTGTTTAATTAATCGAAGTTGAGATTTTTAAGTTACAATCAGAATATGATGTGAATTTCAGAAATTTGTTCTTTTTAAAAAATGGAACTTTTATTCGAACTTTAGATAGCGTTAAGTAAAAGTGATATAAAACGATATTTCAAAATTAAGCTCGGAATTTATTAATATTTGAAGGTTTGGAATTTTTTAAATTGGATATTGAAGGAAAATTTGATTTAAGTGTTTTGAATTGATATTTTGGAAATCAAACTCGGAATTTATATAAGTTGAAATGGTTTAACTTTGGAATTGGAATTGGAATTTTAAATTAATATGGAATTGGAGTTGAAATTAATTCGGAATTGGAGCTGAAATTAATTTGAAATTGGAGCTGAAATTAATTTAAAATTGGAATTTAAATTAATTAGAATCGAAGTGAGATTCAACTTGAAATTGGAATTGAATCAATTAAAATTGAAATGGAAATTAGAACCGATTTGAATTGGAAAATTTGGAATTGAACCGGTTTAACTTTGAAACTATTTTTAAATGAATTATTTTAGTATAAACGGTTTAAAATCTATATTCTTAAATATTCAAATTGTTCTGATTTTCCCAACTATTTTACTATATAAACTATTTTTATTACTCAAAATATTTTATATTAAACTATTTTAACTATTTTAAAACTATTTAAATTATTTTCTAAAATTCAAACGGGTCAAAGGGTGAAATGTTTATATTTAAATCTTGGATTTAAATCGATATATCGAACTGAATTGACATTTCAAAGTAAAAAATGATTTTTGAAGAGAATATGATGATTTCAAAATAGATTTGATTTTGAAGCGAATATGATATTTTGATATCAAGTACGAATTGTTTTCGAAATATAAAAGAACTAACCGGTGTGCAAAACGACATTTGGTTTTTAAAGAGACGGCTCTGATACCAAATGTAACGACCCAGAATTTTCGACCTCGAAAATTCGACATTAGTACGTTCACTGTAGAAATGCCAAGCAATCGAACGCCGAAAATTCCAGATTGTTAGGGTAAAGAAGAAAAGAGGTAGAAGAAGAAACAGAAAACAACAGCACAGAATCTCACATTCGCAGCGGATCAAAATATAATATCAAATAATAGCATTTGTACAAAGAAAAGCTATATCTGTCAAATTACATTCAATACATCAGAGTACAACTATTCACAAATAAACTGGATAGTCTTAACAACTTGTCCCTAACTACTATCAATACAATCTCAATTTACACAGCGGAATATACTCCATACGTCTCTGCCATCCAGCTCGTCTCTTGAACTCCAGAACGTCCTAACCTAGAAATTTGTAATACTCGGTCTGACCCGAGCATTACATTAAAGTAACACCCGAGTCAGGCTGGAAACTAGCGTGAGTAAACCCATATATCCTGAAATACTAAGTTATAAAGCTTCTTTGAAACTAGGATAACTTGTACCTCACTACTGGTTCTTATCTTGTTACAGTCAAACATTTATTTCACAAAATAATATCTAAGTACCGTTACTTAGTTTCAGTGGTCTAGTTTACTTAATTTATTCCATTCTAGTCTATTTGATTTACAATCAAATCTATAAAGAATTATAGATTTCTAATCGAAGTGGTTCTGGATATTGCTGATATCCGATCCCGGTCTCTTCGAATTCAATACCATCTTTTTAAGCCAAGTTGTTTAAGTTAAATAATTCAATTAAACTTCAGAACAACATATTCATACAGCAATTCATCAAAGATCGATAACTTACATTATCACCGTTCAACCCATTTCATATCACAGAACATCATAATTTATCAGACTAGAGATATTAATCACTCCAAGCATTCAATACAATTTAGTCATCCATAAGCAAGATAACTAAATATACAATTCTAATTAATTTAATTAACACAATTAAATTAATTACTTTTAAATCCTGCTTAAGTAACCTTAATTAAACCATTTAATTAATTTTGAAATTAATTGTCCTTTTTAATTTTTAGTTTAGAAGGAGAAAAAAGAAAAAGGAATGAAAAGAGAGAGATGAAAATGAATATGTATTAATGCTATTATTTGATATTATATTTAATCAGCTGCGAATGTGAGATTCTGTGTTTTGTTTTCTGTTTCTTCTTCTACCTCTTTTCTTCTTAACCCTAACAATTTGGAATTTTCGGGGTCGAAAATTCCGGGTCGTTACATTTGAAATGCAACGACCCGAAATTTACGACCTCGAAAATTCGACACTAATACGTTCACTGTAGAAGTGCCGAGCAATAGAACGCCGGAAATCCCAGATTGTTAGGGTAAAGAAGAAAACGAGGTAGAAGAAGAAACAAAAAACAACAGCATAGAATCTCACAATCGCAGCGGAACAAAATATAATATCAAATAATAGCATTTACGCAAGAAAAGCTGTAACTGTCTATTTACAGACAATATATCAGAGTACAACCATTTACAAATAAACTGGACAGTTATAACAACTTGTCCCTGACTACTATCAATACAATCTCAAATACACAGCGCAATATACTCCATACGTCCCTGCCATCCATCTCGTCTCCTGAACTCCAGAACGTCCTAACATGGAAATCTGTAATACTCGGTCTGACCCGAGCATTACATTAAAGTAACACCCGAGTCAGGCTGGAAACCAGTGTGAGTAAACCCATTTAGCTAGAAATACTAAGTTATAAAGCTTCTTTGAAACCAGGGTAACTCGTCCATCACTACGAGTTCTTATCTTGTTATAGTCAAACACTTATTTAACAAAATAATATCTAAGTACCGTTACTTAGTTTCAATGGTGCAGTTACTTAATTTATTCCATTCCAGCCCATTTGATTCCATAATAAAATCTATAAAGAATTATAGATTACTAATCGAAGTGGTTCCGGATATCGTTGATATCTGATCTCGGTCTCTTCAGATTCAATACTATCTTTTTAAATCAAGTTGTTTATATGAAATAATTCAATTAAACTTCAGAACAACACATTCACACAGCAATTCATCATAGATCGATAACTTACATTATCACAGTTCAACCAAAGCATTTCATATCACAGAACACCATAATTTATCAGACTAGAGATATTAATCAATCCAAACATTCAATACAATTTAATCATCCATAAGCAAGATTAATTAGTCCATTTCTAGTTAATTGAATTAACACAAAGTAAATTAATTACTTTTATAAATCCTGCTTAATTAACATTAATTAAGCCATTTAATTAATTATTGAAATTAATTAATTATTCTTTAATCATTTAATCATTCACATTAATTAATTATCCTTTAATTTATCACACTAATTAATGATCCTTTAATTACATAAATTAATTATTCTTTAATTTATCACACTAATTAATGATCCTTTAATTACATAAATTAATTATCCTTTAATTCACTAACAAACTTCTCAAAAGTGTTTTCTATATTTTCAAAAATGTTTTCTAAGTATTTTCACTGGGTGTTGAAAATGGGTTTGCTAAGTACTATAGATTTTCAGTCCTACGCCTAATCAACGTATGACCGAATTTCTGTGAGAACAAGGATGTACTTGTTGAGACATCGAGTTATAAAAAGTATTTTTATAAAAAGCATTTTTTATAAAGCTATTTTGGGCAATATCATGAAGATTTTAAAAGTGTTTTAATAAATTTTAATAAAAGAAATTAAGAGTTAAGAATGTTAAGGATAATTTAACTGATAATAAGCATTATAATTAAAACTCTTGCTTCGTCGCTTTTCGAGGACGAAAAGTTTTAAAGGGGGGAGGAATGTGATAACCCGGATTTTTGGGCATCAGGTAATTGGATAATTATCTATTGAAAACGCTGATTTATAAGTGGAACAAATAAATTCTCAAGGGATATTTAAAGTTAAATTAAATATTTTTAAAATACATAAGATAAATATAATTAGTAAATGTATAAATATAAAACATAAAACATAAATAAATATAAAACTTATAGAAAATATAATATAAAAACATAAATACATGCATTTAACAAGTGTAAGCTAAGTATAACATGCAAATTACAAGTGTCAAATTTAATTATTTTCTTCATTTTTTTTTATGATTTAGAGAAACCAAGGCTATACATTCTTATATATTCATCTCTACTCTTTCTCTTTTCATTTTCCTTTCATCTTTTAAAAATCTGAGAAGCCAAAACCAGAAAATTAAAACAACTAAGAAAAATCAAAACTCCTTTCAAATTTCAACTGAGCTAAAGCTTCAAGTAGATTCAAGTTCATCCCAACATAAAGTAAATCAAGCTTCAGTTCAAAATCAAGTTCCAGATCAAAGAAAAGGCTCTGTTTCTCTGCTTATCAAAATTCAGTGAGTAAACTCTTAAATCTGTGTATATCTTGGCATATGATAAATACTTGAAGTATGATTGTGAAATGTTTGTATAGATGAAAAAATATGCCTGTATGTCTATATATATGTGTAGATGTTATGTGCATGTCTGTATACAAGAACATTTGCTTTGTTCCAGTTTTACAGGTTTTAAAACTTGATCAAATCTTAATTCCTCTTCCTCTAATTCTGTTTAAACTCTAATGTATAAACAAGATTTGTTAGAAATAACAAGATGTTAGTATTAAAAATATTTTTTAAGTAAAATTAGAAGATAGTTTTAACTGGAAAGAAGAAATACAGTAAAACTCAAAAGCACGTCAAAATTCGAGTGTCATATTTTCTCGATTCACCTATATCATCCAACTCGTCTTCGTAAAACATGATTTTTAAAAGTAAATTCAACATTTTTAGTTTAGTATTGCGTGAGGAATTCGTGGTTGAACGAAAATTGGGTTTTTGGCAATTTCTGGTGATCGGAGCAAGGTGGGTTGTCGGGATCATGGCTGAAGCTTGCTTGGAGGTCGGGGCACTTAGGAAAAATGGTGGTTGAATTTTCAGGTGGTCGTGGTGGCCAGACGACGTGGAAGTAGGGTTTTATGCCTAGTTTTAGTCGATATTGTTCTCGAGGCAATCTCGTCGTTAGGGTTGAATCGGATAGGACCGGTGGTAGGGGAATTGAATCATGGTTGTATGACGAAGCTCTGGTGTGGTTCGCGTGACCTCTGGCGATCTTGGGTGGCTAGATGAGATGTTTTGATCGATCGAGTTGATTCCAGGAAGTAGATCGATCGGCTCGATTTTGATTCCAGACGTAATTGATGGAGCTGGGTTGTTGGGATCATCGGTGAGGTTGTCAACGACGTGTGGGTGATCGCCGCGATGACCAGAGTTGGTCAGATGGCTGGTGCACGTGCACGTGTGCATGTTTTATCTGGAGATGTTTGTTGTAGTTGGGGAAGAAAGGACGGGCTCGGGTTGGACTCGAAGTTGATGGTGGTTTGTCTCTGAGAAGAGAGAGAACTCGGGAAGAAGTGTTTTTGGCTCGAGTTAGGGATCGTGATTTCTGGGTTTGGGCCCGAGTATTTTAAATTGAATGCATTACCAAAGTTTTCAAAGCAAAATGAAAATAAACAAGTTTTCAAAGTAAAAGTAGTTATCAAGTTTTCAAACAAGTTTCAAAAGTTAAAATTTAAAGTCAAATGTGCTTTGAAGATTAATTGATTTGGTTTTGAATAATTATATATTAGGATCATTAATTAGTGTGATAAATGAAAGGATAATAAATTAAAGTAAGTAATTAAGGGATCATTTATTAATGTAAGTAATTAAAGGTTAATTAATTAATGTGAATGATTAAATGATTAAAGAATAATTAATTTATTTCAATAATTAATTAAATGGTTTAATTAATGTTAATTAAGCAGTATTTATAAAAATAATTAATTTCCTTTGTGTTAATTAAATTAATTAGAAATGGACTAATTAATCTAGTTTATGGATGATTAAATTGTATTGAATGCTTGGAGTGATTAATATCACTAGTCTGATAAATTATGATGTTCTGTGATATGAAATGCTTTGGTTGAACTGTGATAATGTCAGTTATCTATCTGTGATGAATTATTGTGTGAATATGTTGCTCTGAACTTTAATTGAATTATTTAACTTAAACAACTTGGCTTAAAAAGATGGTATTGAATTCGAAGAGACCGGGATAGGATATCAGCGATATTCGGAACCACTTCGATTAGTAATCTATAATTCTTTATAGATTTGATTTGTAAATTAAATGGGCTGGAATGGAATAAATTAAGTAAACTAGACCATTGAAACTAAGTAATGGTACTTAGATATTGTTTGAAAATATCAATGGATTTGTGTAATAAGTGTTTGGCTATAACAAGATAAGAACTCGTAGTGAGGTACGAGTTACCCTGGTTTCAAAGAAGCTTTATAACTTAGTATTTCAGGATATATGGATTTACTCACGCTGGTTTCCAGCCTGACTCGGGTGTTACTTTAATGTAATGCTCGGGTCAGACCGAGTATTACAAATTTTCAGGATAGGATGTTCTGGAGTTCAGGAGACGAGCTGGATGACAGGGACGTATGGAGTATATTCTGCTGTGTATTGGAGATTGTAGTGATAGTATTCTGAGACAGGTTGTTACAACTGTCCAGTTTTTTTGTACTCTAATATATTATATGTGAAAAGTACAGCTTTTCTTTGTATAAATGTTATTATTTGATATTATATTTTGATCCGCTACGAATGTGAGATTCTGTGTTTTGTTTTCTGTTTCTTCTTCTACCTCTTTTCTTCTTTACCCTAACAATCTGAAATTTCTGGCGTTCGATTGCTCGGCATTTCTACAGTGAACGTATTAATGTCGAATTTTCGGGGTCGAAAATTCCGGGTCGTTACATTTGGTACCAGAGCAGAAGGTTAAGCGAGAATCTTGGCTCTGGTGGGTTACTCATTAAGGATGGGGTCAGTAGTACCCTATTATGAGTTAAGTGTAATATATATATATATATGAGAGCGTACTTGTTATTTTCTTATATAAAGATTTTGAAAACAGTTTTAAAAATGAAATGATTTTTTTATATAAGCTTATATTTTGGTATATAAAGCAATAGTTTTCTAATTATTATATATATTAAGGAATTGGTTGATGGTTATTGGAATTAAATATAATAATAAGAATTAGATGGTAATTTATATAACCAAATAGAATTTGAATAATATTTTTAAATGTAGGAATTTTATTTTAAAACAAGAGTTGTTTTAAAAGATAAAAGAAATGTGTTTTGAACTAAAAACCAAAGGTGGTTTAAAATATGTCTTGAGGTGCAAAAGAAATAAATATGTATACATGAGTGGATGTACATAATATGGAAGATGATTTGAGATAAACTCTGAAGTGTTGAGTTTTGATTCTACCTGGAGTGTGATTTAAAACCCAAAGAGAAATAAGTCTTTGAACATATAAGTGAGAAGGGATATTGATAAGAAGTTTAAAATTTGAAATGGAGAATTCAAATTTAGTAAGATTGACTGGATTAAATGAATTGAATTTAACTTAGGGAAAGTTAAATAAGTTTAGAATAATCAACCTGAATTCGAAATTTCAAGATGAAATGGGGATTTAACTTAAGAAGTTAAATGGGTTGATGTGAGATCTGGAAATGGGTAATGGGTGCTATTAATTGGTGTTTGGATAATTTGGATGTTTATTTACCTTGGCTTATCCTGGTATCATCCTATTGTTATTAATAATCTATGGAACTGTGAATTAGATTATTTACATGAATTAAGAAGTAGATTGAGATAATATATATTCCATTACTGGAATTTAATGGAATTTAACTTAATTTAAAATTGTCTAATGGTTTTGATTATTAGAGATAAAAGATTAACTTATGATATTGAAATTTTGAAAGAAATGAGAAATGATTTCTGAATGGAAAGGTATATTTTGAAAAATGAAGGATGAAATAAAATGGGAGTTGGATATTTCTATGATTAGAACTCATTTTATAGAAAAATAATATGGTTAATAACTTTATAAAAGAGTAATCAAATTTGAATATTTGATTTGGAATAAACAAAGTTGTATATCTTTGTTATATATGATAAATTCCCCTTGTTGAATCTATAGCCAGAAGAAAAAGGGTTTTTGAAAGTATTTGAAGTATAAGAAGAAAATTTATACAAGTATGAAGTGATCCAAAGATTTTGCAAGGTTATATATATATAAAAAGGTTCTTATGAGAATGATTTTGGAGATTGTAGTGATAGTATTCTGGGACAGGTTGTTACAACTGTCCAGTTTTGTTGTACTCTGATATATTGTATGTAAATTGACAAGTACAGCTTTTCTTTGTATAAATGCTATTATTTGATATTATATTTTGATCCGCTGCGAATGTGAGATTCTGTGTTTTGTTTTCTGTTTCTTCTTATACCTCTTTTCTTCTTTACCCTAACAATCTGAAATTTCCGACGTTCGATTGCTTGGCATTTCTACAGTGAACGTATTAATGTCGAATTTTCGGGGTCGAAAATTCTGGGTCGTTACATTTGGTATACCAAATGTAACGACCCGCTTTTTCGACTTTCGAAAGTCGACATCAATACGCCCACTGTATCAAATGCCGAGCAATCGAACGTCGGAAATCCCAGATTGTTAGGGTAAAGAAGAAAACGAGGTAGAAGAAGAAACAGAAAACAACAGCACATAATCTCACAATCGCAGTGGAACAAAATATAATATCAAATAACAGCATTTACACAAGAAAAGCTGTAACTGTCTATTTACAGACAATATATAAGAGTACAACCATTTACAAATAAACTGGACAGTTATAACAACTTGTCCCTGACTACTATCAATACAATCTCAAATACACAGTGGAATATACTCCATACGTCTCTACCATCCATCTCGTCTCCTGAACTCCAGAATGTCCTAACCTGGAAATCTGTAATACTCGGTCTGACCCGAGCATTACATTAAAGTAACACTCGAGTCAACCCCGATAATTCCACCTCAAATCAAAACTAAAAATCCTGATTTTATTATTAAAATTCATGGTATTTAAATACGAATCTGATGATGTATATGAAACCAGAAATCTTAACATTCGAATTTTGACATGCATTGGGTTTTTACTGTATTTTCTATTTTTCAAGAAAATACTCAAACTAATTATACTTACAATATTTTTAAAATCAAGATCTTGATAATTTAATCACATTTTGTTTGAACAACAAAGCCTAAAAGAAATAATTGAAATTTAAACTTGTTTAAAGCCTGTAAAACTTAGAACAGAGGCATGTTTGCATGTACACAGGCATGCACATAGTCATCTACATATATACAGACATGCAAGCACATTTTACATCCATACAAACATTTTTCACAACATACTTTCAAGTATTAATCACATGCATCAAGTTTTAAACAGGTTTATGCTTTTTAAAAGTTAGTTTACTCAATTTATTACATTCCAGCCTATTTGATTTACAAATCAAATCTATAAAGAATTATAGATTACTAATCGAAGTGGTTCCGGATATCGCTGATATCCGATCCCGGTCTCTTCGAATTCAATACCATCTTTAATCCAAGTTATTTTAAGTGAATACAAATAAATCTTGCTTATAGCTGATTAAATTATATTCAATGTGATACCGAATGTAACGACCCGAAATTTTCGACCTCGAAAATTCAACACTAATACGTTCACTGTAAAAGTGTCGAGCAATCGAACGCCGGAAATCCCAGATTGTTAGGGTAAAGAAGAAAAGGAGATAGAAGAAGAAACAGAAAACAACAGCACAGAATCTCACAATCGCAGTGGAACAAAATATAATATACAAATAGCAGCATTTACACAAAGAAACCTATAAATGTCAATTTACAGACGATATATCATAGTACAACCATTCACAAATAAACTGGACAGTTATAACAACTTTTCGCTGACTACTATCAATACAATCTCAAATACACAGCGTAATATACTCCATACATCTCTGCCATCCAGCTCGTCTCCTGAATTCTAGAACGTCCTAACCTGAAAATCTGTAATATTCAGTCTGACCCGAGCATTACAATAAAGTAACACCCGAGTCGGGTTGGAAACCAGCGTGAGTAAACTTCACTTTTATCCCCTTTATTTACTTATGCCTAT
The DNA here is from genome assembly GCA_030737815.1 of Allium fistulosum. Lineage (NCBI taxonomy): Eukaryota > Viridiplantae > Streptophyta > Magnoliopsida > Asparagales > Amaryllidaceae > Allium > Allium fistulosum. The sequence continues at coordinate 366,441,442 of CM060906.1, forward strand.
GATGATGGATGAAAATGATAACTTAAAATGTTTTATTATGGATGAATTAAAGTATTTGTGTGTGTGTGTATATAGGAAATATCTGGTGCATGTCTGTATATATGTATATCCATACCTCTGTTTGTAAACAGGCACAAGAATTTCATATATAAAAATCTATATCTCAATATATAAGCAGATTTATGTTATGATCCTTAAGGGAAAAATGTTGGTATTAACTAAATCTTGATTTTAAAAATGTTCATAAGAATAATTAGGAAGTAATGAACTGGAAAATATAAATATACAGTCAAAATCCAATGCATGTTAGAAATCAAATGTCTGGAATTTGTGTTATGATTCTACGATCTGATACGTGTAGCAAAATAATGAATTTAGATAAAGAAATCATGATTTTTATCATTGTGAATTATGAGATATCCGAGATGATAGTAATTGCTTATTCATCGAATTCCGACGATCGGCGTGGTATGAGGAGTCGTAATAATGGCTAGAGGTGGCGTGAAGGATGAGGTTCGAGGGAAAAATACTTGGAAGATTTTCAGGTGGTCGGAGCGGCCAGGAAGCGTCGATTTAGGGTTTTATCGTGCTATTTGGTCGTCGATGTTCCTCGAGCTCGTGTGACATCGTTAGAGAATAGGAACGAATCGGAGGGGGTGGGATCGAAGCTTGGTTCGGTGGCACTGCTCTGGACGAGGTTGCGTGGATGCTAGTGGTCGGGATCGTCGGCGTGAAGTGGATTTGTCGATCAGTGTTTGGGTTCCAGTGGTTTCGAGTTGCTTGATTTTGATATCCTAGCAATTTCATCGATCTGGAAGGTCAGGCTAGTTAATGGGGTCATCGGCGACTTGCTGGAGATGGCATCGATGATCAGAACGGCGGCAAACTCATGTGCACGTGCACACGTGTATATTCGAGTCTGGGCTGTTGTTGTTTGGGGAAGAAAAGGGATGGATCGGGTCAGGCTCGAAAAAAATCGGGGTTTGTCTCGAAGCAGTGATGAGAGCGAGAGACTCGGGGGTTGGCTCGGGTTTTAATAGCTCGGGCTCGGGTTCTTTTGAAATGATATCAAAGTTTCCAAAAGTATGAATTAACTAGGTTTTAAAGGCAATTTATTAACCAAGTTTTAAAAGTAATATAAGTGTGAATTTAGTTTCCAAAGTAAATTTATTTGTAACGACCCGACTTTTTTCGACTTCCGAAAATCAACATCAATACGTCCACTGTATCAAATGCCGGAAAATCGAACCATTAGGGTTAAAGAAGAAAGAGGTAGAAGAAGATAGAAGAAGAAACAGAAACAATAACAGAATCTCACATTCGCAGCGGAACAATATATAATAGATAAATAAATAATCTTTAAACAAAAGAACTATATCAGTTCATACAATACATCATCAGAGTTTACAACAACAACACACAACTGGCAGTTATAATAATCTGCACATATGATTGAATACACAATGGAATGATAATAATATACGGAAGTACGTCTCGCCATCGAGCTCGCCTCCTGATCTCCACAGCATACTTTCTTGACTTTGCTCCAGAACACCGATAACCTGACTCTAGGCTGCCCATGTGGAAAATTTTGGGCACCCAGAGTTTAGAAGGGGAATAATAAACTCCAGGTCAGTCATGGGACTGGTGTGAGATCTTAAAATAGTTATTTGCACAAAGGAATAAAAAGAAATCCACTATGATTTTGGAAAATGGAACTACCATAAGTAAATGGCAGATTATACAACTAAAACCATACAGGGCGCGTATTGTTTCTTTGGTTTTCCAACAAATGGTCGGGCTAAGGAACTTCCTACACCACATGGGTATGCCTCTGAAGGGATGCCTCGAGAACCTAACTGCATCTCTACCAACACAAGGCTGAGTTACCTCACGCTTTTGGTGCAATGAAGCTATAACTAGATAACTCCACACACGAGTATGCCATCCCCGGTCGTTACGGACCTTTATCTGAGGATCCTCAACACCAACAACCACAAAGTAATAAATTTGTAGCAACCACATAAGTTAAGTATATCGGCTCTATACCATGATACCATCTTTTTCCAGAAGGAAATGGACATACCCTGAGGGCGCTACCCCCAAACAACATTGCCACATCCTTCTTGTTTCGACCATTTCGGGTTGTGAGGTCCGACGAAGTCTCGTCCACAAAGCTACGCTTTTCACAAAAGTCATGCTTCGATCAACAAATGATCGGCAACACTTAGAATGCCATATTACCAAATTGGGAATATATCACTAGTAACAATCAACTACATAACCTCTAAGCTCATACGTCTCAGAGAAGGGTGTTAAGCTAAGAGAATAAATTCTCCGCCACCAACATAAATGTATTTGATAGAAACCAGCTTTACATCTCAAAGTGTAACGTCAAACATACATCCGTACAAGTCCGTTCCGGGTTCGAACGGAACCGAAGGCACTTCAAAGAAGCCCTTGAAATCCGGATATTCACTAATCACGTCCGGACTCCCCATCACAAAGGGTGATAAAATCTCAATACCGGAGCAACTCAGTGTAGAGACATTCGATAGATAATCCTTTCGTTTTCGAAAATACCCAGTCTTCAACACCATCTTCAAATACAATCCCATTTCATCGTATCATTATTCAGAATGGGTTTTATGACATAAAGTCCTTTCCCAGCTTAACCGAATAATGAGCGCTTGTTTTGAAAACAAATTCAAGTGCTGTTTGAAAGGCCAATATTGATAGTCGGTTATTTAACTATCAAACAACATTCACAACAATCATCAAGCCTCAATAATTTCCTAAATTGTTTATACTGATAGTTGGTTATTTAACTATCAAACAATATTCACAACAATCATCAGTTTTTTAATAATTTTTCCCTAATTATTTATTTTCAAAATATCTTCGCAAGATATATTTTAACACTTCAACACTTTGAAAACCAATTTTAAATCATTTTTCTTTTGCGGAATAAATTTCCAAATGTTATTTATTTCCATTTCAAAATGATCCATTTAAATCAATTAATAAATCCTTCTTGACTTATTTCAATTTACATTCCAAATCAGTAATTTCTTTCCACACTTTTTAAAATAAACCAATATTTATTTTTAAAACAAATCTCCCTTTTCTTTATAAATTCCCATTGTGAATTTAAATTTCCAAATATCCACTGATATACGATTTTCAAATCGATTTCTAAATATTCACTTTCGAACACCAAATCAAATTTCAAATTGATTTCAAAATTTATTATCTTTTAAAAACCAATTCCTTTATTTCTTCCAAACTATTTAAAATCTTAATTTTAAATAAATTCCCCAACTTTTAGACAATATCACTCGAAATCCATTTATTAAAATCTTTTTCCCATATTTTGGAAATGATTTGATAAGATTACAAAAATCAACTTTTATACTTTTAAATTCCTTCCTTTAAATTTATCCAATTTTCAAAAATTAATTTACTCCAAATTTTCTACTTTAATTTCCAAAAATCCAATTTTATTTATTTGTGGTATCCTACGATATCAAAAATATATTCGGCTAAACTATAGCCTTAAAATAAATTCCATTTATCAATATAATCATTCACACCAATATAATCTTTCACAGATTATCACATCACAACATATACAAATAAATTCAACAATGTGAGGAATCCAGTTGGATCCTTCCAATCTGTTTCCCTGCATCCACAGATGTTAGCACAACAATTAAAATACCAATTCCACTTCGAGGTGGAATATCGTGGAATATGGGATTATATAATATCATCCGCTATTATGCGGCGCATAGGGTCTCATCCGCTATATAATGCGGGAAATCAATCACTCCAAATATATATACTATCATATATACTATCACAACCAAAAAATCAATCAATAATTTAATTTTCTATCAATTTCAATTGAGTGAGAAGATCTCACCATTAACTATGCATGCAACCCATTTTCATTCCAGCTTGTTTCTCAATTTTAAGACCTTACTTCCATCGTCGAAATGAATTACCAAAACGTCGATCATCTCTGGCTCGATCGAATCGTATAAAATCATGAGGCGACTTAGAAAGGGAGCTCGGCGGCGCGGCATGCAGGTAGTGGACGAGGCGACACGCAAGGAATGTAACGACCTGGAATTTTCGACCCCGAAAATTCGACACTAATACGTTCACTGTAGAAGTGTCGAGCATCCGAACGCCGAAAATTCCAAATTGTTAGGGTTAAGAAGAAAAGAGGTAGAAGAAGAAACAGAAAACAAAACACAGAATCTCACATTCGCAGCGGATCAAAATATAATATACAAATAGCAGCATCTACACAAGAAAGCTGTAAATGTCGAATTACATACAATATATCATAGTACAACAAAACTGGACAGTTGTAACAACTTGTCCCAGACTACTATCAATACAAGTTCTAATACATAGTGGAATATACTCCATACGTTCCTACCATCCAACTCGTCTCATGAACTCCAGAACGTCCTAACCTGAAAATCTGTAATACTCGGTCTGACCCGAGCATTACAATAAAGTAACACCCGAGTCAGGCTGGAAACCAGCGTGAGTAAACCCATATATCTTGAAATACTAAGTTATAAAGCTTTTTTGAAACCAGGGTAACTCGTTCATCACTACGAGTTCTTATCTTATTATAGTCAAACACTTATTTCACCAAATAATATCTAAGTACTGTTACTTAGTTCCAATGGTCCAGATTACTCAATTTATTCCATCCTAGCTTATTCAATTTACAAATCAAATCTATAAAGAATTATAGATTACTAATCGAAGTGGTTTCGAATATCGCTGATATCCGATCCCGGTCTCTTCAAATTCAATACCATCTTTTTAAGCTAAGTTGTTTAAGTTAAATAATTCAATTAAACTTCAGAACAACAAATTCACACAGCAATTCATCACAGATCGATAACTTACATTATCACAGTTCAACCAAAGCATTTCATATCACAGAACATCATAATTTACCAGACTAGAGATATTAATCAATCCAAACATTCAATACAATTTAATCATCCATAAGCAAGATTAATTAGTCCCATAATTATAGTTAATTTAATTAACTCAAATTGAATCAATTACTTATGAATTCATTAACTAATCTTACTTAATTCACATTAACAAATTACAAACCATTTGTTATTATTTTAATTAATTTAATGAAATTAATTAATCATCCTTTAATTACCAATCTTAATTAATTATCTTTAATTAATCCTTTAATTAATTACATTAAGTAATTATCCATAAATTAATCACCTTGATTAATGACATTAAGTAATTAAATATCTTTTAATTACTTACATTAAGTAATTATCCTTTAAGTAATTATCCTTTAATTACATTAATTAATTAACCTTAATTATCTAATTATCTTTTAATTAATTAACCTTTAATTATTCACATTAATTAATTATTTCCATAATTAATTACTTTAATAACTATGTACGCGGTGGATGATATCTAGATTGTAGTTGTTGAATTGGCGAACGTTTACTGGAATGAAGTAAGAGAACGATGATGGATAGCCTTGACACTCGTGTCATAATTAAAATGACTAAAACATGAGCCTATGTCTGGCCATTGAGGTTAGCTACCTCTAGCGACGTTGATCCCTCGTATTACTATTGTGATTTCATATTCAATGATTGCACCGTTTTCGTTTGGATTGATTGTTGCGGTCGGCCACGGATGGGTTATGACCAGCCAGATCGGGTAAACTGGTAGAATCCTACCTTGGGCATTGCCTCACGTGCCTTGTCATATTTATCCATATACGAGCCCATTACGACTTTGATTTAAAACTATAAAAAATGTGTTAAGGGGGATAATATAAAGCCTTAATGCTATTTTGATATTTATTTTACTGATAGACCTTATCTATTATAGCGTACACTATTATATATAAATAGTGTGACGGATCCTTAGGAGATGAAGAAACTCGTAACATCTCTTAAGTTATTGCACTCATATTTCGTGATATTGATTTGACTTACATAAGAGTATTTTAGTCCTGACTCGAGTGTTTTGTCTTTTCATTACGCTCGGGTCAGTTCTGTGTTTTTTCCAGCGTATTGAAGATTATTCTTTGGAGGATAAAGAAGGAGAATTGGTATATTACTACTATTATTATTGTTTGTATCATGCTATTCTGGTGCATGATTATTAATCCCTATTGTATATATAACTCTGATAATTGTTGTATAGATTAAAATAAAATGTATAGCAAACAGCTTCGTAAACTATTATTTGAGTATTATATGTTATTGTTCCGTTGTGAGATTCTATGTTTGTTTTCTTCTTCTTTTCTTATTTTCTTAAATAAACCAATCGATTACCTACGTTCCGGATTGTTTAAGTTTGACATTTGTGGATTTATTGTCGATTTAAACATTCTGAAATGTGGATCGTCACATATGAGGTCGGATTTGAACGCTGTTTTTTGCGTTGGACTCATGTCATCTGATATTCGTAATGGAATTGGTTTGGCTGGACATGGAGCAAGTAATAATTTAGGTTAAAATCGAACGACCATTCGATTTTAGTCCAAAATCGAGACGTTTCGGCAAAAACGAAAATCAATGTGAGTTTAACTCACATTTAATTTATTATATCATATCAATTATGTTATAAACATTTACTGATTGCTTGGATGTTAGTTTAATTGTTTGATTGATTGTTTGGTTGAATTTCCATTTGGAAAATTGATGACATATTAATTCGATCGTTGTAAACCCATATGATTATATATATACATATATATGTATATATTACCCATAACCATTGTTTTGCAGGGTAAATCTATAGAGAGACCCTGACGGGTTTCTCGCCAATAATTATTTATTTACATCCTTGTGCTGTTATATTGATGGTTAATTGAAAATAAATCCAGATATCCCATTTAACTTATTAAGTGTCGTTATAGCGATTACGCTATATCGTCATTTATTAACTTTCATCCCTAAAACCTTGTCGTATGAACTTGAGCTTGTGTTTTCACTAAACAGAATATTAAAATTCATTAATCCTCATTTGGATTAATGATAATTTAACGTAATTAATCATTTTAGCTAATTATTTTGAGATTAATTAACCAATTTAATAAATGATGATTTAAAAATTGGTTTATCTTTAGATTTAATTAATCAATTTTGCTAATGATGTTTATACTTAATTAATCGTTTTAACTAATAATTATTTTAGTTTAATTAATTATTTTAACTAATGATAATGGAGTTTAATTAATTTGCTAAATTTAATTAATTATTTTAATTAATGATAATTGAAATTAATAATCATTTTAATTAATGATATTTAAAAGTAATTAACCATTTTAAATAATGATATTTGAATTTTATTAATCGTTTAATTAATGATTGTTTTGAATTTAACTAATTGTTTTAACTAATGATATTTGGAATTTAGTTAATTCATTTTAATTAATAATGTTTTATAATTAAATAAATCATTTTAACAAATGATGTTTTCAATTAATCGTTTCGACTAATGAAGTTTAAATTTAATTAATCCAATTAATTTATGATTATTTGAACTTAACTAATTGGTTTAATTAATGGTATTTAAAATTTATTAATCATTTTAATTAATGATGTTTGAGATTAATTATTCATTTAATTGATGATTATTTGAATTGAATAAACCTTTTAATAAATGATATTTAAAGTTAATTAATTGATTTAATAAAAAGTAAATTAACTAATATAATAAAACTGCTTTAATCAACTGATTTAAAGTTAGTAAACTAATTTAATAAAGATTGTAAAGTTAATTTACCAATATTATAAAAGTTTTTGGAAATAATTATCTATTTTATTAAAGATAATGGATTTGTTTTTTTAAAAGAGATTTTAAATGTGATTAATTATCTTTCGGGATAATTAATATTGTTTTAAAGTTATAAAAGGTATTTAAATTGTTTTATTATCTTTTGGGATAATCTTTTGGGTGTCAATCTGATGTTGGTTTAGTCCTTCGGGGTCGAGCACTTGGAAATATTATTCTCTTAACGTTTTTCAACTAGGAACTAATTCTAATACGGAAATCAAGCACAAGTTCAGCTCGTTTTTAAAAGAAAACATTTGATTCATTTATGGAAATGAATTATTTCCGCAAAGTGAATCACTTATATAGAAAAGATTTACTTGTATAATTAGCACTAAAAATTTGAAGAAGTAAACTTGTTGCTATTTCAAAAGTTAAGAATATTCGTTGGGTATGACTTTGAGGTAATACTATCTTGACTTGTCTGGTATTACTGTTAACCAAGAAAAATTACTAGTTTGAATTTAATGAGTGTGATAATTATACAAAACTTAATTTCCATATACGATCGTTTTATATCCTCGATAGTTGGTATCTCAGCTATCGGTTATTTTAGCTACTTTATTAACGTCATTCTAAGACAATTTATTGCTCCGTTGAGTTTTATTATCCTTTGTCGGAAATGACTAAATCCAAAGAGCTAAAGGACGTCCAACTACGTGGGTTGCTCCCATTAGGGAATTTAACATCTCATCTAGATATTTGTATACCGTCATGTGAAAAAAGGTTTGTGTTTGATGCGAAATATTCAGATTCTCGGGAATGTTTGGTGGGGTCTGGCTAGTACTTTTCCAGAGGAGGACATCAAGTATATGACCTTCTCAAGAGTATATTACTAGAGGTATATTTAAAGGAGGCTGCACTCTCCTAGTCATGTGTGGGAAATTTTCCTTTCCTTATTTGATTCGAAAACTTGAATCTATTTATCTTCAAACTGCTACGAGTACAGCCAACTCCTCTTTACGGCATTTAAGTATTGATTTAGTGCATTCTATCAAGTTGGACTATTACCTTATTTAGCCCATTCTATCAAGTTTGGATTGTCATCTCATTTTGTCCATTCAATCGAATTTGGACTATTTCTTTATTTTATCCATTATGTCCAATTTGGATTTTACTTGGTTTATTTCCATTCTTTCAATTCTGGTTTAATCTTATTTATGCTCATTCGTATTTGGATTTGTTTTCTGATATTTATTTCTGCTCTTGCCTATATGGATGTTATTTTTGTGAGGTAAAATCCCGTTTCGCGTTAGCAGCATGGTCTCAAAGAACTTTATATGTTCCCCATTATTTGAGTTATCTCGCTTGCTTAGGCATAAAGGTGCAGCATGATAAGGGGTTCTCGCTTCTTGTTAGGTAGCGAACGGATGACTCTTACCCCTACATGTCCTTCAAGTTGGTTAGGAAGATGGCTTACAGTCGAGAGCTAGCCGTAAAAGCAAATGAGAGGTACCAGTGTAAGCACGGTGGGGGTGTACCCACTATTGATGGTTGAAAAGCCTAGGTCATTACAATTTGGTATCAGAGCTGAAGGTTAAGCGAGAACCTTGACTTTGGTTGGATTTGGCTCATTAGAGATAGGGTAAGCGACACCCTAGAATAAGTTTAAGAGTATTATATATACGAGAGCGTATTTGATAAAATTATAAAAACGTATTACATTAATTGGTTTATTGAGTTTTTATGAATTTTGGTCGAGACATGGGACATCATGGTATTGATAGGGGTTTATAAACACTTGAACAAGGCCAACAAACATGGTATTGAATTTTTTGAAAATTTGGAAAATTAAAATATTTTACCTAGGATTATATTTTATATATATAAAGGAATAATTTTCAAAGATTTATATAGTTATAAAGTGTGTTGGTTTAAATGTGATAATATTTATTTATTATCACTAATATTTGTTCGGTTATGGTTAATTTAGATGAGAAGCATTAACTGCTATTTGTTAACTGCTAAATTGTGCTCGGTTTATTTAGGAGCATTTATCATTTTGATTTAAAACGAACCTTTTGTGAATTAATTTTCACAATTTGACTATAAAGTGTTCAAAAAATATGAATAAGTTAAAAATTCGCCATTCAATAATAGCGAGTTAAGGATTAAACTTTAATTAAAAGTTGTTCATATAGTCTAAATGGTAAGATAATACATTTAGATAATAAACATTGGAGAAAATTTGATTATAATAAAGGGGTATTATAATATGAAATGATTTTTATATAAAGGGTATTTTATATAAATTAGTTTGTAAAATATGTTTAAAAGGGATTTTTGGATCTAAATCCTAGAATTTTTGAAATTAATTTCCTAAGAATCTTGAGAAATGAGATAGTAGTATTTCTGGAAGTAATTGAAAGTAAAAAAATATTTTGGAAAGTAAAATTTTAAATGAAATGTGGTTTCTTTGGGATAATTAGAGGACATTGTTTCGACTAGTTTTGTGGTAATCTGAATAATCTTCCAAGTGATGATCAAATGTTTGTTTAGATGAACATTGTGGAGTACTTAGTAATTATTCTTTTTATCATTGCGCGATCGAAATGATTTCAAATTTGAATGGACCCAAAGTGAAATTTAACTAATAAATCGTTTGAAGTTATTATATATGAAAATATATGTAGTATGCTTTCAAAGATGACTTTTGGAAATTTAAAACTGGGTATTTAATTTTAAGTTCCCTTAAAAAAGGAATTATTTTCAAAACAAAAAGTACTTCTAATAAGATATTGTATTGATAAATGAGATTTTACCCTTAGATAAGATAAGAGATAATTTAACACAGGTTTATAATTGGGTTAAATTAAGCAGGAAGGTTTTGATAAAGATTGTTTTATTAAAACTATATAGTCATTTAAAATACCTAAGGAGTGTAAACTATTTGCAATTATTGTGTCAACCCATCAGACATCACTCATTTTAACACTTTAATTTAAAGAGGTTAATAGGTTGACTCACTTTTAAGAAAACCGTAATTTGATTTGATTTCCATCTAGATCTTTGAAAAAGTAAAATAAAATTTGTATGAACTTTTAGGATATAGAAGAGTATTCTACAAGTAAATAAAGTGGAATAAGTTATGATTTGAAGTTTTATAAAGAAATAACTTTATAAAATATTTTTGGTCTTGGGTAAGAATTTATGAAATAATTCATAAATAATTTTAGTATTGAATAAAATACTAAGTGAAAATATAAGTGAATTAGAAATTTTTTAATGTAACTAAAAAACTAATAAAGTTTAGAATATAACTTTCATGCCCGAGTGAGTTTGGATAATCCTCTAAGCAATAACCAAAGGCTAATGAGCAAAATGGTATGCTTAGATAATTATCTATATTTTTAGACAATCAAGAAAGTGATGAACCTAAGTTAAGATTTGTTTAATAGTTATTTAACATTTTAAAACAATGTTAAGTGATAAGTTTCCCTTATGGAATTTGACTGACTACTAGTATTAGTATATTCCTTCATGGAATTTGATTAGATTGAATTAATTAGTTGTGTGATTTCATATACCATTGTTTATTTTATAGACAAAGGACTTTGAATTGTTGTTATTAGGACCTAAATCCCGGTGAGTTTGGAAAAAAGAAATTTTTGAAGATTTTGGGAAAGGAACGATATTATTCACTCTAGTTGATGTTTTTAGGAGGAACTGGAATACCACTGGACGCTCCATGTTATTTTGATTCTAGAGTTTTACCATAGTTTATTTGGAGGAATCCCCTCCTTGTCATTTTGATTTTTGATCTTTGATTTTTCTCGTTTGAGAAATTTGAAAATAAAATTTTGAATTGAGAAACCTAAGTATTTAGATCTAAATTATCATTTGAAATAATTGGATGCATATCATCTATTACATAATATTCTCTGTATTTTGTCGCATAGAATTGTTATATGGTTTGATTGCATGTGGATTTATATCATGCTAGTTTTTACATGTAGAGTTACATCATAATGCTTTTGTCAATCTAATTCTCTTTTAGATTATGTAAGTACAGGGAAGCAAGAGATTTCCATTTAACTTCTTAAGCATGTGCATTTGTATAGAGATAATGAATTACTTACCAAAATATAGATCAAACGCAAAAATGTTACGTGATAAATTTAGGAAATTTAAATTGGTTGATGATTTTATACCCCAGATATGGGAGGCCACTTGGATTTTGTTTTCTTTGATTGGTTTGGAGCCCGTAGAGGCGATTTTTAGTTATACCAATCGAGCCGTGAAAAGGAGACGTGTCACATACCGAAATTTTCGACTTTCGAAAATTCGACATCGATACTCACTTTATCGACTGTCGAGCAATCGAGTGCCGGAAACTCCAATAGTGAGGGTTTTAAAAAGAAGAAAAAGGTAGAAGAAGAAGAATAGAGAAGAAGAAAGAAGGAAAAACAACAGAACAACATCAGATACAGAAACAATATCAGAATCTCACATATCGCAACGGAATAATATATAATAGATAATCAATAGTCTTTTAAAACAAAGAACTATATCAGTTTATACATACATCAATCAGAGTCAATATACAACAATGGACAGTTATATAAACTTGTCCTCATACAGAATACACAGCGGAATAAATACTATCAGATACAAATACTACGTCTCGCCATCCAGCTTATCTCCAAAGCTCCAGAATATCCAGACTATCCTGATAACATAACTCTAGGCTGCCCGTGTGGAAAATTTGTGGGCACCCAGAGTTTAGAAGGGAACAATAAACTCCGAGTCAGTCATGGTGACTGGTGTGAGATCGTAAAACAGTTATTCTTTAAAATAAACAACAGGAAGATTTTAAAGTAAATTCGCAATGCTTTTCGGAAAATGAGACTACCATAAGACCTCCCACCACACACACAATGCAAACGAAGACTTGGAGGAGATTTCTTCTTATGATAGTCAAAGATGCTTGATACGCAAAATCAAATCATTTTTGATATTATTATTAGTGCATAGTGTAGAAAACATTTCGAAAGTATAATATTAATCTTAGCCAGCATAGGCATTCCGCACTTATGCCTACTATAGCTACCATCCAAACAGTGGTGACCACCATAAGTGAATGATAGGTTCTACAACTAAAACCGTACAAGTGTCGTATTGTTTCTTTGGATTTCCAACAAATGGCCAGGCTAAGGAACTTCCTATCCACGATGGGTACGTCCCTGGAATAGACGACCCGAGAACCTAACCGGATCTCTGCCAACACAAAGCCGGGTTACCTCTGCAAAAATAGGTAACTACTGACACGCGTATGCCATCCCCCGATCGTAACCGATCTTCCCGAGGATCCCCGATTTCCAACAAACCACATAGATAATAATGCAGCAACCACATAGGTTAAGTATCTGGGCTCCATACCATGATACCACCTCTATCCAGAAGGAATGACATACACTAAGGAGCGCTACTCCCTAGAACCTTGCCGCATCCTTCCTGTTTCGACCATTTCCGGGGTGTGAGGCTCGACGAAGTCTCGTCCACAAAGCTACGCTTTCTCAAAAAGCCCTGCTTCGGGTCAAACAAAATGATCAACCTATGATCACAAAGATATAAGATCAAACAAATGATCATATCACAAATGATCAAACACTGATCATTTCACAGCAACACTCAGTATGCCACGTTACCAAATTGGGATATATCGCTGATAAATTTCAACTACATAACCTCTGAGCTCGTACGTCTCAGAGAAGGGTGTTAAGCTAAGAGAATAAATTCTCCGCCACCAACAGAAATGTATTTGAAAGAAATCAGCTTTATATCTCAAATTGTAACGTCAGACACACAATCCATACAAGTCTGTTCCGGGATCGAACAGAACCGAAGGCACTTCTCACGAAGCCCTTGCATTTCCGGATAATTTTCTAATCACGTCCGGACTTCCCGTCACTAAGGGTGATAAAACCTCTAAACCGGAGATCAGCCGATGTAGAGTAACTCGACGGTAATCCTTCCGTTTTCAAAAATATCCGGTCTTCAACACCGGTCTTCGAATGCAATTCATAACGACGTATCACATATTCGGAATGGGTTATACGACCCCATGGTCCTTTCCCGGCTAACCCGAATAGTGAGCGATTATTCAAAAATAAGTGTGGCATTCAAATTCATCCAATTCACAACAAATACCATTCATGGTAATTATTGATAGTCGGTTATTTAACTATCAATAAAGATGCGCAACATCATCAGATTCCAAATAATTTTCCAAATTATTTATTCTTCAAAAATATCTTTACTAGATATAAAATTTCCACACTTCAAAAATAAATCAACATTTATTTTTAAGACAAATTCCCATTTCTTTTATAAATTCCATAGTGAATTTATATTTCAAAAATATCTACTGATATACGATTTTCAAATCGTTTTCAATATTCAAATTCAATTTATCTTTACAAAGATAAATTCTCAAAACGTTCATTTCATATTGGAAAATCAATTCCATACTTATTTAATAATAAGTGTTTCACAAATCTTTTATTTTCAACATTTGAAAATACTCGATATACTTAAATCAAATTAAGTATATATTTCATTCTTTAAAGAAATCTATTTTCTATAACAACATCAATTTGAGTCAAAACGAATGTTACGTAAAACATCGTTACGACGACTCAAAATCACTAGTATAGGGATTCGGATTTAGATAGATATATAAATCCCAATACTACATTAAAAACATTTCCTTTTGGAAATCATTTACTATAACAACAGTGTTATAGTCCACCATTTCCTTATTTCTCGAAAACGTCTATTTCAACAATAAATGTTGAAATCTATGTATTCGATACTTAACCTGTTTTAAAACATCTTTCAAAACAATTACTTCATTTCGTAATATCTTTTCCCAAAACAAATTCATTTTACTTAACAATATATTCACTGTCCAAAAATCGTGAATATACTTCACTAACCAAATTTCAATATTTCCTACACATTTGTTTCAATAAAAATTCGCTATCCAAAATCGCGAATATATCTTCTTTAATAACTTTCTATATTAAATTTATCAAATCCAATTGATTTCGAATTTATAAAACAACGTTTATAAATTCTAATTCGATTCGGTAACAACTTTGATTTATCAATCTCCTTTTATTTACTTCTAGAATTTCACTTATCAAAATAAGTAATTTCGGATTTATAAACAGCGTTTATAAATCACATTTATATTTATACAAACTTCAATTTATAAATCTCCTTTGTTAACTAATTCAATTCATAACTAAATTTTTTATACCAACTATCCATATTATAAGTTGAATACTTATAATTCATTTATTCTACAAAATCATTTCCATTTATAAGTTCACAATTTATAAATTTCATTCACTTATAAATTCTTAAAAATTCATTTTAACGCTTATCAAAACTCGTTTTATAATCCCAATCTTTTAAAGTTATAAATATCAATTTTTGTACATCTTTTATAATACTTTTAAAAAAAAATCTCAATTTAACCCATTCTACAATTAGATCAACTTTCACTTCAAAAATCACACTTTGGTTATATTTCACAAAAATCTTAACTTTTAATAACTTTAAAAATTTGAACGTTTAAAAATTTAATAAAACGTATATTTCAAAGATCACTTCAAAAATCTCTTTTGAAATCAACATCGTTATTTTTTTTTAAATTTCAAAAGATGAATCCGATGATGCAACGCATCAATTAGTCAATCACAACATCAACATCATATATCAACATATGATAACAGAATATCATCAATCCTGTAAATAAATAACTACTGGTGAGGAATCCAGTTGGATCCCTCCAACCTGTTTCCCTGCATCCAAAGACGTTAGCACAATACCATTCCACTTCGAGGTGGAATATCGCGGTATATTGGTTTTATAAAAATCCGCTTACTAACGGCGCAATAGGGTCTCATCCGCTATACGAGGCGGGAAATCATCAATTCAATATATACATATGCCAATATGTATATATTGCTATATATATAGATATATCCTATCATATCTAATAGCACATTCAAACAAATCAATCAATAACTGCAATTCATTTTGAGTGAGAAAAATCTCACCTTAGCTTTTTATTTTTGCAATCCATTTCCATTTCAGTTTTGTTTTCTCGATTGTAACCTGGTATAAACAATTTTATACATTTCGTTAATATTCGAACAAATCGAACATTTTAATTTCTTTTCAATAGATTAAATAAATCAACACTTTTAATTTGAACTAATCTAATAATTTATTTTCTATTAGATAAATTAAATTAGCTAAAGTATTTTATTAACAACCTTCTCTCACCAATTTATTTAATTAACTGAATTCCCTTTAGAAGATCTTTATGAATAAATTCCATTTTATACAAATTAAATCAACTATTGATTTATTTTAACTACTTCTGCCTATTAACCAAAAATTATTACAGTAACTTTTTCTTCTTTCTAACTTTCTTCTTAGCAAATATCAATAACTTTTACTTTACTGTTATGTTTCTTTTTTTTTTATATATATATATATATATATATAAATTTAAAAACTGCATATATACATTATTATTATTTTTCTGTTATAACTTTACATATATTTAAAATGAGATATGTCTAAATCGAAATAGGTTTGTAGATTAAAACTGCATTTATACCTTACTGATGATCGATCAATCCCACGAATTTTTGCCTCGCTACTCGCCTGCTCGTGAAGCCGCGTCATTCGAGACCATCCTCGCGTGAAACCCTAGCCTCCATCTGAAACGATGTCGAGCCACCTTCGACGTTCGACCACCCATCATCCAAAATTTGTCATCGACCACCACTGTTTTTGCCAATAACAGTGACCACAACCCCTTTTGACTGCGAAGCCTACCCCTCCTCGAGCTTGCCTCGATCGATTTGACCCACTCGCGATAACGAACTTCCCTCTCGAACCCTAGGTTATCGCCGCCGCCCATCCTCCTTCGCCCTTTGCCAATGCGTGCTACCAATGCCGCATCGTCACTCGCGAGCCTCGCGACACTTACTTGAACGCGTCGCCTCGGACATCGTCATGCTCGAGATCGAGCTTCTGAAGAAATAGAGCACGAGACTTTTATTCGTGAAGAGGAGAAAATTTTGTGGAATAAAGATTGGGGAAGGAAGTGATTTCGTTTTGATTTCTTTTGAACTGAGGAGGGATAGAGGTATTTTAAAATCGAAGACGACATGTCTTCACACGATTTTTGTTCGTGATTCCCGCAGTGTTTCTCGGCGTGAGTTAAGGGAGACAACGTGTTACGTTTTGATCAAATTTTAAATTAAAAATGAATTTGAGTTTGATTTTATCCTGACGCGTTTGCATATCGTACGGTCACGTATTAACTCTGAAAAATACGAAATTTGAAACCCGGCAATAATACAATATTACGGATCCAATGGAACTGGTTTCGTCGAATTCCGAGACTGTGCCTCGGACGGCTATTTTTAAATTCGATTTAAACGATTAAATTTCAAAACTGAGCAGAACAGTTTCAAATTCAATCCTGAAAGTTCTATTACCCTCAGAATTATCAATACCAATTTTAAAAGCTTTTGAAATATATATTTTTCAACTTAAAATTGAAGATTCAAATTTTTATTCAATATCCAATAGATTAAATTTTTTTAAAGTTTTTAACCGCAAATTTCAATGTTATATCGGAAATTCAAATTAAATCATCGTTCAAATATTTAAAATTAATTAAATATTCTCGATTTAATTTGTTCAAAATTCTGGGTCGTTACGGACTTCCCTCCTTAAAAGAATTTCGTCCCGAAATTACAAGTTAGGAAAAGTGGTCCTTAACTCGTCTACTATTTTCACAATCTAATAGTTTTATCAATCTTTCAAAACAAATCTCTCTACTAAAGATTCGTTATTAATTCAACTAAATTTCTAAACCTTTCATAGTTTTCAAACATCATTGTTTTCTTCAAAATTCAAATTCGAGTTTAAATTCAAATTTTAAACTTTCAAAAATTTTCAAAAATTTTCTAACACCCTAAATTTTTGAAAAATTTCGCCAGCGTCTCCTTTGCGCGGCTAATACGGTACGACTACAAAACGTCCCTACGGACTCTCAGATTTCAAAAAGAAAAAGAAAAAGCCAAGCGGCTAGATAAGAAATCAGCAAAAACTCATATTATAATTCAAATACATACCTTTTTCGAGCAATTCAAATTCATCTTTGAAATCAAAATCCCAATTTATCACCTGTATATCCTACTAGCCATAATATCTAGTTACAGCATTCAAACTATTTTGCAAATTCGATTACAAAATTTCAATATAAACTGCTTATACATTTTTAGCTTACTGTCGAAGTTACATATCTATTATCATTCAATTTTACATTTCAAATTTCATTTGAATTCAATCTCACATTTCAATTTCCTATCTGAGTTAAATTCATCATTCAATTCAGGTTGGATTCTATTTATCTTCTGAATATTGAATTTACCAATTATCTCTCATTCACAACTGCATTATTTAAAATTAGTTCCAATTACTAATTCATCACAAATTCTAATCCACTTACAAATTTAAATTCGTTTTCAATATTCAGTTTCAATTTTATTCACTTACAATTGTAAATTCCGTTCATTTGAAATTTATTTGCAATTTCGAACCATTCTTTCATTTAGTTCACAATTCAAGGTTTAATTTCACTAATTTAACTTTCAATTTCGCTTTCATTAAATCACAATTGATTCACTTGTACTTACATTTATTTAACTTCATTTTTAAGTTAAATTTATTCTATCACAATTCAAATTGTACAAGTTATCAACTTAATAATATTTCATAGTATTCCAGAGTCTCTTCAACTTTTCAAAAATCATTTTGAAAACAATTCAAATCATCCTTTGAATTTTCTAAAACAAAATCCAAATTTTCAAAACAACTTCCATTTAAAACAATTTGGCAGCAATTCCTCTTTTGGAAACCCGAAAATGAATTCTAATGATGTGGCCACCATCATCAGGATTATTTTCCAGCGACCTAAAAGAGTTTAGAGCTTTCATCTCTCCAAAATACTTTCCAAAACCTTCGAAATCCATTTTCAAATCAAAAATGATTTAAACTTCCAAATCTCCAAAATTTTCAAATCCTTTTCAAAACATTTCCAAATACTTCTCTGGAATCCCGTTTTAAATTACAAATCACATTTATAATTTACGTTCTTAAATTTCATTTGTATATGAATTTTATTTCTTAAATCTTGGAGTTACGATTTTAATTCCTTATTCAGTTTCAATAATAATGATAACATTTCAATGTTATTATTTCCTAACAACCAAACATCCATATACTATAATACTTCATAGAAAACCATTTCTTTTCTATACAAAAATAGTTTTGGGCAAAATTATTTCATTCACCCTTTTTAAAACAATACTGTGCCGAATTGTTCTATTCGGGTGTTTAGAAACCCCTTCGATACAGTTTTGCAAGACTGTGCCGAGGAAGGTTCATATACCACTCAATAAACCAATCATCACAATACAAAACAATTTTATATTCACTAACAAATACGCGCTCATATCTATTATTACACTCAAACTCATTCTAGAGTACTGCTGACTCTATCTTTAATGAGTAACACCCAACAGAGCAGGGTTGTCGCTTAACCATATGCTCTGATACCACTCTGTCACATACCGAAATTTTCGACTTTCGAAAATTCGACATCGATACTCACTTTATCGACTGTCGAGCAATCGAGTGCCGGAAACTCCAATAGTGAGGGTTTTAAAAAGAAGAAAAAGGTAGAAGAAGAAGAATAGAGAAGAAGAAAGAAGGAAAAACAACAGAACAACATCAGATACAGAAACAATATCAGAATCTCACATATCGCAACGGAATAATATATAATAGATAATCAATAGTCTTTTAAAACAAAGAACTATATCAGTTTATACATACATCAATCAGAGTCAATATACAACAATGGACAGTTATATAAACTTGTCCTCATACAGAATACACAGCGGAATAAATACTATCAGATACAAATACTACGTCTCACCATCCAGCTTATCTCCAAAGCTCCAGAATATCCAGACTATCCTGATAACATAACTCTAGGCTGCCCGTGTGGAAAATTTGTGGGCACCCAGAGTTTAGAAGGGAACAATAAACTCCGAGTCAGTCATGGTGACTGGTGTGAGATCGTAAAACAGTTATTCTTTAAAATAAACAACAGGAAGATTTTAAAGTAAATTCGCAATGCTTTTCGGAAAATGAGACTACCATAAGACCTCCCACCACACACACAATGCAAACGCAGACTTAGAGGAGATTTCTTCTTATGATAGTCAAAGATGCTTGATACGCAAAATCAAATCATTTTTGATATTATTATTAGTGCATAGTGTAGAAAACATTTCGAAAGTATAATATTAATCTTAGCCAGCATAGGCATTCCGCACTTATGCCTACTATAGCTACCATCCAAACAGTGGTGACCACCATAAGTGAATGATAGGTTCTACAACTAAAACCGTACAAGTGTCGTATTGTTTCTTTGGATTTCCAACAAATGGCCAGGCTAAGGAACTTCCTATCCACGATGGGTACGTCCCTGGAATAGACGACCCGAGAACCTAACCGGATCTCTGCCAACACAAGGCCGGGTTACCTCTGCAAAAATAGGTAACTACTGACATGCGTATGCCATCCCCCGATCGTAACCGATCTTCCCGAGGATCCCCGATTTCCAACAAACCACATAGATAATAATGCAGCAACCACATAGGTTAAGTATCTGGGCTCCATACCATGATACCACCTCTATCCAGAAGGAATGACATACACTAAGGGGCGCTACTCCCTAGAACCTTGCCGCATCCTTCCTGTTTCGACCATTTCCGGGGTGTGAGGCTCGACGAAGTCTTGTCCACAAAGCTACGCTTTCTCAAAAAGCCCTGCTTCGGGTCAAACAAAATGATCAACCTATGATCACAAAGATATAAGATCAAACAAATGATCATATCACAAATGATCAAACACTGATCATTTCACAGCAACACTCAGTATGCCACGTTACCAAATTGGGATATATCGCTGATAAATTTCAACTACATAACCTCTGAGCTCGTACGTCTCAGAGAAGGGTGTTAAGCTAAGAGAATAAATTCTCCGCCACCAACAGAAATGTATTTGAAAGAAATCAGCTTTATATCTCAAATTGTAACGTCAGACACACAATCCATACAAGTCTGTTCCGGGATCGAACAGAACCGAAGGCACTTCTCACGAAGCCCTTGCATTTCCGGATAATTTTCTAATCACGTCCGGACTTCCCGTCACTAAGGGTGATAAAACCTCTAAACCGGAGATCAGCCGATGTAGAGTAACTCGACGGTAATCCTTCCGTTTTCAAAAATATCCGGTCTTCAACACTGGTCTTCGAATGTAATTCATAACGACGTATCACATATTCGGAATGGGTTATACGACCCCATGGTCCTTTCCCGGCTAACCCGAATAGTGAGCGATTATTCAAAAATAAGTGTGGCATTCAAATTCATCCAATTCACAACAAATACCATTCATGGTAATTATTGATAGTCGGTTATTTAACTATCAATAAAGATGCGCAACATCATCAGATTCCAAATAATTTTCCAAATTATTTATTCTTCAAAAATATCTTTACTAGATATAAAATTTCCACACTTCAAAAATAAATCAACATTTATTTTTAAGACAAATTCCCATTTCTTTTATAAATTCCATAGTGAATTTATATTTCAAAAATATCTACTGATATACGATTTTCAAATCGTTTTCAATATTCAAATTCAATTTATCTTTACAAAGATAAATTCTCAAAACGTTCATTTCATATTGGAAAATCAATTCCATACTTATTTAATAATAAGTGTTTCACAAATCTTTTATTTTCAACATTTGAAAATACTCGATATACTTAAATCAAATTAAGTATATATTTCATTCTTTAAAGAAATCGATTTTCTATAACAACATCAATTTGAGTCAAAACGAATGTTACGTAAAACATCGTTACGACGACTCAAAATCACTAGTATAGGGATTCGGATTTAGATAGATATATAAATCCCAATACTACATTAAAAACATTTCCTTTTGGAAATCATTTACTATAACAACAGTGTTATAGTCCACCATTTCCTTATTTCTCGAAAACGTCTATTTCAACAATAAATGTTGAAATCTATGTATTCGATACTTAACCTGTTTTAAAACATCTTTCAAAACAATTACTTCATTTCGTAATATCTTTTCCCAAAACAAATTCATTTTACTTAACAATATATTCACTGTCCAAAAATCGTGAATATACTTCACTAACCAAATTTCAATATTTCCTACACATTTGTTTCAATAAAAATTCGCTATCCAAAATCGCGAATATATCTTCTTCAATAACTTTCTATATTAAATTTATCAAATCCAATTGATTTCGAATTTATAAAACAACGTTTATAAATTCTATTTCGATTCGGTAACAACTTTGATTTACCAATCTCCTTTTATTTACTTCTAGAATTTCACTTATCAAAATAAGTAATTTCGGATTTATAAACAGCGTTTATAAATCACATTTATATTTATACAAACTTCAATTTATAAATCTCCTTTGTTAACTAATTCAATTCATAACTAAATTTTTTATACCAACTATCCATATTATAAGTTGAATACTTATAATTCATTTATTCTACAAAATCATTTCCATTTATAAGTTCACAATTTATAAATTTCATTCACTTATAAATTCTTAAAAATTCATTTTAACGCTTATCAAAACTCGTTTTATAATCCCAATCTTTTAAAGTTATAAATATCAATTTTTGTACATCTTTTATAATACTTTTAAAAAAAAATCTCAATTTAACCCATTCTACAATTAGATCAACTTTCACTTCAAAAATCACACTTTGGTTATATTTCACAAAAATCTTAACTTTTAATAACTTTAAAAATTTGAACGTTTAAAAATTTAATAAAACGTATATTTCAAAGATCACTTCAAAAATCTCTTTTGAAATCAACATCGTTATTTTTTTTTTAAATTTCAAAAGATGAATCCGATGATGCAACGCATCAATTAGTCAATCACAACATCAACATCATATATCAACATATGATAACAGAATATCATCAATCCTGTAAATAAATAACTACTGGTGAGGAATCCAGTTGGATCCCTCCAACCTGTTTCCCTGCATCCAAAGACGTTAGCACAATACCATTCCATTTCGAGGTGGAATATCGCGGTATATAGGTTTTATAAAAATCCGCTTACTAACGGCGCAATAGGGTCTCATCCGCTATACGAGGCGGGAAATCATCAATTCAATATATACATATGCCAATATGTATATATTGCTATATATATATATATAGATATATCCTATCATATCTAATAGCACATTCAAACAAATCAATCAATAACTGCAATTCATTTTGAGTGAGAAAAATCTCACCTTAGCTTTTTATTTTTGCAATCCATTTCCATTTCAGTTTTGTTTTCTCGATTGTAACCTGGTATAAACAATTTTATACATTTCGTTAATATTCGAACAAATCGAACATTTTAATTTCTTTTCAATAGATTAAATAAATCAACACTTTTAATTTGAACTAATCTAATAATTTATTTTCTATTAGATAAATTAAATTAGCTAAAGTATTTTATTAACAACCTTCTCTCACCAATTTATTTAATTAACTGAATTCCCTTTAGAAGATCTTTATGAATAAATTCCATTTTATACAAATTAAATCAACTATTGATTTATTTTAACTACTTCTGCCTATTAACCAAAAATTATTACAGTAACTTTTTCTTCTTTCTAACTTTCTTCTTAGCAAATATCAATAACTTTTACTTTACTGTTATGTTTCTTTTTTTTTATATATATATATATAAATTTAAAAACTGCATATATACATTATTATTATTTTTCTGTTATAACTTTACATATATTTAAAATGAGATATGTCTAAATCGAAATAGGTTTGTAGATTAAAACTGCATTTATACCTTACTGATGATCGATCAATCCCACGAATTTTTGCCTCGCTACTCGCCTGCTCGCGAAGCCGCGTCATTCGAGACCATCCTCGCGTGAAACCCTAGCCTCCATCTGAAACGATGTCGAGCCACCTTCGACGTTCGACCACCCATCATCCAAAATTTTTCATCGACCACCACTGTTTTTGCCAATAACAGTGACCACAACCCCTTTTGACTGCGAAGCCTACCCCTCCTCGAGCTTGCCTCGATCGATTTGACCCACTCGCGATAACGAACTTCCCTCTCGAACCCTAGGTTATCGCCGCCGCCCATCCTCCTTCGCCCTTTGCCAATGCGTGCTACCAATGCCGCATCGTCACTCGCGAGCCTCGCGACACTTACTTGAACGCGTCGCCTCGGACATCGTCATGCTCGAGATCGAGCTTCTGAAGAAATAGAGCACGAGACTTTTATTCGTGAAGAGGAGAAAATTTTGTGGAATAAAGATTGGGGAAGGAAGTGATTTCGTTTTGATTTCTTTTGAACTGAGGAGGGATAGAGGTATTTTAAAATCGAAGACGGCATGTCTTCACACGATTTTTGTTCGTGATTCCCGCAGTGTTTCTCGGCGTGAGTTAAGGGAGACAACGTGTTACGTTTTGATCAAATTTTAAATTAAAAATGAATTTGAGTTTGATTTTATCCTGACGCGTTTGCATATCGTACGGTCACGTATTAACTCTGAAAAATATGAAATTTGAAACCCGGCAATAATACAATATTACGGATCCAATGGAACTGGTTTCGTCGAATTCCGAGACTGTGCCTCGGACGGCTATTTTTAAATTCGATTTAAACGATTAAATTTCAAAACTGAGCAGAACAGTTTCAAATTCAATCCTGAAAGTTCTATTACCCTCAGAATTATCAATACCAATTTTAAAAGCTTTTGAAATATTTTTTTTTCAACTTAAAATTGAAGATTCAAATTTTTATTCAATATCCAATAGATTAAATTTTTTTAAAGTTTTTAACCGCAAATTTCAATGTTATATCGGAAATTCAAATTAAATCATCGTTCAAATATTTAAAATTAATTAAATATTCTCGATTTAATTTGTTCAAAATTCTGGGTCGTTACAAGACGCTAGCGAAATTTTCCAAAAATTTAAGAGTTAGAATCTTTTTAAGAATTTTGGAAAAATTTTGATAGCTATTGACTTTCAAGTTATATCTTGGAATGAATTAATGTAAGAAATTAGTTGGTATAAATGACTGAATTTAAAGGACTTGGAAATTTTAGAACCTATTCCAGGTAATTGGTTTTGAAAAGGTAATAAGTTTAATAACTCATTTTAATTAATAGTTTTAAACTAGTTTTGAAACATTTTCTTCCTTAGGAATTTCGGAGACGAAATTCATTTAAGGGGGGAGAACGTAACAACCCAAAATTCTGGTCATTTGATTTTAAATGTTTAATTAATTTTAAATATTTAAATAATTGGATTTTGGATTTTTTTAACTTATAATTCAAATATTGGGCATATTTAAGATATTGAATTGTGAATTAAATGTTAATTAAAAAGATTTTATAATTTCATTTAACTCTTTTTAATTAATAAATAATAGTAGTGGATTCAATTTGTAAATCTATTTACAAATATAAATAGATCGGATAAATATCGATAATTAAAAATAAAAACGATATTTAAATCTATGAAATTAGCCTTTCGGGGCGCTATATCAGATTTTGATGAAACCAGTTTCATTGGATCCATAATAATGAATTATATTATGCCATCGAATTTTATGGTGATTAGACATATCGTTTAGTCATGCAAGTTCGAAAAACGTTGAAATTAATATCGAAAATTTAATATAATAATTGAGTTTGAAAAACTATCTTCTACATACGACTGAATTAGACCTTGAGACTAGCTCCATTGTGTTCGAAATAGGGGTATAACATATAGAACGCTTGGTGGCACGTCTCGTTTGGAGTTCGGGATTTTTGCGTATGTTTTGATGAATGTTTTAAACTTAAAATAATATGTTTATGTACATACCCACCAAATCAGCCCATACCATTAGCACATACCCTATCATTTCTTAGCCATGATTCTCCCATACCTTTTTCCCTCTATTTAAACCTGCTTGGGAATGAAAATGGAGTTTCCCCCTTTGCAATTCAACTTCAAAAATCTAAAACCAATGATCTACTCAACTAAAAATGAAAGTTCTTGATTTGTTGAACTCGAATGGCCATATTCTTTGTTTGGATATGCTTAGGCGTTGTTCGATCGGGCTTTGGGGCAGTGGCCATATAAGGAAGAGGAGCTAGGGTTGGATTTTTTGCAAGATAAAAATCGATCATGTAGTAAGGCCAAGTAGGTCCCTCCCATCAGGGTACGGTCATCCAAAATCTAGATCAATTACTATCTACTTACGTATGCTTCGAAGCCCATTAAACAAACGGAATGATCATGTTCGGTACTACTAGTCAAGTGGTAGGCTTGTCCTGTGTGGCAGGGGTATAAAATGTTCTTATTAGACCCCCGGTGCATTTTATTTAGAGATGTACCATCGGACGGTAGTTCCTTACCTTGTCATAGTATGGAATCCATTTTCCAATACGAGCTTTACGGCTTTAGTTGTGCCCAACTATGCTAAAACGTGAGATGAAAGCATTTCAGTTGTAACGACCCATAATTTTACCACTTTGAAAATAGAATATTTAATTAATTTTAAATATAGATTAATAAGTTAAATGAACTTTTTTTAATTAGTTAAAGATGATAAGAAATTTATTTTCAAGTTTTGTATACATAAATAAATAGTTTGAATTAAAAAACTGAAAATATGCTCGGAAATTGGATCCCGAAATCTCAATGGTTTGACAAGTGGAAATTGTTTTAAGTTGTTGCAACATTGTATGTACATTCATACACACACACATACACATATATGTGTATCAAAATTACTCAAATCAAAGCTAAAGAAAATATCTAAGATATTTTTACAAAAAGTAAGTGAAAAAGGTAATATCAAATCATCATTAAAACATGAAAAGCAAACATCAAATCCACCATTAATGCATGTCATTCCATCTTAAGATATTTTTGCAATATGTCTTATCACATTACATCTCATTAATGTATGCACTTGAGTATGGAGACAAGGATTTGATGTTGAGGTGATGTGGTGTAAGAGATATTTTGATAATATCTAAGGGTAATTTAGTAATTTGCCACATTTTCCTAAGGTTATAAATAAGACCCTAAGGCTTCACAAATTCACACATCTCATTCCATCTTCTTCTTCTTCACCTCTACTTTAATGGCTTCCATCACCTCCATCCTCTCATCCATAGGCCGACCCATCTAGAAGCAATAATCCAAGTGATCGTGGGCTAAAAGTTCGAGTTAGCAAAGCTATAGCCAATTTTTAGTTGGTCGTTTAGACCCCCGGTGAGTAAACTCCTAAACTATCGTATTATATGCTATTGGATGTTATATATATTTGATTATGATTATTGATGATGTTTGTTTAATATGAATGTTGAATATATATGCAAGTAATGGAAATACATGTCGATAAGCACAAAGGAAATCACTTTCCTTTATTTAATGAATTAGTGTATATGGAATGTTAAACCTCTTTAAAATTGTTTAAAAATATGAAATAAATTCTAAAAATATTTTAAAATGTTTGAAAAGTGATTTGAGTTATAAAAATGAGTTTCCAAAAGGTAAAAAAGTCATTTTGATCAATATAGCTTAAAAGCACTTTCCGCAGCATTTTTCCGCAGCACTTTTCCATAACTTTTGAAATGTAGTTTTAAACACAATCGTTCTTTTCCAAATCTTTTGTAAATATTTTCAAATGATTGATAACCTATTTTAAATATGATTTGAAGGATTTATGGAATGATTAAATATTAAATGATCTAGAGTCGATCAAATTACTTGACCGCCTTATGGGTGTTAGAGAGATAGTGTCTAGGCTTGAGTTTGGAAAACCAGTTTTCTGCTCTCCCTGGCTATCCGGACTGGCCCGATGGATGGGATAGTAAATTTGATTTACTCGGATGAAAATTTTCCAAAGTTAAAGGATATAATTTTCCAAATATAAATAACTTGAATTTTATGGAGATAATCTTCTTGTACTTGGTGTTAAAGCCCAAAGAGGGAACTCGTACTATTCATGGAATTTAAAGGGCGCTTTCACCGTTATTCCGCCCATAGTATTTGTTGAATACGAGAATTGATATTGAGTAGAATTAGATGATTTCTATAGATTCCACTCACTTAACATTTACTAGTTTTGGATTAACATCCTAGATAACATGCTTTTAACCGGATTAAAATTATGAGTTTTGAATTGGGAAATCTTTGTTAAGATTTAAATGAAATGAATGGGAAATATATTTCTAAGTAAAATATAAAAGGGTTTGGAATTATTCCACGAGTTAAAAGTGTTTAAATTAACCAAAAGGATTTAATAAATGAGGCTTGATGATTCCATATACTCTGAAAAAGATAAAGAAATATTTCAATGGATATATCTCTAAGGTATATCTATGAATGAATAAAAATAAGAATTAAATTGAATGAAGATTGATAATCACATATGAACTTAACATCTTTTTAATCGATGATTGGTTCGGAGGAACAAGGGTCGAATTTGGGTAATTCCTATCCAAAGACCACTTCGAACTAATTTACTTATTCGAAGTGAAGACATGGATATGATATTAAGGATTTTCGTAATGAAGGACTGCTTGTTGATCATTTGGGGATAAAATCCCAATATACATATAGTAGCAGTAGTCTCTTCATTATGAAATATCCAATGCAAGGACTAATCGCTACTAATCCTAGGAGTAACTCCGGACAGGATGTGGTAGGAGAGTGCCTTCGGTTTGTCCTGTTCCTGGACAACTTATATGGACGGATGTCTGACGTTGCATTTGTAATTAAATTGGTTGATTTCTATGAATGTATCATCTGATTGGTGGCAGAGAAGGCAACTTCTCTTAGCTTAACACCCTTTTCTGAGACATACGAGCTCAGGATTTATACGTTTGTAGAAATCAGTTGTGTGATTTTGGATTGGCAATGTGGCATTCAAAGTGGAATGTGCTATGAGTAAGGTAATCGTTACCTCGAGCCTCATCACCCGGAAATGACTAAAACAGGGTAGATGCGGCAGAGCTAAGTGGGTCGCTCCCATTAGGGTATAGTCATCACCTTTCTAGATATATCTATTCCTGCTATGACGTCGGGTTTTAAATTAACATGGTGTATGCAAAGAGAGCTCTCGGGTAGGTCAGGAAAGACCGGGATGATGACATATTTGGTACTATCTACGGTAAAGGTAGGCCGGTTCTATGTTGGTAGAGGTTGGAGCCTCATGTGCATTTTTCTAGAGATGTACTGTCAGAAGGTAGTCCCTTACCTTGTCATTGTATGGAAATCCAATCTCCAATAAGTGCCTTCGGATTTGATTGTAGAGCCTAGTATGCTGGAATTTAATAATGTAACAATTTCAGCTAAGATTATGTGTACTTGAAAAGTGTTTTCAAAAGAATGTCATTAAAAATAATATCCACCTATTCTGCATAGCAAATTTTTGGTTATCGTAAGGAAAAAACCCGTTCCGTGTTTATGTGCATCGTGGTCTTATGAGATTCCTTTTGTTTTCAAACATCGTATTTTGAGTTTCTCACACCAGTCTCATGACTGACTCGGAGTTTATTTTCTCTTCCCCTTAAACTCTGGGTGCCCTATTTTTCTAGGCAGCCAACTAGTTAGGTAAGCTTGGAGCATTTTGGAATGGAGCATGGAGCATGAAGCATTTTGGGTCTTTTGTTGAAGTCATCTATCACTTTCCGCTGTGTTTGTATTATGTATTAGTATCTACCAGGATTGTAAGGAGGTCGTTATAACTATCCTAGCTGGTTTAGTACCTGTCGTAACTTTGATGGAATAATTTGGAGTAATTGCATGTACTACTCATATGTATAATTATGCGTTGAATACGATGTGAGATTCTATTATTGTCCACCTTCTATCTTTATTTCTTTACCCCATGATAATCTGCTTCTCCGGCATGTGGATTTACGACACGTGAATACCGAGGATGTATTATTGTCAATTTCTGAGGGTCGAGGAGGTGGGTCGTCACATTTGGTATTAGAGCTTATGGTTGAGTGAATACCTAAGCCTAGATGGGGTAAACTCATTAGAGATAGGGTTAGTATTACCCAAGAATGAGTTTAGTCTGAGAGAGCGCATATTTGAAATTTTTATCCGAATGAATTTATTCGAGTTTATACCAATTCCCTAAAATAATTTCTTCTATATTTTTAAAGATGTTCTTTTACTATATGCAGATAGTATGAGATGAGTAATAGAAGAGGACGAAAGGGAGGTAGCAACACTACGACCACTAACGGTCGATCAAATGCTACAGTAATGGAGGAAGCGGTAATTCTCATGCCACCTCAAGTTAACTTTGCCACTCTTTGCAAAGATTATACCCGCTTGGGAGGAAAGCCTTTCCAAGGCACAGAATCAATTATTGAAGTTCAAGCCTGGCTAAGATCCTGCGAAAAAATATTTAAAGGATTAGACATTGATGATAATCAAAAGAGGTTCTTGGCCTCCTGGCAATTGAAGGATGGGGCTCTAGCTTGGTGGGAGTCTGTTACTCTTAATGAATCTGATGATAATATCTCTTGGGCAAGATTTAAAGAAGTTTTTGAAGAGCAATACATGCCCGCCGCTGGCGAATCCCGCGTCTATAGAAGTTTCATGGATCTAAAATAAGAAGCGATGTCTGTGGAAGAGTATTTGCACAAATTCAATGAATTGTCTCGCTTTGGGCCTGGATTGATAGACACGCCTCTGAAGAAAAACGAGATGTACATTTCTAGGATGAAGGAGCAGTATCAGAATAGAATGACCACCCATGTTAAAGGAACCTTTGTGGATTTAATAGATATGGGTTTCCATTATGAAGCTTTGGATAAGAGGAATCCAGTCACAACCCAAAATAACAACAATAAGAGGAAGTTCAATAACAATGAAAGGAAGCTATGGCAAGGCAAGCCCGAAGGAGAATCTCAGGAAAACCGTTTTAAAGATGTTGAATGTTTTAATTGTGGAAAAAAAGGACATTATTCAAAGTACTACAAGAGTCCCAAGGTTCAAAGGCAACAGCAAGGAACCATCTCTCCTATGGTGCAGAATAGCCTCTGCCATAACTGCCATCAACCCGGCCATTGGAAGAACAAGTGCCCTTTAATGAAGAAAGGAGAGCATGTTAAGGTCTATGCTATCAGAGATGAGCCTTCAACCTCTACTGATGTAAAAGGCAAGGGAGTTCATGAAGGTAATATTTATGTCAATGATGATTTAGTTAAAGTATTATTTGATACTGGGGCTTCCCATAGTTTTATTGCTAAAGGATTGGTTGATAGATTAAAACTGATCACAAAAATAGTAGATACCCCTATTTGCGTGTCAAATCCCATAGGCGGTACAATTAATCTTTGTATGATTTGTGAAAACGTCCGAGTTACTCACCTCTCCCAAAAAATTTCATGCGACCTATTTGTTCTTGACTTTATTGGGTTTGAAGATTTGCTCGGTATGGATTGGTTATCTAAAGTTGTCCTTGATTGTGTTAAAAGGACAGTAACTTTGTGGACAAGCTTCGGGAAGTTTATAGAAATATCTTGTGAAGAACCAAATCCGATAAGGGATAGTTTCATGTATGCACTAGACTCATCTCAAAAAGATTTGGAGACAATACCAGTTGTCAAGGAATTTCAGGATATTTTTGAGGAAGTTAAAAGTTTGCCCCCGCATCGGGAAATTGAGTTCTGAATTGACTTAATTCCTGGTGCGAGACCCGTTATTCACCCTTTTCGAAGGATGGCCCGGAAGGAAAAGATTTAGTTGGCAAACCAAATTGATGAGTTGTTAAAAAAGGACTAATTAGACCTAGTCGCTCAAGTTGGAGTGCAACGGTAGTTTTTGTAGCTAAGTTGACGGCTCCCTAAGGCTTTGTGTAGACTATCGAGACCTAAATAAGCAAACGATCAGAAACAAGTATCCTCTACCCCGCATAGATGACTTATTTGATCAACTTCATGGTGCCCGAGTATTCTCACAAATGGATTTAGCCACAGGATTCCATCAACTAAGAATAGCTGAGGATGGCATTCCATTAATTGCATTTAGGGGTCCAGATTGCTTTTACGAATGGTTAGTTATGCCTTTCGGGTTGACTAATGCACCCGCCTATTTTGTAGACCTTATGAATAGAGTATTCAAAGATGTGCTAAACAAATTCGTGTTGGTTTTTATTGATGATATTCTTATCTATTCCAAAACCGAGGAAGAACACGAAAGGCATTTGGGGATTGTGTTGGAAATATTACGGAGAAATGTACTTAAAGCTAAATTCTCGAAATGTCACTTTTGGGAGAAAGAAGTAAGATTCCTTGGGCATATTTTGTCAGGAGAAGGGATCTCAGTAGATCCAAAAAAGATTTTAGCTATACAAGATTGGAAGCAACCACAAACCCCAAAGGACATCCGCAGCTTCTTAGGATTGGCAGGATATTATCGGAGATTCATTCAAGACTTCTCAAAAATTTCCTCCCATCTAACAAAATTGACTATGAAGGATGTTAAATTGAATGGACACCAAAATGTGAAGAAGCATTCAAAGAACTCAAGAGAAGGTTAACTACCGCTCAAGTCCTAGCTTTTGCTGATGAAGGTGGCGGTTTAACTATATATACTGATGCTTGTGGGGAAGGAGTAGGTGTTGTTCTAATGCAGCATGGAAAGGTCATCGCTTATGCAAGTAGACAACTACAGACTCATGAGAAGAATTATGCAACACACGACTTAGAATTATTAGCCGTTGTGTTCGCATTAAAAATATGGAGGCATTATCTACTGGGTGAAAAGTTCGAGCTCTTCATGGATCACAAATCTTTGAAGTATCTTTTCACTCAGAAGGACTTAAATATGAGACAAAAATGTTGGTTAGAATTTCTCGCATCATATGATCTTGATATCTTATATACACTTGGGAAAGCCAATGTAATGGCGGATGCGCTGAGCAAAAGGCATGCCATTATAGCTTATTTAGTGGTACATCTAACCTTGATTAATCGTATAAAAGAGAGTCAGCTTAAGGATCCAATCATTTCAAGAATAGCCAGGGAAGTAGAGGAGAATATAATACCAGGAAGATGGATAGGATTCAAAGTAGATGAGCATAGAATCTTAATAATGAATGGAAGGATATGTGTTCCCAATGTCGATGGGATAAGGCAAGAAGTTTTAACAAAATGTCATAATTCTCGACTTTTTGTACATCCCGGAGTTACTAAAATGTATAGAGATATGAAGAGAACTTTTTAGTGGGATGGCATGAAGAGGGACATCTCTATCCATATTAGTATATGTGCAAATTGTCAACAGATCAAAAGTGATCAGCAAAATACCGCTGGATTACTCCAACCTCTTGAAATTTCGACTTGGAAATGGGACCAAATATCGATGGATTTCATCGATGGCTTACCCCGATCAAGAAA
This sequence comes from Allium fistulosum, assembly GCA_030737815.1. Classification (NCBI taxonomy): domain Eukaryota; kingdom Viridiplantae; phylum Streptophyta; class Magnoliopsida; order Asparagales; family Amaryllidaceae; genus Allium; species Allium fistulosum. The sequence continues at coordinate 366,474,939 of CM060906.1, forward strand.
AGGAAATGAAGGAATTTGGGTTATCATAGATCAATTAACCAAGAGCGCACATTTTATCCCAGTAAAACCAACGAGAACTGCTGCAAGTCTGGAAGAAATATACATGAGGGAAGTAGTTTGATTGCATGGTTTCCCCAGTAGTATAGTCAGTGATCGAGACCCTATCTTTACCAGTAAGTTCTGGAAGGCATTGCAAACAATTTTAGGAACTAAGCTAAACATAAGCACTGCATATCACTCCCAGACCGATGGACAAACTGAGAGAGTAAATCGAGTGTTGGAGGATCTTCTAAGAGCTTGCATCTTAGATTTCAGAGGTTCATGGGAAAGCTACCTTCATCTGATAGAATTCTCTTACAATAACAGTTATCAGGCTAGTACTAGCATGGCCCCGTATGAAGCCGTCCGTGTAGATCTCCAGGATGTTCGATCGAGACCAGAGATTGATTAGTACTAGGTCCTGACATTATTAGAGAAGCTTCAGAAAAGGTTGACATAATTAGAAAAAAAAAAAGAAGCCCAGAGTAGGCAGAAGAGCAATGCTGATCAAAGGCGAAGAAATCTAGAGTTCTCAGTTGGAGATTATGTATTCCTAAAAGTTTCTCCAATGAGAGGAGTGGTAAGATTTGGTCGGGTAGGGAAGTTAGCACCTCAATTTATTGGACCTTTTCCTATTCTCGAAAGGATTGGCCCATTAGCTTATTATGTGGAACTGCCTGAAAGGCTATCTGGTGTACACAATGTCTTTCACGTATCTCACCTACGAAAATTTGTGCATAATCCAGAGCAAATTATAGAAACAGCCCAAGAAGATTTAGAAGTTGAACCTAATTTGGCGGTTATCAGGCGACCAATGCGAATCGTAGATAACGATGAGAAGCGATTAAGGGAAAAGGTTGTAAGATTGGTTAAAGTTCAATGGAGTGGTGACGCAGCAGACTGCACATGGGAGACAGAGGAAAGAATGCGTAAAGCCTACCCTGAGTTTAGAATGGATACATAGTTGCATGTGTATGGTGTACTCACTAGCTTGTGATGATGTCACTTGCTATATCTTATACATGTGTATCACTTCGTTATATATATTTGTCTTTGAGTTATCTTGTTCTTATCCTTAATTTCGAGGACGAAATTCTTTTAAAGGGGGAAGTATGTAACGACCCGTAATTTTACCACTTTGAAAATGGAATATTTAATTAATTTTAAATATAGCTTTATAAGTTAAATGAACTTTTTTTAATTAGTTAAAGATGATAAGAAATTTATTTTCAAGTTTTGTTTACATAAATAAATAGTTTGAATTAAAAACTGAAAATATGCCCGGAAATTGGATCCCGAAATCTCAACGGTTTGACAAATGGAAATTGTTTTAAGTTGTTGCAACATTGTTTGTACATGCACACACACACATACACATATATGTGTATCACAATTAGTCAAATCAAAGCTAAAGAAAATATTTAAGATATTTTTACAAAAAGTAAGTGAAAAAGGTAACATCAAATCACCATTAAAACATGAAAAGCAAACATCAAATCCACCATTAATGCATGTCATTCCATCTTAAGATATTTTTGCAATATGTCTTATCACATTACATCTCATTAATGCATGCACTTGAGTATGGAGACAAGGATTTGATGTTGAGGTGGTGTGGTGTAAGAGATATTTTGATAATATCTAAGGGTAATTTAGTAATTTGCCACATTTTCCGAAGGCTATAAATAAGACCCTAAGGCTTCACAAATTCACACATCTCATTCCATATTCTTCTTCTTCTTCACTTATACTTTAATGGCTTCCCTCACCTCCATCCTCTTATCCATAGGCCGAGCCATCTAGAAGCAATAATCCAAGTGATCGTGGGCTAAAAGTTTGAGTTAGCAAAGCTATAGCCAATTTTTAGTTAGTCGTTTAAACCCGAGGTGAATAAACTCCTAAACTATCGTATTATATGCTATTGGATGTTATATATATTTGATTATGATTATTGATGATGTTTGTTTAATATGAATGTTGAATATATATGCAAGTCACGGAAATACACGTCGATAAGCACAAATGAAATTACTTTCCTTTATTTAATGAATTAGTGTATATGGAATGTTAAACCTCTTTAAAATTGTTTAAAAATATGAAATAAATTCTAAAAATATTTTAAAATGTTTAAAAAGTGATTAGAGTTATAAAAATGAGTTTCCAAAAGATAGAAAAGTCATTTTGATCAATATAGCTTAAAAAGCACTTTCCGCGGAACTTTCCACAACACTTTTCCGCAGCACTTTTCTATAACTTTTGAAATGTAGTTTTAAACGCAATCGTTCTTTTCCAAACCTTTTGTAAATATTTTCAAATGATTGATAATGTATTTTAAATATTATTTGAAGGATTTATGGAATGATAAAATATTAAATGATTTAGAGTCGATCAAATTACTTGACCGCCTTATGGGTGTCAAGGAGATAGTGTATAGGCTTGAGTTTGGAAAACCAATTTCCTGCTCTCCTTGGCTATCCGGACTGGACCGACGGATGGGATAGTAAATTAGATTTACTCGGATCAAAATTTTCCAAAGTTAAAGGATATAATTTTCCAAATATAAATAACTTGAATTTTATGGAGATAATCTTCTTGTACTTGGTGTTAAAGCTCGAAGAGGGAACTCATACTATTCGTGGAATTTAAAGGGCGCTTTCACCGTTATTCCTCCCATAGTATTTTTTGAATACGGGAATTGATATTGAGAAGAATTAGGTGATTTCTATAGATTCTACTGACTTAACATTTACTGGTTTTGGATTAACAACCTAGATAACATGCTTTTAACCGAATTAAAATTATGAGTTTTGAATTAGGAAATCTTTGTTAAGATTTAAATGAAATGAATGGGAAATATCCTTCTAAGTAAAATATGAAAGGGTTTGGAATTATTCCACGAGTTAAAAGGGTTTAAATTAACCAAAAGAATTTAATAAATGAGGCTTGATGATTCCATATACTCTAAAAAAGATAAAGAAATATTTCAATGGATATATCTCTAAGGTATATCTATGAATGAATAAAAATATGAATTAAATTGAATGATGATTGATAATCACATATGAACTTAACATCTTTTTAATCGATGATTAGTTCGGAGGAACCGGGGTCGGATTTGGATAATTCCTATCTGAAGACCACTTCGAACCAATTTACGTATTCGAAGTGAAGACATGGATATGATATTAAGGATTTTCATAATGAAGGACTGATTTTTGATTATTTGGGGATAAAATCCCAATATACATATAGTAGCAGTAGTCTCCTCGTTATGAAATATCCAATGCAAGGACTAATCGCTACTAATCCTAGGAGTAACCCCCGATAGGATGTGGTAGGAGAGTGCCTTCGGTTTTTCCTATTCCTGGACAACTTATATGGACGGATGTCTGACGTTGCAATTGTAATTACATTAGTTGATTTCTATGAACGTATCATCTGATTGGTGGCGGAGAAGGCAACTTCTCTTAGCTTAACACCCTTTTCTGAGACATACGAGCTCAGGAGTTATACGTTTGTAGAAATCAGTTGTGTGATTTTGGATTGGTAATGTGGCATTCAAAGTGGAATGTGCTATGAGTAAGGTAATCGTTACCTCGAGTCTCATCACCCGGAAATGACTAAAACAGGATAGATGCGGTAGAGCTAAGTGGGTCGCTCCCATTAGGGTATAGTCATCACCTTTCTAGATATATTTATTCCTGCTATGACATCGGGTTTTAAATTAACGTGGTGTATGCAAAGAGAGCTCTCGGGTAAGTCAGGAAAGACCGAGGTGATGACATATTCGGCACTATCTATAGTAAAGGTAGGCATGTTTTGTGTTGGTAGAGGTTGGAGCCTCAGGTGCATTTTTCTAGAGATGACTGTCGGAAGGTAGTCCCTTACCTTGTCATTGTATGGAAATCCAATCTCCAATAAGTGCCTTTGGATTTGATTGTAGAGCCTAGTATGCTGGAATTTAATAATCTAACAATTTCGGCTAAGGTTATGTATACTTGAAAAGTGTTTTCAAAGAATGTCGTTTTAAATAATATCCACCTATTCTGCATAGCAAATTTTTGGTTATCATAAGGAAAAAACCCGTTTCGTGTTTATGTGTGGTGTGGTCTTATGAGATACCTTTTGTTTTCAAACATCGTATTTTGAGTTTCTCACACTAGTCTCATGACTAGCTCGGAGCTTATTTTCTCTTCCACTTAAACTCTAGGTGCCCTATTTTTCTGAGCAGCCAAATAGTTAGGTAAGCTTGGAGCATTTTGGAATGGAGCATGGAGCATTGAGCATTTTGGGTCTTTTGTTGAAGTCATCTATCACTTTCCGATGTGTCTGTATTACGTATTAGTATCTACCAGCATTGTAAGGAGGTCGTTATAACTATCCTAGCTGGTTTAGTACCTGTCGTAACTTTGATGGAATAATTTGGAGTAATTGCATGTACTACTCATATGTATAATTATGCGTTGAATATGATGTGAGATTCTATTATTGTCCACCTTCTATCTTTATTTCTTTACCCCATGATAATCTGCCTCTCCGGCACGTGGATTTGTGGCACGTGAATACCGAGGGTGTATTATTGTCAATTCTGAGGGTCGAGGAGGTGGGTCGTCACATTAGCTATATCCATATTTTACTTTAATCCTAGACATTATTTAATATTAATGTATTTTCTATAGAAATTGTTTTGGTTATTGTAAGGTAAAAACCCGTCCGTGTTTATATGCGACGTGATCTTACGAGATATCTTTTTTTTGAAAAGTTTGATAACTTTAAAAATCCAATTGAGTGTGATTTCTCACGTTGGTTTTAAGTACTGACTCAAGTATTATTTTATTATTATACTCAGGTCAGACCGAGCATATTTACAGATTGCCTTGGATGCATTGGAGCTCAGGAGACAAACTGGGGGTCCAAGACGTATCTATGTATTTCTTTGTGTTCCGCTGTGTTGTATTTATCAAAATAGTTAAGGACAGGTTGTTATAACTGTCCGGGCTAACATAGGTTAGTGTACTCTGATTAATGTATGTATATTACATTTTTTTTCTTTATGTAAAGATTTGTTGTACATTATAGATTATTTGTTCCACTGTGAGATTCTGTGTTGTTAGTCTTCTTCTTCTTTCCTTCTTCTTTTACCAAACTATATGCCTTTCTATTCAATTTGAGTAGGTCATGTGTGGTTGATTTTCCACTTAAACTGTACAAAAAAAGTGGGTTGTTACAACTTGGTATCAGAGCGCAAGGTTAAGCAAGAACCTTGGCTTTGGTGGGGTACTCATTATAGATATGGTCAATAGCTCCTTAGAAATAGTTAGAGAAAGTGTGTGTGCGTGTGCATATACATATACATACATATATATATATACACACACACATATATATGAGCGCGTATTATTTAGGGATATAAAAATGTTTTATATTGTGTTGGTTGATATGTTGAGTGGCTTATGAGTTCTGGTCAATACGAGTAATTAACATTATTAATAGGGATTTCTAAACACTTGAACAGAGCAATTCGACATAGTAATAGGTAAATGAAATAATTTTACCATCATTATATTTTATATATAAAAGAATATTTTTCAGAAATTATTCTAGTATAAATGGTGTGTTTGGTTATTATGAATGATAATATTTGGTTAATGTCATATGTTGTTGTTCTTATTGTTTGTGTTCTAATAAAAGTTGTTATTATTATAATGTAAACAAAGATAAACAATTAAGAAATGGTTTATATAAACATAGTGAAATTATATACAAGGGAAATGTCTAAAATTGACTTGTAAATAAAAAGGATTAAAAGCTGGGAATTTGAGAATTTAAATCCTGTTGATTTTGGAAATTGTTTTCCAAAGTTTTGAAGAAATAATAATGATGTTTTTTGAAAATGTTTTGACAATAAATATTTAGAAAAAAAGGATTTAAAAGAGGTAGAAAGCACTGAAACTCACTTCGGTCAATGGAAAATAATTTTGATGATGACTGTAGTATCATCGAGGTTCATTTTCGGGTTTCCAAGAGAGGTTCGGGTTTTCAAGAGAGGGATTGCTACCATAAGAGATATGTTTGGTAAAACAAGTTTTGATTCAAATCCCAAATATGATTTTTTACACAAAAGGAGATATATATATATATATATATATATATTATGTATTATTTCAAAATAGAGTTGAAAAACACAGAGTGTTTAAAATTCTGAAAGTTTTTATCTAAGTATTTTGTTGAAAATATAAGAAATAAATAACTTATAAATTGAGGAATAATAAGTTAAAACAAAGTTTAAAATTGTTGAATATGAATGTTAAGAAAAAGCTAATTTGAAATGAAATTTAACTTAAGTTAAATGAAATGATTTTTGAAATAAAATTGATTGCAATTTGAAATGAATTAATGAAGTAAATTAATGAAATGAGCCAAATGAAATTGAATTTGATTTAAAACGAGTATGAATTTAAGTTGTAAAGTGATAATAAACATGAGAAGTGTTGTATAAAATGTTTATAATATAATTAAGTAAAATTTAATAGAATGGTTCTTAAGTGATATTAGTATTTAAGAAAATATACTAAGTACTGAAATTAATGTAAATAAAAGAATCTGAATAAGAAAGAATGAAATATAATAAGAAACCAATTGGCACAAATACGTAAGTTATACGTATATTATTTTATTCGCATAACTGTTTGATCCGGTTTCGAGTACATGATTTCAAGAAGATTTACATCGGTCCAAGTCAGAATTTTTCACTCGATTCTTGACAACGAATACTGGATATGGATTTTGATTGATTATGGAATTGTCTATCATAGTATATGGCTATACAAGGAGAATGGCTGTTTCTGATCAAGGAACCGGATCTAAGTTTGCACTAAAGTGGTCGTGTGAAGAATACTAGTTCGAAAGTGGAATTGTGTGATCGAGCAAGCAATCAGATTTGATTTTGAATTCGGATGATATACATACATCGTACGGGCTTTAATAAATTAAGTGTTGACATTAGAGAATGAAAATTTATATGGTTATGAATTAATTGAATGGGTATTATTTGTTTGATGGTTTCTTTGGTTACATTTGCATATGGTTATTGTACAGTCTATGTTATATATTGATATTACTTTCCACATACATGTTCTCATTGGTTGTTAAGTGTTTACTAGGTGCTGACGGTCTATGCTTTGTATTTGGAGCTCGCTTTCACATTATATTGATTGTATATGCTTGCTAATGCTAATAAAAGGTACACATTTCGGATTACATATAGTATTTTTATGCTTTTCCCTATGGGATGCCTCATCCTTGAAGATGAGATGTATAATTGTGATTATATATATTATAAAAAAAATTATTGAACAACGCAAAAGAGATGCTGGCGAAAATTTTCAAAAATTCAAGAGTTAGAAAATTTTTGACAACTAAAATTTGATTTTTATATTATAACTTGAAATGGTATTAGTTAGTAACTATGAATGAATTTAGAGACTTAGAATGTAATAACAAAATTTCAACAAATTGATTTTTGAAAAGTTAAAGGCTTAAAAAATTTGGAAATCTTTTTCAACTAATTGGTTTTGAAAAGTTAATGGGTTTAGGGCATTTTTCTTACTTGCTAATTTCTAGGACAAAATTCTTTTAAGAGGGAAGAATGTAATGACTCAGAGTTTTAGTCATTTGAATTTGGAATATTTAACTGATTTTAAATATTGAAAAGTTAATTTTATAAGTTAATTAACTTGAATTTCAAATATAATCATTATTTGAATATTTGAAATTATTTAAATAATTAAATCTTAAATTTTATGTGAATAAAAATGATTTCGGATGTTGATTTACATTCTATTTTTGGATAAGAATGAAGACGGTAAACTTTTGAATTTGAATTTAAAAGCGATTAAAGTTGTTTTATAATAATCGTTTTAATTAACATGTGAAAATAGCCTTATGGGGCATTATCTCGGATTTCGACGAAACCAGTTTCATTGGATCCATAATAGTAAATTATTGTATGCCATCGAATTTCTTGACGATTGGATGTATCGTGTGGTCATGCGAGGTCGAAACACGTAGAAATTAATTAAAGAAATTAATTAAAGGAATTTAAATTAATATAATTCAATTTAAAAAGCTATCTTCTATATATGATCGAATTAGGTCTCGAGACTAGTTCCATTATGTTCGACATAGGGATATTTAGTATAAAATGCCAAGTGGCACTACTTGATTGGGGTTTGGGAATTTTAAGGTATACGCGTTCGATATTATTATATAAATAATATATATTCTATATTTTATAACCATACTTCCCTTCACTCAACCCATACCTCTCACATGTCTAACCCATGCCTTTTTCCCAAAATATTATCGCGCTTATATCAGAGAATCGTTCAAAAATTTCAAATTCAAATCATCTCTATCCAACGACTCGTATCGATCGGAGCCCTTCGAGGCATTTTCAGACCTTATCGTCAACTGTGAACTTGGTCATGAGGAGGAGTGGGAGTCAATGGATAGTGTGATTGGGCGGTAGTGGCCAGAAATCAAGGTTGAGCGGAATTTGGTTTATGGGATTTTGCGGCGTTTTAGTGGACTTTCAGGCGATGGGGTATGAAGGGAATGGTGAGAACTACCTTCGATCAAAGTTTGGCGGCACAGCATAGCCTATAGCAGCGGCATTTTTGGGTTGAATGGAAAATAAGTTATTTCGTTTTTGGGCTCGTTTAGGGGCCACATGGCAGCGAAGGGGGCGAGGCCGAGGTAGGAAGGTGCGGCGGAGATTGGGCTTGTCGTTGGTGGTGGCACGACGATGTCGGGGTGGCTGGAGGCGACGCGGCGATGGGTTGAAGATGGGGTGGTTGTGTACTTGCGTGAGGTGGAGTGCTGAAGAGGGAGATGGATTTGTTTTAAATTATGGCAATTAGATAATGAAAATGTAATTAGTGAATTTTAATTATAATTTAAAATCATTAACATAGAAATTTAATATCTTGTCCGTACGAGGTCCAATCGAGATGCCGATTTTTGCATTACACTCGTAACAGCGGAAGCTATGCGATGGAATCAGTTTTGCTGAATTTAGAGCTTGTTGAATTTTATTCTAAATTTTAATGTCGTACGAATTTGTTCAAAACCGGAAAGCCTCAACGACAACAGGAATTTCGGTGAGTTAAACTCACCTTTTTGGTTAACCAGTACGTTATATAGTTGATAAAAATTGTTGATTGGAAGTTAGGATGATTTGATGTTTTATTAGTTGGTTTGGTTTTTTCATCCCGCCCCTGGAGCGGATGACCTTTTATATATACCCGCCTAGTAGCAGATGAACCATATTATATGATTATATATTGTTTGTGATGTAAGGGAACATTTTGGAGGGATCCGATAGGATTCCTCATCACTGTTTATTTTATTTTTATATATATGTGTTGATATATATAGGAGTTGTGATGTAGGGGAACAGGTTGGAGGGGTCCAACGGAATTCCTCGCTATTTTTGATTTATTTCCAATAAAATTCCTATTATACAAATTATTGGATTTGAAACCTGATTTGTGGATACTATTGGTTATGACGTTGTTTATGTTCAAAACTTAAACCTTGTAGTAATAGGAAATCAATATCGATATTGGTTAAGCATTTAGTAGCTATTGGCCTTAAATTGGTATTTTGAAATACTATAAATTGCCATTTGGGTTGGGATGATTTTTGAGATAGGAAATGAGTTTAAATTTAAAATTGGGTTTCGAAAATATTTTGTTTTAAAAAGGATTTAATTTCTGTTTTACTCCAACTTTACTATCTGTCGTTCTAAGTCATATGAAATGTTTTAAAGACTATTTATTTATATTTAGTGATCTTTTAAAGATTATTTATTTATATTAATATTGTTTTTATAGTTATTTATTTATATTCAATATTATATTAAAGGTATTTATCCATATTTTAATTTTTTGAAAAAAAAAGTTAATTATTCAAATTAATATGGTTTGAAATTAATAATAATGATTATTTATAATATTTTATAAATTAATTATTATTATTTATAGTAATGGTAAAGATTAATTATTATTGTTTTATTAATAACATTTTGAAATTATTAATTAATATTTTTAAGATGTTCTAAAGTTAACTATTATTCATTTATAATGTTTATTATTATATAATAGTGTTCTAAAGTAAATGATTAGAATTTATTTATAAATGTTTTTGAGAATTATAAACAGAATTTTATAAATAGATTTGGATTTTATAAGAGGAAACTTATAATATGGTTTGGAAAACTTAAAGGAAGATTAGTTAAAGGGTAAAAAGAGTTTTATAAATGGTTTTAGATATTTATATAAAAAATTTAGAAATGGGTTTATAGATTTATAAAAATAGTTTTATAAATGATTTTATGATTTTAGGAATGTATAAAAGGGAGTTTTATAAATGATTTCAGATTAATTAATGGGGTTATAAACGGGTTTAGAGATCTATTAAGGAATTTATAAATTGTTCTAGAATTGTGTAAAAAGGAAATCTTCCTCCGTTCTGTGGATATACTTATACCATTGGGATAAGTATATTGATATTTTCAAAATATTGAAAATATAGGGATTTGAGGGTAAATCTTTGTAAAGATATTTTCTACACAAGTATTTACAAAGTAATTTTAAGTAATGAAAAGATCAATTATGGAGGCTAGTGGTTGCTTATGTGCTTAACCAATGTTGGGTTTCTCTTGGAATAAAATCTCTGATTTGGATGTGTTTTTGTTAATAGTTAAATAACCAACTATCAAATATGGAGCCAAAACGTAACTTTGGAAATATATAGGAGAAACACATGAGTTATATGGCACAGTCATCTCCGATGATGTTGTACTGTGCATATAAATCTCGTTTCGTTCTTCTTTGACAAATGATAAGGAAATCCATCCACTAACGATTAGGAGGTGATCTCTGCTCTTATCTTTGACTGTTTATTTCCTAAAGAACTAGGGTAGAGTTTACCAGAAATTATCGACTGTTGTTTCGAAGAGACTGGGATCGGATATGTTATTCGAAACCACTTCGATCCAACTCAAGCGTTTCGAAGTGAAGACATCTTGAAGATGATGGAATTTGAAGATGGAGCTCTTTGAAGTGAAAACACTGCTTGCTACTTATCCTAAGGGTGATTCCCAAAATGGATGTAGTAGAAGGTCAGCCTTTGGTTTCGTTCAGTCCCATAATGAACTTGTGTGGATAAATGTTGGCATTGCATTGTTGCCTAAAGGGTAGTCTTAGCATTCCAAGTGGGAAGTGCTATATAAAGGTAAAACGTAGTCTCAAGCCTCTACAACTGGGAAATGACAAAAATCGGTCATGCAGTAGGGCCAAGTGGGTCGTTCCCATCAGGGTATAGTCATCCCAAATCTAGATCGACTACTATCCACTTATGTATGCTTCGGGGCTCATTAAACAAAACGGGTGATCATATTCGGTACTACTAGTTAAGTGGCAGGCCAGTCCTGTGTGGCAGGGGTACAAGATGTTCTTGTCAGACCCTGGTGCATTTTATCTAGAGATGTATCGAAAGGTTGTTCCTTACCTTGTCATAGTATGAAATCCATTCTCCAATACGAGCTTTATGGATTAAGTTGTGCCTAACTATGCTGAAACGTGAGATATAAGCATTTCAGCAATATTTATATTATACTTTGATCCCTATACATTATTATAATATCAATGGATTTTTTGTAGAAATTGTTTTGTTCATCGTAAGGTAAAAACCTATCCGTGTTTATGTGCAGCATGATCTTACAAGATACCTTTATTTTGAAAAGAGTTTGATAACTTTAAAAATCCAGTTGGGTGTGTTTTCTCACACTAGTTTTCCAGGCTGACTCGGGTCTTATTTTATTATAATACTTGGGTCAGACCGAGTATATTTACAGATTGCTTTAAATGCATTGGAGCTCAGGAGACAAGCTGGGGGTCCAAGATGTATCTACATATATCTTTATGTTCCTCCGTGTTGTATGTTGGTTGTATTTATCAGAAGTTGCAAGAACAAGCTGTTATAACTGTCTAGGCTAAAATAGGTTAGTGTACTTCGATTGGTGTATGTATATTACATTTTATTTCTTTGTGTAAAGATTTGTTATATATTATAGATTATCATTCCGCTATGAGATTCTGTGTTGTTAGTATTCTTCCTTCCTTCCTTCCTTCTTTTACCTAACTATCTGCCTTTTCATTCAATTTGAGTGGGTCATGTGTGGTTGATTGTCTGCTTAAACTATACGAAAAAGTGGGTTGTTACAATGTTTCAATCTCAAAACTTTAGATTTTGGAAAACATAAGGGATTTACCTCACAAAATGCCACCATGCAAGAAGACTATCAATAAAACTGGATTGATAGATCTAGTTTTATTGATAGTCAATAAAACCGAATTAATAGATCTAGTTTTATTGATAGTCTCTCTTTCTATTGATCAAGGATTAATAAGAAGGCGGTAGAAAATTTTCCATTATCAGTGGAACCGCGGTACTCCGACAAAGCTTTATGGAGTTGTGCTTTGCATCGCTAGTGATAGGGACCCTTTGTTTACTAGATAATTTGACAGGGTTTGCTAGTAGTTTTAGGAACTAGCTTTACGAACTTCATTGAATCAGAGCATCGCTTACCAATTGAAGGTTGATGGACAAACTGAAGGAATGGATGGAAACTTGGAGGATCTGTTGAGAGCTTGCATCTTAGACTTTGGAGGACCTTAGGAGTAGTACTTACCCATAGCAGAATTTAGTAGGATTGTAGTCATCAATAGATGATTGGTATAACACTCTTGAAACATTTTTTTTTGGAGGCAATGGCAATTGGCCAAATTGTTGATGGAAAACCACCGACAAATTCTACTCGACTGGATTTGTATTGCAAGACTTTAGAAAGTCGGAATTAATTGGGCAGCATATGATTTGGATAGTTGGAAAGAAGGCACCAGATTTATTGGGCCTTTTTCCAATATGGGAAAAACAAGAGAACTTTTATGTTGGTTGGAGTCCATGACGTTTTTGCATTTAATAAAATACCTTTGTAGCATTACAATTGTTGTAGTGCCTAATCAATTGGGGCATTTTAAGATAGAGTCAATTACGTCCCGTGCCATTGCATGTATCATAGAGCACAAAACTCGGATGCTCCATAATAAAGAATTAGATTCGTCCAAGTGCAATGGTAAGAAAATTTGATGGAAGGCATGAGGACTATTCGTCATCAACCTTTCTCTAGGAAATTTTCTCTCCAGAATTAGGATTTTGTTGCATCATGGTTGCTACACTTTTTAACAACCACTTTACGCTCATGTAGAAACCTTTATGCATGTTTAGGGTATTTGCATACAAACTTTCATAACATGATTACACACTCACGCCGGGATTGAGCTCATTTTTGTATATCTACAGTACATAATCACATTGCACTATTGGTTTAGTAGATGGTTGTGTAGATAACTTGATTATATAACATGTATGTTATTGCACGTTATTTAAAGATTTTGGGACGAAATTCTTTTTAAGGAGGAAAGAATGTAACACCCCATAAAATGAACCATAAATAAATGAAGTAAATTAAATTAAATGTGATAAGGTAGAAAAGGAAATTTTTATAAAAGTTGAAATTTGACCAAGAAACCTATACCATTGCATTCATGGTGAAATTATGATTAATTTACATATATAGTATGCTGAAAACAGAGCTCGAACGAAGAAGTTATGAGTGTTTGAATTTTTTAGATTTAAAGTAATTTGAATAGGATCCAAATAATTAATTAATTCCCGAATTAGAAATTTATAATTAATTGTGATTAGACTTGGGGTTAAGTAACATTAAAAATTAGCAATTAATGTTAAAAGTTAATTAGGATATGAAATCAATAAATAATCAAGCAACGTTAAAATAAAATAAATACATTCCCAAAATAAGGGAAGAAGTTGACCTAGCACTTCAAGGGGTCGACCTAGAGGTCGACCGCTTGGATAATGGAGGTCGACCACTTCCTTGTTGTGGAGCCTATTTTGATGAGTTGGACGTTCCAGATTTATTCATTTTTAATCTATTTTCATTCAACGGTTCTGGTGCATTTCCAACCACTATAAATTAGACTCTAAACCTTTCCCATTTATCCACAAATATTTTGGAAATAATAGAGAAACTATACCATTGTTATCTCTCCAAATTAGATTCAGGAACTCCGTAGAGAATTCAGGTAAGAATCAAATCTATTTTCTGTTTATTTCTTCTACACCCAACGTATTCCTGCTCTATTCTCTTCCAACTATTCTGAATCAAATACATATATGTACCTATTCCATATTGTGTTTGTATATATATCAAAAGAGAGAGATTTTGGAAGAGATTGTGAGGCATCCAAATCCAAGGAAGGCGAAGCTAAGGCTATTCTTTAAGTGGAAGCCTTACTATTTCTTTTCAGCAATTGTTTAGTGTATTTCTTTTTGGATTTAAATAGGCCTTATGGATTTTGGTATTCCAAAAATATGATAAATAAAATCCCCTAAAATTCCTTTTAATTCGGTGTGTCAATTTATGCTGAGATTCCCAATTATTTACATTAATTTGATGGAAATTGTTTCGTTGTGCAATTTTTGATAATTCCATAGTTTATTCTACTTCTCTTTCCTTGGGTCAAATTGTGATTCTTTAATAAAATAAGGGTTTAGATTACAAATTCTATTTATAGTTTACACCACTTATTCTTATCTATTTCTTTGTAAAAGATGAGTTGAATAGAATATGGTGTTTAGATTGCAATTCTTAGTGTTTAAGATATTCAATTGAATTGGTGTAATAATTGAGTTTCTATTTTATTTACAAGTCTATTATTGCAATTTTAGTTATGAACATTTATTCCCTGTTTTGGATATTAGAATCCCATGAAATCTTGGGAATTTGAAAAAAAAAAAGACGTGTAATAATAATTTGTTAGGGAATTGACATTTAACGCTAGTTTAAAGTGTAAAATCCATGCGTTTAGAAATTATTAGGCATGAATATTTATTTATTTTTATTTTCGTAATTAACGTATAATTACTGCTTATATGCCGTAGTTAATTAGGCATTTATTTTCATTTATTTCCCTCATTAAGAAGGTAATTGATTGTTAGGTGAAAATAAGAGGAAACTCTTATATAGCCTAATTATTATTTTAAGGTGTAATAAGGAAGATTCCTTATCGGACCTTATTTATGAAATGGTGAGATTTGTGTGTGTGTGTGTATAAAGTAATTGATGTATGGGTAAGTCATAGGGATGCAAGGTCAATGAAGTTACATGACGGAAGTCCATCCTTCACTTTAAGGCTACCAGTAGTTGTGTGCACTTCTATTGATGTGGGATTTCCTTATGATAAATATTTGTAATAATGCGTGGTTGGTCCCAAATTGTGTAGAGGAAATTTGCCTAGCTAATCTAGCTACCAGTTCCTACGAATATCAGACTAGTGTGAGACGTCATTATGAGTATGGGACATATGACGAAGGGCCTGCTTCGGGGTCTTGAGGTATTAAGTGGTTGGACCCACCTCTTTTCCCCAGATGAAGTATTAGATGGTGATGACACATTAGGTGGTATCTCTAAAAGGGTCCGCTTTTGGAAATAGGTCTTAAATGAGGGGATCTGCCTTAATTAAGGTCTTAAATGACCAGAGTCTTCCTATTTTTCACTTGGAAGTATTAAGTGGCCTATGAGGTTCCATATGATGTCAGCTAGATAGTAGCATTGAGGAGCACGCTTCTGGAAATAGGTCTTAAATGATGGGGCTTGCCTTAATTAATGTCTTAAATGACCAGAGTCTGCCTATTTTCCACTTGGAAGTATTAAGTGGCTTGGGTACCATCTCTCACATTATTAGCTATTTATGACATATGATTGGGATATGGGATTTTAGAAACCTGCTTCTGGAATGGAAGGTATTAAGTGGTTGGACCCGCCTCATTTTCTTAGACAGAAGTATTAGATGATTTTAATGGTTTTATGTTCGTAGACAATTTTTATTTTGAAATATACTGCCCAAGTACCGAAAAGGCAAGACTCGAGGTTTTTATTCACCAGATGCTTGTTGTTCTGACTCCTTTCTCATTACAACATAGGTTAAGGATGGAGTGATGGCGGTGACGATGCTTAGAGATGGAGAAGCTTGGCTTGCGGCAGTATTTGTTATTATTACTTGCTTTTATGTGTATCCATGTATTTAGACAATTGTTGTAATAGATATTATGTTGTGGTTTTTATGGAATTTTGTATTATGACATTTTTATGGTTTTGAAACAAATGGGTACACTTTGCTATTATAGTTTGTTCCATCCGTTGTGAGTTCTGAAAGTTTAATTATGGATCTATACTATTATTTTCTTAGTTCTACCAACAACTTACCTTAGAATGGATCTATGTTTCAATGAGTCATTTCTGGGTCGAATTTAGGCCTTTTTCGAGGTGAGTTGTTACATGACATGGTTTCAATAAAATAAAGCTTATTAAATTTAACCCGTTTAAAAACTTCATCTTTCTGCACGTTCGTTAATAAAAATACCTTTCTATTTTGAATCCATTTTCTTAAAGAAACTTAAGAACTAAATACCCGGTTTTTATTTTAGAACCTTTTTGAAACGATACTATATATTTTAGTCCATAGAAAAATATACATATAGACCAAGTAAAGCCAAAATGAAATCAAGGAATCGAGTCCTACCAAATAGTATCATACATCCTATAACGACCGCTTTTTCAATCCTCGAATGCCCATACTAAATACATCTATAGTATTCATGTGCTGAGCACCGAAGTGTCTGAAAGATAGGAAGTTAGGGTAAAATAAATGAAAAAGAAATAGAACTAGAAATAAGAACACAATATCATAATCTCACATGCGGAATGATAATATATAATACACCAAAAGTGTAGTACAAAGACTTACTCCAACATACATGAATCTCAAAGTTACAAAATGACTAAGTACTACAATCCGCCTGGATGGTTATAACTACCTGTCCTTATAATGCCGAATATATACATAGTGAACAAAAATGAAAATAGGTAGATAGTTTGTGGAAGCATCCAGCTTATCTCCATAAGCTTGAAACATCCAACCCTAAGACCTGCTTTATTCAATCTACTCGAAAGAGTATATAAGGAGTTCTGAAAAGAAATACCATGTGTTAGACATAAGTCTGGTATGAGAAACTAAGAAATGCATGTAAATACATAACAGTACTTTCGAGACCAACCGAATTGTCGGATTGGTTTTCCCTTAAAAGAACCCAACTCAATTGGCATTTACATTAGGTGATATTATAGATAATGTCTAAGGTGAGTAATATAAATATGAGAATAGCTATGATGTTTACATTGGTCATACCATACCATATTAAGTACATTAAAAACCGCTAGGGCATGTTGGTATATGAATTTTCTATAAAGACCTCCCCAGTAATACTACCGAGACCAATCCCCATGACAAGGGCCAGAAAATACATTCTGAGCATCGCATATCTCTAGATAAAATATACCATAAGGTAAACACAAGCTGCCCACGCCTTAGCACATGAAACAACTATCAACAACTACCGCTAGCAACATCTATAAGCATACTCTAGATAATTGAAGTTGACTTACCCCTTATTTGGGTTGGCTAAACACAGGATTGTGCATCCTATTCTATCTTTAGTCCTTTTTTCGACGTCGAGGCTACATTCAACATCTTTCCCACGAGTCTTCTCACTTGAGAAAAGTCCACTTCAATGACCTCTTCTAAAACTGAACTGTATAATACTTTTGAAGTGGTATTCGATAAGTAAAATACTTACCGATCCCGGACTCTTTAAAACTAATCGATGAATTTCCGAGTAACTTAATTTCAGCTCTTTTAGAAGTAACCGAAAGCTAGAGGCTTTTCGTACCAGTGCTCCTCCCTAGGGGTTCTCATTGGTATAAATCCACAAAGCCTTTTGTATACTTCCTAAGTTAAGTTTGGTTTAAGATTAGTAATCGATTATTGAGTCTTAAGCGCTTGTTTTTAGAAATCAAGGTTCGTATACTTAACACATTTCCAACCTTCCAGCTTAACTATTCCTCGGCAAGTGGAAAGCCAATAGGTTAGACCTCTATTGCTCCATCCCTACTCCAACAGACTCTCACAAATAGAGAAGCCAGCATTGTTCAGCTTTTAGTGTTAAGCATTGTAACACTAACATTCCATAAACAATCAAACTAAGGTCATTACATAAGTGTTACTTTTCATCCTTCTTCTAAAACAATAGTCTTTTGAAATTACTTATATAAATAAGTTAGAAACTTTTTTAAAATGATATAAATATGTGTAATATTTTATTCAATAAGGAATATAGAATTTAGAATAAGTTAAGGAAGAAAAGTGTATAAAAGTTCTTATTTTAATAAAAGAGATAAAATAGTTTTGTAGACTTGTATATAAATAAAATACCTCTAAATTACTTATAAATAAGATATAAATATTTATAGGAATTATCATCTTAAAAATAGCTACTTAATATTGATTTTGAAAACCTTTACTATTTTAACAAAATAAACCAGTTTTATTTATATAAAATGGGAATAACGTTTACTTTAAATCTTCGAAATAATTATTTAAAATATATATTTAAACTTCAAACATATTTTAAAATACTGAAATATCTTTTATAAATATCCCTTGAAAATATTTCATAAAATATCCAAATTAACAACACTTTAAACTTTCCTAAAAACTTGTTTTTCCAAAGTGCATCCATGGCGACTATCGCTATATGGACCATAACTTCACTAACTTTGTTTTATAAACAAAATAGCTTTTAAACTTCACTTCTTACTATCTTTTATACTTCTATAAGTAAAGAAAACATTTTATTTGAAAATAAGCAAAATATGGAATTTAAAAAGTGAGATAAAAGAAAGGGATTTCAAAATGTGTTTATAGCGACTATCGCTACACGGACAATTTCGTATTTAGTTCAATGTTTAATATCATTCACTTATATAAGCATATATGATTCCTAAATTCTAGTTATATCACAAGGAAGCATGTAATAACATATGTACTAAATAACGTGTCCAAGTTCAATGTTCCAATTTCCAATTACATGTACTTATTTTAACAACATGCTTCAAAGCATTTTAAGGCACAATACTGAAACAAATCATAAACTTTTCAAAGCACATAATTAAGGGTTATAACTTTAAGTAGTTAGGGTATATTATCATAGTTTATAATAAGCAAAATTGTCAATTTTTGGTTTACCAGAGTGTCAAGTTTATGATTTTATTTAATAAGGGAGATAACTCACTTATAATCCAAGGACGAAGCTAATACTACCAAGAAATAACACACTACTACCAAGCAATAACACGAAAGCACAGAAACCAATCTAGAACAAGTACGAACAAGAGAGGAGGGGACAAGAAGTGCACGACCAAGCCTTAGATCACTTAGTTTGGGTGACCTTGTCTAGTTGGAGGAGGATGGATCCAAATTTCATAGGTTTGAGGTGATGGAATGGTGTTACAAGCTATGTTAGGATGATAGGCTAAGTTTGGAGGAGTTTGAATTTGTTTAGAGTTGCTTTGATTCAAGAATTTTGTGAAGAGGAAGAGAATGGAAGTGTAGAGGTTTTTTGAGTAATGAATTGTGAGAATGAAGAGAGCCTTCCCCCATCTATTTATAGGCTTAGGAATTAGTGCAAAAAGACCACCAATAGCCTCATGGGTCAACCATGAAGCCATATGTATCCATGCCTCTTACACACCATGGTTTCCCTAAACCACTCTACCTTTTCCTCCCTAAATCAAGGGTCATTTAGTCCTTCTTTCTAGAAGCTATAGTTAATTAATTCCCACTGGTAATAAAATATTTAAGCACTTGTTAATGTGTTTATATGATGTCCTACAAGTGTACGATTTATTCCAACAACTTTGATTTAACAAAATATTGATTTAACAAAATGTTTTTCTATCACATTTTCAGTATTTCTTCAAAGAATATATTTTTGTAAACACATTTCAGAAAGAAGTTTTCTATCATTAGTTATTAATAAAAGTGTTTAACAATGTTATAAAATTATATTTTCAATACTTAACCATTTTCCAAAAGTTGAGATATTCAAAGATGAAATGTTCGAATTTCTAGATCGTTACACATCCCCTTACTAAGAAAGGTAATACTTAAAAGAAGTGTGTACCATCCGAACACATCTCTTGTCCATTTTTAGTCATTTTCGAGTCACTCGAACTAGTTAGCAAAAAAATTCTTCTTCTGTTTTGAATACCGTTTTGAAACAATGCTATATATATTTCTTATATATAAAATTTCTTTAGCACTTTTTTTACTAAAACTTGCTTTTGGTTCTTTTGGACTCGAACTTGTATCGATCGCACAATGACAAAGAGAATAATTTACTAAGTGCACTATAATGTTCACCTAAGTAAACATCAGATTGTCAATTAGAAGATTATTTAGACTATCGCAAAACTAATCAAGATGTTTTCCCCGAACTATCCAAAGAAACTGTATCTTGCTTAAAATTCTCTTTGAAATATTTATAACCACTTTCAAGTAATACTATTACTACCCTTTTCCAAAAATCACTTGAAATCTTTGTCAAAGACACCAAGATTTAAATTCTCAAGATCCTCTTTATTTTATAAGACACACCATATAAACCAAATTTATTTAAATTTTTCTTTATACAATAACTTCCTTTATTATAGTAACTCCTTTAACAAAGTAAGCTTGCTATACCTACACTATTAACGAACACCTTATTGTCAAACCGTGAAACTGAAAGGTGTTCGTATTTAATTTAATCAAACAATAAATGCTCATAAACTAGCTGAGCACAAATAATCAATCAACAAATGATGACAAATAAATATCATCCTTCCCTAACAAATAATCACAACCCAAATTAACTAGATCTATTTTCTTTTTGAAAATTATTATTTTATAGATAAAATATAACATCTATGTAAAATTATTTCATTTACCAATTTCAAAACATTTTATAAAACATTTTTATAGCACTAACAAATATGCGCTCTCATATATAATACACTCAAACTCATTCTAGGGTGTCATTTACCCTATCTCCAATGAGTTTACCCCACCAGGGCTAAGGTTCTCGCTTAACCTTCTACTCTAATACCATATGTGACGATCCCAAATTATAACCTCGAATATGATTTTATGGCTAGCCTCTCGACTGCACACTAAACCGTAAAGAGACATGTATAGGTTAGAGAAAAAGCTTCATCACATCGTTCACAATTCAAGACCACCTATCATGCGTGAACCTATCACCAACCAAATCCGATCATGGTCTCTCCAAACCAACAACCGATAGCTCCAATTGACTCAATTTTGGTTATTTCAAAAGTAAGCGAACTATATAAGAGTCCCAAGGGGATCTTTTATATACCCCTTTAAGCGAGAGATGTTTCACCAGAATGAGTTATCCCAAGAGAATCTCAAACCATATGAAATCGCAATGCTTTAATATATTTCCGAAGTTAAAACCAGCCAAGTTATCGATACTGGATAAACCACTATCTGGTGTAAGTATAGTTTGCACATGAAAATCAGACATCTTATCTTATCACTACTTTCAAATTTTAAATAGTACTATCCCTCGATCAACAATGTAGTCGGATCAGTTAGCGTACTATCCTTGCCTCGACATGCATTCTTAATTCTCAAGATAGAGACAAGTTTCCACACCTAGGAATTTAGTGTCAAGTAGAAGAAAAAGTACTTTCATATACTTAATTAATCATGACCTATTTATCAAAATTAAACTCTTATACTTATCACGTTTTCGATATTTCAACTTCTCTATCTATTGCCTAAAATCGAAGTCAGGTAAGTTAGGGTACTGGTTGCACCTGTTCTTACCTTAGTTGAACACTTTGAGTCTAGATCTTATGGATAAAGAAAAGTCTACTCGACTTTTAGTACTAAATATAAGGTGATTTACTTTTTATAAACGTGTCCACATTTTAGCACTACTTTGCCATATTTGTTTTGCTACAAAATGGTACCGACAAAGAAATCCCTTACATAAAACAAAGTCTTTTTAAAACAAATCTGAAAAGCAACTATGCAAACTTATTTTTAGTCTTCGATTTCAAACTCTAAAAACCAACTCTGCCAAGGTTCAACATTGCATAAAAACAAATGATCAAAGCAAGTCGAGTACCAACAACATCCACTTCATTATAACATACATAGCAAATAATGATGTAAAGTAAATCAACAAGGTGAGGAATTCTTTAGGATACCTCTACAAAACTTTTATTCTTCAAAGTGCTTCCATAGCGATCTATTCGCTGTGGAACACTTTAACTTCCTTTTCTTTTCATTTGTCCCCTACAACATAATGGTTATTTATGTCATCCACTTTTAAATAGGAATCAAACAGTATCAAACATTATATACACAATATAAGCAACATAAACAACAACTTTTAATTTACAACATTTTGTCAATTTTAAACACATTTTAAAGTAAGACATCTCACTTTTTCAAACCAAACATAAAGCCACCAACTTCCCACATGCTTTGGCCTTGCTTCACCTCCTCTAACACCCCACTAGTGCTTGACCACAACCCCCCACCAAAGATCCATTCATCATAATATAAAAGCAACAAAAAATTTCAACATTTATACACAAGAATATAGCTAACATAAAGGTAAGTTTTCTCATTGGTTTTTGGCAAGTTTTCTCTTCCAAGGCGACCAATATGAAAGTTCTTTCTTATTCAATTTTCTTTGATTTAAAAAAAAAGAATCACCTGGTTTAGAGTTATTTTATGGAAGTTATGGCCGAACGAAGACGAGGTATCTTCGGGGTTATAAATCTGGAACGACAAATGACTTTGGCAAAAAAAGGGATTTTGACATTTCTACTTTCAAAATTTGGCAAGTGATCAACATGAAAATTCTTTCTTATTTAATTCTCTTGAGTTTCAAAAAAAGAATCACTTAATTTGAAGTCGTTTTACGAAAGTTATGGGCCAAATGAAGAGGACACTTCAAGGATAATTCTATTTAGCGTCGACCTATAGCCGACTACGGCCGACTCCGGTCGACTCGAGCCGTCGCTAAAGGCCGACGCTAAATAGCTTGTCGCCAAGTGAAATGGTGACGGCAAAGGGGACGGGTCCGTTCCCTAATTTAGCGTCGGCTAGAGTCGGCCAGCCCGACTCTGGCCGACGCTAAACATAGTCCACGTGTAAAAAAATAAGTGACCAATAGGCCGACCCCAGCCGACTCTAATCTGGGAAATTTTTTTCTATATTTTCAGCACCCCTTTCTGCCATCCATCCACACAATCATATATATTCCACAAATATACTTCACCAAACAACAATATACATCAAAAATATGTCCAACTAAGAACCACAAAACATCAATATACATCTCCAAACGTCCATACATCTCCAAACGTTCATCATCACAAATATCCATAATATTTACAAAATTCAACCAAAAGTTCATTAAAAACATATATAAAAACATGTTACCACTCACCCCAACCATCATCAGCGCCAGATCCCTATGATGGCGGCATATTCGTCCTGTGCTCTGCCAAGTAAGCAGCAATCGCCTCGTCTAGTTGCTGCTTCAATCCAGTCTTCCTCAAATCGTTCAACTCGGCGACTTGTGCTTGCAGGGCCGCTATTGTTTCTTCAGCCTGTTGTTTATTGTAAGCGGATTGCGTCGCAGCCTGTATATTAATAAATTCATAGTTATAATTTATACGGAATATTCAATAAAATTTATAAACTGGTTAATGAATTAATTAAATTCAATAAATATTACCGCTTGATTGCCATATCCATACTGTCTATTTCTGGTCGGCGGGTCGGTAAAATGAGGGAATATCATGTCTATCTCCTCAACGGTCAACTGCTCCCTGTCAGACTCTGCAAGCACGCGAGCAATCTCCTGATCGCATATCTCCTGTGTTTAGAAATATAATTTTGAGAAGATGAATATTCAATTTAATGTACTGTTAAATAAGACAAAAAATTTATAGTCTTTATACCCGGATATTCGCTGATTTGGCGTTTGGCCATTCATATGTTACGTTTCCATATTCATATGTATGCTCGACGGCGTGTGTTCGGGTGAAGACGTCCAAATGAGACGGTGCAACACCACCTCTCTCCCTCGTCTGAAATTAGATATGATTAAAGAATTTATATAAGTAAATTACAAATAACAATTTTTATATTTACTATTTATTCTCTATATTGCTGAAAAGACTTGGATCCACCGCGGTGTGTTGTAGGATTTCTAAGCCTGTTTGCGGAGTTCCTCAATGCTACCGCCTATATAATTTAACTATTATATAAATATTTAAACGAATTATAATTACAGACATATGAAAGTAGAAAATTTACCTTCGCGTCTTCGCTTTCCCAATATTGCAGAAACCACGCATACAGATTTTCACTCATCCAGTTTGGCTTTTTACCGGCCTCTTTTATCTTGGAGAGCGTACCTCTATAGTTTTTCCTCATCTTCCTCTCCCAGTGCGTCCTGAACGTACCGAGATCTTCGGGATTCACAATAAAGGACGCCTGCACGTTGAAATTTAAATGAATTATATAAATTGCGTATTAATTTTCAAAGATCAAATATGTCAATCTCAAATTAATTAGAATTTTATACTTACCTAGAGGTCAGCCCATATGGAATTTCTGATATAAAGTGGGATACTATCCCAGTGCTCCCACAAGTCCGTCATCCTACTACGGTAGCTGTTTCGAGACACAGCTAGAATTGAACCTTCAACTCGTGCTTTTTGTCATCTTCGATATATGATTTGCAAATCGAACCTTCAACTCGTGCTTGTTGGCTAACTTTTTTCTTGAGATGATTCAAGTACCTATTACAAAATTTATTCGATTAAAATTTA
The DNA here is from genome assembly GCA_030737815.1 of Allium fistulosum. Lineage (NCBI taxonomy): Eukaryota > Viridiplantae > Streptophyta > Magnoliopsida > Asparagales > Amaryllidaceae > Allium > Allium fistulosum. The sequence goes on from CM060906.1 coordinate 366,499,948, forward strand.
CTTACATCAAATTCAAATTTAAATTATTATTTCAAATATTCATAATTACCTCTCTAATGGATACATCCATCCATATTATACAGGACCTCGAAGAAGTGCTTCATATGGAAGATGAACAGGTAAATGCTCCATTACATTAAATAATCCTGGAGGAAATATTTTCTCAAGTTTGCAGAGCAGTATTGGGATGTCATTTTCAAGTTTATGAATACGCTCAACTTTTAACGTGGTCGAACAATGCTCTTTATAAAACAGACTTAATTCTGTTATAGCACTCCACACTTTTACAGGCAATAGTTCTTTGAAAACAACGGGTAAGAATTTTTCCATCATGACATGGCAATCATGACTTTTCATCCCACTCAATTTATTGTTTTTTAAGTCAACACATCTATGGAGATTTGAAGAAATCCCATCAGGACATCTCAGCCCTTCAATCCACTTCAACACAAGTTTTACTTAATTGTTGTCTAGCTTATAGAATGCTTTGGGTTTTTTACTGTCATTAGGGTTTATATGAAGTTCGGGACGTTTACAATATTGTTCTATATCACGTCTTGAATTGAGATCGTCCTTAGTTTTACCCTTGACATTCAAAACTGTACTAAACACATTATCAAACACGTTTTTCTCATTGTGCATCACATCAATATTATGTCGTAGTAAGAGATGCTTCCAATAAGGTAACTCCCAAAATATACTTTGTTTGCACCAATTATGCCAGTTCGATTAACCTGGAATTTCAGTCTGTACTCCAGTTTCATGTATCTTCGGATATTCTTTAACTAGTTCATATAATTCTTCACCTGATAAAGTCGTTGGTCATTGTCTGTTCTCTGCTCTATTTACTACAAAGTTTTTCTTATCTCTTCTAAAAGTATGATTAACATGGAGAAAACATCGATGACAATCAAACCATGAAATTTTCCTTCCATGCGGTAATGAAAATGCCCGTGTATCTTCCATGTAGTAAGGACAAGCCAGACGACCGGCCGTACTCCAGCCTAAAAGCATTGCGTAAGCTGGAAAATCACCAATAGTCCATAACAAAGATGTAAACATACAAAAATTCTTTTTTTCAACACGTCGTATGTATCCACCCCTTCATACCATAATGTTTTCAACTCTTCGATCAATGGCTGTAGATAAACATCGATTCCTTGTGTCGGATCATCAGGACCAGGGACGACAATCGTAAGAAACATATATGGAGTTTTCATACACATCCACGGAGGTAAATTATAAGGTGTAATGATAATAGGCCAAGACGAATATTTACTACCAAATTGAGAGAATGGTGAAAATCCATCTGTACATAAACCAAGTCTCACATTACGACTCTCTGCGGCAAACGCAGGATAAGTCTTATCGAAATGTTTCCATGCTTCTCCGTCCGATGGATGTATCAAAGTCTCCACTTTCTGCGTTCTCACACTTTGCATCTCATATGTGATGCTGTCGCGGACGACGCATATAACCTTTGAAGTCTGGGAGTGATGGGTAAATAATGCATTCTCTTGTATGGAACTTACTTTCCTTTTTTTTCTTCTTGGTTTGTATCTTTCCTCATTACATATTCTGCATTTCTTAAGATTAATGTCATCTTTCCAATACAACCTTTTATGCATGTATCTATCTTCTGGTAGGGAAAACCGAAAGCAGATATTAGTTTTTTCACTTTATAATGACTATCGCATATTAGATTATTGGATGGCATATGTCGTTTTACAGCTTGTACAACTGCTGTAAATCCAGCTTCCGTAAAATTGAATTTTGATTTCATAGTAATGTATTCGGCAGTAATTGACAATTCTGTTCCGCTACTACAACCTTCCCACAACGGACTTTTCGCAGAATCCAGTAAATCATAAATTCTTTTCACCCCCTCGATCGGTTCTTCTTCGACATTTACATCATTAACTTGAACAGTAGGGAACATTGACCGTGCTGCATCTTCCACCATATCTACTATTGGATTTGTTGTAACATTATTGTTATTCACCTCAACCTCGGGCACTATAGAATTAGATGCACCAATTTTTTCTCCATGACGATCTTAGAAATAATAGTTTGGCACGAAACCGGATTTACACAAATGCACAATAACTAAATCTGGTTTCCGATAATGCAAATGTCGACATTTACGACACGGACACCGAATTTGTGTGTCGCCTTCTTCATTATTAGCTTTAGCGAATTTAACAAATTCATGTACACCATCCTTAAAATGTTTTTTCGTTGAACCTTTCGTTCCTGTTCGACTTTCATACATCCAGGTACGGTCGAGAAGATAGTTGAACATTTTTCCTAATTTAAAAACATATATATTAGAAATTTCGACAGCATTTCATTTCTATTCCTATATGCATATATACTTTGCATCTGAAGTTTTATGTGATTATTATCGTATTTTCTAATCTACCAAAGCCTTTTGGGACTAAAGGCTTTGTTGCTGTCTTATTTTCATTTAAATTATTTATATTAACGAGAGATAGACTAAAATACCTACACTCAATTATTCCCAATTCACACTTTCACACTTTCGAATTCACACTTTCACACTTTCAAATTCCCAATTCCCAATTCACCCTTTCAAATTCTAAATACCTACACCCCAATTATTCCCAATTTACACTTTCAAATTCAACGATTTCATACTAATTAAAAATAACCTAATACACTAAATTATCAATGCCTACACCCAATTATCATCACAATAATGTACATTTAAACCTAATTAAACAATTTAATTCAAAATTAGGGTTTAGAAAATTACCAAATTCAAGAAGAAGAAGAGATTCCGGCGAGTTCCGGCGAGTTCTAGGCTTCTACGGCGACAACGACGGAGGGTGATGGCTGGAGAGGTCGGAATCGGTGATGTGGAAGAGAAATTTTTTTTTTTAGGGGAGAAAAGAAAGTGAGGAAGAAGGGTTCGGCTGAAACCTGTATACGCGACATGGCGTCGGCTGGCGTCGGCTGGCGTCGGCCTGCATCGGCCCGAAGGGCGTCGGCTAGCATCGGCCGTAAAATTTTTTTAATTCTTTTTTTAACACCTATTTCATTTAAAAAAACACTACTACATTATAAAATAAAATTAACATTTATTATTGTTATTATTGACCCAATGACGGGTCGTGATAGTTTAGATTGGTAATTTCGATGATATATGTTCGTGTAATTAGAAAAGTTATCGTTGTTGAAAATCTAACTCGCACGACCAATCGATGCAACTTTTAGTCAATCCGCTATACAAATTCGATAAAGGTGGTTATATGTAACATTTTAAAGAATTTAAATAATTTTTTAAACCGTTGGGTAATCAATTATGAATTTTTAAATGTATTTGGTATAATAAAATTATATAAAATAAATTATGCGGCGTAAAAATAAATTCTTTGGATCTTATGTCGATCTAAGGTATTTTGGAGATGTTTCCGGAATATGTTTAAAAAATAAATGAATCTGGGGTGTCGATCTTGAATTTCAAATTTATGATCGTTCGTGGACTTTCGGACAAAAAACCTTCGTTCGACGGCCGAACGACCTTCAAACGAGACCAAATTTAAATTAGTGATGTCTTGTAGTGTTTTAATCGAATTCGTACGGTTGGATTCGCAAAAAAATCATCGAAAATAAAATTATCCCAGAAATATGTTATTTTGTAGAAGTTAGCTATAACACTTATATTATAAGTGTTATAGCTAACTCCTAGACAATGACATATTTCTTGGATAATTAAAAGCGGTAAACTTCCAATTTACCCTTAATATAATACCCTCTTTTATGTCACTTAAGCCATCGCATCACCTTCTTAAGTCCTTTGAGTTCTTTTTATATTCTTACACTTCACATAAGAAAGAAATGTTTTCTCCTTACTTTATTAACTTAATTAATTACTTCTTTAATTATACTTTATTTTAATAATCTTTCTTACTTTATTAAATCTCTTATGATATTTATAAGTGTATGCTACAAAAGTGTACATATCTATGTAACAATGTTGTGACAACTTTCGTATGATAAAAAGTCGAAAATCTGAAAAATTATTTTCGACCACATTTTTAATTTTTCATCAAACTACTTATTTTTGTAAAAAAAATTTCAAAACAAGTTTACTATCATTATGTATTAATTAAAAGAGGGTTATTTGACCATTAAAAACCCTTAACTAAATATTCATAAATCAAAATGATAAAATTTTGGGTCGTTACAATAGAAAATTAGAGAATGATTAGGAAAGTTAATACAATAATGAATTATGAAAGGAGACATGAAATATCTAGAATTAGAAATGTTTGGACATTAAATTGGTGGGTTTGGGCTTGCTATTGGATTTGGGCCTCATGAAAGCTTCCAAATCAAAATACTTCTCATTTACTTTCTTTTACAGACTATTTTTTGTTCAATCAAATCATTTATGACATTTCAAATAAAAATCATATTTACATTACCTAAGTATCTATCCAACATTAATGAATTTTGTAGAATTTAATTTATGCAAATTCTTTTATTTAACTAATTATTTCAAAGTTACCATATTCGACCTTTGATAATAAGAATTTATTTATTAGCTCAGATTAACTTTAATTTTTCCCTTTTTTTAAATTTATTAATTACCCAAATCAATATTATTCATTTTATCTATACTTTTATAAAATATTATTTCTATATTTTAACTCATTTTTCTCTAATTATACTTTACTTATGTTTTAGACCCTATTACTAAATAAATACCGAAATTCTTATACAAATAAAATAAAATTCTTTTTTATTTTTTAAAATGTATTTTCATCTTATTTATAACCAATATTAACCTTTACAAAATCATTCAATAACTTTTAACACATTTAAAATCATTTTTAACTCAAAAGTATTATCATTATAAATTAAATAATCAATTCCCATATTTATTAATAATCTATAACTTGAAATTATTTAATTTCCAAAATAATTCTTTCCATACTTTTTAAAAAATAATTCCTTTCAAAATAATTAAATTTTATCAGTTAATACTTTCTCATTAAATCCCAATATTCACAAATAATTCCAAATCATTCTTGTTTAATCTTTAAAAACCCATTTTAATCAATTAATTAAATCACTATTATCAACAGTAATTAATTACTGTCCAAAACTGGGTTATTATATCCAGTGTTACTGTTAGCCTAAGGAAATATTCATGTGTTCAAACTCAGTATCTTCTCATTCCCTCTATTAATTACTACGTCCTTACAGCTGCGTCTTATGTGGTCAATGGCAAGGGAGAAAACCGTTCGGGCTATTCTGTGTTGTGTAATTCCATCGTATATCTAATAGTGGGTATGGAGTGCTAGGAACTAGCAAGTATTTGATGAAAAGCGTATCTCTGGGTCAGAGAACATCAGTCTTATTCGTAACAATATTAAACTTACCTCCTAAGACAGACTAGGTGGCTCTAAGAACAGGATTCAGAATCAGGACTCCATTATCCCTAATTTCTACATTCGCTAATGATGAGATAATCTTTTTCCTACCGTATCTCCCATCATGCTCTCATTTCTATTATCACATTTGTGTATAATATTTTTTCAATACATTGCCAGTATCTGTTGGCATAGGTACTCTGATTTTGTTCGCTTGGATGAGCAGATCTGATTCACTTTTCCATTGCCACTACAACAAAAATACCCTATTACAACGTCCTTTTTACAACGGACATATTCTGCCCATTGTAATAGACAGCTATTACAACGGTCGTTTTAGGACCGTGGTAATAGATGCTCTGTCCAATGCCCTTCTTACAACTTGCATTATTTGCCCGTTGTAATAGAGAGATATTACAACGGTCAACTTTTGCCCGTTGTAATGGAAGTATATTTTACAACATTCAGCAAATGCCCGTTGTAAAAGGTGTCAATTTTACAACGCTCATAACGCCCGTTGTAATAGGTGCCAATTTTACAACGGTCATAAAATGCACGTTTTAACCGATCCCAATTTTATAACGATCTTAAAACGCCCGTTGTAATAAATGTCTATTGCCAATTTTTGGCAATCAATAATTAATAATTACAATGCTTTCTTAAAATTAATATTTATTATCTATTAAATTTAATAATTAATCATTAATAATATTATATTAATCATATGTTACTAATTACTAATTATAATATCATGTTACTAATCACTAATACTAATCATTAATAATATTATATTATTTATTAATATTTAACAATTAATCATTTATAACTTATAATAATAAACGATTACAACGGTTTTCGTCTCGTTGTAATTAGTGTGTATAATTAATAACTAATCATTAATACATTTTAATTTATAATTTATGATTATTAACCAATAATTTATAATTAAAAATTATTATTTTAATAAATAACTATTTGTGATTAATAATTTATTATAATTAGTTAGTAATACTAATAAATTAAAGTTAATAATTCACAATAACAATGTATTAATAATAATATATACTTAATAACATATAATTTATAGTAATATTATTATTTCCCATTTTTGCACAATTTTAGCTTTAAGCTTTCCCTTCATTTCTCATATTTTTCATATTTTTTTAAAGGGAAGATGTTGGGACAAAATTTTAAAGCCCGCCTGAAATTTTCATTAACCGCTCTGCCTTTACTTTTTACTGAAACCATAATCCCTAAATCTACCTTTACTCACAAATCCCTAATCACTGCTTCACGACAAATCCCTAATCTCTAATCAATCCCTACTCGCTGAACCACAGTCCTACGCGTTGGCAGGTGGTCGAAGAGGAAGCCTCAATCCTTGTTTCAGGAGATATCATCGGCATCGAACAAACCAATTTAGATGTCTGACATCGGCAATTGGGGATTACAGAACCCCAATAGTTTATCTAAACAAAGTAACTGATGGTTGTGATGCTCGCATCGCGACTAAGTTGGAATTCATGCAACCTTTCTTCAGTGTAAAGGATAGGTAGTTCAATTTTTATTTTTATTTTGTTATCAAGTGTATATTCATTAATTTGACTAACATAAGCGTCCGATCAATAATCAGGCCAGCTTATGCTATGTTGGAAGATGCAGAAAAGAAAGGGTTGATCACTCCTGGAAAGGTCTGAATTATGTAGAGTTACATATTAGAAATCTCACTCATTGAATATTATAGAGTAATTTTCTTTAAATCATCTTACTAATTACATAAAATTTTTGGTATGTGTATGTATTAATTAAATGTAAATAAAACATTAAAATAGCTAGATAATCAGAGTAAACCATAATTATGATACAAAATGTTGGTACTAAATATAAAACCAAGTTATTCCTTACAATCTGCATATACTCATAATTTGATACCAATTGTAGACACAAGTAATTGAGCCAACGTCTAGAAACATGGGAATAGGACTGGCATTTATGGCAGCACTAAAAGGATACAGGCTTACACTAACAATGCCATCTTATACAAGCTTAGAGAGAAGAGTTACCATGAGAGCATTTGGAGCAGATTTAGTACTTACAAATCCTACTAAAGGAATTAGAGGAACAGTCAAAAAAGCCTACCAGCTTATGGATTCTACTCCTGATGCTTTCATGCTTCAGCAATTCAACAATCCTGCCAATGTTAAGGTTATAGATATATATTCTTTCTGCTACTTTTTAATATCATACTTTATCTATGTACTTTGAGATCAAGACATCTTTATTTGCTACAAAATGAATGTTAAATGTACATTGTAATCAATGAAAGAAAATGGAAACAGATACATTATGAGACAACTGGACTTGAAATATGGGAGGACACGCTTGGACAAGTAGACATTTTTGTAATGGGAATAGGAAGTGGAGGCACTGTTACTAGTGTTGGAAAATATCTCAAAGAAATGAACCCCAATGTCAAGGTATAAACAATGTAATTAGTTAGCATAATTCAATTCTTATAGAGTGATATCATAGTTTGAATCATGATTCTTATACTTTATCAAATATTGGTCTTGGATATATGGAGTTGAACCAGCAGAAAGCAATATACTAAATAGAGGAAAACCTAGTAATCAAGCAATACATACTTGATGCATAGTTGAAAATGTTTAAAGCTAGAATTCCTTTTTACACTGTAACTAAAGATTTTATAGCTCTTGTTCATTGACTAACATTGATTTTGCTAGGTCCTCATCACATTACCGGTAATGGCGTGGGATTTAAGCCTGATATCCTGGACATGGATGTGATGGAAAAAGTGCTTGAGGTATTATTACCTTTCTAAAATTTCATTTTGCCATGCCGGAAATACTGCCTTTATATGTCTCAGGAAACTTTCTATGTCATGCTCTTTAAGAGTATCCCTACTTTGATCCACTACCAGAGTAGATGATATCAGTCCAGTAATATGAATCATAGCCAGTATTGTTTTTGCAAGCTTATACAGCTAGATATAAATCATCACCAATGCTCTATTATTGTTATTGTTATTATTACCTGTATTTACCGTTCGCTGTGGTACCAGATTTACTTGTAAAAATGATTCTTGATGTTAACAGTCTTTCCGTTGCTGCACACAATCATTTTGATCCAAGCTACATACGAGATTTGCGTATCTTCTATTAGAGATATAGCTGTGACTTGATGGTCATAGCTTATATATATACTTCATGAGACGTAATGTAAACGAAGGCAACACATTTTGACTCATTGAAGCCTCAATCAAAATTCATTTTTTACTTTTACATTTTGAATATTAAATGGTAAACTGAAGCTAGATCAATTACAATCTCATATTGCAGGTCAAAAACTTTGTGGGCAAACGGGTTGATTTTGCTGAAACTAGGTATAGATGTATATGTACTTGTGGTTCATGTACATCCAACTTTACTCGTGAGTTTTACCGGCACTACAACAAAAATACCCTACAACACATAAACATCAACCCTTTGAAAACCAATCACATTATTGCTGAAGTTCAACTCTTTCACTACATATCATTGTTTTGGGGTTCATTTTTTTCACCATTGTCTTGGTATAAATACTGTGCGATACATCCTTATGGGTTATATATCGAGTCATCGACCTCCAACACATATAGAACATGTTGTAGGAAACAATTTACAGTGTTATTGCAGTTTGAGTGTTCTGTACGTCTCATTTGACATTTTAGAGGCGTGCGATTTGTTCTTTTCTTCCTTGTCTTTGTAGAAATATGGTACTAAATCATAGCTTGAAATTTTCCAGGAGAAGGTACTTTCAAATTGGTGATAAGATGAATGCCACAATGGATGTGGAAACTGCATTCCAAAAGTGTATCGAAATAATGAAAAAGTGGACTTTGGAGAATTTGCAACTGGAGAAAAGTTTTGCCTTTATCAGAAGCTATTTCCCAACACATTACAGGTAAAGTTACCACAATGTACAATATGTACAACACTCTTTTATGCAATCTATACGAAGAAAAATATATAAAAATGCAGGAATGGGATTTGGGATAGCGGAGGAGCATGCGACCCATGGACAGAACCAGAGTCCAACCTTGAAAACATAGAACCGGAACCATGGTACAATCAAGTGATGTCTGATACAATGAATGATGCTAAAGGGGATATTCATTTTCTTAACATAACATATCTTACTGAACTGAGAAAGGATGGGCATGCATCAAAATATAAACTATGGAAATTTCATTATGCAAACATATTAATGGCCAGCATTATGCAGCAAACTCTTGGATTTTGATTCTTTGAATATAGTGCATTATTAATGGAAATAGTTGGATTTTACATATAGCCCAATATTCTTTTATAGTTACATAGGAAAAACAAGCTAGTTACTAAATATTCCCAAATGCCCAGTTTGTTTTTATTGCTACATATTAGTATTCTCAGTTTGTTTTTATTGCTGCTTGATGATTTTGGTAGAATCTTATTTCTTTTTATATGCAGGGATGAAGAATATTGGTAGTAGAATTGAAGAATCACATTTTATTGTTACTACAGTTCATATATAATCTACAGCATCTTATAATCTATTTTATTCAGGAATCACAAGGGATACTTTGCTGATGAGAATGAAGAAAAATCATTGGCAAGACGTAATTGATCTGAACTTAACCGGTGTTTTCCTCTGCACACAGGTATTTTTTATTTTAACTAGTCTTTTTTTACAAGCTTTCACTATTTTGCATTTCTCTCTTAGTTTTAATCTGCATATTGATAAATAACTGACATGCTGCTGCTAAAGTAATGATGAAAAAGAGGAAGTTATGTCAAATTTCTTGCATCATGTGATTAATGTATTGTTTTACAACCCCTTTTTGCTATATATCAAGTATTATATTTGTGTATATCATCTTTATGATTATCGTGGGATCATGTATCTAATAGAATATTTAACATATGCTAGTGATGCATTTGGCATCTTATTATTTTAAACATGATTGATTCTTATCTGGTAATTTTAATGTATGCAGTGCAGAATAATAAATATAGCATCAATAGTGGGTTTAGTTGGAAATGTTGGTCAGGCCAACTATAGTGCTGCAAAGGCAGGAGTTATAGTTTAACCAAAACTGTTGCAAAAGAATATGCAAGCAGAAGTATTACAGTGAGTTCATCCATACTGACATATAATCAATCAATTGCTTAGTAAAATGTACACTTAGAGAAATCTATTAGATGCTAAACTTTGAAGCTGAATGTATGATCAGGTAAATGCAGTTGCTCCTGGATTCATCGCATCTGATATGACTGCTGAGCTTGGAGATCAGCAGTCGCATTTAACAACTCCATCATAAAAATCTCAGAGAACGGCCTTTGGATAAAGATGTGGCAAGGCGTGTAGGGTTCAGTATCAGCAGGCGCATTCAAACTGTGAAGTATGTGAATTGCAGGCAAGTTGGGGATGTATGGCTTAGGGTGTTAATGCTTTATGTATTTGGCATGTAAACTTATCTAACTTTTTGGAGTGTTAGAATTCTATGACTCTACCTTTTAGTATTTCGTATGTGATTTTAATTATTTTACGACAATATTTAGTATTAGTATGGATGTATTGCATGGATGCTGCCGTAATTTTTTTTAAAATTTGCATTAATTTTGCAACGGGCAATGTGAGTTGTTATATGAGCTTTTTACAACGGTCAATGCATGTTGTGAAATAGGCTATGCAACTAGTATGGTTAGTCTATTGCAACAGGTTATGGCCGTTGTATAATAGTCTATTACAACGGTCATAACTCATTATAAAAAGGTATACTACAACGTGCTTTGCCCGTTGTAAAATGTGGTGGATCTATTACAACGAGGCCTATTACAACGGGCACATGCCCGTTGTGAAAACCATATTACAATGGGCATTGCCCACTGTAAAAAGACCGTTTTGTTGTAGTGTGCTGCTATGAGACTAAATGGGACAAGGCTCTAAATGCTTTCAATGACATTTTATCATAGAATTATTGCTTGTAAGCTTCATGTATATGAGAGCTACTGCTTTAGCTTTTTTTGTCTTTTGCAAGCCATCGGAGCAAGGCATTTTTCTTCTACTTTATTTTTTATATAGCAGACTCTATTTAGGGGTTTTGGCACACTATTTAACTATGCTGCCTAGAAGCTTGTAGTTAAGGTGGTGCTTTCCCCTTGGATGGGTCTTTAAAAAAATATGCTAATAAACACATTTAAAAAATATAAATAGAAAATCTTTTGGGGAAGTATATTATAAATTTCCACCACGAAAAGATGTAAAGTAACGACAAAAATTTCCGACGCCATTGCTTCATCAAATAGATGTGGCGTCGGAATGACGTCGGAAAGTGGTAATACATAAAAAGAGTGTCGGAATGGCATCGGAAAACAATGATGCCATTGCGACGCCATTTATTCATCTGACAAAAATAATAATGACTTCGAAAAGTCATCGGAAAATACCCATGCCATTCCGACGTCTTTCTTATTTTTGTTGTGCAAATAAATGACGTCGGAAAGATATTATTATTTTCCAACGCCATTTCGATGTCTTTTTTGCTTACTCACTCTTCCTTTACTTTTCCATACTAATTTACATATTTTATATAATTTTAGCGAACAACATTCACTATAAGAATACGCCGATATAGTAATGTAGATTTTGCGAAGGAAAAATTCATGGTTGATTTGCGATGGATTTTCTCGGATTTGCGATGTTTATTTTATTTTATTTTTACGTAAAAAAGATGTTGCCCAATATAGATATTTTTGTAATGCAACAAGAATCCATCATAAAACCATGAAAAATTAGTGACATATATGTCATGAATATTTGAAACATAGCTGAAATTTACGCTGAAATGATGAAAAAGCGGCGCTAGATAATATCTGTGACATGCAGCGGCTGATTCATCGCAATTTAGTTATGGATCTGTCATGGATACTTATAACATAAATAAAACAGGAAAATAGGCATATGGACAAACTTAAAAAAAATTAGACGGAAGGACGGTAAACTTTTTTTGGTTGAAGGACAATGCTAGTTCTAACTAGCATTTTGAATAGTATAAAATTGAATATTATTCTAGTAATAACTAGCATTTTGTATAATGTAAAAGTTGAATATAATGCTAATTATAACTAGCATATGTCCTTCAGTCTAAAATTAAAACTTAATGTTCAAAGGTTGTCATTTTACTTGATTCCCCCATTACAAATTTCATCTCAAACACAGAGCTAATTTTACTTTTTAGCTACCATTTTTTAACAAAAATTATATCTTTGTTTTTTAATGAGAAAAACATATGTTTTTCTCTTAAATTCACGACTAACTTTATGGTATAACTACGGATTTGTAACATTAATTAATCAGATATATGTTGTATCTCATAATTTTTGTTAAAACAATATATTGTTAAAAGAATAAAAATTGATTTCAAATTCATATCAAATTATATTTTTTAATGGTGAATTTTTGAAAGGAATTACTTCTCATCGTAAAAAATTCAAATTGACATCACCTATAATAGTTATCTCTGGTTAACACAAATATCTTTCGTATTATCATCACATGCAATTATTCTCACCACCATTTCACCGTCGCCTACTCCTAAATCATTTAGTTCCCCAAAATTTAATTAGGAAAATTCTATTCCAACCCATATTTTCACTTAGTAGTCCCCCCTTCAAAAAATAAATTTATGAAGACAAAAATACCCTTAAGAAGCTTTCTTCTCAACTCTTACGTAATTTTTCAGTGTTCTAAAACATCGAAACTCCAAAACCCTACTTTTCAAATCATTGAAGAAAAAAGTCGTTTTTAAACTAGCAAATGATGGATTTTGAAGAGGGTGGTGATTTTTTGTCGCAATCACAGTAGGTAATTCGGAAAAAAAATTGATAATTTTTTTAATATTTGCAAGTACAGTCGATGGTTGTCGATCAGTGGGATTTGCGACAATCCACGTAGAGGCGCTACTAGGTTTTAGGTCTAATAGCGCAGTCGGTAAGCGTGATTATAACAAAACCACGCTTAGGTGCTGCGTGGTATTGACACTAACCACGCGGTCCTTTTGCGTGGTTTTGACAATAACCACTCAACATCCCTGCGTGGTAGTTCAATTTTATTTTTTTCTGCTCACCATTTTAGTGTTTGATACTTATGATACTTGTTTTCTGCAGATTGTATCATTTTTAAGTAATGAAGAAACGTGCAACGAAATAGTGTTGGATTATTCAAACGATTTTACGACTTATGATGTAAGTTTACTTTGATTAACGTTCGAATAAATCCATATTACTTACATTTTATTTAACATTTTTAATGCAGATATTTTTTGGATGCATCCTACCAGCTTGGATTTTCTACATACATTTCTCCGAGTTACATGGTTGTGTACAATGAGAATCTGCAAGTGTTACATGAAAAGTATGTGAAGCATACTTCACTCTTGAAGTATATTCATGAGACATGGTTGGATACATACAAAGACCGATTTGTTCAAGCATGGACGGATGATTACAAGCATTTCGGAAATTATACTTACAAATTATTAAAATTCACAATTATTTCATTTCCTTCCATTCAAACTGAATTACAAATTACCAATCGTAGGTAAAACTAGAGCCTAAACATCCGTTACCACCAATTTATTCAAAATGGTTCACGACTCATGATACAGATGCAAGTAAATGGGAATACATTTACACCGATCGAAGACAAGCTTGGGATAAAAGAAATGAATATGATGAATGGAAGTAGTCGTGGCACCATTTTGGAGTTGTTATATTGTATGTTAAACTTGAGTGAATATTTGCAAATTGTTGTTGCTTAGTAACTACAATTTACTTTGTTCGCAACTAGTTGGATAACAATGTGTATCACTGTTTTGAATTTTCTTGAATGAAATGTGGATTAAAACGCGAATCATTTAGTTTAAACTATGTTTGTTTGCGGCGATGAAGAACTGGTAATTTTTTCTTCTTGTTTTGGAAGTACCACGTAGGGTTAAAACGTGAATGTTGTTCCAGTACGGGGGGGACAAACGTGGTTGGTAATATAATGACGTAGTGCCGCTGCGTGGTTATATGATAAACCACGCATAGTCTCTACGTGGTTAGGTATCCAACCACGTCTTGTCAGTGCGTGGTAAACACAGAAACTCAAAAAAAATAGTATAGAGGCCTTTCCTTGCATTGTCTCTACGTGGTTAGGTATTTAACCACGTCTTGTTAGTGCGTGAGGAAGATACTGCGTGAGTGCGTGAGGAAGAAATCGCGTGAGATAAGGTTAGGGGTAATTTTGGAACAAGTAGGGGGCTCCTAAGCAAGTTTGGGGGTTTACAATCTTTTTTACATTTTGGGGGCTACTAATTGAAAATATGGGTTAGAATAGAGTTCGCCATTTGGACAAATTTTCAAAATGGGCTACTTTTCATATCAATTTCACAATCGACGTTGGTTTTGAAACTTATTACCAAAAAGAGCTAGTTTCTGCCCAGTCAGCAGCCCAGTCAGCTGTTTTCTAACTGCCAGGAAAAAAGCGCAACTCTTAGTTGCGCCTATGACAATTGAAATTTTTTTACGATGCGCAACTCTTAGATGCGCACAAATTTTTTACAACTGTGCGCATCTAGAAGTTGCGCATTGGCTTTCCAATAAGCAGACGCAACTCATACTTGCGCCTGCTGTAATATCGTGCAGGTGCAACTATGAGTTGCGCCTGTACAGGTTACTGCTGTTAAAACAGAGGCAACAACAACATTTTTCTCCAACCCCTTCAAAACATTTCTCAACCTCCTTCGTCTTCTTCTTGGCCAAACCCAACATCCCCAAATCCATTTTTTAGCCAATTTGCATAAAATTATCACAAAGTTTCTAAATTTCTTCTTCATTCTTCGATTAAACCAAAGCTACGACAATCCCTTCACCTACACTCACATTACCATTAATTTATATGGATAATTGGGAGATTTCAGATGAAGTATTTGTGAAATATGTTGAACGGATGGAAGCTGAAAATGAATTTGTTCCTGAAACTCAGTTTGAAACAGTTCCTGAAGCTCAATTTGAGATAGTTCCGCCAGCTAATGGTGTTGCTGTTCAATCTGCTTTGGATAATCAAATCTGCTTAGGCGAACCGAATCAAAGACCGGGGAAACAAATTAGCGGCGAAGGACGAGTGAGACAAGATACACATCCACTTTGCCATTGTGGAGATGTTTGTGAGGTAGTTGTATGCAAGACTCGAACAAATGCTGGACGTCGGTTTTACGGATGTGTCGGTTACCTTGATCATATAACTAACTCGAAAGGTGTTGAGTGTTGTAATTTCTTCAAATGGCTAGATCGTCCTTTGACCCCTAGGGGAGTGGAGTATGCACTAGAGATGCAAGCTGAAGTGAGATGTTTGGAAAAGGAAAAAAGTCTGCTTCGACATCAAGTAGACTATTTGCAGTCCGTAAATCCAATTTGAAAAGGATTCTAGTAAACCGGGTAGTGCAATTGTAATGTAATGGATCTGTATTAGACTTGTTTAATTGAGTTATGTATGCTTAAGTTTTAATGAAGGCTGTATTATTTGGTTGTTTTTGTACTTGGTTGTTGTAATGGATATGCAATACATGATGTGGTATTGTTTGTCTGTTATGTTTATTTGATGGTAGTTGTAAAACTGTGGAAAATTCATAATGTTGTTGCATATAAATTAAATCAAAGTAACATAACAAAGCAAGTAATTTAAATGTTTGACATAAGATAACCTTTGATAACAAAGCTGCGTACATAATAAAAATATAAGTTATACAGTTCACGAATGACAGAAGTAGTAGAAACAAGTAAAATATTTATTGCTTTCCACACGTTCTTCTCTTATGACCCAAGTTACCGCATTGTCCACATCTGTTCTGTCTTCTGTCCTCCATTTCGTCCATGACTCCCCTTATTCTTGTGGACCTCGGTCTTCCTGTATTCCTTCGCGTTGGCGGCGGGAGTATAGTAGGGCCTTCATGTACATCCCAATATCTACTGTCGGGCACTGGATGAAAAACCGGAGAATAACTATGTCTATAAATTTCTGCCGTAAACCAGGATGAAATAAGATCATGGTAATCTCCATTCGCTCCTCCTCTACATCATGTGCATGCAGCTAAAACATGGGAACATGGAAAATGGGCTAGATAGGAATATTTCATGAACAGCTGCACTTGTCATTGGCAATATTTACTGTGTAGTTGCACGCGTTTGTGTCTGTTACTTGCCACTCCGTTAAGCTGAACCTGTTAATGCTCATATTACGTGCTTCTGCTGAATATTTTTCCATCATTTTGTCATAATTTGGCATGAGCGAAGATGCATAATCCATTCCATCGGTACGTCTTCTGTAGAAGTATCTATTAAGACGATGAAAGGTACGTGTCACTAACGCCTTTACCGGTAACGATCTTCCACCTTTAAGAACTCCATTGAAACTCCCCGAAGCATTGGTAGTCATCATAAAGAAATGTTCACCGTTGTCCTTGTAAAGAGCCCACTGTTCATCCTTATGTTGGAGACTTCTATCAATCCATTTGTCAGCAGTCGGACTCACATTTTTTAGTTGCTCTTTGAGTTCTTTATATGTTAACTCGTCTCTTGCTTCAGCACAAGCATGTAATAAGTTTTGCAAAATCTTACTACCAAAACCAGATTTTTTTTAAAGTTTGCTTTCAAATGGCGTAGGCAGAAGCGATGATGATGTGGTCTTCTCCACTTCTCTTGCAAGGCGGTTGGAATTCCTTTCATTCTATCGGAAATGAATATAATGCATCTTGCATTTAAAGATGGAATTAAGTGTCTCATGCATGAAAAAAACCAACCCCAAGTTTCTGCCGATTCCGTCCTTACAATAGCAAATGCCAAAGGAAAAAGAGAGTTGTTTGCATCAACTCATGTAGCCACAAAAGCAACGTACCTTGATATTTACCATATAGATGTGTTCCGTCAATAGAAAGAACCGGACGATAATGCTTGAAACCTGCAATGCTCGGTCCAAATGCCCAGAAAGCCCCCCAAAATTGTACTCCTTCTGTATGTACATGATAAACAGTACCTGGATTGCATTTATGTATAGCACGAAGAAACTAAGGCAAGTCATTGTACGAAGATTTACAATCGCCAAATATTGTAGACACCGCTTTGCTAAATCCTTTCCAGGCTCTCATGTAGCTTATTTGAATTTTGTAAGTGTGTGTCATAAGCTCTTGGACAGATTTTGCAATGTAACTTGGGTTCGAACGAACATGTAGAAGGACTTTGGTGCAAATGAATTTGGCTGTTGCTTGTTTGTGGTTCGAGCTAATGATTATATCTGAGCAAGCATGATCACCATCGTAATTTTTTATCATCCACCACCCAGCATGATCTCCTTTAGACACAATTGCATGAAGCCGCCATGGATAATTAGCATCAGTATCACATATAGCAGTGAATTCTCTAGCACGGGACTTTATGTTTTTAAATGAAACTGAACAATTTATCGACCATTCACTTATATGTTCAATTAAAGATTCCTTCGATTTAAAAATCATACCAACTCGAGGGCCTTTCTCCATACATTCCAGTCTGAACATTTCGTCGGTAAATTGAAATTCTTGCACAACAGATCTTTCCATAATTGCATCGTTGCATTGGTCATCTTCTAACGGTTCTTCCATCTCGATATTCTCATCAGTGTCATCAACTTCCTCTGGAATATCATCTAAAGGAGCGTCATTGTTAACATTCATAGCATCGATCCATGTTTCATCGTCGTTAAGTGAAGCAACGATTTCCATGCTATCCAAATGGGAAATTCAATATCATCATTTCCACCCTCCATATCCTTGGTGTCAACATCTTCATCTTCAATTTCATGCAAGTAGTCGTTTGAATTCGGGGTTGGAATTGACTGTGGAGGATACGATGGATATGGAAGGAAACCATACCTGGGTGACTGCGATGGATATGCCATGACACCGTACCTGTACACAAACATTTGATTGTTAAGTATAAAAAACATGAATAAAACATTCATACATCACATAAAAGCATACCCAGCCGCTTGTGCGTAAATGTTCGGTGGCTGGTAGGAGTAGTGTGGGTGATACAGTTGACTTCGCTCGGCAGTATTACTAGGTCTGGGTTGACTTGCGTAGTCCAAGATTTGAGCTTGCTGTTCAGTTGTATGTACCACCTCTGTCTTCTTAACATACAGCTCAATTACTTTCATCCCCATACAAAACATAGAATCGACGTCGTCGTCATCGTTTACCTCAATAGCAATTGGTCCGTCATCCGTTACCCATTTACTAACTAACGAGATGTTGAACTTCGTAGAAGCAATCTTTGTAGCTTTGTAAATTGCCATTTTCAGCTCAAGAAAATTGCAACCCCTCCTCACTTTCGATCCCTTATGTTTTTCGCCAACATAGGTTGGCTTGCTATTTTCATCGATGACTAAATCACCGTCATAGTGACAAATAATCGGCACAGTAGTCATTGATCTATCAAAATTACAGAAAGTTAAATGTCAACACTAGATCTATCAAAATTAGTGGAGTAGGGTTTCGATTCTTTACCTCAAGTGTAGATGAACGTGCAATCTTTTGTTTATCTTTCTAGAATTAAATGATTTTGAGTGGAATGTTGTGTTGCTGGTAGTGAAAATAATGGAAATGGAGGTTATGGTTTCTGAAATAAAATGGGTTTGAGGAGTTTTGTTTGTTTGGGGAGGAGTTGTGATGTTTATATGGTGCTGTTGGGCCAGGGGATAGCCCAGGTATGCAAGTGCAACTCAAAGTTGCGCCTAAACGAAAATATTTGGTGCAACTCAAAGTTGCACGCAGTATATTCATGAATGCGCAACTAAAACTCGCGCCTACAACTTTCCAGAGAGCACAATATTCTTGCGCGATTCTAAGTTGCGCCTGCAACTTTCCAGATTTCCAGAGAACAAATAACATATGCAACTTTCATACAACATCAGCTTTCATATAATAACAACCTATAAGTACAACATTTCATTCAAATAGGTGAAATATTTCATACAGAACATCATATTTCATATAACAACATGTTTCAAGTCAATAATACAACATCGCAACACCTACAAACCAACAAGTTTCAAGCGATTACAACTTCAAAACAAAGCAACCAAATGACAGACCAACACAACCCAATCTTCTTATGTTTCTGCGGTCGCGTAGTGTTCTTTGATTTTGGGTCAGAGGCGGTTGAGATGGTCCAGCTTCAACTATTTCCTGCGCCGGCTGGCTACCTTGTGAAGGACCCCTCGTGCCTCTAAAACGTCTTCTTTGGTAGGTACGACCAAAAACCTGGGACGGACGAAGCACATACGGTGGTGGTCTTTCTAGCTTATGCCTACCAAGAAGCGACTTGATAATTTCCTTGATGTTGAAACACTTTCCTTTTACTATGTCCTCATCTGCATGATCTGCCATGACATCGTCAACTTCATTGGAAATCATATACAACCCTTGAACCTAAAACACAAGAATCAATGAAGCAAGTAAGTAAAGCTTGTTGAGGAAGTTCAAAGGTTAAAACTTATAAACACGTACCAAATCACGTTCCACCGGTCCCCGTGGAGCATATCTGGGCAGTCTAGTTGACGATTCTTTAAGAAAAAATCACCGTGTGATATGCCAGTACCAACTATAGTATTGTTCGATTGACATTCTTGGTACGCGTTCAACCTGAACGTGATTCAACCTGTGATCCCACCTTGCGACGTACGTGTTGTACAAGTCTCTGTTCCAATCGTGTGGGAAAATCTGCCCGGCCGGATCCGATATATGCTGATGAAGGCCAAATTGCCTCATCACTCTATCGGGGTAGTGCATGGCTACACTTTGCAAGCAAATAATCGGGGTCCTTGCATACCAACTTCGCTCCCTGTCCAAGCAAATAGGCGGCAGATCCTGTACGATCTCAGTCGTGTATGGCGTCTAGTCAACAGCATGCTCGTCCATAACATCGAGCTCATTGCGATAGAATGTAGGATGACGGACTGGATTATCTCTCCAACGTCTATCTCCAGTCCATCTACAGTCATAATCAAAATAGTGTGTGAATATTGGCGGAAATCAAAAAGTTTTCAGTGTACGTTTCAAGTTGCTTTTACCTTGCCCCGTACGGTAATCCCGAAGCAACGTTGGCACGAACATTTGGTCGTCCAACAGAAATACACGTCCAAGAACATACCTGCATATTATCAGTGTTAAGAAACGTCTTTCAAAACATTTCATAAATTTGGTACACCAATAAGTCAAAATCGACATACCTGCAGAAGGGTTAGGCAACCTGCTAACCCGTTCGTCTTTCTTAGTGCCACATTATCCAACTCCTTGTACGATGCGCACAAAACCATGCTACCCCATGAATAATCGGGAATGGTGGCAAAATCCTCTAGCAAGTACAACTATTTAACGCTAACTCTACCCTTCGAATGGTTCGAAAATAGATGAGATGCTATAAGAAGCAACATGACAGCACGTGTGAACTGTTCTAGCTCCTCAATAGATGAATCGGCTGAAATCTCCCTGCCGATTATAAGGTCATTTAGCCATTTGACCTTCAACTCTCTTCTATTGACCACCGCTTCTAGGGCTGGAATTTCACCAAGCAAACGTTAACAAACGTCATCGACGTCCATGTTACCACCGTAGTTCATTCAACTCTGCAAAATAAAGAATTATAACTTATAGTTAATTCAAAATGCGAAATAGCTTGCAAAAATTTACTATAATTACAAAACAAATAATATTACCCTCATTAACTCTTCAAAATTAGAGCAGTGATTATCCTGCATATAAAGCACGCTACCGTCTACCGGTCCGCTTTCCGGTTCTTCAAAGCTCATGCTAAAAAAATCGATTTTTACAAATCGTTTACAACCAATTAGTGATTCAACGCTTCAAATTGGATTACTAAGATGTACAACAAGTTATTTGACAATATTTCTAGCAAATACAACCAAATAATAAGTAAATTAGAAATTAATCAAAAAAACTAGGGTTTAGAAATTACCAAAATCTATTTGTGTTGAAGAGGATCCCGCTTCCATTGTTGTAGCTTTGGTTTAATCGAAGAATGAAGAAGAAATTTGAAAATTTTGTGATAATTTGGTGGTAATTGACTAAAATTTGGGTATGTAGCTGGTGGGTTCGGGCATGGAAGAAGGGGTTTGAGGTTGGAAAATGTTTTTGGATAATGAAGGAAAGAATTGCTGCTGCCTCTGCTTTAACAGCAGCAACCTGTGCAGGCGCAATTCATAGTTGCGCCTGTACGATATTATAGCAGGAGTTGCGCCTGCTTATTGGAAAGCCAATGCGCAACTTCTAGATGCGCACGGTTGTAAAAAATTTGTGTGCATCTAAGTGTTGCGCACCGTAAAAAAATTTCAATTGTCATAGACGCAGCTAAGAGTTGCGGTTTTTTCCTGACAGTTAGAAAGCAGCTGACTGGACTGCTGACTGAGCAGAAACTAGCAATGTTTGGTAATAAGTTTCAAAACTAACGCGGACCGCGAAATTGATTTGAAAGGTAACCTACTTTAAAATTTTGTCCTTTAATTAATTTTTTCCCCTCAAAATATCACCCGATTCCCGATCCATCTCAGTACCGCACCTCGATTCGATTCCCAGTTGATCTCCGCACCGCACCACACTCCAACTCCACCGTGCTTCAACTCTGCTCCGCCACATCGCACGACACTCATCTCAGGTCCAACATCACACATAAAGGATGGCAACACACCACCTCGATTTGTAGTTGATCTCTGCATCCCACATCAATTCCCAGTTAATCTCCGCACCATACCGCACTCCAACTCCACCGCGCTTCAGCTTTGCTCCGTCGCACCACACGACCGCTTCGTCTCGGGTCCAGCATCTCATAGCCACTCTGTCGAGGGTCCAGTATTCACCACTGTAAGTATTATATGGCCTAATTTTCCATGTCATTTTGATTTGATAAAAGTACACATTAACATCCTACATGTTCATCATCTTATTGATTTTAAGTTTCTCATTTGTGACATTTTCACATTAGAAAATTTTTGTGCAGGCATCACCCTCAGTTAGCCTTGTTTTTGGCCTTTTGTTTTAGAGAAGTAGTTTTTATGTAAAAAGCAATTCATTTGTGTTTGAGACTCATAATTTTGATTGTTGAGCTTATCATAATGGGATCATCCGTCAGTTCTTCTTAAATGCTTTCACATTTCTCCTGAAATTGTATCACCATGACTTGTTATTTAGGTTTGTATGCTTATTCCATTACTATAAATTGTTTTTGATGGGTCTTTAACTTCTTATTAAATTGAAACTGTGGATTTCGAGACTAACAGCTTTGAAAAATTAAAGTATGTAAGCTTTGTTATTCTGTGATTTCGCAAAAGCACGCAGGTAATACCAATAATGATGGCACACAATTATTGATAACCAAAACAAAGCAGTGCTTTCAAAATACATTAAACGTTAGTACTTTCAAGATACATTATTGAGGTTTTTGATAGTTTCATTAATCATTAGTGTTTCATTGGTTAGTTAAAAGAACTATAGAGTTTGCATCTATTGACTTGTTTGAAAGAGAGATGTAGCCAGGATTTTATGTCGGAGAGCTCACATTTGAAATAATTAGGCAATGGTAGTCTTTTTTCTCCGATTATTGAAATTTACACAAATGAAAATTAATTGGTATGGTATTATTTTATCACCACACAATCTAGTATCAATGAAATTTTTTTTGCCATCAAAATTCTTATATCATATTTTAATGGAAATTAAGTTTCTTCTTTTCTCATTTTAAATCGCAAAATGGCGATTACACCAAGAAATCAAGAAAGCTTTAATCAGACTTTGGCCTCTAATTCTATCACTCCCGAGCCTCCTCCTCCTCCTCATCCTCCTCTTTCTTCGTTATCTAATCCCAAGGAGGTACAACCACAACTCGACAGTGAGGGGTTCCAAATGGTAAGGAACCGCCGCATAAGGGAGAAACCTCCTCTTCTTCAATCTAAACTTGCCCTTCACTATAAGAATCAATATAGCAAAGTTCACCGAGAGCCAAGAAACAATCCCAGTTTTCAAAAATCAAGAAATGACTCTCTGGTTTCATCAAACTCTGCTAGAGGGTTTCAGATCAAACAAAGTCCTGATGCTAATCCGGGGCAACCAGTGAGCAAGAAAGGGATATTTTCTCACAAAATATCATCATGGGCGGATTTGATAAAAGAAGGGGGCTTCAACCATGAATGTACCTTGAAATATCAATCTCCAATAACCATTAACAATAAGAAAATGGTGATAATCAGTGAAGGAATTAGCAAGAGAACGGAGTCCAAGTGGGGCTGCCCGGTGATAGCTTATGTATATGGTAACAGGCCATTTTATCATCATTTTAAAGCTTTTGTTCAAAGAACTTGGAATCCCACGGGTAATTTTGAAATCTTTACAAGAAACAATGGTTTCTTTATCATAAAATTTGTTGTTGAAAGCGATTATGAAAAAACAATCAATGGAGGCCCTTACTTCATTAATGGAAAATTGATTATTCTGAAAAGATGGAACAATAAAATTTCATTTGATAAGGATCTTTTAAACACAATTCCCATATGGATTCGTCTACCAGAAATCAGTTTAAAATTGTGGGATAGTGAAGCTTTTGGAGCAATTGCTAGCACTGTTGGTACCCCTCTAAAACTGGATGAGCAAACAGCTAAAGAAACCAGGTTAAGCTATGCTAGAGTTCTGGTTGAAATCAATGCAAAAGCAAGTCTTCCAAATGAAGCTTACATTAATATGCATGATGGAGAAACTATAGTACAGAAAATTGAATATGAATGGATTCCTCCAAAGTGTGTAATATGTGAATGCTTTGGGCACAAAACTGAAGATTGTTCATCAAAAAAAATTTGGAAAGAAAAAGGTAAAGTTTCAAACAACAATCAAGAAAAGGAGATTTCCACAGATCAATTACAAATAATAAATCAAGAAACAGTCAACAATATTGACAATATTAAAATAGTCAAGACTGACCAACAAGAAACTCTAGTTTCTGGAAAAATGGAAAACTCTCTCTCTGGAAAGATCAAATTCTTTGAAAACATGAAAAGGAAAAATGGGGAACTTCAATCCTCTGATTCTTCTCAAGAGCAAATTATGCCGGACCAAGAAATGATAGAAATTGCAGAGGAAGTTCCTATTTCAAATTCAATACAACAGAAAGCAGAAATATCTGAGGAAACTATGGAAATAAACGTAATTACAGGGGTTAAAAACAATCCTGAAAGGCATATTGAAGTCACTGAAGTAGCAATACAGAATTCAAACAATCCAAAACAAAGAGTAGATGAAGACTTGATTCATAAAGCCATAAAATTTATCCCAAATTCTCTCAACTCAGCAAAAAGGAAGAAATGAAAAAAGAAAATCAAAACAAAAAATTTACAGGACATTATTGCTCAAAACAATGAAAGCAGCAGAGAAAAAGATGAATTTCAGGAAAAATACATAATGAGAAACCCAAGATGGGAAGAGCATCTAAAAATTCAAGGCAGAAAACCTCTTAAAAGAAAGGGGGCTAAAGGCATTGAATTCATGGATGGGAGGAAAAATAGGGAGAGCTCAGAGGATTTTGATCCCAGTCTCTCTATTTAGCTGCTGCGATATCCTTAATATATCCTTTTATCATTATTTCTATTAATTATGTCAATTATCTCCTGGAATATTAGGGGATTGAACTCTGCTGCTAGAAAATTAGATTTAAGTAGTCTAATTTTTTCAATTAAACCTAGTATTATTGGCATCCTAGAGCATAAGCTTGATGATTCTAACATATCAAAATTTCACTCTAGCTACTACAAAAATTGGTGTTTAGTTAATAACAACAGTATGGGTGGTTTTGGTAGGATTATGGTGCTCTTGGGAACAACTATCTGGAGTTTAGATCAATATTTTTTGAATTTTCAATATATATACACTGTAAATTCTCTAATAAAGGGGTTTTCAAGTAGAAATAACTTTTGTTTATGCTTCAAACAGTGAAAAAATTAGAAATTCCCTCTGGGATGACCTTGAAACTTTAAATATGAATTTAAGTAAGCCTTGGATTATATTGGAAGATTTTAATACTGTTTTTCATCATTATGAAAAAAGGGGTGGTCTTCCAATACCTTTTAAAAAACTGGATTTTCTGAATAATTTCTTTATTAAAACTTGTCTAATTGAAACAAATTTCATTGGTAATAAATTTACATGGAAATCTGGTATTTTTAGAAATATACATTGCAAATTGGATAGAATTCTAATTAATTATAACTTTGCTAATACATTTTCTAACTATCAATGTTTTACTCTCCCTCAAGCCACAAGTGATCATACTCCTATACATATTATTTTCTCTGATAATAAAAATTATAAGTGTAAATCTTCATTTAGATTTGTTAATGGATGGACTTTTGAAAAAGATTACACAAAAGTGATCAAAAACAATATTATTTCTCCCTGTCGAGGCTCTGCTCAATTCAATTTCAAGAATTTTCTTAAAATAACAAAGGAAAATCTGAAACATTGGAATAAAAATAGGAAGAGAAATGAAATCAATACAATTAGAAAGGAATGTGAGTCTCTCCAAAACATTATTGATAACGATAGCTCAGACATGTCTATTGTCAATCAATTTTTCCAATGTCAGAACAAACTAAATAATAGTTTACATGTGCAAGCTACCAATCTAAGACAAAAAGCCAAGGTAGATTGGCTTACTAATGGGGATGAAGCTAGCAAATTTTTCTATGCCAAGATATCTAGTAGAAGGAAAATCAATGACATAGTAAAACTGCTAGATAGAAATGGAAATATCTTAAATGATGTTTCTCAACTTGAGCAATTAGCTATCGTATATTTTACTGATCTATACAACACTGTGGAATATAGGGAGAAGTTCCCAAACATTGAACCAAAATTTATTCTTAAAGATAGTAGTAAGGACATTTTTCTTGCTCCAATTGTTTTAGAAGATATAAAAAAATTTGTTTTCAATTCCAAGGATGATAAAAGCCCTGGCCCTGATGGGTTTGGGGCAATATTTTATAAAACCCACTGGGATGATATTAAATTCAAAATATTTGATGATGTTAAAGAATTCTTTTCCACTGGTAAACTCTTGAAAAGTCCCAATCATACTTTTATCACTTTAATTCCTAAATTTAAAATTCCTTTAGATCTTGGAGATTATAGACCAATTTCATGCTGCAACTTTATATATAAGATTATTGCTAATATATTAAGTAACAAAATTAAAATATTTTTAAAACATTTAATTTCCGACAATCAGTGTGCATTCATCCCTGGTAGATTTATTATTGATAATAACCTTTTGGCTCATGAAATCATAAGAGACTTTAACAAAGGTAGCAAAAACAAAGTTTGTATTAAAATTGATATTCACAAAGCTTTTGACAAGATAAATAGATCTTTTATTATTCACATGATGAATCAACTGGGTTTTCATGATAAATTCTGCAATCTTGTTAAAGAATGCATTGAAACTGCTTCATTTTCTATATTAATTAATGGTTCTCCAAGTGGGTTTATTAACAGCAATAGAGGTATTAGACAAGGGGACCCTCTTTCCCCCTACTTGTTTGCAATTACTATGGAATTTTTAACTATTCAGATGGATTCTGAACTTTTAAAAGGAAATCTTAAGCCTATTAATAGGGTTTTACCTAGTATTACTCATTTATTATACGCTGATGACCTTCTTTTGTTTATAAATGCAGATTTGAAAAGTGCTTATACAATTAAAAAGCTCTTTGAAAGATTAAAAGATAATGCAGGTCTTCACATCAATGAAAGCAAAAGCAAAGCATATTTAAGCAAAAACTGTGTTAATAAGGTGGAAATTCTTAACATTCTTAATATACAAGAAGGGCAATTGCCTGTCAAATATTTGGGACTCCCTCTTAGTGCAAATCAACTAACAACTAGAGATTGCTCAAGACTTTGTAACATCATTCAAGAAAAATTATAAAGCTGGTCCAGCAGACTTTTATCTATAGCTGGTAGACTTGAGCTAATGCACACTGTCATCTCGGCTATCTTAATGTATTGGATTCAGACTCACAATATTCCAGTATCAATCATTCAAAGAATTGAAAAAATGTGTGCAAATTTCATATGGAAAGAAAAGTATCATAAAATTTCATGGGATACTATCTGTAAACCAAAAGAGTATGGGGGATTGGGACTAAGGAATATAAAGGATCTTCAAGAAACATGTAGTATGAAACTCTTTTGGAGATTTGTTGAAGGAAAATCTCTTTGGCCAAAGTGGATGAAAAATAAATATGTTAAAAACAAAAATTTCTGGACCATGCCAGCTGAAATTCACAACTCAAGCTCTTGGAAAAATATTTTAAAAAGCAGAAATACTGGCATAAAACTACTGGAAAGAATTTTCAAGGATGGCAAAAATACTAGCCTCTGGTTTGATCCTTGGATCAATGGAAAATCATTGATTAGCTTGTTAGGTTGGAATAATTTGCTAAATTTTGGTGGTGCAAATTTAAAAGTTGACCATATCATTCAAAATCATACTTGGAATACAAATATTCACCCAGCAACTTCTATTTTCAAAAGGAGTATAGAAAATATCGAAATTGATATAAATTTGGTAGAAGACTGCTGGAATTGGAAGCTCTCAAAAAAAGGCAACTTTTCCTTTAAATCTACTTGGAATTTTTTAAAAGGATTTGAAACGGAACTGGATTGGCACTCTGTTATCTGGAACAGAGCAAACTGCCCTAAAATGGCACATTGTGCCTATTTTGCTTTATTAAACAGGTTGCCAACCAGAGATAGATGTAGCAAATGGAATAAAAACAGTGAAACAGAATGTCTTCTTTGTAAGAATGAGAAAGAAACAGCAGATCATCTTTTCTTTGATTGTATATTTTCTAGGCATATATGGTATATTGCCAAAAGAAAGCTCAATTTCAACAACTATATTTCAACTCAAAACATCAAGGAAAGTATCAATTACATACGGGAAAATCTCAAATTCAAATCAAATTTTTTTATTGAAGCCAGCATCATGCTCACTACCGCAATATACTTTATATGGAAAGAAAGAAATGCTAGACTGCATTCCAAAAAAGAATCAGATGCTATTCAAATCTGGAAATCCATAGAAGCAAATTTCAAAATCTTATTTCATAAAGACATCAGCAAAAGAAATCAACTGCACCATTTTTCTCAAACAATAATAATGATCTTCAAAATCCCGAAAGATTAGTTGAATCATACTTACAAAATGGGAAGCTCAATAATTTCTTCCATAGCTATTATCCTCAGAATTCTAATCTGAGAAATTCTCATTTGGGAAGGGAAACCATCCCTGTCAATACCGCTTGCACTGGAGGCGGCCATTCCAACCCCAATACCAAAGCAAGTCTCTGTAAGGGAAGTAAACAGAATTTGAACTTAAATATAAAATATAATAGTAATAGTAATATTCAGAAGAGATATAATAACTGTTTTTCACCTGATATTGGCCGGAATTACCGCGCAACGTGCAAAGAGGCGTTGAATCTGATGGTTCCCTTGATTCATGATAAATCAAATCAGTTAGATACCAATTTTCTTATGGTCGACAGTTATCATTACATCAGTAAAATGAATGGCAAAATATATCACATATCTGAGTGGGAAAGGGGGGAAAGAAGCAACTTTTCGGATACAGTGGAGAATGCGACAGTTATAGTGGCAGAAAGGAACAAGCTTTATTGCAAGGATGATCTTCAGATTGTATCGGAAGATCAAATCAACTGCAAATGCAGCGAGATACACCATAATTCTAACCTCCAACTTGGTTTGGAAGTCAACAACAGCAATCAGAGACCAAAAGATCTCAAAGATCAAAACTTTGCTAAATTCAATGGCGACCGAGGCAAGCTTACTCCTGCTAAGACTCAAGACTGGAAGCCTCCTTGAATTTCATTATTCAATAATTTTGCGAATCGCAAAATTAAGTAGTTCCGCCATGTTTTTCTTTTTGTGTTAAATGAATTGTGGAGGCGCTGGTTTAACCTAGTGTTGTGTTGTTTTATTTTTTTCTTTCGTGAGTAGGGTTTAAGTGTAACGGGGTTAGTTGTAACGGGTAGTTTACCCGACCTATCTTTTTCTTTTGGGCCTGGGCCTATTGAATTCAGTTTCAAAAAATAATAATTTCTTATATCATTTTTATAGGAATGGATTATTTTACGAATCGTTGGAATCATCCAAAAACCATATTAAAGTCTCAAAAGGCACCATTTGGCCATAAGAGCAATCCAGGTTTGCATATTGGTGGTTCAATATCTATGAAGTAGACCGGGAAGAAGATGGTAATTCGAAAAATATTTAAATATATCTTGTAGTGAATAACATAATTAATGTAAATTCTATTACAAGCTAAAGACAAAAATAGAGCGGTGACACCATTCGAGATACTCAGGAAGAACCATATCAAAAATAGTAATTAGATAACAATAACGGATAATCCGACGACTGTTGTTTTGAAGTGAGTTGACACAGCCGTCGACGATTTCTAGGTAAATTTACAATAAGTGGTATTTATATTAAGTGATGTTTAACCATATCAAAATATCGATGAAGCAATCAATAATGATTCAATTCATTTTGATAATAGATAGAGATTTGATTTTTTTTAGTTTGATCAATTCCTTATTTTTACAATAATTGGGATGTTTTATGATTTTGATTCTCACATGTTTCTGAATATTGTTGCTAGGTTTTGAGCAGTATAGTTAAATAAGATTTGAATGTAATTAGTTTTAAAGAGAAAAATAATTAAAGTATGGTGCTTTGTAATCCATGGCAAACACATGCAAAAGCCAATGATGCTGCAAATGTAGTAATATATGGTCTGTTTTTAATTCTTGTACATCTTTTTTTTACTTCATAGAAAAGGGGGGCAAGATG
The DNA here is from genome assembly GCA_030737815.1 of Allium fistulosum. Lineage (NCBI taxonomy): Eukaryota > Viridiplantae > Streptophyta > Magnoliopsida > Asparagales > Amaryllidaceae > Allium > Allium fistulosum. The sequence continues at coordinate 366,530,398 of CM060906.1, forward strand.
TTCTATGTCGTTTCTCAAGCTAACAAATAATTACAAAACTACTGCATTTGACTAAAGTATCTTAAACTAATAAACAGTTTGACTGTTCCCAAACTCTAGGACGTCGATTTTAAGTAAGTTTATGCACCGCATCTGTTTTAAATGAGAATCATAACATAATTAACTCATAGGCATATTTCAATTGTAGATTATCCAGTTTAGTCATTTATACATTGACAATTTATTATTTAAGGAAATTAAGGATGGTCCTTCTACGATTGCCTATCTTAAATCATGGCAATTTACTTTGTATGAATGACAGGTTATCGCGGGACTGGTATTCATGTATGGCACCAACTCGTGGGGAAAAATTATAGAGGAATTTAATAAATGGATAGAAAGAAACGTTGAAGAAGTTATGGTGAAAAAAATCTTTGATTATTTGTTGTAAATATACGCATGCGATTTACAAATATATAAGATTATGTGTCGCAATGGCATTAGTATTAATAGTGTTATTAGTATTAATAGTGTTATTATATAATATGATTATTATTTCTTATACAATTTTCTGGTTTTATCTGTATACAGCAAATATGGGCTTTATCATTAGCAGCACCTATGGAATAGGAGTTCAGTGCTAGTTGAAGAAAATTCTGGGGCTATGGACTTCATTTGTGATTTAATGTTGGTATTGTTTGCTTTATTTTATAAGAAAATTTGAATTTCGTATCAATATGCATACATTCCTTGAATGTTGGACAACTTGATTTACCTATGGATTATGGCAATGGGGAGCTTAGCCGATTGGTTGAGGAACACATGGGTGGACAAACAGTTGAGCCCCGTCAGGACCAGACCACATAGAACACATGGGTGGACAAACAGTTTTGATTTGCAGTTATTGTTTTTTTTACTTTAGACATTGTGATGTGTGTGTATATCTATCTACTATGTGGATGTTATTTTCATTTAGACATTCATGTATGCAATATTAGTTAAGTTGTATCGGATAATACTACAAATGTATGTATTATTTGAATGTTTTATTGACTATATTATTGTTTTTTGTTGTTTCATAATGTTATTGGTGATATTATTTTATTTAGTTGAGATATATATGTTTCATAACATGTTTGATATTGTCGGAATGAATGTATTTAATTTTGAGTTTGAGGGTTGGAAATACAGTAAAAATGTTGAAAAATTTCTTTACAAATGGCGTTGGAAAGGCGTCGGTAAGGTGTGGAAAAAATTAAAAATTGTATTCTAAATTTTGTGTCGCAATGGCATTGGTACGGCTTCAGAAAATGACGTCGGTAAGGCGTTAAAAAATGACATCAAAAAGACGTCGGAAAATAGCTAATGCGTGGTGTCGGACCGGCGTCAAAAAACACCTAACGCGTGGCGTCGAAAAGACGTCGAAAAACACCTAATGCGTGGCGTCGAAAAGGCGTGGAAATTTCTTTTTCTACGTTAGTTTTCTCAATGCCAAAATGGCATCGGAAAGGCGTCGGAAACCGTTTTCCAATTTCATACCGATGTTATTTTAGCATGTAAAAATCAGTTTTCTATAGTAGTGTGCAGTTACGAATATATTTGCAAGCATGAGTATTGAATCGATATTTGAATAATTACTCCTTAAATGTTTCTAGTCAAGATGTCTCGAGAAAAGGATATCAATATATCCGTTGAGACTGGTGTACGTAATGCTCTCCATTCGACTGACAGTTAATTATTCATGACCGTTGGGTACACCAAAAGGTTATGTACTTAAGGTTGTTTTGAACAACACAAAATGACTAGATGAGAAATTTCTATAGGTTAATACAACTATGTCCAAATAGAAGATCTCATGATAATTACGTATAGTGGTCTTCAAACTTAAGGGTATTGTCGATCTTGAGTAATTAGGATATACTTTGACTATGGTTAAATACATGACATAACAGCTATATTATGACCGTAGTTATGTATGTGTTGAAATACATGAGGTGAAACACTAACTAAGTGAGGATTCATCTTTTTCGTTATAGAAGGTTAGTATCACCGTAATTGGTACTCAACTTAAAGTCAAAATATGTGGCAAAGATAAGTCGGTTAATTGATAAATATTAGAGGATTGAACTAAGGACTTTAAAGTGGTCTTTATAATTAAATACAAATATTAATAGACTTTTTGATCTCATATATACCAAATTCTAGATATCTAAGTAATACAATGATGACAAAAATAGTATGTGTACAAAATGTCATTACTGGATTAGCTTTAAAACACTACAAAAAAGGCGGCTTTAGCGACGGCTAAAAGGCGTCGTCGGTCGTCGCTAAAAGTCGTCGCTATTTAGGTATCCACCACATAGTAAAACGACAGCTCCGTCAACAAAATAGCGACGGTTGGCGACGCCTAGGTGGACACGTGGAAAATTAGTTAAAACAGGTATGGCGCCACACGTCGTCACTAGCCGTCGCTAAGCTGAAACAATTTAGCCGTCCCTAGCCATCGCTAACCTGGAATAAATTTCCAGCTCCAATTCTGCCTTTCAGTCAATCCAACCACACAACCAAATTCAAATCACTTTCCAACACATATACATTTAATTTCACAACCAATACCACTCCATCCATCATATAATCTCACACATATCACAAATAATCATATATATATATATACACACTATCCAAATCCAAATACTATCCATCAAACAACCAATACTAATCAAACGGAACCACCCAATTCCATCAAACAATGTAACCATACAACCAAATACTATCCATCAATCACATATATACACAAATGTCCACTAACCCATCAAACACAACAACCAACCAACATGTATCAAATATACACACAAATGTCACTTGATTGGAAAACAAGATGATGAAAATCGGGTAGAAACACAAGCGTACTCATCGTCGTTGCCCGACCCGTCCTCTCCAAGCATCGTCCCATGCTATGCCAAGTAGGCTGCAATATGCTCGTCCAACTGTTGCGCCAGTACGCTCTTCCTCCAATCGTTTATCTCCTCCAGCTGTTTTTTCATTTGAGCAATCTTCTTCTCGGCTTGGGATCTCCTATAAGCCCTCTGGGATATTAACGCCTGTGAAATAGTTGATATTTAGTTATAATTTATGAACATTATAAACAGGATGAACAAAAATAGTTGATTAATTATGCGATTAATATTTATAATTAACTGTCCTACATTGGTTGCAATTTATTTATTTCAATTATTTAGCTTCCTTATTCAATTTATAATTTGTTCACTTAAGTTTAAATTCATTTGCATGTGTGAATTTATATATTACTAAATGAAGAAATTTACCTCCTGATTTCTATAACGGTACCACCTATTTCGCGAAGGCGGATCAATAATGACATCCCAAATACGGTTCAACTCCTCAAACGTAACATTTGCCCGGCCGGTGGACTGCGCTACTCGAGCTCGCTCCGCTTCGTACCTCTCCTGCATTTACGAACAATTGTTAGATGCGATAAATATTCAATTTAAAGTTTATGAAATATGATAAAGGAATATGAAACATTTTCATTAAGGATAAGCATGTTTACCATTACGGATCTTGATTTATCGTCCGTCCACTCCTACGAAACATTACCTTCCTCATCTGTCTGTTCAACGACATGCATGGCCGTGAACACCTCAACCATAGTAGGCTCGCGATATCTCGCCGTTTGAAAATATATACATATGAATAAACAATGTTACAAATATGATTAAACAACATTTTAGAATTTTATAAACATAATTCATAAATTTACCAACTCTCTCTTGTGTTCCTGGAAGGATTTAGAGCCGCCACGGTGCAACGCAGGATTTTTATTCCTATTAGCACGATTCCGGACAGATAATTTCTACAAATTTAGATACACGATTAACAAAATACTACAACTAACATACAAATTTTTTTTTTTAATAAGAATGCAAAAGTATATAACTTACTTTCACTTCTGGAGTGTCCCAGAGCCGGAGATACTCAGCCCACACATCTGCGCCCATCCAATTTGGTTTTTTACCTGCATTTTTAGCCTTAGACAGAGTGTCCCTGTAATTTTTTCTCATCCTTTTATTCTAGTGATTGGTAAAAATGTTCATATCCTCTGGATCTACACGCACGGCTGCTTGCATATTGAAATTAGTTTGAATTATGTAAATTATATTAATTTTCAACAGAAATTCAAACTTATACTTACGAGTACATCAGCCAAAATAGCATTCTTGATATGTGGTGTGATGTCATCCCAATGAGGCCAACAACCGGACATCCTACTCATAAATGCCTTTCTGGAAACTTGTATGATGAAATCCGAAGGCTCCACCTCAAAGCCCCTGTATAAATTTTGATGTAGATATTTAATAAATTTTAAAAAAATACTTCAAATAAATTTGATACTTACCCAGCGCTTTTCGGACCTACCTCCGCCAATGGGCGTAAATCCGGTGCAGTGCCACTGGCACCTGCATCGGGAGATGGAGAAGGCTCGGATCTCTGACTACGTCTCCTGCCAGACATATCTACTATAGAGAAATAATATCATAGAATGAAAAGACATAAATTTATTAGTACAAAGCATATTTCAGTAATCATCACATAAAACTTCCACTAAATCATAATAAATGGGACAAGATCTTATGAATACAAATATAGAAATTTCAAAATAGAATAGTACATAGCTCAGAACATGGTCATCATTATTAATACATAGCTTAGAATAATATGCAGCTAAGAATAATACATTATACAACAAGCGATGCAAATATTCAGAGTTTTCAGTCTTCGTCGGTTTCTGATTCAGACTCAGTCTCGTACTCTATCTCGTTTTCTTCGGTACTTTCAAATGCATCTAATAGAACATTCGATTCATCATTCAACGGCCCTAAATCAATGTCATCGGTTATTATTATTTATGTATTTGGTTCAAGATCCGCTTGATACGCTGCTTCGTCTGGAATATTATTTCCATCAAACGTAAACCTTGGCTTTGTTTTAAAAACAGCCGACCAATCCGCTTTATCTCTTTTTAAGGATGGATATGGAGCAAAATAAACTTGTAGTGCTTGCTTAGCTAATACGAAAGGATCATACTTATAGTAATGTGAGGTATGCTTTATTTCAATAAGCTTAAAATCTTTGTGCACGTTGATTCCAGAACCAGGAACATTACTGAACCAATTGCATTTGAATAAAAAAACTTTTTCTGTAGGTTCTACATAATATGTCAACTCTAGAACCTGTGTTAAGAGGCCGTAAAAATCTTTTATATGCTCATCTGGATCATCACTACCTTTGACAAATACACCGCTGTTATATGTTAATTTTTCAGCCCCGTAATCTTTCGTGTTGAACTTAAATCCATTGACGAAGAATATTGGATAAGTCTTCACATTTCTTTTTGGTCCAATTGCAAGATGTCGTAAACCTTCATCAACGACACAGTTTCTTGGATCATAAACGTAGTTCGAAAACCATTTAGCAAATTCTTTACTGAGATCGCCAGATGAATGCTGTGATTCGTAGATACTGTAAGTATGTAATATGGGTTATAATTAATATATACGTATAAGTGAATTATGTATGAATTTATTATTACCTAACAAATGGTGCAACTTCAACACAATTCAGAAGAACATATGTGTGTGCTACATGGCAATCTCTATCGTCTAACCATATTTGCACACAGTTTCCAACAGGTCGACCATGTTGTCTAAAAATAGATAACATTGTTTGAGAAGAATCTTGTTCGACGACTTCATCATTACGAGGAATGCTTGCAAATGATAAGTTCACCTGGCCAAATAATCCTATTCCAGTCCTCTCTTCTTATCGAACTAGGCGCTCGAAGACCCTGAGAGGGGCCCAAACCTAAAGTAATGAGAGAAAAAGAATGAAGCTTCTTCTTCAAAATATGATTTGCAAATCGAACCCTCAACTCGTGCTTTTTGTCTAACTTTTTTCTTCAGATGATTCAAGTGTACCTATTACAAAATAAATTTAATATATATTTAGATATAGAAATCTGAATTTTAAACTGTCATAAATATTACAGATATTCAATATTACATCTCAAATGGATGCATCCATCCATATTGCACAAGACCTCGAAGAAGTGCTTCGGATGGAAGATGAATAGGTAAATGCTCCATTACATTAAAGAAACCTTGTGGAAATATTTTCTCAAGTTTCTAGAGCAGTATGGGGATTTCTCCTTCAAGTTTACGTATACGATCTACTTTTAATGTCGTCGAACAAAGCTGTTTATAAAACATACTTAATTGTGTTATAACACTCCATACTTTTACAGGCAACGGTTCTTTGAAAGTCACGGGTAGTAAATATTCCACCATGATATGACAATCGTGATTTTTCATCCCACTCGATTTACTGTTTTTAAAGTCAACACATCTACGAAGATTAGAAGAAATCCCATCGGGAAATCTTAGTTCTTCCACCCACTTTAGCACGAGTTTTACTTGCTTCCTATCTAGCTCATAGCATGCTTTCGGTTTTTTATTGTCATTGGGCTTCATATGAAGTTCGGGGCGTTTACAATAGTTTGCTATACCAAGTCTTGAATTCAAATCATCCTTAGTTTTTCCCTTTACATTCAAAATTGTATTAAACACATTATCAAACACGTTTTATTCGTTGTGCATCACGTTAATATTATGTCAGAGTAAGAGATTTTTCCAATATGGTAACTCTTAAAATATACTTTGTTTGCACCAATTATGAATGTCCGATTTTCCTGGAATTTCAATCTGCACTCCAGTTTCATGTATCTTTGGATAGTCCTATACAATTTCATATAATTCTTCGCTTGACCAAATATTTGGTGGTTGCATATTATCTTCTCTGTTAGCTATAAAGTTTTTTCTATCTCTTCTAAAAGTATGATTGGGATGGAGAAAACACCGATGACAATCAAACCAAGAAACTTTCTTCCCATGCCGTAAATAAAATGCTTGTGTTTCTTCCATGCAATAAGGGCAGGCTATACGACTGGCCATACTCTAACCAGAAAGCATGTCATATGTAGGAAAATCACTAATAGTCCATAATAAAGAAGCGAACATACGAAACTTTTTTTCTCGAAATGTCGTATGTTTCAACTCCTTCATTCCACGGTTTTTTTAACTCTTCGATTAATGGTTGTAAATAAATATCGATTCCTTGTGTTGGATCATGAGGGTTAGGGATAACAATACTGAGAAACATATATGGTATTTTCATACACATCCATGGAGGTAAATTATACGGAGTAACGATAATTGGCCAGGATGAATATTTACTACCAAACTGAGAGAATGGTAAAAACCCATCCGCACATAAACCGAGTCCGACATTACGGCTTTCTACAGCAAATGCGGGATAAGTCTTATCGAAATGTTTCCATGCTTCTCCGTCAGATGGACGTATCAAAGACCCCTCTTCCGGTGTTCTCACACTGTGCCATCGCATATGACATGTCGTAGTAGAAAATGCATATAACCTTTGAAGTCTGCGAATGATGGGTAAATAATGCATTCTCTTGTACGGAACTTCTTTTCCTTTCTTCTTTCTTGGTTTGTATCTTTCCTCGTTGCATATTCTGCATTTTCATAGGTCAACGTCATCTTTCCAATACAACATGCAACCTTTTACATATGTATCTATCTTTTCGTACGGCAGACCGAAAGCGGACATTAGTTTTTTCACTTTATAATGACTGTCGCACATCAGATTATTTGGTGGCATGTGTCATTTTGCAGCTTGTACAACTACTGTAAATGCAGCTTATGTAAGGTTGAATTTTGATTTCATAGTAATGTATTCGACGGTTACTGATAGTTCGGTTCCGCTTTTACAACTGTCTTACAACGGCCTCTTAGCAGAATCTAATAAATCATATATTCTTTTAGCTTCCGCAGTCGGTTTTTCTTCGACATTTACGTCTTCATCGTCAGTTTGAATGGTAGGAAACATTGATCGTGCTGAATCTTCCACCATATTTTCTATCGAATTCGTCATAATATTATCATCCTCTAACGTTACAAGATTAGGTGTAGGTTCAACAAGTTCTCCATGACGATCCCAGAAATAATAATTCAGCACAAAACCATATTTATGGAAATGTACTTCAACTATATCTGGTTTCAAATGCTTCAAATGTTGGCACTTACTACACGGGCAACGAATTTCTTTATTATTTCAATTATTAGATTTAGCGAATCTAATAAATTCGTGTACGCCATTATAGAAATGTTCATTTATTGAACCTTTCCTATCCTGACTTCATACATCCAAGTACGATCGAGGAAATATAATCGAACATTTTTCCTGATTTGAAAATATATATTAGTAATTTCGACAGCACTTCAGTTCACTTCTCTTCTACGCATAACTTGCACTCAAATGGTATATTGTTGTTGTATTTTCTAAAATAAATTAAAGCCAGTTAGGACTAAAGGCTTCACACACCACACTTCTGTCTAATTTCGACAGCCCTTCACTTCTCTTCTGCGTATAACTTTGCATCTAAGGGGTGTATTTTTGTCATTGTATTTTCTAAACTAAATTAAAATCTTTTGGGACTAAAGACTTTAATTTTTTAGCGTTAATTAATTGTTGAAAAAATATTTAATGCTTATTTTCAAATCAACATTACATTCATTTTTTAAAAAAATTAAAATCGATTTAGGTAAAATATTTATTCTTGTTATATTTATTTCTCAATTTTTTGGAAAATCGGTTTTAGTACAATATTTGTTCTTATTTCATTTCTTAATTTCTTTACAAAATCCATTTTAGCAGAATATCAGTTGTTGTTATATTCATTTCCTAATTTTTTTACAAATTCGATTTTAGCAGAATATTTGTTGTTGTTATTTTCATTTCTAAATTTCTTTACAATATAATATTTGTTCTTGTTATATTAATTTCTTAACATTTCATAAAATCAATTTTAGAAGAATATTTGTTGTAGTTATATTCATTTCTTAATTTTTTTACAAAATCGATTTCATTAGAATTATTTGTTGTTTTTATATTTATTGATTAATTTTTTTACAAAATCCATTTCACTAGAATATTTGTTGTTGTTATGCACTTTTCAAATTTTAATAATTAATCCAACTATTTAAATATTTTATTTAATAAATTTGAAAATTTAAAACTTATTTCAACATTCAATTAACTATTTTAAATGTTAACTTAACTATTTTGTAAACTAAAATTTTAACTTACTATTTTATACTAATCACTAAAACTTATAATTAACACACACTTATCAAACATTATATACTTATCAATAAGCATATATTAATCAACGATTATAAACAAATTTTTGAGTTTTATATCAATACTAATTTTTGTTTACAAGTTAAATAATCAAACCACTTATTAACTTCCCTAAATCAACTAACATACCATTATCATCAACTAATACATAGTAATCAACAATTTTCAAATCCATAATCAACTAATTTTCTAAATAAGAGTTTTAATTTAAATCTCAAACCAACTAATAAACTATTACCATCATCTAATATCAATTATTCTAACACATTCAAACCCATAATCAAATTATTTTTAGAAATTATACCTAGAAATTGAGAAATCGAAGAAGAAGGAGAGGACGGAGTAGCACCAGAGGGAGGCGACGGCTTCTGGAAGCGGTTGGCGTCGGCAGGAGTTGGTTGGAGGCGGGGTTGAAGGTGGCAACAAATTGATTTGGGGGAAATGAAGTGATGAAAGCTGCTCTCGGCCAAACCTGTATAACCGCAATTAGTGACGGCCTGCGACGGCTAGCCTTTTTTAGCCGTCATTAGCCGTTGTTAACCGTCGCTAGGATCTGTCACGAAACCAAGCCTGTTTTATGGTGAAAATAATTAGAAACTGGATTTAATGTTAATGATCTATAAGGGTTGAACTTGTCCTTGATATTATACTTCAGCAAAGTTCATACATGCTTCAATATTTCAATCTTTTAAACATTGATTAAGGGCTAAGTTTACATTGTAGAGTCAACACAACCGGGTTAATAATTATTTTTGAATTCGACCAACGCAAAATTAATTTATAAATATTGTGAATTAATAATGAAATTGATACAAACATTACATTAAATTTTTATGGCATTATTAATTATTTAGTTGAAGCCAAAAATCAATTAATACAATGTATAAAAGTTGCACATCGATATAATATTTCAAGAACGGAACTGTTAAATAAGTTATTCAAACTGAACCAATTAGGCATTTCGTTAGAGTGAAGGTCAAATATAAGGCCGTCCATACCAGGAGGAGAAAAAGGAGAGTTAATCTTCACAGGTTTGAAAGAAAAAGGCTAGATATGTGATATCTATATGGCTATAAATAGGTAACACTCTTTCTCATTGTCTTTACACTCAACTGACCTAACCCTAGCACCTGGAAGAAATTAGTGCAACCAAGAAGACGACATCGCAAACTGTAGCAAGAAATATTGAGGAAACAACCAATAATCGAGGTGTTCGATGATCAACAAAATCACAAGGAGGAGGAAATCATCTATTTATATATATTTAATCACATACGCACAAACGTGCTCCACTGCTCACATGCGCGCGCGCACACACACATGTTCACATATATGCTTGTTATTTTAAAATATATATTATACATGTCAAGGGCCACTGGTTCAAGCTAGCGACAAGTGGTATGAGCTTTAAGCTGATCATGGGTTCAAATACCTATGACATTAAAATGAGTACCCTACTTGAATAAAGTATTATATATACATACACACACATACACACACTTTCGTTTTTAAAAACATTAATTATATGTTTAGAACTAAATATATACATATCCATACATGTGTATTAAAATAAATATTTTATCCATTTAGTCTATTAAAAATGCTTTCACTTTTAATAATAATAAAAAATAAATTTTTAGTGTTGGTTTCTGAAAAAACTATATATATGTTCGTGTGTACGCGCGCATATGGAAACTTAATTCAAAAAGAAATTTACTTTTGAATTTCAGAAATACGAAACAATTTATTATTATCATTTGAAATAGTCAAATGTATTTTAAAATTTAAATAGTTTCAAAAATTCGAAACATTTAATAAATATATAATATCTCCATAGATATTTATATAAAAAATATATTATATTTTAAACTCAAGCGTTCAAAGTTATATTTTTATTTATTACTTGAATTAGTCATAAAGTTTAAAACTCAAATTGTAGATCAGTAATTATATAAATATATGTTTATAAATAATTTATGTGTATATACTCATACACATTACTAAATATTAAAAATGTATTTAAACATATAAATATATATAAACTGAAATCATATATATATATATATATATATAGAATTTTGAATAATATTATAGTAACATGTTTGTTTATAGATATTAAACAATATATTAGTGGTTAAAAAATAATAATAACTAAATGTGGGTATTGAATATTTATATACATATGCATATACATTTCCCTTTGGCGTCATTATTAACATATGATCTTAACCTATATACATATTAACCGTAAGTCACAGCGGTTACTTATACATATATCACACATGATCCGTATTACACCCAGGATTCTTTTAGTATACCGATAATGTTTGCATTGTGAATACGAATATATTAAAATACTGAAACATTAAATTAAATTAGAATTAAAGTAATAAATTAAATTAAAATAAAATTTATTATTAAACAATAGTAAATAAATAATTATTTTAAATATAAATTAAATAAACTTAAAATATATTATACTAAACACAAAATGCGATCTTGTGCAAACTAATAAAATGTTATATTTTTTTAAAATTCACCCTTTTTACCCCCACATTATCAACTGATATTTAGTACAAGGATCATAGGCAGTGGTGCAGTGGATATTAGAGGTGGATGATGATATTTGGAGAATTAAAAGATCTCAATTGCGCAATTAAGCCATGTATTATACTTCAAACGGGTCCAAAGAAAGCAGTGAACATCAAGAAATGCACGGCACATCATTAACCCCATTAATTTATTGATGCAGCGCGAAAACAAGAGGAGCGATTTACCTTAGAACGCGCGCTTGATAGCCCTAGGTCGCGAGCTCCGAAGGAAGAAGAAGAAAGCGCGCTTAATAGCCCTAGGTCGCGAGCTCCGAAGGAAGAAGAAGAACGCGCGCTTGATAGCCCTAGGTCGCGAGCTCCAGATTGGCATGCCGCACTTCTTATGTCGCGATTTCCCCAAACTTGGCTCGCGAGCAAACTTAAGTCGCGGACGAGCTACGACTTCCTTAGGTCGCCAGAAGCAGGTCGCGAAGAATGATAAGTCGCTGAAGTCTGATGGCAGAGATGTTAAGTAGCGAAGTTTATTTTAGGTCGTACTTTCTTAAGTCGTAAGTCGTTCGTTGATTTTAGGTCGTGTGAGTTGTATTTTAGGGTATTGTGTTGTAATTTTTCTTAAGTGTGTGTTTTGTTGTAACCCTATAAATAGGGATGTTGGTCATTTGTAAATGGTTGTTGATTTTGAAATAAAATTTCTTTTGTTAGCTTTGTGCTTTCATCCAATTAGTAGTCGAGTGTGATCTCCTATCTCCACCTTCGGTCAATCGAGTGCGCTCGATTCAACGATCGTGAAGCCAATTCGCAGCATCAAGTGCGCTTGATCAACGCTCGAAGAATTGTAGATCTCTCTTCACGGTATCGTGCGCGATCAACGTGTCAGAGATAGCTAGAATTCGGCATCTTCGGCTATCTCTGACACGTTGATCGCGCACGATACCGTGAAGAGAGATCTACAATTCTTCGAGCGTTGATCAAGCGCACTTGATGTCGTGAATTGGCTTCACGATCGTTGAATCGAGCGCACTCGATTGACCGAAGGTGGAGATAGGAGATCACACTCGACTACCAATTGGATGAAAGCACAAAGCTAACAAAAGAAATTTTATTTCAAAATCAACAACCATTTACAAATGACCAACATCCCTATTTATAGGGTTACAACAAAACACACACTTAAGAAAAATTACAACACAATACCCTAAAATACAACTCACGCGACCTAAAATCAACGAACGACTTACGACTTAAGAATGTACGACCTAAAATAAACTTCGCGACTTAACATCTCTACCATCAGATTTCAGCGACTTATCATTCTTCGCGACCTGCTTCTGGCGACCTAAGGAAGTCGTAGCTCGTCCGCGACTTAAGTTTGCTCGCGAGCCAAGTTTGGGGAAATCGCGACATAAGAAGTGCGGCATGCCAATCTGGAGCTCGCGACCTAGGGCTATCAAGCGCGCGTTCTTCTTCTTCCTTCGGAGCTCGCGACCTAGGGCTATTAAGCGCGCGTTCTTCTTCTTCTTCCTTCGGAGCTCGCGACCTAGGGCTATCAAGCGCGCGTTCTAAGGTAAATCGCTCCTCTTGTTTTCGCGCTGCATCATCCTCCCTTGGTTGGGAAAAATTCGTCCTCGAATTTAAAAGTTCTTCCCCATTGGTTTGTTCATCTCCATAATAAGGTATAAGATGTTTAACATTAAACACGTCAGAAGTGTAAACATCCTCAGGCAGTTTCAACTTACAATTATTCTCACCAATTTCCTTCACAATTTCCAAATGACCCATTCCACCGGCATCTAGCTTGTTGTATGTACCAACAAGAAATCGTTCAACCATCAAGTAGATAGATTCGTTGTCCCTTTGCGTCTTCATCAAATCCAATACAGAGTCCATACTTTTGTCCACCCATGAACTAGTATGTATAGGTAATAACATACATAATTCTGACTTCGTCGCGGTCTCTTTTGAAATTTGATAACTCTGACTCTTCTGAACAAGCCTTTCAACCACTTTTCTTATTGACGGTCCAAAACAAAACATTGTAACCAACTGCTTGGTATGATAACTGTCCACATGTCTTTCTACACGCACATCTTTGATAACTTTTATTCGCCAACTATGATCAGGAGTATACAATTGCTTTCCTTCGAATAGAAACCCATTAACCAATCTTCTCAATTCTACCTGCTCTGTCGGACACATATGTTTACGTGGCATACACGGTACAATAGCACTTGACATTTTATTAACATGACGTACGTTCCTCAGTGGCAGTAATTCTTTGAACATTTTTGCAGAAACTACATCTTTACATTCATTCACCATTGGCTTAACTTCTTCGATAATTTCAACACTTTTGCTGGTTTCAATTTCATTCAACGAGAATACTTCTGCACTACCCTCCACTTCTTTAACAAGCTCTTTTGTAGATTGTAGACTAGTCGAATCCACCTCCTTCATCAACAAATTACCCTCTTCATCTCCGTCAAACTTTGGTGATGGAACACTATCGACTTCATCCTCCACATCAACAAATTCCTTTAAAGACAACAAAGTTTTTAGCTCCTCGATTTACTCCAATTTGTTTTCACTCTGTTGACGCCTTTTAGGAACCAAAATGATCCGTGTATCCTCGAACATAAAACTGTAGCTGTTGGTGCGACCATCATGCTGCACAGCTCTATCGTATTGCCATGGTCTCCCCAACAACAAATGGCAAACATCCATATCAACCACATCACACCAAATTTCGTCTTTGTATTTCTTCCCAATGGAAAAATTAACACAAGCTCTTCGATTAACCTTCACTTCCCCTCCTTTCCTCAACCAAGCTAACTTGTAGGGGTTTGGATGTTTCTCTGTTTTCAATGACAGCTTCTTTACAGCTTCTGAAGAAATGATATTATCATAGCTTCCTGCATCGATGACAAATTTACAAACCTTTTCCAGAATAGTGCATGTTGACTGGAAAATATTGCTCCTCAACCAACTAGAATCATCTTCTTGCTTTGGCGTTAAACAAGATCTCCTCATCAACAAACTACAACCCTCATCTCCAGACAATAATTCTTCTTCTTCAACTGGTATTGAATTGACACACCCTTCCTCCGCATTTTGATTCTCAATCTCCGCAATCATTGCTCGCTTTTTTGGCTTTGTACATTCATTGCTTTTGTGGCCCAACTCTTGACAATTAAAGCATTTGAGACTACTATTGACCTTTGCTTTGTTGGCTTCATTAATAATCGGCTTACTGACGACTTTGGAAACATCCACACTGCTACTAACATCCTTGTTCTGGATGTTGGAATTCGTAAACACACCACCTCCTCGTCTCCCTTGCTTTTCCCAAGCTAACGCTTTCTGATGTGCTTCAGCAACAGATCTGGGATCAAACATATTCACCATATCTTGAATCTGCATTCTCAACCCTCCAACAAATCTAGCGGTCAACTGTTCCTCCGTCTCCATGATGTCATTCCTCGCAATCAATTGGTAAAATTCATCCGCATAATCATTCACTGACCTTGTTCCCTGTCTTAGATTCTGCAATCGTTGATACATAAGAGATTGATAATTATATGGCAGGAATGTAGCTTTCATCAACTTCTTCATCTTTTCCCATGATTCAACTTTTGACTTCCCCATTCATTCACGTGTAAGTTTGGTTTGCTGCCACCATGCCAAAGCTCTACCCCTCAACCTTGTAGCAACCAACTTCACTCTACGATGTTCTGGAACTTCTTTGAAATCAAAAATTTCTTCAACATTAGCCACCCAATCTAGAAACTCCTCCGCTTGCATACCACCTTTGAATTCTGGAATTTCAGTCTTCATCCCAGATTCCCACTTGTGATCGTACTCCGACTGATTTCTTCCTCGTCCACGTCCTCGTCCATGAACACTACCACCATCATACTCTTCTTCACAATCCGATGTATATCGATGTCGATCCTGACCACCAACATCTCTACCACCACCATTTCTTCCACCAACATTCCTTCGATCCACATTCCTCCGATCTCGATCAGTCACATTTCTATCACGACTTCGTTCATCAACATTTCTATCACTATCTCGATCCACACTTCTATGGTCACTATCAACACTTCTCTCTCGATTGAAATGTGGTGAAACTCTACTTCTTCCATGGCTCGATTCAGGTGATACCCTTCTCTGATTTTGACTCATCTCCAACATCATTCTTTTTAATCGACCAATTCCTTCATTAATCTTCTCATTAAAGTTTTCGTTAATTCTTTGCTCCATCTCATCGGCCTCTTCTCCCCCATACAAAGCATCAATATTACGATAACGGTTAGCTCTTCTCGGAGGCATGATCACTCTTCGACAAATTCCAACAAAAACTTCACTTCGATCTAAAAATCTTCAAATCAAAACTACTCACTTGTTGAAATCTTCAAAAATCTCCAAACGAACAAATCTCTTCAAAATCTCGATAACCCACTTCTCCAAATGATGTAAATCTCGCACCACTCCAAAAATCTACGCAAACTCCTTGCGTTCTAGCTCTGATACCAAATGACGCAGCGGCGGAATACAAAAACAGATAATACGATGAAAGTAGCAATCGGTGGATTGAGAAATACTGAAATGCCCAAATTCGTTGATCCGAAGATGCCGAATTCTAGCTATCTCTGACACGTTGATCGCGCACGATACCGTGAAGAGAGATCTACAATTCTTCGAGCGTTGATCAAGCGCACTTGATGCCGCGAATTGGCTTCACGATCGTTGAATCGAGCGCACTCGATTGACCGAAGGTGGAGATAGGAGATCACACTCGACTACCAATTGGATGAAAGCACAAAGCTAACAAAAGAAATTTTATTTCAAAATCAACAACCATTTACAAATGATCAACATCCCTATTTATGGGGTTACAACAAAACACACACTTAAGAAAAATTACAACACAATACCCTAAAATACAACTCACGCGACCTAAAATCAACGAACGACTTACGACTCAAGAAAGTACGATCTAAAATAAACTTCGCGACTTAACATCTCTGCCATCAGACTTCAGCGACTTATCATTCTTCGCGACCTGCTTCTGGCGACCTAAGGAAGTCGTAGCTCGTCCGCGACTTAAGTTTGCTCGCGAGCCAAGTTTGGGGAAATCGCGACATAAGAAGTGCGGCATGCCAATCTGGAGCTCGCGACCTAGGGCTATCAAGCGCGCGTTCTTCTTCTTCCTTCGGAGCTCGCGACCTAGGGCTATCAAGCGCGCGTTCTTCTTCTTCCTTCGGAGCTCGCGACCTAGGGCTATCAAGCGCGCGTTCTAAGGTAAATCGCTCCTCTTGTTTTCGCGCTGCATCATTTATGCGATTCAAATATCTTCAAAAAAGAAAGAACAACAGTTGATTGATTCACTCAATTAATCAATTAGGCTATATGTGGAACGAATTAAAAACGAAAGGTCCAAGAGGATATTATGTTGAAAGGGAAAATTTTAATTAATTAACTAATCGATTAACTGTCGATTTATAATTAGTGGAAAGAAGACTATTTATGAATTAATTAATTTTCTAATATGAAAATAAAAGATAGTTGACATTCAATAAGCAAGGGAAACATTAACACATGTTGGAGCTAAGATCAAATTCATCACAACTAAAAATTGCTGAATTTTTTAGTTCAAACAACAACTGAAGGTTTACTAGTCCAAACAATATGACTTTACTATTATTCATCTCAAACATAAGAAAGAATGGACCACGAGTTAACGTAAAGAAAATACTGGTATTAGTACTGACACTGATGACTTTATTATATGACCAACGATGAAGTCCTCAACATAAGTGACTTGAGTGGAACCACACTGTGTAATAAAATATAGAACGTTTGTGTCTTGACTAGTATAACCGCGTTTTGGACAAAATGTGACTGTACCATTACCTTATGCTTGCAATCTATGGTATATAGTTTATATAATAAACTTACATCAGACTTTCAGCGTTGTTCAAAGTTCAAACTTCCCTATGTACCCACGTACTAAATAAGAAAAGCCCCAGATATATTCCTGGTTATGACAATGACATACATACATATACATATATACATACATACCCATATAAATATACATACATATACATACACACATATATATATATATACATAGTCAAAACTAATTAAATAATTTCTAACCTTCCAGGAGAGTTCTTACCAAATACAAAACACATATAAAGGGTGCGCATTATGAAGATACTCTTCAGTTGAGTAGTCGAGCTATAGAATATAGAAATGGAAGCAATCGATGAATTGACAAAAGGACTAGATGGGGCGACTGAACTCCGGGGTCTTCTTGATGCAATCTCGAGCCCTTTATGCAACTTATGTGATGAAGTCATTGCTACTCTACAAAATGGTATTTCGCTTCTGAAGACTTTGGACAACGAGACACCATTATTGAGGTTAGCTTTGTCATTTCATAGCACCCTAATGATCAGAAATCTGTCAATTTATATAGAACTTTAAGATGACATATTTCTATATTAATTTAGCAGTAGCAAGCAGAACATAAATAAAGTGACAATCACAACTTCGCCCTTCAGCGATGGTTATAAGTGGAGGAAATACGGGAAGAAGACAATTGGAAACTCAATATATCAAAGGTTTTTATGAATATGTATTGTATTATGCAACTAATATATCACATGATTTTTTTATATATATATCTTAAATAATAACGACGAGGACAACGATGATAGATATAATGCTATATATACTTGCTGATCATAAATAGTAGTTAATATATTGATGTAGAAGCTACTACCGGTGCAACTCGGATAAATGCAACGGGAAAATACAAGTTCGGCAAGTCAATTGTAAAGAGTCTCCAGAATATGAAGTTATTTCTACAAATGAGCATACATGCGACATAGTTCAACATAATCCACTACTTCCTCCTAGAAATGTTGAAGGGTTAGACAGATCAAGATTGGAGAGAGCATTGGGAAATGAAGTAGCTTCAAGCCCTGAACCGATGACTGATCAGCCTCCAGAAATTGCTGACTTAGATTTTTCATGGGATGAACAGGCTTTGAATGAACTTATGTCCATCGTTGATTAAGATTTTTATTATTTTTATTGAAATGATTGAAACGCATATTTGAGGTGGAGCCTTGGTGCAACAGCACCTGCATAGTGATTTGAACGTTCGGGTTCGAGTCCAGAAGCAGCCTCTTCGCAATGCGAAAGAAAAACTGCATGCAGTATTGACCTCTTCAGAACCCGCTATTATGCGAGAGCCTTGCACTACGTTCCACCTTCCTTATTGAAACGCATGTTTGCACCCTTGATTGATGGAAGAAAATAAATTAATGTGTATCATTTATATTAAAATTTGTTAGATCGTTTGTTTTTCTGGCGGAAATGATATAATTTCAAAAGGCGGCAGGGAAAACATTAGAACAAAGTTGTGGACAGTTGGATGGTTCGGATTTTATTTTTATTTTTTTTAAATTTACAATCCCGGTAAATGTCTCTGTTAACTAAAATATATTGCTACAGCTTAGAAAGAAATGCAAAAGTTGTTACTGAAATATGTAGTGTGAAAAAACGGTTAACTCTGTTTGTATAGCTGTAGTTCTACTAGGTGTCTCTTTTCTTTCTGTGATCCCTTATCCAGTGGCTACTATGACAACATAAAGACAGAAGGTGACTTTTTCGTAAATTAAAAATTGACTACAACAACAAGTTGATGTCATCCATTCTTATATACCATGTGATCTAATTAGAAATTACTGTTATATAGTTTATATCATTTGATCTTAAAACCATTAAAAAGAAGACATATATATTATTTTGACAAAATCAATTTAGACCATTTTCCTAACTTCATTATCAGAAACAGCATGATTTATGAAAAGCATAAATAAAATTTTAAATTGCACAAAATTTATGCCACACCATTTGTAATATCTTATCAGTTTTTTTCCTTCAGTTTGCAAAATCTGAACTAAAGTCTACAAAAAATTCATTTCTTTAGAAATATAATGCACGTATAAATTGCCATGATATGTCAAGAGTCTGCTACTTGTTTTAGTTTGTAAATTGCATTTGACTTTTTATATTTACAGCCAAATTCAAAAAAATGTATAATTCTTTCTATATTAATTAATTAATGTATCATCATACTGCTTCCTGTCTTAAAGTCAAGCTTTAAAACAGGAGGATACAATTCAGATTACTGTCCGAAACAATACTGCAACGGTCATTTTAATGGCCTCCTAAAAATTCCTTGTTCTGCGATTTCATTTTTTCGTCTTCGTCTCGTCGCAATTTCTTCCTCGAGTTGGTCGGTTTTCTCTTCTTCGTGTGCTCCTTCTCTGCTAATTCCTCTGTTCTCTGCCGAGTGATTTCTAGGGTTGTGGCTATGGATTTGGGGGTTTTCTCGTTTCGTGGTGATTTTGTGCGTTGTTGCCCATCATTCGAGAGCATCGCTTCTGCTCTGATGACGGTGGCGGCGCCGCCTTTGTCGGTTTGCTTTACAAGTGGCTGTTCGATTCAGATCTGTGTTTTCTCTCTCCCGGCGTTTGCGTCCCTCGCGCGCTTCAGGTTTCTGGTGGTGGATGATCTATTTATGGAACTGTCCCCTACCTATTCGAATGTTTTTGGGAGCGAGGGATTGCGACCGGAGATCTTTGAGCCGTCTGGTCTCGCGTCTGCTTGCCCGCCCCTTCCTGCTTTCTGTGGTAATCGGGATTTAACCACCCGGTTCTCACCACGTCTTGAGTTCGGGGAGGCTTTGTCAGGGCAGGTTGAGTTCGTTTGCTTTGGCTCGGTTGGCTCTGGCAATGCTCTCTCTAGTGACTCTTCTTTGGACAGTGGCTCCTCCCTGAGTGGCGATCGAGATTTCATCACTCGATTCGCTCCCAGTCTGACTTTCTCTGGAGCAGAATTGGCCGCTTGCTCGGTCGAGGCCCCTATTGCCTTTGGTTCTCTTGCTGATTTTGAGGTCGTGGGTGCTTGTAGGGAGGAGGATTTGATCACCTGCCTCTCTACTTCCACTGACCCGTTGGTATCTGTGCCTGATGTTGTCGAAGGATCTGCTAGCAGTCCTTATGTGACTTTGCTGGTTTCTTCTCCGCTTTTAGGCCTTGCTATGCCTTATGCTGTGGAAAACGCTGCTTTTGTAGGGTTGGGGTGTGGCTGGTCCTCGGCCCTTGGCCATGAGGTGAGTTCTGTCCTTCGTTGGCAGGTATGCTCCTCGTCTTACTGCTCCTTTTCCTCTGGTTCCTTTGGAGTGCCTACTGTTTTCTGGTTTTGGTCCTTTGCGACCTTTGCAGTCTGTCTGAGCCATGACGCACGCTTGTGCGTGCTCCCTAACACTGTCGTTTCGATTTTGATAAGGGCAGTGTTAGGTCCCTTCTGTGGTGCTTGTTTCGTTTGTGTTTTGTTGGCTGTTTCTCGCAGCGGTTTCCAGGTGTATTTCACTGTGATATCACACCTTTGTTTTTTTGGGGGTTCCCAGTATAGCGTGCTGTTTGGGTTGCCCCTGTCGGTTTTCTGGCGTGGGGGTTTTTCAGTGTGTCATGACGAGGCCGCTTCTGTGTCGTCATTGACCGTTTTTTCTATTAGATTCCTCTTGGAGTCCGCTATCTCTGATTTTCCACGGAGGTTCCACCAGACGTGGAGCGTATTGCCCGGGGCTTTTCCCAGCTCTATGCGTATAGTGGCCGCCCTCGACCACTATATGGATAGTCCGGGATATTCTGCTATCCGCTCTATGTCATCGGTTGGAACCGATCAGCGACTCTTACCACTTTTGCGGGGCTGTTTCATTAGTAACAGTCCGGCTCCGGTAAGAATCCCACAGCAATTGGGGGAGCAGCTTACTTGCTCTCCCTCACATGTTTTTTCCCTGTCCCCAGTGTTGTCTTCTGCTTTCGTCTCTCCTTCGGCTTCGTCCTCCTCCTCTCCTTTATCCTCGGCCTTTTCTGCGGTATCAGTTGCTGCCGGATCGTCTCCATTCTGCTCTTTTTATTCTGCGCTTTTTTTTAGGTCCTTTGGATTGCGATCGGGTCGCTTTCCTTGTTTCTCTAGCACGCCGGTAGAGCCTCCGGTAAGCCAGGTTCCGCCTACTGTTCATTGCTCATCGGCGTGCTCTTCCCCTTCGTCCTCGTGTTCTTTATCCATCTCCATCCCTCTTATGAGTAGGGAGGAAATTGCGCTCCTTAATGAGCGTCTTGATCGCTTAACTAGGAACTCCTCCCCCTCTTTCTCGCGGTCGCGGTCTTTTCCTTCGACATCGTCGTTGAGGGAGATCGCTGCCGAGGAGACGCCTGTGTCTGTTCTCCAGCCCGCTGCCCTTCCCCCTCGATCGACTCGACGCGCATCGCGTAGGGTCCCGTCTACTCCTCGCACCATCCGCACACGCTCTATAGCGGCGTCCGAGCAGATCGATCGATCTTCTCGATCATCGTTGTATCTTATTTGAGTCCTTCTGTCTCCTTCTCCTGCTGCCCGCTTGTATCCTTTGTCTTCCTCGTTTTTCCTCTTCTTCCTCATGGCTAACATTCTCTTTTGGAATGTCCGTGGTATTGGCAACGATGCTTCTTTGGCTAGACTAAAACGCATCGTCAGAAAGCACTCTGTTGGCTTGATTGCTCTTATGGAACCTCTCATTGCTCCAGAAGGAATTTCTTCTGTCATCTGCTCCTTAGGATTTGGTGGCGGGTCCGCCAACATCTCGGGAAAGATTTGGATTTTATGGTCCAAATCCTTTTCGGTCTCCCCCGTTTTTGATTCCCCTCAGCTCCTTTCCTTGTCCTGTTCGTCTCCTTCATTTCCTTCAGCCTTCTTATTCTCGGCGGTCTACGCCAGTTGCGATCGGTCGATTAGATTAGACCTTTGGTCAGCCCTTCTGGGCCTAGGGTCTTCGGGGATTGCTCCCTCTGTGATCGGTGGGGATTTTAATATCGTCGCCTGCCAAGCAGAGAAACGGGGCGGGGCGGCCGTCAACCGTTCTGCAGTGGAGGATTTCAATTCCTTCATTGCCAGCTCTGGCCTCTCCGAGCTTCCCTTTACGGGTTCGGCTTTTACTTGGTCTAACAACCAAGAGGGTCCGAACCGTATTCTTTCCAGACTCGACCGTGTCTTTGGATCGGAGGATTGGTTTCGTCTTCCCTACTCCTTCTCCATCGCTCACCTTCACCGCTCCTTCTCTGATCATGCTCCTATGATTGTTCGGTGCTCCCCGTTCTCCCTTTCGGGTCCTTCTTCCTTCCGGTTCCAGAGCATGTGGATCTCTCATCATTCCTTTATTAAGGAGGTGGAAGATTCATGGATTACTCCGACTGCTGGCCCTCCTTGTGCTGTTTTCAGCCGCAAACTTAAGCGTCTCAAGGAGAGCCTTAAGGTCTGGAATCGTCTCGTCTTTAAGAACATTTTTGATCGCGTTAGATTGGCTGAAGAGTCTCTAATCTTAGCCGAATCTTTGCTTGACGATGATCCGTCTCCGGCTAACAAGGAGGCTTGGTCGCTTGCGCAAATCGTTTTTTCTTCGGAACTTCGTATCGAAAATGACTTCCTTCGTCAAAAGGCTAGGATCAAGTGGGTTGTCGAAGGCGATACGAACTCCAAATTCTTCCATTCTTCTATTCGTAAGAAGAATAACCTTCTTACGATTCGTGAGATTGTGCGGCCTGACCTTTCTACTACTTCCTCTCCTGAGGAAGTAAAAGATACCATTCTGGCCCACTTTCAATCCTTTCTTGGCTCTGAGTCAGTTGCGGTTACTGATCCGGCTCTTTTAGCTTTCATTCCTCGTGTCATCTCTTCGTCGGATTGTGCCCTTCTCGCTGAGATGCCAACCGCTGAGGAAATCCGGAACTGTGTCTTTGCATTAAGCAAGGACAGCGCTTCTGGACCGGATGGTTTTAACGGCAGTTTCTATCGGTGCTCCTGGCCTATTATTCAGGCTGATCTTTGTCTTGCTATTCAGTCCTTCTTCTCTGGGGATTCCCTTCCTGCCGGATGGACCTCCACCAACCTTATCCTCATTCCTAAGTGCGATAATCCTAGATCGTGCGGGGATTACAGGCCTATCAGTCTGTGCAACTTCTCTAATAAAGTCATATCCAAGATCTTAGCCTCTCGCTTGGCCCCTTTTCTTGATCGTATTATCTCTCCATCGCAAGCAGGATTTGTCAAAGGTCGTTTGATCACCGACAACGTCCTTCTCGCCCAGGAGCTTATTTCCCAAATTGATCGGAAAGTTAGGGGCTCTAATGTTGTCTTCAAACTGGACATGGCCAAGGCCTATGACCGCATGTCTTGGTTCTTCGTCATCAAGGTATTACGGGCCTTCGGTTTTCCGGAATTCCTTATTGACCTGGTTTGGAGGCTCATCTCTAACTGTTGGTTTTCTGTGCTTATAAACGGATCGGCCCAAGGTTACTTCAGGGCGGGAAGAGGGCTCCGCCAAGGGGATCCTCTTTCGCCTTCCCTTTTTGTGATCGCGGCTGAGGCGTTGATCCGCGGGCTCCATTCCTTGACTATTTATGGGCAAGTTCAACGATTCGGTATTCCGAGAGGTTGCCCTCTTATTTCTTCTTTATCGTTTGCTGATGACATTGTCATTTTTGCTAACGGTAGTCGTTCCTCCGTTCGGCGACTCCTTAGCTTTCTTCATCAATATGAGAGATCCTCCGGCCAACTCGTTAACCCTTCGAAAAGTTGCTTCGTCCATGCTAAAGACTTGTCCCCATCTCGTGCTGCCTGGATTGAGTCTGTCTCGGGATTCAAAGAGGCATCTCTCCCTCTCCCCTATCTTGGTATTGTCCTCTATCGCGGTAGGAAGCTCAATGCCTATTTCGATTCTTTGGCGGACAAAGTCAGGGGTAAGATTTTACGTTGGAATGCTTCTCTCCTATCTCAGGCAGGCAGACTGGTTCTTATCAAATCTGTTCTTGATTCGATGGGAACTCATATTTTCGCTGCTATGTCCCCTACCTCTTCCTTCTTCCGGGCATATAAGTCTTTGGCCTCGGGTTTTTTTTGGGGTTCTAAGGAAGATGCTCGCCGTCATCATTGGGTGTCTTGGGAAACGATTTGTCGCCCCAAATCCGAGGGTGGTCTTGGTCTTCGTAATCCCAAGGATCTTTGTGTGGCTTTTGCTTGTAAGCTGTGGCTGAGGTTCGGTGCGAATGATTCCTTATGGGCATCTTTCCTCCACGCGAAATACCGAAGGCTTGCTATCTCTAATTTTTCAGGATCGCCGTCTTATGCTAGCGAAACCTGGAAGCACATGCAATCGGTAAAAGCGTTCTCCGACTCTCATGGAGGTTCCTCTGGCTGGGATGGTACGCCTTTCTCCATCCTGAAAGCGTGGTCATCCTGCAGATCTCCGAGTCCCAGTAGCCCAGTTTTTTCCTTCATTTGGGACTCCCGTATTCCGCCGAAAATTTCTATTCTGATGTGGCGCATCATGCACGATGGTTTGCCTCTCGACGTTAACCTTCAGCTTATTGGCATCCCTTTTGTTTCGCGTTGCCGCTGTTGTGCCAACGGAGCGTCGGAATCTTTAAACCATTTGTTTTTCGATAGTGTATCGGCTAGATCTTGCTGGAATTATTTCGGCAACCTTGTGGGTGAAAGACGAATGGCCAGATCTCCTTTTGACCTCCTGCTTTCCTGGTGGTCTGGGATGTCTGGCAAATCTCTCCGCTCTTCAGTTTTCCGTTTGATTCCTTGCCTTATCTGCTGGCACCTTTGGTGCGCTCGGAATAAAGCTATCTTTGAGAATTCCCCTATGGATCCCCCATCCATTATTAGGCGTGTTAGGAATGATGTTTTCCTGGCATTTCGAGGAAGACCTTTCAGGGGAATTTTGAGCCATCGGTCTAGACGATTGGTGGGTCTGTTGTCTATTTCTTGTGGCCAGGCCTACGCTCGTCAGGGAGTTGGTTGATTTCTTATCCTGGGCGTCGTTTTCTCTCATCGTCCCCGTCGCCCCCCCCCCCCTTGTTTTTTGTTTGGTTTTGATGTGTTTGCTAGTGTTGTAGTCCAGGTGGCCTAGGCTTGCTTTGCTCTTGCGGATTTCTTTGTCTGACCGTTTCTGGGTCTGTGCTTCCGACTGGGAGGCGGCTCATGGTTCCTCTTTGTTTTTGTCTTGGTTGCTGGGTTGGTTGGGGGTTACCTGTCTTCTCCTATCCGCACTGACTACTTCTTCTGGCGCATGGTTACTGTTTGGGTCGCCTTAGTCCGTTGATGTCTTCGTCCTTGTTGGTGTGTCGTCGCTCCCCCTTGTTTCCATCCTTTTCCAGATTTACATTGAGGTCTCGTCTCTGGTTCTGTGGTTTGGTTTGGAGGTCTGGCCTGCTCTTCTGAGCTCAGGCGGGTTTGCGGTTTGCTTTGTTGGTGGTTGTTGCTGGACTTCTTTGGCTAGCTGTAGTCATATTTCTGCTGGTTTTTCCTTCTGTTGCTCTTTGTACTGATTCTCGTTTTTTATTCGGTATGGGAGGCATATGGTCATCATATGCTTCGCCTATTTTTGTGAGCCACCGGAGAAAGGCGGTTTTTCTCCCTATATATATATATAGTATTTCTTGTTGAAAAAAAAAAAAAAAAAAAAAAAAAAAAGGAGGATACAATTCAGTCTTTCGTACATTTGAATCTTGCACCTTTCGTTGAAATCATGTTGCTCTGACCTTTGGTATTATCAGTAACTATGCGTAAGCTAATATAACACTTTCTTTTTGTTTGTTTAAGGCTCTCCCAGTTATAACACCTTCCACGTGCATTTGTGCTTCCATAAACATAAGTTAATAAGATCAGGTTGCCCAAATAAAATACTGTTGTCAGTTTCGGATAATGAACAACTTGTGTATTTTGTATACTGATACTAATTATAATAATGTTAATTAAGTTATAAAGTGGGCACTTGTGTACTATAAAAACAATCTTTAAATATTTAATGTGCTATCATGTGTGCATAAAAGTTAAGCGTGTCTACCTCCATACAGCAATTAATCTATAACCATCCCACGTCTGCAAAAGATTCCCAAATTAATTACTTGGAGAGAAAAAAGAATGCGCAAATGGCAAAGGAAGCAGCAGTTGAAGAGATTGAAAGTGGATGGAGTTGATGGATACATCGAATTTATATTTATACTCTACAACATTATCGACTTTTAGTACCGTGGGACTACTAGTCAGAAAAGTAGTATAATGCAGATGTTTTGATTTGAGAGATATTTGATGAAGAGATTGTTTTATTATCAGATACAAAAAGAAATACAGAATACACGCAACAATATATATGTGATACATAACATAGTATTGGGCTTTACATAGCTTAGCCCATGATTTGAATTGAATCTATAGTGCGATGCCAGCCACTGGATTGCATGAGTGGTTGAGATGATGAGTTGGATGATTGTGCAGATCAATAGAAAACACACTTCCTTTTACTTCTCCCTCAAACCCGAATAGCCTAGGGTTTGCTATAGAAATAGAAACAATGGCGGCCGCTCTTCTCACGAGAAGAGTCCAACGAAAACAAATGATTTACAGAGGAGAGTATGTAGAGAAAAATTGATCGAACATTAATCTGATATGAAGATTATTCTTTGAGATCTCTGGCTTGGGTTAGCGGCATCAACGTTGAGCTCTTCTCTTAATCCTGTGAAGCTTGGCCTCGATAATGGTTTAGTAAGTATATCCGCTTTTTGATGCGGAGATGGTATGTATCCAACTCTTAATTTCTCTTTAATTACTTGCTCTCTGATAAAGTAGAGATCCAATTCGATATGTTTGGTTTTCGAATGAAGCACTGGATTCGATGTTAGGGAGATTGCACTAACATTATCACACCAAATCGTTGCTTTTTTATTTGGTTTGATGTTGAGTTCACTTAGAAGTGATTCTAGCCACATAACTTCTGATACTGCACTTGCCACACACCTAAATTCGGCCTCTGTGTTGGATCTTGACACAGTGTTTTGCTTCCTTGAACTCCATGATATAGGATTTTTACCCAAGTAAATGCAATAGCCTGATGTTGATTTTTGATCATCTGTATCAGTTCCCCAGTCAGCATTAGCATATGCATTTATGTTAAGTGTGTCACTAGATTTTAGATAAGACCATGATTTATTGTTCCTTTGAGATATCTAATTATTCTCTTTACTGCTTTTCTGTGACTGTCTAAAGGATTTTGCATGAACTGACTAACTTTATTAACGCAAAATGATATGTCTGGCCTTGTTATCGTTACATATTGAAGTGCACTAACTATGCTTCTGTACTGCATTTCATTTTGAATTGCTTCACCCTTATATTTTGATAGTTGATGATTTGCAACCATTGGAGTTGGTAGAGGATTAGCTTTGTCCATTTTGGCTCTTGATAATATTTCTGAAATGTACTTCCTTTGATTGAGATGTATTTCTGATTTTGAGGTTCTTTGTACTTCAATTCCTAGAAAGTAATTCAGGTCACCCAGATCTTTAATTGAGAATTCTGAGTTAAGCATTGCAGTGATTTTCTTAATTTCTGACTCACTGCTCCCTGTAATAATAAAATCATTAACATAAATTAGAATATAAGTGGTGGCAAGATCATTAATTTTAGTAAATATGGAGTTGTCAGATTTTAGTGAATTGTAGCCAAATTTCACAAGTGTTGACTTGAGCTTATCAAACCAAACTCTTGGAGCTTGCTTTAAGCCATAGATAGCTTTATTGAGTTTGCATACTAGCCCTTTGTCTGGTTTCTGAGTAAACCCTTCTGGTTGCTCCATGAATACTTCTTCCTGTAATACACCATTGAGAAAAGCATTATTAACATCTAATTGTCTGATGCTCCAATTTCTGCTTAAAGTAATGGTTAGAATGACTCTAATTGAGGAGGGTTTCACAACTGGGGAAAAAGTTTCTGAGAAATCAAACCCATGCTGTTGTGAATATCCCTTCGCAACCAACCTTGCTTTATATTTAGAAATTGAACCATCAGCATTTTTCTTTAGTTTATAAGTCCATCTGCACCCAATTATATATTTGTTTTCTGGTTTTTTAACCAGATCCCAAGTTCCTTTGTTAATTAGAGCACTATATTCTTCCTACATAGCAGCTCTCCATTTATCATTCTGAGCAGCTTCTATGTAGGAGAATGGTTCTTCCTGAACAACCATGTTGTTGATAATCTTTGGTTTATAAATACCACATTTTGCTCTAGTTAACATTGGGTGAGTATTGATACTATTTCTGACAGTGCTGTCAGAGCTGCTGTTTGAACTGCTGCAGGCCATAGTATCATCTCTGATGGTTTGATCATGACTTGCACTGCTTGGTTCTTGACTTTGAAAATTCTGATTGTTGTTATCATCTTCATTTGTAGTTTGCTCTTGACTTGACTCTCTAGCGGTCATGGTGTGTTGAGAGCTTGTACTGATGTCATCCCTTATAGGCTGTGTTGAGGGCAGGACCTCAATCTCTTCAGGTAAATCAGGAATCACGAATTTTGGATTTCTCACTTTTTCAGTGGTTTTAATTTCAGCATTGCTATATGGAAATACCTGCTCATTGAATCTTACATGCCTAGATATATATATTTTTCCTTTGTTGTCTAGACACCTATACCCCTTTTGTTTATTACAATACCCTAAAAAGGTACAAGGGGTAGATCTGAAGTCTAATTTGTGTTTGTTATAAGATCTTAGACAAGGAAAACATTGGCACCCAAATATTTTTAGATGCTCATAGTCTAGTTTAACTTTAGTTAACACTTCTTGTGGACACTTGAACTTAAGAATTTTTGTTGGTAGTATATTTATCAAGTGTACAGCAGTGTTAAATGCCTCTGGCCAAAACTTTAATAGCATAGAAGCTTGTGCTAGTAAAGTTAACCCAGTTTCTACAATATGTCTATGTTTTCTTTTAATGATTCCATTTTGTTCAGATGTGTATGGACATGTAGTCCTATGATTAATACCTTTATTTTCAAAGAAAGTTTTTAAAGGAAAAAATTCTTTTCCACCATCTGACTGAAATGTACATACACTATTTCCAGTCATGTTTTCAATTTTGTTAATGAACTGCATTACTATATTACTAGTTTCAGACTTAGACTTTAGCATGTATACCATACAAATCTTGAATAAGCATCTATAAAAGATATGTAATACTTGTATCCATAGTCTGAACTAATAGGTGCTGGCCCCCATAGATCACTAGCAATTAACTCAAGGGGTCTTGTGTAACTTTTGTGTGAATCTGGAAATGCAAGTTTATGACTCTTTCCCAATTGGCAAGAAGTACAAAAGTAAGGATAATGGATGTTACTAGATGAAATGTTATTACTACTCATGACATGTTTTACAATTTTTACACTTGGATGTCCCAGTTTGCGATGCCACAAATCAAATTTACTACTATTTTTAGAATCACTAGTAACATTCATTACATGGGTATTTTCCTTATTCTCAGATATTTTTGAATTTGAAAAATCAAATCTGTACAATCCATTGTTTTCTTTACCCTGCAAGATAACTTCTTGTGTTGGTATATCTTTAACTATGCATGTGCTAGGATAAAATTCAAAGTATACTTTGTTATCTTTTTCAAATTGGGAAACACTCATTAGATTTTTTTTAATTGAAGGAACTCTTAACAAATTTCTTAGAAGAAGTTGTTTGGATCCATGTATTCTTGCATTTCCAGTGTGTGTAATGTGCACTGTTTTACCATTACCAACAAAAAGATTTTGTGTACCTTTATATTCTTTGTTCCCCAAGTTTAAGTTGTTGAGATTGTTGGTTACGTGATTAGTAGCCCCTGAGTCTGGGTACCAGCAGTCATCTCCAGTATCATCATTTGTTGCTGTCTCAGTGTTTAGAACTTCTGCTTGATTTGAGCTGCTGTCTTTTGGCACGGTGACTAGGTTTACATTTGCACTGCTACCTTGTTGTGAAGGAGTATAGTTCTTGTTGAATCTAAAGTAACATTTGTTTGCCCCATGACCATACTTCTCACATATTTGACACCTTATTTTATTGTTGTTGTTGCTTCTGCCTCCTCTTCTTCCTCTGTTGGATGGTCCACCTCTTTGAAAGTTATTGAACTGTCCTCTGGTATTTGGGTTTTGTTTACCTCTGCTGAATGTGTAGTTGATTGAGATATCTGAACTTACTGTTTTGTTGTGTTCTATCCTTCCTTCATGTGAAAGAAGGGTAGAATACACAAACTGTAAGGATGGTGTAGGCTCCATAGTGGAAATGATGGCCACGACTGCTTCATATTCACTGTCTAGGCCACTAATTATGTACAGTACGTGTTCTGATTCAGACACTTTGTGTCCAGTTGAAGCTAGTTGATCACATAAGTTTTTGAATTTGAGCATATATTCATTCATTGTCATATCATTCTTTCTGATATTTTGTAGTTGTCTTCTATGGTGCATGATTCTTGCAGATGACTGAGAGGTGAAGTTTCTTTCAATTGTTGTCCATACTTCTTGAGCAGTTTTACAGCCTATAAGTTGTGGCAGAATTGATGCACTTATGGATGACATCATCCATGCACATACAAGGCTGTCCTGCCTTTGGTGTGCTATGTATTCTTGATTTGGTACCAGTTTGTCTTCATTATTTTTAATAAACTTTGGTAGAGTAATTCTTGTGCCAATAATATAATCCTCTAACCCATAACCTCTGATGGATGTTTCAACTTGTAATTTCCAGAGCAAGAAATTTGATTCATCAAACTGAATGGATATCATCTGACTCAAAGGCTTGATTATGGCCTTCATCAGATCATTCATCGGATCTGACTGTGGTTGGTTTTGAGATACTCTTGTGCTTGACGATTGTGGGCTTGTAGCATCATCCAGATTGGCCATGGTGATCACGAAGATGCTACACAAGAAGAAATTGGTATGTAAATTCTAAACTTGAGCCTGCTTTAAATTGGGAATTTCAAGAAAATTTTCTTTGTGGTTGAATCTTGATGGTATTACAAAAAACTTAAATGATGTTTTCCTTGATTGCTTGCGAATAAATTGCTTTCTGATGAGTTTTCTTGATACTCTTGATTCAACTGGAAATTTTCTTGGTGTTCTTGATCAATTTGCTCTTTTAGTTTGGGATTTAAAGTACTACACGCTTTCTCTGATAATTTGATGCAGCCAAACTGAGTTTCTGGCGAGGCACTGATTATCAGTGAACAGCCACAACTCTCAAGTGAAGGGATTCTAGATCCTTGATGAGAGGAGTCCACATGATGACACTTTTCTAATGGACTCACAACTAAGATTGGTGCAGTTAGCACATTCAGTTGCTCTGATACCAAGTCAGAAAAGTAGTATAATGCAGATGTTTTGATTTGAGAGATATTTGATGAAGAGATTGTTTTATTATCAGATACAAAAAGAAATACATAATGCACGCAACAATATATATGTGATACATAACATAGTATTGGGCTTTACATAGCTTAGCCCATGATCTGAATTGAATCTATAGTGTGATGCCAGCCATTGGATTGCATGAGTGGTTGAGATGATGAGTTGGATGATTGTGCAGATCGATAGAAAACACACTTCCTTTTACTAATTTCAAACTTCAATTCCATTGACAATCATGCGAGACAAACTTAACATTGTTCAAAGGAGTTGCAAAAGCATTTTTAGATTCATGCTCTTCTTAATTATAATGTTATGTGTGTACTGGATTTTCAAACAAATATAGTCAAAACTCAAAGTAAAAGATTGGGTCGACAAGGTTCAGAACAGAATGTTACATATACAAATGTTTTGTTAGTGTATAATAGTTATCTGGTTCTTAGCAAGGTTTGAGAACTCAATTTTTATCTCGGTTTTGATCAGTTGAAATTTTCTTAGTTTCGGATAATTTCGGAAATTTCGAAAGTTTCGATTTTGGTTTCGGTTTCGGTCCCATTTTAAATTTTATAATGAAAATGTAACGATAAGCATTAAATAAATTATAAAACATAAAACATATACTTTAAAATAACATATCACTACATTTATATAAAAAAACAAAGCAGCCCAACAAAGTTACTACATAAATCTGATGCAAACACAAACAAACCAAGCCCAACATTTATATAAAAAATAAATTTCCACTTTCCACCACTTGAACACAAATAAAACAGCTCAACAAAGTTACCAAACCCAACTCTTACTAGTCTCCCACTTCCTAAATAAAACAGCCCAACAAATAAAGCAGTCCAACTTAAATATTAGTCTCGCGCTTCTGAAGGCCAACTAGGGCAAAAAAATAAGAACTCGAATATTGCCGCCTTAAATAAAGCTCATCGCTACTGGACGAAGCTTGAATGATGCTCGAAGTATGCTGCATGATGCTCGAATAAGGCCTGGTTGAAGCTCTTCGCCAACAAAAGCTCGAATTTGGAAAGAATTTCAAAATGATGCTTAGATTTAATTGTGGAAACTATTTGATTATTGTTAGATTCGAATTTGCTTTTTGTTTTTTTCCTTTTTCGATTGATTGGTTCCAGGTACTTTTTTTATTTTGCCGCTCCCCTCCTCTTCTTTTAATTACAATTCCGATTTTTTATGACTTTTTGAACCGGATGAGATTTTGCCCTATTCCCGTCCCGCCATCGACCGGAACCAGTATGAGTTGGTCGGAATGTTATGGTTCCAACTATAACCTCACACCATGGTTCTTAGTTTACTTGTTGTATACATAGTTTGCTTTTATATAATGCATGGGAAGAAGATAACAATCAGTGGAAGTATTAATCTGAACAATCAATTGAAACCTTGCGAATTCAAAGGAGATATTATGATGCTCATCAATTGAGAAAAAAATGGGCGAATACTTTTTTTGGAAATTTCTCCATGTAGTATATGCATTGAGATGTAAACTAAAATATTTGCAATATATACGTTATAAATATATCATTTAAGGCTGGTATGTTTTTGACTTAAAAATAAACAATTTCTGAAATATACATTGAAGTTTCAGGAAATTTTGCTCAATGACGCTTTTTAGGGCTTTTTTTAGATGTAGGACAGCCCGCTAAAAATTTTCTCTAAGGGACAAATTATCGTTTTTTCTTTCTAGCCCACTGTCACGCGCTTCTTCTTCTTCCTTTCGATCAAAATTTTCAGTCGCGATCAAATATCTCTCTCGCAATAAAAATATCGATCTACTTCGTTCGGTTATTTCAATTTTGTGCCTTCTGAAAATTGTAGTTCATCGATCGATTTTTTCTTACGCGCGTTTTGTTGATTTCGTTCTTTTCATATTTGTACCGTGATCTTGTTTTACTTCAAATTGTATTAATTAGGTATGCTTATATTACTCTATTTTTTGTTGTTTTTCTGTTCGAGTTAAAAAAAATTGGCCGTGATTTCTAATTGTGTTCATTTTTACAAATGATATGTAGTGTTGTTGTTCTTGTTGTTTGTTCGTTCTTCTATGGAAAATTGTGGAAGTAGCAGCAGGTTTTTTATTAGTTTTATTATTCGTTTCTTTATGAAATTTTTCTCAGTGTTGTATTTAGGTTCAGTTTTTGGGTATCATTTTTATTTTTTCTTAGTATCGTTTTTTTTATTATCAGTAACTAGGTATTAGTTTTGTATACGGTAGGTATCAGTTTTGTGAAATTGAATAATTAATGTTCTAAATTGAACATATTTTTACTAATGTTTATTTTTTATTTTTTTTGGCAGTGGGGATAACAGTCTTCTTTGTCTGTTTGTGTTGAATAATAACACTTTTACCACTCGATTGTCTATCGATTGCTCTTTGTATGATTTGAAAAATGAGATATAAGCTTGTTATGATTGGAAAATTATCATTGATTGGGTTGTATATAAGCTTGTGATAGAGTGGAAAAGTATCATATCTTAGGTTCAGTTTTCTGGTATCATTTTTATTTTTTCTTAGTATCAATTTTTTTGATTATCAGTAACTATGTATCAGTTTTTTATACCTTAGGTATCATTTTTCTAAAATGGAAAAACTAATGTTCTAAATTGAATATGTTTTTACTAATGTTTTTTTTGGCAGTGTTGATAATGTGGTGCAGGTAGACCATCAGTTAAGCCTAAAGGAGGATTTTCATATTTTCAGAACAAGCAAAATAGATGTGGCGAGTGCAAAGAAGATTGGTCATAATAAATGGAATTATCAAGCTTCGAAGAAGATATGATTTGTTTTTTCATTTTGAATTTGTTCAGATTAATAAGTGGATGTGTGACTTGTTTTGGTGGTTTATTGTAATTGGACCTTTTGTTATTAATTTATATTCAGTATAGCATATTATCAAATTGATTTTAATTTCAAGTATTTAGTATAAGTGATAGTATCAGTTTTAGTATCAGTTAAATGTTTTCACAGTATCAGTTCTGGTGTTTGTTTTTACAAATAAGAGCAACTTTGTTTTAAGAACATAACATCATTACTTCATAAGTATCAAATTGCAACTGAACATCATTACTTCACAAGTACAGATTTCAACAGAATTACATTACTTTACAAGTATCAAATTTAATTGTGAAACATCACAATGTGAATTCAGTTCTTTCATTTTCTTTCTTTTTCTAAGCTTGATATGTATTTAGATAGACTCCAGCAATGTTCACCATCTGTCAATATTGCATGTACAATCTTTTCTCTTGTGGATAATATTTCCTTCTTTTCAAGTTTTATTGGTATTCTGTTTTTGTTCAGTGAAACGATGAATATCATTACAAATATTCCACAGTCAAGCCCGTCGAAACCAAAATGTAATGTTAGTATCAGTTTGCATAAGTTGTATTATCAGGTTTATAATTGATACAAAACATTGAATTTCAAGGATAATAGTACAAGCATATAGTATGCTTTGAATTAAAATATTTAACAATTTTACTAGCACAGTTAGTATCGATTTGTGTATGAATTGCGTTTGTAGTTATTACTTTAAGATATATTTGCTAAATATTTTGTTTTATTTTTTATTATGTAGTTGTCTTTTTTGTTTTTGTAGGTGTCAGTTTTGTTTCTGTAGGTATCAGTTTCTTTTATGTAGGTATCAGTTTTGTTTCTGTAGGTATCAGTTTCTTTTATGTAGGTATCAGTTTTCTTCCTATAGGTATCAGTTTCTTTTATGTAGGTATCAGTTTTGTTCCTGTAGTAACTGTTTATTTTTGAACTAACTGTTTTTGAAATTGAGAGATGATATTTTTCAATATTTTGTTTTGAATCACCTTTTCTGTTTGTATTCTGTTCTGAATCGTTTTTTATTTCTTCTTTTTGTTCTTTGTTCTCTTTTTTGCATATTCTTTCTTCAACTGTTTTCTCTGCAGGTATTTGTTGCTGCATGTTCTCTTCTTTGTTTTATGCTAAAAAATTCAATGTTACTATAACAAAACTATACTAACTTTGTTATATTTTATTTCATAGTATCAGTTACCTTCTCTAGTATAATTTCACTTATTTCTGGTCTGCTTTCAATTTCTGTATTATTTTCATGTCTTCTTTTTGTTCTTTTTTCTCTATTTTTCTTTTCCTCTTCTATTGATGTAGGTTTTTAAGTTTTAACTTGCTGCTTCTTCCCTTTACTATCTTTGGTATCATTTCCAGTAGAGGTAGGTTTCCCTCTTGTATCATTGCATTTTCTCTTTTAATATCTACTGTTGGAAGTGATTCGACATTTTCATTTTCACTTTATTGCTCCACTTTTGATGTAGCTAGGGTTTCTCCGACTATCAACTATTGTGCTTGTTGTTCGTCGGCTGTCGATTGTTGCAGCTGTGTTGGAGATGTAGATTTGTTTTTGGTTCGCAGTTCCATTTTTTTTGAGCAAAGTTTTGTCAATTTCTGAGTGAAAGCGAGGAGGAGGAGACGAACAGAATTCTTTGTTTTGTTTTAATTTGTATCTGGGCTTTGGGCTTTGTCCTTACGGTAAAAAAAATTTGCGCGTGTCCTTGTGAGCAATTACTTACTTGACATCGCCGACGCCCCCATAGACGTCACTGTTTAGGATGTCGTCGGGACATCGATAAGTCATAGATAACTCATTATCTATACAAAATTACCAACTGTAGGATTGAGTACTATATCCTAGATGGGGGTGGATAGGATATTGAAAATTATTCGACACTGTTACGGATAAAATTGAGAATAGAGTGCAAAAGTGTAAAGGCATAAAATAAATAACACAAGATATACCCAACTTTGACCTAATATCTAGGGCTACCCCAAAACTATTACTGGAGTAAAATATTCAAACGCTTACAAACAGTAAACTAGCAGACACTGCTAAGAAATATTCAAACTCTATGCCTAATAACTGTGTCTGAACTCAAACCATGAAATCAGAATCCCTGAACTACAAACTTTGTAGGTCAATCCTAAATCAACTAGAGTCCAAAATTAAAAATTACAAAACAAAAGAAAGAACAAATTACACAAATATAAAATGAACTCTCCTTTCTCTTGTCTCTTATCACGTGACCTTGCACTATCTTTGATTTGGAGTTCGAGAAATACATCGTTGCGTGCAATCCGAGTTGATCATGCAGCCAAGCTATTGGTAAATTTAAGATGCAACTGCTACCTTGAGATGATGATGTTCTCCTTGGATTTTTATTGATGAAGAAATCCCTTTTGCTTGATCGGATATTGATTTGAACGAACAAGAAGAAAAAAACAATGAGAATTTTGATGTGTTACAACGTAGAGAGATATGAAAATCTTTCAATGAAGCTTTTCTACTTTCTTTTGTTATTGTTATATCTGATGATTTTTTCCTTTTGATGTTGTTGAGTTTATACAGGCTTGTGAAGTAACGTGTATGTATGGAAAATATATGGAGGACATGATATTGAGAAAGATATGGATTATTGAAAGTTTATTTCTCTATATAGAAAATAGAATTTGTATATAATGGAAAACGTATTCTTTTGTATTTTCCAACAAATATCATCTGATTGTATATGTAATTATTTACTACCAGTCTGTGTCTAATTGCGCACTAATATATTCCCTACTTCATATCTTTATTTTTTAACGATTCTTCAGGGAGTTTCTTTTTCAATGTTTTCAAAATATCGCTAAATAATTGGCAAGATCTTAATCGATTGATTCTCCCATCTATCTTTCTTTGCATTGCTCTTGGTTCTTTTCTTTCTCTCTTTGTTTGAATTTTGTTCCATATTTGAATCATTCTAAAATAATATTTTGCTTCAATTAAGTCCATATTGGAATGGAAAAGAATCCAATAAAATCCCTTTTGCTCCAAATTGCATGATCGTAGACACATGTTTCCTTTGTTTTGTTGTTCTTGAGTATTTGCAATCAATGAGAAATATAACTTTCCTCTTTTTCCAAAATACATGATTCCAAATGAAATCTTCTTCCTTTATGAATGACTTATTTTCCATTTTGAATGATTGATATCATATGCATTGATTTTGAGAGATTTTTGTACTATACATAGAAGTTTTGCTATGAATCAAGTAGAATTGCAAATGAGTGGAAATAAATCTCTTGGCTAAAATCAAAAACATGTAAATACACATCACTAGACCAAAAAAATTAAGTCCAACATATGTTTGCTGATATTAAATTGAAATCAATTTACTTCATGGTTTATCCTTTTTTATAATAACAAACATATGTTACGATTGACAAATAAAATGTGTGATGCGTTGGTTAAAAATAAAATTGTGCATGCATGATTTTTAACTATAACACACTCTAAAATAAAATAAAAATATATTTTTTATCATCAAACAGGACGTATACTCCACAATCTCCCCTTTTTGATGATAACAAACAACATGTCAAGATTTGACAAGTGTAACATGTGTTGAGTGTGTACTCGATATCATAAGATCAAAATCATAGCATAATTGTTTCAATATGTATAACATGGTAGCCCTATTGATATGTTCCCCCTACATATGTGGCATATGTGTTCGAGAATAAAATATTAAACCAATAATATTTCTCTCGCTATTAACTGTTAGTCCATAATATTATCAAATCTTAACCGCTCTCTCCCCCTTTTATTCTCATCAAAAGTATAAATATCAAATCAACAGACTGAGAAAGTGATACTGTATAATGAACCTTAGTCAAAATATGGATTAAATATTTAATGAAAAATCAACCATTAATCATAATAACTATATCGGTCAAAGGCATATCCCATGAGCGGATGGAGAGTGACACAAAAATAGTTATATGTCGTGGGGTTCAATGACATAGCCCATTAGATGGTACATAATTAAATGGTTTATATTATGAAATCAAGTTAGAATAACTTATCTCTAACTCATCATAGATGAGATCAAGAAATTCCATCTATGCATTGCCGCGAGGTTTCTTAGATGAGGATGGACGTTACTTGACGAGTACCGACACACCTATTTATAGGCATGTTGGGGGCTTAAGGAGTTTGTTATCTCATATATATATATATATATATATATATATATATTCTCATAGGCTTTCAACAATCAAATTTTGGTATGTTAATTTAGCCAACTCATATAAGAACAAGAATATTAGTGAAAAGAAAGAAACTAAGGTGAGTTGATAGAATATGGTCGTGAAATGGTAGATTCAGAGATGATGTGGGATATGCAATAGTCAAAAATAGAAACTATAACGTATGCTTGATTATCAGAAATATCATAATGTCATTATTTAATCAAGTACAAAATGCAATATCCTTAATCATCTATGTAATCGATATAAATACTTCTAAAAATCACATAAGAAAGTTTAATTAATTATGATATGATTTCAAAAGTAAATCCTTTGTAAACATCTCAAAAAATATTGTCAGTTATATTCTATCGTTGAACATGCAATATGAATTAGTTTTACAACTATTTGTGTAAAGAGAAGCACATGTTCTATGTGTATACACATTAATATATCAAAAACAAAAGCAATGGTTCATCTCAAAAGATTTCATCACAAGCAAAAAAAATGTTTTCTTCACCAATCATCTCTAGTTTTGAATATCAACAACCCATTTGAAATAAATCATTACAAAGTTCAAAACCTTCATTTCACAAAATCATTTACAAACTTCATGTCAAAAGTAGAATGTCAAAGCTCATCCCATAAAAAGCAAGTTTTGCAAAAAATTCATATCAAAAGATTTAGCAAAATGTCTCATGTCAAAATATTCACATCATGAATAAATATGGAGAGCAAAGAAAAAAATTCTAAGAAAGCAAAAACATATTTTTGGATTTGTTTTATTTTTCAAAAATGAAAAAAAAAATCTAGGAAGCAAAAAAAATAAAACATGTTTTTGGATTTTTTAAAATAAAATGGAACATAAAATAGAATGCAAACTCTTCACGTGTGCATGAAAAATTGTGTGAGATATCAATCAATCTGTGAGACATATGAGTTATCAAAAAATATCAGACTGGAGAAATTACAAAGGTTAGAAGTCATACCAGATGTTTAGATAAGATAAAACAAGTTACGATTTCAACAAACCACTTGTTATCTGGACTATCGGTGGTGGTGAACAGCGATACCACTTGTACTCTCTACGTGCCATGGTGACGTACAATGGTATCTTAGACACTAGCGTCAGGCCTGTGAATGTCTCATCATCAATGTTCACTATAACAAAAGAACCCTATTACAACTGCGTTTTTACAACTGTCACAAATTGGTCAGTTGTTATAAAGACCTTTTACAACTTTTTTTTAGAAAGTTGTAATAAACTTATTTTCGACAACTTTTTTTTTTGCCAGTTGTAATAGATGTCTATTACAACCTTTTATTTGCCAGTTGTAATAGATATCTGTTTTCAATAATTCATTTTCTTTTGTCGGTTGTAATAGATGTCCATTACAACCTTTTTTTGTAAGTTGTAATAGACGTATGTTTTCAACAATTATTTTTTGTTGTCAGTTGTAATAGAGGCCTATTACAACTTTTTTGTTTGACCATTGTAATAATCAGTAATTAATCAATAATTACAATTAAATAAAAATTATTAAATAATAATAATTAGAATTTAATAATTACTATTAATAATATCTAATAAATAAATAATAAATAAATAAATAATGAATATGTAATAAATAAATAATAAATCATTAATAAATTAAGAATAATTAATTAATCAATAACAATAATTAATTAATAATTAATCATTCATAAATAATAATTAATGTTAAATAATAGTAATTAATAATTATATAATAAATTAATAATTATTATATAATATGAAATAATTAGCACTTAATAATTAATTAACAGTAATTAATTTTTAAATAATTAATATTTAACTAATTAATATTTAATATTTAATAATAATTTATTAATAACTAATAATCAAGAATTAATAATCAGTAATTAATAATTAAGAAGTAATTGTTAATAATTAAATAAATAAATCATTAATAAATAATGAATATGTAGTAAATAAATAAATAATAAATCATTAATAAATTAATAATAATTAGTCAAAAATAAATAATAATCGATAGTTATACTAATTAATAATTACTATTAAATAATAAATAATAAATAATTAATGAGTAAATGATAATTATTAATTATTAAGAATTATTTTAAAATACGAAATAATTAGTAATTTATAATTAATAAATAGTAATTAATCTTTAAATAATTAATGTTAAATATTTAACAATATTTTATCAATAACTAGTAATTTGGAATTAATAATCAATAATTAGGAATTAATAATTAATAAGTTATCATTAATAATTAATAATTAAGAAGTGATAATTAATAAGTTATATTTAATAATCAAGAAGTAATATTTAATATTTTAGTAAAAGAATTCAAGAAATTTATATAATATTTGAATATAAATTTTCAGAAAATTCTAAATAAACATAAAGTTAACAAATAGTTACTATATATATATTATTTAACTTATCATATTAAATAACTTTCAAAACAATAGTTGGTTGATGGAATTAGTAATCCACTTCCCTCCATATCGAAATTTTTTCCTCAATGTATATCTTTCAAAACAATAGTTATTTAACTTATCATATTAAATAACTTTCAAAATAATTGGGTTGAATCCAAAAAATTTCCTCCACATTGAAAATTTTGGTTCAAACCCAAAAAATATTCCCTCTATACACCCTAATTTTAAAACTTTCCTCCATACACCATAATTTTACATAACTCCTTTTACATCAGTACCCCTTCATCCTCTTTTCTTTCCATATTCCCAAATATGTCTTATTGACTTTAGCACGCTTTCTCCACCCTTTATTTTCACTTCTAAATCCAATTTTGCAAAAAGAAAACTTCACCAGAAAAATTCGGCTACCAGAAAAACATATGCCGCCACCAGTCACCTCTACTTCAATTAAATCGTCGACGTACCACCAAAGATCCCCTCGCTGTCACTTACACGTCGATTGTCGTTTGTGTTTGTTGCCGAGATCTGGAGTTTAATGTTGAAGCTCCATTGACAAACGAATGCCAAGATCTGGAACCAAGATGCTCGATGCAAATTGAAATTGCTTCCAAGGTCGATGAATTTCTAGCCACGAGATATGGAACCACGAATTTTTCCTAAGAGAGGCATGTTTGATTGTGTAGTCTTTCCTAAGAGAGGCAAAAGGTGTGATATGCATAGATATGTTCATTTTTTAAAGTGATTTAGAGGTTGTTGCTATACCAGGCTCTGTATGTTTTAACGTATGATTATCCCAAAATATTCATTATTTTATTCAAACTTCTTTGATTAACGCTCTTGAAAAAATAGATCCAAAACGTTAATACAAACGTGTGTTCTAAGAGTAATATTTATTGGTGTACGTTTTATATTTTCAACTACAACTGCAATTAGTTCCATATTTCTTGTTTATTTGATCCCCACAAGCAGCATTATTTTGTATTGAATAAATCTTGCTGTGTAGAATAGTGATTCTCATATTATAATTTTTTTAATCATGTTATTCCTGGTTGATTTAACTACCATAATCTCATAAGGTATTAAAAAATTAAGTTTATAAAATTATGAAATTAACTCATGTATTATGTTATTTCTGCTCTTTACTTTACACAATGCTAAATGTCTCATTGAATTATAGGAAGTTTATCTTTTATTATAGAAATAAGATTTGCTGTTTAGATATATGCACATCAAACCATGTACATTAATCCTTGGGAGTTAACAACTTATCTTGTTTATATTAAACAAAATTGAGCAACTCTATCTTACTTTGAGGTAATATGACATGTTTCATTTATTTATACATTTTAAGTTCTTGCAGTGCATCGGATGTCTTCCTGAATAAGAAATAACTGGAATTGGCTGCTTTGGTATTTACATCAGACCTTGAATGTTGAGATGAGAACGATTGATCTTGGCGTAGAGGAGGTATCGTTCATAACATATGTACAAGAGCCCCAACCACTGCTTCTTGTGACTTATGTGATTCAGGATCCCTTATAGGACATTGAGTATTTTTGTTTGAAGCTTTTCTGAATTGTGATATGTTTTAATTGTTTCACTAGGTATTTGGCTATCGGATTTTGAGTATTTGGGTATTGGGTTTGATTTAGTGGGTTTCAATGATGTGAATCATGTTTTGTGTATTTAATTTAGTTTGTTATGGTTGGTATAAGCTATGATGGAAATTCTACATTTTTTCGTTTAGTCTAAGTTTGGGTTGTTGGTTTAAAGAATAGAATGAATATAAGACTTTTTCTTCCATGATGTTGTTAAATGTATCTGCTTCTGCCATTCTGTTTTTCATTTTGAGAGTTTTTAGTACTTAAATTGACATACAAAGCTTGTTCAAACCTTTAAATTTTTAGTGTAATGTAATGGTCCTTAACAACTGCCAGAAGCAGTTTAAAAAAGCCTTTTATAACTGCCAGAAGCAGTTGTAAAAAATTATTTTACAACCGCCAGAAGAAGTTGTAGAAGAGTCTTTTACAACAACTAGAAGACGTTGTAAAAAATTCTTTTATGACTAACAGAAGCAGCTGTAAAATATCCGACTCTATTACAACTTCGGATACAACGACTGGTGGGTGCCCGTTGTAATAGACCTATTACAACTATTTTTGGCAGTTGTAAAAGGGTATTTTTGTTGTAGTGGTTAAGCATGAAAATCAAGCATCATCAAACAAGCGCACTACGTACTCCATAGTATCAATCGAATTTGAAAAAGCATTCGAATTTCTCAATAAAATCATCTTCGTTTATCTATGAAGTTGCATTTGCATTTACCATGCTTATCCAAAGTTAGTGGATCCCCACTTCATTTTCCTAGGCTAAGGAACATTGTAATTATCGCTCATTAAATGTGTTGAACAACTCGAAGTATACCTCCATCATAGTTGCTCCTTAGCCCGTCAACATACCTACACATTTGAAGAAAATGAAGACCTAGAAAACTTCGTAGGTCTATTGACATTTGCAACACAAAAGCTTAGTAATCCAAAATTATCAAGGAATCCTTTAACCCAAATTTGTCTAACATCTTTGCATTTGTTCCTATTCCAACTAAAGTTATCAAGAGAGCCTTTAGGAACCCAAATTTATCTAATATATTTGTACTTGTTCCCATTCCAACTTATGTCAACATTGTGTCCAATTTTACCACAACATAGGCATTTTGGAAATACGCTTCTACCTCGTGCATTGTCTATCATGTTTTCCCTATTGTGTTGTGGTTTACCAAAACCAAGTCCTTTTCTATTGTTTGCATATAGTTGATTACCCAAAAGCATATTTAATGATCTTTCTGTTAGTCCATGAGTTGATGGTTTTGATGACAACAACCTTAGAATAAGATTATAAAATATAAATACTAACATTATAGTTTAGATATATATTTATATGCAGGATTTAACCATGCAGGTACAAAGAATGAAGAATGTACAATATAGAGATTCAAGATATCAAGATTGAAGACTCATGAGTATCAAGAATATCAAGATTATCAAGAGTTCAAGATTTCAAGATCAGTATTGAGTCTAGAATTATGTTAAAACTTCACAATAGCACTGAAATCTTCACTCCATTTTTCTTTTGGGAT
Organism: Allium fistulosum; assembly: GCA_030737815.1. NCBI lineage: Eukaryota > Viridiplantae > Streptophyta > Magnoliopsida > Asparagales > Amaryllidaceae > Allium > Allium fistulosum. The sequence continues at coordinate 366,575,244 of CM060906.1, forward strand.
GGAACCCATTTCTACCTTTTTAGTGGCTTACAAACCCACGACAAGTAGCTTACAAACCTACGACAAGTGGCTTACAAACCCACGAACATCCTGGTTTTGTACAAGTTCTTGAGTCCTGTCATGATGAGATATTCTACAGGAAGAAGCTTGCAAAACTACTTCAAAATGATTTTCAAAACTACTTCAGAATGATTTTCAAAATTGTTTTTCAAAATGTTTTAGCCTTAAAAATTATCTTTTCAAATGATTTTCAAAAAGATGTTTTAGCCTTAAATATTCTTGTTTTTAAACTTCGGTTGTTTTAAACTATCTTTTAATTATAATATATTTATACTTAGATTTTAATATAAAATTATAGTAAAATTTTATATATATTATTCTCTATATTCATCTATGTATTTTATCTATAGTCAAGTATATTTATAAAGTTTAAAATAGTTTTAATATAAGATAAAGGTTATTTTCAAAGAAAAACAAAACATCAAAATTTCCTTTGGGATGTCGACATGCCCTAGTACCCCATGCCGACATATTGTCAGTTAGATTCAAAAATTTGAATTTCAAAAGAAGTGTCTATTCGCCATAACCTTTCACGAATGGACATGACTGTTGTTCTTCTATAAATAGGGGTTAGTTTCAACGAATTTCATATCAGATTTTCTAGTTTTTTACTTCTCTTCTTCTTCCACATTTTCTTATTCAAAATCCTATCATTACTCTACCGAAATCAATATTGAATCTAACTAGATTATCTCTGGTTTGATTCCCTATCACTATCTCAACAAGATCCAAGTGCTATTCAGAGTTATAGGCTTCTTTGTAATCTATCTAGCGAGAAAAGGTGTGATTGTAGCCTTGGAAATTAATCAAGTGAGAAAAGGTGTGATTGTAGCCTTGGAAATCAATTGGGTGAACTTGTTGCCCCGGAAATCAAGTATCTCTACCAAGAGGATTGTGATTCTGGAGGGTGTACCTCGTAGCCTTGAAACCGAGGGTTGTAATTGTTGAATTGCTTTTGAAAGGAAATCCATACTTAGTTGTGCGGGACTGGATGTAGAGTAACCCCGAACCAGTATAAAATCCGGTGTGTTCTTTCCTTTACTGCATTTACTTTATTTCTACATTTGTGTTTGATTCTGTGATTATATCTGTGTCTGAATATTGCATACATTTGTGTGCAAATTAACATAAACTCAAAAAGATTTAGTGATCTTTTAAAAACACTATTCACCCCCCTCTAGTGTTATTCCTAGCCTTAAGATTCATATTCCGCATTCCTCACATTTAGTATCGGAGCACGGTTTTCAAAAGTTTTATAATCTGAATTCTGAAAAGTTTTCTAAATGGCTACCAACACTGGTACTATTTCTAACACTAGTTCCTTTGTAGAAGGTCAGTCTACTGCCAGACCACAACTTTTTAATGGCAATAACTATGCATATTGGGCATGTAGGATGAAAATATATTTGCAATCTATAGGATTAGACACTTGGAATATCACACAAACTGAATATTCTGAACCCACAACTAATTTTGCACAGTGGACCACTGAGCAAAAGACTGTTGCACAAAATAATTCTAAAGCAATGAATATTCTATTTTGTTCACTTGAAAGAAATGAATTTAATAGAGTGTCAGTTTGTAAGTCTGCATATGAAATCTGGAAAACTTTGCAAGTGACTCACGAAGGAACAAGCAAAGTTAAACAGACCAAAATTTCCATGCTCACAAATCAGTTTCAGTTATTTAAAATGAATACTAATGAGTCTATTTCAGATATGTATAGTCGATTTCAAGATATTGTGCATTCTTTAATATCCTTGAGAAAGGAATTTTCGGAAGAAGATCAAGTCAGAAATTTTTTAAATTCTCTCACTCCAGAATGGGATCAAAAGACACTAGCAATTGAAGAGGCAAATGACATCAGTACTTTAAAGATAGAAGAATTGATTGGAAATCTAATGTCATTTGAAGTCCAAATGATCGGGAGAAGAGAAAGCAAAGCATCTGAAAAGAAATCAATGGCATTCAATGCATTAACCGACGGATCAGACTCAAACAGTGATAATGATGAAGAGATAACATTTATGACCAGGAATTTTCGGAAATTCCTGAAATACAGAAAGATGAATAATCTCAAGAGAAACAACTATAAGAATTCTGGAAATCAGAATGCAGTGCCAAACAATGTCAAATGTTTCAACTGTGATGAACCAGGCCATATCAAAAGAGACTGTCCATATCCAAAAAGGCAGAATCCTCCTATAAACAATGATTCAATAAAGAAATGGAAGCGTGCATTACTGCTACTCTAGATGACTCAGACTCGTCCTCGAGCGATGATGATCAGAAGACAAATAACTCAAATTTGTGTTTCACGGCAGTTCACGACTTCAACAAATTCAAGGAAACGGACTCAGAAAAAGGTACACATTTACAATACAATTGATTGAAATTACATGCTTAGAATTAGATGATTGATTGCTTGATTGATTGATTTTGAATTGGTGTGTTGATTGAATTTTAAATTTATTTATTATTATTTTATTATTATCATAATTTTATTATTATTTTTTAATAATATAATAATATTTTTTGGAATATACTATAATTCTAATAATATTCCAGATATATATATACATTAAAATAATAAGTATATATATATATATATTAGAGTACTTAGGAAAATAAATCATAGAAATTCACAGGCACATGTCGACATGGTCCCTACCATGATGTCGACATAGGTATAAATTTTGAAATTCAAAATTTGAATTCAAATGGTTGATTTTCCCTCCATCTTTTCACATCATTCAATACTCTGAAAAGGCATCTTTTGACCAGAGAACATGTCTTTAAAAAATCTATTTAGTCACTATCTTTTTATCACAACTTTTCACTTTCATTTTCAAATTTAAACTCTCTCTTCAAAACTCCAAGCTCTCTACTCTCTACTTTAATGGCTACTTCAAGCAACCCCTCCACCATGAGACTTTCCAGAAACTTGAAAGAGCAACTCCTCACCGGAGGCAATAAAAGCATACATCAATTATGCTAATTATGGAAAAGTCCATTCCGGAAAGTTTGCTATTTTTCAAGATTTTGCTTCTTATGAAATTGATACTCTTTTTGCAAATAATAAAATTCTTAGTCCTGTTGATTCTTTTCAAAATGATTTTGTTTGTTACCCAAATCTTGTTAAAATTTTCTATGCAAATCTCAATCGAGAATTTTATGAAGGAAATGATAATGAAATTTGGAGTAGTGTCAAAGGCACTAAAATTGTTTTGAATTGTGATCTTTTGGGTACCATTCTCAATTGCAAAAGCACGGGAATGGATCTTTCTAGTTTTCAAATCGATGAACATGATCGTGAGACATTTCATCATATTTTTGACAGAGATTAAAACTTTGAATTTAAAAACTGAAACTTTCGTCCTAAAGCAAGAATTGTCAATCTTCTTTTACAACATACTTTGACCCCAAGATCGGGAAATTTTAATAATCCTACTTCAAAAGTTTGCAAAACACTTTTTGCTATTTTCGGAAATTATGATATCAATTGGGCGCAAGTTATTTTGGATGAACTTCGTCCTAGAAATTTTGATATGGGAGAAAACACTTTATATCATGGAATTTACCTTACTCAGATTTTCAACTATTTTGGAATAAATTTCAAAGGAGAAGAATTTATTTCAAGAAAAGTTTTTAATATCTCAAACATTTCTCTCATGAAAATCTCATATGTTTTTCAACCTTATGAGACTCTTGCCGAAAAAGAAGAGCGTTTAGCTCATGAAGAAATGGAAGAGGAAGAAGAAGAAGAAAGGGATGAAATAGAAATAGAAGAAGAAGAAGAAGGAGAAACAACCCTAGAAAGTATTGAATATCCCTCTAATCCTACCAACAAAACCCTTCTCAAAAACCAAAAAATTATTGTTGAGAATCAACGGGTTCTTAAAAGATCCGTTAGTAAGAAGTTGGACAACTACCATCCAAGATGAACAAGTTTTTCTCTAAAGTCAGCAAGAAACTTGGCTTATCTTCATCTTCATCATCCTCTAACTAGTTCTATATCTTCATATCATATCGAATTAGTTTAAGTTTGTTTTAATTTGAGTGTTTATGTAGTTCTTTATGATTAATCATTGTATCACTCTTCTATGCAATGAAATTGAATTTCCTTTCTGTTATCTAGCTTATCTTATCTCTTGAATAAATGTTAGTATATTATATAAATATATATATATATATACACACACACACAATTATTCACAAAATCAAAATTACCATCAAATTTCACTGTCGTATGTCGACATACCCCCCTTGACCATGTCGACATATACTGGTCATAAAAGACACTTCATTTTGAATTTGAAATTTGAATAACTACCATATGTTTATTCATTTCAAACGAATTTCTACACCTATAAATACCCATTTCTTCCAGAATTAATTACTGAATATTATTTTTTATCTCTTCTATCTCTCATTCTTCTCACAATTTCAAAAATGGCTAATCCAATTCATAACTTATCCGAGAATCTTGAAGAAACTCTTAATTCATTCAAGAATATTCTCTCATTCATTCTTCGTAACCAGTGACACTTTGAGTTGAGTCAAATGCAGATGATCAAGGAGCAAGAAAGGCATTTCGATGCAATTCGATGGATGATTTCTTCCCTGGACAAGGATGATAACGAAGCACATCCTCCTGTCTCTCTCACAAATGACAATGAAAATTGGGATGCCATCAAAGCAGACCCTATTTTCGGAGAAGAAGGATGGGTGGAAGTTCCCCGTAACGTTTAATTTGTTTGCTTTATTACTTTGTTTGAATTGATTGTTTTGATTGAAATTGGTTGTTTTGATTGATTTGATTTATACATTGGTGTGGTTTGATGATTGTATAAATATACATTAATATATTTATAATCGTTGATTGAATATCATGTCTATAAGTATAGTTATTTCTTATATACTCTATTATATAGTTTATTAATGCAAGTACTTGAGTACAAGAATGAGGGGAAGTTATATAGTTTAGAATTTGTTTTTGTTGATTACAAAGGGGGAGAAATAAAAAATAGGAGAGTAGGCATAGATTAAGGGGGAGTTATTAGATTTAGGGGGAGTTATTAGGATAGAAGTAATATTTTATAAACAAAGGTTGTCATCATCAAAAAGGGGGATATTGTTAGTCCATGAGTTGATGGTTTTGATGACAACAATCTTAGAATAAGATTATAAAATATAAATACTAACATTATAGTTTAGATATATATGTATATGTAGGATTTAACCATGCAGGTACAAAGAATAAAGAATGTACAGTATAGAGATTCAAGATATCAAGATTGAAGACTCATGAGTATCAAGAATATCAAGAGTTCAAGATTTCAAGATAAGTATTGAGTCTAGAATTATGTTAAAACTTCACAATAGCGCTGAAATTTTCACTCCATTTTTCTTTTGGGATGGAACCCATTTCTACCTTTTTAGTGGCTTACAAACCCACGACAAGTAACTTACAAACCTACGACAAGTGGCTTACAAACCAACGAACATCCTGGTTTTGTACAAGTTCTCGAGTCCTATCATGATGAGATATTCTGTAGGAAGAAGCTTGCAAAATTACTTCAAAATGATTTTCAAAACTACTTCAGAATGATTTTCAAATTTGTTTTTCAAAATGTTTTAGCCTTAAAAATTATATTTTCAAATGATTTTCAAAAAGATGTTTTAGGCTTAAATATTCTTATTTTTAAACTTCGGTTGTTTTAAACTATCTTTTAATTATAATATATTTATACTTAGATTTAAATATAAAATTATAGTAAAATTTTATATATATTATTCTTTATATTCATCTATGTATTTTATCTATAGTCAAGTATATTTATAAAGTTTAAAATAGTTTTAATATAAGATAAAGGTTATTTTCAAAGAAAAACAAAACATTAAAATTTCCTTTGGGATGTCGACATGTCCTAGTACCCCACGTCGACATAGTGTCAGTTAGATTCAAAAATTTGAATTTCAAAAGAAGTGTCTATTCGCCATAACCTTTCACGAATGGACATGACTGTTGTTCTTCTATAAATAGGGGTTAGTTTCAACGAATTCCATATCAGATTTTCTGGTTTTTCACTTCTCTTCTTCTTCCACATTTTCTTATTCAAAATCCTATCATTACTCTACCGAAATCAATATTGAATCTAACTAGATTATCTCTAGTTTGATTCTCTATCACTATCTCAACAAGATCCAAGTGCTATTCAGAGTTATAGGCTTCTTTGTAATCTATCTAGCGAGAAAAGGTGTGATTGTAGCCTTGGAAATCAATCAAGCGAGAAAATGTGTGATTGTAGCCTTGGAAATCAACTGGGTGAACTTGTTGCCTCGGAAATCAAGTATCTCTACCCAGAGGATTGTGATTCTGGAGGGTGTACCTCGTAGCCTTGAAACCGAGGGTTGTAATTATTGAATTGCTTTTGAAAGGAAATCCGTACTTAGTTGTGTGGGACTGGATGTAGGGTAACCCCGAACCAGTATAAAATCTGGTGTATTCTTTCCTTTACTGCATTTACTTTATTTCTGCATCTGTGTTTGATTCTGTGGTTATATCTGTGTCTGAATATTGCATACATTTGTGTTCAAATTAACATAAACTCAAAAAGATTTAGTAATCTCTTAAAAACACTATTCACCCCCCTCTAGTGTTATTCCTAGCCTTAAGATCCATATTCCGCATTCCTCACACTTTCACCTCTAGAAAACTTATTAACAGTTTATTCAAAAGTTTGGACTTTGGATTTAAGTGACGTGTTCTCTTCTATAAGCATGGTATATCTGTTAATACAATTTTCCCTCTTTGCATCACCATCTTTCTTCAGAATCAACATCTCATCTTTGAGAGTTTCAATTACATTCATCCAACTCCTTTTTAAAAAATTAACAGTTTTCACACTCAAGCTTTCAAACTTCTTTAATTTTTTCATTTTTGGTTTCTAATTTATCATTTATGCGAAATAGCTCAGCTTTTTCAGATTTTAATTTTTCATTCTTAAGATTGAGACTATCAATTGTTCCAGTAAGTTCATGACACATTAAAAGCAAATCTTGAAAAGTATAATTTGATACCTTACTGGAATCATCGTCACTGTCATCATGAGTTGAATATCCCATCAAACATAGATTTTCTTTTGCTTCATCACTATTAGTGCACTCTTCTCCTTCTTCATCGTCCTAAGTTGCAGCGAAGGCTCTCATTTTCTTTTTCTTTGCTTTCTCTCCTTGAATCAACGAATAATTAGTTTTGATATGACCCGGATTTCTGCATTTGTAGCAAATGATTTCTTCATCCGAATTTTCTGAGTTTTTGGACTGCTTTGACTTAACACCTTTCCTCTTTGCTATAAACTTTGAATTTCTTCTAGACCAACTTTTCAGAACACTTATCATTTTTGCCAACTCGGTAATTGGATTATTCTCATCATTCTAATCAAGAGTGCCGCTGAGTGCAATTGATTTTTCTTGGAATCTGAATTGTCATGATCTTCCTTAGCTTTCAGTTCCACTTCATAGGTCATTAAATTTACAATCAGTTCCTGCATGCTTTGTTTGGATTCTCGTATTGCAGTCACCTTTGCCTCAAAATTCTTTGGAAGAATTCGCAGAATTTTCCGAACGAACTCAATTTCCATGTACACCTTGCCCAAAGCTCTGGAATTGTATACCAATGCTGAAAAACGTCCATACATCTCTTTTATGCTTTCGTCCTTTAACATCACGAAATTCTCATATTCATTGCTAAGTAGGGCGAATCATGATTCCTTGACTTGAGATGTACCTTCATGTGTAACTTCCAAAGTGTGCCAAATTTCCTGTGCAGTCAAACAATGAGAAATTCGATTAAATCCAGTCTTATAAAGAGCACAAATAAGAGCATTTATAGCTTTAGCATTTAATGAAAGAAATTTTTTATCAGTTATATCCCATTTGTCTTTGGGCTTAGGGAATTCTACACCGTTGAGTACTATTGTGGGTGGAGTGTACCCTGTCTCTACTATATCCCAAACATCATAGTCAACAGAGATCAAATATATTTTCATCCTAGCTTTTCAGTAGGCATAATCAGTCCCATTGAACATAAGTGGTCTAGCTATTAACTGACCCTTTGAAAAAGAATTATTAGAAACAGACATGACCCTAGAGTAAACCTATCACCTAGGCTCTGATACCACTTGTAGGATTGAGTACTATACCCTATAGGGGGAGTGAATAGGGTATTGAAAGTTATTCGACACTGTTACTGATAAAATAGAGAATAGAGTGCAAAAATTTAAATGTAGAAAATAAATAACACAAGATATACCCAGCTTCGGCCCAATGCCTACTGCTGCCCCTAAAGCTATTACTAGAGTTAAATATTCAAATGCTTACAAATATTAAACTCGCAGAAACTACTAACAAATATTCCAACTTTATGCCTAATAACTCTGCCTGAACTTAAACCCTGAGATCAGAATCCCTGAACTACAAACTCTATAGCTCATTCCTAAATCAACTAGAGTTCAGAACTAAAAATTACAAAACAAAAGCAAGAACAAATTACAAAAATATACAAAGAACTCTCCTTATCTTGTCTCTTATCATGTGACCTTGCACTATCTTTGATTTAGAGTTCGAGAAACACATCACTGCCTGCAATCCGGGTCGGTTATGCTGCCAAGCTATTGGTGAATTTGAGATGCAATTGCTGCCTTGAGATGATGATGTCCTCCTTGAATTTTTATTGATGAAGAAATCCATTTTGCTTGATCAGATATTGATTTGAATGAACAAGAAGAAAAAAACAATGAGAATTTTGATGTGTTACAATGTAGAGAGATATGAAATTTTTCCGATGAAGCTTTTCTCCTTTCTTTTGTTATTGTTCTATCCGATGATTTTTCCTTTCGATGTTGTTGAGTTTATATAGGCTTGTGAAGTAACGTGTATGTATGGAAAATATACGGAGGAGATGATATTGAGAAAGATAGGGATTTTTGAGAGTTTTTTCCTTATATAGAAAATAGAATGGGAAACAGATTCTTTTGTATCTTCCAACAAATATCATCTGATTGTGTATGTAATTATTTACTTCCAATCTGTATATACCGTCTCTAATTGTGCACTAATATATTCCCTACTTCATATCTTTATTTTTGAATGATTCTTCGGGGATTTTCTTTTTCAATGTTTCCAAACTATCACTAAATAAATGGCAAGATCTTAATTGATTGATTCTGCCGTATATCTTTCCTTGCATTGCTCTTGGTTCTTTTCTTTCTTTCTTTCTTTGAATTTTGTTCCATATTTGAATCATTTTAAAATAACATTTTGCTTCAATTAAGTCCATACTGGAATGGGAAAGAATCCAGTAAAATCCCTTTTGCTCCAAATTGCATGATTGTAGAAACATGTTTTCTTTGTTTTGCTGCTGTTGAGTAATTGCAATAAATGAGAATTATAACTTTCCACTTTTTCCAAAATACATGATTCCAAATGAAATCTCCTTGCTTTATGAATGACTTATTGTCCATTCTGAATGATTGATATCATATGCATTGATTTTGAGAGATTTTTTTACTATACATAGAAGTTTTGCTTTGAATCAAGTTGAATTGCAAATGAGTGGAAATAAATCTCTTGGCTAAAATCAAAAGCCCATAAATAGACATCACTAGACAAAATAAAATTAAATCCAACATATGTTTGTTAATATCAAATCGAAATCAATTTACTTCATATTTTTTCCTTTTTGATAATAACAAACCTTATGCTACAATTGACAAATAAAATGTGTGATGCGTTGGTTAAAAACATAATTATGCATGTATGATTTTTAACTATGACACGCACTAAAAGAAAAATAAAAACATATTTGTTATCATCAAACATGACATATACTCGACACCAACATCATGTCGTTGCCCATGTCATGGCTTTGCGGGGCGTCGGCATGGGGTCGCCACTCTCCATAACCTCCCGACCATCATTCCTCTCCTCCATTTGCAACCGAATCAAAAGAAGAAGAAATCTCCAGTCCGCACCTCCCCCTCATGTCTCCCCACGTCCAGCTGTCATTCCTCCTACTTACGTATCCCCCAACTAAAAGGGTATACTGTGTTAACGATGGAAAATAGCCATCGTTGGCCGTCGCTAGTCGACGATAAATGCCACCTCATTTTTAGTCGTCGCAAGAGAAAAATGTGATGACTTTAGCGATGACTTCATCGTTAATTTTTTGACGTTTAGGAACGTTCTATTAGACACGTGGCATGAAATGGGCGAACCAATTAAGGGTCGCTGGCCATCGCTAGCCTGTGTCAATAGACCGTCGAAATTTAACCTCGAAATAGGTCATTTCATCGAGAGTAAGTGTTAAACAACTCTCGATGAAATGACCTGTTTGAAGGTTAAATTTTTTTTGGCCATTTTTTACGAATCCAACCATACGGATTGGATTAACACATACCAAACATCAGTTATTTGAATTTGATCTCGTTCCAAGGTCGTTTGGCCTTCAAATGAAGGTTTTTTAGTCCAAATATCGACGAACGACTATAAATTTAAAATTCAAGATGACAGCCTACAGTTGTGTATTATTTCATCATCTTCTGGATATAGGTCAAGTATACTTTAGATCAATGTAAGGTCCAATAAATTTAATTTTCTGCTGATTATTTATTTTATATAATTTTTCATGCTAAATACAGTTAAAAATTCATAATTAATTGCCCAACGGTTTAAAAAATATTTTAATTTGTAAAATTGTTGCACTAACTCAACTTTTTCGAAGTTTCTTAATGGACTAAATAAAAGTCGCATGGATTGGTCGTGGGAGTTAGATTTTCAATAATGTTAAATATTTGAATTATGCGAAGACGGATCATCGAAAATACTAATTTAACCGATCAGAACAGTCGTTACAATGAATGGTTGTGCTCACTGCTTTTTTCTTCCCATTTACCTAGACACATTATCACTCTTAAGTTTATTTTATACAGTTTCGAACTTCTATCAGGTTTAAAAATTAATTTGACAAAATTTCTGTTATAGTTTTAAATGATTTTGATAAAGTTGAAAATCTAGTTGCTAATACTTTAAATTGCAAAATTATGAAATTTCCTTTTGATTATTTAGGTTTTGTGATTAGACCTACCAATCTCAAACATGATGATTGGCTCATAATCATTGATAAAATTAATAATAAGATCTCTAACTGGAATGGTAGATTTTTATCTAGAGCTGGTAGACTAATCTTAATAAATTCAGTTTTATCAGCCCTTCCGATTTATTGGATGTCCATGCATCTATTTCCAGAGTGGGTTATTAACAAAATTGATAAAATTAGAAGAGATTTTTTATGGAGTGGGGATAACCCTAATAGTAGTATAAAATGTTTAGTTAATTGGGAAAGTGTTTGTAAAGCTAAAAAGGAAGGTGGACTAGGAGTAATAAATTTGCGTAATATGAATATATCTTTACTAGGTAAATGGTTATGGAAATTTAAGGATATAAACGATAATGCTATTTGGAAAGAGATCATTTCTAATTATTACTATAATGGTAATAGAAACTTATATCAAATTGCTTCTACTGTTACCCAAAATATTTCTAATTTTTGGAAAAACATTTTATAATGTAATGAGATTTTTAACTTAGGTATTAATACGATTGTACATTCTGGTAATAGTACTTCTTTCTGGCATGACCGCTGGATTTCGGTCTTACCTCTTAAGTTCGAATTTAAAGAGCTTTATGAGATCTGTAATTTTAAGTTTGCTTTAATTAATGAAGTTTATTCAACCGATATTGATCCACCTTGGAATTTTAGTTTTAATTGTATTTTAGAAGGTATAACCCTTGGGCAACTTTCCTTGCTTAATGCTAGATTAAATCTTTATAATATTGATAATGACAATGATATTATCAGTTGAGAATGGGATAAGTGTAAAAAATATACTTCTAATTCTTTTTACAGATTTATTAATTTTTCGAGTACAATTAATAACTCTTTCAAATTTATTTGGAAAACTAATGCTCCTCCTAAATCTAAAATTCATATGTGGTTAATATTGCTTGGAAAACTTAATGCAATAGAACTTTTAAAGAGGAAAAACATTCAAAATGATAATAATTGTTATTTTTGTAATTTGCATCTTGAAGATATTAAACACATTTACTATGATTGCTTGAATTCTTATTATATTCTATATACTACTCTTAAAATTTTTAACTTTAATATAACTACCAAAATTTCGGATTGTGACTTTTATTGGAACATTTTTAGATTTCGTTTTAATAAGAATATTAGATTCTTACTTGACACTTTATTCATTATTATTTGTTGGTATATTTGGTTTGAAAGAAATCAAAGAATTTTTAAAAATAGTAGTAGTCATTTTAATAAATTGATTTTTATAATTTCTTTATTTTGTTTTAATTGGATTTCTAATCCCAAATAAAAATTAGCTAATAATAATCTATTTAAAGAGTATCTTAATAAGGTTAGCTACAATATTAATTCTTTTAAACATAATAATAATATATTTAATACTCACAATAGTAGTATTAACATTTTTACAAATTTATATGATGATGTCACTGATAAGCATAACTTACTCATGATTAAAGGTTCATGAAAATTCTTTTGTAGCTTAGCTTCACCTTTTGTACATGTAATTTTAGGTTTTAGTATACATGTATTTTAATTATTTATTTTTGGTTCAATTAGTCTTATTTAGTTTTTATTTCTTTCTTTCTTAATACATATATATGTATATAATTTATATAAATATACATATATATGTATTATTCTTACTTTTTTCTTAGTCACCTTTCAGACACAGGTATGGGTTTTAGGGTGTTAGATTCATCTTACAGGTACTTATGTCTTCAGATTGCTGGATTTCGGATTGTTGTGAGGTCATCAGAGCAGATTTTTCCTCTCAGGGTCACTTGCGGTTCCATCACAGAGGCAGGACACTTTGATCTTTATTGTGGTGTACTATATTCAACTTCTCGCCGGAGTAGTTGCTTATCCTTCTTTTCAGATCCAGACGCATGGTTTTTTCTTTTTTAGTTTGTGTCGTCATTCAGTACCTTTGGGTTTTTATTTAGCTTTCTAGGTACTTCTAACACCTCAATATCGGGTGGTGGCCATGCCGGAACTCGATATTGGGGTGAGATGGGTGGTGGCCTTGCCGGAACTCATTTTAGGGGTACTTGTTTTTTCTTAGATACTTGTATATAGCTTTTGTTACCTGCCAGGCATGTTGGCAGCGCCTTTTTCATTATGATATATATAGTTGTATGTGTGCTCTCCTCTATTTATAAAGGTTCGCACATTTTTCTCAAAAAAAATATCTTGTTTATTTTTTAGGGATTAAATTAGCATTTTTAAACATTTTTTAAAAACTTAATGAAAATTAAATAAATTAATTATTTAATTCGGTAAATAATAAAATGGTTAGCCGTCGCCACGTATACGACGGGCCATCGACGGCCGTCGCCCCCTTCGACCCCTAAATGTAGTGTGTCTTGTAGCCCTCACCTCACCGTCGGCCACATAATTCCCTTCCCCTATGCAATCTTCCAGCCCCCAAGCACCAGCCCGTAAGACTCCCTTCCCTCATGCAAGCCTTATCTGCCTCCATCATGCCTCCCCCTTCGCTAGCCCCCACCAGCCCTAGCGCCAGCCTGCAAGCACTAGCATGCCGCCGAAGGCACCCTGCAACCGTAAGCTATTTAAATGCTTTCATTCATTTTTTTTCAATGTGCTATGGTTTGATATAGATTTGTTGTTACAAATTCATTGGCAAATGATAGTTGATATAGATTTTTTAATATGATCATCCGTATATAATTTGATCGTTGGTATTGTTATGTAATTGGTAGATAAAGTTATTATTATCGATATTGTATTATTAATAAAAACACGTAGATGTTTAATTTGGCTCCGTCTGACAAGTACTATATATGATCGTTACATAGATATTCGTTTTGTAAATAAAACGAAAATTGATATTCATTTGATACATTATTTGCTGGATTTTCTCTGTATTGGACAAGTTATAAACGCAATGATATTTATGTTTCGTAAATCAATATTTCAAATCAAACGGTTAATAAAATTTCGAAAGAGACTTCCTTCTTGTTCCCCATGTATGCTTTTTGGCGTATGATATGAGAAAGAAGAGAGAGTGCTATCGAAATTTTGTTAACCATTCGTTTTGAAATGATTTACAAAACGTAAATATCATTGCATTTGTAATAGGAAGTCGGATGGTCAACCATTTCAAAAAGTGTATAAAAATCCCTAGGTTAAGTTTGTGAATTCCATTATTTTATAATAATATAAAATTAATAACGTTATTGACATTAATGACAAAATTAATGATGTTATTTGATGTATTTATAAAATTAATGAAAGTACATAATAATAAAATTAATAATATTATTTAAATTAAGAACAAAATTAATAATCTTATTTAAATTATCCATAAAAATAATAATGTTATTTAAATTAAGAACAAACTGAGTAATGTTATTTAAATTTTTTATAAAATTAATACCGTTATTTAAATTAAGAACAAAATTAATATTTAAATTATTAATAAAATTAACAGTGTTATTTAAAGTAATAATAAAATTAATAATGTTATTTAATTTAAATTAATAATTTTATTTAAATTACTAAGAAAATAAATTAGTGTTATTTGAATTAACAATATTGATGGAACCGACATCATCGTTTTTTGCACGTTGATGATCATTTTAGATTTGATAAAAATACTTCGGACTAAACACAACAATTATTTGTTCTCCTAAATTGAAAATTTTGCCCCTTCATTCTGAAATTTTTGGCTCCAAATCAATTTCCCCCCCAAAATGAAAATTTTGCCCTTCCATTTCGGAAATTTTGGCTCCAATTCTACCATATTTCCCTCCATACACCATTATTTTATATTAAGGCCTTATGCATCCACACATTTCGCTTCCACTTCCCCATCTCCTCCATCGCCAACAAACGTTATTCTCATCTTCCCCTTTTCTTCTTTATAATGTTCATATCCAAACAAAAACAGATTGCCTCCTATTTTATTTCCAATCAAAACATATTATACCTTTACTTGAAACTTACCGTCTTAGTTCGCAATGCTAAAAAAACAAAACTTTCACTGTCAAAATAATTGCGGTAACAAGACCTGAAACTCGACGCTGTAAGGAGAAACTGAAGTTAACGTTGCATTGCCTGAAGTCGCCATGATTTGATCTAGAGTTCTTGCCTAAATTGCATGCATTTAATGGGATCTGGAAGTGTCCTGTGTTCGTCTAAATCTCAGGCCATCAATCTGGAATGTGGAGCTCGTTGTCTAAGTCGCTGCCTTAGTTGATGACAAGGTCCTGACTGCTGCACCTTGAAGCTTGAAATTCTCTCATCCAGACATGTTTATTCTATTCAGGTGCTTACGTCTTGATCCATGTTTGAAATAACACCGACGAGATAAAATGTTGCTGAGTGATTTAACTTTTGGAGTTTTTTGTGTCTTGATGTTTAGCTTGACCTGAAGTGCGTGATGTTGAGATCGAGTCTGGAAACTAATGACGTGATGGTTTGTCAATTGGAGATCTATGTGATTATGATGTCTTCCCTAGCATAGATTGGCCTTGCTTGAGAAAAGAGATGCCGATGACTTGTATCTGAAGTTGATGTGAGGCTATTCTATCGAACTGATTCAGAAAGCTATGAAATCTCGAGGTGGTTGTTTCTATTGGACAGTAAAATTAGTCTTTACTAATTTTAGAGTTTACCTTTTCTGTTGCTGACTTCTTCCTTTTCTGTTGTAACAAAATATCCTCCAACCTAGTCTACAGGATCTGTAATTACGTAGAGTTAGAATAGGGAATTAGTTAGTAAACTCTCTGTATAAATAGAAGTCTTAACATGAATGAAAAGTAACCTTGCAGTAAACCTTTCTGCAATATTTATATGGTATCAGAGCTTTTCGGTTCAATATCATGGCCTCCGAAAATAACCAAATTAACTCTTCTGCAAATCAGATTCTCTTTACGGCTTCTGGTGGCGCTGGGGCCAACCTTTAATTCCCAGCGCTGTCTGTTCGTCTTGATAGCACCAATTATTCACTTTGGCGTGGCACCGTCCGATCAGCCCTTGAAGCCTACGAGCTCGAGAGCTACCTCACCGCCGGCAATGTTCCTGAAGAAACCCTAGCACCTGCTGAAGGCTCCGATGTTCGTGCTCCGAATCCAGCGTTCACTGCCTGGAAATGCAAGAATCGACTAGTGCTGCTATGGATCCGTTCAACTCTCACGGCTCCAATGTTAGGCCACGTTGCTCGAGCAGTCTCCACGTCTGAGGTTTGGCTCATGTTTGAACAGATGTTTCAGTCTCAAACTTGAGCTAGGAAGATGCATCTTCGACAGCAGCTTCAAACTCTCAGCAAAGGCTCCATGACCATCTTGGAGTATGTCGAGAAGAAACGCTCGATTTCCAATGCTCTGGCTGAATGCCTCATGCCTGTGTCCGATGAAAACTTTGTTGAATTCATTCTGTTTGGCCTTGGGAATGAATACAGTGCATTCAAAACAGCCCTAAGTATGCGTTCGGATTCTTTATCATCTCATGAATTGCTAGGTCTTTTGCTTTAGGAAAAACAGCGTATCCTTGACTCTTGTGCTGCCACCGCTTTTCCGTCGGCTCACCTGGCACACCGGAATAGTGGTTTCTCCCGTACTGGTGGCAGCAACTCCTCGGCCACTAGTGCTGATGACCGGTCTCGACCTCCGTGTCAGATTTGTGAGAAGCTGTATCACAGTGCCCGAAACTGTCATCAACGTTTCAATACTGTTGATTTTCCGGCTACGAACCCATGGGCAGCGGAGCGTCAGCGTCAACATCAGAATCATAACAAGGGTCCCTCGGCTCATGTGGCTTACACCAATCCCTCAACACTAACCAACCCCTGGATCGTGGACTCTGGCGCATCGCATCATGTTACTGCTGATCTCGGTGCTCTTAACCTTCAGACTCCATACACTGGCGACAACTTAGTTGTTGGCAATGGTGAGTCCCTGCCCATTACTCATGTTGGTATTCATACTTTACCTACATCGCATGTTGCAAATAACCTTTCTTTAAAAGAAGTTCTTTTTGTTCCTAAAGTTTCAAAGAACCTCATTAGTATCTCAAAGTTGTGCAAAGATAACAATGTTTATGTTGAATTGCATGCTTATCATTGTTTTGTTAAAAGTCTCCAGGGTCAGAAACTCCTCAAAGGAATAGTTGAAAACGGTCTGTACCATCTGCCAGCTCCCTCATCGTCTTCCACTCCTATAGTCTTCGTCAGTGAACGTGCATCTGTGGCTTGCTGGCACCATCGATTCGCACACCCTCATGAGTTTGTTCTTCATCATCAACTATCTGATTTCAAGCTTCCAATTTCTGAAAATAAAACTTTGTCTATCTATAGTGCTTGTTAATTAGGTAAAAGTCATCGTTTGCATTTGTCATCTTCACATGTTTCATCTAGTAGACCTTTTGATTTAATTTATTCAGATGTTTGGGGACCATCTTATGTTCCTTCTTTGAATGGAAATCGCTATTTTGTTTTGTTTATTGATGATTGCACCATGTTTACTTGGATCTATTTTTTTACCAACCAAAGATCAAGTTTTCAATGCTTTTACACTTTTTAAAGCTATGGTCGAAACTCAATTTTCAACAAAAATTAAAGCTTTTCAATCTGATTGGGGTGGTGAATATAGAAACATCTCCACTTTTCTTCAAACTCATGGAATCCTACATCGTGTTTCTTGCCCTTGTACACCCGAACAAAACGGTGCTGTTGAAAGACGCAATCGAATTGTTGTTGAAAAAGGCTTGGCTCTGTTAGCTCATTCCTATCTTCCTATAGAATTTTGGGAACAAGCTTTTCACACAGTCGTCTATCTACATAACAGAACCATTACCCCCATTCTTCATCACAAATCACCCTACTCTTGTCTATACCATCGAGACCCTGATTATCAATTTTTAAAATCATTCGGGTGCTTGTGTTATCCTTATTTACGACCTTACAACAATCACAAACTTGAGTTTAGGTCCATTGCTTGCATCTTTCTAGGTAACAGTGCAAAACACAAAGGCTATCTTTGTTTTCATGCTCCGTCTTCTCGTACTTACATTGCTCGACATGTAGTGTTTGACGAGTCTCAGTTTCCGTATCCTGACCATATTACTCAATCTCCATCCACTGATTCCCCGGTTTATGATCTGTCCTTGTTAGACTCGGCTCAATCTCATTTATCTTCCCCTCGGTCTGCTCAGTCCCAGCCTGTCCCTTCCTTGCTCTCTCCGTCTCAGTCCGTGTCTTCTAGGTCTTGTCCCAGCAGCTCGGCTCCACCTGTACCTTCCTCACCTGAGCCTCTGTCGTCTTCGTCCGCCTCCACATCCTCTTCCACGGCCATAATTCCTTACCGTCCAGCACCTTCATATTTTCGACCTTCCGAAACTTCTCACCATCCCATGGTCACTCGTGCTGCTACAAACTCTCTCAAACCAAATGTTCTTCTTGCCACTAAATATCCCGTCCTTCGCGACTCTTCACATCCAGAACCAAAGACCTTTGCCCAGGCTAACAAAAACATTCTTTGGCAACAAGCAATGCGGCTCGAGTATGATGCTTTATTGAATAATGGGACTTGGGACTTAGTTCCAAAGCCCTATACTGCTAATGTTGTTGGTTGCAAGTGGATTTTCAGGGTCAAGAAGATGGCGGATGGCACTGTTGAGCGTTACAAAGCTCGTTTGGTGGCAAAAGGATTCAACCAAGAGGAGGGTGTGGACCATTTTGACACATTCAGTCCAGTTATCAAACCAACCACAATTTGCCTTGTACTCAGCATTGCCATCACTCAAAAATGGTCTCTTCGGCAAGTTGATATTAACAACGCATTCCTCAATGGTGATTTGGCTGAGACTGTGTATATGCAACAACCGCCTGGTTTTGTCTCCTCTTCTCATCCCTCGTATGTGTGCAAGTTGAAGAAAGTGCTCTATGGCCTGAAACAAGCCCCCCGAGCTTGGTTTCAAAAACTCAATCAAGCACTTCTTCGCCATGGCTTCAAACAGTGCATCTCGGATACTTCCCTTTACATCAAGCGCCATGGACGTGATGTCATTTATGTCCTCGTCTATGTTGATGATCTCATTATCACGGGTTCTAACACCAAGTTTATTGATGCCTTTGTTACGTACTTAAACTCGGTGTTCTTGCTCAAAGACTTGGGTCGGCTTAATTTCTTTCTTGGTATTGAGGTTCATCATCTTCCTGGAGGTTTGCTTCTATCCTAGAAAAAGTACATACTGGAACTCCTTGACCGTAGTGGCATGGCTGAAGCAAAACCGATTTCTTCTCCGGCTCTCCCTGGCTCCCGTCTCCTTGCTGGGGGTGATCCTTTCCGTGACCAGCACCACTATCGAAGCGTCGTCGGAGCCCTCCAGTATGCGACGATCACTCGGCCGGAGATTACTTACGCCGTGAACCGCGTTTGCCAGTTTATGCACAATCCCACTGAAGCTCACTGGTCGGCGGTCAAAAGGATCCTTCGGTACTTGAAGGGCACTATCGGAGTTGGTCTCTATTTCCAGCCATCCAGCGACTCCCGTTTGTTGTGTTACACCGACGCGGGATGGATTTCTGATCCAGACGATTGCAAGTCGCAGCACAGCTTCTCTCTTTATTTCGGCAGCAACCTGATTAGTTGGGCTTCCAAGAAGCAAAGTGCAGTAGCTCGATCAAGCACAGAGGCCGAGTATCGCGCTATTGCGTTTGCTGCTGCTGAAATAATGTGGTTACATCAGCTGTTAACCGAGATGGGTTTCTCTCATCACGGGCAGCCGACCGTCTTCTGTGATAACTTAAGTGCAACCTATCTCACAGCCAACCCAGTTCTTCATCATCGCTCCAAGCACATCAAGCTCGACTTTCACTTCGTTCGGGAACAAGTTCAAGATGGTACTCTGGTTTTCCGGCACGTGAACTTAGAAAATCAGGTCGCCGACATCTTTACGAAAGCGGTTGGGACTTCCAGGTTCAAAGACTTGCATTCCAAGCTTCTTGTTCGAACCCAAACATGAGCTTGCGGGAGGGTATTGGACAGTAAAATTAGTCTTTACTAATTTTAGAGTTTACCTTTTCTGTTGCTGACTTCTTCCTTTTCTGTTGTAACAAAATATCCTCCAACCTAGTCTATAGGATCTGTAATTACGTAGAGTTAGAATAGGGAATTAGTTAGTAAACTCTCTGTATAAATAGAAGTCTTAACATGAATGAAAAGTAACCTTGCAGTAAACCTTTCTGCAATATTTATAGTTTCTGGAATGAGATGTTGGGTTTAGTGTAAGTGCTATGTAGATGATGATGCAGATGATGATGCACTTCCTGCTACTAACTAATCTGAGATGAAAAAAACCATGTGAACGTAAGATGTTGCCCGTAACCTTACCGAGAGGAGCTTAGTTTTGGCAGTTTATATCTTTGGGTTGAAGTTTTGTAGTAGGGAATGTTGTTTTGAAATTGAATTTTTGTACATCTTTTGTTATTGTAGCTGGAAGAAGTAATTTGCAGGGTGTAGTGTTTTGAGATTAAATTTGCTTATAGTGTATTGTTATTTTTAGTTTATTGTTTATGCTTATTTACTGTTTACTTTAGTAGCAAAATGTGTTTAGATTTTTTTTAAATTTTGCATCTTCTTTGACAACAAGAAAAAATAGTTATATTAGACTTTACCACAATGGGAAAAATAGTTATAAAAAGGTCTTGCAACTTTTCAAAGCAATTGTAAATAAATCTTTTACAACTGCCAAAAGCAGTTGTAAAAATGACTTTTACAATTACCGTAAGTAGTTATAAAAAATCCGACTCTATTACAATTTTAGATATAACGAATGGCGGACGTCCGTTTTAATAAACCTATTACAACTGTTTTTGGCAGCTGCTAAAGTGTATTTTATTGTAATGATAGTCAATTTGAACAACAAAATCCAAGGGTTAATGCAATATGTTATTGATAATGAAATCAGTGATATTTGCTATAAAACTCTGATGTATAATCCAGTGACGAGATATAAAAAATGCTCAATCTTGTACATAAATTGCTTTATATTGGAGATATAAAATCAAACACCATATGTAGTATATGCATTATACATGAACTATATTGGAGAAATTAAATCAAACATTTACAATTTATATGACAAATTTATCTGTTAAAGCCCATATGTTTTGACTTAAAAAAATGTTATATGAAATATATATTGAAGTTCTTAATGTTTATTACAAAATTTAAAGCTTATAAACAATTTTAATAATCTTACAAGACATACTGCAGATGAACACACAAAGACGATCCAACCCAACTAGTATAACAAGAAGACAAGGTGTCATGTTGTGACGATTCTACAATGTTCCAAGTCATTTATGAGAATGATCACTTATGTACTTCATTCATAAAGGTTGATCAGCATCTCTTTCTACCTATTGGGATGTGGTAGACACTTAATTTGGCACTTTTGAATGCATTGGGTGCGTCGACTATTCAAACTGGCTAATCCCCCTTTTGCACTGTTTGGATGAAGTGGGGGAGTTGAACTGTTTGGACATGACGTATCTAACGTATCATGTCCCATGGCCAATTTTGAAACCATTTTTGAGCTAATATAAACTCACCTCCTTCTTCCTCCATCATACTCAAACACCCCAAATCCTAACTTCTCAACCATTTTATTCACTTTTCAAGCTTAAATTGAAGTAATTTCGTTTAATGGTATATTTATTTCAGATTTCTACACAGAATATATTTTTCATGATTTTTTCATTAGTTTTGAATTTCAGAATGTCGTCATCCTTAATTAGATCTTTTTTTAGAAACGTCCATTGGAATACTTAGCGGGTTTAGCTTTTCACTGATATCTGTGTATCGTTATTAAACACTCATCCTGGTCGAGTTTTGGTTCGGTGACGTTGCCTTTGAGTTCAATAATCGTTGGTATAAATTTCACCTATAACCATATGAGAACAAATGGGACAACTTAAAGCAGACTTGGATAGTGTGAAAAGATCTACAACAGACAACATGGAGTATTTGGTCCATTAAAGGAGACCATGTTCACTGCGGTTTTGTGGCAATATGAAAAGCTCCAAGACTTGCTAAAAGCCTTAGAACAACAATTTGCCACTTCAAATATGGGACTAGAAATTACTCTTTTTAGGGTAAAAGTTAGGCTTTATAGAGTTAGGGATATGCCTTAGGGGCAATTATGTAATATGTTATATATATCTAACTCGATAACCAATCTTGTTCAAAATAATAGTTGTTTTCTTTCTAATATATACTTGATATAAAATGTTGTATTGATTAATCAATTTAATTATAGTATATTTAATAGAAAATCCATAAATTATATTTTTTGTGATAGTAGTTACAAAGTGTTGTAACCATGAATAATTTATCACAATGAAATTAAACATACCATTTTAAATATCCTAGCCAAGGTGTGTCGAGACTAGATATCGATGCATCCATTGAGACTGAGTACGTAACGCTCTCTAAATTGTTGGCCAGTGTATTATTCTTGACTGTTGGGGGCACCAAGGGATTACATACTGATAATTATTGGATAAATATGGAATGACTCACTCGATAGTTTTTCTGTTGATTAATATAACTGAGGTCAAACAAAAAATCGATGTGAAAATATTACACAGTTCTCCTGACTTGGGAATATCGTTGATCTACAATGTGAAAGCTCTACTTTGATTATAGTTAAATCATGACATAGCATCCTTCGAATACTATAAGTTGATTGAGTGGAAGCATGGGAAGCGCAACATTATTCAAGAGGGGATTCATCTCCTAAGTTATATGAGGTTAGTATGACAGTCAATTGAAGTCACTTCAAAGTTAAAGTCTCTGCCCAAAGCATTTTGATTAGTAATTATTATTATTGCTGAACCAAAGATTATATTTGGAATATAGAGTTAAATGTGGACGATATCAGTGTTTTGATAGTTACCAAATTCCATAAGTCCAAAGTGATATAGGTTTGACGAAGAGAATTGGTGTAAATAATAGTCACAACTGGGTAACGCTTAATAAAGTAAAATTTGATTTTACCAAAATCAAGTAAGCAATAAATTTGGTTGAAATATCACACCACTTGTTAAGTGACATGTGAATGTATTCGAATATTTTGGTATTAATCGCCGGCCGAATTTACACCTAACGTGTCACACAACTGAAACGATGAATACTCCTTTGACCAAACGATTTAATTAATTTGTAATTGTCATAAATTATTTAAATTAATATTTATGAAATATTAGTTATAAAGTTTTATTTTGAGTTGATGAACAAATATGATTAAGTATATTATAATAGTTATAAATATATTACTCATTATACGATATTGATATGCGTTTAAATTGAATTTAAATGAAAAATATTTTGTTTGGTCTTTAAATGGGTTTAAAGCCCATATAAGAGGTTGGTGTGTTCTACTATGATGAGGGCATGCAGGTGTGGCCATTTGATGTGTGGCGCCCCACCTCTATACTCACGCTAGCCAAGAACACTACATGGTAATGCTATCGACTAGCGCGAAGAATAAGGCTGTTGAGGAGCGACCATCCGTGCAATTGCCTTGTGCGAGTACCGATATGTCAGATGGTAAACCATGCATTTCATTTCAAGAGGAAATCCGACATACCGATGCAAACTCAAAGCTACCAGATGATGGCTAAGTGGACCTCGGAAACAAATATAGAAATAAACATAACATAAATCAGTCACAGACATTCATATCACAAAGGCAAAAACAGATATGAATATATAACACCAAAAAGGTGTACATCAGAGTAGTGGTCAAATAAGATCCATAATATCACAAAAGAATAGATACAAGTGCTAGACAAAAGAATATGTATACATCATGGAGTCTATATCTCGAATGTATAACAACAAAAACTACAAATGTAATGTGGTTAGGCAAAAGTCAGAAGATGATCCCAGATAAGGAGTCAAGCAGAAGCACCTGTAACATCTCGGTCTGACCCGAGTATTATTTGATAAGAAAATAATAAACAGATCAGTCTAGCTATAAATATCAGATAAAGGAATGAGATATAAGCAGAGATATAATAATAATGTATGATAACGATAATGTCATACTAGAACAAATATGATATAAAACAACAACAAAATCATACAATATCTTAAGAATCTCAAAGTACCAAAAAGAATGTCATATTCTTTATTATATTCACCATACCACAGATATTGACAAACATATAATTGCCAATCACATAAAGAGGTGAAACACAAATTCTAGAAATCATCAAATAGAAATCCAGAAATCACAAAAAGGGGAGGCCTATCACAAACGGGAGCATGAAAACTCACCAACACGTGTATCACAAATGGAACGCTATTCCATGGTCGCTAACCATAAATTTTGAGCCGAAGCTCCACAAACAGTCCGAAGACCATGGGTCGCTACCCCGCCAAATTGAACCAAAGTTCCACAAAACGGGGTTTAGTCTCCCTCGTAGACAAATAGACATCGCACATTGCTAGTCTAAATCACAAAATGATCATCATTGATCCATAAAAAGTGTGAATTACACTAAGCCAGTAAATATAAGAGTTTAGCTTCATGTCCCATAACCACTAGCTTAACTTAAATATTTACGAAAAAATTGTAGATTTCCACTCGAAAATTGTCACAAGGTTTTCAATCGAACAAGTCCATAAATTAACCGATAAAGTAAACGCAAGCGTTTCATACCACTTGTTCTGCTAAGCCGTTTAATTATATTTTCTCATACGAATGAGGTAAAGGTTTGTATATACTAATAGATTAGAAAACGGTTTTATAAATGAGCTTTGTATTAAAAATAGAGTTGAAATCGTCTTTGTAAAGAGTTTGAATATTTACTACTAGTATAGAAACCTTTGTATTTATAAGTAACAAATCACAAAATGATTGTAGAAACAATCAATCACAAAAATTGACATTCGAAGACGTGAATTAAATCCAAAGAAATCGATACCAATTCCATTAAAATGGACATTCTCAAAAATCCCGAAAAAGAAGTCATTAAAGGCAATAACAAAGGATAACAATAAATCGAATAGTCACGAATCGATAAAAGTTGGATCCTCAAACTAATTAGGCAAAATAGGCAAAGTGAAGCAGGTCAGTCGACTGACTGCAGAGGGTCAGTCGACTGAACCAGAAACCAGAATGTTTCATTTCCTACAGTCAGTCGACTGACTGCAGAGGGTCAGTCGACTGACTACAGAAAACAGAAACTTCTGTTCTCTACAGACAGACCCAGAATGTTTCATTTCCTGCAGTCAGTCGACTGACTGCAGAGGGTCAGTCGACTGACTGCAGAAAACAAAAACTTCTGTTCTCTGCAGACATATCCAGAATGTTTCATTTCCTGTAGTCAGTCGACTGACTGCAGAGGGTCAGTCGACTGACTGCAGAAAACAGAATTTTCTGTTCTCTGTAGTCAGAACCAGATTGGCCTGATTTCTACAGTCAGTCGACTGACCGCAGAGAGTCGGTCGACTGACTGGCACTGAAGCTTTTTTTCAGCTTATTCAAATGAAGCGCAAACTCTTCCAAATCGAGATCGGACAAGCAATGGACTTAAGGGGCTTTTGCCAATCGACAACCCAGCCCTATAGGCTTTCCGATTCACCACCAAAAGCATGATCAAACATCAAAGCTAAGATTTTTAGAGTTTTAGACTTCAAACACCAAAAATTGAAATGTTCACCAAATCAATCCATACCAAAATCAAATGAACATGTAAAGATGTTAGGAATCCATACCTAACAATCAAAGATAGTTATAGACAAAGATGTGAGATAAAGATCTCACCTTTTACACAAAAACAAGGAAGAAGAAGCTTGAAAACAAAGGGGAATCAACTACACTTCAATCTCAACTCTAGGAGCTTGAATCTAAGCTCAAAAGAAGAACATCTCCTAAGTTAGGTTTAGGAAATTTCTAAAATTAAGGAGAGAATGAGTTGGAGAAGAAGATGGAGATGCCTACCTTAGCTTCTCTTTGAATTTGGAGCAAGAATTTGTATTTGCTAAAGAAACTACGGTTTAGGATTTTAATTTTTCATATCCACCACCATTTTTGCTAAAGTTTAAGTTGTAGGAAATATTATGAAGTAAGGAGGAGGAGTGGAGTGGAGTTGGGTTGATATGTTGGGTAAATGGGTTGAAACCCAAACCCTAAGTGAAAAGGTCGATATTCTAGCTAGCTCCAAACATATCAATGTTTATACTTAAAAAAGTCGCAAACGCCATTTTGGACTCAATGGAAGTGGTCTCGTGTCCCAATTCGACTGTTTGCAAAAAGTAGCTTTACGGACTTTAATCCGATTAACGATTCAACATTTAAATAAAATATTTAAATATTCAATCGTAAAATATGCGGGTTGTTACAGACTCCCCTCCTTAAAGAAATTGCGTCCACGCAATCTTTAAGAAATAAATAAGAAGTAACAACTATAAAAGCATATTGACACAAAAAGAAGAAATTTGAAATAAAAAGTTCACCTTAAGGAGCACGAGAGAGCAAGTCTGGATGTTTTCGATCGATGAATACTCTGGATTCCCAAGAGCAATCCTTAGGATTTGAGGACCATTGAACTTTCACAAGAGGAACATCTTTATTTCGAAGGCGTTTAACCTCCGAAGCAATAATACGGACGGGATGTTGTTCATAAGTCAAATTAGGCGAAACTTCAATTTCTTCAACAACACCGGGCTCAAGAATAGAATCGGAATCTCGAAGGCATTTCCGTAGTTGAGAGACGTGGAATACATCATGAATAGCAGAAAATTGAGCCGGTAACAAAAGGCGATAAGCCACGGAACTAATGCGTTCGGTGATGGGAAATGGGCCAATAAATCGAGGTGCTAATTTTTCCGATCGACTGAAACGCACAACACCCTTCATAGGTGAAACACGAATAAACACAAAATCACCCACAGAAAATTCTAATTTCCTTCTTCGATTATCGGCATAGGATTTTTGTCTACTCTGAGCTTCTTTCATCCTATGACGAATAAGATCAATCTTTTTTGTGGCATCACGAATAAAATCTGGACCTAAAACCAGCTTCTCACCAGCTTTAAGCCAACATGAAGGAGATCGGCATGGCCTTCCGTATAGTGCCTCGAAAGGTGCCATACCAATACTAGATTGGAAGCTATTATTATAGGAAAATTCAACAAGAGATGATCTTCCCAACTTCCACCATAATCAAGAACACATGGATGAAGAAGATCTTCAAGAGTTTGATTCACACGCTCAGTTTGTCCATCGGACTGAGGATGATAAGCGGTGCTAAAATTAAGCTTTGTTCCCAAAGCTTTTTGAAGACCTTTCCAAAATCCACCACTAAACAATGGATCACGATCGCTAACAATAGAAGTTGGAACTTCATGCAATTTAACAATTTCTTTGACAAAAAGTTTAGCCAAAATAGGTACGGTCCGATTGGACCGAACGGGAATAAAATGGGCGGATTTCGTAAGTCTATCTACTATCACCCATAGGCTATCATGGCCCGAGCAAGAATGGGTAAGACCGCCAATAAAATCCGTGGAAATTTGATCCCACTTCCATATTGGAATTTCCAATGGTTGCAATAACCCACCAGGCCTTTGATGCTCGGCCTTAACGAGTTGGCACGTCATGCAATGCTTAACAAAGTTAGCAATATCAAATTTCATTCCCTCCCAATAATGAAGTCGCTTCATATCCGCGTACATTTTACTACTACCAGGATGAATGGTAAATTTAGAACGATGAGAATCTTCTAAAATATCTTTACGAAGATCATTAATATTTGGTACAATAAGTCAACCAAATTTTCGAATACCGCCACGAACATCAATATCAAAGTTCTTTAATCCTTCAATATCAATTTTATCCCTACAACTTTGGCCAAGAAGAATCAATTCGGGATCATGTTTTTGAGCTTCAAGAATGCGGTCCAGAAGAGAAGGATGAGCCTCAAGGCTACATAAAACAAAAGATGAACATAAATCGGTTTCACGATCTCGAATCTCACAAGTGGACAAAGTCTCGAGATCATTCCACTTGGATATCATCATGGAAACAAACGCGTGTTGCTTACGACTAAGGGCATTGGCAACATGATTTCCTTTTCTGGGAGTATAAAGAATATCAAGATCATATGATGCAAGGAACTCGAGCCAACGTTGTTGACGCAAATTAAGTTCCTTTTGGGAAAATAAATACTTCAAAGATTTATGATCGGTGTAGAGAACAAATTTCTCTCCCAAAAGATAATGACGCCAAATTCTAAGGGCGAAAACAATAGCCGCGAGCTCTAAATCATGAGTGGCATATCTAGTCTCGGCAGGCTTTAGTTGTCTAGAAGCATAAGCGATAACACGTTCCCGCTGCATGAGAACGCCACCAAAACCAACACGACTAGCGTCGGTGTAAACAATAAAATCTTGGTTCCCATCGGGAATCACAAGAATAGGAGCATCGGAAAGGAGTTCTTTTAATTTTTGAAATGAAGCTTCACATTTGTCCGACCAAATGTATTTAACTCCCTTCTTTGTCAAACTAGTAAGAGGTATGGAAATCTTAGAAAAGTCTTTTATGAACCGACGGTAATAGCTCGCCAATCCGAGAAAGCTGCGAATTTCCGTCACACTCTCCGGTCTCTTCCAATTTTGAAACGCTTCAATCTTTGAAGGATCCACGGAAATTCCGGATTCAGAAATAATATGGCCCAAAAATTTCACACGAGATTGCCAAAAGTGGCATTTAGAAAATTTTGCTTTTAATTGGTTGCTCCTAAGAGTTTCCAACATAATCCGAAGATGATTTTCATGCTCCTCCTCGGTTTTAGAATAAATAAGAATGTCATCTATAAAGATGAGAACAAATCGATCGAGGAAGTCTTTGAAAACTCGATTCATAAGGTCAATGAAATAAGCTGGAGCGTTCGTCAAACCAAATGGCATAACAAGCCATTCATAAGATCCATAATGTGTATGGAACGATGTCAAAGGAATGCTATCCTCTGCAATACGAAGCTGATGAAAACCAGTTGCTAAGTCTAACTGTGAAAAGACTTTAGCACCACTGAGCTGATCGAATAAATCATCAATCCAAGGCAAGGGATATTTATTCTTGATGGTGAGATCATTAAGCTTGCGGTAGTCAACGCAAAGCCTAAGTGTACCATCAGACTTCTTCACAAAAATAGCTGAAGCTCCCCATGGAGAGGAACTAGATTGAATAAATTGCTTCGCTTCCAATTCGGATAATTGTTTGCGCATCTCCTCATTTTCTTTATTGGACATACGATAAGGAGGACGAGTAATAGGTAGAGCTCTGGGGATTAGATTAATTCGGAACTCAATTTCTCGCTTAGGTGGTAATCCTAGAATGGGCTCAAATATATCGAAAATTCACAAACAATGTGAATGAGAGAAATAACATCTTCCTCATCATCATTATCGTCGTCCTGAGGATTTAGTGAATATAAGGATGCTTTCGAATTGTAATTTGAATCTTTAAGAACAAGAGAAATCTTCTTAACAGATTGAGGATGCCGAAGATATATTGTCCGCTCCGGACATAAGATATGGGCTTTATAACGGTTAAGCCAATCCATTCCCAAAATCATTCCGAAACCAAAGTAACGCATAACATGCAAATCGGCATGGAAAGAGTAATCACATAAAATAATTTCGACATCTTTACAAAGTAAACTGAGTGTTGCTGATCCACCGACCGGATTCGCAATTCTCAAAGAAATCATCAAGCCAATGACATTCAAAGACAAAGCATCAACAAGTTCTTTGGATATAAAAGAGTGAGATGCACCCATATCAAAAAGAACTCGAATAGGAGAATCATGAAATGTAATAATGCCATCAAGGATAGAATGAGAATTACCTTGACCACGAGAAGTGTTAGCATGGGTTTGTACAACATTTAGCTTGCCCTCCTTCTTGCCTTGAAGTTTGGGACACAAAGATATAGTGTGACCCGAGCTCTTGCAATAGCGGCAAGAAATAGACTTCGGGTACTTGTTCGCATAGTGGTCCTTAGAACCACAATTGTAACATTCTCCGCGACGAGGGTTAGGAGTATTTGCCGCCAGTGTTTCTTGCTTTCCCTTTTTGTTGGGATTAGGCTTGAATTTAAAAGGTCTCTTCTTGTTAATGTTTTGTTTGACCTCAGCATCACTATCTTTATCAGCATCTTTGAGACGAAGAGCAATATCAACAAGCTGGTCAAAAGAAACTTCTAATTTCAGAAGTAATGCTTTTTGAGGTTCTTGTTCAAGCCATAAACAAATCTCTGGTTTTTCTTCAATGGGGTATTAATATACTCGACCCCATACTTTGAGAGAGATTCGAAAGACGCGACGTAGTCGGTCACGGAAGATTCACCTTGAACAAGGTCGATGAAGCGTCGAGATAGAGATACTTTTTCGGCTTCCGGCACAAATTTTAATTCGAACCTTTCCCGGAATTGCTCCCAAGTAAGGTCCGCTTCAATAATTTCGAAGATCAGAAGTTCGTACCAGTCTAATGCTCTCTCTTGGAGCATACTAGAAGCCACTTGGACTCGATGAAGATCGATAAGATTCATGCGAGAAAAGATGCGGTCGCATGTTCGAAGCCAAGCCTGGACTTCTATGACGCTTTCGGAACCTTTAAATGGCTTTCCACCCAAATTGGTGTAATCACTGCACAAACGTGCAAACCCATATTTAGGATGAGTGGGCTCAGGAATAGATCCGACAGCTTGAGCATTTCTTACAAGATCAAGAAGTTGCTGAGCAGACATAAATACTCCATCTTGTGGAGTAGCACTAAATTGACCGGCGCTGGGACGGCCAGGTCTAACCATTTCTTTTCTTTAAGAAAGAAAGAAAAGAGAAAAAGGTTAATCTCAGAATGAATATCAAACAAACTTGATTGATAAAACAAGGCATCACAAAAGAAATAGGATAGAACGGTACGAAGACCCGAATTAAATCGTATGGCACGATTCCTAAGAAAGACTTAGGACAATGATCCTTGCTAGATTATTCAATATTGTTCCGAAGTTTCGCTCCAATACCAATCTGGGGTGCCCCACCTCTATACTCATGCTAGCCAAGAACACTACAGGGTAATGCTGTCGACTAGAGCGAAGAATAAGACTGTTGAGGAGCGACCATCCGTGCAATTGCCTTGTGCGAGTACCGATATGTCAAATGGTAAACCATGCATTTCGTTTCAAGAGGAAATCCGACATACCGATGCAAACTCAAAGCTACCACACGGTGGCTAAGTGGACCTCGGAAACAAATATAGAAATAAACATAACATAGATCAGTCACATGCATTCATATCACAAAGGCAGAAACAGATATGAATATATAACACCAAAAAGGTGTACATCGGAGTAGTGGTCAAATAAGATTCACAATATCAAAAAAGAATAGATACAAGTGCTAGACAAAAGAATATGTATACATCAAGGAGTCTATATCTCGAATGTATAACAACAAAAATTACAAATGTAATGTAGTTAGGCAAAAGTCAGAAGATGATCCCAGATAAGGAGTCAAGCAGAAGCACCTATAACATCTCGGGCTGACCCGAGTATTATTTGATAAGAAAATAATAAACGGATCAGTCTAGCTATAAATATCAGATAAAGGAATGAGATATAAGCAGAGATATAATAAGAATGTATGATAACGATAATGTCATACTAGAACAAATATGATATAAAACAACAACAAAATCATACAATATCTCAAGAATCTCAAAGTACCAAAAAGAATGTCATATTCTTTATTTTATTCACCATACCACATATATTGACAAACATATAATTGCCAATCACATAAAGAGGTGAAACACAAATTCTAGAATCATTAAATAGAAATCCAGAAATCACAAATGGGGGAGGCCTATCACAAACGGGAGCATGAAAACTCACCAACAC
Source organism: Allium fistulosum (assembly GCA_030737815.1). NCBI lineage: Eukaryota > Viridiplantae > Streptophyta > Magnoliopsida > Asparagales > Amaryllidaceae > Allium > Allium fistulosum. The sequence continues at coordinate 366,607,408 of CM060906.1, forward strand.
ATGTATCACAAATGGAACGCTATTCCATGGTCGCTAACCATAAATTTTGAGCCGAAGCTCCACAAACGGTCCGAAGACCACGGGTCGCTACCCCGCCAAATTGAACCGAAGTTTCACAAAACGGGGTTTAGTCTCCCTCGCAGATAAATAAACATCACACATCGCTAGTCTAAATCACAAAATGATCATCGTTGATCCATAAAAAGTGTGAATTACACTAAGACAGTAAATATAAGAGTTTAGCTTCATGTCCCATAACCACTAGCTTAACTTAAATATTTACGAACAAATTGTAGATTTCCACTAGAAAATTGTCACAAGGTTTTCAATCGAACAAGTCCATAAATTAACCGACAAAGTAAACGCAAGCGTTTCATACCACTTGTTTTGCTAAGCTGTTTAATTAGATTTTCTCATACGAATGAGGTAAAGGTTTGTATATACTAATAGATTAGAAAACGGTTTTATAAACGAGCTTTGTATTAAAAATAGAGTTGAAATCGTCTTTGTAAAGAGTTTGAATATTTACTACTAGTATAGAAACCTTTGTATTTAGAAGTGACAAATCACAAAATGATTGTAGAAACAATCAATCACAAAAATCCACATTCAAAGATGTGAATTAAATCCAAAGAAATCGATACCAATTCCATTAAAATGGACATTCTCAAAAATCCCGAAAAAGAAGTCATCAAAGGCAATAACAAAGGATAACAATAAATCGGATAGTCACGAATCGATAAAAGTTGGATCCTCAAACTAATTAGGCAAAATAGGCAAAGTGAAGCAGGTCAGTCGACTGACTGCAGATGGTCAGTCGACTGAACCAGAAACCAGAATGTTTCATTTCCTGCAGTCAGTCGACTGACTACAGAGGGTCAGTCGACCGACTGCAGAAAATAGAAACTTCAGTTCTCTATAGACAGACCCAGAATGTTTCATTTCCTGCAGTCAGTCGACTGACTGCAGAAAACAAAAACTTCTGTTCTCTGCAGACATATCCAGAATGTTTCATTTCCTGCAGTCAGTCGACTGACTGCAGAGGGTCAGTCGACTGACTGCAGAAAACAGAATTTTCTGTTCTCTGTAGTCAGAACCAGATTGGCCTGATTTCTACAGTCAGTCGACTGACCGCAGAGAGTCGGTCGACTGACTGGCACTGAAGCTTTTTTTCAGCTTATTCAAATGAAGCGCAAACTCTTCCAAATCGAGATCGGACAAGCAATGGACTTAAGGGGCTTTTGCCAATCGACAACCCAGCCCTATAGGCTTTCCGATTCACCACCAAAAGCATGATCAAACATCAAAGCTAAGATTTTTAGAGTTTTAGACTTCAAACACTAAAAATTGAAATGTTCACCAAATCAATCCAAACCAAAATCAAATGAAAATGTAAAGATGTTAGGAATCCATACCTAACAATCAAAGATAGTTATAGACAAAGATGTGAGATAAAGATCTCACCTTTTACACAAAAACAAGGAAGAAGAAGCTTGAAAACAAAGGGGAATCAACCACACTTCAATCTCAACTCTAGGAGCTTGAATCTAAGCTCAAAAGAAGAACATCTCCTAAGTTAGGTTTAGGAAATTTCTGAAATTAAGGAGAGAATGAGTTGGAGAAGAAGATGGAGATGCCTACCTTAGCTTCTCTTTGAATTTGGAGCAAGAATTTGTATTTGCTAAAGAAAATAGGGTTTAGGATTTTAATTTCCCATCTCCACCACCATTTTTGCTAAAGCTTAAGTTGTAGGAAATATTATGAAGTAAGGAGGAGGAGTGGAGTGGAGTTGGGTTGATATGTTGGGTAAATGGGCTGAAACCCAAACCCAAAACCCTAAGTGAAAAGGTCCAAATTCTAGCTAGCTCCAAACATATCAATGTTTATACTTAAAAAAGTCGCAAATGCCATTTTGGACTCAATGGAAGTGGTCTCGAGTCCCAATTCGACTGTTTGCAAAAAGTAGCTTTTCGGACTTTAATCCGATTAACGATTCAACATTTAAATAAAATATTTAAATATTCAATCGTAAAATATGCGGGTTGTTACATGATGGTAAGGAGATGGGCTAGATTTAGCTAGATAAAGGAGAGAGAATTAGTAAATATGTAGATCCTAACTCGTCTCAGTTCCTCTTCTATATAAGCATCTCAACCTACACCCGTTAGAAGAATTTTGGAACCTTTATCTATATCTGCTTCTGCGCGAATTCTCTACCTCCCTATATCTCCATTTCCAAAGTAAAGTCAAAGTAAATCAGATCCTATTCGATAATTGATGGTCATCGGTTCAAGGACTAGTACTCTACTGGATTAGAAACTATTTCAAGGAGTAGATCTCATTGTTTCAAGATATTCTCACAGACGTTGGGCATAAGGTAAATCTATAATGAATCTATGTATATTAATGTTTATATAATATTTATATAATGTATATTATATTGTTAGTTAGATGACGATTCTATAATATAAATATGCTATCATAGTTATAAAAAAATATAAATATGCTATCATAGTTATAAAAAAATTTCTATCATTTATATATCCATAAAGTGATGGTTCAAGTAATAAAAAAATAGCCTTTTGTTTTATTAATTTAATATACAATAATTAATTGTATATATAAACTTTATAAATTTAATATTACGTCTTAATACTTAATATATGTAAAATATGATTTTTATAGTTTTATATAAGTAGTATCATATATAAAATATTTTCAACAGAGATAAAATTTTATATGTATATATATTATTAAAATATTTTTTACATTGGTTAATATGTAAATTAGTTATATTACACACACAATATATAAAATATATTTTGTAATTTATAAGTTCAAATTAATATAAGATAGACTTTTGGTAGAGAAAATTAAAAATGTTTTTTGATTTGTTTTAAATATTTTAATTATTAGCCAAAAATTAAATAAATTTTGAAAATTGATTTTAAAATTTTAAAATTATGTAATAAATATTCTACCAACAAAATATCGCTTAGAATTTTACTTAAAATCTAAAATTCAAAAATAGTTTCAAAAATAATAATTTTATATTAACTTAAACAATATTTGTACGAATATTTTATTTAAAATGTATTTAAAATAAAAAAATTTCCATTCTCGTTATATGGTATAAGCTAAGAATTAATATATATATTTTGTATATTTTAAAATAATATGTGTGTATATATATATTATTGTATTATATATATAGACACCTAAGTATATACTCAAGATATATATATATACCAACAAAAAACATTTATATATATATATATATATTGCTTTCGTATTTACAGTAAAATAAAAAAAATTAAATATCATAAAATATACATATACATAATAATACATTTATAATGTTAAAAATCCATGTATATGTTTATATACATATATATTGAATTATATATATATATATAATTATTTAAATAAAATATAGTTTATATGTCTGTATGTGTTTATAATTGTAATATTTTTTATATATAAATTAAAGTATATAAACATACGTTTGGATAATATATACTAGATGAGCTAACATGTCCATTGTGGTGTAAATCTCAGCACTTATACGGACATGTTATAACTTGCACGGATTGCTATGTTACACACACACATATGTATATAAACACACACACACACACACACACATATATATAATGTATTATTAATTATATAAAATAGAATTAAATTATAAATTTAAATAAAATAATGATTTTATTTAAAAGAAATTTGGAAATGCTCTAAATAAATTAGACTTCATAGGCCAAATAAAGGTCCAAAATGGTAAAAAGAAATTGAAATTCATTCATTACTTCTATTGTGGGCTGGTCCAGTTCCAAAAATGGTGTAAGAGCCCAAAAGCCTATACGGTCTAAATTAGTCATATTTGGGCTAACTAATTAAACTTGCAACCCAACTAGTAAGGTGTTTAAGAAAGGTTGTGTCTAGGTTGGATTGTTGGGTAATCGAGTACCCTATCCTACCTGGCTGCCGGCCTGGCTCGAACAATTATATGAGCCCAAAAGTTGCCTCTAATAGAAAAGTCCCAGTTTGAATTGGGCCTTGGGTTAATTTCAAAATTGTTTTGAAATTAAAAATAAAAGTTTTTAAATTTAAAAGTTAAATTTAAAATAAGAAAAATAACATGAATGTTATAATATAGATTTTCAAATCGTGTTGAAAATTAAAATAAAAGTTTTAAATTTATAAGTTAAATTTAAAATAAGAAACATATTATAAAAGTGATAACATAAATTTTCAAAATATTTGAAAATGTTATAAAATTAATTTCAAAAATATTATTTCATAATACGATTAACAAAATAAATGAATTAAGTAAATGAGTTAATTAATTAAATGTACGTACATGTATAATATATAAAATGATATATTTTATGTTTTCTTGAATTGTTTAAGACAATATGAATATACATGTTTATATAAAAGAGTTTTCAAAATTAATAAAATCTAATTAAAATTGTTTAATTAAATAAATTGATTAAAAGTTAATTAATAAATTAAATTATATATATGTGTGTGTGTGTGTGTATGTGTGCGGGCATGTGTGTGTCTGTGCGTGTTACTATAAAGTTTATAGTATATATATATTCAAATAATATGTTATAATCGAATAATATAAAAAATATTTTAAATGTTAATTAATTAAACTAATCAATTCAATGAATATAATGTTATGCATAAAATTATTATATAATTAATATGAAATATAAAAGTTATATAGTAATAAAACTTATACAATATAAATGTATAAATTAAAGGTGGAACATTAAGAAACCCTAAGTAGACTTAAGGAATAAATATATACGTAAATGTACGTAAACCGTGATTTCCGATGTGTCCAACACTTGAATCACGAGGGTATTTCATAAGAAATACATTTTTCCATAAGTTAATATCACTAAATATAATGCATTTAAGATTATGAATCTTTAATACAATGTAGTCCTCCACCATATATATATTGATAAATTACTTGCATATTCCTTAGTTGCTGAGAAAACTCAAACTAGAGATGTTATGTGTAGTTTTATTAATACATTGAATAGATAAGGTAAATAACTATATATATTTATCGAGCAAACTCAAGCTACATATACTATACTTAGGCCGCCTCGATATGGTAGGTACGAGTGAATAATTTCGTTTTGATTCATTGAGCAAACTCAAGGTCGAAGTGAAATCAACACAAGGTACCAAGGTTTAGGAGTTGTATAAGATACAACCAATAAGGAGTTATCCACCATCTATTGATCTACGACTTGTTGAGCAGACTCAATGTTAGAATTCCAAGATAGACGAGTCCTAACACCCACTGCTGAAGTCGAAAGACTTTTATGTCTCAACTTTGTGTTTGGAGAAATGTAAAAGAATAGTGGGAGCCTTATTAGAAAAATGAAATGATAACATTTAACCTTTCTAATATTGTAAGAAGATATCCTATGTAATGTTATAACAATCCACATTAATAAATTTATGCATTTAATATAATCGATAAAACGTTTATCAGTTAAGACATAAATGAACTGAATTGAAGATTGAAAAATGGAAATATAACATATACTTACTAATAAATGCTTATTGCATTTTAACATTACAACTCCCATGAGAGCGCCTAATTTTACAACTACTAAATATGTTCGTAAATTGGTCGCTTACTTGTTTATTTGGTTGAGACCATATATTGCTTTATATGAGTTTCAAACTCAAAAGTAATACAATACTATGGATATTTGATTCATATACAATCACATATAAATATTGTATGGTGAACGGTCACAGTTTGTAATGTACATTATTTTAATGAAATGAGTTCATCCAAAATAAACAAATAAACCATAGTGCGAGATCGAGTATTCAATTTGATTGATTGAAATAAAAGATCATGTTATGTTAAACGTAACACAAGACCAAAACAAATATAGAGCTAAGAATTCGACCACTGAAATGTCACTCGATTAGTTTACGTATGGTGCATCATATTTGATGTCCATAAATGTTAAGGATAATCAAATCCATTTTTGTAAAGAGTTCATTATAATCTTATAGTAAGAGATCTCTTTTAAATGCTTCGACCATTTTGAAAAGAAAATAAATGTATAAGAGTAGCTATGATTTAAGGTACAGTTGGAATGAAGAGAGTGAATAGTCACTTTTGATTTATAAAAAACATCGAAAATGAGAATAATAATTATAATAATTGATACTTAACATTGGAATGAGAAATACAATTACTATTCCGAATTGTATTTTCATATAGCAAATTGTTTTCTATGAGATTTGTTTCTTTGAGTTTAAGATATATGGTCAAAGAACTCTCCATTGTAAACTAGTGGTGGTATATGAAATAAACAGTCTATATTAAGTGGATGATGGACCTTCGTATTCGGTACGCTATTATAATGATATTGGAAATAGTCGTAGCATGCCATATAACACTTATTGATTGCATCAAGTTATGAAAATTGCTTTCGTAAAATGTACCACATATTGTTTATGAAATAATATTTGTTCTTTGGTGATGACTAAAGAATAGGTAATTTTATTTCAGTTAGAATATTATGAATATTTGTTATGAAATAAAACTGTAGTAGAGGTATTTAATGCATTGAAAAATACAAAAGTATCCAAAATTATTAGCAATTATTTTGGAATTATAAACTAAGTCATAATTTTAAGAAATAATTTATTTTTATACGATTATGAATCATATAATACTGGCTAATTATGTCTCAACCAATTAAGGCCTATGCACCTATTTAGTGGAAGTGTCATAAGAGTTGATGAAATCTACGGATATATATATATATATATGCATTCAATTGTAAGTGTTAATATCAAAATGGTTCCATGTAATTCGTCATATTCATTGATGAATTATTACATATATGAACATGCGTATTTGATATGTATGTATAAGTTCATAGAATATAAAATGAAAGTAAATAATATAATATGCAACATAAATGATTCGATTTCATTAAATTTGTGAGTATATTAGAAAGAGCTCCATACGTACCTAATATGAATAAAGATTCAGTCTTAATGGCCATGCCTCCCTATAATACATAATGATGTATTAACAAAGAGTAATCAAACTTTGTTTGACAAAGCACGATGTATGATAAGTGAAGTTGAGTTAAATTCTTTCTATAAAGTGTGTATTTAAGAGTAGTACACATGGTTAAAATTAATATCATACAAAAATTAGTTTAAAAAACCATACGAGATAAGGGTTTATAAGAAACCCCTATATATCCTAGGCCAAGGAGTTGGCCGGTTTTAGGAGTCGAAAGACTGCACATAATAATTACGTAAGGGATCTAGTACGAATCGTCCCAAAAGAATTTTGGGAACAATAATGATTAGATGACTGATTTATGTTATGAACATAATATATTTCGAACTAATGCAAAATCAGTTTTATAAGGCAATACATAAATTTTTTAACATAAATATATTTTAAACTAATGCACAAATCAGTTTTATAAGGCAATACATAAAAATTTTATGAACGCCCATTCTATTTCATTGAGAAATAAATGTTGTTTCAAGAAACACCAACTTCATAGCGAAGGAATTTCTTTAAGAAATTATTGGCAAAAATTAAATTTGGATACGATCCAAGGATAAAAATGATTACAAGGGATCAAATGAAATTGACCGAACCTAAATGAACACAATACATTAGAATGTTTAACGAGTATTCTTGTACGTTAAAGGAAAATTGTGAGTTTCTTGTTAACATCAAGAATTAATAATCCTCGATTGTTTAATTAAACCATCAAGAATGTTGACTCTATGATATGGTATGAAGCGCAAATCCAAAATAGATTCCAATTACATCATCAAAATTCGATTTTGATAGTTGTATGCAAAGGGATATGATCCATTGGTTGCAAATGCGCCTTTAAGTCAAAGGCAAATGCAATTGAAATATAGTGAGCCACATTAATAAGAATAATACCGTGAATTTCAACTGTTGAAATTAATATAATAGATTCACCGTTCTTTGTGTTCAAGTTAGTTTGGATTTTACTCATAAAATTATCGCTTAGATGACTTTATGTTTTTATACGTATGTATTAAAACAGAAAAGTCTAAATAATGATTTAGAGTAAACTGTTTACACATAATAACCAAAATATCTCAAAGTCATGGGAATGATATTGAATTTGTGAGTTTTTGGATATGATCTAAGAAAAGATATAAAGGTTACATTCGACAAGCAACAAAATTAAACAAATGTTTTGATTGAAATACCAAATAGTTTGATTATCAGTCAAAATGCAAATAAAGCATGTGTTCATAAGAAAGAAACATTAAAAGGTACATATATCTAAACCTTAAGTAAACAACACACTGCTGATTGTTAAAGACGTACTTGTGTTAAAATCAGTTTTGGTTGTTTTAATAACCGACATTGGATTTGTAAATGATGTCTTTTATAGTAAGTACAAAAGATACTAGGAATGTTCCAAACTATATGTAAAGAGACCTTAGTAAATGTTTGATAAAGAACGTGTAACATGGATTCCTTATGCATTGGCAATAAGAATTATCTTACATGTTATGTTTTCTACGATATTGTGATTTGTTTATGTATTCGATACATGAAGCAAATATCAAACCTAAATTGATATCACTAAATGATTTTTTGAGGTATTCTCATATATTTATGAAATACTAGAGAATTGTTTACAAAAACAATGAACTCTTTATGAAAGAGTGTTCAGACTCGAACTTCATAAGTGCTATCGAGTATAATATATCGGTATTAAATTCATGTTCAAACCTTAATTAAGAAGCTTTAAAGTGGAAATGTTCCAAATGAAATGTTGTGGCTGATTCAATGAAAGGCTTAGTACATTGCCTTGAATAGAGCTGCAATAAAAGCAATGTATATAAATACAAATGCACAAATTTATAACAAAGCCCAGGGTGATTCCAAATGTCGAGAATCTTATAACATCATTATAGATAGCAATGTCATGATATATTTCGTAACATAACTTAGAGCTCACTAGCAGTCGAGAGACATACTCCAAATTGTTCCATATGATAAAACAATTTATCAGCATTGGGGAAAGTTTATTGACAAAGTAGATAACTGAAATATAATAGCATACCCGTTCACTAAAGGACTGGCCCGATTGGTTTTGAGGAAACATATTGGAGAAGTTGGAAGAAGATTCCATAACTGACCTTAAGTGCAAGTGCGAGATTGATAGAGTCAGGGGTATAATCTAGGGGTAGTTATTGAAAGTGCATAGGGATCTAAGATAATATGGCTAAGTTGTGTATGCAAGGGTATGTGCAATATTAATCTATATAACAGAATAAATAGGAAATGCAGTAGTTTTCTGACTTAACAAACTTATTTTCCATCAATATTGATTTTAACTGATAATACAGGACTTCCTATAATCTTCTTAAGGATTCAAGATGCATGCACGTGATTATGGAAGTATATATAATGATTCTAAGTGAATAAAAGGGTTTAAGAGAAAATAATATCCAAGAGAGAGAGAAAAATCCAAGGGACCAAGTTGTGAATCATTTCGGAATGTTAGACTATATTTATAAATGTCAAAGATTTGCATAGAAGAATTGCAATCATTCAAAGAAGCCATTACTCTTCGAAGAGAAGCACATGAATAGTCCCAACTATTCGAAACGTCATTACAAAAAATAGCTGTTACAGGGTGTTCAGTCGACTGAGAATAAAAGTCATTCTACCAAATATGACCATCAAGAATTGCAGAGTAAACAACAAATTTTAGTTGACTAAATTATAATAAATAGTAGACTAGTTCAGTCGAATGGATTTATTTTTAGTCGACTTCCCTCAATCGATTGAAAATAAATTCAGTCGACTGAACCTATATAAAATAGATTTTTACATAGTCGGTCTTGTTTTATAAAATTTTTAACTCTTTTTTTTTAAATTCATATGTGCAGATGAGATGTGTGTGTGCATATGAACCAAATGGGAGATTTTACAAATAAATCTAAGACCAAATACATACATTTTACTTATGATTTGTAGATGATCCGTATATTCTTGACTTGTGATATGTAAATTGTGAGAAATACGGATTAAGAATCTTAAGGCTAGAATTAACACAAGAGGGGGGGTGAATAGTGTTTTAAGAAATTTGTTAATCTTTTCGAGTTTATCTTAATTTGTTAACAATGTATGCACTAATCAGACACAAATATGAACACAGAATCAAACACAGATGCAAATATAAAGTAAAAGCAGTAAAGAAAAGAACACACCGGATTTTATACTGGTTCGGAGTTACCCTACATCCAGTCCCGCACAACTAAGTACGGATTTCCTTTCAAACTCAATTAAACAATTACAACCCTCAGTTTTAAGGCTACGAGGTACACCCTCTAGAATAACAATCCTCTGGGTAGAGATACTTGATTTTCGGGGCAACAAGTTCACCCAATTGATATCCAGGGCTACAATCTCACCTTCTCTCGCTCGATTGATTACAAAAAGTCTATAACTCAGATTAGCACTTGGATCTTGTAGAGATAGTGATGGAGAATCACACTAGAAGTAATCGAGTATGATTCGATGTTGATTTCGGTAGAGTAATGGTATGATTTTGTATTAAGAAATGTGGAAGAAGAAGAGAAGTGAAAACCAGAAAAAAGTGATTAAAAATTCATTGAAACTGACCCCTATTTATAGAAGAGCAAAAGCCATGACCATTCCTGAATAGTTATGGCGAATAGACACTTCTTTTGAAATTTGAATTTTGAAACCAACTGACACTATGTCGACATGGGGTACTTGGGCATGTCGACATCCCAAAGGGATTTTTGGTGTTTTGATTTTCTTTGAAAATAACCTCTATCTTATATTAAAATTATTTTAAACTTTATAAATATACTTAACTATAGTTAAAATACATAAGTAAATATAAAGACCAATATATAAATATTATTTAACTATAATTTAAATCAAAGTATAAATAATTTAAAAGTTAAATATATTATTTGAAAAGATAGTTTAAAATCGGGAGTAATTTGACTTTGAAATTAAAGATGTTTTTGAGGCTAAAATTATTTAAAATCAGGATAAAGAGTTTTGAATCTTTTAAAAGGAAAGTTTTGAAATCATTTTGAAAACAAGATAATTTTGTAAAATCATTTGAATTAAAATTAGTGGATACAAAACAATGTCCCACTAGATTTTCGTAGGTTCCATCCTACTTAGGGTTCCATCCCTTTAACGAGCCAAAGTGGATTCCATTCCACGAATAAAATAGATATTAAGGTGTCAGTGCCTTTCTATGAGTTTTAACAATATTCCTAACTATATAACTTATCTTGGAATCTTGAACTCTTGAAATTCTTGATACTCATGAGTCTTTTATCTCTATATCTTGAATCTCTATACTGTACAGTCTTCATTCTTGATACCTGCATGGTTAGATCCTAATAAATCCCCATAAAACTAACAACTCCCCTTTAATCTATGCCTAACTACCCTATTTTATATTTCTCCCCCTTTGTCATCAACAAAAAACATACTCCCCCTTATTCTTGGACTTCAGTACCTGTATTGATAAACTATACAATGGAATATATAATATATTGATTAAGAAATAATGATACTTATGAGCATAATAACTTAATTAAAGACTATATTCATTTCAGTGTATATATATATATATGTTTCACACATCAAACTTCAAACCAAAAAAAATCAATCCATATAAAGTATCAAACCAAATTAAATCAAACAAATTAATTCAAACAAATCAAACAAAAGAAAGAAAATTAAACGTTTCGAGGAACATCTACCCATCCATCTTCTCCAAATATAGGGTCTGCTTTAATTGCATCCCAATTCTCATTGTCATTGGTGAGAGAGACATGAGGATGTGCTTCATTATCATCCTTGTGTAGAGAGGAGATCATCCATCATATTGCATCGAAATGCCTTTCTTGCTCCTTGATCATCTGCATTTGACTCAACTCCAAGTGACGCTGGTTTCGTAGAATAAAAGAGAGAAGATTCTTGAATGAATTGAGTGTTCCTTCAAGATTTTCAGATAGATTGTGAATAGGATTGGCCATAATTGAATTAGAGAAAGAAATGAAGGATATAGATAATGAGAAATTAATTTCGGTGAAGATTTCTGGAAGAAAAAGGTATATATAGGTGTAGAAATTCGTTTGAAATGAATAGACATTTGGTATTTATTCAATTTTCAAATTCAAAATCAATAGTCACTTCTGACCAGTATATGTCGGCATGGTCTACTAGGGGATGTCGACATGGGTTAGTGAAAATTTATGACAACTTTGATTTTGTGAATAATTGTGTATATGTATATAAATTTATATAATATACTAACATTTATTCAGGAGATAAGATAAGCTAGATAACAGAAAGGAAATTCAGTTTCATTATGATAATACAAAGATTAAGCATAATGAACTACGCAAACATTCAAAAAAAGACAAACTAAGACAACTACAATAAGATACTAAAAGATAAAACTAGTTAGAAGATGAAGATGATGAAGATGATGATGATAGTCCAAATTTCTTGCTGACTTTTGAAAAGAACTTGTTCATCTTCGAAGAAATGTTATCCAACTTCTTACTAACGGATCGTTTTAAAATCCGTTGATTCTCCACAATTATCTTTTGGTTTTTGAGAAGGGTTTTGTTGGAAGGATTGGATGGATATTCGATGCTTTCCAAAGAGGTTTCACCTTCTTCTTCTTCTTCAATTTCCATTTCATCCCCTTCTTCTCTTTCTTCCTCTTCCTCTTCTTCCATTTCCTCATGAGCCAAACGCTCTTCCTTTTCGGTAAGGGTTTCATAAGGTTGAAAAACATATGGGATTTTCATGAGAGAAATGTTTGAGATATTAAAAACTTTTCTTGAAATAAATTCTTTTCCTTTGAAATTTACTCCAAAATAGTTGAAAATCCGAGTAAGGTAAATTCCATGATATAAAGTGTTTTCTCCCATTTCAAAATTTTTAGGACGAAGTTCATCCAAAATAACTTGCGCCCAATTGATATCATAATTTCCAAAAATAGCAAAAAGTGCTTTGCACACTTTTGAAGTAGGATTGTTAAAATTTCCCGATCTTGGGGTCAAAGTATGTTATAAGAGAAGATTGACAATTCTTGCTTTAGGACGAAAGTTTTGATTCTTAAATTCAAAGTTTTCATCTCCTTCAAAAATATGATGAAATGTCTCACGATCATGTTCATCGATTTGAAAACTAGAAAGATCCATTCCCGTGCTTTTGCAATTGAGAATGGTACCCAAAAGGTCATAATTCAAAACAATTTGAGTAATTGCTCTTTGATTTTTCTGGAAATTCTCATGGTTGAGGGGTTGCTTGAAGAAGCCATTAGAGTAGAGAGTAGAGAGCTTGAAGATATGAAGAGAGAGTTTGAATTTGAAAATGAAAGTGAAAAGATATGATAAAAGATAGTGAATAAATAGACTTTCAAAGGACATATTCTCTGGTCAAAAGGTATCTTTTTAGAGAAATAAATGAAGTGAAAAGGTGGAGGTAAATTCAAACATTTGAATTCAAAATTTGAAATTCAAATTCATGTAGGCATGTCGACATCATGGTAGGGGCCATGTCGACATGTGGCTTTAAATTTTCATGACATGATTTTTTCCTAAATTATCTAATATACACATATATATAAATATTATTATTAATTTCTATATTTCTGAAATTTTATTGTACTTATAATATATTTCAGAATGTGTCAAAAATAATAAAAATAATAATAAAATAATAGTAAAAAATAGAAAGTAAATTTTAAAATTCAAACAACATATCAATCAATCAATCAATTCAAAAACAACCAATCAATCAATCAATTCAAGAATGCAATTTCAGTCAATGTATTGTAAACGTGTACCTTTTCAGAGTCCGTGTCTTTGGTATCGACTAAATCGAGAATTGCTGTGAAACACAGATTTGAATTATCTTTCTTCTGTTCATCGTCGCTGGAGGATGAGTCAGAGTCATCTATAGTAGCAGTGAATGCACGTTTCCGTTTCTTTGCAGAATCATTGTTTGTAGGAGAGTTTTGCTTATCTGGATGCGGACAGTCTCTTTTGATATGACCTGGTTCGTCACAATTGAAGCATTTGATAAAGTTTGGTGCTGTAGTCTGATTACCGGAATTCTTAAAGTTGTTTCTCTTGAGATTATTCGTCTTTCTGTATTTCAGAAATTTCCGAAAATTCCTGGTCATAAATGCTATCTCTTCATCATCATCACTGTTTGAATCTGATCCGTCGGTTAATGCATTGAATGCCATTAATTTCTTTTCAGATGCTTTGCTTTCTCTTCTCCCGATCATTTGAACTTCAAACGACAGTAGATTTCCAATCAATTCTTCTATCTTTAAAGTACTGATGTCATTTGCCTCTTCAATCGCAAGTGTCTTTTGATCCCATTCTGGAGTGAGAGAATTCAAAAAATTTCTGACTTGATCTTCTTCTGAAAATTCCTTTCCTAAAGATATTAAAGAATGCACAATATCTTGAAATCGACTATACATATCTGAAATAGACTCATTAGTATTCATTTTAAATAATTGAAACTGATTTGTGAGCATGGAAATTTTGGTCTGTTTAACTTTGCTTGTTCCTTCGTGAGTTACTTGCAAAGTTTTCCAGATTTCATATGCAGACTTACAAACTGACACTCTATTAAATTCATTTCTTTCAAGTGAACAAAACAGAATATTCATTGCTTTCGAATTATTTTGTGCAACAGTCTTTTGCTGAGTGGTCCACTGTGAAAAATTAGTTGTGGGTTCAGAATATTCAGTTTGTGTGATATTCCAAGTTTCTAATCTTACAGATTGTAAATATATTTTCATCCTACATGCCCAATATGCATAGTTACTAACATTAAAAAGTGGTGGTCTGGCAGTAGACTGACCTTCTACAAATGAACTAGTGTTGGTGGTAATAACAGTACTAGTGTTAGTAGCCATTTTGAAATTTTTCAAAATTCAGATAATGAAACTTTTGAAAACCTGGCTCTGATACCAAATGTGAGAAATGCGGATTAATGATCTTAAGGCTAGAATTAACACTAGAGGGGGGGTGAATAGTGTTTGAAGAAATTTGTTAATCTTTTCGAGTTTATCTTAATTTATTAACAATGTATTGCTAATCAGACATAGATATGAACACAGAATCAAACACAGATGCAAATATAAAGTAAAAGCAGTAAAGGAAAGAACACACCGGATTTTATACTGGTTCGGTGTTACCCTACATCCAGTCCCGCACAACTAAGTACGTATTTTCTTTCAAACTCAATTCAACAATTACAACCCTCGGGTTTAAGGTTACGAGGTACACCCTCCAGAATAACAATCCTCTGGGTAGAGATACTTGATTTCCGGGGCAACAAGTTCACCCAATTGATTTCCAGGGCTACAATCACACCTTCTCTCGCTCGATTGATTACAAAAAGTCTATAACTCAGATTAGCACTTGGATCTTGTAGAGATAGTGATGGAGAATCACACTAGAAGTAATCGAGTATGATTCGATGTTGATTTCGGCAGAGTAATGGTATGATTTTGTATTAAGAAATATGGAAGAAGAAGAGAAGTGAAAACCAGAAAAAAGTGATTAAAAATTCGTTGAAACTGACCCCTATTTATAGAAGAGCAAAAGTCATGACCATTCATGAAGAGTTATGGCGAATAGACACTTCTTTTGAAATTTGAATTTTGAAACCAACTGACACTATGTCGACATGGGGTACTTGGGCATGTCGACATCCCAAAGGTATTTTTGGTGTTTTGATTTTCTTTGAAAATAACCTCTATCTTATATTAAAATTATTTTAAACTTTATAAATATACTTAACTATAGTTAAAATACATAAGTAAATATAAAGACCAATATATACATATTATTTAACTATAATTTAAAACAAAGAATAAATAATTTAAAAGTTAAATATGTTATTTGAAAAGATAGTTTAAAATCGGGAGTAATTTGACTTTGAAATAAAGATGTTTTTGAGGCTAAAATTATTTAAAATCAGGATAGAGAGTTTTGAATCTTTTAAAAGGAAAGTTTTGAAATCATTTTGAAAACAAGATAATTTTGTAAAATCATTTGAATTAAAATTAGTGGATACAAAACAATGTCCCACTAGATTTTCGTAGGTTCCATCCTACTTAGGGTTCCATCCCTTTAACGAGCATGAAGTGGGTTCCATTCCACGAATAAAATAGATATTAAGATGTCAGTGCCTTTCTATGAGTTTTAGCAATATTCCTAACTATATAACTTATCTTGGAATCTTGAACTCTTGAAATTCTTGATACTCATGAGTCTTCTATCTCTATATCTTGAATCTCTATACTGTACAGTCTTCATTCTTGATACCTGCATGGTTAGATCCTGCATATACATATATATCTAAAATTGTAATGTTAGTATTTATATTTTATAATCTATTCTAAGGTTGTTATCATCAAAACCATCATCTTATCATCTCATGGACTAACATAAATGATCTGTGTGCTATCCTGCTTGATTCTTTGATTCAATATCTACTTACTCCTACACAATTTAATATACTAGGTATATATAGATATAGTTATCGTTATTAAAACTTCCATACGAACATGGTTCCAACATTCTTCCCCTTTTTGATGGTGACAACTACATATATATAAAAGATATGAAATGATATGAGCTTATACAATTCTCCCCCTTAATATATGCTTCCTCTATCATTATACTTTCTCCTCCATTGTCATCCACAAAAAGGATAAAAAACAAAGGTGGGGGCATAAACGGACAGTTAAAATAGACTATGGGATTTACAATAACATATATGGAATGATTAGTACAAGTATCACTTGAAATAAATAGAACACAAATGACATACACAACAACTTGTACATTCAAACAACACAAACATATCTAACCATAAAGAACAATAGTTTATACATCACAGCTAAACAAGGCATTCAAACATAACTAATTAAACACTACTACTTGTTCACAAATACAAACTAACAAAATAGTTTATACATAAACAAGACATAAATCACAAGTTCAGAAGCAAAATAAAATCAAACTTCCGGGAACGAAGATACTTCAACTTTCAGGTTCAATAGAATAGTCAAATAGTGAAGGTGAGCGTGAGTAAGATGAAATTCTATTTCAAATCTTCTTAAGAAATCCCATTGTGCTCTTTTCAAACCATTTTTGATGTTTAATTAGTTTTCATTGTTGCTTTAAAAGAATTTCTTGATTATGAAGAATGGCAGTGTTGGTAGTGACGTTCTTTGATGGTTGCACAAGAGAGATATCATTGTAACTATCGGTCGACCAAGATTCATTTACCTCAATTTCTGGAGGTAGAGATGATTGTACATGAGATTGTGGCTGTGATGAAGATTGACCGATGTTTTCTTGCACCAGACGAGAGAGATAAGTGTTATATGGCATCACCAGTTCCATAGAAGAAGGAAGTTTCATCAAGGAGATGGATTTTTGATCCATAATCTTCTGTAAGATGAAATCTTGCATGCTTCCAACATTTATATTAAAAGGAATGAATATTTTTGTCAATAAAGAAGCATAAAACATTGTGTGTTGTGAGCGGGCGTTGAAGCTTTTGATGTCCTCGTGAATTATTTTTACCCAGTTCAATTTCTTATTAGAATAAATAGCATATGACATCATATAATTGTTATCATACATCTTTTCATAGCTTCCCGTCCTAGGCAATATCATGTGAAGTACCATTTTATTAATTATTCATGCCTGTGGACAAAGATTGATAGAATTATTGCTTGTTTAACTAGTTCGAAACAAGTATCTAGTGGAGTTGAATTCAAAGTCGTCATGATCAATATCATCTAAATCATAACCCAAAGACAAACAACCCAAAATCATTCCTAAATCTTGCATGGAATGTCTTATTTCTACACCCAAAACAATGCTCCAAAGAAGACCTTCGTCATTCTTTGGTTTGTAGAAACTCCCGTAGAGATTAGCATAAAACATTCGAATTAGAAATAGGTAAAATTTTATCTTATTTTTGGCCGAGTCAATGAGGGATACAAATTCATGTTCCCTTGCAATCTCTTCAATCCTAAAAGTAGAAAAATCGGACATTTTGTAGAATGTTTCTTTAAAAATCCTTTTTTCATTGTAATCATTGAAGCACTTTAAAGCAATCTTGCTATTCCCCATCCATTATGTTAATTTTTCATCGGAGGCGAACTTAGGTTGAGATGGTGTTGCAGAAGATGAAGCCTTTTGCCTTTGTGGTTGTGCTCTCTTTTTTATAACTGGTAGCTTTTTTCTACAAGCCATTGATTCAAATTCAAAGTTTTGAAAAGCTAAGGTTTCTAAGTTTGAAAGAGGGAAATGAAAAATGATGATGAAAAGGCATCACAATTCATTTTTAAAAATAGGAAATTGCCATTTCATCCGAGTGGGAATAAAATTCAGTCGACCGAATGCATATAGTTTGCATTCTAGAGAAGGTAATGGATTTTAGTCAACCACATGTTTTAAAAAAACGGTCTTTTGATTTACCCAGATTCAGTCGATTGGATAAACGGCTAAGTCAACTGAGCTAAGTTATTTTGAAAGACATAAAGCAATGTTGGTTTTAGTCAACTATTTTATAAATTTTAGTACACTTGTTCAAAATTTGGCCTATTTTCAGTCGACTGGGAAAATATTTAGTTGACTGAACTAAGTATATTTTCATTCCAGATTATAACTTTGATTTAGTCGACTATTGCTGAAATGCACCTCTTTAAGTCGATTGGGGACATAATTCAATCGACTGAAATAAGTCGGTTTGCTTTCCAAAACCTAGCTTTGATTTTAGTCGACTGCTTTTATTTTATATATAAAGTGCTAAGATTTAGTTGACTGGTGATACGTTTCAGTTGACTGAGAACTGAAAGTTTCGTATTCTACGAAATATATGTACGTTTGTTATATATATTTTATTAGTGTGTATATATATACACTTTAAGAACTTTTATACACATATTTTAAAGGTATACAACATTTAAATATAAACGCACGCACGCACACATATACATGAAACACACTTACAAATTATATAATCAATATTAAATATAGTACTGTAACAATAGTCAATCTTAATTCTTCGATGGTTCAATTTCTTCTTTGGATGGTTCTTGTTCCCAAGAATTGTCTCGACTTGGTTCATATACCTTGATGGGAATTGATGGTTCTTTTGAAGGGCTTCCCTTGGAACAAGTGCAGTCTTTGGTTAGTGATTTCTTGCAAAATCCGTTAAAGTCCTTTCAATAAAACTCATATGTTTGCCTTATCATCGCTGCTCCTAATATAATTCATTTTGCAATCTCATTGTTTCTCTTTGATTATGAATTGTATTATCGATATGATCATCTTGAGTGGTAGTTACATAACCTTTAAATGTAATTGATTGTCTAACTTTCTTTCATTTAGAAGGATAGCCCGTTTTCTTAGAGGGAGAAGAAGTGATTTGATATACGAGGAAGAGTTGTCGAAAGTTGACATTGTTGAAAATTTTGATTATTAATTTTTTTGAGAACTTATATTGTTGAAAGAATAAAAAGGATGGTTAAATACATTCACATTCTTCCAAAAAAAATAGAAATTATTACGGAGTAAATAATTTATTAACATATAATATTTAGAATTTTTGTTTCTACTAGAAATTCTTTGGATAATATATATTTTAAACTAATATCTATTTTTAAATGTATAACAATAATTTTTAAAATTGAGAAAACCTTATATATATATATATATAAAATGCACATATATATGAATTTTTATAATTTATTCGACTAACTCACTGAAAGAACAAATTCCCAGCCACCCTCGTAATTTTAAAAATGTTGATTCACATTATGGTTTAGTAAATGTATATGCTATTTGATTTTCTTTATTAACAAATTCTAAAGAAATAACTTCTTTTTCTCCGTTATCTCATAGAAAATGATGACGAATATCAATATGTTTTGTTCGAGAATGATTGATAGGATTTTTTGAGAGAATAATAGCACTCGTGTTATCATAGTGAATAGGAGATTTTGTAATAATTTTTCCAAAACATCTAGGTGTTTGCTGCATATATATAACTTGAGCACATGCCAAGGAGGCTGGAATATAATCAGCTTCACATGTCGATAGTGAAACACAATTTTGTTTCTTACTAAACCATGAAACCGAGGATTGGCCAATAAAGTATAAGTGTTGCTCATACTCTTTTTATCCATCTTGCATCCTCCAAAATCAGCATCACTGTATAAAACCAATTCGAAAAGCCGCATTTCAGATAAATGAGTCCATAATTTTTGGTGTTGGTTAAATATTGCAACTTTGCTTTACGGCTCGGTGATGTGATTCCTTGGGTTGTGCTTGAAATCGTGCACATAAGTAAACACTCATCATTATGTCAGGTCTACTAGCAGTAAGATATAATAAAGAACCTGTCATACTTCGATACAATTTTTGATCAAAATCTTTACCGTTTTCATCTTTATCTAAGTGTAAAGTCGTACTCGTTAGAGTTGGCTTGCTTGAAGTGCTATCCATTCCGAAATGTTTTAACAACTCTCTACAGTATTTTTCTTGATGTATAAAGATTCCATTTTCTAATTATTTATTTGTTATCCCAAAGAGAAATTTAATTCTCCTATATATGACATTTAAAATTCAATTTTCATGATATTTGTAAAATCCTTACATATATTCTCGTTTGTAGAACCAAATACTATATCATCAACATAAATTTGAACAATTAAAATGTCATCATTCTTCTTTCTGATAAATAACATAGTGTCAATCTTAATAATTTGAAATCCAGAAGTTAATAAATGATTTTTGATTCTATCATACCAAGAACAGGGTGCTTGTTTTAGACCATATAGTGCCAATTTTAGTTTGAAAACATGGTTTGGATATTTTTTTGAAAAATTAGCGGTGATTTTTCAACATAAACATTTTATTTAATAAAACCGTATAATAAAGCACTTTTGACATCCATTTTATATAAATTTAAGTTATGGTGACAAGCAAATGTAAGTAAAATCGATATTGCTTCTAATCGAGCTACAGGGGCAAATGTTTCTTTATAGTCAATCCATTCTTCTTAATTGTACCCTTGAGCTACTAACCTTCCTTTATTACGAATGATATTTCCATTTTCATCGGCTTTATTTTTAAATACCCATTTTTTTCCAATAATAGATTGATCATCCGATCTTAGTATAAGTTTCCAAATATTGTTTCGTTCAAATTGATTAAATTCCTCTTACATTGCTAATATCGAAAAATCATCCTTAGCGGCTTCTTTATATTTTTTTGGTTCGATATTCAAAATAAAAGTTACGTGACCCATTTGATTTAATTGACTTCTAGTTGTGACTTTGGTGTTTACATCTCCAATTATATTGTTTATATGATGCTCATTTAAAATTCTAAGGGGTGATCTTAAGACATTATCGGTATTCATATTTTCATTTTCATTTCTATTATTAATATTATTTTTTGGAACAAGAGTTTGATTTATTTCTAAAATTTCTTCGTCTTCATTTTCATTTTTGTTCTTAAATTCTTCTAAAAAAACATGCAAACTTTCTTCAATTGTATCAGTTCTTTTATTAAATATTCTATAGGCTTTGCTTCATTTCAAATAATAAATAAAAATTCCTTCATCGACTTTCAATTTGAATTTGCCTAATTGATCTTTAGTATTCAATATAAAACATTTCAAACCAAATAATTAAAAATAAGAGACTTTCGGTTCCTTTTTGTAAAACATTTCATAAGAAGTATTTTTAGTCAAAGGTCTTAAGGATACAGGATTAATTACATAGCAAGGAGTAGAAATGGCTTCGGACCAAAAATTCTTTGGTAAGTTACTACTACTTAGTAGTGTTTGTGCACATTCTTGTAAAGTATGATTTTTCCTTTCTACCATACCATTTTGTTGAGGTGTTCGTAGAAAAGAAAATTTGTGACTAATTCCTTTCTTATTACAAAAATTTTCAAATAATTTATTTCCAAATTCTCCTCTATGATCATGTCTAATACTTTTAATTTTTAAAATGGAATAGTGCCTCGGTAGGGGATCAGTACCTATCCCTTCCCCTAGGTAAGGGATCAGATCAGATCACTTTGGCTATGAGCAACTTAAACCAATAGTTCAACTTAATGGAAATCAATCGATATCTCCACAAAACATGTAGGCGACTATGCAAAACAACTTTGAAAACATGAAGCAAACATGGAGGGGGTCCATAGGAGGGATCGTATGGGCCCACAGGGCCATCTAGACCGATCGGAACCGATCGCCCATCTTTGGGAGTTGGGTCGAGAAACTTTTTGGGTAACCTCGCCTACGTCGTGAGAGTCTGTCAGTGAAATTTCAGGAAGATATTTAGTTGTATTCACCAATAAATATAAAGTTTGTTGTTCATTTTAAGGATCTTTACGCGGCTGTTTTTACTTCAACTCTATTGTAATCAAGGATCTATAACGATTTGATCCCTCTATAATTAGAAAAGTAATTATAATAAAGTAATTCCTTTAAATGGGCGTAGGCAATCAGCGCCGAACCACTATAAATTTGTTTGTTCTTGTTTTTGCTTGTTTACTCTCTTTTTAAGTTCATCACTTTATTTCTTTACTTTTAATCTATTGGGTGTTTGTGCCAACTTTTAGTGCAAACATTTTGGTGCTTTCACCGAGAAACAATTCTCAGCTTGATTGGATCTCATCATCAACTTGTAAATTCCTATATCTGTGAGATAGATCTAGATTTCTACCGACAAAATTTTCGTTTCTACTCAGATTTTAAGATGATCTAGAAGGAAGCTATTATCCATGGATTGAGGAAACAAGTCCACTACTTCCCATTCCGCTGAAGGTAATGAAGACACCAGTATTCAACAGGTTGACCAGAATGTGCAACTGGCAGTTACCGATGCCCCAAATCCAATTGATTACATCACTAAAGCTAACTTTGAAGTCCTAATGAAGGAACTGTTAGATAGCCGTCAGCCACTCACTTAGCAAATCCAGGACAATATCGACCTAATGAACCAGTTAACAGTCCAATGTAACAAGACAAGGAGGGAGCCTACTCCATACTCAGGATTAAAGAACTCTTTATCTGACGACTATCGCAGGAGCAGACGGTGCAAGCCAGATGCCTATGATGCTGGAACATAGAGAAGGATCTATGCGATCGACTATCGCCAACTACTCGGATCAACATCGAACCCTCTAAGGGGATCGGCACCAAACCCTCCAAACTAGGGGAGAATCTTCATGCTGGTAGAGGAGCCAAATCCGAATGCGCCAAGATCGACCAAGGCATTGGAACCCTGGCGAATGTGATTGAACCATAGCCGAGAGACGATGATAGGATTGCTGCTCGGGAGGTACATAAGGAACACGCTGAGCTAAGGCAATGTGGCCATGCCCGAAGGCATGGATCGGGTCATTCATGTGAGGTGGAACACGACCACTGTCAGGCACCAGCTCTCCAGACGTCGGACCTAATGGATATGGTGAGAAAGCTAGTGAAAGAAAGTCAAGGCCTGACCAACGATGATTAGGGACTCTCCTGAAGTCGTTCTTCATTCATTGACAACATCCTACACGTAGAGTACCCACAGAGGATTAATATGCCTACGATGCCTGCTTATGCGAAAAAATTGACACCAGGCAGTATCTCATAAAGTACGAGTAGCACATGGACAATGCACGATCCACTAATGAAGTTAAGTGCAGATGTTTTCCTATTTTTCTAGAAGGGGTTGCGACCATGTAGTTCACTAAGCTACCACTACGGTCAATTTCTTCGTTTGATGAGTTAGCAAGGAAGTTCGTGGAGCAGTTTCGCATGCACGGGGCTCGCCCCAAAGATATCATGTCCCTCTCCAACTTGATCCAGGCTCTAGGGAAGTCAGTGAAAGATTATCTAGAAAGGTTTAATACCGCTGTTACAGAAGTTAGTAATCCAAAAGATGATGTAATACTGATGGCACTATTTAAGGGAGTCGACCCTGATTCTGATTTTGGAGATTGGTTGGCAGGAAAGCCTCCTTCGACGTTGGACCATTTTTATGTAAAGGCGGCCGGTACTTGAGGAAGGAGGAGGAAAAGTGGACCAGGAAGAGAGATGTTGCAGGCCAGAGTGCCGAGGGAGTACAAAGTAACGTGGCGATGAAAAAGTCGGGAGAGAGTTCTAGGAAAGTTGAAGTTAATTTTCAAAACAAAGCAAATTAGTTGCCTTATTACAAATTCTAATTTCGAAATGCAGAAACAAATTGCAAATGAAAAATAAACTAAATGAATAAACATAGCCTGTTATGTGTAGTAGCGACGAAGACTCTCGCTGTTCCAGGCTCTTGGCAGAGTAAGACCGTCAACGGTCGATAATTTGAATGTGCCATCTCCGAGCCTTCGTTCAACAACATACGGTCCTTCCCATGTTGGCTTCATATGTGAAGGAACCGGATAGATTCTTTTCAGGACGAGATCGCCTAGCTCAAAGGTTCGCAGGCGGACCTTGACATTGTACAATTGGGCGACTCAACTTCGATACACGGCTGCCCTCAAATCAGCCTCTTCACGCTTCTCATCTAGTAAATCGAGAGATTCAGCAGGTAATATAGCATTTGCCTTCGGATCATAGTATGCCACACGATGAGAAGGTACTTCTATCTTGACTGGAATAACAGCTTCTGAACCATAAGAGACAGAGAATGGAGTGTGACCGGTTGCGGACTTGTGGGTTGTTCGGTAAGCCCATAAAGCCATAGGAAGTTCATCGACCCACTTGCCCCGGACCTTTTCCAGTCGTTTTTTCAGAATGGACTTTATAACTTTATTGACCGCTTCGACCTGTCCGTTCGCTTGAGGGTGTGCAACTACAGAGAATTTCTTTTGAATGTGAAACCATTTGCAAAAATCTTTAAATTCAGCACTGTCGAATTGGGTTCCATTGTCAGTGATAATGGTGTGTGGGAGACCAAATCGACAGATGATGTTGCAGACTACGAAGTTGATCACTTTTTTCGTTGTTATGGTGGCAAGAGGTTCAGCTTCAGCCCACTTTGTAAAGTAATCAACTACGACGATGGCGTATTTCGCACCACCTTTTGCCAGAGGTAGAGTACCAATGATGTCGATGCCCCACATTGCAAACGGCCATGGGCTGACCATTTGCGTTATCTCGGTAGGTGCTCTAGGAATTCGAGCATGCTTTTGACATTTATCGCACTTCTTTGCATAATCTGACGCACCGCGATTCACAGTCGGCCAATAATATCCGTATCGAATTATTTTCTTGGTCACTGCTTGCCTCCCGGTGTGATCGCCACATTCTCCCTCGTGTACATCGTGTAATACTCGTTTAATTTCATCGTGAGCGATACACCGGAGTAAAGGAACAGAGTACCCTCTTTTGTACATGAATCCATTCTAGATGGTGAATCGTGAGGCCTTCCGAAGGACTTGTCTCTTCTCACTCCTGCATTCCGGCAGGGTTCCGTGCTCAAGGTAATTTCTAAACGGAGTCATCCATAACTCCTTATCGGGAGCGGTTTCACATACCCAATCTATTTCTGCCCGGTCAATGCTTGGGGAAATTAACGTCTCTATGGGAACGAGTCCCATTTGCTGAGCTTCACTTGTGCTGGCTAACTTCGTCAATGAATCGGCTTTCTGATTGCGTTCTCGAGGTATACAATAAATGGCATAATAATCAAACTGATTCAGTGTTTCCTAAACTTGAGCTAAGTAGGCAGCCAGCCTTCGATCTCTCGCTTGATATTCCCCCCGGACTTGACACACAACTAATTGTGAATCAGAATAAATTTCCATAGCGATAATTCTCAAATCTCTAGCAAGTTTCAGTCCAGCTAAGAGGGCTTCATATTCAGCTTCATTATTGGTTGCATGAAAATCAAACTTTAAAGCATAACATATAGATCAGCCTTCGGGGGTTTCGAGTACAACTCTAGCGCCCGAACACCGGTCGTTTGATGCACCATCAGTGTAAAGCTTCCAGACGTATTCGGGAGATTCACTTGTTTCGGGCAAGTCCTCTGGAACGGTAAATTCTGCTATGAAATCGGCTAAGACTTGTCCTTGAATGGCTCGCCTTGGAGTATAAGTAATGTCAAACTGGCTCAGTTCGATGTTCCACTTGAGCAACCTACCAGACGTCTCAGGCCGCGTAAGGACCTATCGTAACGGCTGGTCGGTGTAAACAATAATAGGATGTGCCTGAAAATATGGATGGAGCTTCCTTGATGCAATAACAAGGCAGTAAGCCAACTTCTCTAGTTTCGGATAATTCCTCTCTGCTCCAGTCAATCGTTTGCTGATGTAGTATACTGGCTTCTGTATCCTGTCTTCTTCTCGAATTAATGCAGCGCTGATATCGTTTTCTGATATCGCCAAGTATACGTACAACTTCTCATGATCAATAGGCTTTGACACGATGGGTGGTGTGGATAAATGCTAAATTAGTGCTTGGAAAGCGCCTTCACACTCTGTGGTCCATTCAAAGTTTCGGTTTCCTTTTCGGATCAGATCGAAGAAGGGAATGCATTTGTCAGTGGACTTTGAGATGAACATGCTCAGTGCTGCTACTTTCCCATTGAGACTCGGGACTTGTTTTATAGTTTTTAGAGTTTCAAGATTTCCGATAGCCCAGATCTTTTCAGGATTAGCTTCGATCCCTCTAGCATTGACAATAAACCCAAGGAATTTTCTGGATGCAACTCCAAAATGACATTTCAGTGGGTTGAGCTTCATTATGTATTCTCGAAGTATGTTAAACATAGTCTCCAAGTCTTTAATATGGTCAGTGGAAAATCATGACTTCACAAGCATGTCGTCTACATATACTTCCATGGTTTTCCCGATTTGATTGGCAAACATCCGATTGACCAATCGTTGATAAGTAGCCCCGGCATTCTTGTGTCCGAATGGCATAACTTTGTAGCAATAAAGTCCCAGATTGGTTACGAAGCTGTTATGTTCTTGATCAGGTAAATGCATCGGTATCTGATTGTAGCCAGAATACGCGTCCATGAAGGATATGAGCTCATGCCCAGCTGTTGAATCTACTAGCTAATCAATACTGGGAAGCGGGAAACTGTCTTTGGGACAAGCTTAATTCAGATCGGAGTAATCGACACATGTTCTCCATTTTCCATTTGACTTTCGGACGAGCACGAGATTCGACAGCCATTCAGGGTATAGCGCATCTCGGATGAACCCGTTTTCTTCAAGCTTTTCAACTTCTTCTTTAAGGGCGGCAGATCTCTCTGGATCCATACCACGCCTTTTCTGTTTGACCGGGACATGCTGCGGGTCAATATTCAGAGTGTGGCTCGGGATGTCCGGCGAGATCCCACACATATCAGAATGCGTCCAGGCAAATACGTCAAGATTCGCCCGTAAAAACTCAACCAATTCCTCTTGAGTTTGCTGGCTTAGCTGAGACCCAATCTTTATCATTTTCGAATCATCATCGTTGTCAATTGGGACGTCGATCGTCAGTTCGACCGTGGATGCTTGACTTTCTTTAGATTCTCCTTCGTCATCAGTTTCTCTTGGGTCAAGATCCCTTTGGAATTGGCTGGGGTGCCCGGGCCTAGGCCCAGGCGTTAATTGTCAATTATTAGCAAAGCGGACGCAGAGAGACTCCTCTACGCCCTTTCCTTTCTCCTTTCGCTGCGCCTCCCGCAGCTCGGCAACATAACAAGCTCTCCCAACAGCTTGATCTCCTTGAATGATTCCCACTCCACTATCAGTGGGAAACTTTAAAGTCAAACGCCACGGGGCAATGGCTGCCCTGAATTCAGCGAGGGTCGGTCGGCCTAAGAAAGCATTATAAGGGGAGTCTATATCCAACACAACGAACTGTAACATCCGGACTCTCCGGCGTTCTCCAACTCCCAAATCCTCTGGTAGTTCTACTACTCCAGTAGGTATAGTAGCACTCCCATTGAAACCATGGATTTGGGACTGACAAGGTTTCAAATCTTTGGCTTCCATCTTCATTTGGTCGTAAGCTCGTTTAAACAAAATATTCATAGAGCTTCCACTGTCAACTAAGATCCTCTTCATCCAAGCAGGACCTACTTGAGCTGAGATGACCAGTGGATCGATAGTGGGGGCTTCGACTTTATCAACATCTCTGTTTCTGAACACGATGTCATATGTCATCGTCTTCTGTTGTTTGGCCGGAGCCCCTTCATCAAAACTACTATAACCTCGAAGTCCGCATGCCTGATAGAGTTGTTATACGACTCCATTTTCTTCCAGCTTCGGTTTGCTGGATGAGGACCACCACTTATTGTATTAATAACCAACCTCCCGCCAGTACGAGCGGGTTCCTCCTGCTTTCTTGGTTTGGTGCACGATTCTGATTCGATGGGCCCGCACCTCCTGACTGTGGCGCCCGCACATACTGATCCAACTTTCGTTCACGTATCAGCTTTTCAACGAGATCTTGTAAATGACGACACTCATTTGTATTATGGCCATAACTTCCCTGTTTGGACTTGTCTTTCCGTTGATGGCTTCGGGGCAGGTTTCTTGTATTGCATGGTATTACAGGTCTGCAAATACACATTTTCCAGCGACGTATTCAATGGATTATAATTGTCGAACATGGGAGCTCTACGCCATGGACCACGATTTTGATCTCGTTTCTTACCTTGACTTCCACTGTCCCTCTGCTGGTTCTGTTTGTTTTGTATATTCAACTGAACTTTTCCGGAACTCTCTCCGGATTGTTTAACTGCGATGTTACTTTGAATTCCTTCAATGCCGGGCCATGCGTCATCCTGCTTCCTAGACTGTTTCGCATCCTCCCTTCTCAAGAATTGGGCTGCCTTGGAATATAAACGGTCCAATGACGCAGGCGGCTTCCCAGCTAACCAATTCAAGAACTCAGAATCAGGGTCAATCCCTTTATTCAATGCCATCAGGATAGAGTTGTCATTGGGATTGCTTATTTCTGCACACACAACATGGAATCGCTCCAAGTAACGTCTGAGTGTTTCTCCGGGAGCTTGGGTGACACTAGACAGGGTATTAACATCCTTAGGCCTCGCTACGTGCATACGGAAATGTTCAACAAACTTGGTGGCCATCTGGTCAAAATTAGAAATGGATCGTGGTGGTAAACGAGTAAACCAGATAGTAGCAATGCCCCCCAGGGAAATGGGGAAACTACGGCATTTTACTGCATCATCAGCTCTCGCAGCATTCATTAGCCATTCATACTTCAGGATGTGTTGATTTGGATCATAATTCCCTTCATAGATTGGCAAAGTTGGCATCCTGAAGCGCCGAGGTGGTTCAGCATATAATATGTCATCAGTGAAAGGGGTATGACTCCGGGAGATTCCCCAGTCGTCGTTAGTGAGACCCTGACTTTCATGGATCATCTGACGAATCATCGTTGGTATATCCGGCATCTGGATATTTGGAGGATGTTGTGCCAAGGTGTGGTCGGGTTCCACAGCGGTAGTTTAGACCGGACGCGGTCGACGGTCCGTGCCTCGCCTCCTTGGTTCAACGTTTTCAGGGACATAAGGTTCTGGAGTATGATCTCATTGGTTACGATGCAGATCAGCTTGATTCCTAGCATCAACTCCTTGTTCGGTAGTGGTGGTGGTAGCGAGGTTGCCTGTGACATGGTAAGGAGCGGCACCTCCTCGGGATGAAAGTCCGGTATGATGACTGGTGGATGGTCTAGTCCTTGGTTGTCCAAGAGTCAAGGCAGGTTGTTGTCCTGT
Source organism: Allium fistulosum (assembly GCA_030737815.1). Taxonomy (NCBI): domain Eukaryota; kingdom Viridiplantae; phylum Streptophyta; class Magnoliopsida; order Asparagales; family Amaryllidaceae; genus Allium; species Allium fistulosum. Next base: position 366,637,299 of record CM060906.1, read on the forward strand.
GGCCTGGGTGTAGCTTACATCCAGCCGTGGGCGTGTGGATCGATGATGATCACCAGAGGAGGATGAACTCTCCGTGGAAGAATAAGAAGCTTGATCTCTTCTGGATCTTCTGCGCCTTTGGCGATTCAGCTGGTTGATCAACTCTGTGTTGGCACGCAGTTGTTCAGTAAGTTGTTGCCGACTCTGGGTCAACTCTTGAAGCAGCATCTGGAACTCTTGTATGGTGACTGGGCCTGATGGATCTGAAGGTCCGGTAGCATCTTGGTTGGATGGAGGCAATTGCACGAGATTCTGTCTATCCCATCCTTCTTGATCAGTAGCTGTAGAAGCAGTTCGTGTGCTTACCATGACGAATTGATGAATTGATGAAGTCCTTTCCTTGATCTGATGCAAATCTGAATAGAATGGAAGGGCTTTATGAGATATGGATCTTCTTCATGGATTTTTGCAATCCGGTATCGATAGGAGATCCAAAGAGCAGGAGAAAAATTGGGTTTTTTCTCAGTGAAAGCACCAAAGTGTTTGTACCAAAAATGGACACAACACTCTTCCGAAGTTTTTGAAGAGATAAAAATGAAGAAATCAAATGGAAAAAGAGGATTATCTAACAAAAACTCCAAAAACAGATATGTAAATAATATAAACGCACAGAAACACAAGAATTTAGAGTGGTTCGGCGTATTTCCTATGTCCACTATGAAATTGATCACTTTATTGATGTTTCTTTGATGATTACAATTGATTGCAGTGGATTACAGCGAATGAAAGCTATGAAATTCGAGTACAACAGCAGTAATGGAGGATGGAATTGAATCCGGCAGAGTCTGGGCATTGGAGCGTCAAAAGATCCTTTATCTGTAGGTCCTGGGAGTCTATTTATAGGTGTCGCTCAGGTCTCGGGAGACTTCTTCTGGCACATGAGTGGGCCCACGCGACCAAGCCCGTGAAGTTTCGGCTCGATCAGTGATCGATACGAACGAATTTCGTATCGATCAATATTTAGTCCAATGGAGTCAAAACTTGGTGTGAACATTCTTTAGCATGCACGTAAGCTTCTGTGAAAATTTCATAGCATTTGGAGTTGTAGATTGCGAGATATGATCAATACGAAGTGGAGTTACTCGACAAGCTGTTTCGTTCGAATCGATCATTTCGACTCGATCAATTCGAATCGATGGTTGCGTGTGATCAGGTGGTGACGAGGCGAGCACTCTTCGGATCGATCCACCTTCTACGCCGAGCTGACCTAGTCATCCCTTGAACTTCGCCTCGTTCGTATCGATGAAAGTGGTGTAGTTCGAATCGATGGGGATGGTTCGGTTCGCATCGATGGAAGTGGCGTAGTTCGCATCGATGGAGGTTGGCTTGCTCGTAACCATGGAAGTTAGCTTGTTCGTATCTATAAAAGCGCTCTAACTCGATGGATACGAACAATGGCTCTCCTGATGGCTTCAAACAGTATGAGTCAATGGATTCGAACAAAGGTTCGTCGATGGATGCGAAGTTGACACTAGCTGACCGATACGAAGTGCACTATCTCTTGATGGATACGAAGTCGATCGATACGAAGTAAACTCTGGTGATGGATATGAAGTCGATCGATACGAAGTCGATCGATACGAAGTAGACTCTGGTGATGGATACGAGTCGATCGATACAAAGTGCGGCCTACTGATGGATACGAAATTGGGGCTATTTCCTCCAACTTGCATCGATCGTAACTTGAGCATACGAACTCGGATTGACTTGAAATTTGGAACGTTGACTTTCATTGCTTCGCTCGTCATGTCTTGTTGATTGTAGCTTGATCTGAACTCGGACAAAATTCGTCGATATCCATAGTGAGCCTGCGTATAACCGATCTCTAAGACGAATCATCATTGGTTTCTAGTCATGTTCTTGGTGTCACGGCCTTGCCAAAAGGTGGGATAACAAGTACAAATGTGTATTTCAACATTGGCGTTTCTACACCCAAAAATTTACTGTAATTTACCCTTCTTCGTTTTATTCAATATTGTCACTAAGTTAACGCTAAGTGCAGTGTAAGTGTTCACTCGGTAGAGTAACAAGAGCACAATATGTGCATTTTCACTTAGCAGCATAGTGACGGGCTAAAAGAAATAAATGGGGAAATTACTGTGAATTTTGCTATGTAAATTGCAATTTTATTCAAGATAAGCATAAGTAGTAACTAGTAAGTTAGAGATTCCTTCAAAAATATTTTTTTTGCACATATTTTCAAGGTATTCGAAAGGTATTTTTCTATTATGAATCAATTTGTACAAATTAACAATGTACTGGGCAGCTAAGAGTTTGCATCATGAGTGTGAATTTCTTTCTATCGAAGAACTAGGTAAAACCACAGGGTTGTCTAATATGTTTGTAGTGTGTGTCTAACTAGCTAAAACCACATCCTTATTTTTAACAGTATCATAGAAAATAACTATTGGAAGATGAGATTACTTGGTATCCAGTCGATTTGGTATGGTACACTTTAGTTTTGGATGCTGACATTACATCACACTGTTTGGAAAAATAAGAATAATGTTTAAACCTGGGTGATTATGCATGTTGTAATTATTTATTTATCCAATAATCTGTTATAACATCGTATTTATTGTCACCTTATTTCTGTTTTAGATGGGCGAACCGTGGAACTTCAGTGTTTGAAACTATATTCAGGTTAATAAGTCATTGGCCTCAACAAAATGCAAGACAATTTGAATCCTTTTATCAAACAAAGAATCACTTCTAAAAGGAGTAAATGGAGGAAGCTATTGGTGGCAGTTCTCAGTTCAAGAAATTTTTGTCATGCAAGTGAATTAGTTTACTAAATTCATCTATTTCGATTATTAAATTCATCTTATTTTCATTTTTTGCCCCAGAAAGAAAAATAGAAACCTTAAACAACTCCATTATCGGATTCCTCAAGCAACTCTCCTCCCCTTCCCCTAATCCTTTGTTTCCCCCGTTCTTCACCTTCTTTCTCTCATGCCTTCCTCCTAGCTCGACCCAAGGGCAAGACAAGCAAGACATTTGTCTAGGGCATCAAATCGCGTGGGGCAACATAAATTTTGTCGTTCTTCGAAAAATTGTGAATCAAATTGTGGCGCCCCTCTTCCAACACGAGTATACGACATCGCGAGAACCTCCATCTGCCATGCCACAGCGACCTCCATCAAATCGCAGTGCCCCTCCTCAAGCATGATTGCACAACCTCGCGATCTCCCCTTTATGACTATAGTAGCAACATGCGCGACTACTCTCCTCCATCGATCACCACATGTAAGTTGTCACTTTTTCAATCCTAATTTTTTTCACTAGATGAACTCTAGCTTGCTGCCTCTAGAATTTGGATGTGCGCTAATTATAATTCACAGTTTACTTGCCTAGATTTTATTTTTTCTAAAGTATGATTTTTCAGATGAACTCTAGCTTGCTAAAAATAAAAATATGACTATTCTAATTGATTGAGAGTTTTTAAATTATCAATCGTCTTGAAATCAATAAATTTATGCATTGGTTGCATATATAAAATTCTTAATCCCGATAAATGTCTATTAAGATTCTATGATTTTTTTTAGTAAATCGTCTTCATTGAGTTCATACACTGACTTGATATTGGTTAAGATTTAAGAATTTATGATAAACATTTGGCTTTCTTATTGAATTTTAACTTAAAAGCATATATTCAAACAACTATAATGCAAAAAGATTAAGTGGATTGGTTATTATTTCAATTAAAAATGAATACTTAAGGTAAATTTAACTATAATAAGTTGACAAAAAAGCTAAGTATTTCCAAAAGAATCGGACTTGTATGGCCAGAGAAATCTTTAGATGAGTTAGCAAAAAGCATTGGTGATGTTTTGGGGATGTTAATAAGAATAATCCTTTGCGCTCATGCAAGTCTTGTGGAACAGATAGTTCATTTAAGCAAGTAGATCAGAATGTAAAGGGCTTTGCAGATATTTGTTCATTTTATGAATATGATTGGAGTAGTTTTGTAAGTAAGAAGAGAGAGTCGTCTTATGTGAGGATTGTAAGTAAAAGAATGGTCAGGGTATTTCTTTCTGTTTGGGTTCGAAGGAGCTTAAGGAAACATATTCAGAATTTGAAGGTGTCTACAGTTGGTGTGGGTATTATGGGATGCATAGGGGACAAGGTATGATTCTACAATTCTAATCAATGTGCATCATCATTATCTTGTGATAATCTTAGCTCGGTTGAATTGGTGTCTATATGAACATAAGTGGTGCAGGTTTTTGCTTCTCAAAATTGGCCAGAGGTAACCAAATATGCTGGGTTGGTATGTGCACAAGCACATCGTCAGGAACTCATACAAGATCTATATAGTGAGTGGACCGATACTAAGGGTGCAAAGCACTATGGTGGAATGATCAGGTTTGCATATTTTGTTTTTATCTGTAATTCTTCAGCTGTACGAACCTTTGCAGTTGCTAAAAACATCTGTGACCTTTACAGGGAGCTGCTTATATCCTTCAGGAAATCTACTGGGCATAAACCTGAGCGAATAATCTTTTACTGGTATGTGATGATACATTCTTTTCCATTGTATACCATGATTAGCTTGCTTATTTCAAACTGTGCCTAACTCAATTTATACTGATAAGCATATTATGCTTTTCAACAGATTGAATTAATTTTGTTTCTCAGAGATGGTGTGAGCGAAGGGCAGTTTTATCAAGTACTTTTATTTGAACTTGATGCGATTCAAACGATAATCAAGTTTTCAACTATATATGTTCATTTTTATGATTTAATGCTATAATTTTATGCAACTCATTCCTTTCTATTTTTAGGCCCGTGCTTCTCTTAAGGCAGAATATCAGCCTTCTGTAACATTTGTGGTTGTCCAAAAATGTCATCATACATGATTATTTGCAAATAATCATATATACTTGTCATTTGTTGATAGTAGTGGAAATATATTGCCTGGTATCTTCTTTGAATAGCAGCCAAGTCATTACTAGTTATTTTTACAGACCACCTTTGCACACAAAATTTACGTTGACAGATTGCTTTTTTTCCAAGCATGTTTTGTATTTCTTAATTTGCATGCTACCTGATTTTAGGTACTTTTGTTGATTCAAGCATTTGCCATCCAACTGAATTTGACTTTTACCTCTGCAGTCATGCTGGCATTCGGGTAAGTTTATCGAATGTACCATGCTATATTTTATAACAGGCTATTAGTAAAGCTTCAATACTAATTGTTAAATTGGCAATGTAAATTTTGACAGGGCACAAGCCGCCCAGCGCATTACCATGTCTTATGGGATGAAAATAAATTTTCTGTTGATGCTTTGCAGACACTTACAAACAACCTGTGTCATACGTAATGAATTCATTCCTTAGATTTAACTATTGTTGTTTATTGCCATCATATTGTAAACTAAACAATGTTCTATTTTGTAGCTATGCAAGGTGCACAAGGTCCGTCTCTATTGGTAAGCTATTATCAACCTACTTTATTTGATATTTTTTTAGTGCTTTGTTTGACACTACACCATACTGTCCATTTTGCCACACCTCAACGTGGAAAAATTACCATGGTTTTGAGCCGTGGCAAATTTACCACGGTGTTGAGCCGTGGTAAAATAAACTACCATGGTTATTGGCTGTGGAAATATTGAGACGGCTATGGACCGTTCCAATAATACCAAAACAAAATTAACCCCTCCGTTCCATCTCTATAACCCTACCGCTCGCTTCTAAAAAAAAAGAACGCCAAAATTAGCCCGCCATGGATCCCGCGCCCAAATTTCACCCAACCAAAATTAGCAGCCGTTCACTCTTCTTCTCACTCAAATCGCGTATAATCTCACTTAATCGCTCTTCTAGGGGTTCGAGGTATTCACACTTAATCGTGTATATCCTTTAATTTTCCAATACACAAAAAGAAAAAGAAAAGAATAAGGATGCTAAAAGGCCAGAAATGTAAGGGTGCGGGATTAGGCGGAATTCAGGGAGCTGTTGATTTGTGTTAATTTAACAGTAGCCATTTGATGATTTTGGGATGTATTTTCCAAGGATTCGGGCCTTCAAGCTTTAAACCATCTCAAGGATAAGGCCAGTGTCATTCTTGATAAGGTTATACAGAACACTTTAGCTTCGCTTCGGCATCACATGTATCCAATCTGGTAAGGTTTTTATGATAGCTTGATTTCAGTTATAATGTTATTAGACCCAACAGTGATTAGGTATGAGTCTAATATTGCTTCTATTGATATTACCGCGTATTCTATTAAGATTGACAGTGAAAATGAGCCATTTTCAGGATGCTAGAAATCTGTCTAAATGCAAAAAAACCAGACTATTTTGATATTGTTGTATTTAACAAATTCATTATGTTGAGTTTAGAAGAATATAGCGATAGGGTCATAAATGATCATGATGTTAGTAATGGAATAATTGTGAGGGGAGATAAGTTTCAGGAAAAATGATGAAATACTCTGTTGTGATGGAAAAGTTTGATAATTTTGTTGCAGAGAGCTTGTTGATGATTATAAAGATAGAGTAGTTATAGGTGATGAAGTGATTGATCCAAATGAAATTTTGAAACTGCAGACAACAAGTTTGATAAAATGCATGTCAATGAAGTAGGCAACAATACTATGAAAATTAGTGTAATTACTTATTTTAGTTGGAAATAATTCTCTTTTTTCTTTACAAATTGTAAGATAAAAAATGATGTGTTGCAATAATGAACAAAAAAAGGAGAAGAAGATGACTCATTGTTTTATCAACGGTTAATTCTTTCGTAATCTGATTCATTAATTAACTTATTTAGCAGTGCGTAGTCTAAATATGCCTTGTACTAAATTTCAGGATCAGTAAGTCCATTCCCAATAGCAAAGCCCTACGAAACAGTTATCTTACTTCAGTATTCAGGTCATCAAAATTACTTTAATAGCAGCTGTAATATGATCAGTTTGCAAATATAACCTTGAGATTGATGTGAATGGCTTCTTCTGCTTTATTTCCTTTGTTAACCCGACTTGCAAAAGTAGGGATGTAGTATCCAGCATATGACTCACCTATGATGTAGAAATTATTCTTTTCGTAGTCTGGATGCTTGGTAAAAAATGCCTGAGAAAAAAAATAAAAAATAAAATTGGCAATTTTTTTATTTATTTTCACAGTCTCTTGCTATGTTTTTTAACTTATAAAACATATCTGATTTGTTTTTGCTGAACTTGGCTACCTGCATAAAGTCGTATAAATCAATATGAACAATGGGAAGTCAAGAGTTAAATCGTTATCGTAAAGTGAAAGATTTTTAAGTGATGGCATAGGCTTAAATTTTGAGTAGTCCGGATTTTCAAAATAATTAAGACTAAGATCAAAATGCTGCACCTTACTAAGACTACTGAGCTGATAAGGAATCGGACCATAAAAGGCGTTACGATAAAGTCTAAGATCAATAATTTCAGAAAGATTTCCAAGTTCAGGTGGCAACAAGTCAGTGAAGCTGTTTATGCCAATGTCAAGAGAAACAAGCTTAGAAAGCGCTGAAATACTCGAAGGGAAGGCTCCTTGGAACCCATTGTTGTTGAGGTCAAGAAGAGTTAAGTTAACCAAAGCTGTAAAATCTAACTCATAAAGACTGCCTTCAATATTAGCACTAGGCAGACTTAACTCTATAATGCTGCCTTGTGAATTGCATTTGATGCCAGACCATTTGCAATGGTTTGTGGATTTTTTCCATGATGATAATGAATCAGATTGGGATAAACCTTCTTTCCATGTAAGCAATGCATCTGATTCAGAAGTCAGTGCTTTTGTTTTGTAGGTGATGGAGAATAGTAAGAAGAGAAGATGTAGATATTGTTTCATTGGCAAATGATAAGTGAATGAAGATGAACAAGGTAATGTGAAGTCAAGCAGTCTGGTATGTTTAGATATATTGATACTACTGTACTAGATTGGTTCATATTTATATATACAGATTTTGAAATTGGATCTAAGCTTCCTTTTGTCTATTGACTTTGACTTGGAGGATATTCAAGTTTTCTACTTTCACGCCAATGGTATAGTCTGTATATGGTAGATTTGATTTGAGTTTTAACATCTTCATAAGAGCCTACTGGATGAAAACAAATTGTATTTTTTCCAACCTCTTTTCATTAAAAATTATGGACTAGTTACAACATGCATGTCATTTGATCAACTAAGAGGTGCGTGCATTGCAGGATGGACTTGTAAGTTACAAGTCCTCTAAATACCAAGTCCAGTGTCTTAAAATAGTCATAACTACACCTTTAATTTAAACCCTGTAGCCCATTTTGGGTATATGAAGAATGAAGGGAAGAGAGAGTTTTAGATTTAGTTCTGTTGATTGCCAGCCCTCTTGCATCATCCCATGCACTAGCTTTCGGGACTAATATTAATTATCCAAACTGAATCAATAAATGACTACATAAGCACATAAGCGAGTACATAAGCTACAAATTATGTAGTGCAACGGTCATCAAATGGTGATTGTATCTGTCAGTTAACGTTAAAAAAATACAGTGATTTGAGTACCAACTTAGTTAAACCCACTTTAAGTATTTCAATGCAAAATCTATCTTATTCTACCATTATTTTATGTGGATAAATATTTGGTGTCAAATATTACCTACAATTACAATCATGTATTATAAAATGTTCCAAATTATAACTTCTAGAACTTTCCAAATTATAACTTCAGAACTTCCAATGTGGGATGCATGGTTCAACACTAAACAATCATAGTATCTTTCTAATTTTTTAAAATTTCAATGATAAACTTTATACATTGCATTATACACGATGAAATTGCATTTTTGACATTTACAACTGTCTGTGTGCATAGCACGGATCACACGCTAGTTTAACTATATGATAAAAACAACATATGATTAAAAAAGATACACACCTCGAGCATCTTAAACATGATCAAGTCATCTCAAGGGTTTGAACATTTGGTTTCATCTTAAATATGATAAAATTTTTAAAATTACAGGGTTTGAACATTTGGATTTCAAGAAAGATGACATTAACCTTCCATTCCATGACACTCCTCCATCCGGTCCATTGCATGACTTTGGTACAGAGCAAAAAAACGCTGCCAAAAGATCAAGTGCCATCTCAGTAAACAGTTTCTGCAAGCTTGAGCAAAAATACGTAGAGCACTGGAACAAGAACATAGGTACAAAGACCTGGTGTGTGGGTCCTTTGTTTTTAGCTCAAAGAAAAAATCTGCAAAGATATCAGAAGTGATAGAATGGCTAAATGCCCAGACGTGGGTGGTATACATTGCATTTGGGTCGCAGCCAATAATATCACCAGAGCAGATACAGGAAGTTGCAGTTGGACTAGAACGTTCAGGAGTGGAATTTTATGGGCATTAAGAGGCGATGCAAAATTAGAACTAAAGAGAGGAAGGACAGAGAGGTGGTGGGTGGACCAGCTGGAGATATTAAGACATGAGAGTGTAAAGGTGTTCGTGAGTCACTACGGATGGAACTCGGTGTTGGAGAGCATATGTGCTGGAGTTCTGATAATAGCATGGTCGATGATGGAAGAGTAGGATTTGAATGCGAAGTTGGTCGTGGATGAACTCAGGATCGACGTCAGATCTTATGAGGATGATGGGACTGAGTTTATAAGGATGATGGGACATAGTTGAGTAGCAGTTTCTGTTCAGTGCAACAACTAGCAGCCTAGAGCCGTAAGGTGATAAGAGTGATAGTTTACTAGAAGAAGTAAACTGTAGGCAGAAGAGCTCGACAGTAGTCGTAAGGGCAGTAGGCAGGAACTGTAAGCATAAGAGCAGTATGCAGAATGCTGAAACAGCGAGTTAAAATCAGATATTTACAAGCTCATTGGAGCAAAAGAATATGAATAACTACTACTTTGATTTACAGGTAGCTGCAGTAAACTGTCTGAAGCAAGTCTACTTGAACAAACTGTGACCTGAAATGAAGCAGAACATGTAACTGGTTGACTGCAACAGTTGAGATGGCTTTGATCTGGAAAAATGCAAGTAAAATGCAAGTGTGTCCATAAATGCCGAAGCTTGTTCTTTTTTGGTTACAGAAAGGTGACAGTGATGGATATGTCAAAAAAACATGGAATGGATTATCGTCTTCTACAAGCAGTTTGCACTGGACATCCGTGGTATGGAGAATGGGGTTATGAATTCGGTGCTGGAAGCTTTTCCATAACGTCTGATGCATAGAAGAAAGCAGTGGACATGTTATCTAACATACCTTTGTCGATTATCTTCCCGCACTCTCGATCACCTCATACATCCTTACATGATACAATATCGTTTTATTGGCCACTCTCTGACTGCAAGATTGAAACCATTAGAGATCTTTTTGTCTACCTCACTACTCTTCTTCATGAATCTCATCGAGTATAGCCACCTTCTGTTAAAACTGGAATAGGTAATAAGAACGACTGTGCTGGTGTGTTATGCACATGGGGGAAATGTGATATAGAGAAGGCAGAGGAGTCGATGGTGAAAGTGCTCAAAGCTGTTGGTGTGAATAGGTGGGTAACTTGGAAAGCGCTTAAAGGAGCAACTTGTAAAGCAGTGGCATCACATGAGTTGCTTGATTATTGTCTCAGAGGATTGGGTGGTAACTATGTGCTGTTGCTTTTTTGTGTATGTAACTATGTACTGAACTTTGTATTCAAGTATTGTAATTTTTGAATTGTTTAAACTTTGTAATTCTTGTATTATAGTGTAGGATGTTGTTGCATTTTAAACTAAGTTTATCTTGAATTAATGTTTGAGATAAGACACTGTTGTGTAGTTTAATGTAAGCTATTTTGAGGTTGAGGCAAGACATTTTTAACCTATTTGTTTTGAGTTTAATGTAGGCTGTTTTGTGGTGGGTTTTTTTAAAATGCAAATGCAATATTTAGCCATGGCTCTAAGCCGTGGCTAATATTAAATTTGCCACGGCTGAGAGCCGTGGCGGAATATAAGTTTGCCACGGCTCTGAGCTGTGGCAAAATTTTTGCCACTCCCCATTCTGCCATGGATCTGGACCGTGGCAAAATTATTTAGCCACGGCCCAGAGCCGTGGCGAAATTGCTTTTCTGGTGTAGTGTGATTTTCTCATTTGACGATGTTTTGCACATATGCTTCTGTTAATTTCATTTTGCCACTGTAAAGTATAGAATAACTTATGAGATCAAACTGGGAACTGAAACAAGAAAACACCTTTTAGAAAAGTTAAAAAAAATGAAAATGCAATTGAGGAAAATGCAATTAAGGTATTTTAATGTGTTAGAAAAAGTTGGTAGCAATTTATGGTTGTTTAAATAAAAGATTACCAAATAACAGCAATGCTTCATTCATTTGAACAGTTTAATGTGGTAAATTGTCTAATTATTTTGCTTAAAATGATGTTGTAAAGCCGTCTTGTAATAAATATCTTTCATAGAGACAACAGACTCTAATCTATTTAATTTATAAAGCATGTATTTGGAATCGTGTTCTTGGGAGGTGCATGTTCTTATAGTATAAAACCAGCCTTACAAGGTCATATAAGGTTATGGTAAATAATGTTATCTGATTCAAATGGTAAATGCAGTGCCACCAGCATTTTATGCACATCTGGCTGCTTTTAATGCTCGGTTTTACATGGAGCCTGATACCAAATAACACCAATTGGCTTTCTCTCCGTTATTTGGTTGGTGCGTAGTGCCAAAAAACTCAAGACTCATGCTTGTAAGTATTCTGTATGAATAACTTCATCTGATTTTAGTAACTTGATATGTTATTTATAAAGAGTTTCGGAATTTATTCATTTAGTCAGTGTCCAAAACGGTAATGAACTACATTTTCCTTATAAAGAATGACTAGATCAGTAAGTGCTTGGAATCTTCTGAACGGCCACTTGAAGTAGAAGATTAAAGTTGCATGCTCAGAATTAGACAACTGCAGTCAATAGGTACATTTATGCATGTCTGTCACTGTGTCAATTATGTTGGCAACTAATTTGTTCATCTTTATATCATCAAGTACAAATTCCAGATAGTTCTGAAAGGGCACTTTGGTAACTTCCATTTGTCATATCTCTTTAATAATATATAATGCTCTATTTACTTATGATGATGATTACACTAATAATATTGTATCACAAACAGCTGACTCAGAAGAGATCAGTGGTTTACTGGTAATGTGGTAACTGATAATGACATTTGTTTTGTCTCCGAATTCTTTTTATTATTCCCTAATCAAAATTAGTCTCTTTCTAGGAACTGGACATAGCAAATGAAAGTGAGGCTTTTTGGCAATTAACTAGTAAGGTATATTATAATACCTTTTCCTTTTCTTTTGTCTTTTGACTCTTTTCCTTTTCTTTTGTCTTGCTCGTTGTATTAACCGGTAAATTCTCCAAACTAATATAGAAATTTAGCCTTTTAATTTGCAATTAACTGAAGTTGCAAAGTTGCCTTATTTTATAGAACAACAAAATTTGCAGTTATGTTATTTGTTAAAGTACCCTTTTAATTTGCAACAAAGGTCGACAGTTCTTCAACCAGTAATAGTAGTTACATGGGGGTATTGAGAAATGGTATCTAGCATGAAGATTCGTTGATCATATTAGAACTGGGTAACTTAAACAATGCCAAATGAGCTAGGATTAATTAGTCAATTCAAAATCAATTAGTTACAGGCTGGTAAAATTAAAGAACTTGTTAATTATAGTCTATAATTAATTGCACTTAAATTATACATCTAGCAACAGATTAAAAGTCGGGATTACAAACATATATCTAATAATAATTCATGTTAAAACCTTTGGTGGTAAAAGAAGCATACTTACATTCCTATTAGGTGGACTAAAATGGATGTTGCCCGTTAATTTTTTATATAAAACGGTCATCCCAATCCTTTAATTCATGACCAAGTAAACAATAGAAGTTACATAACTAATATAATGACATGAGCTATGAAATGTTGTGAACCTGATGGCTTGATTGTTTATGTGCTTGTTTGAATAATAATCAATTAATATTGTTTGAATGTTACTTGATAATTCATGGCAAATTCTTGTTGTTGATTATCAACCTTGTTTATAGGTAATTAGCTTTTCTGGAGTGAAGACCATCAGCAACAATGGACATGACTTCAATTGTTATATGTATTATGATATTTGTTAGTACTGGTTGTGTAAACTTGTTTGTGAATGCTTGTGGTATGTGAATTTGCTCATTTTGTCAAATAACTATTATCTAAATGGTTATGGAATTATACTTGTGTGATTAACGTGTTCTCAATTATTTGAATATGATGATTATATGATTGATTGATTGTTCGTTTGAATATGGTAATTATACGATTGTTGCTGATTTTAATATGACTATTATATAACTGGTTGCTGGAAATAATATAAGCCATTTACAGTATATAGTAGCATTTAAAATATGCTACAAAACAATCAATACCTTTTAGTAGCATTTTTAAAATGCACAAAAACAAATGTAAAATACCACCTGAATTTATAGTGGCATAAAATAAATGCAACGAAAAGTTTTTAGTTGCACAAAATGTTAGTTTTGGTAGGGTTTTGTAAATGCTACAGAAAACTTTTATAGCGTTTAAAAAACGCAGTTATACCGAACATTTTGTAGCATTTATTAAAACGCAACCAAAAAAATCATACTTTTAGTTGCGCGACTTGTAGTAGCGTTCTTTAAAACGCTATTAAAAGTTTTGGTAGCGTTTTTTCAACGCCACTAAAGGTCTTTTCTGGTGTAGTGATTCCATTACTATAAATTGTTTTTGATGGGTCTTAACTTCCTATTAAATTGAAACTGTGATTTTAGAGACTAACAGCTTTGAAAAATTAAAGTATGTAAGCTTTGTTATTCTGCGATTTCGCAAAAACATGCAAGTAATTCAAATAATGATGGCACACGATTATTCATAACCAAAACAAAGCAGTGCTTTCAAAATACATTAAACGTTAGTACTTTCAAGATACATTATTGAGGTTTTTGATTGTTTCATTAATCATTAGTGTTTCATTGGTTAGTTAAAAGAACTATAGAGTTTGCATCTATTGACTTGTTCGAAAGAGTGATGTAGCTAGGATTTTATGTTGGAGAGGTCATGTTTGAAATAATTAGGCGATGGTAGTCTTTTTTCTTCAATCATTGAAATTTACACAAATGAAAATTAATTCGTATGGTATTATTTCATTACCACACAATCTATAGCATCAATGAAATTTTTTTGCCATCAAAATTCTTATATCATTTTTATGGGAATGGATTATTTTACGAATCGTTGGAATCATCCAAAAACCATATTAAAGTCTCAAAAGGCATCATTTGGCCATAAGAGCAATCCACATTTGCATATTGGTCGTTCAATATCTATGAAGTAGACCAGGAAGAAGATGGTAATTCAAAAAATATTTTAATATATCTTAAAGTGAATAACATAATGTAAATTCTATTACAAGCTAAAGACAAAAATAGAGCGGTGACGCCATTCGAGATACTTAGGAAGACCCATATCAAAAATAGTAATGAGATAACAACAACAGATAATCCAACGACTGTTGTTTTGAAGTGAGTTGACATGGCCGTCGACGATTTCTAGGTAAATTTACAATAAGTGATATTTATATTAAGTGATGTTTAACCATATCAAAATATCGATGAAGCAATCAATAATGATTCAATTCAATTTGATAATAGATAGAGATTTGATTTTTTTAGTTCAATCAGTTTCTTATTTTTACAATAACTGGATGTTTTATGATTTTGATTCTCACATGTTTCTGAATATTGTTGCTAGGTTTTGAGCAATATAGTTAAATAAGATTTGAATGTAATTGGTTTTAAAGAAAAAAATAATTAAAGTATGGTGCTTTGTAATCCGAGGCAAACACATGCAAAAGCCAATGATGTTGCAAATGCAGTAATATATGGTCTGTTTTTAATTCTTGTACTTTTTTTTACTTCATAGAAATGAGGGGCAAGCTGTTCTATGTTGTTTCTCAAGCTAACAAATAATTACAAAACTACTGCAT
This sequence comes from Allium fistulosum, assembly GCA_030737815.1. Taxonomy (NCBI): domain Eukaryota; kingdom Viridiplantae; phylum Streptophyta; class Magnoliopsida; order Asparagales; family Amaryllidaceae; genus Allium; species Allium fistulosum. The sequence goes on from CM060906.1 coordinate 366,652,352, forward strand.
TTGACTAAAGTATCTTAAGCTAATAAACGGTTTGACTGTTCCCAAACTCTAGGACGTTGATTTTTGGTAAGTTTATGCACCACATCTGTTTTAAATGAGAATCATAACATAATTAACTCATAGGCATATTTCAATTGTAGATTATCCAGTTTAGTCATTTATACATTGATAATTTATTATTTAAGGAAATTAAGGATGATCCTTCTACGATTGTCTATCTTAAATCATGGCAATTTACTTTGTATGAATGACAGGTTATCGCAGGATTGGTATTCAAGTATGGCACCAACTCGTGGGAAAAAATATAGAGGAATTCAATAAATGGATAGAAAGAAACCTTGAAGAAGTTATGGTGAAAAAAGTCTTTGATTATTTTTCGTAAATATACGCATGCGATTTACAAATGCTACGCTTTAGGATATATAAGAAAAAACATATATAAAAGAATAATCATATAAGTCTACTTGTTATTAGTATTAATAGAGTTATTATATAATATGATTATTATTTCTTATACAATTTTTTGGTTTTATTTGTATACAACAAATATGGGCTTTATCATTAGCAGCACCTATGGAATAGGAGTTCAGTGCTAGTTGAAGAAAATTCTAGGGCTATGGACTTCATTTGTGATTTAATGTTGGTATTGTTTGCTTTATTTTATAAGGAAAATTGAATTTCTTATCAATATGCATACATTCCTTGAATGTTGGACAGCTTGATTTACCTATGGATTATGGCAATGAGAGGCTTAGCCGATTGGTTGAGGAACACATGGGTGGACAAACAGTTGAGCCCCGTCAGGACCAGACCACATAGAAGACGAGTGAAGTTTTTTGTTTTGATATGCAGTTATGGTTTTTTTACTTTAGACATTGTGATGTGTGTGTATATCTATCTACTATGTGGATATGATTTTCATTTAGACATTCATGTATGCAATAATAGTTAAGTTGTATCGGATAATACTACAAATGTATGTATTATTTGAATGTTTCATTGACTATATTATTGTTTTTTGTTATTTCATAATGTTATTGGTGATATTATTTTATTTAGTTGAGATATATATGTTTCATAACATGTTTGATATTGTCGGAGTGAATGTATTTAATTTTGAGTTTGAGGGTTGGAAATACAGTAAAAATGTTGAAAAATTGCTTTACAAATGGTGTCGGTAATGTGTGGGGAAAATTGAAAATTATATTCTAAATGTTGTGTCGCAATGGCATCGGTACGGCTTTGGAAAATGACGTCGGAAAGGCGTTAAAAATGACATCAGAAAGGCGTCGGAAAATAGCTAATGCTGTCAGAACGGCATCAAAAAACACCTAACGCGTGGCGTCGAAAAGGCGTCAAAAAACACCTAACGTGTGGCGTCGAAAAGGCGTCGAAATTTCTTTTTCTACGCTAGTTTTCCCAATACCAAAATGGCATCGGAAACCATTTTCCAATGCCATATCGATGCTATTTTAGCATTGAAAAATCAGTTTTCTATTGTAGTGTGCAGTTACGAATATATTCGCATGCATGAGTGTTGAATCAATATTTGAATAATTACTCCTTAAATGTTTCTAGTCAGGATGTATCGAGAAAAGGATATCAATGCATCCGTTGAGACTTGTGTACGTAATGCTCTCCATTCGACTGACGGTTAATTATTCATGACCGTTTGGTACACCAAAAGGTTATGTACTTAAGGTGTTTTGAACAAACACAAAATGACTAGATGAGAAATTTCTATAGGTTAATACAACTATGTCCAAATAGAAGATCTGATGATAATTACGTACAGTGGTCTTCAAACTTAAGGGTACTGTCGATCTTGTGTAATTAGGATATACTTTGATTATGGTTAAATACGTGACATAACAACTATATTATGACCGTAGTTATGTATGTGTTGAAATACAAGAAGTGAAACACTAACTATGTGGGGATTCATCTTTTTTGTTATAGAAGTTTAGTATCACCATAATTGGTACTCAACTTAAAGTCAAAATCTGTGGCAAAGATAAGTTGGTTAATCGATAAATATTAGAGGATTGAACCAAGGACTTTAAAGTGGTCTTTATAATTAAATACAAATATTAATAGAGTTTTTGATCTCATATATACCAAACTCTAGATATCTAAGTAATACAATGTGACAAAAATAATATGTGTACAAAATGTCACTACTGGATTAGCTTAAAAAATAATTAAAAACTGGATTTCACGTTAATGATCTATAAGGGTTGAACTTGTCCTTGATATTATACTTCAGCAAAGTTCGTACATGCTTCAATATTTCAATCTTTTAAACATTAACTAAGGGCTGAATTTATAATGTAGAGTCAACACAACCGGGTTGATAATTATTTTTGAATTCGACCAACGCAAAACTAGTTTATAAATATTATGAATTAATAATGAAATTGATAGAAATATTACATTAAATTTTTATGGCATTTTTAATTATCTAGTTGAAGCCAAAAATCAATTAATACGATGTATAAAAGTTGCACATCGATTAATTGAAGAACGGAACTGTTAAATAGGTTATTCAAACTGGGCCAATTAGGCATTTCGTTAGAGTGAAGATCAAATGTAAGGCCGTTCATACCACGAGGAGAAAAGGGAGAGCTAATCTTCACAGGTTTGAAAGAAAAAGGCTAGATATGTGATATCCATATGGCTATAAATAGGTAACACTCTTTCTCAGTGTCTTTACATTCAACTGACCTAACCTTAGCACCTGGCAGAAAATAGTGCAGCCAAGAAGACGACATTGCAAACTGTAGCAAGAAATATTGAGGAAACAACCAATAATCGAGGTGTTCGATGGTCAACAAAATCACAAGGAGGAGGAAATCATCTATTTATATATATATATATAATCACATATGAACAAATGCACTCACATGATCACATGCGGATGCGCGCGCACACACACATATGTTCACATATATGCTTGTTATTTTAAAATATATATTATACATGTCAAGGACCAGTAGCTCAAGCTAGCGACAAGTGGTATGAGCTTTAAGCTGATCATGGGTTCAAATACCCATGACATTAAAATGAGTACACTACTCGAATAAAGTACTATAAATACATACATGCACATACACACACTTTCGTTTTTAAAAAAACATTAATTATATGTTTAGAACTAAATATATACATATCCGTATATGTGTATTAAAATAAATATTTTACCCATTTAGTCTATTAAAAATGCTTTCACTTTTAATAATAATAATAAATAAATTTTTAGTGTTGGTTTCTGAAAAAACTCTATATATGTTTGTGTGTACGCGCGCATATGGAAACTTAATTCAAAAGAAAAAAAATTACTTTTGAATTTCAGAAATATGAAACAATTTATTATTATCACTTGAAATAGTCAAATGTATTTTAAAATTTAAATAGTTTCAAAAATTCGAAACGTTTAATAAATATATAATATCTCCGTAGATATTTATTAAAAAAATATATATTATATTTTAAACTCAAGCGTTAAAGGTTAAATTTTTATTTATTTAATTGAATTAGTCATAAAGTTTAAAACTCAAATTGTAGATCATTAATTATATAAATATATGTTTATAAATAATTAATGTGCATATACTCATACGCATTACTAAATATTAAAAATGTATTTAAACATATAAGTATATATAAACCGAAATCACATATATATATATATATATGTATATATATATAATATTGAATAATATTATAGTACCAAAAAAAATATTATATTTTAAACTCAAGCATTAAAAGTTAAATTTTTATTTATTTACTTGAATTAGTCATAAAGTTTAAAACTCAAATTGTAGATCATTAATTATATAAATATATGTTTATAAATAATTAATGTGCATATACTCATACGCATTACTAAATATTAAAAATGTATTTAAACATATAAGTATATATAAACCGAAATCATATATATATATATGTGTATATATATATATGTATATATATGTGTATATATATATATGTATATATATGTGTGTATATATATATATATGTATATATATATATATAATATTGAATAATATTATAGTACCATGTTTATTTATAGATATTAAACAATATATTAGTGGTTAAAAAATAATAATAACTAAACGTGGGTATTGAATATTTATATACATATGCATATACATATCCCTTTGGCGTCATTATTAACATGTGATCTTAACCTATATACATATTAACCATAAGTCACACCGGTTACTTATACATATATCACACATGATCCGTATTACACCTAGGATTCTTTTAGTATAACGATAATGTTTGCATTGTGAATACGAATATATTAAAATATTGAAACATTAAATTAAATTAGAATTAAAGTAATAAATTAAATCAATAAAATTTATTATTAAACAATAGTAAATAAATAATTATTTTAAATACAAATTAAATAAACTTAAAATATATTATACTGAACACAAAATGCGATTTTGTGCAAACTAATAAAATGATATATTTTTTTAAATTCGCCCTTTTTACCCCACATTATCAACAGATATTCATTACAAGGATCGTAGGCAGTGATCCAGTGGATATCAGAGGTGGATGATGGTATTTGGAGAATTAAAGATCTCAATTGCACAATTAAGCCCTGTATTATACTTCAAAAGGGTCCGAAGAAAGCCGTGAACATCAAGAAACACTACTAGAACTACAGTATATAGGCACGATAGGGTTCCAACGGCCGCCAACGGGAATTTCCAACGGCTAGTTATTTTTTAACAAGCCGTTGGTAGCCGTTATAAAAATGCCGTTTGCGGCCGTTGGAATTATTTGTGTAAACCTGCAACAAGCTGAGAGCAAGCCTCATTCTCTCATCCTACCACACAAAAACCCAAATCCTTCACCATCTTCCTCCACTCCTCCTCTTTTCTTGCTCCCAGCCTCCCCACGCAACCGGCAGCCACTCCGACGCCATCAATCAATACCAGCGGCATCTCTCCATCCAAATACACTCCAAAATCAAGTTTTGCCTAAAACCCTAAAATTTTAAATTTTTCTAATTTTGTGTTTAATTTGTTGTTATAGTTGTATCTAATGGCCTATTGATTGTTTATTATACCAAACTAAGTGCTAATTACAATTATTACCATCCAAATGTCCAAATTGTTTGTGAATATATATTATGCACATATATACATATGTTGATAATTTAGTGTAAATGCGCATTTGAGTTAGCGTTAGATTAGTTAGGATTGATTTAAATTATTTTGTGTATGTTTTGTAAAATATTAGGCAAACATGAATTAGTCGAATATTTTACGAACATGAATTATATCTTTTGTAAAATATATTAACATTAGATAAGTATATAATTTAGTATATATATACACATGAATTATATATTTTGCGAAATAGTAAAAATCATATAATTTACTATATATTTAATAAAATAGTAGAATATAAATAAAATAATGCATAATATGCTTTATTTTATATATTTAATAAAACGGTAACATATAAACAAAATTTAAATCTCTTAGTGAATTTTTGGCCCCGTCTGACAAGTGTTGTATATGATCGTTGTATGAATATTCGTTTTTATTGCAAAATGGATATTCATATTCATCTGATATAATATTTGTTGGATTTGTCCCTGTATTGGACAAGTAACAAACACTATAAAGTAATTATGTTTCGTAAATCATATCGTTATTAACGGTTCACAAAATTTCGACAGCATTTTCTTTTCGTTCCTTGTGTACATGCATATGTTTACGATACAAGGAACACGGGGGAAGTGCTGCCGAAATTTTGGTAAATCGTTTATAATGATATGATTTAAGAAATGTAATTACTATTGTGTTTGTAATGGGAAGTAGGATGACCGACCATCACAAAAGGTACAAAAATGTAAACAAAATAGCAAGAAATATAACTTTGTATATAAACGAAAATGGATTATAAAAAACAGTAAAATCTAAATGTGTTTATCGAATTTGATTAATAATTTTTTTACTATTGATCATAGGATTTACAGTAGGAAAAATGGTCAATTATTTTATTGATCGGAGCTGGATGTATCAAAGAAGAGAAATGGGAGGCCATGATGTCATGATTGTCATGTAATGATGCAAAATTTGTTACCTGTCGCTTTCAAAGATTTGTTGCCCGTAAAAGTTTAGAAGGTTATAACAGAACTTAGTTTATTTTATAAGGAGCTTTGTTCAACTACGTTAAAAGTTGACCGTCTTCGTAAACTTGAGGTAGAAATCCCGATACTGCTCTGCAAACTGGAGAAAATATTTCCTCCAGGTTTTTTCAATGTAATGGAGCATTTACCTGTTCATCTTCCATTTGAAGCACGTCTTCGAGGTCCTGTGCAATACGGATGGATGTATCCATTCGAGAGGTATGTTATTAATGCTGAGTATGTAAATGTTAATTTAACTATAAATAAAAATCAATATTGATATGAAATATTTTTTATTAGGTACTTAAATCATTTAAAGAAAAAAGTGAGACAAAAAGCTCGAGTTGAAGGTTCGATTTGCAAATCATATATCGAAGAAGAAGCATCGTTCTTTTTCTCTCATTATTTCAATGATCATGTGAATTTATCATTTCAAAGTGTTGCGCATAATGATGAGGCCGTTGAACAAGATTCTTCTTCTGAAGCAATGTTATCTATTTTTAAACAACATGGCCGACATGCTGGAAAATATGTAGAAGTATGGTTAGATGATAGAGATTACCGTGTAGCACACACATATATTCTTCTTAATTGTCCAGAAGTTGCACCATTTATTAGGTAATTATCAGATTACAAGTTTTGATAAATTTAATTTAATACTGCATGTGTAAATTAATAATAAAGCAATATATTATGTTTTTGTTTACCGTGTTTATGAATCACAAAATCCAAACGATGATTTAAGCAAAAAATTTGCTACTTGGTTTTCGAACTACGTTTGTGATCCTACAAATAATGTGGCCGATAAAGGATTAAAACATTTGGCGTTGGGACCGAAAAGGAAAGTTAAAACGTATCCAATATTTTTCGTTAATGGATATAAATTCAACACCAAAGAATACGGTGCTGAAAAATTAACAAACAATACCGGTGTATTTGTTAAAGGCAGTGATGATCTAATAATCATATACATGATTTTTATGGCGTGTTAACCCAGATTTTGCAATTGACATATTTTATAAGACCCGTAGAGAAAGTTTTTTCGTTTAGATGCAACTGGTTCAGCAATGTTCCAGGTTCTGGTATTAACGTGCATCCAAATTATAATCTTATAGAAATAAAACATACCTCCCGTTATTAGCAGTACGATCCTTTTGTACTAGCCACACAAGCCCTACAAGTTTATTACACCCCTTATCCGTCTCTAAAAAGAGATAAAGTGGATTGGTCTGCGGTTTTTAAAACCAAGGCGAGATTTACATTCGATGGAAAGAATATTCCAGAAGAACAAGCCTATCAAGCAGATATCGAGGAAAATGTTGAAATCACAATTATAGACGATCAAACTGATTTTGGACAATTAAATGATGAGACAAATGTATTAGTCGAAGCATTTGAGAGTGTAGAGGAAAACGATATAGAACACGAGACCGAGTCTGAATCAGAAAACGACGAGGACTGAGTAATATCCGGTAATTTTTACAATTATTCACGCACACGCATCACATATCATCATCATTATTACATGCACTACCAATTAAAAATGACTTTATTACATGCACCACATATCATCATCATTTTATCTATGTCTATAATTAAAAATGAAACTTTCAACAGGTATTATGTCAGGCTCCAAACGTCGTAGCTCTTCCCGCTCGGCTGACGAGAGTAGTGGTGAGCCTCCGGCTCGAACACGTATATTTGCAGGCGAAGGTTGATGGAGCGTAAATATCAAAATTAAAATGATAACAATATAAATTTGTTCATACATATATATACTTGTCTAAAGCTTTGTTTTATATTTAACACAGGGGATTTGATTTGGAGCCCACATGAGTTGTGCTTGGCATTTCCAAGCAATCATATATGAGCAGGATGACAGATTGCTGGTCTAAGTGGAGTAAGATCCCTGACCAAGTCAGGGAGGCCATTTGGTAGGATTTTCTGGTGAGTTTATACCACTTTACTATATGAATAAGTATAAATGAACAATTAGTAATATTTTCTCTTTGTACAGGGGCAAGTGGACTTGGCGGAGCCCGATGTCGCCATGGTTCAGCGCCACTGGAATTCGAAGGTCGCCAAAAATTACAGGAAGGTAATGTCTGCTCTTAAAAAATCGGGGAAGAAACCGAACTAGATGGGTGCTTCCGTATGGGATTCTTGGATGAGTTGGTGGGAGACCGACGAGTTCAAGGTAAATCTACCAAATATATAGTTAATTATTTCGCAATTAGTAAATATAATATTCAATTTAAACTGCAGGTGGAGTCGGAGAGGAACTCTGCCAATAGAAGTAAGAATCTTGTAACGCATCGTGGCGGATCCAAGTCTTTTCACAGCATCACCATGAGGACTTGGTAAATTTATCAATTACGAATCTAAACCGTTATTACATTTTGTATATTAATCAGTTCAGTAATTAGCTATGAAAAATTAAAATATATAAATTATTTATTACAGGAAAGATCGCTTGGACGTCCCGTGTCTATAATGGAGGTATTTACCCGTACCCACGCATCAAGACAAGCAGACAATGCTGGCAATATTACATATCAGTGGGATGATGATGATAAGGCGACGGCTTCATATGTATGCATATTTTAAATCTTATTTTATTAATATCGATAAGTTTAAATCCTATTCTACTAATTTTAACCTGTAATTGTTTTTTATTTTAGGCAAAGTTTCAGGAGGCACGGACAGAGCTGCTTTCAGAATCGGATCACGATGAGTTGACGGTAGAGGAGCAAGATAATATTTTCGACGTTATTATGGATCCAACGCAACGGAATAGGCGCTATGTCTATGGAAACCAAGCGGTAATCTTATAAACATTGCAATATTATATTTAATAAATTAACCTATAGATACACTATACATATGATGATTTCTACCTGAGTTAAATCTAACATATACGTGATTTATAAATATTAGATAAGTAAAAAAGGAAAAATATACAAAGATATGTGATGAAAATGGATGAACCAAAAAAATAATATAAGAATACTTTTAACACCTATATATTGTATTAAAAATAATCCATTTCCTTGTGGTATATATTCCAAGAAAAGGGTTCGCTATTTTACATTAGGAACAAAAAACATGAACATAAAAAAATGCACCATTATCATCCTGCACCATTATCATTTAATAAAATATGCATTTCCTTGTGGTATATGCATTGCTTAAGATCACGTCATTTACGTTTCTATATTTTAGAATATGCATTGCTTAAGAAAATGATTATAATACAAATGTGAACATCTCACATTCTATTTGCAGGTTCGGACAGCTCAAAAGGCGTGTGACAAAGCTGAAATAAAAGAGCTTAGAGCCATGGTTGAGCAGCTGCAAGAGCAGGACCGTCTTCGCGCTATACAAATGGATCAGCTGAATCAATGTTTAGCGGAGTACGCGCAGAGGCATGGTTCCTTCCCTTCGTCGTCTGGTGCTTCCGGAGGTGATGATGATGCTTGAGAGGTATGATGATTATTGTCTTTGTGGTTGGTTATTGTATATATTGACTTTGAGGTGGTGAGGATTGTGTTTGATGGTTATTGTGTATATATTGATTTTGAGGTGATGAGGTTTAAGTGTTTGCATTGTATATATTGACTTGAATATGGAGTTGGAGTTGGTGTTGGTTAGGGTTTTGTTGTTTATGTACATATTGACTTGGAGTTTGGTTTGAAAATGTAATGTTTGATGTTGATTTTTGGTTGTTTATATTGTTTGTGGTATAATGTGTTGGATATGTGATATATATGTGAAATGGAGTGGAAATGAAATGGAAATAGATATATATTGATTGTGTGTGGCTAGAAGGTGAATGACTTGCTGTTATAAAAAAAATTTCATCCAAATTAGCAACGGCTACCAACGGCTCTTTGGTCATTTTAAACCAACGGCCTCCATCGGCTAGACGCTGTTTGAAGCCGTTGGAAAGCGTGAATGCTATTCCAACGGCTTGAAGCCGGTTTCTTTTGTAGTGAAATGCACGACACATCATTAAATTCACTCGATTAATCAATTAGGCTATATGTGGAACGAATTAAAAATGAAAGGTATAAGAGGATATTATGTTGAAAGGGAAAATTTTAATTAATTAAGTAATCAATTAACTGTCGAGTTATATCAGTGGAAAGAAGATTATTTATGAATTAATTGATTTTGACATTCAATAAGCAAGGGAAACATTAACACAGGTTGGAGCTTCATCACAACTAAAATTGCTGATTTTTTTAGTTCAAACAACCAACTGAAGGTTTACTAGTCCAAACAATATGACTTTACTATTATTCATCTCAAACATAAGAAATAATGGACCACGAGTTAACGTAAAGAAAATACTGGGTATTAGTACTGACACTGAATGACTTTATTCTATGACCAACGATGAATTCCTCAACATAACTGACTTGAGTGGAAGCACACTGTTTAATAAATATAGAACGTTTGTGTCTTGACTAGTATAACCGCGTTTTGGACAAAATGTGCTTGTACCATTACCTTATGCCTGCAATCTATGGTATATAGTTTATATAATAAACTTACATCTGAATTTCAGCGTTGTTCAAACTTCCCTATGTACCCACGTACTAAATAACAAAAGCCCCAGATATATTTCTTGTTATGACAAGGACATTACTAAATATATATATATACACACACACATACATACATATATATATATACATGTGTGTGTATATGTACGTATGTATGTACGTGTGTATATAGTCATAACTAATTAAATAATTTCTGACCTTCCAGGAGAGCTCTTACCAAATACAAAACACATATAAAGGGTGCGCATTATGAAGATACTCTTCAGTTGAGTAGTCGAGCTATAGAATATAGAAAATGGAAGCAATCGATGAATTGACAAAGGGACTAGATGGGGCGACTGAACTCCGGGGTCTTCTTGATGCAATCTCGAGCCCTTTATGCAACTTATGTGATGAAGTCATTGCTACTCTACAAAATGGTATTTCGCTTCTGAAGACTTTGGACAATGAGACACCATTTTTGAGGTTAGCTTTGTCATTTCATAGCACCATAATGATCAGAAATCTGTCAATTTATATAGAAATTTAAGATGACATATTTCTATATTAATTTAGCAGTAGCAAGCAGAACATAAATAAAGTGACAATCACAACTTCGCCCTTCAGCGATGGTTATAAGTGGAGGAAATACGGGAAGAAGACAATTGGAAACTCAATATATCAAAGGTTTTTATGAATATGTATTGTATTATGCAACTAATATATCACATGATTTATATATATATATATCTTAAATAATAACAACGAGGACGACGATGATAGATATAATGCTATATATACTTGCTGATCATAAATAGTAGCTAATATATTGATGTAGAAGCTACTACCGGTTCAACTCGGATAAATGCAACGGGAAAATACAAGTTCGGCAAGTCAATTGTAAAGAGTCTCCAGAATATGAAGTTATTTCTACAAATGAGCATACATGCGACATAGTTCAACATAATCCACTACTTCCTCCTAGAAATGTTGAAGAGTTAGACAGATCAAGATTGGAGAGAGCATTGGGAAATGAAGTAGCTTCAAGCCCTGAACCGATGACTGATCAGCCTCCAGAAATTGCTGACTTAGATTTTTCATGGGATGAACAGGCTTTGAATGAACTTATGTCCATCGTTGATTAAGATTTTTATTATTTATTTTTTATTATTTTTATTGAAACGATTGAAACGCATGTTTGAGATGGAGCCTTGGTGCAACGGTTATGTCATCCGCATTGTGATTTGAACGTTCGGGTTCGAGTTCGGAACAGGCTCTTCGCAATGCGAGAGAAAAACTGCATACAGTATTGACCTCTTCAGAGCCCGCTGTTATGCGATAGCCTTGCACTAGGTTTCACCTTCCTTATTGAAACGCATGCTTGCACCCTTGATTGATGGAGGAAAATAAATTAATGTGTATCATTTATTAAAATTTGTTAGATCATTTGTTTTTCTGGCGGAAGTGATATAATTTCAAAAGGCGGCAGGGAAAACATTAGTACAAAGTTGTGGACAGTTGGATGATTCGGATTTTATTTTTATTTTTTTCAAGTTTACAATCCCGGTAAAGGTCTCTTTTAACTAAAATATATTGCTACAGCTTAGCAAGAAATGCAAAAGTTGTTATTGAAATATGTAGTGTGAAAAAACGGTTAACTCTGTTTGTATAGCTGTAGTTCTACTAGGTGTCTCTCTTCTTTCTTTTCTGTGATCCCTTATCCAGTGGCTATTATGACAACATAAAAGACAGAAGATGACTTTTTCGTAAATTAAAAAGTGACTAAAACAAGTTGATGTCGTCTATTCTTATATACCATGTGATCTAATTAGAAATTACTGTTATATAGTTTATATCATTTGATCTTAAAACCATTAAAAAGAAGACATATATATTATTTTGACAAAATCAATTTAGACCATTTTCCTAACTTCATTATCAGAAACAGCATGATTTATGAAAAGCATAAATAAAATTTTAAATTTCACAAAATTTATGCCACACCATTTGTAATATCTTATCAGTTTTTTTCCTTCAGTTTGCAAAATCTGAACTAAAGTCTACAAAAAGTTCGTTTCTTTAGAAATATAATGCACGTATAAATTGCCATGATATGTCAAGAGTCTGCTACTTGTTTTAGTTTGTAAATTGCATTTGACTTTTTATATGTACAGCCAAATTCAAAAAAATGTATAATTCTTTCTATATTAATTAATTAATGTATCATCATACTGCTTCCTGTCTTAAATTCAAGCTTTAAAACAGGAGGATACAATTCAGTCTTTCGTACATTTGAATCTTGCACCTTTCATTGAAATCATGTTGCTCTGACCTTTGGGATTATCAGTAACTATGCGTAAGCTAATATAACACTTTCTTTTTGTTTGTTTAAGGCTCTCCCAGTTATAACACCTTCCACGTGCATTTGTGCTTCCATAAACATAAGTTAATAAGATCAGGTTGCCCAAATAAAATACTGTTGTCAGTTTCGGATAATGAACAACTTGTGTATTTGTATACTGATACTAATTATAATAATGTTAATTAAGTTATAAAGTGGGCACTTGTGTACTATAAAAACAATCTTTAAATATTTAATGTGCTATCATGTGTGCATAAAAGTTAAGCGTGTCTACCTCCATACAGCAATTAATCTATAACCATCCCACGTCTGCAAAAGATTCCCAAATTAATTACTTGGAGAGAAAAAAGAATGCGCAAATGGCAAAGGAAGCAGCAGTTGAAGAGATTGAAAGTGGATGGAGTTGATGGATACATCGAACTTATATTTATACTCTACAACATTATCGACTTTTAGTAACGTGGGACTACTCTAATTTCAAACTTCAATTCCATTGACAATCATGCGAGACAATCTTAACATTGTTCAAAGGAGCTACAAAAACATTTTTAGATTCTTGCTCTTCTTAATTTTAATGTTATGTGTGTAGTGGATTTTCAAGCAAATATAGTCAAAACTCAAAGTAAAAGATTGGGTCGACAAGGTTCAGAACAGAATGTTACATATATACAGATATTTTGTTAGTGTATAATAGTTATCTGGTTCTTAGCAAGGTTTGAGAACTCGATTTTGGTCTCGGTTTCGATCGGTTGAAATTTTCTTAGTTCCGAATAGTTTCGGAAATTTCAAAAGTTTCGATTTTGGTTTTGATCCCATTTTAAATTTTATAATGAAAATGCAACGATAAGCATTAAATAAATTATAAAACAAAAAACATATACTTTAATATAACATATCACTACATTTATATAAAAAAAACAAAGCAGTCCAACAAAGTTACTACATAAATCTGATGCAAACACAAACAACCCAGCCCAACATTTATATAAAAAATAACTTTCCACTTTCCCCTGCTTGAACACAAATAAAACAGCTCAACAAAGTTACTAAACCCAACTCTTATTAGTCTCCCACTTCCTAAATAAAACAGCCCAACAAATAAAGCAGTCCAACTTAAATATTAGTCTCTCGCTTCTGAAGGCCAACTAGGGCAAAAAAATAAGAACTCGAATATTGCCGCCTTAAATAAAGCTGTTGGAAACAAGGTCGAACTTCGGCTGAGTCGTGGACTACGTCACTCTCTTGAAGACGTTTCGACGATCTGCTATACAATGCAAAGTAGTTCTAAATAATCGCCGCTGCCCCTAGGATAAAACAGCCTCTCAGTTTTGTGGTATCGATTCGTTTGCACGTCCGAATCGATTCTGTTTGTACTCAAAAACGTTGCTCTAGTTTTCTGATTTGAAGAAAAGAATATGTTGTTCTTTCTGTTTCGTTTTCTTATCAGTTAAGAAGACGGAATAACAAAAGAACGTTACTGGTTGGGGAACGTGGTCTCGAAAAACGGATCTGAGAAAATAACGGGTCAAAATAATGAATGTTATGTAACGTTCTCTAATACAGGTTCGGTCTGATTTGACCGTTCCAGTCCGATCAAAAATGGTTAAAGAATTTTGCACCAAAAATATAAGTGTTACACCACTACAAGCTCGAGCCCGGCCCGGCCCGGGTCGAGTCGAGTCGGTCGGTCGGCGCGCGTGTGTGGTGGTCAAGCATGGTCTTCCACCTCACAAAAGAGCATCATTGGGTGCCCAAATGGCCCAACTTAGCTTCAAAGAATCAAGTATAAATACTTGATTCTTTTATATAATCCTACAATGTGGGACTATTCACATATAGGAGCAATTCATTCACTTGGTCATTTTTTTTAATAATTCACTTATTTTTAAACATTTTCCAACAATCCACCACTTGAATTTTAAAAAAAAAATCGAGCAATTTCTGAAAAACATAAGATTGTGCATAAACAAAGGTGTCTTTTGACTTGAACCTTTGCATAGTGGATAAGATTCAGTTTTTACTAGAGTGACACGTAGTCTTGAACTCTATTCCTGACATCAGACCACACACAATCTTTCTAAAGTGCAATCAAGTAAGTCCGTGCATTTATGGCCATGCACGTCCATCCCAGTTTAGTGAATGCTCTAGGAGTTTTGCCCAAAATTCCATAGGAAAACGGCCAAATTTCCACATTCACACAGGTGAGTCTATCAAAAGTACTCCTGAAGGTAGGTACTCCACTCCAAATGGAGTATAGATCTCATTAAGAGTTTCAATTAACTCAACCTCTAATCACTTTAGGAATATATGCTTCTATATGTATGAAAAATAGCATATTCAACTCATATCACTACACATCTTGTTCTTACCCATTGAACCTAGTTCTAGGGATCTCCAGTCATTAGGTCGGGTTACCACTGTGCGTGACTCAACAATCTAAGGGCAATAGTCCCATTTTTCTAGAAGTTGTAAAGACTTTCTCTCTGGCCCGTCCTTTCGTCAAAGGATCTGCCAAATTCTCGTCACTGCGTATGTGATCCACTCTAACAACTCCTGAAGAGAGTAGCTCTCTAACAGTGCTGTGCTTACGACGAATCTGTCGTCTCTTCCCATTATAATAATGGTTCTGTACTTTTGCAATAGCTGCGGTACTATCGCAATGGATCAACACAGCTGGTATCGGTTTTTCCCCATAAAGGAATCTCAGCTAGCAGATTTCTTAAATACTCTGCTTCTTCACTAGCTGTAGCTAGTGCTATCATCTCAGACTCCATAGTAGACTGAGCCAAAATAGTCTGTTTCTTGGATTTCCAAGAAACAGCTCCTCCAGCAATGCTAAATATATAGCCACTGGTCGCTTTTGAATCATCAGATAAAGTATTCCAGTCTGCATCGGTGTAATCTTCAAGGACAGCTAGAAACTTTTCATAATGTAACCCTAGGTTCATGGTTCGTTTTAGGTATCTCATGACCCTCTCAATAGCATGCCAATGCTTTATACCAGGTCTACTAGTAAACCTGCATAATAATCCCACGACATAGGCAATGTCGGGTCTAGTACAATCAGTGGCATACCTAAGGCTGCCAATGATGCTCGCATAATCAGACTGTCTTACACCTTCACCAGTGTTCTTGAATAGCTTTACACTAGGATCATATGGTGTACATGCATGTTTACAGTCAAAGTAATTGTATTTCTTTAAGATCTTCTCAATATAATGAGATTGATCCAAAGAAAGTCCCTTATCGGACCTAGTAATCTTAATGCCAAGGATTACACTCACTTCACCTAGATCTTTCATATCAAAATTGGCACTTAACAAAGATTTAACAGTGTTTATGGCATGAATGTTTGATCCAAAAATAAGTAGATCATCTACATACAAACATATTATAGTGCAAATGTCATTTTCAGATTTATAATAAATGCATTTGTCACTTTCATTAACTTTGAAACCATTTGAGATTATTAAGTTATCAAATTTTTCATGCCATTGTTTATGTGCTTGTTTTAAACCATATAATGATTTATCTAATTTGCAAACTTTATGTTCTTGACCATGAATTACAAAACCTTCAGGTTGGTCCATATAAATTTCCTCTTCTAATTCACCATTTAAAAAAGCAGTTTTAACATCCATTTGGTGTATTATTAAATTATGAATAGATGCTAATGAAATTAGTACTCGAATGGATGTGATTCTAGTTACGGGTGAAAAAGTATCAAAAAAGTCTACATTTTCTCTTTGCCTAAAACCTTTAGCTACCAAACGGGCTTTATATTTATCAACTGTGTCATCAGGTTTTAATTTCTTTTTAAGTACCCATTTATAGCCTATAGACTTACAACCAGGTGGTAAATCTACTAAATGTCAAGTCTTATTGGATTCCAAGGAATCCATTTCATCATTTATAGCCTCTTGCCAAAAATCGTCATCTAATGAAGATAAGGCTTCTTGGAGGTTTGTGGGATCCTCCTCTATAGTAAAAGTGCAAAAATCCGAGCCAAAATCTTTATCAACTCTTGCTCTTTTACTTCTTCTAGGTTCGATTTCAGAAGATTCATTAAGTTCTGTTCCCATAGGCACGGTGTTATTTGACGTGCCCCCACTATTCCTCAATTTAAAAGGAAACTTAGTTTCATAAAAATTAGCATCATTGGATTCTACTATATTATGTGTATTCAAGTTATAAAATCTATATGCTTTGCTATTAACAGCATAGCCAATAAATACACATTCATATGCTCTACTTGCTAATTTTATTCTCTTAGGGTCAGGTATACGAACATATGCCAAACATCCCCAAGTTCTAAAGTAAGATACATTCGGTTTATAATTTCTTAACATTTCTAAAGGTGAAATCTTACTTTTTGATTTAGGGATTCTATTCAATACATAGCATACAGTCAATAAAATATCCCCCCACCAATGTTTTGCTGCACCCGAATTTAATAAAATAGCTACAACTAATTCGATAAAGGTCCTATTCTTTCTTTCAGCTTTACCATTCATTTCAGGTGAATAAGGTGCAGTTCTCTCATGAATTATACCATGCAATTTATAAAAATCAAGAAATGGACTAGACTCATATTCTGTTCCTCTATCACTACGAAGTCTCTTAATTTTCTTATTAGATTGATTCTCGATTTCAGTTTTAAATAATTTAAACATCTCAAATGCATCACTTTTATTTTTCATAAGATATACATATGTGAAATCAGAGCCATCATCAATGAAAGTGATAAAGTAACGGTGTCCATGTCTAGTAAAAGTGCCATCAAACTCACATATGTCAGAATGAATTAAATTTAAGGGTTCGGAAATTCTATCAACTGATTTATGGAGTTTCTTAGTGATTTTTGCTTGACTATAGAATTCACATTTATCAAAGTCAGTTTGTGACATTTTAGGAATTAAATCTAAGGTGCTCATGTTATGAATAATACGTTTATTTACATGATATAATCTAGAGTGCCAGATATTAAAATCACATAACATATAAGCAGAACTGGTTACTTTATTAGATTCAACATTAAGTTTAAACACACCCTCACAAGCATAACCCTTCCCTACAAACATCCCCTTATAAGTCAAAGTGTACAAATCAGCCCCTATAACTTGAGTAAAACCAGCCTTATTAAGGAGAAATCCAGAAACCAGATTCTTTCTCATCTCTGGAGTATGCATCACATCTTTCAGAAGAACTGTCTTTCCAGAGGTAAACTTTAATTCCACATTTCCAATGCCAGCAACTGTAGTGGTGTGAGAATCTCCCAACGGCACTTTCTTATCATCAGCAGTCGTGTATGTACTGAACATAGCACGATCGTAGCAGACATGGCGGGATGCACCAGTGTCTACCCACCAACCCTCTGATCCACCAACTAGATGAATCTCAGAAATCATAGCCGTAAGAGGCTCCTCAGCCATGTTAGCCTGCGGTGCAGGGCCTGGTCTGTTCCTACACTTGCGTGCCATATGACCTGGTTTTCCACAGTTGTAACACAGAAACAACTGTCTAGAATCATTCTTTTGGGTCGGTTTCTGCTGTCCCTTTTGGTTCCCTTGCGGGTTCTAATTCTGTTTGTTGTGGTTGCGGTTCTGATTCTTAAAGTTTTTCGGATTGGGTTTCAAAACTGCGGGCTTGGACTTTTTAGTGTTATTGTTGGTGACAACAAGCACTTCCTCTTTCTGGTCCTGCTTACGAGCCTCCTCCTCAATACGGAGGCAGGTTATCAAGCTCTCTAAGGAGAATTCCTTAGTCTTGTGCCTAAGCACATTCTTAAAATCTTTCCAACCTGGGGGCAGTTTATCAATAATAACAGCAACCTAAAATTGTTCATCCAAACTCATACCTTCGGAGATGATCTCATGAGAAATTTTCTGAAGCTCATGAGACTGCATCTCTACTGACCTGTCATCCGTCATGTGGTATTTCAGGTAGCGGCTGACTGCATATTTCTTCGCTCCAGCCTCTTTCGTATCATACTTCTTTTGCAGCGCTTCCCATATTTCTTTGGTTGTCTTGTCGGAATTGTAGTAGTCGTAGAGGTCATCACTGAGGCCGTTAAGAATAAAGTTTCTGCACAGGTAGTCTTGCTCTGTCCAGTTCTGCAATTGGTTTGATTTTTCTGTCCAGGCTCGCATGAGATCTGTGTCAGCTTCGTCTGGCCTATCCGGTAGCTGCGGTTTGTCAGTTGTCAGCGCAGCCACCACCTTTCTCATGGTCAGAAAAAATTCCATCTTTTGTCTCCAGCGTTTGAAGTGGAGGCCTTCGAACGTGAAAGGCTGATAAAATTGAGAATAGAGTGCAAAAGTGTAAAGGCAGAAAATAAATAACACAAGATATACCCAACTTCGGCCTAATATCCACTACTGTCACAAAGCTATTACTGGAGTTAAATATTCAAACGCTTACAAACTGTAAACTCGCAGACACTGCTAACAAATATTCTAACTCTATGCCTAATAATTGTGTCTGAACTCAAACCCTGAAATCAGAATCCCTGAACTACAAACTCTGTAGCTCAATCCTAAATCAACTAGAGTTAAAAAATTAAATTTACAAAACAGAAGAAAGAACAACTTACATAAATATACATGAACTATAACACACTTTAAAAATAAAATAAAAATATATTTGTTATCATCAAACAGGACGTATACTCCACAATCTCTCCCTTTTGATGATAACAAACAACATGTCAAGATTTGACAAGTGTAATATGTGTTGATTGTGTACTCGATAGCATAAGATCATAATCATAGCATAATTGTTTCAATATGTATAACATGATCGCCCTATTGATATGTTCCCCCTACATATGTGGCATATGTGTTCGAGAATAAAATATTAAACCAATAATATTTCTTTCGATATTAACTGTTAGTCCATAATATTATCAAATCTTAACCGCTCTCTCCCCCTTTTATTCTCATCAAAAGTATAAATATCAAATTAACAAACTGAGAAAGTGATACTGTATAATGAACCTTAGTAAAAATATGGATTAAATATTTAATGAAAAATCAACCATTAATCATAGTAACTATATCGGTCAAAGACATATCCCATGAGCGGATGGAGAGTGACACAAAAATAGTTATATGTAGTGGGGTTCAAATGACATAGCCCATAAGATGGTACATAATTAAATGGTTTATATTATGAAATCAAGTTAGAATAACTTATCCCTAACTCATCGTAGAAGAGGTCAAGAACTTCCATCCATGCATTGCCGTGAGGTTTCTTAGATGAGGATGGACGTTACTTGATGAGTACCGACACACCTATTTATAGGCATGTTGGGGATTAAGGAGTCCGTTATCTCATATATATATATATATATATATATATATATATATATATTCTCATAGGCTTTCAACAATCAAATTTTGGTATGTCAATTTAGATAACTCATATAAGAACAAGAATATTAGTGACAAGAAAGAAACTAAGGTGAGTTGATAGAATATGGTCGTCAAATGGTAGATTCAGAGATGATGTGGGATATGCAATAGTCAAAAATAGAAACTATAACTTATGCTTGATTATCAAAAATATCATAATGTCATTATTTAATCAAGTACAAAATGCAATATCCTTAATCATCTATGTAACCGATATAAATACTTCTGAAAATCACATAAGAAAGCTTAATTGATTATGATATGATTTCGAAAGTAAATCCTTTGTAAACATCTCAAAAAATATTTTCAATTATATTCTATCGTTGAACATGCAATATGAATTAGTTTTACAACTATTTGTGTAAAGAGAAGCACATGTTCTATGTGTATACACATTAATATATCAAAAACAAAAGCAATGGTTCATCTCAAAATATTTCATCACAAGTAAAAAAATGTTTTCTTCACCAATCATCTCTAGTTTTGAATATCAACAACCCATTTGAATAAATCATTACAAAGTTCAAAACCTTCATTTCACAAAATCATTTACAAACTTAATTTCAAAAGTAGAATGTCAAAGCTCATCCCATAAAAAGCAAGTTTTGCAAAAAATTCATATCAAAAGGTTTAGCAAAATGTCTCATTTCAAAATATTCACATCATGTATAAATATGGAGAGCAAAGAAAAAATTCTAAGAAAGCAAAAACATATTTGTGGATTTTTTTTATTTTTCAAAAACGAAAAAAAATTCTAGGAAGCAAAAAAAATAAAACATGTTTTTCGATTTTTGAAAATAAAATGAAACAGAAAATAGAATGCAAACTCTCCACGTGTGCATAAAATTTTTTGTGAGATATCAATCAATCCGTGAGACATATGAGCTATCAAAAAATATTAGACTGGAGAAATTACAAAGGTTAGAAGTCATACCAGATGTTTAGATAAGATAAAACAAGTTACGATTTCATCAAAGCACTTGTTATCTGGACTGTCGGTGGTGGTGAACAACGGTACCACTTGTACTCTCTACGTGCCATGGTGACGTACAATGGTATCTTAGACATTGGTGTCAGGCCTATGCATGTCTCATCATCAATGTTCACTATAACAAAAGAACCCTATTACAACTGCGTTTTTACAACTGTCACAAATTGTCGGTTGTAATAAAGACATTTTACAACTTTTTTTTGAGAAAGTTGTAATAAACTTATTTTCAACAACTTTTTATTTTTGCCAGTTGTAATAGATGTCTATTACAACCTTTTATTTGCCAGTTGTAATAGATAGCGATTTTCAACAATTCATTTTCTTTTGTCGGTTGTAATAGATGTCCATTACAACCTTTTTTTGTAAGTTGTAATAGATGTCTGTTTTCAACCACTATTTTTTATTGCCAATTGTAATAGAGGCCTATTACAATTTTTTTGGTTTGACCATTGTAATAATCAGTAATTAATTAATAATTACAATTAAATAAAAATTATTAAATAATAATAATTAGAATTTAATAATTACTATTAACAATATCTAATAATTAATAATTAATAATTAAATAATAAATAAATAAATTATTAATAAATAATGAATATGTAATAAATAAATAATAAATCATTAATAAATTAAGAATAATTAATTAATCAATAAACAATAATTAATTAATAATTAATCATTCGTAAATAATAATTAATGTTGAATAATAGTAATTAATTATTAATAATTATTATATAATATGAAATAATTAGTAATTAATAATTAATTAATAGTAATTAATTTTTAAATAATTAATATTTAATAATCATTTATTAATAACTAATGATCAAGAATTAATAATCGGTAATTAATAATTAAGAAGTAATTATTAATAATTAAATAAATAAATCATTAATAAATAATGAATATGTAGTAAATAAATAAATAATAAATCATTAATAAATTAATAATAATTAGTCAAAAATAAATAATAATTAATAGTTACTAATTAATAATTACTATTAAATAATAAATAATAAATAGTTAATGAGTAAATGATAATTATTAATTATTAAGAATTATTTTAAAATACGAAATAATTAGTAATTAATATTTAATAAATAGTAATTAATCTTTAAATAATTAATGTTAAATATTTAACAATATGTTAGTAATAACTAGTAATTTGGAATTAATAATCAATAATTAGGAATTAATAATTAATAAGTTATCATTAATAATTAATAATTAAGAAGTGATAATTAATAAGTTATATTTAATAATCAAGAAGTAATATTTAATATTTTAATAAAATAATTCAGGCAATTTATATAATATTTGAATATAAATTTTCAAAAATTTCTAAATAAACATAAAGTTAACAAATAGTTACTATATATATTATTTAACTTATCATATTAAATAACTTTCAAAACAATAGTTGGTTAATGGAATTAGTAATCCACTTCCCTCCATATCGAAATTTTTTCCTCAATGTATATCTTTCAAAACAATAGTTATTTAACTTATCATATTAAATAACTTTCAAAATAATTGGGTCGAATCTAAAAAATTTCCTCCACATCGAAGATTTTTGTTCCAACCTGTTACCCGGGTAATTGACCCGATAACGTGAGGATCACCAAACAGTAGACATCGATCGGCTTCTAGCCTCGTTCGGCATTGAGGGATCGATCGGCATCCCAGCCTCGTTCGGCGTGGAGCCTCGTTCGGCATGAAGGATCGGTCGGCATCTAAGCCTCGGTCGGCATGAAGCCTCGTTCGGCATATAGCCTCGCTCGGCATCTGGCCTTGTTCGGCATCTGGCCTCGTTTGGCATGAAGCCTCGTTCGGCATCTAGCCTCGTTCGGCATGAAGCCTCGCTCGGCATAAGTAAGTCGTTCAGCATCTCTCCTCGACTGGCATCAAGTATCGTTCGGCCTACACACTTCACTAAGCGCGCTGCCTCGTCCGGCATACAGGTACCGTTCGACACGCCTTCCTCGGTCGGCATATGAATGTCGTGCGGCCTGGATATGTGGTTCGGAAATTTCCGTTCGGCATTTACGGCTCGGCGCATAGAAATTAACACGGGTCGAGGTGCTTGGTTCCTAGGCCCATCAGGAAAGTCTAACCCATCTTTGTCTATAAAATAGAGGGGCAGGGACACAGTGAAAGGGACTTTTTTTAGAGAACACTGGGGAGACTCTGCCGCTTTCAAGACTCACTCTTTTCAGTAAAAACTTGTACTCAAGCCTTTATTATACGGATTGTATCTGTATTTAACTACTTGGGAAAGCTATAAAGATTACAATTCAAAGTGGACGTAGGCAGTTACGCCGAACCACTATAAATCTGGTGATCTAGATTTCTGCAGTTAATTTAGTCTATATCTCTCTATTTTAATTTATCTTCTTCATTTATCTCTCTACACAATCTTTCTAAAGAGGGTTAGTGACCAATTTTGGTGCTAACACTTTGGTGCTTTCACTGAGAGTTGAATTCTCAGGCCACAAGGATCTGCTTTGTAGCTACTGGATTGAATAAATCCCCCGAATGAGATCCAAGTCATTCACAGGACGTCCGTTGATTCTACTCAGAGTTCTTATCAATAACTCTACAATGGGAAGACCACGTACCAGATCAGCCTCTCATAATGCGGACGTCAATGAGACTGCTAGCGTACAACAAATAGGACCTAGCAATCAACAAGCAAATCTGGGTGCAGGAACTACCACCCAAAATCAAATGGAAGTTGTCACCAGAACAGAGTTCAACGACTTGATGAGAGAACTCATTGAAAGTAGGAGACAACTTGGAGAACAGATTCAAGCTACCGCCAACCTTATGGCTCAGCTCACTCAACAACAGCATCAGAATGCTGGAGGTAGTCCAGCTCCTTACTCTTCATCTGATAGCTCGACTTTGTCCGATGAACCTCCCAGGCGTAGACGCCGCAAGACTGAAACTACACAGGCAGGTTGATGCAGCCCCGAAAGAAGTCATAGGTCGTAACATGTTGATAGGTCGAATCCGACCTAAAGCTAACGAGTTAACATTTTGTGAAGAATGGTGGAAAGTTGAAGTCATAGGTCGCGGCCGACCTAACGAAGTCTATAAGTCGCTCCAACGACTTAGTGAAGATCAGCAACGATCTAGTGGAAAAGCGCTCAAACGATCTAACATGTTTTTAGGTCGTGTACGACCTAACGAGTTGGAAGATAGGTCGCTGGAACGACTTACCGAGTTAAAAGTGCTACGGGCTAAAATGGAACGACCTATGTTAGGTCGCAGGAAAATGGAATGACCTAAGTTAGGTCGCGAGAAGATGAGGAAAGATAGGTCGCTCGCTATAAGTCGCGAGGCCTTAAGTCGCGAGGACTTAGGTCGTGAGGTTCTTAAGTCGCGTGAAGACTTAGGTCGTGGAGTTATGTTTCGACCTATGATAGGTCGCAAAGACGAGATACGACCTACGATAGGTCGTTGATGTGGTTGCCGCTTTATCTTAGGTCGCTCGACCGTATGCGCTGGAAAGTTAGGTCGCTGAAGCTTGTTGCCGTTGATTCTTCTGCCGAGTTAATCTCTGACGCTGATGGAAGCTGGAGCATTGAAGTAAGGTCGCGAGAATTGTATGTTGAGTCGTAGACGATCTATGTGTTGTATTGTTTCCTTTGTACATTTTGTTAAGTCGTAAGTCGTGTATCGAGTTATTGTGTTGTAACTGTTTTGCTGTTAGGTCGCTGCCGACCTATACTAAGTCGCGTCTGTTCTTAGGTCGCACCATTTTAGGTCGTAGGTCGTTCGCGACCTAAGTGTTGTTGAAATTTTATTCTGTTTTGGGCGTGTTGAGTTGTAGCCTATAAATAGGCAAGTGGTGTCATTTTGTAAAGTTTAGTTGATTGTTGAATAAAATTCTCTTTTGTTAGCTTTGTGCTTTCAATTAAAATCGGTAGTTGAGTGTATCTCCTATCTCCACCTTCGACATTCGAGTGCGCTCGAATCTTCGATCATTGAAGCCAATTCGCGGAATCAAGTGCGCTTGATCAACGCTCGAAGAATTGTAGATCTCTCTTCACGGTATCGTGCACGATAAACGTGTCAGAGATAGCTTGAATTCGGTATCTTCATATCAACGAATTGGGCATTCCAGCATTCATCAATCCATCTATTGCTACTTTCACCGCTTGAAGATTGTTTCGTTTAATCCGCTGCGTCAGTTTGGTATCAGAGCTTGTTTTAGCCAATCATAGCTAGATCGAGACTTGGAGCCTAATCATTTGGAGTTTGAAGAAATCAAGTTGAGCTGAGCATCTCCAATCAAGTCGGCCGAGTTAGTAGAGCTTGTTCGAAGTTGTTTCGATCAGATTTGTGTTGGAGGCCGAGAATTTTGTTCATCGTGTTCATCACGATTTGCAACAAAAGTGGAAGTTTCGATCCATTTCATTTTGGATCTAAGTTCGAATTGTGTTTGAATTTTGAAGTGTTGAAGAGTTTGTAGAAGATTCAAAACATGCCGCCAAGGAGAGCTAATCGACATCAAAACGTTGAAGCATTGTATCGAAGAGAAGAAGCTGATGAGATGGAGCAAAGAATCAATGAAAACTTTAGTGAAAAGCTAAACGAAGGAATTGGTCGGTTAGAGAAGATGATGTTGGAGATAAATCAGAATCGGAGAAGGGTTTCACCTGAATCTAACCATGGAGGAAGTAGAGTCTCGCCACATTCCAATCGAGACAGAAGTGTTGATGATGATCAAAGGCGTGGGAGGAACGTGAATGATCGTGATCGGAGGAATGTAGATAGAAGGGATGATGGTGGTAGACATGAAGGTAGTAGAGATGTGGGTGGATGAGATAGACAACGATATACATCTGATTTTGAAGAGGAGTACGATGGTGGTAGTATACAAGGACGAGGACCAAGAAGAAATCACTCTGAGTATGATCACAAGTGGGAGTCGGGGATGAAGACTAAAATTCCTGAATTCAAAGGTGGTATGCAAGCGGAGGAGTTTCTAGATTGGGTGGCTAATGTTGAAGAAATTTTTGATTTCAAAGAAGTTCCAGAACATCGTAGAGTGAAGTTGGTTGCTACGAGATTGAGGGGTAGAGCTTTGGCATGGTGGCAGCAAACCAAACTTACACGTGAACGAATGGGGAAGTCGAAAGTTGAATCTTGGGAGAAGATGAAGAAATTGATGAAAGCAACGTTCTTACCTTACAATTATCAATCTTTGATGTATCAATGTTTGCAGAATTTGAGGCAGGGCACGAAGTCTGTTAACGACTATGCTGATGAATTTTATCAACTCATTGCTAGAAATGATATTATGGAGACGGAGGAGCAGCTGACATCTAGATTCATTGGGGGATTGAGAATGCAGATCCAGGATATGGTTAATATGTTCGATCCAAGATCTATGGCAGAGGCACATCAAAAAGCGTTGGCTTGGGAGAAGCAAGAAAGGCGAGGAGGTGGTGTGTTTACTAATTCCAACAATCAAGTGAAGGGTGTTAGTGGGAGTTCTAATGTTGCTAAACCTATCAGTAGACCAGTGGTGAAGGAGGCTGAGAAGGCGAAGGTTAACAATGGTTTCAAATGTTACAATTGTCAGGAATTGGGTCATAAAAGCAATGAGTGTCCAAAGCCAAAGAAGAGAACCATGGTTGTAGAAGTTGAGGATGCTGATGGAGATTATTCTAGTCCAGTTGAGGAGGATGAACAGGATATTGCGTCAGGAGATGAAGGTTGTAATCTAATGCTAAGAAGATCATGCTTGACACCGAAACAAGAAGAAACTAGTTGATTGAGGAGTAATATCTTTCAGTCGACATGTACTATACTGGGGAAGGTGTGTAAATTTGTGATTGACGCGGGAAGCTGTGACAATATCATTTCAACCGAGGCTGTAACAAAGTTGAAGTTGAAAACAGAGAAGCATCCGAATCCATACAAGTTAGCATGGTTGAGAAAAGGAGGAGAGGTGAAAGTGGATAGACGAGTTCATGTTCCATTCTCGATTGGGAAGAAATACAAAGACGAAATTTGGTGTGATGTAGTAGAGATGGATGTTTGCCACTTACTATTGGGAAGACCATGGCAGTATGATCGAGCAGTACAACATGACGGTCGGACCAACAGCTACAGCTTTATGTTTGAAGGCACGAAAATTATCTTAGTTCCAAAGAAAAGACAACAAGGAGAAAGTAAGTCAGAAGAGATTGAAGAGCTGAAAACTTTATTATCTTTGAAGGAGTTTGTTAAGGAGGTTGAGGAAGAGCCTGAAGTGTACTTGTTGTTTGGGCGAGAGAGTCAAGAAGAGGTTGGAATTCCAAAAGAAGTGAAACCAGTATTGAAAGAATTTGAGGATGTATTTCCAGAGGGGTTACCAAAGGAGTTACCGCCACTAAGAGACATCCAACATCAAATTGATCTTGTTCCGGGAGCAGTCTTGCCGCACAGACCACATATCGAATGAGTCCGAAGGAACATGAAGAGTTGCGGAGGCAGGTAGAGGAATTGCTTGAACAAGGGCGTGTGCAGGAGAGTTTAAGTCCTTGTGCTGTACCATCTTTATTGGTACCCAAAAAGGATGGAACGTGGAGGATGTGCACAGATAGTCGAGCATTGAATAAGATCACAGTCAGATACAGATTTCCGATGCCGAGGCTTGATGATTTATTGGATCAAATCAGTGGATCTGTAATCTTTTCTAAGATTGACTTGAAGAGCGGTTATTATCAGATTCGCATTAGACCAGGGGACGAATGGAAGACAGCATTCAAGACGAGGGAAGGGTTGTATGAATGGCTGGTAATGCTGTTTGGTCTATCGAATGCGCCAAGTACATTCATGAGGGTGATGAATCAAATTTTCCGACCGTACATTGGGAAATTTGTGGTGGTTTACTTTGATGATATTTTGATCTACAGTACTAGTACAGAAGAGCATGTTCAACATTTGAAGAAAGTGTTAATTATTCTCCGAGAAGAACAATTCTATGCTGCTACAAAGAAGTGTGTCTTCATGGCGAGGAGTGTTTTATTTCTGGGGTATGTTGTGTCAGAAGAAGGAATACAGGTTGACCAAAGTAAAGTCGAAGCTATCAGAAATTGGCCGCAACCCAAGACGATAACGGAAGTTCGTAGTTTTCACGGGTTGGCTTCATTTTATCGGAGGTTTATTCCACACTTTAGTAGTGTGATGGCGCCTGTTACAGATTGTATGAAGGGTAAACAGTTTGCATGGACAGAGGAAGCAGGGAATGCTTTTGGGAAGATCAAGGAGTTGCTGACGTCTGCACCAATCCTAGTGTTGCCAGATTTTCAGTTGTTGTTTGAGCTACACACTAATGCGTCAAAGGTAGGGATTGGAGGAGTGTTGAGTCAGAGGGGGCGTCCTATTGCATATTTCAGTGAGAAGTTGTCAGGAGCGAAGATGAGATACAGTACATATGATGTGGAGTTTTATGCTGTTGTGCAAGCTATTAAACACTGGAGACATTATCTATTTCAGAAAGAGTTTGTTCTGTATACTGATCACGAGGCGTTAAAGCATTTACAAGGGCAAGATAAGATTTCAGCGAGACATGCATCATGGATTGCATATCTGCAACAATTTACTTTTGTTGTTAAACACAAGTCAGGAGTGACGAATCGTGTGGCTGATGCTTTGAGTAGAAGGAATCATTTGTTAACAACAATGAAGGTCGAAGTGACAGGGTTTGATATGTTGCCAGAATTATTTGTCGATGATCCTTACTTTGCAAAGCTTGTTGATAAAGTCAAGGAGGGAGAGACGGATGAGTTTATGATGGTAGACGGTTTTCTGTTCAAAGGAAATCGATTGTGCATACCTGATTGTAGTTTGAGAATGAAGATTGTAAAAGAGCTACATGAAGAAGGACATGTTGGGAGAGACCGTACATTACAATTGATTTCACAGTCTTACTTTTGGCCATCGATGAGGAAAGAAGTAGAAAGGTTTGTGGAGCGATGTCATATCTGTCAGGTTTCGAAAGGAACTGCGACGAACGCTGGATTATATATGCCGTTACCGATACCAACTAAACCATGGGTTGATGTGAGTATGGACTTTGTGTTGGGATTACCAAGAACATAGCGTGGAAACGATTCCATTTATGTGGTGGTTGACCGATTTTCGAAAATGGCACATTTTATTGCTTGTAAGATGACGGCGGATGCTGTTCATGTTGCTCAATTATTTTTCAAAGAAATCTATCGACTTCATGGATTGCCAGAATCTATTGGGTCGGATAGGGATACTCGTTTTCTGAGTCATTTTTGGCTAAGTTTGTGGAAGATGGTGGGAACGAAGTTGAACTTTAGCAGCGCTTATCATCCGCAAACGGATGGACAGACCGAGGTCGTGAACAGATCATTGGGAAACTTGTTAAGATGTCTTGTGCAAGACAATCTGAAGAGTTGGGATGTGAAGTTATGCCAAGCAGAGTTTGCTCATAATCATGCAGTGAATCGTAGTATGGGTTTCAGTCCATTTCAGATAGTATACTCAAGCTTACCGAGGGGACCGTTGGATTTAACGGTAGTACCACAACCAAAGGGGACGGTAAAACAAGCTGTTGATTTTGTTGATGGTTTGGCGGAATGTCATAAAATCGTTCAGGAACGATTGGAAAAAGCAAATGAAAAGTATAAACGATCTGCAGATTTGAAGCGAAGAAATGTTGAGTTTAATGAAGGAGATATGGTATATGCTGTGTTAACAAAGGATCGTTTTCCAGTGGGCGCTTATAACAAGTTGAAAGCTAGGAAAATTGGTCCTGTAGAAGTTGTGAAACAGATTAATAAAAATGCTTACAGATTGAAGCTACTGGAGGATGTGTACACTTCTGACGTGTTCAATGTTAAGCATCTCGTACCATATTATGGGAATGAACAAGTTGATGATGCAGCCCAGAAAGAAGTCATAGGTCGTAACATGTTGATAGGTCGAATCCGACCTAAAGCTAACGAGTTAACATTTTGTGAAGAATGGTGGAAAGTTGAAGTCATAGGTCACGGCCGACCTAACGAAGTCTATAAGTCGCTCCAACGACTTAGTGAAGATCAGCAACGAT
Organism: Allium fistulosum; assembly: GCA_030737815.1. Lineage (NCBI taxonomy): Eukaryota > Viridiplantae > Streptophyta > Magnoliopsida > Asparagales > Amaryllidaceae > Allium > Allium fistulosum. The sequence goes on from CM060906.1 coordinate 366,682,909, forward strand.
CTAGTGGAAAAGCGCTCAAACGATCTAACATGTTTTTAGGTCGTGTACGACCTAACGAGTTGGAAGATAGGTCGCTGGAACGACTTACCGAGTTAAAAGTGCTACGGGCTAAAATGGAACGACCTATGTTAGGTTGCAGGAAAATGGAACGACCTAAGTTAGGTCGCGAGAAGATGAGGAAAGATAGGTCGCTCGCTATAAGTCGTGAGGCCTTAAGTCGCGAGGACTTAGGTCGTGAAGACTTAGGTCGTGAGGTTCTTAAGTCGCGTGAAGACTTAGGTCGCGGAGTTATGTTTCGACCTATGATAGGTCGCAAAGACGAGATACGACCTACGATAGGTCGCTGATGTGGTTGCCGCTTTATCTTAGGTCGCTCGACCGTATGCGCTGGAAAGTTAGGTCGCTGAAGCTTGTTGCCGTTGATTCTTCTGCCGAGTTAATCTCTGCCGCTGATGGAAGCTGGAGCATTGAAGTAAGGTCGCGAGAATTGTATGTTGAGTCTTAGACGATCTATGTGTTGTATTGTTTCCTTTGTACATTTTGTTAAGTCGTAAGTCGTGTATCGAGTTATTGTGTTGTAACTGTTTTGCTGTTAGGTTGCTGCCGACCTATACTAAGTCACGTCTGTTCTTAGGTCGCACCATTTTAGGTCATAGGTCGTTCGCGACCTAAGTGTTGTTGAAATTTTATTCTGTTTTGGGCGTGTTGAGTTGTAGCCTATAAATAGGCAAGTGGTGTCATTTTGTAAAGTTTAGTTGATTGTTGAATAAAATTCTCTTTTGTTAGCTTTGTGCTTTCAATTAAAATCGGTAGTTGAGTGTATCTCCTATCTCCACCTTCGACATTCGAGTGCACTCGAATCTTCGATCGTTGAAGCCAATTCGCGGAATCAAGTGCGCTTGATCAACGCTCGAAGAATTGTAGATCTCTCTTCACGGTATCGTGCGCGATCAACGTGTCAGAGATAGCTTGAATTCGGTATCTTCGGATCAACGAATTGGGCATTCCAGCATTCATCAATCCATCTATTGCTACTTTCACCGCTTGAAGATTGTTTCGTTTAATCCGCTGCGTCACAGGTGCTGCTGATCGATCAACTAGGGATCACTTACACCTTGGAGAACGCAACCAAGCAGGAACGGGAAACTTGGGATCTGGAGCGCGTGTGGAAACTAGATGCCAGGCTCACCAAGACGCCAATGATGTTGAACCTCAAGATACACGTTTGGCAGATCGCCAGCAGAGGAGACATCAACCTGAACGATCCCATAGAACGGACTGCAACCTTCCATCTTCCATACAAACCCCAGACCTATCGGCTATGGTCAGATAGCCGATGAGAGAAAATCAAGGCCTGACCAATGAAGATTGGGGTATATCCAGGAGTCATACTCCATTCACAGACACTGTTCTACAGGCCGAGTACCCCAGGAAGTTTAGCATGCCAACTATCCTGGCATACGAAGGGAAGACCGATCCCCGACAGCATGTGATGAGATATGAATGGATGATGGATTCAGCTAGAGCGAATGATGCAACCAAGTGTAGATGCTTCCCAATAACTCTATCTGGGATCGCTACCATGTGGTTCACCTGACTTCCTCCGCAGTTCGTATCCAGTTTCGAGGAGTTGGCAACGAAATTTATAGAACAGTTCAGAATACATGCTACTCGTCCAAAGGACATGATGTCTCTATCAAGTGTAATCCAGGCTCCAAGGGAGTCGTTGAAGGAGTATTTACAGAGATTCCATGTTGCGGCTACTGAAGTTAGCAATCCTAATGATCACGCAATTCTTATGGCTGTGATGCGAGGTGTGGATCCGGATTCAGAGTTTGGAGATTGGTTAGCGGCAAAACCTCCAACTACGCTAGAGCGTTTTTACTCAAAAGCTCATCAATTCATTAGAAGAGAGGAGGCCAGGTGGACAAGGCGAGATAAGGCACCAGGGCCTGTTCAGGAGACCGTGAAAAGCAACATCGCTGTCAAGCAATCCGGAGACAACTCGGGGAAAGTTCAGGTCAATGTCCAGAACAAGCCCGGGCAATCTAAGGAGTCCGGAGGAGGAAATCAGGGGAAGAAAAGAGAAGCAGGGAAATGGAAGCCGATAATTCCAACCTACAATGAATACACCCCACTAAATGCATCTCTTGAGAATATTTACCTATCAACTTGTAATACCTTTCAATACAGAAAGCCGCGCCCAAAGGAGTCAACCGAGGAGCAAAAGCGGACTGGGAAGTATTGCCGCTTCCATGAGATTTATGGGCACAATACTGAAGAGTGTAGGCACCTACATGACGCTATAGAAAAGTTGATTAGACAGAAAAAGTTGCAGGAGTTTGTAAAGAGTCCTCAAGAGGGTGGACAAGGAACGTCCAATCCTGGTCACGCACCAGCTCCACGTCACCCTGAGGAGCCTGCTCGAACTGTGGGTAGACTGGTCATAAACACAATAGTAGGCGGACCTCATCCTGCAGATAAGAATTGGCAAGAAATGGAGCGATATGCTAACTCCCTGAGGCATGCAGATTTTGAGTGTTGTTCAAATACTGAGGACGGGTCCCCAGCTAAGCAGCAGCGGACAATGACAGACGATATAGTATTCAGGAGCCGAGATGCCGACCAGGTAGAGGCTCCTACCGTTGACCCGATGGTCATATCCACGACTATCGGGCCAGCACTAGTGAAGATAATTTTGATTGATTGTGGAAGTTCTGTTAACATCATCTTCAAAAAGGCGTATGACCAAATGAAGATGGAGACGAAGGATTTAAAGCCGTCTAAAGCTCGTATTCATGGCTTTAACGGTGCAGCGACTGATGCAGTGGGGTATGTTGAGTTGCTAGTTGAACCGGGACAAGGTGAGCGTAGGAGGGTGTGAATCCTACCTTTCATAGTCTTAGATGTAGATTCCCCATATAATGTATTTCTGGGTCGACCGGCCCTGGCTGAATTCAGAGCAGCATTGGCCCCATGGTGTTTGACTTTAAAATTTCCGACCGACAAAGGAGTAGGTGTTGTTCATGACGACCAGGCGACCGGTCGTGCATGTTATGTGGCTGAGCTCCGAGAGGCCCAGCGGAGAGAGAAAGAAAGGTTGCGGACAACTCTATCCGCATTCAGAATACTGAAAATTGACAAGTAATGCCCGAGCCCAGGCTCGGGAAAAATTCTCGGATCTATAGAGACATAGATCTGAGAGACGATGATGAGGAACCCAGGGAATAAAAAGCAGCACCGGCTAAACTGACGATTAACATTTTAGTCAGCCGAGACGATCCATCGCGAGTACTGAAGATTGGATCACAACTCATCCCCTCGATGACCGAGGACCTTAGTGATTTCCTCCGAGCGAATCTCGATGTTTTCGCTTGGACACATTCCGACATGTGCGGGATTTCTCCCGCTATTACGAGTCATATGTTGAACATAGACCTGAGGTACGTTCCAATTAAGCAAAAAAGGAGAGGAATGGACCCGGAGAGGTCCGCTGCTCTTAGAGAGGAGGTGGACAAACTCAAAGCCAATGGGTTCGTCCGCGATGCCCTCTACCCTGAATGGGTGTCAAACCCCGTGCTAGTGAAAAAAGCAAATGGGAAGTGGAGAACTTACGTAGATTACTCTGATTTAAACAAAGCATGTCCTAAGGACAGTTTCCCATTACCTAGAATTGATCAGTTGGTCGACTCCACTGCAGGACACGAGTTAGTGTCATTCATGGATGCGTACTCGGGATACAATCAGATCCCGATGCACATTCTGGACCAGGAACACACTAGTTTTGTCACAGACGTTGGGCTATATTGCTATGTAGTGATGCCTTTTGGATTGAAAAACGCGGGAGCAACCTATCAGCGTCTAGTGAATCGAATGTTTAAAGACTAGATTGGTAGAACAATGGAAGTCTACGTGGATGACATGCTCGTGAAGTCACGGCAGTCAAACGACCACATTCGAGACTTAGCAGAGATATTTGGCATACTCAGATACTATGGGATGAAGATCAACCCTCTGAAGTGTTCCTTCGGTGTTGCGTCAGGGAAGTTTTTAGGATTCATTGTTAATGCCCGGGGAATCGAAGCTAACCCGGAAAAGATTCAAGCTATTCGAGACATACAAGTGCCCATGACTATAAAACAGGTACAAAGCCTGAATGGAAAAGTGGCTGCGCTGAGTCGATTCATATCCAGAGCCACAGACAAGTGTATTCCCTTCTTCGATATAATAAAGAAAGGAAAAAGGAATTTCGAATGGACATCCAACTGTGAGGAAGCGTTCCGAGCTCTGGTAAGGCATTTAGAAAATCCTCCAGTGCTGTCGAAACCAGTAGACCATGAAATGTTGTACGTATACTTAGCCGTATCCCCACATGCTATAAGTGCGGCTTTGGTCCGCGAGGAGGACCGAGTTCAAAAGCCGGTGTGTTACGTTAGTAAACGTTTAACGGGGGTAGAAAGAAATTATCCTAAAATTGAGAAATTGGCCTATTGCTTGGTGATTGCATCACGTAAGCTGCGTCCATACTTTCAAGCACACTCAGTCAGTATTTATACCGATCAGCCCTTGCGACAGGTACTCCAACGACCAGAAACTTCTGGAAGGATGTTAAAATGGAATATCAAGTTGAGTCAGTTCGATATTACCTACCTGCCACGAAGATCCATACAAGGGCAAGCATTAGTAGACTTCATTGCTGAGTTCACTGTGTCAGACGAACCAGATAGTCAAAGTGTCATTCCCCCCATTCGATGGAAATTGTACACCGATGGGGTGTCAAATGACCGTTGTTCTGGGGCTGGTGTAATTCTTGTGACTCCAGAAAATCGATCGATTTGTTATGCTTTGAAGCTCAATTTCCCGGCTACGAATAATGAAGCAGAATATGAAGCATTGATTGCTGTTTTAAAGCTTACTGGAGAACTCGGGGTAAAATCAGTTGAAATATTTTGTGACTCACAGTTGGTGGTGTTCCCAGTGCGAGGAGATTACCAAGCAAGGGGACAAAGGCTTGCTCCGTACCTTGCTCTGGTTCAGGAACTATTGGCGAACCTTGAACATTATGACATTTCGCATGTCCCGCGTGAACAGAACAAGGAAGCCGACTCGCTGGCCAAATTCGCAAGTACCGGCGATGCACAGCAAATGGGATTAGTTCCCGTCGAAACCTTACATGCTCCAAGAATAGATGTGGTGGAGGCAGATTTTGTGTTGGAAATGGAAATCGAGAAGGAGTCATGGATAACCCCATTCAAACAATACCTGCTAAACGGGACTTTGCCCGAAAGAAGAAGTGAAAGACGTCAGGTCATTCGTAAAGCCGCGCGATATGTGATGCTGGATGGAGTAATGTATCGGAGGGGGTTATCGGTCCCTTACTCCGGTGCATTGCCCATGATGAGACAAAGCGGGTCTTGAAGGAAGTTCACGAAGGAGAATGTGGCGACCATACTGGGGGGCAGACATTAGCAAAAAAGATCCTCCGCTACGGATACTATTGGCCAACTGTGAATCGGGATGCTGCAGATTATGTAAGAAAATGTGATAAGTGTCAAAGATATGCCAAAATCCCGAGTGCTCCGCCAACGGAACTCACGCAAATGGTTAGTCCTTGGTCGTTTGCAATTTGGGGAATCGACATAGTCGGTTCTTTGCCTATATCCAAAGGTGGCGCAAAATATGCAATAGTTGCGGTCGACTACTTCACCAAATGGGCCGAGGCAGAGCCTTAGCCACAATCACCTCCAAGAAGGTCATTAATTTTGTTGTGCGAAACATTATCTGCCGCTTCGGCCTCCCGCGAACCATCATTACAGACAACGGAACTCAGTTCGAAAGTAGGGAATTCAAAGATTTCTGTTTAAAATACGACATTGAGAAAAAGTTCGCCGCAGTTCCTCATCCTAAGGCTAATGGACAAGTTGAAGCCGTGAACAAAATAATCAAGTCCATATTGAAGAAGCGTTTGGAAAAGGATGGAGGCAAGTGGGTAGATGAACTTCCAACAACGCTATGGGCTTATAGAACCACCCACAAGTCCGTGACTGGCCACACTCCATTCGCATTGGCATATGGCACAGAGGCCGTTATACCCGTGGAGCTTGAAGTTCCATCACTTCGGGTGACACATTATGATCATGGGACGAATTAGGATCTCTTGTTGGAATCACTGGACTTCGTTGGTGAAAAACGTGAAGAAGCTGAGTTAAGGGCGGCAGCATATAGGCACCGAGTTAAGCGATATTATAATGAAAAAGTCCGCCCGAGAATCTTTGATGTGGGTGATCTCATTTTGAAACGAGTTTTTCCGGTACCATCACGTATGAATCCCAACTGGGAAGGTCCATATGTCGTTGAACGGAAGCTTGGAGAGGGAACTTTCAAGCTAGCAACCGTTGATGGCATGACACTCCCCCGAGCATGGAATAGTGAACATTTGCGACGTTATTATATTTAGCCTGTTTCTTTCGTGTTCTAGGTGCAATTATTTCCAGTATGTTTTTGTTCCATTGATTCTTCATTTTTTAGCATGTAATCGGACGATTTAGTTTGTTTTCATTAATAAAGGCTTAAAGCCATTTTTTCCATGAATTACTGATGTCTCTATGCATGATAATCCGATGGCAAAAAACTAGAGTTACATTATTCTGACTGACGTACGAACGCGCATAAACGACTTAAATCTCCAAGTCCCCTGAGTGCGGACTGGAGTACTCCGAGTTCCCAGAGTGCGGACTAGAGTATAAACGATTTAAATCTCCAAGTCCTCAGAGTGCGGACTGGAGTACTTCGAGTTCCCAGAGTGCGGACTAGAGTATAAACGAATTAAATCTCCAAGTCCCCTGAGTGTGAACTGGAGTACTCCGAGTCCCCAGAGTGCGGACTAGAGTATAAACGATTTAAATCTCCAAGTCCCCTAAGTGCGGACTGGAGTACTCCGAGTCCCCAGAGTGCGGACTAGAGTATAAACGATTTAAATCTTCAAGTACCCTGAGTGCGGACTGGAGTACTCCGAGTCCCCAAAGTGCGGACTAGAGTATAAACGACTTAAATCTCCAAGTCCCTTGAGTGCGGACTGGAGTACTCTGAGTCCCCAGAGTGCGGACTAAAGTATAAACGACTTAAATCTCCAAATCCCCTGAGTGCGGACTGGAGTACTCCGAGTCCCCAGAGTACGGAATAGAGTATAAGCAACCTCGAAATCCCCAAAGTCCCTTGAGCGCGGACTGGAATGTTCTGAATTCCCAGAATATGGATCATACTATAAGCGATTCAAAAAATCTCCGAGTCATATGGAAGTGAACTAGGGCTTATGTAACTCACAAGGTTTCAGATTTTGACTACAAGCTATACAGTGAGCTGAACAACATAAGTCATTTGAAAGATAAAGAACAAAAATTTATTCATCAATTCAAAATAAAGTCCTACTACCACTCTTCCTAAAACTCGGAGTCAAAAGCCTATTTACAACGGCTACGAAAATAAATAACAATGATTACATAATCCAGACTGATTCTCGTTGAGCGAGCATGATAGTTACTTCTTCGGCTTCTTTTCTTTCTTCGATTTCTCAGACGATTCTTCTCCCACGCGTTTTCTCTTGGACGTTTTGCTCGCTAGAGAAACGGTGTCAGAAGTGGGAGGAGGAACATCCAGTGATTTGGTTCTGCTAGGAAGAATGACTTTTAGAGGCCTGTTCAACGGGTCGTCAAGTTCTACTACTTGAGACTCGGCCTTGATCTCCAGTTTCCTTTTCCTCTCTTCCTCGAGCCTCTCCTTCATGCTCAGCCCTGAGGTATGTTCAGAAGCGTCGGTAATCTCAATTTCCTAACTTTCTTTGACGGGGGACGAAGTTTCGGACTTATCCTCGTCGAGCGCCTCAATCACCTGAGCATCAGGACCGAGGGTCACTCCCGCGTGAGTAGCCTCGCTCGCTTTCCCGTTTTCCTCCTTGGCGTCATCGCTCCTTGGAGATGGATCGGGATCAGAACGGCCTGCGCAAAATCACAAGAGATGAATGTTAGAATACAATAACCTCTCGCCGAAAACGACGGTTCTTTGAACTTTAAGAAGAAGAGTTATATACCGGCTTCTTGCTGGCTCTCAACCGTCCGAGGAGTCTCACCCTCTAGAATAGGAGATAGAACATGAATGCCGAGGCCAGGGTCTTCCAGGTCATAACCAACATGTTGCTCGAATGGATCAAGTACTGGCCGATCAGCCGATTGAGTAGGAGGAGAAGATGGAGATTCGGTTCCAGATGGACTGACAATGTCACCTTTTTCCTTTGATGGAGATGAGTCTTTGCCAAAAAAAGCCTTCGCTGCAGACAAGTCTGAAGACTCGTTCCCCCTGAGAAATTCTTTTATTAAAGCCTCCTCGTCAACCTCCTCGGTGCCTGACTCGACCTTTCTAATCTTTATCAAAGTTTCCCATGCCTCGGCTAGAGATTCGAGGTAGCCCTCGCTAAGAAAAGTCAAATCCCGATGCATGAGGACACGGGCATTATATTCTGCTATAAGTGGGTCGAACAAGCACTTGATCTCCTCTCTACCAGCCTCGGTAGTCGCCTCAAGACGAGTGTCTATCTCCGTGGATGCTATTCTTTTGCCCTCTTCACAGGCTTCATCCTTCAGTATCCCGACCTTAGAGAGCTCGTCGTCGAGCTTTGCCTTCAGGAGCCGCGTAGCAACAATCTCATCGCAATATCGTTGCGACTCTTCCTGGGCAGCGGATTTTTCTTCTCTCTCTTTGCGGAGTAAATTTTCCAACTCGTTGACTTGCAGGGCGAATGCATCCCTTTCTTTTTGAATCGAGTCCTTTTCTAAAGCCAAGGCCCTACAGCGCTGGACCACTTCGTCAATCTCTTTCTTATGGGTTGTTTCCAGACGATTGACGGCCTCCGCAGTATCTTTAGGACTTTGTTTGGCAGCTTCGAGTTGGGACTTGTACGAAGAGAGCTCTTCATCCTGAGTTTTGATAATGTCTTTATCAAAAATGGCTACAAGCTTCAGGCGGTCGATTTCGTGTTGACGCTCAACAGAGACTTCCGAGACTTTTTCAGCTAGGTGGACAAACGCGTCATGTTGAACATAAACATTGTTGTTGCAAGAAATGGCGCTCTGTTTGACATGCCCCGGAATGTTATGGATCACCGGGTGGAACTTCAGACCATCAAAGCAGATTTTGGAGAACTTAACTTTAAGCTCGGTTAGCTTCTCCGATATCGTCGGGTCTGTTGCGGGAACAGGGGGAGATGGCTTTGAAATTTCAGTCTTCTTGCGATGTTCCCGAGACTGCCGTGTGCTGGATGAACCAGAGTGTTGATCACGGGGGACATCAGATTGGGACCCCTTCTACGTAGACTTCTCCCTGCCTTGCTCTGATTGAGAAGGATGATCGTGGGAATATGAGGAGTGGTTGTATGTTTTCCTTCGATAAGTTGATTCTCAGGGGCGATAATCTCGGTCTCCAGAGTCATCTCTATCTCGGCGCTTGCCGGGGCCCGAATCCCGGCCAGAATGATGAAAAATAGATGACCCGCGAAGACGATCGAGTCTGTAGGTGCGTCCCATGTCACCTGCGTAGAATGAGAATAATGAAAAGTTAGAAAAGAACAGAATGATGGCTAAAATTGAAGTGCAAGGTGAAGTGCACGTGTCCGTGTGTGTCCTAGTGTTCCACCCGACATACCAGTTTCTTTATCTTTACTCATAGGAGTTTTTTCTCCCTGGATTGGGCCTGAGCGTCTGTATCGCCTCTCGTGGGCGAATGAAGTTTAAGAGCTTTTGGATCATCGAAGCCATAGTTGAGAAAATCGTCGGGAATAGTGAGGTCCGACAAGCCTCTCAATGAACTCTCTAAGTGTTTTGAGGAAGGCTCTCTCTCCACTGGGGTAAGAGTGACCTTAGAGGATCCACCCACCGTATCCTTCCTCGGTTTGTAGGTCAATTTCTTCTTTCCCTTCGAAGGGGAAGGCGTCTTCTCGATATCGTGGACCTCGACTATCGGGTCCCAAGCAGGGCTAACATTTTTGCCATGTACTTCAAGTGTTTTGGCTTCTCTAATCTCTCCCTCCTCTGGTGTATCAGGGGCGTTATGTGCTGAAGACCCAGCCTGCTTTTTTCCTTTGCCCGAAGCAGGCCTGGGTATAGTGACGCCTTATGGGAGGCTTATTCGGCGACCTTCCGCCAGCAGCCCAAAATTAGTGAGTGGTTCATTTGAAATGAGAGATCTGATTCCCGGTCTTCTACGGGAGTAGCTCGGATGGCTTCGGCAGCTTCAGAATACCCGGAGCCTTCGGGACGTGGGTTGATACCTGTAAAAGTATGGAAAGAGTTAGAAAAGGTGCAGTTTCCGCCAAACACGAGTATTGATCCAGAAAAAAGACTTACTCCCTTCCACCCATCTCCTCGCGAAGCCAGGAGGACAGCGCACGTAGAACCACTCTTGTTTATACTGGGCAAACTTGCTCCATGCCCCGGTCAGGATTTGACACTTGCTATGCGGCTTAAGGAATACAAAAGATGGATTATCTAACCGTCTCTTGAAGCGATAGATGTAACGGATATCGCCAGGAGTCGGGAGCTTGAAAAGGACACTCATGAAGAGAATGCAAGTACCGTATATGAACGCGTGGCTGTTTGGGTGTAATTGCGATGGGGCGATCTAGATATAATGTAACAGTTCCTGAAAAAAGGAGTTGAATGGTGGCACGCTACCGACCCAGCACATGAATCTGTTGCAGCCGCAGGTTGTATATCCTACTGGGGGCAAGTGAGGACGATCCTGTCCCGATGGAACCAACACGTCGTCGAAAGGAATTCCGTGTACTGAGCATATACGGCGAAGCGTGCTTTCGTTAATCTTCGAGGCTTGAGAATCGATCGGATCGTCTAAAAAGATCGCTGCATCTAAGGCATCGGGAGCCAAGTCTACTTTTGCGTTCGCGGGGTTCGACGTGTTTTGTGCAGGAATAGACGACGGATTTGAAGTTCTAACTTCATCTTGTTGAGAAGATGGCCCGGGTCTGTCCGAGATTGTGGCAGAGCTGGATTTCCTAAACAACCCTGGTGAATGTTGGATCAGATGAAACGCCTATTTGAACTATACTTAAAAAAACGATCGACATTAGACATAACAACAAAAATGCTCCCCCATGTGGTGTGTGAACTAGTGCAATCATTCAAGTATAAGTGCCAAAGAATTACAAGTCATAAGGTTGCTGAAATAGAGTTAAGCATTGGACTTTCAACTTCGGAAACCGTCATTGCTGACCGTCTCCGAGAGCTTATCGTTTGATGGTGCATTGACACTGTACGTGGAAGTTTATTATTTGTTTTAGTCAAGTTTAGTTCAGGTTTATAGTTGTTGAAACGGGGAGTTATCTGCCCGGAGTGGTCAATATGCTTATTTGTTCAAACCCTCGTCCTTGTTTTTGTTATATGTTTAGGCATGACAAGTAGGTTAAGTCAGCATGTACTAAGTTTGAATTAGGGTGGCTATGGCTATTGCTATCTATTTCAAGACCTAATGTCGAACGGCACTCGAGAGACTCAACTAAGTTATCATCAAAACTCTCTTCACTCGGAGTCATGCCGAGCCACAGCCACACCGAGCCACCTCGCTCAGCATTTTAGTTTAAAACCTCACTTCTCTCCTTTCTTCCTTTCACCCTCGTATGGCATGAGGAAGTCATGCCGATCCATGGCCATGCTGAGCCATGTCGCTCGGCACATGGAACCCAGCTCTTACTTCACTGCTACAATTTCTCTCCGCCGTTCGGCATGCGAAAATTATATCGAGTCACGCTCCAACTCGCACGCCACACTCGCCCAATGTTCCCCAACCTCACCAATTCCTACTGGGCCAACCATACTTCCTATCCCCTCGCTCGGTGATCCAACGAGGGCCTACTTCCTAAAAACTTCGACATCCTCTTCCTTCATCTTTTCCGTCTAACCCTAAGGTATGACTAAGCCTTAAGTCCATGTCCCTAATCTAGACGGCCGATGGTAGTATGGAAAAGGCACTGTAAGTTCGGATCTCGAGCAAAACCCTTGATTCAAGAGAATCGGACAAGCAAGAATCATACCTAAGGAAGGGCTTGAAGCTTAGGGGATCCTGAATTTGGAGTTGGAGACTGTTCGAGGTCGTCGATGGGAAGAAATGTGAGGCAGCATAGTGGATTTGGAAGGAAAAGGGGTATTGAGGTGTTGGTAGAAGTCCGGGGGAAGATGAAGTCAAAGTCTTAAGGAGCGGAGGTAAAAAGTAAAAGGGGAAGGAGGGGTGAAGTATCGATTTTTATAGATGGAAAGGAGGAAGGCGAATAGTCAGCGACCGGTAGAACCGGTCAGGGCACCTTCCTCGTTCGACAACTTCCTCCTTCGGCATCAATGTCGTTCGGCATTCAGGAGATCACTTTTGAGAGGACAGAACAAAGGTTTAAAGAAAAATGTGGAGTGCTCGTGGATCAAAGCGCATCATGTTCATCCACATGATACACTTTGGGGGGGCAAGTGTTACCCGGGTGATTGACCCGATAACGTGAGGATCACCAAACAGTAGACATCGATCGGCTTCTAGCCTCGTTCGGCATTGATGGATCGATCGGCATCCCAGCCTCGTTCGGCGTGGAGCCTCGTTTGGCACGAAGCCTCGTTTGGCATCTAAGCCTCGTTCGGCATGAAGCCTCGTTCGGCATATAGCCTCGCTCGGCATCTGGCCTCGTTCGGTATGAAGCCTCGTTTGGCATATGGCTTCGCTCGGCATCTAGCCTTGTTCGGCATGAAGCCTCGCTCGGCATCTGGCCTCGTTCGGCATGAAGCCTCACTCGGCATATAGCCTCGCTCGGCATAAGTAAGTCGTTCGGCATCTCTCCTCGACCGGCATCAAGTATTGTTCGGCCTACACTCTTCACTCAGCGCGCTGCCTCGTCCGGCATATAGGTACCGTTCGGCACGCCTTCCTCGGTCCGCATATGAATGTCGTGCGGCCTGGATATGTGGTTCGGCAATTGCCATTCGGCATTTACGGCTCGGCAAGCAGAAATTAACACGGGCCGAGGTGCTTGGTTCCTAGGCCCATCAGAGAAGTCCAACCCATCTTCGTCTATAAATAGAGGGGCAGGGGCATAGTGAAAGGGACATTTTTTCGAGAACACTAGGGAGACTCTGCCGCTTTCAAGACTCACTCTTTTCAGTAAAAACTTGTACTCAAGCCTTTATTGTACGGATTGTATCTGTATTTAACTACTTGGGAAAGCAATAAAAATTACAATTCAAAGTGGACGTAGGCAGTTACGCCGAACCACTGTAAATCTGGTGTTCTAGATTTCTGCAGTTAATTTAGTCTATATCTCTCTGTTTTAATTTATCTTCTTCATTTATCTCTGTACACAATCTTTCTAAATAGGGTTAGTGACCAATTTTGGTGCTAACACAACCAAAAAAATATTCCCTCCATACACCCTAATTTTAAAACTTCCCTCCATACACCATAATTTTACATAACTCCTTTTACATCAGTACCCCTTCACCCTCTTTTCTTTCCACATTCCCAAATATGTCTTATTGACTTTAGCACGCTTTCTCCACCCTTTTATTTTCACTTCGAAATCAATGCTAAAAGAAAACTTCACCAGAAAACTTCGGCTACCAGAAAAACATATGCCGCCACCAGTCACCTCTACTTCAATTAAATCACCGCCATACCACCAAAGATCCCCTCGATGTCACCTACACGTCGATTGTCGTTTTCGTTTGTTGCCAAGATCTGGAGTTTAATGATGAAGCTCCATTGGCAACCGAATGCCAAGATCTGGAACCAAGATGCTCGATGCAAATTGAAATTGCTTCCAAGGTTGATGAATTTCTAGCCACGAGATATGGAACCACGAATTTTTCCTAAGAGAGGCATGTTTGATTGTGCAGTCTTTCCTAAGAGAGGCAAAAGGTGTGATATGAATAGATATGTTCATTTTTTAAAGTGATTTAGAGGTTGTTGCTATACCAGGCTCTATATGTTTTAACGTGTGATTATCACAAAATATTCATTATTTTATTCAAATTTCTTTGATTAATGCTCTTGCAAAAATAGATCCAAAACGTTAATACAAACTTCATGTTCTAAGAGTAATATATTGGTAATATTGGTTCATATTTTATATTTTCAACTACAACTGCAATTTGTTCCATATTTCTTGTTTATTTAATCCCCACAAGCAGCATTATTCTGTATTGAATAAATCTTGCTGTGTAGAATAGTGATTCTCATATTATAATTTTTTTAATCATGTTATTCATGGTTGATTTCACTACCAGAATCTCATAAGGTATTAAAAAATAAAGTTTATAAAATTATGAAATTAACTCATGTATTATGTTATTACTGCTCTTTACTTTACACAATGCTAAATGTCTCATTAAATTATAGGAAGTTTATAAAATTCTTTTATTATAGAAATAAGATTTGCTATTTAGATATATGCACATCGAACCATGTACATTAATCCTTGAGAGTTAACAACTTATCTTGTTTATATTAAACAGAATTGAGCAACTCTGTCTTACTTTGAGGTAATATGACCTGTTTCATTTATTTATACATTTTAAGTTCTTGCAGTGCATCAGATGTCTTCCTGAATAAGAAATAACTGGAATTGGTCGCTTCAGTATTTACATCAGACCTTGAATGTTGAGATGAGAACGATTGATCTTGGCGTAGCGGAGGTGTCGTTCATAACATATGTACAAGAGCCCCAACCACTACTTCTTATGACTTGTGTGATTCAGGATCCCATACAGGAGATTGAGTATTTTTGTTTGAAGTTTTTCTGAATTGTGGTATGTTTTAGTTGTTTCACTAGGTATTTGGCTATCGGATTTTGAGTATTTGGGTATTGGATTTGATTTAGTGGGTTTCAATGATGTGAATCATGTTTTGTGTATTTAATTTAGATTGTTATGGTTGGCATAAGCTATGATAGAAATTTTACTTTTATTCGTTTAGTCTTCAACAATAAAAAGTTCTTTTTACAAATAAAACCATATTTTCAAAAATAATTTATAATTTACACAATTTACACTATTTTATTACAAAACACCATTTTCAATCCAACAATTTGTACAAAAATTGATTTCTTGTCAAATAAATTACCATAAATCATTTTAACTCTTTTAAATTGTCAAATATTATTTTTCAAACAATATGGTTTTATTTGTAAAAAGAACTTTTTATTGTTGAAATAAAATTGTTATTGCAACAAGTTTGGGTTGTTGGTTTAAAGAATGGAATGAATATAAGAATTGTTCTTCCATGATGTTGTTAAATGTATCTGCTTCTACCATTGTGTTTATCATTTTGAGATATTTTAGTACTTAAAATGAAATACAAAGCTTGTTCAAACCTTTAAATTTTTAGTGTAATGTAATGGTCCTTAACAACTACCAAAAGCAATTTAAAAAGGTCTTTTATAACTGCGAGAAGCAGTTGTAAAAAAGTCTTTTACAACCGCCAGAAGCAGTTGTAAAAGAGTCTTTTATAACAACTAGAATATGTTGTAAAAAATTCTTTTACGACTGTCAGAAGCAGCTGAAAAACATCCGACTCTATTACAACTTCGGATACAACGACTTGTGGGTGCCTGTTGTAATAGACCTATTACAATTGTTTTTGGCAGTTGTAAAAGGGTATTTTTGTTGTAGTGGTTAAGCATGAAAATCAAGCATCATCAAACAAGCGCACTACGTACTCCATAATATCAATCGAATTTGCATAAACATTCAAATTTCTCAATAAAATCATCTTCATTTATCTATGAAGTTGCATTTGCATTTACCATGCTTATCCAAAGTTAGTGGATCCCCACTTCATTTTCCTAGGCTAAGGAACATTGTAATTATCACTCATTAAATGTGTTGAACAACTGGAAATCTACCGCCATCATAGTTGTTCCTTTGCCCATCAACATACCTACACATTTGAAGAAAATGAAGACCTAGAAAACTTCATAGGTCTATTGACATTTGCGACACAAGAGCTTAGTAATCCAAAATTATCAAGGAATCCTTTAGGAACCCAAATTTGTCTAACATCTTTGCATTTGTTCCTATTCCAACTAAAGTTATCAAGAGAGCCTTTAGGAACCCAAATTTATCTAATATATTTGTACTTGTTCCCATTCCAACTTCTGTCAACATTGTGTCCAATTTTACCACAACATAGGCATTTTGGAAATATGCTTCTACCTCGTGCATTGTCTATAATGTTTTCCCTATTATGTTGTGGTTTACCGAAACCAAGTCCTTTTCTATTGTTCGCATATAGTTGATTTCCCAAAAGCATATTTAATGACCTTTCACCACTAGAAAATTTATTAACAGTTTATTCAAAAGTTTGGACTTTGGATTTAAGTGACATGTTCTCTTCTATAAGCATGGTATATCTGTTAATACAATTTTCCCTCTTTGCATCACTATCTTTCTTCAGAATCAATATCTCATCTTTGAGAGTTTCAATTACATTCATCCAACTCCTTTTTAAAAAAATTAACAGTTTTCACACTCAAGCTTTCGAACTTCTTTAATTTTTTCATTTTTGGTTTCTAATTTATCATTTATGCGAAATAGCTCAGCTTTTTCAGATTTTAATTTTTCGTTCTTAAGATTGAGACTATCAATTGTTCTAGTAAGTTCATGACACATTAAGAGCAAATCTTAAAAAGTATAATTTGATACCTTACTGGAATCATCATCACTTTCATCTTGAGTTGAATATCCCATCAAACATAGATTTTCTTCTGCTTCATCACTATTAGTGCACTCTTCTCCTTCTTCATCATCCTAAGTTGCAGTGAAGGCTCTCATTTTCTTTTTCTATGCTTTCTCACCTTGAATCAACGGATAATTAGTTTTGATATGACCCGACTTTCTGCATTTGTAGCAAATGATTTCTTCATCCGAATTTTCTGAGTTTTTGGACTGCTTTGACTTAACACCTTTCCTCTTTGCTATAAACTTGGAATTTCTTCTAGACCAACTTTTCAGACCACTTATCATTTTTTCCAACTTAGTAATCAGATTATTCTCATCATTCTTATCAAGAGTGTCGTTGAGTGCAATTGTTTTCTTCTTGGAATCTGAATTGTCACGATCTTCCCTAGCTTTCAGTTCCATTTCATAGGTTATTAGATTTACAATCAGTTCCTCCATGCTTTGTTTGGATTCTTGTATTGCAGTCACCTTTGCCTCAAAATTCTTTGGAAGAATTCGCAGAATTTTTCGAAAGAACTCAACTTTCATGTACACCTTACCCAAAGCTCTGGAATTGTATACCAATAGTGAAAAACTTCCATACATCTCTTTTATGCTTTCGTCCTTTAACATCATGAAATTTTCATATTCATTGCTGAGTAGGGCGAATCATGATTCCTTCACTTAAGATGTACCTTCATGTGTAACTTCTAAAGTGTGCCAAATTTCCTGCACAGTCAAACAATGAGAAATTCGATTAAATTCAGTCTTATCAAGAGCACAAATAAGAGCATTTATAGCTTTAGCATTTAATGAAAGCAATTTTTTATCAGTTATATCCCATTTGTCTTTGGGCTTGGGGAATTCTACACCATTGACTGCCATTGTGGGTGGAGTGTACCCTATCTCTACTATATCCCAAACATCATAGTCAATAGAGATCAAATATATTTTCAGCCTAGCTTTTCAGTAGGCATAATCAGTCCCATTAAACATGAGTGGTCTAGCTATTAACTGACCCTCTGAAAAAGCATTATTAGAAACAGACATGACCCTAGAGTAAATCTAGCACCTAGGCTCTGATACCACTTGTAGGATCGAGTACTATACCCTAGAGGGAGAGTGAATAAGGTATTGAAAATTATTCGACACTATTACTGATAAAATAGAGAATAGAGTGCAAAATTTTAAATGCAGAAAATAAATAACACAAGATATACCCAGCTTTGTCCCAATGTCTACCACTGCCCCAAAAGCTATTACTAGAGTTAAATATTCAAATGCTTACAAACAGTAAACTCGAAGACACTACTAACAAATATTCTAACTCTATACCTAATAACACTGCCTGAACTCAAACCCTGAGATCAGAATCCATGAACTACAAACTCTATAGCTCATTCCTAAATCAACTAGAGTTCAGAATTAAAAATTACAAAACAAAAGCAAGAACAAATTACACAAATATACAAAGAACTCTCCTTATCTTGTCTCTTATCATGTGACCTTGCACAATCTTTGATTTAGAGTTCGAAAAACACATTACTGCCTGCAATCCGGGTTGGTTATGCTACCAAGCTATTGGTGAATTTGAGATGCAACTGCTGCCTTGAGATGACGATGTCCTCCTTGAATTTTTATTGATGAAGAAATCCCTTTTGCTTGATCGGATATTGATTTGAATGAACAAGAAGAAAAAAACAATGAGAATTTTGATGTGTTACAATGTAGAAAGATATGAATTTTTTTCGATGAAGCTTTTCTCCTTTCTTTTGTTATTGTTCTATCCGATGATTTTTCCTTTCAATGTTGTTGAGTTAATATAGGCTTGTGAAGTAACGTGTATGTATGGAAAATATATAGAGGAGATGATATTGAGAAAGATATGGATTTTTGAGAGTTTGTTTCCCTATATAGAAAATAGAATGGGAAACATATTCTTTTGTATCTTCCAACAAATATCATCTGATTGTGTATGTAACTATTTACTTCCAATCTGTATATACTGTCTCTAATTGTGCACTAATATATTCCCTACTTCATATCTTTATTTTTGAATGATTCTTCAGGGATTTTCTTTTTCAATGTTTCCAAACTATCGCTAAATAAATGGCAAGATCTTAATTGATTGATTCTGCCGTATATCTTTCCTTGCAAAACTCTTGGTTCTTTTTTTTATTTCTTTGTTTGAATTTTGTTCCATATTTGAATCATTCTAAAATAACATTTTGCTTCAATTAAGTCCATACTGGAATAGGAAAGAATCTAATAAAATCCCTTTGGCTCCAAATTGCATGATTGTAGAAACATGTTTTCTTTGTTTTGTTGCTGTTGAGTATTTGTAATCAATGAGAAATATAAATTTCCTCTTTTTCCAAAATACATGATTCCAAATGAAATCTCCTTGCTTTATGAATGACTTATTATCCATTTTGAATGATTGATATCATATGCATTGATTTTGAGATATTTTTGTACTATACATAGAAGTTTTGCTTTGAATCAAGTTGAATTGCAAATGAGTGGAAATAAATCTCTTAGCTAAAATCAAAAGCCCATAAATAGACATCACTAGACAAAATAAAATTAAATCAAACATATGTTTGTTAATATCAAATCAAAATCAATTTACTTCATAGTTTTTCCTTTTTGATAATAACAAACCTATGGTACAATTGACAAATAAAATGTGTGATGCGTTGGTTAAAAACATAATTGTGCATGTATGATTTTTAACTATGACACACTCTAAAAGCAAAATAAAAACATATTTGTTATCATTAAACATGACATATACTCGACACCAACATCATGTCGTTGCCCATGTTATGGCTTTGCGGGGTGTCGGCATGGGGTCGCCACTCCCCATAACCTCCCAACCATCATTCCTCTCCTCCGTTTGCAACCGAATCAAAAGAAGAAGAAATTTCCAGCCCGCACCTCCCCCTCATGTCTCCCCACGTCTAGCTGCCATTCCTCCTCCTTACGTATCCCCCAACTACATGGGTATACTGTTTTAACGATGGCAAATAGCCATCGTTGGCCGTTGCTAGGCGACGATAACACTGCTAGAAAAGGCAATAATTCCGACAGCATCAAGCGACGGCTTCCGACGGCCAATTTCCGACGGGCCGTCGGAAGCCGTCGGAAAATCGTGACTTACAGGGCTCAGCCGAGCCATCTTCTTCCTCATTTCCATACGAAATTTTTTAACCCAAAATCCCCAAATATCTTCCCCAAGCTTCCAATCATCAATTTTGAGCTTTCAGATCCTCCCCGGCTGCGTAATCAACGTCTATTGCTCTCTAGCTCAGGTATAATCTCTTATTTTTGCCAAAAATCTAATTTTTACCCTAAATCTAGATTTGCATAAGTTGTTAAATTAGGACTAATTGGTGATTGAAATTTTTTCCACTAGTGTTATAATAGTTTCTATCATTCCATGGTATTCCTATTTCATCTTTTATCGTGAAATTGTGTAAAACATGTATAATTTGTGGTTGTTCGTGTATATGTAAATCCTTGTGTATGCCTTGATTCTACGATTGTATATGTGTGTAGCGCTGCTATCATTGTATTGTGTTAGTTGGAAAGATAAAATGAATGCACGAGCTAGGAATATTATATTGTGCACGTATTGACTTATGCAACAACAAAAAATGCATCGAACGAGCCTTAAGTTGATGTAATACGTCGAATAAATGTGTTAAATTAAAATATATTTTTTTGAATGTGAACAGTTGGTAAAACTGTATTTTTTCGTAAAATGCGCACATCTAATTGACAAATGTCCCTTAGAGAGTTTGTGGCCCCGTCTGACGAGTGTTGTACATGATCGTTGTATAAATAGTCGTTTTTTTTTTGAAAAACGACCATTTATATTCATCTGGTACAATGTTTGTTGGATTTGTCCCTGTATTGGACAAGTTATGAACACAGTAAGCATTTACATTTTGTATACTACTTCGTCTCAAACGGTTCATAAAATTTCGGCCTAACTTTTCTTTTTTGTTTCCTACATACACGCATTGTGTACAATGCAGGGAACAAAAGGGAAATGCTGTCGAAATTTTGTTGAATCGTTTGAGATGAAGTAATATACGAAATGTAAATGCTTATTGTGTTTGTAATGGGAAGTAGGATGCCTGACCATGGAAAAAAAAAATTTTGTACAATTTTTTGTATCGATACATTAAAATAAAATGTGCCCTATTTGAAAATATTTTTAAATTTGTGAAGTAGTTCTTTAAATTCAAATATTATACGACCATGAAAATAATCTTTTTCGAATTTGTATTCTTGAAAATAAATATTAAATTTTGAACTTCTCATTTTCTCAAATAGGAAAAATGATTGATTATTTTGTTGATCGGAGAAGATGGATGTACCAAAAAAAAGGACTGAGGGCTCAATAAAAGAATATTTTTATAATGGTATAAACGTATTTGTTGAATTCGCTTTAAGTAATAACAGAAACGATCCAGAAATTCATTGTCCGTGTAGTAGGTGTAGACATTTGAAGTATTTGTTACCAGATATTGTGAAAGTTCATTTGTGCCAAAACGGTTTCGTACCCGAGTATTATGTTTGGGATCGACATGGAGAAGTTGTAGCAAATACTTCTGTAGAGTCTGAAAGTGTCGTTAACGAAATAGTTACGACGACCCGTATAGAAAATATGATCGAAGATGCAGCACGATTAATGTTTCCTATGGTTGAAGTTGACGACGATGATGGAAATGTTGAAGAACCAAATATTGAAGCAAAAAAATTATGATTTACTAGATGCTGCTAAGAAACCTATTTGGGATGGTTGTAAAAGCGTCACTCGGCTGTCAGTAATCGCAGAATACATTGCGATGAAGTCAAAATACAATATCACTGAAGCTGGGTTTACGGCTGTTGTTCAAGCTGCAAAAAGACATATGTCGCCCGATAATCTAACGTGTGAAAATCACTATGAAGTTAAAAAACTTATGTCAGCTTTTGGTTTACCTTATCAAAAAATAGATACATGTTTAAAAGGCTGCATGTTGTTTTGGAAAGAAGACGCAAACCTTAGAAATTGTAAAATTTGTAATCAGGAGAGATACAAACCAATAAAAAAGAAGGGGAAGGAAGTTCCATACAAGCGTATGCATTACTTACCCATAACTCCAAGGCTTCAAAGATTATATGCATCTTCTGTAACTGCATCTAATATGAGATGACATAGTGTGAGAACGGAGGAAGAGGGTACGTTGACACATCCGGCCGATGGAGAATCATGGAAGCATTTCGATAAAACGTATCCAAATTTTGCAGCGGAGAGTCGAAATGTTAGATTAGGATTATGTACGAACGGTTTTTCTCCATTTTCTCAATTCGGTTCTAAATATTCATCCTGGCCTATTATCGTCACACCGTATAATTTACCTCCATGGATGTGTATGAAAACGCAATATATGTTTCTTACTGTTGTCGTTCCTGGCTCCGACGATCCGACACAAGGAATCGATGTATATTTACAACCGTTGATTGAGGAGTCAAAAATACTGTGGAACGAAGGAGTAGAAACATACGATGTGTCCAAGAAGAAATTTTTTCGTATGTTTGCTTCTTTGTTGTGGACTATAAGTGATTTTCTTGCCTATGCAATGCTTTCAGGATGGAGTACTGCCAGTCGTCTAGCATGTCCATATTGCATGGATGAAACACGAGCGTTTTCTTTACCTCATGGTAAGAAAATTTCATGGTTTGATTGTCATCGATATTTTCTCCATGTAAATCATCCCTTCAGAGGAGACAAAAAAAATTTAGTTGATAGAGTAGAAACCATACAACCACCAACGATATGGTCAAGCGAAGACATATATGAACTTGTTAGGGACTATCCAAAGATATATGAAACTGGAGAGCAAACAGAAATTGAAGGCAAATCAGTTGTTCATAACTGGTGCAAACAAACTATTTTTTGAGAGTTGCCGTATTGGAAACATCTTCTGCTTTGTCATAATATAGATGTGATGCACAATGAAAAAAATGTATTTGATAATGTTTTTAACACAATTTTGAATGTGAAAGGGAAGACGAAGGATGATTTGAAATCAAGACGTGATATAGAAGAATTATGCAAATGTCCCGAGCTTCATATGAAACCAAATGACAGTAAAAAACCAAAGCATGTTACGAATTAGATAATAATCAAGTTAAAGCTGTGTTAAAATGGGTGGAAGGGTTAAGATTTCCTGATGGGATATCATCAAATCTTCGTTGATGTGTTGACTTTAAAAATGGTAGATTGAGCGGAATGAAAAGTCACGACTGTCACATAATGATGGAAAATTTATTTCCCGTTATGTTCAAAGAACTACTGCCGTTAAAAGTTTGGAAAGTAGTAACGGAGCTTAGTATGTTTTACAAAGAGCTTTGTTAGACTACTTTAAAAGTGCAACATTTACGTAAACTTGAAGTGGATATTCCTATATTTCCGTCAGGTTTTTTTAATGTAATGGAACATTTACATGTTCATCTTCCTTCTGAAGTACGACTTCAAGGTCCTGTCCAATATTGATGGATGTATCCATTTGAGAGGTATGTAATATGTTATCACGTAATTTAATTGCTTTTGAAAGATGAATTTAATATAAATTAATTTTGCATAGATATTTGAATCATCTGAAGAAAAAAGTGAGGCAAAAAGCACGAGTTGAAGGTTCGATATGTAAATCTTACAACGAAGAAGAAGCTTCGTTCTTTTTCTCTCACTATTTCAGTGACCATGTGAATATTTCATTTGAAAGTGTTCCTCGTAATGACGAAGGCGACGAACAAGAGTCCTCTCAAGCAATGTTATATATTTTTAGACAACATGGTCGGCCTTCTGGAAAATGTGTAGAAATATGGCTAGACGATAGAGATCTTCATGTAGCACACACTTATATTCTTCTAAATTGTGCCCAGGTTGCACCGTTTGTTAGGTAATCTGAAATAATAATTTTTGTTTTATTCTTTTCTATAATGCATGCGCGTGTATAACCTAATGTAATAATCTGTTTATATATACAGTGTTTTTGAACGTGAACATCCGAACGGAGATCTCAGTAAAGAATTTTTCGGTTGGTTTTCAAATTACGTTTATGAGCCGAGAAATTGTGTTGTTGACGAAGGGTTGAAACATGTTGCGATGGGACCAAAAAGAATGGTCAATACATATCCAATATATTTCGTCAATGGATATAAATTTAACACCAAAGAATACGGTGCAGAAAAATTAACAAATAATACTGGTGTATTTGTTAAAGGTAGCGACGATCCAGAAAATCACTTAAATGATTTTTATGGCGTTCTAACACAAATTTTGCAACTGACATATTTCTCACGACCCGCGGAGGAGGTGTTTCTATTTAGATGCAATTGGTTTAGCAATGTTCCAAGTTCTGGAATTAATGTGCACAAGGATTATAATCTTATCGAAATAAAGCATACATCGCACTATCACAAGTATGATCCTTTTGTACTAGCCAAACAAGCATTGCAAGTTTATTACGCTCCTTATCCGTCTCTAAAAAGAGATAAAGCATATTGGTCTGCAGTTTTTAAAACAAAGGCCAGATTCACATTCGATGGGAAGAATATTCCGGACGAACAAGCTTATCAGGCAGATCTTGAGCAAAATAACGAAATAATAATTACAGACGATCATACAGATTTTGGTCCTTTGATCGATGAATCAAATGTTTTGGTAGAAGCGTTTGACAGTGCAGAGGAAAATATCGTAGAAAACGAGACCGAATCTGAATCAGAAGACGATGATGACTGATATAAATCTAAATCTAATTTTTTTGCAATCGATGTAACTGTTGAATTCTTGATGTATTATGAAATTGACGTAACTATGAAACCAAATCTATTTACCATTGCTTACATGTTTTATGTCATTTGCATTTGTCATTTATTTAGCAATTTATTTTAAAAATGCAATGAAACCTGCTTATCGTTGGAACAATAGACCCATTATGAATCGGGTATAACACACTTCCATTTCTATTTCCATTTCAGTCATTAATTAAGCAATTTATACCGTTGATGTCATTTACATATGAAATATATTTCATTATCATGTTATTATTCTCTTATATAATGATGTGTATATATGTCACAGGTTTATCATAATGTCATATGGAGGTAGGAGCTCTTCCCGATCATCAGGAGGCGATGGTAGTGGCCCATCGCAAGATTCACAACGTCCAGTAGTTTCGTTAGTCCCTAGAGCAGAGGGGTAAGAATTAAATTTTATTCAGCATCTTATTTTTTTATGATATACGTACGTACTTATCTGTATCGTATTTAAAAACAGGGGGTTCGACCTACTTCCCTCGAAGGTTGTGTTAGATGTCTCTATAGCTTCTTATCGCAGTAGGATGAGTGCTTGCTGGCCGAAGTGGGATAACATTCCTCCCCACATCATAGAGTGTATATGGCAGGATGTCCTAGTATGTATATTTTTTTGTTTTCCATTTTTAATTCGTTTTTGTCATTTTTCTACTGTTTATCATTTACAGTGTAATCTTTTTTTTTGCTTTTTATCGTGAAACACAGGCTGAGATAGACATCCAGACAGACGATATGCTGCTGGCACGAGGATACTAGATGAAGAAGATGCGCAAGAACTATAGGGACTCGATATCTAAAATTAAGAAATCTGGTAAGAAACCACGGTGGATGGAGGAGAGCATATGGCAAGCATGGTTGGCATACTGGGAAACTAACGAGGTGAAGGCAAATATACTAAATTTTTTTGAATTATTAATATGACGTGATCGAAAAATAATGTATCAAATTTTGAATGTACAGGCGGAGTTGGATAGAAACTCTGCAAACAGAAATAAAAATCCCGTCACTCATCGCGGAGGGTCGAAGTCATTTCAGTAGTATCGGCATGAGTTGGTAAATTTACTTAATGATAATTGTAAATAGTTTATGCTATATAACTTTAAATGTATAATAATTGTATGTAAAAATCAACTTCAGGAAGCTGAGGCGCATGGTCCCGTGGGCTATATGGACGTGTTCACTCGTATGCATGCTGTCGAGCATGTAAATCCAGACGGGAATGTTTCGTATACATGGCACGACGATAAATCCAGCAGGAGCCATGTAAGCATATTTCATTTTATGCAGTATTAGTAATTGTTCTGCTTGTTAAACTATAATGAAATAAGATATGATGTTATTAATTTGTTAATGTAGGAAAAGTATATGGAGCAGTGCCAGAAACTCTTTGCTGATACGGGTCGAGATCAGCTGACGACTGATGAGGAGGATGCTATTTTTGAGTCCATTATGGATCCATCAGAGCATGGCAGACGATACAGATTTGGCAATCAAGTGGTAAATAATTTATTTTACTGCTAATTTGATATTAAGTCATAATTAATTAAATCGTAGGGATTTATACAAGCTAAATTAAATATTTATTGCAGGCCACTAATCAGAGATGGGGTCGGCAGCCTAGAGCTCGGATCGATCTAGTAGAGATCGAAGATTTGAGGGCTAGAGTGGCCCAGCTGGAGGAGCAGAACCGCCGACAGGCTATACAGACCACACAGTTGCTAGACCAGCGTATCGCCGAGTAAATGCAACAGTATGGTGGCCGCTTCCCTTCCTCTACTGGCTTTGGATCTGGAGTAGAGGGATTGATTGCTTGCTTTTTCAGGTATGTTTTTTTTAGTTTTGTATGATTTCAGGTATGTGGTTGTATGATGATGTGGATGATTTTGTGTTATATTGTATATGTATGACATGGTAGAACACTTGTTGTTGGGGTTGTTGTGAATGTTGGAATGGTTATGTATATTATGTATTTTATTTTGATGTAATTTGATGTATTTGTGTGTTTGATGAATTTTGTGTAGTTTGGGTTTTGATATTTGGTTGGAATATTGTATATTGGATTCTGCAGTATTGGTGTAACAGTGTTTGGATGGGAAATGTGGATGGAAGGCTATATTGCAGCAGGAATCAAAAAAAAATACAGCAGATTTCCGACGGCTTCCGACGGCTTCCGACAGCTTTCAGGTAATAGTTTTCCTATGGCTTCCGACAGCCTATAGGACATTTTTTCCGACGGTTTTCGACGGCTTCCGACAAGTGTCGGAATCCGTCGGAAAAATGTTCGGCACCCTGTGTCGAAAGCCGTCAAAAGCACTGCGCCCCGACGCCTTATTTTCCAACGGCTTTTTCCGACGGCCGCCGACGGTTTTCAGCCGTCGGAAAATGCTGTTTTCCTTGTAGTGTAAATGCCACCGCATTTTTAGTCGTCGTAAGAGAAAAATGTGACGGCTTTAGCGATGACTTCGTCCTTAATTTTTCGACGTTTAGGGACGGTCTATTGGACATGTGACATAAAATAGGCGAACCAATTAGGGGTCGCTGGCCATCGCTAGCCTGTGTCAATAGACCGTCGAAATTTAACCTCGAAACAAGTCATTTCATCGAGAGTAAGTGTTAAACAACTCTCGACGAAATGACCTGTTTCAAGGTTAAATTTTTTTGGCCAATTTTTATGAATCCAACCATACAGATTGGATTAACACACTACCAAACATCAGTTATTCAAATTTGATCTCGTTCCAAGGTCGTCTGGCCTTCAAACGAAGGTTTTTTAGTCTGAATATCGACGAACGATTATAAATTTAAAATTCAAGATCAACGGCCTACAGTTGTGTATTTTTTCATCATCTTCTAGATATAGGTCAAGTATACTTTAGATCAACGTAAGGTCCAATAAATTTAATTTCCTGCTGATTATTTATTTTATATAATTTTTTCATGCTAAATACAGTTAAAAATTCATATATAATTGCCCAACGGTTTAAAAAATAATTTAATTTGTAAAATTGTTACACTAACTCAACTTTTTCGAAGTTGCTTAATGGACTAAATAAAAGTCGCATGGATTGGTCGTGCGAGTTAGATTTTCAATAACGTTAAATATTCGAATTACGCGAAGACGAATCATCAAAAATACTAATTTAACCGATCAGAACAGTCGTTACAATGAATGGTTGTGCTAAAATATCTTGCTTATTTTTTAGGGATTAAATTAGCATTTTTAAACATTTTTTTAAAACTTAATGGAAACTAAATAAATTAATTATTTAATTCGGTAAATAATAAAATATTTAGCCGTCGCCACGTATACGACGGGCCATCGACGGCCATCGCCCCCTTCGGCCCCTAAATGCAGTGTGTCTTGTAGCCCTCACCGTCGCCACACGATTTCCCTCCCCAATGCAATCCTCCAGCCCCCAAGCACGAGCTCGTAAGACTCCCTTCCCCCATGCAAGCCTTATCTGCCTCCCCATTGGCTAGCCCCTACCAGCCCTAGTGCCAGCGCCCACTAGCCTGCAAGCACCAGCACACCCCCGAAGGCACCCTGCAAACGTAAGCTATTTAAATGCTCTCATTCATTTTTGTTCAATGTGCTATGGTTTGATATAGATTTGTTGTTACAAATTCATTGGTAAATGATAGTTGGTATAGATTTTTTAGTATGATCATCCGTATATAATTTGATCGTTGGTATTGTTATGTAATTGGTAGATAAAGTTATTATTATCGATATTGTATTATTAATAAAAACGCGAAGATGTTTAATTTGGCTCCATCTGACAAGTACTGTATATGATCCTTACATAGATATTCGTTTTGTAAATAAAACGAAAATTGATATTCATCTGATACGTGATTTACTGGATTTTCCCTGTATTGGACAAGTTATAAACGCAATGGTATTTATGTTTCGTAAATCAATATTTCAAATCAAATGGTTAATAAAATTTCGAAAGAGACTTCATTCTTGTTCCCCGTGTATGCTTTTTGGCGTATGATATGAGAAAGAAGAGAAAGTGTTGTCGAAATTTTGTTAACCATTTGATTTGAAATGATTTACAAAACGTAAATATCATTGCATTTGTAATAGGAAGTAGGATGGTCATCCATTTCAAAAAGTGTATAAAAATCCCTAGGTTAAGTTTGTGAATTCCATTATTTTATAATAATATAAAATTAATAATGTTATTGACATTAATAACAAAATTAATGATGTTATTTGATGTATTTGTAAAATTAATGAAAGTATGTAATAATAAAATTAATAATATTATTTAAATTAAGAACAAAATTAATAAACTTATTTAAATTATCCATAAAAATAATAATGTTATTTAAATTAAGAACAAACTGAGTAATGTTATTTAATTTTTTTATAAAATTAATACTGTTATTTAAATTAAGAACAAAATTAATATTTAAATTATTAATAAAATTAACAGTGTTATTTAAAGTAATAATAAAATTAATAATGTTATTCAATTTAAATTAATAATTTTATTTAAATTACTAAGAAAATCAATTAGTGTTATTTGAATTGAAAATATTGGTGGAATCGACATCATCATTTTTTTGCACGTTAATGATCATTTTAGATTTGATAAAAATATTTCAGACTAAACACAACTATTATTTAAGGGCCACTGTTCATGCTGAGTAGCAAAGAAGTGTAGGTGCTTGTGCAAGATTATCCCAAAATACACGAGATAGGAAAAGAGCCCAAAATTTCTGGTAAAGGAGAGCATCATGAACTTCTATAACACAAAAATGGACATGAATGGAGAAACAAAAGATGATTTAAAGTCAAGAAAGGATATCACGTTATACTGTAATCTTCTTAAGCTTAAAATTGATAGCGACCGACCAAATTTCAATTGTCTTGCTTGTTATGAGTTAGAAAATAAGCATTGACAAAAACTGTTAGAGTGGGTTCAAAATTTGAGATTTCCAGATGGAATTGCTTTTAATATAAGAAGATGTGTTGTTATGAAGGATCTTCAACTGTCGACATTAAAGAGTAACGATTGTCATGTTTTTTAAAGACTCTTTTCCTGATAGTATTCACGTAGCTGTTGCCGCCAAAGGTGTGTCCATTACTAAAATTAGTTTGTTCTATAAAGAGTTGTGCTTAACCAAACTAAATAAAAGTAATTTGAAAATAAAAATAAAAAATGGATATATTTAAAATATTATGTAAATTGGAGAAAATATTTCCGTTTGGAGTATTCGACTGCATGTAACATCTACCCGTACATCTACCAACTGAAACTTTAACACGAGGAGTGGTGCAATGCATATAGATGTATCATTTTAAGAGGTACGTAATACACAATTATGAGTTATTTATTATTTTTCAAAATCAAAATAGTAAATGTATAATTGATAACTTTTTGATATGAAGGTACCTGGGTTACCTTAAAAAAAAGGAAAAAGCACGCGTTGAAGATTCAACATGTTAAGCAACATTGTTGAAGAAGCATCCACATTTTTTAGTTATTATTTTGAAAACTATGTTAAGCTGAATTCTAACACTGGCCCTCGTAATGATGATGTTATGGATGAGTCATCTGACATTTCTCTTCCATTTTTAAAAATGTGAACGTCCTTCGGGTAACTGGAAAGATGAAAGTTTTCAAATACTTAAAGAGTTTGTCATAGCTAGAATAATGATGCTTCTAAATTGTGAAGAATTATCACACCTTATTAGGTAACACAATATTTCTTTATTTACTATCACTACCGCTTTATATAGCATAATCGTGCATATTTAACAAATATCAGTTGTTTAACACACTATAAAAAAAAGACCCTGTTACAACTGTAATTTTATAAGTCACAAAATGGCAGTTGTAATAAAGGGTTTTTACAACGTTTTTTTAGAGAGTTGTAATAAACTTATTTTCAACAACTCTTTTATTTTGGAAGTTGTAACAGATGCCTATTACAACCTTTCTTTTTTGCCTGTTGTAATAGATGCCTATTTTTAACAACTCTTCTATTTTGCCAGTTGTAATGGATGCCTATTACAACTAATTTCTGTCGATTATAAGATATACCTATTTTTACCAACTCTTCTTTTTCGTCAGTTGTAATAGATGCTTATTACAAGCTTTTCTGTTTGCCCGTTGTAATAATTAATTAATAATTATAATTAAACAAATGATTAATAATTAAATAATTAAAAAAATTACTATTAATAATTAATATATTTACTAATAAATAATAATTATTATTAAATAATTAATAAAAATGAATTAATTTTAATAATTAATAATTAATATTAATAATTAATAATTAAGAAGTAATAATTTATATTAATAACTAAGAAGTAATATTTAATAATTAATTTTTGATAATTAATAATTACAACGTTTTTTTAGAAATATTAATAATGATTAATATTTTATAATTAATTGCTAATAATATTAATATATAGGAATAATTAATATTTAATATCAAATAATAACCTTATAAATTAATAATAATTAATAATTACTATTAAATAATTAATACTTAATAATTAATATTTAGTAATTAGTTTTTAATAATTGCTATTAAATATTTAATAATTGGTAATATATACATAATAATTAACTTTCAATGATTGATATTCAATTATAATTAAGATGTAATAAGTAATAATTGATATTTATTTTCAAAAATAATAATTAAGATGTAATAATTAATAACTAATAAGTAATAATTAATTTTAAATAATTAATAATTAATTTTTACTTGTTGATTCTAATTTCTTATTTATTATTTATTGTTTATTTAGTAATTATAATTGATAATTATATTTAATATTTCAAAAAATTTAAAATTTTGAAATTTGTTAAAATAAACTTAGAAATATTCATAAAATTTAAACAAAATTTTGAAATTTTCATAAAATTCAAAAATTAAAATTTTGAACTTTATATAAATTTAAAACTTTATAAAATATTCAAATTCCAGAAAATTCATAAATGCTAAAAACATTTCAAAATTTGAAAAATATAAAAATTATGTTGCAAATTATTATTTCTATATGCAATAGAGGTTTTCTTTCATAACATTATTTTTATATATACAAGTATTTTTTGGTTTTAAGTAGTAGAAATTTTGACTTTAATACAATTTTTTCTCCTGAATTACAAATTTTGCCCCTCCATTCTGAAAATTTTGGCTCCATATCAATTTTTTCCCCTAAAATGAAAATTTTGCCCTTCCATTTCAGAAATTTTGGCTCCAATTCTACCATATTTCCCTCCATCCACCATTACTTTATATTAAGTCCTTATGCATCCGCACATTCCGCTTCCACTTCCCTATCTCCTCCGTTACCAACAAACGTTATCCTCATCTTCCCATTTTCTTCTTTATAATGTTCAGATCCAAACAAAAACAGATTGCCTCCCAATTTATATCCAATCAAAACATATTATACCTTTACTTGAAACTTACCATCTTAGTTCGCAATGCTAAAAAATCAAAACTTTCACTGTCAAAATAATTGCGGTGACAAGATCTGAAACTCGACGCTGTAAGGAGAAACTGAAGTTAACGTTGCATCGCCTGAAATCGCCATGGTTTGATCTAGAGTTCTTGCCTAAATTGCATGCGTTTAATGGGATCTGGAAGTGTCCTGTGTTCGCCTAAATCTCAGGCCATCAATCTAGAAAGTGGAGCTCGCTGTCTAAGTCGCTGCCTTAGTTGATGACAAGGTCCTGACTGCTGCACCTTGAAGCTTGAAATTCTCTCATCCAGACATGTTTATTCTATTCAGGTGCTTACGTCTTGATCCATGTTTGAAATAACACCGACGAGATAAAATGTTGCCGAGTGATTTAAGTTTTGGAGTTTTTTGTGTCTTGATGTTTAGCTTGACCTGAAGTGCGTGATGTTGAGATCGAGTCTGGAAACTAATGACGCGATGGTTTGTCAGTTGGAGATCTATGTGATTATGATGTCTTCCCTAGCATAGATTGGTCTTGCTTGAGAAAAGAGATGTTGATGACTTGTATCTGAAGTTGATGTGAGGCTATTCTATTGAACTGATTCAGAAAGCTATAAAATTTCGAGGTGGTTGTTTCTGGAATGAGATGTTGAGTTTAGTGTAAGTGCTATGTAGATGATGATGCACTTCCTGCTACTAACTAATCTGAGATGAAAAAAACCATGTGAACGTAAGATGTTGCCCGTAACCTTACCGAGAGGAGCTTAGCTTCGAGCTTAGCTTTGGCAGTTTATATCTTTGGGTTGAAGTTTTGTAGTAGGGAATGTTGTTTTGAAATTGAATTTTTGTATATCTTTTGTTCTTGTAGCTGGAAGAAGTAATTTGCAGGGTGTAGTGTTTTGAGGTTGAATTTGCTTATAGTATATTGATATTTTTAGTTTATTGTTTATGCTTATTTACTGTTTACTTTAGTAGTAAAATGTGTTTAGATTTTTTTTTTAAATTTTGCATCTTCTTTGACAACGAGCAAAAATAGTTAAATTTGACTTTACCACAAAGGGAAAAATAGTTATAAAAAGGTCTTTTGCAACTGTCCAAAGCAATTGTAAATAAATCTTTTACAACTATCAAAAGCAGTTGTAAAAATGACCTTTACAACTACCGTCATTAGTTATAAAAAATCCGATTATATTACAATTTCAGATATAACGAATGGTGGACGTCCGTTTTAATGGACCTATTATAACTGTTTTTGGCAGCTGCTAAAGTGTATTTTATTGTAATGATAGTCAATTTGAACAACAAAATCCAAGGGTTAATGCAATATGTTATTGATAATGAAATCAGTGAGATTTGCTATAAAACTCTGATGTATAATCCAATGACGAGATATAAAAAATGCTCAATCTTGTACATAAATTGCTTTATATTGGGGATATAAAATCAAACACCATATGTAGTATATGCATTATACATGAACTATATTGGAGACATTAAATCAAACATTTACAATGTATATGACAAATTTATCTATTAAAGCCCATATGTTTTGACTTAAAAAAAATGTTATATGAAATATATATTGAAGTTCTTAATGTTTATTACAAATTTTAAAGCTTATAAAGAATTTTAATAATCTTACAAGACATACTACAGATGAACACACAAAGACGATCCAGCCCAACTAGTATAACAAGAAGACAAGGTGTCATGTTGTGACGATTCTACAATGTTCCAAGTCATTTATGAGAATGATCACTTATGTACTTCATTCATAAAGGTTGATCAACATCTCTTTCTACCTATTGGGATGCGGTAGACACTTAATTTGGCACTTTTGAACGCATTGGGTGCGTCGACTATTCAAACTGGCTAATCCCCCTTTTGCACTGTTTGGATGAAGCGGGGGAGTTGAACTGTTTGGACATGACGCATCTAACGTATCATGTCCCATGGCCAATTTTGAAACCATTTTTGAGCTAATATAAACTCACCTCCTTCTTCCTCCATCATACTCAAACACCCCAAATCCGAACTTCTCAACCATTTTATTCACTTTTCAAGCTTAAATTGAAGTAATTTCGTTTAATGGTATATTTATTTCAGATTTCTACACAGAATATATTTTTCATGATTTTTTCATTAGTTTTGAATTTCAGAATGTCGTCTTCCTTAATTAGATCTTTTGTTAGAAACGTCCATTGGAATACTTAACGGGTTTAGCTTTTCATTGATATCTACGTATCGTTATTAAACACTCATCCTGGTCGAGTTTTGGTTCGGTGACGTTGCCTTTGAGTTCAATAATCGTCGGTATAAATTTCACCTATAACCATATGAGAACAAATGGGACAACTTAAAGTAGACTTGGACAGTGTGAAAAGATCTACAACAAACAACATGGAGAATTTGGTCCATTAAAAGAGACCATGTTCACTGCGGTTTTGTGGCAACATGAAAAGCTCTAAGACTTGCTAAAAGCCTTAGAACAACAATTTGCCACTTCAAATATGGCACTAGAAAGTACTCTTTTTAGGGTAAAAGTTAGGCTTGATAGAGTTAGGGGTATGCCCTAGGGGCAATTATGTAATATGTTATATATATCTAACTCGATAACCAATCTTGTTCAAAATAAAAGTTGTTTTCTTTCTAATATATACTTGATATAATGTGTTGTATTGATTAATCAATTTAATTATAGTATATTTAATAGAAAATCCATAAATTGTATTTTTTGTGATAGTAGTTACAAAGTATTGTAACCATGAATAATTTATCACAATGAAATTAAACATACCATTTTAAATATCCCTAGCCAAGATGTGTCGAGACTAGATATCGATGCATCCATTGAGACTGAGTACGTAACGCTCTCTAAATTGTTGGCCCGTGTATTATTCTTGAATATTGGGGGCACCAAGGGATTACGTACTGATAATTATTGGATAAATATGGAATGACTCACTCGATAGTTTTTCTGTTGATTAATATAACTGAGGTCAAACAAAAAATCGATGTGACAATATTACACGGTTCTCCTGACTTGGGAATATTGTTGATCTTCAATATGAAAGCTCTACTTTGATTATAGTTAAATAATGACATGGCATCCTTCGAATACTATAGTTGGATCGAGTGGAAGCATGGGAAGTGCAACATTATTCAAGAGGGGATTCATCTCCTAAGTTATATGAGGTTAGTATGACAGCCAATTGAAGTCACTTCAAAGTTAAAGTCTCTGGCCAAAGCATTTTGATTAATAATTATTATTATTGCTGAACCAAAGATTATATTTGGAATATAGAGTTAAATGTGGACGATATCAGTGTTTTGATAGTTACCAAATTCCATAAGTCCAAAGTGATATAGGTTTGACGAAGAGAATTGGTGTAAATAATAGTCAAAACTGGGTAACGCTTAACAAAGTAAAATTTGATTTTACCAAAATCAAGTAAGCAATAAATTTGGTTGAAATATCACACCACCTGTTAAGTGACATGTGAATGTATTCGAATATTTTGATATTAATCGCCGGCCGAATTTACACCTAACGTGTCACACAACTGAAACAATGAATACTCCTTTGACCAAACGATTTAATTAATTTGTAATTGTCATAAATTAATTAAATTAATATTTATGAAATATTAGTTATGTAACAACCTTGAATTTTGTGATTTATTTTAATTGTTTATTTTGATTATTTTATTTACATTACTGATTTTAAAACTTTATTTTATTTATTAAAATGAATAAATTAGGCTATTTTAAATATAAATTTTGATTTTTATGTGAATTATAATTTCAAACCTGAATAAATAGAATATTTTCAGAAAATGTGGATTTTGGTCAATTTAGTCAAACTTTAACTTTTAAATTTAATTTTAAATATTTGAATTCTTGAATTTTATCTTTTATTATGAAAATAGATTTAATTTCAAGAATACTGCTTTTCGTTTCGTTGGAATTTGATTTTTATTGTGAAAGTTATGCTTTTTACAATATTGTGTGTAAATTGATTTATTTAACAATATTGTTTATTTTAAATTATATAAATAATATTTTTATTTGTCATATCTTGTTTTAATTTTTGTATATGTATGTATTATGACTTGTTATGTATATATTTTATTTATTTTTAAACATTTTTTAAGTGTAGTTGTTATTTTTCCAAAAACTAGTTATATTTTGTTTTCAATTTTCAATACTAGTTTACATATAATTAACTATATTCTTATATTTTTCTATATTTTCCTAAAATTTATTTATTCATTTCATTTTCACTATATTTTGTATTCAGTTTTATTTTATTTTCCTGGATTTTATTTTGATTTATTTGCATAAAGAAAAGAAAATATCAAGAGACTTTGGCCTTTAACCTTTGACCTTCCACCTTCACATCTCTTCATAACTTTGGGCCGTTCTTTCTCTTGCCTATAGCCGTGACTTTCGTTATGCAATTCACGTGAAAACATCACTTTCTTATTCCTCATTTATGTATGTTTTCAGATCTGAAGAAAAATGGTAATGTCTTCCCTTTTTCTATTCTTTTTCACCTTCTTTTATTGATTTTCTGCCTTGAAATCTTCATGCTTTGCTTGTCCATACTCCTCCACCACCTCCTTCGACCAATGCCACCACTGTCCATGGCCACTCCACCATCCTTTCCCTCTGACTTGACCAGGCCGTGAGCCCCCTTGAAGCTATCACCACCAAATGTTGCAAAATCACCTTGAAACTAGCCTAGCCGAACCCTTTATGCACATACCCTTCATTTTTCACCTAAACCACCTCCTTGGCCGCCACCACCAGTCCCTCCACCACCTCTGGCCGACACTCCAGACCCCACCTGACTTTCCCCTAGCATGGTCATGCCCACATCACCTCAGACCGACCCCAAAGTTTGCACCAATATCCACTTATTTGCCTTAAATCCTTTGTATTCCCACCTTGTAACTTCCACCACTTCACCACACCCCTTAGCCGCCCTTTGCACCACCTTCTCCAGCCCATACCTGAACCAAAACCACTGCCACACCATCTCCTAGCCTCCACCAGGTCTGGCCGTTCCATTTGTAGCCTTGCCCGAAGCTTGAAATTGTGCAAAAATATACACTTGTTTGCCTTGTACTTGTATTTTCATACATACCAACTTCCATAACTTCATACCATAGCTAGGCTGACCTTGGCTTGACCATACTTGACCAAATACACCCCATGGCCGTGCCTTATCACTCTTTGGCCGAGCATAGTGATGGTGAAAGCAAGTGCAAGCCATTTAATTATTTGTAGTTCCTTAGTTTCTAGCTTGTTAGCGTGATATTTGGTGTTGTATATTCATGTTATATATATTGTTTTGTTTCTATGTACAAGACAAATAACTTTGGCTCTCCCCACACTTGAATCGTATTCGTGCTTTCGTGCTTTCCAGATCTTTGTTTGTGTGTCTTGTTGTGCCATCTCCAGCTTGTAGAGTGAGTATTTCTCACCAGACATTCCGTACTTATATAAGTAGTAAATTGACATCCTGTGAATCTGTGTTCATATTATCATATTATACCTGACTGTGATATTATTTATATGATGATCACCCTGTTTATTCATCTGTCATATCATCTGTTACTGTTATATAATGCTATTCTGTTTATTTATATCAGTTTATCACACTGCAAGTTCCCTGTAGAATAGAATCACTATGGGTTGAAATGATACATACCCGAACGGACTTTAGAATAGGGAAAAATCGTTATGGGCTGAAATGATAGGCCTGAACGATTTTTTATTTATTTCATTTAACTTGGGATTTCGGGTTTGAAATGATAAAACCCGGATTTTCCTTTGCAAATTAAGGATTGAAATGATATATTATCCGTATCATTGGACTTAGGTTAGAAATTTTATACAGATTGTGGTTAAAATATATTTTTCTAAAATTTTTAAAATATTTTGAAATTGTAAATATTATGATAATTTGAATTCTAATTTGAATTTAAAAATGATTTTTATAAAGTGTTATTGATTTTTCTATAAATTAAAATATAGTTAAATATATAAATGTTAAAAATTGAAATTTGAAGTATAACTTAACTTGGAAAATGTGAAAGTGTTTAAAAAATAAAAGTTAAGTTAAGAAAATAAAATGGAATTAAATAAAATTATAAAATGGTAAACTTAATTAAAATGTTAAGTAAATGAAATGTTATAAAATTTTACATTTATTTTGTAAATGAATTATTAAATATTTGATAATTATTTGTGAAAATTTCACTTTGTAAAAATCATAAATTAAGGGTATTTAAATGATTGTTTTTAAAGTGAGAAAATATGATTTTTGTAAATTAAAATGGATTTAAATAAATTTTAATTGTTTATGAAATTATAGTGAAAGTTTGGAATTTAAATGGACAACATTCCTGAAATGCTATCATTTCTAAAGTTAAAGATATTACAGCATTTTGTAAATGCTGTAATTGATATAAATGAACTAAATGGCTAAAATGAACTAAGTGCTGTAGTTGCTGAATTTAACTAAAGTTTTATTTGAAATCTAAACCTATTACAGCATTTAAATGTTGTCTTTTGCTAATTGAATTGTTTTTAAACAAAACTTTCCGTAGCATTTTTTAAATGCTGCAAAAGTTGAAATTTCACTGTTTTAATATATTTAAGTGAATAAATGAATTCTGAAAATGGTAAAATTTTGAGAATTGAATATTTGACTATTAAATATAATAACTTCATTTTTAAATGATTTAAATGGAATATTTTGATTTGAAATA
The DNA here is from genome assembly GCA_030737815.1 of Allium fistulosum. NCBI lineage: Eukaryota > Viridiplantae > Streptophyta > Magnoliopsida > Asparagales > Amaryllidaceae > Allium > Allium fistulosum. The sequence goes on from CM060906.1 coordinate 366,721,752, forward strand.
TTTTGAAATGGATTTGAAATGATATTTGGTTTCGAAGTATAAAAATACCATTTTGGAATTTTAACCACGGGATGTAATTTAATTTATGGTTTAATTGATCCTTAGAGGATGGGCGATCCCAAGCATCCTTTAAGTTATTGTGCATTACTACTACAGTTCACTTGAGTTGGTTTACATTATATAAGTATGTATGTCCTTACTCGAGTGTTTTGTGTTTTACTTTACGCTCGGGTCAGCCTGAGTATTTACAGCTTAGCTTTGGATTTCTTTTCTGGAGCTAGGAATCGCTGGAGATTCTGCTTGTCTAGTTATCTATTCCCTTTCAGTTTCAGTTGTTCTACTTCAGCTCTGGTATTTATAAACTTCTATGTATTTGAGATTTCTATTGTATATGTTTTTTCCAGACTGATATTATGTATTTTGTTTGAGATTTTGTTATAGTAGCTTCATGAACTACCATGGTATTTTAATTTCCGCTGCGAGTTATTCTGATATTTCTGTGTCTGTGATTGATTTTATTTGCTCCAAAATTTATTACAATCTGTTATTTTGTATTATTCAAGTCGGACATGTGTGGATTATTGTCGATTTGAATGGTCCAAAATAGTGGGTCGTTACATTTGGTATCAGAGCTTTGGTTTTAGGCAAACCTTAGCCTGCGATGCAAAAACTCATTAGTGATAGGGTAGAAATACCCTAGAATGAATGAAATCAATCTCAGAATCATTCCTTTGTGAGAGAACGTATTTTCGAAGTATAAAATGATTTTCAAATGATTTTTAAAGGATTTTTAAAGATTATTTTGATATAAAATTTTCTTGTTTTGAAATAAAATTTTCTGGACTTTATCCCTTTCGTATCCACCTTGCTAGTAATTTCTTTGATTAGGATTTCCTTAAAAATTCTGAACTTCTATCTTGGTTGGGATTTCTTCGATTAGGATTCCTTTGAATTTTGGAATGCTCCCACTTGTTCTGAAATCCATTCCTGTCTCCCCTAATTGTATTCTTTTAATTTTGGAGCATTCCATAACTCCACCTCGAATGACCTCTAAAGATCGGCAGTTCCGCCATTTTTGAATGATTTGTTAAGATTCACCAGAGGTTTCTGTATCCTCGGTTTATGATGCTATTTATCTTCTACTATACCTGGATTCTATCTCTGGCGATCGAAGGTCAATTTGCCTTAGATTTTCGCATCGATTATATTTCTGAGGTCACGGTAGACCCTGTTAAGGTCGCCCGTGATTTATATAGGCTTATCCATCTTGTATTTGGTAATTTAATTATCTCATCTTCGTTGAGCTTATCTTCGAATTAGAATTCTATTTGATTAGAGTTCATAAAAAATTGAATCTCTGTTTGTTGAAATCCATCCTTGAATCGTCTCTTGGAAAGTTTGTGGTTGATTGTCTTTTGAAAATTGTGTATTCATCGAAGTTGTTGTTTTGATAAGGATGACCATATTATATATAGAAGTGAAATGTTTTCAATAAGGATTAATACCTTTTAAAAATGAAAATTTGAAGTTTCGAAAGGATTTGAAATTTTGAAATTTATATAAAAAATGGTTTCATATAAGATTATTTGTAACTGAAGGTTTTGAATGTGAATTTGAGTGATTGAACTCCGGCATTTTGGAACTGGTTTTAAGATTTTGAAATAATTAATAATATGATTTGAAAGTATTTTTCGAATATGAAATATTTCAAATGATTTTAATAAGTTTCAAATGATTTCGAAGAAATTTCAAAAGAAATTTGAGAAAATAGAAGTCCAGACCCACTACTGTCGCTGGAAAATAATTCCGATGATGAATGCATGCATCATCCACATTGATTTTCGAGTTTTTGATTGGGGGAGAGGCCACTTCGGTAACTTTTCTATGTGATTGATTTGTGAAACCAATTTTGTTTTCAAATTCCGAAGTGTGATGTGATATTCGAAAGATATATGTATATATATTTGAACAATTTGAAATGAGCCGGTGTTCAGTCCTTGAGTTTTGGATTTAATTTGATATAACCCTATCTTTTGGAATTGATTTACTGATTTGTTGGTGATTTCCAACTCTTGGATTGAAATATGATTTCTTCGACTATTTTGAAGGTTCGAGTACTTCCAAATCAAGGTTAACTTTTCAAAGCTAAGTAATTTTGAAAAGTATAAAGTATATAAGTTTGGTATTTATGTTTAAAATATGTAGTAATATGATTTAAATAAGTTGAAACTGTTTTGTTAAGTAAATGAATAAGGCTATTGAATTTTTCTAATATGAAATTTAGATTTGAAATGTTTTGAAAAGAATTTGGTCTTCAAAATATTTTGAATAAAATTTAGTTTAAATGTTTAACTTAGCAACATCTTTATGAAACTATATATTTAAAAAGTTGGAATAGATACATAAGTTGTATGTATGCTGTTTTATTCGCATAATTAAATTGATCCAAGTTTGAGTACACAAGTTCGAGGTGAATTACACCATTTCGTGTTAGGATTTTTCATTTGATTCTTGATGGCGAATATTTTATATGGATTTTGGGCTTGATTCTAGAATTATATATCATAGTATATGGCTATGCAAGGAGACTGATGGTTTCTAATCAAGAAACCATATCGAAATCCGCATTAGGGAAGTCGAATGGACAATACTAGTTCGAAAGCGAACTTGTGTGATCGAGCGAGTGATCGAATGTGATTCTGCGAAATGATGACATATCTACATCTTATATTCTAATATCATTGATATACTTGACGCTGAAATTGGAAGTTGTTGGGTTGGATATCTTTGTAATTTAATTGGAAATTTTCTTTTATGCAAAACTACTATCAATTTAAAACCATTTTTAAAAACTAATTTTCCTTTTATTCTTCTTAAACAAACTATTTTATTCTATTTTACATACAAAACTATTTTATTTAAAACCATTTTCCAAAAAACTATTTTATATACAAAACTTTTTTTTTCAAAACTATTTTATATGCACACTATTTTACAAACTATTTTATATACAAAACTATTCTAAATTAAATCTTTTATAAAGCAAAGATGTTTAATCCCATATGACTCTTCATGCAGCGAAATTGATTTTTGAAAAAAATTTGATCCTTACATAAGGTAGACTTTATGTAAATATAAGATAATTTTGGAAACAAATTGTTTGACTTAAATTATATTGATTTGGAAATTTGGATTTATTTTCTAAATTTATTATTTTGGAAACTTTGGAACAGAAGATATTTGATTTGGAAGAATAATTTGGTGAAAGAGTATATGATTTTGAAAATTGTATTGATATTGAAACAAATTGAAATTTGAGAACCTTGTGTTACTAAATACTTGATTTTGGAGTTATCGAACTTATATAAAAATTTGGTTTGTATAAGTATGATGTTGATTCAAAAACTATGGATTTGAAAAGTTACTCAATTTGAAAAGTGAAATCTTATATAATTGAAGTATATATAAGTGTGATTTGATATACTATTGATTTTGGAAAGTATTTGATTTGAAAATGAAATCTTATATATAATGGACTTTATATAAGTATGATATTTGAAAGTTATTTGAAAAGCTATTATATGATACATATTTTCGAAGTAAAGATATGGAAAGTGCCTTCTGCTTGATATCCGCTTTGTGGCCACATTGTGGATTCATTCTATCGATATTTCTCTGATTTTTGGTTTTCCGGATATGATACTCGAGTGTCCATCGAATTCCATGGCGTTACCCATGGTCTTACAAGCGCGACTGCATAACGTAATTCACCTGGCTGGATGGCTCAGGGGTACGAATGTTTCCTGGGGGATTCAGGAGTAACCATTGTGTATCCTGTGATCTATGTAGGTCGTATTAGTAGCGAAATCCGCAGGGCTGAGAAAGCTTACGGATACAGATGTTTCCTGGGGAATCCAGGCGTAACCTTTGTGTATCTGCGGTCTACTAGTCATCATGGCGTAATTCGCAGGGCTGAGAAAGCTTACAGATAGGGATGTTTCCCGGGGGATCCAGGCGTAACCTTTGTGTAACTGTGATCCATGGTTAGACAAAGGTTTTGTTTGTTTTTTGTTTGGATTGTACTTTCCATATCTGTTTTAAAAAAATTCCAGTATTTTCACTAGGTGTTGAAACAAGTCTACTAACTACCTGGAGAATTCTAGCTTTGCGCCTGATCAACGCACTGCCAGAGTCTGCAGGAACGAGGATAAACTTGTTAAGATATCGAGTTATAAAAGTATTTTGATAAAATATTATATAAAGGATACTTCGATCAGTTATTTCCTTTCTAAAGGATTTTAAAGTGTTTTAAATATTTTACCTCTTTAAGCAATAATTTTAATTAATGGCTCATCCTTGTCTTTCGTCCTATTTTCCCTTCTAGCTATTCCTACCTTTTCCTCTTCGAGGGTCCTTTCCGCATTGTGGAAAGAGTTGGTTCTTTGGCTTATCATTTGAATTTGCCCGAGAAGCTTTCAGGTGTGCATGATGTATTCCACATCTCTCATCTTCTCTAGTATTTTCTTGACCCATCTCTTTTTGGTTCAGCCTTCTGCTCTTGATAGTTGGATATTTAACCTAATCTGTCTGTCGAGAGGAAGCCACTTTGTATTGTCAGCAGAGGTACGAAGCAGCTAAGAGAAGGAAATCTGTTAGTCTGATCAAAGTACTGTGAAGTACTGATGATCGAGATTGTACCTGAAAGACGGAGAAGAGCATTCGTTCTTCGAATCCGGAATCGTTGTTTTTAGGTACTATTTGCTTTTTCTAGCTTGCTTTTCCTTATTTTTCCTTGTTCTTTCTTTTGGAGGACGAAAATATTTGAGTGGGGGAGAGTGTAACAACCCTGAATTTTGTGATTTATTTTAATTGTTTATTTTGATTATTTTATTTAAATTACTGATTTTAAAACTTTATTTTATTTATTAAAATGAATAAATCAGGCTATTTTAAATATAAATGTTGATTTTTATGTGAATTATAATTTCAAAACTGAATAAATAGAATATTTCCAGAAAATGTGGATTTTGGTCAATTTAGTCAAACTTTGACTTTTAAATTTAATTTTAAATATTTGAATTCTTTAATTTTATCTTTTATTATAAAAATAGATTTAATTTCAAGAATACTGCTTTTCGTTTCGTTGAAATCCAATTTTTATTGTGAAAGTTATGCTTTTTACAATATTGTGTGTAAATTGATTTATTTAAAAATATTTTTTATTTTAAATTATATAAATAATATTTTTATTTGTCATATCTTGTTTTAATTTGTGTATATGTATGTAATATGACTTGTTATGTATATATTTTATTTTTTTTAAACATTTTTTAAGTGTTGTTGTTATTTTTCCAAAAACTAGTTATATTTTGTTTTCAATTTTCAATACTAGTTTACATATAATTAACTATATTCTTATATTTTTCTATATTTTCCTAAAATTTATTTATCATTTCATTTCACTATATTTTGTATTCAGTTTTATTTTATTTTCCTGGATTTTACTTTGATTTATTTGCATAAAGAAAAGGAAATATCAAGAGACTTTGGCCTTTAACCTTTGACCTTCCACCTTCACATCTCTTCATAAATTTGGGCCATTCTTTCTCTTGCCTATAGCCGTGACTTTCTTTATGCAATTCACGTGAAAAAATCACTTTCTCATTCCTTATTTACGTATGTTTTCAGATCTGAAGAAAAAAAAATGGTAATGTCTTCCTCTTTTCTATTCTTTTTCACCTTCTTTTATTGATTTTCCTTTGTAAATTGCCTTGAAATCTTCATGCTTTGCTTGGCCATACTCCTCCACCACCTCCTCCGACCAACGCCACCACTGTCCATGGCCACTCCACCATCCTTTCCTTCTGACTTGACCAGGCCGTGAGCCCCCTTGAAGCTATCATCACCAAATGTTGAAAATCACCTTGAAACTAGCCTAGCCGAACCCTTTATGCACATACCCTTCATTTTTCACCTAAACCACCTCCTTGGCCGCCACCACCAGTCCCTCCACCACCTCTGGCCGACACTCCAGACCCCACCTGACCTTCCCCTAGCATGGCCATGCCCACATCACCTCAGGCCGACCCCAAAGTTTGCACCAATATCCACTTATTTGCCTTAAACCCTTTGTATTCCCACCTTGTAACTTCCACCACTTCACCACACCCCTTAGCCGCCCTTTGCACCACCTTCTCCAGCCCATACCTGAACCAAAACCACTGCCACACCATCTCCTAGCCTCCAGCAGGTCTGGCCGTGCCATTTGTAGCTTTGCCCGAAGCTTGAAATTGTGCAAAAATATACACTTGTTTGCCTTGTACTTGTATTTTCATACATAGCAACTTCCATAACATCATACAATAGCTAGGGCGACCTTGGCTTGACCATACTTGACCAAATACACCCCATGGTCGTGCCTTATCACTCTTTGGCCGAGCATAGTGATGGTGAAAGCAAGTGCAAGCCATTTAATTATTTGTTGTTCCTTAGTTTCTAGCTTGTTAGTGTGGTATTTGGTGTTGTATATTCATGTTATATATATTGTTTTGTTTCTATGTACAAGACAAATAGCTTTGGCTCTCCCCACACTTGAATCGTAGTCGTGCTTTCGTGCTTTCCAGACTCTGGTATTTATAAACTCCTATGTATTTGAGATTTCTATTGTATATGTTTTTTCCAGACTGATATTATGTATTTTGTTTGAGATTTTGTTATAATAGCTTCATGAACTACTATGGTATTTTAATTTCCGCTGCGTGTTATTCTGATATTTCCGTGTTTGTGATTCTATGATTGATTTTATTTGCTCCGAAATTTATTACAATCTGTTATTTTATATTATTCAAGTCGGACATGTGTGGATTATTGTCGATTTGAATGGTCCAAAATAGTGGGTCGTTACAAGTTATAAAGTTTTATTTTGAGTTGATGAACAAATATTATTAAGTATATTATAATAGTTATAAATATATTACTCATTATACGATATTGATACGCGTTTAAATTGAATTTAAATGAAAAATATTTTGTTTGGGCTTTAAATGGGTTTGAAGCCCATATAAGAGGTTGATGTGTTCTACTATGATGAGGGCATGCATGTGTGGCCATTTGATGGTAAGGAGATGGGCTAGATTTGGTTAGATAAAGGAGAGAGAATTAGTAAAGATGTAGATCCTAACTCGTCTCAGTTCCTCTTCTATATAAGCATCTCAACCTACACCCGTCAGAAGAATTTTGGAGCCTTTATCTATATCTGCTTCTGCTCGAATTCTCTACCTCCCTATATCTCCGTTTCCAAAGTAAAATCAAAGTAAATCAGATCCTATTCGATAATTGATGGTCATCGGTTCAAGGACTAGTACTCTACTGGATTAGAAACCGTTTCAAGGAGTAGATCTCATTGTTTCAAGATATTCTCATAGGCGTTGGACATAAGGTAAATCTATAATGAATCTATGGATATTAATGTTTATATAATATTTATATAATGTATATTATATTGTTAGTTAGGTGACGATTCTATAATATGAATATGCTATCATAGTTGAATTAGTTATATGTTTATATTTATAAAAAATTTCTATCATTTATATATCCATAAAGTGATGGTTCAAGTAATAAAAAAATAACCTTTTGTTCTATTAATTTAATATACAATAATTAATTGTACATATAAATTTTATAAATTTAATATTACATCTTAATATATGTAAAATATGATTTTATAGTTTTATATAAGTAGTATCATATATAAAATATTTTCAGCAGAGATAAAATAATATATATATATATATATTATTAAAATATTTTTAAATTGGTTAATATGTAAATTAGTTATATTACACACACAATATGTAAAACATATTTTATAATTTATAAGTTCAAATTAATATAAGATAGACTTTTGGTAGAGAAAATTAAAAATGTTTTTTGATTTATTTTAAATATTTTAATTATTAGCCAAAAATTAAATAAATTTTGAAAATTGATTTTAAAATTTTAAAATTATGTAATAAATATTCTACCAACAAAATGTCGCTTAGAATTTTACTAAAAATATAAAATTCAAAAATTGTTTCAAAATTAATAATTTTATATTAACTTAAACAATATTTGTACGAATATTTTATTTAAAATGTATTTAAAATAAAAAAATTCCATTCTCGTTATATGGTATAAGCTGAGAATTAATATATATATTTTGTATATTTTAAAATAATACGTGCATATATATATATTATTGTATTATATATATAGACACCTAAGTATATATTCAAGATATATATATACCAACGAAAAACATTTATATATATATATATTGCTTTCGTATTTACAGTAAAATAAAAAAATTAAATATCACAAAATATACATATATATAATAATACATTTATAATGTTAAAAATCCATGTATATGTTTATATACATATATATTGAATTATATATATATATATAATTATTTAAATAAAATATAGTTTATATGTCTGTATGTGTTTATAATTGTATATATTTATAATTGTAATATATATATACTAGATGAGCTAACATGTCCATTGCGGTGTAAATCTCAGAACCTATACGGACATGTTATACCTTGCACGGATTGCTATGTTACACACACACATATGTATATAAATACACACACACACATGTATATATATAATGCATTATTAATTATATAAAATAGAATTAAATTATAAATTTAAATAAAATAATGATTTTATTTAAAAGAAATTTGGAAATGCTCTAAATAAATTAGACTTCATAGGCCGAATAAAGGTCCAAAATAAAAAAAATTGAAATTCATTCATTACTTCTACTGTGGGCTGGTCCAGTTCCAAAAATGGTGTAAGAGCCCAAAAGCCTATACGGTCTAAATTAGTCATATTTGGGCTAACTAATTAAGCTTGCAACCCAATTAGTAAGGTGTTTAAGAAAGGTAGTGTCTAGGTTGGATTGTTGGGTAATCGAGTACCCTATCCTACCTGGCTGCCGGCCTGACTCGAACAATTATATGAGCCCAAAAGTTGCCTCTAATAGAAAAGGCCCAGTTTTAATTGGGCCTTGGGTTAATTTCAAAATTGTTTTGAAATTAAAAATAAAAGTTTTTAAATTTAAAAGTTAAATTTAAAATAAGAAAAATAATGTAAATGTTATAATATAGATTTTCAATTCGTTTTGAAAATTAAAATAAAAGTTTTAAATTTATAAGTTAAATTTAAAATAAAAAACATATTATAAAAGTGATAGCATAAATTTTCAAAATATTTGAAAATGTTATAAAATTAATTTCCAAAATATTATTTCATAATATGATTAACAAAATAAATGAATTAATTAAATGAGTTAATTAATTAAATGTACGTACATGTATAATATATAAAATGATATATTTTATGTTTTCTTGAATTGTTTAAGACAATATGAATATACATGTTTATATAAAAGAGTTTTCAAAATTAATAAAATCTAATTAAAATTGTTTAATTAAATAAATTGATTAAAAGTTAATTAATAAATTAAATTATATATATGTGTGTTTGTGTGAGTGTATGTGTGCGGGCGTGTGTGTGTGTCTGTGCGTGTTACTATAAAGTTTATAGTATATATATTCAAATAATATGTTATAATCGAATAATATAAAAATTATTTTAAATGTTAATTAATTAAATTAATCAATTCCATGAATATAATGTTATGCATAAAATTATTATATAATTAATATGAAATATAAAAGTTATATAGTAATAAAACTTATATAATATAAATGTATAAATTAAAGGTGGAACATTAAGAAACCCTAAATAGACTTAAGGAATAAATATATACGTAAATGTACGTAAACCGTGATTTCCGATGTGTCCAACACTTGAATCACGAGGGTATTTCATAAGAAATACATTATTCCATAAGTTGGTATCACTAAATATAATGCATTGAAGATTATGAATCTTTAATACAATATAGTCCTCTACCATATATATATATATATATTGACAAATTACTTGCATATTCCTTAGTTGTTGAGAAAACTCAAGCTAGAGATGTTATGTGTAGTTTTATTAATATATTGAATAGATAAGGTAAGATAACTATATATATTTATCGAGCAAACTCAAGCTACATATACTATACTTAGGCCGCCTCGATATGGTAGGTACGAGTGAATAATTTCGTTTTGATTCATTGAGCAAACTCAAGGTCGAAGTGAAATCAGGACAAGGTACCAAGGTTTAGGAGTTGTATAAGATACAACCAATAAGGAGATATCCACCGTCTGTTGATCTACGACTTGTTAAGCAGACTCAATGTTAGAATTCCAAGATAGATGAGTCCTAACACCCACTGTTGAAGTCGAAAGACTTTTATGTCTCAACTTTGTGTTTGGAGAAATGTAAAAGACTAGTGGGAGCCTTATTAGAAAAATGAAATGATAACATTTAACCTTTCTAATATTGTAAGAAGATATCCTATGTAATGTTATAACAATCCACATTAATAAATTTATGCATTTAATATAATAGATAAAACGTTTATCAGTTAAGACATATAAATGAACTGAATTGAAGATTGAAAAATGGAAATATAACATATACTTACTAATAAATTCTTATTGCATTTTAACATTACAACTTCCATGAAAGCGCCTAATTTTACAACTACTAAATATGTTCGTAAATTGGTCGGTTACTTGTTTATTTGGTTGAGACCATATATTGCTTTCTATGAGTTTCAAACTCAAAAGTAATACAATACTATAGATATTTGATTCATATGCAATCACATATAAATGTTGTATGATGAACGGTCACAGTTTGTAATGTACATTATTTTAATGAAATGAGTTCATCCCAAATAAGCAAATAAACCATAGTGCGAGATCGAGTATTCAATTTGATTGATTGAAATAAAAGATCATGTTATGCTAAACATAACACAAGACCAAAACAAATATAGAGCTAAGAATTCGACCACCGAAATGTCACTTGATTAGTTTACGTATGGTGCATCATATTTGATGTCCATAAATGTTAAGGATAATCAAATCCATTTTTGTAAAGAGTTCATTATGATCTTATAGTAAGAGATCTCTTTTAAATGCTTCGACCATTTTGAAAAGAAAATAAATGTAGAAGAGTAGCTGTGATTTAAGGTACAGTTGGGATGAAGAGAGTGAATAGTCACTTTTGCTTTATAAAAAACATCGAAAATGAGAATAATAATTATAATAATTGATACTTAACATTGGAATGAGAAATACAATTACTGTTCCGAAATGTATTTTCATATAGCAGATTATTTTCTATGAGATTTGTTTCTTTGAGTTTAAGATATATAGTCAAAGAACTCTCCATTGTAAACTAGTGGTGGTATATGAAATAAACAGTCTATATTAAGTGGATGATGGACCTCCGTATTCGGTACACTATTATAATGATACTGGAAATAGTCGTAGCATGCCATATAACACTTATTGATTGCATCAAGTTATGAAAATTGCTTTCATAAAACGTACCACATATTGTTTATGAAATAATATTTGTTCTTTAGTGATGACTAAAGAATAGGTAATTTTATTTCAGTTGGAATATTATGAATATTTGTTATGAAATAAAACTGTAGTAGAGGTATTTAATGCATTGAAAAATACAAAAGTATCCAAAATTATTAGCAATTATTTTGGAATTATAAACTAAGTCGTAATTTTAAGAAATAATTTATTTTTATACGATTATGAATCATATAATACTGGCTAATTATGTCTCAACCAATTAAGGCCTATGCACCTATTTAGTGGAAGCGTCATAAGAGTTGATGAAATCTACGGATATATATATATATATATATATATATATATATATGCATGCAATTGTAAGTGTTAATATCAAAATGGTTCCATGTAATTCGTCATATTCATTGATGAATTATTATATATATGAACATGCGTATTTGATATGTATGTATAAGTTCATAGAATATAAAATGAAAGTAAATAATATAATATGCAACATAAATGATTCGATTTCATTGAATTTGTGAGTATATTGGAAAGAGCTCCATACGTACCTAATATGAATAAAGATTCAGTCTTAATGGTCATGCCTCCCTATAATACATAATGATGTATTAACAAAGAGTAATCGAACTTTGTTTGACAAAGCACGATTAATGATGAGTGAAGTTGAGTTAAATTCTTTCTATAAAGTGTGTATTTAAGAGTAGTACAAATGGTTAAAATTAATATCATGCAAAACTTATTTTAAAAACCATACGAGATAAGGGTTTATAAGAAACCCCTATATATCATAGGCCAAGGAGTTGGCTGGTTTTAGGAGTCGAAAGACTGCACATAATAATTGTACGTAAGGGATCTTGTACGAATCGTCCCAAAAGAATTTTGGGAACAATAGTGATCAGATGACTAATTTCTGTTATGAACATAAATATATTTCGAACTAATGCAAAAATCAGTTTTATAAGGCAATACATAAATTTTTTAACATAAATATATTTTAAACTAATGCAAAAATCAGTTTTATAAGGCAATACATAAAATATTTATGAATGCCCATTCTATTTCATTAAGAAACAAATGTTGTTTCAAGAAGCACCAACTTCATAGCGAAGGAATTTCTTTAAGAAATTATTGGCAAAAATTGAATTTGGATACGATCCAAGGATAAAAATGATTAAAAGGAAGCAAATGAAATTGACAGAACCTAAATGAACACAATACATTAGAACGTCTAACGAGTATTCTTGTACGTTAAAGGAAAATTGTGAGTTTCTTGTCAACATCAAGAATTAATAATCCTCGATTGTTTAACTAAACCATCAAGAATGTTGACTCTATGGTATGGTATGAAGCGCAAATCCAAAATAGATTCCAATTACATCATCAAAATACGATTTGATAGTTGTATGCAAAGGGATACAATCCATTGGTTGCAAATGTGCCTTTAAGTGAAAGGAAAATGCAATTGAAATATAGTGAGCCACATTAATAAGAATAATACCGTGAATTTCAATTGTTGAAATTAATATAATAGATTCACCGTTCTTTGTGTTCAAGTTAGTTTGGATTTTACTCATAAAATTATCGCTTAGATGACTTTATGTTTTGGTACGTATGTATTAAAACAGAAAAGTCTGAATAATGATTTAGAGTAAACTGTTTACACATAATAACCAAAATATCTCAAAGTCATGGGAATGATATTGAGTTTCTGAGTTTTTGGATATGATCTAAGAAAAGATATAAAGCTTACATTCGACAAGCAACAAAATTAAACAAATGTTTTGATTGAAATATCAAATAGTTTGATTATCAGTCAAAATGCAAATAAAGCATGTGTTCATAAGAAAGAAACATTAAAAGGTACATATATATTTCTAAACCTTAAGTAAACAACACACTGCTGATTGTTAACGATGTACTTGTGTTAAAATCAGTTTTGGTTGTTTTAATAACCGACATTGGATTTGTAAATGATGTCTTTTATAGTAAGTACAAAAGATACTAGGAATGTTCCAAACGATATGTAAGGAGACCTTAGTAAATGTTTAATAAAGAACATGTAACATGGATTCCTTATGCATTGGCAATAAGAATTATCTTACATGTTATGTTTTCTATGATATTGTGATTTGTTTATGTATTCGATACATGAAGCAAATATCAAACTTAAATTGATATCACTAAATGATTTTTTGAGGTATTATCATATATTTATGAAATACTAGAGAATTGTTTACAAAAACAATGAACTCTTTATGAAAGAGTGTTCAGACTCGAACTTCATAAGTGCTATCGAGTGTAATATGTCGGTATTAAATTCATGTTCAAACCTTAATTAAGAAGCTTAAAGTTGGAAATTTTCCAAATGAAATGTTGTGGCTGATTCAATGAAAGGCTTAGTACATTGCATTGAATAGAGCTGCAATAAAAGCAATGTATATAAATACAAATGCACAAATTTATAACAAAGCCCAGGGTGATTCCAAATGTCAAGAATCTTATAACATTGTTATAGATAGCAATGTCACGATATATTTCGTAACATAACTTAGAGCCCACTAGCAGTCGAGAGACATACTCCAAATTGTTCCACATGATAAAACAATTTATCTGCATTGGGGAAAGTTGATTGACAAAGTAGATAACTGAAACATAATAGCATACCCGTTCACTGAAGGACTGGCCCGATTGGTTTTGAGGAAACATATTGGAGAAATTGGAAGAAGATTCCATAATTGACCTTAAGTGCAAGTGCGAGATTGATAGAGTCAGGGGTATAATCTAGGGGAAATTATTGAAAGTGCATAGGGATCTAAGATAATATGGCTAAGTTGTGTATGCAAGGGTATGTGCAATATTAATCTATATAACTGAATAAATAGGAAATGCAGTAGTTTTCTGACTTAACAAACTTATTTTCCTTCAATATTGATTTTGACTGATAATACAGGACTTCCTATAATCTTCTTAAGGATTCATGATGCATGCACGTGATTATGGAAGTATATATAATGATTCTAAAGTGAATAAAAGGGTTTAAGAGAAAAAAATCCAAGGGAGAAAGTTGTGAATCATTTCTGAATGTTAGACTATATTTATAAATGTCAAAGATTTGCATAGAAGAATTGCAATCATTCAAAGAAGCCATTACTCTTCGAAGAGAAGCACTTGAATAGTCCCAACTATTCGAAACGTCATTACAAAAAATAGCCGTTACAGGGCGTTCAGTCGACGGAGAATAAAAGTCATTCTACCAAATATGACCATCAAGAATTGCAGAGTAAACATCAAATTTTAGTTGACTAAATTATAATAAACAGTAGACTAGTTTAGTCGAATGGATTTATTTTTAGTCGACTTCCCTCAATCGATTGAAAATAAATTCAGTCGACTGAACCTATATAAAATAGATTTTTACATAGTCGGTCTTGTTTTATAAATTGTTTAACTCTTTTTTTTGAAATTCATATGTGCTGATGAGATGTGTGTGTGCATATGAACCATATGGGAGATTTTACAAATAAATCTAAGACCAAATACATACATTTTACTTATGATTTGTAGATGATCCGTATATTCTTGACTTGTGATATGTAAATGATCCATTTGCTATCATGCTTGATTCTTTGATTCAATATCTACTTACTCCTACACAATTTAATATACTAGGTAATATATATATAGTTGTCGTTATTAAAACTTCCATACGAACATGGTTCCAACATTCTTCCCCTTTTTGATGGTGACAACTACATATATATAAAAGATATGAAATGATATGAGCTTATACAATTCTCCCCCTTAATATATGCTTCCTCTATCATTATACTTTCTCCTCCATTGTTATCCAAAAAAAGGATAAAAAACGAAGGTGGGGGTATAAACGGACAGTTAAAATAGACTAGGGGATTTACAATAACATATATGGAATGATTAGTACAAGTATCACTTGAAATAAATAGAAACACAAATGACATACACAACAAGTTGTACATTCAAACAACACAAACATAACTAACCATAAAGAACAATAGTTTATACATCACAGCTAAACAAGGCATTCAAACATAACTAATTAAACACTACTACTTGTTCACAAATACAAACTAAAAAAATAGTTTATACATAAACAAGACATAAATCACAAGTTCAGAAGCAAAATAAAATCAAACTTCCAGGAACGAAGATACGTCAACTTTCAGGTTCAATAGAATAGTCAAATGGTGAAGGTGAGCATGAGTAAGATGAAATTTTGTTTCAAATCTTCTTAACAAATCCCATTGTGCTCTTTTCAAACCATTTTTGATGTTTAATTAGTTTTCATTGATGCTTTAAAAGAATTTCTTGATTATGAAGAATGGTAGTGTTTGCAGTGACGTTCTTTGATGGTTGCACAAGAGAGATATCATTGTCACTATCGGTCGACCAAGATTCATTTACCTCAATTTCTAGAGGTAGAGATGATTGTACATGAGATTGTGGCTGTGATGAAGATTGACCGATGTTTTTTTTGCACCAGACGAGAGAGATAAGTGTTGTATGGCATCACCAGTTCCATAGAAGAAGGAAGTTTCATCAAGGAGATGGATTTTTGATCCATAATCTTCTGTAAGATGAAATCTTGCATGCTTTCAACATTTATATTAAAAGGAATTAATATTTTTGTCAATAAAGAAGCATAAAACATTGTGTGTTGTGAGCGGGCGTTGAAGCTTTTGATCTCATCGTGATTATTTTTACCCAGTTCGATTTCTTATTAAAATAAATAGCATATGACATCATATAATTGTTATCATACATCTTTCCATAGCTTCCCGTCCTAGGCAATATCATGTGAAGTACCATTTTATTAATTATTCATGCCTGTGGACAAAGATTGATAGAATTATTGCTTGTTTAACTAGTTCGAAACAAGTAGCTAGTGGAGTTGAATTCAAAGTCATCATGATCAATATCATCTAAATCATAACCCAAAGACGAACAGCCCAAAATCATTCCTAAATCTTGCATGGAATGTCTTATTTCTACACCCAAAACAATGCTCCAAAGAAGATCTTCGTCATTCTCTGGTTTGTAGAAACTCCCATAGAGATTAGCATAAAACATTCGAATTAGAAATGGGTAAATTTTTATCTTATTTTTGGCCGAGTCAATGAGGGATACAAATTCATGTTCCCTTGCAATCTCTTCAATCCTAAAAGTAGAAAAATCAGACATTTTGTAGAATGTTTCTTATAAAATCCTTTTGTCATTGTAATCATTGAAGCACTTTAGAGAAATCTTGCTATTCCCCATCCATTATGTTAATTTTTCATCGGAGGTGAACTTCGGATGAGATGGTGTTGCAGAAGATGAAGCCTTTTGCCTTTGTGGTTGTGCTCTCTTTTTTTGTAACTGGTAGCTTTTTTCTACAAGCCATTGATTAAAATTCAAAGTTTTGAAAAGCTAAGGTTTCTAAGTTTGAAAGAGGGAAATGAAAAATGATGATGAAACGGCATGACTATTCATTTTTAAAAATAGGAAATTGCCATTTCAGCCAAGTGGGAATAAAATTCAGTCGACCGAATGCATATATTTTGCATTCTAGAGAAGGATAATGGATTTTAGTCAACCATGTTTTAAAAATACAGTCTTTTGATTTACCCAGATTCAGTCGACTGGATAAACGGCTAAGTCAACTGAGCTAAGTTATTTTGAAAGACATAAAGCAATGTTGGTTTTAGTCAACTATTTTATAAATTTTAGTACACTTGTTCAAAATTTGGCCTATTTTCAATCGACTAGGAAAATATTTAGTTGACTGAACTAAGTATATTTTCATTGCAGATTATAACTTTGATTTAGTCGACTATTGCTGAAATGTACCTCTTTAAGCCGATTAGGGACATAATTCAATCGACTGAAATAAGTCGGTTTTCTTTCCAAAACCTAGCTTTGATTTTAGTCGACTGTTTTTATTTTATATATAAAGTGCTAAGATTTAGTTGACTGAGAACTGAAAGTTTCATATTCTACGAAATATATGTACGTTTGTTATATATATTTTATTAGTGTATATATATATACTTTAAGAACTTTTATACACATATTTTAAAGGTATACAACATTTAAATATAAACGCACGCACACACACATATACATGAAACACACTTACAAATTATATAATCAATATTAAATTTAGTATTGTAACAATAGTCGATCTTAATTCTTTGATGGTTCAATTTCTTCTTTGGATGGTTCTTGTTCCCAAGAATTGTCTCGACTTGGTTCATATATCTTGATGGGAGTTGATGGTTCTTTTGAAGGGCTTCCCTTGGAACGAGTGCAGTCTTTGGTTAGTGATTTCTTGCAAAAATCCGTTAAAGTCCTTTCAATAAAACTCATATGTTTGCTTTATCATCGCTGCTCCTAATATAATTCATTTTGCAATCTCATTGTTTCTCCTTGATAATGAACTATATTATCGATACGATCATCTTGAGTGGTAGTTACATAACCTTTAAATGTAATCAATTGTCTAACTTTCTTTCATTTAGAAGGATAGCCCATTTTCTTAGAGGGAGAAGAAGTGATTTGATATATGAGGAAGAGTTTTCTAAAGTTGACATTGTTGAAAATTTTGATTATTAATTTTTTTGAGAACTTATACTGTTGAAAGAATAAAAAGGATGGTTAAATACATTCACATTTTTCTAAAAAAGAGAAATTATTACGGACTAAATAATTTATTAACATATAATATTTAGAATTTTTGTTTCTACTAGAAATTCTTTGGATAATATATATTTTAAACTAATATCTATTTATAAATGTATAACAATAATTTTTAAAATTGAGAAAACCTTATATATATATATATATTTATATATATAGAAAATGCACATATATATGAATTTTTATAACTTATTCGACTAACTCACTGAAAGAACAAATTCCCAACCACCCTCATAATTTTAAAAATGTTGATTCACATAATGGTTTAGTAAATGTATATGCTATTTGATTTTTTGTATTAACAAATTCCAAAGAAATAACTTCTTTTTCTCCGTTATCTCGTAGAAAATAATGACGAATATAAATATGTTTTGTTCGAGAGTGATTAATATGATTTTTTGAGAGAATAATAGCACTCGTGTTATCACAGTGAATAGGAGATTTTGTAATAATTTTTCCAAATTATCTAGGTGTTTGCTGCATATATATAACTTGAGCACATGCCAAGGAGGCTGGAATATAATCGGCTTCACATGTCGATAGTGAAACACAATTTTGTTTCTTACTAAACCATGAAACCGAGGATTGGCCAATAAAGTGATAAGTGCTGTTCATACTCTTTTGATCCATCTTGCATCCTCCAAAATCAGCATCACTATATAAAACCAATTCGAAAAGCCACATTTTGGATAAATGAGTCCATAATTTTTGGTGTTGGTTAAATATTGCAACTTTGTTTTACGGCTCGATGATGTGATTCCTTGGGTTATGCTTGAAATCGTGCACACAAGTAAACACTCATCATTATGTCAGGTCTACTAGCAGTAAGATATAATAAAGAACCTATCATACTTCGATACAATTTTTGATCAAAATCTTTACCGTTTTCATCTTTATCTAAGTGTAAAGTCGTACTCGTTAGAGTTGGCTTGCTTGAAGTACTATTCATTTCGAAATGTTTTAACAACTCTCTACAGTATTTTTCTTGATGTATAAAGATTCCATTTTCTAATTGTTTATTTGTTGGCCCAAAGAGAAATTCAATTCTCCCATATATGACATTTCAAATTCATTTTTCATGGTATTTGTAAAATCGTTACATATATTCTCATTTGTAGAACCAAATACTATATCATCAACATAAATTTGAACAATTAAAATGTCATCATTCTTCTTTCTGATATATAACATAGTGTCAATCTTAACAATTTGAAATCCAGAAGTTAATAAATGATTTTTGATTCTATCGTACCAAGAACAAGGTGCTTGTTTTAGACCATATACTGCCAATTTTAGTTTGAAAACATGGTTTGGATATTTTTTTTGAAAAATTAGGGGTGATTTTTCAAAATAAACATTTTATTTAATAAAACCATTTAATAAAGCACTTTTGACATCCATTTTATATAAATTTAAGTTATGGTGACAAGCAAATGTAAGTAAAATCGATATTGCTTCTAATCGAGCTACAGGGGCAAATGTTTCTTCATAGTCAATCCATTCTTCTTAATTGTACCCTTGAGCTACTAACCTTCCTTTATTACGAATGATATTTCCATTTTCATCGGCTTTATTTTTAAATACCCATTATTTTCCAATAACAGATTGATCATCTGATCTTAGTATAAGTTTCCAAATATTGTTTCGTTCAAATTAATTAAATTCCTCTTACATTGCTAATATCGAAAAATCATCCTTAGCGTCTTCTTTATATTTTTTTTGGTTCGATATTCAAAATAAAAGTTACGTGACCCATTTGATTTAATTGACTTCTAGTTGTGACTCTGGTGTTTACATCTCCAATTATATTGTTTATATGGTGGTCATTTAAAATTCTAAGGGGTGATCTTAAGACATTATCGGTATTCATATTTTAATTTTCATTTCTATTATTAATATTATTTTTTGGAACAAGAGTTTGATTTATTTGTAAAATTTCTTCGTCTTCATTTTCGTTTTTGTTCTTAAATTCTTCTAAAAAAACATGCAAACTTTCTTCAATTGTATCAGTTCTTTTATTAAATATTCTATAGGCTTTGCTTCGTTTCAAATAATCAATAAAAATTCCTTCATCGACTTTCAATTTGAATTTGCCTAATTGATCTTTAGTATTCAATATAAAACATTTCAAACCAAATAATTAAAAATAAGAGACTTTCGGTTCCTTTTTGTAAAACATTTCATAAGAAGTATTTTTAGTCAAAGGTCTTAAGGATACAGGATTAATTACATAGCAAGGAGTAGAAATGGCTTCGGACCAAAATTTCTTTGGTAAGTTACTACTACTTAGTAGTGTTTGTGCACATTCTTGTAAAGTATGATTTTTCCTTTCTACCATACCATTTTGTTGAGGTGTTCGTAGAAAAGAAAATTTGTGACTAATTCCTTTCTTATTACAAAAATTTTCAAATAATTTATTTCCAAATTATCCTCTATGATCATGTCTAATACTTTTAATTTTTAAATCTCTTAAATTTTGAATTCTTTTAGAAAATATTTTAAAGATTTCAAAAGTATCACTCTCGTGTTTCAAAAATAAAGTCCAAGTAAATCTAGAATAATTATCAATAATCACAAAAGCATATTTATTATGTTTTATTGAACTTATTGAGTAGGACCAAATAAATCTTAAATGTAGCAGTTCCAATGCTTGTATTGACGATATATTTTTAAGTTTAATAGAGGTTTCCTTCAATTTTTCATATTGACACGCATCATAAAGATTGTTAACTTTAAATTTTATTTTCGATAATTGTTATCCGGCCTTTTGACCTGACTATATCCAGACTGATTGGACAAGTTAGACTCGGCGGTAGATAAGGCAAGTAGCCCAAGGGATGATCATGAAGTCCAGAGATCAAGCATAGACAGTGGTATGAAGCAACGATCAAGCGAGATCAAGAGAGGCTCTCTGGAATATTCTAAGTATGGATTAGTGCCTCGGTAGGGGATCAGTACCTATCCCTTCTCCTAGGTAAGGGATCAGATCGGATCACTTTGGCTATGAGCAACTTAAATCAGTAGTTTAACTTAATGGAAATCAATCGATATCTCCACAAAACATGTAGGCGACTATGCAAAACAACTTTGGAAACATGAAGCAAGCATGGAGGGGGTCCATTGGAAGGATCGTATGGGCCCACAGGGCCATCTAGACCGATCGGAACCGACCGCCCATCTTTGGGAGTTGGGTCATGAAACTTTTTGGGTAACCTCGTCTACATCGTGAGAGTTTGTCGGTGAAATTTTAGGAAGATATTCAGTTGTATACACCTATACATATAGAGTTCGTTGTTCATTTTAAGGATCTTTACGCTGCCGTTTTTACTTCAACTCTATTGTAATCAAGGATCTATAACGATTTGATCCCTCTATAACTAGAAAAGTAATTATTTAATAAAGTAATTCATTTAAGTGGACGTAGGCAATCAGCGCCGAACCACTATAAATTTGTTTGTTCTTGTTTTTGCTTGTTTACTCTCTGTTTTAAGTTCATCACTTTCTTTCTTTACTTTTAATCTATTGGGTGTTTGTGCCAACTTTTAGTGCAAACATTTTGGTGCTTTCACCGAGAAACAATTCTCAGCTTGATTGGATCTCATCATAAACTTGTAAATTCCTATATCTGTGAGATAGATCTAGATTTCTACCGACAAAATTTTCGTTTCTACTCAGATTTTAAGATGATCTAGAAGAAAGCTATTAGCCATGGCTTGAGGACACAAGTCCACTACTTCACGTTCCGTTGAAGGTAATGAACCATAGCCGAGAGACGATGATAGGATTGCTGCTCGGGAGGTACATAAGGAACACGCTGAGCTAAGGCAATGTGGCCATGCCCGAAGGCATGGATCGGGTCATTCATGTGAGGTGGAACACGACCACTGTCAGGCACCAGCTCTCCAGATGTCGGACCTAATGGATATGGTGAGAAAGCTAGTGAAAGAAAGTCAAGGCCTGACCAACGATGATTAGGGACTCTCCTGAAGTCGTTCTTCATTCATTGACAACATCCTACACGTAGAGTACCTACAGAGGATTAATATGCCTACGATGCCTGCTTATGCGACAAAATTGACACCAGGCAGTATCTCATAAAGTACGAGTAGCACATGGACAATGCACGATCCACTAATGAAGTTAAGTGCAGATGTTTTCCTATTTTTCTAGAAGGGGTTGCGACCATGTAGTTCACTAAGCTACCACTACGGTCAATTTCTTCATTTGATGAGTTAGCAAGGAAGTTCATGGAGCAGTTTCGCATGCACGGGGCTCGCCCCAAAGATATCATGTCCCTCTCCAACTTGATCCAGGCTCTAGGGAAGTCAGTGAAAGATTATCTAGAAAGGTTTAATACCGCTGTTACAGAAGTTAGTAATCCAAAAGATGATGTAATACTGATGGCACTATTTAAGGGAGTCGACCCTGATTCTGATTTTGGCGATTGGTTGGCAGGAAAGCCTCCTTCGACGTTGGACCATTTTTATGTAAAGGCAGCCGGTACTTGAGGAAGGAGGATGCAAAGTGGACCAAGAAGAGAGATGTTGTAGGCCAGAGTGCCGAGGGAGTACAAAGTAACGTGGCGGTGAAAAAGTCGAGAGAGAGTTCCGGGAAAGTTGAAGTTAATTTTCAAAACAAAGCAAATGAGTAAAAGAGAGGCGGTGACAGAAACCGTGATTGAAGATGGGATTATAATAGAAGGAAGCCAAGGATCCCAACATATGACACCTATACACCGTTGAACACGTCATTAGAGAACATTTATCTATCGACTTGTAATACTATGCAGTATAGAAAACCACCTCCGAAAGAACTGACGGAGAAGCAGAGACAGACAGGGAAGTACTGTAGATTCCATGAAAGTTATGGTCATACCACGGATAAGTGCCGCCACCTCCGTGATGTCATTGAAAAGTTGATTCATGAAAGAAAGTTGCTATAGTTCGTTAAAGCCCTACAAGATGGTGGGCATAGGACATCCGACCCCAATAGAGGACAAGCCCCGCCTAGTGCTAAGGAACCTAGATGGGCGAGAGGACGGTTAATCATTAACACTATTGTTGGAGGTCCACATCTAGCTGAAAAAAGCTAGAATGAGATGGAGCATTACGTGAACGCTATAAGACATGCTGACATGGAATGCTGCTCGAACGTGGAGGACGGTGCTTTGGCAAAGCAGCAAAGAACTATGACTGACGATATCATATTTTGAAGTAGATATGTAGATAGGGTAGAGGCCCCTACAATATACCCAATGGTGATCTCGGCTATGATCGGCCCTGTCTTGGTGAGAAAGATTTTGATTGACTGTGGAAATTCAGTCAATATCCTTTTAAGAAGGCCTACGACTAGATGTTACTGAGGCTAAAGATTTGAAACCATTAAAGCCCGCAGTCCTAGCTTTAACAGTATTGCTACTGAAGCGGTAGGCTACGTCGAGCTACCGGTGGAGTTGGGAGATGAAAACCATAGGAGAGTGCGAGTGCTGCCGTTTGTTGTGATGGAGGTGAACTCTTTAT
Organism: Allium fistulosum; assembly: GCA_030737815.1. Classification (NCBI taxonomy): domain Eukaryota; kingdom Viridiplantae; phylum Streptophyta; class Magnoliopsida; order Asparagales; family Amaryllidaceae; genus Allium; species Allium fistulosum. The sequence goes on from CM060906.1 coordinate 366,745,503, forward strand.
ACAATGCTTTCTTGGGCCGTCTGGCCCTTGCTAAATTCAGGGCAGCTATCGCCCCTTGGTGCTTAACACTCAAATTCCCAACAGAGAATGGCATAGGAATTTTTCATGGATATTAGGTGACTGGCCATGCCTGCTATGTTCCTGAGTTGAGGGATGCTCAGTGGAAAGAAAATGTAAGGATGTGGAGAACCCTCCCTGCAGCAAAACTAACGAAACCTTGCAATCAGCATCCGAGCCTTGGCTCGGGCACCACAGTCAATTCTATAAAGATATAGATCCGAGATATGAGGAAGAGGAGCCCAAAGAACCCAAGGCAACAGCCGCTGAGAGACGATTGACATCAAGGTCAGCCAGGACGACCCATCGTGGGTCCTGAAGATCAGATCATAGCTTAGCACAACAATGATGAAGGAAATAGCTGGCTTTCTCTGTATGAATCTTGATTGTTCACTTGGACCCATTCTGACATGTGTGGGATCTCGCTAACCATCATGAGCCATGCATTGAATATCGACCCGTGGCTTGTTCTGGTGAAATAGAAACGATGCAGTATGGATTCGGAGACATCTGCTGCGCTTAAGGAGGTGGATAAACTAAAAAACAATGGGTTTATCCACTACGCCCTCTACCTAAAATGGGTATTGAATCCTGTACTCGTAAGAAAATTTAATGGAGAGTAGAGGACATGCGTCGATTACTCAGATCTGAATAAAGCATGCTCAAAGGACAACTTTCCACTTCCAAGGATCGACGAACTGGTAGAATCGACCACTAGACATGAATTGCTTTCATTTATGGACGCATACTCTGGGCACATTCAAATCCCGATGCATTTCCTAAACCAGGAACACACCAGCGTCGTTATTGACCTGAGTTTATACTACTACATTGTGATGCCTTTTGGACTGAAAAACGCTGGAGCTACTTATCAAAGACTGGTCAAATGGATGTTCAAAGATCAGATTGGATGATCAACGGAAGTATACATAGATGATATGCTCGTGAATTCATGACAATCAAACAACCACATCGGTGATTTGGTGGAGATGTTCAATGTCCTCCACAAATACAAAATGAAACTCAACCCCTTGAAATGCTCTTTCGCATTGCGTCATGGAAATCCTTGGGTTTCATCGTTAACTCTCATGGAATTGAAGCCAATCCTAAGAAGATTCAGGCGATAAGAGATATCTAAGCACCGAAGATGATTAAGCAGGTGCAAAGCCTAAATGGGAAGGTTACTGCCCTAAGTCGGTTTATCTCTAGGACCACAGATAGGTGCATTCCCTTCTTCGACTTGATCAAAAGAGGGAAGAGGAACTTTGCATGGATGGAAGATTGTATTGATGTGTTCCAAGCTCTGGTACATCACTTAGAGAGAGCCATCTGTCTAAGGCACTAGATCATGAAGACTTGTATATCTATTTAGCGGTGTCGGTACATGCCATAATGCCGCAGTGCTGTGCGAAGACAATCGAATCTAAAGGCCGGTATACTAAATTAGCAAGCGGTTAAAAAGTGCCAAAAGAAACTATCCGAAACTAGAGAAGCTCGCATACTGCCTATTGATTGCATCAAGAAAGCTCCGTCCTTATTTTTAGGCTCATTCCATCAATGTCTTAATTGACCAGCCATTATGATAGGTCCTACGGTGACCTAAGAATTCTGGGAGGTTACTGAAATGGAACGTCGAACCTGAGCCAGCTTGATATGACTTATCTCCCTCAGAGAGCTATCCAGGTGCAGGCATTAGTGGACTTCATAGCTGAATTCACTACACAAGATGACTCTCCTGAGAGCAGTGGAGAACATACCATCTAATTGAATATATACACGAATGGAGCATCTAGCGATCGGTATTCTGACGTCAGAGTAGTACGAGTAACTCCTGAGAAACATTTGATCTGCTATGCCCTGGAACTCGACTTCCATGCGATGAATAACGAAGCTGAATATGAAGCCTTGATCACCGGGCTCAAACTTGCTAAAGAGCTGGGAGTAAAATCTTTGCAAATTTTTAGTGATTCCTAGTCAGTAGTGTGCCAAGTCAGGAGAGAATATCAGGCCAATGGAGGGCACCTTGCTCCTTACCTCAACCAAGTCCAAGAGCTGCTAGTCGATTTTGAGCATTACATTATTACACATATCACCGGAGAACAGAATGAGAAAGCTAACTTACTGGCAAAACTGGTCAGTTCCGAGGATGCATAGCTTATGGGTTTGGTCCCAGTTGAAATACTTAATGCTCCAAGCATAAACCGAATATAGATTTATTGGGTCTTTGAGACAGAGATCGAGAAGGAGTCGTAGATGACTTTGATAAAAGATTATTTGCAAAGGGGAATCCTTCTCGAATGAGGGAATGAAAAATGATAGGTCTTTCGTAAAGCTTCATGATACATCCTTCAAGAAGGGGATATGTACAGGAAGGGTTTTTCCATCCCCTGCTTTGGTGTATCAACAATGATGAAGTCAAATAATTATTAAGAGAAGTGCATGAAGGAGAAGGTGGCGATCACACCGGAGGCAAACCTTGACGAAGAAGATACTTCGATATGGATGTTATTGGCCAATTATCAATCGAGATGCTACTAATTATGCTAGATGGTGCAACAAATGCCAAAGATATGTAAAGATTCCGAGAGCCCCGCTGATGAAGATTACTTAGATGGTCAGCCATGGCCGTTTACTACATGGGGTATCGACATTATCGGCACCCTATTGGTTTACAAAGGTGGCACGAAGTACGCCATCGTAGCAGTCGATTACTTTACCAAATGGGCTGAAGTTGAAGCTTTGGCCACAATCACTACAAAGAAAGTAATCAACTTTGTTGTACAAAACACCATCTGCTGTTTTGGTCTCCCCCGAACAATCATAACTGACAACTGGACCCAATTCGACAGCGTTGAATTCAAAGACTTCTGTCGCTGGCATCGTACCGAGAAAAGATTTGCGGCAATTGCTCTCCTTTAAACTACCGGATAGGTCGAAGCTATTAATAAAATCATAAAGTCCATTCTAAAGAACCATTTGGAAAAGGCCATAGGCAAGTTGGTTGATGAACTCTTGTTGGCACTATGGGCATATAGAACTACCCACAAGTCCACGACTGGTCACACTCTATTTGCCCTAGCTTATGGCTCTGAAGACGAGATTCCCATAGAAGTTGAAGTCCCTTTTCATTGAGTGACTTACTATGACGCCAAAACAAATAGAGATCTCCTTTTAAAATTGCTAGATTAGATAGATGAGAAGCGCGAAGAGGCTTACTTGAGGGCAGCTGCACACTGACACCGAGTCACCCAATACTACAATATTAAAGTCCAATCTAGGACCTTTGAAATTGGCGATCTTATTCTAAAATGAATCTTTCCTAGCTCCACTAACTTGGTCCGAGATGGGAAGGACTATGTGTCATCGATTAGAAGCTTGGAGATGGAACTTTCAAACTAACGACTGCCGATGGCATTGCACTCCCTAGGGAATGGAACAACGAGCATCTACACTACTACTTCACTTAATTTTATTTCATTCAGATGTATTTCATTTAGAATTTACTTTTGCATTTTAGCTCAAAACCATGTAATAAGATAGACTTTATCATTTTCTCTTTCAGCTAACAATAAAATTTGAATTTTTTTCCATATCTGTGAATTGTTTGTGCATAGTATAATAGTTATGATATGTGACTAACATACAACTATTTAAGCCTAATATGGACGATCGAGTACCCAGAGTTTGGTGCCAACCAAGCTCTCAAGTCCATGAACGAATCAATCAAAATGAACGTGGCTCGACCATTCATCCGATAATTCTCGCATATGATTCGACAGGCTGAGTATAAAACATAAAATAGATGCAACTTGACCATCCGTTAACTAACTCCATCCCATGATTCGACGGAAGGAATATATGTAAAAGTGGACGTGATACAATCGACCACTCTTTGACTTTTTCCCCTGACTTAGGGGAAAAGAATTAACCGAGGAAAATGTGATTCGACCATTTACCAAAATAACTCTAGTCCCTAGAGTATGGACCGAAGAATAAACATCAAATGGGTGTGATTAGCCACCCGTCGACTAGCTCTGACTCTCAGAGTATGAATGAAAGTATAAACAAACGAATGAGTATGACTTGACCATTCATTCACTAGCTCTAACCTGAACTCGACAGGAAGAGTATAAACTCGTAATGGATAGGATCCGACCACCCACAAACTAGCTCCGCCAACAAGAGACTGGACCAGGGGTATAATCACTTAACTGCTGAGTACGATAATGTAACACTATGGCTCATGCCCAATGCTTAATGCGACTTAAGGCCATGACAATAAGGAGGCCGTGAGATAGACTTATCGGATCGACACCCGAAGTAACGGGCAATCGAATGACATTGCAACTTAAATAACGAGTGACAAATTACAAGTACATTGAATGGAAAACATAACAGCTTAAATACTTAAATGAATTCATACAATAGTTAAACTAAAACGAAGATGTTTTTATTTAAGTGTTGAAACTTGGAAAGTTAAGTACAAGTTTATTCCAGAAACTAGAAACCAAAAGCGGGGGCTATTTTCGAACAATCACGACCAACAAAAACCTAGCTACCTATCTATCCATAACCCAAGCCAATTAAATGGTTATTTCTTGTCCTTCTTGGGATTCTTCGTGGTAGATTCACTGGAGCTATTGCCTTTACCGCTCCTCTTCGACTTCCATCCGCTTTTTTGATCCTTGGGTGGAATGTTTTTAAGATAGAAATGGAAGCAGATGCACTCGGGAAAACAGAAAGGTCGACCTCCTCGGGAATGACACCACCGGGCAATATGGTTTGGAGTGGAGAAACATCCACCTCAGCATGCTCCATCTTGATTTTCTTATCCAGATCCTCCTTCGCGATGCACTCTTTTAAGCTAATCTTATCCATGTGCTCAGAAGCATGAGTCACTACGACATCATCTGTTTCATCTTAGACATGATGATTGTCCTTTTTTCTTCATTTAAAGCTTCTATGACTTCAACGTCCGGGCTGAGTGTGTTAGTGGATTGGGTGATCGGGACCATCTATGTAGGTATTACCACCGTGGACTCCGCGGTCAGTGCCTGCCGTCCTAGGATGACATCACAACTAAGAGCACGGATGGATGTGGACAAACCTGCAATTTCATAAGGTTCAATAAGTAAGCCCATGACTTTCATGCACGAGGTTTAAACCTTCTCAAACATTGGGGAGGTGAGAGATATACCTTCACCGGATTGAGCTTCAGTTTGAACTGGAGTGCCACCTTCAAGAATCAGAGATAGCTTAAAAGACTTGTGCACATCAGGCTGATCCGGATTGTAGCCTGTATCCTTTTTAGGGGCATGAGAAGCTGAGGCACCTGCTGCCTGACTTGTAAGAGTGTCTTAGGAGCCAGACCCAGAGGCTTCACTGCCATCTTTCTTCTACTTGGTGATTGATGGGTCATGGGATAGACTAAGCCGAGCAGCTTGAGTTCATCAGGCTCTTCATCACGCAAGATTTCAAACATGAGCTGCTCCTCATTAACCTCGGCGCCGCCCAAAGATTTCTTTTTTAGCTCCACGATATAGTCCCAAGCTTCGACTGATGATTCAGAGTATCCCTCCCCAAGAAATCAGAGGTTGCGGTTAAGGAGGACACTAGTGTTGTAATATATCAACAGGGGATCAAAATCGTCCTTTATCTCTGTCCTCCCAGCCTCCTTAGCCTCTTCCTTGAGGTTCTCTATTTGCTTATGTTGTTTCTCAGCCTCCACCTTAGTCATGTGAGCCTCAACGATTTCCTCGCAGTATTCGTGAGACTCTTGTTGAGCTTCAGTCTTCTCCATCTTTTTCCTTTCAAGCTCCTTCTCAAGCTATTGAATACGGAGAGCCAAAGCATCGTTATATTTTTTAGGGCATCCTTGTCTTTCTATAACGCATCCTTTTTGAGAGCTAAAGTATCGTTGTGACGAACGACAGCGTCTAGTTCAATTTGATTCTCTTCCTTTATACGCTCGGCTAATTTAGAAGATCCTCCATTTCTCTTCTCGGTGTCAACCAGCTTTGTGTTCAATCCCTTAACTTACTCGTCTAGGTGTTTGATGGTGTCTTTATCATGACCACCTCGAGAGTTAAGTAACCGATCTCATTTTCCTTTTCATCGACACTTTAGAGATTTGCTCAGCCATGTGTAGAGTTGCACTATGCTGGCCATAGACATCCGTAACAAAAGAAAGCACTATGTCTTTGGCCTTTGACGGAATCGGCTGCATAGCAGGAACGAATTTGAACTCATCAAAGCATAACTTTGGAAACGTAGCCTTAAGTTAGGCCATCTATTCTGCAGCAATAGCATCAAGCGCTGTTGGAGGTTTAACTTGAGCAGTTGGAGTTACGAGGGCAAGTTTACCATTCCTATGAAATGATGTATCGAGGCTTCCAATGCCAGACTGGTGTTTAGAGGATCGTTAGGTGTTGGAAGAACACAAATGTTGCTCGGGTACTATAGCCAAAGTGGGTGCGTGAGGTAACGACTTTCCACCACTATATACAGCGGAATGTGGATCAACATCCTTGTGATGAGAAGACTAAGATTTCGACTTGTGTCTAGATGATGAGTCCTTGGACTGGTAGCTCCTATCCCGATCATCCCCTCAGTCATGGCCTTCCCACTCTTGGCCAGATTGTCGGCTAGAGTCCGGATCTCGACTGGGCTTGAAATAAGAAGGCTGGGAGCGCGATGACTTCTTTAAGCAAACAAAATTACTAGAATGACCTATGGAATGTACAAATAAAACAAAGATGTATAGACATTATTAAAATTAAAGATGGACAAGTGTCGTGCGATGTAGTGCACGTGGATGTGAGTGTCCTAGTGTCCCCGACGACGAACCAAGTGCTGGAGCTTTGCTAGTCGGAGTGACCTCTCCCATGATAGTGGAAGTAATGTCGGCGTAAATTCAGATAGGAGAATAAACCCATCAAGGATTATATTGGCAAAATCATAACTCCCGACATCACCCAATATCGGGATGTTCGCTAGTGCATTGAATATATCTTCCGATGGGAAGGAACTAGATTGATCAACAGCAGTAGTGGTTGTCTTGGGCTGCTTGGCAATTTTCCCTTTCGAAGCTTCTAGATGAGTTTCTTCCCTTTTCTCTCCTTTAAAGTGAGAAGCTGTGTGTCTTGAGATGACCCGACTATAGGCTCCTGGCTTGAACCCGCATCGCTGCAACCAGGCTCATTAACATAGTCTCTTATTTTACCTTCTTCGGTATTATCTTGGGCCTCCTCGACTGGTGGCATGACAGGATTAACATCACCACCTCCCTTCTGAGCAACATCTCTTCCTCATACCACTTCCTCTTCAGCATTCCCTGATAACCCGGTGCTACGGCCCTCTTCTCACGAGCTAAAAGCAAAAGGATGCTCGTCAGTAATAAGGGATTTAACATCTCTATCTTCCACTAGTATATTCCTGAGCTCTGAAACCGCCTCTGAATACCTGTTACCGCTGGGTCATGGATAGTTACCTGCAAGATTCAAAGAACTACTAAGGTCAAAGTACAACTTGAATAAAAGCACCCGAGATTGAGTTCGGAACGACACTTACATCCTTCTAGCAATTGTCCTGCAAAACCGGGTAGGTAACGCACATAAAACCATTTGTTCTTAAAAGCACTCAGCTTGTTCCAAATACCAGATACGACCTGGAAATTAATGACTGACTCTAGAAAAGTGTAAGAAATACTTTCCTTCCGACACTTGAAAATGTAAATAAATCTAATGTCATTTGGGGTCAGTTCATGATATAAGAACTCGAGGAATGTCACATATGTGCAATGTAGAAATGCGTGGCCGTTTGGATGCAACTGAACCGAAGCCAATCTCAAATAATATAGCATCTTACGGATGAATGGATTATAAGGCGAAACGCATCCTGCCCAGCACATATACTTGTTACAGCCAGTGTACCCTTCCGGAGACAAGTGAGCTCTATCATTACTAGACGGGCTCGTACATCCTCATATGGGTTTCTGTGCTTAATGCAAATTCTGCGAAGAGAAGCCTCGTCGATTCTTGAAGCCACAGAGTCTTTTGGATCCTCTAAAAGATGGCATCTTCCAAAGGGTCAGGGGCCGGCTCATTTTCTGCTTCTGGACTCGGAAGGATTCTAGGAACTTGATGTGAGCTCACAGGTTGTTCTGATTGCTGAACTGGAGAATAACAAGCAGAGACTATTTTAAATCTTAATTCAGCATCAGATCCATCGTGTGTAGCAGCTTACTCAGCAACCATAGCAGCCAAACGCCCTGAGCGTCCGAAACCCATAAAATATCACACTCAGTAGATAGTTGTAGTTGGAGAAAGAAATCGGTTACCCTCATGTAGAGTGTAAACTAGTGCGGTGTGGTGAAGTGTAGTGCAGTGCAGTGATAAACAATTCAGAATTAAACAATAGCTATGACGAGACTCTGAAATTTGACCGGAGTGACCGTCATCGTTGACCTTCCCAACATATGTAAACAGCCAGATGTATGCAAGCATATGTGTTTGTTTTAGAGTTCAAGTTTTAGTCCAGGATCCATATGCACAAGTATTGTGTGTTAATGTTCGAGTTCGGAATCATATGCAACTAATCCTAAGTGCTCGAGTTCACATTCAAGTTATGTTCGAACTCAAGTGTTCAAGTCCAAGTGCTGAAAATTCCTAAGTCCCCATAGGCAAGGGATCATGGCCGATCCCTAACCTAGGCAATATCGTCTTAGTCAATCTTGAACCCCAAGTACCATAATCGATCCCCCCTGACCAAATCCACACCGATCCCATGCCATCACTGGTCCCAACTTGAACGTCGCTCCCCTTCATCTTCTCCAATCCACCACCGATTCTGAACCTCACATCCACCAACGTGAGTAATCCAAACATCTCATCACCAAGGCTTATTTCAGATCGCCTCCTCATCTTTGTCACCACCAATTCATACAAATGCATTCAAACTTGTCTCCATCGCAATAATCAATTCATCCACTCTAAATATTGTTTCAAACTTTACTCTCATTCACAAGCTTATATAGATTAAGAATCCTCCTCTAAAAAAATTAATCAAGCACGAATTGGGGTTTGACCATAGTTATAGGCCAGGGCTTGAACTTGAGTTTGATCCAAACAAAAATCAATGGAATTGGGTTGGAGTTTGGTGGGAGAAGAGGTGGCGTGAGGTGGAGGATGTGATGATGGCCGACATAGTGATGGTTTGTTGAGGAGATTGTTCGATCGCTCGAGCTCGAGCTTGTTAATGGCATATGCGAGAAGGAAAGGGGATTGGATCAGTTACAAGACAAATGAAGAAGTGGAAAGAAGAAAAGCTAAGTCATTAGCTTATATATGGATGCGGCATGCTTCCTAAAAGCCCAAAGCGATTAAGTATTTTTAAACAAAGGGATCGGTAACGATCCCTTTGCCTAGGGGATTGGTACTGAGCCCTTATTTTATTTAAAAAAAAGACAAGAATGGAAAATTGCAATACAGTTGCACTTGAACTACATGGAGTCGACAATGACCCATCAGCGTGTAAGCGTGCCTAGGAGCCAATGACAAAGATGTATTTATGAATGTCTGTGCACATGTACAAATTCAACATTTGATTTCTTGAATTAACAGAAATTGGACGTATTCTCACCGGGAATTTTCAAAGATGAATCCAGTTCGGATAATTGAGGCCTATTATCTCAATTAACTAGCCCAATGGAACCGGTCGTTGACAAAGACTGACGATTACATCTTAGTATTTACCGGTAGATATCGACCAGGCATCGTAACAAACATAGAGAGATATGGCTCTTTGGAAAGACAACTCGACAGAAGGATAACGACTGTTCAGGCAGCTGAATGGAATCCTTTCCGGCAACTCTAACTTTCTTCGATTCAAAGCACGCTGTGTTTGAAACAAGACGTACTTTAGGGGCAAGTGTTATTCGGCCTTTTGACCTGGCTATATGCAGACTGATTGGACAAGTTAGACTCGACGGTAGATAAGGCAAGTAGCCCAAAGTGATGATCATGGAGTCCAAAGATCAAGCACAGATTGTCGTATGAAGCAATGATCAAGCAAGATCAAGAAAGACTCTTCGGAATATTCTAAGTATGGATTAATGCCACCCCTTGGCAGGGGATCGGTACCTATCCCCTCTCATAGTTAAGGGATCAGATTGGATCACTTTGGCTATGAACAACTTAAACCAGTAGTTCAACTCAATGGAAATCAATCGATATCTCCACAAAACATTTAGGCGGCTATGCAAAACAACTTTGGAAACACAATGCTAGCATGGAGGGGGGCCCACAGTAGGAATTGCATAGACTCATAAGGCCATCTAGACCGATCGGCACTAACCGCCCATCCTTGGGAGTTGGGTCATGAAACTTTTTGGGTGACCTCATCTACTTCGTAAGAGTCTATCGATGAAATTTCAGAAAGATATTCGATCGTCTACACCTATAAATATAGAGTTCATTGTTCATTTTAAGGATCTTTACGTTGCTGTTTTTACTTCAGCTCTATTGTAATCAAGGATCTATTACGATCCGACCCTCTATAACTAGAAAAGCAAGTATTTAATGAAGCAGTTCCTGTAAGTGGACGTAGGCAATCAACGCCGAACCACTATAAATTTGTTTCTTCTTGTTTCTTCTTGTTCACTCTCTATTTTAAGTTTAATTCCTCACTTTATTTATCCACTTTCAATCTATTCAGTGTTTGTGCCAACTTTTGGTTTAAATAATAATCCTCTAACCATTTCATTTTTAGCGAGTTTATCAAGGTACTTAAAATTGGTATGACAAAAACGTTTGTGCTAGAGCCATGGATCATTGTGATTGGCGACTAGACACATATCGTTGACATGTTTAAAATTCATATTTAAAAATAAATATTCCATTTTCTTACTCTTTCAAAAATTAAATTGTTATTTTGGTAAAAAATATTGCATTTATCCTTTTCAAAATCGATTTGAAAACCTTCATCACATAGATGACTTATACTTAAAAGATTATGTTTTAAATTTTCTACTAACAACACATTAGTATTTAAAGGAGAGCTAGATATACCGATATTAATGACATCTCCAATTCCAACTACAAATCCCTTTGAGTTGTATCCAAATGTTAAGGTTCCACTATCAATGTATCTTATGTTAGATAACATTTTTGCATTGCCCGTCATATGTTTGGAGCATCCGCTATCGAATATCCATTTCTCTTTTTTGTTTTTGGGTACCTACAAAAGAATACGAAATTATATTGGTACCCACTTCCTACATTAGGTTCCTATGTATTAGTAGAAGAAGGTAGCCATACCCAAGAGGGTTTGGAATCTTCAGAAAAATAACTGCTGCTATGTTAGAAAAATATTTATATATTTTTGTAACATCCCCTATTTGTAGGACCGAAGCTAAGCGCTACAGATGCTGCAGTCATCCATAGTATTAACTTCTGGTGATCAAATATGGTAATGTTAATGGTATCCATAATATCTGAAGCACTTGAATATGAAATAAAATCATCACAGATTAAAACATTTTTTTGATTACATTTCAAAACAACATTTCATATCCAAGTTACATAATCCCAAACATTTCCCAGGTTTAGACCAAATATAATTATTACATAAATACGCCAAGAGCGACATATGAAGATGCCCCCTTGGTTGACCAGAGTCCTATGGAGTCATAACTGACTTAATACAACACAGCGGAAATAAAAACATAACAACTCCTAAATATAGCTAGCATCAGCCTCCTGCTCGTCTTTGTAAGCTTTATTCACCCATCTACTAAAACCTGAAAATCCTCAACCCTCAGCCTACTCAAATAATTTTGAGCACCCGAGAGTTTAAGTGGGAAAACATAAACTTCGAGTCAGACATAAAGCCTGGTGTGAATAATACTATACATCTCGGTTATTTGATATTAAGTGAGACCACGCCGCTTAACCGAACGGGTTTCCCCTCACTAATATCCTTTTAAAACATATCTTTCGTAACTGGTTAAAAAATGATATCAATATCATGATAACATATAAATCAGGTAACAAATGGATTATCTGTCCGAACAATATAGTTTTGTTTAGCTAACTATTAACCTTTGGCTGACTCGGGCATACCAAACAAATTAAACAAATAATCTAACTTCTGTTAGATACTCCTCTTCTGGACGGTCTGTCCCTAACTTACTTCTCGAGGGTCAACTGGTCCTAATGGTTTTGCGGGCTGACCAATACTTATTCTCTCTCTGCATATTCCTTTCGGTGTGTACATCATTTTAGTCTTACCTATGACAAAGCCCTACACATTGGAATTTTGTACTAAATTAGCTAGGTGCTAGTAGCTAATGTATAGGGCGCAACCCTATACCAGTTACATCTGGTATTCTAATATCCGAGTCATTTTACTTAGGGTTAACTACCCATAAAACTTTCCTTGAAAACCATTTCTCTCAAATTGATTTAAACCTTTAAATCATTCTTTAAACAAGGAAAATATACTCTATGCTTTACTCAAATCACCTTGCCATGTTATATATACACTACGCAAAACTTTGTTGATGAAAACATTTAACTTTTGAAAGTACCCCTTTCGAAGCCATTGAAAGTACCCCTTTCGATACAAGTAAAACCTTAGGCCGAAGGCCAAAACATACCCTTTCGAAACCCTTCATAATCAACCTTTCGAAATCATTGAAAAACAACACCTCCGAAAGCTTTAAAACCTTAAACATCCTATCTTTAAAACACTTAACATTGCCTTTCGAAAACTTCAGAAACCTTCCTTTTAAACCTTTCGGAACCAATGGGGAACCACCCCTTTGAATTCTTCATTTAGACCTTTCAAAAGCGTTAAAATCCTTTGTAAACACTAAACCTTTCGAAAGAATTTTGGTTCAAGTAAAACATGTGGAAACCTTTCAAAACCATTTAAAACCTTTCCTTTCGAAAACTTTGGGTTCTACCTTCAACGAAACAAATGGGTCATAAAACACTTAGTCAAAAGCACTCTTTCGAAAGCAATTCCTAAGTAAAGAAGTGACGGTGTCGAAATCAACCCTTCGAAAGCATTAGAGAAGTGGCTTCAATTTAAAAACAAAGGAACCTTCCGAAAGCACTACTTCGAAAGGGAAAGGTGGCAGCAAGGGGTTTCGACCCAGGAGAAAGCAATTTCTTAAAACAAAGGCGCAACTATTTCTTTAAAACTACCTAAGCTTCGACCCCTTTTGAACCCCATGATTCGGCCTCATACCTTCCGCCTTAGTCCAATTCGCTATGTACCAAGTATTGATACCATGCGCATTGGTTTTGATGGAGATGGAAGCGGAAGTACTGGGTCGAAAGCGGGTGCCAAAAGTGGTGAAACATGTAAAAAGCATGTATAAACTGATTTTTAGCTTTTTAAAGTAAACTTTTCAACTAACCCGCCTTATTGGTCAAAACCTGATTGGTTGTTAATTTTCTTTTCTAAAAGCACTTTCGAAATTTCAGAAATAACTAATTAAATTATTTACAAAATACCCCTTCTCCTTTTATAAATATATAAACTTTAAGTCCCATACCTTAAATAATTTTATATATTCATTAAAACACTTAGGAAAATTCTACAAACAATCCTATAAATCATTTTTAATATTTTTTTATAACACATATAAATTTCAAACCCAAAACATATATAATTTAGCCGTAAATTATTTTAAACCCAAATACCAATTTTCCTCACTAGAAAATTAATATAAAATCCACATTAATTCAGAAAATTATGAAAATTGAAATCCATCTCTAAAATATTATTTTTGATCTAAATCTAAAATTGTAAGGCATTTGGATGTCATTTAATAGGATTTTCACATTAAACATATCATAAAATCTATATGAAATATCATAAATCATCAACAAGCATATATATATATATATATATATATATATCCATTTTAGCAATTAAAACATGGAAAATAACTTTGCAAAATAATTCGGATTTCATCCTAAAACCGAAATAATAGTAAACATGATATGTAGTCATTATTCACCTTAGCTTTGAAATTAAGGAGTTGAGATTTGATCTTAGATTAAGTTGATTTAGCTACTTCCATTTGCTTATCTTCTTGCTTTCCTAATGGTGACCGGCCTTTTATGCATTTCTTTGTGAGAATAAACATGTAAATGAATGTTGTTTAAGGGTTTAGGGTATAAGAATATACTTATTCCTATATTGCCCTTGTTTACTTACCCTAACTTGATTCATTTTAATTCCCTTGGTTTATTTGTTTAATGGGCACGACTATCCTTCTATTAATAACAAATCTCAATCCCCTAATCATTACATTATTTTATTTAATTTAACCAATTAAATTTCCTAAATAATGTTACTAAAAATTAGGGTCGTTACAGACTCTCCTCCTTAAAGAATTTCGTCCTTGAAATTACGATAAGGTACTCAACAAATCAATCAAAAAGGTAAAACATAGCATCAAACAAATTAGGATACGAGTCTCTAATCCTGCTCTCAGTCTCCCAAGTACAGTCTCTCTCATCGTTGCTCCACTGGACTTTAACTAATCTGACTGTCTTGTTCCTTAGCCTCTTCTTATCTCTCACGACTATACGAACTGGCTTTCTAACTATTGTCAAATTTGGCTCTACTATTAAGTCCTCTAACACAGTCGGTGCTACAGTAGTGTCCGGATCTCTAACACACTTTCTTAGATGAGAAATATGAAAAACAGCATGGACTCTTGCCAAACTGTTCGGTAACTCTATTTTATATTCGAGTTTCACGATCCTTTCTGTAATAGGAAATGGTCTTATGAATCTCCGTGCCAATTTCCATGATTTCCCAAATATGATTACACCTTTCATCGTTGATACCTTAATAAAAACATGATCTCCTACTGAGAATTCTAAGCCTTTCCGTCTTCTATCTGCATAACTCTTCTGCCTAGATTGAGCTTCTTTCATCCTATCCTGAATTAACTCAATCTTCTCTACAGCTTCTCTAACTAAATCTGGACCGAGAACCAATCTATCCCTGGTCTCTAACCAACAAACTGGATATTTGCATGGCCTTTCGTACAAAGCTTCAAACGGTGCCATCCCTATACTAGCCTGATAACTGTTGTTATACGAAAACTTGACTAAGTATAGATGGTCTTCCCATGATCCCCTAACATCTAGCATACAAGCTCTTAACAAATCTTCCAAGACTTTGTTAACTCTTTTCGTTTGCCCATCGGTCTGTGGATGGTATGCAGTACTCATCCTGAGCTTGGTTCCTAAAGTATCCTGCAGACTCTTCCAGAACTCGCTAATGAATAAGGAATCTCTATCACTTACTATGCTACTAGGAATTCCGTGTAGTCTAACCACATTATTCATAAATAACTTAGCCAAAACAGGTGCCGTCCTAGTTGACTTAAGTGGACTGAAATGGGCATTCTTGGTCAGTCTATCCACTATAACCCATATATTTTCATTTCCTCCATTAGATCTTGGCAACCCATCTATACAATCCATAGAAATAGAATCCCACTTCCATACTGGAATATCTAATGGTTGAAGCAACCAACTTGGCTTCTGATGTTCGGCCTTTACCTGTTGACAGTTCAAACACTGCTTCACCCATAAGCCTACATCCCTCTTCATACCTTCCCAGAAGAAACTCCTCTTCATGTCCTGATACATCTTAGTTCCTCCTGGATGAATAGTGAACTTCGAACGATGGCATTCCTCCAAAACATCCTTTCTAATGTCTCCCACATTCGGAGTACATATAATCTTCCTTTCTTTCTTAACCGCCCATTTTGGTCAAGACTGAAATCCTTCAAGTCATCGCTCTTCGTTCCATCCTTTCACTTCTTAATCCATTCAACTAATACCGTATCCTCTCCTTGCTTAGAAGCAACCTTTTCCATTATCACTGGTCGAACTTCTAAACATGACAACACTACCGACTTAGTACTAGGACTACTCTTAAAACTCCACTGTACTCTACATGTCATCAACGCTTCCAAATCTTTCCACTAAGCTATCATCGCCAATACTGCATTTTGATGTTTTCTGCTAAGTGCGTATGCAACCTTATTACCCTTTCCCGGTGTGTACTCAATTCCAAAGTCATAAGCAGCTATAAATTCCAACCATCTCTGCTGTCTCATGTTCATCTCCTTCTGAGAGTACAAATACTTCAACGACTTATGATTCGTATATAGCTCGAACCACTCTCCGAAAAGGTAATGTGTCCACACCTTCAATGCGAATATCACCACAGCTAATTCCAAATCACGTGTTGGATATCTAACCTCATGCGGTCTAAGCTATCGAGAAGCATAGGCAATTACTTTACCTCTCTGCATTAACACAGCTCCTAATCCAGTTCCACATGCATCCGTATATACTACCAAATCCTGGTTCCCTTCTGGAACAACCAGCACAGGTGCATGAGTCAATAAGTGTTTCAGCTTCTGGAATGCCTCCTTACACTTATCAGTCCAAACAAACTTCACATCCTTTCGCGTTAGCTTAGTCATTGGTGCTGCTATCCATGAAAAATCCTTTATGAATCTTCGATAATACCCAGCTAATCCAAGAAAACTCTTTATCTTAGTCACTGTCTCGGGCCTCTTCCAATTATTCACTGCTTCAATCTTAGTCGAATCTACAGACAAATCTTTCTCTGAGACAACGCGACCAAGAAATTTCACTTCCTTCTTCCATAAATGACACTTCGAAAACTTCGCCTTTAGTTGATGCTGCCTCAGTGTATCAAGCACAACTCTAAGATGAACTTCATGCTCCCTTTCATCTCTAGATTATATCAAAATATCATCTATGAAAACCAACACGAACTTATCCAAGTGCTCTCGGAAAATTCATTTCATTAAATCTACAAAGAATGCCGACGCATTAGTTAGTTCGAACGACATCACTAACCATTCGTACGATCCATATCTAGTTCTAAACGTCGTCATAGGAATACTATCCTCTGCTACTCTAAGCCGATGGAAACCTATTGCCAAATCCAACTAGGAAAGTACCTTTGCTCCACTCAACTGATCAAACAAATCGTCAATTCTAGGCAACAGATATCGATTCTTTATCGTCTTCTTATTCAACTTATGATAATCGATACATAACCTTAACGATCCGTCCCACTTCTTAGCAAATAATGCGACTACTCCCCATGGCAAACTATTTGGCCTAATAAAATTCTCGCCTTCCAAATCCACCAACTGCACCGTTAACTCCCTCATCTCGATAGGTGTCATCCTGCTTAGCGGTCTATTCACTGGTTTTACTCAAATACTAAATCTATGCGAAACTCAATTGCTCGTTTCGGTGGCAACCCTACTACAGGTTCAAAGACATCCGCGAATTCTCTAACCACGAAAACTCGATTTAACTCGTCTTCTACCTCCATAACACCAAACGAAGCATTCACCTCACAGTTAGGGTTTTCTACGGTATATACAATCTGATCACTACAGTCAGGGTGTCCAAGTGATATTTTCCTATCATGGCAAAATATACTAGCATCGTACTTACTTAACCAATCCATATCCAAAATAATTCCGAACCCTACGAAATCAAACATATGCAAACTGCAAACTGCAAACAAAGGTATGACCTAACAAATCAAAATCTAGGTAGTCACACTTCATCCCAAGTGTGGCATACCCTCCTATCGGATTTGCAACCCTTAAGGAAGTAACTAAGTTTGAGGGTTCTAGGCTAAGCTTATCTACCAAACAACGAGATATAGAAGAATGTGATGCACCAGTATCAAACAGAACACTAACCGACATACCATGAATCTGAAGCATACCTCCCAACATAGCTTTTCCTTTTTCCTCCGCTGTTGGCCTTGAGGTAGCTAGCTCCAATGCAAACACCTTGCCCTTCACATCCTTAGCAGACTCCTTGCACTAGTTCTTATAATGTCCAATTTGATCGCAGTTGAAACACCTCATCTCTTTCTTCTCCGCAGCTTCCTTCCTTTTGCCTGTTCGGCACTCATAGGCATAGTGTCCCTTCTTGTCACACTTAAAGTAAACAACCTTCGACTTTCCTTTCTTGGCAGCTCTGCCCTTCTGAGCTCCTTTCTTGTGGAAAAACTTTCTTTCCTGACTCTGCCCCACCTGAACTTCCTTTGCCTTATTTTTCTCCAAAAAGCAAGCATCTCCTCATTCCTCAAAGCTATTTCAACCACAACATCACAAGGGTCTCTGATATGAAGTAATGTAGCCTTTGCCAACTCAGGCTCCAACCCCTAATGAACTTCTCGTTCCTTTTAATCACAGTATCTACAGTGGCATAACCATACCTCGCCAATTCCTCAAACCTTGTAGCATACTCCAATAGAGTCATCTCTCTCTGCTCCAGCTCAACAAACTTTTGGAGCAAGGTAGACTTCGCCGTCACAGACATGAACCTCTCCTCGAACCTCCTCTTAAACTCAGCCCATGTCATCGTCTCTTCATTCACTCCAACCGTCACACTATTCCACCAGTATAAAGTTGCTCCTTGAAACAATCTCGAAGCAAGCATTCTCTTATGCTCATCATTCAGCCCCAAATCTGCAAAGATTCTCTCACAATGTAGCAACCGGTTTCCTACTTCAATAGCGTCTTCAGTTCCGATGAATGGCTTTCCTCCCAGCCTAACATAGTCTCTACTCAAAATAGCATAATTGTTGACCACCGGAGCTTCCCGATTCCCTACTCTAGCATTTCCTCTAACCACTCCAGCAGCAACACCCACTTGCATCAAGTTGACAAAGAACTGATACATGGCTCCCATGTCAACTTGTGGGACTCCAGCACCAACATTTTCAGCTTGTGCCTGACCATGGTTTCTCCTTGTATTTGGTCTGGCATTTCCATTTATTGTGGTGCTTCCCCCTCCAAGGTTAACACTTCTACTTCTAGCATCCATATATGTATTCAAGCCTCGTGAGATACAACAGAATAGCCTAAGAAAGATAGGAGAATAGAGATATAGCGTACACTTATATATAACATATACAAGTACGTTACTATAGCGTTATCCCATACCCCGATATTTTCTTTAGTACCTTAGGATTATGTTTTCAAAAATCATTTTAGTTTAAAGTTTTTCATAAACCTATGCTCCGATACCAAGTTGCAACATTCCCTATCTGGAGGCCCGAAGCTAAGTGCTATAGAAGCTGTAGTCATCCATAGTATTAACTTCCGGTGACCAAATACGGTAATGTTAATGGTATCCATAATATCAGAAGCACTTGAATATGAAATAATATCATCACTGATTGTTTCAAATTACATTTCAAAACAACATTTCATATCCAAGTTACATAATCTCAAACGTTTCCCAAGTTTAGATCAAATATAATTATTACATAAATACGCCAAGAGCAGCATATGAAGATGCCCCCTTTGTTGACCAGAGTACTATACAATCATAACTGACTTAATACAATGCAACAGAAATAAAAACATAACAACTCCTTAATATAGCTAGCATCAGCCTCCTGCTCATCTTCGGAAGCTTTATTCGTCCACCTACTAAAACCTGAAAATCCTCAACCCTCAGCCTACTCAAATCAATTTTGAGCACCCAAGAGTTTAAGGGAAAAACATAAACTTCAAGCCAGACATAAAGCCTGGTGTGAATAATACTATACATCTCGGTTATTTGATATTAAGTGAGACCATGCCGCTTAGTGGAACGAGTTTCCCCTCACTAATATCCTTTTAAAACATATCTTTCGCAAATCTTAATCATGCAACCAAAACTGTTAAAACAATGATATCAATATCGTGAAAGCATATAAATCAGGTAACAAATGGACTATTTGTGCGAACAATATAGTTTTGTTAGGCTAGGTATTAACCTTTGGCTGACTCGGGCTAACCAGACAAAATAAACAAATAATCTAACTTCTATTAGATACTCCTCTTCTGGATCGTCTATCCCTAACTTACTTCTCCAGGGTCAACTAATCCTAATGGTTTTGCAGGCTTATCAATAACCTATTCTCTCTCTGCATATTCCTTTCTGTATGTATATAATTTTAGTCTTACCAATGACAAAGCCTTACACACTGGAATTTTGTACAAAATTAGCTAGGCGCTAATAGCTAGTGTATAGGGCGCGATTCTATACCAGTCCCATCTGGTATTTTAATATTCGAGTCATTTTACTTAGGGTTAAATACCCATAAAATTTTTCTTGAAAACCTTTTCTCTCAAATTGATTTAAACCTTTAAATCATTCTTAAAACAAGGAAAATATACCGTATGCTTTACTTAAATAACCTTGCCATGTTATATATACTTTACACGAAACTTTGTTGATGAAATAATTTAACCTTTGAAAGTACCCCTTTCGAACCCATTGCAAGTACCCCTTTCGATACAAGTAAAACCTTAGGCCAAAGACCAAAACATACCCTTTCGAAACCCTTTATAATCAACCTTTCGAAATCATTGAAAAATATCACCTTCGAAAGCTTTAAAACCTTAGACATCCTATCTTTGAAACACTTAACATTGCCTTTAGAAAACATCAGAAACCTTCCTTTTAAACCTTTCGAAACCATTGGGGAACTACCCCTTTGAAACCCTCATTTAGACCTTTCGAAAGCATTAAAATCCTTTGTAAACATTAAACCTTTCGAAAGAATTTGGGTTCAAGTAAAACATGTGGAAACCTTTCGAAACCATTTCAAACCTTTCCTTTCGAAACCTTTAGGTTCTACCTTCAATGAAACAAAAGGGTCATAAAACACTAAGTCGAAAGCAATTCCTAAGTAAAGAAGTGATGGTGTCAAAACCAACCCTTCGAAAGCATTGGAGTAGTGGCTTCCATTTAAAAACAAAGTAACATTCTAAAAGCACTGCTTCGAAAGGGAAAAGGCTGCAGCAAGGGGTTTCGAATCAGGCGAAAGCAATTTCTTAAAATAAAGGCGCAACCATTTCTTTAACACAACTTAGTCCAGTCGAAAGCTAACCAAGTCGAAAACTAATTAAGTCGAAAGCAAAGCAGGCGCATTCTCTTTTAAACACAGAACAAAGATTCGACCCCTTCAGAACCTCATGTTTCGGCCTCATACCTTCCGCCTTAGATCAATTCGCTACGTACCAAATATTGATACCATGTGCATTGGTTTCGATGGAGATGGAAGAGGAAGTACTGGGTCGAAAGTGGCAAAACATGTAAAAAGCTTGTATAAACTGAATTTTAGCTTTTTAAAGTAATTTTTTCAACTAACCCACCTTATTGGTCAAAACCTCATTGGTTGCTAATTTTCTTTTCTAAAAGCACTTTCGAAATTTCAGAAATAACTAATTAAATTATTTACAAAATACCCCTTTTCCTTTTATAAATATATAAAAATTTAAGTCCTATACCTTAAATAATTTTATATATTCATTAAAACACTTAGGAAAATACTACAAAAATTCCTATAGATCATTTTTAATATGTTTTCTAACATATATAAATTTCAGACCCAAAACTTATATAATTTAGCTGTAAATTATTTTAAACCCAAATATCCATTTTCCTCACTAGAAAATTAATATAAAATCCACATTAATTCAGAAAATTATGAAAATTGAAAACCATCTCTAAAATATCATTTATAATCTAAATCTAAAATCACAAGGCATTTGGATGTCATTTAATAGGGTTTTCACATTAAACATATCATAAAATCTATATGAAATATCATAAATCATCAACAAGCATATATATCCATTTTAGCAATTAAAACATGGCAAATAACTTTGCAAAATAATTCGAATTTCATCCTAAAACTGAAATAATAGTAAACATGAGATGCATTATTCACCTTAGCTTTGAAATTAAAGAGTTGAGATTTGATCTAAGATTAAGTTGATTTAGCTTCTTCCTTTTGCTTATCTTCTTGCTTTCCTAATGGTTTCCGACCTCTTATGCTTTTCTTTGTGAGAATAAACGTGTAAATGAATATGGTTTAAGGGTTTAGGGTATAAGAATATACTATTCCTATATTTCCCTTGTCTACTTACCCTAACTTGATTCATTTTAATTCCCTTGGCTTATTTGTTTAATGGGCACGACAACCCTTCTATTAATCACAAATCTCAATCCCCTAATCATTACATTATCTTATTTAATTTAACCAATTAAATTTCTTAAATAATGTTAGTAAAAATTAGGGCCATTACAATTTTTGTCTAATTAAATTGTTATTTGTTTTTTGGAAACCAAATCTTTATAATTCTTGAATATGGAACACTTGTTTTAGCACACTATCTTTAAATTTTCCAAACTTTATGTACAAAGTGCTATATTTCTTTTGACTATTTTTCTTTGCTTTAAAACCAAGTCCATTTTTATTGCTAGAGGGTTTTGAGATCTTAATAAAATTCACTATGCTATGTTTTCCTTTGTTAAACTTTGAAACATTATTAGTAATTTGCTTTAATTTTTGTTTTAGCTCTAAAACTTCACTTTTAGCCAAGTACAAACTAGATTTTAATTCACAAACTTTATTGTTAAGCATATCATTCTTAGTTTTACTAACTTTAATTTCATCGGTCAAAGCAGCATTTTGAGAAGTTAAACTTTGACATGATTTTTTTGAATTTCTAGTTCTAAAACACTTTCTCATCTTTAAGCATGCTAATTCTAGTTCGGCTCTATTTAATTTGCTTATATTTTCTTTATATAATTTTTCAAATCACTTAGTTTATTATCTAGTTCAATACTGATTTCTAGAATGTCATTATAAGAATGCTCAGGAATTACCTCACTAATGGCCATGAAATAAACGTTCGCTTGTTCTATGTCACTATCCTCTCACTGTTTGAAGAAGATGAATCCAAATCATCACACGTCACTTGAAAAGCTTTTCGCTTCTTCTTGAACTTTTCAAATTTGTTTTTCTTCTTATACTTTTTGAATCGCGGACAATCTTTCTTCATGTGCCAAATTTGTCACTTTCGAAGTACTTAATCAAGGTAGAGTTTTCGCTATTTTGTGCCCTTGTGAACTTCTCGAATTTCTTGAATTTGTTGTAGTTCTTGGCAATAAATATGATCTCTTCTTTATCTAAGTATGAGTCATCATCGTTGCCTTGGAAAGCTATACTCATTTTCTACTGTTTTGTTCTTTCCTGGACTACAAATTTGCTTCATACGACATCATATTTCCAATTAATTCTTCAAATTTGAGCTTGGAAAGATCATTCGCTTCTTCTATTGTTAAAATTTTTCTTTCCCAATCAATATTAAGAGAATTTAAAATATGTGTAAGAAGATTAAATTCAGTAAAAGTAACTCCTAGTGCCATGAGATCATGTTGAATTCTTTGAAATCCGTCATGCATATTTATAACAGGAAAATAGGCACAGGGAAGAAGTTGCAAAAAAATTTAGTTTGAAGGACACTTTATAGCGTGAACAGAAAATTATAGTTGCAACTATCATTCTGTGATTTACACTAAAAATTGTCATTCAGCCTTAAAAGCAAACTTCTTATCCCTAAAACTAAATTTTTCTCCAACTTTTTCCTTGAGCCTAAAAACTCGTATTTATAATGGTTTTTATTTGCTTTCATTTTGAATGATGAAAACTGATTTTGCAAAATAGGAATTTTAGTTTATTTCACTTTGTTTGTACTTTCATGTATGATTTGAAGTGTACGCCAAATATCATATGCAGTTTTACACAATATAACTCTAGAAAATTCATTCTTATCGGGTAAATATAACATAACATTCACTACTTTAGCATTATTGGTTGCCGCAGTTTTTTAAGCATCTATCCAAGTACTCATTTTAGTAGTAGGTGCTTCGTACTTAGTTTAAGTAGTTTGCAAAATCTCAAGACCATTAGCTTCCATGTGCGGTTGACTAACCTTCTAGAAAAGTGCTTGCCATATTATTATATTATTCAAAAACTTTGTTACGGTTATTGAAACGACCTGCTTTGATACCAATTGAAAGTGCACAGGGATCTAAGATAATATGGCTAAGTTGTGTGTGCAAGAACATGTGCAATATTAAGCTATATAATAGAATAAATAGTAAAGTAAAGCAAGAAGTAATCACACCAGAGTTTTTATACTGGTCCGGACCTCTCGTCCAACATCCAGTCCTGAAGCTTCACATTGGATTTTCCACTAAGCAACACACCCTCTCTTAGCCTAAAGGAATAGGCAATAAAGTAGTTTTCCAACTTGACAAACTTGTGTTCCTTCAACACTGATTTCAAATGATAGTATAAGACCTCCTATAATCGTCTTGATGATTCATGATGCATGCACCGTGATTAAGGAAGTATATATAATGATTCTAAAGTGAATAAAAAAGTTTGAGAGAAAAATTGTATTCAAGAGGGAAAAGAATTCAAGAGAGTAAGAGCAAAAGTATTCAAGAGAGAAGAGAATTCAAGAGAGAAAGCTGTAAATAACTTTTGAATGTTAGACTACGTTTATATATGTCAAAGAGTTGCAATCATTCAGAGAAGCCATTACTCTTCGAAGAGAAGCACTTGAACGATCACAACTATTCGAAATGTCATTTCAATCGTCACAGGTTATTCGGTTGACTAAGAATAGAAGTCTGTCTACTGAATATGAACATTAAGAATTGTAAAGGAAACAATAAAATTTAGTTGACTGAATTATAATAGATAACAGACTAGTTCAATCGACTAGATTTATTTCAGTCCACTGCCCTCAGTTGATTAAAAATAAATTCTATCGACTGAACCTATATTTTATATAGTCAGTCTTGTTTTATAAATCGTGTAATTCTTGCTTTTGAAATTCCTATGTGTAGATGAGATGTATGTGTACATATGAACCATCTAGGAGATTTTGCAAATAAATCAAAGACCAAACACATACATTTGACTTTTAATTTGTAGATGATTTGTATACAGTTGACTTGTGAAATGTAGAGGATTTGTTTGCTATTCTTCTTGATTCTTGGATTCATTATCTTCTGATTCCTACATAATATAATATCTAGGTATATATAGATATAATTGTCATCGTTAAAACTTTCATACAAAGAGGGTTCTAACAATTATGTATTTTGTTACATATATCTAACTCGATAACAATTCTTATTCAAAATAAAAGGTGTTTTCTTTCTATTATATACTTCATGTGATGTGTTATATTAATTATATTAACTAAAAGTATATTTAATAGAAAATCCATAAATGGTATGTTTTTGATAGTAGTTACAAAGTTTTGTGACCGTGAGTAATTTAGAACAATGAAATTAAACATACCATTTCAAATATTCCTAGTCAAGGTGTATTGAGACTGGATATCGATGCGCCCATTGAGACTAGAGTATGTAACGCTCCCCAAATGTTAGGAAGTGTATTATTCATGACTGTTGGGGGGCATCAAGGGGTTACGTACTGATAGGCATTAGACAATAATGGAATGGCTCACAATAGTTTTATGTTGGTTAATATAACTAAGATCAAACATCAAATATCGATGTGAATAAATTACATAGTTCACTTGACTTGAGAATAATGTCGATCTTCAATATGGAAGCTTCCCTTTGATTATAGTTAAATTATGGCATGACATCCATCAAATGACTATAATTGGGTCGAGTGGAAGCATTTGAAGTGAAAAACTATTCATGAGAGGATTTGTCTCTTCACTTATATTTGGTTAGTATAATGGTCAACTGAAGTCAACTCAAAGTCAAAGTCTCTGATCAGAGCATTTCGGTTTGTAATAATTATTATTATTGAACCAAGGACTTTGTGTTTAGACTATAGGGTTGAATGTGGTAGAAATTGGAATTTTGACCATTACCAAATTTCATAAGTCCAAAGTGACCTAGTTTCAACGAAGAGAATTATTGTAAATAATAGTCACAACCAGATAACGCTTAACAAAGTAAAATTAGATTTTACCAAAACCAAGTAGAGATAAATTTGGCCAAAATGTCACAGCACTTGCTAAGTGATGTGTGAACGTTAATATTCGAATAGTTCGATACTAATCGCTGACTAAATTTACACTTAACGGGTCACACAACTGAAACAATGAATACTCCTTTGATCAAATGATTTAACTAATTTGTAATTGTCTTAAATTAATTAGATTAATTAGATTAATTAATATAGTTATAAAATTTTATTTTGATTTGATGAACAAATATTATTAAATATATTTTTATTAGTTATAAATATATTGATCGATATGTAATATCGATACACGTTTAAATTGAATTTAAATGCAAATTATTTTTTAGGGCTTCAAATGGGTTTGAAGCCCATATAAGTTGCTGATATATTCAACTATGATGAGGGCATGTAGGTGCGGTCAACTAATGGTAAGGAGATGGGCTAGATTTGGATAGATAAGTGAGAGAGAATTAGTAAAGATCTAGATCCTAACTTGTCTCCGTTCCTTCTCTATATATGCTTCTCAACCCACATCTATTAGAAGACTTTTTAGAGCATCCATCTACACCTACTTCTGGCTGAATTCTCTACCTTCCCATATATCCATTTCCAAAGTCAAATTAAAGTAAATCAGATCCTATTTGATAAATGGTGGTGTCAATTCAGGGACTAGCACTATACTAGATTGGAAACTATTTCAAGTACTCATCAGTTCAAGGTCACACAGGCGTTGGACAAGGGATAAATCTATGATGAAGTCATGAATATTAAAGTTTATATAATATTTATATAATCTATATTATATTGTTATTAAGCGACGATTATACTATGTGAATATATTGTCACAATTGGATTAGTTGTATGTTTATATTCTTTTATACATATAAAAAATCTGTCGTTTATATATCAATAAAGTGTACGACTCAAATAAAAAAATAACATTTTTTTATTATATTAGTTTAATATACAATATGTAATTATACATATAAGCTTTATAAATTTAGTACTACATCTTAATATATGCAAAATATGATTTTATAATTTTATATAAGTAGTATTATATATAAAATATTTTCGGCAGGGACAAAATAATTATATATATATTATTTAAATAATGTTTTAAATTAGTTAATAGGTAAATTAATTATATTAATGTATAAACATTATATAGAATATATTTTGTGTTTTATATGGTCAAATTAGTATTAGATAGACTTTCGGTAGAGAAAATTTAAAAAAAAATTATTTATTTTAAATACTTTAAATATTAGCCAAAAATTAAAATAGATTTTAAAATTTTATTATAAAATTATGTAGTAATTATCTAACAAAAAAAATGTCACTCGGAATTTCACCAAAAATTTAAAATCCAAAATTTCTTTTAAAAACAATAATTTTATATTAATTTAACAATATTCGTATGCATATTTTATTTAAAATATATTTATAATTTGAAAATAATTTTTTTACCATGCGCATTATATACTATAAATATAGATTTAATATTTTTTTATATATTAAAATATTAATTTATATGTATTTTAATATATATTATTTATATATGTATCTAAGTAAATATTTAATATATATATATAAACAAAAAAGTATATACTTGTATATAATTACATATTTATAATGTTAAATTCCATGTATATGTTTATATATATTTATGTTTATATAAAATTATTAAAATAAAATATAGTTTTATGTCTTTATATATATAATTGTATGTATTTATAATTGCAATATTATATATATATATAAATTAAAGTATATAAACATACATTTGGACAGTATATTTGTATACTAAATGAGCTAACATGTCTCTTGAAGTGTAAATCCTAGCACTTATATACGGACAAGCTATACCATGCATGGATTGCGATATTATAAATGCACACACACATATATGTGTATATGATACATAGATATATATATATATACATATATGTATACATATAATGTAATATTAATTACATTAAACAAAATGAAATTATAAATTTGAATAAAATAATGATTTTATTTAAAATGAATTTAGAAATGTTCTAAATAAATTAGATTTCATAGGCCCAATAAAGATCCAAAAGGGTAAAAAAAATTAAAATTCACCTATTAATTCTACTGTAGCCTGGCCTAATTCTAACTAGGCTAGGCTAGTAAATCAAGGCAAGTGAAAGTAAATCGAAGTCATAATCATAGTAGAATCCATCATAATATGCTAACATATACTTAATGGAAACAACAATGCAAATTATACCGAGTATAGATCCTTTATTGCAAAGTTTCAATTATAGTTTCCCCTGATGGAATTGAATCCCAAATTCAATGCTCACTTTACAAAGTTGGAGGAAAAATGAAAATGAAGAAGAAGGACTTGAGAATTTCGAACCCTTTCCTACTGGGGATATATTTCTATTTATGAAGCTGTTGGATTCTTGACATGCGGTGTTCTAATAGAAGCCAGCGGTTGTGATTAGTGCATATGGCACACGATCAAATATCACATGTGGCACACGAATTTAATGATATCTCTTAATTCAATAACATATACGATGGTACCCTCGAAACCTTCCATGAGGGCTCCAACTTTTTTCTATAAAATGGCATGCGACGACTCTAATTCATCGCAATGGTATGGATTTATGGTGGATTTTAGTTTGTGAATTGAGCATGATAACGTCTTGGACACCTTCCATGATAGCTTAAATCACCACTTTTATAATTTCTCTCGATAGCATGTTGGAATTCCCTAAATTGCACGCAATGGCTTCATTGAACACTTCGCGATAACTTTATTTACCATCCGAAGGTTGGATGCGGTATCATATGGAAATTTCGCTCGATAGCTTGGTTTATCACTTGGAGAATGATACATGAATGCTTATAGAACTTCCCATGATGGCGCTTTTCTTTCATGTCTAAAGTTATCATATAATAGTTTCTTGCAAATTGCTTCATAAACTCTTCGCGATTGATAATAGGAAACTCTTCTTGATGACTCAAAGGAAACTCTTCACGATAGCTCTTTTGGGGACTCTTCTTGCTAGCTTTATGGAACTCTCTTCGATGGCTCTTTTGAAGATTCTCATCGACAACTTTATGAAACTCTCTTTGAAGGCTCTTGTGGAGACTTTTCTCGATAGCTTTATTGAACTCTCTTCAATAACTCTTTTGAAGAATCTTCTCGATAGCATTATGGAACTCTCTTATATATGTAGTTTTTTTATATAGTTTATGAAACTCTCTTCGAAGGCTCTTTTGGAGGCTCTTCTCGATAGCTGTATGGAACTCCCTTATATACATAATTTTCTTTTATATAGTGCATGAGAGCAAGATAGTTAGTAGTGTAAGTTGTAATTTGAATAATTAACAAAAAACCTGCGAATTCAAAAGATATATTATGATAGTCATCAACTGAGAAAAAATGGGAAGAACTACTTCTTACTCTATTTATCCAAAGCAATTATTTCTAATTCCTTGATTCTTTGTAGGAAATATCTCCATGTGCATTTATAATCATCACATATGAATTATAGTGGAGATATAAATTAATATATTGGAAATATATAAGATAAATTTATCTGTTAAGACCTGTAAGTTTTACTTAAAATAAACACTTTCTAAAATATACGTCGGAGTTCTTAATGCCTTTACATCAAGCTTATAGACAATTTTAATAGGCTCATAAGACATACCGCAGATACATGCACATAGGCGATCCAAATTGACTTGTAAAAAAACTTATGCAATAAGAAGAAAAGATGTCATTCTATGATGATTCTGCAATGTTCCAAGCCATTTATGAGAATGATCACTTATATACTTCATTTCGGAATGTTTATCAACATGTCTTTCCACCAATTAGGGTGAGTTGGACATTTAATTTAGCCTATATGAACATGCTAGACATGTCAAATTTTCAAACTAGCTTATCCCCTATTTTGTATTTTATGGACAAAGCAGTTCGGCTGAATTGTTGGGACATGATGCATCTAATGTGTCATGCCCTAACGACCAATTTTGAACTACCATTTTTGAGCTAACATAAACTCAACTGCTCTTTTCTCCACCATAACCAAGCACCCCAAATCCAAACTT
Source organism: Allium fistulosum (assembly GCA_030737815.1). Classification (NCBI taxonomy): domain Eukaryota; kingdom Viridiplantae; phylum Streptophyta; class Magnoliopsida; order Asparagales; family Amaryllidaceae; genus Allium; species Allium fistulosum. The sequence continues at coordinate 366,775,566 of CM060906.1, forward strand.
TTCAGACAATTTTATTCACTTTTCAAGCTCAAGTAGAGGCAATTTCATTTACAGATATATTCATTTAAGATTTATAATATGCCACATATAATTTCACGATATTTGTTTTCCAAATTTCAGAATGTCAACTACCTTGATTGGATCTTCTGTTAGAAACATTGTCCATTGGAATGTTAAGCGAATTTTGCATTTCATTGATATCTGCATATTGTTATTAGACACTTATTCTAGTCAAGTTTTGGTATGACGGTTTTCCCTGAGTTCTACAGTCACCGATACAAATTTCACCTAAACCATTTGAAGAACAAATGGGACAACTTGAAGCAGAATTAGGCAGTATGTAACGATCTATTACAAATAGTAGGAAGTGTTTGGTCAGTCAAAAGAGATTGTATTCAAGGTGATGATGAATGGTGAAAATCTACTGCTTTATGATTCCAGCACTACAAAGACCATGCTTCACTAAAATTTAGAAAGATGTACTAGATGTATAATGGTACTATTAAGGAAGGTAAGTGTGTTTACAACATTCCTTCTTCACCTCCGATCCACTTCTACAACCACCTTTATTCGGATATTCTTAATGAGATAGCAAATGACCTTCTTTTTAGTCCTACAGCCACTACTCCTCATTGGACATTTGAAGCCACTATCTTCTTGGGTAAGGAAAGTAAGAACCTTGATTCTAGGAGACGACGATCTATATTTCGATGTGTTGCAATAGGATATTGAAGTTAGAAGAATGCTGAACCATCTTGTCTATCAAATGAGACTGAAGTATGTGTGATGTATCATTATTTTCATATGTATCTTTTTAAAAAAGAAGTTAACTAATATTCTCCTTAGCAATGTACTTTTTTCCTATTATACTGAATTTATAATTTGATATCAACTATTAAAATTTACTAGAAAATGAATAATACAATTTAAAGTAACTAAAAATATAATATAAAATAATCATCCCTATTCGTTGCCCCATTCACAACATAAAAACACATTACCCTTCCACTGAATTTTCTTCATTCATGTCCAATTAATAATGCCTCTATCAGGTGTCCTGTTTTCATTATGAAGAACGCACTGTTAATGTCATTGATCATGATGATAACCAATAAAAAATTGGTGTTTGTTACTAATGGGAGACAACTATCCACTATGGTAATAAACTACATGAACTTTCGAGAACATATGTATGGAAAACCTAATAAGGGGAAGATGTTAGATGAATCAAGCCAAAAAATGAAGATTGAAGAGTACATTATGGGCAGTTGTTATATATGGGAGGTGTTTAAGATAATATTATATGTATGTAAAGAAATGTGCAAAATATATTGGTGTTTGTATTTTCCAAAATTATAGCATTTTCCTATTATCAATTACTTGGGTAAAAAGTAATATAACTATAAGTATCAATCATGTGTTGTAGAACAATAATCAAGTAACCCAAGATGAAATCATCTGTCACGACAATCCTATACCTCTGGTACCTAATATACCGGTATAATGCACTGTGGAGGTACCCGACCAATGTAGGATGGTAGCCAAGGGTGTAAAGTAACAAAAACCAAGACATGATCTATAGAACATCTCGTAGCGCATAACAAAATACAGTATAATAACATAGATGTAAAACATGCGAGATAATGATATGATCAAATGAACCATAAATAAGAACATCAGAGTGCAATAGATTCACAAATTATACAAAAGTTGAAATAATAGAGTTTATAATCTCAATTCCCAAAATAAAATCTATAAACATCTCTATACTCATACAAGTATTGACATAGCTCCATATTAGTGCACAGTGGAATATAAGCGATAGTAAGCTCTGATGTACGGTATCTGAATGCATAGCCTCCTGCTCATAAACCGTACTGCTCCAGTGCGTTATCCAGACCTGCTATCTCTAATCTACTAATTTAAGAGTACTTGAGATAATAAGAAGCAAAGCATAAAACATCAAGTCAGACAACTGCCTGGTGTGAGCGATACATCATCTCAAAAATACTACAAAAATCATTTATAGTAAATAGGGCATATGGTATGAACAGCCATACCTGACTGTCCCTGCATCCAAAGATCTAGCACATAAATATAATATATGCTAAGCTACTATCACAAGTGGAAAATATGGGGTATAGGGTTATCGCACAACATATCAAGCACGCATCAAACATAACATCCATCACACAACCTTGCATCTCTCCTTCAAGTGCTTCAGATATATAACTCTTATAGATGCTCAACTCATTGTCCACGTAGACGCCAAGGGACTGGACACACGCAGACGTCCAACAATATCGATACATGCAGACTACCGTGGGTAAATGCAGACTAATTCATCCCAACTATGAGCATGACTACTTTAGAGTTACCCATTGATCTCTTAGTACATGCACCAATAGTAGAACTACATGACAAATACTCAACTCATGCCCACGTAGATGGCTAAGTACTGAACACACACGGAAATCCAACAATATGGGTACACGTAGACTACCCTAGGCACAAGTAGACAACCCCGTCCCACTCACGAGCATCACAAACTCAAGTTCTACTCTGTCAGCTATCATGTAGAAAATGTCCTCTTGGTCCATCACCAGAAGTTATAGTCATTCGCCACGTCAAGTCGTCGACGTCGTCGTACTTCCTTGGTTGCCACTAAAACCCCATGGTCATCTCGAGTCATCCTAGAGCCATCCATCCTTACTCCAAACATACTCACAAAACCACCAAAGTGGCCCCTAGCCTTGCCACGAAGCCCCTCCATGCCAAGCTCGAAGCCAACAGCCCAAAAACTTCATCCCATGTTCTGTTTGGCATTCCCCTCCACCGGACAGCCACAATCAGACAACCATCACCAGGCATCTACCAACGGATAAGAATTCTTGTCTGGCGCTCCAACCACCAGGCGAAGTAACTACAGGATAGGATTTCCTATCCGGTCCTTCACTGCCAAGCCAACTAGCTATCGAATAGGATTTCCTGTCTGGTCTTCCCTTGCCAAACGAAGCCAACCATCGGACCAAGTAACTACCGGACATGATTTCCTATCTGCTCTTCCCTTACCAAACGAAGCCAACCATTGGACCATCTTCATGCTAACCAAAAACCTATAGCTCCTTCAGCACAACAACTTCATGCTGATTCCATCGCTACACCAGATGTTTCGACCCACGTGCATCGCCTATGCAATGATATGACTCTAAATACTCTAGAGCATACCCGTTGAAGTTCAGATCTCACGTTTTCTTTCTCCAGTTCACCTCGATGAGTGTTTTAGCCATACAAGTAAAACACAATCACCAAACATGCACCAAACTACATTCAAACATGTAAATCACACAATCAATCATAGCAATCATTATACAAGGCCCCTACAATATTGCCCACCATATATAAGGCAACCACATATCTAGCATGCCTAAAACACCAAAAATCCATTTGTTCACGTTTTTATTATAGATAGGATTTTAAAACTATAATAAAACATAATTTTAACTTCAGAAATGGATCCAAAATATGTTAAAACCTATATAATAAGAAATGAGATGATAAATCACCAACCAAACACCCAAAAAGTGGAGATTTGGAAGCAAATTGAGGAAAATCCGAAAATGAACGACACAGATCTGATTTTTCTTCCATAAAAAGGTATATTTGAAGATTTCTAATGAACTCCCTTGCTAATCTATCCCTAATATATGATTGAGACTTTATATGGAGGAGAAAGGAGAAGGTTTCGAATGAAGAATGGGTTAATAAAGGTTTAGATCTATTTGGAAGGTGGTAGAAATGATTAGGGGATGTTTACTTCAGCCAATATAGCCTCCAAAGCCTAAATGAGTTGCTAGTTCTCTCTCCAAATTCACTAATTACCCACTAAGCTGCTTCAAAAACTGCTAAACTTCAAAGGCCATATCTCCTAGCCAGAAAGTCCAAATCGCTATTATAACCACTCTACAGAAAGGGAAACCATCATCCCAATTCAATGAAAGTTATTTCAGACCCTAATTTGGTTCCTATTAAAAGTTATAGGCAAAACAAGATTTTCAGGGTCAAAATGGTTGCATAGAAATTTGACAAAAATCATCGATGTAGAATATGTCCTTAAGAGTCATTTTTTAAAATTTCAAATTCATACGAACTCATATGAATTTGAAAAAAAATATTATTTTATGATCCTTCGATATGTAAAATATGGGTCGTTGCACTCTTCCCCTTTAGGAATTTTTCCCTCGAAATCTCCAACACAAACAAGGAACACTCAAACATAGCTACCCTGCATGTCTAACATCCATGAACAAACATATCAAACATCATACATGCATACAAAAGCAAGAAATAATATCTACGCCTACCCTATTATGTAGGATATTAAACTACCTTGTATGATATCGAAAGTGAAAGTAAATGTGATAAATAGAAAGTCTCACCAAGTAAAAAGCTAAGAGCTCCAGATAAGCGGTCCTCATATTCTCCTCGATCTCCCAAGTATAATCACCTTTGCTCTCACTCTACTAGCCCCACCATCTACCTCCTAAGCTGCTTCCCATCATGTCCGACGATATGAATGCGCCTACGAGATCTCAAAGCTTCTGGTTCAATCTTGATATCATCATGCTGATTTAGTTTTACTATCATGTCTGAGCTATGCACAAACTTCTATAAGTAAGAAACATGGAACACGTTTTACATGTCCGCTATCTTCTAAGGTAAGTCGACTGTGTAAGCCAGGTTCCCAATCCTTTCAGGTATCGAAAATGAAAAACGAATCTCAGTGCCAACTTCCACTTAGTACCAAATCTATCAACATTTTTCAATGGATAGATCTTAACAAACACCATATCATCAACTGAGAACTCTAAGTCACATCTTCTCCTATCAGTGCAGCTCTTCGGCCTATCCTGAGTAGTTTTCATCCGTTGTCGAATGATCTCGATCTTCTCCAAAGTCTCTTTAATCATATCTAGACTAAGTATTAGTTTTTAACCTACTTCCCACCAACATGAAGGATCATTTCACGGTTGACCATATAACGCTCCATATGGTGCCATTCCGATGCTAGACTAATAACTATTGTTGTATGCGAACTCTACCAAATGTAATTGATCATCTTACATGCCAATTAAGTCAAGAATGTAGGCTCGCAAGAGATAATCCAAGATACTATTCACCCCCTCGGTCTGCCCATATGTTTGTGGGTTACAAGTTGAAGTGAGATGCAGTTCTGTCAATATTGTCCCTTGTAAGCTCTTCTGAAACCTGCTAGCGAACAAATGTCCTCGATTGCTCATAATACTCTTCGGCACACCATGGAACCGCATAACCCATTTCACTTACAATTCAGCTAATTTGGATGCATTCTACTAGACTTGAAGAATATGAATCGAGCACTCTTCGCCGATCTATTTACTATAACCAAAATGTTGTCATACTCTCCTCTGGTTCTCAAAAATCCATCAATGAAGTTGTTATCCCACCTTTTGGCAAGGCCGTAACACCAAGGAATTGACTAGTAACCAGTGACGGTCCGTCTTAGAGATCAGTCATACAGGGGCTCACTACGGATGTCGATGAATTTTGTCCGAGTCCGGATCTGGCCAAAATTGGTAGGACATGGCAAGATGAGCCATGGGAACTAACGTTCAAAATCTCAAGTCAATCCGAGTTCGTATGCTCAAGTTATGAGGGATGCAAAATTGGACGAAAATCAGACAGAGTCGACTCGCTCCTTCGACTCGCTCCGGTTCCCTCAGAGGTCAACTTCGACTCATTCCTGTTTGACTCGTTGCCATCTGGAATACCTACTTCGACTCACTTCGCCCAGTTACCCACTTCGACTCGCTCCCCCAGTGTTAACTTCGACTCGCTCGACCAAAGCCTACTTCGACTCGCTCGACCAAAGCTTGCTTCGACTCGCTCAAACCGAGTGCCTACTTCGACTCGCTCGACCAAAGCTTGCTTTGACTCGCTCAAACCGAGTGCTTACTTCGACTTGATCAAGACAGCATCCATCAGAGAGTCCTCTTCAACTCACTCCACAGCCTTCATAGAACCACTGTTCGACTCTGTCTGATTCGACTCCAGCAGAGCGCCACATCATCGAGTCGAAGCAAAAGCGAGTCGAAACAGGGAAGCGAGTCGAAGGAAACAGCCTGCTGAGAACTCCATTTCGTATCGATCGTATCTCCCAATCTACAAGTCCAAATACTATGAAATTTTCATAGAAGACTACGTGCATGCTAGAGAATGACCACGCCAAATTTCAACTCCATTGGATGAAGTCTTGAGCGAGTCAAAATCTGCTCGTGTCGATCACAGATCGGACCGAAACTTCACGGGCCTGGTCACGTGCCAGAGAGGGTCTCCCGAGATCTGGGCGAAATATCAGCCTCCTACACCTATAAATAGACCCCCAAAGCCAACAAAAAGGGGTTCTTCTTCCTCCTTGAGATCTCCAATGCCCGGACTCCGCCAGATCCAGATCTGAACTATGTCGCTACTGCTATCAACAAGATTCACTGCTGCAAATAATAGCTAACTCTTGTAATTCATTGCATTCACTTGTAAACATCAAAGGAAGATCAATAAAGCAAACTACTTCATAGTGGACGTAGGCTATACGCCGAACCACTCTAAATCCTTGTGTCTCCTTGCACTTTAATTATGCTTATTTCTGAAATTTGGAGTTTTTGTTAGATATATCCTCTTTTTACATTTAATTTCTTCACTTTATCTCTTTAAAGACTTCCGAAGAGTGTTGTGCCCAATTTTGGTACAAACACTTTGGTGCTTTCATTGAGAAAAACCCAATTTTTCTCCCACTCTTTGGATCTCCTATCTATATTGGATTGCATAAATCTAAGAAGAAGATCCAAATCTAGAACTTCGAAGCCCTTCCAATCTACTCAGATTTGCAATCAGATCTAGGAAAGGGCTTCATCAATTCAATATGGTGAGCACACGTACCACCTCTACAGCCGCTGATCAAGGAGCGCGGGACCGACAAAACCCCGTGCAATCACCTCCATCCAACCAAAATGCTGCAGGACCTTCAGATCCATCAGGTCCAATCACTAGACAAGAATTCCAGACATTTCTTTAGGAGTTGACCCAAAGTCGACAGCAGCTAGCGGAGCAACTACGCGCCAACGCGGAGTTGGCTAACCAGCTAAATCGCCAAAGGCGAAGGAGATCTAGGAGAGACCAGAGCTCTCACTCCTCCATAGAGAGCTCAGCCTCCTCCGATGGCCAAACTAGATCCACACGTCCATGGTTGGGTGGAAGCTACACCCAGGCCACGGGACACCAACCTGCTTCGAACCCTGGGCAATCGAGAGCTGGACCATCCATTAGCCTCCGCACAGAACCTTCAACTCGGGGAGGAGCTGCTCCTTATCATGTTACCGGCAACATTGCTACTACCATCACAGCGGGGCGAGGAGGTGACGCTAGGAACCAAGCTGATCCTCAACATAACCAACGGGAGCAGACTCCTGAACCTTATGTCCCAAAGGATGTTGAACCAAGGAGGCGAGGCACGGACCGTCGACCGCGTCCGGCCCAGACTCGCGCTGTGGAACCGACCACACCTTGGCACAACATGCTCCGAGTGTCCAAACGACAGATATACCAGCGATGATTCGCCAAATGATCCGTGAAAGTCAGGGTCTATCTAATGACGACTGTGGAATCTCCCGACGTCATACCCCTTTCACCGATGATGTTTTATACGCTGAACCACCTCGGCACTTCAGGATGCCAGCTTTGCCAGTTTATGAAGGGAGTTCTGACCCCAATCAACACGTCCTGAAATACAAATGGCTGATGAATGCTGCTAGAGCTGATGATGCAGTAAAGTGTCGTAGTTTCCCCATTTCCCTGGGGGGCATCGCTACCATGTGGTTCACTCGTTTGCCACCGCGATCCATCTCTAACTTTGACCAGATGGCCACTAAGTTTGTCGAACAATTCCGTATGCACGTGGCGAGGCCAAAGGACGTTAACACTCTGTCTAGTGTTACGCAAGCTCCCGGAGAAACGCTTAGGCGTTACTTGGAGCGATTCCATACTGCGTGTGCGGAAATAAGCAATCCCAACAATAACTCTATCCTGATGGCTCTAATAAAGGGGATTGATGCTAATTTTGAGTTCAGAAGTTGGTTAGCTGGGAAACCACCTGCATCATTGGACCGTTTCTATTCCAAGGTAGCCCGATTCCTGAGAAGGGAGGATGCGAGACAGTCTAGGAAGTAGGATGACGCAGGACCTAACATCGAAGGCATCCAAAGTAACGTCGTTGTTAAACAGACCGGGGATAGTTCTGGAAAAGTTCAGTTGAACGTCCAAAATAAGCAGAATCAGTAGAGGGACAATAGAAATCAGAACAAAAAACGTGATCAGGATCGTGGACCACGATGTAGAGCTTCCATGTACAAAAACTACACTCCATTGAACACGTCGTTGGAAAATGTGTACTTGTAGACCTGCAATACCATGCAGTATAAGAAGCCTACCCCGAAACCACCAACCGAGAGACAAATCCAAACAGGAAAGTTCTGTAGATTCCATGACAGTTATGGCCATAATACCAATGAGTGTCATCACCTACAAGACCTCATTGAAAAGCTGATACGTGAGCGGAAGCTGGATCAGTATGTACGGGCGCCGCAATACGGTGGTGCGGGCCCATCAAATCAGAACCGTGCACCGAATCAAGAAAGACAGGAAGAACCCGCTCGTGCGGACGGGAGGTTGGTCATTAACACAATAAGCGGCGGTCCTCATCCGGCAGATCGAAGCTGGAAGAAAATGGAGTCGTATGCCAGTTCTATCAGGCATGCGGACTTCAAGTGTTGTAGTAGTTCTGATGAGGGGGCTCCGGCCAAGCAGCAAAAAACGATGATGGATGACATCGTGTTCAGAAGCAGAGACGCAGATAAACTCGAGGCTCCCACTATCGACCCACTGGTCATCTCTGCACAAGTAGGTCCCGCTTGGATAAAGAGGATCTTAGTTGACAGTGGAAGCTCTGTGAATATTTTGTTCAAACGAGCTTATGATCAAATGAAGATGGAAGCCGCAGACTTGAAGGCTTGTCAGTCTCAAGTCCATGGTTTCAACGGAAGTGCCACAATTCCCACTGGGATGGTGGAACTGCCTGTGGAGTTGGGAGTAGGAGAACGTCGGAGAGTACGAATGTTGTAATTCATCGTTCTGGACATAGACTCCCCTTACAATGCTTTCTTGGGCCGACCAGCTCTCGCTGAATTCAGAATAGCCAACTCCCCATGGTGTCTGACCTTGAAATTTCCCACTGATCATGGAATAGGAATCGTTCATGGAGATCAGGCCACTGCTAGAGCCTGCTATGTTGCTGAGCTACGGGAAGCACAGCAGAAGGAGAAGGGAAAGGACATAGAGGAGTCTCTCTGCGTCCATTTCGCCGACAATTGACAATTAACACCCGGGCCCAGGCCCGGGCACCCCAACCAATTCCTCAGGGACCTTGACCCGAGAGAAACTGAAGACGAAGGAGAATCTAAAGAAAGTCAAGCATCCCCAGCCGAACTGACAATTGATGTCCCAATCGACAATAACGATGATTCAAAAATAATAAAGATTGGATCTCAGCTAAGCCAGCAAACTCAAGAGGAATTGGTTGATTTTCTGCGGGCAAATCTTGACGTATTTGCCTGGACACATTCTGATATGTGTGGGATCTCACCGGACATCGCGAGCCACACTCTGAACATTGACCCACGCCATGTCCCGGTCAAATAAAAAAGACGCGGTATGGATCTAGAGAGATCTGCCGCCCTTAAAGAGGTAGTAGAAAAGCTTGAAGTGAACGGATTCATTCGAGATGCGCTATATCCCGAATGGGTGTCAAATCCCATACTCGTTCGAAAGCCAAATGGGAAGTGGAGAACATGTGTCGACTATTCCGATCTGAATAAAGCATGCCCCAAAGACAGTTTCCCGCTCCCTAGGATTGATCAGCTAGTGGATTCGACGGCTGGACATGAACTCTTATCCTTCATGGACGCGTATTCAGGCTACAATCAGATACCGATGCATTTACCCGACCAAGAACACACCAGCTTCGTGACCAATCTGGGACTTAACTGTTACAAGGTTATGCCGTTTGGACTCAAGAACGCTGGAGCTACTTACCAACGGTTGGTCAATCGAATGTTCGCTAATCAAATCGGGAAGACAATGGAAGTATATGTAGACGACATGCTTGTGAAGTCACGACTCTCCACCAACCAGATAAAAGACCTAGAGACTATGTTCAACATACTTCGGGAATACAAGATGAAGCTCAACCCACTGAAATGTCACTTTGGAGTTGCATCCGGAAAGTTCCTTGGGTTCATCGTTAACGCCCGAGGAATCGAAGCCAATCCCGAGAAGATTTGGGCAATCAAAAACCTTAAAACTCCCAAAACTATAAAGCAAGTCCAGAGTCTCAATGGGAAAGTAGCAGCATTGAGCAGGTTCATTTCAAAGTCCACTGACAAATGCATTCCCTTCTTCGATCTGATTCGAAAAGGGAAACGAAACTTTGAATGGACCACAGAGTGCGAGGGCGCCTTCCAAGCACTAGTCCAACATCTGTCTACACCACCGATACTATCAAAACCTATTGATCATGAGAAGTTGTTCATATATCTGGCGATATCAGAAAACGCTATCAGCGCTGCATTAATCCGAGAAGAAGACAAGATACAGAGGCCCGTATACTATGTCAGCAAACGATTGACCGGGGTTGAGAGAAATTATCCGAAGCTGGAAAAGTTGGCTTACTGCCTTGTCATTGCATCAAGAAAACTCCGACCATACTTCCAGGCTCATTCCATTATTGTTTACACCGACCAGCCGTTACGACAGGTCCTCTCGCGGCCTGAGACGTCTGGAAGGTTACTCAAGTGGAACATCGAACTGAGCCAGTTTGACCTTACTTACGCTCCGAGACGGACCATACAAGGACAAGTCCTAGCCGATTTCATAGCTGAATTTACCATCCTAGAGGACTTGCCCGAAGCTAGTGAATCCCTCGAGCACGTCTGGAAACTTTATACTGACGGAGCATCAAACGACCAGTGTTCAGGCGCCGGCATTGTGCTTGAAACTCCCGAAGGTCGATCCATATGTTATGCCTTAAAGTTCGATTTCCATGCGACTAATAATGAAGCTGAATATGAAGCCCTCCTAACCGGCTTGAAACTTGCTAGAGATTTGAGAATTATCGCAATGGAAACTTATTGTGATTCACAATTGGTTGTGTGTCAAGTACGAGGAGAGTATCAAGCAAGAGAGCGAAGGTTGGCTTCTTATTTAGCGCGAGTTAAGGAAGTACTAGACTATTTCGATTACTACGCCATATTCAGTATACCTCGAGAACGCAACCAAAAGGCCGATTCGTTGGCAAAGTTAGCCAGCACAGGCGAAGCTCAACAAATGGGACTCGTACCCGTAGAAACACTATCTTCCCCAAGTATCGACCGAGCAGAAATAAACCGGGTATGCGAATCCGTCCCCGAAAGGGATTCATGGATGACTCCACTCAAAAATTACATTGAGCACGGAACCCTGCCGGAACGCAGGAGTGAAAAAAGACAAGTCCTTCGAAAGGCATCAAGGTTTACCATCCAGAATGGACTCATGTACAAAAGGGGATACTCAGTTCCCCTACTCCGATGTATCGCTCACGATGAAATCAAACAAGTGTTGCGTGATGTGCATGAGGGAGAATGTGGCGATCACACCGAGGGGCAAAACCTTGCCAAGAAAATACTTCGCTACGGATATTACTGGCCTACCGTGAATCGTGATGCGTTGGAATATGCAAAGAAATGTGATAGGTGCCAGAAATATGCCCGAATTCCTAGATCTCCTCCTACTGAGATAACGCAAATGGTCAGCCCATGGCCGTTCGCAATGTGGGGCATCGACATCATCGGTGCTCTACCTCTGGCAAAAGGTGGAGCGAAGTACGCCATCGTCGCAGTTGATTACTTTACAAAGTGGGCTGAAGCCGAAGCTCTCGCTACCATTACAACGAAGAAAGTAATCAACTTTGTGGTTCGTAACATCATTTGTCGATTCGGTCTCCCACGCACCATAATTACAGACAACGGAACCCAATTCGACAGTGCTGAATTCAAAGATTTCTGCAAACGATTTCACATCTAAAAGAAATTCTCTGCAGTTGCACACCCTCAAGCAAACGGACAGGTCGAAGCAGTTAATAAGGTTATAAAATCAATCCTGAAAAAACGACTGGAAAAGGTCGGGGGCAAATGGGTCGAAGAACTTCCTATGGCTCTATGGGCTTACCGAACAACACACAAGACCGCGACCGGCCACACTCCGTTCTCTCTTTCCTACGGTTCAGAGGTCGTTATTCCAGTCGAGCTAGAAGTACCTTCCCATCGTGTGACATACTATGATCCAAAGACGAATGCTATATTACTTGCTGAATCTCTCGATCTACTAGATGAGAAGCGTGAGGAAGCTAACTTGAGGGCAGCTGCGCATCGAAGTCGAGTTTCCCGATTGTACAACGCCAGGGTCCGTCCGCGAACCTTCGAGTTAGGCGATCTCATCTTAAAAAGAGTCTATCTGGTTCCTTCACATATGAAGCCAACATGGGAAGGACCATATGTTACTGAACGAAGGCTCGGAGATGGCACATTCAAGTTATCGACCATCGACGGTCTTGCCCTGCCAAGAGCTTGGAACAGCGAGAGCCTTCGTCGCTATTACACCTGACAGGCTATCTTTATCCATTTAGTCTACTTTCTTTTTCTGCAATTTGTTTATGCATTTCGAAGTTAGAACTTGTAATAAGGCAACTGACTTTGCCACACTTTCTTATTTCAGCAATAAAATGCAACCTCTTCGAGCCAGAGCTGTGATTTACTTGAAATACTTCATATGACCATCACTATGCACAGAGAGCTAAGTCTCATCATATGGTGGGATTTATTCAAATAGAGAGTGGCTGCGGTGCAACCAATCACTCCCTAAGTGAAACCCGAGCTTGGGGGCAAGCCATCACATCAAAGTCAAAAAAGGGGTTGGTATACGATAATCCTTCTCAACTCCGAACTCCCAAAGCGCGAGTCGGAGTATAAACATCCAACTCCATATTCCCGGAGTGCGAAGTGGAGTATAAACATTCAACTCCATATTCCCGGAGCGCGAAGTGGAGTATAAACATCCAACTCCGAATTCCCAAAGCGCGAACCGGAGTATAAACATTCGACTCTATATTCCCGGAGTGCGAAGTGGAGTATAAACACCCAACTCCGAATTCCCAAAGCGCGAACCGGAGTATAAAAATTCAACTCCATATTCCCGGAGCGCGAAGTGGAGTATAAACATCCAACTCCGAATTCCCAAAGCGTGAACCGGAGTATAAACATTCGACTCCATATTCCCGGAGTGCGAAGTGGAGTATAAACATCCAACTCCGAATTCCCAAAGCGCGAACCGGAGTATAAACATTCGACTCCATATTCCCGGAGTGCGAGGTGGAGTATAAACATCCAACTCCGAACTCCCAGAGCGCGAGTCGGAGTATAAACATTAGTCCTGAATTTCCCGAGACCAAGTCGAAGCATATATGTCAACTCCGGATTCCCAGAATGCAGAACGGAGCCTGAACACCAACTTCAAAGTTCCCACAACATGGATCGAAGTATAAGTGTCAACTCCAAACTTCCGGAGTGCGAGTCGGAGTACAAAAACCATTCCCAAGTCCCCAGACGGCGGGTATGTGATCGAAACTCAAGTCGGCATGACCATTCGCCAGTAAACAAATGAGGATCCCCGGAATGCGGAAATGATTATCGGCAAATCAAACAAATATGGATGCATTACTTAATCTCCACTTGACTCAGACGTCCATTCGGTGGCACAAGGCTCAGCATGGTATAAATAAGAAGCGATCGCCAACTAACAGTCTACTGCTCATCCCCAAGACTGGAGGGCAGAACTCAAGCATCAACCATTGATTGAAGCGATGCGACGTAGAATTCAACTCGCTTCTCAGTCACAAGCCATGACCACAATATCCGAAGTTGGCAAGCATGAACAAACTTCATTCGGAAACTGAAACTTCACAAGTGCAGTCCAGACACTAAAACACTTAGTTAAATACACATTGACGAAAAAGGAAGTCAAAAAGAAAAAGTTTCATTTTCATTTGATTATAGAAGACGTTCGTGTACAAGTTTCCAAAAAATTCATACTAGCAGGGGCCGAACCCGCATCTATACACGCCTAACAAAATGCAAAAAGAAATCAAAATACGTCAGGCTATCGTGCGTAGTCTCTCTTCTTCCTTGGATTCCTCTTCAGTGCGGACCTGCTTGAGCCGTCGCCAATCTTCCTCTTCAAGCCTGCGCCTTTTGGTGGTTGGTCTTCCGGCAATGGCATTATGTCGATGTCTTCCTCCGAACTCGTGTGAATGAGAATGCTTCCTACGGGAGGAGTCAGAGGGACGGGATCAATTACAGATGGTGGAATGGGCAGGCTGGTGAGAAAGACAGAACCACCAGGAGACATCATTCCAAGCGGAGCAGGTCCCAATGCTGCCATCACACTTCCAAAGCTGCCGTCATAACTGGCTGCTGTCAGTTCAGCGTCGATCTGGGCAAACATCTCCTCTTCGGTAACAGCTCGAGCCCCACTGGGGGCATCAACAATCGGCATTGAAGAGCTTGCGGCAGGATCAGTTCCACTCACGATAGATGGCAAATCAGCGCGGGGATCACCATGACAACGAAAGAGTTCATCCATCAAGTGCTCGTCAAACGCCATGGTATTCCCCTGCATATCACCAATCGGGGCAGCTGTGCTCACAGCCGTTGCTTCGATCGCGATGGCCTCCTGCGTCTGATATAATCCTTGAGTAGCAGGAGGCATGTGCGGCGCAACGTCAATCACTGGACAAGGAATGAAAAAATTGTTAGAACTTGAACTCGATCGAAGACTTCGACTCATGAAAGACATATAGAATGTTCGGAGTACCTTCCTCAGTTTGGCTTGTAAGCGACGGGGCGGCTTCAGTCGCTGGCATTGCAGTCGGAGACATCCGCGGTTTATCCGGATTATAGGCAGGAACAGCTTGAGGGTCAGCCGCAGGCAAAGGTTCAGGCTGGGTTGACACCGGAATGTCAAGACTTGCATCATGATGTCCAACCCAGGAGCCTTCTCCTACTTCCAGGTGCTGAGTGCCGAGCCTCTCCTTCTCATAAGAGATCATTGAATCGTGGAGAATCTTCTTCTCATCATCAGTTAACAGGCGATTCTCAAGCTCGAATTCATCCACAGATTCACCCAGGTGCGCCTCTTTCTCCTCCTCGACCAATCGGCCCCAAGCACTGCGGAGATGCACCGAATAGTCATCGAGCAAGGCTAAGCCCATGTGCCTCAGCACATTAGCATTGTAGACAACAAGGAGGTCCTCGATGTCGGCTTCTAGCCTGGACTCAGCCAATTTCACCCTTTCCTCGACCTCAGTCTCTGCTTTCTGGACTTTGGCCACCGCCGCATCCCGTTCTCCCCTGAGCAGAACAGCCTGATCGCACGCTTCCTGGGCTGCGTTGTTCGCATCGTCTTTTTCTTTAACCAAGCTGGCGAATTTGGCTTTTAGTTCGTTGAGCTCCTTGACCGCCGCATCCCGCTCGGCGATAACTTTGGTATTCCGGTGTCCCATCTCCTCCACCAGGGCAACGTGTGTCTGCCCCAACCTCTCCATCTCCGCTTTCGCCTCATCAGCCTTCTTAATGGCCTCAATCTCAGATTTCCGGGAGGACTCGGACTCGGCAGAGAGGACCTGAATAATACGATCCCTTTTTGCAAGCTCGGTCTCCATCTTCTCAAACTCTTTAGCCCGCTCGAAGGCCACTTTGGAAGCTTTTTCAGCAGCCTTCGCCCACTCTCGATATTGGGTATAGATGTCGTGGACAAAGTCATGCATCGTGCCTTCTACCGAAGATGGAATTCTCTTCAAGTGGGGAGGGAAAACATAACCGTCCAAGCAAATATTCGGGAAATCCTTCTTCATTTGAGCCAGCTTAAGGGCCCCTTCTCTAGTAGGGTCAGCAGGGACTTGCTCTGTAACCACAGAAGATGTAGTCTCAACTCTCTGAAGATGAGTATCAGATCTTGAAGTATGAGAGGAAGGCCTGTGATGAGAAGGCTCGGGCGGCTGTGGAACATGAGCAGGAGGTGGAGACGAAAGCCTGGGAGGAGGAGAGCGTGATCTAGACCGGTGCCTGTATTCTCTATCCCTATCACGCCCGTACCTATCCTGACCAGAATACTCGCGATCACGATCTCTGTCAGAATCCCTCCCGCGATAATCGTGGTAACCAAAGCCTTTCGGGCTGAGCGAAGGCTGTTCAGCATTGATCCCCTTCCGGACATAGTGCCTGAAAATGAGAAGCAAAGAAAGAGTTAGTAACTTCCCAAGTCGGACGAAGCACGGTTGTGAATCATGTAGTGTAGTGAAGTGTATGCATGTGCGATCCCCCGACCAACCGGAAATGTCGGCCGCACCCATAGCAAGCGACCCGCTCGGTTCAAAAGCACTATCAAGCCCTTCCATCCCGGCATCGTGAGGAGACGACACAAAATCCGGGATCGGAATATCGTCAAGCTCGGCAAAAGGACTCTCCACTTGCGGGGGAGGAGCCTCTGAAATTCTAATCCCCTGGGAAGGTAAAGACACGACCATGGATTTAAATCTCTTGGATTTGTGGTGTTTGTGAGCAGCGGCCTTGCCTTTTCTTTTTCCTTCGGAATCCTGAACATCGAAAGGAGGCACGGCCTGGAGCTCAGTATCGGTGGGAGTTCTTTCTGGATCAACTTCTTCAGTGATCACAACTATGGGCGCTTTGCGTTTCACACGTTTCTTCAGGGCCACTCTATGTGTCACATCCAGGTGTATGCTCTGTCTTCGTTCTATTAGCCCGACGGCCCTCAAATTCCTATCGGTTAGGACTATGTCTATGTGCCTCTCTTCGCCCGGAAACGCTTGAAGAATTCGAACAAGCTCTTTGAAGTATGCGACATCAGGGCGAGAGATTGCGGCTATAAGAAAATAAAAGCATGTCAGTTTTTGGAAGTCGATCACTAACATCTCAGTAGTTTAAGAGAGGATGGCGACACTTACGTCTATCTAACCAACGCCTAGCAAACCCAGGAGGGGACCGAACATAGAACCATTCGGACTTGTAATAACTTAGCCTTCCCCAAGAACCCAGCATAATATGACAGCTTCTGACTGCCTCCAGGAAGGTGAAGGAAGGGCTATCTCCGCGACTCTTGACATTGAATAAATATCTAATCTCGATCGGCTCCGGCGGTCGAAAGAGGATCTCCATAAACATGATGAAGGTGCTGTTTAGCAAGGCATACCCGTTAGGGTGTAGCTGAGATGGGGCTATACTAAGAAACGATAATGTCTCCCTTATATAGTCGTTAAAGGGAGGGAGCGTCCCCGCCGTGCAGGCATGACGGTTAAAAGCAGTAAACCCCTCCGGGGGATTGTGTGGCCTGTCGGTTGGTTCGAGAAGTATCACGTCGTCAAGAGACAAACCGTGCCTTAAGAAGATCCGTCCTAGCATGTCTTCAGAAATACCCGATGGCACGGAGTCTGATGGGTTAAGGATGAACCGAGCCCCTCGACGTTCATCCGGCGCCGTTTCAATAACTTCGGCTTCTATAACCAGTATCTCTATGGTTGGAGGAATAGAGCTTGGATTTTCCGGCTGTTGGGAACTTAAAGGATCCATAACCAGCTAGCTTATAAAAAATCATTGTTAAACTGACAAATAACACTCGTACATCCCCCAGTGTAAAGTGTGTGAGCGTGCGGTGCAGTGCGGTACTGTATATTATTTGGAAACACCAACCGGATTAAGGGAAACGTGTAAACGACGAGACTTCGGAATTCAGTCGAAAGGACCGTAATCGCTGACCGTCACAACCATACCATCCGGTTGATTAATCATCACAAGTTCAAGTTTGGTGTCAATGTGATATCCCAGTTCCGTCGATGAGCTTCGATAGGCCATCAGATATGCGGTGAAGCGGTTAAGTCCAGTAATACAATTTTGAAGCTCGTCGGAGTCAAATGTTCTAATGAGTAGGGAGTTTTAAATTTTTGTGATGTTCAAATCGTGTCGCTTACGGAAGCCATGTTCACATCAATAAACTAAGGACGTGTGCATATGAGCCAGACTCGTTCGACTCGCTCCTGAGACCATCGAGTTCGAATCGGTGCCAAGACACGTAGTTCGACTCGCTTCTAAGACCATCGAGTTCGAATCGGTGCCAAGACACGCATTTCGACTCGCTCCCAAGACTGCATAGTCCGATTCGCTCCCTTCGACTCGGTCCCAAGATCACGAGTTCGACTCGCTCCCAGGCTCTCCACTACAACTCGATCCAGAAGCCATCCACTTCGACTCGCTCCGAAGCTACCCACTTCGGTTCGGTTGAAGGCCATCAATTCAATTTGATCAGGCACAACCCTTTCGCATTGATCCATAGATTCAGGGCGTTCGACTCGATGTGAAGCCCCACCATCGATCAACGCGAAAACCTCTGCCTCATCCTCTCGAAACTTCCCACTCCAGATCGATTCGAAGCCAAGGTCCTGAAACATTCGATCAATCACAACTCGGGCTGATTTAGTGTTTGAAAACCAAGTCTCATCGTTCACGCCTTGGATTCGTTTAATGGATTACCTAGATCTGTCAGATTAGTTTGATTAAGTGATGGTGGAAGTTGATTTAAAGTCAAGGATTTTCGTTCTTTTCTCTCGTGAAATGCTATGGAACGATACGAAGGCAAGGCAGATAAAGGTGAAAGGTAAAAAGTGAAAAAACAGCTAAGTGCCAGATATTTATATGGAGTGAAAAGCAAGGGGAATAAACGATTCAGGTTCCAGTGGAGTCGAACACGTGCTTCGACTCCCTCTTCAGTGCATAGATACGGAGCTCCCATTCGTATCGCTCCCCTTCGACTCCATCTCCGATGCAACATTACACACCATCACTTCGACTCGCTCCTTCGACTCGCTCCCCTTCGACTCTGTCTCTTGTGCGTTTCGACTCCAGCTCCTATGAAGTTCGAATCCAAGACCAAATCGAATGAAGCAGTTCGATCCAAGACCGAGTCGAACATCCTGTTCGAATCCATAGAATCATGACTTCCAGAGATCAACTCCATCAACTCGACGTGCTTACTTCGCATCCACAAATCCAATGAAAATTGTCTTCGACGTTTCAATCCTTCACAACGACTCGAGAACGTGCAAACGTTAGCGAGAGTCAGGTTAACGTACATGCATGAATGACGGACTAATATTCAGCATTAAAATTTTTTAGGAATCAGAAATTCATCCGGTAACGACTACAACAGCAAACGGATAACTGCTGGCATACAGCAATCAGTTGCAACGATACAGGGCACAGTAGTCGACAGTCAACAGTTTACATTATCAAGAAGAACGGCCAAAGATTGCAACTTTCATCGGGAAGATGATAACTATTTAGAATAAAGATTGAAGCACTTCAAAGCACATCATGTTTTCATAAGACGTACTTTGGGGGGCAAATTTTATCCCGCCTTTTGGAAAGGCCGTAACACCAAGGAATTGACTAGTAACCAGTGACGGTACGTCCTAGAGATCAGTCATACAGGGGCTCACTACGGATGTCGATGAATTTTGTCCGAGTCCGGATCTAGCCAAAATTTGTAGGACATGGCAAGCTGAGCCATGGGAACCAACATTCAAAATATTAAGTCAATCTGAGTTCGTATGCTCAAGTTATGAGGGATGCAAAATTGGACGAAAATCAGACAGAGTCGACTCGCTCCTTCGACTCCCTCCTTCGACTCGCTCCGGTTCCCTCAGATGTCAACTTCGACTCGTTCCTGTTTGAATCGTTGCCATCTGGAATACCTACTTCGACTTGCTTCGCCCAGTTACCCACTTTGACTCGCTCCCCCAGTGTTAACTTCGACTCGCTCGACCAAAGCCTACTTCGACTCGCTCGACCAAAGCTTGCTTCGACTCGCTCAAACCGAGTGCTTACTTCGACTCGATCAAGACAACATCCATCAGAGAGTCCTCTTCAAATCGCTCCACAGCCTTCACAGAACCACTGTTCGACTCTGTCTGATTCGACTCTAGCAGATCGCCACGTCATCGAGTCGAAGCACAAGCGAGTCGAAACAGGGAAGCGAGTCGAAGGAAACAGCCTACTGAGAACTCCATTTCGTATCGATCGTATCTCCCAATCTACAAGTCCAAATACTATGAAATTATCATAGAAGACTACGTGCATGATAGAGAATGACCACGCCAAATTTCGACTCCATTGGATGAAGTCTTGAGTGAGTCAAAATATGCTCGTGTCGATCACGGATCGGACCGAAACTTCACGGGCCTGGGCGTACGGGCCTGGTCACGTGCCAGAGAGGGTCTCCCGAGATCTGGGCGAAATATCAGCCTCCTACACCTATAAATAGACCCCCAAAGCCAACAAAAAAGGGGTTCTTCTTCCTCCTTGAGATCTCTAACGCCCGGACTCCGCCAGATCCAGATCTGAACTCTATCGCTGCTGCTATCAACAAGATTCACTGCTGCAAATAATAGTTAACTCTTGTAATTCATTACATTCACTTGTAAACATCAAAGGAAGATCAATAAAGCAAACTACTTCATAGTGGACGTAGGCTATACACCGAACCACTCTAAATCCTTGTGTCTCCTTGCACTTTAATTATGCTTATTTCTGAAATTTAGAGTTTTTGTTAGATAAATCCTCTTTTTACATTTAATTTCTTCACTTTATCTCTTCAAAGACTTCCGAAGAGTGTTGTGCCCAATTTTGGTACAAACAGAAGTCCATTGAAAATTGTTCCCATTTCCACTTGAGAATCTCAAGTAGTTGCAACAGACCACTCGGCTTCTTCTGCTTTGCCTTTACCAACTAACAGCTCAGGCACTTTGAAATGAATGCCCCAATGTCCTTCTTCATCCCTTCCCAACAAAATATCCACCTCATATCTTGGTACATTTTATTGTCGCCGGGATGAATAGTCAATCTTGAATGATGGCACTCTCGTAGCACTTCATCCCTCGACCCATCGACATTAGGAGCAAACATTCTTCCGTCCTTATGGAGCCAACCATCATGGTCGAGCCCATATTGCTTATCTCCTCAGAGTCTACTCCTTTCTCTATTTTTTGCCATGATTTCCGCTATACTATTGTATCGCCTCTGACTAGTACTAATCTACTTGATCAAAGTCAGTCTGATAGTCAAGCTAGCTAATACTTCCGACTCTAGCTGACATCGATGTCTAAAGTCATAGCCAGTGATAAACTCCAACTTATTCCACTATAGGAACAACGCTCCCAAGCTGGTATGTCTTCTACTTAAAGCATCAACGACTGCATTTCCCTTACCAGGCATATATAAAATGTCAAAGTCGTATAGGATGCTAGGAATTCTAACCATCACTGCTAACGAAGGTTAAGATCGTTTTGGGGAGAAGAGATGCTTCAATGACTTATGGTCAGTATACAACTCGAACCTCTCCCCATGTAAATAATGAATCCATATCTTCATAGCAAATAATATCGCTGATAACTCCAAATCGTGAATTGGATACTTCTTCTCGTGCGGTTTCGGCTGTCGACAAGCGTAGGCCATAACTTTCTCTTCTGCATCAACGTGGCACCTGGTCCAGTACCACAGGCGCTTGTGCATACCGTTAGCTCCTTATTCTCACTAGGGATGACTAACACTGGTTCGCTCGTTAACCTTTCCTTTAGACTCACGAACGCGTGCATGTGCCAATGCGTCCAAAAAAAAAGTTTGATTTTTCTTCGTTGAGTTCGTTAACGATGCTGATAACTTAGAGAAATCCTAGATAAAACGACCTTCTAATCCAAAAAAAATTCTCAAATCTGTAGCAGTCTTGAGTCGATCCCAATCTTGTACTGCTGCCGCCTTCGCAGGATCTATAGCAGTTCTTGCTCAGAAACGACGTGACCCAAAAATCACCCTTCCCTTCTCTAGAAGTGACATTTCGAAAACTTTTCCTTCAATTAGTGCTTCCTTAACACTTCAAGCACAATAATGAAATTCTTCGTGTGTTCTTCCTCCATCCTCGAATGAACAAGGATATCGTCCTCAAAGAAAAACACTAACTTATTTAGCCGACCACTAAAAACATGGTTATAAGGTCTACAGAGTATGTATGTGCGTTAGTTAGCCCGAACGACATAACTAACCAATCGTAAAACCCAGGCGGTGTATGAAACACTATGATCTACACATTCTCCTTCGCCACTCTCAATTGATGAAACCCCTTCACAAGGTCCAACTAAGAGAATACCCTAACACTGTAGAGCTGATCGAACAAGTTTTCAATACAAGGGACAGATATATGTTCTTCCTTATCACCTATTCAGCTCTCGGTAATCTACACACAATCTCAAAGAGCCATCCACCTTAGTGGCAAATACTATAGGTGCACTACACTCAAATATGCTCCTATGAATTAACCCTCTCATCAACAGGTCATTCACTTGCACCTCCAAATCCTTCTACTCTATAGGTTCCATACGCCTCAAAGGAATAACTATCAGTCTGACATCTTTCACTAAATTTATGCGGAACTCAATCTCTTGGTGTAGCGGTAATCCGGTCACCTCCTCAAACACGTCCAGATACTCTCCCATGATAGGCACAAATGACAGCTCATCCTGTGGAACCTTGAGAAAATATAGAAAGCTAACCATAACTCCATCTTCCGGTAAGCAGCCAATCACTACCGTCCACCCCTTTACAGTCCTAATCGTCACCAACAACATCTCGCAATCCACCACTACCACATACTTCCTCAGTCAGTCGAACCCCACAAAACCCAAAACAAAGAAATCACAAGCAAACAGACTTTCATGACTCAATAAGGCTAAATTTTAACAAACAATGCAGAGGCTAGTCAATCCTCAAACATATTTTATAACAATTAAAGGTCTGTTAACTATCTTGGGTTTCAGTCTCAATATATAATGATGCTCTTCCCCTTTTCCTTCGCCGATAGAGCACTTGACAAAGTTGGAACAACGTTCAAAGCGTAAGCAGACATAACCTGCATATTCTTTAACTGCTCTAGGAAATCCTTTACATGCCCAGGCTTGTTTCGGTTAAAATATCCTTTCTTCTCGTTTCTACAATCCTTGCTAAGATGACCCCTTTGTCCATGGCTATAGCACGTAGGCTCCCATTTGCTCTGATTCTGGCCACCCTTCTGAAGCTTCTTCTTATTGTCCCACCTCCTTGTGCCTCCCCCGCCAGCTTGCGAATTTAGCTCATCTTTAGGGGCGACAACTTACTTGGGCTTAGGATACAAACTCTAATGTCGAAGAGCCTTCTCCACTAGCCTCTCTAAGGTTGGTAGAGTTAGGGGTATGCCCTAGGGGGGATTATGTAATTTTTTACATATATCTAACTCGTTGACCAATCTTGTTCGAAATAAAAGGTATTTTCTTCCTATTATATACTTGATATAATATGATTATATTAATTAATTAACTTAATTAAAAGTATATTTAATAGAAAAATCCATAAATGGTACATTTTGTGATAGTAGTTACAAAGTGTTGTAACCATGAGTAATTTATCACAACGAAACATATATACCATATTAAATGTTCCTAGTCAAGATGCATCGAGACTGTATATCAATCTATCCATTGAGACTGGAGTACGTAACGCTCTCCAAATGTTGGGCAGTGTATTACTCATGACTACTGGGGCACCTAGGGTTTATGTACCAATAGTTATTGGATAACTATGGATCGACTCACTCTATAGTTTTCTGTTGGTTAATATAACTAAGGTCAAACAGAAAATATCGATGTGATTGATTTACACAGTTCTCTCGACATGAGTATACTATGGATCTTCAATATGAAAGCTCTGCTTTGATTATAGCCAAACCATGGCATGGCGTCCATCGAGTGACTAAAATTGGGTCGAGTGGAAGTATTGGAAGTGAAGCACTACTCAAGAGAGGATTCGTCTCCTCATTTATATGCGGTTAGTATCACAGTCAACTCAAGTCAACTCAAAGTCAAAGTCTCTGGCAAGAGAATTTCGGTTAATAATAATTGTTATTATTGAACCAAGGACTTTGTATTTGGACTATAAAGTTAAATGTGGATGAGGTTAGAATTTTGACCATTACCAAATTCCACAAGTCCAAAGTGATATAGTTTTGACGAAGAGAATTGGTGTAAACAATTGTCACAACCGGGTAACACTTATTAAAATAAAATTGGATTTTTACCGAAAATGAGTAAGCGATAAATTTGGCCATAATGTCACACCACCTTCTAAGTGACGTGTGAACGTGAACATTAGAATAGTTCGATGTTAATCGCTAACCAAATTTACACCCAAGAGTTACACAGCCGAAATGATGAATTCCCTTAAGACCGAACGATTTAATTAATTTATAATTGTTATAAATTAATTAATATTTATGAAATATTAATTATAAAATTTGAATATGATTTGAGAAATAAATAATGTTATATATATTTATAACAATTATAAATATATCGATCGATATACAATATTGACAAGCGATTAGATTTAATTGCATAGTATTTTGGCTTGGGCTTTGATGGGTTTAAGACCCATTATTAGGGCTGCAAAATTTCGGTTTTGGGAAGGTCTAGGGGTGGCTAAAACATAGGGAATTGGCTTGGAGATAATGGGTTGAGATCAAGTGAGAATGGTTAAAAAAGTTTTCCCTGTTTCTCTCTAATACAACCCTATATATATGTATATATATGTGTGTATATATATATAATGTATATATATGTATGTATGTATGTATGTATGTATGTATGTATCTCTAAAAATATCGATGAACTTTTTTTTGGCCGCCATTACCTTCTACATTTCTGATTAAAACATAGCTCTCAATCCACTTAAAAATTCTCAAATATATTTCAAATTAAAATAATACTATTCGATAGTTAGAGGTCGGTGATTCCGAACTTGCAATTTGATGAATCAAGAACAGTAAAAGGAAGGGAAGTCATTGCTTCAACGTGGATTCAAAGGCATCATTAAATTAGTAATTTTAATTCATATTACAGTAATTTAATTATATTCTATGATCCTATAATGAGCAATTTCATATCTGTTTAGATATATTGCTACTATATGTTTAATTAGGTGAGATTTTTGTAAGTAGACGTGGTTGTCACAAACAAATCTGATTATGTGCATAATTTGTTTATTATATGTATAGAAAATGTTGTTTACTGTACAAAATCAAATTTTTTCATTAATAATTGTTTTATATATATTTATTAATAAATTCACACACACACACACACACACACATATATATATATATATATATATATATATTAGTGTATATTTCTCTCTCATAACAGCATATATGCATATATAAGATATATATATATATATATATATGATTTAAAAATTTAAGTACACTTTTTTATATATAATATGAATTTACAAATTCAAAAATTAATTATCATACATATATTCATATTTTTAAGTTAACATTTATTGTTTTTTTGAATTGTTTATTATATATAAAATAATTATTACATTAAAAATTCAATTTTATATTTTAAAAAAATATAATATCATTTCAAAAACATATAGAAGAAAATTTATGAATTTTTCAATAAAGTTTATTATTTTTAATAATTAATATTATTTCCGAAAAACTGTTTATGATTTATTAAAAATAACAATTTAATTGAAAATTCTTCAAAAATTTTTGTAACCATTCATTAATAATCTTAGAATTTTTAAAATTTTAAAATTTGAAATTTTAATAATATATTATTTTATATTAAATAATTATTGCTGAAATCAATGTATTTGTTTTTAAAAATAATATATCAACTTTGAGAAATCTCTAGATTTTTCCCAAGCTCTATTTTATGATCTTAGATTTATAAAAATTGTAAAATTTGAATTTTCATCAATAGATTATTTTGTGTTAATTATTTATGGATGAAAACATTATTTTATTCATAATATATACAAACTAAAATACCAAAATTATTATGTTTGCAAAACTAAGTTAATTTTGAATTATAAATAATTGTTCTTTCTCTTTCTATATATATATATATCTATATATAAATGTTTTATGTTCATATATTATATATAATATATTTATACATACATATATGTGTGTGTGTGTGTCTATATATATATATTGTAACACATATACATGCACATATTTGGACAACATACATGACATACAAAATGAGCTAATATGTCTGTTGCGATGTAAATCCCAACTTCTACATATGGGCATATTATACCTTTCACGGATTATTATGTTACACATGCACTCACACATATATGTATATGATACATTTATGTATAAACTAAATCAAATAAAATTAATTTCATATCTTGATATATTTGAATTTAAATAAAATAAATGATTTTATTTAAATGAAATTAGAAATGTTCTAATTCCGTTAAAATTCATAGGCCCAATAAAAGATCCAATAGGGTAAAATTTTTGAAATTCATCCATAACTTTCGCTGCGGGCTAGTCCAGTTCCAACAATGGTATCAAAGCCCAATAGCCTATGCGGTCTAATTTAGTCATATTAGGGCTAACTAATTAAGCTTGCCTACTTAGTACGGTGTCTAGAAATGTAATGTCTAGGATTAGAATTGGGTAATCAAGTACCCCGTCCTACCTGGTTACCGACCTGGCCTGAAAGGTGAAGTGAGCCCAAAGTTTGCTCCTAATAGAAAAAGCCCAACTTAATTTGGGCCTTGGGATAATTTTCAAAATCATTTTGAAAATTAATGTTAAAGATTTTAAATTTAATAGTTAAATTTAAAATAAAACACGTTTTTAAAAAAAATTATAATACTACATAAGTTTTTCAAAATGTTTAAAAGGATAATGATATTTCCAAAATGTTTGAAAATATTTATATAATAATTTCAAATTTCAAATTTATTAATAAGATAAATAAAATAAATTAATTAAATAAATTAAATATGTTAATTAATTAATGTATATATGCATGTATTATATATGTTGATATATGTTATGTTATTTTAAAATGTTTAAGATAACATAAGTATATTTGTATGTATACAAGATAAATTTTGAAATTAATAAATTTTAATAAAAATTGTTTAATTGAATAAATTAATTAAAGGTTAATTAATCAAATAAAACACACACATATATGATATATGTGTGTTATACTATAAAGGTTATAGTATACACTATAAATGTTACTGTAGATATGTCCAATATAAAAGTTATATTGGAATACTAATTTAAAATTAATTAAAGAGTTAATTGATTAAAATTAATTAGATAAGGTTTAATAAATGATATATTATACGTAAGACTATCATATAAGTAATATGAAATATAAAAGCTATATAACAATAAAAATTATATGATATGTGTATAAACTAAATTTGGAACATTAAAGAAACCCAAATAGACTTGAGAAATAAATACATATGTAAAAGTACATATACCGTGATTTCTGATGTGTCTGACACTTGAATCGCTAGGGTATTTCATAAGAAATATATTATTCTATAAGTCGATATCACTCAATATAAATATTGAAGATTATGAATCTTTAATATAATGTTGTTCTCTACCACATATATATATATATATATTAAAAAATTACTTACATACTCCTTAGTTGTTGAAAACTCAAGCTAGGGATGTTGTGCATAGTATTATTAATATATTGTACAGATGAGGTAAGATAACTATATGTATTTGTTGAGCAAACTCAAGGTACATATACTATACTTAGCCCATCACAATATGGTAGGTTTGAGTGAATAATCTCTTTTGATTTGTTGAGCAAACTCAAGGTCAAAATGAGATTAGAACAAGGAAAAATGGATTAGGAGTTGTATGTGATACAACCGATAAGGAGTTATCCATCGTTTGGGGGGCTATGATTTGTTAAGCTATCTCAAGGTCAGAATACCAAAACAAACGAGTCCTAACACCCACTAGTGAAGTTGTAAGACTTCTATGTTTCATCTTAGGGTTTGGAGAAACATAAAAGACAAGTCGAAGCCTTATTAGAAAAATGAAATGGTAACGTTTAACCTTTCTAATATTGTAAGAACATATGCTATATAATGTTATAATTATCTATAATGGTAAATTTGTGCATTTAATATGATTGATAAAACGTTTGTCAATTAACATATATAAACAAACTGAATTGAAAGATGATAAATAGAAATATATTATATACGTACTAATAATTCTAATTGCATGTTATATAATGTTGTTCTATACCCATGAAAGTGACTAATTTCAACTACTTAATACATTCGTAAGTTAGTCACTTATATGTTTATTTGGTTTAGACCATGTATTGCATTTTATGAGTTTTTGAACTCTAAATGCAATTCATGACTATGGATATTTGATCCATGTACTTTCACATATAAATGTTATATGGTGAACAGTCATAGTTTGTGTGGTACAATATTTCGATGAAGTTAGTTCATTCGAAGTAAGCCAATAAACAGTATTTTAAGATCATGTCTTCAACTTGAATGATTTCAAAAGGATCATATTGTGTTAATATAACACAAGACCATAAACTACGAGATACTCTAAGAACTCGATCGCTGAAATGTCATCTTGATCGGTTTACATAAAGTGTAACATATTTGATGTCTTAAATGTTAAGAATAATTGAATGCGCTTTTGTAAAAAGTTTGTTATGATGTCGTAGTAAGGTTTTCTTTTGAATAGTTTGACCATTTGAAAGAAAAATGAATGTATAAGAATAGATGTAATTTAAGGTAAAGTTGGAATGAAGAGAATGAATAGTCACTTCTGCTTTATAGAGAAACATTGAAAACAAGAATTGTAATAATAATCGATACTTAATATTGGAATATGAAATATGATTTTTATTATGAAATGTATTTTCATATAGAAATTTTTTTTCTATGACATTTATTTCTTTGAGTACGAGATATTTGATCAAAGAACTCTCCACTGTAAACAGTTGCAACATATGAAATAAGTAAACAATATTAAGTGAATGGTGGACCTCTAAATTTAGTATGCTATTATAGTAATGGCGGAAATAGTGGGAGCATGCCATATAGCACCTAATGATTGCATCAAATTACGAAAATTGTTTTCGTAAAATGTACCGAACATTATTGTGAAATAATGTTTATTTTTGGTATTGACTGAAAAATAGATATAACTATATTTCAATATGAGTATTATGAAGATTCATTATGAAATAGAACTATATTATGGAATTTGTTTTCATAGTAAAAGTGATGCAACAAAAATACATGTGTCTGATATTATTTACACTTGTTTTGGAATTATAAACTAAGCCGTAGTTTTGAGAAATAATTTTACTATATGATTATGAATCATATGATACAGGTTAATTATATCTCAAACAATTAATGGCTATGCTTCCATTCAATGGGAGCATCATAAGAGTTGATGAACTCTTTGAATTAATGCATATTGATGTATGCAATCACAAGTCTATTAGTACCAAAAGGGTTCCACATACTTTGTTATATTCATCGATGATTTATTACCAACATGAACATGTGTATTAGATACACATGTAGTAAGTTTATGATAAAATCATAGAATATAAAAGAAAAGTAAATAAAATAACATGCAACAGAATAAAATGATTTGATTTGGTCGTATAATTAAGTATATTGGAAAGAGTTCCAAATGTACCTAAAAATGAATATAGATTCAATCTCATAAGTCACTCCTCCATGTGATACATAGTGATGCATCGATAAGGAGTACTCAGACATTGTTGGACAATTTACGATTAAGTGTGAGTGAAGTTGAGTTAGTTTCTTTCTATAAAGTCATGTACTTAAGAGTAGTACACAAGGTTGATATTATTTCATCTAAACAACGGTTTACAAAATCATACAAGATAAGGGTTTGTAAGAAATCCCAACATATCCTAGGCCAAGGAGTTGGCAGGTTGTGCGAGTCGAAAGATTGCACGTAATAATTGTTCATGCGGGATCTTGTATGAATCTCCAAAAGTTTTTTGGAAAGGTCTGTCACCAAATGACATATTTTTGTTTTAAACATAAATTTGGTAAACTAAAATCAGTTTTATAAATAAAAAGGTTCATAAAGCGTTTATGAATCCTTATTTTATTTGAACTAAGAAACAATTGTTGTTTCAAGATATATCAACTTCATTGTGAAGGAATTTTTTTGAGAAATTTTTGGTAGTTAAATGGAGATCCGATCCAAAGATAGAACTGATTATATGAGATGAAGTGAAATTAACTAACCTAAATGAACACATAGCATTAGAATGTCTAATAAGTATTCTCGTACATCGAAGAGAAACTATGAGTTTCTTATTAATGTCGAAAATATACATTACCCTCGGTTGTTCAATTAAACCATTAAGATTGTTGACTCTATATGGTATGATGCACAAATCTGAAAGAATTCCTAGTACGCTATCAAAATATGATTTTGGTGGTCGTAACCAAAGAGATGTGATCTATCGGCCGAGATTGTGTATTTATTGGAAAGACTAATGTGGTTGGAATTAAATGAGCAATGTTGATAAGAATAATATCACAAATTTCAATTGTTGAAATTAGCATAACAGATTCGGTATACAACATGCTCAAGTTAATTCAGATTTACTCACAAAATTATCGCTCGATAAGACTTAGTGTTTGGTACTTATGTATTGAAACGGAAAATTCTAAATAATGATTTAGAGTAAGCCGTTTACGCACATTAACCAAAAATGCCTCGAAGTCAGTGGGAGCGATATTGGGTTTGTGAGTCTTTAGATATGATCCAAGAAATGATTACGAATGTATCATTTTATAAGCATCAAGATTGAATAAGTATTTTGATAGAAATATCAAATAGTTTGATTTTCAATCAAAGTGCATAGGAAGCGTGTGTTCATAAGAAAGAACGTTAAAAGGTACATTGATATTTCTAAACTATAAGTAAACAACACGTTGTTGATTTTAACAATATGCTTGTATTAAAATCAACTTTAGTTGTTTTAATACTCAATTTTGGATTGTAAATGATGTCTTTTGTAGTGAGTATAAAAGATATAAGGATTGTCCCAAAACGATATACAGGAGCACCCTATTAAAAAGAGAACATGTAAGTTGGATTCCTTATGCATTAGCAATATGAATTATCATACATATAATGTTGTGTATGATATTGTGCTTTGTTTATGTATTTGATACATGGAGCAAATATAAAATCCAAATTGATATCACTAAATGGTTGTTTGAGGTGTTCTTGCGTATTTATGAAATACTAGAGAATTGTTTGTAGAAACAATGAACTCGTTATGATGGAACGTTTGGACACAAACCTTTATAAGTGATATTGAGTATAACATGTCAATGATAAAATTCAAGTTAAAATCTTTAATTTGAAAATGTTTCAAAATAAAAGTGATTGTGGTCGATTCAACGAAATGTTGAGAACATTAACTTGAATAGTGCTACAATAAACCAATGTGTATAGATATAAATTCAAAAATTTATAATTGAGACAAAGGTGATTCCAAATGTTGAGAATCCCATAATATTGTTATAAGATAACAATGTCATGAAATTGGTCATGATAGAACTTAAAGCTCACTAGAATTCGAAAAACATACTTGGAATCTTCCACATGATAAAGGTAGTTTATCAGTGTCAAAGAGAGTTAATCGACAAATTAGATAACTAAAACATAATAGTATACCCATTCACTAAGAGACTGACCTAATTGGTTTTGAGAAAACTGATTGGAGAAGTTGGAATTAGATTCCATAATTGACCCCAAGTGCAAGTGGGAGATTGATAGAGTTAGGGGAATGCCCTAGGGGCAATTATGTAATTTGTTACATATATCTAACTCGTTGACCTATCTTGTTCGAAATAAAAGGTATTTTCTTCCTATTATGTTACTTGATATAATGTGATTATATTAATTAATTAACTTAATTAAAAGTATATTTAATAGAAAAATCCATAAATGGTATAGTTTGTGATAGTAGTTACAAAGTGTTGTAACTGTGAGTAATTTATCACAACGAAACAAATACACCATTTTAAATGTTCCTAGTAAAGATGCATCGAGATTGGATATCGATGTATCCATTGAGACTGGAGTACGTAACGCTCTCCAAATGTTGAGGAGTGTATTACTCATGACTGTTGGGGGCACCTAGGGGTTACGTACTAATAGTTATTGAATAATTATGGAACGATTCACTCGATAGTTTTTTGTTGGTTAATATAACTAAGGTCAAATGAAAAATATCGATGTGACTGATTTACACAGTTTTCTCGACTTGAGAATACTGTGGATCTTCAATATGAAAGCTCCGCTTTGATTATAGCCAAATCATGGCATGGGGTTAGAATTTTGACCATTACCAAATTCCATAAGTCCAAAGTGATATAGTTTTGACGAAGAGAATTGTGTAAACAAATGTCACAACCGAGTAACGCTTATTAAACTAAAATTGGATTTTTACCGAAAATTAGTAAGCGATTAATTTGGCCATAATGTCACACCACCTGCTAAATTACGTGTGAACATTAACATTAGAATAGTTCGATGTTAATCGCTGACCAAATTTACATCCAAGAGTTACACAGTCGAAACGATGAATTCCCTTAAGACCGAACGATTTAATTAGTTTATAATTGTTATAAATTAATTAAATTAATGAATATTTATGAAATATTAATTATAAATTTTGAATATGATTTGAGAAATAAATAATGTTATATATTTATACCAGTTATAAATATATCGATCGATATACAATATCGACAAGCGATTAAATTAGATTTAATTGCATAGTATTTTTGTTTGGGCGTAGATGGGTTTAAGGCCCATCATTAGGACTGCAAAATTTCGGTTTTGGAAAGGTATAGGGGTAGCTAAATCATAGGGAATTGGATTGGAGATAATGAGTTGAGATCAAGTGAGAATGGGTAAAAAGGATTTCCTCGTTTCTCTCTAATACAACCCTATATCTCTAAAAATAATGATTAAATTTTTTTGGCCGCCATTACCTTCTACATTGCTGATTAAAACATAGCACTCAATCCACTTAAAAATTCTCAAATATATTTCAAATTAAAATAATACTATTTAATAGTTAGAGGTCGGTGATTCCGCACTTGCAATTTGACGAATGAAGAACAATAAAAGGAAGGGAAGTCATTGCTTCAACGTGGATTCAAAGGCATCATTAAATTGATAATTTTAATTCATATTACAGTAATTAAATTATATTCTATAATCCTATAATGAGCAATTTCATATCAGTTTAAATATATTGCTACTATATGTTTAGTTAGGTGAGATTTTTGTAAGTAGATGTGGTTGTCACAAATCAGTTTGGTTATGTGCATACTTTATTTATTATACTATTTGATTTATGTATAGACAAATGTTGTTTACTGTACAAAATCAATTTTGTCATTAATAATTATTTTTTATATATTTATTAATAAATTCATATATATATATATATGTATTAGTGTATATTTCTTTCTCATAATAGCATATATGCATATATAAGATATATATATGATTTAAAATTTTAAGTACATTTTAATTGAAAATTCTTTAAAAAATTTCTTAACCTTTCAATCATGATCCTAGAATTTCTGAAATTTTAAAATTTGAATTTTTAATTATATATTATTTTATATTAAATAATTATTGCTGAAATCAATGTATTTGTTTTTAAAAATAATATTTCAACTTTGAAAAATCTCCAGATTTTTCCTATGCTCTATTTTTTTATCTTAGATTTTCGAAAATTGTAAAATTTGAATTTTCATCAATAGATTATTTTATTTTAATTATTTATGGATGAAAATATTATTTTATTCATAATATATACAAATTAAAATACTAAAATTATCATGTTTACAAAACTAAGTTAATTTTAAATCATAAATAATTTTTAATAATTATTCTCTCTCTTTCTATATATATTTATCTATATATAAATGTTTGATGTTCATATATTATATATAATATATTTATACATACATACATACATATGTGTGTGTGTGTGTGTATTTTGTAACACATATACATGCACATATTTGGACAACATCTATGACATACAAAATGAGCTAATATGTCTGTTGCGATGTAAATCACAACATCTACATATGGGCATATTATAGCTTTCACGGATTATTATGTTACACATGCACCCACACATATATGTATATGATACATTTATACAAAAACTAAATCAAATAAAATTAATTTCATATCTTAATATATTTGAATTTAAATAAAATAAATGATTTTATTTAAATGAAATTTAGAAATGTTCTAATTCAGTTAGACTTCATAGGCCCAATAAAAGATCCAATAGGGTAAAGTTTTTGAAATTCACCCATAACTTCCACTGCGGGTTAGTCTAGTTCCAACAAAGATCTCATCGATATGTCCTACTAGCTTCTCTCCAAGATAATCATCCAAGCCCATGATAAACTTCTTGTTCTTCTTAATTAGAGTATCGATAGAAGATAGACCATACCATAGCATGTCAAATTCGGTCACGTACTTTGACACAAACATATCCCACTGTTTCAAATTAGCAAATTTCCTTAAAAGAACCGACTTATGAATTACCAGTATATACTTCTCTTCAAACGTCACCTTAAACTGCTCTTGAGTGATATGCTTGTCCCTGAAGCTATCTAGAGGCCTGTTTCCTCTTCATCGCATCCTCAAACTCTGTATCCTCAAAGATGCATTCATAGGTGTCTAACCAATCCTGCACTTCGATGGCTGATTCCGTTTCGAGGAACGATTTGCCTCCAAGAGTAGAGAAATTCTTATTTAGTTAAGCGAAGTTAGTTGTTAACTGGCATTTTGACCAAGCATATTTCCATCAAAATTAGGACATCAAGATGAAGATAAAATGAATCATGGACTTGGGAACGCTTTCGGAAGGGAAAGAAGATCATGCTCGACAAGTTCCAAAGATAAAGGAGCAAAGTGGACCACTGAGTACAGAGTGGAATCACTCGATACTGAGAGCTTTTGGCTCCACATGGACCTTCAATACCACTTATACTTGAAGCGCTACCTCAAGTGATTGCTATGGAGTTCTTATCTCAAAGGTAAGGATTCACGAGAAGAAAGCAAAGAAAGCAAACATAATATAGTAATTACATTTTATAAATCATTTCATTTTAAACGGTTAAATTTCGACAGCACTTCCTTCTCGTTCCCTGTGTACACGCATTTGTGCACGATATAGGAAACAGAAGGGAAGTGCTGTCGAAATTTTGTTGAATCGTTTAATCTGAAATGATTTACAAAATGTAATTACTTTATTATGTTTGTAATGGAAAGTAGTATGACCGACCATCAAAGTAAAAACCAATGAACTAAAAATTAAAAAATAAAGTGAAGTGCTTATTTGAATTTTCTACGATGGTGAAATGTTTACAATGATGAAGTGTTGAAAATTATTACTACGGTTGAATTGTTTACTTGAAATTTCTAACGAATATTTTCAAATCAGGAAAAATGTTCGATTATTTCCTCGACCGTAGTTGGATGTATGAAGTCAGAACTGGTAGAAAAAGTTCAATAAAGGAACATTTCTATAATGGTGTACGCGAATTTATTAGATTCGCTAAATCTAATAATCGAAATAACGAAGAAATTCATTGCCCATGTAGTAAGTGTCAACATTTTATGTATTGAAAATCAGATATAGTTAAAGTACATTTGTATAAATATGATTTCGTGCCAAATTATTATTTCAAGATCGTCATGGAGAACTTGTTGAACCTACACCTAATCCTGTAGTGTTAGAGGACGATAATATTATGACGAATCCGATAGAAAATATGGTAGAAGATGCAGCACGATCAATGGTTCCAACCATTCAAGCTGACGACGAAGACGTAAATGTCGAAGAAGAACAGACCGTGAGAGCTAAAAGAATATATGATTTATTGGATTCTGCTAAGAGGCCGTTGTGGGACGGTTGTAAAAGTGGAACCGAATTATCAGTAACCGTCGAATACATTACTATGAAATCAAAATTCAACCTTACAAAACCTGCATTTACAGCAGTTGTACAAGCTGCAAAATGACACATGTCACCCAATAATCTGATGTGCGATAGTCATTATAAAGTGAAAAAACTGATGTCCGCTTTCGGTCTACCGTATGAAAAGATTGATACATGTGTAAAAGGTTGCATGTTATATTGGAAAGATGACGTTGACCTTAGAAAATGCAGAATATGTAACGAGGAAAGATACAACCTAAGAAAGAAGAAAGGAAAAGAAGTTTCGTACAAGGGAATGCATTATTTACCCATCACTCCCAGACATCAAAGGTTATATGCATCTTCAGCTACGGCATGTCATATGCGATGGCACAGTGTGAGAACATCGGAAGAAGGAACTTTGATACATCCATCTGACGGAGAAGCATAGAAACATTTCGATAAGACTTATCCCGCATTTGCTGCAAAAAGCCGTAATGTCGGACTCGGTTTATGTACGGATGAATTTTCACCATTCTTTCAGTTTGGTAGTAAATATTCATCCTGGCTAGTTATCATTACTCGTATAATTTACCTCCATGGATGTGTATGAAAACACCATATATGTTTCTCACTATTGTCATCCCTGGTCCGCATGATCCAACACAAGGAATCGATGTTTATTTACAACCATTGATCGAAGAGTTGAAAAAACTATTGAATGAAGGAGTTGAAACATACGACATTTTGAGAATTTTTTTGTATGTTCGCTTCTTTATTATGGACTATTAGTGATTTTCCTACAAATGGGATGCTTTCTGGTTTGAGTACGGCCGATCGTCTAGCCTGCCCTTATTGCATGGAAGAAACACGAGCATTTTCTTTACGGCATAGGAAGAAAGTTTCTTGGTTTGATTGTCATCGGTGTTTTCTCCATCCCAATCATACTTTTAGAAGAGATAGAAAAAAATTTATAGCTAACAGAGAAGATAATATGCAACCACCAAAGATTTGGTCAAGCGAAGAATTATATGAAATTGTAAAGGTCTATCCAAAGATACATGAAACTAGAGTACAGACTGAAATTCCAGGAAAATCGGACATTCATAATTGGTGCAAACAAAGTATATTTTGGGAGTTACCATATTGGAAAGATCTTTTACTCCGACATAATATTGACATGATGCATAACGAAAAAAACATGTTTGATAATGTGTTTAATACAATTATGAATGGCAAGGGGAAAATTAAGGACGATTTGAATTCAAGACTTGATATAGAAAACTATTGTAAACGCCCCGAACTTCATATGAAGCCCAATGACAATAAAAACCGAAAGCATGCTATGAGCTAGACAACAAGCAAGTAAAACTCTTGCTAAAGTAGGTGAAAGAACTAAGATTTCTCGATGGGATTTCTTCTAATCCTTGTAGATGTGTTGACTTTAAAAACAATAAATTGAGTGGGATGAAAAGTCACGATTGTCATATCATGATGGAATATTTACTACCCGTGGCTTTCAAAGAACTATTGCCCGTAAAAATATGGAGTGTTATAACAAAATTAAGTATGTTTTATAAACAGCTTTGTTCGACGACATTAAAAGTAGATCGTATACGTAAACTTGAAGTAGAAATCCCCATACTACTCTGTAAACTGGAGAAAATATTTCCGTCAGGTTTCGTTAATGTAATGGAGCATTTACCTATTCATCTTCCATCCGAAGCACTTCTTCGAGGTCCATTTGAGAGGTAATATTGAATATCTACAATATTCATGTCATTTAAAATTCAGATTTCTATATCTAAATCTAAATATAAATTAAATTTATTTTGTAATAGGTACTTGAATCATCTGAAGAAAAACGTTAGACAAAAAGTACGAGTTGAGGGTTTGATTTGCAAATCATATCTTGAAGAAGAAGCTTCATTCTTTTTCTCTCATTACTTGAGTGACGATGTGCACTTATCGTTTGTAAGCTTTCCTCATAATGATGAAGTCGTTGAATAAGATTCTTCTCAAACAATGTTATCTATTTTTAGAACATGGCCGACCTGCTGGAATATGTGTGGAAATATGATTAGACGATAGAGATTACCATGTAACACACACATATGTTCTTCTAAATTGTGCTGAAGTTGCACCATTTGTTAGGTAATAATAAATTCATATATAATTCACTTATACATACATATTAATTATAAGCCATATTACATATTTGTAGTATCTACGAATCACAACATTCATCTGGCGATCTCAGTAAAGAATTTGCTAAATGGTTTTCGAATTACGTTTATGATCCAAGAAACCGTGTCGTTGATGAAAGTTTACGACATCTTGCGATCGGACCAAAAAGAAATGTGAATACTTATCTAATATTCTACGTCAATGGATTTAAGTTCAACACGAAAGATTATGGGGCTGAAAATTTAACATATAATAGCGGTGTATTTGTCAAAGGTAGTGATGATCCAGATGAGCATATAAATACGATGTCTTAACACAAGTTCTAGAGTTGACATATTATGTAGAACCCGCGGAGAAAGTTTTTTTATTCAAATTCAATTGGTTCAGTAATGTTCCTGGTTCTGGAATTAACGTGCACAAAGATTATAAGCTTATTGAAATAAAGCATACCTCACATTACTATAAGTATGATACTTTCGTTGTAACGACCCGTAAATTTAACTGGTTTTAATAACGTTATTAACTGAAATTTTGCGAAATTTTAAAACGATAAATTTTGAAATATAAATTTGATATTTGGAATGCGTCTAGTTAAACATAGCAACTGGTAAATTTTCGTCCGAAAATATGAAAGTTTATTTCGCGCGTAAATTTACTTCAATTTAATCAGTTAAAAAGCGATGAAAATAAAATGTTTTCGGAACCTAAATATTTTTACATAGAAAAATTCAAAACCATATTCTGAGCAAGACGTCATTTTTCATTTTTCCAAATTCGAACTTCTTTAGCTCCGTCGATCTTATTTTTATGCATTTTTACTGCATTTTTTGCTGGTTGAAAATTTGAATTTTTATAATTCGATTGAATCACTGATATATGTATACTGTTTTAACTGTCTCATCACGCTGGTCACCATGGTATATTCACTTCTGTGTTTGAAGTCCGGTTCGAGATGAGATCGGTAAAATGAATTGTCGTATCCGGTACGCAATTGGACCTCTTGGTCTCCAATGTCCTTTCAGTCTCCGGTGGCCCTTCACTATCTACTGTGTGATAATGAATACCCACTAGCCAGAAATTATTTCCTGCATTCAATGTTGATTTTTCCTTCTCCACACGGGTTCCAATATTTGCTGCTGGTTCCAATATTGGTTGTACCAACGTTCTTTACAGTTGTAGCCCATTTATTCTCTCTTGAACGTGCCCATCTATTTTCTTGAAAATGGAAGCTTATTCTTTGGTTTGTGTGAAGGCTGTTCACTCTTAAATTTTGTCTTCCTTCCTAAACGTGTGTCCCTCTTTCTTCTAAAACTTTAAAATATAAGCTTCATATTTAATCTACTCCTCTTAAAAAAGTAAACCCATCCCCTCACCGAGCCTCCACAACAGCCGATAACCCGCCGCCCTCACTCCTCTTGCCCACGCACCTCACCACCAGCCGAGCATGCGGCAACCACCTCCTTGGCCGAGCCCTGTCCACAGTCGAACACCTCATCTCCCGAGTTTCTCTCTTTCGTTTCCACCTTCTACCCCTCCGCACACAGCAACCAAGGCGCCATCTTCTCCGCGAGCACCTCACCTTGCCTCCTGCGCCTAACAATCACTCTTTCATCCACTGCCTAGCCGAGACCTGCCTGCCCTTCCTCCTCGCAAGCCACCTCTTCCATTGCTACTGTCATCGACCAAAACCGCACCGTGCAAGCACAACCGACCTCCTCTTCCTCTCCGCTGTTCTCCACAAGTCGGCCATGCGCCTTCCGACCATCACCACCGCTCCTCCTTACCACGCAGCCGCGTCGCCGCCACCTTCCGATCCCTCAGACTCTCGTCTCACAGTTCCATCTTCCATGGACGCTTCAGCCTTGCCGTGAGATGAATAGCGAAGGGTAAATATTAAGAGTAATATATATAAGCATTCGTATATATATCTTTAGCATAGTTTTGTCTTCATTTCTTCTTAGCAGTAATGTGTATATAGGTTTCAGGGTACTCCTACTCTATTTAAAACTTAATGGAAATTTGGTATTGATATATTTGCCTATATACTCCTATGTGTCGCAGCCTCCCCTTCCAGTCAAGTTTGTATATATTTTGCTCACCATGCTTTTTCACGTTTCCTTCTATAATTTTTTTTATATATAATATGCAGATTTCGTTCTGTTGTATACAGTTTTGTTCATATATAAATTTGCGTAAGTCATGAATGTTCTGTCAAGCTCACATATAGATGTATAGCGTTATAGGGTTTGAGTTAGCTATATGCTACTGTGCATCTATATAGGTGTTTTAGTCTGTTAGTTATAAATATATATTAGTATAATATGTTTGTAGTATATATATTAAGTTATATGAGTTTAGTCTGCATATTTTATATACACAGTATTATATGATTTCAAGATTTCATATCGTTATCTAAATCTAGCAATTCAAATCTGTTGATTTAGGCTCTATTCTTCTATAAAAGGTAAGAAGGGACATCATGTTGTAAGCTTATATATGTATTGCTAGTACAAATAAGTGTTTGCATCTCGTATGTATTTTAAGTAGACACTGATTTCAAAACAAATATGGGTTTTGTTTAATAGCAGTTTTGAATCATACTGCACAGAGGTCTTATTTGATTCTAGTACGTAATGTATATGTTTGGTTTATGGGTTCTATACTAATTTTGTTGATTGTCGAAGCATTATATGTATGCACTGCAGTGTTTGACTGAAGCCTATTTTAATATTAAAGAAATGTTTTTGCTGACTATTTTGTTAGTAATATTTATATGCTTTAAATATATGATTAAATTAATAAAGTAACCTTGAGATATATAAAGATTTTAATGTGTTTGTAAAAGGTATATATGTAGGTAGCTTGTTATTATATATTTACGTGCAAAGTTTGACTTTAAATTTATGATATATTAAAAATATGATTCTTTATAATATGTATTAAAGTATTTATGCTAGAGGTCTGTATGCATACAATGTTACAACTAAGGTCTGCATATAACATTTTTTCTATAAAAAAATCAATATTGTTATAACTATATGGATTGTATAATTATATATATGTTATACATTAGTGTATCCATAAGTATATATAAATATTATCGTGGGTATTGTTTTAAAATTTAGATATATTTTCCGTTTCTATCAACCCGATCTGATCCATTTTCGTCAATCTCTATTTTATCCGCTTGTCCGTCGAATTCGTGCCAATCAGCCTTGATCGTTGAATTCGTGCCGATTTTGTTTTGCTTGGATTCGTAATTCAAATTCAACGTCCATATCAGTGCGCGTATCCGTGTCATCTTCTGTATTCTCTAGCCACGAAAGGTGAGAAATCACTCACGATTAATGTTCTTTTATTTATTAAATTTGATTTCAATTGAAATGACAAATTGAAATATGCTGCTATTAGTTATTTACACTGTTATACATGTTATTACCTGTATCTGTTCACCCATGACATTTGACACCATTATCTGTAATTATTTATGCGATGATAATACAGTTTGATTGATAATTGATTGACTGATTGTTGTTTAAATTGGATGTTAAATTGTAATGTATAAAGTGATAAATATTATGCAATTGAATTTGATGTAGGATAGAAAAAAATTTGAATCGACGTATGTGTTGAATTTGATTAGTTAAATTTGTATAATATGACCCCTTAAATGTTTAGTTATTCGACACGTAGAAAAATAGTTAATTACCCTTGAACCATTTGAATTTATGTCGTATTATTTTATGAAGTATGAAATTGAATAATTGATGTCAAGTGTAGAATTACATAGAATAATAATTGTAATAATCTTTAATCTACATGAAATGATAGTGTAGATTCTAGAAATAATTATATTAATTTGCACAAACAACAATGTGAATTAATACGATTATTTCGGGATTATTTGAATTAATTATTGGATTGATATTGGTTGTTGTTATTGCTTGTTTATTTACTTTGACACCATCCCAGTTATCACACTGCAAGTTCCCTTTGCTATGCTTTGATTTTGAATTGAATTGGAATCGGGTTGAAATGATAAATACCCAAATTAAACTTTGACCTAGGATGGAGAATTAAATAAAACCCGATTGGTCAATAATTTGATTTAAAAATAAAATAAAGATTTTATTTGAATAAATAATAAGGTTTTAAAATGAAGTTGGAATTTGAATTTTTGAAAGGAAATTGTTAATATGAAATAATCCAAAACAAAATATTAACATAGTAGTTGATGAAAGAATGTTGTTTAAAATTTAATTATTAAGTTTGGAATTATTTAATAATTAAATAATATTGAATTATTTAATAATTAAATGAAATTGAATTCTTGACATATGAAATTGAACTTCGTAATAAGTGAAATTGAACTTCTTTAATAAGTAAAGTTGAGTTATGAAATAATTAAAGTTTTGAAATTTGTAACTAAGTAAATGAATAAGTGAAATCGAATTTCTTTAACAAGAAATAAAATGTGATTTATTGAAATTAACGTAAGACTTGTAATTTAAAGAATTGATTTGACAAATCTAATTTAATTCAATTTGAAGTTTTGATATAATGGAGTTGAACTTAAATAATTGATTTAATAAATTGGAAGTTAAATAGAAATTGTCTTGAAGGATAATTTACTAAATGAATATTGAATGAAATCGATCAATGAATTGAAATTGATTTGAATGTTAAATTAAATCATTTTAAATGATTTCGGAATGATACTTATATACGAATTAAATGAATATTGGAATGGTTTAAATAAAAGTTGAAATTGAATTATAAGATTTTGAAATGGTGTTTGGAAGTTTTGAAACGTAAATTATGAAAATTGATATTGAAAGACAAATGGAATGTTGGTTTAAAAATTCCAATTGAAATTGAATTTGATTTGGTTTTGAAATAAATAAACGACCAATCGGTATAATAATCACGAAAGTTATTAAAGAGACCAGAATCGGTTAGGGACATACTCACTGTCTAAACCGAAAACCACTTTAATAACTATACGCGGAGTGTGATCCAGAATGAAGTGGTTGGAATGATGTACGTGATAACTGAAGAAAGAGAACGATAATGGATAGCCTTGACACTTGTGTCAAATTGGAAATGACTAAAACAGGAGCCGTGCCGGGCCAAATGGGGGTTAGCTACCTCAAGCGAACACACTTCTTCGAAAACTACTCATTACTTGTTGTCGATTGGTGCACCCTTGATTTTGGGAGTGTTGTTTCGTGGTGTTGCGATCGCTGCGGCGATGCGTTCTCACCAGTCCGGATCAGGCAAACGGTAGTTTCACTACCTTGGGTATTGCCTCATGTGCCTTGTCATACTTGTATCCCTATATACGCGACCACTACGATTTGTTTTGTGTTATACCTATGGAGTACTCCCTGGTATCCCACTAGTTTACGGTGGAGTTTACAGTGCTGTATAGACTATAACGCTTATATAAAATGTGTTAAGGGGGATAATGGTAACGCCTTAACACTATTTTGATATTTTATATTACTGATAGGCATTATCTATTTACCGTACACGACTACATAGTAGATAGTTTAACGGATCCTTAAAGGATGGTTATTCCAAACATCCTTTGAGTTACTTGTATTTCAATTGCTATTTCACTTGAGTTGGATTTATGGATATAAGAATGTTAATCCTTACTCGAGTGTTTTGTGTTTTGCTTTACGCTCGGGTCAGACTGAGTGTACCAGTATTCGAGACTCACCTTTGGAGTTGGAGCTTCGCTTGGAGATCCAGCTATCTACCCAGCTTTCAGATATTCGATGATTCCAATGATGTATTCTGATTTGTACCTGTTGTATAGTGTTACTCTTCTGTTGTATCTTGTTTAACTCTGATGTATCTTATATATTTATATAGTAGCTTCATGAACTACTATCTCTTTTGTTTCCGCTGCATTTATTACTCTGTGTCTGTGATCTGTGATTATTTATTTACTGTATATGCTCAGTTTTGCCAAATATAATTAACAATTCGGTATTTCGAATCATTCAAGTTCGACATGTGCGGATGCGAATGGTCCAAAATAGCGGGTCGTTACATTCGTATTAGCCAAGCAAGCATTACAAGTTTATTTTTCTCCGTATCCATCCTTAAAAAGAGATAAATCG
Organism: Allium fistulosum; assembly: GCA_030737815.1. NCBI lineage: Eukaryota > Viridiplantae > Streptophyta > Magnoliopsida > Asparagales > Amaryllidaceae > Allium > Allium fistulosum. The sequence continues at coordinate 366,820,074 of CM060906.1, forward strand.
GATTGGTCGGCTGTTTTTAAAACAAAGCCATGGTTTATGTTTGACGGAGATAATATTCCAGACGAAGCAGCGTATCAAGCGGATCTTGAACCAAATACAGAAATATTAATAACCGACGATATTGATTTAGGGTCATTGAATGATGAATCGAATGTTTTATTAGATGCATTTGAAAGTACCGAAGAAAACAAGATAGAGTACGAGACTGAGTCTGAATCAGAAAACGACGAAGACTGAAAATTCTGAATATTTGCATTGCTTGTTGTATAATGTATTATTCTGAGCTGTATATTATTCTGAGCTATGTATTAATAATGATGAATAATGATGACTATGTTATGAGCTATGTACTATTCTGTTTTGATGTAGTGGAAGTTTTATGTGATGATTACTGAAACATGCTTTGTACTAATAAATTTATGTCTTTTCTTTGTATGATATTATTTTTCTGTGTGTCTGGTAGGAGACATAGCCGAAGATCTGAGCCTTCTCCTTCTCCCGGTGTAGGTGCTAGTGGCATGACATCGGTTTTACATCCACTTGCGGAGGTAGTTCTGAAAAGCGCAGGGTAAGTATCAAATTTATTTGAAGTATATTTTTTAAAATTTATTAAATATCTACATCAAAATTTATACAGGGGCTTTGAGGTGGAGCCTTCGGATTTCATCCTACAAGTTTCCAGGAAGGCATTTATGAGCAGGATGTCAGGCTATTGGCCTCATTGGGACGACATCCCACCGCATATCAAGAACGCTATGTTGGTTGATGTACTCGTAAGTATAAGTTTGTATTTCAATTGAAAATTAATATAATGTATATAATTCAAACTAATTTCAATATGTAGGCAGCCGTGCGTGTAGACCCAGAGGATATGGATATTTTTACCAATCACTGGAACAAGAGGATGAGAAAAAATTATAAGGACACTCTGTCTAAGGCTAAAAATGCAGGAAAAAAACCCAATTGGATGGGCGTTGATGAGTGGGATGAGTATCTCCGGCTCTGGGAAACTCCAGAAGTGAAAGTAAGTTATATACTTTTGCATTGTTGTTATAATTTTTTTAAATTTTGTATCTTAGTTGCAGTAATTTAGTTAATCGTGTATCTAAATTTGTAGGAATTTTCTGCCCGAAACCGTGTAAATAGGAATAAAAATCCTGCTTTGCACCGTGGCTGCTCCAAATCCTTCCAAGACAAGAGAGAGTTGGTAAATTTATAAATTGTGTTTATAAAATTCTAAAATGTTGTTTAATCATATTTGTAACATTGTTTATTCATTTGTATATATTTTCAGGCGGCGAGGTACAATCGCGAGCTACAATGGCTAAGGTGTTCACGGCCATGCATGCTGTTGAGCAAACAAATGAGGAAGGTAACGTTTCATATGAGTGGATGGACGATAAATCTAGATCTGTAATGGTAAACATGCTTATCCGTAATGACAATGTTTCATATTCCTTTATTTCACATTTCATAAACTTTAAATTGAATTTTTATCGTGTCAAACCATTGTTCGTAATCGCATGAGAGATATGAAGCGGAGCGGGCACAAGTAGCACAGTCCACCGGACGGGCAGATTTAACGTTTGAGGAGTCAAACCATATATGGGATGCTATTATTGATCCGCCATCGCGAAATAGGCGGTACAGTTACGGAAATCAGGAGGTAAACTTCTTCATTTACTAATATATAAATTTACACATGCAAATGAATTTAAACTTAAGTGAACAAATTATAAATTGAATAAGGAACCTGAATAATTGAAATAAATAAATTTCAACCAATGTATAACAGTTAATTTTAAACATTAGCCGCATGATTAATCAACATTTTTGTTCATTCTGTTTATAATGGTCATAAATTATAACTAGATATCAACTATTTCACAGGCGTTAATGTCCCAGAGGGCTTACAGGAGATCCCAAGCCGAGGAATAGATTGATCAAATGAAAAAACAGCTGGAGGAGATAAACGATTGGAGGAAGAGCGCATTGGCGCACCAGCTAGACGAGCATATTGTAGCCTACTTAGCACAACATGGGACGATGCTTGGAGAGGATGGGTCGGGCGACGATGATGAGTAGGTATGCTTGTGTTTTTGTTGGATTTTCATCATCTTGTTTTGCAGTTATGTGACATTTGTGTATATATTTGATACTTGTTCGTTGGTTGTTGTGTTTGATGGATTACTGGACATTTGTGTATACATGTGATTGATGGATAGTATTTTTACATATGGTTAAATTGTTTGATGGATTTGGAAGGTTCCGTTTGATTAGTATGATATATTTATATGGTGGTGATGAAATGTTTATGTAAATTTATATGTTGCATTATATATATATGATTATTTGTGATATGTGTGAGATTATATGATGAACGGAGTGGTATTAGTTGTGAAATTGAATGTATATGTGTTGGAAAGAGATATGAAATTGGTTGTGTGGTTGGATGGATCGAATACAGATTTGGTTATGAAATTTTCGCCCACATTAGCGACGGCTGGCGATGGCTAGCAACAGCCATTTGGCCCAGGTTAGCGACGGCTAGCGACGGCCATTTGACCCAAGTTAGCGACGGCTAGCGTCGACTTGAGGCGCCATCCCTTTGTTAACTAATTTGCCACGTGTGCAGCAAGGCGTCGCCAACCGTCACTATTTTGGTGACGGGGCTGTTGCTAAAGCTGTCGCTTTACTGTGTGGCGGCGGGCTATTTAGCGATGGTTTTTAGCGACGACCAGCGACGGCCGACGACGCTTTATTGCCATCTCTAAAGCCGTCGTGTTTTGTAGTGGCTTCTTCTAAAATAGAAGAAACTCTTGTAATGCAAAATATGGCTTACAAATACACACTACTACGCTAGTTCCTAACCCTTTTAGATCAAGGAAAAAAATCAGTAGCAAATTATCAAAATAGCAAATATTGGTTAAGAATAATATATAGGCATAAAATTACTTCACCGATCAAACTGCAAATGCAACAATAATGTATATAGGCCACATGTACTTTTTTTAGTTTATATATTTTAGTAACTACTGCCAAGTCTAACATATTATCAAGAAAATATTAGCAGCTAAAGTTGTTACATAATAATAAATAATTGTGTTTTCCCTTAGTTTGTTCATCTATCATTAACCAAGGGGGGAAAGCAGAATACAATGAATTGAACAATGTCTACCAACGGCCACGAAATAATACATTGATTAGTACAATGAAAATTGAAATCATGAGAAAATTAATTATGTTTATTTACCTTATAGTGGACTAGAAGAATAATTTGAAGGCATACGAAGAGGAGGATGAGAAGCTGACCCCTTGGAAGGCTGATATTTTAGACTCGGAAGCACTTCATATGACAAATGATGGTGGCTTTGCATCTTCTATAAACACATATGCTATTTCCACATGAAAAAAATCTATGAATATAATTCAGTTTGCATTTTAAAGTTAAAGTAACTATATTATGTGCATGCCAAATTTAACCATTATACTGCATATTGGAGCCCATAGTAAGAGGGACAAAATATGTTTATCAGTGCACCAGTAGGGACCTATGTACAAAGACTCTGGTGTTTACATCATTCGCTACTAACTATTGACCTCAATCAAGGAAGATGTGGTTGGAGATGAAGTGGGTTGAAGCGACTTCAAATTTTGCAAGGACACCATGCTTATATTGTTTATACCGTACCTACAATTTGATATAATTCTTTATAAAATATAAAAGTTAGGTATATCCTTTCATCAAAGTGGATAAAAGTTTTAATTTAGTATATCTCATCTAATGTTTAAAAAATGGAATGTTAAGTAATGCAAGTTATTTAATATGAAGACGGAATAATGTTTTGTGCCATTATACTTTATTTGATAATGTCTAATGTCTCTATTACTCCATTTGGTAAATCCATGTTAGAGTGTAGTAAACTGGATAATTTAATGTTATATCAATCAAGAAGTTGTGATTATGTTTTGTTATTTATTTTATGGTATATATATCATGTAACCCTTTTCCTAACATACAAGCATACATATATGGCTATTCTATTCATACTCCGTTTTTCTCCTTTCACACCCCGTTACTTCATTAATTTTCAGTTTTCCAAAATTGCCTCTATCTTCGAACCACATCAGATGACGTTTAAAAGAAATAATTACGTACAAAAGCTCTTAATAAGCGATTTTTATGTAAAAACCTCGCTCGGTCCAAGCGAGTTTCGTGTAACAATGTAGTTCGGACCGAGTGAAGTTTGTGTAACAACCTAGTTCGGGTCGAGTGAGATTTGTGTAACAATCTAGTTCGGACCGAGCATGGTTCGTGAATAAACAACGTCAAAGATGAACGTGGTTTAAAAAATGTGAGAACATTTTTGAAATCACTTGGGGAACGAAAGAGAAAAAATGAGTTGTGATGATTACTTGTATCCCAGTGGGATGCGAAAGGAGAAAAGAGAGGTGGAAATCGAACTAGCCTACGTTTATATGTGTGTGTGATTATCCCATATGCATCATGTAGACACCTAATGCGAGCCTCAAAACTAAGCAATCTGTATATAAAGCACATAAATACACTATTAATAAATAGGCTCATGTAGCAAGACCGATACTCACACATTGCATTTAAATCTAGCTTAGTAATGGAAGATAGATGAAATAAGATTACCAAGCCTAATTTTGTATATGTAAAACAAAAAATGTATCTTTAACTGTATGATTGGATACAAAACACATAAACTATCCAAACGGGGACTTCAGTCTAAAAGGATTCAGCGCATACATGTATTAGTTTCCAGGCTTACATATTTAAAAAATAATTTTTTAGGACATTTGACATGAATTTACACCCTACCCCTATCACAAAACTAACGTTCTCGTTTGTTCCCATTCCAAAACCCTTATTCATAAAATTTCTCAGAAAACTACTCTTCACTACACTTCTGAAACTCCAAAATTCATGAAATCAAATCGTGCAAAACATTTAGGCTATGTTTGGTTTACCGTTTTTAGTTTTGAGTTTTCGTCCATACAAAAATACGAACAACGCATGTATATTATAAAAAATGGCCATTTTAGAAAACGAATTTAACACACAAAATAGAAAACAACTTTTTTTCATTTTTCGTGTTTTGAGAAAAACGGAAGCACGAGCAACAATTCATCCTTCCGTCGTTCCTCCATCCACTTCGTGGTCCCCTCCAATCTTCCGTTCATCCCTTCCGACCTCTTTTCATTCTTCTCATATTTTGTAATTAATGTTGAAAACTCAAAACACAAAATACAAAATACAAAATAAACCAAACGACCCCTTAGCAGTTTGATCTTCTCAGATCCACTTCGGTTTTGACATTTACCAGACCTTTCAAATCTGCTTGTTAATCAAATTTTCTCAGATCTTATTAAATCACTACAAGACCACATTTGACATTGATGAACCAAATTTCAAACTTTTAAGGTAAAAACCCTAAATTTTTGCTGTCCTTACAACTTTATTTAATCACTAAGTGTAATTATTTATAGTAATTCTGAATATGAGCTATATAATTGAGAACCATACACTAACATGTTTTTTTTTATGAAAAATATATAACAAAAAAGAGAAAAAACGCCTTTCTCTGGTGGCTCACAATACAACAACGAAGCATATGAAGGACATATGCCTCTCAGACTCGAAGAGCACAGGAAAAAATGGAAAAGACAAACCCACAACAGACAGAGACAAGACAACCAACCTCATAATAAAGAAAAAAGAAAATAAACCACCAACAACCACCAACCCGCCTTAACCTGAAGTTAAAGGCCAGACCACCAACCCAAACCACAAAGAGAACACACCGAGCAACAGGATAACCAGCTAAACCGGAGGAAGCAGACTCCTAGGGATGGAGTCAGTGCCGACTGATATGAAGAGCCAGCTCAGAAGACCCAAGAAGGCCCCACAGAAGAATCAGAATAGTACGGAATATCCGGGTGAGCTCCGGGAAATCCACCGCCCATCGAACAAACTCAGCGAGTACTGACATAGCCACCGCCCAATGAACAAAGTCATCGAGTACCGACAAAGCCAACGACCAATGAAGATGTCCACAGCACCTCGTACAGAGCTCCTCCGAAGCCACGTAGTAATCACTCATAAGCCCGAAAGGAGGAAAGCAAGGTCTAACCCTCAAGCACTAAAAGAGAGGACCGAAGGCGTAAAAAGACAAAATAAAACCCGACCAAGAAGCCTAGGATGACACCAGAAATCACCCGCCTATCCATCCAAAGCGAAATCCATGCCATGGAAAGACCAAAAACACCTGAAGAAAAGACTAGCAACCACATTAAAATAAAAAGGGGGGTGGGGGGGAGGGAGAGGTGTGTGAAGGACACCACCCCACAGCGACGGCTCAACCAACTCCAAGTCTAGCAGCGGTTGGAGAACAGGAAATCGAGAGGAGTCCCACTAGCCGCCCAGACTGGTGGCTCATGGGTCCCCTGTAGGGTCTACCACGGAAAGCCAGGAAGATATCATTCCTCACACGATGGATAATGGACTGCGGATCCATAGGAGTGCTGTCAAAAATAGCCTTATTCCGCGCGCACCAGACGTGCCAGCAGATGAGACACGGGATTAATCTGAACACGATAGACCAAAGCGATTTTCCAGAGCTCCCAGGCCACCAAGAACTCAGAAGTAAAACAGGGATTCTCGCATTACTTCGAACACCTACCAGGTTCCCGAAGTAATTCCAACAAGCTCTGGCAGTGAAACCACCAAAAAACAAATGGTTCAAGGATTCTGATTCCCCGTTGCCACAGCATCTACAACGGGAAACAAAAGGGATGCCGATCTTTTGGAGATTCTCGTTCAGTGGCAACCCATCATGAAGGATACACCACATCAGAAGAGAGACCTTGGGAGGAATACGAGAATCCCATATGAACGAAAATTCAGGACGATTGGCGGAAGGAATTCTGATTGAGGACCAGGCTTTCAGGACGAAAAACGAAGCGCCATCCCAGCCTGTCAAGCCGCCGTGAGAGTCAGATAAAGGCTTCACCGACTGCATATGCTTCCAGGTCTCACTAACATAGGACGGAGAGCCCGAATAATTAGAGCCCGCAAGTCTTTGGTACTTAGCACGGAGGAACGACGCCCATAGGCAGTCGTTAGCCCCAAACCTGTACCACAACTTACAAGCAAAGGCCTTGAAAAGATCTATTGGGTTTCGCAGTCCTAAACCACCTTCATTTTTAGGGCGACAAACCACGTCCCACGACACCCAATGGTGACGACGGCCGTTATCCTTGTTTCCCTAGAAGAACGAAGATGCCAAAGACCGATAAGACCGTAAAAAGGAGGAGGTAGGGGTCATAGTCGCGAAAATATGAGTTCCCATCGAATCCAAAACTGATTTGATAAGAACAAGTCTACCGGCCTGGGAGAGAAGAGACGCATTCCAGCGTAAAATCTTGCCCCTCACTTTGTCTGTCAAAGGATCGAAAAGAGCGTTAAGCTTTCTGCCTCGGTATAGGACAATACCAAGGTAAGGAAGGGGAAGGGATGTTTCCTTGAAACCAGAGATAGTCTCGATCCAGGAAGCTCGAGAATGAGACAAGTCCTTCGAATGGACGAAGCAACATTTAGAGGGGTTGACGAGTTGGCCCGAAGACCTCTCGTATTGATGGATAAAGCTAAGTAGCCGCCGAACAGAGGAACGGCTGCCATTAGAGAAAATGACAATGTCATTTGCAAAGGATAAGGAGGATATCAGGGGACAACCCCTCGGGATCCCGAAGCGTTGGATTTGACCGTAGATGGTTAAGGATTGGAGACCTCGAATAAAAGCCTCAGTCGCGATCACAAACAAAGAAGGCAAGAGCGGATCTCCCTGACGCAATCCCCTCCCAGCTTTGAAGAACCCATGGGCTGAACCGTTAATGAGGACAGAGAACCAGCAGTTGGAGATAAGCCTCCACACCATATCAATCAAAGCCTCCGGAAACCCGAAGGACCTTAAGACCTTGATGACGAAAAACCAGGACATGCGATCGTAGGCCTTAGCCATGTCCAGTTTAAATTAGATCCCCTAACTTTCTGATCAATCTGGGAGATCAGTTCCTGGGCGAGAAGGATGTTATCAGAGATAAAACGTCCTTTGACAAAACCTGCTTGAGACGGGGATAATGATACGCTCAAGGAATGGCGCCAAACGGATGGCCAGAATTTTCGAAATAACCTTGTTCGAAAAGTTGCAAAGGCTTATTGGACGGAAATCCGCACAAGACCTTGCGTTTTCGCACTTAGGAATGAGAATCAGGTTGGTGGAAGTCCATCCAACAGGAAGAGTCCCCCCAGAGAAGAAGGATTGAATAGCAAGACAAAAATCAGCCTGGATTATAGGCCAGGAACACCTATAAAAGACACCGTTGAAGCCATCAGGACCACTGGCACTATCCTTGCCCAAAGCAAAAACACAAGCACGGATCTCCTCAGGGGACGGGAGATCCGTGAGCATGGCACTTTCCGTGGAGTGGACCACAGGAGGAATGAAAGCTAACAGGGCCGGGTCTGAAACCGAGACAGACGGTGAGCCCAGAAAGGAATGGAAATGCGAAAGAATGATATCTTTGACTTCTTCTGGCGATGAAGCCAAAGAGAGATTAGGACGCATAATCTCTCGAATCGAAAGAAGGTTATTCTTCTTTCGAATAGAAGAATGGAAGAATTTGGAGTTCGCATCACCGTCGACTACCCACTTGACCCTCGCCTTTTGACGGAGGTAGTCATTCTCGACACGAAGTTCCGAGGAGAAAGAAGTTTGGGCAAGGGCCCATGCCTCCTTGTTGGCAGCGGTCGGATCCTCGTCAAACAAGGATTCGGCAAAGATAAGCAACTCTTCGGCCAAACGAACGCGATCAAAAATGTTCTTGAAAACCTGAACGTTCCACACCTTAAGGCACGCCTTGAGACGCGAAAGCTTACGCCCGAAAGCAGCACAGGGAGAGGCAGAAATAGGATCGCACCAAAAGTTACAAACCACTTGAAGGAACGAGTGGTGGGATCTCCACATGCTCTGGAACCGAAAGGAAGAGGGCCCCGAGATTGATAGAGGAGAGCAGCGTACAATCAAAGGGGCATGGTCCGAGAAGGACCGATGGAGATGAGCGATTGTGAAGGAGAATGGAAGGCGAAACCAATCCTCCGAACTGAAAACCCGGTCAAGTCTAGAGAGGATATGAGTCGGGCCCTCTTGGTTGTTAGACCAGGTGAAAGCAGATCTGACAAAGGGGAGCTCCGAAAGGCTAGAGGAGGCAGTGAACGAATTGAAATACGCCATCGCCCCTCGGTTGATGGCCGCTCCTCCCCGTTTTTCCGCTTGGCACGCGACGATATTGAAATCGCCGCCTATCACAGAAGACGAGAAGCCCAAAGATTCAAGAGCAAGAATATCATACCAAAGAGCCACTCTCCCCGAACGATCACATTTGGCGTAGACTGCCGAGAAAAGAAAAGGAGCTACAAAGGACGGAGACGTACACACCACGGAAAAGAGTTGAGAGGAATCGAAAGCGGGTTGAACCGCAAGAGACTTGGACCACAAAATCCAAATCTTACCTGAGACATTAGCCGAGCCGCCGCCAAATCCTAAGGATAAGACGATCCTGGAAATACTTGCCGGTTCAATCAGGGGTTCCAGGAGAGCGACCAAACCAACAGAGTGCTTCCTGACAATGCGTTTTAGCCTAGCCAAAGACACATCATTGCCAACACCACGAACATTCCAGTAGAGAAAATTCGCCATGAACAAAGATAGGAAGAGGACGATGAGAAAGAGTCGAAAAGCAACTTAAACTCAGACCAAATACAGAGAAAAACGAGCAGATCGATCGATCTGCTCGGACGCCGCTATAGAGCGTGTACGAATGGTGCGAGGGGTCGAAAGGGCTCTCCGCGGCCTGCGACAAGTCAAGCGTGGAGGAGGTTCGGACGGCTCAAACATCACCTCACCCCCGGTCCCTACCAAAGGAGACAAGGAGGAGCTTAATATTGTTTACACTAGCATGTTGTTTACAGTTTATTTAGTGACTATTAATACTAAATTCGAAATTAAGTAAAAATAAATGAGAAGCTTAAACTTGCTTGTTGTTTTAATACACAAATTTACAGGTTACTTTGTTATTTTAAACTATTTTCATGTGTGACGGTCGGGCTTTTCAACCCCAAATGTCGATATTAATACATCCACAATATTCATGTGCCGAACATCCAAGTGCAGAAATGACAGAAGTTAGAATAAAAGAAAAAGGAAAAAGAAAACAGAACAAGAAAGAAGAGCACAATATCAGAATCTCACATGCAGAACAATAATATATAATATCTCAAAAGGTCTTTACCAAAAAGAAAACTTTGGTATACATACATCTATCAGCGAAAATTAACCAATCATTAGTCTGAACAGTTATAACAATATATCCTCACAAATGCTGATAGATACTAATCAAGTAATGCATCGGAAAATAAGTACGATAAGAAATCATCCAACTTCTCTAAAAGAGCTCTAATGAACGACAGCTAAATCAGAAAACATACTCGAGCTGTCCCGAGCATTATAAGAAAATAAAAACTAGATTAGTTTGGTAAACCAGCGTGAGAAACTCAAATCATATAGATTGCTACACTTATAAAACCCTTCAAAATAAGGGTATCCCGTAAGACCACGCCATAAATAAACATGGATAGGTTTTACCTTACGATAACCAACCATTTCTATTATAAAATCCAGTGATAATATAATAATATCTAAGATCTGAAATATAAATAATCACATAGTTGTGATGCATGTGAGTGTACATCACAACGATAATAGGTATACAATCACAACCGCTAAGGCGCATTCGTTAATTGTGTAGGATTCCATGAACGTGCCCTCAGTGTTTCGAGAATGGTCCCTCTACACAAGGATTGGAGATATCCTTTCGAGCATTGTATATCTCTAGAAAAAATAGACTATATAAAACATAGCCAGTCCATGCCCGAACACGTGGTACCGGGTCACATCACTCCCGCATGCATATCCGTAAGTGTCACTAGAATAGAGTGCATGCACCATTTAAGTTAGCTAAACCCCATAGGCTATGTCTCCTATCTTTGGTTTCTATCATTACTGGTGGTGAAGTCACGTTCAGCATTCCAACACATGAGTCATTACTCGAGCAGATCTTGACACATGAGTCCCCAACTCGAACGGATCTTGGAACTACATATGGATTCTCATATCTCAACAGATCATAGAATCATACATGGATTCCTCAACATATCTCAAAATTACATATGGGTTCCCATGTCTCAATAGATCTCGGAATCATACATGGACCCACATATCTTGAATAGATTACAAACAACTACATGTGCTCGAGCATCTCAAATAGAATTCAAATCTCTACATAGATTCTAGCACATCGAACCAATCACAAACTTTTCCAATGCATAGAACACGTATATGGTTTTGGAGTGGTTACGGTTTCAAGTCATCTCATATAAGTACACTCCTCCACTTACTAGGTGCACTAAAACCAATCGACATATTTTCGGTAAACCCAGCTTTGGTTCTGTGGGAAATAAGCAGATGATACATAAGAGTAAAGATCGCCTCTTAACCATTTAAGCGGACGAATTTCCTTATCATTTGTCCTAGAAGAGTAAACGAGTTTATACGTACAGTATAGTATCACCGAAGATAACTATACCATATAATTCTTGTGTTTCTTCTAAATATTTCCAGAGTTATATTTTGGTCAATCCCAATAACAGTGAGAATAATCGTACACAGGAAACTCAGTCCCGTATACTGTCTATAAGCAAGCAATACAGAAAGCATGATCGAAAAACACAAGCACGATCAAGTCATATAAACGACTTCTAATCCTCTTTTTAATTAATCTTCCTTTATTAATTAAAATCCTCTTTTATTCATAAAACTCATTTTTACTCAATAACTCTTTATAAATGAAACTTCATTTATTAATTAAACTTTGCTATTAAATTAAAACATCATTATTCATTTCAACACATTTCGATACTCTCAAAGGGCTTAAGAAAAATGTTACTCAAACATTGTCACTACAAACCCAAAACCATTTCACTTATGATTATCTTTACAATGTTCCTTTCAAAGATCTATTTATAGTCATAAATATAATCAAAACGGGTTAAAGACGAATGTTACTAACACATTGTCACAACGAACCTAAAACCAGTCCATACTTGTTATTCTCTTTAAAATTCCATAATTAAAGATCCAAGTATTTTCCAAAATAATTTAACAATAGTTTACCTCTTAAAGTATTATCCAAGGGTTTAAAAACTGTAACGATCTGCCTTTCTTATATATAAAGACGACACTTAATACGTCATCGGTATTCGTGTGCTGATCATTTAAGTGTCTGAAAGACGAGTCGTTTGGGCTGAAAAAGAAAAGGACGGAACAAAATCTCATATCCTAAAGAGTAATCTATAATATACATAATAATCTTTACAAAAGAAAATTATAATATATATACACACCCACATCAATCAAAGTACTAATCAACAATCATCCTGGACAGTTATAACAGCATGTCCTTACAATTGTTGATATATACAAAACAAGAAAATGCAATGAAAATAAAAATATATGTGAATACGTCTCATGGCCTCCAGCTCATCTCCTAAAGCTCGAAAACATCCAAACTAGATCCGTAAATATGCTCGGTCTGACTCGAGCATTATGAGAAAAATAACGTCCGGATCATTTTGGTAAACCAGCTTGAGAAAACACATCTCAATTAAATTTTGATGTTATAAAAATATTTTGAAAATAAAGGAATCTCGTAAGACCATGTCGCACATAAACACGAACGAGTTTTTACCTTACATTAACTAAAACATTTTTATAGAAAATCCAGTGATATTATAATAATGTCTAGGGTTTAAAGTAAATATTGAATCATAGCCAAAATTGTTACATTATTAAATCCTAGCATACTAGGCATACAGTCTAGTTCGAAGGCTCGTATTGGAGAATGGATTCCAACCATAAAAGGGTAAGGGTTTATCCACCAAATCAGTACACCTCTAGATAAAATGTACTGGAGGCTAAAACACGTTGCACCTCTTCTACTCTGGACCGGCCCTAACCCTTACTGGATAACACCGAATATGATCACCCCAAGGTTAATAAACAACCATTATGGGCTCCAAAGCATATATAAATATCGACACTAGATAAGGGATGATCATACCCTAATGGGGCGACCCACGTAGCCCTGCCGCACGTCCCTGCTTAGTCATTTATCGGACGTGAGGCCTGTGAGGTAATGATTACCTTCTTTTAGCACTTCCCCCTTGGAATGCTAACACTGCCCTCTCGGTAGAAATGCAATGTCAGCATTCATCCATACAAGTTCATTCTGAATCTAAACAAAATTGAAGGCACTACCTCTACTAAATCCATTTTGGAATCATCCTCAGAATTAGTAGCAAGTAGCCCTTGCACTTCAAAGAGCATTGTCTTCAATCATCTTCAAGATGTCTTCCATTTGAACGCATATGTTGGTACAAAGTGGTTTTTGAATAATATATCTGATCCCGGTCTCTCCGAACCAACAACCGATAATTTCCGGTTAACTCATTACCAGTTCTTTCAGAAGTAAGCGGACTATACTAAAGTCCTAAGGGGATCTCTAATATATCCCTTAAAGATAGAGACGTTCCACCAGAATAAGTTCTCCCGAGGGAACTCAAACCGTATGAATACGTGAAGCTTTTATTTACTTCCCAAGTCAAAACTGACCAAGATTTGATAGTCATTTACTTAACTATCAAATAAACAAACAAGCAACAATCAAATCGGGGACTATATTTCCATAGGGAAGCTAACATTGGTTAAGCACATAAGTAACCACTAACCTCTTTAAATTAATCCTTTCATGAATAAAAATCATTATGTAAATACTTGTATCAAAATATTTTTACAAAGATATATTCACAAATATTTTATACTCCTTTCAACACTTGGAAAATTATTCATATACTTATCTCAACGGTATAAGCATATTTACAAAAACACCGCACTTTCACTACTTAGAAAATGTACTTATATACTTATCTCAATAGTATAAGTATATCCACAAGAACACTACACTTCCCCTTTTTATACAACTCTAAAATTATTTATAAAACTCCTCTTATGAATATCTAATACCATTTATAAAACTCTTTTATAAATCTTTGAAATAATTTACAAAACTCTTTTTACAAATCTTAAAACATTTTATAAAACTCTATCCTTTTACAAACTCCTTTATAAAGATCCTTTATAAAAATCCTTCTAAAATTACTTTATAAAAATCTTTTCTAAAATTCCTTTATAAAGATTCTTTATAAAGCCTTTATAAAAATCCTTTATAAATCAAAAACTCCATTTTCATTTATAAACTCTTTATTAAATGAAATTCCTCTATAAATCAATTTATTATTTATAAGTAAAGTTTACCGAATAAATTAATTAACTCTAAACGTCATAATAAAGAATAAATTAACTTTCCAACATCATTAATAAAATAATTATTTACTTCAAAACATTATTATATAATAATAATTATTAATAGCAAAGCATTTCTAATAAATAACAATTATTGACTTCAAAACATTATAAATAATAGTTAATAATTTCAAACATTATTACTATAAAAAAATTAATCTTCTAATGTTATTATAATAAATAATAATTATTAATTCTAAACGTTATTAATAGATAACTATTATAAATTCCAAAACATTATTAATAAATAGTAATTATTAATTATCTTCAAAAAATATTAATTATTTAAACAAATAACTTTTTACAATATTAAAATATTGATAAATAACATCAATACAATTAAATATAAATAAATAATTATAAAAACACTATTAAACAATAGTTAAACAACTTTAAAACATTTTTTAAATGATTTAGAGAAGATAAATAAAAAGGTTGGGTAAAATAGAGAAGTTCAAAATCCGCTTAAATAAAAATATTTTAGAAAATCCAAAGATTAGATTTCAAATCATTCTCCAAATCAAAAACTCATTCCAAGCCAAAACGTCAGTTAATAGTATTTCAAAATACTAAATTAAGGCTAATAGCCACCAAAACACTTAGCCAATGTTGTTATTGATTTTTATCACTACAGAGGTTTTGTTTTGAACATATAACAATGTCACAACTAATAGTGCTAAACAATAAAGATTCAGCAATTAACAATCTATATAACAGGGTTATAACTAAAATAGAATCAACATGTATATATAACTGGAAATGAAAATCACTACGGTGAGAAATCTGAACTTCTCAATATATTTTCCTGTATTTCACTTTTAAATGACAATCGCTTTTTTTAAAAGCGGATATTTAACCAATCAGCCAATAATTTCAACCAAACACGGGTAGTAAAATTTATCTACTATATATCTTACTGATTAACCAAAAAGGTGAGTTATACTCATAAGAATTCCAGTTATCGCTTCCGCTTTCTGTTTTCCGTTTAAAATCGAACATCGTTTAATTTTAGCCTGAAATTCTACAAGCTCCAATTCCACTAATACAATTCCATTGCTTAGCTAATGATTCCACGATTACAACGTGACTGACCGCGTTCGATTTGGACCTTGTATGAACAAGTTATTCAATATATAAGTAATTGAAATTAAAATATTCATTAACTGATCAACTAATTACAATTTAAATTATTAATACCCTATGATAATCTCTCACTCCCAAAACTAATTCCCACCACAATGCTGAAACCAGACCTGCTCCTTCATTGACGATGGTTCCTCTTCCTCCTCCTCCCTCCTCTCTCGGATAAACCCAAATCCGACGACACCTACACACTCCACATCGCGAACTCCATCCATTCCCTACCTTCTCGTCTAGCATGCACCCTCTCCGCAAAAAGTAACACAGCACAGTTCCCTCTCCATGCCTCAGAACGCGAACCACCATGGTCCACCGCGACTCACCATGTTCGGCCATCCACTGCTCTTCGACATGTGCAATCCAAATCCAAACTCAAATTAGCCTATCATTACCTATACCACAAGCAAACCCAAACCCTAGCTAGCTTAAGTGCCACGACTTCACTGTCGAGCTCAAAAATGCAACCGCACCCTTTAAATTTTATGCCAAATTGCAGATCTACTCATTTAGATGGAAAAGTTCACTTCTTTTTAATTTTTTGATTTTTGTATGATTTATTTTTTTATTTTAAAGGAGAGGATAAAGTGAGTTTTTTTGTTTTAGAAAAATAAATGAAAGAGTACACGGTTTTGGAAAGAGGATAATGATTTTACGCTAAGTGTTGAGATATTTTATTTTAGTTTTTCCGAAATTTCGTCGCACAAAAATTTATTCGCGTATGAACTACGAACAATAAAACAAAAATATGGTCGCATTCAAAACTGCAACGCGATCTCAAAACAATAATAATAGAGACTGGTTATTGTATTCTGTAAAATCACAAAAGTACCGTCGTTTGCTGAAAAATCGTTAAACGATAATTTGAATATTATCCAAATTAAAAATTATGGAAAAATCAAATAAATTAAATTAAAAAAATGTCAATAAAAATCGAGTCGATATATTAAAAATAATTTTCCTGATTATTTATTTGAAATATTTATCATTGCAAATAAATTTAAAAAATGAATTCACTGTTATTATTTATTGATTAAAAAGAGTTTAAATAAAACTATTCAATCCATTAAATCAATATTCAAATTAAAATCCCAATATTTAAAATCATAATTCAAATAATAAAAATCATAATTCATAAAATTTAAATAATACCAATATTTGAAATCAAGTTATTAAACCTTTTTAAACCAATATTTTAATATCAAAAATTTATTAAATATTCAAAATCAAATGACCAAAGTTCTGGGTTGTTACAAAACAAGTGTTACTAAAACATTATTTACAACAAACCCAAAATACTTCACTATTTTGTTACCTTTAAAACTCCATTTTAAAGATTTAATCACTTTTCAAAGTATAGTTAAATGGGTTAAAACAAATGTTGCCCAAACATCGTTATTCTAAACCCAAAATAAGTTTTAAAACTTCCCATTAACTTTGGAACATTCATTTAAAGCTCTGAGTACTTCTCCACTTATTAAACAAGGTTTTTACCCTTTTAATCAATTTATAAAATAATTTATTATAACATAAGTGTTATAATCTAAAAACTCCTTTGTATTATTTTACAAATACTAAACATCCTTTCCAAACTTATAAATACAATAAAATACCTTTAAATATATATATATATATATATATATATTGAATATATATATATATATCTGTGTGTGTGTGTACACACACATTTATTTACATATATACATATACTAATTTATTTGTAAGAATAAGATATCCAATAAAATACTATAAACCATTTGAAGACATTATAATATAAAAGCCTTTTTATTTCTTAAATTTTTTTTAATAATTTTCTAAAACTATATATACTAAAAATATACTTTTAAAATTCTTAAACTATATTTAAAAATGTTATTTAAAAACTATAAAAACATGTTTTATAATTTAACATCATCACTTTAAAAATCAATAAATGATTATCAATTCAAACCTTGACATTTTCCAGTAATAAGTACACTCATAGTACTTATTAAAAATATGAAGAAGACCTAGGATGTCTTTCAAAGTTAACTTTAAAATTGCCAATCACAGCGATTTCAAAGTGCATCCATAGTGACATTTTCGCTTCTAACATTTACAACTTCCAATTCTAATTTCCACAAATGTCCAAACCAAGTCCTTTATGTTAAATACACCAAAACGTGTGTTGCCAAATATATATACGTATATATTTCCATAATATATCAAAATTATCCAATTTAACATATGTCAAATATCAGAAATTTCAAAGCACGTTTATAACAATTATATCGCTTCAAACATTTTTAACGCACTATGAAACATGTAAACAAGTAGTCTGGACCACAATACATGTTATAGATGATCAAAAGAGATATTATACTCCATGAAAATGTTATCACTTGTTTTACAAAACAAGGCGGGGTCCAAAAGTAATAACTTGCAATATTCGTTGTACAATTTATATTTTATTACAACAACAATTATATAGACAACAATATACAATCAACTGGTGAGTAAACTCACCTAAGCCTAAATCAATCCTAGATGTAGAGAATCCCGATACGAGTGCATCGGTGAAAACGACGTCTCGATTGGACCTTGTGTGCAAAAGTTACGCGTTATATTAAATTTTGGATTAAAAACTTAATTAATAAATTAATTAAGCACTAATTATCACTTACCAAACTAACTCTCTTCGTCCCTTTCTTCCCCGTGCACCACCAAAAGTGATATGAAGAACCGGTCGACGATATCCAATACTGCTCATGCCAACGGGTCTCTGTCCTCGAGATCGACGTGCTCGATCCAACAAACTCAAGCCCAATCGCCCCGATCAAATTTTGTCGTCATGCCCTAATTTGACCATGCTACAAGTCGCGCTTCAATTCCGACCACCATTTATCCTCAAACCACCACCGATCAACTGCGTGCACCACCAAAAGTCCACCCTTGCCACCCATTTCACCTCTAGATACCCCTACGCCATTACAATTTTTACCTCCTCCCTGTGACTGTAGATGTCGCGATCCAATATAAGTAGCCGCACCACCCTATTCTTCGTCCACTAGCTCGTCTACACTCCAGAAACCCAACGGCACCATCGATTCGACCAAACGCCACCTCAATCAACCATCTACCTCTACCCTATCTTCACTATTCAAAGTTGAACACTCTCAAACTACGTCCTACCCAAATCAACACACAAAAAAATGAAGCTCTCTCCTCCATGAAGCCAACGAATCAAATGTTGTTGAATTTCGATGCCTAAATCTCACGGTTTAATTGATGGAAGCAAACCGATGGTGGTGGCTACTCATTCTCACAGACGAACAATTCAAAATGAAGGGAGGGAGGGAATGCGAATTAGGTTTGAGTTAAGTTTAATTTATAGGAAAAATAATAATATTTTATTCTCTTGATTTAAACGTTATATGTTTCGAGCATGCACGACCACACAACACGTCCGATCGTCACGAAACTCGTCGGCTATAATAATTCAATATTCCGAATCCAATGGCACTAGTTTCGTCAAAATCCAAGACAATGCCCCGGAATGGTAATTTCATCCGTTATTAAATTGAATAAATTATTAAAACAAGTTTAATCACTTCAATTATAAATTAAAGTTTAAAACAACCATTTATTATTTAAAAAGAATTTAAATAAGCTTTGAAAATCATTTTTGTTCGAATAAAATCCAAGGTTCAATTATTTAAATAATTTCGATATTTAAATATAAAACGTTCGAAAATCTGGGTCATTACATTATGATTGACTTAAACCCAATTTAAAGCTAAATTCCTTAGTAGAAAGAACTTAATTACATCATGAAAACTATAAATGCTAAAAACTAGTTAATAATTATCGATAGATTCATTTTAGTGAGTATAATGTTAAAAAATAAAAAGTTACAAATATATTTGTAATGTTTATAGGTAGATGTAAATTCCTAAGTATTATTTGACATGAATTGTAGTTACAGTTTCTTAAACTTTTTTAATTCAAACTGTTGAATATTCAATATTTTTAAGAAATATGGATAAATTATCCATAAGAAGTTTAACAACCCGTATTTTTAGGCTGCTCTGAATATTTAAATTTTGGACACTTAAATATTTAATTGATTTATTTTATCGATGAGCTGGAAAACTCGATTTTCACCGATGGATTTTTAGGACTCGGGAATTTTTTCTATTAGGTCTGGATAGTCCTAGCGAGCCAGAGTGAGTATAAGCATCAATGTATTTCGACTGTTTGATTTCGAGTTAGAAGATCGAGTTTAGTTACTAAATTTAGTGACTCGAAAAGTTAACTTTTGTGTACGTCAAAATTAGGTCTTAAAAATAGTTTCATTGAGTTCGAAATAGGGGTATTTGGCTTGCAACGCTAGTAAATGCGCCTTGATTGGAGTTCATGAAATTTCGAGAAAATAGTGCTGGATATTTGTTTATATATAAGGACCCTCACTCTCTCATTTGTTCCCAAACTCAAAAAACCTAACCCTAACCCTAGAAAATCTAACGGCCGTTGTTGATTAAAGAGCTGGGGGCTGTTTCAGGTGATGGCCCCTCAACTACAAAGTTGTTCGTCATGATGAGGGGAGCAAGTTGGTCGGTTGGATCGTCGGTTGGAGGCACGTGGCGTCGTGGATACGAGAGTGATTGGAGTTTGGAATTTTGTTCGACGGGGGAGCTACAGGCGGTTCAGGTGACGAGGTTGGTGGCTACGGAAGCGTGGAAGGCGGGCTACCTACTAAGGAAGTGCGACAGTGGTTGGTCGCCTCAGGCGACGGTGATAAGTGAAACAGTAGGAGGTTAGGGTCTCATTTTTTGGCGATCGGGTTTTTGGAAAAAAGAGATCAGGGTTAAGCAAGGTGGATTAGTGTTTAATGATGTAATAGTGATTAAAATACATTATTTAATTCACAAATCTTATTAAACCCAATAACTATTTCATACAAGGTCAGATTCAGACGTGGTCTGTCGTGTTGGACTCGTATCGACAATATCTTCACAATGGAGTTGGATTCGTGGAATTTGGAGCTTGTTGAATTTCGAGCCAGAATCGAACTGCTTTCGATTTTAGACCAAATCAGAACGCGGAAGCGATAACTGAAATTTTGATGAGTTAAACTCGCTTCTTTGATAAATCATTATATTATATAATAGATAAAATTTTATGTTTGTGTTTGGTTGAAATTATTGGCTGATTGGTTAAAATATCCGCTTTGAAAAGTAATTAGTATTTAAAATTGAAATGCAGGAAAATTTACAGAGAAACCTGGATTTCTCGAAGTTGTGATTATTAATTTCCAGTTATATTCCTGTTATTTTATTTCAGTTATATTCATGTTAAATAGATTGTTAAATGCTGAAATTTGATCGTGTGACCATAATCGATGTGACACTGACACTTGTGAAAAGTTAAACCTTTTTAGTGAAAAAGGAAGTGATAGCATTTGTTACGTGCTATAGTAACTATTGACCTCAATATGTTATTTTGAAAATACTCTGAAGTCATGTTTGATTTGAAAATGGTTTCCGATTTGAAAAATGATTTAAAATTGATCTTGGGGTTTCTATGATATTTTATTTTAAAAATGAGTTTTGGAACTTTTCAATTTTTATTCAACTTCTTTATTTATTCTTTTAAATTCATATATATATATATATAAGTAAGGGTTTTAATAATTATTTTGGAAGTATTTGTCTCTATGGGAAACTATTTTAATAATAAGCGTTATTTTAAAAAGGGAAATTAAAAGAGTTATCTTTTATTTTAAAAAGGGAGATCTTATGTTTAAAGGAAGATGAAGATATTTTAGAAATGGATATTTGTGAAACCAGTTTATATAAAATATTGAAAATAAAGAATAGATTTATAAATGGTATTTTATAAATTTAAAGGAGATTTATAAGAGGTATCTTATAAATAAAAAGGAAATCAACATCATTTTGATAAATTGGAATAAATAATTCCATTTGTGAATTTATGGAAATATATGAAATGATCCAGTTATAGGAAATATAGGAGTTTATAAATATTTAGAGTTTTTGTATTTAAAAAAAAGGGGAATTTGTAATTCCATTTAGAAATTTATAAAAGAAGTTATAAATGATTTTGGATATTTAAAAAAAGAAGTTATAAATGATTATGGATATTTGTAAAAGACTTTTATAAATGATTTTGAAAATTTATAAAAAGAAGTTATAAATGATTTTTGATATTTGTACAAGAGTTTTATAAATGATTTTGGATATTTATAAAAGAGTTTTATAAATAAACTTGGAGATTTATTAAGAGTTTTATAAATGGATTTAGAATTTTAGAAAAGAAGGTATTCATAAATGAAAGATATTTATTTAAAACGATTTATTGAAGAAATTTATAAAAGAAATTAAGATTAGATTTTCCCAAATTGGCCTTCTTAATTTTGGGTGGTGTGAACATTCGTTCTATGCTTAACACTGAAGAAACAGTGTTTGGGTTTATCCTTATCTCTGTTTCTTTTTAAACAACATTTGTTTTAATCCTTTTGATATGATTTTGAAATAAGAAATCTTTCATAATATTTTATGAATATACTTATACTGGTGGGATAAGTGTATGAGTATTTTAAATAAATATTTTGAAAAGAGATTTAAATAAATGGAAGATTTATTTTGAGGCTTAGTGGTTGCTATGGGAAAAATTTAATCTCTCATTGTTGTTCGATTGTTTATTTGATAGTTAAATAATCGACTCTCAAACTTGGGTAGTTTTAAACTATCGTTGTCGGTTCAAGGAGACCGGGATCAGATATGTTATCCGTAAACCACTTCGAACAGGCATAAGCGTTCAAATGGACGACATCTTGAAGATGATGTTTTCGAAGATGGAGTTCTTTGAAGTGCAATGGCTACTTGCTACTAATCCTGAGAGTGATTCCACAATGGATGTAGTAGAAGTAGTGCCTTCGGTTTCGTTCAGACCCAGAACGAACTTGTATCGATGAATTCCGGCATTGCATTTCTGCTTGAAGGGTAGTTTTAGCATTCCAAGTGGGAATTGTTAGGAAGGATAAGGTAATCGTTACCTCACGAGCCTCACGGCACCCGGTAAAATGATTAAAGCAGGGACGTGCAGCAGGCTTATGTGGGTCGCTCCCATTAGGGTATGATCATCCCTTATTTAGAGTCGATATTTATGTATGCTTCGGGGTCCATTATGGATGTTGATCAACCAAGGGGTGATCATATTCGGTACTAACCAGTAAGGGATATGCTGGTCCTGAGTAGCGGGGGTGCAAATTAAGACAGCATCCAGTACATTTTATCTAGAAGTGTACTGATTCGATGGGTAGACCCTTACCCTTTCATAGTAAGAATCTATTTTCCAATACAAGCATTCAGACTTGATTGTATACCTATTATGCTGGAATTTAATTAATATAACAATTTTGGCTATGATTTCATATTTATTTTCAACCCTAGACATTATTCAAATATCACTAGATTTTCTATAGAAATGTTTTGGTTATCGTAAAATAAAAACATATTTGTAGTTATGTGCGGCGTGGTCTTACGAGATACCTTTATTTTGAAAGTTTTTTACAACATTAAAATCTAATTTAGGTGTGTTTCTCACGTTGGTTTACCATACTGATTTGGACGTTATTTTTCTTATAATGCTCGGATCAGACCGAGCATATTTTCATATCTAGTTTGGATGATTTGGAGCTTCAGGAGACGAGGCAGATGCCTCCAAGACGTATTCACATACCTTTTTATTTCCGCTGCATTTTTTGTTGTATTTATCAGCAATTGTAAGGACATGCTGTTATAACTGTCCAGACTGATGATAAGATTAGTCTACTCTGGTTGATATATGTATATTATAGTTTTCTTTTGTAAAGATCATTGTGTATGTTATAGATTACTCGTCACGATATGAGATTATGTTCTGTCAACAATCTGTCTTCGCGGCACTTGGATGCTCGGCACATGAATACTGTGGATGTATTAGTGTCGACTTTTTAGGGTCGAAAAGACGGGTCATTACAAGAATGGTATTAGTATATAATAATTTATGTTTTATATTTAATAATTCAATTTTAATCATTTTAAATATAAAAATATCTCAGATTTTATCTTTGTAGAGATGTTCAACATTAACCAAATTCAACTACAAGGAAGAAAACTTAACAGTTTTTCGTATTTATTATTCTATTTGACATATAACATTAACAACATAAAATTGCAAGTTTTAGAGAAAATAAAGTTGGAGAGTTTATATTGAAAGTTAGATATAATATATGCTAATCCATATATCTGCTGCACTAGTGTATTCAATTCTGGTCAGTTCATTCATGTAGCGTGTCCTCTATGTCCATACCTCCTATCTATTTACACTTACACAAATGCTTTGCTGTAAGGTAACTATCCTGTAACCATGAACTTTTTTTTTGAAGAGGGGTAAAAGGGCCCAACCCAAGTTTTACATATAAGATATCGGGTAGAAAACACTTCTACCCAAAAACAACTTTACAAACCACCAAACCCTAATAGGGTTGCCGGCATAATCACTTTACGAAAAAATAAACAAACTCTGCTCAAAAATAGCGGAAGGCGATTCAGAAAGCCAAAGCCATTTCATCTCCTTTCTTCACTCCACTCGCTTCACCACGTTCCCAATATGATAAGCTTTCGTTCATTTCTTCTCTCATACCCCTGCGCCTTCCACTATTGCTCGAATAGTTGAATCTGTTGAATAAGAACATAGGAATGTTAGATCTGGCGTCACTGCGACCCAGATCTGACATTTCCTTCTTCAGATCATAGTTGCTAACCATGTCGGCTCTAGGGTTTGGATTATTAGCTTCTGGAGCTTGTTTGAAGTGAGATTTACTGCTATTAGCTATATACGAGCTCCTATTCACAGTGTTAGCCTCAAAATCTTGTTGATTGCGGGAGCTAGACTCAAGAGTCAAATTATTAGTATGCTTGTCGATCTGGAAGCTTCTTGGTCGCGATAAATATGCTTCTAAATGCTTGCTTCCCGCTTCAGAATTCCTCATCGGCCAGGGAAGCGAACTTGGTTTGGTTTTTAATATTTTTCTTAGATTTTTGAAGAATGATCTTGCTGTCAGTGCTAATAACTAACTAAATCTGCTCTTTTTTCCTGCTGCCTTTGTTATGCACACGCATATTTCTTTCTTTCCACAAATTATATACTGCAGTAGTTACGAGAATGTGAGCATAATCTATTTCCTTGGACTTAGATCTTAATTTGTTGTTAATAACTTTGATAACATGCATCAGGTACATTTGACTGTTGTCCTCAATACCCAGAGTAGCTCTAATTTGATTCCAAATAAAGTAAGAGTAACTGCACTCAAAAAATAGGTGATTAGCATTTTCATTACACATTCTGCACAAGGAACAGAGTGAATTCAGATTGTTGCCCCATTTATTAAGTCTGTCCCAAGTAGGCAATCTGTTTTTAATTGCAAAATATGTACAAAATGCCATCTTGGGACAATTCACTCTGCTCCATATGCATTGATACCAGTCTTCTATTGAAATTTACTTCTAATAAAATTCCATGTTGATTTAAATGAAAACTTCCCTCTGTTGCTTGCTTTCCATTCCCAGTAGCCATTTTCTACATAAGGATCAAGTTGAATTTTGCATATTTCAACTTTATGAGGGTTAGTAATAGGTTGTACTTGTGGCTGCCACTGATTATTTATAATAATATCATATACTTTAGCATTTGATCCACCACATATAACCAAACAGTTCCACCCAACCTTATTTATAAAAGCCTCATTTTTAAACCATGGATCAAACCATAAACTGGTTTCTTCACCATGCTTAAATTTTCTTTCAAGCAATGTTTTGCCTACTTCCCTGCAATTTAATATTTGCTTCCAAGCATTAGACTGGTTACTTTTATGCACAGAAATCCAAAAATTCTTTTGTTTCAAATACTTAGATCTCATCCATCTAGCCCACAAAGAGTCAGAATTAAGAAATCTCCAAAATAATTTTAAGTGGCAAGTAACACTAATGTCTTTAATACTTCTAATGCCAAAACCCCCTTCATTTTTAGGTCTGCACACTTTTTCCCAGCTAATTTTGTGATATTTACCCCTTCATAAGAAATCTGCACACCTACTTTCTAACTTTATAATAGAAGCAGCTGGGATATGAAAAGTTTGTAGCCAGTATAAAATAATAGCATAAATCACAATCTTAATAAGTTCAAGTCTTCCAGCAATAGAAAGTAACTTACAAGACCAAGTCTCCATTCTTTCTTGGATTTTTTCAATAAGAATAAAATAATCTGAATCTTTAATCTGATTTGTAGAGAGAGGCAGACCTAAATATTTAATTGGAAGAAATCCCTCTACTATTTGTAAAACATCTAAAAACTCTTTTCTACATTTACTAGATTTGCTAAAATAAGCTTTACACTTATTAACAGTCAACTGGAGCCCAGCATAAGATTTCAGGTTCTCAAAAATAAAAATCTATAGTGTCTGCATTAGCTTTATTAGCTTTTATAAACACCATGAGATCATCAGCATAAATCAAATGGTTAATACAGGGATGAATTTTATTTATAGGGTAAATATTACCTTTAATAGCTTCTATTTCTATAAGTATGGAAAATTATTCCATAACCATAGCAAAAAGATAAGGTGATAAAGGATCACCCTGTCTTATACCCCTATTACTCTTAATAAACCCATATGCCTTTCCTTGAATCAGAATAGAAAAGGTAGGAGTGTTAATACATTCAAACACCAAATCACAAAACTTTGTAGGAAATCCCATGCATTTCATAATACGATGAATAAAATATCTGTTTACCTTATCATATGCTTTTTGTAAGTCAATTTTGATGCAAACATTATCACCCAGCTTTGTATTGAATTTTCTGACCATCTCATGTGCTAAAAGAGAATATTCATAGATAAGTCTACCAGGTACAAATGCACTCTGATTTTCAGAAATAAGAAAAGGCAAAAACACTTTTATTCTGTTACTAAGGACATTAGCAATAATTTTGTAAATAAAGTTGTAGCAAGAAATAGGTCTATAATCACCAATATTAGTGGGATTTTTATTTTTAGGAATAAGGGTAATAAATGTATGATTTAAACTTTTGAGAATTTTCCCTTTGTCCATAAATTCTTTAATAACTTCAAACACCTGCTCTTTAATATTGTCCCAATGATTTAAAAAAAAATTGCATTGAACCCATCAGGGCCAGGACTTTTATTGTCACCAGCATTAAAAACAATGAATTTTATCTCATCTAAACTCACAGGAGCAAGCAAGATTTCAGATGCATTGTGTTTCAAAATATTTTTACAAGTAATATGAGGAATTTTTTTTCAGTATAGGTAGAAAAATAAAGCTCCTCATTAAAGTTGATAGCTTCTGCAGTGACTTTATCATATGCATTTGATAAATTACACTCTTTATCTATAATGCAACCTATATTATTTAAGTGCTTTCTGTTACTCATTTTAGCATAAAAGAATTTGGTGCAGTCATCACCTAAATTTAGCCAATCAACTTTTGCTTTTTGTCTAGCATTAACAGATTCTTTATACATTTCACAAGACAACTCATTTTGATTCTGAAAAATTTATTAATAGTACTGATATCATCAGGTTTATTATCAAAAATATGATGTAAGAGTTTTCCTTCTTTTCTCAAGCTAATAATCTTATTTTTATTCATATAGTTATTTTTGTTCCAGTTTTTAAGCTTGATTTTAGTGTATTTCAAAAACATACAAAACTGATACTGTTTAGTACCTTCACAAGAAAAATTTAGACTGTTTTCCATTAAAATTTTATAATCTTCTTCAAACACCCAGCTATTTTTGAATCTAAAAGGAGATACTTTACTATTAAATTCACCATTAACAAAAAGCTTAACCAATAAAGGAGTGTGATCACTTAAATTTTGTTCTAAAGTGGAACAGATACAATTAGGAAACCTTTTTGAAAATTCTTTGTTATACAAAATCCTATCTAATTTGTAGTGAATATTTTTAGCTAGTCCAGATTTCCATGTAAATTTGTTCCCACTAATAATTGGTTCAATGAGACCAGAGTCTAATAGAAATTTATTAACCCTATCCAATTTACTTTGAGGGATTTTAATTCCTCCAAATTTTTCATTGACATGAAAAACAGTATTAAAATCCCCTAACACAATCCAAGGGAAATCATATATGGAATTTAGAGATTTAAGTTTCTGCCATAAAGCATTTCTTTCTCTTTCAAAATTGCTACCATAGACACTAGTAACCTGCAAAGAAACACCCCCAATATTTTTAAAACTGTGATCTATAAATTGACTATCTTTGTTTATATTCATATTAGTCCAGATATTAGAATCCCAAATAACAATAATTCTACTTTTACAACCACAATCACATTGGTATGTACAGCTTTCCAATTACAGGACATCCTGAGGCAAAACCTTTCAAAATTCTCATCATTCAATTTATTCTCAATTAAAGGAATAATTGAAAGTTTGTAAACATTAATCATATAAAGGATATCAGATTGTTTTACAGGGGTGTTCATCCCCCTGAAATTCCAAGCAAATAAAGTAATATATATCTAATAATAAAAATAAGAAATTTAAATGGTACCTGACACTATAGTGCCTTTACCTCTCCTTTTATTATCAACACCCTTTGCTTTCAATCTAGTAGACATTTGGTCCCATTCTGGATTGATCGAAATGTATTTTTGCTTGAAAGCTTTCATCTCTTTGCTGCCCTTTAACTTACCCGATGCTTTTGTTTTTGCAATATGTAATTCTGATATATCAAACTCTTCGATATTGTCAACCCTCTCAGATTCATCTTCTTCCATTTGTGCAGATTCTGGGACCTTAATCAGGGAAATATCAAACGAAGCTGTGCGAGGCATGACTGATTCATTACAATCAATCACTGCAGCCTGCTTTGGAGGAGGATCACACTTGTGAGGCAATGTTGAGTGAGTGCAATTAATCCTCTCAACATCTACAGCAAGCTCAGAAGAGGATCCCTTCTCTATATCATTTTCTCAATTCTGGCTCTTATTCTGATGAAGATTGTTGACTATTTTTGTAACATTATGCTCTGTAATTAAACATGGCACTGAAATAGGAGGGGTTTCAGAGTTAAAGACCTTTTTATTTTTACCCTTCTCTATATTAATCAGAATCGGATCGTTTGATTTTTCTTCATAGTCTTTTAACTGATGAACTTCCATAGCAGTGATCTGATCATTTTGGTCAGTGAGCTCTCTTATATTATTTTCTTGATCAAAGATGATATCTTCTTTATTGATTCGATCATTGCCCTCTTAGGTTCTTGATTGGTTTTTTGTGTCTTTACTGATAATCAGTTCTTAAATCCCTTTAGATCTATTTTCTTGAGAATCAACTCTACCTTTATCACTGTTTTTGGGAATCCACATCTGTTTCGGATTGCATTTCTCTCTAGTGTGGCCAAAACACTTACAGATACTACACTTCAGTGGAACCCATTCATATTCAACTTTTTGTTTATGATTTCACCATTATAAAGATTGAGACTAATTTCATCTGGAAGTTCATCAGTCCCAGAAACTTCCACTAGAAGCCGAGCGTAATTCAATCTCGTCTTCATGGTAGTAGCTGCGTCCATTTTTGTGGGTTTTCCGATAATACTTTCCATAATACTAAAAGCTTCACGATCCCATAATTTGAGGTTTACACTGGGTAATTTAACCCATATCGGCATAGTTGACAGTAAATCTCTGTCCAACTTCAGTGACTCAGTCCACCTTCTCATGATGATGAGCTAGCCGTTGTAAAAATAAGGACCATTCTGAATAATGGAATTTCAGTCTTGAGAATCATTGAATTTGACTAGAAAAATCCCATTTTCTTTGGAAAAGATTTCGAACTCTCCAATCGGTTTCCAAACTCTTTTTATGTATTCTTTAAAAAACAAGAAATATGGTTTGCTGCCTACCACATAAACCAAAATGGAGTTATTCCAACACTCTACGGCTCTTTTACAAACAGCCTCCTTAACCACACCATATTTCTTGTTGTTGATTTGTATAGGAGAAATGGTTTCAAGACTGTATTCTTCATCTCTTGGTCCTTCGATTGCTCTAAGACAATATCAGCCCAGGATTTGTGTCCTAGTTCTTTATTCAGAGAGAATTTGATCGGCTTTCGGGTTTGCATCAGTTTGGTCTTACCTTGATTGGAGTTGGTCGTTAGACCCTCCTTCTTTTTCAGATCACCATTATTATGAGACCGAACTTGATCATTTCTTGGCTGGTATCTTCTCTGCGATCTTGGTTGAACCAATTGAAAGCCCTCTTCATCTATGATGACACCATTCGGCTTTCTGATATGAGATTCAGGTGGTCTATCCTGAGGAGAAGGCTGAGAAAGAGGAAGATTGGGTTGATTTTTATGAGGAGATATGGTTTACCCCATGGCAGAAGAAAACCTTAGATAATTCTAATTTCTTGTACTATAAATAATCTAATTATATCCTCGTGTTGCATTGTAACCATGAACTTTAAATTAAACAAGTATTGTTTATAGATTTAAATTAAACAATTTTTTATTATATTTAGGAACTTACATTCAAACAATATTTTCGTTATCCTAGAACACACAATTATTTTTCGTATGTTATGTATTTGTCATTAAAACATTGTTTAATTATAACTATGATATTACAATACAATTTTGGCATACATGCAAGTTTTTGTTTTATCTTCTATCTGTAATGCTAATCTATACAGTTTTGGCATAGATACAAGTTTACCTTTTATCTTTTATCCTTTATCTTTCACCTTTTATCTTTTGCATTTTACCTTTTACCATTTATCTTTCACCTTTTATCCTTCACCTTTTATCAATTATGTTTGGTAGTTTATCTTTTATCATTTACCTATAAATATGCTTTCATCCCTCTTTTAGAATTGAAAATTTTGATGTTAAAATTAAACTTTACATGATAATATATTATTAAAATTTTCAAAAATAAATATTTTAATCTTTTTATTTCAATGGTAAATGTATATACAAAATAACCGTCTGTTTGTACTCTTGTGAATAGTCTTATTATATTTTCTATCTGTTAAGTAAAGAATGTGGTTTCTTTTTAAATATATGTTGCATGTCATATTTTTTAAACATATAATATTATATCATTATGTTTTGTAAGATATGTTGAAAGAATTCTGTTGTTTGGGAAAAAGAAACGTGATAGTTTGGTTCAGAGCTCGTGTAGTATCATGTTCAAATGTTCTAGGAGTAAATAGTTTGTGGATTCTCTTGTTTGTGGGTTTTGTACTTTTTATTAGGAATGCCACAATTTTAGACAGACTTTTGGTTTTTACGGTCAGTATTATAGTTAAAGACAAGTTAGTATGGGATTTGATGAAATGTTAGGAAAACAAAAATAAAATTGTTCATCTTTATATTTGAAAAGATAAAATCAATTATCTTTTAAAAAACCCAATTTATATTATTTAACAAAAATTAAATGTTCAATTCAATGCTATGTTGACGGCTAGGAAATGCATGCATAGGTTCAATACTAAATAAGTATCAAATTATCATTTTGACACAGATTTGTTCCACAAAAGCAAAACTCAAAAGAAAATAATTAGGTGTATCATTTCTGGAAAAAAAACATTTATATTTTCATCATTTTAATAAAACAAAATGACAAGTGCATGGTGTTTTTATTATTTTAACTAAAAGAAAATTGCATGCTAACAGTACACTCCATTTATGTCATTTTTGGTAGCTTTGGATGTAGTAATTATCTACAAGCATAGTACTACTTTGCTTTATGTTTGAATTTGTTATTAGGCCATACATATAACTTGCATTGTATGATAGAATATGAAATCTTTATCATAAGTGTGTAGGACAGTGAAAGCAATATTATACTCAATAATAACCATCATTAAAACAACCTACCAGAAAAGCATTCATATAAGAAAAATATCAAGCAGTAGCCTTAGCAGCAGCAATAGCAACATTCCTCTTCCTGGCATCCACAATAATGCTCAAAATGATGCTCTTGCCCTTAGGGAACGTAACCCACGACTTTGCACCATCCGGTAGCCTCGACCTCATGAATGGTTTCAAATGTTTCCTTATGCTTCTTACGATTCTTGATGATTTTAACCCGACCCGTGTTACTTCCGCGGGTTACCAAGACTATGTTTATCACATAAGATTTGATGATGTCGACGAACTTGTTGGTTTCAAGGCTGGTTTTTATGGTGTCATCTACGCGGATGAGCGAGTTTCAATAGCAGATGGTGCGACAGTTGTATGCATTGAGATATGGGAAGCCTGCCTTTATGGCCTAATTGGTATGATTGAAATGAATCTTGCGTATCTTGAACTTTTCCTCATCATCCATGATGTAAAACAACCTTTTGTATCATGCAACAGTCTGAAATTCATTATTATTATTTTTTGTGGGAACTGCGACAACATCCATGAAGCCAACATGATAAGTCTTATCAGTCTTGACCTTTCCACCTATTGGAACTGGACTAGCCCGCAGCGGAATTTATGAGTGAATTTTAAATTTTTTACCCTATTGGATCTTTTATTAGGCTTATGAAGTCTAACTGAATTAGAACATTTCTAAATTTCATTTAAATAAAAGCATTTATTTTATTTAAATTCAAATATATTAAGATATGAAATTAATTTTATTTGATTTAGTTTATACATAAATATATCATATACATATATGTGTGAGTGCATGTGTAACATAATAATCCGTGAAAGGTATAATATGCCCATATGTAGATGTTGGTATTTACATCGCAACAGACATATTAGCTCATTTTGTATGTCATGTATGTTGTCCAAATATGTGCATGTATATGTGTTACAAAATACACACACGTATGTATGTATAAATATATTATATAAATATATGAACATAAAACATTTATATATAGATAAATATATATATAGAAAGAGAGAGAAAAATTATTAAAAAATATTTATAATTCAAAATTAACTTAGTTTTGCAAACACAATAATTTTAGTATTTTAATTTGTATATATTATGAATAAAATAATGTTTTCATCCATAAATAATTTATTATTGAAAATTCAAATTTTACAATTTTCAAAAATCTAGGATCATAAAATAGAGCTTAGGAAAAAATTTGAGATTTTTCAAGGTTGAAATATTATTTTTTAAAACAAATACATTGATTTCGGCAATAATTATTTAATATAAAATAATATATTATTAAAAATTTTAGAAATTCTACGATCATGAATGAAAGGTTGCGAAAAATTTTGAAATTTTTTTCAATTAAATTATTATTTTTAATAAATCATAAACTTTATTGAAAAATTCCTAAATTTTTTCTATATGTTTCTGAAATGAGATAATATTTTAAAAAAAATATAAAATTGAATTTTTAATGTAATAGTTATATTATATACAATAAACAATACAAAAATTCAATATATGTTAATTTGAAAATATGAATATATGTATGATAATTAATTTTTGAATTTGTAAATTCATATTATATATAAATAAGTGTACTAAATTTTTTAAATCATATATATATATATATCTTATATATACATATATGCTATTATGAGAGAGAAATATACACTAATATATATATGATATTAATAAATATATATAAAATAATTATTAATCACAAAAATTGATTTTGTACACTAAACAACATTTTTCTATACATAAATCAAATAGTATAATAAACAAATTACGCACATAACCAAACTGATTTGTGACAATCATATCTACTTACAAAATCTCACCTAACTAAACATATAGTAGCAGTATATTTAAACAGATATGAAATTTCTTATTATAGGATCATAGAATATAATTTAATTACTGTAATATGAATTAAAATTACCAATTTAATGATGCCTCTGAATCCACGTTGAAGCAATGACTTCCCTTCCTTTTACTATTCTTGATTCGTCAGATTGCAAGTACGGAATCACCGACATCTAACTATCGAATAGTATTATTTTAATTTGAAATATATTTGAGAATTTTGAAGTGGATTGAGAGTTATGTTTTAATCAGCAATGTAGAAGGTAATGGCGGCCAAAAAAAAGTTTAGTAATTATTTTTAGAGATTAATATATATATATATAGGGTTGTATTAGAGAGAAACGAGGAAAACATTTTTACCCATTCTCACTTGATCTCAACCCATTATCTCCAAGCCAATTCCCTATGTTTTAGCCACCCCTAGACTTTCCCAAAACCGAAATTTTATAGCCCTAATGATGGGCCTTAAACACATCTAAGCCCAAGCCAAAATACTATGCAATTAAATCTAATTTAATCGCTTGTCGATATTGTATATCGATCGATATATTTATAACTGTTATAAATATATATAACATTATTTATTTCTCAAATCATATTCAAATTTTATAATTAATATTTCATAAATATTAATTAATTTAATTAATTTGTAACAATTATAAACTAATTAAATCGTTTAGTCTTAAAAGAATTCATCATTTCGGCTGTGTAACTCTTGGGTGTAAATTTGGACAGCGATTAACATCGAACTATTCTAATGTTAACGTTCACACATCACTTAGCAGGTGGTGTGACATTATGGCCAAATTTATCGCCTACTCATTTTCGGTAAAATCCAATTTTAGTTTAATAAGCGTTACCCGGTTGTGACATTTGTTTACACCAATTCTCTTCGTCAAAACTATATCACTTTAGACTTATGGAATTTGGTAATGGTCAAAATTCCAACCTCATCCACATTCAACTCTATAGTCCAAATACAAAGTCCTTGGTCCAATAATAACAATTATTATTAACCGAAATGCTCTAGCCAAAGACTTTGCTTTGAGTTGACTATGATACTAACCGCATATAACTGAGGAGACGAATCCTCTCTTGTATAGTGCTTCACTTCCAATACTTCCACTCGACCCAACTATAGTCACTCGATGGACGCCATGCCATGATTTGGCTATACAATGCAGAGCTTTCATATTGAAGATCCACAGTATTCTCAAGTCGAGAGAACTGTGTAACTCGGTCACATCGATATTTTCTGTTTGACCTTAGTTATATTAACCAACAGAAAACTATCGAGTGAGTCATTCCATAGTTATCCAATAACTATTAGTACGTAACCCCTAGGTGCCCCCAGCAGTCATGAGTAATACACTGCCCAACATTTGGAGAGCGTTACGTACTCTAGTCTCAACGGATACATCGATATCCAGTCTCGATGCATCTTGACTAGGAATATTTAAAAAGGTATATTTGTTTCGTTGTGATAAATTACTTACGGTTACAACACTTTGTAACTACTATCACAGAATATTCCGTTTATGAATTTTTCTATTAAATATACTTTTAATTAAGTTAATTAATTAATATAATCACATTATATCAAGTATATAATAAGAAGAAAATACCTTTTATTTCGAACAAAGTCAACGAATTTAATATATGTAGCAAATTACATAATTGCCCTAGGGCATACCCCTAACTCTATCAATCTCCCACTTGCACTTGGGGTCAATTATGGAATCTAATTCCAACTTCTCCAATCAGTTTTCTCACAACTAATTAGGTCAGTCCCTTAGTGAATGGGTATGCTATTATGTTTTAATTATCTACTTTGTCGATTAACTCTCTCTAACACTGATAAACTGCCTTTATCATGTGGAACGATTCGAAGTATGTCTTTCGACTTCTAGTGAGTTTTAAGTTCTATCATGACCAATTTCATGACATTGTTATCTTATAACAATATTATGGGATTCTCAACATTTGGAATCACCTTTGGCTCAATTATAAATTTGTGCATTTATATCTATATACATTGGTTTATTGTAGCGCTATTCAAGTTAATGTTCTCAACATTTTGTTGAATCGACCACAATCACTTTTATTTTGAAACATTTTCAAATTAAATATTTTAACTTGAATTTTATCATTGACATGTTATACTCAATATCACTTATAAAAGTTTATGTCCAAACGTTCCATCATAATGAGATCGTTGTTTCTATAAACAATTCTCTAGTATTTCATAAATACGCGATAACACCTCAAACAACCATTTAGTGATATCAATTTGGATTTTATATTTGCTCCATGTATTAAATACATAAACAAACCACAATATCATACACAACATAACCTGAATGATAATTCCTATTGCTAATTGTTTGTACCAAAAATGGGCACAACACTCTTCGGGAGTTATTTGAAGAGATAAAATGAAGATTATAAATGTAAAATAGAGGTTATCTAACAAAAACTCCAACAAACAGAAATGTAAAATGCACAGACAAGCGATTTAGAGTGGTTCGGCGTATGGCCTACGTCCACTATGAAGTTTTGATGGTTTTATTGATTCTCTTTCAATGATTACAAGCGGTTACAACAATGAACAGCGGATTACAGTTTAGAATTCGAAATTGACAGCAAAAGTAGGATGCAAATCTCAATCCGGCAGAGTCTCGACGCTTCAGAGAAAAAAGATCCTTTTTCCGTTGGTTCTGGGTCTCTATTTATAGGCGTAGGAGGTTCAGATCGCGCCCAAATCTCGGGAGACTTCTCCAGGCACGTGAGTGGACCCATTCGACTATTTCCAGAAAGTTTCAAGTCGATCTGTGATCGATACGAAGTCATTTCGTATCGATCGAGATTATCTCCAATTGAGCCCAAATTTGGTGGACACGATCCTCAGCATGTATGCGAGCTTCCCTTAAAATTTCATTGGATTTGGATCAGTAGATCACGAGATATGGTCGATACGAACTGAGATTTCTCGAAGGCTGTTTGATTCGTCTCCATGATTTCGACTCGATACCTTCGTGTCGATGTTCGCGCATGCTCTTGGGATGACGTGGTGCACGCGCTTCGCCTCGATCCGGTCTTTGCGTCGTATTGACTGCTTTGACTCCATGCATCTCGCCTTTTTTGCATCGATGGATGACACGTCATCCTAGTTGGTTGACTCGATGGATATGAACCAGTCACTGGGCACGTATTCGAAGCAAGGCTTTCTAGTGGATACGAAGTGGACATGGCCTGATGGATACGAAGTAGACATGGACTGATGGATACGAACAACCCTTTCTCTCATGGGTACGAGGCAGACACTGGCTGAAGGATACGAAGCGCTTCAACTGCTGATGTATACGGAGTCCATTGATACGAGCCCGATGGATATGAAGGAAATCGAGTCGAACCTGGGTATCTCGATGGATTCGAAGTTGATTGGTGCGAACCTTGATCGATTCGAACCAGGGCTTCGGTGATGGATACGAAATTGCCCAGAGTGATGGATACGAAATTATCTAGAGTGATGGATACGAAATCATCGTTTTTCCCTTCAATTTGAATCATTCATATCTTGGGTGTGTGAACCCGGATTGGCTTGAAACTTGGAACGTTGGCTCTCTTCGTTCTACTAGTCACGTCTCATTAATTGCAGCTTAATTTGAACTCGGACAAAATTCATCGATATCCATGACAAGCGACATTTGGAATCCAATCAATTCCTTGGTGTCCTGGCCTTGCCAAAAGGCGGGATAATATTTGCCCCCCAAAGTACGTCTTGTGAAAACATGATGTGCTTTAGAGTGGTTCGGCGTATGGCCTACGTCCACTATGAAGTTTTGATGGTTTTATTGATTCTCTTTCAATGATTACAAGCGGTTACAGCAATGAACAGCGGATTACAGTTTAGAATTCGAAATTGACAGCAAAAGTAGGATGCAAATCTCAATCCGGCAGAGTCTCGACGCTTCAGAGAAAAAAGATCCTTTTTCCGTTGGTTCTGGGTCTCTATTTATAGGCGTAGGAGGTTCAGATCGCGCCCAAATCTCGGGAGACTTCTCCAGGCATGTGAGTGGACCCATTCGACTATTTCCAGAAAGTTTCAAGTCGATCTGTGATCGATACGAAGTCATTTCGTATCGATCGAGATTATCTCCAATTGAGCCCAAATTTGGTGGACACGATCCTCAGCATGTATGCGAGCTTCCCTTAAAATTTCATTGGATTTGGATCAGTAGATCACGAGATATGGTCGATACGAACTGAGATTTCTCGAAGGCTGTTTGATTCGTCTCCATGATTTCGACTCGATACCTTCGTGTCGATGTTCGCGCGTGCTCTTGGGATGACGTGGTGCGCGCGCTTCGCCTCGATCCGGTCTTTGCGCCGTATTGACTGCTTTGACTCCATGCATCTCGCCTTTTTTGCATCGATGGATGACACGTCATCCTAGTTGGTTGACTCGATGGATATGAACCAGTCACTGGGCACGTATTCGAAGCAAGGCTTTCTAGTGGATACGAAGTGGACATGGCCTGATGGATACGAAGTAGACATGGACTGATGGATACGAACAACCCTTTCTCTCATGAGTACGAGGCAGACACTGGCTGAAGGATACGAAGCGCTTCAACTGCTGATGTATACGGAGTCCATTGATACGAGCCCGATGGATATGAAGGAAATCGAGTCGAACCTGGGTATCTCGATGGATTCGAAGTTGATTGGTGCGAACCTTGATCGATTCGAACCAGGGCTTCGGTGATGGATACGAAATTGCCCAGAGTGATGGATACGAAATTATCTAGAGTGATGGATACGAAATCATCGTTTTTCCCTTCAATTTGAATCATTCATATCTTGGGTGTGTGAACCCGGATTGGCTTGAAACTTGGAACGTTGGCTCTCTTCGTTCTACTAGTCACGTCTCATCAATTGCAGCTTAATTTGAACTCGGACAAAATTCATCGATATCCATGACAAGCGACATTTGGAATCCAATCAATTCCTTGGTGTCCTGGCCTTGCCAAAAGGCGGGATAACATTTGCCCCCCAAAGTACGTCTTGTGAAAACATGATGTGCTTTGAAAAACTGCAACCTCTATTCTGAACATTCATTGCTCTTTTGTCGGAGATTGCAACTTTGCGTCGCCGTGACGAGTTGTTGTATGATAGTGCTCAGATATTATATGCTTGCAAGTCGTCGTTAGCTTACTTGTGTCGAATTCCATATCGATCCTCTCCTGGATCGATATAGAAGGTTGAAAGAATTGACTTCGTGTTGATGAATTGGAAATCCATTGTACACAGAGTGCTCTTTCGCGCCGATGCTTAGTAATGAAGGAGTAAGGATTTATTGTGTCGCTCGTATCGATGATAATGTCTGTGCTATGATGGATACGAATTTGCTGTTCGTATTGATGTGTAGCAGATGGAGCTGTGAATTTGTAGGCATGAACAAAAGCTTCGAATTGATGGGATTCATCGTTAGATTCGAGGCGATGCAGACTCTGGCCCGTTGGGTTTGAACAAGGCCTTCGACTCGGTTCGGGGCTTGACCAGTTGCGATCGGTTAAGTGAACTGGGAGGCGAAACGACCCGGTTTCACCCAGCCCTTCATATAAATACTCAGGACTTGTCCATTTTTTCACTTTTTACTTTTTTACTGCCGTCTTCAGTTCCTTGCGATCGATCCAGAACTCAGAAAGAGACAACAACTCTGTGCTTTCGACTCGATCAACTTCAATCCGCCAGATCTTCGAATCCCAATCTTAAACTAGGTAATTCACCATGAATCTAAACGACGAGATTGTTTCCGATCTACTCTTTCTTCACGAACCATCCATTCCGGCAATTGGTAAAACCAGATCTGGCTCGGAGTTCAGATGGCCATGGCGACATCCTTGTAGATTGGAGAAGGAAGAGTAGGGAAGACAAAAGCGAATTGATCTGGGTGTCTTCGTTCGAATCGACGAAGATAGTGACATTTTTTTATAGATCTCGCATCGATTCTTGGGATAAGTCAATGGGGGAGATCCAGTTCGCATCGATGGATATGGTGATGGATCGTATCGACGCGAAATGATCGATACGAAAAATTACGAAAAATATATAATTTAATAATTGCTCCGAAGTCCTTAGCTTTGGATCGATACGAATCTCGTTTTCACGATCGATACGATGAGCATCGATGCGAGCACGATCGATGTCAAGCTAAGGCCTTCCCCGATCGATACGGGCCAGGCAACCAAGGATCGATGCGAAGTACTCTGATCTTTGACGGATTCGAACTTGACTCCTGACGATCGATTCGAAACAGGCCCACAGGCATCGATTCGAACCGGTATCATGATGGTTTCGAACGAGCCTCTTTTGATTGATTTGAACTTCCCGTGTCGGGTGCGAAATTTTGACATTCTTCAGCATAACTCCGACGAGCTTCATTCTTGCATATTTGGACTTGATAATTAAATTGCATATTTGACTACCTCTCGAAGCTCGTCGATGGAACCATAACAATCTTTAATCACTGCATATTTCCTTTAACTCTGCCACATTTGCTCAAGTCATGCTCAATATTTGCACTGCACAACACATTCACACACTTTACACTGAGGAATGCACGGGCTGTTTATCGTCTAATGATAATTTTCTCGTGAGTTAACTAGCCATGGAACCGTCAAGTTCACAGCAGCAAGAAACTCAGAATCATATCCTTCCGAGACTTGAGATTCCGGACATCGAGGCCGAAGCTATTGGTCCAGCTCCGGATGAGTTGCCCGATGCGTCTTTCATTAATAGTCCACCTGACTCTGTCCCGTCCAACATCTCTGAAGATATGCTAGGGAGAATATGCTTGAGGCATGGCTTATCGTTGGACGATGTAAGGCTACCTGGACCGGACGACAGACCACACAATCCCCCGGAGGGGTATACTGCCTTTAATCGTCATGCATGTGCGGCCGGTACACTCCCTCCGTTCAACGATTATATAAGAGAGGTGTTGGCTTACCTGGATATCGCTCTGTCTCAACTGCATCCAAATGGATATGCTTCACTCAATGGCTTGTTTATCGCATTTATGGAATACCTTTACCGACCTCCCCGCCAGACCGAGATAAGATACCTCTTCAACTTCAATAGTCGAACTGACAGCCCATCTTTTACATTCTTGGAGTCTGTGAGAAACTGCCAAGTTGTCACGGGGTCGTGGACTAGGCTGAGCTACTTTAAGTCAGAGTGGTTCTATGTCCGATGTCCACCGGGGTTTGCCAGAAGATGGCTGTTTAGACGTAAGCATTGTCTTTTTCCCAAGTAATCGACGGGGCAATTTTTGAATGAAACTAAACTCATATCTTCTATTCTCTTTCTTTCAGCGATAATCCAGCGACCTGAAGGCGGCTACTATAAAGAGATAGTTCATGTCCTTCAAGAAGTCCCTAGCGGAGAAAGGAATATCGAGTAGCTATTGACGGACCAGAACCTTAGAGTTTTTGGGTTGATCGGGCGGAAGCAGAGCATAAGGCTCGACGGTGCATTAAAGACCGTTTCCAGGGAAAAGGTTAAGCGGAAGAAACCCAGGGTCATGATAATTGAAGAACCCGACTCTGAAAGGACTCATACCGACGAGGAACCGTTGGTCGGACCCGCTAATGCAACCTCGGATTCCGATGCCAAGAGGAAAGGCAAAGCAGCGGCCTCAAAACAGCCTAAGTCCGGGAGACGGAAGTCTGTGGTTTTACACCGTCCTTTGCCGGGAGTTAGAATTATGGAAGCACCCTCCCTACAAGCTGAAAATCAATTCGAGGGGCCTGCTGACCTTCCAATTCCGGACATCGAGCCGGAGCAACACGACGTTGAATTGGGTGGACCGCGACACACCGTCGATGTTAGCATGTCTCTTCCTGCCAGCGCGATTGACACTTCTGGTTGGTCCGGGGGGTTACACATTCACACACTCTTCACGGCACGACACACTTTCCTAACCGTAAACAACATATTGCAAACGGCTACTGATTTTTCGTGGTTTGCTTTTCAGGTACTATGTCTGGGCAAAGTTCTGTGCTTGGCAGTTTGCGCAGCAAGCGCCGTTATCATGAGCCACGCAGGAGAGAGGGCGAGAGGGATTACGACTCCGGACATTCTGGTCAGGAGAGGTCTGATAGAGACAGGGGGTACGTTCACCGATCCCGATCTCGCTCTCCTCCTCCCAGGACCTCTGCACCTCCTACGGTAGCAGTTGTTCATCCCCCTGAAACTTCACGGCCTAGGCCACCTTCTCAAGCTTCGAG
Source organism: Allium fistulosum (assembly GCA_030737815.1). Lineage (NCBI taxonomy): Eukaryota > Viridiplantae > Streptophyta > Magnoliopsida > Asparagales > Amaryllidaceae > Allium > Allium fistulosum. The sequence continues at coordinate 366,861,922 of CM060906.1, forward strand.
GTCCGATCCTCCGCGCAGGACTGAAATAGCCACCTCTTTGGCTACTGTACCGGTCCCGACTGAAGCGTCTAGTGAAGGAGCGCTTAAATTGGCACAGATGAGGAAGGAATTTCCCGACATCTGTTTTGATGGTTATGTCTTCCCTCCGCACTTGAGGAGAATTCCGCCAACCGCTGAAACCACTATCCATGATTATGTTGCGGACATCTTTTTCCAGTACAGGGAATGGGGACGGGCCGCGAGGAAAGCGTCCAAAGTGGCATTCGATTGGGGCGTCACTATTGAGAAGCTTGAGAAGGAGTTGGGTCACAACGACCGAATCATAAAAGCGCTCAACTCGGAGGCTGAGTCTTCCCGTAAATCTGAAATGGAGGCTCTAAAGAAGGTTGATGAGGTGAACTCCGCCATGTCCAGAATGAAACAGGATCACTATACCGCCATTGAGGACATGGGTCATAGGAACACCACCATTACAGCCGAGAGGGATGCCGCTCTTAAAGAGCTTAATGAGCTGAAATCAAAGTTTTCCGAGATGGCGAAGGAGAAAGACGCGGCTAATGTCTCTGCGCAGGAGGCCTGTGATTAGGCAGTGACGCTCCGAAAGGAGAAGGAAGCGGCTATGCAACAAGCTCGTGAAGCTGAAGCTGGGGTTGACGAGAAGGTACGGCAGGCGGAGGCCAGGATTGAGGCCGAGGTGGAAGAGCTACTCGTCACTTATAACGCCAATGTGCTAAGGCACCGAGATTTGACATGGCTCGATGATTACCCCACGCATCTCTACAACGCTTGGAACTTGCTGGTTGATGAGGAGAAGTCTGGGCACCCTGATGAAGCCCTTGATGAATTCGAGCTGGAGAACCGCATCCTCAATGATGGCGAAAAAGGGTTCTCCATGACTCCATGATTTCCCACAATAAGGAGAGGCTTGGTGCCCAGACTCAGGAAGTCGGAGAAAGTTCTGGTGCAGAGCACCATGTCATGAGTTCTGAGATAGTCGTGTCATCTCAATCTGAGCCAACTCCGATGATCGACTCGCAGCACATCCCGGCATATGATCCAGATCGACCGCATCTATCTCCTGTTAAGGAGCATTCTTCCTAAGTCGTTCAGACGACCCCGAGCCAAACTAAGGAAGGTACTCTGAACTAACTTCTTGTATATTTGGATTGAAGAGTTTGTGTCGAAGTATACACTAATGACATGTCCCTTCTCTTTGATCAGTGACAGGAGTTGCACCAGCCGCGCCTCTTACCGCCCAAGAATCAGGCCAAGTGCCAGAAGCCATCATTTCTGAGGCGACTTCCGTCGTGGCAATGGCACCAGTCGGAGTAACACAGGGGAGCTCACTTTCTTTCGATGACCAGATGATAAACGAGCTCCTCGGCCGTCAGAGTGATCCTTTTGCGGACCTGCCGTTTGGCCTGGGTGGATTCCTGTCTGCTTCTGACACTTCTACTCAGACTATCACAACCCATAGCGAGGCCAGAGCACAACGGGAAGCGGCAATGTTGGCCGAGATTAACGACGAGATGGCGGCCGCGGCGCACGGCGGCGATGTAGATGGCGGAGCAGCAGCACGGTGCCCTACTCCTCTTATGATTGTGTCTCCTGGGGGCACGCTTACTGATACTAGTGTATCTGCCCCTCCTCCGGCCGCGGATTCTATTCCTCCAACTCCTCCCGCGGGAAGCATTCCCATAGAGTCCAGTTCGGATGAGGACGTCGACATTATGCCTTCACCCGAGGGGAGCCTGCCTAAGGAGAAAGGTTCCAAGCGCAAGGGCACTGGTGGCTCTAGTAGCTCCTCGAGAAAGAAGAAGTTGAGGAAGCAGAAGGATTAGACATTCTTTTACATACTTTTCTTTTTTGGCAGTTAGGGATTTTGTCACTTTTTCTTTTTTCCCTTTTGTAGGCCGTGTTTAGATGCGGGTTCGGCCCCTGCAAGTAGGAGTATTTTGAAAAGGCTCATGTATGAACCGTAGCTTTTGATTTAGTTGAAAATAAAATTTTGTCTTCTAGTTTCAGCTTATGTTCCTTTCTATGCTTGAATATTGCAGTGTTCGAACTTAGGTCCGGTGTACTTGCATTATCTTATTGTTTCAAGAATAGCTCATTTTACTTGTTAAGTATGGAAATCTCGGACTTGAGTTGTGATAGGAGATCACATCGGAGCTGAACATCGCATAGTTTCGGGTAATGATTAACATTTTCCTCTGCCCCCAGTTCCAGGGTTAAGTTGTGATGACCAGCTTGTGATTGCATCAAGCGAGGACCGAGTGGTCGAACTACACTTGTTTTCTTATGAATCGTTTCATCCACACTCCGGGGATATATGTCATCTCTTAAGCGGTTGTTCGTACTCTGGGAACACGGAGTTGACTGATGTTTGTACTCCGTCTTGCACTCTGGGAGCACGGAGTTAGTTGTTTATACTCCGTTTCGCACTCTGGGAGCACGGAGTTGAATGTTTATACTCCGCTTCGCACTCTGGGAATACGGAGTTGGATGTTTATACTCCGCTTCGCACTCTGGGAATACGGAGTTGGATGTTTATACTCCGTCTCGCACTCTGGGAGCACGGAGTTGAATGTTTATACTCCGTCTCGCACTCTGGGAGCGCGGAGTTAGTGTTTATACTCCGTCTCGCACTCTGGGAATACGGAGTCGAAATGTTTATACTCCGTCTCACACTCTGGGAATACGGAGTCGGATGTTTATACTCCGTCTCGCACTCTGGGAGCGCGGAGTTAGTGTTTATACTCCGTCTCGCACTCTGGGAATACGGAGTTTGAAATGTTTATACTCCGTCTCGCACTCTGGGAGCGCAGAGTCGAAATGTTTATACTCCGTCTCGCACTCTGGGAATACGGAGTCGGATGTTTATGCTCCGCTTCGCACTCTGGGAATACGGAGTTGATTGCAGGATTGTCGTGTGTCAACCCTATTAATATCGGTGTCATGGCTTGTCCCCGAGCTCGGGTTTCACCTAGTGAGTGGCCGGTCGTATCACAGCCACTCTCCATTTGAATAAGTCCCATTGCATGATGGGATTTAGCTCTTCGTGCATCGTGATGTTGTATATCGCACTTAATGAATCACAGCTCTGGCTCGAAGAAGTGGCATTTTATTGCTGAAATAAGAAAATGCGGCAAAGTCAGTTGCCTTATTACAAAATTCAAATTTCGAAATGCAGAAACAAATTGCTAAATAGAATGAAATAAATAAAGCCTGTCATATGTAATAGCGGCGGAGACTTTCGCTGTTCCAAGCCCTTGGCAAGTCGAGACCGTCAACGGTCGACAGCTTGAACGTGCCATCTCCGAGTTTTCGTGTAATTACATACGGTCCTCCCCAGTTCGGCTTCATGTGTGAAGGAACTGGGTAGATTCTTTTGAGCACGAGGTCGCCGAGTTCAAAGGTTCGAGGTCGAACTTTGGTGTTGTACAGCCGGGCGACCCGACTTCGATGTGCGGCTGCTCTCAAATCAGCCTCTTCCTGTTTTTCATCCAATAGATCCAAAGATTCGGCCAGGAGTATAGCGTTTGTTTTCGGATCATAATAAGTCACGCGATGAGAGAACACTTCTGTCTCGACCGGAATAACAGCCTCTGAGCCATAAGATAGGGAAAACGGAGTGTGTCCGGTCGCGGTTTTGTGGGTCGTTCGATAGGCCCATAACGCCATAGGAAGTTCATCGACCCACTTGCCCCCAGTCTTCTCCAATCGTTTTTTCAGGATCGATTTTATAACTTTATTGACAGCTTCAACCTGTCCATTCGCTTGGGGGTGTGCGACAGCCGAGAACTTTTTGCGGATATGAAACCGCTGACAGAAATTCTTGAATTCCGCACTCTCGAATTGGGCTCCGTTATTAGTGATGATAGTATGCGGGAGTCCAAATCGACAGATGATGTTGCGAACCACGAAATTTATCACTTTCTTTGTCGTAATGGTTGCAAGGGCTTCGGCCTCAGCCCACTTTGTGAAGTAGTCAACGGCGACGATGGCGTATTTCGCACCGCCTTTTGCTAAAGGTAGAGCGCCGATGATGTCAATGCCCCACATTGCGAATGGCCAAGGACTGACCATTTGGGTTATTTCGGTAGGCGGAGCTCTCGGAATTCGGGCATGTATCTGGCATTTATCGCACTTCCGGGCATAGTTTGCCGCATCTCGGTTCATTGTCGGCCAGTAGTACCCATATCGGAGTATCTTCTTAGCGAGAGCTTGTCCTCCGGTATGATCGCCACACTCTCCTTCGTGCACGTCATGTAACACTCGTTTGATTTTCTCGTGGGCGATACATCTGAGGAGAGGAACGGAATAACCTCTCTTGTACATGATTCCGTTTTGGATGATGAACCGCGAAGCTTTTCGCTGAATTTGTCTCTTCTCATTTCTAGGTTCAGGCAACGCCCCATTCTCAATGTAATTCCGATACGGAGTCATCCAAGATTCTCTACTGGGAGCGGTTTCAAACACAGAGTTCATTTCTATCCGATCGATGCTCGGGGAGGCCAAGGTTTCAACAGGGACAAGTCCCATTTGCTGCGCTTCACCTATGCTAGCTAACTTTGCCAGTGAATCGGCTTTGTGATTGTGCTCCCGAGGCACATAATAGATGGCATAATAATCAAACTGGTTTAATATTTCCTGAACTCGAGCCAAGTAAGCAGCCAGTCTTCGGTCTCTTGCCTGATATTCTCCTCGTACTTGACATACAACTAACTGTGAATCGCAGTAAATTTCCACAGCGATAATTCTCAAGTCTCTGGCAAGTTTTAAGCCAGTTAGGAGGGCTTCATATTCGGCTTCATTATTAGTTGCACGAAAGTCGAATTTAAGAGCATAACATATGGATCGGCCCTCGGGAGTCTCAAGTACAACCCCAGCGCCCGAACACCGGTCATTTGACGCACCATCAGTATACAGCTTCCAGATGTATTCGGGAGATTTACTGGTCTCGGGCAAGTCTTCTGGAATGGTGAATTCAGCTATGAAATCTGCCAGGACTTGTCCTTGAATGGCTCTCCGCGGAGCGTATGCGATATCAAATTGGCTTAGCTCAATGTTCCACTTGAGTAACCTACCGGACGTCTCAGGCCGCGTGAGTACCTGTCGTAACGGCTGGTCGGTGTACACAGTAAGCGGATGAGCTTGGAAGTAAGGGCGGAGCTTTCTTGAGGCAATGCCCAAGCAATAGGCTAGTTTCTCCAGTCTCGGATAATTTCTTTCAGCTCCTGTTAGCCGCTTACTAACATAGTAGACCGGGTTTTGCACTTTGTCTTCTTCCAGGACTAGAGCAGCACTGATCGCATGTTCTGATACTGCCAGGTAGAGATATAGTTGCTCGTGGTCAACCGGTTTTGATAAGATCGGAGGTGTGGAGAGATGTTGAACTAATGATCGGAACGCGCCCTCACACTCCGTGGTCCATTCAAAGTTCCGTTTGCCCTTCCGGATCAGGTCGAAGAAAGGAATGCATTTATCGGTGGACTTTGAAATGAACCTGCTCAATGTTGCGACCTTTCCGTTAAGACTTTGGACTTGCTTTATGGTTCTAGGGGTTTGCAAATTTCTAATAGCCCAGATCTTCTCAGGATTCGCCTCTATTCCTCGAGCGTTGACGATGAACCCAAGGAATTTTCCGGATGCAACGCCAAAGTGACACTTGAGTGGGTTGAGCTTCATTCCGTACTCTCGGAGGATGCCGAACATTGAATTCAAATCTCTGACGTGATCTGTAGAGAATCGGGACTTCACCAGCATGTCATCCACGTAAACCTCCATGGTCTTCCCGATCTGATCAGCGAACATCCGGTTGACTAAGCGTTGGTATGTTGCTCCAGCGTTCTTTAGACCAAACGACATGACTTTGTAACAATAGAGTCCCAGATCGGTCACGAAGCTGGTATGTTCCTGATCAGGTAAATGCATGGGTATTTGGTTGTAGCCGGAATAAGCGTCCATAAAGGATAGTAGTTCATGTCCGGCCGTTGAATCCACGAGCTGATCGATTCGCGGAAGTGGGAAGCTATCTTTTGGACAGGCCTTGTTTAGGTCAGAGTAATCAACGCAGGTTCTCCACTTCCCGTTTGGTTTCCGAACTAGTACAGGGTTGGACACCCATTCTGGATACAAAGCATCTCGAATGAACCCGTTCGATTGTAGTTTATCAACTTCCTCCTTAAGGGCGGCAGATCTCTCTGGATCCATACCGCGCCTTTTCTGCTTTACTGGGACATGTCGCGGATCTATATTCAGGGAGTGACTTGCAATGCTCGGCGAGATCCCGCACATGTCAGAGTGTGTCCAGGCGAAGACGTCGAGATTCGCCCGAAGAAATTCGACCAATTCCTGCTGTGTCTGCTTGTTCAGTTGAGACCCAACTTTCAGCATCTTCGAATCATCATCCTCACTGATTGGGACGTCCACAGTCAGTTCGGCTGGAGAAGCTTGGCTCTCCGTAGATTCGTCTTTATCCTCGTTGTCCCTGGGGTCCAGGTCTTTCAGGAATTGGTCGTGGTGCCCGGGCCGAGGCCCAGGCATCAATTGTCAATTATCGATAGAACGGACGCAGAGAGATTCCTCTACGCCCTTTCCCTTCTCTTTACGTTGCGCCCCGCGCAGCTCAGCAACATAACAGGCCCTTCCCGTGGCCTGATCTCCTTGAACAACTCCAATCCCATGATCAGTGGGGAACTTCAAAGTCAGACACCATGGGGCGATGACCGCCCTGAACTCGGCTAGGGCTGGTCGACCCAGAAACGCATTATATGGTGACTCAATTTCTAGCACAACAAACTGTAACATTCGGACCCTCCGGCGTTCTCCAACGCCTAACTCAACTGGGAGTTCAGTTATTCCGATGGGTATCGTGGCACTTCCGTTGAAACCATGGATTCTGGATAAACAGGGTTTCAAATCCTTTGTCTCCATCTTCATTAAATCGTAAGCCCGTTTAAGCAAGATATTCACAGAGCTTCCACTGTCAACCAGGATCCTCTTCATCCAAGCAGGACCTACCTGGGCAGATATGACTAGTGGATCGATAGTAGGGGCTTCGACCTTATCGGCGTCTCGGCTTCTGAACACGATATCATCAGATATTATCTTTTGTTGTTTTGCCGGGGTTCCGTCCTCGCAATTACTACAACATTCGAAGTCTGCATGCCTGATAGAACTAGCATACGACTCCATTTCCCCCCAGCTTCTGTCTGCCGGATGGGGACCACCACTTATTGTGTTAATGACCAATCTCCCGCCCGCACGGGCGGGTTCCTCCTCTCTTTCCTGATTTTGTGAACGATTTTGATTCGAGGGGCCCGCTCCGCCAGACTGCGGCGCCCGTACAAACTGATCTAGCTTCCTCTCTCTAATCAATTTCTCGATGAGGTCCTGTAAGTGCCGACACTCATTGGTATTATGTCCATAGCTCTCATGGAACCTACAGAATTTTCCTGTCTGAACCTGCCTCTCCGACGAGGGCTTCGGAGCAAGCTTCTTATACTGTACAGTGTTACAAGTCTGTAAGTATACGTTTTCCAATGACGTGTTTAGCGGTGTATAACTGTCGAACATCTGAGCCCTACGTCGTGGACCTCGGTTCTCATCTCTCTTCTTATTCTGGCCATTGTTTCCTCTCTGCTGGGTTTGTTTGTTTTGTATATTCAGTTGAACTTTCCCGGAACTCTCACCGGACTGTTTAACTGCTACATTGCTCTGTATTCCCTCAATGCTGGGCCTCGCATCGTCCTGCTTCCTAGACTGTTTTGCGTCCTCTTGCCGCAAGAATTGTGCGGCCTTGGAGTAAAAATGGTCCAACGATGCGGGCGGTTTTCCAGCTAGCCAGTTCCCGAATTCAGAATCAGGATCAATTCCCTTGGTCAGAGCCATCAATATTGAATTATCGTTAGGATTGGTGATCTCAACGCATGCCGCATGGAACCTCTCCAGGTAACGTCTGAGCATTTCTCCATGAGCTTGAGTGACGCTGGACATGGTGTTAACGTCTTTCGGCCTAGCAACATGCATACGGAATTGCTCTACAAACCTCTTGGCCAATTGATCGAACGAAGAAATTGATCTAGGTGGTAGGCGTGTAAACCACATTGTCGCGATTCCCCCCAGAGAGATGGGGAAACTTCGACACTTCACTGCATCGTCGGCCCTTGCAGCGCTCATCGACCATTCATATTTCAGAATATGCTGGTTGGGGTCACTATTTCCTTCATACATCGGGAGAGTCGGCATTCTGAATCGCCTAGGGGGTTCAGCATGTAACACTTCGTATGTGAAAGGGGTATGACTACGGGAAATCCTCCAATCATCATTAGTGAGCCCCTGACTCTCGCGGATCATCTGACGTATCATGGTTGATATATCCAACACTGGCAGGTTCTGAGCTTGATGAGCTAAGGCGTGGTCGGGTTCCACGGTGTGAGTTTGGATCGGGCGCTGTCGACGATCCATATCTCGCCTCCTTGGCTCAACATCTTCTGGGACATAAGGTTCAGGAGTATGTCCACGTTGTTGATTGATCGGCTCTGATTGATTTCGGGTATCAACCCTTGTTTCTGCTGCGGCGGTTGTGGCGCGGTTATCCGTGGTGTACTGTGGGGCAGTAGTGTACTGTGGGGCAGTACCTCCTCGTGTTGAGGGACCCATTTGGAAGCTGGTCGATGGTCCTACCCTCAGTTGCCCAACAGTTAAGGCGGGCTGATATTCAGCAGCTTGAGCGTGACTCCCCTCTAGCCGAGGATGAGTAGTTCGGTGGTGATAATCAGATGGAGCTGAGCTTTCGGTAGACGCTCTGGAGGCATCCTCTCTCCTGGACCTTCTGTGCCCCCGGCGGTTTAGCTGGTTGGTCAGCTCGATATTGGCGCGCAACTATTCCGCCAACTGCTGACGGCTTTGGGTCAGCTCCTGGAGCAATACTTGAAACTCCTGTCGGGTGACTAGCCCTGTTGAGTCCGAGTGAGTGGTATTGTCTTGATTGGAAGAAGGCGGCTGTGTGGGATTCTGCCTATCTCGGCCTTCTTGCTCTGTAGCGGTAGCGCCAGTTCTTGTGCTGACCATTCTCGGTGGTGGAGTCCTCTCCTAGATTTTGAGCAAATCTGAATAGAACGGAAGGATTCCGGACTGGATATCTGGATCTTCCTCTTGGATTTGCGCAATCCGGTATCGATGGCAGATCCAAAGAGCAGGAGAAAAAACTGGTTCTTCTCAGTGAAAGCACCAAAGTGTTTGTACCAAAAATGGGCACAACACTCTTCGGGAGTTATTTGAAGAGATAAAATGAAGATTATAAATGTAAAACAGAGGTTATCTAACAAAAACTCCAACAAACAGAAATGTAAAATGCACAGACAAGCGATTTAGAGTGGTTCGGCGTATGGCCTACGTCCACTATGAAGTTTTGATGGTTTTATTGATTCTCTTTCAATGATTACAAGCGGTTACAGCAATGAACAGCGGATTACAGTTTAGAATTCGAAATTGACAGCAAAAGTAGGATGCAAATCTCAATCCGGCAGAGTCTCGACGCTTCAGAGAAAAAAGATCCTTTTTCCGTTGGTTCTGGGTCTCTATTTATAGGCGTAGGAGGTTCAGATCGCGCCCAAATCTCGGGAGACTTCTCCAGGCACGTGAGTGGACCCATTCGACTATTTCCAGAAAGTTTCAAGTCGATCTGTGATCGATACGAAGTCATTTCGTATCGATCGAGATTATCTCCAATTGAGCCCAAATTTGGTGGACACGATCCTCAGCATGTATGCGAGCTTCCCTTAAAATTTCATTGGATTTGGATCAGTAGATCACGAGATATGGTTGATACGAACTGAGATTTCTCGAAGGCTGTTTGATTCGTCTCCATGATTTCGACTCGATACCTTCATGTCGATGTTCGCGCGTGCTCTTGGGATGACGTGGTGCGCGCGCTTCGCCTCGATCCGGTCTTTGCGCCGTATTGACTGCTTTGACTCCATGCATCTCGCCTTTTTTGCATCGATGGATGACACGTCATCCTAGTTGGTTGACTCGATGGATATGAACCAGTCACTGGGCACGTATTCGAAGCAAGGCTTTCTAGTGGATACGAAGTGGACATGGCCTGATGGATACGAAGTAGACATGGACTGATGGATACGAACAACCCTTTCTCTCATGGGTACGAGGCAGACACTGGCTGAAGGATACAAAGCGCTTCAACTGCTGATGTATACGGAGTCCATTGATACGAGCCCGATGGATATGAAGGAAATCGAGTCGAACCTGGGTATCTCGATGGATTCGAAGTTGATTGGTGCGAACCTTGATCGATTCGAACCAGGGCTTCGGTGATGGATACGAAATTGCCCAGAGTGATGGATACGAAATTATCTAGAGTGATGGATACGAAATCATCGTTTTTCCCTTCAATTTGAATCATTCATATCTTGGGTGTGTGAACCCGGATTGGCTTGAAACTTGGAACGTTGGCTCTCTTCGTTCTACTAGTCACGTCTCATCAATTGCAGCTTAATTTGAACTCGGACAAAATTCATCGATATCCATGACAAGCGACATTTGGAATCCAATCAATTCCTTGGTGTCCTGGCCTTGCCAAAAGGCGGGATAACACTAATGCATAAGGAATCCAACTTACATGTTCTCCTTTTAATAGGGTGCTCTTGTATATCGTTTTGGGACAATCCCTATATCTTTTATACTCACCATAAAAGACATCATTTACAATCCAAAATGAGTATTAAAACAACTAAAGTTGATTTTAATACAAGCATATTGTTAAAATCAACAACGTGTTGTTTACTTTTAGTTTAGAAATATCAATGTACCTTTTAACGTTCTTTCTTATGAACACACGCTTCCTCTGCACTTTGATTGAAAATCAAACTATTTGATATTTCTATCAAAATACTTATTTAATCTTGATGCTTATAAAATGATACATTCTTATCATTTCGTGGGCCATATCCAAAGACTCACAAACCCAATATCGCTCCCAATGACTTTGAGGCATTTTTGGTTAATATGTGTAAATGGCTTACTCTAAATCATTATTTAGAATTTTCTTTTTCAATACATAAGTACCAAACACTAAGTCTTATCGAGCGATAATTTTGTGAGTAAATCCGAATTAACTTGAACATGTCGAATACCGAATCTGTTATGCTAATTTCAATAATTGAAATTTGCGATATTATACTTATCAACATTGCTTATTTAATTCCAACCACATTAGTCTTTCCAATAAAGACACAATCTCGGCCGATGGAACACATCTCTTTGGTTACGACCACCAAAATCATATTTTGATAGCGTATTTGGAATTCTTTCAGATTTGCGCATCATACCATATAGTGTAACGACCCGTAATTTTTCCACTTTGAAAATGGGATATTTAATTATTTTAAATATTCAAATGTAATTTTTTTAAACTTAAACGATCAAGTTTTATATGATAAATAAGAATGACAAACTTATTTTTGATATTGAATAAAGATTTTGGATATCCATTGTAAAATTGAAAAAAGTCGGATTTCGATAAAGTAGGATAAATATTCGAGAAATTTGTTTAAAGGATAAATAATTCCTTTTAAATATATATATAATTGATATCAAACTCATTTGATAATAATAGCAATTTAATTTATAATGATTTAATAAATATATAAAACCCGTTCTATAAAAGTTGACAAATTTTGTCGCATATCGATAAATCAATGTCATATTTTTATAAATAGATTTGGATATTGTTTTATATTTGTGACGACCCGTAAATTTCGATAATTAAAAATCATTAATTTAATAAGATTTTATAATTTAATGTTGAAAGAAATTAAATTTTGTGATTGAATAATAAGAATATAATTGGAATGACGTGTAATAGTATTAATTTAAGGTAATTGATAACTGCTTTAAATGTAATTCCAATTAATTGAGGTGAATAGAAGTTATAATTGGTTATAGATTTAAGTAAATTGTAATAATATATGTATTAATTGATAATTGGATTAAAGGAGTAATTGATAATTTAAATGTGGTATTAATTATGAAATAAGGTGTAATTAATTGTAATTAATAAAGGTAATGTTGTAGTAGTAGTATAACATTTGTTTGTAAATAATAAACTTATAAATGTGATTAAAAGTTAATGGTGACAATTATTATATGTTACCAATTTATTTAATCCGTTGAATTAAATTTAAATTCAATTGCAATTAAATGTAATTAAATGTTACGTTAATATGAGTTAAGACAATAACAACAAATTGTGAATGTAATAAAATGAATAGAAATGTTAATTATATTCATAAAGTAATAATTGATTTAATAAAAGAATGAAACCAAGATAAATTAATTAATTGCGATTTCAAATTTTAATTAATGTAAAAAATCGACAAAATTGTGGTAGTGATGTTAGTGCGGTGCCTTGTGCATGTTTGTCTGATGATTGTGTTCTCTGCAAAGCTCCAACAGGGGATTCTATTCGATGCACCCAAGGTGTTTGTAATTATGCCTCAACAAGTATCCCTCTGTCTACTGATTCGATTGCTAATTTGGTGGATCCTCCTCCACCTCGGCCTGTCCCTAAGTGGTCCTCCTTGTTTTCAAAATTGCCTAGTAATGCCGGTTTGCATACGCCACGTCTTTTTGATAAAGTTGAAAATGAGGGTGTGATGATTCCGCCTTTGGAAGTAATCAATGCCGGTGTGGATTTTTGGAAAGACCACTTAGTCGGTTTCTTTCTTGACTCCAATCCGCCATATCATCTTGTTAAGGCGAGGTGCAACTCCTCGTGGAAGCCTAGATGTGGTCTCAGTGTTCACTTTGACAACGAAATGTTTTATTTTAAGTTTTCGCGTAGTGATGAAAGGCAACGCATTCTAGAGGCCGACCCAATTCTGATTGACGGCAAGCCATTCATTATAACTGCTTGGAGTCCTTCTGTTGATCGTGTGAAGGAGCAAGTGCTATCTATCCCTGTCTGGGCCCATTTCTCGCATATTCCTTCCGTTCTCCAGCCTCTTATTGGGATTGATTGGCTTGCTGGTCTTGTAGGAAAGGTAATATGTTATGATGCAAATACTGTAGCCAGAAAGAAGCTAGTCTATGCCAAAGCTCTAATTGAGATTAAACCTGATAAGCCTCTGCCTTGTGTTTTGAAGGTCAGATTAGATGAGAGCCACGTTGCGGAGGTCAAAGTTTGTTATAGTTGGAAACCAAAGATTTGCACTTCTTGTCAGTCCTTTGGCCATATTGCTGATACTTGCTCCTTTACGACTGTTCCTCTTGTTGACCGTCCTCCTCTACCCCGTCCTCCTCTCCGGAAGTGGGTTCCGAAGGTTGCTCCTATTGTTCCCTCAGTTGTTGTTTCGGTAGCTCCCGTTGCTATTGCACCCTCTGAGGCTCGTTCTTTTGTAGCTCCTGATTTAGCTCCGAGTTCTGTTGCTCCCGTTGTCCTTCCACCAGATAACGCTCCATCTAAATTCTCTCCTTCTACGGCCCTGGAGGAGATTCCTTCTGTAGACTCTTCTGATATCATTTCCTGGAATTCGGAGGAACGTGCTTGGATCCATGCTCCTTCTGATATGCGATATTCACCTGAGAGAGACACCTTTTATGCTTTTATCAGTGAAAATGAGGGTGAGAGTCGGTTTCTTATCTACCATATTGATGGGGATGGTTTGTGCCTTACAAGGACTGGCGAGATTGGCGATGAGAACAAAAGTAAGTTTTATGACGTCTCTTGGGATAGGAAATATATTTACTCACCTGACTCTGTTGGGTATGATCCTCACCTGGCTTCTCTTTTCATGGGATATTCTCATGTTATTGGTCCATCTTCGGCTGATGGTCGTGTTTGTTCTCCCTCTTCTGAGGATGATTAGTCATGCTGTGTTTAGTAGTCTAGGCATCTTTGTCTAGCTCCTGTGCTTTCTATTTATTTTTTTTTTTTTTATTTTGGGCCTCCTGCCCTTTTAGTTGTTCTGTGCCTGTGCAGAGCACCTGTTTGTTCATTTATATTCAGTGGCACGGCCCACTATAAAGCCGGCTAGCTTTGCTAAAAAAAAAAAAAAAAAAAAAAAAATCGACAAAATTCAATATAATTGAAATATAGTAGTTAATACAAATAAAAGATGGAAATTGTAGCATATTAGTGAAATAAGATATAAAAAAATGTTAACTATGTTATTAGAGTAATAATTGATTGAATATAAAGACTGAAATCAAATTAAATCAATTTATTGGAATTAAATTAAAATTAATTAGATTAATTGCAGTTGAAACTGAACATTGTATTTTGGAAAATAATTAACACTGGAATTTTAGGTAAACTTGTTTTAAGTTATTATAAATGTCTAAGTAATCAAAAATGATGAAATTTGTTAGTTTATAAATATTGAATCAAAAAGTGATTAATTAATTTAATATTAATTTATTTAATTAACGTGAAAATAGCCATTTTGGCCACTGTCTCGGATTTTGACGAAACCAGTTTCATCGGATCCGTAACGGTGAGTTATTGTAAGGTTTCAAGTTTCGTAGCGATCGGACTCGTCGTTTGATCGTACGGACTCGAAACACGTAGAAATCAATTTAATTAAATTCAATTGAAATCAATTTGAAATAAGCTGATTTTAAGATAACTTCTTCATATGATGGAATTAGGACTTGAAACCTATTCCATTGAGTTTAAAACTATCGAGAACATCTATTTTGATATATGGAATGACCCATTTTCGTTTCGGAGGCAGAACGGGCTTGTTGGGTCGTTATTGTCATTCGAACCAATTCGATATGTTATTCTTTCTTATCGGGCTTCGTTAGTATATATTGTTTTGTTCTAATCCTAACAGCCTTTCATTTCTCATTACTGTATGTACAGTTCTATCTGTTTGTTCCTCTTTCTCAATGGCTGAAAACCCTAAGTTTCGCATTTCAATGTCAATTCAAAAATCAATTTCAAAATCAAATCCCTCCAAACCCTATCATATTATATATCGATTTGAAGCTCTCGACGAGCGCAAGTCAAATCTATGGTTTGTTTTTCGATTTGGATTTCTGTGTGGCCAGAATTGGGTGATTTAATCTTGGTCGTTCATCTTGTCGTGATCAACTTTGTTGGATCGTCAAATCGAGGGTACCGGTATGTGGAGAGCAACGAGTAGAGTTCATCGGTGTGGGTCGCTCGTCATATCAACGGCTGGATCTTCGTTAAAAAATTTGAATAGGGTTACAATTTTCAGCGGCTGTGCTTGCATTTGTTTCGGTCGGCGTGGTTGTGCGATCGCTAGGGTCGTAGTAGCTTCGGGAGATGGGTCGGCGCTTCGTTTGGGTGGCGCCTGCGTGGCCACGATGTGCCGAGACGGCGGTGGTGATGAACGAGTTTGGCGGCCGTGAGATATTGTTCGATCGTGTTCGATTAGCAGGCTAGGGTTTGTCTGAGTGGAACGATGACGTGGCTGTGGTATGTTTATTTTGTTTATTTTGTTCATTTAATTTAATTTCAAATGTTCTAATCTCAATATATTTTACATACGAACTCGAATTCACGCGCCATTTGTTCCGGTGGGATCGTATTAAAATTTCGGACATTATAGAATAGGTTTGGACGAATTCTGAGACTATTGAATTTTGGGCCTTTATTTGGATTTCAAATTGATTTGAAATCAAAGGTGAGTGTTTTAACCCACTCACAAATACTAAATTATCTTATGTTAGTTAAATTAAATTTATGATGTGATTAGAAACTTATTGATTGATGTTTGGTATGTTTAAATTGTCATTCTAGTTAAATTTGACTTTTATTGCATTTAATCATCGTTTAATTTAATATTGAATTAAATTGTCAATTTAATATCTATTAATGATAATCAGTTATCTATTGATGTTTATTGGTTGATTTGGATGATGGTTGTGATGGATGTTTGATTGTTGATATTGGATGAATGGATGTGTATTTTATATAGTTATAACACTGCAAGTTCCCTATGGGTTGAAATGATACATACCCGAACGATCTATAGATTAGGGAAAAATCGTTATGGGTTGAAATGATAGACTCGAGCGATTTTATGGATTTTATTTAATTCTGGATTGTAGTTTGAAATGATATATAACCGTAAAATTTTAAATTGTGGATTGAAATGATAAATATCCATATCACTTGACCCTAGGGTAGAAAATTATATACGGACATCGGATTGGTTAAATTAAATGATTTTGAATCTTTAAATTTTGAATTCAGGAAAATGGTATTTTGAAATAGAAATTTGATTTATATAAACTGAATTATTTTCGAAAGTCCATGCGTAAATGTTGAAATTGGAATTGATTTAATGAATTGTTCAAAGGATTTAAATTTGAATTTCAAAGTTGAAGTGTCTAATATAAATGAATTATCGAAATTGAGTTATTGAAAATGTTTGGATATAACTTTGAAATCTATTTTAAACTAATTTAAACTATTTTAATTAAATTAACTATTTTAATTTATATTAATCTATTATAACCTATTTAATCCAATTTAAATCTATTTTACCAATTTTAAACTAATTAAATTTATTTAATCTATTTTAAATAAATTTAATGTAATTTAAATCTATTTAATCTATTTTAAAGTTATTTAATCTATTTAAAAATCTATTTAAGATAAGTTAAATCCATTTAATCTATTTTAAATCTATATAAATCATTTTAAATCTAATTAAATCAAATTTAAATCTATTTAAACTATTTTTACTATTTAAACTATTTCAATCTATTTTAAACTATTTTAAACTATTTTTAAAACTATTAAAACTATTTTTGATTACCTAAACTATTTTCTAAAAATTCAGACTGTGTAAAGTTGAAGTATTTATATTTAAATCCTTGATGATGATAAAACTTAAGTTGGAATTTTAAATTGATATCCTTTTTTGTGAAATGACATATTTGAGTAAATATGATGATTTTGGAACTAGGATTAAATAAACTATCTTATCGATAAATTCAAAAGTGGATATGATTTTGAAAGTGAATATAGTTTTGAAAGTGAATATGATTTCGAAAGAAATATGATTTGAAATCGAATATGATATTTTGATATCAATTGTGAATTGACTTTTTGAAATGTAAAAGAACCATCCGGTGTGTAATAAGCATTTGGTTGTTAAAGAGACCGGGATCGGATATTGTCATACTCTCTGCCAATACCGAAAACCACTTTAACAATTGTGTATGTGGTGGAGATTCCAGAAATGAAGTAGGATTGTTTGGTGAACGATTATGTATGAGGTATTTACGTGACCCTGACTCCCGTGAGTCAGCTTGATGTGGCTAAAATAGGAGCTTTATCGGGTCAAGTGAGGTCATTCCTCCTATCGGGCACATTTCTTCGATACTATATTCTGACCTTGTGATTTATTTGGTGGCCACCCCTTGATTTTGATTATGGGAGTGTGTCCGAGGTGGGCGGTAGTAGTTGCTATGCGTTACCACCAGTCCGGGAGTGCAATTGTATATCTACCCTGGGCATTGCCTCGCGTGCCTTGTCGCATGCCTTATCGCGCCTTCTATGAGTTTATTTTGTACCATACCTATGGAGTGCCCTCTGAGTAAACCTCACGGAGGAGCGTACGGTACTGTATAGACTATGGGAATGTATAAAATGTGTTAAGGGGGGTATGGGTAACGCCTTAACGCTATTTTAATACTTTACTTTACTTTAGACATATTATAATAGCGTATTGTACTACATAGTAGATAGTTTAACGGATCCTTAGGAGATATAAATCCCGAACATCTCTTAAGTTATTGCACTCACGTTAAACACTGGATAGGAGATGTCAAACCTCGTAAATATCTCTGACGCCATTACACTCATATTTATTTACTGTTGATTTAACTTACATAAGATCTTTTAGTTATGACTTGAGTGTTTTGTCTTTTCAATTCGCTCGGGTCAGTCTGAGCTTTTCAGTTTATCGAAGACGGCCTTCTGGAGGATGAAGACGGAGATTTTGTACTACTATTATTTATTATATTTATTCCACTGCATCATGTTGTTCCGCTGCATTTATTTATTATTTATTCTTGTTGTATGTAACTCTGATCTATATTATAAAGGTTTAATCAATGTTATTTGTAAACAGCTTCATGAACTGTCTAGTTGATTATTATATTATATTTTTCCACTGCGAGATTCTGTCTTTGTTTTCTTTCTTTCTCTGCTTTTTCTTATTTACCCCATAACAATCTGCCCTTGTGAATGGTTTGAGTCTGACGTGTGTGTCTGCTTAAAACGTCCAAAAAGGCAAGTCATTACAATATTATTTTATTAGTCAAATATGCTTGTTTGAATTATTTAAAGATAATAACAAATCAATTTTGAAGTTTGGTTTACATTAATAAATAATTTAACAAAAACGTCAAAATGTGACCGGAAAACGTTTTGTCGAAAATCAACGTTTTGTTTATTAAAAGTTGCTGCAACATTTTCACACCTTTGTTAACACGTTTTAACATATATATTACACATTTTAATAACTGAACATGTTTACTTTTACTAATTATGATTAGGAAACTTCTAGAACATCATTAAGAAAAGTAAGTAAGTTTAAGAAAAGTCAAAAGTAAACGTCAAATCCAAATCACATCAAAATCCAACAAAATAATTACTTTTCTTTACTTAATCTTTAAGTGACTAAGACATAAAGTAAAGATGTGAAAGATGATGTTAAGTATTAAAAATGTAGAGATTGCTATAGGTCGAAGTAAGGTTAATTTGGTAATTTGGTAAGAGGTTATTTTGGTAAATTTACCACTTCTTTCTTTTTCTATAAATACCCAACTCCTTCTTCACTTTCATTCACACTTCTTCTTCTTCTTTTCTCAAGCTTCTTCACCTTCTTCCTCTTCTATTTAATAGATTCCAAGCTATAGGAAAAAATTAGAAAGAAATAATGTCAAAATATTTACAAAATATTCAAAAGAAATCAATGTTCTTTCCCTTCAAATCAAAATCTTGGGAATTCAAGTTCAAAGCTCTACCGCTTCTTCTCTATACTTTTGGCCAACCTCCATCTCAAGCCTTGGCTAAGCTATTGGAAGGGATAGGGTGTTGTTTGCTAGTGTTTAATGGAGTAGAAAGTAGTTAGTGAAGTGTTGGTTGATTAGAATGTTGGTAGGAAGTTTATCGCTTTGGTTTATGGTGAGAAACTCTATTTATCATCTATATTTATATATATACATGTTTGATATTGTTTTATGATTGCCGTGGATGCTTATATATGATTTGATCATCAAGTATTGATTGTTTGATATGATTGTTAAATTGTTTTACCAAGTCACGTTAATACACGTCGATAAGCACAAAGGTAATCACTTTCTTTTTGAAAATGAAATGGTGTATATGGAATGCTTAAACCTTTTGGAAATAGTTTTAAAATGAGTTAGAAATGTTTTATAAACATTTAAATATGTTTAAAGAAATAAAGAAAGAAAATCAAGATTTCATCTTGTATATTTTAAAATATGTCCAAAACAATTTTCTTGAAAAATCGCGCTTTTGCAACAAAGTGACCAAAGTTTAAAATTGATATTTTAAATGTTTTAAAAATATGAAATAAATTCTAAAAATCCTTTAAAATGTTTTAAAAGAGATTTAAGTTGAAAAGATGGATTTCTAAATGATATAAAAGTCATTTTGAAGAATATATCTTTTAAACTATATTTGCAACGCTTTTCGTAACGCTTTTCGCAGCAGTTTTTAATAACTTTTGACACGTTGTTTTAAAATTAACAATTCTTTCCTAAAACTATTGTGAATGATTTTAAAAGAATAATTAAGTAATTTAAAGATTATTTGGAAGTTTTAATAAGAGTTTGAATAAATGGTTAAGAGGAATTGTTTATAACACTTAAACAATAATTGAAGAATATTGAATATAATAACAAATTGAGTACGCTGAAACGACTAGTACATTTTTCCTGTCCGTGAAAGCTAAACGGTAAAAGAAGGTGTGTAACTAAGGTTAGAAATGGAGCAACCATTTCCCTGAACTTACCTGGCCTTTGCTTTATCTTTTAGACAAGGGTGGAACAGATCGAAAGGAAAGCCCGGATGCTCTAAAAGATCATATTTAAAATTTTTTCCAAGATAAAAAAAAATATCTTCATGATGTAGGATTACTTGCCACTAGTCCCTGGAGGTGAAATTTACCATATTTAAGGTGGCAGTAGTGCTCTGTTATGAAAATCTTCAATTTGCAAGAATATGATTTGAAGTTAAGAAAGAAATCTTTGATTTAAATTTAATGAATGATTTGGGAATATTGTCCCTAAGATAAAAGTTATAACTTGAATATAAGAAACCTTTGATTGAGATTTAATGAATGATTTGGGAAAGTTTTCTTAAGTAAAAGATGAACCGATTCGAAATTATTCCAAGATAAAAAGAAAGGTAAATAAACCAAATAATTTGATAAACGAGGCTTAATGATTCCATATACTCAAGAAAAGAAAATGAAATAAATTGAAAAGAACATATCAAAGTAAGATATTAGATTAAATGGAAAAATAAAGTAATTAATTGATGATTGATAATCATACGTGAACTTAATATTTTTTTTAATCGATGATTGGATTCGAAGGAACTGGGGTCGGATTTGGATGATTCCTATCTGAAAACCACTTCGAACCAATCTACGTTCGAAGTAAAACGTGTTTGAAGACAAATGATTTTGAAGATGGGGATCTTCATGATGTAGGGTTGTTTGCCACTAGTCCCTCGAGGTGAAAATTACCATATCATATGGTGGCAGCAGTGCTCTGTTATGAAAATCTCTAATGCAAGAACTTCTCGCTACTAATGGAGTAGGAGAGTACCTTCGGTTTGTCCTGTTCCTGGACAACTTGTATGGACGAATGTCTGACATTGCATTTCTAAGATCATAATGTTGACTTTTAGAAACGTACATCTGCTTAGGGGCGAAGAAGGCAACTTCTCTTAGCTTAACACGCTTCTCTGAGACATACTAGCTCAGAGGTTGTATGTTCGTGAAAGTCAAATAGTGTTATCCAAGGAATGGCAATGTGGCATTCAAAGTGAAGAAGATGTGTTATGTGAAAGGTAATCTTTACCTCAGGCCTCATCACCGAAAATGACAGAAACAGGGTAGAAGTAGCAAGGCTAAGTGGGTCGCTCCCAATTAGGAGATGTCATCATCCTTCTAGATTTACTATACACATGTCTAAGTATGTTGTAACGACCCGTATTTTTACGGATCGAAACATCGTAAAACAGTCGTCATTAAGTCGCATTGTTGATAAGTCGTCCTGAGTTTAAGTCTTAGGTCGTGTAGAGTTAGGTATGATAGCTTAGGTCGTGAAGGAAGTTATGTCGTAGGCGACCTAAGGATTGGGATAAGTCATATCGTGGGATAGAATTAGGTCGTGTGTTAGTTGGAGCGACCTATAGGATGTTAGCGACCTAAGGTTGAAACGGCTTAAGGGGGTTAGCGACCTAAGAGTTAGCGAGTTAACAACCCAGTATTTAGCGACCTAGTGGTTAGCGAGTTAGAGTAGTTAGGTCGTAGACGACTTAAGGAGTTAAGTCGTAAGTCGTGGAGTTTCGTTAGGTCGCGAATGCGCATAGGGGTTGGTCTTTTAGGTCGCGCGCATATGCTATGTGTTAAGTCGCGAGCGACTTAGGAGTTAAGCTGCTAAGTCGTAGACAGGTGGGTCTGGTAGGTCATGAGTGCGCCTGGACTTAGGTCGTTAGGTCGTAGGATGAGGAGTTTCGATAGGTCGTAGGTCGCAGGGCTCTATAGGTCGTGGACGACCTAAGGGTTTTTCAGCCTATAAATAGGAAGGTTTTTCTCACTTTTTGGGATCCGGATTTCGAAGCGACGAAGTGCTGCCATTTTGAGAGCTCGACTTCTACACTTCTTCACTTCTTTTCTCCACTTTGATTTAGTACTTCCTTCCATCCAAATCGAAGATCAAATTGAAGATCGAAGAGCTTAGATTGAAGATCTACATTCTTCGAAGAGTGATTTCATCGTTGAAGCGGATTTGTGATAGATCGAGTTAGATCCTTCGCTGTCCAGATCTGAAGTGTGTTTCTTTTGAGGTGTTTAGGTGATTTGGTGAGTGGTGATTATCTCTCACACGGATCCAATGGAGTATATCGGATTGTTAGCTTGATTTTGTGTTAAAGTAGTGATTTCCATGCATTTTCCTAATCCTAAGTATAGATCCATATAGATCCATTGTTCATAATGATTTGGCATCCATTTTACTACATGTTAACCTATGCAAGTTCATTCATCAAGATTATAGAGATATTGCTCATGTTTTCATGCTTGTTAGACTTTTGACTCTTTAATTACGAAATTGCCATTATTGTTATAATTGTCTATTTAGAGCATATTTGAATGCTTGTTTACTTGGATTAATGTTTGACTTGATTGATTGCTATGAATTAGATGATTGATGATTTGATTTAGACCGAAGATGATTCAAAAGCTAAGGAAAAGGCTCTTGAATTGGGAAAGCTGCTTGTGGCATATGTGGCGGATGAGGAAGCTCATATGGATAGATTTGATGATGATGTTGAGATGAAGCTTTGCTATGACGATGATGAGGCGAAGTATGATATGAGATAGTCTTGGTCTAATCCAGACGGGATCATTCCAAGCATGTTGATAACTCGGTGAAATGGTTCGAGTTTGAGAATAATGGTTTGCTCGAGAGGCGCTTGAGCTAGTATGGAAATAGTCGTCGAGGAGGATGACTAGAAGGCTGAGATCTCATCGTTGTTGAAGGTTCTAGCATGCTCAAAGCAAGAGTACGTTGGGCAGATTCGATAGTCCCTGAAGGCTACTGATTGGTAGTCAAGTACTCTGGGCAGATTCGATAGTCCTAGGCACGGGTCACGACGACGTGCAGAGTTATGTCTAGAACCTGGGTTTCCATTAGCCCTTGACGGACGGCTGAAAGAATGTGCCGGTCATTCAAATAACGGTGATATCAAAGCAGTGATAACAGTGATAGCCAGAGTCATGGATGTTTGGTTGTATCGTCATTCGGTCTCAAGAGCGGTATTTTCTGGGTGCTTATCTGATCTTGGTTTAGGCCTTGGGGGTTTGTGCTTGGAAAACATCGCCCTTGACTCGAGTGATAATTGCTTTACTTTAAATTGCATGCTCTGCTATGTTTGCTTCTACTTAGTGTGTGTCTGGGGGATATCACTGTAGAAAGAGGTTGAGTGGGAGGGTTGTATTCCTATTCCTTTTTCCTTTATGCTCTTTTGGTATGTTGTTAGTTAATTTACCGCTCACTAAGACTGTTGTCTGACTCAAGGCTTTATGTTTTAACTCTTATTGCCTTGGGCTGTTCGTCCATTTTGGGACGGGCAGACTAGGTAGCAGGTGACAGGTGTTGTTCTTGCTTTCCACGATGCTGATGTCGAAGACGAGCTGGAGGGTTGCATATTATCTTCTTACTATATGTACTGGATGTTCCGCTGCTTGTATATTCTCTAAGTGTTATGTAGTGAGGCTTGATGTATTGACTGTTCAGATGTTTGTATTCAACTATTATGAAGTTTTATTGATGAGATTCTATTTCTGTGAAGCTTCACTATATATATATTCTATTGTATTTTGTCCATGCGCTGTGAGTAATACGATAGATTTTACTGTTTTAATTTACCCTGACAATCGTCCATGGTCGCCGGGCACACTTTACAGCGCACTTTCTCTAGGTTCAGTGCAGGGGTCATGGGCGGTCGTCACATTTGGTATCAGAGCATTGGTTAATCGATTTTACCCAACGCTCGCTGATATAACTACGTATGAGAGACGTAATTGTATTTTGATGGATGATTACTATATATAATATAGTAGCTTGGTAGAGTTTGAGTCCTTTTATGCAGTTGTTTCTCATGATGTGCTGACCATTCCTTTTTATAGATATTAAGGATGAGTCGAAGAGGGAGACCAGCTGCTAGGGAAGGCCATGCTGCTGAGGGGACTGCTGATTATGCAGCTATGTTCGAAGCTATGATGACTTCGATCATGAGAAGGATACCAGTTCCGGGGACAGCAGTTGATGTTGGAGTTCAGGTTCAGGCCCCAAGACCGGTGGATTTTGCTAAGTTGTGTAAAGACTATACTGCTCTTGGAGGGAAGGTTTTCTTGGGAACAGAATCAACTATTGAAGTCCAGAGGTGGATAGATGCTTGTAGAAGGATTTTCGGTGATTTGGGAATTGAGGATGCAACTAAGAGGAAGTTAGCATCAAGACAGCTTCAAGGGAGAGCCTCTGATTGGTGGAACTCTATTACCATCAATACTCCGGAGGAAGAGATTACTTGGGAGCAATTCCAAACCAGATTTTAAGCTAAGTTCATTTCTACAGCTCAGAAGTCTGTTCTGTTCAAGAAGTTTGTGGAGCTCAAGCAGGGAGGAAGACAAGTTCTTGAGTATGTTTCTGAGTTTGAAGCTTTGTCCAAGTATGCCCGGTCATATATTGAATCTTCGTACCAGAAGAATGAGAAGTTTGTGACAGGCTTGGACAGTTATCTTGGGAGACAGTTGGTGGATCATTTGGACGATTCATTTGAGAAGCTTGTGGAGAAGGCTCTCAGGCATGAGAGTCTGTTTCCCAAAGAAGGATCTGTTGTTGCTGTGACCAGGGGAGAGTCTAAACCACAGCAGGGTGGAAACAAGAAGAGGAAGCAGCAGCAACAGCAAAAGGGTAGGGATGGCCAGAAGAAGCCTAAGGGCGAAGTGACCTGCTACAATTGTCAGCAGAAGGGCCATTTCTTTAGGGATTGTAAGAATCCGAAGGTACCAGTGAAGTGTCACAACTGCGGCAAGCTGGGGCATTTTAAGAA
This sequence comes from Allium fistulosum, assembly GCA_030737815.1. Classification (NCBI taxonomy): domain Eukaryota; kingdom Viridiplantae; phylum Streptophyta; class Magnoliopsida; order Asparagales; family Amaryllidaceae; genus Allium; species Allium fistulosum. The sequence continues at coordinate 366,886,814 of CM060906.1, forward strand.
GAATTGTCCAGAACCGCGAAGGGACAAGCAGATTGTGCAGGCTTATCCTTTGGGAGCTGTTCCATCGTCTTCGAAAGCTCCTACCGATGAAGAGAAAGGAAAGAGTGTAGTGGTTCAAGGTACTCTTTTCCTATGTGGTGTTCCAGTGATAGTGCTATTTGATACTAGGGCGTCGCATTCGTTTGTTTGTAGTGAACTTGTAGGCCGGTTGGGTTTAGAACCGGATATTGTTGATAGGCCATTGGTTGTGACTAATCCAGTTGGGGGTTCGTCCTGTTTTTGTATGTTATGCCGTGGTCTGATTGTATCGTGTCATGATTGCTCTTTTGTTTGTGATTGCTTTGTTCTGAACTTTGCGGGGTTCGGAATTATTTTGGGTATGGACTGGCTTAGGAGATATGCGGCAAATGTTGATTGTGAGAGGTTGGAGGTGACAGTCGAGAATGTGGAGGGGCGAAAGATTGTGATACGATGTAAGCATGAAGAAGGCGTCTTCATGAGCTTCATGTATTCGCTGGTTGTTCCACGGGATGGACTGTCATCGTTGCCAATCGCGAATGGATTTGAGGATGTCTTTGACGAGGTCAAAGGATTACCGCCGCATAGAGAGATCGAGTTTCATATAGATCTAGTTGAAGGAGCCAGACCTGTTGTGATGCCTCTTAGGCGAATGGCGCCTAGGGAATAGCATGAGTTGAAGGTGCAGGTTGATGATCTTTTGCAGAAAGGATTCATTCGGCGTAGTGTGTCCGAATGGGATGCACCAGTTGTGTTCGCAACCAAAGCGGATGGATCGTTAAGGTTGTGTGTGGATTATCATGAGCTGAATAATGTGACTAAGAAGAACAAGTATCCATTGCCGAGAATAGATGACTTGTTTGATCAGCTTCACGAAGCTAAGGTGTTTTCTCAGATGGATTTGGCAACGAGATTTCACCAGTTGAGAGTGGCTAAGGATAGTGTGCCGAAGACTGCTTTTAGGACACCATCCGGTTTCTTTGAGTGGCTGGTAATGCCATTTGGATTAACTAATGCGCCAGCATATTTTGTGGATCTTATGAATAGGGTGTTCAGAGATCAGTTGAGTAAGTTCGTGCTAGTGTTCGTGGATGATATTCTGATTTATTCCAGAACTAAGGAAGAGCACGAGACGCACTTGCGTATTGTTTTGGAAATCTTGCGGAAACATCAGCTGAAGGCTAAGTTTTCGAAGTGTCACTTCTGGAAGAGTGAAGTGAGGTTCTTAGGTCATGTGATTTCTGGAAATGGAATAGCGGTTGATCCCGCTAAGGTCGCAGCAATCTAGGATTGGGTTAGACCTAAGAATGCATCAGATGTGAGAAGTTTTCTTGGATTAGCAGGATATTATCGATGGTTTATCAAAGACTTCTCTAAGGTGGCTGCACCGTTAACAGGATTGACGAAGAAGAACCAAGTGTTCAGATGGGAAGATAAGTGTGAGCAAGCTTTCAGAATCCTGAAAGACTGATTGTCAAGTGCTCCTATTCTGACTATTCCAAGTGGGAATGATGAGATGGTGGTTTACACCGATGCATGTGGTACTGGACTTGGAGCAGTGCTGATGCAGAGGGATAAAGTTGTTGCGTATGCAAGTCGACAACTGAAGCCGTATGAAAGGAATTACCCCACTCATGATTTGGAATTAGCGGCGATTGTATTTGCTCTGAAGATGTGGAGACATTATCTATTGGGAGTTCGATTCGAGTTATTTACGGATCATAAGTCATTGAAGTATCTTTTCTCCCAAAAGGATTTGAATCTTCGGCAGTAACGTTGGCTAGAGTTTTTGGCATCATATGATTTTGGTATAGCTTATACTCCGGGAAAGGGTAACGCAGTGGCAGACGCGTTAAGTCGAAGACATGCAGGATTGGGAGCCATGTTTTTAGAATGGAAGAATCTCGAGTATCTAGCTGGATTTGACTTCAGGCCTAGATGTGAATTGGAACCTGAGATGTTGGCAAACTTATCGATAAGACCGACTCTTGTGGAAAGAATTGGTGAGAGTCAAAAGCGAGATGATAAGCTTGTCAAGATTATCCGTGATTTGGAATCTGGATTGGAACCAGAAAAGGATAAAGGATTCGAGGTCGATCGAGAAGGTTGGCTTTGGAAACAAGGACGACTAGTTGTTCCCGATATGGATGAATTGAGAAGTGAAGTTCTGAAGGAAGGTCATCACTCGAAGCTGACAATTCATCCAGGTGGAAATAAGATGTATCGGGATATGAAGAGAACCTATTACTGGGAAGGCATGAAGAAGGATGTTGGAAATTTTATTTCCAAATGCATGAACTGCCAGTTGGTTAAAGCTGAACAGAAGAAGCCAAGTGGATTGCTTCAGCCATTAGAAGTTCCTACATGGAAGTGGGAGCAAATATCGATGGATTTTATTGATGGGCTACCTAAAACAAGGACGGGAAATAAAGGGATTTGGGTCATCGTAGATCATTTGACTAAGAGTGCAAGATTCATTCCTGTTCGATCGACTAGGACTGCATCAAAGTTGGCAGAGTTGTATGTTAAGTGGATAGTTCGATTACATGGTATTCCGAAGAGTATAGTGAGTGATCGAGACCCACTGGTCACTAGTGGATTTTGGAAGAGCTTCCAGAAAGTTTTGGGAACCGAGTTGTGTTTGAGTACAGCATATCACCCTCAAACAGATGGTCAGACCGAGAGAGTCAACCGAGTTTTGGAAGATCTCCTCAGAGCTTGTGTTTTGGATTTCGGAGGATCATGGGAAGATCACCTTCATTTGGTGGAGTTTTCGTATAACAACAGTTACCAGTCAAGTATTGGTATGGCACCGTATGATGCATTGTATGGAAGACCGTGTAACTCTCCGACATGTTGGTTAGAGACAGGAGAAAAGCTGTTACTTGGGCTAGAGATGATTCGACAGACTTCGAATTGCATAGAGATCATTCGGCAACGAATGAAGGCAGCCCAAGATCGTCAGAAAAGTTATGCCGATAAGCGTCGTAAGGATTTGGAATTCGACATTGGTGATATGGTTTTTGTGAAGATATCTCCACTGAAGAATGTTATTCGATTCGGGAAGAAAGGGAAGTTGACTTCGAGATTTGTTGGACCATTCCCGATCATCGAGCGAATTGGAAAGCTCGCCTACAGATTGGAATTACCAGAGAAGATGTCGAGTGTGCACAATGTTTTTCACGTATCATATCTACGGAAGTATGTGCACGACTCGAATACAGTGGTTTCTGCTGATAGCTGTGAAGATTTCGTAATTGATCCAGTCAATAGAAGACCTCGTAAGCCGCTTCGTGTTGTGGAAACCGACACGAAACAGCTTAGGAGGAAGATAGTTAAGTTGCTCAAGATACAATGGAGTGACGATGATAACGACTGTACATGGGAGGTGGAAGAGAGGATGAAAGCAGCTCATCCTGAACTCTTCAAGGTATGGCCCTAAGGTGTCGTGTCATCTAAAGACATTGTAACTTGTTCTAAGTTTTAGAATTCTGCATGCTAAGCTAGAATTGGATGCATGGTTTACTGATTGCTATGGATGGTAGGCATGCAAAATAGTCTTTGATTGCTCTGTTTGTTTGGAATTTCGAGGGCGAAATTCCTAAGGGGGAGAGAATGTAACGACCCGTATTTTTACGGATCGAAACATCGTAAAACAGTCGTCATTAAGTCGCATTGTTGATAAGTCGTCCTGAGTTTAAGTCTTAGGTCGTGTAGAGTTAGGTCGTATGATAGCTTAGGTCGTGAAGGAAGTTATGTCGTAGGCGACCTAAGGATTGGGATAAGTCGTATCGTGGGATAGAATTAGGTCGTGTGTTAGTTGGAGCGACCTATAGGATGTTAGCGACCTAAGGTTGAAACGGCTTAAGGGGGTTAGCGACCTAAGAGTTAGCGAGTTAACAACCCAGTATATAGCGACCTAGTGGTTAGCGAGTTAGAGTAGTTAGGTCGTAGATGACTTAAGGAGTTAAGCCGTAAGTCGTGGAGTTTTGTTAGGTCGCGAATGCGCGTAGGGGTTGGTCTTTTAGGTCGCGCGCATATGCTATGTGTTAAGTCGCGAGCGACTTAGGAGTTAAGCTGCTAAGTCGTAAGTCGTAGACAGGTGGGTCTGGTAGGTCGTGAGTGCGCCTGGGCTTAGGTCATTAGGTCGTAGGATAAGGAGTTTCGATGGGTTGTAGGTCGCAGGGCTCTATAGGTCGTGGATGACCTAAAAGTGGACGACCTAAGGGTTTTTCAGCCTATAAATAGGAAGGTTTTTCTCACTTTTTGGGATCCGGATTTCGAAGCGACGAAGTGATGTCATTTTGAGAGCTCGACTTCTACACTTCTTCACTTCTTTTCTCCACTTTGATTTAGTACTTCCTTCCATCCAAATCGAAGATCAAATTGAAGATCGAAGAGCTTAGATTGAAGATCTACATTCTTCGAAGAGTGATTTCATCGTTGAAGCGGATTTGTGATAGATCGAGTTAGATCCTTCGCTGTCCAGATCTGAAGTGTGTTTCTTTTGAGGTTTTTAGGTGATTTGGTGAGTGGTGATTATCTCTCACACGGATCCAAAGGAGTATATCGGATTGTTAGCTTGATTTTGTGTTAAAGTAGTGATTTCCATGCATTTTCCTAATCCTAAGTATAGATCCATATAGATCCATTGTTCATAATGATTTGGCATCCATTTTACTACATGTTAACCTATGCAAGTTCATTCATCAAGATTATAGAGATATTGCTCATGTTTTCATGCTTGTTAGACTTTTGACTCTTTAATTATGAAATTGCCATTATTGTTATAATTGTCTATTTAGATCATATTTGAATGCTTGTTTACTTGGATTAATGTTTGACTTGATTGATTGCTATGAATTAGATGATTGATGATTTGATTAAGACCGAAGATGATTCAAAAGCTAAGGAAAAGGCTCTTGAATTAGGAAAGCTGCTTGTGGCACATGTGGCGGATGAGGAAGCTCATATGGATAGATTTGATGATGATGTTGAGATGAAGCTTTACTATGACGATGATGAGGCGAAGTATGATATGAGATAGTCTTGGTCTAATCCAGACGGGATCATTCCAAGCATGTTGATAACTCGGTGAAATGGTTCGAGTTTGAGAATAATGGTTTGCTCGAGAGGCGCTTGAGCTAGTATGGAAATAGTCGTCGAGGAGGATGACTAGAAGGCTGAGATCTCATCGTTGTTGAAGGTTCTAGCATGCTCAAAGCAAGAGTACATTGGGCAGATTCGATAGTCCCTGAAGGCTACTGATTGGTAGTCAAGTACTCTGGGCAGATTCGATAATCCTAGGCACGGGTCACGACGACGTGCAGAGTTATGTCTAGAACCGGGGTTTCCATTAGCCCTTGACGGACGGCTGAAAGAATGTGCTGGTCATTCAATTAACGGTGATATCGAAGCAGTGATAACAGTGATAGCCAGAGTCATGGATGTTTGGTTGTATCGTCATTCGGTCTCAAGAGCGGTGTTTTCTGGGTGCTTATCTGATCTTGGTTTAGGCCTTGGGGGTTTGTGCTTGGAAAACATCGCCCTTGACTCGAGTGATAATTGCTTTACTTTAAATTGCATGCTCTGCTATGTTTGCTTCTACTTAGTGTGTGTCTGGGGGCTATCACTGTAGAAAGAGGTGGAGTGGGAGGGTTGTATTCCTATTCCTTTTTCCTTTATGCTCTTTTGGTATGTTGTTAGTTAATTTACCACTCACTAAGACTGTTGTCTGACTCAAGGCTTTATGTTTTAACTCTTATTGCCTTGGGTTGTTCGTCCATTTTGGGACGGGCAGACTAGGTAGCAGGTGACAGGTGCTGTTCTTGCTTTCCACGATGCTGATGTCGAAGATGAGCTGGAGGGTTGCATATTATCTTCTTACTATATGTACTGGATGTTCCGCTGCTTGTATATTCTCTGAGTGTTATGTAGTGAGGCTTGATGTATTGACTGTTCAGATGTTTGTATTCAACTATTATGAAGTTTTATTGATGAGATTCTATTTCTGTGAAGCTTCACTATATATATATTCTATTGTATTTTGTCCATGCGCTGTGAGTAATACGATAGATTCTGCTGTTTTAATTTACCCTGACAATCGTCCATGGTCACCGGGCACACTTTACAGCGCACTTTCTCTAGGTTCAGTGCAGGGGTCATGGGCGGTCGTCACATATGTGGTGAATGTATGACTCGGGTACCCGTTAATGGTCGGTAACGACCGGGGTGATGACATATTCGGTACTATCCAGCGTGATGGGTAGACCGGTCTTGTGTTGGTTTAGGCGCCCAGTATCTGGACCCTAGGTGCATCCCTCTAGAGGTGTACTGTCGAAAGGTAGTCCCTTACCTTGTCATTTTTATGGAAATCCATTCTCCAATAAGTGCCTCTACGATTTTAGATGTAGAAAGCCTTGTATTACAAGGTGGTATGCTGAAATTTAATAATGTAACAATTTCAGCTAAGATTAATAAGTTTATTTGCAAATGTTTTCAAAGATATGTCATTAGAAATAATATCAAATGTTATGATATATAAAAGTGTTTTGGTTATCACAAGGGAAAAACCCTTCCGTGTTTATGTGTGGACGTGGTCTTATGAGATACTCTTTCTTTTCAAAGGATTTTGTTTCAAGGCTGATATATGACACTGTCATTTATATTTGAGTTTCTCACGCTGGTTTATCAAGCCTGATCCGGGTATTTTCAATACTCGGGTTAGATCCGAGTAGTTTCAGATTTAGTGAAGACGGTTGGAGTTTCCAGAGGAGAGCTGGAGATATTCATCTACGTATAAACGTATTCTATTACCCGCTTTGCTTAGGGAGGTTCGTCCATTGTTAGTCTGTTTTGTTTGATGTTTGTCAGCAATTGTAAGGACAGATGTTTATAACTGTCCAAGTTGAATTTATGTTAGACTCTGATATATGTACTTTAAAAAATTTCCACTGTAAAGATATTGTTCAATATTATATATATTATTCCATTCGTGTGAAATTCTATTCTGTCTTTATTTTCTTTTTCACCCCTTAAAGATCCGCTTATTCATGCAATTTGAGTTGGACATGTGTGGTTTATTGTCGGCTCAAAGGGTACGGAAATTCGGGCTTTTACATATAGAGTCAACAATCTTAATGGTTTAATTGAACAACCGAGGGTGATGTATATTTTTGACATTAATAAGAAACTCATAGGTTCTCTTCGATGTACGAGAATACTTATTAGACATTCTAATGCAATGTGTTCATTTAGGTTAGTTGATTTCACTTCATCTCATATAATCAATTCTATCTATGGATCGATCCAATTCTATTTAACTACCAAAAATTTATCAAAGAAATTCCTTCACAATGAAGTTGATATATCTTGAAACAATAATTGTTTCTTAGTGCAAATAGAATAGGGATTCATAAACATTTATTAAACCTTTTTATTTATAAAACTGATTTTAGTTTACAAAAATTATGTTTAAAACACAAATATGTCATTTGATGATAGACCTTTCCAAAAAACCTTTTGGAGATTCATACAAGATCCCTCATGAACAATTATTACGTGCAATCTTTCGAATCGCACAACCTACCAACTCATTGGCCTAGGATATGTTGGGATTTCTTACAAACCCTTATCTTGTATGATTTTGTAAACCGTTGCTTAGATGAAATAATATCAACCTTGTGTACTACTCTTAAGTACATAACCTTATAGAAAGAAACTAACTCAACTTCACTCACAATTAATCGTAAATTGTCTAACAATGTCTGATTACTCCTTATCGATGCATCATTATGTATCACATGGAGGAGTGACTTATGAGATTGAATCTATATTCATTTTTAGGTACATTTGGAACTTTTTCCAATATACTCACTTATTCGACCAAATCAAATCATTTTATTCTATTGCATGTTATTTTATTTACTTTTCTTTTATATTCTATGATTTTATCATAAACTTACTACATGTGTATCTAATACACATGTTCATGTTGGTAATAAATCATCGATGAATATAACAAAGTATGTGGAACCCTTTTGGTATTAATAGACTTGTGATTGCATACATCAATATGTATTAATTCAAGGAGTTCATCAACTCTTATGATGCTCCCACTGAATGTGTGCATAGCCATTAATTGTTTGAGATATAATTAACCTGTATCATATGATTCATAATCATATAATAAAATTATTTCTCAAAACTACGGCTTAGTCTACAATTCCAAAACAACTGTAAATAATATTAAACACATGTATTTTTGTTGCATCACTTTTACTATGAAAACAAATTCCATAATATAGTTCTATTTTAAAATGAATATTCATAATACTCATATTGAAATATAGTTATATCTATTTTTCAGTCAATACCAGAAATAAACATTATTTCACAAATAATGTTCAGTATATTTTACGAAAACAATTTTCATAATTTGAAGCAATCATTAGGTGTTATATGGCATGCACCTACTATTTCTGCCATTACTATAATAGCGTACTAAATTTAGGGGTCCACCATTCGCTTAATATTGTTTACTTATTTCATATGATGCAACTAGTTTACAATGGAGAGTTCTTTGATCAAATATCTTGAACTCAAAGAAATAAATGTTATAGAAAACAATTTTCTATATGAAAATACATTTCGGAATAAAAATCATATTTCATATTCCAATATTAAGTATCAATTATTATTACAATTCTTATTTCCAATGTTTCTCTATGAAGCAGAAGTGACTATTCATTCTCTTCATTCCTACTTTACCTTAAATTACATCTATTCTTATACATTCGTTTTTCTTTCAAATGATCAAAACAATTCAAAAGAAAACCTACTACAATATCATAAAAAACTTTTTACAAAAGCGAATTCGATTATTCTTAACATTTAAGACATTAAATATGTTGGACTTTATGTAAACCGATCAAGATGACATTTCAACGATCGAGTTCTTAGATGTATCTCATAGTTTATGGTCTTGTGTTATATTAACACAACATGATCCTTTTGAAATCATTCAAGTTGAATACATGATCTTAAAATATTGTTTATTGGCTTACTTCGAATGAACTAACTTCATCGAAATATTGTACCACACAAACTATGACTGTTCACCATATAACATTTATATGTGAAAGTACATGGATCAAATATCCATAGTCTTGAATTGCATTTAGAGTTCAAAAACTCATGAAATGCAATACACGGTCTAAACCAAATAAACATATAAGTGACCAACTTACGAATGTATTAAGTAGTTGAAATTAGGCACTTGCATGGGTATAGAAACATTATATAACATGCAATTAGAATTATTAGTAAGTATATATATTATATTTCTATTTGTCAACTTTCAATTCAGTTTGTATATATATGTTAATTGACAAACGTTTTATCAATCATATTGAATGCACAAATTTATCATTGTAGATAATTATAACATTATATAGCATATGTTCTTACAATATTAGAAAGGTTAAACATTACCATTTCATTTTTTTAATAAGGCTCCCACTAGTCTTTTATGTTTCTCCAAACCCTAAGATGAAACGTAGAAGTCTTACAACTTCACTAGTGGGTGTTAGGACTCGTTTGTTTTAGTATTCTGACCTTGAGTTTGCTCAACAAATCATAGCCCCACAAACGATGGATAACTCCTTATAGGTTGTATCATATACAACTCCTAACCCATTTTTCCTTATTCTAATCTCATTTCGACCTTGAGTTTGCTCAACAAATCGAAAGAGATTATTCACTCACACCTAATATATCATGATGGCCTAAGTATAGTATATGTATGTTGAGTTTGCTCAACAAATACATATGGTTATCTTACCTCATCTGTTCAATATATTAATAATACTACGCATAACATCCCTAGCTTGAGTTTGCTCAACAACTAAGGAGTATGTAAGTAATTTATTAATATATATATATATATGGTAGAGGACAATAATATATTGAAGATTCATAATCTTCAATATATATATTGAGTGATATCGACTTATAGAATAATATATTTCTTATGAAATACCCCAGCGATTCAAGTGTCAGACACATCAGAAATCACGGTATATGTACATTTACATATGTATTTATTTCTCAAGTCTATTTGGGTTTCTTTAATGTTTCACATTTAGTTTATACACATATCATATAAGTTTTATTGTTATATAACTTTTATATTTCATATTACTTATATGATAGTCTTACGTATAATATATCATTAATTAAATCTTATCTAATTAATTTTAAATTTGTATTCCAATATAACTTTTATATTGGACATATCTACTATAACATTTATAGTGTATACTATAGCCTTTATAGTGTAACACACATATATCATATATATGTGTATTTTATTTAATTAACTAACTTTTAATTAATTTATTCGATTAAACAATTTTTATTAAAATTTATTAATTTCAAAATTTATCTTGTATACATACATGTGTACTTATGATATCTTAAACATTTTAAAATAACATAACATATATCAACATATATAATACATGCATATATGCATTAATTAATTAACATATTTAATTATTTTATTTTATTAATCTTATTAATAAATTTAAAATTTAAAATTATTATATAAATATTTTCAAACACTTTGAAAATATCATTATCCTTTCAAACATTTTGAAAACTTATGTAGTATTATAATTTTTATAATAAACAAGTTTTATTTTAAATTTAACTATTAAATTTAAAATCTTTAACATTAATTTTCAAAACGATTTAGAAAATTAGCCCAAGGCCCAAATTAAGTTGGGCCTTTTCTATTAGGAGCAACCTTTGGGCTCACTTCACCTTTCGGGACAAGCCTGTAACCAGGTAGGACAGGGTACTTGATTACCCAATTCCAATCCTAGACATTACCTAGCCCTAATATGACTAAATTAGACCGCATATGCTATTGGGCTCTGATACCATTGTTGGAACTGGACTAGCCCGCAAAGGAAGTTATGGGTGAATTTCAAATATTTTACCCTATTGGATCTTTTATTGGGCCTATGAAGTTTAACTAAATTAGAACATTTCTAAATTTCATTTAAATAAAATCATTTATTTTATTTAAATTTGAATATATTAAGATTTGAAATTAATTTTATTTGATTTAGTTTATACATAAATGTATCATAAACATATATGTGTGAGTGCATGTGTAACATAATAATCCGTGAAAGGTATAATATGCCCATATGTAGATGTTGGGATTTACATCGCAACAGACATATTAGATCATTTTGTATGTCACGTATGTTGTCCAAATATGTGCATGTATATGTGTTACAATACACACACACATATGTATGTATGTATGTATGTATATATATATATGTGTGTATATATATATATATATATTTGAAACGGTATTTTATATACAACAAATCACTGTGACAACATATCACATGTCAATAAACGTTCGAATCACGCTATGCAAGTTTCAAACTTGTGACATCTCACACCAAAACCAAATCACTTAACCACTGCGACAATGGTGTTTGTCATGTATATATATTATATATACTATATGAACATAAAACATATATATATAGATAAATATATAAATATAAAGAGAGAGAACAATTATTAAAAATTATTTATAATTCAAAATTAACTTAGTTTTGCAAACATAATAATTTTAGTATTTTAATTTGCATATATTATGAATAAAATAATGTTATCATCCATAAATAATTAACATAAAATAATCTATTAATGAAAATTCAAATTTTACAATTTTTTAAAATCTAGGATCATAAAATAGAGCTTAGGAAAAATCTAAAGATTCTTCAAAGTTGAAATATTTTTTTTTTAAACAAATACATTGATTTCGGCAACAATTATTTAATATAAAATAATATATTATTAAAAATGCAAATTTTAAAATTTCAAAAATTCTAGGATCATGAATGAGAGGTTACAAAAAATTTTGAAGAACTTTTCAATTAAATTATTATTTTAATAAATCATAAACAGTTTTTTCGAAATAATATTAATTATTAAAAATAATAAACTTTATTTAAAAATTCATAAATTTTTTCTTTATGTTTCTGAAATGATATAATATATTTTTTTAAATATAAAATTGAAATTTTAATATAATAATTATTTTATATACAATAAACAATTCAAAAATTCAATGAATGTTAATTTAAAAATATGAATATATGTATGATAATTAATTTTCGAATTTTCAAATTCATATTATATATAAATAAGTGTACTAAATTTTTTAAATCACATATATATCTTATATATGCATATATGCTATTATGAGAGAGAAATATACACTAATATATATATATATGAATTTATTAATAAATATATATGTGAATTTATTAATAAATATATATAAAACAATTATTAATGACAAAAATTGATTTTGTATAGTAAACAACATTTGTCTATACATAAATCAAATAGTATAATAAACAAATTATGCCCAAAACCAAACTGATTTGTGGCAACAACATCTACTTACAAAATCTCACCTAACTAAACATATAGTAGCAATATATTTAAACAGATATGAAATTAATCATTATAGGATCATAGAATATAATTTAATTACTGTAATATGAATTAAAATTACCAATTTAATGATGTCTTTGAATCCACGTTGAAGCAATGACTTCCCTTCCTTTTACTGTTCTTGATTCGTCAAATTGCAAGTTCGGAATCACCGACCTCTAACTATCGAATAATATTATTTTAATTTGAAATATATTTGAGAATTTTGAAGTGGATTGAGAGCTATGTTTTAATGAGCAATGTAGAAGGTAATGGCAGCCAAAAAAATTTTAGTAATTATTTTTAGAGATACATACATACATATATATATATATGTGTGTGTGTGTGTGTGTGTGGTTGTATTAGAGAGAAACGAGGAAAACCTTTTTACCCATTCTCACTTGATCTCAACCCATTATCTCCAAGCCAATTCCCTATGTTTTAGCTACCCCTAGACTTTCCCAAAACCGAAATTCTGCAGCCCTAATGATGGGCCTTAAATACATCTAAGCCCAAGCCAAAATACTATGCAATTAAATCTAATTTAATCGCTTGTCGATATTGTATATCGATCGATATATATATTTATAACTGTTATAAATATATATAACATTATTTATTTCTCAAACCATATTCAAATTTTATAATTAATATTTCATAAATATTATTTAATTTAATTAATTTATAACAATTATAAACTAATTAAATCGTTCGGTCTTAAGGGAATTCATCATTTCGGCTGTGTAACTCTTGGGTGTAAATTTGGTCAGCGATTAACATCGAACTATTCTAATGTTAACGTTCACACGTCACTTAGTAGGTGATGTGACATTATGGCCAAATTTATCGCTTACTCATTTTCGGTAAAATCGAATTTTAGTTTAATAATTATTTCTTGGTTGTGACATTTGTTAAAACCAATTCTCTTCGTCAAAACTATATTACTTTGGACTTATGGAATTTGGTAATGGTCAAAATTCCAACCTCATCCACATTCAACTTTATAGTCCAAATACAAAGTCCTTGGTTCAATAATAACAATTATTATTAACCGAAATGCTCTGGCCAGAGATTTGACTTTGAGTTGACTGTGATACTAACAGCTTATAACCGAGGAGACAAATCATCTCTTGAATAGTGCTTCACTTCCACTCGACCCAACTATAGTCACTCGATGGACGCCATACCATGATTTGGCTATAAACCAAGGTTTGAAGTCTCGTTTTCCGTTTCTGTTCGGTCATTAGAAAATTTTGAAATTTCGGTCCTATTTCGGAATTCTCGGAAATTCCATTTTAATTCCAGTTTGTGAATTCCGGTACTCTTTTTTATATAAATACCAAACAAATATGCAATACTAATAGTCAATTACGTTTAATTATTCAAGTTACATAGAAGATAAAAACCATACAACATAAAAATTTAATACCAAAAACTATTTCTCTGAGCATCATATAAATTTTGTCCATCGCTATCTTCATCTTGTGTCGGATTATAATATGCTAAAAAAGCATATGGTTACATCTGATCCGAACTTAAAAATGTCTTCATCATATTATCAAAGGGCGATGGTTCGTCTTGGCTACTTGATGGTTCATTAGCATACGGTTTATTTATCCCACAAAACGAATAATCTTCGGTATAGTCAGATGTAGAATACCTATAACTAGGGAGATTGTTAGAAGTATATCTGCCATCATAATTATGTTGATCTTCATGTTCAACGTTCAAATTTCTATCTCTTCGTCCACTAGAGTCATCTACATCTCTTCTAAAATAATTTTGGATATGTCTTTGAGAATCATCAAAAGTAGAACCAACACCATAACCACTAGAACCAATACCGTCAACACTAGCATTACCCGAGTCATCATTTGATGAACTATCATTTTTAGTATTTCCTGCAGATACATTATCATTGTCTGACCAAGGATTATCGCTTGCATTATCAAGTAGTGGATTCTCAGCTTCTCTAGTCCATTCTGCAAGTGGATCCTCCGCATGAAATATGTAATCTAGGTTAATAAGTTGATCAGTTGTTTGTTGTCGTTTAGCATGTCGTACTCTTAATCGCATATTATAATGTACAAATACCAGTTTTTCTAAGTTCTCCATTTTTATTCTGTTTCTTAACTTCGTATGAATTATCGCAAATGTTGTCCAGTTTCTTTCACAATTTGAAAAAGAAACTGTTTGGCTAAGAACACGCATAGCTATGCGTGTTAAATTTGGAGCAGTTTCCCTGCCAATTATTGACCACCACATAGCTGGAAGACACGACTTAACTGCATGTTTTGCTTTTGCAGAACCAAATACACCAAGTTTCATTCTGTATTTTTCCACCTACACAACATTCATTAATAAACCAAGTTAATCTTTGCGCTAAATATAATAACATGAATAATGAGTAGTTTAATAATTTGTTTATTAGCTCTTTTGAAATTTCAATTTGCATAGCAATATCATGTACTATTTTTTCAATAACATTTGTCCATCCATTTAAAACTTCAGCATCGTTTATTGCATTGTCTCCATATTGCATATGAGGATTGAGAAAATAACCTAAAACAATTTGATAGTTTAAAAAAATATTGACATGATATGTACTTTTATAATTGTGAAATAATTAAAAAAAAAGTTAACTGCTGCATGAATAGATCGGTGTAATTGTCTTTTCCAACTTTTATCGATTATATTCCACCACTTTTGATACTGTTTTCCACCAACATTTTTCTTAATCGATTCCTTTGCTCGATCCATTGCTTCATATAGATATCCCATCTCTGCTTTATCATCATTGTCCACCATTCTTAAAACTTTTACAAATGGACTAAATACGAGCATAATAGCAGCAATATTGGCACAAAATTTATCACTGTGAATCAAGTTATATATAAGAATTGTTGTTTTTTATCTTTAGGACCAAGTTTATGACGCAGCGGATTAATCAAAACGGTCTTCAATCGGTGAAAGTAGTAATCGGTGGATTGGAAGATACTGAAATGCCTGAATTCGTTGATCCGAAGATACCGAACTCTAGCTATCCCGAACTCGTTGATCGCGCACGATACCGGGTTCAAAGATCTTCAATTCTTCAAGCGTTGATCAAGCGCACTTGATTCTGCGAATCGGCTTCTACAATCGTTGAATCCAGCGCACTCGATTATCCGAAAGAGGAGATAGGAGATTACACTCAACTACCAATTTAGATGAAAGCACACAGCAATCAAAAGAGAATTTTATTCAAAAATCAACAACCTTTACAAATGACACCACTTGCCTATTTATAGGCTACAACACAAAACCAGAAAATTTCCTAAGTCTTAAGTCGTTTCCGACTCATCACCTACGACCTAAGACTCATCATAAGTCGGTGACGACTTATCAATAACTTCGTCTCAACCAGGTACATGACTTAACGACTTATTACAAGAAAGCCTAGCGACAGCAAACAGAAAATACAACATAGAAAAATACATCTTTTAAGTCGTTGCCGACTTATCAACTCCATTCGACTCAACTTATTTACAACAGACGCCATACGACTTATACTCCAGTAGCGACTTAAGAAACAACGGTTCAGATTAACTCGTCAGGAGAATCTACGGCATGGATTAAAGCGGCATCAGAATCTACAGCTCCAGGCCTCTACGACTTAACCCAGTTTCCGATTTAAAGAATCCAGTCGACTCAACTAAGTCATAACTCGTTTCTTCGTCTTCTTGCTTTGTGTTAAGTCATGGACGACTTATACCTCCAGTTTCGTTAAGTCGTGGACGACTTATACCAGCCTCTCCCTTGAGTCGTGGATGGCTTATCTCCTCACCTCCCTTAAGTCGTAGACGACTTATCACTTGTGTATTCTTCCCCTCGAGTCGTGAGCGACTCATCTCCCTGTTAAGTCGTAGACGAGTTATCGTTGCTTCGTTAAGTCGTAAACTCGTCACAACTTTCCCTTTGGTCTTCCAGTTGAGTCGTGGACGACTCATCACCGCCTCCTTAAGTCGTAGACGACTTATGCCTTCCCCTTTGGTCTTCCAGTTGAGTCGTGGACGACTCATCACCGCCTCCTTAAGTCGTAGACAACTTATGCCTTGGCCAAATAAGGGTTGCGCTGCATCATCCTCCCCAGGTTGAGAGAAATTCGACCTCGAATTTGCACACTCTTCATCCCCAACAAACTCATCCCCATGATATGGTACGAGATGCTTAACATTGAATACGTCAGATGTATACACATCATCTGGCAGCTTCAGTTTATAAGCATTTTCATTGATTCGTTTCACAACTTCCACCGGACCAATTTTCCTGGCTTTCAACTTGTTATAAGCGCCCACTGGAAAACGATCTTTTGTTAATACTGCATAAACCAAATCTCCTTCATTAAACTCTACATTTCTTCGTTTCAAATCTGCAGTTCGTTTATATTTCTCATTTGCTTTCTCCAATCGTTCTTGAACGAGTTTATGACATTCCGTCAATCCTTCAACAAAATCAGCAGCTTTCTTAACTGTCTTCTTTGATTGTGGCACTACCGTTAAATCCAACGGTCCTTTCGGTAAGCTTGAATAAACAATCTGGAATGGACTGAACCCAGTACTTCGATTCACAGCATGATTATGGGCAAACTCTGCCTGGCATAACTTCATATCCCAACTCTTCAGATTATCTTGAACGAGACACCTCAACAAGTTTCCCAACGATCTGTTTACAACCTCGGTCTGTCCATCCGTTTGCGGGTGATAAGCACTACTAAACTTCAGCTTCGTTCCCACCATTTTCCACAAACTCAACAAAAAGTGACTCAGAAACCGAGTATCTCTATCCGACACAATAGATTCTGGCAATCCATGAAGTCGATAGATCTCCTTGAAAAACAATTGAGCAACATGAACAGCATCCGCCGTCTTCTTACAAGCAATAAAATGTGCCATCTTCGAAAATCGGTCAACTACCACATAAATGGAATCGTTACCACGCTGTGTCCTCGGCAATCCCAACACAAAGTCCATACTGATATCTACCCATGGTTTTACAGGCACGGGTAACGGCATATATAAACCAGCATTAGTTGCAGTTCCTTTCGAAACCTGACAAATATGACAACGCTCCACAAACCTCGATACTTCTTTCCTCATCGATGGCCAAAAGTAGGACTGTGAAATTAGCTGTAAGGTACGGTCTCTCCCAACATGTCCCTCTTCGTGTAATTCCTTGATAATCTTCATTCTCAGACTACCTTCTGGTATGCATAAGCGACTTCCTTTAAAAAGAAAACCATCTACCATTACGAACTCATCCGTCTCTCCATCCTTGACTTTATCAACAAACTTTGCAAAGTAAGGATCATCGGTAAATAATTCTGGCAATAGTTCAAACCCCGTCACCTCAATCTTCATTGTTGTCAACAAATGACTCCTCCTACTCAAAGCATCAGCCACTCGATTCGTCACCCCCGATTTGTGCTTCACAACGAAAGTAAACTGTTGCAGATATGCAATCCACGATGCATGTCTCGCTGAAATCTTATCTTGCCCTTGCAAATGCTTCAATGCTTCATGATCAGTATACAGAACAAACTCTTTCTGAAATAGATAGTGTCTCCAGTGTTTAATAGATTGTACAATAGCATAGAATTCCACATCGTAGGTACTGTATCGCATCTTCGCTCCTGACAACTTCTCACTGAAATATGCAATTGGACGACCTCTTTGACTCAACACTCCTCCAATCCCAACCTTGGATGCATCAGTGTGTAGTTCAAATACTAGCTGAAAATCAGGTAATACTAGAATTGGTGCAGATGTCAGCAACTCCTTGATCTGCCCAAAAGCATTCCCTGCTTCCTCTGACCATGTAAATTGTTTACCCTTCATACAGTCAGTCACAGGTGCCATCACACTACTAAAATGTGGAATGAACCTTCGATAGAATGAAGCCAACCCATGAAAACTACGAACTTCCGTTATCGTCTTGGGCTGCGGCCAATCTCTGATAGCTTCGATTTTACTTTGGTCAACCTGTATTCCTTTCTCTGAAACGACATATCCCAAAAATAGAACACTCCTCGCCATAAAGACACACTTCTTTGTAGCAGCATAGAATTGTTCTTCCCGAAGTATAATCAACACTTTCTTCAAATGCTGAACATGCTCTTCTGTACTAGCACTGTAGATCAGAATATCATCAAAGTAAACCACCACAAATTTCCCAATGTACGGTCTGAAAATTTGGTTCATCACCCTCATGAATGTACTCGGTGCATTCGATAGACCAAACGGCATTACCAGCCATTCATACAAGCCTTCCCTCGTCTTGAATGCTGTCTTCCATTCGTCCCCTGGTCTAATGCGAATCTGATGATATCCGCTCTTCAAGTCAATCTTAGAAAAGATTACGGACCCACTGATTTGATCCAATAAATCAT
This sequence comes from Allium fistulosum, assembly GCA_030737815.1. Lineage (NCBI taxonomy): Eukaryota > Viridiplantae > Streptophyta > Magnoliopsida > Asparagales > Amaryllidaceae > Allium > Allium fistulosum. The sequence goes on from CM060906.1 coordinate 366,905,790, forward strand.
CAAGCCTCGGCATCGGAAATCTGTATCTGACTGTGATCTTATTCAATGCTCTACTGTCGGTGCACATCCTCCACGTTCCATCCTTCTTGGGTACCAATAAAGCTGGTACAGCACAAGGACTTAAACTCTTCTGCACACGCCCCTGATCAAGTAATTCTTCTACCTGCCTCCGTAACTCTTCATGTTCCTTTGGAATCATTCGGTAATGTGGTCTGTGTGGCAAAACTGCTCCTGGAACAAGATCGATTTGATGTTGTATGTCTCTCAAAGGCGGTAACTCCTTTGGTAACTCTTCTGGGAATACATCGTCAAATTCTTTCAAAACTGGTTTAACTTCTTCTGGTATTTCAACCTCTTCACTGCTTTCTCGCCCAATCAACAAAAATACTTCAGGCTCTTTCTCAACCTCCTTAAAAATTCCTTCAAAGATAATAAAGTTTTCAGCTCTTCAATTTCTTCTGACTTACTTTCTCCTTGTGGTCTCTTCTTTGGAACTAGGATAATTTTCGTGCCTTCAAACATAAAACTGTAACTATTGGTCCGACCGTCATGTTGTACTGCTCGATCATACTGCCATGGTCTTCCCAATAATAAGTGGCAAACATCCATCTCTACTATGTCACACCATATTTCGTCTTTGTATTTCTTCCCAATAGAGAATGGAACACGAACTCGTCTATCCACTTTCACTTCTCCTCCTTTTCTCAACCATGCTAACTTGTATGGACTCGGATGTTTCTCGGTCTTCAAATTCAATTTTGTCATAGCTTCGGTTGAAACAATATTGTCACAGCTTCCTGCGTCGATCACAAACTTACACACCTTCCCCAGAATAGTACATGTTGACTGAAAGATATTACTCCTCAACCAACTAGCTTCTTCCTGCTTCGGTGTTAAACACGATCTCCTCAGCATTAGATTACAACCTTCGTCTCCTGACGCAACATCCTGCTCATCCTCCTCAACTGGACTAGAACAATCCCCATCACCATCCTCATCCTCAATTTCTGCAATCATGGTTCTCTTCTTTGGCTTTGGACACTCACTGCTTTTATGACCCAATTCCTGACAATTGTAACATTTGAAACCATTGTTAACCCTTGCCTTCTCAATCTCCTTCACCACTGGTCTACTGATAGGTTTAGAAACATTAGAACTTCCACCAACACCCTTCGCTTGATTGTTAGAATTAGTAAACACACCACCTCCTCGTCTACCCTGTTTCTCCCAAGCCAACGCTTTCTGATGTGCTTCCGCTACAGATCTTGGATCGAACATATTAACCATATCCTGAATCTGCATTCTCAATCCCCCAATGAATCTAGATGTCAGTTGTTCTTCCGTTTCCATAATATCATTCCTTGCGATAAGCTGATAAAACTCATCTGCGTAATCATTAACAGTCTTTGTGCCCTGCCTCAAGTTCTGCAAACGTTGATACATCAGAGATTGATAATTGTAAGGTAAGAACGTTGCTTTCATCAATTTCTTCATCTTCTCCCAAGATTCAACTTTTGACTTCCCCATTCGTTCACGTGTAAGCTTGGTTTGCTGCCACCATGCCAAAGCTCTACCCCTTAACCTCGTAGCAACCAACTTCACTCTACGATGTTCTGGAACTTCTTTGAAGTCAAAAATCTCTTCAACATTAGCTACCCAATCTAGAAACTCCTCCGCTTGCATACCACCCTTGAATTCAGGAATTTCTGTCTTCATCCCCGACTCCCACTTGTGATCATATTCAGAATAGTTTCTTCCTTGACCTCTTCCTTGAATACTACCACCATCATACTCCTCTTCAAAATCAGATGTATAACGATGTCGATTCTGACCACCAACATCTCTACTACCATTACGCCTTCCACCTTCATCCCTTCTATCGATATTCCTCCGTTCACGATCATTCACGTTCCTCCCACGCCCTTGATCATTTTCAACACTTCTGTCTCGATTGGAATGTGGCGAGACTCTACTACCTCCATGGTTAGATTCTGGTGAAACCCTTCTCCGATTTTGATTCATCTTCGTCATAAGCTTCTCTAACCGGCCAATTCCTTCGTTAAGCTTTTCACTAAAATTTTCATTGATTCTTTGCTCCATCTCATCAGCTTCTTCTCTTCGGTACAAAGCTTCTACATTTTGGTGACGATTAGCTCTCCTTGGCGGCATACTTGAAAACTTCACAAACTCTTCAACACTTCAAAATTCAAACACTTTTCGGACTTTGATCCAAAATGAAACGGATCGAAAACTTCCACTTTGTAGCAAATCGCGATGAACACGATGGACAAAGCTTCGGTTTCCAATTCAAATTCGATCAATCAGTCTTCGAACAAGCCTTCTTACTCTCGGCCGTGATAAGCAACCTTCAATCTCGGCAAATCTCTTCAACTTCTAAATGAATAGGCTCCAAGTCTCGATCTAGCTATGATTGGCTAGAACAAGCTCTGATACCAAAACTGACGCAGCGGATTAATCAAAACGATCTTCAATCGGTGAAAGTAGTAATCGGTGGATTGGAAGATACTGAAATGCCTGAATTCGTTGATCCGAAGATACCGAACTCTAGCTATCCCGAACTCGTTGATCGCGTACGATACCGGGTTCAAAGATCTTCAATTCTTCAAGCGTTGATCAAGCGCACTTGATTCCGCGAATCGGCTTCTACAATCGTTGAATCGAGCGCACTCGATTATCCGAAAGAGGAGATAGGAGATTACACTCAACTACCAATTTAGATGAAAGCACACAGCAATCAAAAGAGAATTTTATTTAAAAATCAACAACCTTTACAAATGACACCACTTTCCTATTTATAGGCTACAACACAAAACCAGAAAATTTCCTAAGTCTTAAGTCGTTTCCGACTCATCACCTACGACCTACGACTCATCATAAGTCGGTGACAACTTATCAATAACTTCGTCTCAACCAGGTACACGACTTAACGACTTATTACAAGAAAGCCTAGCGACAGCAAATAGAAAATACAACATAGAAAAATACATCTTTTAAGTCGTTGCCGACTTATCAACTCCATTCGACTCAACTTATTTACAACAGACGCCATACGACTTATACTCCAGTAGCGACTTAAGAAACAACGGTTCAGATTAACTCGTCAGGAGAATCTACGGCATGGATTAAAGCGGCATCAGAATCTACAGCTCCAGGCCTCTACGACTTAACCCAGTTTCCGATTTAAAGAATCCAGTCGACTCAACTAAGTCATAACTCGTTTCTTCGTCTTCTTGCTTTGTGTTAAGTCGTGGACGACTTATACCTCCAGTTTCGTTAAGTCGTGGACGACTTGTACCAGCCTCTCCCTTGAGTCGTGGATGGCTTATCTCCTCACCTCCCTTAAGTCGTAGACGACTTATCACTTGTGTATTCTTCCCCTCGAGTCGTGAGCGACTCATCTCCCTGTTAAGTCGTAGACGAGTTATCGTTGCTTCGTTAAGTCGTAAACTCGTCACAACTTTCCCTTTGGTCTTCCAGTTGAGTCGTGGACGACTCATCACCGCCTCCTTAAGTCGTAGACGACTTATGCCTTCCCCTTTGGTCTTCCAGTTGAGTCGTGGACGACTCATCACCGCCTCCTTAAGTCGTAGACGACTTATGCCTTGGCCAAATAAGGGTTGCGCTGCATCAGTTTAGGAATCTTTGCACTCCACTCCCTTGAAGAAATCATTCTTCTTAGATTCTCCTTATGTGTGTATACGGATTCTAATGCAATAAAGTGAGTAGAAAACCTAGTTACTGCTGCCCGGATCAGTTCTTTATTATTGGTTTCTTTTCTCATTATGGTAAGTAACCAACCATGATTGTATATGAATCCTGTTATTGAATGACAATTTGAAATAATCGTTTTTACCTCGATTTCTTTTGAAATATCTTCAAGAATCAAATCGATACAATGTGCTACACATGGTGTCCAGTATAGTTTCCCACTTTTTTCCATCAGTAGTTGGCCGGCAGCTTGCACTACTAGAAAATGGCTAAATACTGACAGAGGGGGGTGACGGCTTCCGACGGCCTATTTCCGACGGCTTCCGACGGGCCGTCGGTGGCCGTCGGAAGCCATCGGAAATTTGCGAAATACAGGCCCAGCCGAGCCTTCTTCCTCCTCATTTTTCATACGAAAATAATTCACCCTAAATCCCCAAATCTCTTCCCCAAGCTTCCAATCATCAATTTCGAGCTTTCGGATCCTCCCCGGCTGCATAATCAACGTCTATTGCTCTCTAGGTCAGGTATAATCTCTTATTTTCGCCAAAAATCTAATTTTTACCCTAAATCTAGATTTGCATAAGTTGTTAAATTAGGGCTAATTGGTGATTGAAATTGTTTCCAATAGTGTTATAATAGTTTCTAGCATTCCATGGTATTCCTATTTTATCTTTTATCGTGAAATTGTGAAAAACATGTATAATTTGCGGTTGTTCGTGTATATGTAAATCGTTGTGTATGCCTTGATTCTACGATTGTATATGTGTGTAGCGCTGCTATCATTGTATTATGTTAGTTGGAATAAGATAAAATGAATACACGAGCTAGGAATATTATATTGTGCACGTATTGACTTATGCAACAAAAAAATGCGTCGAACGAGCCTTAAGTTGATGTAATACGTCGAATAAATGTGTTAAATTAAAATATATTTTTGTAAATGTGAACAGTTAGTAAAACTGAATTTTTTCGTAAAATGCGCACATTTAATTAACTAATGTCCCTTAGACAGTTTTTGGCCCCGTCTGACGAGTGTTGTACATGATCGTTATATAAATAGTTGTTTTTTTTCAAAAAACGACCATTTATATTCATCTGGTACAATGTTTGTTGGATTTTTCCCTGTATTGGACAAGTTATAAACATAATAAGCATTTATATTTTGTATACTACTTCGTCTCAAACGGTTCATAAAATTTCGGCCTAACTTTTCTTTTTTGTTTCCTGCGTACACGCATTTGTGTACAATGCAGGGAACAAAAGGGAAATGCTACCGAAATTTTGTTGAATCGTTTGAGACGAAGTAATATACGAAATGTAAATGCTTACTGTGTTTGTAATGGGAAGTAGGATGCCTGACCATGGAAAAAAATTATACAATTTTTTATATCGATACGTTAAAAAGTAAAATGTGCCCCATTTGAAAATATTTTTAAATTTGTGAAGTTGTTCTTTAAATTCAAATATTATATGACCATGAAAATAATCTTTTTCGAATTTTTATTCTTGAAAATAAATATTAAATTTTGAACTTCTAATTTTCTCAAATAGGAAAAATGATTGATTATTTTGTTGATCGGAGGAGATGGATGTACCAAAGAAAAGGACTGAGGGGCTCAATAAAAGAAGATTTTTATAATGGTATAAACGTGTTTGTTGAATTCGCTTTAAGTAATAATGGAAACGATCCAGAAATTCGTTGTCCGTGTAGTAGGTGTAGACATTTGAAGTATTTGTTACCAGATATTGTGAAAGTTCATTTGTGCAAAAACGGTTTCGTACCCGAGTATTATGTTTGAGATCGGCATGGAGAAGTTGTAGCAAATACTTCTGTAGAGTCTGAAAGTGTCGTTAACGAAATAGTTAGGCCAACCCGTATAGAATGTTATCTATTTTTAGAGTTAGGACGACCCGTTAACGAAATAGTTGTAGCAAATACTTCTGTAGAGTCTGCAAATTTCAGTGACCATGTGAATATTTCATTTGAAAGTGTTCCTCGTAATGACGAAGGCGACGAACAAGAGTCCTCTCAAGCAATGTTATCTATTTTTAGACAACACGGTCGGCCTTCTGGAAAATGTGTAGAAATATGGCTAGACGATAGAGATCTTCATGTAGCACACACTTATATTCTTCTAAATTGTGCCAAGGTTGCACCATTTGTTAGGTAATCTGAAATAATAATTTGTGTTTTATTCTTTTCTATAATGCATGCGCTTGTATTACCTAATGTAATAATTTGTTTATATAAACAGTGTTTATGAACATGAACATCCGAATGGAGATCTCAGTAAAGAATTTTTCAGTTGGCTTTCAAATTATGTTTATGAGCCGAGAAATTGTGTTGTTGACGAAGGGTTGAAACATCTTGCGATGGGACCAAAAAGAGTGGTCAAGACATATCCAATATATTTCGTCAATGGATATAAATTTAACACCAAAGAATACGGTGCAGAAATAACAAATAATACTGGTGTATTTGTTAAAGGTTGTGACGATCCAAAAAATCACTTAAATGATTTTTATGGCGTTCTAACACAAATTTTGCAACTGACATATTTCTCACGACCCGCGGAGGAGGTGTTTCTATTTAGATGCAATTGGTTTAGCAATGTTCCATGTTCTAGAATTAACGTGCACAAGGATTATAATCTTATCGAAATAAAGCACACATCGCACTATCACAAGTATGATCCTTTTGTACTAGCCAAACAAGCATTGCAAGTTTATTACGCTCCTTATCCGTTTCTAAAAAGAGACAAAGCAGATTGGTCTGCAGTTTTTAAAACAAAGGCCAGATTCACATTCGATGGGAAGAATATTCCGGACGAACAAGCTTATCAGGTAGATCTTGAGCAAAATAACGAAATAATAATTACAAACGATCATACAGATTTTGGTCCTTTGATTGATGAATCAAATGTGTTGGTAGAAGCGTTTGACAGTGCAGAGGAAAATATCGTAGAAAACGAGACCGAATCTGAATCAGAAGACGATGATGACTGATATAAATCTGAATCTGATTTTTTTTGCAATTGATGTAACTATGTTGAATTCTTGATGTATTATGAAATTGATGTGACTATGAAACCAAATCTGTTTACCATTGTTTACATGTTTTATGTCATTTCCATTTGTCATTTATTTAGCAATTTTAATTAAAAATGCAATAAAATCTGCTTATCGTCGGAACAGTACACCCATTATGAATCAGGTATAACACACTTCCATTTCTATTTCCATTTCAGTCATTAATTAAGCAATTTATACGGTTGATGTCATTTACATATGAAATATATTTCATTATCATGTTATCATTCTCTTATATAATGATGTGTATATATGTCACAGCTTTATCACAATGTCATATAGAGGTAGGAGCTCTTCACGTTCATCAGGAGGTGATGGCAGTGGCCCATCGCAAGAGTCACAGCGTCCAGTAGTTTTGTTAGTCCCTAGAGCAGAGGGGTAAGAATTAAATTTTCTTCAGCATCTTTTTTTTATGATATACGTACGTACTTATCTGTATCGTATTTAAAAATAGGGGGTTCGACCTACTTCCCTCGAAGGTTGTGCTGGATGTCTCTAGAGCTTCTTATCGCAGTAGGATGAGTGCTTGCTGGCCGAAGTGGGATAACATCCCTCCTCACATCATAGAGTGCATATGGTAGGATGTCCAAGTATGTATATTTTTCTGTTTTCCATTTTTAATTCGTTATTGTTGTTTTTCTACTGTTTATCGTTTACAGTGTAATCTTTTTTTTTTACTTTTTATCGTGAAACACAGGCTGAGAAAGACATCCAGACAGACGATATGCTGCTGGCACGAGGATACTGGATGAAGAAGATGCGCAAGAACTATAGGGACACGATATCTGAATTAAGAAATCTGGTAAGAAACCACGATGGATGGGGCAAACATATGGCAAGCATGGTTGGGATACTAGGCAAGTATACTAAATTTTTTTGAATTATTAATTTGACGTGATCGAAAAATAATGTATCAAAATTTGAATGTACAGGCAGAGTCGGATAGAAACTCTGCAAACAGAAATAAATATCCCATCACTCATCGCGGAGGGTCGAAATCATTTCAGCAGTATCGGCAGGAGTTGGTAAATTTACTGAATGATAATTGTAAATAGTTTATGCTATATAATTTTAAATGTATAATAATTGTATGTAAAAATCAACTTCAAGAAGCTGAGGCGCATGGTCCCGTGGGCTATATGGACGTGTTCACTCGTACGCATGCTGTCGAGCATGTAAATTCGGATGGAACTGTTTCGTATACATGGCAGGACGATAAATCCAGCAAGATCCATGTAAGCATATTTCATTTTATGCAGTATTAGTAATTGTTCTGCTTGTTAAACTATAATGAAATAAGATATGATGTTATTTATTTGTTAATGCAGGAAAAGTTTATGGAGCAGCGCCAGAAACTCCTTGCTGATACGGGTCAAGAACAACTGACGACTGATGAGGAGGATGCTATTTTTGAGTCCGTTATGGATCCAACAGAGCATGGCAGACGATACGGATTTGGCAAGCAAGTGGTAAATAATTTATTTTACTGCTAATTTGATATTTAAGTCAAAATTCTATGTTGGAATATATAATTTTATCTTGAATACTTCAAATATGCTATTTGGACCTTTTCAAAACAATAAACTTGAATTTTATTCATTTACAGAGATATGCACATACACTTACAGAGATCACACAGCTAAATTTAATATTTCTTGCAGGCCAGCAGTCAGAGACGGGGTCGGTAGAATAGTGCTCAGAGCAATCTAGCCGATATAGAAGAATTGCGGACTAGAGTGTCCCAGTTGGAGGAGCATAACCGCCAACAGGCCATGCAGACCACACAGTTGTTAGAGTACATGCAGCAGTTTGGTGGGTGCTTCCCTTCCTCGGTTGGCTCTGGATCTGGAGGAGATTGATTCATTGCTTTCTTGCTTTTTCAGGTATGATTTTTTTAGTTTTGTATGATTATTTTTTATACACTTGGTTGTGTGGTTGTATAATGATGTGGATGTTGATGATTTTGTATATGTATAACATGGTATAACACTTATTGTTTGTGTTGTTGGAATGGTTATGTATATTATGTATTTTATTTTGATGTAATTTGATATATTTGTGTGTTTGATTAATTTTGTGTAGTTTGGCTTTTGATATTTGGTTGGTATATTGTATATTGGATTGTGCAGTATTGGTGTAATAGTTTTTGGAAGAGAAATGTGGATGGAAGGCTATATTTGAAGCAGTAATAAAAAAACAGCAGATTTCCGACGGTTTCCGACGGCTTCCGACAGTTTACAGGTAGGCAATTTTCGACGGCTTCCGACAGCCTGTAGGACATTTTTTCCGACGGTTTCCGACGGATCCCGACACGTGTCAGAATCCGTCGGAAGCCGTCGGCAATAAGTACGGCGCCCTCTGTCGGAAGCCGTCGGAAGTACTGCTCCCCGACGACGTATGTTCCAACGGCTTTTCCCGACGGCCGCCGACGGTTTTCGACGGCCGCCGACGGTTTTCAACCGTCGGAAATCACTGGTCTCCTTGTAGTGTTGGTAATTTGCTCCATTATTGGTTATTATTTGTACAATTCTATCTTCTCCAATAAAATTAACAACATTATCTATTAGACCACAAATATACTCAACACTTTGAAATTTGTCAGTGACATCTATAGATTTAAGAAAGACAGTTCCTTGGGTAGAATACACAAGAAAATTTACGGTTTTTCTTCTATTTTGTGTGCTCCAACCGTCACACATCAACGTACAACCATACTCATCCCAAAAGTTGGAGTACGTGCCAATGTGTTGTTTGATTTCAGCACACTCTGAATCTAAATATGTTTTTGATAATTCATGTGCTGTAGGTCCTTTAATTCCACGACCAGCTTCTTAAATGGCCTCTACCATAGTTTCATAGTAAGGACTATTAGCAGCATTGTGTGGGATATGATTAAAGTAAAAAAAATTGATATTGCACGACCTATGTGTTTTTTTGCATCTTTAATGCCTTTTATTGCAGTTCTAATAGAAGGTTGAGTTCTACCTCCTCGCTTTTTCACATAGGGATCAATCCTTAGCTGCTTGTGTTGCTAAATCGTCATCTATTCTGGTTGATTTTGAACGTTTTAGTCCGCTAGATCGTATACATGTTCCGCTAGATCCTACACCTGATCGTTGTCTCTCTTCGTTCATATAACTTTCTTTACTTTCCTTAAAGACCCGCCGAACCTCTCTATCGTCTTCACTTCCACTACTATCAATTTCTTGATTTTGTTGATCAGGCATGCTCAATAGCTCTTCTTGTATGCATTGTTTTTCTAGCTTCCCTTGATTTCGCTCGCTTCTCTTTTTATTTAGATGTTCTCATATAAGTTTTCTGACTTATTTAGGAACAGTCAAACATATTGCTACATCGCATGTCTGTCCTACTAAATGTTCTTTCATACGTGTTATACCGCCACTATAAATTATTTTATGACAATAGTTACACTTGTTTTTCCCTTTTTTCACCAATAACTGCCGTACAATAATTCCTAACAATATCACGATTTTCCATAATCAAGTATCTAAATTAGAAATAAAATAATTTCAACATTTAATTATTCAATATAATATATATTATTTTGCAAACTAAACAATCCTAACTTTGTTGCCATAATCATCATAATATTTTGCATCACAATATTTATTTTTCAAATTAAACCAGGTCTAAAACATCAATCATTTTAAACCTAACTAAATAATATTATAATTAATAGGACCCATTTTAAACCCAGCCCATCATCAATTCTCTTGCCGCACGCAGCCCATCATCAATTCACTTTAACAGTTTAACCCTAGCATAGTTCTCTTGCCGCACGCAGAAAAAACTTCTCCCCTCTTCAATTCGAAAACAACAGAAAGCCGAGAGAAAAAAATTAAAAATTAAAAAAACCTTCGTCTTTGCTTGCAGATGAATTCGAGATCGATGCTTCAATGATGAACCTTCTTCCCTCCATCTTCAATTCAATTCGAGATCGATGCCTCGCTGGTGATGAAGCAGTACAAGAAAACCAGATAAGATTTTGATTTTTGTTATGTGTTTTGTATGAATTTGTGTGCTTTATAGAGAATATATTGATTCCTAATCACATGATTATACTGTTTCGATTTTGTTTTTTTTATATTGGCAGACAAGATTAGATTTGATTGAAGGGTTTTAAAGTTGGATGATTTTTCTTTGTCGATTTGCATCACATGTTTGTAGTAGTTTAATCATTTTATAGAATAATTGTACATAGTTGATTAAGCTGCTTTTTGATTTTTTTTTGTTTTAATTGGTGAAGGAAATGGGTTTTTCAACGAGATCCGGTCCGGTACACGCCGAAATCGGGCTGAGATGGTCGGAACTCCGGCATGCCGGCCGGACTTTAGAACCTTGCTATAAACAAAGCGGAGCTTTCATATTGAAAATCCACAGTACTCTCAAGTCGAGAGAACTATGTAAATCAGTCACATCGATATTTTCTGTTTGACCCTAGTTATATTAACCAACATAAAACTATCGAGTGAGTCGTTCCATAGTTATCCCAATAACTATTAGTACGTAACCCCTAGGAGCCCCCAGCAGTCATGAGTAATACACTGCCCAACATTTGGAGAGCGTTACGTACTCCAGTCTCAACGGATACATCGATATCCAGTCTCGATGCATATTGACTAGGAACATTTAAAATGGTATATTTGTTTCATTATGATAAATTACTCACGGTTACAACACTTTGTAACTACTATGCACAAAATATATCATTTATGGATTTTTCTATTAAATATACTTTTAATTAAGTTAATTAATTAATATAATCACATTATATCAAGTATATAATAGGAAGAAAATACTTTTTATTTCGAACAAGATTAGTCAACGAATTAGATATATGTACCAAATTACATAATTGCCCCTAGGGCATACCCCTAACTTTATCACCATACCCCTAACTTTATCACCACCCACCATCACATGCTTTTGCATGAGAATGGTAATAACCTCCACTATATAACAGCATATTTCGCTTATTCCTCAAAATTAGGATCAAGGACACGCTCTCTTGTTCTGTGAGATCCAGATGAAGGTTTGGGAGAGGGGTGTATACAGACATAATATATTGAAAAGACAACAATAAATTATTAATTATTGAAAATGTGAATCAAAGGTAAATTTTACTTGCAAATGCACCAACCAATATGTTGAGAATCCAGTGTCATACGACATTAAGCCACTTCATATGTTTCTTGAGACCTTGAGCCATTTTGTTTTTGGAGAGACTTGGATAACACGTGCGTTTATCTAATCACTTAATTCTCCTCCCTCTTCGCTCGAAGTGCAAAATTGTGTGTTTTATATAGAAATTAAGTTGAAGAAAACGAGTTTTAGGAATGTTTCGAAATCGCTTTAGAAATTGCTTTGAAATTATTATTATATATTATTATTTTTAGAATAAAAATGAAATACTCTATAATAAGAGAATTTCAAAGGCGTTTATGAATCCCTATTCTACTTGCACTAAGAAACAATTGTTGTTTCAAGATATATCAACTTCATTGTGAAGGAATTTCTTTGAGAAATTTTTGGTAGTTAAATGGAATTGGATCCGATCTAAAGATAGAACTAATTATATGAGATGAAGTGAAATTAACTAACCTAAATGAACACATAGCATTAGAATGTCTAATAAGAATTCTCGTACATCGAAGAGAAACTACGAGTTTCTTATTAACGTCGAAAATATACATTACCCTCGGTTGTTCAATTAAACCATTAATATTGTTGACTCTATATGGTATGATGCGCAAATCTGAAAGAATTTCAAGTATGCTATCAAAATATGATTTTGGTGGTCGTAATTAAAGAGATGTGATCCATCGGCCGAGATTGTGTCTTTATTGGAAAGACTAATGTGGTTGGAATTAAAAGAGCAATGTTGATAAGAATAATATCGCAAATTTCAATTGTTGAAATTAGAATAACAGATTCGGTATTCAACATGCTCAAGTTAATTCAGATAAACTCACAAAATTATCGCTCGATAAGACTTAGTGTTTGGTACTTATGTATTGAAACATAAAATTCTAAATAATGATTTATAGTAAGCCGTTTACACATATTAACCAAAAATGTCTCGAAGTCAGTAGGAGCGATATTGGGTTTGTGAGTCTTTGGATATGATCTAAGAAATGATACAAATGTATCATTTTATAAGCATCAAGATTGAATAAGTATTTTGATAGAAATATCAAATTGTTTGATTTTCAATCAAAGTGCAGAGGAACCGTGTGTTCATAAGAAAGAACGTTAAAAGGTACATTGATATTTCTAAACTATAAGTAAACAACACATTGTTGATTTTAACAATATGCTTGTATTAAAATCAACATTAGTTGTTTTAATACTCAATTTTGGATCGTAAATGATGTCTTTTATGGTGAGTATAAAAGATATAGGGATTGTCCCAAAACGATATACAAGAGCACCCTATTAAAAAGAGAACATGTAAGTTGGATTCCTTATGGATTAGCAATAGGAATTATCATACAGGTTATGTTGTGTATGATATTGTGTTTTGTTTATGTATTTGATACATGGAGCAAATATAAAATCCAAATTGATATCACTAAATGGTTATTTGAGGTGTTCTCGCGTATTTAAGAAATACTAGAGAATTGTTTATAGAAACAACGAACTCGTTATGATGGAGCTTTGAACACAAACTTTTATAAGTGATATTGAGTATAACATGTCAATGATAAAATTTAAGTTAAAATCTTTAATTTGAAAATGTTTCAAAATAAAAGTGATTATGGTTGATTCAACGAAATGTTGAGAACATTAACTTGATAGCTCTACAATAAACCAATGTATATAGATATAAATGCACAAATTTATAATTAGGCCAAAGGTGATTCCTAATGTTGAGAATCTCATAATATTGTTATAAGATAACAATGTCATGAAATTGGTCATGGTAGAACTTAAAGCTCACTAGAATTCAAAAGACATACTTCGAATCGTTCCACATGATAAAGGCAGTTTATCAGTGTCAGAGAGAGTTAATGGACAAAATAGATAATTAAAACATAATAGCATACCCATTCACTAAGGGACTGACCTAATTGGTTTTGAGAAAACTGATTAGAGAAGTTAGAATTAGATTCCATAATTGACTCCAAGTGCAAGTGGGAGATTGATAGAGTTAGGGGTATGTCTTAGGGGCAATTATGTAATTTGTTACCTATATCTAACTCGTTGACCAATATTGTTCGAAATAAAAGGTACTTTCTTCCTATTATATACTTGATATAATGTGATTATATTAATTAATTAAATTAATTAAAAGTATATTTAATAGAAAAATCCATAAATGGTATATTTTGTGATAGTAGTTACAAAGTGTTGTAACCGTGAGTAATTTATCACAACGAAACAAATATACCATTTTAAATGTTCCTAGTCAAGATGCATCGAGACTGGATATTGATGTATCCGTTGAGACTGGAGTACGTAACACTCTCCAAATGTTGGGCAGTTTATTACTCATGACTGCTGGGGGCACCTAGGGGTTACGTACTAATAGTTATTGGATAACTGTGGAACGACTCACTCGATAGTTTTCTGTTGGTTAGTATAACTAAGGTCAAACAGAAAATATCGATGTGACCGATTTACATAGTTCTCTCGACTAGAGAATACTGTGGATCTTCAATATGAAAGCTCCGCTTTGATTATAGCCAAATCATGGCATGACATCCATTGAGTGACTATAGTTGGGTCGAGTGGAAGTATTGGAAGTGAAGCACTATTCAAGAGAGGATTCGCCTCCTCAGTTATATGTGGTTAGTATCACAGTCAACTCAAGTCAACTTAAAGTCAAAGTCCTTGGCCAGAGCATTTCGATTAATAATAATTGTTATTATTGAACCAAGGACTTTGTATTTGGACTACAAAGTTGAATGTGTATGAGATTGGAATTTTGACCATTACCAAATTCCATAAGTCCAAAGTGATATAGTTTTGACGAAGAGAATTGGTGTAAACAAATGTCACAACCGGGTAATGCTTATTAAACTAAAATTGGATTTTTACCGAAAATGACTAGGCGATAAATTTGGCCATAATGTCACACCACCTGCTAAGTGACGTGTGAACGTTAACATTAGAATACTTCGATGTTAATCGCTGACCAAATTTACACCTAAGAGTTACACAGCTGAAATGATGAATTCCCTTAAGACCGAACGATTTAATTAGTTTACAAATGTCATAAATTAATTAATATTTATGAAATATTAATTATAAAATTTGAATATGATTTGAGAAATAAATAATGTTATATATATTTATAACAGTTATAAATATATCGATCGATATACAATATCGACAAGAGATTAAATTAGATTTAATTGCATAGTATTTTAGCTTGGGCTTAGATGGGTTTAAGGCCCATCATTAGGGCTGCAAAATTTCGGTTTTGGGAAGGTTTAGGGGTGGCTAAAACATAGGGAATTGGCTTGGAGATAATGGGTTGAGATCAAGTGAGAATGGATAAAAAGATTTTCCTCGTTTCTCTCTAATACAACCCTATATACATACATACATACATATATATATACACACACACACTCATATATATATATATATATATATATATATCTAGAAATAATGATGAGATTTTTTTGGCCGCCATTACCTTCTAAATTGCTGATTAAAACATAGCTCTCAATCCACTTCAAAATTCTCAAATATATTTCATATTAAAATAATACTATTCGATAGTTAGAGGTCGGTGATTCCGGACTTGCGATCTGACGAATCAAGAACGGAAAAAGGAAGGGAAGTCATTGCTTCAACATGGATTCAAATGCATCGTTAAATTGGTAATTTTAATTCATATTACAGTAATTAAATTACATTCTATGATCCTATAATGAGCAATTTCATATCTGTTTAAATATATTGCTACTATATGTTTAATTAGGTGACATTTTTTAAGTAGATGTGGTTGTCACAAATCAGTTTGGTTATGTGCATAATTTGTTTATTATACTATTTGATTTATGTATAGAAAAATGTTTTTTACTGTACAAAATCAATTTTTGTCATTAATAATTGTTTTATATATATTTATTAATAAATTCATATATTTCTCTCTCATAATAGCATATATAATATATATATATGATTTAAAAATTTTAGTACATTTATTTATATATAATATGAATTTAAAAATTCGAAAATTAATTATCATAAATATATTCATATATTTAAATTAACATTCGTTGAATTTTTAAATTATTTATTATATATAAAATAATTATTACGTTAAAAATTCAATTTTATATTTTTAAAAAATATTATATCATTCCAGAAACGTTATAGGAAAAATTTAGGAATTTTTCAATAAAGCTTATTATTTTTAATAATTAATATTATTTTGGAAAAACTGTTTATGATTTATTAAAAATAACCATTTAATTGAATAATTCTTCAAAAATTTTCATAACCTTTTATTCATGATCCTAGAATTTTTGAAATTTTATAATTTTAATTTTTAATAATATACTATTTTATATTAAATAATTATTTCCGAAATCAATGTATTTGTTTTTAAAAATAATATTTCAACTTTGAAAAATCTTCAGATTTTTTCTAAGCTCTATTTTATGATCCTAGATTTTCAAAAATTGTAGATTTTGAATTTTCATCAATAGATTATGTTATATTAATTATTTATGGATGAAAACATTATTTTATTCATAATATATACAAATTAAAATACTAAAATTATTATGTTTGCAAAAATAAGTTAATTTTGAATTATAAATAATTTTTAACAATTGTTCTCTCTCTTTCTATATATATATATATTTATCTATATATAAATATTTTATGTTCATATATTATATATAATATATTTATACATACATGTGTGTGTGTATTTTGTAACACATATACATGCACATATTTGGACAACATACATGACATACAAAATGAGCTAATATACCTGTTGCGATGTAAATCTCAACATCTACATATGGGCGTATTATACCTTTCACGGATTATTATGTTACACATGCACTCACATATATATGTATATGATACATTTATGTATAAACTAAATCAAATAAAATTGATTTCAAATCTTAATATATTTGAATTTAAATAAAATAAATGATTTTATTTAAATGAATTTAGAAATGTTCTAATTCAGTTAGACTTCATAGGCCCAATAAAAGATCCAATAGGGTAAATTTTTTGAAATTCACCTATAACTTCCGCTGTGGGCTGCTCCAGTTCCAACAAAGTCTAAGTGCGAAAATATAATAATCAAGTAGCTGTGATGCTCGTGAGTGTACATCACAACAATACAAGGTATATAATCGAAAATCGATAAAGCGCGTTCGCTAATTGTGTAGGATTTCCATGGAGGTGCCCTCCGTACTTCGAGGAACGGTCCTCCTGCACAAGTATTAGAGATAACCTTTCGAAGCAGCATACATCCCTAGTGATGTACCATAGGAAAAACATCGCAGGTCTCGCTACGACCGAGTGCATCACCCCATGCATGCATAACAATAGTAAGTAACATCTATGAGGAGCCAACTACACCCTATGGGTTTGCCAACCCTACTAGCCATGCCTCATATCTCTGCTTTTAGTTAATTCCACTGATGAGGCTACGTCCGACGTTCCAGCTTACGCATCGCCACCAAAATAGATCATGGAATCCCACATAGATTCCAATACCCCAACGGGTCTCGGAATCACACATTGATTCCCACATCTCAAATAGACCTTGGAATCTCACACGGATTCTAATACACCAACATGTCTCAGAATCACACATAGATCCCAACATCTCAATATATCACGAATCTCCTCCATAGAACCGTATATGGTTTTTGGAGTGGTTACGGGTTTGAGTCATCTCTTACGAGTACACTCTTCCGCTTCCCGGGTGCTCCATAAACCAAACATCGATTTCCGGAATGCTCAATACTGGTTCTTTACACTACACCAGAAAAGACCTTTCGTAGCGTTGAAAAACCGCTACCATAACTTTTAGTAGCATTTCAGTAAACGCTGCGATACAACATGCAACTAAAAGTCTAAAACTTTTTGTTGCGTTGTAGAAAACGCTATGAAAACTTGACATGTGGTAGGGTTTTAGAAACACTGCAAAAGGTTTCATACTTTTAGTAGCATGTCGTATCGTAGTGTTTACCGAAACGCTACTAAAAGTTTTGGTAGTGTTTTTTCAATGCTGCGAAAGTCATATTGCAACGGTTTACATTTATTTCCGCGGCGTTTTTTAAACGCTACTAAAAGTTATTAACTGTTTTGAGCGTACTGTACACGCTACCATTTCTTGTTAATGGTTTGTATCATTTCCAACCATCTCTCACATAATAATCTTATTAAAACCAATAATCAATCACATAATCATCGTATTCAAACCAACAATCAATCAATCACATAATCATCATATTCAAACAATTGAAAAAACACATTAATCACATAATCAAATATAATACCCATAACAATTTCGATAATAGTTTTTCGACAAAATGAGAAAATCCACATAAAATCCATAACCATTCATAAACAAGTTTACACAACAAGTATTAACAAAATGTTATAGTATATATAATAATTAAGCCATGTTCATTACTTGATTATTGCAGTTGGTCTTTACTCCTAAAAAGCTAATTACCCGTAGACAAGTTTAACAATCAACGGATGATTATGAAACTGTTTTGCATATTTAAAGTATATTGGACATCCTTGGTTAAAGCATTATTAAATTTAAATAATTTTTATAAAACTTAGTTAACTTAGTTAAATTTTTATAAAACTTGGTTAAGTTTTATAATAAACTTATTTAATTATTAAAAACTTATTAACTTAGTCAAATTCTAATAAAACTTAATTAATTTTTCTAAATTTATATAATTTTTATAATACGTAGTTAAATTATATAAACTTAGTTGATTTTTATAATTTTGGTTAAATAATTTTTATAAAGCTTGGTTAACTTATTTATAACTTTATTTATATTAATTCAAACTTATAAATTATCTCAATTGCTAAAACTTAAAATGTCATAACTTATATTTTAATTAACTTAAACTCATAAATTATCTCAATAATATTATATTGGACACTAATAGTATAAATAGTATTCTACTAGAAACATAACTAATTCCATATCCAAAAAACAATAATATTATACTAGAAGAAGTGCCATTGTTGCCTTATCCTATTGTAGTGACTACTGCTGCACAAACTGAGTAAGTAGTGACTAATGAGGTGCAGCCTACCGTCAGTATTAAAAGGGTGCAGCCTACTGCCAATACTAATTAGATGTAGTTTGAATATTTTTTATTTGACTTCAGGTTCATGTGGTGATTGTGATTACATGATTATAATTGTGACGTTACGCATCGTAGAAGATGTTACACTTAATTGTAATGAAAGTCTACGCATCGTAGAAATATGATTGTGATTACATGATTACGTGGTAGTCGGTAACGGCAACTTAAGTACACATCACATATGTATGATGCAACTAACTTTCATGGCCAACCTATATTAGCTTTAAATGCAAATAAATTTTACAGATAGAACAAAATCTGCTCCGATGGTTGATGAAGCCCAGCCCAACTCAAAATACCTGCAGAGAGCAGAAAATACAAAGGCAGGCAGGAGAGGGAGTAAAATTTTCAAAAAATACCTGGACAAAACAGAAGCAAATTTACACACCCTGAGCAGATACAGGTACCTGAAACAAAATTTGCAACAAACCCAGGGCGGAAGCAAGCAACGGCTATTACATACATGGAGGGAAAATTCTAAAATTTCAGCACATATGGGAAAGAAGAAGGGTGACATACTAGAAATTTGAATATTTAAGGAGGGAAAGAAGAAGGGTGACAGTAAGAGATGTTGTGGGGCTGGGTTTCTTTGTCGTCGACTTCTTCTTCCTCGTCTTCTTCGTTGCATCGGGGAATTATTTGGACAAGGTAGTCTCCATCATGTTCATCTTCTTGAAAATTTTCAATGTAATAAAAATTAAAAATACACTAAAAACAATGAAAGTTTACAAAATATGTTGATATTTATAAAAAAGGAAGAAAAAAAAAGACCGGAAGACCAGATAAATTAAATATTTCAAGGGCCTGCTTATCAAATGAAATAAATCACATTATCGAGTACACATTTAAATGCACTGAAAAAACCATGGTGATATTTCCATTGATCAGATAGGTAGGACATGTAGGGCATGTTTTAGGTCTTCCATTTGCTGCACCATATAGAGGGTCCATGGGTCGATGGGTTGATTTAGCGTAAAACTAATCTAAGCATATAAAAATATTGGTTCACCGTAAAACTAACCCAAGCACATGAAAATATTGGTTTGGGTTTGGGTATGTTGATGGTTTAGAGTTTCTATTTTAAATTGAGAAACACAAAATCAGAAAATTATGAAAATATATTTGAAAATACCCAATTAATTAATGGTTATGGATTTTATGTGAATATTGTATTACTGAGTTAACTTCAAAACAATATTAAGATAATAATTAATTAACTTTAAAAGGTTATTAAAACAATAATTAGTTAACTTTAAAACGTGTGTTAATATGATAATTAATTAACCTATAAATATCATTAAATAACTTAAGTCAATATAATTAATTTACTTTAATTAAAAATTAAAGTATAGTTAAATCATTTTAAATAAATAATTAAAACATTTTTAAACTATAACTAATAACTTTAAAATAATAGTTAAACATTCTTAAACAACATTTAAGAAATAACTTTTAAGAATCATATAAATAAAATAATTTACTTAAATCATTATTAAACAATTATTAATTATCTTTAAAACATTATTAATGAATAATTATTACTTTTTAAAATCTTATTACTAAATAAAAAATTCTTAAATTAACTTTCAAATAAAAATTTATCTTTTTAAAATTTGAGAAGGCTTAACGATCACGCTGGTACTTATACGAGCTACCATCTCATTCAAAGTCAAATTTCCAAGTTAATAACCGATATTCGCATAATTAATGACTATATAAATAATTTAACACTTATCGATCATCGGTTAACATATTACTTATCCAGAGTGGCATATCAATTTACGACATATAATTAGATGTCCAAAAACTATAAAATAGCAGAACGGGGATTTATTCTGCTAATTAAATGTCAAATTTAATTAATTAGCGAAACGGTGTTTTATTCCGCTAAACCAATATCCATTACCATACTCAATCCAGTTTAACTCAACAGTAATTTATTTGGTCAAATAAACATCAATAATTAAAATATGCAAATTTAAACGACGTTATTATTTAAAATAACGTAATTTAAACTCAGTCCGTTTAAATATATCATAAAATTTTACATTTCCAAAGCTACCAACAGGTTATACTAAAATGTTGTACTCGTCCATACGAGTACAACGCAAAAATCCACGAGTTAAACAGGTTAAATATAACATAATACGACATTTCAAAGTTAACAACTAACTAACTAACTAACTATATATGTGTGTGTGTATGTATATGTATATGTATATATATTTAAACATTTAAATAATTTATATCTCACCCAAAGGCAACATGGGCCGAGCCCATTAGAACCAACCCGCGCCTAAAAGAAATAGTATCTTCTTCCAAAAAAAACGCTGCTCCCTTCTTCATGTTGCGTGCACGCCGTTCACATGCACGAGAGATCAAACCATCCATTCGACAATCCAAAGCCACCCTCATGTCCGCCTTCATCTCCTCGACCGAGCGCAACCCTTTGCTCTGCCTTCCCCCCGCCAGGCGAAACACAAAATCCCCATGCCGAGACGAATTTCGCGTCCTGGTTCCAAAAAGTTGCGACATTTTTTATCACTAAAATCCACCAAAATTTCTCCATTCGACCGCCTCTCCATCTCAGTCACAACCCCAAGCTTCAAACCTTCAATCGATGCTCAAATCAAAGATAAATCTGAGCCCTAGTTTCGAACAACCTTCGACGATCATCACGAAACTTTGACGAAACGCTACCAAAAATTCTTCTCCTCCATACGAACCCAATGATGTTAGCGACGTCGAGTAATTCGACTAAGATTGGAAGAAATAAAATTTTGAACTTTGAGAATATTTATCCCATCTTACTGTAATGTGACAATTACTCGCTCGATTCTTGACGAATTCGAATGCGATCAATTTAAAAAGCAAAACTAGACTCAATGACAAACAACTTTTTAGTTGAGAGTTTTGGCTAATATCGAACGGATTGAAGGAATTTGATTTTCAAAGTAAGGAAAAGGAGTTTATCTTCATGATTTTAAAATTTTACAGAGGAAGCAAACAAAATGAAGAAGAAGAAACTCTGTCTTTCTGAGCATATGTATACATACATGCTTACATGCTCACCTCGTCCAGTACCCATATCAAATAAAAATCAAAATTGATGGAGACAGGAGGCGCAACCAAACAAGGGGAGACAAAATAGGGACAAGGGAACAAAAAGGTTGCTATGCGGTGGATTTAAGGAAAAAGGAAGTGTTGTGTGCTGTGTGTTTGTGTGTGTGTATATGTATGTGTGTGTGTGTGTTTTGAAATTGAATCGATTACGGTGCCCGACTACTCTACATCGCGTCTGCGTTCGAGCTATGAACGACAGAAAATAATGTATAATCACATATAACAATGTTATACGATTACAAAATAAAAATAAAATAGACAAGTTATTAAATTCTATAAAGTTTCAAAAGGGCAACGTTTGCCGTAAAATACGTCAAATGAAAATTTACTTATTTTTCAAATAGAAAAGTTACGGAAAAATTCTATAAATTAAATTAAAAATACATCATTAGAAATCAAGTCTGAATTTGGAACATAGATTTTATAATAAAAATTCCGAATCCGAATATTGAAACAAATTAAATATTCAAATCAGATGACCCAAAAATACGGATCGTTACAATATTTAAATTTAAAACTTCAATATACCAATTTTATCCTTTAATACTAATTATTTAAAAGAAACTAATAGTCAGGGGCCTTATTGTCAAAAATATCCAAAATTCTTAATGTTTATCATAAGACTTAAAATGCAAACAAGAAAATAAACTATTATTCAACATTCAGCCTTCAGTAACTAGCATTTAGAATTCAACATTCAACAATTAGAATTCAACAATTTAAACAAACAAAGACGTTTTCCTAAGTCATTGATGTTATATTTCCGTTATAGTGAACAACAACCAAATTTGTACGTTTAAAAATTTTCTACGTATACACTAAATTCCTACTTTTATGAATTCGTAATACAAGAAATCAAGTTAGCACATAAAACGGTTTGTTGGGCACAAGGAATGAATTATTGGCCCCAACAACCTTATATGATCAAATTTTGATTTGGTGTTCGGGAATGATTGTGTGGTTAGCTTTGCTATGTTTGTTTCGGGAATGAATTATTGGTCCGAAACAAACATAGCAAAGCTAACCACACAATTATTCCTGAGCACCAAATCAAAACTCGATTATATAAGGTTGTTAGGACCAATAATTCATTCCTTTCGCCCAGCAAACCGATTTATCATCTTCTTTGTCCTCCTTCTTCTCTTCTTCCTTTTCTTTGATATCTTACAGGCTTACCACATAGACATCTCCCATATTATTCTTGAATATGCAGGTCAGGAATCCCGTCTTCTTTCTTATTATTTTTTTTAACCAGGTCAGCCGCATCTACTCCATCTCCTACTGCCACAATGCTTCCTTCTTCTTTTGACACAGAAGTAAAGCCTGCATACATTATCAAACCTTACTTATTAGTAAATGGTTGCAAATAATTAGCCTACTTTTATATCTCTACATTATATACAACCTGGTTCCCGAGAAGCAATTTCAAATGCAACTTGTTTCAGGTTTGCTTTCACCTGGATCACAATCTTTTTCTTTACAAATAAAACTGTCAGTAACTGGGTGGGTTTTACTTGTAATATGATGGCTGTAGAATTGCAATATTGTTAAATTTCTTACCTGAACCACGGCTAAAAGAAGGCTGAAAGAGGGCTGGAGGAATGTATTATTTTTACTACTTTAGTTTTCTGTTTCTGTGTATGATTGCTTCTTCTCCAGTACGGTATATATACACTGATAAATGAGTCACCGCTCGTCAATTAAATCTTGAAGGAAAATGAGTTTATTCTTTTTTAAGACAAAGTTTTGTCACCTTATTAGTCAAAATGTGAGACCGTTGAATCTAGAACATAATCCAGACGACTTTAGTAGCGTTTACTTATACTACCAATAGACTTTAGTCTTCTTTTTCAAATTAAATAATCACTAAAGATGGAGATGTATAGACTCATTTACTGTGCATAGAAGAAAATCTAAGCTGATTTTTATTTAACAAAGCATGAATATATGCAGAAGATACAGCCATTTCATAGAAGACGTTCTAAGTTTCATCACCATGAATTCTTTCCCTAGCGGCATACAGCATATAACCATTTCTATGGCGAATGGAGTACTCCTGCACAGATTTGTTGATAACCATATAGTGGTATAATAAGTGAAAATTTATCGACTTTCAATTATCGACTTGCATATGCATCAAAATTCAGTAGCAAGCAAACACTGTAAGTATACATCTCAAGGAAAAAGCAACGAGAAGTATTCGAACTTTCAACTATCAACTTGCATCGTATTTGATTTCATTTTAGACATCAGTTTAGCTATAACAGCAATGAAGTGATTTATATGAGAAAAATAAAGTTGTATTCATTGTGAATTCAAAAGAGTGCTGTTATACTCACAAAACGATGTAATCAAGCGGAATATCATCTCAACCCCGACGTTAGCTGCCATCTCCAAAATCCTCCCGTTACCGCATAGGCGCGCGAGTTCCTTTTTTCCTTTTCCTTTGATTCATTTTTTTTTCGCCCCTTTTTTTGGGCACATTCGAATTGGGGGGAAGAGAGGCTTGGGCATTAGAAAGGAAGTAAATGGGATCGGGATGGATGTGGGAAGTGGATGGGCTTTATTTTTTGGTCCGATAATAAAAAAAAAAAAAATACTTTTCTCAAAGAGAAAATTAGTTTAAAGAGAGAAGTTTAAAAACATTTAATTTTCACCGGCGGTAAAATTAAAGTTTTGTCTCAAAGACAAACGCACGTTCTATTCAAACATTTCCATAACCGTTTCTCCACTTTCACTTTATTTCCCTCTCGAAACAAACATTCATC
Source organism: Allium fistulosum (assembly GCA_030737815.1). NCBI lineage: Eukaryota > Viridiplantae > Streptophyta > Magnoliopsida > Asparagales > Amaryllidaceae > Allium > Allium fistulosum. Next base: position 366,930,850 of record CM060906.1, read on the forward strand.
GTCTTCCTCCTTCCTCAAAAAATGTCAACCGAAACCATTGTTCTTCCCCAAAATATTTCAGCAACACAATCGGCTTCAGAAGCCAAGTCGAAGGACTTGAATCCACAAATTTCAACACAACCTGAATGTAACATCCCCTACTTTGAGGTCCGAAACTAAGCGCTACAGATGCTGTAGTCATTCATAATATTAACTTTCGATGACGAAATACGGTAATGTTAATTGTATCCATAATATCAGAAGCACATGAATATGAAACAAAATCACAGATTTCAAAAACAACTTTTCTGATTACATTTCAAACCAATATCTCATATTTAGTTACATAATCCCAAAACGATTCTCATGTTTCGATCAAATACAATTATTACAAATTACGCCAAGAGCGACATATGAAGATGCCCCCTTAAATGATTAGAGTACTAAATAGATAGACATATCGGTCGTTAATACATCACAGCGAAAACAACGCTAAGTAGCTCTTACATAGCTAGCTTTGCCTTCTGCACGTCTTCAGAAGTTTATTCGTCCAACCTACTAAACCTGAAAAGTCCTTAACTCTCAATCTACTCAAATTAATTTTGAGCATTTGAGAGTTTAAGGGAAAAACATAAATTTCGAGTCAGACATAAAGCCTGGTGTGAATGATACTATTACATCCCAGTTTACTAATATTAAGTGAGACAACGCCGCTTAGCTGAACGAGTTTTCCATCACTAATATCCTTTTAAAAGCGTATCTTTTACAAATCAAAGTCTACAATCAAACTGATTATAACAGCAAGAGCAATAACATATATGCATATAAATCAGGTAATCGATGGACTATCTGTCCACATTATAGTTTTATCTGGCTAACTATTAACCATTGGCTGACTCGGGCCTAGCAGACATAATCAATAATCTAACTTCTATTAGACACAATACTAGGCTATCTGACCTTAACTATCTTCTTCCAGGGTCAACTGATCTTAATGGTTTTGCGAACTCACCAATAACCTATCTTTACTTTGTATATTCCCTTCTGTGTGTAACATTATTTTAGTCTCACCTGTGATGAAGCCCCACACGCTGGAATTTTGGACTTATATTAGCTATGGGCTATTAGCTAAAGTATAGGGCGCGACCCTATACTAGTCCCATCTGGTTTTCTAATATCTGAGTCATAAACTTAGGGTTAACTACCTTATTCAAATTTCATTTTCTTGTAAACAATCTTTACAAATGATTTACCCTTGAAATCATATCTTTATAAAACAAGGAAAACATACTCTTTGCTTTACTCAAAACACTTATGTCATGATATATGCTTTACACAAAACAATATTGATGAAATCTAAATCAATGGGATTTTCTATCCCTTCAAAATAAGTTAAAACCTTTTTAACTTAGAAACTTTATGCCATGAAACCAAAGCAATACCTTTGAAACCCTTGTTTAAAACCTTAAACAATACCTTTCGAAATCATTGAAAACAACCCTTTCAAAAGCATTACTTAAAACCTTATGCATCCTTCTTCAAAACCATTTGAACTTATTTTTCGAAAGCATTAGAACCTTCCTTACGAAATACTTAAAACATATCTTTTGAAACATTCACAATATACCTTTCGAAATCATTGGGCTAAAGTAAAGGGTCGTGAAAACATTGCTTCGAAACCATTTAAAATTATTCCTTTCGAAACCAATGGGTTTAATATTTAATATAACCATTAGGTCAGAGAAATTAGAAGCAAGAGTATCCCCTTTCAAAAGCTTTAATCCAGTAAAAGAGTTGGAGAAGAGGATGGCTTCGAAACCCACCCTTTTAAAACCGTTGCCTCCGAAACCATTTAAAAGCGGCTACATGACCCTTTCGAAAGCATTAAGAAGGTGGCTTCAAAGTAAAAAGAAGAAAGCACCCCATTCGAATACATTGTGATATGAAAGGTATGCATGCGACAGTTAGGTATCGAATATATTGAAATGTGGCTATCCTTTCGAAAGCTTCTTTTAAAACAGAAGCAAGCAACAACTCTTTCGAAAGCTCCTTTCCAAAAACAAAGGCAAGTGGCAACTTATTCGAAAACTTCTTTTTAAAGAAAGGTGAGTTGATTGATTTTAAAGCTAGTTAGCTTCAACCCTTCGAATACATGCCTTCGACATAGTCCCTTTCGCCTTTCTCCAATATACTACGTACCAATTGTTTGATACCATATGCATTGGTGTCGAATGGGTTCGAAAGGATTACTGGGCATGGTGAAGGAAACAAGCAAAGGAAGTGGCAAAGTTGTAATTCGAAACAAAACTAATTTTATGTCTTTCAAAGTATTTTCTTTTCACCTAACTTGCCTAATTTGTAAAAATATGATTGGTTACCATTTCTTTATCAAAATCCTTTTCTAAAAAGGCTGCCGAATTCAAAATTTACAATTTAAAACATTTTAATCAAATAAGTCTTTCTCCTTAATATAACGTATAAAACATTTAAGTCCCTTAACTTAAATAATTTTATAACCATAGTAAAACACTTAGGAAAATTCTCCAAAAATCACAATAATTCACCTTTAATATGTTTTCTAACATATACAAATTTCAAACCCAAAATTATTATATAATTTCCTTAAATGATTTGAACCAATTTTAACTATTTTCTCTCCTAGAAAATTCATAACAAATCCACAATTACCTAGAAAATTATGAAACTTGAAACCCCTTCTAAAATAATGTTTTTGATAATATATCAAAAACAAAAATCATATGGATATCATTTAATAGGTTTCGCAATCTAAACTTATCATAAATCTATATGAAACAATATAAATCATCAACAAGCATATATATCAATTTAAACAAACACAACATGACATATAACTTGCAGAATTAATTCGGTTCTAACTTGAAACCGAAATCAATATTAGAAATGAGATGTAATATAATTATTCACCTTGGCTTAGAGTTAAGAAGGTTGAGATTTGCCCTTTGATTAATTTCTTTAATCTTTTTACTTGATTCCTAGCTTATCTTCTTTTTGATTCCACTTAATGGTAGCCGACCGAGCTCTTAGGATTTTAATTTTGTTTGTGAATGTCAGTATGAATAAAGAATGGAGAATGGAAGGGTTTAGGGTACTAGATGAGGGATGTTCCCATTTTACCCTTATTATATTTCTCCTACTTACTTATTTTCAATTCTCTTTTACTTATACATTCATTAAGGCACGACCCTTTATTAATTTACAAATCTCAATCCCTTAACTATTAACATTATTTTGTTTAATTTATCCAATTAAATGTTCTAAATAATGCTACTAAAAATTAGGGTCATTACAGGATTCATTCCTTAAAGAATTGCGTCCTCGAAATTACGATAAGGTACTCACAATAATCAAACATAAAGGTAAAACATACCATGAAACAAGTCAGGATAAGTATCTCTAATCCTGCTCTTGGTTTCCCAAGTACAGTCTCTCTCATCGTCACACCTCTAGACTTCGACTAATCTAACTACCTTGTTCCGTAGTCTCTTCTCATCTCTCGCGACTATACGAACTGGTTTTCTAACTATGGTCATATCTGGTTCCACTACTAGATTGTCTAACATAGTCGGTGCAATAGTGGTATCTAGATCTTGTATACACTTCCTTAGATGAGAAATATTAAAACCATTGTGGACTCCTGCCAAACTATTCGGTACCTCTATTCTATGCGCGAGTTTCCTGACCCTTTCTACAATAGGAAACGGTCCAACGAATCTCGGTGCCAATTTTCCTGATTTTTCAAATCGGATAACACATTTCATTGGTGACATCTTGAGGAAAAAATTATCTCTAACTGAGAACTCTAAGCCTTTTCGTCTCTTATTAGCATAACTCTTCTGCCTAGACCGAGCTTCCTTTATTCAAGCCCGGACTAACTCAATCTTTTCTGTAGCTTCTTTAGCCAATTCTGGACCAAGAATCAATATATCCTCGATTTCTAACTAACAAACGGGAGATTTGCATGGCCTTCCATACAAAGCTTCAAACGGTTGCATCCCTATACTAGTCTGATAACTGTTGTTATATGAAAACTCGACTAAATGTAGATGGTCTTCTCATGATCCTCTGAAATCTAGCACATAAGCTCTTAACAAATCCTCAGACTTTGTTAACTCTTTCTGTTTGCCCATCTATCTACGGATGGTAAGCGATACTCGTCTTGAGCTTGGTACCTAAAGTCTCCTGTAGACTCTTCTAGAACTCACTTGTGAATAAGGAATCTCTATCACTTACTATACTACTAGGAATTCCATGTAGTCTAACTATGTTCTTCATAAACAATTTAGCTAAAACAGGTGTCATTCTAGTTGACTTAACTGGAATGAAATGTGCACTCATGGTCAACCTGGCCACTATGACCCATACACTTTTATTTCCTTGATTCGACCTTAGCAACCCGTCTATAAAATCCATTGAGATAGAATCCCATTTCCAAACTGGAACATTTAATGGCTGAAAACTCACTCAGTTTCTGATGTTCAGCTTTTACCTACTAACAGTTCCAACACTACCTCACCCACAAGCCTACATCTCTCTTCGTGCCTTCCCAGAAGAAACTCTTTTTCATATCCTGATACATCTTAGTTCCTCCTGGATGAATGGTGAACTTCGAACGATGGCATTCTCTAAGAACTTCCTTCCCACCGCTTCCCACATTCGGAACACATAGTCCTCCTTTCTTTCTCAACCACCCATTCTGGTCAAGACTGAAATCTTTCAAGTCATCGCTCTCTATTCCATTTCTTAAATTTCTGATCCATTCAGCTAGTAATGGGTCCTCCCCTTGTTTAGAAGCAATCCTTTCGATCATCACCAGTCGAACTTCTAAACAAGACAACGTAGAAATTTCTTGACTAAAACCACCCTTAGATCTACATTGTATTCCACATGTAGTCAATACTTATAAATCTTTCCACTCAGCTATCATTGCCAATACTGTATTCTATTATTTTCTGCTAAGTGCATCTGCAACCTTATTGCCTTTTCCCGATGTGCACTCAATACCAAAGTCATAAGCGGCTAAAATCTCCAACCACCTTTGATATCTCATATTCAACTCCTTCTGAGAGAATAAATATCTTATTATGATCTGTGTATAACTCAAATCTCTCCCCTAAGAGATAATGTCTCCATACTTTCAGTGCGAAGATCACAGCTGCTAAATTTAGATCATGAGTAGGATATCTCACTTCATGCGGTCTAAGCTATCGTGAAGCGTAGGCAATAACTTTACCTTTCTGCATTAACACAGCCCCTAATTTGGTTCCACATGCATCAGTATACACTACTAATCCTTGATTCCCGTCTAGAACTACTGACACAGGTGCATTAGTCAACAAATGCTTTAACTTAAGGAATGCTCCCCCACATTTGTTTTACCAAATAAACTTCATGTCCTTCCTGGTTAGCTTAGTCAAAGGCGCTGCTATCTGCGAGAAATTCTTAACGAATCTCCGGTAATAGCCAGCTAGTCCAAGTAAACTTCTGATCTCAGTCACCGTCGTTGGTCTCTTCCAATTGTTAACAACTTCGATCTTATCCAGATCAACTGACAAACCCTTCTCTGAAACCATGTGACCAAGAAACTTAACTTCTTTTCTCCAAAATTGACACTTCAAAAACTTCGCCTTTAGTTGATGCTGCCTCGACATCTCAAGCACTATTCTAAGATGAACTTCATAATCCCTTTCATCCTTTGAAAATATCAATATGTCACTTGACAAATCTGTCCAAATGTTCTTAGAATATTCTGTTCATCAAGTCCACGAAGAATGTTGGCACATTAATTAGTCTAAACGGCATCACTAACCATTCGTACGATCCATATCTTGTCCTAAATGCCATCAAAGGAATACTATCCTCTGCTACTCTAAGCTGATGGAACCCTATTGCCAAATCCAATTGAGAAAATACTTTGGCTCCACTCAACTGATCGAACAAATCGTCAATTCTAGGTAACAAATACCGATTCTTTATCGTCTTCTCATTCAACTTACAATAATCGAAACACAACCTTAACGATCCGTCCGGTTTTCTCGCAAACACTATGGCTGCTTGCCAAGGCGAACTACTTGGTGTGATAAAGTTCTTACCTTCTAAATCTACCAACTGCACATTTAACTCCTTCATCTCGATAGGTGTCATTCTACTTAGCGGTCTACTCATAGGGTCAGTTCCTGGTACTAAATCTATTCGAAACTCAATGGCTCATTTTGGCGGTAGTCCTACTACGGACTCAAAGAAATTTGCGAATTCTCTAACAATGAAAACTCGATTCATCTTATCTTCTGCCTTCACAACAGCTACAAAGCATTACCCTCAAAACTACGGTTTTCTACGGGGTATATAATCCGATCACTACAACTAGGGTGTTTAAGTGATATTTTCCTATCATGGAAAATATTCTAGCTTCATACTCACTTAACCAATCCATACCCAAAATAATTCTGAACCCTAAGAAATCAAATACATGCAAACTCCAAGAAAATATACGACCTCACAATTCAAACTCTAACTGGTCGCATCTCATCCCAAGTGTCACATATCCTCCTATCAGATTCGCAACCCTCAACGATGTAACTAGGTATGAAGGTTCTACGTTAATCTTATCTACAAAACAATGAGATATAAAAGAATGTGATGCACCAGTATCAAATAAAACTCTAACTGATACACTATGAATCAAAAGCGTACCTCCCAATACAGCTTTTCCTTTCTCCTCAGCTTTTGGTCTTGAGGTAGCTAGTCCCAATGCAAACATTTTTCCTTTTCCATCCTTGGTCGGTTCCTTGCACTGGTTCTTATAATGTCCAATCCGATCACCGTTGAAGCATCTCACTCCTTTCTTGTCAGCAACCTTCTTCCCTTTACCTGTCCGGCACTCATGAGCAAAATGTCCCTTCTTATCGCACTTATAGCAAACTACTTCGGCCTTCCCTTTCTTGGCTACTCCTTCTTTCTGAGTGCCTTTCTTATGGAAAAACCTTTTCTTCTGGTCCTGCCCACTTTGAGTTTCCCTTGCCTTGTTACTATCATGGAAAGTGAGCATCTCCTCATGCATTAAAGCCATCTCAACAACTACATCACATGGATCCCTAATATGCGGCAAAGGTGCTTTAATAAGCTTGGGTTTCAATCCGCGGATGAACTTCTCATTCCTTTTGATAACCGTATCAACCATAGCATATTTGTATCTCAATAGCTCCTCAAATCTGGTAGCATACTCTAGCACTGTCATGTCTCCCTGCACCAACTCAGCAAACTTCCTGAGTATAGTTGACTTGGCACTCTCTGACATGAATATTTCCTCAAATCTCCTTCTGAATTCTGCCCAAGTCATGATCTGTCCATTTACTCCCAATGTAACACTGTTCCACCAGTATAGTGCTGCTCTTTGCAACTGCCTAGAAGCAAGTCTTCTCTTCTTCTCATCATTAAGCCCTAAGTCAGCAAAGATTCTTTCGCAATGAAGCAACCAATTCTCTACTTCTATTGCGTCCTTAGTCCCGATGAATGGCTTCCCTCCAAGCCTAACATAGTCCTTGCTTATTACTGCATGGTTATTGACCATCAGAGCTTCTTGATTTCCTTCTCTTGCATTTCCTTCAACTAATCCCGCAGCAGCTCCAGCTTACATCAAGTTGACGAAGAACTAATAAATAGCACCCATATCAACTTGCGGCGCTCCAGCACCAACATTAGCAGCCGATGCCTGACCTAGATTCCTTCTAGTGTTTGGTCTGGCTTTTCCATTAGTGGTGGTGCTTCCTCCACCAAGGTTAACTCTTTCATTCTTAGCATCCATTTCTTACTTCCTTAAAATCTACATTCGAGTCTTTGTAAGATATAGAAGAATAGCTTAAGAAAGATGAGAGAATAGAGATAAAGCGTATACTTATTATATATATTAAATATAAGTATGTTACTATAACGTTATCCCATACCTCAATATTTTTACTAATTCCTTAGTATTATGTTTTCAAAATCATTTTTAAGTTTAAAATTTCTTTTAAGTTTTCAGAAACTTATGCTCTGATACCAAGTTGTAACGTCCTCTATTTTTTTGCCTGAATCTAAGCGTTACAGATGCTGCAGTCATCTAAAGTACTAACTTCTAGTGACAAAATACGGTAATGTTAATGATATCCATAATATCATAAGCACATGAATATGAAATAAAATAACAGGTTTCAAAAACAACTTTCCTGATCACATTTCAGATCAGTGTTTCATATTCAGTTACATAATCCCAAAATAATTTCCTTGTTTCGATCAAATACAGTTATTACAAAATTATGCCAAGAGCGACATATGAAGATGCAACCTTGGATGATCAGAGCACTAAATAGATAGATATATTAGTCGTAAATACATCACAGCGGAAATAACACTAAGTAGCTTCTACATAGCTAGTTTTGCCTTCTACACATCTTCGGAAGTCTATTCGTCCAACCTACTAAACCTGAAAAGTCCTTAACTCTCAATCTACTCAAATTAATTTTGAGCACATGAGTGTTTAGGGGAAAACATAAACTTAGAGTTAAACTGTAACATCCCCTATCTTGAGGCCCAAAGTTAAGCGCTATAGATGCTGCAGTCATCCATAGTATTAGCTTCCGATGATAAAATACGGTAATGTTAATGGTATCCATAATATCAGAAGCACGTGAAAATTAAATAAAATCAACACAGATTTCAAAAACAACCTTTCTGATTACATCGAAAACAATACTAAATAGCTCCTACATAGCTAGCTTTTGCCTCCTGCACATCTTCAAAGCTTATTCATCCAACCTACTAAACCTGAAAATCCTTAACTCTCAATCTACTCAAATCAAATTTTGAGCACCCGAGAGTTTAAAGGGAAAACATAAACTTCGAGTCAGACATAAATTCTGGTGTGAATAATATTATTACATCTCGATTTACTAATACTAAGTGAGACCACGTCGCTTAGCGAAACAGGCTTCCCCTCACTAATATCCTTTTAAAAGCATATCTTTTGCAAATCAAATCCTGCAATCAAACTGATTATAACAATAATAGCAAATGCATGCATGCATAATAATTGGGAAATCAATGGACTATCTGTCCACACTATAGTTTTATCTGGCTAACTATTAACCATTGGCTGACTCGGGCCTGTCAGACGTAATTAATAATCTAACTTCTATTAGACACAATGCTAGGCTTACTGCCCTTAACTTTCTTCTTCTAGGGTCAACTGAACCTAATTTTTTTACGGGCTCACCAATAACCTATCTTTACTCTGCATATTCCCTTCTGTGTAATATTATTTTAGTCCCATCTATAACAAAGCCCAACACACTGGAATTTTGGACTTATATTAGCTAGGAGCTATTAGCTAAAGTATAGGGCGCGACCCAAGACAAGTCTCATCTGGTCTTCTATTATCCGAGTCATAAACTTAGGATTAACTACCCTATTCAATTTTCATTTCCTATCATATACTTAGGGTTAACTACCATATTCAAATTTCATTTCCTTGTAAACAATCTTTGTAAAAGATTTACCCTAAAATCATAACTTTACAAAACAAGGAAATCATACTCTTTGCTTTACTCAAAGTACTTATGCCATGATATATGCTTTACACAAAACAATGTTGATGAAATTTTATCGATGGGATTATCTATCCCTTCGTAATAAGTTAAAACCTCCTTTTAATTTAGAAATCTTTAGGCTACAAGGCCAAAACAATACCTTCAAAACGTTTGTTTAAACCTTAAATAATCCCTTTCGAATTCATTTAAAGTAGCCCTTTCAAAATAAGTTAACTACTTTAACCTTGAAACACTAGGCCGAAAGGCCCAAAACATACCTTTTGAATGTATTGGAAATATGCCTTTCAAAATTATTTCCTTAAAACCTTAGGCATCCCCTTTCAAAACCATTTAAACTTTTTTTAAATGCATTAGAAATCTTCCATTCAAACGCTTAAAATATTCCTTTCCAAAACACTGGGAACCTCCCCTTCGAAACACTTATAACATACCTTTCGAAAGCATTTGGGTTCAAGTAAGGGTTTGTGGAAACATTGCTTCAAAACCTTTTAAACTCATTCCTTTCGAAACCTTTGGGTTTAACATGTAATATAACTACAGGGTCAGAGAAAACTAGGGTGAAATCATTGCTTTCGAATGCATTAATCCCAAGTAAAAGAAAGAGGATGGTTTCGAAACCCACTCTTTCGAAACCATTGCCTCCAAAACCATTTGAAAGCAGCTATACGACCCTTTTGAAATCATTGAGAAGGCGGCTTCAATGAAAAAGGTGGAAGCACCCTTTCGAATACATTGCTTTAAGGCTATAAAGAAAAGCGGTCTTAACTAGTTCAAAAGGTAAGAATGCGGCAGCATGGGTATCGAATAGGTTCAAAGCGGCTATCATTTCGAAAGCTTCTTTTAAAAGAAAAGTAAGCAATAACTTATTCGAAAGCTCCTTTCTAAAAACAAAGGCAAGTTGATTGATTCGAAAGCTAATATAGTTGGCTTCAACCCCCTGGAAAGCATTATTTATAAACAGAAGTAATTCAAAGTTAATAAGAATAGCTTCTACCCCTTCGAAAGCATTGTTTCAACATAATCCCTTCCGCCTTTCTTTAATGCACTATGTATCAATTGCTTGATGCCATGTGCATTGGTTTCGAATGGGTTCTTTAGCGGAGATATGGTGTCAAAAGCTAACAGATGGAGGTGGCGATGTGGTAATTCCAAGCAAACCTGATTTTTAGCCTTCCAAAGAAATTTCTTTTTACCTAACCTGCCTTATTTGTTAAAATATAATTGGTTGTCATTTCTTTATCAAAATCTTTTTCTAAAAGGCTGCGAATTCAAGATTATCAACTAAAACATTTTAACAAATAAGCCCTTCCCCTTAATAAAACATATAAAACATTTAAGTCCCTTAACGTAAATAATTTTATAACCATAATAAAATACTTAGGAAAATTCCTCAAAAATCACCATAATTCACTTTTAATATTTTTCTAACATATTTAAATTTCGGACCCAAAATCGTTATGTAATTGCTTTAAATAATTTAAACCCAATATTAACTATTTTCTTTCATAAAAAATTCATAATAAATCCACAACAACTTAAAAAATTATAAAACTTGAACTCACTTCTAAAATAAAGTTTTTGATCGTATATAAAAACACAAATCATTTGGATGTCATTTAATAGGTTTTCTAACCTAAACTTATCATAAAATCTATATGAAACAATATAAATCATCAACAAGCATATATATCCATTTAAACAAATATAACATGGCATATTATTTACAAAATAATTCGGATCTAACCTTGAAACCGAAATCATTAACAAAAACGAGATGTAGATTAAATTATTCACCTTAGCTTGGTGTTAAGAAGGTTGAGATTTGCTCTTTGATTAATTTCTTCAAGCTTTCTACTTAATTCCTAGCTTATCTTCTATTGATTCTTCTTAGTGGTGGCCGGTAAAGCTCTTGGCGTTTTAGTTTTGTTTATAAATGTTGAAATGAATGAGAAATGAAGGACAGAAGGGTCTAGGGTATAAGAACAAAGTCTATTCCTATTTTGCACTTATCATATTCCTCCTACTTACTTATCTTTAATTCTCTTTTGCTTATATATTCATTAAGGCATGGCTCCTTTATTAATTTACAAATACCAATCTTTTAACCATCTACATTATTTTATTTTATTTATCTAATTAATGTCCTAAACAATTTTAGTCAAAATTAGGGCCATTACACAGACATAAAGCCTAGTGTGAATAATACTAGTACATCCTGGTTTACTGATATTAAGTGAGACCACACCGCTTAGTGGAATAGGTTTCCCCTTACTGATATCATTTTAAAAGCATATCTTTTACAAATCAAAATCCTGCAATCAAACTGATTATAACAGCAAGAGCAATAACATATATGCATATAAATCGGGTAATCAATGGACTATCTGTCCACACTATAGTTTTATTTGGTTAACAATTAACTATTGGCTGACTCGGGACTACCAAACATAATCAATAATCTAACTTCTATTTGACACAATACTGGGCCATCTGCCCTTAACTATCTTCTTCCTAGGTCAACTGATCCTAATGGTTTTGCAAAGGCTCACCAATAACCTATCTATACTCTGTATATTCCCTTCTGTGTGTAACATTATTTTAGTCCCACCTGTGATAAGCCCTACACATTGGAATTTTGGACTTATATTAGCTAAGGGCTATTAGCTAAAGTATAGGGCGTGACCCTACACCAGTCTCATCTGGTTTTCTAATATTTGAGTCATAAACTTAGGGTTAACTACCCTATTGAAATTTCATTTCATTGTAAACAATCTTTACAAATGATTTACCCTTTAAATCGTATCTTTATAAAACAAGGAAACTATACTCTTTGCTTTACTCAAAATACTTATGCCATGATATATGCTTTACACAGAACAATGTTAATGAAATCTAAATCAATGGGATTTTCTATCCCTTCAAAATAAGTTAAAACCCTTTTTAACGTAGAATGCTTTAGGCCATGAAACCAAAGCAATACCTTTGAAACCCTTGTTTAAAACCTTAAACAATACCTTTCGAAATCATTGAAAACAACAATTTCGAAAGCATTACTTAAAACCTTAGGCATCCTCCTTTAAAACCATTTAAACTTATTTTTCAAAAGCATTAGAACCTTTCTTTCGAAATTCTTAAAACGTATCTTTCGAAACATTCAAAATATACCTTTCGAAATCATTAGGCTCAAGTAAAGGGTTGTGGAAACATTGCTTCAAAACCATTTAAAATTATTCCTTTCGAAACCATTGGGTTTAACATTTAATATAACCATTGGGTCAAAGAAAACAGAACTGAGAGTATCCCCTTTCGAAAGCTTTAATCTAGTAAAAGAGCTGGAGAAAAGGATGGCTTCGAAACCTGCCCTTTTGAAACCGTTGCCTTTGAAACCATTTAAAAGCGACTACATGACCCTTTCAAAAGCGTTGAGACGGTGACTTCAAAGTAAAAAGGCGAAAGCACCCTTTCGAATATATTGTGATTCGAAAGGTATGAATGCGGTAGTTAGGTATCGAATAGGTTCAAATGCGGCTATCCTTTCGATAACTTATTTTAAAACAAAAGCAAGCAACAAACTCTTTTGAAAGCTCCTTTTTGAAAACAAAGGCAAGTGGCAACTTATTCGAAAGCTTCTTTTTAAACAAAGTTGAGTTGATTGATTCGAAAGCTAGTTAGCTTCAACCCCTTCGAATGCATGCCTTTGACACAGTCCCTTTCGCCTTTAATACACTATGCACCAATTGCTTGATACTATATGCACTGGTTTCGAATGGGTCCGAAAGGCCGGGTCTGAAAGGCCTACTGGGCATGGTGACGGAAGCAAGCAAAGGAAGGGGCAAAGTCGTAGTTCGAAACAAAATTGATTTTATGCCTTCCAAAGTAATTTCTTTTCATCTAACTTGCCCAATTTGTCAAAATATAATTGGTTGTCATTTCTTTATCAAAATCCTTTTCTAAAAAGGCTGCCGAATTCAAAATTTACAATTTAAAACATTTTAATCAAGTAAGCCCTTCTCCTTAATATAATGTATAAAACATTTAAATACCCTAACTTAAATAATTTTATAACCATAGTAAATACTTAGAAAAATTCCCCAAAAATCAGAACAGTTCACTTTTAATATGTTTTCTAGCATATATAAATTTCAGACCCAAAATTATTATATAATTGCCTTAAATGATTTAAACCCAATTTTAACTATTTTCTCTTTTAGAAAATTCAAAATAAATCCACAATTACTTAGAAAATAATGAAACTTGAAACCCAATTCTAAAATAATGTTTTTGATCATATATCAAAAATGCAAATCATATGGATATCATTTAATAGATTTTGCAATCTAAACTTATCATAAAATCTATATGAAACAATATAAATCATCAACAAGCATGTATATCTATTTAAGCAATCACAACATGACATCTAACTTGCAAAATTAATTTGGATCTAACTTTAAACCGAAATCAATATCAAAAATGAGTTGTAAGATAATTATTCACCTTGGCTTCGTGTTAAGAAGGTTGAGATTTTCTCTTTGGTTAATTTCTTCAAGCTTTCTACTTGATTCCTAGCTTATCTTCTTTTTGATTCCTCCTAATAATGGACGGCTGACCTCTTAGGGTTTTAACTTTGTTTGTGAATGTTAGAATGAACAAGGAATGGAGAATGAAAGTGTTGAGGGCACTAGATAAGGGATGTTCCCATTTTACCTTTATCATATTTCTCCTACTTACTTATTTTCAATTCACTTTTGCTTATACATTCATTAAGGCACGACCCTTTATTAATTTACAAATCTCAATCCCTTAACTATTAACATTATTTTATTTTATTTATTCAAATAAATGTTCTAAATAATGTTACAAAAAATTAGGGTCATTACACTGAACCAATAGTCAATGGACCTATAGGGCTTCGAAGACTATAGCTGAAGAATCAAAGAAGAGATGAAATACTAGGGCATCAAACACTATGGATTCGAATACTGTTCCTGAAGAACCAAAGAAGAGGAGAAAAACTAGGGCATCAAAGACTTTGAATAAAGATGAAATGAATAAACAGAAGCTTTGTGACGAGATCGTCAATAGAAAAAGATAGATAATGGTATATCATTTGATTTTTTTCGAAAATGATAGACAACTTTAGAATGATGGTTGAATATATCATTTGAATGGTAGATAGCAACGAAAGTTTATGTTTAAATGATGGTAGTCATATAATAGTTTTAGAATGATAGTTTATGTTGAAATGATAATCAGATAGAGAAATGATTATCAGATAGATAGTTATAGAATGATAGTTGAATATATCACTTGATTTGTTACTTGCATTATGTTGGAATGATAGATGATAGATGAATATAACATTTCAATTTTTGATAGATGTTAGATGATAATTAGATGGATAGCTATATAATGAAAGTTGTATATATCATTGGATTTGTTGCATGCATTATGTTGAAATGATAGATGATAAATGAATATAGCATTTCAATTTTTGATAATGTTAGATGATAATTAGAAAGATAGTTATACGCTGATAGTTGAATATATCATTGGATTTGTTGCATGCATTATGTTGAAATGATAGATGATAGATGAATATAGCATTTCAATTTTTGATAGATGTTAGATGATAATTAGAAAGATAGTTAATTATAGAGTGATAGTTGAGTAAAGGAAAAGATCTCAAGAAAAAATTTAGTATAGGTGCAGTTTGCTTTTGCTGATAAATTTTTTTAAGAAAATAAAGGAAGAAGGAGGTTTTCTTCCAAATCAGCTGAATTTTCTAAAACAAACCCCCTTTGAAAATTTCATGCTTGTATTTTTCAATGAATTGCTAACAAAACTACTTTTACAAAATCATCGACAATAGTAGATGATATCATTGACACATTTTCTATTGATGAAGAAGCTTTCAAGGTTGGGAATTTTTTTCTAAAATAAAACCTGAAGACATCTCAATTCTTTTCAGCTGCCTTTGTTTAGAAGTAATCTTTTTCCATTCCATAAAATGAGTTTACAAAGCACTCCAGATAACTGTAAAGATTTTATATTGAGAAATTTTGATAAAATAGATCATATCACAAAGGATCTCACAGTTTCAAAGATAAACAATTTACTGGGAACAAAAGAATTTCATAACGAAACTGATTTTACGAAGTTGATTGTTATTCTCGCAATGATAACCTTCTTCTTTCCGGACAACCAAAGATACTTGCCATGAGGGTATATTCCTTATATCCTTGATGAAGAAAAAATAAACTAAGTATCTTGGCCTATTTCAATTCATTATTCCTTGATTAGAACTTTGACGGCTTTCAAAACAAAGTTGAGAAACATGCCCAGTTGTTCTATGCTCGCAATCATAAGTACAATATTCTAACTTTATGTTAATGTATCTATCTCTATAATGAAAATCTATACATTATATGTTTTAACAGGTAATATTTTTATTTGTAGTTTTTCCTTTGTAAGCATGTAAATTTGATTTCTTCAAATGCAACATACAGTGATGCCTTACCTAGATTTGGGAGGTGGAATATCACAAGCTTAAAAAATGTGATTTCAAGAAAATCTCTTAAGAAGATGGATGGTAGAAAGGTATCATTGTTCACACAAGTACAAGCAATATATAATGATAGATAAAGATATCATAACATAGTGTATATTACCATTTTATGTTATTATACAGCTATATGTTGAATGATGGTTACATATAGCATTACTGTAGAATGTAGTATTACAATTTTCTGTTGTTATTACTGAAGAATGAAGAATGATAGTTAGATATAGCATTATATGAAAAATGATAGTTATATATAGCATTAGTTCATTCACTTTCTATTGCTCATTCATTACTATTTTGTGGTATTATATTGATTTTCATTGAGATAAGAAATATGACTGAAGATGAAAAGGCGCTTATTGAACAAATGAACCAACGAAGAATTTTTTTTGCTGGATTCCAATGAACATGTTGGAACGGAGAAAAAACAAAACTTTGGAAGCATCGTTAGAAAAGAAAGTCCAGTCAATAGAGCAGTATATTATAGAGGTGGAAAAAAGTGGAAGAAGACTTAAGAGCAATTAGAGAAAGAGAGACAAAAAATGATATAAGGAGAAGACATTATAATACAATTGAAAAAAGAAATCAAGATTTGGGAATCAAAAGCAAAAGAGGAAATACAACCTCCAACATTTGATCTTAATATAACTCAGCATATTCAGTTGATGCATGAATAAAACATCAAAAAGATCAAAAGACACCGACGAGGTAGCATGAAAATCCCCAAAATTGCTTGAAAAAGCACCCAAGAAACCAAGCTCATTAATTTTAAGGGTTAAAAAGCGCCCAAGAAAGGAAAAAATTGATCCTGATTGCTAATACAAAATTGTTCATTACAGAAAAGCAGAGAAAAAAATAATGACAATGCTGAACAAAAAGAGGAAGCTGAAATAGAAGAACCTGAAAAGGAAAATGAAAAAATGTACCTGAAAGAGAAGAAAAGGATGAAGCACAAATAGAAGAAGAAAAACAGGAAAATACAAGTGAACAAGAAGAAGATGAACAAAATAAAGAAACCAATCATGAAGAAGAAATTGTAACAGACAACATGGAAGAAAAAAAATGAAGTTAAAACAGTTGATAATGAAGAACCCATTGATGTTGATGGGTGATCTCCATCAAGCAAAGCTTATAAAAGTAGAGATATCACAAAAGCAAAATTCTACGACTACTGATTGAAGAACAACAGAACAAAGTTCTAACTTTCTTCAAATTCAATGAAATTGAGAAGTAAGATTTCTGACCTTATTTCTTTGATTATATCTCTAATTACATAAAATTGAATAAACTAACTTGTCAATTATTATTTTTCAATTACAACATTATAGCTTATGCAAAGGATGAAGGAAATAAAGGAGGAATTACAATAGTCAAATCTATTTTGGAACATGTTCTATTTGAGGAGGTCACAAATGGGAGAATGATAGTTAAAACTAGCATTCATATTTTCAAAGTGCATATAAATGTATTGAATGAGAGAATGACAGTTAAAAATTACATTATTATTTGTAAAGTGCATACAAATGTATAGAATGAGAGAATGATAGTTAAACCTATCATTCATATTTTCAAAATGCATTTAAATGTATAGAATGAGAGAATGATAGTTAAAACTAGCATTCATACTTTTAAAGTGCATATAAATGTATAGAATGAGAGAAGGATAGTTAAAACTAGCATTCAAATTTTCAAAGTGCATATAAATGTACTGAATGAGAGAATGATAGTTAGAAATAGCATTAGTATTTGTAAAGTGCATATAAATATATAGAATGAGAGAATGATAGTTAAAACTAGCATTCATATTTTCAAAGTGCATATAAATGTATAGAATGAAAGAATGACAGTTAAAATAACCATTCATATTTTCAAAGTGCATATAAATGTATTGAATGTCCAAAATGATTTAAACTATCATTTGCATTTTTAAAGTGAATTGGAATGTATTGAACATGAAAATGACAGTGAAAACTAGCATTCGTATTTCTGGTTCATAAATATAGAAAAAATTAATTATTCGATAAAATTTACAATCTTCATTGTTTGGTTAACCAGCTTATTGATTGATTTTTTTACCATCAAGAGATGTATGAACACAGTTACTACTTCACTACTATAATGATGGTAAGTATAAGATTTTCATTATAAATGTTAAATAATAATATAAAATATTCTAATACTTATTAATATGCAGAACAATTTAATACATGATCATGAAATTGTGGTCAATGACATAGTGGTACCAACAGTAGATGTCATCGTGAAGGATGAATTTACAGAGAAGAATTTCTTTCCTCTACATTACATAAACCATAGGAGCTTACTGATGCTAAGCTATGAGACAATGCAGTGGAGTCATTATGACTCAACCAAACCAAAGATCAGATCAACAAGGACATCAAAGCCCAACTATAACCAAGCCCTGATTCTTCTAAGAAAAATATAATTTTAAAACCACTCTAATATTAACATATAGCACTAATTTTTTTTCTTCCAGAGAAACAAAATTAAATCGATGTTCATGAAGAAATGGGCAGAAATAGGAATACTCAACAAAGAACTTAACAAACCTAAAGTGTTGCAACCGAAAAGCCCAACATAAAATCTTGATTCGTAAGTAAATAATTTCATTTTTCTTTTACATTTAAGTTTGTATATTCATCCAAGTTTTGTTGTTTTTTTCTATTCCAACGTGTTCTTTGTAATCCAGCAAATTTTTTTTTCGTTGGTTCGTTCGTTCAAGAAGCGCCTTTCCATCTTCAGTCATATTTCTTAGCTCAACGAAAATCTATATAATAACATAAAATAGTAATGAATGTGAAACAGACAGTGAATGAACTAATGCTATATATAACTGTCATTTTTCATATAATGTTATATCTAACTATCATTCTTCATTCTTTAGTAATTACAACAGAAAATTGTGATACTACATTCTACAGCAATGCTATATGTAACTATCATTCAACATATAGTTGTATAATAACATAAAATGGTAATATACACTATGTTATGATATCTATCATTATATACATTGCTTGTACTTGTATGAGAAATGATACCTTTCTATTGTCCATCTTCTTGAGAGCTTCTCTTGAAGTCACATGTTTTAAGCTTTTGATATTCCACCTCCCAAATCTAGATAAGGCGGCACTGTATGTTGCATTCGGAGAAATCAAATTTACATGCTCATATAGGAAAACCTACAAATAAAAATATTACTTGTTAAAACATATAATGTATAGAATTTATATTATAGAAACATACAGTTAGAATGTTTTACTTACAATTGGAAGCATAGAACAACCGGGCATGTTTCTCGGCTTTGTTTTGAAAGCCGTCAAAGCTTTAATCAAGAAATAATGAATTGAAATTAGCCAATATACTGATTTTATTTTTTTTCATCGAGGATATAAGGAATATAACCCCATGGCAAGTATATTCATTTAATATATTTTGTTGGTTTGTAGTCTATCTATAAGTTTAAACAAATTGAATGCCCATTCTCTACCACACTCCATATAATTGAATACTTTAGGTTTCAAGTTTCCACTAGTTATGTCAAATTTTCAAGTTAGCAGATGCCCTAACACACTAAAACTCAAGAAAGAAATGATAGTTAAAACTAGCATTCTTATTTTTAAAGTACCATAGAAATTTAACAAATGAGAAAATGACAGTTAAAACTGGCACTCATATTTTTAAAGTGCGTACAAATATATTAAATGTCCAAAATGATAGTTTAAACTTGCATTCATATTTTTAAAGTGTATTGGAATGTAGTGAATATGCAAAATGATAGTCAAAACTAGCATTTGTCTTTTTAAAGTACCACGAGATGAATTGAATATGCAAAATGATAGTTAAAACTAGCATTCATATTTTAAAGTACATTGGAATGCATCTAATAAACAAAATGATAGTTAAACCTAGCATTGATATTTTTAAAGTGCATAGAAATGGGTCAAACGAAAAAAAGATAGTTCAAACTATCATTTGTATTTTTAAACTGCATATAAATTTATCAAATGTCCAAAATGATCGTTTACACTAGCATGCGTGTTTTTGAAGTCTATTGGAATACACTGAACATGCAAACAGATAGTCAAAATATCATTTGTATTTTTAAATTGTAGTGGAATGCGTTGAATATGCAAAATGATAGTTAAAACTAGCACTCTTAATTTATAGTTCATTGGACTACATCTATTGAACAAAAATATTATGTATTAGGTGCATGCTCCAGACGCAGGCATAATATCTCTATGAATGTACCGATCAATATTGCACACAAAATATAATGTTATATTTTAGAATTCTAGATTAAAGAATGCTATCTTATTTTAGCATTAGGTTATACTATAATATTAACTAATATTTCTATATCTAAAACAGACTTGATTGTGCATTCTATGTGATGGCGAACATGAAAAAGCTTGACAAGGATGAGATTCCAGCAAAATATACAAAGGAGACAATTAGAATACTAAGAACTACAGTAGTATATGACATACTCAACGATCCATAATACAGTTGGTTGGTGGAGAAGTCCTACAAAGACTCTACACAGGACTAGCTGCTGTATTTAAATTTCTTAGAACTTTGGATTTTATTTGAACTGAACCACTTCTTGTAATTAAACTGTGATAAATTCGTTTATGTTTTCCAATTCTTGTACCATGTTTTTAGTGTATAAACTGCTGTGATGGATTCTGTGCAGTTAAAGCGCTCGGCAGATTCAATACGGCGGAGCTGCAAAAAGTCATAGCGGGGATATAGCGAGGATATAGCGGGATATAGCGGATGACTCTAAAATAGCATATAAATCTCGTACTTAATGTTTTTGCAAATATAAAATGGTAATTAAATGAAAAATTAACATTCAATTGAATTATAATTAATACATAAATAATTTTAAATAAAAACATGTGCGAATATACTGTAAATAAACGTAAAACTGTTATTTAACATAATTGAGTTTGATAGAATATTAGACTATTTTTATTTCTATAAGTATATTAAAATTTCAATTAAATTAATTAATTTCATAATTTTTATAATGTATAAATGTCATTTTCAATTCATTTCTTTTAAAGAAGATATAGCGGAAATAGCGAAATATAGCGGGAATAACTGGATATAGCGGAAATTGCGGGGCTTAAAGCATAAAGGCTATATTGAGGCTATATGGAAAAATCGTAGCGGTAGAAATCCGCTATGAAATATAGCAAGACTATAGCGGGGTAATAGCGGGGCATTAACTGCACAGGATGGATTTGAACTTTTCGATTTGAATTTGATTCGATTATAGTGTGCGGTTTTCAATGCATGAACTACGATGGATAAAGCATGGATATATTCAACTGTTATTTTTATGTGCTTTTCGAGGCTTGCATTGTGTTTCTGAAGTGGTGAATAATGGTTATACTAAAATGCTAGATGGAACTAGCATTCTGCGAAAATACATTTTTCAATGATCGAACTATGATGAATAAAGTGTGATTTTATCCATCTTGCATTGTATGTGCTTTTCAATGTTTGTACCGTGTTTTAAGTATGATGTATACTGTTTATACTATAATGTTAGTTATAACTGGCATTCGATCGAAATGCTAAATACAACTAGCGTTCGATTGAAATGTTTATAGGCTTACCAATTATACCCGCTTCAGCTTTTGATATGCTTACCGTTAGCTTACGTCTAGATTGCAGATTCATGTAACATCAGCTTTGCAGTCCAGTTTTTTGCGCCTGCCCCTGTTCCATTTGGGTTTTGTTACTCTACTAATCCTCACCTCAATTATACATTGCTTCAGCAGCTGCTTTTCAAGTTTACATTCTATTGTAGTTGTACAAAAAATTTACAACTGCTTTTTTTTTGTTGGAATCTCCACCTCTGTTGCTAGAGTTTGCTAGATGTTGATTGGTACTTGCATTTTTAACTAATGCTCGCTTCAGCCTTTCATCAACTCATCATCAGTTCAGCAGCTCAACTTAGAACCACTTGTGCAATCTCATCAGCTCATCATATGAAGATTAGTTCATCATCATCAGATCCTTCGTTCATGCACCCCAGTTCTATGCAATGACAGGTTGTGGTTTTTAATGTTTGTATTATATTTTAAGTGTCTTGTATATTGTTTATACTGAAATGCTAGTTACAACTAGCATTCGACTGAAATGCTAAATACAACTAGCATTTGATTGAAATGTTAATACTGAAGTGCAGCTCGAGCAATTCCTTAGTTCATATTAAAAAATTTGGACTATGAGTAAATATTGGATTCCTAAAACCAAACCTTCAGCAACAATGGAACATAGCATATGCAAACTGACCAAAACAATGGAACTCATACGGAAACTAAATAAATATTTGAGCAATGCATGAGTAATTCACAAAGCAGTGAAGCAAATCAAAAAACAAAGGTAAAAGTTTATATTGGATGTACAGATAAATGTAAAAACTGGTAATAAAAGTAGTGACATTTAGAAGACATCAAAGCATGTACAAAGATGAATCACTTAGTTTATTACACAAAAATAACTTACAAATACAGAACAAAGTTTTACAAATTCAAACCAATAATAAAAAGACTAAATGGTAATAAAAACAATTTCAAACATAGGTACAGCTGATATTAGAGATTAAAATAAAATGACCAAAACATTTCACATTTTATTTTGTAATGATTTCACATAGTTTGACTTCATTCTTCTATAAGCTTTAGTACCTTTACACTAAAAAAACTACAGACCAGGCACATGCATTTCACTACAAGTCCATCACACTTAAAAAATTACTCCATTATACTAAAAAAATACATAAAATTTCTGACTTTTTGAAGAAGCAAAACAATTCCTTTTGTTATGGCCAACTTCGTTACAGTGACTGCATTTGTTTCTTTTATTTTAAGAATATCCAAATCCACCATGCCTCTTTGTCGATGGTCTTCCTACACCACGAACCTCTTTAAGAGGCCTAATCAAAACATCATTTTCAGCAACAACCGGCTTAGCAAAATTTGGAATTGGATTGGTAGCATTAGCATACGAAGATCTAAAAGCATTAACAGTAAAATAGCTCTCCACATAATCATAAACCGATAACCTAGACTTGTTAATGCACTTAATTGCATAGGCACAGGGAATACCAGTAACTCTCCATTGATTACAACTACATAAACGATTTTGAAGATCAACTACCTGTGACTTAGGAGATTTAACTTCAAATACAAATTTTGAAGGCTTATAAACATCCCAACCAAAGCCATCATCGACTAACTTAGACAAACGATCATCCATAATAGGACAAAAATTCGTTGTCCACAAATGACATTCCTCTCTCCTTCAAGTCATTTGCTTCATTACTTTCACTCGAATACCATCCAAACAAGAAGTTATTGGCGTAACTCTATCTTTCGAAATCCATGTATTAAAACAACCCCAATATCCTTAAATTTAGAAAGATATCACTCAAAATCAAGCTCTAGCACAAAGTTTAAACAACTCAACAATTAAAGAATCACCTTTAGCCACCTTAACAATGGTACCAATATTTTATTCCATATGAAGTAAACAATGGCTATGATAAGTAGAAGGAAATATTTTCAAAACACCTAAAATGAGACCTCATTGACGATCATATATAAAAACTAAAAACCGATCTTC
The DNA here is from genome assembly GCA_030737815.1 of Allium fistulosum. Lineage (NCBI taxonomy): Eukaryota > Viridiplantae > Streptophyta > Magnoliopsida > Asparagales > Amaryllidaceae > Allium > Allium fistulosum. The sequence continues at coordinate 366,954,685 of CM060906.1, forward strand.
ATGAAGGATATCTTTCAAATGGGACAAAAACCAAGACCAATTAGCTTCGTTTTCATGTGAAACGATACTCATTGCAAGAGGAAAGAAACCTACAAAATAAATAATTAATGGCTGATTAGTAGTAAGAAACTTGAATTATATTAAATATTCAAAGCTATATTAAATGTTAATATTTTCTATCGTAAACAATTGAATTAGCTTCAGAATGATATACGAATCTAGCATATGTTATTTTAAAGTCTATTATTTACTGTTGCATAAAAATTGCAGTTCCAGTTTTTATAAACATTTCAAGTGTAAACAGCTCTACCGTTGAATAAAATTAGAGCAAACAATTCCAGTGTCAACATGTCTACTATAAAAATTATGTACTGCTGCAGAAAAAGATAGTTACATATATCATTACCAAAAAAAATAAAGAAAACAAAATTAAAATGAAACTCGTACCTTAGTTACCATTTTTAGAAGTAGTGGCTAACAAAACACCCGGTCTTCCCTTTAAAGTAGCTGCATCTAAAAATATTAATGGCCGACAATGCTTAAATCCAAGTAGGCAAGCACCAAAACCAATACAAACTCTTTCAAATTGATTGGTTGAAGGATTAACTTCCATAGTCAGATAACTACCAGAATAATACTTTTAAAATGCCTCCAAACACCAATTTAAATCATTATATGACATAGCATCATCCCTATATATTTCTTTCAAAGCCAATTGTTTTCCACTATATGCATAATAATATGAAAGATTAAAATTGTACTATCTTATAAACTCTTTGATAATATCTTCTAGCTTCTTCATAGGAGCATCTCAAATTTGATCAATAATCAAAAATTTAACAAATCTACTTGAAATATTACTCTATTAACATCTCTAAGACTGGCTTCACATGAATGCTCAAAATTGTAGGTTCTAATAAAAAATAGAGAGAGTAGAACATGATCTGAAGAAGCATTAAGATAAAACTTACAACCATCCGTAGACCAAGAGAAATTAATCGAAATTCTATCGGGAGAATTTTTAACAAAAATGAAATCATAACCATTTTTATTTGATATGCCACTAAAAACTTCTTAAAATCCTCGGCTCTAATAAAACAAAAACAAAGAAAATTTACGATAGTTTTTTGAGAACTTTTCTTCAACATGTCTTTCAAATAATAAGAAGAATCGGCATGTGAATCACTATTTGTAGTAGAAGTACTACTAATTGAAGTGCTTTGGACACTTGAATTGCCTAAAGCACTGCCCCAATATCAACTTCCATAGCACAAATATTTCCCTTAATAGTAAACTTCAAATATTCACTCTTCTTGAAAATTAGAAAGCACACAATACTAATCAAATCTGAATCGGTATTAATGATTATATTCTTATTCTCAAGAACATAAGATATCTCAATAGAAAATGGACTAAGATGTGGCCAAACTTCATTGATTTCAGCCTTAACACCAAACAAAGAAAAATCCATAGTATTAACTTCCATAGTATTAATCTAGAGGCCTAAAGCTAAGCGCTACAGATGTTGCAGTCATCCATAGTATTAACTTCCGGCGACTAAATACAGCTATGTTAATGGTATCCATAATATCAGAAGCACTTGAATATGAAATAAAATCACAGATTTCAAAAACAACATTTTACCGACTACATTTCAAAACACATGTTTCACATTCAAATTACATAATTCCATAATCGTTTTCCAAGTTCAGATAAAATATAATTATTACATAAATACACCAAGAGCGACATGTGAAGATGCCCACTTGGTTGATCAGAGTACTATATTGTCATAACTGACTTAATACAACACAACAGAATAAACAAAGTAAAACAGCAACCCCTAATAGCTATCCATCAGCCTCCTGGTCGTCTTCGGTAGCTTTATTCGTCATCCTACTAAAAACCTGTAAATCACAACCCTCAGCCTACTCAAATCAGTTTTGAGTACCTGAGAATTTAAGGGAAAAAACATAAACTTCGAGTCCGACATAAAGCCTGGAGTGAATAATACTATACATCTCGATTATTTGATATTAAGTGAGACCACGCCACTTAGCGGAACGGGTTTCCCCTCACTAATATCCTTTTAAAACATATCTTTTACAAACTTTTATCCTGCAACCAAAACTGGTTAAAAGTGCAAAGCATTAGTATGTAAACATACATATCAGGTAATAAATGAACTATCTGTAACGACCCGGAATTTCACTGCTTTGATTAGTGAATATTTAATTAATTTTAAATATTCAATATAAAGGTTTTGATAATGAAAATAAACCCATTTTAATTTATTAATAATAATGGTAAAATCGTTTTCAAAATTTGTTTACCAAATAAAATAGTTCGTAGAAAAACAGAAAATGTGACCGAAGAACATTTTCTGAAATTTCGACATTTCGACACCGCGAAGTTGTAGGGAATGTGTTCGTCTTTATGCACTATATGTACATTTATATAAGAGTTAATTAACTAGCTAATAATATACTTAGAAATAAATTATCTTATATTAACTTGGATTAGTAAGTGATGTGAAAAGACATAGTTTTAAAAATAATAAACATTTTATATAAATATATATATTAAGTATTGTCACATCTTATATTTGTAATCATTACCCATAATTATCTCTTGTCAAATCTTAGTTAATTAATAATTAAACTTATATATATAAAGTGATGTGACTAAACATAATAATTACATATATATAAAAGAAAACGATGTGACTAGACATAATAATTATATATATATAAAAGAAAGTGATGTGACTAAACATAATTATGTATATATAAAAGAGTGAAGTGATTAAACATAATTATATATATATATATATATTATAAAAGATTTGTGATGTGACTTGACAAAGTGATTAGGTGTGAAATTTTGCCTATAAATAGCCCATATGTTTCTCCATTTCTCCTCCTCTTTTCACCAACCTTTTCTTCCCCATTTTCAACTCAAATGGAGTTTTACTTTTTTTTTGAAACCCTATGAAATTTTAACAGCTACAACATTCTAGTTGACCATTCTTTCAAATTTCTATCATAGCTATGTCAAAATACCCAATCTTTGTAAAGCAATTTTTCACCTAGAATTTCAAGTCCGAAAATTACCTTTCTTTTTTTTGATCAAAACTTCTTCAAAAATAAGCGAAAATGAGTGATTCTTTTTTTAAAAAGAAATTTCAATAACTTTCTCTTTGAGTGCCTTTTGAAATTCCATGAGTAGGTAGCCCAAAAATCAGTTGCAAAAGACATATTTTCGGGTTTATTATTGAGAATTCGATGTTTATCCGAAGTCACTCCACTTGACCAAAACAAGTCTCGCTTCCTCTTCCCTTCAAGGCCGAGCCTACCTAGTGCATTCAGGGTTCAAGACTCTATCTTTTTGCTTAGGAATGAAAGTGCTAGGTCGTACTCAAGTCAGCGAAAGTTTGGATAGCCATTGGTGAGTAAATTCCTTAACTTTTTAGGAAAGAATTTACATTTATATATATGGTTGTTATATGGTTGTATTTGTGATATTATTATTTGGATTATGGTATGGTTTGGATGTATATATGTGTGCTAATTTGTGGTTTAGCTTAGAACTTTGAATTGATGATTTAAGTGGTGTTTTGGTTATAAAATTATGATCTTTGGCTTGGAATTGGAAGTGAAATGGAAAGTTAGTAAGTAAAATTAGTAAATGGAAGAGTTAGTGAGCAACAAGTTGGAAATTACAGGTATCCACAGTGATAGTCGCTACGGATGCAGTTCATTTAAAAATTCGATTTTCGCAAAGTTTGGATTTTATACTTCAATTTGTTTTGTGTATGGTTTATAAACTAAATAATGATATTTTAAAAGATAAATTAAGAATTTAATAATAAATTTTTAATTAATTATGTTTTATATAATTAATAATTAATTAAGGATTAAATAAGAGTTATTAACTTTTATTAATTAAAGGTTGGTTGTTAATTAATTATCTTTTAAAGTTAAGATTTATTTTAATTAGTTATCAATTAAGTTAGTTAATTATGAGTTAAATATATGATTTATTTTTAATTAACTATTATTTAAATATAGGATTAATTATTAATCAAGTGTTTAATTATTTTTAAATTATAAATTAATTAAGGCTTCATTTATAATAAATTATTTATTAAAGGTTTAATCTATTATTTAAGTTTAATTAAAGATTATTTAATTAATTAATTGAGATTAATTAATATTTAATTATTAATTAAGGTTTAATTAATTATTTAATAATGAATAAAGGATTAATTTAGATTTAATTAATAGTTAATTAGTGTTAACTATTTAATTAAATTTAGTTAAGATTCAATTAAAATTAGTTATGATTTAAATAAGGATTTAACTTATAATTAATTATTTTTAAAAGGGTTTAAAAGTTTTAAATCCTTTGGTTTTCAAAACTAATTTTTTTTAAAGATACTTCTTTTTCAAAGATGGTTTTGAATACAAGTGATTCAAGTGTTGATACCATTAAGAAACTATGTAACTGTGAATGAGTTATAGTATAAATCGTTGGGATGTCTGGACATGTGTTAGCAGAATAAATCCTCGTTCTGCTATAAACTGATTGTTTGTTTGTTTGGTTGTTTGGACATCTGTTCGCAAAATAAATCCCTGTTCTGCTATAAATTGATTGTTTATTTGTTTGGTTGTTTAGACATGTGTTAGCAGAATAAATCCTCATTCTACTATAAATTAATTGTTGGTTTGTTTGTGTGGACATGTGTTAGCAGAATAAATCCCCGTTCTACTATGAATTGATCGAACTGTTTGGACATCTATTTAGCAGAGCAAATCACCATCTTGTTATTATGTTATTTGGACATGTATATGATAATGAGTTCATATTGACATGTTATTCCCTGTTTTGGATATGACTTGTATTTACATATATGTTGACCTATGTAAATGTAACAGCCCAAAATTTTTAACAAATCTTTATTTAAAAATAAACATTCTGTAATGTTGATTTGAATTAAAAGTGTAATAATTAGGGTGAAACGGGAAATTTAAACTTCACATTTCATTACGTATATTTACATCCGTTCTTAACTTATATTAAACAATCAAATGTTATCAGTTTGGTATAATAGCTATTTAATTTCTGATTTAAAAATGATACGTTATTTTATTGAAAGGAAACATTAGCATTTTTAAATTTATTCAATAAGAGAAATAAATCAAATTGTACGTTACTTTGGGCATTGCATTTTGTCCCTTTGCCTTGATTCTTTGTCTATTGATTTTAGGCGTTAACATTTGCAGCTTCAGCCGTTCAAAATCTTGCTCAAATCTAGCCTAAAATCGTGCACGTGAAAGATCTTTTCTTCCCATACGTTTCGTTCAACTTAATAAAATTTATAGCCTTCATTTTCTCGATCGTTCAAAGTAATTTAATATTGCCTTTTCTACTTAAATCAAGTGACGTTTACAAATCTCCATCCCTCAAAGAAATTTTCATTTCAGCTTCCCTCTGGATTGCGGGACCTTCTTCCTTCAGGTAGCCGCATGCACTCTTTTCTTTTTCTTTTTTTTTGTATTTCAAATTTTTGTTTTCCCCTGCTTTTATTTTTGCTGTACCATGCTTTTGCCCACCTCCTACCCCATATTTTTCCGACCGAACACAACACCATCTCCGCCCACCACAGTCACGGCCGAGAACCACCACGACAGCCCCTACTCCATGCTACCACCACCGAACCCAGAACGAGACCGCCTCCAACCCCAGGCTGACCAAACCCATGCCGATACCATTCAACCCCACCGAAACTCCTCCAACCCCATGCCGAGACCAGCCACCACGTCTCCAACACCATGCCGAACCCAGGCAGACCAGTCACGTTACCGAACCCATGCCACCATGAACCTCTGGCCTTTGTTCTGAAAAACTTTTGTTAGCCACCGTGCATTTGAAACTATTGTCTTCATGCCTCTGCCCTTGTATTTGAAAACAAGAAATGAGAAAAAAAATGGTTTTGCCACCTTTGTATTTTAGTATTTGAGTATATATTCCACTGAGCCTTTGTTTGGAACCAGAGAATGAACAAAAGTTGTTTGTCACCTTTTTGTTTTGAAGTTGTTGGTTATATGTTCGGCCGAGCTCTGCCATTTGAAAACAAGAAAAAAAGGGAAATGAGAAAAATTGTTTTATCACCTTTTGCATTTTCATTTTTGTTGAATTGCCAGACCGAGCCTTGTACTTGAACCTGAAAAATGAACAAAATTTCGTTTTATCACTTTGTATTTTTGAAGTAAACTGTTTTGTCCCTTGTATTTGGTATCCTAGTCTATGTTCTCCACTGACCTTTGTTTTGAAAGAAAAGAAGCGAACAATTTGTGTGGTCGAGCCTTTGTTTTTAAAGTTATAATCTATATTTTAAAAAGTGGTCGAACTATTTCTTTCGATTTTCAACTTGTGTTTTTTTTTTCGTTTGTTTGCTTCATTTGAAAATTTGTTATTCGTGCAATCTTAGATTTGATTATTTATTTTGCTTTAGATTTGAGTCTAGTTGGCGCATCCGCTAACAATTGATCGTGCTTTCCGCGTGCTTTTGATAGCGTCTTCTTTTTTCGAATCTCCAGCTCCGTAGAGGTGAGTAAATCTCACACGAATATTCATACTTATATGATTGTGAAACGACCGCAACTGAATGTGTAGAAAATAAATAAATAAATAAATAAAATGATGTTATAATTACCTGTGATTTATTTATATTTGATGTTAGAATTGTTAAAATTGCATAACATATCATCTGTTATATTTTGTTCTTATTTTACTGTTATTCTATTCTGTTAAATCACACTGCAAGTTCCCTGTAGAATAGAATCACTATGGGTTGAAATGATACATACCCGAACGGACTTTAGAATAAGGGAAGATCGTTATGGGCTGAAATGATAGGCCTGAACGATTTTCAATTAAATTTTATTTACTTGGGATTGTGGGTTTGAAATGATAAAACCCGGATTTTTCTTTATAAACTACGGATTGAAATGATATAGTATCTGTATCACTTGACTTAGGCTAGAAAATATTATACAGACCCGTGGTTGTTTTCTGTATTTTTCTGGGTATTTTTAAATATCTTAAATATTTGTAATAATATTAAATTGAGTTTTTAAAATGATTTATTTAGAGTAGAAATGATTTTTCTATGTGATAAAAATAAATAAATGGAAAAATATTGACTTTAAAATGTAACTTAAATTTGAAAATTTGACTAAAAAGAAAAGATGGAAACTTAAGATTTATTAAATTAAAATGAAAATTTAGTTTTAAAATGGTGGAAAAAAATGGAGAATTAAATCTAAGTGTTGAAATAAATTGTTTAAAGAAAAATGGGAATTAGAAATCATAAGTTAAAGGTTTTAAATAAACATTTTAATGTGGAAAAATATGATTTTTATAAGTTTAAATAGTTTAAATTGAAATTTATTTATGGCTGGAATTGAACTTAAAACCTGAAAATTCAATTTATAGCACTTCAGAAATGCTACCATTTCTGGAAATTTACCAATTCTGAACTAGGTAGAATCTGTAGCACTTGTTAAGTGTTGTGGTTATATAAGTGAACCAAAAGACTAAAATGAACTAAGGCTATGATAGCACTTGGTTAGTGCTGTTGTAGCAGGAACTAAAATTGAACCTGAACTAATAAAAGGGCTACTGTAGCACTTGTTAAGAGCTGCAGTAGGCTGAAATATGATTTTGTTTAAAACTGAACTGTTATAGCAGTTTATAAATGCTGTCTTTGCTAAATAAAATTGTTTTCAAATATAACTTACCGCAGCACTTTTTAAATGCTGTGAAAGCTGAAAATTTTAACGTTTATTGTTTTAAGTGAATAAATGAACTCAGAAAAGGCTAAATTTTTGGGAATTTAATATTTGATTTATAAGGATAATGACCTTGTTTTAAATGATTTAATTTGAAGTATTTGATATAAATTGTTTTAAATTTATAACCACGGGTTATAATAACGTTGGGTTGTTAAAGAGACCGGGATCGGATATGGGCATACTCTGTCTTACCGAAAACCACTTTGGCAACTGTGTACGCGGTGGAGATTCCAGAATGAAGTAGGATGGTGGCGACATTCTTAAGGTATGTTACGTGGACCCAACTCCCGTGAGTTGGCATAAGGTGGCTAAAACAGGAGCGATCTCGGACCAGTGAGGTAGCACCTCTTCTCGGACACATTTCTTCGATATTATACTCTTACTTGTGATTGATTAGATGGCCATCCTCCGATTTGGGAGTGTTGTTCGAGGTGGAACGGTAGTGGCTGCTATGCGTATCCATCAGTCCGTGTGCGTAATTGGTATATCTACCCTGGCATTGCCTAGTTGTGCCGTGTCACCTACCATATCAAGCTTTACTACGATTATGATTTTTAAGATCCGACCGCGTTAAGGTTCTCCATCCCCTTAACGCTATTTTCTATATGATTATACTTTACTTATTTAGACACTATTATAATAGCGAATATTACTACATAGTAGATATTTTAACGGACCCTTAGAGGATGGGCGGTCCCAAGCATCTTCTAAGTTACTTGTACCTTTACTACAGTTCACTTGAGTTGGTTTACATTGTATAAGTACGTATGTCCTGACTCGAGTGTTTATGTTTTATTTTTACGCTCGGGTCAGCCTGAGTATCAGTTGGACTTCATCTTCATGGAGCTAGGACTACTGGAGATCATCTTTATCAAGCTGCTATCGGTTTTGCTATTCAGTCTTTTATTTTAGCTTATGTAATTGAGACAAATGAATTTGGGATTTTCTGTGGTTATTCAAACTGTATTGGTTTTAGACTATGTAATTTGTACTTGTTTTGAGACTATGTATTTTAGTGGCTTCATGAACCACTATGGTTATTTTTAAATTCCGCTGCGAGTTATTCTGATATTTCTGTGTCTGTGATTCTGTGAATGATTTTATTTGCTCCAAATTTTATTATAATCTGTTATTTTGCATTATTCAAGTCCGACATGTGTGGATTATTGTCGATTTGAATGGTCCAAAATAGTGGGTCGTTACATTTGGTATGAGAGCTAGGTTTTAGGCAAACCTTAGCCTATGGAGCAAAAACTCATTAGAGATAGGGTAGAAATACCCTAGAATGAGTGAAATCAAGCTCAGAATCATTTCTTTGTGAGTGAACGTATTTTCAAAGTATAAAATGATTTTTAAAATGATTTTAAATGATTTTCAAATGATTTTTCAAAGATTATTTTGATATAAAATTCTTGTTTTAAAAAGAAATTTTTTCTAAACTTCCTTCTTTCCGTATCTACCTTGTTAGAAATTTCGTTATTTGGATATTCATCCAAGTAATCTTATCGTGTTTTATCTTAGCTTGTCTTTGTCTTCTCTGTACCTTTATCCTAAATTCATTCTTAATATTTCCAGGATGAATCGTGGAAATGCTAGAGGTAGGGGTCGTTGTATTGCCCCAGCTCCTCCACCTGTTGCACCTGTTAGGTTTACTGTTCTTTGTAAGGAATTTTCTCAGCTCGGTGGTACTAAGTTCACCGGTTCAGAGAGTATTATCGAAGCCCAGCAATGGCTACGAAGTTTGGAGAGAATTTTTACTGGTCTAGAGATCACTGATGCCCAGAAGCGTCAGTTAGCAGCATGGCAGCTGCAAGAGTCAGCCTTAGATTGGTTGGAGTCTGTTACAGCTCACACTAACGAAGGTGATCTTTCGTGGGAGCAGTTCAGGTATCCTTTGTGTTAACTTGAATTTTCCCCATTTCCTTTTCTTTTGAATCTATCTTAAGTTCGGTTCTGTATCTTCGTTCCAGGGAGGCTTTTGTGGCAAAATGGATGCCCGAAGCTGGGAAATCTCAGCTTTATCGTGAATTCATGGATCTTAAGCAAGGTACCATGTCTTTTTCGGAGTATGAGCGGAAGTTCAATGAACTTTCCAAATTTGGTCCTGGTCTTATCGACACTCAGCTAAAGAAAAATGAGAAGTTCATTGCTGGAGCTCGCCCAGAGTTCTACGATCGTCTTATTTCACATGTTCATGGCACATTTACTGAGCTCATGGATATGGCTATTCGCTATGAGAACCCTACTTCCAAGGACCCTGCTGCTTCTGGTGCTCATGTCTCACAGTCCTCCTCTGCAAATTCCAAGAAGAGAAAGCCCAACTTCCACCAGCAGAAGAAGAATTGGCTCAAACATCCGGGCTTGGGATCTTTAGCATCTTCTCCTTCCCAGAGACACCCTATTGATCTTTCCACCATTACCTGCTTCAAATGTGACCAGAAGGGACACTATGCCAATAGTTGCCCTACTCCGGTTGGTGCTGCTGTTCCTCCACCTCAGGTAACCAGGAACAATCTTTGTCATGTTTGTCTTCAGCCAGGTCATTTTAAGAATGACTGTCCATTGTATCAGAAGGGAAAGCCATCTGGTGTATTTGCTATCACATCTGCTTCTTCTCCTGTTGCACCTACTCCTGCTCCGAGCGATGATCAAGGTACTCTTCAAGGCACCTTTACTTTATTTCATCATCCTGTTCGTGTTTTATTTGATACTGGGGCTTCGCATAGTTTTATTTCTGATGATCCGTGTAATAAGTTTGAACATCTCCTTTCTCCTGAGTATGCTTCTGTTCCTCTATGTGTTTCAAATCCTATTGGTGGTCCCGCAAATCTTAATAAGATTTGTAAACATGTGAAACTCCTCCATTCCGATCATTGTTTTAGTGGTGATTTCTATATTCTTGGTTTTGATACTTTTGATTTGTTGCTTGGAGATGATTGGTTAAAGAATCACGATGCCTGTATCTCTTGTAAATCCCGAATTGTTTCTCTTGAGGATGATCGAGGTAATTCTTTGGTTATTCAGTGTTGTTTGCCTCATGATTGTACTGGTAGCTTTATCTACTCATTGGATTCTTCTCCTGTTGATCTTCAGTCGACTCGTGTAGTCAATCTCTACCCGGATGTATTTGGTGAAGTTACTGCTTTACCTCCCAAGTGGGAAATTGATTTCCGCATTGATCTCATTCCTGGAGCTCGACCTGTAGTTCTTCCTCCTAGAAGAATGGCACCCCGTGAGAAGGTTGAGTTAGGAAAGCAAATTGAGGACCTATCTTCCAAGGGTCTGATCAGACCTAGCTATTCTGAATGGGGAGCTGCGGTGGTTTTCGTCACCAAGTCTGATGGTTCTCTCCGGATGTGTGTTGATTATAAGGAGTTGAACAAGCTCACTATGAAAAATAGATATCCAATGTCTCGCATCAATGACATGTTTGATCAGCTTTATGGTGCTACTGTTTTCTCTCAGCTTGATCTTGCCACGGGTTTTCACCAGCTCAGAGTTGCTGAGGAAAGTATTCCCAAGACTGCTTTCCGTACTGAGAATGGATTCTTTGAATGGTTAGTCATGCCTTTTGGTTTGACTAATGCTCCTGCTTTCTTTGTTGACTTAATGAATCGTGTTTTCCGTGATGTGCTTAATAAATTTGTTCTAGTCTTTGCTGATGATATCCTCATTTTCTCTAAGACTGAAGAAGAACATGAGTCACATTTGAAATCTGTTCTTGAGACTCTTCGAAATCATCAGTTAAAGGCAAAGTTTTCCAAATGCCATTTCTGGAAGGATGAAGTCCGATTCCTCGGGCATATTGTTTCTGGTAATGGAGTTTCAGTCGATCCAGTCAAGATCGCTGCGATCAATGTAAGTCTATCTTCCTTCTCTTTCCTTGTTTCATTTGATTTATTCTATCTTTCCTATTATCCTTCTTTTTTCCCTATTCTGTGCAGGATTGGGAAACTCCTAAGACTCCTACTGATATCCGTAGTTTTCTGGGCCTTGCCGGTTATTACCGGAGATTCATTGAGAATTTCGCTCGGATTGCTGCACCTCTCACTGCTTTAACTCGGAAGAATGCTAAGTTTATTTGGAGTAACGAGTGTAAGGCCGCATTCAATGAGTTAAAAGACAAGCTTACTTCCGCACCTGTTCTTACCGTTCCAAATGGAAATGAGGGATTAACGGTATACACTGATGCTTGTCGAGAAGGTTTGGGAGCTGTTCTGATGCAGGATGGTAGAGTGATTGCTTATGCTAGTAGACAGTTGAAGATCCATGAAGTAAATTATGCTGCCCATGATCTAGAGTTGCTTGTTGTTGTTTTCGCTTTGAAGCTTTGGAGACATCATCTGTTGGGTACCAAGTTTGAGCTTTTCACAGATCATCAGTCTTTGAGGTATATTTTCTCTCAGAAGGATTTGAATCAGAGACAAGTTAGGTGGTTAGAGTTCCTTGCTTCTTACGACCTCGACATCAACTATACACCGGGAAAAGCTAATGTTGTGGCGGATGCTTTGAGCAGGAAGAAGGCTTTGTTGTGTCAGCTTGTTGTTTCTTCACCTCTTGTGGATCGTATTATGGCTAGACAGGATGAGGATCAGATGCTTAGATTGATTAAGGAGGGTGTTCGAAGTAGAGTTGGAGGTAGTAGCCTTGATGGCAGTGGTGCTCAGATTGACGATAAGGGTGTATTGAGGATTAATAATAGGATTTGTGTCCCGAAGGTTGATGGATTGAGACAGGAGTTACTTCGGGAGAATCATCAGTCCAGACTTTCTATTCATCCAGGCGTGACCAAGATGTATCAGGACATGAAGAAGTTATATTGGTGGAAAGGTATGAAGCGAGATATTTCCATTTTTGTTAATAGGTGTGCGACTTGTCAGCAAGTCAAGGCAGATCATCAGAAGACTCCTGGTTTATTGCAGCCTCTTGAGATTCCCAACTGGAAGTGGGAACAAGTTTCTATGGATTTCATTGATGGTTTACCGAGGACTAGGAAGAGTAACGAGAGCATTTGGGTTATTGTGGACAGATTGACCAAATCAGCTCATTTCATTCCGGTCAAGTCTACCCGTTCAGCTTCTAGTTTGTTTGAGATTTACATGAGGGAGATTGTTCGTCTCCATGGTGTTCCTCTCAGTATCGTTTGTGATCGTGATCCTATCTTTACTAGTAGGTTTTGGAAAGCCTTTCAGGATTCTTTGGGTACTCATCTGAATCTGAGCACTGCTTACCATCCACAGACCGACGGTCAAACGGAAAGGGTGAATCAGATTTTAGAAGATCTTCTTCGTGCTTGTGTGCTTGATTATGGAGGATCTTGGGAAGATCATCTCCATCTTGTCGAATTCACTTATAACAATAGTTATCAGGCCAGTATTGAGACGTCTCCGTTTTTTGCTCTTTACGGACGACCTTGTAGATCTCCTTCTTGTTGGATTGAATCCGGTAATCGTTTGGTTCTTGGTCCTGAGATGGTTTTAGAAGCTTCTAAGAGAGTTGAAGAGATTAAGAGGAAGATGAGGATTGCTCAAGATAGGCAGAAAAAGTATGCTGATAGGCGTAGGCGGAGTTTAGAATTTGCTGTTGATGATTTGGTTTTCCTTAAGGTTTCTCCCTTAAGGAATGTTATTTGTTTTGGTCGTAGAGGAAAGCTTTCCCCTAGGTTCATCGGTCCTTTCCGCATTTTGGAAAGAATTGGTTCTCTTGCTTATCGTCTGGATTTACCCGAGAAATTTTCTGGAGTACACAATGTTTTTCATGTATCTCATCTTCGTCGCTATCTGCATGATCCATCTCTTATTATCCAGCCTTCTGCTCTTGATAGTTTGGATATTGAGCCAAATCTGACTGTTGAGAGGAAACCACTTCGTATCGTCGATCGAGGTACGAAGCAGCTAAGAAGGAAATCTGTCAACCTGGTCAAAGTGCAGTGGAGCACTGATGAACGGGATTGCACCTGGGAGACGGAGGAGAACATTCGTGCTTCGAATCTAGAATTGTTTATTTCAGGTACTTTTGCTCTACTGTCTTATCTTTCTTTGTTTTCCTCCTTTGTTCCTTTTCGAGGACGAAAAGTTTTGAGTGGGGGAGAGTGTAACAGCCCAAAATTTTTAACAAATCTTTATTTAAAAATAAACATTCTGTAATGTTGATTTGAATTAAAAGTGTAATAATTAGGGTGAAACGGGAAATTTAAACTTCACATTTCGTTACGTATATTTACATCCGTTCTTAACTTATATTAAACAATCAAATGTTATCAGTTTGGTATAATAGCTATTTAATTTCTGATTTAAAAATGATACGTTATTTTATTGAAAGGAAACGTTAGCATTTTTAAATTTATTCAATAAGAGAAATAAATCAAATTGTACGTTACTTTGGGCATTGCATTTTGTCCCTTTGCCTTGATTCTTTGTCTATTGATTTTAGGCGTTAACATTTGCAGCTTCAGCCGTTCAAAATCTTGCTCAAATCTAGCCTAAAATCGTGCACGTGAAAGACCTTTTCTTCCCATACGTTTCGTTCAACTTAATAAAATTTATAGCCTTCATTTTCTCGACCGTTCAAAGCAATTTAATATTGCCTTTTCTACTTAAATCAAGTGACGTTTACAAATCTCCATCCCTCAAAGAAATTTTCATTTCAGCTTCCCTCTGGATTGCGGGACCTTCTTCCTTTAGGTAGCCGCATGCACTCTTTTCTTTTTCTTTTTTTTTGTATTTCAAATTTTTGTTTTCCCCTGCTTTTATTTTTGCTGTACCGTGCTTTTGCCCACCTCCTACCCCATATTTTTCCGACCGAACACAACACCATCTCCGCCCACCACAGTCACGGCCGAGAACCACCACGACAGCCCCTACTCCATGCTACCACCACCGAACCCAGAACGAGACCGCCTCCAACCCCAGGCTGACCAAACCCATGCCGATACCATTCAACCCCACCGAAACTCCTCCAACCCCATGCCGAGACCAGCCACCACGTCTCCAACACCATGCCGAACCCAAGCAGACCAGTCACGTCACCGAACCCATGCCACCATGAACCTCTGGCCTTTGTTCTGAAAAAAATTTTGTTAGCCACCGTGCATTTGAAACTATTGTCTTCATGCCTCTGCCCTTGTATTTGAAAACAAGAAATTAGAAAAAAAATGGTTTTGCCACCTTTGTATTTTGGTATTTGAGTATATATTCCACTGAGCCTTTGTTTGGAACCAGAGAATGAACAAAAGTTGTTTGTCACCTTTTTGTTTTGAAGTTGTTGGTTATATGTTCGGTCGAGCCCTGCCATTTGAAAACAAGAAAAAAAAGGGAAATGAGAAAAATTGTTTTATCACCTTTTGCATTTTCATTTTTGTTGAATTGCCAGACCGAGCCTTGTACTTGAACCTGAAAAATGAACAAAATTTCATTTTATCACTTTGTATTTTTGAAGTAAACTGTTTTGTCCCTTGTATTTGGTATCCTAGTCTATGTTCTCCACTGACCTTTGTTTTGAAAGAAAAGAAGCGAACAATTTGTGTGGTCGAGCCTTTGTTTTTAAAGTTATAATCTATATTTTAAAATGTGGTCGAACTATTGCTTTCGATTTTCAACTTGTGTTTTTTTTCCGTTTGTTTGCTTCATTTGAAAATTTGTTATTCGTGCAATCTTAGATTTGATTATTTATTTTGCTTTAGATTTGAGTCTAGTTGGCGCATCCACTAACAATTGATCGTGCTTTCCGCGTGCTTTTGATAGCGTCTTCTTTTTTCGAATCTCCAGCTCCGTAGAGGTGAGTAAATCTCACACGAATATTCATACTTATATGATTGTGAAACGACCGCAACTGAATGTGTAGAAAATAAATAAAAAAATAAAAAAATGATGTTATAATTACCTGTGATTTATTTATATTTGATGTTAGAATTGTTAAAATTGCATAACATATCATCTGTTATATTTTGTTCTTATTTTACTGTTATTCTATTCTGTTAAATCACACTGCAAGTTCCCTGTAGAATAGAATCACTATGGGTTGAAATGATACATACCCGAACGGACTTTAGAATAAGGGAAGATCGTTATGGGCTGAAATGATAAGCCTGAACGATTTTCAATTAAATTTTATTTACTTGGGATTGCGGGTTTGAAATGATAAAACCCGGATTTTTCTTTATAAACTACAGATTGATATGATATAGTATCTGTGTCACTTGACTTAGGCTAGAAAATATTATACAGACCCGTGGTTGTTTTCTGTATTTTTCTGGGTATTTTTAAATATCTTAAATATTTGTAATAATATTTAATTGAGTTTTTAAAATGATTTATTTAGAGTAGAAATGATTTTTCTATGTGATAAAAATAAATAAATGGAAGAATATTGACTTTAAAATGTAACTTAAATTTGAAAATTTCACTAAAAAGAAAAGATGGAAACTTAAGATTTATTAAATTAAAATGAAAATTTAGTTTTAAAATGGTGAAAAAAAATGGAGAATTAAATCTAAGTGTTGAAATAAATTGTTTAAAGAAAAATGGGAATTAGAAATCATAAGTTAAAGGTTTTAAATAAACATTTTAATGTGGAAAAATATGATTTTTATAAGTTTAAATAGTTTAAATTGAAATTTATTTATGGCTGGAATTGAACTTAAAACCTGAAAATTCAATTTATAGCACTTCAGAAATGCTACCATTTCTGGAAATTTACCAATTCTGAATTAGGTAGAATCTGCAGCACTTTTTAAGTGCTGTGGTTATATAAGTGAACCAAAAGAGTAATATGAACTAAGGCTATGATAGCACTTGGTAAGTGCTGTTGTAGCAGGAACTAAAATTGAACCTGAACTAATAAAAGGGCTACTGTAGCACTTGTTAAGAGCTGCAGTAGGCTGAAATATGATTTTGTTTAAAACTGAACTGTTATAGCAGTTTATAAATGCTGTCTTTGCTAAATAAAATTGTTTTCAAATATAACTTACCGCAGCACTTTTTAAATGCTGTGAAAGCTGAAAATTTTAACGTTTATTGGTTTAAGTGAATAAATGAACTCAGAAAAGGCTAAATTTTTGGGAATTTAATATTTGATTTATAAGGATAATGACCTTGTTTTAAATGATTTAATTTGAAGTATTTGATATAAATTGTTTTAAATTTATAACCACGGGTTATAATAACGTTGGGTTGTTAAAGAGACCGGGATCAGATATGGGCATACTCTCTATCTTATCGAAAACCACTTTGGCAACTGTGTACGCGGTGGAGATTCCAGAATGAAGTAGGATGGTGGCGACGTTCTTAAGGTATGTTACGTGGACCCAACTCCCGTGAGTTGGCATAAGGTGGCTAAAACAGGAGCGATCTCGGACCAGTGAGGTAGCACCTCTTCTCGGACACATTTCTTCGATATTATACTCTTACTTGTGATTGATTAGATGGCCATCCTCCGATTTGGGAGTGTTGTTCGAGGTGGAACGGTAGTGGCTGCTATGCGTATCCATCAGTCCGTGTGCGTAATTGGTATATCTACCCTAGCATTGCCTAGTTGTGCCGTGTCACCTACCATATCGAGCTTTACTACGATTATGATTTTTAAGATCCGACCGCGTTAAGGTTCTCCATCCCCTTAATGCTATTTTCTATATGATTATACTTTACTTATTTAGACACTATTATCATAGCGAATATTACTACATAGTAGATATTTTAACGGACCCTTAGAGGATGGGCGGTCCCAAGCATCTTCTAAGTTACTTGTACCTTTACTACAGTTCACTTGAGTTGGTTTACATTGTATAAGTACGTATGTCCTGACTCGAGTGTTTATGTTTTATTTTTACGCTCGGGTCAGCCTGAGTATCAGTTGGACTTCATCTTCACGGAGCTAGGACTACTGGAGAGCATCTTTATCAAGCTGCTATCTGTTTTGCTATTCAGTCTTTTATTTTAGCTTATGTAATTGAGACAAATGAATTTGGGATTTTCTGTGGTTATTCAAACTGTATTGGTTTTAGACTATGTAATTTGTACTTGTTTTGAGACTATGTATTTTAGTGGCTTCATGAACCACTATGGTTATTTTTAAATTCCGCTGCGAGTTATTCTGATATTTCTGTGTCTGTGATTCTGTGAATGATTTTATTTGCTCCAAATTTTATTACAATCTGTTATTTTGAATTATTCAAGTCCGACATGTGTGGATTATTGTCGATTTGAATGGTCCAAAATAGTGGGTCGTTACAGTAAATAACTGTTAAGTGAATTGGAATTAATATTAAATGGTAACTTAAATTAGTACCATTGGGATTGCTAAGTCTCTTTTTGAATTATTAAAGTATGTTTTTGAATTAACTTTAATTCTTAAATCAATTTGGGTTCAAAGGTTATAAATGATTTTCAAATTTTATTATTATTTTATAAAGTTATTTTTAAATAATATCTTGTTTTTAAAAAGAGGTTTATTAAATAAAAGGTTTTACGTAGAGTGATTTACAAAGGATATCTTGAAAATGATATTTTATAAAGGAGATTCTATAAAGAAATTATGAAGGAAGATTTTTAAATAGTTTTAAATATAGAAAGAGATTTTATAAATCATTTTAGATATTTTTGAAAGAAGTTTTAAATCCAGTTTGAAAACTTTTAAGCGATTTGAAATGTGAAGTGAACTTATAAAAAGAATTTTTTTAAGGAATAAGTAAATGTATTTTATAGGAAGTAATGTTTTTAAAAGGGAATTGTTTGGCCATTTAATATGGAATTTTAAGGAAATGGAATTTCCAAAATATTTTGGTAAATAATTATATTGGTTTTTTTCAAGTAAAAAAGGAATGTAAGAGGTTTGGAAATAGGGTTTGAAAAGATCTTTTGATCAGGTTTTATAAAGTGATTTTATTAATTAAAGTTTAATTAATAAAGGCTTAGAGGATCCCATATGGAATGGAATCAATATTTGATTGTTTGTATAAATTGATAGTTAAATAACCGACTATCAAATCTGGACCAAAACCTAACTTTGTAAATATCTAGGAGAAATATGAGAATTATATGGTACAGTTACCGTTGAAGGTGTTATACTGTATGTATAAACTCCTTTCGTTCTTCTAGGATAAATGATAAGGAAATCCGTCCATAAATGGTTAGGAGGTGAACTCTGCTCTTATCTTTTGTCTGTTTATTTCCTAAAGAACCGGGGTTGAGTTTACCGGAAATATCGAAAGTTGTTTCGAAGAGACCGGGATAGGATATGTTATCTGAAAACCACTTCGATCCAACTCAAGCGTTTTAGAATGAAGACATCTTGAAGCATGAAATCGAAGATGGAGTTTTGAAGTGCAAGGGCTATTTTCTATTTTCCTTGGGAGGGATTTCCTGTAATGGATGTAATAGGAATACTGTCTTCGGTTTCGTTCAGTCCCAAAACGAACTTGTATGGATGGATACTAGCATTGCATTGACGCCTGGATGGCAGTGTTAGTATTCCAAGTGGGATTGCTATTTAAAAAGTAAAATGTAGCCTCGAACCTCATCAACCGGGTAATGACAAAAATCGAGCATGCAGCAGGGCCAAGTGGGTCACTCCCAAGTAGGGTATGGTCATTCCAAATCTAGATCGGTTATTATCTCTCATTTGTATGCTTCTAGGCCCATTAATAGAGGGACGATCATATTCGGTACTACTAGTCAAGTAGTAGGCCAGTCCTGTGTGGTAGGGGTACAAGATATTCTTGTAAGACCCCGATGCATTTATCTACCTTCGGAAGGTAGTTCCTTACCTTGTCATAGTATAGAATCCAATCTCTAGTACGTGCCTTATGGTTTTGATTGTAGAGCCTAGTATCTGGAATATAATTAATGTAATAATTTCGGCTATTTTAATAAGTATTTGTACTTAGATACTATTATAATATCATAGGATTTTTATATAAAAATGGTTTTGGTTATCGTAAGGTAAAAACCCGTCTGTGTTTATGTGCGGCGTGGTCTTACAAGATACCTTTGATTTTAAAAGGGTTTTGAAAAGTAATAATTCAGTTGCTTTGAGTTTACTCACACCAGACCCATGTATGAATCGGAGTTTTATTTCTTTCCCTAAAACTCTTGGATGCTCAAATTTTTATGAGCAGCCAAGCAGTCCAGGTTTTCTACGGATGCACTTGGTGGAGCTTGGACATGAGCCTTCATCGATAGATAGTTATTACTTGTTTCCGCTGTATATTATGTACTCTATATCTGATGTATAAGGACAGACTTTTATAAATGTTTTAGGTTAGAATTGTATTAGTGTAACTCTGATGTATCAGTTTTGAGATGACTTTGTAAAACATTATGTGATTAATATATGTTATTCCATTGTGTTATGAGATTCTGTGTTTGCTTTTTGTTCCTTCTATCTGCTATCTCCTTTCTTTTCCCCTAACTACCCGCTTTTTTGTTCAATTTAAGTTGACATGTGTGGTTTGTTGCCAACTTAAACTGTACAGAAAAGTGGGTCATTACAACGTGGTATCAGAGCTGAAGGTTAAGTGAGAACCTTGGCTTTGGTGGGGTTTGACTCATCAAAGATAGGGTAAGTGAGACTCTTGGATGAGTTTGAGTGCGTGTGTGTGAGAGAGAGAGTGCGTATTTGTTAGTGATATAAAAATGTTTTATGTTATATTGTTTGATCTATTGAGTGGCTTAAGAATTCTGGTCGATGCGTTTGGCCAACGTTATCGATAGGGATTTCCTAAACACTTAAACAAGTTTAATCGACACAGTATTATTTTGAAATTTGTAGATGAAATAAATTTAACTAAAATATTATATATATATAAAACGAATGATTTTCAAAAATAGTATAGTATAGTTGGTTGAGATATTAGGAGATAATAATATGTTATTATTATCATTTAAGGCTTGTTTAGTCATGTTCGTCCAGTTAAGCATTGACTATGGTTAGTGTGTATAGGAAGTTTCCTTTTTAAGATATGGGTTTGGTAGATAAGGATTGGGAAAAATAGGGCAACGAACACCTTGTGAATTAAGTTTTACAGTTTGACAATAGGGCGTTCGATGTTAATGTTGAGGTAGAATTTGATTTAAAAGTTAGAGTATTTTGAGATAAATATTTAAAATGGTTTAATAAAAGTGATTTATAAAATGGGTTTATAAAAATGTGCCATTTAAGTTGGAAGAATTTAGGTTGAAAACTTGAGAACCTAAATCCCGGTGCTTTTGGAAAAATGATTTTCAAGATTTTGGGAAAATAATAATAATAATAATTGAAACCAATTTGGTTTAAGTATAAATTTTTGGGGATAAAAGTGTAAGTAAGAAGTTTTATTTTTGGATTGGTACGGGGAACAAGTCTTGATTGTTTTGTGATGATCAGAATAATCTTCTAAGTAACGATCAGATGTTTGCCTAGGTGAACGTTGTAGTGCACTTAGTAAATTATTCTCTTTATCATTGTACAGTCGAAACAAGCTCAACCCGAATGAACACATAGTAAGTTGGAAATAGATGTTTTGTTGGAAAATGTAAAGTATTGTTCCTAAAATGAGATTTTGAAATAAAAGGAATATTTTTAAGTTAACTAGTTCGAGTGGCTCGAAAATAACTTAAAATTGGGGAAGGAATGTGTTCAGATGGTAAACACTTCTCTTAAGTATTACCCATCTTGGTAAGGGAATGTAGGATACTGTTTGGTAGTACCCAGTTCCTTAGTATCATTTTGGAGTTACTCGGGCTATAGATATATATTTCTATGATTGAAATATAGAGTTTTATTTGAAAAAGTTTTGAATAAAAGCCGGGTATTTGGATCTTGAGTTTTCTTTGAGAGATAAATTCGAAATGGAATTCGATAGGGATATATGATCTTAGGATGTAATGGAATTGCATCCAAGTTGAACCAGTGTAGTTTATGAAATGTTTTCATAAATGATTTAGTGAAAATTGGATTGGGATTAGGGAGAACTAATTAGTAAGTGTGTAGGGTGGACGTAGATCATTTCTCCTTTTCATATAGTTTTAATCAAAGATTCGAGTACATGACTTTGAGGTGTTTACACCGTTCCGAATAAGGATCCATTGCTTGGCTTTTTACGACGAGCACTTGATGAGGGTTCTTGGTGTGGGACTAAAATTTTCTATCATAGTTACAACTATGTAAGGAGAATAGAGGTTCCAAATAAAGGAACCCGGTCGGAGTCCGCACTAGAGAATCGAGTGAGCGATACTAGTTCAAAAGGAAAGGTATGTATTCGAGCTGGGATCGAATCAGATTTTGCATAAGAATGATCTATGTACATCATACGAGCTAATGTATAGTGTTAAATGTTTTCTGGGATAGGTCGAGGTGTAATTTCGGGGATGAAATTCTTTTAAGGGGGGAAGAATGTAACGACCCGGAATTTCACTGCTTTAATTAGTGAATATTTAATTAATTTTAAATATTCAATATATAGGTTTTATAATGAAAATAAACTCATTTTAATTAATTAATAATGATGGTAAAATCGTTTTCAAAATTTGTTTACCAAATTAAATAGTTCGTAGAAAAACAGAAAATGTGATCGAAGAATGTTTTCCAAAATTTCGACCTTTCGACCTTTCGACATCGGAAAGTTGTAGGGCATGTTGTTTGTCTTTGTGCATTATATGTACATATATATAAGAGTTAATTAACTAGATAATAATACACTTAGAAATATTACCTTATATTAACTTGGATTAGTAAGTGATGTGACAAGTAGTTTTAAAAATAATAAACATCTTATATAAATATATATTAAGTATTGTCACATCTTATATTTGTAATCATTAACCATAATTATCTCTTGTCACATCTTAGTTAATTAATAATTAAACTTTTATATACATATAAAAGAAAGTGATGTGACAAAACATAATAATTATATATATATATAAGAAAGTGATGTGACTAAACATAATAATTATATATAAAAAAAGAAAGTGATGTAACTAAACATAATTATATATATATATAAAAGAGTGAAGTGATTAAACATAATTATATATATGTATATTATAAAAGATTTGTGATGTGACTTGACAAAGTGATTAGGTGTGAAATTTTGCCTATAAATAGCCCATATGTTTCTCCATTTTCCCTTCTCTTTCCATCAACCTTTTCTTCCCCATTTCTAAATCAAATGGAGTTTTTCATTTTTTGAAACCGTGTGAAGTTTTAATGGCTACAACATTCTAGTTGACCATTTTTTCAAATTTCTATCATAGCTATGTCAAAATACCCAATCTTTGCAAAGCAATTTTTCACCTAGAATTTAAAGTTCGAAAATTACCCTTCTTCTTATGATCATAACTTCTTTAAAACTAATCAAAAATGAGTGATTCTATTATTGAAATGATAAAGAAAAGAAATTCCAATAACTTTCTCTTTGAGTGCTTTACGAAATTCCATGAGTAGTTAGCCTAAAATAAGTTGCAAAATGACATATTTTTGGGTTTATTATTGAGAATTCGATGTTTATCCGAAGTCGCTCCACCTGACCAAAACAAGTCTCGTTTCCTCTTCCCTTCAAGGCCAAGCCTACCTAGTGCATTCAGGGTTCAAGCCTACTTAGGAATGAAAGTGCTAGGTCGTACTCAAGTCAGCGAAAGTTTGGATAGCCATTGGTGAGTAAATTCCTTAACTTTTTGGGAAAGAATTTACATATATATATATATGGTTGTTTTATGATTGTATTTGTGATGTTATTATTTGGATTATGGTATGGTTTGGATGTATATATGTGTGTTAATTTGTGGTTTAGCCTTAGAACTTTGAATTGATGATTTAAATGGTGTTTTGGTTATAAAATTGTGATCTTTGGTTTGGAATTGGAAGTGATATGGAAAATTAGTAAGTAAAATTAGTAAATGGAAGAGTTAGTGAGTAACAAGTTGGAAATTATGGGTATCCATAGCGATAGTGCTATGGATGCAGTTCATTTAAAAATTCGGTTTTCGCAAAGTTTGGTTTTTATACTTCAAATTGTTTTGTAAATGGTTTATAAACTAAATATTGATATTTTAAAAGGTATATTAAGAATTTAATAATAAATTTTTAATTAATTATGTTTTGATAATTAATAATTAATTAAGGATTAAACAAGGGTTATTAACTTTTATTAATTAAAGGTTGGTTGTAAATTAATTATCTTTTAAAGTTAAGATTTATTTTAATTAATTATTAATTAAGTTAGTTAATTATGAGTTAAGTATATGATTTGTTTGTAATTAACTATTATTTAAATATAGGATTAATTATTAATTGATTATTAATCAAGTGTTTAATTATTTTTAAATTATAAATTAAATAAAGTTTAATTATAATAAATTATTTATTAAAGGCTTAATTTATTATTTAAGTTTAATTAATGATTAATTAATTAATTAATTGAGATTAATTAATAATTAATTATTAATAAAGGTTTAATTAATTATTTAATAATAAATAAAGGATTAATTTAGATTTAATTAATAGTTAATTACTATTAACTATTTAATTAAATTAAGTTAAGATTCAATTAAAATTAATTATGATTTAAATACGGATTTAACTAAAAAATAATTATTTTTAAAAGGGTTTAAAAGTTTTAAATCCTTTGATTTTTAAAAGTAAAATTGTTTAAAGGTACTTCTTTTTAAAATATGGTTTTGAGTACAAGTGATTCAAATGTTGATACCATTAAGAAACCAAATAACTGTGAATGAGTTATAATGTAGATCGTTGGGTTGTTTGGACATGTGTTAGCATAATAAATCCCCGTTCCACTATAAATTGATTGTTTGTTTGTTTGGTTGTTTGGACATGTGTTAGCAGAATAAATCCTCGTTCTGCTATAAATTGATTCTTTGTTTGTTTGGTTGTTTGGACATCTGTTAGCAGAATAAATCCATGTTCTACTACAAATTGATTGTTGGTTTGTTTGTGTGGACATGTGTTAGCAGAATAAATCCTCGTTCTGCTATGAATTGATTGAATTGTTTGGACATCTATTTAGCAGACCAAATCACCATCCTACTATTATGTTATTAGGACATGTATATGATACTTAGTTCATATTGACATGTTATTCCCTGTTTTGAATATGAGTTGTATTTACATATATGTTGACCTATGTAAATAACTATTAAATGAATTTGAAT
The DNA here is from genome assembly GCA_030737815.1 of Allium fistulosum. Classification (NCBI taxonomy): domain Eukaryota; kingdom Viridiplantae; phylum Streptophyta; class Magnoliopsida; order Asparagales; family Amaryllidaceae; genus Allium; species Allium fistulosum. The sequence goes on from CM060906.1 coordinate 366,979,688, forward strand.
TAAAATTGATTTGTAACTTAAATTAGTACCATTAGGATTGCTAAGCCTCTTTTCGAATTATTAAAGTATGTTTTTGAATTAACTTTAATTCTTAAATCAATTTGGGTTTAAAGGTTATAAATGATTTTCAAATTTTATTATTATTTTATAAAGTTAATTTTAAATAATATCTTGTTTTTAAAAAAGGTTTTATTAAATAAAAAGTTTTACCTAGAGTGATTTACAAGGATATCTTGAAAATGATATTTTATAAAGAAGATTCTATAAAGAAATTATGAAGGAAGATTTTTAAATAGTTTTAAAAATAAAAAGAGATTTTATAAATTATTTTAGAAATTTTTGAAAGAAGTTTTAAATCTAGTTTGAAAACTTTTAAGTGGTTTGAAATGTGAAGTGAACTTATAAAAGAATTTTTATAAGGAATAAGTAAATATGTTTTATAGGAGGTGATGTTTTTGAAAGGGAATTGTTTGGCCATTTAATATGGAATTTTAAAGAAATGGAATTTTAAAGAAATGGAATTTCCAAAATGTTTTGGTAAATACTTATATTGTTTTTTTTCAAGTAAAAAAGGAATGTATGAGGTTTGGAAATAGGGTTTGAAAAGATCTTTTGATCAGGTTTTATAAAGTGATTTTATTAATTAAAGTTTAATTAATAAAGGCTTAGACGATCCCATATAGAATGGAATCAATATTTGATTGTTTGTATAAATTGATAGTTAAATAACCGATATCAAATCTAGACCAAAACCCAACTTTGGAAATATCTCGGAGAAACATGAGAATTATATGGTACAGTTACCGTCGAAGGTGTTATACTATACGTATAAACTCATTTCGTTCTTCTAGGATAAATGATAAGGAAATCTGTCCATAAACAGTTAAGAGGTAAACTCCGCTCTTATCTTTTGTCTGTTTATTTCCTAAAGAACCGGGGTTGAGTTTATCGAAAATATCGAAAGTTGTTTCGAAGAGACCAGGATCAGATATGTTATCCAAAAACCACTTCGATCCAACTCAAGCGTTTCAGAATGAAGACATCTTGAAGCATGGAATCAAAGACGGAGTTTTGAAGTGCAAGGGCTATTTTCTATTTTCCTTGGGAGGGATTTCCCGTAATGGAGGTAATAGGAATAGCGCCTTCGGTTTCGTTCAGTCCCAGAACGAACTTATATGGATGAATGCTAGCATTGCATTGATGCGTGGACGGCGGTGTTAGTATTCCAAGTGCGATTGCTATTCAAAAGGTAAAACGTAGCCTCGAACCTCGTCAACCAGGAAATGACAAAAATCGAGCATGCAGTAGGGCCAAGTGGGTCGCTCCCAAGCAGGGTATGGACATTCCAAATCTAGATCGGTTATTATCTCTCATTTGTACACTTCTGGACCCATTAATAGAGGGATGATCATATTTGGTACTACTAGTCAAATGGTAGGCCAGTCCTGTGTGGCAGGGGTACAAGATGTTCTTGTCAGACCTCGGTGCATTTATCTAGAGATGTATCTTCGGAAGGTAGTTCCTTACCTTGTCATAGTATGGAATCCAATCTCCAATACATGCCTTACGGTTTTGATTGTAGAGCCTAGTATGCTGGAATTTATTAATGTAACAATTTCGGCTATTTTAATATGTATTTATACTTAGACACTATTATAATTTCACAGGATTTTTATATAAAATTGGTTATGGTTATCATAAGGTAAAAACCCGTTCGTGTTTATGTGCGGCGTGGTCTTACGAGATACCTTTGATTTTAAAGTGGTTTTGAAAAGTAATAATTCAGTTGCTTTGAGTTTACTTACACCTGACCCATGTCTGACCCGGAGTTTTATTTCTTTCCCTAAATCTCTTGGGTGCTCAAATTTTTATGAGCAGCCAAGCAGTCCAGGTTTTCTACGGATGCACTTAGAGGAGCTTGGAGCAGGAGCCTTCATCGATAGATAGTTATTACTTGTTTCCGCTATATATTATGTACTCTATATCTGATGTATAAGGACGGGCTTTTATAACTGTCCTAGGTTAGAATTGTATTAGTGTAACTCTGATCTATCAGTTTTGAGATGACTTTGTAAAACATTATGTGATTATTATATGTTATTCCATTGCGTTATGAGATTCTGTGTTTGCTTTTTGTTTCTTTTATCTTCTATCTCCTTTCTTTTCTCCTAACAATCTGCCTTTTTGTTCAATTTAAGTTGACATGTGTGGTTTATTACGAACTTAAACTGTACAGAAAAGCGAGTCGTTACACTATCTGTCTAAACATTATAGTTTTGTTTGGCTAACTACTAACCTTTGGCTGACTCGGGCCTACCAAACAATATAATCAAAATAATCTAACACCTATTAGACACTCCTCTTTTGGATGGTCCGTTCTTTAGCTATCTGTTAAATACTCCTCTTTTGGAAAGTCTATCCTTAACTATCTATTAAATACTTCTCTTTTGGACGTTCTATCCCTAACTTAACATCTTCCAGGGTCACCAGATCCAAATGGTTTGGTGAGCTCACCAATAACCTATCTGTATACGAACATATATTCCCTTCTATGTGTAATTAATATTTTTGTCTTACCTGTGACAAAGCCCTACACACTGGAATTTTGGACTAAATTAGCTGGGCTAATAGCTAATGTATAGGGCGCGACCATATAGCAGTCTCATCTGGTATTCTAATATCTGAGTTATTTTTACTTAGGGTAATCTTCTCAAAATTTTCTTGAAAACCTTTTCATCTCAAATTGATTTAAAACCTTTAAATCAAACTTAAACAAAGAAAATATATATACTCTATGCTTTACTCAAAATCACCTTGCCATGTTATATACACTTTACTCAAATCTTTGTTGATGAAAACATTTAAACCTTTGAAAGTACCCCTTTTAAATCCATTGAAAGTATCCCTTTCGAAACCAGGTAAAACCCTTCTTTCATCTAGGTTGAAAGGCCAAAACATTCCTTTCGATACCATTCAACCTTCCTTTCGAAAACACTTGAAATACCTTTCCTTTGAAAGCTTTAAAACCTTAGACATCCTTTCTTTAAAACACTTTAAACATTGCCTTTCGAAACCATTGGAAAACATTTCCTTTCAAACCTTTCGAAACCATTAGGGAACCACCCTTTCGAAACCATTCTTTAAAACCTTTCAAAAGCATCAAAACATTAATAAACAACAAACCTTTCGAAAGTATTTGGGTTCAATTTAAAACATGTGGAAACACCTTTCGAAACCATTTAAAACTAAACCATTCGAAACCTTTTGGGTTTTACCTTCAATAGAGCAAAAGGGTCATAAAGCATTTAAGTCGAAAGCAATCCTTTCGAAAGCATCCTTAAGTAAAGGAGTATTAGTGTCGGAACTAACCTTCCGAAAGCATTGGAGAAGCGGCAGGTTTTATAAAATAAAGTATATCCTTCGAGACCATTGACTTCGAAAGGTAGAAAAGCAGCAGCTAGGGGTTTCGACCCCACTCGAAAGCATTTACTTAAAACAAAGGTGCAACCTCTTAAAATAATTCTTTTAAAACCATTGACCTAGTCGAGAGCAAACCAAGTCGAAAGCTATACTGTCGAAAGCAAAGCAGGTGCATTTTTATTTAAAACAAAGCAGCGCTTCGAAGCCCTTCAGAACCCCTGGTTTTGACCTCATACCTTCCGCCTTCTTTCCAATTCGTTGTGCACTGAGTCTTTGATGCCATGCGCATTGGTTTCAATGGTGATGGAGCTGGAGGAACTAAGTCCAAAGTCATCTAAGTCGGAAGCAGGGTGCCGAAAGTGGCAAAACATTCAATTTGTATGTAAAACTGATTTTTAACCTTTTTAAGTAATCATTTTAATTAACCTGCCTTGTTTTTCAAAATCTTATTGGTTGTTAATTTTCTTTTCTAAAAGCACTGCCAATATTTCAAAAATAAAAAATTTAAAACATTTACAAAATACCCCTTCTCCTTTTATAAATATATAAAACATTTATGTCTCATACCATAAATAATTTTATATATTCATCAAAACACTAAGGAAAATTCTACAAAAATTCCAGAAAATCATTTTTAATATGATTTCTAACATATATAAATTTCAGACCCAAATTATATATAATTTAACCGTAAATTATTTTAAACCCAATAAATCATTTTCTACACTAGAAAATTAATACAAAATCCACTTTAATTCAGAAAATTATGAAAATTGAAATCCATCTCTAAAATATCATTTATGATCTATATCTAAAATCTCAAGACATTTGGATGTAATTAAATAGGGTTTTCACATTTAAAACATATCATAAAATCTATACGAACAAGCATAAATCATCAACAAGCATATATAAACATTTAATCATTCAAAAACATGGCATAATCATGTAAAATACTTCAGATTCATCTTAAAACTGAAAACAATTAGAAAAATGAGATGCAGTCATTATTCACCTTATCTTTTGAGATTAAATAGCTTGAGATTTGAATGGATTTAAGTTGATTAAACTTCCCTTTAATTCTTTTATCTTTCTCTAGTTGCTTCTAATGGTGGTCGGCCTTATTGTTTAATTTTTGCAAATGATTTGAATCTGAGGACACACGGCTAAGGGTTTAGGGTATTAGAATGCTTATTTTCCTATTTTGCCCTCACCAATTATACTTAACCATTTTATTTTTGTTCATTTGTTATCATGGCACGGCTACCCCTTATTAATTACAAATCCCAATCCCCTGATCATCACATTATTTTATTTAATTTAGCTAATTAAATATCCTAAATAATGTTACTAAAAATATGGGGTGTTACATGCACACCAGAATTCGTATCAATTTTCTATTTATAAAATTTCCTCAAAATTAAGGATAGTCATATTATCACACAAATATGCATTTTAGAGATAATGTATTAATTTATAATCACTCTTCAAATTTTAAAACTCGTACGTATATCTATTTATCTACCAATATTTGAATAGTATAAGAGTTTCCAAAATCTCATTTTAAATTTACATTCATGTGTAAGTTTTACCAATGCATTTTCATGCACAAAAGCCGTTAATTATTATATTAACATCACATATCCATATCATATGCAACACAAAATATAGAACTAAGCAAATAAGCATATAAATTAACAAACTTCTTTCTCTTATAAAATTAAAATAGATTACATATATAATATAACAACGTTGAATCATCATGGATCTTAATGCATATTTCACCAATCGGCTGTTGTATTGACCACACAAGAAAATTTATCAACACCGCCTCGGCATTGATCTCAATACTCCTTTAACACTCAATGTCTTTAAATGTTGCTTAAAAGTTAGACTATTTAAACTTAGTTAAATAAAATTTGTTAACTCATATATCTTAATTTAAGTAGCAAAACATTTCACTTAACAAAAAATCCCATTCACATATAAACTTATACATACATTCCTCTTATACCTTTATTCAACAACTTCTTGCACAGAATAGATACTATTATTATAGTAAATCACCTTATAGAACAATAATTCTCTTTCCATTATAATATTTTTTTAGAAAAATAAATAAACTTTTTTTTCCCAAAATAATATGCTCTTCTTCTTTTTCATCTCAAATATCATTTGTATATTTTTCCAAAATATTATTATGTCAAATCATCACATTTAAATGTTGGGAATACCTATCGACATGTTAGTTACTGGTATTTGCCAGAATTCTTAAAGACACTCAATAGAGAGATCGAGACAGAAAATATCATATCAATTTTCTTAAAAATAAATTTCAACATTACTTTTCTTTATAAAAATCTCTTATTAATTTTATTTTTGGTGATATCCTCAAATTCCTACATAAACATCTGCTTATTAAAAATCAATATAAATTCTTTTGAATACTTATTATCTCCAAATATTATAATTTTCTCTTTAAACTATATATACACCTGTCTTTGCACTTCTTTTGAAAGCTTATATTTCTCTTTGAATATTTCTATAAATAAATTTCTAAACAGTTCACAATGCTAAAAGCTTGCTTTTATAATCTCAATTTATTTTATAAATTATATACTGCATTATCAATCGAACATCTAAAGAAACCATATATCACATTAAGCAAATGTTCATATCATCCAATTAAAATCATTTTAATACATTATACACACATAAAATATTCACATCATGTGTGCGAAAACCATTGTATTTTGCTTTTAAAGAACTCATAACCTCTTACTTAATAAATCATCATTACAAATACGTATACACACACTTTTTTTTGAAAATTGGTTCCTTTTATTGCTTATAAATATAGTAGAATACATATCACACCATAGCATACAACTCAACTGTTATTGAGATACCTATAACTAGTTATACATACAAAACTAATTAGAAAATATACAGCACAAAGCAACAAGTGCAAATATAACCGACCACAAATAATATATAGTATGTCCAATCTTCGTGTTTAGCCCACTAATAGTAATTATCATTGGCTGGTCGGGCCCATAACTCACAGCATTGCCAATTTACAAAGCAGATAATGATATTTACAGTAGCCAATGTAAATTTCTTCATATCCTCGAATATTCATTTGGTTGATAACATGAGTTTGGCCCATTTACCTTCAGTTGCTACCCATACATAGTTAACGCAACTTCAACCACATTCCTAAGGGTGGTTATCGTAATCGCTCCCAACGATTAGCAGCCCTTCGAAAATCATCTCTGACCAAAGTTTTGCCATCATCTTCCTCTGCTAGACGCGTTGAAGTTAGTGTTCGATTTTTATTGCCCATATCCAATAGCAATTTGCATATCTAAGTATTATCTTCTCAACCCAGTTTTTGGTTTTTGCAATTATCGACTTTTAGAATCGCTTGCTTCTAGGTGAACGATAGATGCCAACGTAGAGATTTGCTGAGCCTGATTTCAATTGACTTCCCATATCAAATTCAAAATTGTGTCTATATTCCAAAACTGAAATTGAGGTCGAGATATAAACTTGGGTTCACATTTTTCTAGCTCGATAGTGGATGCTTCCTTGTCATGCTCATTGGCTTTCACTTCAAACCCTGGATTTTCGATCCATTCACTAGGCCATATCTTCGTTTTTCTTAGATCTGCTTAGTTGTTGTCGATAATGACAGAGAACACTTCCGAATCTCAACATAGTTATGCACTACAGGGACAACAACTTGATTTCACTATCGCTTTCAATGATATTTCAAACCCCAACATACCCGTAATCATAGAGTAAATTGTTTAAACATAGGAAATCAAAGATTGAAAATATTGTTCCCTTCTTTTAACTATTGTTGTAAAGTTCCTCTCTACAAGAGACTTCCTCTCCACAAGGTAGTTCCTCTTTACAAGAGAGTAGATATATATACTCAAAAATAGAGATACATACACACACTTTTCCTAATAAGCGACCCTTCGAGCATTCATCAACTTGCACATCACATGTGAGAGTCAAATAAAAATGGACATAACATCATAAGTCTCCCTCTTTTAAGGATAAAAATATACCTTGCCTCTGTATTATTCCATTGTCGGCTCTAATTCCCTAATGTGATTCCTCAACTCCAGTGACCAAACTATCATAATGAGTTTACTTTTCGATAGCTCAGATGAATAGGCATGGAAGGAGCGGTCTCTCATACACCATACTTTGGATCAATGATATGTTATAATACTTGATCACACCTAAAACAATGCATATCTCCTCTAGACATAAAGCTACATATACAAGTTTCTTGAATGAATAATACGATATTAGTGACACATAGAACAATAAACCCAAATTAACAGAATCAAAGTCAAATAACAAAAACAAATGAATATTATATCATATCTCAAAAACCTAATATCTGATACTAAATCTCATACATCTACATCTCATATAAAATACAAGGCTAACCATATATCATCCAGTACAACTGATTCTCAATATAGGAAAACCGAATATTCAAATTTGTCATCAGCTCCATCTCAATTTCTTAGCCCACAAAGAATATATATGAATAACATTAAACCTATATGACAACATCACCTTGACCTGAGGTTGTTAAACACATAACAAACCCTGATTCAAATTAGAAATCTAGCTGTGAGTATAACAAACTCATAAACAATAAATGTGCAGTTTTGGGTATAAAGGTAACATTTTCAAACACAAAGATGTCACTCACATAACACCAAATCCTGCCTACATTTCACTTTCATAATGCAATGACAACACACGTGTCATGACTCTACCCACAGTTGCAACTCTAGTCCATTGGGATTCACATTCTATACGCATTATATGAATGACTTTTCATTGTATAAATAAAAGTCATTCATTTTATATGGTTTGCATTTTCTATTTTTTCTTATAAGGGTCCTTTTTCCATACACACTTATGTGAGTTCCTAGAAGGAAAACACATTCGCAATCCCATTTGGATTCACGCTTTACTATACTATCTGCTTCAACAAGCATACCGGTCTTTTTAAACCATATACTTTCGATCGTTTGTGAGTGCACTGTGTTGGGGTCTACCCTTCCAAGTTAATATTACTAAACAACATAGATGCAGAATAATAGGTTCAAATATAAAATGACGAAACAATCAAATAAAATTATTGGGGTTATTCTACTTTAAAGAAAAGATGAAAATTACCAAATAATTATAAATGAAAGGGAAGTACATCAAAAAATTTAAAGTCGTTCCACTATCAATATGATAGTGTACGTCCACTAAGAGGAGAAGAATTTTTATTAATAATTTAAGAGAGAAGATTACAGAGATTGGTACAAGTTATTTCTATTACATAAGCTCTATTATATAAGGATTTGGAACTAAGGTTTGAACTTATCCCGTGATGTGGGACTAAACAAAATAACAAAACCCAATATTGTATCAAATTTTTCAACACTCCACCTTGATACAATATACATATCTATAACAAATCCATCCAACTCCATCTACATCTTCATACTCTAAGTAGTCTCACGCATAGCATATACATTACCAATGAGCTTCGACAATGACATCACCCATTACACTTTCCGATTAACTCTGACAATGCCACCGCCCACCTATAAAGTGTTTAAATGTATCCTTCCCGTGTAGAATTTATCAATCTTCTCAAAGAAAAATAAACATCTCCATCTACCAATTCTCTCTCCCCCGTGCCACTATATGGCACCTAACGCCTTGATAAGTGAATCAAGTTCGAGTAATGCTCGAACTTTGCAACAAGTAAGGACTTGGTGAATATTTCTCCTGCATTCCTCTATGTGAACCTTCTTTTAAGATGAATTAGCTTTTATACATTCATTGTGACATGAAAGGATTCTCTCACCACTATGTGCTTCGTTCGCCAGATTTTCAGCTAAGTGAATTGCACTTTGACTGTCACAATTCACTTCTATTCCATCATACACGAAGCCAAAATCACACATCAACTGCCTTACATACAGTGCCTCCTTAGCCGCTTCAACACCAGCTATAAGCTCTGCCTCTGTAGTAGAGAAAGCAATAACGGTTTGCAACCTTGCTCTCCAACTAATAGCTGTCCCTCCAAGAGTGAACACATAACCTAAGATTGACTTTCTTCGATCTCTGTCGTCAACATAGTGAGAATCACAAAATCCTATCTAGCTGAAATCTGTATTTCTACTGCCAAAAGCAAGCCCATGGTCTACAGTTCCTCTAAGATATCTGAAAATTTATTTTACTGCCTCCCAATGCGTCTTTACTGTATTTGACATATATCTACTGACCGATCCAACAGCTTATGCAATATCAGGCATAGTGCAAACTGTAGCATACATCAAACTACCAACTGCACTCGCATAGGGCACCTTCTCCATGTAAGATTTGTCCTTCTCCGAGATCGGAGAGCCTTTATTAGAAAGCTGTATGTGCAAAGGCATGTGTGTACTAATTGCCTTTGCTCCTTTCATGTAAACCGAGCAAGCACCTTCCTAAAATACTCCTTTTGAGTAAGACTTAAAAGACCTAGCTTTCTATCCTTTTGGATTCCCATACCTAAAATCTTCCTTTCTTCCCCAACGTCTTTCATCTCAAATTTCGCATTTAGCTTCATCTTCAAACTATCAATTTCAGCTTTATCCTTGGAATAATCAATATGTCATCCACATATAGGAGTACACCTAACTTCCACTCACTAAATGCTTGAAGTACACACAAGCGTTTTTGATACTACAATTAAAACCAAGTGAAAGCATAAAAGAGTCAAATCTCTTGTACCATTGTCTAGGCGGCTGCTTGAGTCCATAAAGTGACTTTTTCAACTTGCAAACACGTTTCTCTTTCCTACTTACAACAAATCCTTCTAGTTGCTTCATATAAATGGTCTCCACCACGTCACCATGTAAGAAAGCGGTCTTCACATCAAGTTGCTCTGACTCCAAATCATGAGCAGTAACAATAGCAAGCAAAATGCGGATGGAGATATGCCTCTCTATAGGAGAAAATATCTCATCATACTCCACTATCTTCCTCTGTGAAAACCCTTTAGCAACTAATCTAGTCTTGTATCTCCCATCATCATTCACCTTGAATACCCATTTGAAACCTATGGCTCGACTTCCTTGAGGAGGTGATACCAAATCTCAAGTCTTGTTTTTTCTCAACGACTCTAATTCCTCTTCTATAATGCATATCCATTTCGAGCTATCACTTGACTTCATAGCTTCTTCAAGGTTAAATGGCTTATTATGAACCATATGGCATAATCAAACTGATCACCAAGGCTAAGGTTTGCAAACTACCAATCACCATACCTCTAGGGCCATCTAATAGTCCTATGATTGGCCCGAATAGGTACAACTTTTCCTAAACTCCTTTTAGCTCCAACTTGAATTGAACTTCCTCTAGTCTCAAGCACATAACCCATACTACTAGAAGAAACTCGTGGATTACTCTATTATGTCTCATTAACTGCATCTACATCTCTTACAACAACTCTACTACTAGGATGAAATATGGGAACCTCTTCCAATTCCTTAGGTTTATCAGACTCATCTAATGTGGTAGGTAACTCCTCCTTAAGATTGAACATTGCAGATTCATCCAAAGTTGCATGTTAAGAATGCACAATCTTTCAATCAACAGGGTTCCAAATGTGATACCCTTTGATACTTTGATACCATTCGTGTATCCTATAACTATGCCCTTGTATGCTCTAGCTTCTAACTTATCATCATCTGTATGGTGAACATTCACATGACAGCCGAAAATATGAAAGTAACCAAGATACACTGCTTTAACTCTCCACTTCTCCTTTGGAATCTTCCCATCTATGGCTGAGCATGGAATTCGATTTATAATATGCACTGCAGTTGATAAAGCTTCAGCCCAAAAGCCTTTAGACTAGCCGCCTTCAATCTCAAACAATGTGCCTTCTTAAGTAGAGTTCGATTCATCCTCTCAGCAACTCCATTGGATTGCGGATCTCCTGGTGTAGTGAAATGTCTCTGAATACTATGCTTCTTACAAAAATTGAGGAATCCCTCAAAAACAAATTCACTGTCATTATCATATCTAAGCAGCTTCAACTTACAACCAGATTGGTTCTCAACTAGCGCTTTCCAATCTTTAAACTTCTTAAAGCTTTCTGACTTGGCCTTCATCAGTAAACCAAACTTTTCGAGAAAAGTCATCAATAAAGGAAATAAAATACTTTTCTCCCCCAATGGAAGCAGTAGCTACTAGTCCCCAAATATCTGTATGCACATAATCAAACACTCTCTCTGATCTATGAAGTCTAACTCCAAAAGATACCTTCGTTTGCTTTCCCAGCACACATTCCTGGCAAAATTCCAACTTGTTGAAGCTTCCTCCTTTGACCATCTTTTGACTGTGAATCAACTCTAAGCCCTTCTCCGAAATATGACCCAATCTTAGATGCCAAAGTCTAGTTGCTTCCAAAGCACGAGAACTATCTACTCCAATACAGGATTCTTCCAGAAATGTGGTTCCTTTCAACAGATACAGATTTCGAAACACATTTCCTTTCATCAAAATAAGCGCACCTCTAGAGACCTTTAAACCATCATTCTCCATAGTCACCTTGCATCCCATATATGCCAACTATGTTAAAGAAATCAATGACTTTTGAAGACCTAGAACATAGCAAACACTAGTTAAAGTGCATATCACTTCGTCAAACATCCTAATCCGAACTGTACCCTCACTACACCAAACAGCCCATTTTGTAACACTTTTCCGCTTTCAATTTACAATGCTAATAACCGTTACAAATTTCTTACGGTTATATCCGTTACAACCATTTACAACGGCCATTACCGTTAGTAAATATGGTAATTCCATAAATAATTAAAAGCGGCATAGATAAGATTGTAAATTTATCTTCTATCAATCGTTATCTCGTTTCTCACGATAACCATTTCTCACTCTCTCACGTTTCGTTCGTACCAGGTTTTCTACCACCGCCTCCACTGTCTGACACCGCCTTCGCCGCCTGCCACGCCTCCGTCTTCTGCCACCATCACCTCCCATTGTCCTATCAAATCGACGAAGATGATGGAAGATCTGGGTTGCGAACTACAAATCTAGGGTTTCGCTTTTCGACCTCCGTCATGAACATCAATTTCTTGCATACGAAGTAAAGGATTATGTACGATTGGCCCATTAGCTCCTATTGAATGATGGCAACAAGAAATCCCCTTTTCCAGATGGAAGATTCTTCTTGCAGGCATCAGCTCAGATAAGTCCAAAATTAATGAAACTTGCTTTATGTTAGTTGTTGCTTCATTTGTATGCTTCGATTCACAAATAATACACTTATAATCTGACAATATCAGTTGTAGTTGTATGTTTGTATTGAGTTTGATGTTGGGTTCATGTACTTGTTGTGTTGAATAGGTCAGTGCTTTGTAAGTTGTAGAGCTTTGTGTTGCACATTGAGTTGATTCTGTTTAGGAACTGGTGTATGAAAATTGATTATTGAAATTTCAGCTTCTCTTATATATCCTGAAGGTTAATGTGTTTTTCAGTCCAGTTTAGAAAGTAGGTTATTGCTTGCTTGATACTCTTATCATGGATGCTAAACGTTGAGAGTTGTTAGTTAATTTGCTAGCTTCAAAATACAGTGAAGAGGTTAGAGCATTGATGGCCAAAATCGAGGAATAAAACAATTGGTTTTCATTTTTTAGGTGAAGGCAGCAAATGAAATTACGGTAGGCAGGAACCTGTAAATCAGGGTAATGATGGATAATTTCAAAGCACTCCTTGGAAAACGGGTGTAGTTTTCTTAAAGAAGAATTATTGACACGAACTATCACTATAGGAGGATAATAGGTATATGTTATATAACATTTTTGTGCTGCACTAATACAATGATAATTGAATTTTGCAAAGAATGACAAATTGCAGCAAGTTCCTAAACTGAACATTTATTCTGCTATTGTCTTCATAGTTTACTATCTATCTTTTTGATGGTTTTCTAATTTTTTTTTGTAGGCAAAATCTTAGGGACTCAGCAAGCAGTTACTATTTGATGGTTTTGCTTCACAGTGACATCTTTTTATGAAGTTAAAACAAAAAAAAGTACCATTAAATTACTTTTGTTTGCCTAGAAATTTCTATAGTTGAAGTCACTGATACAAACAACCGTATAGAAAGGAAATGCACATGTTTGCTTTGTAGGTCATGTGCATTACTTTTTTCTATTACCTGCAAAATATATTGTTTGTACCTTCTATTACCCTCTTACTTCTTAATTATTATCAAATATTATATATTGGATTGCATTTGTCATACAGTTTGATTATCTTTGCTTACTTGATAACCTTGTGCAATTTGCTATAATCATGTAAAATAGTTTGTATATATTTGAAAGAATTTCATATATTGATTTAATAGGAATTCTATTATGCTCTTGATGTCTAATGAAGGTTCGCTATTTTTTCATCTAAAAATAAAGCAGGGAGAAGAACTCTCATCCGAAAACAAATTAACTATTTTTTCATCACACGGCGATTAGTTCCTCGGATGTCTTGTAAAGGTATATTTTGAAATAATGCAAACTATACTTTACTGTTTATAATTTTTGCAAGGTGCCAGAGATATCTTGATAAATGATGGAGAGCAATTGAAGGCATCATGATTTGGTTTGATCCAACTATCAAAGTTATCAGCTGTTGAAGTGAAGTTGGTAGACCATGCGACCCAGATTTGCAGTTTAAGTAAGTCACTCAAATTCAATTTCAATTTGGTCAATGAATTATACCCTTAAATTTCATCCTAGCTTTCGTTTTCTTCTTTAGCTTGATACCATTTTCTTTTTCAACTTGACATATGAAGACTGTTGCGATCTTTAAAAGTGAAACTTATGTATCGACTAGTCTGTAGAATTTCATTTGATACTGTTAATAAATTCAATCATTTAGTTGTATTATGCAGCTATTCTAACATCAAATAGGGACCATTTTGTTCAAAAGAATGTTGACGCATCTTTTATAATGAGAACGTGAAGTACCCCTTGCAATATTTCTTAACCACCGGTCAAATCTTTTGATAATTATTTTTCTTCTTCTTGTTTGTAATCGAATTTATATGATGGATTATTTGTAAGATTCTAGCACCATGCATGTAAGTACGACAAATTATAAACCATTTTCATAATTCATGTAAAATGCATTAGGGAATTAATTACAATTTTCAAATTTGAATTAATTTTCTTTGCTTATTAATCAATTAGTTACAGTGAATGCTAAATAATTATAATTGGTTCCAATTAATATGAGCTAATAGTTATTCAAATTAATTAATGGATTTATTACAATTCATTATGTTATCAAATTTCATATTATCCCAAATTTTGTGTGTATGAGTAAGATGTGAATCGAATGAAAAAAAGTAAGCCATGCATGCTCTATCACGCATATATGGTATTAGTGCCAGGCTAATTCATTATGTTTAACCATGTATGTTTGTAATTAATTATAATTAAAGAATATTAAAGAGATCTAATTCAATTTTGAGAATTGAGTTTTGAATGCATTTAATTCTTAAATAGCCAATAAGATCTCCTTAACTTCAGTGGCATATATCCAAAAACCGACTTACCTGTTGATAAGAAGAAAACTGTACATGTTAAAAAATATGATAGTAAAGTGCATTAGATAATAAACTACATGGTAAGTAATTAATATAATCAATAAACATTTAAAGTGTGAAATTTGAAAAGTGTATATTGATATACCTAATACATAATTATAAAGTTGGAACTATAGTATATGCAATAAATTTGGAATTATATAGTTTAGTAAGGTCCTTTAGCAATATTGAGTAATTAACATAATCAGTAATCATTTAGATTATGGAAAATATACATTAATGCATTACAAAATTAGAAAGTAGGAAAAAATCAGAAATAGAAATTTGAATATTATAGTTAGTAAAATAAATATGAAGTATAAAAGAATTGATATATCATATATATATATATCTAATATTGAATCATGAAGTCAAAATAAAAGGACAATCTTGATAAATACAGGATTTTGAAGTCTAAAATTCTGATAAATTGTTAAGTATAAGATATATTTACCAACTACAATGACTACCTTGATTATGTAGGAAACAATAACTTCATAAAGCATTCTATTAATGTAAACAATTGAATTGAAAGCAATGAATAATTAAATGAGAAAATTCATTTATGCATTTAAAATCCAGTAATGTTTAGGTTAGTAATCATAGTGCGAACATTTTACTTCCATGTAAAAAATTGGAATATGCAATAATTTTAGAAACGAATAGCATGGTAAGCTAATTTAACATTATTTTCTCAGCAATTGATATAATTAATAAACATTTAGAGTATGGAAAGTATCCATTGATGCATCTCATACAAAGTTAGGAAGTATGTAAAAATTCAGAAATAGAATTAGTCAGAACACCATTTATAGCACTTTCCAAAGAAAGAAATTGATTTCTCTAAACAAAATTTGTTTCAGAGTCTCTGTTCCACCAAAACTCAGTATCAATCTCTGAAAATGATACAGCTTTATAAATAATTGATATAGAATGAGCTTTTTTCTTGCCTGTCCAAACATAATAATCTTCTCCGGCTATTAACTTAACACTTTGAATTAAATTCTAGACAGCCCAAATTCTCACATTACTTGTGAAGGAACAGAATAATACCATCCATCACATAACCGCATGCTTTGGCCTCCATTGGAATTCCAGATTGACTTCTTCCATCATAAGATACCACATTTGCCAAAAATAAAACCAGATTGCAGAAAAAATTAGCCTCATCTCCCTTGTTAATCGATTGCTTTGCTTGCATGATGATTGCAGTCGGTTGGTTCAAGTATCAAGTTAATTGCTGATTTTCATACGAATTAGTTTTCCCTTTTTAATATTTTATTCGAACTCGACTATTCTGATTGCCAATGACGAAGTAGGTTTAAATAGGATTTGATTTTGGAAAAGATTGCGTGATTTTCAATTTTAAAATTTCAAAGCTTAATTTCGGTATTTAAATTTGATCATTGAGTCCTGATTGAACGGCTTTTTGAAAAATGACTTGTTCATTATTGATATATATGTTTAATTCTCTAACTTGGATTTACTTAAGCCTTTGACATAATTTTTTGTATTGAGCTTCGGCCTGAAATTGAATTGTTTATCTTCTTGATATATTGTGAAAATTCTATTGAATATTTCAATACGAGAATATATCATTCATTTACTATTTTCTGACTGTTTTCTCTTTTGCAATAATTTATTATGCAACTGAGTGTTATGGTTGTTCAGTAAAAGTTTGGTTGTTAACTTGATTGTGTAGTTTGGTTACTATAGTTGTGCACCTATCTGTATATGCATTTGAACGTACTTCTCCCTGTTGTACGTGTACCTTGTTACTACTTGCATGTAATTGGTTGTTCTCTGTAATTCCTTTAGTGTAAGTGCTTCAATCTTTTTATCTTTGAAGTTTACAAGGTTTTTCTATTTATTGTCCATCTTTGTTAAATGAGCAGACAATGGTAGTCATACAAGATATGCTTCGAGTTTTAATAGTTCGCATTGCCAGCAAGAGGCTTAAATCTGCTGATATGCTTGTCTAGCAATTAGCTCTACATCGACTATGAAGCAAGTGAAGCTTACACAAGCATCAAAATCAATAGCTAATTGTTGAATTTATGTAATTCAAATATTTTCCAAAGAAGACAAGAAAATAATTAATTGATTCAGTCAATCAATTAATTAGGCAACATATGGAAAGATAAAGAGGAAGGATATATGTGATATCTTTTAGAGAAAGGAAACTAATTAATTGCTAACCAATTAATTAGTCAAAGAATTTGTTATATGGGGAAAGAAAAGATTGCTGATGGAGATTGATTCAAACAAGGAAAATTATGGAAACCAAGATTATTATTATCCATTTACATAGAAATTAAATCATGGATATTCGGGAAGGTTTCAAACATAATCTGGAAATTAATTTTCTTCATCTGCAAGCATCCTTCATTTTCATGCCTATTTAAATGAAGGAAGTTCATCTTCATATTTGTGTGAGTGAGAGAGAATCCACCATTATCCTCTTCTTCAGTAAACCCTAATTTCTGCAGTCAATCAATTAGGGGTTTTGAGCGTAAACAAGTGTTTGGTTAAATTGATTATTCAATTTGTAATTATAGGTTAGTCTCTCCACTACTGCCTATAATTTTGTAATCTCTCTTTTGTACTCTCTTTCTTCAGTGAAATAAAGAATAGTTGTTGAGTCCGTGGACGTAGGCAATCTAGCCGAACCACGTTAAATCTTTGTGTTCTCTACTCTTCTATTTCTCTTTCTTTGGTAATTATTTTTCATTGAATTGGCGGTTGATAATTAATCGACAAGCTAGATCCTTGTTTTGATTGTTTCCGCGTTTTGGTATTCCGCTGCGTTTTTGGAGTTGGTGCAAATCAATTGAAATTTTTGCACAACAGTTTGGTATCAGAGCTAGCTGTCTTGTTCTAGATTAGTATCAATGGCAAATTCTTTTAGTGGTGGTATGAAAAATTATGGCATCACCAAATATGTTAGAAAAGGAGTTTTAGGGACATGGAAGGTGAAGACTAATGACGGTGTTCTTCGGCAACAACTTCGTTCATTTAGAGAAAGAGATAAAAGTCAGAAGCACCTTGGAGGTAGAAGAGAAATGCGTAGGTCTCATTTCATGGGTCCTAGAAGGGGTGCTTGCTATTATTGTAAGAAGAAGGGACATTTCATACGGGATTGTCCAGCTCTTAGAAAGAAGCGAGAGAAGAAGAAGAAAGCTTCAGTTTTGCCAGCAGTTAGATTAGATGCGGATAGAAGTGATAGTAGTACATCATTATTTTCAACCAGTATTTCACCTTTAGAGCATAATAGTTGGGTGATTGATTCTGGAGCCTCTTGTCATATGACGCCAGATAGGAGTTGTTTTGTCAGTTACAAGAAGATTGATGGTGGAGCAGTTCATATGGGGAATGACATATCTTGTCATGTTGTGGGCGTTGGAAGTGTGAGGTTTAGGATGCATGATGGTGTTGTTAGGACTATCACAGATGTTAGACATGTTCCGATGCTGCGTAGAAGTTTGTTATCAGTTGGAGCTTTGTGTAGACTTGGCATGAGGATAATAATAGATGGAGAGAATTTAAGAGTGGTGAAGGGTTCCTTGGTGGTGATGAAAGGGGTGCGAGTGAATGATATTTATGTGCTTCATGGAGAGACAGTCTTAGAAGAGTCAGTAGTTTCTACTGATTCTAGTATTCTAGATTCTACTCAGTTATGGCATCTTCATTTAGGTCATGTTGATGAGGAGAGTCTTGAAGTATTAAAGAAGTGTGGGTTGATTGATAATGTTTGTCAGTTGAAGCCTAGCTCTTGTGGAGATTGTTCTTTTGGAAATAAGAAGCATGTCACATTTGATGTTGGAAGACCTAGAGCTACAGAGTTTCTAGAGTATGTTCATTCTTATGTGCGGGGACCCACCCCAGTTGCATCTTTTGGTGGATCCAGTTACTTCGTCTTATTTGTGGATGATTTCTCACGTAAGGTCTGGGTCTATTTCTTAAAGGCCAAAGACGGAATATTTGCCCAATTTTGTAAGTGGAAGACCTTGGTAGAGAAGCAGTCGAGGAAGCGTTTGAAGGTTCTCAAAGTTGGAAATAGTAGTGAATTTATGTCACAAGAATTCACTAACTATTGTGCGTCCGAGCATGTAATTAGAGATTTTTCTATTTCTGTTGAACCACATTGTTATGGAGTGGCGGAGAGCATGTGTCGGATATTGTGGGAGAGAGCTATGAGCTTGAGAACGACTGCTGGTCTAAAAGAGGGATTTTGGGCAGAAGCGATATCTATGGCAGTATTTCTCATCAACCGCACACCTTCTATTGCCATAGATATGAAGATCCCAGAAGAGATATGGAAAGGAGAGCCTGTTGATTATTCATTCCTTAAAGTGTTTGGTTGTTTAGCTTATTTAGAAGATGAGAGACATGATAAGTCGAAGCCTAGAGAAAGCAAGCACATTTTGTTAGGCTATAGAGAAGGAGTGAAGAGGTATCAGTTGTGGTGTAAAACAACTAAGAGAATTGTGACTAGCAGGCATGCGATATTTGATGAGAGGTCTTTGTTGAAGGTGGAGCCTCTATCAAGTGATGACATTGGGAGGACAGAAAATTGCCAAACACATTTGGAGTCATCAGATTGTTTCTATATTCAGAGGATTATTGGTATTTCCGATGATACCATGGTTGATGAGAAGATTACAAAGGTTCAAACTCTAGGTGGAGCTCACTTGCTGGAAAGACCTTTTGGTTCAGTTGGCCCTATTTGTAAGCATATTTGTAGCGATGATTCTTCATCTTATGCTTTGAACGTTGTGGAGCTTGTTGGTGAGTCTTTTGATGTTGAATTTGGAAAGTCTAGCAAAATTCTTGTGGAGGAGATTGAAGTAGATAATATTGAGTATGTCCTCACTCAATTTGGAATAGAGAAGGTGAAGCGCATTGTTAAATCTCCATTGGTCTCTCAAAGATTAATATCTACATGTTCGTCTCCAACATCGGATTTGTTGAAGAATTTTGGTATTTTCTCGTATGCATTATGTTTGCTGATGTGCATATTATCTTTCTTATGCTTGGGAAAGATTTGGAAGCTCTGTTTGGGTAATATTGCCCAAAATAGTTCACATTGAGCTTGTTGATGTAGGCCCAACAATTTGCTGAGATGTGGTGATGCAGAGAGATTGTTATATTTGAATCAAGGTGGAGTGTTGAATTTATGTGATTCAAATATTTTCCAAAGAAGACAAGAAAATAATTAATTGATTCAGTCAATCAATTAATTAGGCAACATATGGAAAGATAAAGAGGAAGGATATATGTGATATCTTTTAGAGAAAGGAAACTAATTAATTGCTAACCAATTAATTAGTCAAAGAATTTGTTATATGGGGAAAGAAAAGATTGCTGATGGAGATTGATTCAAACAAGGAAAATTATGGAAACCAAGATTATTATTATCCATTTACATAGAAATCGAATCATGGATATTCGGGAAAGTTTCAAACATAATCTGGAAATTAATTTTCTTCATCCGCAAGCATCCTTCATTTTCATGCCTATTTAAATGAAGGAAGTTCATCTTCATATTTGTGTGAGTGAGAGAGAATCCACCATTATCCTCTTCTTCAGTAAACCCTAATTTCTGTAGTCAATCAATTAGGGGTTTTGAGCGTAAACAAGTCTTTGGATAAATTGATTATTCAATTTGTAATTATAGGTTAGTCTCTCCACTACTGCCTATAATTTTGTAATCTCTCTTTTGTACTCTCTTTCTTCAGTGAAATAAAGAATAGTTGTTGAGTCCGTGGACATAGACAATCTAGCCGAACCACGTTAAATCTTTGTGTTCTCTACTCTTCTGTTTCTCTTTCTTTGGTAATTATTTTTCATTGAATTGGCGGTTGATAATTAATCGACAAGCTAGATCCTTGTTTTGATTGTTTCCGCGCTTCAGTATTCCGTTGCGTTTTTGGAGTTGGTGCAAATCAATTGAAATTTTTGCACAACATTTATGTTAAATTTTGGTGATACAAAATCACAAATAGAAGAAAACAAATATGCAAAAGGGAAAGTAATCACGTTTGTTCATTATGGAAATGAATTAATAATTGGATTGCATTTGAATGAGATGGCAAGGAAATTTATGCATGCGCACGTTATGGAATAATATATATGCAAAAGATATGCATATTATTTCTTTCTTCGTAATCACATTGCTTTGGGATTATTTTCTTCTATATTTGGAACGAGTGAATTACTTGCTATGTTTGCGCGATTTGTTACCGTTGTAATTTGCCTCCATTATCTTCTTACCATATTTTGGTAATTTGATTGATGACTCACATGAATTTATATTGGCTATATATTGAGGGTAGACTTCATTGTAAACCCATCCTGGTATTCAGCCAGTGATCTCCAGATAGAGTGTCTCTTTTTTTTTGTTATCCCTAATTGGGGCTTTGGTATGTAAACTCTTATCTTGTAATCTCTTGTAATTCTCTCATGTGGAATAAAATCTCTCTCCTTTGGACTGGACGTACACTATCTAGATGATAGTGGAACCAGTATAAATATTGTGTGTCTTCTTTTTTTTATAGTTATTTACTATTTATTTGGAGTATAGAATAATTTTTGCTAGATTAAGTGATGTTCAAATTGGCAAATCTAGATCCTGTTCATTGTTTTTCCGCATTTGTGCAATTTTTGCACAACAGATTGGTATCAGAGCTAGGCGATTTGTTCAGATTTGTGCATCAATGGATTCTAGAAAGAGCGGTAGATCTGGTGGTGATTATGCTATTACTCATTTGGATGGAAAAAGGAGATTTTGTGCAATATGGAGTGGAGGAGATTATGTTGAGAGAGGAGTGTTCCAGTCTTGGAAATTTGATGATAAGGAGTTTACTATGTTGAAGATACATCTGGATTTGGGAACTTGTATCTGCTTTATGGCTCGATGTTGATGTGAGAGTCATATGTTGATTTCCATGGGAAATTTGTTGTTTGGCAGATAAGGTATGTGGAAGGAGAGAGATTTGTCTTGTATACAGAGATTTGGATCAGCCTTGTTATGTTTGTTGGCTTTTTGTTTTCTAGCTCTGTATTTGATTGGTGATTGAGAGAATTTTTTGGCCTTGGTGGTTTTGAGATTATTTTGATATCTACCTTCTTTTGATTTTGGATATTTGCAACATTTTGTTGGCGGGCGGGGACATAGTCTGAGCTCGTTAGCAAGGTGTGATGGGGGGTGGCCTTGCCGAAACCCATTGGGTAAGTATTCATTTTTGGTATCCATCTCGTTAAGAGATTTTGGTTGAAGGTGGAGTTTGATTTTAAGAGTTTTATGTTGAAAAGAGAATTTGACTCGAGGTGGAGTGTTGGAAATATGTGATTTTGCATCAAGGTGGAGTGTTAAATTTTGGTGATACAAAATCACAAATAGAAGGAAACAAATATGCAAAAGAGAAAGTAATCACGTTTGTTCATTATGGAAATGCATTAATAATTGGATTGCATTTGAATGAGATGGCAAGGAAATTTATGCTTCGGCGAGATTCCAGACATCGCGATTACCAACTCGCGACTGCCGATGATTTGAACGCGAACCCTAACTTCATTTGATTCCCATCGCATAAGATATCGTCACTCGCACCCTGAATCTCACCACTGACCCACCTCAAAACCGCCATCGATCGCAAGCTCAGAGCAACTACGCCCAAAATCGAGTCGCCCTTCGATAACTCGCACGCGATTTTGATTAAACAATTTGATTTGAAAAATAGGAGGAGGCGGCCATTTCTCGTTTTGATTTTTGTTCGAGTTGGGGAGAACGGCTTCGGCCATTAATTTTCTTTTTGTGATTTTGAACTAGTTGGGGAGAAGAGGAAATAAAGTGGTCGACGCGATCTGATAAAGGCGTGAGGCACTCGGTATACTGGAGAACGAACAAATTGAAGAGGGGAAAACATCGGCCATGATTTTTCTTCTGATTTGAACGAGATAATGGGAACGAGATGTATAAAGTTTAAAGACAGCACCCTGCTTTGCACGATCTCCTTCGTGATTTCTGGCGTGATTTTAGATGAGGATGAGTACGAAGGAGGCAAATAGGCGGCAGGTTGTACAAAATGTCGGATTAAAGAAAAAGGGATATATTGCATTTAAATTTAATTTCAACTCCGTAATTCCCACGCGTTTACGTGTCGTACGTTCACCTAACAGCTCCGATAAATACGAAATTTGAAATCTGGTAATAATAAAATATTACGGATCCAATGGAACTCGTTTCGTCGAATTCCGAGACTGCGCTTCAGACGGCTATTTTTAAATATCGATTCGAACAATATAATTTCAAAACTGATCAAATCATTTTCAAACTCAATTCTGAAGCTTCTGTTATCTTCAGTATTATCAATACGAATTTTGAAAGCTTTCGAAATATTTTTCTTTAGCTTAAAATTGAATATTCAAATTTTTATTCAGCATTCACTAGATTAAATTTTATAATTTAATCGCCAATTTCAAAGTTAAATCGGGGATTCAAATTAAATTACCGTTCAAATATTTAAAATTAATTAAATATTCTCAATTTAATTTGTTCAAAATTCTGGGTCGTTACATGGAACCAGTATAAATATTGTGTGTCTTCTTTTTTTTATAGTTATTTACTATTTATTTGGAGTATAGAATAATTTCTGCTAGATTAAGTGATGTTCAAATTGGTAAATCTAGATCCTGTTCATTGTTTTTCCGCATTTGTGCAATTTTTGCACAACACTAATTTCAAGGAAGATGAAGATAGAAAATGGAAAGCAAAGATGGAGAGGTGATGAATGGGGAAAGAGTTGTATGGGTGGAGAAAGTGTTTGATCCAGAAGCACCTATTTATGAAGCACCACAAAATGGTAATTACAAGCTATTTGATATAATTGATGGAGGTTTTGTTATTTTGGCCTAATTGTCGTGTTTGTTGTTTGTAGGATCTAGAATTTGTTTTGAATTAATGTTAGAAATTGTAATATTTTGATTTCATACTCTTTAGTTATGTATGATGAACTTGTGAAATTTCGAATCTTCCTTTAATTTGTTGTCAAATATTTGTGCAATTTAAGTTGGATGTTTGGATGCGTAATTGCTTATTGTTATTGAAATTCTGTAATTTTTGATATGTATGTACCTACTGTATTATAATAGACAATTCTGTAGTGTAAATGATAGCAAAAATGCAGGTCTACATGGTTTGGTAGCTGTAACGAACATATTCGTTACTAAAGACGAAATTTATAACGAGCATAGTCGTTACTATTGATGAAATTTGTAACGAACAAGGGCGTTACTAATGATGAAATTTGTAACGGACAAGGTCGTGATAATTTAGAATGACAACCCCTTCTTCCACCATTAAAGGGGAAACTAAGTAATGGAAAATACCCGTTACAAACCGATGCAAATAATAACAACCTATTTCGTTACAAAAATTTAGATTTCTAACGACAAAGTCCGTTGGTAAGTGATATATGTAATAACGGGTAGAGGCCGTTATAAATATTTGTAACAACATTCCTCATGCCTGTACCGCTCACGACTATATCTGTTATAAATTTCATTTGTAACGACTATATTCGTTACAAATACACCTTTTTGGTGTTGTGCCTCTCACATGGCTCTAAAACTAACATCATTTCCCATAAGGATTGCACTTCCCTCTTTTCCAACAAAGGAGATGAAATAATCCTTGTTTGGTGTCATATGAAATGACGCCCCTGAGTCAAGCACCCAATGGTCTATTACATCAAATACAGCTGCAGTTAATACATCATCAAATACAGTCTTCTCCACCGCAATCGATGAAGATCCATCTTCGGCCTTCTTCTTCAAATCCGGACAGTCTCTCTTCCAATGGCCTGGTTTCTTACAATTGTGGCACTTTCCATCTCTATACTTTCCTTTCCAACCATTTCTGGCTTTCTAAACTTGGAACGCCCCCTAGGATTCCAATTATTCTTCTCCTCTCTTCCTCTTTCAACAAATAGGTCCTGACTATTACTCCCTTCTCTTCCTTCACTCATCTCCTTCATCTAATCCCTAGAAGACCTGACTTCACATCATCTACATCAAAGTGTCTCTTCCATAAATCAGACTGTTAGCGAAACCTATGTAGCGCTCCGAAAGGGAACACAAAAGAACCATCGTCTTATGCTCTTTATCCACCTTCTAATCCACAGTCTTCATCTTCATTACAAAATCATCAAAGAAACTAAGATGCCCCTTTACTGAAGTGTCCTCTCTCATCTTCATGGTGAAAAACATCTTCAGTAGAATCAAACGATTAGTGAGTGATTTCTTCAAATAGAGATTCTCTAGCTCGGTCCAAATTCCAGTAGCAGTGATTTCTATGCTAATTTTCGAGATAACATTTTCTCTCATGGCCAGTTGTAGAGTAGTGAATGCCCATTCTTCCATCTCCTTCTCCTTGGCAGGAAGTTCTGCTGGTAACTCCTCGGTGTCAAAAACTACCTAATGAACCATATTCCTTTTTAGAATACCCTTCATACTCTGTTTCCACTTCCCGAAGTCTTTATCTCTGTTTCATCTTTCTATTGCCAATTAGGATCCAGCAATATAAGAACCTTTGACATAAGGTCTTGTTACAACAGGGTACCCCCACCTTCTGCCATACTTCCTTACACCTTCTATAAACCAACCTAGATGCTCTGATACCATATTGTTGGGGTCTATCTTTCCAAGCTGATATTACCCAACAATACAGAGGCGGGATAATAGGATCAAATATAGAATGGCGAAACAATCAAATAAACTTATTGGAATTATTCTTCTTTAAAGAAAATGTGAAAATTACCAATTAATTATAAATGAAAGGGAAGTGCATCAAAAAATTTAAAATGGTTCCGTTATCAATATGATAGTGTATGTCGACTAAGGGGAGAAGAATTTTTATTAATAATTTGAGAGTGAAGATTACAGAGATTGGTACAGGCTATTTCTATTACATAGTGTAATAACCCGCCACTCATTCCACAGAATGGCGCATCATTAATAAGAAAGAAAGGGGTAGAAAATAGAAAAGAAGAGAAGAAAGAAAGAAACAACAACAACTATCTCACAGCGGAAAGAATAAATTATATTAATAACATAAACTATTACATAGTATACAACACTTATCAGAGTTTACACAACTATACAACACATACTAGACAGTTATAAACATATGTCTATATATTACAACTCAAATACAATACAAGACTCTAACACAGATATCAACACAGCGGAATACTATATCTACGAACGCCGAAGCCTCCTGCTCCATTGCTCCTCCACAATTCGTCAAAGCTAAACCTGAATCCCTTGGCTACTCGTAAAAATTTGAGTACCCAAGAGTTTATAAAACAGAAATAAACAACTTGGGTCAGACATGGGTCTGGTGTGAGTAACAGGTTAAACTTGTTTAACTTTGAAAACCATTTGGAAAGAAAAGGTATCTCGTAAGACTTCCCGCACATAAACACGGAAAAGTTTTTACCTTACGATAACCAAAACATTTGATAGGAAATTCGATTGTATTATAATAGGGTCTAGGGTTTTCAAATAAATATGAAATAGCCGAAATTGTTACATTATTAAATTCCAGCATACATAAGTATACAATCAAGTCCGTTATCACTTATTGGAATTTGGATTTCCATACAATGGCAGAGCTACCGGGGTACCGCTCATCACAGTACGGGGCCTAGATCACCGTACCGAGGATCACTCCCAATCCCCTGCAACACAAAGCCGGAACCATCCCTTACTGGATAATTCCGAATAAAATCACCCCACAGATGGCCGTCGCCAACTGCACCACTAAGCCGAAATAAAAGAAGGAACTCTCTAGACAGGGATGACCTTACTCTCAGTGGGTGCTACCCACGAAGCCTTGCTGCACCTCCCCTGTTTTAGCCATTCCCGGTTGATGAGGCTTGAGGTCACGATTTACCTTTAAATCAGAACACATCACTTAGAATGCTCATCGTCCACCTGACGATGTTCTGAAAGCATTCAATCCATACAAGTTCGTTCCGGGTTCGAACGAAACCGAAGGCATTATCTCGTTACACTCGTTTTGGAATCACCCTCAGAGTTAACGACAATAACCCTTGCACTTTGAATCTTCATCTTCACTTGAGATTCACGACCTATCGTTAATTTGGATCGATGTGGTATTCGGGTCTCCAGACCTGGAATTCCGGTATACGGAAACCCGATCCCGGTCTCATCGAAATCCAAAACGTATCTTTTAAGGCCAAGTTGTTTTAAGGTTAAAACAATTCAATTCTTATCTATACTACACACAGATAGATAATTTACAATAGATAATCCATATTATCATCCAAACAGATAATTCCTATTATCATTTCAATCCAACCAAACATCTATATCATAGATCAACACATCTCTTATCAGAGATATCAACAATGCAAAGCATTCAATATCATTCATCCATTCTTAAGTAATGATTTATCATCTCTAATCAATTTAAAGTGAATTAAATTAATTACTTCATCCTATAAATCCTACTTACTTAATTATTAATTAAACCAATTAATTAATCATTACTTTAAGTATCCATCTTAATTAATCATTCCTGATTAATTACCCTTTAATTACTTTAAGTAATTAATACTTAATTAATTTCACAAATTAATTATCTTAGATCATTTCAGTAATTAATCTCTAATTACTTCATAAATAAATTAATTATACTTAATTACATTAATCCTTAATTAATTATAATTAATTAATTACTTTTTAATCACTTATTATTGATTAATTAATCTTAATTAATCAATCCTTAATTACAATATTAATTATATTAATTAATAATAATCTTTAATTACTCCTTTAATTTATTACTCCATTTAAATTATTTACATTTAATAATTAATCTTTAATTATTAATCACCTTTGATTAATCACATTTAGTAATTAACTACCCTTAATTACTCTTCCCTTAATTAATTACTTCTTAATTAATTATCCTTTAATTAATCCTTTGATTAATTATTCAAAGTAATTAAACTCAAATTACTTTTATTAAACCATCTTTAGTTAATTACATCCACTAATTAACTTTAATTACTTTTATAAGTAATTTATACTTCCACTAATTTCATTTAAGTAATTATCAAATCACCAAGTGATTTCTTAAATTAATTAAACAAATTAATTTAAACTTATCAAATTTATTTAATTAATTACCTTAAGTAATTAATTACTTTAATTACTTTATTAAGTAATTTACTTAACCAATTTATAATTAACTAATTAATCTAGTTGATTATCAAATTTAAACATTATTAGTTAATTATTTAATATTCTCTAATTAATGATCTCTCATTAATTTTTAACAATTCATTATTTAAGTAATTAAACTTAAATCAACATTATTAATTACAAATTAATTAATTCTTAATTACCATTTAATTAATTCCTGTAACGACCCGCAAAATTTAATGGTTTTAAAAGTATATTTAACTGGAAATTTGTGAAATTTTAAACAATAAAATTTGAAATTAAAAATTTATTATTTGGAATACGTATATTTTAATATAGCAACTGGTAAATTTTCATATGATAATATTGAAGTTTATTTTCCTGTGAAATTTTATTTCAAATCAAACCGGTTAATAGCAGTGAATTTAAAAATTTTCCGAAACCAAAATATGTCAACAGGAGAAAATTTATTCAGAGCATTCTGAATCGGACTGTGAAATTCGTTTCGCAAAATTCGAACGTTTCTAGCTCCGTTTGGATTTTTCCATACGAAATAGCAACGTATATCAGGGTCCGTATGGACTTTTGATAGGAAGGTCCTAACACTGGTATTTCTGTTTCCTCTTGTCCGTCTCATCGCGCTGATCACCGTGATATATTCATTTCTGTATTTTTGAGGTCCGGTATGCGACGGAAACAGAAAACTGTACGTCGTACCGTACCAAAATCTATGACCCTTTATTTCTTGTCTCTTCAAATATAAAACGTGTAACCCACGCAAGCAATAAATTTTCATAACTTTTCAGCTGAATCTAGGGAGTCACGTTGCCATCCCTTTTAATATACTTTGCTCTGTCAACTGCTACCTTTCTTCCTTTATATTTTTCCTGTAGCCGACCTCTTCAAAACCAATCTCCTCTCCAAAACCCAACCCATCTCCTTCAGATCCGTGATCCACTCCGCCCCTCAAAACAAAAACAAAAAAAATATATCCAACTGCGCTTCTTCGTGCACCACCAGCCTCCGCCGGACCCTCCGAGCCGAGCACGCTGCCGCCCTGCAACCGCAACCACCCGCCTACTGCCCTTCCACGCACGCAAACCCATGCCGAGAACCACCTCAGCCCCTTCGTCGAAGCCTCCACCCAGATCTGACCGTGGCCACCTTCCCCGTCAACAAACCCTGTTTCCCTTGCCACCGTGCCTGCCGTACCTCCTCCTTTACCATCCCTGACCTTTGCCAGCCGATCCCGAGCCTGAGCCCGCAAATAAAACCCATCATCCCATTTTTTTTTCTCAGCCTGGCCTATCCACCTTCCTCTCTCTCTGTGCAACCGCCCTTTCCAATCCTATAAGCCGCCTTCTCCGCTTATATTTCCTCCACAAGGCAGCCGCCGCGGCGAGTTCAACTTCCCCTCCTTTAACCCGTTTCGACTCGGACCCCGGCCCTCTCTTTTATATATACCGGTATATAGGTATTAAGTATTCTTATACTTTATATGAGTTGTTTATATATTTGTTTACAATGAGCTTTGTGCATGTTCACATAGGGCAGAGGTATTATTTTAAGTGTTACGTATATTATTATATATAAGTGGCAGTCTATATATTAACTTGTATATATATACTTAGATTTTGGGTTTTATTAGTATAGTAATATATAGTAAGTATAGATGGTTATATGTGTGTGTTGTTAGTAGGTGAGCTACATATGATGAGTACATAGATATCACTGTTAGGTTATACATGTATGTTAATTAAACATTAGCTATATAATGATTTATATACAAGTATACCGGCGATTCCAGTTATATCAGGGGATACAAATTGTAAAATATACACTATATATTAGTAAAATATATATACGTCCTCAGTGTTACAGTTATATATATATATTTTTATAGAGATGTGTTTGGCCCTGTTCTAAATACTGTATATTTTGTTAGAACTGCTATATGATTTTTTTTTTTTCTGTTTAAAGTTTAAATTTATAGTATTTGTCGTTATAAACTTATACTGATATATATATATAGAGAGAGATATATGTAGAGATATATGTACAGTACAATTTATGTTTTTATTTGCTGTATTTTTGGTTACGGTTACAACGTATAGAGGAAGAATACTATATTATATGTTGGGTAACTCATGTTTGAATATATATTTGTTGGTATATAAGATGTAATTTCTGTACGTGTTTTACATTTATGAAGGTTTCTATAAGTATTAGTCTATGTTATGTAGGAAGTTGTCCTTTTGGTTTGTTTTAAATAGGTGAAAGTTTATATTTTAGTATATATATATAAGGATAGGGGTTCCGGTTTGCAGATTTGTAAATGGTGATCTCGGGTCTAGGTGTTTAAAATCAAAATGGTTTGGAAATATATATAGTTTTTGTATATGTGTTTAACTAAAACTAAATTAAATATTGATTTAATGAAAATAGTAATAATATATATACACACACACACATACATGCATACATATAAAATTTCTGTTCTATTAAGTTGATTCCGATTACCTCTCATCGTTTTCCTGTTTATCAGCTTTATTCGTCGAACTCGAGTCCATCGTGCTTTGCTTCGAAATTCGTACTTGGATCTGCAACTCATTCCATTGTCAAACCTCTCCAGCCTCGAAAGGTGAGTAATCACTCACGATTAACATTCTTTTATTCATTAAATTTGATTTCAATTGAAACGACAATTGAAATATGATGCTGTAGTTATTTAAATTTTTATATATGCTATTATCTGTATATGTTCACCTGTGACATCTAACACCAGTATCTAGTATTTATATGCCTGTTATTACTATTATCTGTATATGTTCACCTATGACATCTGACACCAGTATCTGTTATTTATATTAATGATATATGCATGTTGTTATATTTTATATTATCTGTTATCACTCTGCAAGTTCCCTGTTAGTATAGAATTCACTATGGGTTGAAATGATACATACCCGAACGGACTTTAGAATAGGAGAAAATCGTTATGGGTTGAAATGATAAACCCAAGCGATTTTCAATTGAATTGAAATTGGGATTACGGGTCGAAATGATATCTACCCGTATATATTTAAATTTCGGATTGAAATGATAAATATCCGTATCACTTAACCATATGATGTATATATACAGACACCGTTGGTTCATATATATAAATATTTTGAAAATGAATTCTATGGCTTCGGAAAGAATTATATGGTTTTAATAAATGTTGAGCCTTAAATTATTTAATATAAATTAGGATGGATTTAATACTTATGAGATGTTTAAGTATAAAAATTATATTTTCAAAGTAGATTTTGGTAATAATTTGAATAAGTTAAGGTTGGAAAGATAATTTATTAATTAAACCAATTTGAAACTTATTGAAATTGAGATTTAAGATATGATTTATAACTTGGGTTTTATTTAAATAATTTAATGAATAATTCTTGCTTAAATAAATTTAAGAAAATATTTAGTAAAAATGAAATGTAAGGCTAGTTAGATGATATTGAGTTTATTAAGTGAATATCCCCTGATTAAATAATAATGAAGTTAAATCAAGAGCTATATGAAATTGTTAAATCTAACTTTGGAAAATGTTGAGTACTAAAGCTTTGAAATAAAAAAAAAATTTAAATGATCTGTTTAGAAATGAATTAAATTGATGAATTGAGCTTTGAATAAAATTTGAATTTGAAATTTGAAGTTGATTTGAATCGATTTGCTAGACTTGAGGAAATTAAATACTTTACTTTTCAAATCATTTAATATATATATATACTATTTTGGAAAATAGATATATTTGAAATGAAATGATATTTGGGTTTTGAAGTATAAATTTAATTGAAATGACCACGGTGTAAAATGTATATTTCCACCTTGTAGATAGTTCTGAAGATCCTTAGAGGATGGTTATCCCAACATCCTTTAAGTTACTTGTATTTCAATTGATATTTCACTTGAGTTGGATTTATTTATATAAGAATGTTAATCCTGACTCGAGTGTTTTGTGTTTTGCTTTACGCTCGGGTCAGACCGAGTGATACAGCATTTGAGACTCACCTTTGGAGTTTGGAGCTTCGTTTGGAGACCCAACCATCGATTCAGCTTTCAGCTTTCCAGTTGATTTCTTCAGAGAGGTTGTCTATTCGTACTGAAGACTTCACTGTATTTGAGATATTCTGTTGTAATTTATTTTAACTCTGATGTTTATATAGTAGCTTCATGAACTACTATTTTATCTATTCCGCTGCGTATTATTGTATTACTCTGTGTCTGTGATTCTGTGATTGATTTATTTACTGCATATGCTGAGTTTTGCCAAATTTTTATTACAATCTGTTATTTTGAATTATTCAAGTCCGACATGTGTGGATTTATTGTCGATTTGAATGGTCCAAAATAGCGGGTCGTTACAGTTGGTATCAGAGCTTTGGCTCTAGGCGAAACTTAGCATATATTGTAAATTTATTTACAGAATCACTTTCGTTCGAGTTGAATCTCTTCCTTTTGACTCGATTTCCTGTGAACTTTGGAACGTTCCCTACAGTTTCAAAATTCATCCTTGTCCCTCTCTATTAGTATTCTTTGATTCTGGAGCATCCCACGACTCCACTTCGAATGATCTCTAGGAGAATAGGATCCCACAAATCTTTGAATGATTTGTGAAGGAGTGAAACTCCTTCACAATTGGCATTGATTCACCGGAGATTTCTATATCTTTGGTTTAGATTCCGCTATCTCTTGCGATCGAAGGTCGATTTTTCTTGGAATTCTACATCGATCTTGTTCCTGAAGTCACGGTTGACCCTAGGGTCATCCGCGATTTATATAAGTATATTCATCTTCTATTTTGAAATTTAATTATCTCATCTTCGTTCGAGCTTATCTTCGAATCATAATTCTATTTGATTAAGAGTTCCTCTAAGTTGAATCTCTATCTTTGTTTTGAAATCCATTCCTAAACCATCCTTCGAAAAATCGGGCTTGTTTGTATTTTAGGAATTGTTTTATATATCGAAATTATTATTTTGATAATTATGATTATATTCTATATATAAAAGTGAAAATGTTTTCGATAAGGATTATATATACCTTTTAAAAATAAGAATTTGGATTTTTGAAAGGATTTGAAATTATATAAGAAATTGATTTATATAAAAATGATTTATAACTAAAGGATTTGAAATTTGAAATTCGAGAATTGAACTCCGGTATTTTGAAATTGGTTTTAAGATTTTGAAATATATAATAATAGTATGATTTAAGGGTATTTTCCGAATAAGAAATGTTTCCAATGATTTTAATGAGTTTCGAATGATTTCGAAGAAATTCCAAAAGAAGTTTGAGAAAATAGAAGTCCAGAACTCACTTATGTCGCTGGAAAATAATTTCGGTGATGAGTGCACGCATCATCGACATTGATTTTCGAGTTTCAAAGTGAGGGAAAGGCCACTTTAATAGCATTGCTATGCGAGTGATTTTGTGAAACCAGTTTTGATTTTCAAATTCCGAAGTAATATTTGATATTCGAAAGATATATGTATATATATTTGAAATGATTTGAAGTAAGCCGGTGTTCAGTCCTTTAGTTTCGGATTTGAAACCTATCTTTTGAAATTGATTTACTGATTGGTTGATTTCCAACCCTTGAATTTGAAAATGATTTCTTCAACTATTTCGAAGGTTCGAGCACTTCCAAATCAAGGTTAACTTTTCAAAGCTAAATTTTTTGAAAGTATGAATTATTTGATAAAGTATATAAATTTGTTTTGAATGTTTAAGTATGAAGTAATATGATTTAAATAAGTTGAAACTGTTTTGTTAAGTATATGAATAAGGCTATTTTGAATTTTTCTAATATGAAATTTAAATTTGAAATGTTTCGAAAAGAATTTGGTCTTCAAAATATTTTGAATAAAGTTTAGTTTAAATGTTTTAACTTAGTAACATCTTTATTAAACTATATATTTAACAAGTTGGAATAAATATATAAGTTGTACGTATGCTGTTTTATTCGCATAATTAATTTGATCCAAGCTTGAGTACACAAGTTCGAGGTGGATTACACCATTTCGTGTTAGGATTTTTCATTCGATTCTTGATGGCGAATATTTGATATGGATTTTGGGCTTGATTTTAGAATTCTCTATCGTAGTATATGGCTATGCAAGGAGACCGATGGCTTCTAGTCGAGAAACCATATCGAAGTCCGCATTAGGGAAGTCGAATGGACAATACTAGTTCGAAAGCGAACTTGTGTGATCGAGCGAGCGATCAAATGTGATTTTGCGAAATGATGACGTATGTACATCTTATATCCTAATATCATTTATATATTTTGACGCTGGAATTGAAGGCTGTCAAGTTAGAATCTTTTTGCTTACTAAAAGAAAATTCCAATTTAAATTACAAAGATATATAACCCATAAAAGCAAAGATATTCAATCCCATATGGCTCTTCATACAGCGAAATTTATTTTGAAAAATTTGATCCTTATATAAGATAGACCTTACGTAAGTATAAGATGATTTTGAAAACATTTGATTTTGGAAATGAATTGGTTGACTTAAATTATTGATTTGGAAATTTGGATTTATTTTCTAACTCTATTATTTTGGAAACTTTGAAACTAAAGATAATTAATTTGAGAAGAAATAATTTGGTGAAATTGTATATGATTTTGAAATTGAACTAATATTGAAACAAATTGAAATTTGAGAACCTTGTGTTACTAAATACTTGATTTGGGAGTTGTCGAACTTATATAAAATTGATTTGTATGAGTATGAAATTGATTCGAAAACTATGGATTTGAAAAAGGGTACTCATTTTGAAAAGTGAAATCTTATATAATTGAAGTCTATATAAGTATGATTTGATATACTATTGATTTTGGAAAGTATTTGATTTGAAAATATAATCTTATGTATAATGGATTTTATATAAGTACGATATTTGAAAGTGATTTGAAAAGGTACTATATGATACGTATTTTCGAAGTAAAGATATGGAAAGTGCCTTCTGCTTGATATCCGATTTGTGGCCACATCTTGGATTCATTCTATCGATATTATTCTCTCTGATTTTGGTTTTCCGGATATGATACTCGAGTGTCCTTCGAATTCCATGGCGTTACCCATGGTCTTATTGTTCTCTCGTGACTGCACAGCGCAACTGCCTGGCTGAGTCTTGCCTAGGGGTACGGATTGTTTCCTGGGGGATCCAGGCGTAATCATTGTGTATCCTGCAATCTGTGTAGGTCGCGAATAGTAGCGCAAATGCTTGGCTGAGTCTTGCCTGGGGGTACGGATTGTTTCCTGGGGGATCCAGGCGTAACCATTGTGTATCCTGCATTCTACTAGTCATCATGGCGTAACTCGCAGGGCTGAGAAAGCCTACGGATATGGATTGTTTCCTGGGGGACCCAGGCGTAACCATTGTGTATCTGCGAACCATGGTTAGACAAAGGTTTTGTTCGTTTTGATTGGATTGTACTTTCCATATCTGTTTTTAAAAGTTTTTCCAGTATTTTCACTGGGTGTTGAAACAGGTCTACTAAGTACCTGGAGAATTCTAGTTTTGCGCCTGATCAACGCACTACCAGAGTCTACAGGAACAAGGATAAACTTGTTAAGACATCGAGTTATAAAAGTATTTTCGAAAGGAAATTTGTTTCGTTATAAAAAAATATATTTTATTTTAAAAGTATTTCTAAAAAAGAAATTCTATATTAATATTTGAAATTCTAATGGTTTGAATTAATTATTCATGCCCGATTCTGTTCTTTTGAATCTACTTATCTGCTCAGCTTTATTTATTCACCTATATTCGGTTTTTCCAAGTCCTCCTTCTTTTCCTTGTTGACTATATCCTTTTAAACATGGTTTAATAGAAATTTTAGTGTTATAAATATTTTAGAAGTTATTAATTAAATAAAACAGATTTAAAGAAATGATTATTGATTTATTAATAATATTTGAAAAGTATTTTAGATAGAATTAATAAATTTATGAATTGTGGATTTAATAGCTTCTTTGTAAATATAAGTAATAATGTAAATAATTGTTTTCAAATGGGTTTCATACATTTGTAAAGGTGTCATTTAAACATAAATGGTAGTATAAAGGAAGCAAGAAATTTTACAAATGGATTTTTGAAAGGTTTTAAAGTATATAGGATAATTGAATTGCAAATGAAGTTTTAAAATTTTAGTAAAATTTATATAGTTCAAATTTATTGTTTAATTTTGACTTTCAATCTATCTTTTCTGTCTGGTTGTTTCTATTCTTCTACCTCCTTCCTTTTCGGGGACGAAAAGTTTTGAGTGGGGGAGAGTGTAACGACCCGCAAAATTTAATGGTTTTAAAAGTATATTTAACTGGAAATTTGTGAAATTTTAAACAATAAAATTTGAAATTAAAAATTTATTATTTGGAATACGTATATTTTAATATAGCAACTGGTAAATTTTCATATGATAATATTGAAGTTTATTTTCCTGTGAAATTTTATTTCAAATCAAACCGGTTAATAGCAGTGAATTTAAAAATTTTCCGAAACCAAAATATGTCAACAGGAGAAAATTTATTCAGAGCATTCTGAATCGGACTGTGAAATTCGTTTCGCAAAATTCGAACGTTTCTAGCTCCGTTTGGATTTTTCCATACGAAATAGCAACGTATATCAGGGTCCGTATGGACTTTTGATAGGAAGGTCCTAACACTGGTATTTCTGTTTCCTCTTGTCCGTCTCATCGCGCTGATCACCGTGATATATTCATTTCTGTATTTTTGAGGTCCGGTATGCGACGGAAACAGAAAACTGTACGTCGTACCGTACCAAAATCTATGACCCTTTATTTCTTGTCTCTTCAAATATAAAACGTGTAACCCACGCAAGCAATAAATTTTCATAACTTTTCAGCTGAATCTAGGGAGTCACGTTGCCATCCCTTTTAATATACTTTGCTCTGTCAACTGCTACCTTTCTTCCTTTATATTTTTCCTGTAGCCGACCTCTTCAAAACCAATCTCCTCTCCAAAACCCAACCCATCTCCTTCAGATCCGTGATCCACTCCGCCCCTCAAAACAAAAACAAAAAAAATATATCCAACTGCGCTTCTTCGTGCACCACCAGCCTCCGCCGGACCCTCCGAGCCGAGCACGCTGCCGCCCTGCAACCGCAACCACCCGCCTACTGCCCTTCCACGCACGCAAACCCATGCCGAGAACCACCTCAGCCCCTTCGTCGAAGCCTCCACCCAGATCTGACCGTGGCCACCTTCCCCGTCAACAAACCCTGTTTCCCTTGCCACCGTGCCTGCCGTACCTCCTCCTTTACCATCCCTGACCTTTGCCAGCCGATCCCGAGCCTGAGCCCGCAAATAAAACCCATCATCCCATTTTTTTTTCTCAGCCTGGCCTATCCACCTTCCTCTCTCTCTGTGCAACCGCCCTTTCCAATCCTATAAGCCGCCTTCTCCGCTTATATTTCCTCCACAAGGCAGCCGCCGCGGCGAGTTCAACTTCCCCTCCTTTAACCCGTTTCGACTCGGACCCCGGCCCTCTCTTTTATATATACCGGTATATAGGTATTAAGTATTCTTATACTTTATATGAGTTGTTTATATATTTGTTTACAATGAGCTTTGTGCATGTTCACATAGGGCAGAGGTATTATTTTAAGTGTTACGTATATTATTATATATAAGTGGCAGTCTATATATTAACTTGTATATATATACTTAGATTTTGGGTTTTATTAGTATAGTAATATATAGTAAGTATAGATGGTTATATGTGTGTGTTGTTAGTAGGTGAGCTACATATGATGAGTACATAGATATCACTGTTAGGTTATACATGTATGTTAATTAAACATTAGCTATATAATGATTTATATACAAGTATACCGGCGATTCCAGTTATATCAGGGGATACAAATTGTAAAATATACACTATATATTAGTAAAATATATATACGTCCTCAGTGTTACAGTTATATATATATATTTTTATAGAGATGTGTTTGGCCCTGTTCTAAATACTGTATATTTTGTTAGAACTGCTATATGATTTTTTTTTTTTTCTGTTTAAAGTTTAAATTTATAGTATTTGTCGTTATAAACTTATACTGATATATATATATAGAGAGAGATATATGTAGAGATATATGTACAGTACAATTTATGTTTTTATTTGCTGTATTTTTGGTTACGGTTACAACGTATAGAGGAAGAATACTATATTATATGTTGGGTAACTCATGTTTGAATATATATTTGTTGGTATATAAGATGTAATTTCTGTACGTGTTTTACATTTATGAAGGTTTCTATAAGTATTAGTCTATGTTATGTAGGAAGTTGTCCTTTTGGTTTGTTTTAAATAGGTGAAAGTTTATATTTTAGTATATATATATAAGGATAGGGGTTCCGGTTTGCAGATTTGTAAATGGTGATCTCGGGTCTAGGTGTTTAAAATCAAAATGGTTTGGAAATATATATAGTTTTTGTATATGTGTTTAACTAAAACTAAATTAAATATTGATTTAATGAAAATAGTAATAATATATATACACACACACACATACATGCATACATATAAAATTTCTGTTCTATTAAGTTGATTCCGATTACCTCTCATCGTTTTCCTGTTTATCAGCTTTATTCGTCGAACTCGAGTCCATCGTGCTTTGCTTCGAAATTCGTACTTGGATCTGCAACTCATTCCATTGTCAAACCTCTCCAGCCTCGAAAGGTGAGTAATCACTCACGATTAACATTCTTTTATTCATTAAATTTGATTTCAATTGAAACGACAATTGAAATATGATGCTGTAGTTATTTAAATTTTTATATATGCTATTATCTGTATATGTTCACCTGTGACATCTAACACCAGTATCTAGTATTTATATGCCTGTTATTACTATTATCTGTATATGTTCACCTATGACATCTGACACCAGTATCTGTTATTTATATTAATGATATATGCATGTTGTTATATTTTATATTATCTGTTATCACTCTGCAAGTTCCCTGTTAGTATAGAATTCACTATGGGTTGAAATGATACATACCCGAACGGACTTTAGAATAGGAGAAAATCGTTATGGGTTGAAATGATAAACCCAAGCGATTTTCAATTGAATTGAAATTGGGATTACGGGTCGAAATGATATCTACCCGTATATATTTAAATTTCGGATTGAAATGATAAATATCCGTATCACTTAACCATATGATGTATATATACAGACACCGTTGGTTCATATATATAAATATTTTGAAAATGAATTCTATGGCTTCGGAAAGAATTATATGGTTTTAATAAATGTTGAGCCTTAAATTATTTAATATAAATTAGGATGGATTTAATACTTATGAGATGTTTAAGTATAAAAATTATATTTTCAAAGTAGATTTTGGTAATAATTTGAATAAGTTAAGGTTGGAAAGATAATTTATTAATTAAACCAATTTGAAACTTATTGAAATTGAGATTTAAGATATGATTTATAACTTGGGTTTTATTTAAATAATTTAATGAATAATTCTTGCTTAAATAAATTTAAGAAAATATTTAGTAAAAATGAAATGTAAGGCTAGTTAGATGATATTGAGTTTATTAAGTGAATATCCCCTGATTAAATAATAATGAAGTTAAATCAAGAGCTATATGAAATTGTTAAATCTAACTTTGGAAAATGTTGAGTACTAAAGCTTTGAAATAAAAAAAAAAAATTTAAATGATCTGTTTAGAAATGAATTAAATTGATGAATTGAGCTTTGAATAAAATTTGAATTTGAAATTTGAAGTTGATTTGAATCGATTTGCTAGACTTGAGGAAATTAAATACTTTACTTTTCAAATCATTTAATATATATATATACTATTTTGGAAAATAGATATATTTGAAATGAAATGATATTTGGGTTTTGAAGTATAAATTTAATTGAAATGACCACGGTGTAAAATGTATATTTCCACCTTGTAGATAGTTCTGAAGATCCTTAGAGGATGGTTATCCCAACATCCTTTAAGTTACTTGTATTTCAATTGATATTTCACTTGAGTTGGATTTATTTATATAAGAATGTTAATCCTGACTCGAGTGTTTTGTGTTTTGCTTTACGCTCGGGTCAGACCGAGTGATACAGCATTTGAGACTCACCTTTGGAGTTTGGAGCTTCGTTTGGAGACCCAACCATCGATTCAGCTTTCAGCTTTCCAGTTGATTTCTTCAGAGAGGTTGTCTATTCGTACTGAAGACTTCACTGTATTTGAGATATTCTGTTGTAATTTATTTTAACTCTGATGTTTATATAGTAGCTTCATGAACTACTATTTTATCTATTCCGCTGCGTATTATTGTATTACTCTGTGTCTGTGATTCTGTGATTGATTTATTTACTGCATATGCTGAGTTTTGCCAAATTTTTATTACAATCTGTTATTTTGAATTATTCAAGTCCGACATGTGTGGATTTATTGTCGATTTGAATGGTCCAAAATAGCGGGTCGTTACAATTCCTAATTACTAAATTAATTACCTAATTAATCTCTTAATCACTTGATTAATTAATTTCTAACCATTTATTAATAATCTATTCTTATCTAATTAAATGATCCTTAATTTCAAATTAATTAATCCCTTAATTAATTTACTTATCATTTAATTAATTAACACTAAATTAATTAATAAATTAAATTAATAAATTATTCTTTAATTACCTTATTAATTTAATTGAATCTTAAATCATTAAACATTAATTACTTTCTAAATTTAAGTATTTACCTTCCATCTACTTTAATTATTATTAACCAAGACTTTAAAAGATTTAACTTTAAAATCTTTCTTTTAATTCATTTTAAATTAAAAGATTCAAAATAAATTACAATTTAACTTTAACCAATTTTAAATCAGATTTACAAAATCTTCTTAAATTCAAATGTTAAGAAGCACTTTAACATATATAAAAGAAATTTATAAGATTTTTAAATCAATTTATTAATATTCAAAACCTTTTTTTAAAAAAAAATATTTTTAACAATTTAAATTTGTTAAAACATTATAAATTTATAAACTTATTTTATCTCAAGCTAGAATACAAATTAACTTGGATTCAAACTTTAAAACTTGATTTAAACTTTGCTTAAATTTCTGTTTTTAATTGTAAATTAATTTTTTTTTAAAACAACCAGGCTTAAACCTGTAACAAACAAATCACCCGAGCCTCCCCTGAAATGCTTCGAGTTTTCCCTTCGAATCCCCGAGCCAAAACCTTATTTCCCCGAGCACGACTTCGAGTCGAACAGAGACT
Source organism: Allium fistulosum (assembly GCA_030737815.1). NCBI lineage: Eukaryota > Viridiplantae > Streptophyta > Magnoliopsida > Asparagales > Amaryllidaceae > Allium > Allium fistulosum. The sequence continues at coordinate 367,021,355 of CM060906.1, forward strand.
TCATCTTCTCGAACCAAGAAGCAACCCAGGCTCCAAGTATCTCGTGCACGTGCACAAGCGAGTTGATCACCTCCGACCATCACTCCCAACTCCGGCATATCGACTTCGACCACCCCTCACGATCGCGACCTCCAGAACCACGAACAACCACCTCAATCGAATTCGAGAAATCTCGATCACAACCTGGAAACAGTGAACTCCTCCCAACCCAAACCTGTCAACGTCTCGCATCCCCTCCTCCGATCATCAGAACGTCTGTGCTTCCAGCCAAAGCTTCGTCAACGTCCCCACTTCAATTCCCAAAAATCTTATGGAACCCGATCCACCATAGGCGCCGTGATGATTGAAACTTCCGATCAATCGAAAACTAGGGCTACAGACAATTCCGATCAACCCCAATCGCCACAGTGCTATTCACCACCAACATATATTTTTCTCGAACTCTCCGATCATTCTTCTATCTCCAGAATGAACCACGACTTCCCCGAAGACTTAGATCATCAGAGATTCCCCAAAACATTAATTCTAGTTCAACTCGAACTGCTCTCACTTCCTATTTCTAAAAATCATGATTCGAATTTTAAAAATCATGTCTTCATACCAGGATTCAGATCATACGCCTGAATCAATGATTTAAGTAATTCAAATATTTACCAAAACTTAAGTTTTCCTGCTTTATTTAGTTTCCAGAACAAATCCCCATTTTCATTTGTTTAAATAAAATTTAAACTTTAAATCATGATTAAACAATCGAGTTCCCTTTCAATTTTAAGTCTATACACAGATCAAATTAAAAGATTTTGGATTTAAATCAAAATATGAACCTGAGAACTAAAAAAAAATAGAGAAGACTCAGATAATAAACAGACATGCATATCACCAATTTCCATCCATATATACAAAAATATACATACATTCCAAACATATTAAACAACATGCAGGCATAGATTCAAGCTTACAAACAGATATCATATACTTAAATTTTAGAAATAAATGTTACTCACCATTTATAGAAGATGAACAGAGCACCATGGTTATTTGAAAACAGCTTTGAAACTTTAAAACTTTAATTCATAAACTTGAATTGCCTGTTACTGAATCTTGCATGCATGCCATTTATCTTGTTTGTTGATAGGTGCTTGCTCTAGATCAGGTTGCTTACTTTCAGATTCGAAAAGAAGAAATTGCAGTCTTGCTTAGATTCCAGATTGAAGAAAATGTGCAGGTTTGTTGTTCTCAGATTTACAAATGCAGGTTGAAGAAATGATTATAGATTGTATTTGAGAGGATTTTTGGTTGAGAGGAAAGTAAATTTACTGATTGTTTTGGGAGGAGAATTTTATTCCGTTTTCTTAGCTTTTGGAATGAAGATCAAAAAAAAGAAACAAGGATAAAGAACAATGTTTGTATAGGCTGAAATAATCTCTTAAAAATAAAAGAAAATAGAAATTTAAAAGATTGACACTTGTCTTTCTCATATCTTAATTTTACAACACATGTTACTATTAAGCTTTATATAATTACACTTGTCTTCTAAGTAATTCATATTTATTTAAATGTAAATAAAAGCCTTTTCTTAATTTATAAATGTTTATTTATATATATATAAGTCACTTAAAAGAAAATAAAACTAATTATACATAAATAAAAGCTTATCCATATATTTATACAAATCCAAAACTATTTAAATATTACCTCTTTTGAATTTCAAATTAATTTTAAATTCAAATGTAAATTATATTTTAAAATCCAGTTTAAAGTAAATTTAAAACAACACATTCAAATTGAAAATAACAATCTTATTTTATTAAAGTCTATTTATATCTATAAATAAAACAATACACTATTAATATTGTATTTTAAACTTATCTATATATATATACTCTTAAATCTTATTTATTAAGCAATATTTCAAAAAGAAAATAAAATAATCCTTATTATTAATCTCATTTCAAAACCATATAGTTATTTTGTTTAAATAGCTTTGAAAAGCTTATATTAAATAAATCATAATTTCCTAACTATCAAAATATATATTAGAAATTAAAAACAAGATTTTATTTATTATTTAAATTACAAACCCAAGCTTATCTATTTATAATATATACAATTATATATATATATATTATAAATAGAAATTATTTTATTAGTAAAATTTCACTAATTAAATATTCATTTAATCAGATTATTAAACCAATTCAAATTTAATTATCAAAGATTATCAAATCAATTTAATTATTTAAACAGATTATTAAATTGATATTGCCCCAAATTTCCGGGATATTACATTCCTTCCCCCTTAAAATAATTTCGTCCCTGAAATTTAAAACAAAGGTAATTTAATAATCTTTTTAAATCACAAGGATGTATTATCATCCATATGCTAACAATCATAGCAACCAATCATCCAAACAAACAATTCTAACTATCTAGCGAAAAAAAATCTGAATAGAATTTCCTCGAGTTTCCCCAAGTATATATATATATATACCGGGATACTCGCTCTACAAACAATCCAAACAACCAATACTACTAAGCTATAGAGCTCCTACTCATCTAGATCTACAAAACTAAACAGGATATCAGACTACAGACGAGTCTGACTCAACAACCAATTCCTCCAGAACTGCTGGTTTCAAAACCAGAGATAGATCAAACACGTATTTCCTCAGAGATACGTAAAACACAATGAATTCCAGTTATCCAAACTGACAATTCAACCTTGTAGATCAAAGTACTTATCCAAATTAGATCACAGAAAAGATTCAAAACAACTCGGAGCTGACTTCCCAGACTTTCCCAATCTTATAGCTCCCTTTAACCAGAGAAAAACTTCACAATAACGAAGTCTCCAACTTCGAATTTCAAAATTCCTCCGTCTCTTATCCACAAAATCTTCAGACGATCCTGGCTTCCTACAAATCCTTCTTGATCAGTTCAACCTTCGTCGATGCTCCTCGAAACAAACAGGACCAAGAATAACTCAACAAAATGATCTCAAGATCAACCAATAATCCAAAACACAACTCTACTACCAAACATCAGAAGATCGAACTAAATTCTCCTATCTGGGAAAGACAACAAGAGCACTCGCCAAACTGTTTCTGCTGTGCCACTCTGATCTGGAGTAGAATGAAAATGCTGATGATGAACACAAGCACAGACTGGACAACACATTCCAGAAAATATCGGATAACTCAAAAGAATACTCAAACTATCGCAAGTCACTTTTGCGATCAACCCAGCCAATATTCCAAAGAAAACCAATCAGAACAGCTTACACTTAACTATCCAATTCATCAAAGAAATGGATATACTCTACTGCTTCTGAACTCCACTTCAGAAAAACTGCTCAGCCAGAAAACTTCCTGCCAATACGAAACACTCCGAGCTGCACTGCTGTCACAGATGCCAAAGATTTCCTAACCAAAGCTCTTCGAGAAACTCGGACCCGAACAAAACAGAAACACCATGCTGAACTCAGCCACAACACCGAAGCAGACACACTTCATTAACTTGTTCCAAAGAAAACATCTTCGGGAACATCCATATTCATTGCATCTCATCACACAACTACTATTACCTGAGGTATCAAGATACCATTACTCGCTTCTGTCCAACCGACAGATCCAACTCTACTCATCCAACTTCAAAAATAAACTCTGAACCTTAACAGTTTCCTTCGGAGATCGATGAAATCCTTCACCACAGCAAAGTTTACTCGAGACGGTATTCGGTCTACAGTCTCGACAGATACTTCCAACCTCAATACTTAGACTCCTAATCCTAGATGATAAATTATTATCATCTCAACCAATCATTACAAATACCATATATATTTAAAATGATACTTTTTATATATAGAAAATATATCTGGGTAAAATTATTTCACCTTCCCTTTTAAAACAATATTGTGTCCGTTGGCCTGGTCCAAGTGTTTAGAGATCCCTATCAATAACGTTAGCTACTCGTATTGACCAGAATCCATATACCACCCAACCGATCAATTAACACAATATAAAACCATTTTATATAACTAACAAATACGCGCTCTCGTATATATATACACTCAGACTCAAACAGGTTGCTACAGATCCTATCTCTAATGAACAATCCTTCCGAACCTAGGTATTCACTCAACCTAGCGTTCTGATATTCACTTAACCAAAAGCTTAGGCATTCGCTCAACCTGGCTCTGATACCACTGTAATAACCCGCCACTCATTCCATAGAATGACGCATCATTAATAAGAAAGAAAGGGGTAGAAAATAGAAAAGAAGAGAAGAAAGAAAGGGGTAGAAAATAGAAAAGAAGAGAAGAAAGAAAGAAACAACAACAACTATCTCACAGCGGAAAGAATAAATTATATTAATAACATAAACTATTACATAGTATACAACACTTATCAGAGTTTACACAACTATACAACACATACTAGACAGTTATAAACATCTGTCTATATATTACAACTCAAATACAATACAAGACTCTAACACAGATATCAACACAGCGGAATACTATATCTACGAACGCCGAAGCCTCCTGCTCCATTGCTCCTCCACAATTCGTCAAAGCTAAACCTGAATCCCTTGGCTACTTGTAAAAATTTGAGTACCCAAGAGTTTATAAAACAGAAATAAACAACTTGGGTCAGACATGGGTCTGGTGTGAGTAACAGGTTAAACTTGTTTAACTTTGAAAACCATTTGGAAAGAAAAGGTATCTCGTAAGACTTCCCGCACATAAACACGGAAAAGTTTTTACCTTACGATAACCAAAACATTTGATAGGAAATTCGATTGTATTATAATAGGGTCTAGGGTTTTCAAATAAATATGAAATAGCCGAAATTGTTACATTATTAAATTCCAGCATACATAAGTATACAATCAAGTCCGTTATCACTTATTGGAATTTGGATTTCCATACAATGGCAGAGCTACCGGGGTACCGCTCATCACAGTACGGGGCCTAGATCACCGTACCGAGGATCACTCCCAATCCCCTGCAACACAAAGCCGGAACCATCCCTTACTGGATAATTCCGAATAAAATCACCCCACAGATGGCCGTCGCCAACTGCACCACTAAGCCGAAATAAAAGAAGGAACTCTCTAGACAGGGATGACCTTACTCTCAGTGGGTGCTACCCACGAAGCCTTGCTGCACCTCCCCTGTTTTAGCCATTCCCGGTTGATGAGGCTTGAGGTCACGATTTACCTTTAAATCAGAACACATCACTTAGAATGCTCATCGTCCACCTGACGATGTTCTGAAAGCATTCAATCCATACAAGTTCGTTCCGGGTTCGAACGAAACCGAAGGCATTATCTCGTTACACTCGTTTTGGAATCACCCTCAGAGTTAACGACAATAACCCTTGCACTTTGAATCTTCATCTTCACTTGAGATTCACGACCTATCGTTAATTTGGATCGATGTGGTATTCGGGTCTCCAGACCTGGAATTCCGGTATACGGAAACCCGATCCCGGTCTCATCGAAATCCAAAACGTATCTTTTAAGGCCAAGTTGTTTTAAGGTTAAAACAATTCAATTCTTATCTATACTACACACAGATAGATAATTTACAATAGATAATCCATATTATCATCCAAACAGATAATTCCTATTATCATTTCAATCCAACCAAACATCTATATCATAGATCAACACATCTCTTATCAGAGATATCAACAATGCAAAGCATTCAATATCATTCATCCATTCTTAAGTAATGATTTATCATCTCTAATCAATTTAAAGTGAATTAAATTAATTACTTCATCCTATAAATCCTACTTACTTAATTATTAATTAAACCAATTAATTAATCATTACTTTAAGTATCCATCTTAATTAATCATTCCTGATTAATTACCCTTTAATTACTTTAAGTAATTAATACTTAATTAATTTCACAAATTAATTATCTTAGATCATTTCAGTAATTAATCTCTAATTACTTCATAAATAAATTAATTATACTTAATTACATTAATCCTTAATTAATTATAATTAATTAATTACTTTTTAATCACTTATTATTGATTAATTAATCTTAATTAATCAATCCTTAATTACAATATTAATTATATTAATTAATAATAATCTTTAATTACTCCTTTAATTTATTACTCCATTTAAATTATTTACATTTAATAATTAATCTTTAATTATTAATCACCTTTGATTAATCACATTTAGTAATTAACTACCCTTAATTACTCTTCCCTTAATTAATTACTTCTTAATTAATTATCCTTTAATTAATCCTTTGATTAATTATTCAAAGTAATTAAACTCAAATTACTTTTATTAAACCATCTTTAGTTAATTACATCCACTAATTAACTTTAATTACTTTTATAAGTAATTTATACTTCCACTAATTTCATTTAAGTAATTATCAAATCACCAAGTGATTTCTTAAATTAATTAAACAAATTAATTTAAACTTATCAAATTTATTTAATTAATTACCTTAAGTAATTAATTACTTTAATTACTTTATTAAGTAATTTACTTAACCAATTTATAATTAACTAATTAATCTAGTTGATTATCAAATTTAAACATTATTAGTTAATTATTTAATATTCTCTAATTAATGATCTCTCATTAATTTTTAACAATTCATTATTTAAGTAATTAAACTTAAATCAACATTATTAATTACAAATTAATTAATTCTTAATTACCATTTAATTAATTCCTAATTACTAAATTAATTACCTAATTAATCTCTTAATCACTTGATTAATTAATTTCTAACCATTTATTAATAATCTATTCTTATCTAATTAAATGATCCTTAATTTCAAATTAATTAATCCCTTAATTAATTTACTTATCATTTAATTAATTAACACTAAATTAATTAATAAATTAAATTAATAAATTATTCTTTAATTACCTTATTAATTTAATTGAATCTTAAATCATTAAACATTAATTACTTTCTAAATTTAAGTATTTACCTTCCATCTACTTTAATTATTATTAACCAAGACTTTAAAAGATTTAACTTTAAAATCTTTCTTTTAATTCATTTTAAATTAAAAGATTCAAAATAAATTACAATTTAACTTTAACCAATTTTAAATCAGATTTACAAAATCTTCTTAAATTCAAATGTTAAGAAACACTTTAACATATATAAAAGAAATTTATAAGATTTTTAAATCAATTTATTAATATTCAAAACCTTTTTTTTTAAAAAAAATATTTTTAACAATTTAAATTTGTTAAAACATTATAAATTTATAAACTTATTTTATCTCAAGCTAGAATACAAATTAACTTGGATTCAAACTTTAAAAATTGATTTAAACTTTGCTTAAATTTCTGTTTTTAATTTTAAATTAAATTTTTTTAAAAACAACCAAGCTTAAACCTGTAACAAACAAATCACCCGAGCCTCCCCTGAAATGCTTCGAGTTTTCCCTTCGAATCCCCGAGCCAAAACCTTATTTCCCCGAGCACGACTTCGAGTCGAACAGAGACTTCATCTTCTCGAACCAAGAAGCAACCCAGGCTCCAAGTATCTCGTGCACGTGCACAAGCGAGTTGATCGCCTCCGACCATCACTCCCAACTCCGACATATCGACTTCGACCACCCCTCACGATCGCGACCTCCAGAACCACGAACAACCACCTCAATCGAATTCGAGAAATCTCGATCACAACCTGGAAACAGTGAACTCCTCCCAACCCAAACCTGTCAACGTCTCGCATCCCCTCCTCCGATCATCAGAACGTCTGTGCTTCCAGCCAAAGCTTCGTCAACGTCCCCACTTCAATTCCCCAAAATCTGATGGAACCCGATCCACCATAGGCGCCGTGATGATTGAAACTTCCGATCAATCGAAAACTAGGGCTACAGACAATTCCGATCAACCCCAATCGCCACAGTGCTATTCACCACCAACATATATTTTTCTCGAACTCTCCGATCATTCTTCTATCTCCAGAATGAACCACGACTTCCCCGAAGACTTAGATCATCAGAGATTCCCCAAAACATTAATTCCAGTTCAACTCGAACTGCTCTCACTTCCTATTTCTAAAAATCGTGATTCGAATTTTAAAAATCATGTCTTCATACCAGGATTCAGATCATACGCCTGAATCAATGATTTAAGTAATTCAAATTTTTACCAAAACTTAAGTTTTCCTGCTTTATTTAGTTTCCAGAACAAATCCCCATTTTCATTTGTTTAAATAAAATTTAAACTTTAAATCATGATTAAACAATCGAGTTCCCTTTCAATTTTAAGTCTATACACAGATCAAATTAAAAGATTTTGGATTTAAATCAAAATATGAACCTGAGAACTAAAAAAAAATTAGAGAAGACTCAGATAATAAACAGACATGCATATCACCAATTTCCATCCATATATACAAAAATATACATACATTCCAAACATATTAAACAACATGCAGGCATAGATTCAAGCTTACAAACAGATATCATATACTTAAATTTTAGAAATAAATGTTACTCACCATTTATAGAAGATGAACAGAGCACCATGGTTATTTGAAAACAGCTTTGAAACTTTAAAACTTTAATTCATAAACTTGAATTGCCTGTTACTGAATCTTGCATGCATGCCATTTATCTTGTTTGTTGATAGGTGCTTGCTCTAGATCAGGTTGCTTACTTTCAGATTCGAAAAGAAGAAATTGCAGTCTTGCTTAGATTCCAGATTGAAGAAAATGTGCAGGTTTGTTGTTCTCAGATTTACAAATGCAGGTTGAAGAAATGATTATAGATTGTATTTGAGAGGATTTTTGGTTGAGAGGAAAGTAAATTTACTGATTGTTTTGGGAGGAGAATTTTATTCCGTTTTCTTAGCTTTTGGAATGAAGATCAAAAAAAAGAAACAAGGATAAAGAACAATGTTTGTATAGGCTGAAATAATCTCTTAAAAATAAAAGAAAATAGAAATTTAAAAGATTGACACTTGTCTTTCTCATATCTTAATTTTACAACACATGTTACTATTAAGCTTTATATAATTACACTTGTCTTCTAAGTAATTCATATTTATTTAAATGTAAATAAAAGCCTTTTCTTAATTTATAAATGTTTATTTATATATATATATAAGTCACTTAAAAGAAAATAAAACTAATTATACATAAATAAAAGCTTATCCATATATTTATACAAATCCAAAACTATTTAAATATTACCTCTTTTGAATTTCAAATTAATTTTAAATTCAAATGTAAATTATATTTTAAAATCCAATTTAAAGTAAATTTAAAACAACACATTCAAATTGAAAATAACAATCTTATTTTATTAAAGTCTATTTATATCTATAAATAAAACAATACACTATTAATATTGTATTTTAAACTTATCTATATATATATACTCTTAAATCTTATTTATTAAGCAATATTTCAAAAAGAAAATAAAATAATCCTTATTATTAATCTCATTTCAAAACCATATAGTTATTTTGTTTAAATAGCTTTGAAAAGCTTATATTAAATAAATCATAATTTCCTAACTATCAAAATATATATTAGAAATTAAAAACAAGATTTTATTTATTATTTAAATTACAAACCCAAGCTTATCTATTTATAATATATACAATTATATATATATATATTATAAATAGAAATTATTTTATTAGTAAAATTTCACTAATTAAATATTCATTTAATCAGATTATTAAACCAATTCAAATTTAATTATCAAAGATTATCAAATCAATTTAATTATTTAAACAGATTATTAAATTGATATTGCCCCAAATTTCCGGGATATTACACATAGGCTCCTTTATATATAAGGCTTTGGAACTAAGGTTTGAACACATCCGTGATGTGAGACTAAACAAAACAACAAAACTCGATATTATATCGCATTTTTCAACACACTACACATGACTCTATAGTTGCACTCGCTCCTTTGGCATCTAAAGGCGTTATAATCTTCATTATGTTGTAGTTTAATTTAAATCTCCATCATGTGGTGCTACTTCCCTAGTTTGCACTACGCCTCCAAAAATCTTTGATTTCTTCATATGTTCATGCAACGGATCGTTTGGACATAGTACCACTAGTCAAGCTCAATATGATTTGGGTTGCGACCCTCGAATCAGTCTGCTATAATCGATAATGACATCTGGTAGTAATAAATCTATGTTGTTTATATTAAATGTTAATGTAATACTTTCCAAAACATTTGAATTTTCTAACGTCAATCATCCCTAAATGATGTTATATCCCGTTTTCAATAAATAAATGTAGTGTATAAGAATTTCATCTCGTCAATCAATACTGCATTATTCAAAGCATCTCAATCCAAACATGAAAAATCATATATTCACATCAATATAACCGCGGGACATAATTAAACTTGCATATTCTTATCATGGTGAAGCACACATCATGCATACTTATATTTAACACCAAACAAGTATTCAAAAGCTCCCTAGTCATTCAATCGCACATTTCAACCAAATCATACTTAGCAATACTATTATACTATGCAAACCCATGCTTCGCACATGGATTGGCGAAATAATTCCAGAATTTCAAGTCATAGTAAAACAGCACATATGGCTATGCAAGAAAATTTGCATCGTTTCTAAAATTGGAAATTAATATAATTTGCAGTCACCTGAAGCACAAGGGTAGGTGAAAGAAGTGAAAATAGTCTGAAATAATTTTTTGCACACGTTGGTAGCCTGAAATATGTGCGTTCCAGGTGACTTTCAGAAATGACACTATATAGTTTTAAGCAGCTAGTGATAATAAATGTAAATAGCCTAAAATAATTTTTTACACATAGGCCGGTGATATTGTAAGTGAACATGTTGATAGGATTCAGTTGCAAGTTATAGTTTTTGGTAGCTAGAGATAAAGTTTAAATAGATTAAAATCTGACTATCATAAACTATAGTATATAAAAGTTGTCAAAACATAGCGAATGAAACAAAAAAATTTCAAACAACAGCAGCAATATCAGGCTAGAAAATATTGTTATATAAGGCTTATTTAAATGATGAAACACCAAAAGTAGTTAAAATATAATATAAATTAGTGTGATGCAGCTTGGTAAAATGCAGATGAAGACTACTTGTTGGCTTCATTTCATCCATTTATGTAATGCTTTCCCAAAATATCAAGAGCGACCTGGAAAAATAGCAAATATGTCCATGTATAAGAGTGAATAATTTTAATATCATGCTTATACTTTAGTTAATATAGCCAAGAAGAACATAATTGCATATTAATAGGTTGAACTTGAATACAATCCCAAAATAAGTTGTGAAGTAATATAGTATATACCTTTGTCTTAATAATGGATGGGTAGAAGTCTTGAACTGCAAACAAAGCTAAGTACCTTCTGGAACTCCATGGTTGAGAAAACTGCATAGAATAAAGGAGATAGCAAGTGAAAAACAAATTATTCATAAAGAATCGTAAGAACATATATAGTCTTCTACATTGTAATGCGAATAATTTCTGAAAATGCAAAAAACATTCGACTTCTTGCTACCACTTACAAAGGTTTCCAAATCATTTAGTTTTATTCTGAATCATATTATAGATTCCATGGATACCTAACTAAGATTTAGCCAAAAAAATCAAGAATAGTGGCAAAATAATTTTTGCCACCACAAATAATTATTTTCTCTATTTAAACCAAATTTGATTGTCAAATTTTTGAAGAAAATGACTTATTAAGATGGTGTATGTTATTTTTAGAGATGATATTTGGTGGTAAGTGCATAAGTTGTAATCGAATCTTCCTTAGAAATTAAAATACTTTTCGATACTGTATGTACATATCATTAGACAAAAGTTTTTGTAAATTATAAACCACTGTCTCTCAAGGACAATAATAAAAACTATAAAACTATCAAAATAAAAATAGAAAACATGTATCTAGCATAAACCTTGCAATATATTCCAAAAGAACATCAAATGCATAAATTATCTATTACCTATCTATATTTGTTGATAGAAAGAAGCATAATTTTTTTAAAGGGGCATTTTACCAAAAGGACAAACTTTGCGGTCCAATTAGTTTCTAGGACACACATTCCAAAAAATTACTTTTAAGGCCAAAGTCAGCAGAATAATTATTTTCAAAGACAAAGTCAGCAATCCAATTATTTCCAAGGACCTAATTTCATAGGTTTTTAGGCCCTAGAAACTAATTATTTTACGTTTTGTCCTTGAAAGTAATTATTTCAGTTGTGTGTCCTAGAAACTAATTCCACTTACTAAAGAGGCCCTTGTGGCTAATTTCCACTTTTTTAAAAGTATTAGTGGCAACCAAAAAGGAACTATGAATCCAAGAAAATCAAAATCTTTTCATCATCCAATCCATGTTGCATTATTAATATATTATAGAACCTCATCAATATATGTCTTAGGTAGCAAAAAAACATTAGCATACATAAACCCACAAAGTAGTTAATATAGGTCAGCAAGCATAATTTTCAGTAAATAGAATCATACTATCGTTTGTTAAATCAGCACAATCTATTGAAACAAGTTGAAACAAACAAGAATATCAAAATGCAAAGTTCACCAACATGTTTTGAAGATCAGTACAAAATAACATAAAATTATTTTGTTTTACCTTTTAGAGGCAATAAAGGTAAGATAAGAGGCTAGGAAAAAAATAGTAGCATCACTTGACAGTTGAGGCACTAAGAATACTAATATGCAACATGCGCTAATAGTAGTCCAACCGATGCCACCACGTGGATGCGGAGACAGGATTTAATGATGTAGAGTTCTATGCTATCATATCAAAACCTATAAAATACTGAAAATTCTCAACAAGACTTAGATAATGAAATTTTACTAATATTAAGTAAAGCATATCATCCCAGAGAGGAGAACCAAAAATAATAGATGCAAACAGACAATTTGGCAAACCATATGCTATCAATTCTCCGACCGTTGTGGATTTATCAATAGTTAATGTAAAATTTTGAGAGTAGAAACAAAATGGGAATAAAAATCAAGTAAAGAGAAGACATTCTAGCACAATAATTTGGCAACTCACATATCAAGTCATAATGGGAGATCTACCACATTTTCAAACACAAATTTAATTTTTAACTAATAAGTATCAGTACATGTGACACAAATTGATCACCAAAAATATAGACATTAAGTACTAACACTATATTAATGCATAAGAATGAGCCAAATTTAGCATCTGTCTTACATTAGCAACTTATTATTTGATCTGTGCTTCGCACATGTTTGTTTATTTAATATAGTAGAACGATTTTGCCTATATTAATCTAGTAGAATATTGACATAAATTGATAACCCATTACTAAGTTGAACTGTATCACCATTCAAACTGAATTTATTGTATTTGTAATTTATTTAAAAATATTACAACGAAATGAAATTGTACAAATGAATTTCAAAAAATGCTTAAAGCACGGCAACCTGTAATATGATTCAAGCCTTAAAGTTAATACCAACTATTGTTATCATAATTATCATTTCCATATTATTAAATTAAAATAATAATTTTCCTTATATTGAAAAAAAGTAAGACAAAAGTAAAAGAAAGTATAAATTTTTGATAAATTCAACTAAAATAGAGTAACATAAATTTGATGCTGAAAAACTTGAAAAACACCAAGATGACATAGAGCCCAATTTGTTGTTAAAAAATGTAGAGAAATTAGCCACTTTATGATAAAAATGAATTATTAGGGCAAATACATGAGAAACATACAAATTATTAAGTTCAAGTAAATATTTAGTCGTATTAAGAAATGATGAAAACCTTCCCATAAGACGGGGACTAGTAATTACAATCTACTACTTTGTTATTAGAAAAGAAAGTAGTTCATGAAAAGTATTAATTCGAATTTGTCAGACAAACGAACGAACTTTTACAAAACATGTGTGTGTAAAGATTATCATTGCCGTAATATGCTAACTCTTAGGATAATTTTAAATTAGTCAGTGTATACAAATTTGACCCAGCCTTATACAAACTGAAAATTACATTTGGACACAACCTTTTATAACATATGATTTTCAATAAGAAAGACATGCAAAGAAGCACATACGCTTAAAGATTTTATCTATTTATATTGTATATAACATGTTTGGGCGCTTTTGATAAAGCATAGCTTCTTCTAAAAGAGAAGAAACTCTTGTAAAGCAAAATATGGCTAACATAATACTTACTTCAAATACACTAATACGCTAGTTCCAAACCCTTTTAGATGATCAAGGAAATAAAGCAGTAGATAATTATCAAAATAGCAAATATTTAAGAATAATATCGATGTATAATTACTTCATCGATCAAATTGCAAATTCAACGATAATGTATGTAGTCCACATGTACTTTTTTGTGCTTCTATATTTTAGCAACTACAGCTAAGTCTAACTTATTATCAAGAAAATATTAGTAGCCAAAGTAGTTATATAATAATAAATAATTGTGCTTTCCCTTAATTTGTTCATCTATCATAAACTAGAAGGGGAAAACGGAATACACTGAATTGAACAATGTCTATCAATGGTCATGAAATAATACATTGATTATTACAATGAAAATTGAAATCCAAAGAAAATTAATTATATTTATTTACGATATAGTGGATTAGAAGAAGAATAATTTGAGGGATATGAAGAAGATGATGAGAAGCTGACCCCTTAGAAGGTTGATATTTTAGACTGTAAAGCACTTCATATGACAAATGATGGTGGCTTTGCATCTTCTGTAACACATAAGCTACTGTTATGTTCCCACATGAAAAAATCTATAAATATGATTCAATTTTTATTTTAAAAATAAAGTAACTATATTATGTGCATGTCAAATTTATCTATTATACCACATGTTGGTGCCTGTAGTAAGAGGGACAAAATATGTTATCAATGCACCAATAGGGACCTATGTATAAAGACTCCGGTGTTTACATCGTCCATTACTAACTATTGACCTCAATCAAGGAAGATATGGTTATGGATGAAGCATGTTGAAGTGACTTTGAATTTTGCAAGGACACCAAGCTTATATTGTTTATATTGTACCTATAATTTGATATAATTCTTTATAAAATATAAAAGTTAGGTATATCTTATCATCAAAGTGAATAAAAGTATTAATTTATTATATCTCATCTAATGTTTAAAAAACGGGAATGTTAAGTAATGCAAGTATTTAATATGAATACATAATAATGTTGTGTACCATTATGCATTATTTGGTAATGTCTAATGTCTCTATTACTCCATTTGATAAATCCATGTTATTGTGTAGTAAACTGGATAATTTAATGTTATATCAATCGAGAAGTTGTGATTTTGTTTTGGTGTTTATTTTATGGTATATATATCATGGTTACCTTTTTTCTAACGTGCATGCATACGTGTGTGTGTGTGTGTGTGATTATCCCATATGCACCATGTAGACACCTGATGCAATTCTCAAAACTAAGCAATTTGCATATCCACATAAATACACTATTAATAAGATAAGCTCATGTAGCAAGACTCATAAACAATTCACACATTGCTTTTGAATCTAGCTTAGTAATGGAAGATAGATGAAATAAGATTTACCAAGCTTAATTTTGTATATGTAAAATGAAAAATGTATCTTTCCATATATAATTGGATATAAAACACATAAACTACCCAAAATATATCGATGGTTTGCATTTATTTTGCGTAGATAGACTGAAAATATATCAAACAACAAAAGTTGAAAAAATGAAATACCTTCAATAATCCACATATCTATGATCCATTCCACCAAACATGTCATCCAAATCTGCAAGCAATCAAGTCAATCCATAATGATTCTGATTCAAATGACATGTAGTTTGATAAAATTTTGATGATGTGTCCATGTACACAATTAGTATGAAATTACTAAAAATATATTGATTAAACATCAAATACTTAGAGTTGTCTAATCTATTAGTGTGCTTCTTCTTCAAAGTTCCATATGCAACAACTTGTAAACTATTAACATAGAAACTTATAACACTTGTCATTCTTTAATTCTCCACATTTGACAATAGGAAACTTGGCTTATAACATTTTATCTTAATCTTCTAGACCTACATGATCAAGAATAACAATATGAAATAACTGAAAGCTAACACATCAAATAAGAAATTAGCTTATAGGTTCGAACCAAGCTTCACAACCATAATAAAAATGGTGATGTTACATAATAAAACCTAAATGCATACTGAATTGCCTTTTTCGTCTATGCATGAACAAAAAAGTAATTTACATGGATTGAACAATTTTTAACATTTTATTTCCTTTTTTAGCATATAGACTTCATCCAATTTTGACATCAATAAATGATGTAGATATTTGTAATATTAACAACAATACCACTATTATTTACAGGAATTCAACAATTATGAACTTTACAAAATATGCCATGACTTAGAAGATCTCTAATATAGTGTAAAAATAAAAAGAAGGAAAAGCAACTTTAATGGTTGGTAAATTAAGTTAGTACTACCCCGCCCTACATTTAAGAGTATAACAAATGACTATAATGGATTGCAGCATGAATTCTATACCATTTTATATTTCCATTTACAACTTTTCTCAAACTACTACATGTTAAATTCTAAGAACCAATTCGTTTAACAACAACAATTTGCAAACGATACTCATATAAACAATTTATGGCCAAAATTTTGCTTTATGCTTCATTCTACATAAAATCAAATCATAAAATATTAAAAATCTCAAAGTTAAAAGAACAAAATCAATATGTGTTTGTAAGGTTGATCAACAAATTTGTAACGTTGACCAATAACTTAGAGGCACAATTTCTAGTGTTTTGAGAAATTATGGATATTGCTGATATTTGATATGCATTTGATAAATTATAGAACCCACCACAAAATTGTACATTAATGACTAAGCTTTTATATTATTTGGAGCTAAACTTCTTATATTAGGATTTTTGTTAAAAGGGCAAGTTTAAACTATAAGATAGTAACTGTTTTTTCTTTTGGTGGACAAAATCATTAAGATTTGGAAATATTTAGAAGCCGAAATTCGTCGTCGAGATGACAGGGACCGAGGTAGAGTTTACAAGAGAAGTTATGAGAAGAGGAAAACACTCGACGACCGGGAAGAGCCATCCAAGAAATCGAAGGTAGATCGTGGTTCTCATCCTTCCGACCACCAAGCATTTGCCCTGGCTCCAATCTCTGTTGGAATTAAAGTTCCGACTTCTACTGTTCAAGTCTCTCCATCTACCCAGGTTCCGCCAACTCATGTAGTGCCTGCTTCTGGTTCTTCACGCCTCCGTAGGAGGCCAGCTTATATTCTCCCGTCTGGTCCCCTTAAGCTTGAAGTCGCGCTCCCTGGATGGTTTCTGAAGGGAGTTAAGTTTGATCGTGACCTGCGTCCGATTCGTAAGGATTCTTATATGCCCCATCTCCAGGCGATTCAGAGCGATCTGGATCAAGCTGAAGGATGGGAGAAATTATGTAAGCAACTGGCGGACACAAACCGTAACAACTACCAAGAGATCATTTCCTTCAAGTCACAAAAGGATGACTACAAGAGGAAGTTAACGGAACGTGATACTAGAATTGTGAAATTGACAAAGGAGAGGGATGCTGCAATTTAAGAGAGCAAGAGCAATGCTAGTTTGCTGAAGGAATTGAAAGAGGCCCATACAAAAAATCGAGACCATGTTCCGAGATGAAATCAGGAAGGCCTATGCTGGTGAGGTTAAGCTGAAAAAGGAGCTTGAAATTTGAGACGAGATCATCGAAGCTCAGAAGAGAACTATTGCTGGTCATGGCGAAGTCGTCGAAGCTCAAAAAAAGACAATTGCTGATTATGTAAGGATGGTTGAATCCTGTGATAAGACCATTTCTAACCAGGCTCAAATGATTGCTTCGCTTCGGGAAAGAGTTGCGTAGCTTAACGCTGAAAAGACCCAAGTTGAAGTTGAGAAGGCCGCAATAACGGCGGACTACTTAGAGTTGTAGGATACCTTCGAAAGGAAGATAGAGAAGACGGATGACACCATCTTGAATTTCTTCGTCAACTCCCTGCTGCATTAGGGAAGCCTCAACTATCTAAGCTCCAAATTCTTGTGTACACTTGCTATGGTTTGGGAAGAAGTATGGTCCATTTCCGAAAAAATGAGGATGTATACACCGAGCATGAGCTGGAGGACGCCTATCTCAACGAAGAGTCTAAGAAGGCTTTGGTAGAGGGCCGAGAGATTATTCAGATTAAGAGGAAGCGGGATGCCATCGATGCTACTACAACTTCTAAAGCACTACCAGAGTCCCTCATTTCTAGGCCTGGCGAATCATCAAAGTAGCCTCGTGATCAGTCAAGAACTATTCTGGGTTTAGTCGGTACTGCTTTGTTGTCCGCCCTTCAGTAGCTGTTTCGGAAGCTTGGGTGGTCCTGGAACTTCACCAAAGGTCGTGCAGCCATCCAAAGAAGGAGATGGAGGGGAGTATAAGGTTGAAATTCTCGGTCATGCTTCTAATGCAGGTAACCTTCTTGTTTCTCCCAAGCTTGAGAATTTTCAGTTCATGTCGCAAGAACAAGACGAATTAAATGCTTTCATTTTTGATCTTATAGGTCCATCTTCTTTGCCTATCGAACTGCCAATTTCTTCGGTCCTGGGGCCTGCTGTTATTTCGACCACTTTGACGCTTTTTTGTAGTTTCTTCGATCACCACGCCCGTGTTTGGCTCACAACCAAGACCAGAATCCGAGAAGATTGCTACGTTGCATGGCCTGGATGACCCTTCCGTATCTTTGGAGGGAAATTTAACAACAGCTGAAGCTTGAGAGCAAATAGACCAAGCTAGCCAGCTAAGTAAAACCGAACAGCAGATGGTGGAATTTAAGAGGAAAAAGATTGAGGAGAGAAAGTTTTCAAGGAGCTTTCGCAAGTCCCGGAAGCACAAGACCAAAAGAGAGTCATCCGAGGGGGATGAAGAACAAGGAGGAGACCCGGGCACAGAGTCGATAATTGATATCTCTGGCAGGGATACAATTTCTGGTGGGGATGTTGAGAGGAAGAAGAAAATTCCGACCAAAGGCGAGAATGAAAGTGGTGGAAAGAATCACTGATAGGCTCGAGTGACAGTGGAGCCGGATATTGGAACATTTTGATTTGTTTGACATGTATTTTGTACAAGTGCAGAGTCAATACTTATTACTTTTGTTGTCATAGCACCTGTACTTTTCTTTTTGTCGGCCGATATTGTGTGGGTACGGACCCCACATTTTGACTTTGTACAGAAAATGTTATAAGGAATGAAAAGATTAATGTTTCTACTGTTATCTCTTCTGCATTCTTTCTTATTTACAAGTCTTAGCTTGTTTTTATACTACTTATGTGTGCACATGGCACAATTGCTTGTTTTGCAATTTCTATACTTCACATTACCGTGCTGTGTTTCGCGGTATATGATGCCTTTATTTCCGTGATTTCATGCATTATCTATGCATTTTTTAACTTTATAATTAGATCTGTTGTGATTGCCAAAATTCTTTGTTTGGAGAAACATGCATGTGGAGTAGTTTTCCTTTTAACTAAATGTTGGTATGTGTGTGCCCCCTACTTTACAGGGTTGTTTTCTCCGAACACTTGACAAATGACCGGTTGATTCAAGTGATATGTCTATAACAAAATCCATTTTGTGGTTCCTATCTTCAGGAACTTGTGACTCGAGCGTCTCGATTCCAAATATTTTTTCCGATCAAAGATCGGAATTCTTTGCTGATTTCTAGTTGTGCGACATTGCCGGATTCATGTCAATTACTTTTTATAGTGAGAGTGGATTCTTGTTAGTTCTACAACAGACGATTTTGCCGCTGTTGTCAGGACAATACCGGTACTTACAAGATCTTCATTGTTTGCTGATGGTGCTGAAGCAACATCAAGCAGTGCTTGCGTGGAATGCGCAGCTTTTTAAGAGTGCACGGCTTACGAAATGTGCGGCTTTTAAGAGTGCAAAACTTACGAAATGCACGGCTTATGAAATGCACGGCTTAAGTAATTATATTTTCTTGGGTGTGATTCCAAAACCCAAGAAGCAGTGCGCGGCTTACGAAAAACACGGCTTTGAATTGGACATTACTGGTGTTGCCGAAGCAACACCTGTTCTTCGAAGGCAGCGATCGAGTTCCATCGATCCAATGGTTTGAGTCGATTTTCTTCCATCGACTCGGCTGGTAGATGGGGCGTATTTGAGTATGGTTCCACTATCTCAAGCAGCGATTGGATGGTTTTGTGTCGATTTGACCCCGTCGACTCAGCAGGTTACTTTTTTGAACACAGTTTTATTGGTTCAGAAAGCAAAGCAATTTTATTAATAAAGGTTGGGCAAGTTTTGCCTAATTACTATGCCTCCGGTATTCCGGGAGGCTTATTTGCGGGAAATAGGAAATACATAAGATAGTCTTAGATAAAGTAACGATGCAGCGATTCGTTGTTCCAAGCTCGAGGAGTTTGGGTTCCATCAATGGTTGTTAGCTTGAATGTGCCATCCCCTAACTTCTGGCCGATCACATAGGGCCCTTCCTAGTTTGGTTTGAATGTTCCTGGTATACAACAGATCCATTTAAGGACAGGGTCACCCACTTTGAAAGTATGGTTATGGAATTTGGAATTGAAATATCGTGCGACCTTTTTCTGGTGAGCAGCAGTCCTTAACTTGGCTTCTTCCCTCTTCTCATCGACCATATCGAGCGACTTGAGTAGGAGCCGCTCATTTTGCCTTTGATTGAAATTTTTCCTTCGATGAGAGGGGACTTCTAGCTCGATTGGGATGATTGCTTCTGAACCGTATGCCAGGGAAAACGCGGAACGCCTGGTTGCAGATTTGTGTGTTATCCTGTAAGCCCATAGCGTGAGTGGAAGTTCATCAACCCAATTTCCTTTAGTTTTAGTTAGCCGCTTTTTGACTGTGGACTTAATGATCTTATTCACTGCTTTTACTTGCCCGTTTGCCTGCAGATGTGCAATAGCGGAAAAGCTTTTCTTGATTCGGAAGCGTTTGCAAAAGCCTTTGAACCCAGTGCTTTCGAATATAGTCCCATTATCCGTGATGATTTTTTTGGCACTCCAAACCTGCAAATAATGTTTTTAGTGATAGAACTAATAACTTTCTTTGTGGCAATAGTTGCCAGCGGTTCTGCTTCGGCCCATTTGGTGAAATAGTCAACATCAACTATAGCATATTTGGCTCCTCCTTTGGCCATTGGTAATACACCAATCAGATCGATTCCCTAGATCACGAATGGCCAGGGGCTGACCATCTGTGTCAGCTCTGTCGAAAGAGTTCTTTTGATCTTGTTGAATCTTTGGCATTGGTCGCACCGTTTGGCATAATTTGCTACATCACGGTTTACCGTTGGCCAAAAATACCCATATCGGATAACTTTCTTTGCGAGGGTTTGCTCCCCGGTGTGATCTCCACAGTCGCCTTCATGAACTTCCTTGAGGATTCTTCAGGCTTAGTCGTTGGTCACACACCTGAAGAAGGGGGTAGAGAATCCCCTTTGGTAGAGCATCCCATCCTGTACTACAAACCGTGGTGCCTTTCGAAGGAGCTTTTTCCATTGATTCTTGTCTCCAGGGAGTGTTCCTTTGAGCAGGTAGTTCTTGATCGGTGTCATCCACGTTTCTGGTTCTTTGGTTGTTTCAAAAATCAAGTCAATATCCATCTCGCTTATGCTTGCAGCGGTCAGAGTTTCAACTGGGACTAGCCCTAATGATTGAGCTTCTCTGGAACTGGCCAGTTTGGCTAGATAGTCTGCCTTCATGTTTTGTTCCCTAAGGATATGATTTATGGTGTAATGTTCGATGTCATTCAGCAGTTCCTACACTTTAGATAGATACGGGGCGAGGTTCTCTCCCCGAGCTTGGTATTCGCCTTTCAACTGGAAGAGGACTAGCTGAAAGTCGCTATAGATGTGTGCGGCCTTTATCCCAAGTTCTTTCACAACTTTTAGCCCGACTATCAATGCTTTGTATTCCACTTCGTTATTCGTTGTAGGGAATTCCAAGCGTAAGGCATAGCAAACGGATCGTCCTTCGGGAGTTTTGAGCAATACTCCTGCCACCGAGCAGAAGTTGTTAGATGCACCATCGACGAACAACTTTCAACGTGTCTCCACTTCCGAAGTAATTTCTTCTTCGTTGTCTCGTATCGTAAACTTGGCAATTGAAGTCCGCCAACGCCTGCCCATTGATCACCCTTCGAGGATGGTAAGTAATTTCATATTAACCCAATTCGATGTTCCATTTAATAAGTCGTCCAGAGGTCTCGGGGCGGTACAACAATTGCTTCAAGGGTTGATCTGTTAGCACTTTAATCGGGTGTGCCTAGAAGTACGGTCGTTACTTTCTAGATGCGACCAAGAGGCAATATGCTAGTTTTTCCAATTTCGGATAGTTCTTCTCGGCTCTAGTGAATCGTTTACTGATGTAATATGCGGGTCGCTGGACCTTTGAATTATCTCGTATGAGCGCGACACTTAATGCATGGGGTGAGACTACTAAGTAGATAAACAAGTCTTCTCCGTTTACCAGTTTGGATAGGATAGGCGGGGTTTCCATATGTCGCAGCAGCTCTTTGAATGCAGTTTGACAAGCTCGATTCCATTTGAAGTTCTTCTTTCCCTTCTTTACTGCGTCAAAGAATGGTATACAGTTGTCGGTTGCTTTTGAGATGAAACTCCTTCTTGTTCCTCGGGGCCTCGACTTCCTGTAAAGTGGTAATTTATTTGGGACTTGCTTCGATGCCTCTGGCGCTTATAATGAATCCCAAGAACTTTCTAAAGGCTACCCTGAAGTGACATTTAAGTGGATTGAGTTTCATTCCATATTTGCGGAGTATTTCAAACATTTTGGCGAGGTTGTCCAAGTGATTTGCAGCTATGCATGATTTAACCAACATATCGTCTACATAAACTTCCATAATCTTCTCGATCTGATGTTTGAAAATGACATTCACTAGTCATTGTTAGGTTGCCCCAGCATTTTTTAAGCCGAATGGCATCACTTTGCAGCAGTATAATCCCATATCGGTAATGAAACTGGTATTTTCCTGGTCAGGTTCATGCATCATGATCTGGTTGTATCCCGGGTAAGCATCCATAAATGATAGTAGTTCATGTCCAGTTGTCCCGTCCATAAGTTGGTTGATTCTAGGCAGAGGAAAGCTGACTTTTGGGCAAGCTTTGTTTAGGTCCAAGTAGTCGATAAAAGTTTGCCATTTTGCATTGGACTTCTTGACCAAGACTGGGTTGGATACCCATTCGAGGTAGGTTGCATCGTGGATAAAACTATTCGCAATCAGCTTATCTACTTCTTCTCTCAGCACATTGGACCGTTCGAGTCCAAGGCTACGTATCTTCTGCTTCACTGGTGTATATTTAGGATCGTTGTTAAGTGCGTGGCATGCAATCTCCGATGAAACCCCGTACATATCGGAATGTGTCCAAGCGAATGCGTCCAGGTTGGCGCAAAGAAATTTGATGAGTTCCAGTCACATCTTGTTTTCAAGATGTGATCCAATTTTTAGGACCCATGTTGGATCATCCATATCAACTAGGACAGACACCTTCAATTCTACCGGTGCTGCATGTTCCTCCACCGAACTCTTCTTTCTAGGGTCCAAAGCCTTGTCAAATTGGCTATGGTCCCCAAGCCAAGGGAGGATCAGTAGTTGCTATTCAGTAAGTTCACGAATGTGAAGAGTTCTCGCCACATTCTTTCCCTTTTCTTTTCTTCTACACTAGCGTAGTTCTATGATGTAGCATTCTCTAATGGCACTTTGGTCTCCTTTGATCACCTCAACTCCATTTTCTATCGGAAATTTCATTGTTAGACACCACTGAGCTAAAGCAATCTTGAAATCTACCAAAGCGGGCCAACCCAAGAAAGCATTGTAGGTGGATATTTCATCTACAATCATGAAGGTTTGGATGAGGATGACTCTTCGGTCACCATCTCCGAGTTCTACTGGTAAATCGATTGTTCCGACAAGTTGTTTTGGTTCACTGGTGAATCCCTGGATCTTTGCCTGGCAAGTGGATACGTCTTTCATACTGATCTTTATCTGATCAAACATGTGTTTGAAAAGGATATTCATAGAGCTGCCACTATCCACCAATACACATTGGACCATAGCTGGTCTGATTCCTACCGTCACGACCATGGGGTCGAGGGTCGGAGCTTCTATTTCTTCATTGTCTCAATTTTGGAACACTATGTCGTCGTTCAGGGTCCTCTGCTGCTTGGCAGGAGTTCAGTCTTCGATCGCGAAGCACAAATCTTTCGGAGCATGTCTTAGTAAGCTTGTATATCGCTCCATTTCTCGCCAACTCTTCTGCTCGGGATAAGGTCCTCCATATATTGTTCTGATAATGGGTCTCTGGTCGGTCCATCTGGATCCCTCTTCGCTGGTTCCAGCTTGGTTTCCTCGGTCTCTAGGAGCTTGGGGTGCTACATGCTGGTCATGATTTTGTGGTTTCCTCACATACTACTGAAGCTTATTTCCCCAAATCAGCTCTTCAATCAGGTTCTTCAAGTGACGGTACTCATTCGTGTTGTGACCATGTGTTTTGTGGAAGTGGCAGTACTTTCCAGAATGTTTTTGTTGTTCAGTCGCTTCCTTTTTGGGCAGCTTCTTGTACTCCTCCATCCCTTGTGTTGTAAGGTAGATGTTCTCTGGAGTATCATTGAGTGGGGTGTAGTCTTTGGGCCTCAAGCCTTTAAGTCGCTTATTACTTCCGTTTTTCTTATTGGAATTCTGGCTCTTCCTTTTCTGATTTCCATCCTTCCCCGCATTTCCGACAGTGGTCCAGCGGGTATTTGCATCTTGGTTTGCCACCACACCATTCTGCCCAACATTGGTTGGTTGTAGGTTAGCTGGTTTTCCTTCTAGCTCCTCTGCCTCTTCCAATCTCAAGTATTGGCTCGCCTTTTGATTAAAGTCCTTCCTGGTGGTTGGTTGTTTCATTTTGATCCATTTTCTGAATTTAGTGTCAGGATGGATGACATGGACCAGGGCCATGAAGACCATATCTTCATTTAGGTTACTTACTTCAGTGACCGCGGTGTTAAACTGTAACAACCCTTTTTTCGAACTCTTAATATCATATGAATTGAGTTAGAATAGAAGTGTTTGAATTCAAATTTGATATTTTTTATTTTTGAAATCAAATTATTACTAAATAAAATCTATTTAATAAAGGATTTTGTTATAGAAAAGTTGAATTAGTTAATAAATTTCATTTTGGATAATATATTTTAATTCAAATAAAAGGTGTTAATAAATATAAAATATTTTTAACTGTAAATAATAATTATATATATAATTTAAATAGATGAAAAGAAATTTTAAATTGATATTTATTTAAATCAATAAGTCGGCAAATATGAATAATTATATTTATATCAATATAGTGAATAATTACATATAATTGAACAATATTGGATTGAATGAAGCTGTATAGTTGTCGAAGTTTATATTTCGCAAAATGATGTGTAAATCAGTTTAAATTAAATTGAAATCTATTAACAAACAAATGAAATGAGTATTTTGAAAAAGAAAAGAAAACACATTACTTAAACATTTAAGGCCCAAAGCCCATTCTCATTTCTCCCGTCCTTTAATTTGTTAACCAGCTCATATTTCCCCTTCCTATTTCTTCCTTTTGGCTTTTCGTTGCTACCCAAGAAAAAAAAGGCCCTAAATCAAAAAATCATATATATATATATATAGACACGCACACGCGCGACTAGGGCCTCGGCAAGGATTGCGCAGCGACTAAAGGGAGGTCGCATCTAGGCGGCGCAGCATGGAGCATTGTGTATCTAGGGGGAGGCGGCATGTGGTCGTTGTCAGCGAGGGGATATGCGACCTGACGATCGAAGAAAGAAAGGCGAGCTTACAATAGCGCCTGATGATGGGTGCATGCACGACTTGAAGCATCCTGGAGGAGAGACGATGCTCGAGTTTAGTTTAGGGAATGTGAGTTAATTAAGGTAAAGAGTGCACGCATTCTAGGGTTTTGGAGTGAGCTGAACTTTTGCAGGAGCTTGATGAACAATTATATGAGGCGCGTTAATCAATTTAACTCACACATCTATATATATTCTATCGTTTGCTATATATATAATTATCTCGATAGTTGATTTCATTGGTTGATTGAAATAATTGAGGTTATTGATTGAATTGTTTAAATGAATTGTTTGTTGGGGATATGGAAAAATTATTGTTAGTAATATATTGATTGTTATGCGGATTGAAAGAAGTCAATTTGAGAACGAAATTCTATTCAATTGCAAATTGCATTTTATTGACTTATATAAAAATATTTACGTTGTTTGTGTGATCAGAGTTGTCGAAAAACAACTCGGATAGCTAATAATTCCGTATTTGGAGTTATATTTTATAAAATGATGTTGGCTCTAGATGTTGAATTTTCGTTAAATTTATTGTTTAAATTATTTAAATGTTTTAAATAAATTTCAGAAATGAGATTTTATCCATTTTGATCCTTATTCGCAATTAGTTTATAAAATATATAGTTAAATTATATTATCGTCTTAACTTATTGCTTATCACAAAATTTCCAAATAATTTTTTTATAGATAAGTAATATTTATTTACAAATTCATTTTAAAATTATTATTTATTAGTATATAATCTTGGAAATGCTTTAGAGGCAAAAGATAAGATATGGTATTATTTTAGAAAAGTGGTTATAAAAGTAATAAATTCAATTTCAAATAATTTTAGCTATAAAATATGTTCAAATGATTTTAGAAAGAGTTTGAAAGCCTTTGGAAAATTTTAACTTTATTTGTATGTATATATATTTAAATAGATTTTCAAAATAAAGTAAGTTATCAATTATGAAAAGTAAAGCTTTGTTTTAAAATAAATTTAACTAAGATTTTTAAGTTTACAAATAGTTTATGGTTTTAAAGTGTTTATGAAGTAATATTATATATATATATATAGATTTGAAATAAAGTGAATTATCAATTATTTAAATATTGTTTTGATTCAAAGACTTAATAAAGGAATTTTATTTTAAGACTTAAAACTTTGTAACTCTTTTCTTTATATATATATATGAGTTATTTGATTTTAAAAGTGATAAATGTGAAAATAAACTATAGATAAAACAATTTAGAAATCATTCCTATATGATAAAATTTTATTACTTACTTCCAAACTATAACCTATTATTGACTTTTATTGTTTGGCCTTTGGCTATATGTATACCATATTGATATTTCTTTGGTGACTTCAAAACCATTACTTTCGAGCAGTTAATGCTTTCATTTATATTCTACTAAATTTCATGCTTTTATATGAAACAAGGAATTTTAATAAACAATTGAACTATCGAATTGGTATGAGACTTTTTGTACAATTCTTTCATTTATTACCATAATTTGTTAAATAGATTTAAGTAGAATTTACTAGCTTTTAGTAAATACTTGAATTTACTATCTGGTATGGGACAGTTAGTTAAATTCTTGTGATTACTGGAGTGACAATAATTAACACTTAGAGTTGTATTATCTTAGGGTGTCCGGATTTCAAACCGATAGATCCCTGAGAGAAGATAACTCATTTTTCATCGATCTGAGAATCGATGCATTTTAGATTTGGGTAGGCAGATCTCTTTTGGAAGATCTGTTATGGTGTAAATACGGCTGTCTGTTTCGAAAGGTAGATTTTTACATGCATCGTAGTCTATAGATACTACGACCTATCAGTTTATTTTGTTTTATACAATTAGACTATGTTTACCTCTTTCGGTGGGTAAATTTGCATAGGACAGATTAAGTACACGGCTGCTCTTTTCTTTGAGCGGTGTCCCTAACCTGCAGTCTCTTTCGGTGGGCTTCCTTTTTATATAGCAAGCCTCTTTCGGTAGATTTCATGTCACTGTATTAAACTGATAGATGACTACTATTATTATTTCATTATTGATGATTATTTCTTTAGAGATTTTTAGTATGGATATTCTGTATCCTTTATAGCTTTGAGGAATTTTGAATTGGTTATCACCATATTTTGAGATGATAGTCTACTAAGAATTGATATGTATTTATGAAATGGTGATTTGTTAGATATGCCTTATTTGAGTATTTGTTTTGGGCATATTTTATTTATGACTTATTTGGTTATTGTTAAGTAAAAATTGTGAGATCTGTATTTATTGGTTTGATATGCCTTTATGGATTTTTGGGTTTTAGGCATATTTTGAGATGACTTATTTTAGAGTTAAGTCATTTATGGATTTATAAAGTAGTGAATTTAATTAATATGCTTGATTATGATTGTTTGTTCGGTATATTTTATATGGCTTATTATTTTAAGTTATAAAGTTAATTATGATATTAGTATCTCACCTTTTATATAGATATAGTCTAACCCGTTTATTATTTTAATACTCGGGTAAGGCCGAGACTTTACAGGTACATGGATTCATTGACTCTTGGATTCTAAGTTAGCTTTGGAGTATATTATTTTGACAGTTTTAGTTTACTTCATCATTAGGTATATTGACATTTAGTAGTTATGTCATGTATTATTCAGTAGTCATTTTGTACCTGATATAGAGTATGAGATATGATGTATATTAGATTGAGTCTATTATTGACATTTTGTAGACTCACATTTTATAATATGTTGTATATTAGTCCGCTGTAATCTGTGACTCTGATTATAATTTATCTATATTATATTTTGTTTTGAATATTTTTAATCAATGTGTTTATTACTTTGTATTAATACTGCACACGTCAAATTTCCAATTCAGATCCTCAAAATGGTAAATAAGACGTATCAGTATTAGTATAAAGATATATTCACATTCGATTGCCCTTAACCAGCCGTATTCTCCGGATTAGCAGACGACATTACTTGTAATTTTCTTTGCTAAACTGGGCATAGTGGTGGGGTCGTCACATACACCGACTAATAAAATATTTCAAAGATTCATTTCGTCCGTGGAATAGCCTCGATAAGGACATCACGTCTTTTGGTTGTGCCGTGTGAAGCCTAAACTGATCAAGGAACCTTGTTGCTAATTCACCGAAAGTGGAGATGGATTTAGATGGGAGCCTGGTAAACCAGATGGAAGTTGTTCCCTCCAGAAAGATTGGAAAACATCTACATCGAACAACATTTGAAGCATTTGCTCCATCCATGTACCAACTGTACTTATACAAGT
Organism: Allium fistulosum; assembly: GCA_030737815.1. Classification (NCBI taxonomy): domain Eukaryota; kingdom Viridiplantae; phylum Streptophyta; class Magnoliopsida; order Asparagales; family Amaryllidaceae; genus Allium; species Allium fistulosum. Next base: position 367,050,621 of record CM060906.1, read on the forward strand.
GAGGTTTTGGGTCTCTGGTTCAATCGTAGGACGGAATAGTCGATATAGTGAACTTTCTAGGATATCGTTCATTTAGAATGTCGTCAATGAAGGGAGTCCGGCTTGGAGCGGATCCCCATTCATCATCTCTTCTATTCTTACTTTCGTCCATAAGGCCCTTGATCATATCCGCGATATATGCCTCTGATGTTCGGTAGTCCACGGGTTGGATGTCAGTGACTACACCAAGTGTTTGATCTTGCAAATGATCTTGGAAAGTGGGCTGAAGCCTAGGCTCTTCTGTCTTCGGGAGAGCCACTCCTTCGGAGTTCCGTTTGCTTGCGGTTGGTCGAGTAGATGCAGTTTGGACCTCTCTGCCGGTATTGAGTGCATTAGTGTTTTCTTTCAACTCGTCTTCGTTAAGTTGTTCACTATCTTCAAAGTCCGAGAGATCCACTGCCATATCTTCCCGTGGGGTTTTCGTCCCCAGATTCAAGTTCATGGCGGGCTGCTTTGCAGTTGGAGGAGTGATTGTGTTTCCTTCAATGGTAATTCCTGCAGCTCCACCTACTACTTCTTCTTGCTGCTGATTTCCGTTTCTCTTATTTAGGCCATAAACATAAGGGTTTTCCTGCTCCGTGGCAGCCACGGGCTCTGGCATGGTTCTCGGAGCAGCCAGTAATTACAAGGTAAGGAGGACATTTAATTTTTCCATAAGAGCTTTTTACCTATTCTCCATCTTTTGATTGATTTCATCAACCATCTTTTTTGACTCACCTCTAGTGACAACTTCATGCTGGATAGAAGATCTCGGAACCTGATCTCCTGTGTTGGCGTTAGAATTTGCTCTGACTAATGGATTGTTAGCGCAGTTGACTTCAACTTGTTGAGGATTGGTTTCCTCTCTAGCTATTACAGCTCCTATGGATCTTCCGAAAGTAGTTCTCTTTCTTCCTAGTGCCATTGATTCTCTAAAACAAATCTTCAAAGCAAAAATTGAGGATCTAACTTCTGAACCTATCTGATCCAAAGTAGATAGCTAGATCCAAGCCTAAGTTGGGTTATCAGTGAAAGCATCAAAATGTTAACCCAAAAAATGGATCAACACCCTGAATTGAGTGTGAAAGCACCCGCCCTTTTTATCATGGCAAATAAAATAGAAAAGAAATTGTAGATCGCGGAAAAAGTAAAGGAATAAGAAGATTTTTATAGTAGTTCGGCTGATAATGAAGCCTACATCCACTTTATAACTTTATATTAACTGACTGCCGTTACAAGTGGAATCAGATTACAGTATGATTGAATCTCCTAAGTTAGATCAAGTCACAATGCAAGAGTTCAGTGGAGAATCATAGTGAACCCTCAGATGACTATTGTGTGGGAGGAGAAAAGTGAGGAATAGTTTCTGTAGAGTTCCAGCAGCCAATCCAGAAGATCCTCTTTATGTTGTAGATAGGTGAGTATTTATAGGGATCGCAGAGCTATTGGGTTAGGCCGCTTTGCAAGAGCCTAGACTTGATGATACGAAGATGCTCCAAAAATTCCATAACGAATTGACTTATCCTGATGGATCGCTAGCGATCCATTTGGTTTAAATATTTTTGGATCGTTTCACTTGGATTGCGCTCTTTGCCTTATGTTGATGCTCTTCATGTCATTTCATAACGAGTTGCCTTGTTTAGATGATGATTCACATACATGTTGCATTAAACTATGACTGGAATCAGATGAATGCTCACTTCTCATACTAGCTTGCTTGGAATATCATGAAACTTGGCAGATATCCCTAAAAAAAATATTGGTTCATGATGCAAGAAGTTTGGAGGATCCACGAGCAATCCTTAGGTGATGGTTTGCTAGCGATCCATCCCATTAGCTTATTTTTGCATCTTTTCTCTTGGGACTCTCTTAGCTTCTTCTTTTGGTCATTTTGGTTGATTCTTGAGTTGTTTTGACTTGACATGGATGTTCTAGTTCCCGTTGAATTCTGTTGGGTTAAAAACCCGGTTAAGATTTCCCCCCCCCCAGATTATGCCTTCATTAGAAACAATGTGTGCTCTGGAAGTAACTGCTTTTGAATTCCCCATTCGTGAAGTTTAATTGATCGTGTTGAGGCTATCATGCGAATTTGGCTTTGACTATTCAGTTGTCTGTTGAGCCTTCAATGTGAACCGTCGTTGCTCGTAACGATAAATCAATTTCAATTCCACAACTTTCCAAATGCTTGCAAACAACACTTTGTCCATATTTGGCGAGTTTGGAGAAAATCGATACCGATAATCTGGTAACCGTTATATTAGTAACGGTAAATTACCATTTTTCTAAAAAAAGTCAATAAGTTGACATGTTTTTACATTATAACCTTGCTTCATTATATAATTTATAGTGTTACTTAATAAAATACATAAATGAAAAAGAAAAGAAGTGTATTTAACATTATTTCTAAATGCAGGTAATAAAACATATAACATGAATTTACATGTGCAATAAATTGACTAGTAAAATTACTGTCATCTCTGGTTTTAAAGAAATGTTACTGATGATTTATCGTATAAAATGATAAATTTACCGTTACCATACCGATTTCACTAAAAAATGATAATGGTTAATTGGTAATGATATGATAATGGAAAATTTACATTTACGATAACAACTATAATTAAGATTACAGTTAAAATTTTGTATATTTTAGTACAACGAAAGACGTGTGTTTATTTTTTTATTAAGTTAATAGTTTGTATTATATGAATTTGATGCATATTAATTGTTCAAATCTATTTATTCCTCCATCAGGAAAATAATAGGGAAGAAATTGAAGAAAAATTTAGTTTCAGAGACAACAAGTTTGTTTTTTAGGCTGAAGGACACTTTCTAATGTAAATCATAGAATGATAGTTACATTAGAAATTGCCCTTCGGCCTAAAAACCCTGCAGTGAAATTGTTTTTTTCCTTTGGCACGCTTTCCAAATGCATGCTGATAATGATAAATGTTTCTTCGCTTAACCATGCAAGCACAAATCCCAGTTTGCTCAAAACAGACAGAGATAGACATAGAGATCATGTGATAACTTTTGATAATGGACACAAACATAGCAAAGCTATTATCATTCCTGAGCATCAAATCAAAACTCGTATATATAAGGTTGTTGGGGCCAATAATTCATTCCTTGTTCTGGGCAAATCGTTTTATCTTCTTTTTTATCCTCTTTCTTCTCTTCTTTGATCTCTTCCAGGCTCAACAAATTGGCATATCCCATATTTTTCTTGAATATGCAGGTCATGAATCCCGTCTTCTTTCTTATTTTTCTCAACAGCTCAACCGCATCTACTCCATCTCCTACTACCACAATGTTTTCTTCTTCTTTTGTCACAGAAGTTATGCCTGTTTATTATTATTATACCTTACTTATTAGTAAATGGTTGCAAACAATTAGCATACTTGTATATTTCTACATTATGTACAACCTGGTTCCCGAGAAGCAATTTCAAATGCATCTTGTTTCAGGTTTGCGTTCATCTGGATCACAATCTTTTGCTTTACAAATAACTAACTGTTAGCAACCGGCTTTAACTTGCAATACGATGGCCGTAAAATTGCAATATTGTTAAATTTCTTACCTTAACCATGGCTGAAAGAAGGCCTAAAGAGGGCTGGAGGAATGTATTTTTACTACTATAGTTTTCCGTGTTTCTATGTATGATTGCTTCTTCTCCAGTACAGTATATATACACTGATAAATGAGTCATGGCTCCTCAATGAAACATTGAAGGAAAATGAGTGTATTGTTTTTAAAGACAAAGTTTTGTCACATAGTTGGTCAAAATGTGTTAACATAATCCAGACGGCTCCAGTAGCAATGGACTTTAGTCTTCTTTTTGAGATTAAATAATTACTAAAGATGGAGATGTATAGAGACTCGTTTACTGTTATACTAAAGATAAGCTCTTTTGACTCTCGGGTGGGTGAGTTGTTAACCCTTTTGTGCGGCATTAACAAATTCATTTTTAACTTGGAAATGTTGTTGGCTCCAACTCTCTCTTAATGAGGTCCGAAATGCCCATTTCGACGATGTTCCCTGAGATGTTTCGTCCGTAGAAGAAGTTGTTAGTTCCATCACCATGGGTCGGCGATGTCTGCACGTGCAACAGCGAGGCCGTGCTCCCTAAGTATTCCAGTCACGTAGGGGAGCACCCTGTGCTGTTATAGGCGTATAACTCTACTCTAACACCCTATTATCATGTGAGCATTGGCATCGCTATCAGTGGTCAAATGAATGTAGATCCATATGAAATTTAGATGATTTAATGAAGAATAAGGTATGTTTAATCCAAAATGGTAACTCGGCTGATCAAAACATTAAGATGTCAAACAAGATTTATTTTTTTCAGAATGAGATTGCAATGACGCAAAATAGAGGAGGGTGTGACACTCGATCGGATTAAAATTTGAGTATTTTCATTTTCATTTCATTTATTTTGTTAAGTGACGTTCACATGTCCAACATCGCCCAAACCGCTAATTATGAAAAAAAAACATGGTCAGTACAGTAATTTGGCTAATGCTGGATGTGTTGACTGGTTATAATTTAGTGAAAATGATAGCCGAAAGAAATTCGCATACATAATCATTCGCTAACATGAATAACAGTACAACGATCCTATTTGTGTATTTTTTGGTATGTGAAATTTGGATAATTGCATATATTGAACATCATATCATCTTTATCTTTATCTTTACTACTAATAATGTAAACTTAATGAATTAATTTCAACCGTTTTTTTGGAAATACCCAAAATACCCTCCATATTTCCATTTTCCATTCCAAACCTCGGCTGCATAAAACCTAATCTGTTGCTTCTTTCCCAATCCGCCAACACTCAAAATTCGCTTCCTCAAACCCCTAATTCATCACTGTCAACATTTCAAATTCCTTGCCAATTTATATTGAATCGTCATCTCCTTCCATCATGATCACTGCCTTCGGCCATCATAGTTTCCACCTTTAGCATCTTCACTCTCATTCCTTTTGGTTAACTCTCCTTTCGCTTGCCGGGTAAGTCTTTCATAGACTCCAAATCGAATTACGTTTCCAATTAGTAATTCATACCCAATTACACGACCCCAATACCCTTATGAAGTTCTTATGGATTTACGCAAGCTGAATTGTAGTATGATTTAATTTACACTAGATTTTATATTCCATTATAGTCTGAATTGTAATCTATCCATTTACGTTCGTGTACTGTAGTTTTTGGTTTGAGATGATTCTCCTTCTTCTTCTACATTTGAGATTATATATTAGATCATTTTTACTGAGAACCTTAGGTAAAATTTTAATAATTTTTTTTTTATTTTTCATTTATTAATGAAAAAAGATGCGTATAATGGTTCTTTTAGCTAATTTGTTCTTTGCTTTTTATAGTAGACTAATTTCAAAGTGGAAATTAGCCACAAGGGCCTCTTTAGCAAGTGGAATTAGTTTCTAGGACACACACCTGAAATAATTACTTTCAAGGATAAAACGTAAAATAATTAGTTTTTAGGGCCTAAAAATCTATGAAATTATGTCCTTGAAAGTAATTGGACAGCTGACTTTGTCCTTGAAAGTGATTATTCTGCTAATTTTGGCCTTGAAAGTAATTTCTTTGAATGTGTGTCCTAGAAAGTAATTGGACTGCAAAGTTTGTTCTTCTGGTGAAATGCCCCAATTTCAAATGTATGAGCACAAAAGTTGATAATGAACTAATTAAATTATATAACACTTGCCTTGAATGTTAGATGATCTTTACTTGAAAATGCTTTGATATACATGTTAAGGTATGTAATATACTAACATAAAATTAGTAATCATTTTCATGTACAAAATCCTACTTTATCGCCACAACATGTCATCTTTTTTTAAATAGTATGATTGGATGAGGAAAAAATTGATCACTACTGCTTCGAACAACAATAGTTTTATAGTGTACTAAACTAAAATCTGTATCTTTTTCTTACTACAGTGAAACTTATGAAGAGAAGTGAGTTCTTTTTATTCTTAAGAGCTTAATGTTTATATATGAATGTAGAAGGCATTAGGAATCATGTCGCCTGTAATTTAATTTTGATGAATTGAATTTTTAAACTTTATAGATACAACAAGTGATGAGTTCATGTATGAAATATGGAGCTTTGCCTTCAAGGTTTCAGGTTCTCTTTGGCTTATAAGCTATGACTTGGAAATGAGAAAAGCCGAGTTGTATCCGGTATAATACATGTGCAATTTGTGTTATGTTACATTTGAAAAATTGTCAACTGAAATGAAATATTTCATTGTAAAGTTGTATAGTTTTTGTTGTAAAATTATAGGCAACCCATTTGTTTTGTACATATAGATTATTTAGTGATGTTATTGTTCAGTTAATGTAGATAATTGAATCAATGATTCAGCAGTATTTATGATATCAAATGTTGCATGTGAAGATGAAGCTTAATGGATTTTCATTTTGTTATTACTTTGAGGTCTTCACTAGAATCGTATCACTTATTTATATTAGACGTAACCATAAATAAAGTTGGATGTTAATCACCAAAAAATTTACCAACACAGAGAAATTAATAACCATTAGAGCTAATCATCATGCTCTTGAAATTGTATTCGGCTAAATATGGGAAATAACTTATCTACTAAAAGCACAAGTTTTATCATTTTCATGTGCAAAGCACGAATAATCTGTAAATACAGGATGATGCTATTAGGACCAAAAGTTAATTCGTCAAAATAAACGAATTGGAATCCTACGAAGGAAATTAGCGAAGGCAATTTCTGTTTTATGGCTGAGATGTTGTACACTGCAATTCCACATCATCCCTCATGAAATGACATACTTTATTTCGGGCAATCTAGCAATATTGTTGTCCAGTTATATTTCTCCACATTCATGATTGAAGAAGTGAATGATAGGGAGTAAGGTAGAATATTGTCCAAAAAGACCATCCCATTGAGGAACAAGCAAAATTAAACTCTTTTAACAAAAATACAAACTTATGTTTTGACATAAACTAATATTGTCCAAACAATTAAATTCCATTTAATATAAATTGGCAGACAATGCATTGGAAGCTTGGTGTAAGTGTGATCATTTACTGCAAATTAGAAGCATTACAAGGCAGCACAGTAGATGGCATGTATGGTTGTGAAAACCTTACTACAAGCATGAATTTTGAATTTATGGAAATTAATGTTACGTTTACTGCAAATTATTGATGTACGTTTTATTGTGCACTCCATGTAGAGTTCGATGAGAAAGATTGCAGGCTTGGAATTTTGAAGTTTTGCAGGATGATGCAGACAATGGCATAGAGGAGGCATGAAGAATAAGACACGATGGCTAGAGAATGAACAGCTACAGGAGATTAGCTAAGATGAACAACGGGTAATTGAATGAACTGGAAGTCCATGAATTCAAAATTTTGCAACTGAATGAAACAAACTCAGGCCGCAACCATACAGGTGTGTTGGCATCATTGGTTGAGGCAGAAAGAATATGTTGTATACAAACTAGCTAAGATAGAAGGAATAAGACTGAGAAGTCACTGAAATCAATTAGTTGCACTGGCTGAAATAATGGAGTAGATGAGTACAAATGCGGATCGGTGAAATATTGAGGGAATGAGACTGATAAGTCACGAAAAGCAATTGGTTACACTGGCTGAAATAGTGGACAAGATGAGAACAAATGTGGATCAATGAAATACTGAGGCAATAAAGAAAAAGTATTTAACATCTGGATTAACTGAAGTATATATTGTATTGTAATGAAATGAAAATAAACAAGTGCTTGAAAAAATGATAGTGTGCATATTTATGTCCAAATATCAAAGTAATCGGATGTTGGCCCATATGGTCGTGCCTATATACTCGTTAATGATAGTAGTTACCATACAATTTACATATTATTTCAGTTTTTCAATACAACATTTTTATTTACTTTAACTTTTTCAATTTCATATTTAGCTAGGTTTAAATTTGCTAGATGATCTCCAATAGTTTGCAAGTAAAAAACAGACCATGTTTAGATGATGTTTTTATTCCATTTTTACCTCACATTTAAAATTACATATTTTATTTACTTTTCCTTTGTTTATTTTCTTTTTCCCATTTTTCTATATGATGCTTACATCTGTAGATTTTTTTTCCCTTTTTCTTGTGCATTAAATAAAGCCCGTTTTATAACCTTGCATTTGTTCCATATTTTAGCCATAGCAACTAATAATGAATTCAGGAATTTAGTGTTGGGTTCTCATTAAGTTGGTTAACAGTGACGGTATTTGACAAAAGCTCTAAAACTGAGTGGTCGAATTCCAAAAGGAAAAGAAAGAAATAAGTCTAATTAAAAACATATTAGTAAAGCATAAAGTGGTTATATAATCAGCACCTATTCTCTGTTTGATAAGGGTCAAAAATTATACTAAACAATATAATAATTAAACAAAGAATATAAGGTTTTTAAATCACACACTCTTCGCTCTATGGCAGCCTCTAAGCATTTTGAGACTTGCATTCTTTCACTAGTGGTATCTAGCATATAACCATTTCTATGGCGAATGCAGCACTCCTGCACAGATTTTGTTGATAACCATACAGCAGTATAATAAGTGAAAATTTATTCACCTATATCGCCTAACACCACCACCACAATTTTCATTAATGAACTGTTTCAAATACATACCTGATGAGCAATATGGTCAGGAGAAGTGATGGTAGCGTGAAAAATAACATATTGCATGTCGGTAAGCATGCACATAATATCAAACATGAGCTTGGGTCTATCCAAACTTTGCACATTAACAACCAAATACCCTTTCTCATCGCATCTTTTGACCGAAATAACCGTTTTTCCCTCACCTTTATTAACATCACTTTTACCACTGTCTAAACCTCTATATGCCAACATGAGCTGATGAAGCCTCCTCTCAATCCGACTAATGGATTCTCCACATCCAAGATAATGTTGGGAAATTTGCAGTTCGAGTCGAATCTGACGAATACAATGTCATACTTCTGACTTCAAGGATCTATGAAATAGATTCTTTCAGACAATAGTTCAACCTACTAGGTACAAACGGGCTATCAAACTATCGACTTTCAGGATTCAATGAAGCCTTGGAACAGTGTAATCAGATTCAAAATTTGTACGGTTTTGATCTGGCCAAGAACACTCTGTTTTATTTCAGATAGCATCAAATTCGGAGGCAGATAGATTGAAGAAGAGAAAGATGGAATCTGCAACACCGTATAGATGTGACAATCAGACTGAATTTGCAACACCTTGCAGGCGTTACAAACTCGTTTGATAGAGAGCGTTTAGCACACTCTAATGGCATCGCAGACTGTATTGGAAGAAGAAGGAGAACATAGATTATTGCTATAAATACTGTTCTGCCATCCGTCCTTTATATAGAGTTTGAGGAGGTGTCTTTTCATCAAAGGTTGCATCCGTTCAGTTCAGAACCGTTTGAGGAGGTGTCTGTTCATCAAGGGTTGTGTCCAATGGTTCAAACTCGTTAACAACGGTCGCGCGTCCTTTTAAATTTCCAACGTCCCGTTTGGTCCATAACGGACTGTAATCCGGCCTGTTTTTTGATTCGGTCCAAAAAATATCGTCACCCGTCCCGTCCTGATTCGGTCGGACGGACGGGGGCGACGGCGCGCGCGTGCGGTGGTGGTTATGCACGACTTCCCTCCTCTCAACAAAGCAAACATTTGGGGCCCCAAGGCCCCAACTCCTTCATGAGAAACTCATACTTAAACAAGTATGGTCCCCAATATCCCAAGATGTGGGACTTATGCTTTTCTTCTTTCTTCCCTCTTCCTTTCTTCTCTCTTTATGAAAACAAAATAAGTGAAACTTGAAAATATCCAAAATTCTCCCCAATTTTTAAGTTTGGATAATTTAAAAAATATTTTAAGGTTAAAACATGAATAGCTGCATCACTTGAGTGATTGCCTACGTACCCAAGTGAGATCAAGCCAAACGTAGTTCAAAGGTCAAGAATTGCATCATCGTGAAAACCAACACATAAATAAAAGGTGTTTTTTGGATTTGAACCTTTACTTAGTGTAAACTATTCAAAGCTTTATCGAGATTCTATGGTGAATGAATCTTGAACCAAGTATCCCTTATGATAAAAACCGGAATAATCACACATGTTGATTTTCTTAGGTAAAGTGTTATGTATTGCTCAACACGTTAATGGCCATATGCTTTTAATCCTAGGTTCATGAGTCTACATTAGAAAGTGGTCTTACTTTCTTAGGAAACGGCCTGATTTCCATACTCATATAGGTAAGGTGTTTCTGCGATACACTTTTTTAAGGTAACTAGACTTATTAAGGATATATTATCCATCCTTTGTTCTTGCAGAATCCAACACTAAATATTATGGGATTATTGATTTAGTGTTGAATAATCATTCTCTTAACTTGTTGGTACCCATTGAACTTTGTCTATACTTTTCAAAACATAAGTTGGGTTTTTGTTAAGGATGATCAATCTTCATTCACAGACCTTAGTCTCATTTCCTTCAATTTTATAGAAACCATTGCCTTTGGAAGACTCTTTGTGAGTGGGTCAGCCAAGTTTTTCTTTGTTTTTATGTAATCAACAGTTAGTACTCCACTTTTGAGTAACAGTCTTATCATTTGATGTCTTAGACTCACATGTCTAGACTTCCCATTATATGTCTTATTAAAGACATTGTATATTGTAGCCTGATTATCTCAGTTAATCAAGACTGCTGGAGATGGCTTCTTTCATAATGGGATTTCTATTAATAAATTCCTAAGCCATTCTACTTCCTTACATGCATCTACTAATGCAATCAACTCTGACAACATTGTTGAGTCAGATATACAGGTCTATTTCTTGGAAACCCAAGACACAATAGCACATCCTAATGTAAAAATCCATCCAGTCGTAGACTTGGATTTGGATCTACATTGTTCCAAGTTGCATCATTATATCCTTCTATTACGAAAGGATATCCTTTATAAGATAAACCATAGGTAATGGTTCCTTTCAAATAAGCTAAAACTCTGGAAATAGCTTTCCAATGTTCGAAACCTGAATTACTCGTAAATCGACATAACATGCTTATAGCATGTGCTATGTCTGGTCTAGTGCAATGCATAGCATACATAGACTCCCAATAATACTGGAATACTCAAGTTGAGCAATGGTACGTCCAGTGTTCTTTTCTAATTTAATACTAGGATCTAAAGGAGTTGGTGCTGGTTTGTCATTATAATGACCATACTTTTGGAGGAACTTCTCAATGTAATGAGATTGAGTTGGTAACAGATCCCCCTCTTTCCTAATGATTTTAATTCCCAGAATTACGTCAGCTTCTCCTAGATCTTTCATATCAAACTTAAAAGATAGAAACTTCTAAGTTTCATTCACACAGGATATATTGGAACCAAATATTAGCATGTCATCAACGTATAAACATATTATAACATAATCGTTGTTGTCCGATTTGCTATAAATACATTTATCAACATCATTAACAATAAATCCATATGACAATGATATTTTATCAAACTTCTCATGCCATTGCATGGGAGCTTGCTTCAGACCATAAAGAGACTTTACTAATTTGCGAACTTTCTTTTCTTGGCCTGGGGTTTTGAAACCTTCAGGTTGTTCCATATATATCTCTTCTTCTAAATCTCCATTTAGAAAAGCAGTCTTTACATCCATTTGATGTATGACCAATTTATGAATTGATGCAAGTGCTATTAAACAGCATATAGAAGATATGCGAGCAACTGGAGCATATGTATCAAAATAATCTACTCCATGTCTTTGCTTATATCCCTTAGCAACTAATCTGGCTTTAAACTTATCAATGGATCCATTTGTATTCAACTTTTCTTAAATATCCATTTACATCCTATAGGTTTAGCACTAGGAGGTAAATCAGTTAAAACCCAAGTTTGGTTTAACAGTATGGAATTCATTTCATCACTAATAGTTTCTTTTCAGAATATTGAATCTCTGGAACTCATAGCCTCAGAATAAGTTTTGGAGTCATCATCGACGTTCATGACATTTCTAGTCACATTAAGGACTTCGTCCTTACTGCCTTCTATAAGATATGTAATGAAGTCAGGACCATAGTCCTTCTCTATTCTGGCTCTTTTACTTCTCCTTTGTTCAGTACTATTATCTGGTATTGATACTTCCTTGCCATTTTGAGCAGGAGCATAGTCATCGTCATTGATATCATCAATCGTATAGGTTCTGGACTGATGATCTCAATGGAATCTCAACAATTTGATTTTCAAAGAATTTTACATCTACGGATTCTATAACTTCTAAGGTGTCAAGAATTAGGAACCTATAAGTTATACTATTAAGTGAATAACCTATGAAAACACATTTAAATGTCCTATTTCCTAACTTTGGTCGTTTAGGGTCTGGTTTTCTAACATATGCTAAACAACCCCAAACTTTAAGCCTTGTAAGATTAGGTTTCCTATTAAACCATAATTCATAAGGGGAAACATTATTCTTTTTAAGTGGTACTCTATTTAAGATATAACATGCAGATAACATAGCATCACCTCATAGGTTATAAGGTAAGTTTGAACTTATGAGCATGGCATTAACCATTTCTACTAAAGTTCTATTTTTCCTTTCAGCAACACCATTTTGTTGTGGTGTATATTGGGCAGTGCATTGGTGAACTAAACCATGTAGTTTACAAAACAAGGTGAATTCATTTGAGAAATATTCACCATCACGATCTGACTATAATATTTTTATTTCAACTCCTAATTGTGTTTCGACCTCTGCTTTGTAAATTTTAAATTTATCAAAAGCCTCATCTTTAGTTTTCATTAGATACACATATGCATATCTAGTATAATCATCAATAAATGTTATATAGTATTGGTTACCACCATGGGTGATATGACTTTTTAAGTCACCCACATCACTATATACCAAATCAAGCAAGCCAGTTTTCCTTTCTACAGATTTAAAGGATTTTCGGTGTATTTTTGCTTGAACACATATTTCACATTTAGATATAGTATCGAAATCACAATCAGAAATTAATCCTAATTTATGCATATTTTTAAGGGAATTATAATTAACATGTCCTAATCTACCATGCCATAAACTAACAAAATCAACAATATAAAAAGAAGCTTTCTTTATTGGATTCAACTTAACCATGTCGTTACAAGAGTATCCCTGTCCAATGAATTTGTCGTTCTTGGACAACACTAACTTATCAGACTCATACACCATCTTGAATTCTCCTTTGTTAAGAAGGTATCCAGAGACCAAATTCTTGCACATATCAGGTACATAAAATACATTAACTAATGTAAGAACTTTTCCAGAAGTGAATGGAAGCCTTATAGTGCCTTTTTCCAAAACTTTGCTTGGAACCTTATTTGCTCGAGTAACTTTGTCGGCTTCTCCATTATTTTCTTCGTAAGTCTTAAACAGATTACGGTCCTTGCAAATGTGAATGGTTGCTCCAATATCAAACCACCAATCATTATCAGTTTCACTAACGGAGTTCACCTCTTGCACTACAGCCACAAGCGAGTCTTCGACCACATTCACTTTTAATTGTTTCTTCCGCTGACGGCAGTCTCGGGCATAGTGATCAGGCTTGTTACAGTAGTAACAAGCACCTTTTCTTTTTGTTGTTGTTGGAATGATTTTTCTTCTTAAACTGTGTCTCATTCTTAGGCTTTAGCTTGTCGGTATTTTGAACATTATTTGCCTTAGAATGGGACTTAGTTTGCGGATTATCATCTAGTTCGCATTTATGAGAGTCCTCTTCAATACGAAGATGAAGCTGTAAACTGTCTAAATCATAATCCGTTTCTGCATGCTTCAATTTTTTCTTATAATCCTTCCAAGAATTAGGAAGTCTTGAAATTATAACTCCAACAATAAAAGATTCAGGGAGATTTATTCCAGCATCTTTAAGTTGATTCACCAACAGTAGGATTTCGCTTACTTGTCCAACTATGGACTTATTGGCGACCATTTTGAAATCCATAAAATTGCAAATAAGGAATTTTTTGTTACTTGCCTCGGATATGCGGTATTTGCTTTCCAGTGCAGTCCAAAGTGCCTTTGCAGTTCCAAGGTCCTATGAGCGTTGTAGACAGAAGTAGACAATGCATTCAGAATGTGCCCTCTATGTAGAAAATTATCCTCTTTGCGCTTTGCATGTTTCGTCTTTAGAGCAGTGTCATCTTTGTCAGTTTCGTCGGGTATTACTTCCAAGCCATCTTCCAAAACGTAGAACAATTTGATGGTGATCAGAAAGAATATCATTGTCTCTTGCAAACGAGTAAAATTGTCTCCATCAAACCGCTCCAATCGAGTTAAATGTTGATTCATGACTTGCAGGGCGCTCGAACCTTCCATGGTTGAAGGTATTATCTGAAAAATGTTGGGAAATTTGCGGTTCGAGTCGAATCTGACGAATACAATGTCGTACTTCTGACTTCAAGGATTTATGGAATAGATTCTTTTAGACAATAGTTCAACCCACCAGGTACAAACGGGTTATCAAACTATCGACTTTCAGGATTCAATGAAGCCTTGGAACAGCGTAACCAGATTAAAAAAATTTATGGTTTTGATCTGGCCAAGAATACCTTGTTTTATTTCAGATAGCGCAAAATTCAGAGGCAGATAGATTGAAGAAGAGAAAGATGGAATCTGCAACGGCGTATAGATGCGACAATCAGACTGAATTTGCAACACCTTGCAGGCGTTACAAATTCGTTTTGATTCGAGAGCGTTTAGCAACACTCTAATGGCGTCGCAGACTTTGTTAGAAGAAGAAGGAGAACAGAGATTATTGCTGTAAATACTATTCTGGCCATCCGTCCTTTATATAGAGTTTGAGGAGGTGTCTTTTCATCAAAGGTTGCATCCGTTCGGTTCAGAACCGTTTGAGGAGGTGTCTATTCATCAAGGGTTGCGTCCAATAGTTTAGACCCGTTAGCAATGGTCACATGCCCTTTTAAATTTCCAATGTCCCATTTGGTCCATAATGGGTTGTAATCCGGCCCGTACCCGGTCCGACCAGGCCGGGTTCGATCGGTCGGACGGCGGCGGCGCGCGCGTGTGTGGTGGTTATGCATGACTTCCCTCCTCTCAATAAAGCAAACATTTGGGAGCCCCAAGGCCCCAACTCCTTCATGAGAAACACATACTTAAACAAGTATGGTCCCAAATATCCCAAGATGTGGGACTTTTGCTTTTCTTCTTTCTTCTCTCTTCCTTTCTTCTCACTTTATGGAAACAAAACAAGGGAAACTTGAAAATATCCAACATATAAGGGGTTTTGACTGCTAGATGATTTTCGACATCGTGAGTGTATGAGGGTTGAAGGACGGTCGAGAGATGGTCTTCAATACTGGCAATTTTAGTAGGGTCCTGCTCGTTGGACACGTAGGCCACACAAGCGAGGCACCTGTTGTGGCTCCATGCATGAGCTTTTAGAATGTTGCAATTTTGCTCTACAAGGATTGCTGATATTTCTTTTCATTTGTATACCATTGCACCAAAATCAATTTGTTAGGAAGTAGTTTCATATGTACATACTATAACATGAAGCCAACTTAATCAAAACAAGCATCTTATCTCATTCTACAATAATTAACATCACTTTCAATCCAATTCAAAATCAAATCAGCAAGCTTTTATCACTACCACTCCATAAATAATCAAGTTATCCCATATTAATTCATTTCATAATAACTCGTACGAACATTGCATTAGAATTCAATAGCAAGCAAGCACTAAAAGCATACATCTCAAGGAAAAAGCAAAGAGCACTATTCAATCTTTCAATTATCAACTTGAATCTCATGTGATTTTAGTTTAGACATCGGTTTAATCATATCAGGAAAGAAGTAATTTATATTGAGAAGAGAAAGTTGTATTCACTGTGAATTCAAAAGAGTGTTATACTCACAAAAATGATGTAATCAAGCAGAATATTATTTCAACCCTGACCTCGACCATTGCAGGCAAGCTCAGCCACCAGCCTCCATCTCCAAAACGCTACCCGCCTGACCCGGCTCGCCCATCTTTGTGCGTGCACATAGCCAAGGTTGTCGCGCCTCCTCTTCGTCGCACAACGTCGTCGCCTCCTACCGTTATCGCATAGGCACGCACGTCCTTTTTTTCTTCTGAGAGAAATGTGTGATCCTCAAAAGAGGAGAGCACACATCCTTTTAATTTTCTTTCTCTCTTTGTCGATCACCTTCGAGTTGGGAGGAGAGGGGCTAGGACTTTGGAGAGGAAGTAAACGGGACAAGGATGGAAAGAACGCGAGGATTGGATGGGCTTTATTTGTTTGGTCCTATAGGAATAGAGGGGAAATTTGATTCATTTAAAAATCAATTCCCCATTAAAACTTTGAACTAGTATTTTTCAAATACAGCTCAAGACCATTTATCCATTTTAAAATCCATTCAAGACGTTCTTACAAATTTAATTTTATTAAACGATTTTTTCATTTATATAAATATCGTCCTTCTACTTAAAGCACTTTTAAAATAATTGTTTTATTCTTTAAAACAATTCCAAAATTTCACAATTATTATTTATTTTGCCATAATAAATTTTCATAGAACTTTTGGATTTTTTGAACATAATTCAAAATTGAAATATGAATTTTAAATCCACCTTTTATAACCAAATAAATCCAAAATTCAATTTATTGACTTAAATTCAATAAAATATCCAAAATAACCTTTTAACTTATTTATTCATATAAAACATTTATCCAACATTTGAACTCGATTTAAATCTCAATTCTAGATTTTATATTCAAATATTTGAATTTCTAATTCAAATATCCAAATAAATTCCCAAAATCCATTTTTAGTATATTTATTTTATTTTAACTTTGAACAAGGATGTTATAAGTAATATATTGGAGAAAATACACACGAGTGAAGAAGAAAGAAATGAATTAGTATGCGGAAGATAAAAAATACATAAGATATGTATACAGGAGAGGCGCGCGATATTTCAGTTATAGTAATTTTAACTTTTAGTTAAGATATAATTGATTAACTCGGCATATGAAAAATTAGCATTTTAACTAATGAGAATTTTGCATTTTGAATAAAGCATGAGCGGTTTAGGTATATTTAAAATTTAGTTGGGGCGATTAACTTGGTTATAGTAGAACGAAAATTTTGCATTTAAATAAGGAATGAGTGGTTTAAATTATAGAATTGATTAAATCAATTTTAGTGCACATAAATTTGCATTTTAATTAAGGTAGGAGCGGTATAACTTAAAATTTAACTGAGATATAACTGATTGACTCGGTTTTAGTAGACGAAAAACTTAAATTTTAATTAAGGTAGAGCAGTGTTAGTTAAAAAATAAGAGCGATTAACCAAGTGATAGAATATAAAATTTTGAATTTTAATTATGGTGGAAGTATATTAAGATATATTGAGATATAGTTTGAATTCAAAGAGTACTTTGGTAAGTTTACGTTTACACCAAGAAAATGTGATACCAAAAGTATTAAAACTACGATTAAAGATTTTTGTTTAAGGTTACTTTGACACTCAAAATTATTATCAATATTGTCCCATTACTAAATATGAAATATGCAAATAATTTAACTTCTTCTTACAAAACTGTTAAACACAAAGAAAACACAAAGGGCCATAATACATCATAAAAATATTTCATTGCAAAATATAATTCTTCGCAATCAGTTAGAAGTTAGATACACTCATTGAACGTACTTATAAATCATAAAGTTATCACGTAACTACAATATAAGATGATAATGATGTACTTTGACTGACCATTGTTAGTGTCCATGTAAGCACATATGTGTCACTTGGTGGCTCATTCTATTAAATAATAGTAAAGTAGAAGAACATAGTTCTCTAATTGATTCTATAAGTCCTTGATTATCTCTTGATATTTTATTTCAAATCTTTTAATTTATCGGTTCGCGTTTATTTTACTAAATTTGTTCATCATTTTACATTCTGGTACATACATTTAAAAGTTTATATAATTATTTACAAACAATTCATTAGTTACCTTCTAACATTTTATATTCAAGTGCGTATATTTAGGTTAATTACATAATCTAAAAATTAAACTATTTAAATAATTTGATTGATTAATACTTATTAATATTTCTAATAAATACTACAGAATGTCAATTTAAATACGTATATCACTTTTGTACCAACCAAAGTGGTAACTTTATTTTTTTATTCGATTATGATATGTAAATCACATAAAACAACAATCATAGTTTTAATTTTTAATTCATTTATTTTGATAAATTTATCATGCATTGCATTGTAAAATTCGACTTTTAATTCAAATACCTAATTTAAAATTACCACAAAAAAATACAAATTCCACTTCATTTTTCTTTTATATTTTACATTTCAGTCTATATATTTAAACTAATTATACGAGTACATATGCACGCCCATGTGGGCCTGCATTTAATCACAACGTGCATACATTTTTAGTTGTACCTATGGAAGTAGATTTGATAGTAGCACCACCGTATTTGAACTCCGCCAAGGCAGAAGCCGCTATTTTTTTTCAGACTGCAATAACTTCTTCATACTAACTCGGAATCAGGCAAGACTTCGACCGATAAACTCCCATCTAAATTGCAGACAATAAGGAACACTCGGATACTTTATCTAGTGAACGTATACTATAGTTCTTCATGGTGACTAATAGTTGTACTTAGAAAATAACAGGTACAACCCCGTATTTGAACTCCGCCTAAGCAGAAGCCGCTATTTTTTTGTTCATACTACAATAAGTTCTTTATACTAACTCGGAATCGGATGAAACTACGACCGATGAACTCCCACCTAAATTACGGACAGTATAGAACACTCGGATACCTCAGCTTATGAACGTATACCATAGTTCTCCATGGTGATTAACAGTTGTACTTATAAAATAACAAGCTATATCCCCACTTCAACGCTCACTATAGTTCTCCATGGTGACTAATAGTTGTACTTAGAAAATAACAGGCTACATCCTCATATTTGAACTCCGCCTAGGCAGAAGCCGCTATTTTTTTCTTCAGACTACAATAACTTCTTCATACTAACTCGGAATCAGGCAAAACTTCGATCGATGAACTCCCACCTAAATTACAGACAATATGGTACACTCGGATAGTTTATCTAGTGAACGTATACCATAGTTCTTTATGGTGACTAACGGTTGTACTTAGAATATAACAAGCTACGTCCCCGTATTTGAACTCCGCCTAGGCAGAAGCCGCTATTTATTTCTTTAAACTGCAATATCATCTTCATACTAACTAGGAATCAGGCAAAACTTCAACTGATGAACTCCCACCTAAATTACGGACAATATGGTACACTCGGATACGTCATCTTGTGAACGCACACTGTAGTTCTCCATGGCGACTAACAGTTGTACTTAGAAAATAATAGAATACATCCCCGTATTTGAACTTCGCCAAGGCAGAAGCCGCTATTTTTCTGTTCATACAGTAATAACTTCTTCATACTAATTCGGAATCGGATGAAACTTCAACCGATGAACTCCCACCTAAATTACAGACAATATGTTACACTCGGATACTTCGTCTTGTGAACGCACACTATAGTTCTCCATGGTGACTAACAGTTGTACTTAGAAAATAACAGGCAATATCCCCTTCAACGCTCACTGTAGTTCTCCATGGTGACTAATAGTTGTACTTAGAAAATAACAGGCTGCATCCTCATATTTGAACTCCACCTAGGAAGAAGCCGCTATTTGTTTTCTTCGGACTGCAATAACTTCTTCATACTAACTCGGAATCAGACAAAACTTCGATTGGTGAACTCCCACCTAAATTACGGAAAATATGGGACACTCGGATACTTCATCTTGTGAATGCACGTTGTAGTTCTCCATGTTGACTAACAGTTGTAGTTAGAAAATAACAGGCTACATCTCCGTATTTGAACTCTGCTTAGGTAGAAGTCGCTACTTTTTTTGTTCATACCGCAATAACTTCTTCATACTAACTCAGAATCGGACTAAACTTCGACCTGATGAACTCCTACCTAAATTACGGACAATATGGCACACTCAGATACTTCATCTTGTGAACGCACACTGTAGTTCTCCATGGTGACTAACAGTTGTACTTAGAAAATAACAGCCTATATCCCTACCTCAACGCTCACCATAATTCTCCATGGTGACTAATAGTTGTACTTAGAAAATAACAGGATACATCCTCATATTTGAACTCCACCTAGGCAGAAGCCGTTATTTTTTTTCTTCAGACTGCAATAACTTCTTCATACTAACTCGGAATCAGGCAAAACTTTGACCCATGAACTCCCACCTAAATTACGGACAATATGGTACACTTGGATACTTCATCTTGTGAACGCACACTGTAGTTCTCCATGGGGACTGATGGTTTACTTATAAAATAACATGCTACCGCATCCTCATATTTGAACTCCGCCTAGTGCAGAAGCCGCTATTTTTTTTGTTCAGACTACAATAACTTCTTCATACTAGTTCGGAATCTAGAGAGACCTCAACCGATTAACTCTCACCTAAATTATAGACAATATGGAACACTCGGATACTTCATCTTATAAACGCATACTGTTGTTCTCCATGGGGACTGACAGTTGTACTTAGAAAATAACAGGCTACCACGTCCCCATATTTGAACTCCGCCTAGTGCAGAAACCGCTATTTTTTTTATTTAGACTGCAATAACTTCTTCGTACTAACTCGAAATTAGGCGATACTTCGACTGATGAACTCTTGTCTAAATTACAGACAATATGGTACACTCGGATACTTCATCTTGTGAATGAACACTATAGTTCTCCATGGTGACTAACAGTTGTACTTAGAAAATAACAGGCTATATCCCCACTTCAACGCTCACTGTAGTTCTCCTTGGTGACTAATAGTTGTACTTAGAAAATAACAGGCTACATCCTCATATTTGAACTCTGTCTAGGTAGAAGCCACAATTTTTTTTCTGCAAACTGCAATAACTTCTTCATACTAACTTGGAATCAAGAAAAATTTCGATCGATGAACTCCCACCTAAATTACGGACAACATGGTTCACTCGGATACTTCATCTTGTGAACACACACTGTAGTTATCCATGGGGACTGACAGTTTAGAAAATAACATGTTACCATATCCCCATATTTGAACTCCGCCTAGTGAAGAAGCTGCTATTGTTTTTTGTTCAAACTGCAATAATTTTTTCATACTAATCCGGAATCCGGCGATACTTCGACTAATTAACTCTCACATAAATTACAGACAATATGGAACACTCGGATACTTCATCTTGTGAATGCACACTATACTTCTCCATGGGGACTGACAGTTGTACTTACAAAATAATAGGCTACTACATCCCCATATTTGAACTCCACCTAGTGCAGAAGCCGTTATTTTTTTTGTTCAAACTGCAATAACTTCTTCATACTAACTCGGAATCAGGCAAAACTTCGACCAATGAACTCCCACCTAAATTACCGACAATATGGTACACTTGGATACTTCATCTTGTGAATGCACACTGTAGTTCTCCATGGTGACTAACAGTTGCACTTAGGAAATAACAGGCTATATCCCCGTATTTGAATACTATTTCTCTATGAGATGTAAATGGGTATATTTGGAATTTCAAAATGACACCGAGTAAATCTATTCAATGAATTCTCTTTATTTATAGTAAAGATAATTTTAAATTTCAACTAATTAGATAAATGCAATTAAATGATATGCATTAATTCGTCTACTAAATTATGAGAATATGAATATTTCAGTATGTACACCATACTCATATTAATAAAAATGGTAAATTTACCTTTTTTATTATAGTAAGACATAAGTCACATAACATACAATATATACATAAACAATTAGAATTTTTTTGCCAAAAACTTTCTTTAAGTTTCAAAATACACAGTCGTCCATTCTCAAAAATATGTTATAAAAGCACCTATATTTTTAGTCTGAGCCAGACATCAAATATTTGCACTTTAATAGAAAAAATTAAATATTTTCACTTATGAAAAAATTATAATCATAGAAACCTGTGATTAAGTTCGGATTTGATATTTGAAAAAAATAAATGGAAATTTATTATCAAAAATAATTCAGGAGTGTAATTTAAAACATATATTTGAGAAGGGATTTTTGTGTATTAGGTTTAAAAATAAGGGGTGTATCCTAATTTCCACTAAACAGTAAAAAAAAATTCAAATTATAATCTACTGTTCTCAATAAATTCATCATATAGTGCACTACAAAATTATGTGTTTTTTCTTTAAATACCTACATTTTAAATTTTCTATAACCTATTAGAGAACTCCTCGCGATTCTCTTATAATATTTTATATTTATCCCTATATATTAGAATCAATCACATAATCCTAAAACTATTTAAATAAATTCTATAAATAATTATTCATTAATTCATCTAAAAATTTATAAAAATTTAAATATTTATACCATTTCATATAACAAAATTGTATAAAATTCGTTTTGATACATAAATACATTTATGACATACCATCATTTTATACATAACAATAATTATAAACATAATTTATAATTCATTTTTATCCGTATACATAAGTAATGATTGATTATAAATAACAAAGTTAATTTGTAAATCGACTATAATCATTATCTCAAAATTTTATTATATGGTGTAGTATAAATTTTGATTTTAACTTCAAATACTCCGCTTTAAGATTTCTACAATTTTTTACAAGATCCTTCTCAATTATTTCCTAATATTTACCTTTAAGTTCATATATTTAAACTAATTAATAATTTTAAATTTAACATATTTTAAAAAAATTAGTTAAATAATATTTATTCAATCTTCTAATGTCGTTAAAATATGATAATTTCAACATGTATACTGTTATCCCGCCTTTTGGCAAGGCCGTGACACCAAGGAATTAACTGGAAACCAAAGACAGTTCTTCTCGAAGATTGGTTATATACGGGTCAGCTATGGATACTGGTAAATTCTGTCCGAGTCCGGATCGAGCTACAATTAATATAATACGACAAGCAAAGCTACAGAAGCCAACGTTCCAAATTTCAAGTCAATCGGAGTTCGTATGCTCGAGATATAGATCAGTCAAGGTTGAGAAAACCAACTTTACTCATATTCATAAATTTTGTATCCATTCCCCAAAAAGAGCTTTAGCTCGTATCCATCGCCCACTAACTTCCTTCGTATCCATCAAAATGAAGCTGCTTTGTATCCATGAAAAACTATCACTTCATATCGATCCACCCATTAACATACTTCGTATCGATCGGCTATTAATCGATACGAATAACACATGATGGATCGATACGAAAGGTATCCTTGTTGATCGATACGAAGCACATGAAAGTATCAATACAGAGCCAACTAACTCAGTAATCGATACGAACAACTTCATGGAAGCGATACGAATGGATTTACACTAGGACGATATGAAAAGCCTGTAAAAGTGGAAGACTCGGTCACTCGGCATGAAAAGTGGATCGATCCTAGAATGTAGCGCCATGTCATTCCGATCGATACGAGATAGCATGGATATGAACGTATCGATACGACCCTAATCGATACGAAGACGCCAGCTTATTGAAATGCTAAACTTGTATCGATCATATCTCCAAATCTACAAGTCCAAATGCCACCAAATTTTCACAAGAGCTTGCGTACTACCTCAAGAATGCTCATGATCGATCTCAGCCCAAAAGGACCAAATTTGGATAGATACGAATTTGGCACGTATCGATCATGGATCGATTCCAAATGGCCAAGGATCGATCACGTGGGCCCACCCACGTGAGAGAAGGGGTCTTCTGAGATTGGAGCAAGATATTTGCAGCCTACACCTATAAATAGCAGCTAGGCCTTCAAAAAAGGGACTTTTGACTTTGGAACGCCGATACTCTACCGAAACCTTCATTGTATCTTGAGTGTTCTATTGCAAACAATTGTAATCAGTAAGAGTTATTAATAAAAAACAAACTTTCTACAGTGGACGTAGGCTACAATGCCGAACCATTCTAAATCTCTATGTTTTCATACTTCTGTTTGTCTGTTTTTGGTATGTTTGTTAGATCTACCTCATTTTCCATTTATATTCTTCACTTTAATCTCTTCAAACACGCCCGAAGAGTGTTGTGCCCAATTTTGCTACAAACACTTTGGTGCTTTCACTGAGAGATCCCAGCTTTTCCCTGCTCTTTGGATCTACTACCGTCGTTGGATTGCTTGAATCTAAGGAGAAGATCTAGATCTCACATTTAGTAGTTCTTCCATCCTATTCAGATTGCATCAAATCTAGGAGAGAGCTACATCATTCACCATGGTCACTACAAGGACTGCCTCAACCGCTGTAGATCAGGAAGGAAGAGATAGATAGAACCCTGCATAGCTACCCACCATAGGTCAGAACTCAGTTGGACCTTCAGATCCATAAGGCCCTGTCACCAGGGAGGAGTTCTAGATGTTGATGCAAGAAATGACCCAAAGCTGCCAACAGCTCACCCAGCAGATCTGTGTCAATACGGAGTTAACCAACAGATTGAATCAGGAAAGACGAAGGAGATCCAAGAGGGATCAAGCTTCCTACTCATCGACTGAGAGCTCAACTTCCTTTGATTACCATCACAGATCACACGTCCACGACTGGATGGAAGCTACACGCAAGCTCCCGGGCATCAGCGCACTCTGAATCTTGGACAAGCAGGACCTGGTCCATCTGCTAGTCATTAGGTAAGACCCTTCTCTCGAGGATGGAAAATTCCTTATCACATTACTGATAACCATGCTACTGTAGCCGCTATCGACTTGGAAGCTGACATTTGAGAATGAACAAATCCGAACTTTCGTCAATGCGATCGTACTCCTGAACCCTTCGTGCCCAAAGATCTTGAGCCAAGGAGGCAAGGTATGGATAGTCGACCGCGCCCGAGCCATCCTCGCATTGTGGAACCTGACCACACCTTGGCCCAGCATTCTCAAAATGCCCAGATGCCAGACATCCCAACCATGATTCGTCAAATGATTTGTGAAAGTCAGGGCCTCTCCAATGACGACTGGGGAATCTCTCGAAGTCATACACCCTTCACTAATGACATCCTTTATGTTGAACCGATCCGTCGATTCAGAATGCCAACTTTACCTGTTTACGAAGGGAGTTTGGACCCTAATCAACACATTTTGAAGTATGAATGGCTTATGAATGTCGCACGAGCTGACGATGCGGTCAAATGCATAAGTTTTCCTATCCTCGGGGGTATCGCAACCATGTGGTTTACTCGCCTACAGCCCCGATCCATTTCATGCTTTGATCAGTTAGCTACGAAATTCGTCGAACAGTTTCGTATGCACATCACAAGACCTAAGGATGTTAACACCTTATCCAGCGTCACTCAGGCTCCGGGAGAGACGCTCAGACGTTATCTGGAAAGATTTCATGCCGCTTATGTGGAGATTAGTAACCCTAATGATAATTTCATATTGATGGTGCTAACCAAAGGAATCGATCTTGATTCCGAATTTGGCAACTGGTTGGCTGGGAAACCCCCCGCGTCGTTGGACCATTTCTACTATAAAGCGGCCCAGTTCTTAAGAAGGGAAGATGCTAAAAAAATCCAGGAAGAAGGATGATGCGGGACCCATTGTGGAAGGCACTCAAACTAACGTCGCTGTGAAGCAAACGGTGAGAGTTCTGGTAAAGTACAGTTAAATATACAGAATAAGAGGAATCAGCAAAAAGGCGATGGAAGTTAGGGTAAGAAGCGGGATTAAAATCATAGACCGCGATGTAGAGTTCTCATGTTTGACACCTATACTCCTTTGAATATATCCTTGGAGAATGTGTACTTGCAGACCTGTAATACTGGCCAATATAAGAAGCCTGCTCCAAAGCAGTCGTTCGAAAGCAGATTCAATCTAGAAAATTATGTAGATTCCATGATTGCTATGGTCACAATACCAATGAATGTCGCCATTTACAGGACATTATTGAAAAGCTGATTCGCGAGAGGAAGTTGGAACAATTCGTCCGGGCGCCGCAGGCTGGAGGTGCAGGCCCATCGAATCAGAATCAAGTACAGAATCAGGCTAGACCGAAGGAACCCGCACGTACTGGGGGGAGGTAAGTTACTAACACAGTTAGCGGTGGTCCTCATCCAGCGGATCAGAGCTGGAGGGAAATGGAGCCGTATGCCAGTTCGATTAGGCATGCAGACTTCGAGTGTTGTAGTAATCTTGACGATGGGGCTCCGGCTAAACAACAAAAGACAATGACAGATGACATCATTTTCTGAGACAGAGATGCCGATAGAGTCGAATCCCCTACCAATGATCCACTAGTCATATCAGCTCAGATAGGTCCTGCTTGGATGAAGAGGATCTTATTGGACAGTGGAAGCTCCGTGAATATTCTTTTCAAGCGAGTGTATGATCAAATGAAAATGGAAGCGAAGGACTTGAAGCTGTGTCAGTCTCGTATTCATGGTTTCAATGGAAGTGCAACTATACCCACTGGGATGGTGGAATTACCAGTGGAATTAGGAATCAGAGATCGTCGGAGAGTCCGGATGTTACAGTTCATTATGTTGGATATCAATTCACCATATAACGCTTTCTTGGGCCGACCGGCCCTAGCTGAATTTAGGGCAGTTATTTCCCCTTGGTGTTTAACTTTGAAATTACCCACTAACAACGGGGTTGGAGTTGTTCAGGATGACCAAGCGGTTGGACGCGTCTGTTATGTTGCTGAGTTGCGAGAGGCGCAGCGGAAAGAGAAGGGCAAGGATGTAGAGGGATCTCTCTGCATCCATTTTACCGACAATTGACAACTAACGCCTGGGCCTAGGCCCGGGCGCCACAACCAATTCCTAAAAGATCTTGATCCAAGAGATGATGATAATGAAGAGGAAGTTAAAGACAATCAGGCTTCCCCGACAGAGTTGACGATCGATGTTCCGATCGATGATAATGATGTCTCCAGAATGACAAAGGTCGGATCACAGCTAAGCCAACAGATGAGAGAGGAATTGGTTGAATTTCTCCAGGAAAACCTCGACATGTTTGCTTGGACGCACTCAAACATGTGTGGGATCTCGCCGGACATCGCGAGCCATACATTGAATATTGACCTGCGGCATGTCCCGATCAAGCAAAAAAGGCGCGGTATGGATCCAGAGAGATCTGCCACTATGAAAGAAGAGGTGGATAAACTCAAGACAAACGAGTTTATCTGAGATGCATTATATCCAGATTGGGTATCCAACCCAGTGCTTGTCAGAAAACCAAACGAGAAATGGAGAACTTGGGTGGACTACTCAGACCTAAATAAAGCATGCCCTAAAGATAGCTTTCCACTACCCAGAATTGATCAGCTTGTAGATTCAACGGCCGGACACGAGCTCTTGTCTTTTATGGATGCGTACTCCGGCTACAATCAGATACCGATGCACCTATCCGACCAGGAGAACACCAGCTTTATCACCGATCTGGGACTCTATTGCTATAAAGTGATGACGTTCGGACTCAAGAACGCTGGAGCTACTTACCAACGGCTTGTCAACTGAATGTTCGCTGACCAGATCGGGAAAACTATGGAGGTGTACATGGACGATATGCTTGTAAAGTCGCGGCTCTCCATCAATCACGTCAAAGACCTAGAAACAATGTTCAACATCCTCCGAGAGTACCAAATGAAGCTCAACTCGTTGAAGTGTCATTTTAGGGTCACGTCCTGAAAGTTCCTTGGATTCATTGTTAACGCTCGAGCAATTGAAGCCAACCCTGAAAAAATATGGGCGATTCGGAATCTCGAAACTCCCAAAACTATAAAGCAAGTGCAAAGCCTCAATGGGAAGGTAGCAGCATTGAGCAGGTTCATCTCCAAATCCACCGACAAATGTATTCCCTTCTTCGATCTGATCAGGAAAGGAAAGCGGAACTTTGAATGGACTGAGGAATGTGAGGACGCATTTTGAGCACTGGTTCAACACCTATCTACATCACCTATTCTGTCAAAGCCGATTGATGATGAGAGACTATACATCTATCTTGCAGTGTTAGAGAATGCAATCAGTGCTGCATTAATTTGGGAGGAGGATCAGATACAACGACCGGTCTATTACATCAGTGAATGATTAACCAGAGCAGAGAGAAACTATCCGAAGTTGGAAATGCTGGCCTACTGTTTCGTCATTGCCTCGAGAAAGCTTCGTCCCAACTTTCAGGCTCATCCTATCACAGTCTACACCGACTAGCCGTTACGATAGGTCCTTATGCGGCCTGAGACATCTGGTAAGTTGCTAAAGTGGAACATCGAGTTGAGTCGGTTTGATATTGCTTACACACCAAGGCGGGCTATTCAAGGACAAGTTCTGGTGGATTTCATTGCTGAATTCACTATACCGGAGGACTTGCCCGAAACCAGTGAATCTCCCAAATACATATGGAAGCTATACACAGATGGTGCATCAAACGACCGTTGCTCAGGCGTCGGAGTTGTACTTGAAACCCCTGAAGGTTGATCCATATGTTATGCTTTGAAGTTTGATTTCCATGCAACTAATAATGAGGCCGAATATGAAGCTTTACTTGTCGGACTCAGGCTTGCCAGAGACTTGAGAATTATTGCTGTGGAGATCTACTGTGATTCGCAATTGGTCGTATGTCAAGTTCGGGGAGAATACCAAGCTAGAGACCGGAGATTGGCTGCTTATCTTGCTCGGGTCCGGGAAGTGTTGAATCAGTTCGATTATTATGCCATCTATTGAATACCCCAAGAGCATAACCAGAAGGCCGATTCTTTGGCAAAACTGGCTAGCATCGGTGAAGCACAGCAAATGGGACTTGTCCCTATTGAGACACTTACCTCTCCGAGTATCGATCAGATGGAGATGGACTGGGTGCATGAAGCCACACCCTAGAAGGAGTCATGGATGACCCCTTTTAGAAATTATCTTGAACATGAAACCCTACCTGAGCGCAGGAGTGAGAGAAGACAAGTTCTCTGGAAAGTTTCATGATTCATTTCTAGAATGGAGTCATGTATAAAAGAGGATACTCTATTTCTTTACTCTGGTGTATCGGCCACGATGAAATCAAACGAGTGTTACTTGATGTGCATAAGTGGGAATGTGGCGATCACACTTGGAGGCAAGCTCTTGCTAAGAAGATACCCCGATATGGGTATTATTGGCCGACTGTGAATTGGGACGCATTAAACTATGCCAATAGATGTGACAGTTGTCAGAAACATGCTCGGATACCAAGAGCTCTGCCTACTGAAATTACACAAATGGTTAGTCCATGGCCATTCGTTATATAGGGCATCGATATAATTGGATCTTTAGCTCTGGCTAAAGGTGGTCCGAAGTACGCCATCGTTGCAGTTGACTACTTTACCAAATGGGTGGAAGTTGAGCCCCTTGCTACTATCATGACAAAGAAAGTAATCAACTGTGTTCTCCGCAACATCATCTGTCGTTTTGGCCTCCCACATACCATTATCACTGACAACGAAGCCCAATTCGATAGTGCCAAGTTCAAGAACTTCTGTCAACGTTTCCATATTCAAAAGAAGTTCTCAGCGGTCGCTCACCCTCAAGCGAATGGATAGGTCAAAGTTGTTAATAAAGTTATCAAATCCATTCTCAATAAGCGACTGGAAAAGCCCATAGGCAGATGGGTCGATGAACTTCCCATGGCCCTATGGGCGTACCGAACTACCCATAAGTCTACAACCGGCCACACTCCATTTTCACTTTCGTATGGCTCAGAAGCCGTCATTCCGGTCGAGTTAGAAGTACCTTCTCATCGTGTAACTTACTATGATCCGAAGACAAATTCTATATTGCTTGCCAAATCTTTGAAATTATCAGATGAGAAGCGTGAAGAGGCTGATTTGAGGGCAGTCGTGCACCGAAGTCGAGTCGCCCGATTATACAATGCTAAGGTCCGAACCTTTGAACTTGGCGATCTCGTGCTCAAGAGAATTTATCCGGTCCATCACATATGAAGCCAACATGGGAAGGACCGTATATTATCGAACGGAGACTTGGAGACGACACATTCAAATTATCGACTGTTGATGGTCTCACTTTGTCGAGAGCTTGGAACAGCAAAAGTCTCTGTCGCACTACACATAACAGGCTTTGTTTGTTCATTTAGTCTACTTTTCATTTGCAATTCGAAATTTGAACTTGTAATAAGGCAACTGACTTTGTCGTACTTTCTTATTTTAGCAATAAAATGCAATCTCTTCGAGCCAGAGTAGTGATTCTTGAAATGCGTCATGCGACCATCACAATGCACGGAGAGCTAAGTTCCATACTATGGTGGGACTTATTCAAATAGGGAGTGATTGTGATACGACCGGTCACTCGCTAAGTGAAACCCAAGCTCGGGGGCAAGCTGTCACACTGAAGCCAAAAAGGATTGATACACGACAATCCTCTAACTAACTCCGGCTCCCAGAGTGCGAGCTGGAGTATAAACTTAAAATCCAAAAACGTAGGCTCGAGGAGGGTGGATCCGTCCACCCACGACTTTTCCCATATACAATCTAAACTCAAGGAGGATGGATCCGTTCATCTACGACTTCTCTTGTTTACTCATGGTGGATGTGACTCGACCATCCATGAACCTGATCAGTTTATCATTTCCAGAGTGCGAACGAGATCTCAAAACTCAAAACAGATGTGATCGACCATCTGTTAACTAACTCCAGATTCCCGGAGCGCGAACTGGAGTATAAACATTAATTGAATGTGACTGACCACCCACAACTAACTCTAAGTCTCCAGAGCGCGGACTGGAGTATAAACAAAAATTGGGTGTGACTGACCGCCCACAAATCAACCTAAGTCCCCAGAGTGTGGATGCAATTCCGATTATTAAAACGGGTGTGACTGACCGCCCGAAAAACAACATAATTCCCCGGAGCGTGGACATAACATTAAGCAGGCGTGACCGACCACCAACATGCGAGTTCAGTCCCTAGAGTGTGGATGCGATTGTCAAGACATGAATGAGTGTTATCCGACCACTCGAACTCATCTCACAACAACTTAGTTCCGACTAAGTAAAATTAAAAGTGTCGAAGGTGAAAAGCAATCATCGTCCGACCACTTCAACTTGTCCCCAGGACTGGGGGCATAACTCGAGCACCAGCTGTCGATTGAGATAGTACAACATTAGGACTCGACTTAACGTTTGGTTACGGCTCGGAGCCATGACTCCGAGACTTAACAGCCGAACACAAGTCCTATCCAAAGATTAAAACTTCACACGTTTATTGAATAAAAATTCAAGTACTGAAACACTTAGATAAATAAACTCAGCGTTATGCTAAAAAGTGAAAGGAGATTTTATTTCATCCATTCTTTGGAAACAAAATAAGTACAAAAAAGCTTATTCCAAAAATTCCTACGGGCAGGGGCCGAACCCGCATCTATACACGACCTACTAAAAGCAAAAAAGGAATTCCTACTTATATACCAAAAAGGGACACAAAGAAACATGCCTACTCCTTATGTTTCTTCTTCTTCTTCCCCTTCAGCGTCCATCCACTAGAGCTACATTTGTGATGCCGTTTTGAACTCTTGCTTTTACCCGGATTATCCCCGGCCAGGGGAAGAATTGTAATCTCCTCCTCCAAACTCACGGAAATTGGAACACTTTCGGAATGAATGGTCGGAGGGATGGGGGAACTTTCTATATGAGGAGACATAGAGGGTACCCCAGTAATGATGATTGCCACTCGGAGAGACCATACGTATAGGGGCCAGGCCAGGACCTGCCATTCCACCTCCAATATCGCTACCCAGCGCGGCACTTGCCATCTCGGCACTGATCTCCAACATTATCGTCACATCATGAGCTGCTTGAGTGTCCGGCGGGATGCTAGCAGTTGGGGCCGAAGAGCTGGGTGTGAACACACTTCCACCCATGACAAAGGGAAAATCAGAGATTGGATCGCGTTAAGGACCGAGGAGTTCTTCCACCATTTGTTCGTTGAAGATGAAAGCGCTCTCATGAACTCCCCCGTCGAAGTGGCAGCTGTAGTGATCTTTGCCTCCATTACGATGGCCTTCTGCTCTTGATGCTGATCCTATGACTGAATGGAGATAAGAGGAAGTATTAGCGACTTCTGGTGATAACACTACGGACTTTGATTAAATTCGAGAAGTGTTCAGAATACCTTCCTCCGGTTGGCTCGTGGGTGGAGCCGGGACTCCTTCGGAAATGTGCTCGCGAGCCGGAGACAATTGCGGTTGGTCGGGATCGTAAGCATGCACAGGTGGAGGATCGACTGCATTGGTAGATTCAGGCTAGGTTGACACGAGAATTTCAAAACTTGTGTCATGATGCTCAACACTAGAACCCTCTCCGACCTTCGGATGCTGAGTGACGAGTTTCTCTCTTTCAAATGTAACAATGGCCTTATGGAGAACCCTCCTCTCATCTTCAGTCAACACCCGACTCTCCAGTTCAAACTCGTTAATAGATGCAGTGTGGTGTTCAGCCTTCTCATCATCCACCAAGCGGTTCCAGGCATCATGCAAATGAGTCGGATAGTCAACGAGCCAGCTCAAGCTACGGTACTTCAAGACATTGGCATTGTAAGTAATTAGAAGGTCTTCCATATCGCCTTCTAACCCGGCCTCCGCTGCCCCGACTTCGGCCTCAATCCTAGCCTCAGCTTCCTGAACCTTTAGAACTGCTACATCCCGCTCTCCCTTAAGCTCCACCGTCTGATCACTCGCCTCCTAAGCAACCTTATTCGCATCATCTTTTTCTTTAACGACCTCAGTGTACTTAGCTTTAAGCTCATTAAGCTCTTTGAGCACATTGTCTCTTTCAGCTGTGACGATGGCATTTCTGTGGCCCATATCGTCGACCAGTTTCAAGTGCTCTTGCCTCATTTGCTCCATTTTCTTGTTAGCCTCGTCGACCTTTTTCAAGGCCTCTGTCTCTGAGTTCCTCAGGGTGTCGTTTTTAGCGGTGAGCACTTGAACTATGCGGTCGTTTTGAGCGAGGTCTTTTTTCAGCTGTTCGATTGCCTTTGCCCGAT
The DNA here is from genome assembly GCA_030737815.1 of Allium fistulosum. NCBI lineage: Eukaryota > Viridiplantae > Streptophyta > Magnoliopsida > Asparagales > Amaryllidaceae > Allium > Allium fistulosum. Next base: position 367,083,795 of record CM060906.1, read on the forward strand.
CAAATGCGACAGGCGAGGCTTTCTCTGTAGTTTTCTTCCATTCTCGATATTGGCTATAGGCATGATAAACATAGTCGTGCATAGTTTTCTCTGCCCCTTCTGGAATCAACTGCAAATTTGGAGTGAAGTGGAAGCCGTCAAAACAAATGTTAGGGAACTCCTTCTTTAGCTGAGCAATTCGGGCGGCTCCCTCCCCTGTGAGCTCTGTAGCCGTTGATGTGGTAACAATAGGAGCATTTGCCCCAGTTCTGTAGCGTTGTTTGCCAGGCCTTGAAGTTTGTGGAAGCACTAGATGGCACGGAGTTTCAATAGTGTGTGTTCCAGAACCGGAGGGTGGCGAGGGAACCCTAGGTGGAGGAGAGCACGATCGGGAGCGACACCTATCTCTCCACTCTCTCTCCCTCTCTCTCTTTCTCTGTCTCTCTCTTTGTCCCTCTCCCTATCATATCGATCCCTATCTTGACTAGAGTAGCGGCGATCATAATCGGACTCGTGTCTGTGGGACTCTTGGTATGAACTGGAAGATTGACGTGCGGCACGAAGGCTACTGATCATGGATCCTTTCTTCGACATTGCATCTATAAAGTGAAAAAAGAAGCAGAGTTAGTTATCTTTGGAGATTGAACAGCTCGTGAATGTTAGTTGTGTGGTGCCGTGAAGTGTGTGCATGCATGTGTAAACCCCCTAACCAACCGGATGTAGCAGCCGTACTCGAAGGGGTTGGCTTTCCTAAATCTAAGGCACTTTGAAGCCCCTCTATATGGTATCTTGGTGGAGAGACACATCGTCCGGAATAGGAATACCTGAAGTCCCTCGAAAGGGCTCTCTATCTGTGAAGAGAGAGCCTCAGAAATTACAACAGCCGCTGCTGGCAAAGACATTACAATAGACTTGCGTCTCGGAGCTTTGTGGGCAACGACGTTGCCTTTCCTTATCCTCTCTGAATGTTGATGACTTTGTGAAAGCCTAGGTGCGGGCTCGTCTCCAACGGGCATATTTTAATCGTCACCTTGCTCGGCGATCACGATTCCAGGAACTCTCCTCCTGACTTGCCTCACTGGAGCCGTTCTGAGAAATCCTTCAAGACCGATTCTTTAATCTCTATCGGTTAGCCCAACGACCCTCAGATTTTCATCATTGAGGACCTCATCGATCTCCCTGCACTCGGCAGTCACCTCTTGAAGAGCTCTTACAATCTCCTTAAACTGAGCCCCTTCGGGCCGCGGAATCGAAGCTGTGAAAGAAAAGAAGTGTTAGACTCTAAAATCAAGTACTATTATCCAGTTAATCGGCATAGAAGTGGAAGAAATTACGTCTGGCTAGCCACCGTTTGGCAAAGCCCGGTGGGTACCGAATGTAGAACCATTCGGTCTTGAAAACTCAGCTTGGTCCAGGCTCCGATCACGACTTGACAGTTTCTGACTGCCTCTAAGAAAGTGAAGGATGGGTTATCTCCTTGGCTCTTTATATTGAACAAGTATCTGACTTCTTTTGGAGTTGGGGGTCGGAAGAGATGCTCCATGAAGACGATGAAAAAGATATTCAGAAAGGCAAACCCGTTCGGGTGCAGCTGTGACGGGGAGATCTTTAAATAGAATAGCACTTCCCGGATGTATTGATTAAATGGAGGGAGTGTCCCAGCTATGCACGAAAATCTGTTGCAGGCTATGTACCCTTCCAGGGGAGTATGGGCTCTATCTTTTGCCCCTGGCAATAAGACATTATCTCTTGACAATCCATGCCTTATGCAAATCCTTCCCACCATGTTTTCAGAAATATTAGAAGGAACAGAATCTTGCGGATGCACGATGAAAACTGCTCCTGGTAGCTCATCTGCAGCAGGACTAACAACTTCGGCTGCGATATTCGGCATCTCGATTAAAGGAAGAGGCAGACTCTGAGCCTCCTATGGTTGCGAACTTCCGGGTTCCATAGCTAATCAACTCAACAAAAATCATCGTTAGATGACAATAAACCCATGTTTCCCCCAGTGTGAAGTACGTGAATGTGTTGTGCAGTGAAGTGCTATATATTACTTAAGAGATTCTATAAGATTTAAAAAGAATGTTTGAACAACAAGGCTTCGAAATTCAACCGGAATGACCGTCATCGCTGACCGTCACAACTGTGCCATCCGGACTTTGGAGATCGAACCAAGTTAAAGTTCGTCAAATTTTGTCAAGTTACGGTTCCATCGACGAGCTTCGAAAGGCAGTCAAATATGCGGTGAAACGGTTAAGTCCAAATATGCAACGCAGAAGCTCGTCGGAGTCAAATGTTTAAGAGTGCAAGGCTTTCGTATCCATCAAAGTCTGGATCTGGATCGATCATCAGAAGCCCCATTCATATCGATCACCAAGGGCACGATTCATATCCATCAAAGGAAGCAATACTTTGTATCGATCGGGGAACAATGCTGCGTATCGGTCACACGAAAGTCTTTTCGTATCGATGCAAACTTCCCTTTGTCTCGTATCGATCGCTAGACCCTCAATTTTGTATCGATCACTCTGGATCGATATGAAGGCTATCATCAGTTGATTGATACGAGAGCTCATCATCTGCCAATACGAAATGCTTCAGTCGACCGATACGAAGTTTTATTGTGTTCATATCAATACGAATTACGACCCTTCATCCAAGATCGATACGAGGGGCTTCTGCGTATCCATATGCACTTCATCTTCTTCGATCAACTCAAGCAACACAGGAACCATCCCCTCCTTCCTCGACCTTACTTCGATCATCTCCGGCCTTCTTTTCACCAAACTAGGCCGTGGATACGAGAAGAAAGGTGTTGAATTTCAAGTCTCATTGTTTTCGACACTAATTCGTTGTCTAATTACCTAATCTAAGCAGTAAATGGGTTGGGTAGCACGAAAACGAAGGCAGTTCTATTTTTTCACGAACCCGGAACGATACGAAGGTGAGGAAAAAATGAGCAAGTGAGAAAAAATGGCTAAGTACAAAAGGCTTTTATATGGACACGAGGGATGAAGGGAAACGATTCGTCTCCCAGTTGTTTTGACCGGTTAAAACAGGTTTCCTCTCCAATCAATATGAAAACCAGTTCGTATCTAACGTTCAATCGAGGCAGTTTTAAAATCATAAATATGAGGCAATTCGTATCCATCCAACGAGTGATACGAAGCACAAATCCAAAGCTTAATTGAACTGTTCGAAGCCATTAAAAATGCATCGATACGAAGTGATGAGTTCGTATCCAACAACATAAAGCCCACGGAGATTCGTATCCATCGATATGAAATGTTTTGGGAAGCGAATTGATTCTTGTCGATCACCATCAATGTGAATACATTTTTTTCAACTTTTCACATCGACCCAGGAGAGGATCGATACGAAGAGATACACTAAAACGACCATCAAGCGTTGTTATAGCTCGATTTTCACATCGATTCAGGAGAGGATCGATACGGAATTCGATACAAAAGAAAACTTGACAACGACTCGTGAACATGCAAATGTTAATGGGAGTCAGGTTAACATACATTTATGTGTGACGAATTAACATTCAACCTTCAAAATTCACAAGAATTGGATGCTCACCTAGTGACAATTACAACGATGAACAACAGTTTGCTAACACTCGACACTCAGTTACAACAATGCACTGTACAATCATTGGCAGTCAACAATCCAGTATTTATATTACCGGGAATCAATCGAAGGTTACATCTTTTGACGAAAAGACAACGACTACTCAATGAATCGGGCAGAACTTTTCAGACTAAAGATTGCAGCTTTTCATAGCACGTCATGTTCACACAAGACGTACTTTGGAGGGGAAATGTTATCCTACCTTTTGGCAAGGCCATGACACCAAGGAATTAACTGGAAACCAAAGACAGTTCGTCCTGAAGATCGGTTATACACGGGTTAGCTATGGATACTGGTTAATTTTGTCCGAGTCTGGATCGAGCTATAATTGATATGACACGACAAGCAAAGCTACGGAAGCCAACGTTCCAAATTTCTAGTCAATTGGAGTTCATATGCTCGAGATATAGATCGATCAAGGTTGAGAAAACCAACTTTATTCATATCCATACAATTTCGTATCCGTTCCCCAAAAAGAGCTTTAGCTCGTATTCATCGCCCACTAACTTCCTTCGTATCCATCAAAATGAAGCTGCTTCGTATCCATGAAAAACTGTCACTTCGTATCGATCCACCCATTAACATACTTCGTATCGATCGGCTATTAATCGATACGAATAACACATGATGGATCAATACAAAACATATCCTTGTTGATCGATACAAAGCACGTGAAAGTATCAATACAGAGCCAACTAACTCAGTAATCGATACGAAACAACTTCATGGAAGCGATACGAACGGAGTTACACTAGGTCGATACGAACAAAGCCTGTAAAAGTGGAAGACTCGATCACTCGGCATGAAAAGTGGATCGATCCTAGAATGTAGTGCCACGCCATTCTGATCGGTACGAAATAGCATGGATACGAACGTATCGATACAACCCAGATCGATACAAAGACGCCAGCTTATTGAAATGCCAAACTTGTATCGATCATATCTCCAAATCTACAAGTCCAAACGCCACCAAATTTTCACAAGATCTTGCATACTACCTCAAGAATGCTCATGATCGATCTCAGCCCAAAAAGACCAAATTTGGATCGATACGAATTTGGCACGTATCGATAATGGATTGATTCCAAATGGCCTAGGATCGATCACGTAGGCCCACCCACGTGAGAGAAGGGGTCTCCCGAGATTGGAGCGAGATATTTGTAGCCTACACCTATAAATAGCAATCCTAAGCCTTCAAAAAAGGGACTTTTGACTCTGGAACGCCGATACTCTGCCGAAACCTTCATTGTATCTTGAGTGTCTGTTGCAAACAATTGTAATCAGCGAGAGTTATTAATAAAAAGCAAACTTTCTACAGTGGACGTAGGCTAGAACGCCGAACCACTCTATATCTCTATGTTTTCATACTTCTGTTTGTCTATTTTTTGTGTGTTTGTTAGATCTACCTCATTTTCCATTTATATTCTTCACTTTAATCTCTTCAAACATGCCCGAAGAGTGTTGTGCCCAATTTTGGTACAAACATATACCATATTCACACTAACAAAAATGATAAAATTATTTTATTACTACAACATAAACATATATAAGCTATATAACATAAATTATATGTAAACAATAATAATTTTTGGCTTGTAATTTTTAACGTGTTTTTTAGAGCGGTTTTTCATGTATTAAGTTTGAAAATAAGGGGCAGATCATAATTTTCACTAACAATGATAACAAATTCAATTTATAATTCATTTATCTCAATAAATTCATCATATAATGCATTATAAATTTTTTTTTCACTTTGAATACCTTCATTTACTTTTTTATATAATCTATTAAGGGAACCCCCCCCACACACGTTCCCTTCTAATATTTTACTTTTAGGTTCATGCATTAGAATTAATTAGGTAATCTTTGAACCATTTAAACAAACTTTTGCAAACTATTATTCGTTGATTTGTCTAATAAATCATAAAAATATGAAAAATTCAATATTTATACAATATTCATATTAACAAAAATGATATAAAATTCTTTTAAATATATAAATGCATAATTCACATAACATAATTATATACACAAATACTAACTATGCATTTAATTTACAATTCACTTATATCAATATATTGATGCATTATAGTGTATAAAAATTTATTGCCAAGTGCTTAAAATTTGAAATTTTTACGGTTGTTTATAAAAACCCCCCTCAATATCACCTAATATTATACATTTAAGTCAATATATTTTAGTTGATTATATAATATTGAACATAAACTATAATGATCCGTATTTTACGTATCGGAGGATCGTAAAATATTTTTATTTTATTCGAATGATGTTATATGATTCTATAATTTGGGGATATGACTCTTAGGGATATTTTACATAGCTATGATTTTTTTGAATTTCTATGTCACCATTTTGACCCTGAAAACCTTGTTTGGGCTATAACTATTGATAGAAGTCGCACTAGAGTCATAAGCCATTTTCATTGTTTCAGGATGATAGTTTCCCATTTTTTAGAGTGGTCGTAGTAGAAAAATAGACTTGTAGGTAGAAAGTTATGCATGTTTTAAGTTTTTAAAGCCATTGGTCAGGATTAGTGTGTAATTAACTAAGCTTATTAGTGAGCCCATTAGTCTAATTAGAGAACACTGTAAATAGAGGCCTGGATAGTCAAATTAAAACTTTTCCCTCTCGTTATAAGTCAGGTCTAAACCCTAATTAGCCTTAGATCCATCCTAATTTCATCCAAAGTCACCTAAATTGCTCTTTAAATCAAACTAGATTGGAGATTAGATCCTCAATTAGAAGCTAGATATCATCAACTTGCTTGATTTGTAGTACTTTTCTTCGCTGTTCGGATTAGATCTACACACAAATTGATTAGAGTTAATAATTAGTGAGTGGTTTATGCCTTCTCACTATACTATACATGCTTATATGGTAGAATTATAGGATTTACCATCTTTTAAATTGATTTTGGCCATAAAAACCTTTTCTTACTTTAATGACATGTTAATCTATGCATATGTTATAGATTGATTAGAAATCACCTTGATTTATGTTTATATATTCATGTATATGTAGATCGATGTTAGAAATTGCCTTGTTTATCTCATTTTGAAGGATTACAAGTTTGATTGGATTAAATTGCTTGTTATTCTATGTTTTGATGATATGATTTGATGTTGTTTGTTAATATTGTGATTGTATAGAAAGTTAGATCGAAGAATTGAGTAAATCGGAGGCAAAGCTGGTCGGAATTGGACAAAACTTGGTAGATAGGCTCAGGAGAATGGCAAGAAGCTACATGATAACTCGCAAGTTGGTAGGAGTTAAAGTCATAACTTAGTACTGAGTTATGGCTATAACTCGGCACCAAGTTATGGTGCTAACTCTTGTGCACTTCTCGACTTCATGGATGGAAATGGTTTGTCAAGTGGAGGTTGGCTATGACTTGATGCAAGAAATTTGGCTAAGTGTTGGAATGGGGGCCGATTAATCTCTAAAACTAGAAGACATAGCTTTAGATTGGAGCCAAGTTATCAAAGAGGGATGAGTTGGGGTTTAAGGCACCTAGGGAAGAGTACTAGAGGCAAGGAAAGAGGTAGTAGCCAATAATTGGCTAAGTGCATAACTAGGTACCGAGTTATCTAGATGAGTCAGTACTGAGTTATCACATTAAATAGGATGGATGTGAAACTTTCAAGGTAGGAAGAGGATGCTCTGTAGATCTTGCTGTAGGTGTTGGCTCATTCGTATTAGGTTGGATGACAATATAACAGCATGATGAAAAGATATGGTATTCGGATGTTGGCTCGTGTTGGTAGTAGGTTCTGAAGATAGCGGCTCGTAAAGGATGAAGCCGTATGATCGGGGAACGTAGAAGGGTTCCCCATGAATAATTAAAACTGGATTGAGCAAGAAGGAATCTAAATCCAAATGGAGCAAAGGTGGGCTCGGGTATATGTGCTAAGGAATCATTGATGCTCGGAGAGTTTTTAGTTGTACTCTAAGTAGTAGTACTGTAAGTGGGGATGCCTATGGGTCAATTGAGGGACTTGTATACCTTGGACCTATAGCTTTGGGTCTAGTGTCCAGCTTTGGGCTGTGAGACACATATCCAGCCTTGGGCTACGAGATACGAGAGTACAACAGAGAACCGTAATTTCCATTAGTCCCCGGTTTAAGGGCCATACGAGTTATCATATATTCGGAGCATAAGGAGTTATATTTAGGATTATTGATGGATGTTATGGATACTTTGGTTGTTTTCTTTAGTAGGCTATCACTCATAGGTATCATGGGAAGTAGGTATTGGAGATAGGAATACCTGGAAGACTGATATCCTCTATTGGGTTTATAGTATATCTTTAGGATATTGTAGAGTAGCATATTACAATGTTTTATGCTAACTCTTTGGTTGTAGGAACATGTCAGATATGGTTTGTATACTCTTATTCCTTACCATATTTACATATATAGTATTTTTGAGACTCATTTACCACTTACACCAGACTATTGTCTAACCCAAGGCTTTATGTTTTGCTTCTTATTTCTTGGGCACTCTTAAATGAGTAGACTAGATAATAGGTCTAGGTGACGCAGTAGCTGTTCGGATAATGAGCTGGATCGAGCTATCTCGTATTATATATGGATTTCTACACTTTTTTTTCTGAGCGACGCTTTGGATCTCGTGACAATGCTCACTTATTTCTATTTGTTAAGATAGTTTATTTGAGTTTACTTCTGTTGTATAAACTCTACTACATTTGATGTATAACTCTGTGGATCTATTGCTCTGATGATGATTTGTTCACATAGTTATTGTTGTCTCTTCTTTTATATATGTGATATTATATTTTGTCCATGCGCTGTGAGATATGACAGGTTATATGCTATATTGGTTTATTTCAACCCTGATGATCGTCCTATATCAGCTGGGCATGGATAACGCACCATTTATATACTATTGGAGCCGATGGCATAAGGCGGTCATCACATCTAGTATCGGAGCTTTGGTTAGAGAGAGCATACTTGTTATAAGTTTGGTTTTCAAAGCTATATAATAATATAGTATAAGTCGCATGGACATGAGCATTATGGACATAGAGGCTGGTATTTTTGTTACAGATAAGAATGAGCCATCATAAAAGTACACTATGAGGAATTCTACTTCGAGAGTAGAGAAAGGAGCGGGATCATGAGCTGCTATGCCTGATGTTCAAGCCATGTTCAATGCTACGATGGCTGATGTGATGAGGAATGCTCCTGGGGTGGTGATAGGTGGAGATGCTCCCGTGCAAGCGCCTAGGGCTGATTTTGCCAAGTTGAACAGAGATTATTCTACTCTTGGAGGGAATTCTTTTTATGGAATGGAGTCAGCCATAGAAGTGCAAGATTGGTTGGATACTTGTAAGCGCATCTTCGGTGATATGAAGGTGAAAGATGCTATGAAGAGGAAGTTGGCTTTGAGACAGCTACAGGGACAAGCCATGAATTGTTGGAATGCTTTTACTATTGCAACTCCAGAGGATCATTTTAGCTGCGATCGGTTCAAGGCAAGGTTCGAGGAGAAGTTTATTCCGACTGCTCAGAAGTTGATTTTGTTCAGAAAATTTGATAATCTCAAGTAGGGAGATATGACAGTTTCTGAATATGTGGCAGAATTTGATGCTTTGTCTAAGTATGGGATAGTGTTCATTAACACTCCATTGAAGAAGAATGAGAAGTTCGTCATTGGGTTAAACGACTATCTTGGACAAAAGCTAGTAGACCATGTAGATGAGCCATTTGAGAAGCTTGTAGAGAAGGCGTTTCGCCATGAGAGCTTGTACCCTAAGGCTAGGACTACTATTGTTTTTTCTACTGAGAGGGAAGAGCCAAATTAACAGCAAGGCGATGAAGGCAAGAAGAAATGGAACGGAAAGAGAAAGCAATCTCAGGGAAAGGGTGGTAAGAAGAAGGGTAAATGAGAACCTACTTGCTTTGGATGCAATGAATAGGGTCATTTGATTAAAGATTGCAAGGCGAGTAAGAAGGGGAAATGTTACAACAGTGACAAGCATGGGCATTTGAAGAAGAATTGTCCAGAATCGGTAAAGGATAAGCAGGTAGTGAAAGCGTAAGCCTTGGACGTAGTCCTGAATTTATCGAGTGCTCCCTCGATGAAGGAGAAGGGGAAAGGAGTTGTCATTCAAGGTATGCTTTCTATTAGTGATGTTCTTGTGCGAGTTTTGTTTGATATTGGTGCTTCTCATTCATTCATCTGTAGTGACCTAGTAGATAGATTGGAACTGGAACCTGAGATAGTAGACCAACCCCTAATCGTGACGAACCCTGTCGGAGGCTCTACTAGTCTTTGCATGGTTTATCGTGGTCTAATTTTATCGAGTCATGGATGTTCTTTGGTTTGTGATTGTTTTGTTTTAAACTTTGTTGGGTTTGGGATTATCTTGGCTATGGGCTGGCTTAGGAAGTGTGCGGCTATGGTGGATTGCGAGAAGATGTTGGTGACAATCGAAGATGTGGATATGTGAATGGTAGTGATTAGTTGCCTATCAGAGGATGGGGTGATGGTTAGCTTTCTATATTTGCTTAAGGTTCCACAGGAAGGATTGTCATCAGTGCATATCGCTAGAGAGTATCCGGATGTCTTCGAGGAAGTGACTGGATTGCCGCTGCATAGAGAGATCAAGTTTCGGATAGACTTAGTAAAAGGAAGCCAGACCATTAGTTATGCCTTTGAGGCATATGGCACCCAGAGAGAAAAAAGAATTGGAGGTGGAAGTGAATAACCTATTGAGGAAGGGGTTCATTCGAAGGAGCATATCTAAGTGGGGCGCACCTGTAGTATTCGCAATGAAGGCGAATGACTCTTTGAGGTTGTGTGTGAATTATCGTGAGCCGAATAAAGTATCCACTCTCACGCATTGATGACTTGTTCGATCAGCTGCATGATGCGAAGGTGTTCTCTCAAATGGATTTGGTGACGGGATTTCACCAACTTAGAGTAGCGAAGGAGAGTGTGCCCATTACTGCATTTCTTATGCCATCAGGATTTTATGAGTGGTTAGTGATGCTATTTGGGTTTACCAACGCTCCAGTATACTTTGTGGATCTCATGAATCGGGTTTTCATAGACCAGTTAAATAAGTTCGTGCTTGTGTTCGTGGATGATATTTTGATCTACTCTAGGACCGAAAAGGAGCACAAGACGCACTTAAGGATTATGCTAGAGATATTGAGGAAGCACAAGTTAAGAGTGAAGTTCTCTAAATGTCACTTCTGGAGAGAAGAAGTGAGATTCTTGGGTTACGTCATTTCAGGACAGGGTATAGCAGTGGATTATGTGAAGGTGGCAACGGTCTAAGATTGGAATCAGCCCAAGAATGCTACGGATGTGATGAGTTTCCTTGGACTGGCGGGATACTATTGATGCTTTATAAAGGACTTCTACAATGCAGTGGCACCATTGACCAATTTGGCGAAGAAAAATCAGACTTTTGTATGAGATGCGAAGCGTGAGCATGCATTTGTGATTATGAAGCAACGGTTGACAAGTGCACCGGTGTTGACTATTCCAAGTGGAAATGAAGAGTTAATAGTATACACAGATGCCTGTGGAACTGGATTAGGTGCGGTGTTGATGTAGAAAGGAAAAGTTGTTGCTTATGCTAGTCGACAACTAAAGCCGCACAAGAGAAATTACCCAACTCATGATTTGGAGTTGGCGGTGATCGTTTTTGCTTTGAAAATGTGGAGGCACTATCTATTGGGAGAGAGGTTTGAGCTATTTATGGACCACAAATCCTTGAAATACCTTTTATCCCAGAAGGATCTCAACATTCGATAGCTACTATGGTTGGAGTTCTTGGCCTCTTATGATTTCAGTATTTTCTACACTCTAGGAAAAGGGATGCAGTCGCGGATGCATTGAGTAGAAGACATGTTGGGTTGGGAGCAATGCTCTTAGAATGGAAGCAGATGGAATATATTGCTGGATTTGATTTTAGGCCTCACTGCGAGCTAGAACCTGAAATGTTGCAAGCTTATCAATTAGACTTGCTTTGATTGAAAGGATCGGTACTAGTCAGAAGCGAGATGCTAGGATAGTGGAGTTCATAACAAAGATAGAGGAAAGAGTAGAATCTGAAGACATGAAGCAATACGAACTCGATCGTGAAGGTTGGCTTCGTAATGACAGGAGGTTGTCTGTTCTCGATGTTGATGGATTGAGGATGAAGTGCTAAGAGAGTATCATCATTCCATATTAACCATTTAACCCAATGGTAATAAGATGTACCGAGATATAAAGCGAACTTACTACTGGAAAGGCATGAAGAGGGATGTTGTGGCATCTCCAAGTGTATGAATTGGAAATTAGTAAAGGCAGAGCAGAATAAACCTAGTGGATTGTTGCAACCTTTAGAGATTCCTAAATGGAAATGGGAGCAGGTATCGATGGATTTTATTGATGGATTGTCGAGGATTCAAGCAGGGTACGATGGCATTTTGGTCATAGTTGATCGGTTGATCAAGAGTGCAAGGTTTATACCTGTCAAGTCAAGTAGAACGACATTCAAGCTGGTAGAGTTGTATGTAAAATGGATAGTACGATTTCTTAGTGTACCGAAGAGCATTGTGAGCGACTGAGATCCGTTGTTCAATAGTGGGTTTTGGAGAGCTTATAAGAGGCGTTAGGGACGGAACTGCGTCTTAGTACAGTTTATCACCCGCAAACGAATGTGCAGACCGAAAGAGTAAATCGTATATTGGAAGATCTCTTGCGAGCAAGAATTATAGACTTTGGTGGATCATGGGATGATTATTTGCATTTGGTGGAGTTTTCATACAACACCGGTTATCAGTCGAGTATTGGTATGGCTCTGTATGAAGCATTGTATGGTTGACCATGTAATGCTCCTTCATGTTTGTGGGAAGCAGGTGAGAAACTGATACTTGGGCCAGAAGTGATTAGAGAGACTTCAGAGAAGATTGAGGTCATTCGACAACAAATGGAAGCTACTCATGATCGATAGAAAATCTACGCGGATAAGAGACGAAGAGATTTAGAGTTTTCCATTAGAGATATGGTGTTTGTGAAGGTTTCTCCTCTAAAGAATGTAGTTCGATTCGGTAGAAAGAGGAAGTTGGCATTGAGATTCGTAGGTCCTTTTCTGATTGTCGAGAGAATGGCATATAGGGTCGGCTTACCTCAGAAGATGGTAGGCGTGCACAAAGTTTTTCGTGTCTCTTATGATCTTATCTATGGAAGTTTGTGTATAACTCAGGCGTGATGATCACATAGGATCAGCTAGAAGATGTTGGGGTTGAACCAAAAGTTTCTATACTTCGTAGGTCGCTTCGTATTGTTGGGCATGATACAAAACAACTTAGCAGAAAAATGGTGAAACTAGTTAAGGTACAATGGAGCGGAAGTGGTGATGATTGTACATGAGAGACGAAGGAAAGCATGAGGACTAGGTGTTCGGAGCTCTTTGAATGGTAAGGCCCAACGTTTATCATATCTACTTTCACCATTGTATATTATATTCGATAAGTTAGTATTCCACATGTTAGGATAGGTTCACTATACTATTGGTTGCATGGCTGCTTGTTTGAGATGTTCTATGGTTACTTATGATTGGTAGGCATGCGGGATGACCATGATTGCTTATACTTTGGCTTGTTTGGGGATTTTGGAGGCGAAACTTTTAAAGAGGGGAGAATGTAATGACCCATATTTTACGTATCGAAGGATCGTAAAATATTTTTATTTTATTCGTATGAGGTCGTATGATTCTATAATTTTGGAATATGACTCTTAGGGACATTATACACACCTATGATTTTTTCCGAATTTCTATGGACAATTTTGACCCTAAAAACCTTGTTTGGGCTATAACTTTTGATAGAAGTCGAATTAGAGTCTCAAACTAGTTCCGTTACTTTAGGATGATGGTTTTCAATTTCGTAGAGTGGTCATGATAGAAAAATGGACTTACGGCTAGAAAGTTATGACTATTTTAAGTTTTTAAAGCTGGTGGCTAGGATCATATGTAATCAATTAAGTCCATCAATGTGCCAGTTAGTTTAATTAGAGAACGCTGTAAATAGAGGGCTGGAGAGTCAAATTAAAACCTTTTCCTCTCGTTCTAAATCAAGTCTAAAGCCTAAATAGCCCTAGATCCATCCTAATTTTATCCAAAATTATCCAAATTGCTCTCTAAATCAAACCAGATTGTGGATTAGAGATTAGATCCTCAACTAGAAGCTAGAGATCATCAAATTGCTTGATTTGGAGTTCTTTTCTTCGCTGTCTAGATTAGATCTACACAAAATTGATTGGATTTGGTAATTGGTGAGTGGTTTATGTCTCTCGCTATACTATACATGTTTTTATGATAGAGTTATAGGTTTTAACATGTTTTAAATTGATTTTGGCCATGAAAACCTTTTCTAACTTTAATGAAATGTTAATCCATGCATATATGATATAGATTGATTAGAAATCACCTTGATTTATGTTCATATACTCATGCATATGTAGATCTATGTTAGAAATTGCCTTGGTTATCTCATTTTGATGGATTGCAAGTTTGATTGGATGAAATCGCTTGTTATTTATTGTTTGGATGATATGATTTGATGTTGTTTGATATGTTGTGATTGCATAGAAAGTTAGATAGAAGAATTGACTAAATTGGAGGCAAAGTTGGTCGGAATTGGACGAAACTTGGCAGATAGTCTCAGGAGAATGGCAAGAGGCTACGTGATAACTCACAAGTTGGTAGGAGTTAAAGCCATAACTCGGTACTGAGTTATGGCTATAACTCAGCACCAAGTTCTAGTGATAACTCATTTGCACTTCTCGACTTCGTGGATGAAAAGGGTTTGTAAAGTGGAGGTTGCATACAACTTGATGCAGGAAATTTGGCTAAGTGTTGGATTAGGGGTCGAGTTATCTCTAAAACTATAAGATGGGGATTTAGATTGGGGCTGGGTTATCAAAGAGGGATGAGTCGAGGTCTAAGGCACCTAGGGAAGAGCACTAGAGGCAAGGAAAGAGATGGTAGCCAATAATTGGCCAAGTGCATAACTCGGTACTAAGTTATCTCGATGAGTCGGTACTGAGTTATCACATTGTATGTTATGGATGTGAAATTTTCAAGGCAGGAAGAGGATGCTCTATAGATCGTGCTGGAGGTGTTGGCTCGTTCGTATCAAGTTGGATGATGATATAACAGCATGATGTAAAGCTATGGTCTTTGGATGTTGGCTCATGTTGCGAGTAGGTTCCGAAGATGGCGGCTCGTAAAGGAGGGAGCTGTATGAACGGGGAATGTGGAAGGGTTCCTCATAAATAATGAAACTGGATTAAGCAAGATGGGATTGGTATCCAAATGGAGCAAAGGTGGGCTCGATTATATGTGCTAAGGAATCTTTGATGCTCAGAGAGTTTTCAGTTATACTTGAAGCAGGGGTATTGTAAGTGGGGACGCTCATGGGTCAATTGAGGGACCCGTATACCTTAGACATGTAGCTTTGGGTCTAGTGTCCAGCTTTGGGCTGCAAGACATGTATCCAACTTTGGGCTACTAGATACTTATCCATGTTTGGGCTACGAGATACGATAGTACAAAAGAAAACCAGGATTTCCATTAGTCCCTGCCTTGAGGGCTATACGAGTTATCATATGTTCAGGGCACAAGGAGTGATAGTTAGGATTGTTGATTGATGATATGGATGCTTTGGTTGTACTGTTTAGTAGGCTATCACTCATAGGTATCATGAGAAGTAGGTATTGGAGATAGGAATACCTAGAAGACTAATATCCTTTATTTGGTTTGTGGTATATCTTTATGATACTGTAGAGTAGCATATTATAGTGTTATATGCTAACTCTTTATTTGCAGGGACAGGTCAAGTATGGTTCATGTACACTTGTTCCTTACCATATTTACATGTATAGTATTTTGAGACTCATTTACAGCTTACATCAGATTATCCCAAGGTTTTATGTTTTGCTTCTTATTATCTTAGGTACTCTTAAATGAGTAGACTAGATAACAGGTCTAGGTGACGCAGTAGCTGTCCGAAGGATGACCTGGATCGAGCTATCTCATATTATATACATATATGGATTTATATGCTTCTTCGCTAAGCAACACTGTGTAGCCCATAATAGTGCTCACTTATTTCTATTTGTTGAGATGGTTTATTTGAGTTTACTTCTGTTGTATAAACTCAACTACATTTGATGTATAACTCCGTGGATCTACGACTTCGATGATGATTTGTTCACATGGTTATTACTGTCTCTTATGTTATATCTGTGATATTATATTTTGTCCATGCGCTATGAGATATGATAGGTTATATGCTATATTGGTTTATTTCAACCGTGATGATCGTCCTATGTCAACCGGGCACGGATAGCGCACTATTTATATACTATTGGTGCCAGTGGTATATGACGGTCGTCACATAAACTATTCGAATAAATTCAATTAATAAATATTCGTTAATTCTTTTAAAAAATGGTAGTAGATGACGGTTTCAATATATATATATATATATATCATATTTATATCAATAAAAGTGTTAAAATTGGTTTTCTCATTCAGATATAAAGATATATAAAGCAAATAACATAAGTAATATAAAAATGTTAATAAATTTAATTTATTATTCATTTATCTTAATAAATTTATCACACATAGCACGTAAAATTTTGTTAGACTTAAATACCAACAGTTTAATATTTCTACAGTTATTTAAACCCCTTCCACCCACAAACTATTTCCCAAGATTTTATATTTTAATTCACATATTTAAATTACTTATGAAATATCATATTTGAACTATTTAAATAATATTAGTAGATAGTTTGTCTATTTTTCTAATACATCCAAAAATATATGTCAATTTAATATATATATATATATATTCATATTAACAAAATGGGTAAAATTATTTTCTCCATTCAATCATAATGATATATAGACTGCATATATTAAATTGTATACCGAACAATAATGACAAGGTTAATTTTCAAATCAATTATAATCATTTATCACAAAAATTTATCACATGGTGCATTGCAGAATTTTGTTTTTAACTTCAAATAACTCTGCATTAAAATTTATACAATTTTTTTAATCCTTCTCGATTATTTTCTAATATTTACCTTTAGGTCCATATATTTAAACAATTCCTTAATTTTAATTTAACGTATTTAAAAAACTCAGTTAAAATAATATCTATTAATTCATCTAAAACCATTGAAATATATTTGTTTCAGCATGTATATCATAATTCATAGTAACAAAAATGATAAATTACTTACTACAAAATAAAGATATACAAGCTACATAACATAAATTATACATAAACCGTAATAAGAATTTTAACTTATTGTTCATTTGTTTCATGAATTTATCGTACATTTCAAAACGAAGTTCTAGTTTTAACACTAAAAGTAGAAATACTATATTTTACAATATTACAGTGTGCAACTCATGAGTTGCGCATACACCTATGTTGTGGATAAAATACAAATTCACGTGAATAACATATGAAAGGAAACAATAACTTGTTTGTATATTGCAAAAAAATGATGCTTTAATGATTAAAAAATAATAAATTGCAATATATACCTAAAAGCTATTTAGAAAATATGAATTAAGATGATATTTTCGCTAAGATAAGAAAACCATGATGAGAAAATAAATAAACTACAATCAAAAGTGAAATTGATTAAGAAGCAAACATGAATTTCAACTCTGTGATTAGAGTTGGACTTCGCCTCTTTCTACTTGCTTCATTTTTTCACTTTTTATAATTGGTATTAGGAACTAAGATGGAAGCAACTATGAAGCAAAAACTATCAAGCAACAACCAAGATTAGGTATAATTTTGGAGTTGAGAAAAGAGAATGAGGGGAGAGATATAGTAGTGAAGTTATGCAGTCATCGGAATGTGCCTAAGTTATGAGAAAGAAATGACGTAAACAATCTCAGCTTAGTGCTAACCAAAAGGGTATTTTCATAATGGTAAAATCTTCAAAATTAAATATTTCTATTATAATTTTTTTGAAAAAATAATAATTCTATTATAATATATATATATATATATTCTATTGATTATCTTTTCTAAATCATGCCAAAAGCATAATATTTAAAAAGTAAATGATACATAAATATATCAATACACACACACGTGTCTGCGTTATGTAAAAACAACTTTTAAAAATCAATTGTTTTAACCAGGAATGATATGTATATATGGACACACACACATATGTTTATATGAATGTATATAAATATGTTTATGAATTTAAAAATAATATTGATATTTCAATAAACCCATTTCACTTTATTTTATTGCCGAAAATAATACTAATATAAAATATATAAAATATAATCGCCAAGGCTTTCTCCTTGAGAACCATTCCTTGATCATGGGAGAGGAGTTCCAAATTCCTTCTAAGTCTAATATAGTTAAGAAGATTTTGAAGAAGGCTATAATTGATAAAAAAAATAACGATAGAGATAAATTATATTTATAGAGAGAAACAAGGTTATTTTGCTGACAAAATATCCCTAATCTCTCTCCTAAAACATAAAATATCTCTTGCCCAAATTGATCGAATCAAAAAGGACTATTTATCTTTATATGTCCTACATAGGGACGACCACTATTCTATTAGTATATAACGGACTTTTCTGCTATAGTGCATGATAATATATTAATTTAAATAAATAATTTATTTATCTTAGTTATTTTCATAAAAATGACCATATTACAACCTTCTGAAGACAATGTTTTTTTTATAGTTGTAATAAAACTTTTTAATAACTTTTTCCTACGGAACGTTGCAAAAAGGATATTTTTTACAACCGTTTTTAAATGAAAGTTGTAATAAATTTCTTTTAAAACTATCGATTACAAAACATTGTGAATATTAGTTTTTTTTTTAATTTGTTATGCTCATAGGTTGTAAATGATCGCATAACACTTTTTGATAAAATGTTCACTTAGGGGAAAGGTCGATATTAGCGTTAAATATTTTGAATATATTTACAATTGTTTAAAATATTATAATAATTTATAATTTGTAATTGATAACTAATAATTAATAGTTAATAATTTATAATTTACAAAATGATAACTTTTACAATTAATAATTTATGATCTATTATATTTATGATATTAATAAATAATTTATAAATAAAATTTGTAATAAATAATCATTTTTTATAATTAATAATTTATTATAATTACAAACTCGTCTTATTAAATACATATGTGAGTAAGAAGATTACATCTTCCATTAGTCGCTATAACATATTTACCTACAGGTCAATTTTAGGTGTGGAATGCTTGTAAATACAGTCTTGAAGATCCTCCACAACCAATCCATGTGATGGATCTAATGTTTGGGTCACAAAAATGATATTAATTGCATATTGTTTGGGTTTGATGGCTACATTACTTAGTCTTACTCTTACCCCATGGTCTTGTACATTTTTATTATGTTGTTTCTTTTACAGTGGTTGTGTTGTTCCATCAAGAACTTCCATTATTGATACCCTTGAGGAGGATAATCTTCAAGGTTTAAGAACTCCTAGTAAGTTAGGAATTTTTTATTGAATATATAGTTTGTTGCGATTTCCCTAAATGCGAGCTCAAATTTTTATCCCTAACTTATTAAATCATCCGATCCATTTTCCTTCTAGTTTTCTTGCGACTGGGCTTGTTTGCATTTGGTTTTTAATGGTGCTATTGTTTACTAACCTGGATCCACCAACATGTTATCTAAAAAGTAATAAAGCATTATGTTAACAATACATACCACTATTTAGGAGTTCAGATGAATAAAAAATAGTATAATTTGTGGATGGGGAGATGATAGGTGTGATAACCTAATCCATACGGCAGCAGAAGATCCTAAGGCTATTTTACACTAGAAGGGGTGAATAGTGTATTTAAACATTTCATCAATATACTTGAAAATTTCAAACTTTATTAGCATAAAATTCAAACAACGATAATAATAAAATCATAGAATAATTAGATAATAGTAAGTAAATGCAGTAAAGGTAAAGGTAAAAGTAAAAATGACACCAAGAATTTTACACTGGTTCAAATTCCCAATCCTACATCCAGTCTGTACCCTATACAAAATTTCACTAATCGCGTCTTGACTTTAAATCAGGTGACAAGAACGCCCTTACACCTCTTGATTTTTACTTAGGTGGCAAAGACATCTACTTGAATTTGACTCGGATAATAAGCACACCCTTTGGAATTTGACTCAGATAACCAGAACACCTATCTTATCTTTGACTCGAGAGGTAGGACAACACCTTCTAGAATTTGACTTAGGTAACTGGAACACTTATCTGGTTTTGACTCGAAAGGCAGAATAACACCCTCTACAAAACCATCTTAACTTTCACTAGGGTGGTTAAGATCACCCTTTTGTAGCTAGTAGTAGTGGACTATAAGAAATCGAATCTTTCGGTCACAATTCTAAGTATTTTGTTAATACAATTTCCTATGAACCTTCAGTGGTTGAATATCTTTGCTTCTAAGTAGAATTGAGTGAAAATCATAGAGTTAATGGTGTAGAATAAAAGTGAATATTCTCTGATCTTTTGTATGAATGTAGAGAAAGAGAATCGATGTGGAAATTGGCAACACTTCGTTGAAATCTTAAAGAGGATGAGAGAGAAGAGAGAGGTAAAGAAAGTAGTTATAATTATTGTTAAAAATTTTAAACCAAAAGCCTTTAAATAGAGGTTGAAGAGTTGTGCCCATTCGTGAAAGGGTGGCGGCAAAAGTTGTTTCTTTTGAATATTTAAAAAACAGTTCAACGGTCTATATGTTGACATATAAATTTTGTATATGTCAACATATACATGTTGAATTGTATAATTTCAGAAACACTTTAAATATGTTTCAAAATATTTTTCTTTATAAAAACTCTACTAAAATTGATTTTATAAATAAATTAAATACTATTCTCTTATAAAAACATTTTTTAATGGAAAATAATTTTCCAAATGAAGAAATCAAAGACATGATACTACCTATGTCTTTAACACTTAATCAAAGACTCGATAAAATACTGACACAAATGTCTTGAGCTCTTCGTGATTGTATTCTTAAACTCTTCAAAACTCATGAGTATTTAAATATATCTCGATCAATTCTTGATTTATACTAATTAGTTCTTCAAGCTTTTATTCAATCATCACTTGTATAGACCTGTTAAATATTCCTTATATCCTGCACAATATACTATATGACTCGAGAAAATATTAGTAATAGTTGCACAAAAAGTGGACAAATGTCTCCAATCTATTTATTGTAGAGCTATGAATACGGGGTGTATAACACAGTTGTTATATTTGTAACATGTCATAAATCGGTGGTACGTGTAGCTCTGATGCAGATTGTGGTTTTGTTAAGGAGATGACATGTTTGTTTAGGACGATCGGATCGCTGCCACATGTCACGAATCGATGGTATGTGTAGCTTTGACATGGATTGTAGTTTTGTTACGGAGATAGTGTTTGTTTAGGATGATCGGATTGCCGCCACATGCAACGAATCAGTGGTACATGTAGCTTTGACATGGATTGTGGTTTTGTTAAGGAGATGGTGTGTTTGTTTAGGATGTTGCACTTCTTTTCATATTAGTGGCACGTTGCACTTCTTTCCATGCATGCCAGCTTGATTAATAAAGACATAATGGCTCAATGCCCTGTCATATCAAACAATATGGCCACATTGCACTTCTTTCCACGCATGCCAGCTTGGTTAATAGAGGCGGAATGGCTCAGTGTCCCATCATATCAAGCACTATAGCCATGTTGCACTTCTTTCCACACATGTCAGCTTGATTAATGGAAACAGAATGACTCAGTGTCCCATCATATCAAACAGCATAGCTATGTTGCACTTCTTTCCATGCATGCCAGCTTGATTAATAAAGACAGAATGACTCAGTGTCCCGTTATTCAAACACGGTAGTCACGCTGCCCTTCTTTCCAAGCATGCCAGCTTGATTAATGAAGACAGAATGGGTCGGTGTGCTATCATATCAAACATTATAGCCACGTTGCACTTCTTTCACGCATGCCAGCTTGATTGATGTATTGTACTATATAATCGTATTGCTTGCCATATTGCTCTTCACTCATATCAACCAGTAGTATATAAAAATGGTGGATTACAACCATACTTTCTTGCCCTCATCATACTCATACGAATGTCCTTTAAGCCATGATACCCCACCGAATACGTCTTCCCCCAACCAATAACCTAGTGGTATGTTGAAATGGAGGAAAGATACTATGACGATGTAAGGGAGCATGAGAGTGATTTGCAAGAGCGTAGGCTTCTAAAGGATGGAAGAAGACAAAGAGCAAAGCGGCGTAGTCACAATGGGAGAAGGCAAAGAAGGCAAGAAACACACCACCAAGTACCTTCAACAGATTAAGAGGTTGACTCTGGAGCAATACTCTATAACTATGGAGTTTATGTTTTGTATTCTGTCATAAGAAACAGAACTGACATCGGTCGACGTCACTATAGATGTCGCAATTTTCCGAATGGATGTGAACTTTGGCAATGGCTTGATGATCCTTTATCTCATCGAGTAGTTGTGTATGCCATTGAACTTGAAGAACAAATTGAAATGCTTCATAGGAGACAATGTTCAATTTAGTTACTAGATAGCCATAGACAGTTTTTTTATTCAATCTGTGTGTTTATATTCGATCTATGTTGTTATCTTGTTTCAATATTTGTTGTCTTGTTTATAGTGGTTTAATTAAGTATTTTTTAGTTTCTTATCTTAAGCACTTAATTTAATTTGAAAGCACAGGCAACTTACTTAATCCAAAAAACCTAAATAACTTACTTGAATTCGAAAGTACATAGAACTCACTGAAGGTAAATAACTTAATTAACTTGCTTCACTTGAATTCGAAAGTAAAGACAACTTATCTCACATAGCTAACCCAAACATCATCCAAATTGTCTAACATAGCTAACGTAGCTAACCCAAACATCATGTAAATTGTCTAACATAGCTAATCCAAAGATCATATACAGCATGTCCAACAAAATTAATACGATACTCCCACAAATATCGTGAATCTGTAGATCATGTTAACTGAATAGGTCTTCTTCCTCCATTGTATTTATAGTGCTTCTATATCTTCGACAAGCTCTAGTAAATATGACATAAGTACTCCGAGTTTCTAGAATCTTCGAATTAATATACAATCGGGATGATTATTAAATGCTTCATTTAGAGTAATCAAAAAAATTTGATTCAACTTCTCTTTCATATGTCTACTGTCGGCATCTATGTATGCTTTAATTAGTACCAAATAATCTTGTGGAGTCCAACTTTCATTTTTCATTTAATATGTTGTGAACTTTCAATATAAAACTTTCATTCAAATAGAAAATACATAATCCTTGTCATACAAATCAAGTACTATCTGTACGGCCATGTGGCAAACATCCACGAACTTGTGAAGAAACGAACACAAGTGTGTTTGTTTCTTCACAAAATGGTTTGTTTATCCAACCATGATCTCTTGTTTGGGGTGGCTGTGGAGCAAGATATACCTGAATGCTCTGTGTAAGGTCCGGTAAAACCGAGGGACAAGGCCACTTTAAATACCTGAAGGTCGTACAAAATCAATAGCTCCAGCATGAACAAATCTGGCTGTGTGCGATGGAGTGTAAAACCGACGCTATAATGCATAATCTAAACTGGTTATGATGAAGTAATTGGCTAGCCACCACTCATTAGCATGCTCCTGTGAATCAACACCGGGATACACCTTTAAAAAATGTGTATCTGGGTGTGTATCGTCTAGAACAAAATCATCGTCTAAGATTTGTCTCCAACTACACTCAACAAGGAACCAATAACAGCCACTCATGGGGGGAGATGATACTAACAGATAGGTAGCCAGCATACTGTACGTTTTCGTTGGTCATAAATGGAGAACCTTCATACGAATGCCACACAATACTCTCTCATGTTGTCTATAACTCAATCTGATTTTTGGTCGCAACAAATATATGACGTTCATCGCCTCCTTAAACCATTTTGTGGTTCTCATGAGCCTAAGCTTTAACTCGGGGGAAGAAGAGAGGTAGTGTGAAGTCTAACATCGGGTATGTCAAATTGCAAAAGTACGCATGGTACCATACTAAAAATCTCCAAAAAAAACCTGTAATCGACGTGGATATGGGCCTAACAATGCACTGATGATCCAACGACTAATACAAATATGCTGATATGGGAGTTCCCCAATCATATCTAGTTGGAGTCAAATGACAACTCTGCAATAGCTGCAACATGTCCAGCAGGCAACGTGGTCGATGGATTTGAAAAGTAAATGTTTCCCATCATGAAAAAAATAAACAGACAAGTAATTTCTAAATTATTTTCTTCACTATAATCATCTACCAATTCAGTAATTGCTCGTTTAATGTAACTAGTTCTAATCTGGAGTCTGGACGATAGTAGGGGTGTAAATCGGTCGGACTAGATGGGATGGAGGTGTGTTCAGTTTCTGTCCCAAAAGAAATAAAACCAATCGAGATTTTAGCTCGTACTAATTTTGTTGTCCTAATTTATGTCTTAAATGAAATCGGATGAACGTTTTCTCGGCTACGGACATGAACGAACATTACTATTTACATCAAATTTTATGTTTTTAATATAGTTTCTATCAGATATATTAATTTTATCGGGATGTACTAAAGTATAAGCATTTTATGAATCTTTACTCAATCAACCAACCAAACAGTTGTCATAAATATCGTGAAGAACACGGTGAATATACTAAGTTATAAGAACTTCGGACAAATTCGAACGAACACGGACCGAACGAGATTTTTCCCGTATAAATTTTGTTGTTCTAAATGAAAATCGAACGGACTCGGATGGATGTTTTTTTGACCATGGACTTGAACGGATATCAGACACTCATATAAAATTAGTAGCCCTAGATGTTAGTCCATCTTGTAAGTCAAGATGTGGTAGTACCCTAGCTAAGCTCTCAAAGTATTGGTACTACTAGCCACTATATAGTAAGGTCTCTCCCTGCCCAATTCCTATACCAATAAGCATAGAAAAGTATAACGCGGTCAAACCTAACTCTTCAAAACTAAAGTGAAATGTATGAGTGCTCTTCCACCAACATGCGGCTAAAACACCACACAACTGAGCATCCGAATTTAAAAGATTCTCAATGCCTATTAAAGTAATTTATAGTTATTGTAGGTATTAAAAAAACTATAATAAATGCGGAGTAATTAAGTAAATATGTACTTAAGAACTCTCCAAATCCTATATCCGAAGAAAAGAGTTAATAATATCGCCAGCGTCAATTGCTCGAATTGTTCTATAAATGCGGATTACACTAGGTCAAGTGCCACGGGTGCGATTACAACGAGCCTAATTTTAAATAGGTTGCATATTAAATTTATATTCTAAAATTTAATATAACCATAACTAAAAATTTAAAATAGATATCTTACAGAATCTTTGACGTGCATGCTGACGTGTACTTCGTTTGTTAGAAAGTACACGAAAATTCATCAAATCCTTATCAGCTCCCAAATTTTGATCCATACAGAGATCCAAAATCGCATCTCGTATATATCTTGCTAAGCGTCTTCACCTGGCTAAGGTACTTCGATCCGATTGATGAGATAGCCGACCTCTTGTACCTGTAACTGGGACGTTGATGTCTTCTTCGACAGAGATGTTTTCTTCGTTGCTTGGAACAAGTCTACCACTACCGCTACCTCGAATACGATACCACGCTCTTATCTTATTTATTTTTCTCCAACTTTTTTCTCTTTTTTCCTGTTTTCTCCTTTTTTTCCTTTTTTTTAATGGCTGATTGAAGTGAAAATAGAGAGGAAGGAAGAAGAAGACATTGGGTTATTCTGGAGATAACAATAGCCAACCTTTAAATAGTAGGCTGTTGTACTTTAACTTAACCGACTTTTATAAAGTCGACTAAGTTAATGTATTAGATACTCCCCCAACCAAGCATGCAGATTGCAATCGAACGACTAGGATTTGGAATTCGTGTACTTGGAAATAGCCGAATTTATAAAAGTCGGATAAGATGGATTTTTTTGGGTGAGGCTCTGTGTTTTCTTTGGTTGAGGATGTGTGGGGTGGATTAAGGGTAAATATGGGTTGAATGGATGGGTTTTGACCCCTTTGGTTGGGAATGCTCTAAGAACTCAGAGGTTCACGTATTAAAAAAATTCTGTAAAATCAGTATTGCATCATGTACAGATTCACTCATCGCTCTCAATTTGAAGCTCAACTAGTTCTTTTTATTGCTCAATCTACAAAAACAAAAAAATAATATTTAGTGAATAAGCTTCAAAATTTCAGAAACAACAGAAAAAACTTAGCCTGTATGATACTTCTTTGGATTTTGTGTCTCGTTCATACGTATTTTCATCAAAGCCACTGTATGCTTTTACAAAATTTTAAATCTAATTCTTCATAAAAAAGTCACTAAACAATCTCATATGCTGAAGTGATTTCAGCATTATTAACCAGAATTGATTCTATTGGATTTGCCATGGCTAGTGTATATTATTTAATTTCATCCATCGTCAAAATTAGATGAATATCATTTTGAACTTTCATATTTTATCACATATGTACATCATGTGCATGCATACACACACGACATAACAAATATAATAGTCAACCACTTTATAGGCTTTCTTTATATATACAGGAGGTAAGGAGCCTTGGAAGTTGGAACATTTGTCTTCCAAAATCAATTTAAATGAAAACATGCATCTCTAAATCCTACTTCTAATCCTTGTCCACCAACCACCTCGGACACGACTAGCATTTTATTGGCTATTGATGAATTTTATTCGTTAAATAAAAATTATACAACAAGGGTTCTATTACATGCAAAGGACTCAAATGCTGATGTCGTGCAAGCTACATCTTCAGGAAGTTTTCTTTCCTTCGTTTGTTTGTGTACTTTTTAAGGATGGTCTTAGAAGTTACAATATAGGTTGTAGCTTCATGGAAAAACCTAAAAATTGATATCGTCTATGATCTATTGTTAGCTATAAATTATAGATGGCGTGAATTATATCAGCCTGGTCTTCAATGCAATTACTGCCTAATTCTTACCATTTATTGGTTTGAACCAATTAAAAATGGTCTATTTGATTCGATTTTGTTAGTTATTTGATGGAATTTGATTTCTATCTTCGAATTTATTAGGTTTTCCAGTCATTATCGATTTACAATATTTGAAAATTGAACCAACAAATTAAACATAATATAAAACTTAAATTATAATAAAAGACCATAATTAACGATGCCAATATCATTATTGTTTATATTATCATTTTAACAAAATTAATTTTCTTTTTAATTAATTTTAATATTTTTAGAAGATAAGTAGTTAGCATTTGCAAACTAAGTGTCAATGCATATTTAAAAATATACATAAACTCAATCAATTGTTTCAACCTTATGTTATGTTAACAACTACACAAACTGAGTTATTTAGTCATCAACCAAACCGAACCAATTATTTTAAGTTTGATTGGTTTCGATTTTGAAAATATCGGTTTAGTTTGGTTCAGACTTTGTTTATTGATTGGTTAATTTGGTTTTTTTTGTTAGTTTTATACTAAATAAACCATTTGTTCACTCCTACCTGCAAGTGTCTTGAATGAATAAGCAGATAACGTATGGTGTGATTGTCTTTGCAAAATTATTTAAGATGATCAATTATCTCTAAATAGAGTGGAATCTTATCACATTATAAGAACAAACAAGCCCAAAACGGGTGAATCTAATTCTAAACAACTCACAACCAAATCATAGACAAATAAACAATCAATGGAAAATAAAATGTATTTTTATATTTATAGTGGTTCCACTATCAACATAATAGTGTGCATCCATTTAAAAGAGAGAAATTTCATTAATAATTTTAAGAGAATTTATAAAGAGATTGATAGTTTCAGTGGATGCTTTATATAAAGGGAAGAATATGAATTAATCTCTCTCTTACATCAAAATATAATGATTTATTACTCAATAGAAAGTAATATATGGATCTAAGGAAGTCTGTTCGTTAACACCTGTTTATATATTTTTACTTGCCTATTCCTGTTAGGCTACTCTTGTTAGCCTATCCCTATACGACCGACCCTGCTTTGTAGTTCATGCTAGGCTTTTCATATTGGGTTGTTCCTGTTAGGCTATTCCTATTAGGCTATTCCAGCTAGGATATTCCTGTTCTGTCGTTCATGTTAGGTTGTTCCTATTAGACATATCATGCTCGGTTGTTCCTGCTAGGCTGTTCCTAGCTTTCCCTGACTTCTCCACCATTATTGTTGTAAGCTTGGATCTCTAGAATTCTCTTCCATTGTTGTTGGATGCTTTGGTATTTATAGAAATGAAGGTATAGGTAGGTCAGGCCAATAAAATAGGCAGTTTTCCTGTATAATATGCTCAGTTTGGTACTTTCCATATGTACAAGATTTGTTTTAGAATTTCCTATTTTAACATGCTCGGCGTTCTTGATTCGGCATCCTAGGTTCGACCAACTTGGTTCGGTAATGCTCTTGATCAGCAGTGCCATAGTCTGGTAGTGTCTGGTAGTGCCTCGGTCCACCTATGTCTCTTTGCCTTGGTTCAACGGTGCCTTGATGTGCGGTGCCTCGGTCTGGAGGCCTCTTTGTTCGGCGGTGCCTCTGTCCATATTGAATGAAACTTGGACCAATAGCTCCATATCATTGAGTAGATTATTCCAATGTCTCCAAATATTCCATTTGCCTAAAGTAGGTAGTAGCTCTCCAAGGTGGGGCCCAAGTTAGTTAAGTGGTAGACAAAATTTAAGATGAGCATATCTTCCGATCAGTAGCTCGGATTGAGAGGCGGTTTCGACCTAGGTGCATGTCCTAACCATAGGAACCTTTTACAAGTGCTTTGAGTATGAAATCTGTCTATGCCAAATTTTCCACTAACACTTCGCCTTGCCCTTGCGATTACATAACGGCAGCTTTATTATGCACCTTCTGGCCGTTTCTATGCCCCTTGACGTCATTTCGTATTCACCATGCTACGGACGAAAATGCCCACAACACTTCCCCCCAAACATACTTTCATAGAATACAAAGTATGCTTTATTTCATCCAAAATCGTCTTTCTTTCTCATGCGATGGTTATCTCAAACCTTAAATATCTTTATCCTCATTTTCGTCCTTTCGGTAAGTTTTTTGCTGCTAATACATTGTAGAGCCTTGTTCACTCGAGGAATGCTTGTTGATTATTCCAAGACATCCTTTATCAGTTTGACTTATGCAGCTCATCCTTTCTTGGTAATATAATCGTCCAGCATGACTTCCCAATTATTCTCATCTCTGCCTGGTAGGCTTTTGCTCCCTCTAGTTTAACCTCCTTGCCTCCTGGTCCTGAGAATCGTGAATTGTTTTATGAATGTCCCAATAATATCGAGGTACCATGGGGAAAGGAATATACAGTGGTTCCATGGCGCGTGGACTTGACGATGTGTATTTTGAGGTGCTGACTGTAGTTTGACCCTGTGGAGTCAATTCCATGATATTGCCCCGATATATCTTGTAGCGGACTTTTGGGGCAACGATATTCCTATAAAGCGGCCCAATATAGTGGATCCACTATTATCCCTGATATTGTGGCAATAATCCGCTATATCCCCGATTTTGTTGCCCCGCTATATCCCCCTTTCCTATAAATAAGCATTTTGCTTGATGTCTTGCATTTAAGTTTTATGGTAACTTCAAAGTTGATGTAACAATGATATACGTTGTTGGTTATTATAACAAGTTCTAACTTTTTAAGTGTCAACTTTGTTTACCTTTACTTTATTATAACTTGTTTTTCTTGGTGGGAAATAATAAGTTATACTTGTTCCTCTTTTTAATGTAGAATGTTCATCATTCCTCTTTTTAAAGTCGTCCACTATATCCTGATATATCCTCGATATATCTCCGCTACAACTTTTCGCACCTCAAACTCTACGGAGCGGTAGGGCGCTTTAACTGCACAAGTTTGACCAATTAATACTGGTGATTGCAATGTATTTTTCCAACATGATCAACAAGTTATTCCACTAGTGACTTCTTCATCATTAACATGCATATTTGTATAGGTCAATCACCAAAATGTTTGGATAGGTAAGTGGTTTCTGCTAGAGTTTTGAACGTGGGTTGATCATGTTCTTGTGTTGTAAAGCTAATCTTCTTTTGATGTTTATGCGTAGTTTTGCCAGATATGTATTTATGTCCATATTCTCCTTTTTTGACTAGTGATTGTGATATGTTTGTTCCATATGATTGCTTGGTTTGCTTGTTCCATTAGCAATCCTTCTCACAGCTATCGTGCATACTTGTATAGGATCAATCACCAACAAGTTTGGTAGAGTAAGCAGTTTCTGTGACCGATCCTTCCCTTGGCCCATACTTTATATTTCCTATATGAAAACTTATAGAAGCGCATCTTATCTTATAGAATATATAAATGAAATTATCATACCTAATCAGGATTAGTTATTTCATTGTGTTTGTATAGTATTCTTGCTTAGTCGTTAGCTTGTTAGTAATCTTTTATTGCTTCCTCACTTACTTGTACATGGTCCATCACTGACAAGTTAGACAAGGTGAGCATACTAATGAAGTTGTTACATGTTATTTTGTTAACTCTTCTAGTAGCTCTTCCTTTTCCCCCGACATATTTGCACAGTATCAATTACAAGCAAGTTCGACCAGACGAGCGATCTTTGTAAAGTCATACTCTATTATTCTGTAAGCTCTTTCGATAATCTTCCCATCGCTAACCCATGTATTTGCGCAGGATCAATCACTGTCAATTATAGCGGGATAAGTGACCTTCGATGAAATGCTTTCTCATTGCTACCATGCACACTTGCCCAGGATCAATCACTTTTAACTTTGCTAAGGTGAGCGATCTCTAGTGGAGTGTCTTTGTAATCCAGTCGCCTGTGTCCTTGTTTGTTTTCATGCATATATTTCGTATGCACTTTATACAAGATTGTCCTAGCATCAGTTAGTTGGTAGTCATTCTTTGTAATTCCAGTATTGATTGCTTACATTGAAGCACCCAAATAGCAGTTGTGTTTTACTATGGGTAAGCTCGACTACCCATTGCTAACAGAAATCCAGAGTCGAATGTCGGGGATGAACCAACTAAGCGACGGTCCTATCCTGACTGCCGGTAAGTTGGGTTCTCCATAGCCATCCCAAAAGCTTGTAGCCAATCATCAATGGTGTACACCTGGTTATAGTCACTCTGGTTTACCTTCGCCAGCAAGATTTTTGAGTCAATCGTCAATAGTGGACACCTGGTTAGGGTCACTCTGGTCTTCCACTGCCGGCAAGAAGTTTGAGACGACTGTCAATGATAGACATATGGTTAGGGTCACTCCGATTTGCCACCACCAGTAAAAAGTTTGAGCCGACTGTCAATGATGGACACTCGATTAGGGATCGCTCTGGTCCATACTAGCGAGAAGTTTGAGTCGATCGTCAATGGTGGACACTTGGTTAGGGATCACTGTGATCCATCACTACTGGCGAGAAGTTTGAGCCGATTGTCAATGGTGGACACTTGTTAGGGATCACTCTGAGCCATCACTACCGGTGGTAAGTTTGAGTCGATCGTTAATGTGGACACCAGATTTTCGATCACTCTAGTCCATTACTACCTGCGAGAAGTTTGATCCAATCGTCAAGGATGGGCATCCGGTAGGGATCACTTTAGTATACCACTGCCGACGAGAATTTTGAGCCAACCGTCAATGTTGAACACTCGATTAGGGATCACACTGGTCCATCACTATAGGCAAAAAGTTTGAGCTAATCGTCAATGATGAACACCCAGTTAGGGATCATTTTGGTCCATCACTGCTGGTTAAAAGTTTGAGCCGAACGTCATTGATGGACACCCAGTTAGGGGTCACTCTGGTCCATCACTATTGATAAGAAGCTAGAGCCTATCGCCAATGATGGACACCTGGTTAGGGATCACTCTGGTCCATCACTACCGGTATTAAGTTTAAGTCGAACATCAACGATGGACACCAAATTAGGGATCACTCTAGTCCATTACCGTTGTTGAGAAGTTTTAGCCGATCGTCAATGATGGACGATACCCGGTTAGGGATTACTCTGGTACATAACTACCGGCGAGAAGTTTGAGCCAATCATCAATGATGGACACCTGGTAAGAGGTCACTTTGAACCATTAATGCCGACGAGAAGTTTGAGCCGGTCGTCAATCATGGCCACCCTATTAGGGATCACTATGGCCTATCACTACCGGCGAGAAGTTTGAGCCAATCGTCAATGATGGACACCCGATAAGGGATCACTCTGGCCCATCACCGTCAGCGAGAAGTCTAAGCCGATCATTAATGATGGACACCGGGTTAGGGATCACTTTGGTCCATCACTGCCAATGAGAAGTTTAAGTCGATCGTTAATGATGGACACCCGGTTAGGAATCACTCTGATACATCACTACCGGCAAGAAGTTTGAGCTGACCGTCAATGGTGGACACTCGGCTAAGGATCACTCTAATCCATCACTACCAGCGAGAATTTAAACTGTTCGTCAATTATGGACACCCGGTTATGGATCACTTTGGTCCATCACTACAGACGTGAATTTTAAGGCGAACGTCAATGATGGGAACCTAGTTAGGGATCTTTCTGGTCCATCACCATGGACGAGAAGTTTTAGCCGATTGTCAATGATGGACACTCGGTTAGGGATCACTTTGGTCCATCACTATTGACAAGAAGTTTGAGCCGATCGTCAACAGTGAACTACATGTTCCACGATCATGTCCTGATCATAGGTAAATGTCGTTCACTGTTTTCGACCAAAGGTTTATTTAAGCTTTCCATGATGCGCTAGAGTTGGGTACCCCTAGTATGCAATAGCCTTGCCTATATAGTCTTAGAAATCGAGGAATTTATTTGGCATGGGATGGTTTTTCTTATGGTGGCTTGGTGGCACCGATCATCTATCATTGTTTTGCATACCCTATCCATGGGGTTTTGTAAGACCATGACAGTTGATAATATACCTATCCAAAATCCATGTAGATGCAATAGTCAGTGAGAAAATAATGAAATAGAGGTTTTGAGCATTCCATGTTTTCGCGGATACTGCTCCGTCCACGATGATGAGAATGTAGACTCCATTCTCTAGATCCCTGCTGATAAAATGTAGCCCTTCCCAAATTGTGTCAGGTCCTCCTGGCAGAGGGAAAATTCGCTCTAGGACCAGGTTTCCTTCCTTATGCGGGCGATGCTCTTTCCTAGAGTTGCACTGTTTCACCGCTTTTTGCCAAAGCACTGCGGTTAGCAAAGCAGCCTCGTCTCGCTTCTCCTTAATCAGATCCAAGGACATGTTTAGCAATTCCTCATTCTCCTTTGAGTCATGGTGGATTCTCCTATGAGATAAGACTATAGTTTTGATGTAAGTCATAACCAATAATTCGTAGCCAAAGCAAAAGTAGTATGTTCCATTGTAGTTCGCAGGAAGTGCAATATGCATAAAGTTCGATGGCAGCTCATCCATCCGAGCTCCCTTATCATTTTCCAAATGCTCCATTATGAGAGTTTTGAGAACCTTGTTGACTTCTTCAACCTATCCATTGGCCTAAAAGTGAGGCACTATAAAAAATCCTTTCCTGATTTTGTATTACCAATAGAAGTTGGTGAATTCCTGACTATCAAACTGCTAATGTCTGAGATCATCTGGAGTGAAACTCCATACTCGATAAAGTAATCTGCAACCACTATTTCATGCTCAGCTCCACCTATAGCTATTAAAAATTCTCCATTTAGATGATGCCTTTGAGATTTCCTTTTCTAGGGTCTGCCTCTAGTGTGGTCTCCTCGATTTCCTTGATGGACGTTATCTAATATTTCCTTAGCCTCTCTTGCAGCCATGTACCTTAGCGGTAGGTTAGTGAAAACTCTTTTGTATAAGATGCCATCATGTATGGTGCACCGAGTTGCCTTTCATGTCACCTTCCTTGCTTTATTCTGATTTAAGGGTGAAGTTTTTACTAGAACCAAACCAAAAGTGATCCATTTTCCGAGCAAGCCAATTTTTTCAGATCTTTAGTGTAACGATCCATATTTTACATATTGGAGGATCGTAAAATTCTATTACTTAATTCATATGAGGTGGTATGAGTCTATAGCTTTGAGAATAACTATTAGTGATATTTCTTATCTTTAGAATTTTTCTGGATGATTTTACCCCTGGGAGTCTTGTTTCAGCTATAGCTTTGGATAGGAGTCGAATTAGCATCCAAGACCACTTCTATTGGAAAGATATGATGTTTTTTCTTTCCATAGAGTGGTCTAATAGAGATTTAGATTATCTGACTAGGGATATAGTTGTTTGAAGATTTGGCTCTAGTCAGTGCTAGGCGTGTTCGAGGGTGTGCTTGGGGTTTTGCCTATAAATAGGTGAGTCATCGCTCCCAAATCATTCTCAGCCTCCATTAGTGCAGCTCGGTTCGACATAAGTTGGTTCGGCTAGGTGTTGGTTCGACGGTAGAATGGTGCGGTGACCGAGCAAGGAAGTTGGTTCGATGGTGGGAGTGCCTTGACAACTGAACTAAATATTCAGTTTGGTGGTGGGAGTGGCTTGATGACCGAACTGAATATTTGGTTCGGTGGTAGGGCTGGGCTTGATGATCAAACAGGTTTGGCTGTTCAATGGGATGGATAGTGAGGTGACCGAACAGGATTGGTTGTTTGGTGGTTAGACGCTTTGGTGACCGAACTGATATGGTGGTTTAGTGGTGAGCTTGGATCGATGGTGTGGTGGAGCGGTGACCGAACAAGATTGGTTGTTCGATGGGTGTTGACTGAATGGCCGAATAGGATTGTCTGTTCGATGGTGGAGTTTGATTCGGTGGTAGGGTTGGATCGGTGTCTGGTCGTGGAAACTTGGTCGATGACCGAACATAAATGGCGATTCGTTAGGAGGCGGTTTGACGACTGGGCATGGGACTTGGTTCGGCATTGGGACTTGGATTGACTTGTATCATTAGCTTGGCTTGGCCAGGCGTGTGTTGGCTTGCATCTAGCTTGGTTCGGTCATAAGATGGATCGGCAGGGTAGAGTATGGAATTTAGTTACAGACTTTGGGTATGGCACGGCATGCTTGAGGGTAGAGTTTGGAGTCTCTAGTGAGTCGATGGGGAGTAAGGATGGATGACTCTAGGATGACTCGGGATGGCCGCAGACTTCGTGCAGCGACTAGTGAAGCAGTGGTGTGATGCTTCGACATCGATGATGGGATGGCTTCGGGACTTTGGCACAGTGGCTCTACTACTTACGAAGGGGTCTAGAGACGTTCTAAGGATGATGACTCAATGATGGGAAAATCCGACTATCCACAAGGGCAAGTTAACGATAGTGACTTGCGAGTGGGATTTGCGATTTTGTCATAATGTAAAGACAGCCGGAATGGACTAATGATTGGGTTCCATTATGGAAACGCCTGGAAAGGGATTTCGGTTGAGTCCATGGTTTGCAGTGGTGCCACATGAATTATCATATACCCAACGCAGTTGGGTGAGAGATGCGAGGATGTGTGAAGGATGTCATGCGCTTGATCTGTTGTGCGGTACCCCTATATCCCATATCATCATCTTGTGATAGTAGTTTAGCATATATTGTGTTTATGCACTAACTCTTGGATGTAGGGATAAGTCAGATATGGTTGTTCATACCCAATGCCCTATTTACTATTATTACTTCATAGTGTGTGGTTGGTTGTTGTGAACATTGTGGTACTAATATGGTGGGTTAGTACCTTTGATGATTTGTTGGTTCTATAGGAGTGGTGTTTCTTGCTACATTGGTTGCATTGGTTGTGATGGTTGCAAGCGTAGCATTAGTTACATTAACTGTATTGGTTGTGATGATTATAATGGCTACATTAGTTGCATTGGTTACATTGGCTGTGATGATTGCAAATGGTTACATGGATGCCATGGTTATTATGCGCTAATGACTATTTGGATGCAGGAGAAGAGCAGGAACCAGAACTACGTGGGATTTATCCCCCAAAAGGGGTACGTAGGTAGTCTTTTTCTACGCAATAGCCATCGGATCGCTTAGGTTGGTCTGAGGTGTATAGAAATTGACATAATCCAAAAATAGTTGAAACATCTTCCTTTTTATTCCTTATGTCTATACATGTATGAAGTTACAGGTAAGAGCAGAAGAGGAAATGGAAAGTGATGTAGGCTATGTTGTGGGTAGTTAATTGATATATCCTTTGTTTCATTGATGTTGGATTTCGCTATGCAGCACTATGGAGCTATGACGTACTTGTATTATTAGAGACAGTATTAGAGTTTATTTAGAAGATTCGAGATGTATAAACTCTTGATTTTAGTTCTTGTATAGTCCGTGAACCAGTTGTGCTTTGATGTCCTTATTTATGGTTCATTTGATTATATCACTATCCTGCTTGTTTTACATTGTTGTTGGTATATTACATTTTATATATGCGCTTGAGCTGTTCTACAGGTTCTGTGTTTGGTTTTCTTTCTTTTCACCTTGGCAATCGTCCTACATCGGCAAGACTCGAAAGCAACACATTCCCTTATGTGTTCTGGGTGCCGGAGGTGTAGTGCGGTCATCACATTTGGTATCAGAACTTAGGTTTAGAGCCTCTCTGAGCCTTGGGTAAACTTAACCATTTAAGATAGGCTAATTTACACTTTTGGTTAGGTTAAAAATATAGGACGAGAGATTGTTCTTATCACATGTTTGCATGTTTGAGTGTTGTTTTGTAGGCATTATGTTTGCTTGTTTGCTTGTATGCTTGCATGGTTGAAAATGCACATTGGAGCAAACTAGGGAAGGAACCAAAGGATTGGACTTCGATGGATAGGCTCTATAGTGTTTGGAGCCATATCGCTGCATGGGCAGTGCATGAGGATCAAAGTGTAAGTACAGTAATGGAATCGACGCGATATTAATATGCTGAAGGAGCTACATGTTTTGGTTCAACAAAGCTTGGACCGGCATGGTATGGTCAGGTGGGTGGCTTTTAACAAGAGAAGGAGCTTGGCACAATATTGAAGGACCAAATAGGAAATTATGTTCGGTAGGAGCTTGGCTAGGCTAGTGAAGGGCCATATGGGAAATCCTATCTGGTAGTTGTTAGTCCGGTGTTGAGTGGAGCTGAATAGGAAATTTTGTTCGGTGTTGCTTCTATTCAGTGGGTGTGCACTTTCATGCCGAACACAGGGACACCGAACAGAACATGGAGTGGTGCATTCGGAGCGCTGGCTTTGGAGCAATACGTGGAGTTGCTTGGAGCTTTGGGAGCTAGTTGGAGCTTGGAGTTTGGCAATAGACTTCGGGGCAAGGCTTGCGGTTGCTTAGCAGTCTTGGGAGCTGGTTCGGGGTAAGCATGGATGACCCCAGGCAAGCTCTAAGTGACTTTGGGATAGCAACCGGTGAAGTACGATGACTTCAATGACTCGATGTGGCGAGTGACTATAGCATCCAGTGATGTACCAAAAGGATGAGTTCTATGGGTTAGCTCGAAGGGTAGAACATGAGGATGTGATGCTCTTGAGCAGGACAGGGCAGTCTGCGTGTACCTACGTGTTTGGACGTCTACGTGTGTCTTGTCTTTAGCCATCTGTGTGGGCAAGTGTGAGCATCTATGAGATAGTTCTACTATCGATATGAGTGCTATGAGATTGATGGATAACGGTGGTTGTGATGCTCATTAGTGGGACAATGTAGTATGTGTGTACCCAGGTTAGTTTGTGTGTATCCATATTTTGGGCATCTGCGTGTGTCCAATCCCTAGCAACTATGTGGGTAATGAGTTGAGTATCTAAGAGAGTTATATCTGAAGCACTTAAGTGAGAGATGACGATTTTACGATGGAAGTTGTAGCGGTGATCTACAAAGGCAAGTTAACGATAGTGACTTGCGAGTGGGATTTGCGATTGTGTCCTACTGTGGAGATAGCCGTGATGGAATAACGATTGGCTTTCATTATGAGAAGTGTGTAAAGGGATCATTGATAACTCAGAGGCTTCTAATGTGCTTGTAAAGAAGGGGTATGTGGGTAGCTCCCACTTGGATTGGTAATCGTGTCTAGATCTTGCGATTGTAGATTACCCTGGGCTTTTGTGATTGTGAGCCTAGTTCCTTGCCTTTTGGAGTGGCCTGGATTCGAGCACTAATGAAGCTGGGATTACGATTGAGTCCCTGGTTTGCGATTATGCCATACAAGTTGTGACGCCCCACCTCTATGCTCACGCTAGCCAAGGACACTACGGAGTAATGCCGTCAACTAGCGCAAAGAATAAGACTGTTGAGGAGCGACCATCCATGTAATTGCTTTTTGTGAGTACCGATATGTCAGACGGTATAACATGCATTTTATTTCAAGAGGAAATCCGACATATCAAATACAAACTCAAAGCTACTACACAGTGGCTATGTGGTCTTCGGAAACAAATATAGAAATAAACATAACATAAATCAGTCACAGATGTTCATATCACAAAGGCGGAAACAGATATGAATATATAACACAAAAAGGTGTACATCAAAGTAGTGGTCAAATAAGATCCATAATAACACAAAAGAATAGATACAAGTGCTAGACAAAAGAATAAGTATACATCATGGAGTCTATATCTCAAATGTATACTAACAAAAACTACTACGCTAAAGTAGTTAGACCAAAAGTCAGGTGACAAACCCTGATAAGAAGTCAAGTGGGAGCACCTGAAATATCTCGGTCTGACCCGAGTATTATTTAAGAAGAAAATAATAAACGGATCAGTCTAGCTATAAATACCATATAAAATGAGATAGGATAAGAGATATGACAAAAATCATATGATAACAAAAATGCCATGCTGTGACAAGTATACATTAAACAACAACAAAATCATACAATATCTCATGAATCTCAAAGCACCAAAAAGAATCACATTCTTTAAATTATTCACCAAAACACAAATATTGACAAACATATTAATGCCAATCGCAAAAGTTGGTGAGACATAAATTCTAGAAATCATCAACTAGAAATCCAGAAATCACAAAAAGGGGGAAGGCCTATCACAAACGGGAGCATGAAAACTCACCAACACGTGTATCACAAACGGAACGCTATTCCATGGTCGCTAACCATAAAGCCGGTGCCACGACGTAGTACAGCGAACGCCCGAGGAACCAAACTCAAATAATCCAGAACATTGACATAGTACAGCGTTACGCCCGATGAACCTAAACACAAATAATCTAGTACAACGACGTAGTACAGCGAACGCCCGATGAACCGAACTCCAATAAAAGCATAGGTCGCTAGCCTATAAAAATGAGATGAAGCTCAATAGAACGAGGTATAGTCCCCCACGTGGACAAAGAGACATCGCACATCGCTAGTCTAAACCATAAAATGATCATCATTGATCAATAAGAAGTGTCGATTACACTAAGCTAGTAAATATATGAGTTTAGCTTCATGTCCCATAACCACTAGCTTAACTTAAATATTTACGAACAAATTGTAGATTCCCACTCGAAAATTGTCACAAGAATTTCAATCGAACGAGTCCAAAATTAACTGACGAAGTAAACGCAAGCGTTTCATACCACTTGTTTTGCTAAGCCGTTTAATTAGATTTTCTCATACGAATGAGGTAAAGGTTTGTATATACTAATAGATTAGAAAACGGTTTTATAAACGAGCTTTGTATTAAAAATAGGATTGAAATCATCTTTGTAAAAGAGTTTGAATATTTACTACTAGTATAGAAACCTTTGTATTTTAAAGTGACAAAGCATAGAAATGATTGTAGAAACAATCAATCACCAAAATCCACATACGAAGGCGTGAATCAAATCTAAAGAAATCGATACCGAATCCATCAGAATGGATATTCTCAAAAAAAATCCCGAAAAAGAAGTCATCAAAGTCAATAATAAATGATAACAATAAAACGGATAATCACGAATCGATAAAAATTGGAGCCTCAAGCAAAATAGGCAAAATAGGCTGAAACAAGCAGGTCAGTCGACTGACTGCAGAGGCCAGTCGACTGATCCAGAAACTGGAAAGTTTCAGTTCCTGCAGTCCGTCGACTGACTGCAGGGGCCAGTCGACTGGCTGGCACTGGAACTGTTTTTCCAGCCTATCCAAATGAAGAGTAAACTCTCTATGCTTGCAACCAGACGAGCAATGGGCACTAGGGGTTTATGCCAATTGACAACCCAGCCCTATAAGCTCTTCGATACACCACCAAAATCATGTTCATAAATCAAAGCTAGGATTTTCAAAGTTTTGACTTCAAAACACCAAAAATTGAAATGTTCACCAAATCAATTCAAATAAAAAGCAAATGAACATAATTAAGTGTTAGTAATTCATACCTAACATCAATGATATCAAGAGAAGTAGATGTGAGTTCAAAACTCACCTTTAAACCCAAAAACAATGAATGAGAAGCTTAATCACAAAGGAGAGATCAACCACTCTTCACTTCAACCCAAGAAGCTTGAATCTAAGCTCAAAAGAAGAACATTTCCTAAGTTAGGTTTAGGAAATTTTTGAAATTAAAGAGAGAATGAGTTGGAGAAGATGAAGAGGATGCCTACCAAAGCTTCTCCTAGAGTTTGGAGCTAGAACTTGAGTTTGCAAATGAATCTAGGGTTTAGGAATTTCTAATTCCTTTTCTCTTCCCCCATTTTTCTAAAGCTTGAAGTGTTAGGAAATGAAATGAGTGAATGGAGAGGAGAGGGGGCTAAGTTAGGGTATAGGATGAGTTGGGTGAAACCCAAACCCAAGCCCAAAGCCCTAAGTGAAAAATAGCAAAATTCACTCAACTCCAAACATATCGATGCTTATACTCAAAAAGGTTGCAAACGGCATTTTGAACTCAATAGAAGTGGTCTCGAGTCCTAATTCGGCTGTTTGCAAAAAGTAGCTTTTCAAACTATAATCCGACTAACGATGCTATATTTAAATAAAATATTTAAATATACAATCGTAAAATATGCGGGTTGTTACAGACTCCCCTCCTTAAAGAAATTGCATCCTCGCAATACTTAAGGAGAAGATAAAGAGTAACAACCATGTAAGCATATCGACACAAAAGAAAATTTTGAAATAAGAAGTTCACCATAAAGAGCACGAAAGAGTAAGCCCGAACATGTTCGCTCGGTGAATTCTCAGGATTCCCAAGAGCAATCTTTGGGATTTGAGAACCATTGAACTTTCACAAAAAGGGAAATCTTTATTTCGAAGGAGCTCAACCTCCGAAGCAATGATGCGAATAGGATGTTGCTCATAAGTCAAATCTGGTGAAACCTCAATTTCTTCAACAACACCGGGCTCAAGAATAAAATCGGAATCCCTAAGGCATTTCCATAGATGAGTGACGTGGAAAACGTCATGAATAGCAGAAAAATTGAGCCGGTAATAAAAGGCGATAAGCCACGGAACCAATGCGTTCGGTGATGGGAAATGAACCCATATATCGAGGTGCTAATTTTCCCGATCAACTGAAACGCACAACACCCATCATAGGTGAAACATAAATAAAATCTGGACCTAAAACCAGCTTCTCACCAGCTTCAAGCCAACACAAAGGAGATCGGCGCGGCCTTCCGAAGAGTGCCTCGAAAGGTACCATACCAATACAAGATTGGAAGCTATTATTGGAAGAAAACTCAACAAGAGAAATATGATCTTCCCAACTTCCACCAAAACCAAGAACACATGCACGAAGAAGATCTTCAAGAATTTGACTCACACGCTCTATTTGTCCATCAGATTGAGGGCGATAAGCGGTGTAAAAATTAAGCTTTGTTCCCAAAGCTTTTGAATACCTTACCAAAATCCACTAGTAAAATAATGGATCACGATCGCTAACAATAGAAGTAGGAACTCTATGTAATTTAACAATTTCTTTGACATAGAGTCTTAGCCAAAAGAGGAACGGTCCAAAAGAGAAGGACGAGCCTCAAGGCTACACAAAACAAGAGATGAACATAAATTGGATTCACGATCTCGAATCTCACAAGTGGATAAAGTCTCGAGATCATTCCATTCGGATATCATCATTGAAACAACTGCTTGTTGCTTTCAGCTAAGGGCATCGGCAACACGATTACCCTTTTCCGGAGTACAAAGAATATCAAGATCATAAGATGTAAGGAACTCAAGCCAACGTTGTTGACTCAAATTAAGTTCCTTTTGAGAAAATAACTATTTTAGAGATTTATGATCGGTGTAGAGAACAAATTTCTCTTCCAAAAGATAACGACGCCAAATTCAAAGAACGAAAACAATAGCCGCGAGCACTAGACCATGAATGGCATATCTAGTCTCGACAAGCTGCAATTGTCAAGAAGCATATGTGATAACACATTCCCTTTGCAAAAGAATGGCACCCAAACCAATACGACAAGCATCGGTACAAACAGTGAAGTCTTGGTTCCCTTCGGGAATCGCAAGAATAAAAGCATCGGAAAAGAGTTCTTTTAATTGATCCTCTTTCCCGAAAAGCTAAGACATTCAAAAATTATAATTAACTTTATGTAATCATCTTTTTAGAAAAATTTACTTATTACAAGTCAATTTACTATGTTTGACTGTCTCATCATAGCATTTAGGAGATTCCTATCGATAACGTTGATCAAGCGCATCGACCAGAATTCTTAAAGCACTCAATGGGCAAAACAACACAAAATCATCTTCTATATGATAAACATGTCTCAAATTTTTTTACAAATATTCTTTGCTCGTTTAAGAACAAAATCCAATCATACTTATAAATATCTTATTAAAAAGATTTGCAAATTTTAAATTGTTGTTTTCATCCATAATCAATAAATACAAGGATAAACTCCTCGAGATATTCGTAGAATACTCGATTCATAAGATGGATGAAATAAGGTCGAAGGTTCGTCAAACCGGATGACATAACGAACCACTCACAAGAATCATAACGAGTGCGGAATGCGGTAAGTGGAATGCTACCCTCCGCAACTCATAGCTGATGAAAACCGGTGGCAAGGTCGAGCTGAAAAGACCTTAGCACCACACAATAGATTGCTTAAGTGATAATCCTAAGACAAATCTCAAAAATACCGGAAAATTCACAAACTACTTGAATGAGAGAAATAACACTTTCCTCATCAAGTGGGTTTAAAGACTAAAATGATGCCACCGAATTTGGAAATCAAAATCATTAAGAACAATAGAAATCTGCTTAACAGATTGAGAATGTCGAAGATATATAGTCCGCTCAGGACATAGGATGTGGGCTTAATAATGATCAAACCAATCCTTTCCTAAAAAATCAATTTCGAAACCCAAGTAACGCATAACATGCAAATCGGCTCGAAAGAATAATCACATAAAATAATCTCGACATTTTCACAAAGTAAACTGAGTGTTGCGGATCCACCAACCGGATTCGCAATTCTCAGTGAAGTCATCAAGCCCATAGTATTTAAAGAAAAAGTATCAACAAATTCTTTTGATATAAAAGGAGGAGATGCACCCGTATTAAAAGAAATCAAATAGAAAGATCACGAAATAAAATAATGTCATCAAGGATAGAATGAGAAATACCTTGACCAAGAGAAGTGCTAGTAGAGGCTTGCACAACCTTTAGCTTTCCCTCTTTCTTGTTTGGAAGTTTGGGGCATGAAGATAAAAGATGACCCAAACCTTTGCAATAGCGACAAGTAAGAGGCTTTAGACACTTATTTTCATAGTGGTCCGTAGAACCACAATTGTAGCATCGTCCACGACTAGTGGTAGGAGTCTTTGCTACCGAAATTGCCTACTTCCCTTTCTTGTTGGGATTAGGACTTTTGAACTTAATATGCCTTTTTCTTGTTGATGTTGAAGTTTTGTTTGGCATCCACATCTCCAAAATCACTTTCTTTATCGGCCTCTTCAAGTCGAAGAGTGATACCTACAAACTGTTCGAAAGGCACTACTAATTTCAGAGGTAAAACCTTTTTTGGGTTTTTACTCAAAGCAAAGATAAACCTTTGATTCTTTACAAGATCCAAAAGTTGTTGGGTAGACATGAATATGCCATCCTGAGAAGGACTACTGGATTGACCAGCGCTAGGACTGCCAGATCTAACCATTTCTCTTCTTTAAGAAAGAAAGAAAGAAGAGGGAAAAGTTTATTCACAAAATGAATATCAAACAAACTTGGTTGATAAAACAAGGCATCATAAAAAGAAATAGGATAGAACGGTACGAAGACTCGAATTAAATCCTATGGCACGATTCCTAAAAAAGACTTAGGACAATGATCCTTGCTAGATTGTTCTACATTGTTCCGAAGTTTGGCTCTGATACCATGCCGTGACGCCCCACCTCTATGCTCACGCTATACGGAGTAATGCTGTCGACTAGCGCGAAGAATAAGGCTGTTGAGGAGCGACCATCCATGTAATTGCTTTGTGCGAGTACCGATATGTCAGACAGTATAACATGCATTTTATTTCAAGAGGAAATCCGACATACCAAATACAAACTCAAAGCTACTACACAGTTGCTATGTGGTCTTCGGAAAGAAATATAGAAATAAACATAACATAAATCAGTCACAGATGTTCATATCACAAAGGCGGAAACAGATATGAATATATAACACAAAAAGGTGTACATCAGAGTAGTGGTCAAATAAGATCCACAATAACACAAAAGAATAGATACAAGTGCTAGACAAAAGAATAAGTATACATCATGGAGTCTATATCTCAAATGTATACTAACAAAAACTACTACGCTAAAGTAGTTAGCCCAAAAGTCAGGTGATGAACCCTGATAAGAAGTCAAGCGGGAGCACCTGAAATATCTTGGTCTGACCCGAGTATTATTTAAGAAGAAAATAATAAACGGATCAGTCTAGCTATAAATATCATATAAAATGAGATAGGATAAGAGATATGACAAAAAACGTATGATAACAAAAATGCCATACTGTGACAAGTATACATTAAACAACAACAAAATCATACAATATCTCATGAATCTCAAAGCACCAAAAAGAAT
This sequence comes from Allium fistulosum, assembly GCA_030737815.1. Taxonomy (NCBI): domain Eukaryota; kingdom Viridiplantae; phylum Streptophyta; class Magnoliopsida; order Asparagales; family Amaryllidaceae; genus Allium; species Allium fistulosum. Next base: position 367,128,592 of record CM060906.1, read on the forward strand.
CACATTCTTTAAATTATTCACCAAAACACAAATATTGACAAACATATTAATGCCAATCGCAAAAGTTGGTGAGACATAAATTCTAGAAATCATCAACTAGAAATCCAGAAATCACAAAAAGGGGGAAGGCCTATCACAAACGGGAGCATGAAAACTCACCAACACGTGTATCACAAACGGAACGCTATTCCATGGTCGCTAACCATAAAGCCGGTGCCACGATGTAGTACAGCGAACGCCCGAGGAACCAAACTCAAATAATCCAGAACATCGACGTAGTACAGCGTTACGCTCGATGAACCTGAACACAAATAATCCGGTACAACGACGTAGTACAGCGAACGCCCGATGAACCAAACTCCAATAAAAGCATAGGTCGCTAGCCTATAAAAATGAGATGAAGCTCAACAGATGGGGGTATAGTCCCCCATGTGGACAAAGAGACATCGCACATCGCTAGTCTAAACCATAAAATGATCACCATTGATCAATAAGAAGTGTCGATTATACTAATCTAGTAAATATATGAGTTTAGCTTCATGTCCCATAACCACTAGCTTAACTTAAATATTTACGAACAAATTGTAGATTCCCACTCAAAAATTGTCACAAGAATTTCAATCGAACAAGTCCAAAAATTAACCGACGAAGTAAACGCAAGCGTTTCATACCACTTGTTTTGCTAAGCCGTTTAATTAGATTTTCTCATACGAATGAGGTAAAGGTTTGTATATACTAATAGATTAGAAAACGGTTTTATAAACGAGCTTTGTAGTAAAAATATGGTTGAAATCATCTTTGTAAAAGAGTTTGAATATTTACTGCTAGTATAGAAATCTTTGTATTTTAAAGTGACAAAGCATAGAAATGATTGTAGAAACAATCAATCACCAAAATCCACATACGAAGACGTGAATCAAATCCGAAGAAATCGATACCGAATCCATCAAAATGGATATTCTAAAAAAAATCCCGAAAAAGAAGTCTTCAAAGTCAATAATAAATGATAACAATAAAACAGATAATCACGAATCGATAAAAATTGGAACCTCAAGCAAAATAGGAAAAATAGGCTGAAACAAGCAGGACAGTCGACTGACTGTAGAGGCCAGTCGACTGATCCAGAAACCCGAAAGTTTCAGTTCCTGCAGTCAGTCGACTGACTGCAGGGGCCAGTCGACTGGCTGGCACTGGAAATGTTTTTCCAGCCTATCCAAATGAAGAGCAAACTCTCTACGCTTGCAATCGGATGAGCAATGGGCGCTAGAGGTTTATGCCAATCGACAACCCAGCCCTATAAGCTCTTCGACACACCACCAAAAGTATGTTCATAAATCAAAGCTAGGATTTTCAAAGTTTTGACTTCAAAACCCCAAAAATTGAAATGTTCGCCAAATCAATTCAACTCAAAAGCAAATGAACATAATTAAGTGTTAGGAATTCATACCTAACATCAATGATATCAAGAGAAGTAGATGTGAGTTCAAAACTCACTTTTAAACCCAAAAACAATGAATGAGAAGCTTAATCACAAAGGAGAGATCAACCACTCTTCACTTCAACCCAAGAAGCTTGAATCTAAGCTCAAAAGAAGAACATTTCCTAAGTTAGGTTTAGAAAATTTCTGAAATTAAAGAGAGAATGAGTTGGATAAAATGAAGAGGATGCTTACCAAAGCTTCTCCTATAGTTTGGAGCTAGAACTTGAGTTTGCAAATGAATCTAGGGCTTAGGAATTTCTAATTCCTTTTCTCTTCCCCCATTTTTCTAAAGCTTGAAGTGTTAGGAAATGAAATGAGTGAATGGAGAGGAGAGGGGGCTGAGTTAGGGTATAGGATGAGTTGGGTGAAACCCAAACCCAAAGCCCTAAGTAAAAAATAGCAAAGTTCACTCAACTCCAAACATATCGATGCTTATACTCAAAAAGGTCGCAAACGGCATTTTGAACGCAATGGAAGTGGTCTCGAGTCCTAATTCGACTGTTTGCAAAAAGTAGCTTTTCGGACTATAATCCGACTAACGATGCTATATTTAAATATACAACCGTAAAATATGCGGGTTGTTACACAAGTTATCATATACCCAACGCATTTGAGTGATGGTGAGGTGAAATAAAAAATTCCTATCCACCCGGGATAACCTCAGATGGCTCTTGGACCTTGTTCAACAATTCGAGGCATTTGATTGAGTGCTTTAAGTAAAAAGTAGGGGATGAGACTAAAATAGTCTGGGAAAGCACGTTTGATAAGGTAAAGAGATGCAGAGGAGCATGAGATGTTTTGGATCGAGTCGGATGCCGAAGGGATTACTGATAACTCTAGATATGATGGTTGTTTCTAGGGGCAGGGGTATATGAGGATACTCATCGGCTGGCTTATCCTAAGAGAGCAGTACCTATGAGATGGGTATCAAATGGCATGAGATGGGTATCGAATTGCATGAGATGTCGCCGACCTGAGAGGTTGTAAAGTGAGTTATCATGTATCCGAGAGATTTTGAGAAAGTTATAGCGGGGTGAGACTCCAGGAACTATCATGATGGGGTGAGACTCCAGAAATGGTTATATCGGAGTGAGACTTCAAGGACGTGGAGGAGATCTTGGTGAAGTGAGGCTTCGAGGATGATCAAGTGGAGTAAGACCTTGGTAATGGTCAGGATAGAGCAGCATCTTGGTGATGATATAAAGGCTTGGTAATGGCTATGGTCATGTGAGACCTTAGTGGTGATCTAATTCGCCTTGGTGGTACTAGGAAGGGTCTAATGCAAGACCTTGATGATGATCTAATCCTCCTTAGTGGTGGTGAGAGGTGTTTAGTATGAGGATGACACCTTATTGCTTTGGGTAGGAAGCATGCTAGCTTGGGAATCCATAGAGAGCATGAGGACCGCTTACTCGAAGCTTTTTTACTTGGATGATTGGTCATATTGATGAGACCTTTGGGAGGGTCATGGAGAAAGCTTTGGAACATAAGAGCCTATACAGAAAAACAAAAGCTGAAGTTGTTGTTTCTAAAGGAAGGCCAAAACCGCAGGTGAGCAGGGGAGGCAGGAAGAAGTGAAACAACAAAGACATGAGAGAAGAGGCAACCTCGGGAAGGAGAGGACCAGAATAAGTTCTTCAATTTTGATAGGATTGGGCACATGAGGATAGATTTCCTGAAACCGCTGAGGAATAAGCAGGTTGTGTCTACTTACACTTTTAATAATGTTAAGTTTCGTCGAATGCTCCATCGGCGAAGGAGAAGGATAAGGGAATCATTATCCGAGGCATGCTTTGCGTTTATGCTATACCTGTATGTGTTTTATTTGATATCCATATGTTAGACCCTTTCATCTAATGACTTGGTGAGCATGTTAGGGTCGTGTCCTGACCCATTAGACGAACCTATAATTGTTTCGAACCTGGCGAAAGTTAGATGGACTTTGGCATGTTCGTTAAGGCTTTGAGTTTTGAGTCACGGATGTTTATTGTTGGTGGTCACTTTGTTTGGAGTCGTTAATTTTGATATCATTTTGGATGGAGTGGTCAAAGGGATACAAAAATATGGTGAGTGAAGAGGAGCTAAGAATGGCGATTGGGATAGGTGGAGAGCAAAGGCTGGAGCTGGATTGTGCACCTGAGAGGGCATAGTTATGGTTAGCTTGGTGTGATCTCTTGGGAACCTAGAAAGGGATTCGTCGTCATTTCCATGGTAAGGGAAACATCTAGAGCTAGTCAGACTACTGAGATGTAAAGGGATTGAGTTCCGTATCGACTTAGGACCAGATTCTATCTTCGAGGAGGGTGGTACTCATAGAGCGGGAAGGACTAGAGAAGAAAGTGTAAGACCTGTGGAAGGAGAGGGTCCTTTTTAGGAGTATATCCAGCCGTGGAGTGCCTACAGTATCCGTACAGTGAGCAGATGACTTTTGGAGACAGAGTGGAGTGCCGGGAGCCCGGTGAGCTTGTACTGGTGTTCATGGGTGATATTATTGTCTTCTAGTAGGAAGAGAGCATGACGCGCTTTGGAGTTGTGTAGGTGGTATTAAGTATATGTACCGGCCTAGGAGTAGTGTTCCTATGGAAGGCAGGACTTGAGTGTATTGCTAATGGATGATTGGGATGTAGGGTAGATATGTTTGACTTTGCCTTTTTTGAGTTGGGATTTCGGGGGTGAAATTCTTAAAGGGAGAAGAGTTTAACGACCCATATCTTATGTATCGTAGGATCGTAAAATATTATCATTTAATTCAAATGAGGTCGTATGACTCTATAGCTTTGGAAAATGCCTATTAGTGACATTTTCTATCTTTAGAATATTTCTGGATGATTTTACCCTTGGGAGTCTTGTTTTGGCTAGAGCTTTGGATAGGAGCCGAATTAGCACCTGAGACCACTTCCATTGGAAAGAGATGATGTTTTTCCTTTCCATGGAGTGGTCATAATAGCGATTTGAATTATTTGACTAGGAGATATGTCTGTTTAAAGATTTGGCTCCGGTCGGTGCTAGGCGTGTTCGGGGGGTGCTTGGGTTTTTGCATATAAAAGGTGAGCCATCCCTCCCAAATCATTCTCTTTTTCCACCACTTCCTATTCAAGTCTCAACCTCCATTAGTGAAGCTCGATTCGGCGTAAGTTGATTCGACTAGGCATTGGTTCGGTGGTGGAATGGTGCGGTGATCGAGCAAGGAAGTCGGTTCGGTGGTGGGAGTGGCTTGATGACCGAACAAGATATTCGGTTTGTTGGTAGGGTGGGCTTAATAACCGAACGTGTTTGGCTGTTCGCTGGGATAGATGGTGAGGTGACCGAACTGGATTGGATGTTCGGTAGGTTGGACGGTCGATGACCGGACCAATGTGGTGGTTAGGTGGTGAGCTTGGATCGGTGGTGTGGTGGAGCGGTGACAGAACAAGATTGGTTGTTCAGTGGGTGTTGGCTAAATGGCCAAACAGGGTTTTTTGTTCAGTGGTGGAGTTTGGTTCGGCGGTACGGTTGGATCGGTGGCTGGTCGTGGAAACTTGACCGATGACCGAACATGAATGGCTGTTCGATGAAAGGCGGTTCGGCGACCGAGCATGGGACTTGGTTCAGCGTTGGGACTTGGATCGACTTGTGTGGTTAGCCTGGCTTGGCTAGGTGTGTGTTGTCTTGCATCCAGCTTGGTTCAGTCATAGGATGGATCGGTAGGGCTGGAGCATGGAGTTTAGCAACAAACTTTGGGTATGGCATGGACATACTTTAGGGCAAAGTTTGGGGTCTCCAATGAGTCGAAGGGGAGTAAGGATGGATGACTCCGGGATGACTAGGAATGGTCGTGGATTTCGTGCAGCGACTAGTGAAGCAGTAGTGTGATGCCTCGACGTCGATGATGGGATGGCTTCGGGACTTTGGCATAGTGGCTCTACGACTTTCGAAAGTTCACCAGAGGTGTTTTAAGGATGACAACTCAATGATGGGAGTCGCCGAATATTCACAAGAGCAAGTTAATGATAGTGACTTGCTAGTGGGATTTGTGATTATGTCATACTATGGAGACAGCCGGAATGGACTAACGATTGGGTTCCACTATGGAAATGCCTGGAAAGGGATTTCGATTGAGTCCATGGTTTGCAGTAGTGCCACATGAATTATCATATACCAATGCACTTGGTTAAGAGATGCGAGGCTGTGAGAAGGATGTCGTGTGCTTAATGTGTTGTGCGATACCCCTATATCATGTATCATCGTCTTGTTATAGTATTTTAGCGTATATTATGTTTATGCACCAACTCTTTGGATGCTGGGACATGTCAGGTATGGTTGTTCATACCTAATGCCCTATTTACTATTATTACTACGCTATGTGTGGTTGGTTGTTGTGAATTCTATGTTACTAATATGGTGGGTTAGTACCTTTGATAATTTGGTGGTTGCATAGGAGTATTGTTTCTTGCTACATTGGTTGCATTGTTTGTGATGGTTGTAATGGTTGCATTAGTTACATTGACTTTATTGGTTGTGATGATTGCAATGGTTGCATTAGTTGCATGGGTTACATTGGTTGTGATGATTACAAATGGTTGCATGGATGTTATGGTTGTTATGTGCTAACGACTATTTGGATGCAGGAGAAGAGCAGGAACCAGAACTACATGGGCTTGATCTCCCAAAAGGGGTACGTATGCAGTCTTTTTCTATGCAATAGCCATCGGATCACTAGGTTGGGATGGGGTGTATAGAAATTGGCACGGTCCAAAAATAGTTGAAAACTTTTCCTTTTTATTCCTTGTGTTTGTACAGGTGTGAAGTTACAGGTAGGAGCATAAAAGGAAATGGAAAGTGATGCAGGCTATGTCGTAGGTAGCTGATTGATATATCCTTTGTTTCATTTATGTTGGATTCCGCTGTGCAGTACCGTGGAGCTATGGCGGTACTTGTATTATTAGAGACAATATTAGAGTTTATTTAGAAGATGCGAGATTAAACTCTTTATTTTAGTTCTGTATAGCCTATGAACCAGTTGTGCTCTGATGTCCTTATTTATGGTTAATTTGATTATATCACTGTCTCGCCTGTTTTACATCTGAGTTGTCATATTACATTTTATATGTGCGTTGTGAGATGCTCTATAGGTTCTGTGTTTGGTTTTCTTTCTTTTCACCCTTAGTACTCGTCCTACATCGGCCGTACTCGGAAGCATTGCACTCTCTTATGTGTTCTAGGTGCCGGAGGTGTGGGCGGTCATCACATTTAGTATCTCGATTTTCCTCCTATGGGATGTGCTTAACCACATAGCATCCTGCACATTGAGCAAAGCCTTTTGCCTTTTTCCTTTTTAATTAGTATGCCAACCATTCTCCTTTAGCTTAGAACTCCCAAAGTGCTTGATTCACAGTCATTTGGAAGTTGCTATGGAAACATAGTGTCCCAATTCCAGTTTCTTTGCTATTTCCAATCTTTCTATTAGTGTATTATACTCTATCGTTTGGTCTAGCCTGCAAGATAAGAGGTCTATCCGACCCGTAGGGGTCAAGAACATCCGTTCTTGCATACTCATTAGTATCTTCTCTCACTTATGTGGGTTTCACATGCTCAAGTGGCATGACATTATTATGCCTTAAGTATTTTTATTAAATATCATTCAATTTATTCATTAAAGTAAGTCATACCTTTGTATTTTTTTCCCCCATGTTCGAAGAGATTATTTAAATGCTTTATATTCATATGAAGTTGACTCTACTTTTGGGGCTCTTTGAAAAGATAATGCTCCACCATCTCTAGAGATGTTCGGTACCACCTATGGAATGGGTCAGAATTACACACTACCGTCTCTATAGGAGTTGTACCTGGTCTCCCACCTGATTGAGTTGAACCCTATCTTCGGGAATAGGAAGTTTATGCTCTGCTATCTAATTACTTCGTTCTTCATGATTTTCATGTACATCTATCTCTAGATATCTAATAGGACGATATGATCTGATGTCCATAGGGAAAACTGACACTGTGCCCCCGAGCGTGGTTTATACCCTTCCTCCACGAGGACTCAGTTCCATCAAGGGACTACATTCTATCATCTCTAGCACTCTCATTGGAGTTACCTTAGGTTTTAGCCAAGAGCATATCGGTTCCCATCTCTGCCATAGTCGGCTCTCCGGTTCTTGATTCGCTGTATTCCATGGTTTCTCTAGTAGCAAGATAGATTCTTTCAGGAGTCTCTGTAAGCTATGAATGTGGAAACTTGTCGTGTCTTCTAAAGTATTTCCTTTCTCTAGTCCTATTCTCCATCTTTCACATATCCCTATCCCAAGGCTTTTAATTTCTAACCCGGTTGACATTTGTCAGACTTGCCTCGATATCATAATCCTCTAAGCACATAAACTTGTCAATTTGATAGTATAAGTCCTCCAAGTTGTCGTTTGGATTCTTCTTAGCTCCCAAGAGCGGATTGATCCTTAAGGTTAACCACAAAATTACATAGTGGTTTAGTCTACCAAGAATTGAGAATAGCACCTACACAAGACTTCCTCTGTACTCCACTCATCATCATGCATTGGGTATACCGTTGTAAATGTTCTATGAGGTCGGTTAGTCCTTGATACCGTCCCATAGTTGGCATCTTAAACTCTCTGGGGTTCCTGGTAGTCCTATCTCTAGTGAGAAGGTACTACTAAACATAGCTCCAATTCCTCACTCCATTTGTTTATGTTGAATACATTATCTAATGATTCGGGCCATTCTATCCCCCGGATAGGATAATTGGCAATGATAGCTCGACCTTTCCATTCGGAGGGAATGATTTCCTTCATCCTCTCTATGATGACTTGATCTTCAACTACAAGCATGGTTATGGCTCCTATATCGGTCCCAGTGATCATTTTGTTCTTTATTGACCATAATTTTAGTGAGGGATGAGACACGTTTGTTGTAGCTGCCCCCGGTTCGGAATCATCCCTATCTGGTTCAATGTTGAACCGCTTCCTGGGTCTAGCTTTGGGTTGAAGTCTTACTTGTTTCATCCCTTCATTATTCCTTCTTACAACTCTTGGAATTTCTTGATCGGATTCTTTATTAGACAATGACCCCCTTCGTCTTGGATTCTATAGACTTGGATGACCCTTGTGTTCAAGTGTTGCAACCAATAGTTTGCGGCTGTCCCAAGCATGTAATAAGTTGATACACCATTGCTTGATGTTGGGCAGTGAAACATTCATTTAAATTAGTCACAACTTTATCCATGTTGCCTTTGGTAATTACGTTTACTAGCACTGGAGTGCTTGTTGAATGATCATCTTGATTGGCGGTTGTTTAACTGGGTGCGCTGGTATTTCCTGCTTTCCCTATGGTAGCATCAACTTTAGTCTTTGAATTCAAAAGCATGTTGAGAATCAGTTCTCGGTGAAAGCACCAAAAACGTTTGCACGAAAATGGACAAACACCTCCAATCGATTAGTTGCAGAGCTATGAATATGAGGTATATGACACAACTATTATATCTGTATTATAACTAATTATCAAAGGGCGTAGATCACATATAACTTATGAAGAAAGTAATTTACAGTAAAAGAACATAAAGGTTTATAGTGGTTCGGCGAAAATGTGCCTATATCCACTGTCCATTTTCATTATCCTTCGTATAAATCTTTGGTACAATGCTTGGGATATAAAATATGATGATCTGTTATTCAATAAAAAGTAAGATATAGATCCAAGTAAGTCTGTTCGGTAACTCCTGTTTATATATTCTTGCTTGTCTATTCCTATTCGGCTATTCTTATTAGCATATCCCTGTTCGGCTGACCATGCTTGGCAATTCCTGCTAGGCTATTCCTGTTAGGTTGTTCATGCTAGGTAGTTCCTGCTAGGTTGTTCCTATTAGGTTATTCCAGCTAGGATGTTCCTATTCTATTGTTCATGATTAGTTGTTCCTATTAGATAGATCCTACTAGGTTGTTCCTGCTAGGCTGTTCCTAGCTTTCCCTGACTTGTCCACTATTACTGTTGTAAGCTTGGCTTTTTAGAATTCTCTCCCATTGTTTTGGATGCTTTAGTATTTATAGGAATGAAGGTATAGGTAAGGAAGGCCAATAAAATAGGCAGTTTCCCTGTATGATATACTTTGTTTGGTACTTCCCATATTTACAAGAATTGTTTGGAGTCTCTTATTTTACCTTGCTCGGCATCCTTGATTCGGCGCCCTAGGTTCGTCCATTTTGGTTCGATAGTGCTCATGATCAACAATGTCCGATGGTGCCTTGGTCTAGTGGTAACTTGGTCCGTCGGTGTCTTTATCCAACGGTGCCTCGATTCGGCGGTGCCTCGATATGGCGGTGCCTCGTTCTGGAGGTCTCTTTTTCTGATGATGCCTCTGTCCGGCGGTCTCTTTATCTGACAATCTCTCTATCAGGCGGTGCCTCGGTTCGGCGATGCTCTCCATCCAGTAGTGCCTTTGTCAGGCGGTCTCTCTGTTTGACGGTGCCTCAATCGGGTAGTGCCTCGATCTGAAGGTCTCTCTGTTCGGTGGTGCCTCTATCCTATAGTACCTCGGTCTGGCGGTCTCTCTGCCCGACGGTGCCTCGGTCTGGAGGTCTTTTTGTCCGGCGGTCTCTTTGTTCGATGGTGCCTCGGTCTAGAGATCTCTCTGTCCGACGATGGCTTTATCTGGCGATCTCTCGATCTGATGGTGCCTTGGTTTGGTAGAACTCTAATGCCATAAATCTTGAGGTTAGTCCTCCATAACCCGATGTTAGATGGTGGACTCGATATTTGAAGGTGATTAGACAAGGCTAAGATGATTCCTTGTTGTTCAGAAGTGCTCAAGAGATTTGATTAGGCAGAGATTTTGTCAAGTACTTTGTATAGCTCCAAACCTGTCTGCCATTATTGCTCAACCATTCTCCATCTTTGGTTTTGCTTATCCATGAGGTATTTATAGGTGTGAGGTTGGGTAGAGACCTATTAGGTGGTAAACTGTTAGATAGTAAATGGTTTAATTCCCTATCGGACCATTCTCCTATTCCATAAAATCAATGTGCTTGTCAGGGATCGAATTCTTGACCTCTCGGTTGGAAGCATGACTCTCAACCACTTGAGCTACACATGTTATTATGTCATAACTCCTTCATTTTAAATCAGAATTGAATGAAACTTACACCAATAGCTTTGTATCATTGAGTAGAGTATTCTGATGCCTCTGGATGTTCCATTTTCTTGAAGTAGGTAGTAGCTGTCCAAGGTGGGGCCTGAGTCGGTTAGGTGGTGGACAAAGTTTAAGATGATCATATCTTCCGATCCGTAGCTCAGATTGAGATGAGGTTTCGACTTAGGCGCATGTCTAGACCTTAGTAACCTTTTACAAGTGCTTTGATTATATAATTTGACTATGTCAAATTTTCCCCTAATACTTTGCCTTGCCCTTGCGATTACATAATGGCGCCTTTATCATGCATCTTCCGACCATTTCTATGCTCTTTGACGTCTTATCATATTCACCACGCCGTGGACGAAAATGCCCACAACATTCATTGATGCCCATCGACTGACCATAAATTGCTAATCGACTAGCCACAAATTATCAATTGACTGGCACATGTCTCAATTGACTGGTGTTTGATTGCCATTTGACTAAGGCACCCACAAAATTCTCTTTAATTTAAATATATTGTATCACGTATATAACACTCCACTTTAATAAAATATATCTTCAGACCAAACCTACTCCAAACTCCACCTACAACCAATATCCATTATTTCTAAGATGACAAGAATATGGAAACATCCCCAATGACCTATAGCAAAAACAACTTCTGTTGCACTTTATTAAGAAATTCTGATAAAGCCACATCCATCAACGAAGTATTGAAAGTATTTGATCCAAAAGTAGAACTATCAATCTCACAACATCTCCTACTGTCTCCAAACAAACTATTACTCATTCTCCCTCCATGGGCCACAATGTGGCACCTAGCACCTCAATAAGTTAATCAAGTTCGAGCTCGAGCAATGTTCGAGCTTAGCAACGACTTAGTAACCATGTCTACTAAATTATCCTCAATGTGAATTCTCTATAGACGAACTAACCTTTTCTCATTCATTGCTACATGAAAAGACTCCTTTATCTCTATGTGCATTATTCTTGAGCTGAAAATCACATTGTTAGCTAAGTGCATTACATTTTTTCTATCACAATTCACAACCACGCTATCTTAAACAAAGCCTAATTCACACGACATTAGCTTCAAATAGAGGGAATCCTTCATTGCTTCAACTACATCTATCAACTCAACTTCTACGGTAGACAATGCAACTACGTATTGCAATCTCGCTCTCCAACTAGTAGTTGTACCACTAAGTGTGAACACATATTTTAGAGGTTGACTTTCTTCGATTTTTATCGATAATATATTCTTCATTATATTGACCAACCAAACTGTAATCCTTTCCTCTATCACAAAAACAAATCCAAAACATGGAGTTCCCTTAAGATACCTTATAATACCCTTAACGACTTCCTAATATAATTTCCTAAGATTAGCCATATATAACCTTGTGGATGATATCATTCCTAGTACAGACCATAGTATACATCAAGTTATCAACTGCACTAGCATATGGTATGTTTTCACATAGACATTGTCTTCATTTGAGATCCAAAAACTTCATATACAAAGACATTGGTGTGCTAATGGTCTTTTCCCTATCCATGCTAAATTGATAAAACACATTTCCAATATATATTTTTTGAGTCAAATTTAGGATAATAAGCCTTCTTTCTTTAAAACTCACACCTAAAATTTTCTTTGCTTCGCCTAAATCTTTCATTTTGAATTTCACTTTCAAACACAACTTTATTTTATTGTTTTCCCCTTTATCGTTGGAAAATGAAGACATATCATTTGCATACAAGAGTAAGTACATTTATTCACCATTTTCCGGATATTTTTTATATTTCTTTCAAAACCAATACTAAGCATAAAAGAATTAAACCTCTTGTACCATTATCTCGACAACTGGTTCAAGGCATAAAATAATTTCTTCAACTTGCAAACTCATTAGACTTTCATCTAAAACAAGCCTATCTGAATGCTTAATATAAATAGTCTTTTCCAAGTCTCAATGCAAAAAAAACTATCTTCACGTCAAGTTGCTCCAACTTCATATCATAAGTAACCACAACAGCTAACAAAAGCCTGATACATTTCTGTCACACTATTGGTGCAAAGACTTCATCATACTCTTTCCCATTCCTTAAGGAAACCCTTTTCCTACCAGTTTAGCTTTATGTCTTCCATTATCCTTCACCTTGAATACTCATTTGCAACATACGGTTCGATTTCCCTAAGATAACAAAACTAACTTCTAAGTCTTATTCTTGTGCAAATACTACATCTCCTCCTTCATAACACAAATCTATTTTGAACTATTATTTGCTTCAACGCACCATCAAGGTATAATGGCTCATCTTGAACTACATGCAATGCATAGTCAAATTGATAACTGCACCAACTAACCCAATGGTTTCAATATCGCCTAAATCAGCATTAGCTCCACCTTGAACTGAATTCCTTGTGGTGTCACGAACATAATCATCACTACAAGAAGAGTTATATGGAATATCATGTGATGTATTGCATTCTCTTTATCAACAACGACGGCAAGCGCTTCGCGCGTGACGATGGCACATCCTTCGTGAGTAAATTGATTTTTTTACAAATTATGTGTTTAACATGTTTAAGAGAATAATTTTCTTAAATACGTTGCTATGTTTTTGCGTTGGAATCATGTGTAATCGGTTTAAATTTCACTTCTTAGTTGGAACATTTATTTTTTTGTTAGGTTGAATTTTCGTTTCTATTATCAATTGATAAAGAGAGAAAATATATAAAAAGTTTAATTGTTAGATCATATATTTAAGTGATACTAAGTTTTTTAATATATGTAGGAGAGCGTATTGAATTTGAAAAAAGTATAGTTGTTAGGAACTGGAGATAGTGGTTTTGATGACAACAACTTTTGTAACTTATTTTATTGTAACTTATATACTAACACTATTGTCTAGATATATATGAATGTTATTATGCAGGATATATATAAGGCGGGTACTGATTATTAAAGACTGCACAGTATAAAGATCAAGAATGAAGAAATCAAGTTTGAAGACTCATGAGTATCAAGATCAAGATTTCAAGATAAGTGTCTAGTTTTGTTAAAACTTCATAATAGCATGGAAATCTTCATTCTAAATTTCATTTGGGATGGAACCCATTTCTACCTTCTTAGTGGCTTACAAACCCACGAAAAGTAGCTTACAAACCTACGACAAGTGGCTTACAAACCCACGAACATCCTGGTTTTGTAAAAGTTCTCGAGTCCTGATGTGATGAAATATTCTGCAGGAAGAAGCTTGCAAAACTACTTCAAAATGGTTTTTTAAAATGATTTTCAAAACTGTTGTTTTAAAATGTTTTAGCTTTAAAAATTTTCTTTTCAAATGATTTTCAAAAAGATGTTTTAGCCTTAAAATATTCTTTGTTTTTTTTTAAATAAACTCTTGTTTTAAACTTCGTTTGTTTTTAAACTATCTTCTGATTTTTTAAAATTCTTTTATAATATATATATACTTGAGATTTCAAATCAAATTTATATATACATTCTAAAAATATATTTTTCTGCTCTTCTTTATTTTAAATCATAAGAAAATTAGTTTATTTTACTCCAGAATCATTTCATCTTGTTTTCCTTTCAATACCATTTTCAAAACAAATTTTACATTGTATTTACTTAAGGGATGTCGACATCATGGGATACCCCATATTGACATGGTGGCCATTAAATTCAAAAGTTTCAATTTTCAAAAGAAGTGTCTATTCGTTTAAATCTCTTCACGAATGGTTATGACCGTTACTGGTCTATAAATAGCCTTCAAAAACGAATTTTTTAACTAACTATTTTCTTATTTTTTTCACTTCTTCTTCTCCACAAATCCATATTCTAAAATTTTCATATTTTTAAGATCGTGCCGAAATTCTACCGAATTCTCAAGTGAATCAAATTAGAATCTCATTCTTGTTTGATTCTCTGCCCTCTCTCGAAGATCAAAGTGCTATTCAGAGTTATAGGATCAATTTGTAATCAAAAGTTTATCGAGTCTCTCTATAAGGTATGGTTGTGCCTAGAAATCAATTGGGTGATCTTGTGTCCCGTAAATCAAGAGAGTTTGCCCCGGACTCGAAGACAGGAGGGTACCTCAAGGCCTTTAGAAATTGAGGATTGTAATCTCGACATTGGTATAATAAAAATCTGTACGAGGTGTTTGCCTTGGTGCAGGACTAGACGTAGGGTAACTCCGAACCAGTATAAAATCCGATGTGTTCTTTCCTTTTACTACTTTTTATTTACTTTCTGCATCTGTGTTTGATTCTGTGATTAAGTTCTGCATTTGTTTATATCATAATTTTTAAATTAGTCCATATAAGTCTTAGAATCCATTAAACACTATTCATCCCCCTCTAGTGTTAAATTAGCCCTAAGATCCTTAATCCGCACTCCCTTTCAATAGTTGCAGATCCTATTTTTAAATGATAGTAACATTTGGTAATGTCTATAGAGAGACTTTTGTGGAAGTTTACGTTGATAGCAAAAATAGGAAGAGAAAACCGATAAGATAATAAAATTTAATTATATTATTTTTTTCAATTTTTTTAAATGATATATCACTTACCACTTCAGAAGTAAATTTATCACCCCAGCCATAATCATCTTTTGAGGGGATTTTCTATCGTCATTTGTTCATTTCTGGACATGTACACCGTCTTTCGTTGAAAATGCTTTTGGAGATATATCATCTTTTTAGGTCAACCTTTGTTTATCACAGTGTTTAATATCCATTGGTTGGCTGTTAAATTGTGTTGTATGCTAAAATTAATTTTTTTAAATAGAGTAAAGTAATAATAAGTGATGAGTAACATGTACTTTAGAACATTTTTTATAAGAAGCATAATCTTTATGCATATTTAAAAATAAAAAATAACTTGAAAAAAGAATAAATTTTCATCGTTCAATTGATTTTATATCTGTAATAACATGTAATTATGATATTATTTTGAGAATACATAGAGCAATGCACTTAAATAAACAATACAAACAAATTCTAAAAAGTGCAAATTATCCTTTTAAAATAAACGAAAGTTGCAGTCGTAGAAATGATTTTTTCCTGTAGAATAAGATTGAAATATATTTTAAAATAAAAAAATAACATGAAAAAAGAATAAATTTTCATCGATCGGTTGATTTTATGTCCGTAAATAACATGCAATCATGATATTATTTTAAGAACACATAGAGAAATGCACTTAAATAAACAATACAAACAAATTCTAAAAAGTGCAAATTACCTTTTTAATATAAAACAGAAGTGTGGAAGTTGTAGTCGTAGAAATGATTTTTATCTGTAGAATAAGACTGAAATATATTTAAAAATAAAAATTAACATGAAAAAAGAATAAATTTTCAACAATTGGTTAATTTTATGTCCGTAAATAATATGTAATCAAGAAATTATTTTGAGAATACATAGAGCAATGGACTTAAATAAACAATATAAATAAATTCTAAAAAGTGCAAATACCTTTTTAATATAAAATAGAAGTCTAGAAGTTGCGATCGCAAAAATGATATTTTTTCCTATAGAATAAGATTGAAATATATAAGTGCAAGATAGGGCTATAGTGTGAAGCACAGTTTCAATGGTATAATTACACTAACCTGAAGGTGTGATATCAAAGATTAACGATGACAAGCAACTCAATGAAGCATGCCCCTAAAAAAACAGTGGTGGTCAGAGATTTGAATGGAGATGACAGGAGAGAGAAGTGAAAAGGAACAGGGGTGGAAAGAGATGTGAATGTGGATGGATATAATGAGTAGCATTTATATGATTTGGTGGATATTTCTAGAATGCTAATATTTGTGTTATGAAGTTTGAATATTTCTATGTTGGACCGATTAAGGGTTATGAATATGCATGCCACGTCAATTTTAACTCATCCGCAGTATCTTAACTCATTCATTGATTCAGAAATTTTTGGATCAGGATGAGAAAAAAATAAAGTCTAGAGAAATCTTAACTAACTTATATGGTCAAATATTGGGTAACTTTATACATGGTATATGCTACCGAGTGATATCTAATGGTCATAAATACTCTAATAGGTTTTTTTATTAAAAAGTTAATAGAGCGATATCAGTGCTATACATATAACATGTTATATTTTTCAGTTTATAAACAGAATTGTATGACATTATATGGTTGATGCCCATAATTGTATAACGTTATATGGTTGTTGCCCTTAGTTTTGCTATGAATTTATTCTCATAATTGTATAACGTTATATCAGTCACTTGCTTGATGATGTAGTAAATTGATATAATAATGACATTACTGAATTAATGTAAATTAATGCTTATTAATTCCACTTTCCAACATTTTATTCCTCTCATTGAGTTTCTCATACATATACGTTTCGATATTTGTATTATTTATTCACAGTTTAATGCATAACCTTGAAATTCATAAATTTCCAGATATGGTATACAATAAATCAAGATATATTCATTTGTTTAAATTAATTAATCAGAATTAGCTAATTAAATCGTTTCCAACATTGTAAAACCATTTCTTTTTTTATTTTTGTATCATTTATTCACATTTTAATGCATAACTTTGAAATGCATAGATCTCTAGATATGGTGTATGATAAATCAAGATATGTTATTTTGTTTAAATTATACATTAACATATATTTTTTTCCATATCCCATATAAATGGCAATTTTGGAAGTTCGCGGTTAGACCAAAAGTATGCGCTTCCAAGCCAACTATTAATAAAGATAGTTACAACTCTACTCTTAGGACGAAAAGCGAGGACAACCTACATCTTCTTAGGTTCCTCTCCATTTAAGCTTGGAATATCATATAAGCCTTCTTTAGGCTTGAACATGAATAATACATTAAAGGTAACTTATATTGAATGAATAATTTTTCTCGTCCTAAACTTCAAAATACAACACCTTCTAAAGTCATCCCTATAACTAAGAAAAATACATATGGAAGCTCTAATCTCTAACTTATCATTTCATATGTTATGAACATACAGGGAATAACCAAAAATACAAAAAATTATCTTGTATGTTTGCTAGTATTAAACTCATGGCCTAAAAAACATTTTTTAATTAAATAATATTGTATATGATTTTATCAATTAATAAATTATATCCTAAAGATTAAAACCATATAATAATTATTTTAAAATCTCTAAAAAATTGATTTGCATAGCAAATTTTACTATATTTTAAAATATATTTATATTTATTATATATTTAAATACTAATATAACTATTTATTTAAATTGAAATTGATTACATATATACACTACAACGATTTTTCTTTTTAGTGGCACAAATAAATGCGACACAAAAAATATGTCATGAAAAATGAATATTTACGACGCTAATGATATTGGCAGTAAATAATCCTAATCATAAATTCCTATCATATACGACTATATTATACACCACAATTAAAAATATAAATTGAAATAATAATATTCAATCGTAATTCTAAATATTTATTACGTACTGTAGGCGTCGCGAAAGAAATTGAACTTTTACAACATAAATATATGTTTTTATTGCTACTCTAAACTAGTGACACAACTTTATGTTGTTATACGTCAACGCTAGTGATTCTTTTTTATGTCGCAAGTATTATTAAAGTAGCAACATCATTACAAATGTCATTTTATTCTATATTTCATACATATTTCTTTGGATTGGAAAATAATTTTAGAAAACTAATATTAACCTTAAAGATGAAAATGCTTTACTATACAACGTAATAAACATTTCTATTTTATTTAATGTTTCAATCTAATGTTTCAATAAAAGAGAAGGGTTTTTTTTAAATCATCAATTACTTATTACTTGAACAAAGAAAATAGGATCTAAATATCATGTACATGTACCAACAGATATACGTATATTTCAAGTGTGATACTATTGGCATCCAGTTTTTTTCTGGTCGCCATTATTATTTCATTGGACATCAATATTTTTTATGTACTTATGGTCAACATATTCTATTCTTTCACTTAGCTCTACATAGTCATACCACTTGTTAACCCGCCTTTTAGCAAGGCAATACACATGAAGATTTAACCCAATGGACTTCATGATCATCAAGGCGGGAAGCCCGGAGAAACGGTTACCAGGCTCAGAGATCGGCTATAAACGAGACTATGGACGATGGTCAAGTAGATTCGAATCGGATCTCTAATTTTTGTCCCAATCAAGGCGCAATTGGTATGAAGTGATAAAGAATGCCTCATGGGGCTACATTTCAAATTTCAAGACGATCAGAGTTCGTATGCTCGAGTTATGGGCAAAAGAGGAGGGATCGGATCATATTTAGCTTAGCAGCACAACTCAACAATGATCGCTCCATAACTCAACAATCACAAGGCGGATTGAAGTGAAACTTTGGAAACAAGAAAAGGGGACCCTAGGGAGTCTATCCTAGGGATCGCATGACATTTGAAGAAGACGAAGGGATCGGCATCTATCCATCTAGAGGGACCGGCCCTCTTCCCTCATAGGGATCGGCTAAACCCAATTTTATAGCAAAGGCCGATCATTATCTCAACACCTACACATCCAATTGATATGAAACTTGGAGGACAAGCTAATTAGAACATGTGGAAGACTCCATAGGGATCGCATAGCATTTGGAGCAAGTTGGAGGGATCGGTACCTATCCCTCTATAGGGATCGACTATAATCAGCCTTAACACCATATTGCAACAAAGATTGATCAATAACTCGAGTTCTACTAATCCAATCAGCACGAAACTTGAAGGTCATACATAATACAACATGGAGAAGCTCCCCTAGGGATCGCATGGTATTTGAAGCAAGTTGAAGGGATCGATATCTATCCCTCTAGAGGGATCGGCAGAAATCAGAATTCAATCAATACCACTTCATGGACAATGCGATATCTCACAAAACTTAAGTCGAAATGGTACGAAATTTGGAGGGCAAGTAGCTAACATCATGAGGAATCACCCAGAGGGATCATACCCATTTGGACACCAAAATAGGGATCGGTACCGATCCCTATTGAGGGCCCTAATGAGTGGAAATTTTTGGGTGGCCTCGTCTTGGTCTCCCGAAACTTCTACCAAAATTTCAGCTTGATCCATGCATGTTTTCCCCTATAAATACAGCAGGCATGACATCAGAAAATGGATCTTCTTCTTTCTGCTTCTTTTTATCTTCAACCAAGGCTACACCGTAACGACTCGTATTTTTGATAATTAAAACTTTTAAATTTAAATAAGATTTTGAAATTTAATATTGTGAGAAATTTAAATTTATGATTTATTAATGAGAAAAATAATTAGAATATGATTTAGTAATGTTGTTTGAATGTTATTGACAACTATTTTAATGCAATTTTAATCAATTGAAATAACTGTAAAGTTAATCTATTTATAATTGTAAATAAGGAATAAATTAGATGTTGAATTCAATGTTGAAATTATATGTTATAAATTGGAATAGGTTTATTATGGAATATGAAATCAATGTGAATTTAATATAATTAAATATTACAATTAATATGAGTTAAGATGATAACTGTAGAATGTGAATGTAATAAAATATAAACTAATGTTAATTATATTCATAAGGTTTTGGTTGATTTAATAGTAAGAACGTAAATCGAAATAAAAGAATTTATTAGAATTTAAATTATAATTAATGAATTTATTGCAATTGTAATTGAATGTTGAAATTAGTGTAATATTTAAATCTCGGATTTAATATGAAAATTGTATTTTTAAAAGATTATTAAATTTCCATGTAATTAGGAAAGATGATAAAATTGTTAACTTTTAAATTTGAAGTTAAAGGTGATTAAATCAATTTAATAACAATTTATTTAATTAACGTGAAAATTAGCCATTCTGGCCATTGTCTCGGATTTCGACAAAACCAGTTTCATCGGATCCATAACAGTGAATTATTGCAGGATTTCAAGTTTCGTAGCGATCGGACATGTCGTTTGATCGTGCGAGCTCGAAACGCGTAGAAATCAATTAAAAGAATTTAAATGAATATAATTTGATTTTAAAAGCTAACTTCTATATACAATGTAATTAGGTTTTGAAACTGGTTCCGTTGAGTTTAAAAATATCGAAAACCTATATTTTGATATATGGGATGACCTACTTTCGTTTCGGAAATGAAATGGGCTTTTCGTGTCGTTGTTATCGTTTCGACCCAATTCGATCTGTCCATTCGTTCTTATCCATCTGTCTATATAAATAGATTTCTTTCTTCCTGAAATCCTAGCAGCTTGTACGTACAAATTTCTGCTTCTTCTTTCATTCCCAATGGCAGAACCCTAATTTCAATTTCAACCCAAAACCCTAATTCCAATTTCAAATTCAAACTTCAAAAATTTAAACTCCTCAAGCCATAGCAGATTATATATCGTTGGAAAGCTCTCGAGAAACGTAATCTATTCCTACAATTCGTTTTTGCAATCAAATCACGGTTTAGCCAGAAATCAGCGAAGAAGTCTCGGCTGTTGAAACTAGGGTTTTGTTTTCAACGGTGGATCGTCGATTATACGACGATCGGAGGGCACCAGTAGGTAGAGGAGGTCGAACAGCGTTCTTTTATGGTCTTCGTTCATCTCAAGGAGGCCGAGATTCATGGCGATTTTGTGTTACATGAGGCGGCGGCGGAGTGTTACAGGCGGAGGCTGGAGGGTTCGCGGCTGCCACGTGGGGGCGGTTGGACGTGGAGAAGTCAATGGCGTGCTCAGATCTGGGGGCATGTCGATGGAGGAGGCGCGATAACATCAGGAAGCAAGGCGGCAGAAGCGTGATGATGGGTTCATAAACGACAGTTAAGGCTAGGGTTGGGCGGTGAGAATTTACATCTTTACCCTTGTTTAATTTTTAATTCAAATTTAATTTTCAACCGTTCTAACGTATATAACTTTTGCATACGAACTCGGATTTGGACTCGGTTTCTTCCGTTGTGATCGTATCGAAATTCCGGACAACATGAAACCAGTTGGTTGAATTCCGAGACTGTTGGATTTTTGGACTTTATTTGGATTTTAAATCGACGACAAATCAAAGGTGGGTGATTTAACCCACTCACGAAATACTAAACTTTCTTATGTTAGTTAAATTAAATTTATGATACGATAAGAAATTTATTGATTACTGTTTGGCATTTTAAATTTTTATTTAAATTTAATTTGAATTTATATTGAATTAAATTGCCATTTAAATTAATATTGAATTTAAATTGTTAGTTAAAAACCTGATAATGATAACCAGTCAATTGTTGTGATTTATTAACTGATTTGGATGTTGATTGTGATGGATGTTTATTTGTTGACATTTTGGATGATTGGTGTTTGTATCCCTGTTATCACTATGGGTTGAAATGATACATACTCGAATGATCTTATAGATTAGGAAAAATCGTTATGGGTTGAAATGATAAACCCAAGCGATTTTATTGATTTGGAAATTGTTGATTCAAGATACGGGTTGAAATGATATATACCTGGAAAATTTAACTTATTTAGGGTGGAAATGATATATACCCTATCACTTGACCATAGGGTAGAAAACTATATATGGACACCGTTGGTCGGTTTTAAATAATTTTCTAAATAGTAAAGTATGTTTGATGTATAAATTTGATTTTAAATTTTATTTAATGGTTTTATTTAAAATTTATATTTGAAAAATAATTTATTTTATATGTTTTAAAAGTTTCAAATTATAAGTTAATATATGGTTTTAATTGTAATTTTAAGATTTTAACTTATAAATTTATTTAGTTTTAAAAATATATTTTAAATAGTTTAAAATTTAATTTAATAAAATATTTAATATAGTGTTAATATATATTTTTTAAATTTAATTTAATATAATAAATATAGTTTTGATTTAAGAAAATAAATATAGAATTTTATTATAACTTTAATAGATAAAAGATTTTAGACTTTTATAAAGTATTTTATAAAAGATTTTATAAAGGATTTTACAATGGTTATATAAAGAAGTTATAAAGGTTTTAAAGGATTTTATAAAGGGTTTTATAAAAGAACTTGTGTAAAGGGATTTGGAAGCGTTTTAAAGGAATTTGCATAGAAGTTATGAAAAGGGGAAGAGTTGTAAACTGTTTTGGAATTTATAAATAGCTTTATAAATGGTTCTAAAGCATATAAATAGTTGATAAATGGTTTAAGAGAGATTTACAAATTATTTTCGAAATTGATTGAAAGAAATCTTCCTCGGTATTTATGAATATATTTATACTTTTGGAATAAGTATATGGATATCCTGATATGAAAGTATAAACTGTTTTCCGGATTTATTATTATAAATGTTTTATAAAATGGCCACGGTGTGAAAAATATAACAATTGGTTGTTAAAGAGACCGGGGTCGGACATTGTCATACTCTCTGCCATTCCGAAACCACTTTAAAAATTGTGCACATGGTGGAGAATCCAGAACGAAGTAGGATGGTTTGGCGAACGCTACTGTATGAGATATGAACGCAGCCCTGACCCCCTCGGGTCATCTTGATATGACTAAAATCAGGAGCCATAACCAGGCCAAGTGAGGTCGCTCCTCTTATCGGACACGCTTCTTCGATACCATATCTGATACTTTGTGATTGATTGGTGGCCACTTCGATTTTATTATGGGAGTGTTGTTCGAGGTGGGCGGTAGTAGCTGCTATGTGTTACCACCAGCATGTTTCCGCAATCCGGTAGAATCCTACCGTGGGTATAGCCTCGTGTGCCCTATCATATGCCTTATCGAGCCCACTACGATTTTGTTTTGTGTCGTACCTTTGGAGTGCTCCCTGATAGCCCACCGGTTTGATGGAGTTTACAGTACTGTATAGACTACGACATTTATAAAATGTGTTAAGGGGGATATGGGTAACGCCTTAACGCTATTTTAATACTTTACTGTACTGAAAGACACTATATATATAGCGTATATTACTACATATAAATAGTTTAACGGATCCTTAAGAGATGGAAATCCCGAACATCTCTTAAGTTACTACATGCACATTATACACTGGATAGGAGATGTGAAATCTCGTAAACATCTTTGAAGACGTTACACTCATATTTATTTGCTGTTAATTTAACTTACATAAGATCTTTTAGTTCTGACTCAAGTGTTTTGTCTTTTCATTACGCTCGGATCAGCCTGAGCTTTTCAGCGTTGAAGGCAATATTTCTGAAGGACGAAGACGAAATTTAATAATATTATTATTATTATTATTATCCCACTGTATGATGTTGTTCCGCTGCACCGTTATTGTATGTCATTATTTGTACTCTGATTGTTGTAAAAATTGTGTAATCAAATGTATATTATAAAATAGCTTCATGAACTTTATTTGAGTATTATTTTTTGTCATTCCACTGTGAGATTATGTGTTCTGTTTTTCCTTCTTTTCTCTTATTTTCTTATTTACCCCATTAACAATCCTCCCTATTGAATGGTTTGAGCTTGACATGTGTTGTTTATTGTCGATTTAAACCGTCCAAAAAGGTGGGTCGTTACAGTTGGTATCAGAGCTTTGGTTTAGCGATAACCTTAGCTTTGTGGGGTTTGACTCATTAGAGATAGGGTAGTAATACCCTTAAATGAGTTTGTTTGAGCGTATATATACGAGAGAGCGTATTTGTTAGTGTTATATAAAAATGTTTTATGTTGTGTTAATTTGTTCTGTTTAGTATTTATAAATTTTGGTCGGAACATGGGACACCATGGCATCGATATGGATTTCTAAACACTTAATAGGGCAGACCGACACAATATTGTTTTTGAAATATAGGTAAATGAAATAATTTTACCTAGTATTATATTTTGTATATAAAAGAATAATTTTATTAATGGATATAGTTGTATGTGATATGTTTGTTAGAAAGTGAAATTTTATAAATATTGGTTGCAAAATAAAATTTACAAATAAAGTAAATATGATATGGAAATTTGAGAACTTAAGTTTCGGAGTTTGAAATTGGTTTTCAAAAAATTTTGGAAAAATGATATTAGTATTATTTCTAAGTATTTTCAGATATAAATATTTTCAATGTGATTTGAAAGAAATATTTTAAAAGAATTTTAAAGGAAAATAAGTTCTGTACTCCCCTCTTCTGTCGCTGGAAAATAATTTCGGTGATGACTGCGACATCATCGACATTCATTTTCGAGTTTCAAAGTGGGAAGACCAGTATAGTAGCTTCGCTACACATTTGTTTTGATAAACATATTTTGATTTAAATTTTATAAGTATGATTTGATATATATATATATATATATATATATATTATTTCAAAATGATTTGAAATGAACCTGGTATTTAGTTCTTAAGTTCTTGTTAAATTAATGATTTTTCGTTGTAGAAATAAATTGAAATTTTAATAATTGAAACTTCTAAAATGAAAAATAAGAAATTAAAAGCTAAGTGATTACTGAAACTGTAAAGAAATTGGAGATTTGTCACTTGTAAATTTAAAGATAATGAAAATTAAGAAGATGTAAATTATTGAATATTTTGCTAACTAAAATGAATAAGATAAATTTGTATAACGCTCAATCACATTCTAAAAACATATATAAAAATTACCTGAAATATTTAAAAGTTGAAATGTTAAATAAGAATATGTAATAGAATATTGTACAAGTAAAAGCTTAATAACAAAAATGCTTTAAAATGAACGTATGTTTGTAAATGAAAATTTCAGATGTATAAGAAATATATAAACTTAAGTTAATGGTTGAAATGTTTAATAATCAAATTGAATAGTAAAAGTGAATATCACTTAAGTAAATGATTATAAACTTAAGAAATTGATGGAATGATTCATAAATATATTTAATATTAAATGATACTATATATGAAGGAATGAATGTAAATTTAAAAGTTAAGAAACTTAAGTATGAATTTATTCGCTAATGAATATTAATATTAAATGGATATCAAGTTTTATAAGTAAATAATAACTTTGAATTAAATTTGCAAAGAAACTTATATAATATTTTAAGAATTGATTTATTGATGTTCTAAATAATTGAATGGAAAATAACATATGTAAGTAAATGAATGTAAATTAATGAAAAAATGACATCGTATGAATGAATGAAAATAAATAAAAGAGTAAAAAGGAAACCAATAGAACAAACTTAAATAACATTTAAATTATGTAGTGTTTGGCTAATGGAAAGTTTGGGAAAGGATACTTCAAATTGTTTAAGGTTGTATGAATAATCTATTAAGTAATTATCTAACGCTGTTGACCGTAGGGTATGCTTAGTATTTTATTTATCATCCTTGTACGATGAAAAGTTTTTGAACTAAACAAACCATTAGCTTTGGTTGCTATGGATGTGTGATGGATTCTTTTGTTACATATGATGGTTGTACTAT
Source organism: Allium fistulosum (assembly GCA_030737815.1). Lineage (NCBI taxonomy): Eukaryota > Viridiplantae > Streptophyta > Magnoliopsida > Asparagales > Amaryllidaceae > Allium > Allium fistulosum. The sequence goes on from CM060906.1 coordinate 367,154,598, forward strand.
TTTGTTTGCATATGTTTTGTGTTGATTTGCTTTTGTTACAAATTGAAATAACTAAATATTTCTCTTGTACATAATTCTCACTATTTTGGATTATATAAGTGGAATACAGGTTTATGGAAGCAATAGCTGTTGCTTTTGGTTTCATAAATAAAGTCTGTTGCCCGACAAATAGGTACGTTTTTGGATTACGGTTTTTGGAACGATATTTTATTGTTTTTTCCATGGTTTGGGACGTTTTATTATTGAAATATGATATATATATATATATTGTAATTATTGATATTATTATTTTTCCGGACCTAGCCGCGCAAAAGAGACTTTGCCGAAATTTTTCGTAAATGTAAGACTTAGAAATTTTTGTAAAGTTGAGTTATTTTCAAATTTTAATTAGTAAACTTTAATATGGAATTAATTGTTTATAAATTGAATAAAATTATATCTAATTTCTTAATTCCTTTTTGTTCCTTTTCGAGGATGAAAAGTTTTGAGTTAGGAAGAGTGTAACGACCCGTATTTTTGATAATTAAAACTATTAAATTTAAATAAGATTTTGAAATTTAATATGGTGAGAAATTAAAATTTATGATTTATTATTGAGAAAAATAATTAGAATATGATTTAATAATGTTGTTTGAATGTTATTGACAACTATTTTAATGTTATTTCAATCAATTGAAATAATTGTAAAATTAATTTGGTTATAATTTTAAATAAGGAATAAATTAGATGTTGAATTCAATGTTGAAATTATATGTTATAAATTGGAATAGGTTTATTATGGAATATGAAATCAATGTGAATTTAATATAATTAAATATTACAGTTAATATGAGTTAAGATGATAACTGTAGAACGTGAATGTAATAAAATGTAAACTAATGTTAATTATATTCATAAGGTTTTGGTTGATTTAATAATAAGAACGTAAATCGAAATAAAAGAATTTATTCGAATTTAAATTATAATTAATGAATTTATTGCAGTCGTAATTGAACGCTGAAATTAGTGTAATATTTAAATCATGAATTTAATATGAAAATTGTATTTTTAAAAGATTATTAAATTTCTTTGTAATCAAGAAAGATGATTAAATTGTTAACTTTTAAATTTGAAGTTAAAGGCGATTAAATCAATTTAATAATAAGGGTAAGTTTGGCTCACATCCCTAACAAGTTTTAAAATAGAGAAAACATCCTTCCCAACCAACATTTACGTTTTCGCTCCCTGTTTTCAAATTCACGCACGCAGAAAGACCGAAATACCCTTTATGTTTTTAACTTTTCAAACGTGTATAACTTTATTTACAAAAACCGGATCAACATAACGTTTTCACCAAAAAATCGCAAATTTTATGATCTTTAAAATGAGATCCATTGTTGATACCAAAAATTTAAATTTGTATTAAATCTGCAATTATTTCAAATATTTGCAGACAATTCAGCAAATATTGAACATTTCGATTTTTTTTCAAATATATAAAAATTGCAAAAAATTGCAGATATTTCTGCAACTATATGATATAGTTGCAGAAATGTCTGCAACTATTACATATAGTTGCAGATATTTCTGCAACTATATGGTATAGTTGCTGAAATGTCTGCAACTATTTCATATAGTTGCAGACATTTCTGCAACTATTGTATATAGTTGCAGAAATGCAACTATTGCAAATAGTTGCAGAAATGTCTGCAACTATTTCATATAGTTGCAGACATTTCTGCAACTATTGCATATAGTTGCAGAAATGCAAATAGTTGCAGATGCAACTATTGCAAATAGTTGCAGAAATGTCTGCAACTATTGCATATAGTTGCAGACATTTCTGCAACTATATGATATAGTTGCAGAAATGCAAATAGTTGCAGATGCAACTATTGCAAATAGTTGCAGAAATGTCTGCAACTATTGCATATAGTTGCAGAAATGTCTGCAACTATTTGGTATAGTTGCAGAAATGTCTGCAACTATATGCAATAGTTGCAGACATTTCTGCAACTATTGCGAATAGTTGCAGAAAACGAACTTACACGGTATTTCAGTAAAAATCTTTTATTGCAAACAGATAAATCATTAAGCAAAGATAATTTTATCGTTCAATATAAACCAAATAATCACAGATAGAAAAAATGGAGCACGGTATAAACGAGGGTATTTATGGAAAAGAATTAAGCCGAAACAAAAATAGGGACCGGATTTATAAAGTTTCGAACGGAAGGAGTTTTTGTGAATTACGTTTGGTTTTAGGGATGTGACCCTAATTTTCACTAATAATAATGTATTAATTAACGTGAAAATTAGCCATTTTGGCCATTGTCTCGGATTTCGATGAAACTAGTTTCATCGGATCCGTAACGGTGAATTATTGCAGGATTTCAAGTTTCGTAGCGGTCAGACTTGTCGTTTGATCGTGCGAGCTCGAAACGCATAGAAATCAATTAAAAGAATTTAAATGGATATAATTTGATTTTAAAAGCTAACTTTTATATACAATGGAATTTATCGGAAACCTATATTTTGATATATAGGATGACCTACTTTTGTTTCGAAAACGAAACGGGCTTTTCGGGTCGTTGTTATCATTTCGACCCAATTCGATTTATCCATTCGTTCTTATCCATCTGTCTATATAAATAGATTTCTTTCTTCCTGAAATCCTAGCAGCTTTCTGGTTTCATTTACTGTATGTACAAATTTCCGCTTCTTCTTTCCTTCCCAATGGCAGAACCCTAATTTCAATTTCAACCCAAAACCATAATTCCAATTTCAAATTCAAACTTCAAAAGTTTAAACTCCTCAAACCATAGCAGATTATATATCGTTGGAAAGCTCTCGATGAACATAATATGTTCCTACAATTCATTTTTTCAATCGAATCACGGTTTGGCCAAAAATCAGTGAAGAAGTCTCGGCTGTTGAAACTAGGGTTTTGTTTTCAACGGTGGATCGTCGATTATACGACGATCGAAGGGCACCGAAAGGTAGAGGAGGTCGAGCAGCGTTCATCTATGGTCTTCGTTCGTCTCAAGGAGGCCGAGATTCGTGGCGATTTGGTGTTACATGAGGCGGCGGCGGAGTGTTACAGGCGGAGGCTGGAGGGGTCGCGGCTGCCACGTGGGGGCGGTTGGACGTGGAGAAGTCAATGGCGTGCTCAGATCTGGGGGCATGTCGATGGAGGAGGCGCGGTAATATCAGGAAGCGTGGCGGCAGAAGCGTGATGATGGGTTCGTAAACGACAATTAAGGCTAGGGTTGGGCGGTGAGAATTTACATCTTTACCCTTGTTTAATTTTTAATTCAAATTTAATTTTCAACCGATCTAACGTATATAACTTTTGCGTACGAACTCGGATTTGGACTCGGTTTCTTCCGTTGTGATCGTATCGAAATTCCGGACAACATGAAACCAGTTGGTTGAATTCCGAGACTGTTGGATTTTTGGACTTTATTTGGATTTTAAATTGACGACAAATCAAAGGTGGGTGATTTAACCCACTCACGAAATACTAAACTTTCTTATGTTAGTTAAATTAAATTTATGATACGATAAGAAATTTATTGATTACTGTTTGGCATTTTAAATTTTTATTTAAATTTAATTTGAATTTATATTGAATTAAATTGCCATTTAAATTAATATTGAATTTAAATTGTTAGTTAAAAACCTGATAATGATATCCAGTCAATTGTTGTGATTTATTAACTGATTTGGATGTTGATTGTGATGGATGTTTATTTGTTGACATTTTGGATGATTGGTGTTTGTATCCCTGTTATCACTATGGGTTGAAATGATACATACTCGAATGATCTTATAGATTAGGAAAAATCGTTATGGGTTGAAATGATAAACCCAAGCGATTTTATTGATTTGGAAATTATTGATTCAGGATACGGGTTGAAATGATATATACTTGGAAAATTTAACTTATTTAGGGTGGAAATGATATATACCCTATCACTTGACTATAGGGTAGAAAACTATATACGGACACCGTTGGTCGGTTTTAAATAATTTTCTAAATAGTAAAGTATGTTTGATGTATAAATTTGATTTTAAATTTTATTTAATGGTTTTATTTAAAATTTATATTTGAAAAATAATTTATTTTATATGTTTTAAAAGTTTCAAATTATAAGTTAATATATGGTTTTAATTGTAATTTTAAGATTTTAACTTATAAATTTATTTAGTTTTAAAAATATATTTTAAATATTTTAAAATTTAATTTAATAAAATATTTAATATAGTTTTAATATATATTTTTTAAATTTAATTTAATATAATAAATATAGTTTTGATTTAAGAAAATAAATATAGAATTTTATTATAACTTTAATAGATAAAAGATTTTAGATTTTTATAAAGTATTTTATAAAAGATTTTATAAAGGATTTTACAATGGTTATATAAAGAAGTTATAAAGGTTTTAAAGGATTTTATAAAGGGTTTTATAAAAGAACTTGTGTAAAGGGATTTGAAAGCGTTTTAAAGGAATTTGCACAGAAGTTATGAAAAGGGGAAGAGTTGTAAACTGTTTTGGAATTTATAAATAGCTTTATAAATGGTTCTAAAGCATATAAATAGTTGATAAATGGTTTAAGAGAGATTTATAAATTATTTTCGAAATTGATTGAAAGAAATCTTCCTCGGTATTTATGAATATATTTATACTTTTGGAATAAGTATATGGATATCTTGATATGAAAGTATAAACTATTTTCTGGATTTATTATTATAAATGTTTTATAAAATGGCCACGGTGTGAAAAATATAACAATTGGTTGTTAAAGAGACCGGGGTCGGACATTGTCATACTCTCTGCCATTCCGAAACCACTTTAACAACTGTGCACATGGTGGAGAATCCAGAACGAAGTAGGATGGTTTGGCGAACGCTACTGTATGAGATATGAACGCAGCCCTGACCCCCTCGGGTCATCATGATATGACTAAAATCAGGAGCCATAACCAGGCCAAGTGAGGTCGCTCCTCCTATCGGACACGCTTCTTCGATACCATATCTGATACTTTGTGATTGATTGGTGGCCACTTCGATTTTATTATGGGAGTGTTGTTCGAGGTGGGCGGTAGTAGCTGCTATGCGTTACCACTAGCCTGGTTCCACAATCCGGTAGAATCCTACCGTGGGTATAGCCTCGTGTGCCCTGTCATATGCCTTATCGAGTCCACTATGATTTTGTTTTGTGTTATACCTATGGAGTGCTCCTTGATAGCTCACTGGTTTGGTGAAGTTTACAATACTGTATAGACTACGACATTTATGAAATGTGTTAAGGGGGATATGGATAACGCCTTAACGCTACTTTAATACTTTACTGTACTGATAGACACTATATGTATAGCGTATATTACTACATATAAATAGTTTAAAGGATTCTTAAGAGATGGAAATCCCGAACATCTCTTAAGTTACTACACGCACGTTATACACTGGATAGAAGATGTAAAATCCCGTAAACATCTTTGAAGCCATTACACTCATATTTATTTGCTGTTGATTTAACTTACATAAGATCTTTTAGTTCTGACTCGAGTGTTTTGTCTTTTCATTACGCTCGGGTCAGCCTGAGCTTTTCAGCGTTGAAGGCATTATTTCTGGAGGACGAAGACGAAGTTTAGTATATTATTATTATTATCTCATTGTATGATGTTGTTCCGCTGCATCATTATTGTATGTCATTATTTGTACTCTGATTGTTGTAAAAATTGTGTAATTAAATGTATATTATAAAACAGTTTCATGAATTATTTATATGAGTATTATATTTTGTTATTCCGTTGTGAGATTTTGTGTTTTGTTTTTCCTTCCTTTCTCTTATTTTTTTTACCCCATTAACAATCCTCCCTTTTGAATGGTTTGAGTTTGACATGTGTGGTTTATTGTCGATTTAAACCGTCCAAAAAGGTGGGTCGTTACATACACTCTGTCAATTTTATTCTTGGATTTCATATTGTAACTGTAAACAAACTTCAGTATAATAAAAAGAATTATTTGAGAATGGACGTAGGTCAGAGTTAGCCGAACCACTATAAATCTTGTCTCCTTTTACTTGCTTTCTGATTGTTTTAATTTTGTTCTTTATTTATTTCTATGACTCGATTGGATATTGGAGCTTTTGCATAATTGGGTGTGAGTGGCAAATTCTGATGCCAACACCTCTCCTCTTCTCAACAAATTTTACATCTCAAAAATTTCAAACCCTAAACCCTAAAAAATCTTTTTGCCTAATAGATGATGGAAAATGAAGATTTAGTGGACAATATCAACTATGTTGACCACAAAGAGGTTAGTTTTCTTTTCATGTGTATTTTCTTCAAAATATTAGTCATAGATACGCTGTTGATAGTTTTTTATTCTTCAACAAATCAATCAATCATGGCCAATTCAACCACGATTTGAAAATCTAGGGTCTCGCAAAAAATAGTGAAGGAATGCTTATCCGACGACTGTGTAGACTGTTGAGAGACGGTGAGCTTCTGGTTTGCTGAAAAACGACTTGACTTCTTACGAAAATAACTTATTAGATAAACGTTTTGAATTTTGAGCAACTTTTCTATTGAAGAAAACAGTAATCGATGGAAAGTGGACTGAATTGTACAGGGTGGCCTTTAGGTTTGGTGGTTGGAAAAAAACCGTTTCTCAATGGCGGCACGCTATTTCAAAATTCTGGAAAACCGTGCCACCGCTCCATCTTCTTGGTTTTTTCACACTTTTCAAATCCCCTTTTCTTTTCCACCTTACGTAACTTCTTCCCAAAATTATCCTATGTCAACAAAGCAGCCAATTAATTGCAATCTATTTCCCAATTTCAAAGATAAGAATTTTATCATTGTTCGACATTAATTCACCGCAAAGTTGTTTAATCCGCTTTGTTGTTTCTTCGATTTAGACGTGCTTATGCTGGATTTCAACATCGGGTAACAGCGCAAAATCGTTTAATCCATTTGGTTGTTTCTTAGATGTAGGCGTGGTTTTGCTTGATTTCAGGATCAGGCAACGTCTTCAAAACCAGCATTTGATTGTGTTTGAATTATGTAAGGGTTTATGATATGTGTTTGTCAAATTCAAAGTTTGTTACCAGTTGTGCCATACTTTGTAACTCATTTGAGTTTTTCAATCCATCGTAAATCTTTCACATTGAATCATGGTTATGTGTCTCTTAGGCTCCGCTTGGAAGTTTTTTTGGTACCGGCTATGAGAGGTTTTGAGGGTATCGGTTTTGATCGTCAATGATCATAGCAGTTTTGATTGGTTTACATGAAGCGTTGTTATAACCGATTAATGGAGTTTAACGCACATCAGTTTTGAGAGTTTTTCATTAAAGCAATATTTATTAAACCATGTCACCGGTTTTCACCGGTGTTATAATCAACAACAACCGTTGTGAAAAAAAACTTACAAGCAAAGGTCATGATAACAACTGAAATACAATGCCGTACAAAACTAGTCTAAACCGATAGAAAATAATCTCCCAAGTGGAGCCTTAATCAATGTTTTTATGAACACGGATTTTTAATGTTGTGGCCATTTTTATATCTGTACAAAAATCGGAGTATATAGTGTATTTTTTGTCCACTATTTCCATAATTTCCCAGATTTACAAACTCCTCCGGGCTGCAGTAAATAGCTGGGTACTGGAGTCCTTTGTCTTCTATTTTATGTTCAGAACTAGTGAGAAATTAGGTGCTGTGATTGTTCACTATTTTTTTTCCTGAACCCGTTTCTTTGGTTTACAAACACAGTGCTATAATCTAACATAAGCAGAGGTATAGGTATAGGGTTTGGTATATTTATGTCAAATGTGTGTGTGGGTGTAACTTTCAACCGCTTATTTCGACTAATTGATCTGTACACAGACCGATATTTGATACATGTAAACCAAAATATTGGGTTAAATGTTCCACATTCATTTATGGTTCTGGATTTTTAACCATTTTTATCTGCACACTGATGTTCAGTGGTGTGTCAATTTTAATTTGGAATAAATAAACCTAAGTATTGTTTTAATTTGTTATCCGCGACTTCGTGTATGCCTGGCGTAAAATTATCTGTTAGCAGCGGTGTGCGTAGTTGTCTAACAAATGCCTTTGTTTCGTAGCTGTATGGCTGGAATCGGTAACAGTTTAGGTAATAAACTCATACTTATTTTGCAATTTTAGCTGTGTACTTGACTGTGGTGAAGCGCTTCTTTAAGAGAAGTTTTTAACATAGTAATGTGGTGTTACTAATTCTTTATCTGGCGTTCGTTAAGGTTTGTTTTTAATCTTACAAATCTAAAAAATTTGTTATTTATTGAAGTGTCTTCATAATTTTGTAAAATAAAAATGTGAATGTAACTTTTAACTAAGGATTTTAAGTAATTAATCCTTTCACAGCTTTTAGTAGTTGTAAATCCAAAAATCATGTAGTTTCGTATAATTGATGGATTTCAATACCTTCATACTACACGTCATGCTTAGGTATTTCTTTTAACATATCATTTACGTGTGTGTTGGTACTATGTTTTATTTACAAATCTATACATCTGTGCTTTGAAAAACATGGTGAAACACGGTTTGGGTATTTAATACTAATCCATTTTCACTTGAACTCATCCCTATTTTCTTTGCTGTACCAGCAATGTTGCTTGATATGGTTATTTCATTTTGATTTTAAGAACATGGGCTAAAAAAATTAGTGATTGTTCACTAATGGATGAAACTTAAGCCAATTCTGGTCCACCTTTGCATGATAATTATCCCAATTATCAGGTTGTTATTATTTTATGTTTGGTGGTGGGTAAAGCCACATATGTCAAACCAACTGCGTTGAGAAACCCCGATGTATGTTATACCATCAGAAAAGGTAAGTAACATATTAAAGGTGGCCTCATACTACAACCTGTATTTATGCTTACTCCATGATATTTTGATTAATACATGACCATTATTGTCTCTGTTAACTCTAAACAATGTAAACTGACCGAAAGCAAAAACAACTACAGCATACACAAATTTGAACAAAACAATATAATTTTTCCACCATGTATAATTTCCACCATTCACCTGTATGCACTGAAAATTGATTATCAATAACACAGTTCTACAACTTTTTTTGGTTCACATGCTGCATATTTAGTATATAAATGTCATATGTCTTTTTTACTGCACTACCTTTTTTGTTCTTTCCATTTACAATCTTATCAACTTGTGCAATTTACACCGTGAACAAATATATAGCCAGTTCGATACAAAAAAAAACTACATACTTTAACCTGGAAGATGGATATAGATAGATATAAGGTTTTACAATGACCACCGTGTATCGATTTATTCAACCCACCTTGCCTTGCCTTGTTTGATTTTTTTACATTTCTGGACTTGAGAATTTTCGCAAATTCAAACAAGTCCTATAAGCTGCAGTGTATCAGATACATCAGCGGTATATTATTTATGCTTTATGTAAAATCATCTTAAATTCCCACACTGTGTATATACAGTTTTTACTGCTCTCCAGCGCAAATTTCAATTGTAATCTGTTCATCTGCTTATGAAATGTTACTGAATACCTTATTTATTTCTCCTAAAATTCAGGTTCTTTTAATGGTTAACAAATTATTCTTTGTAACTGCTTTTGTGTTGTTGTCTACCACTGCAACACTGAATCAATGTTTAGCAGAAATGGCGGTACTCACAGTACTCCTCAATTTCTTTTTTTCTCCAATTTTCTACATCTACTCATATCACTCCGTATGCGCTCAATTTCATATCAGCTCATTAAATAGGTGATCTGGTCCTTTTTTACCATGTTTTACTACATTTAATCATTGGGTACATTCACCGTCTGTAGGTGAGCTTACAAAGAAAATCCTTTCATCTGTGCAGACTGAGCAATTTTTGGTACCCCACACATTCAAATTATACAACTTATTTGCAAATGAAAGTTAAGGAATCATTCTGCCTTAATATGATGTGATAAATGAAATATAAATATAATTCAGAGTGTACTGTTGTTATTGCTTTACACTGAATCCTCTATTTTCCTACTACTAATTTTTTCTGTTGTATTACGTACTGTTGAACTTTACTTCTTATACGATCTGACATTGTTTGCTACTGTTATGTGTATTACAGAGATATGTCTAAGAACCGCTAATTATGTACATTCTGATTTTAAAAAAATTGATAGCTAATTGTGTATTACAGAGATATGTCTAAGAACAGATATAACTTTGGCAGTATGAGTTCAATTTGAAAAGCTGGACAAACATGAGAAAACTTTTATGGTGGTCAACATCCTTAGTTTGTGATGAAAACTGAAATAGGTATGAAACCGCAATAACAACAAATTTTTGGTTTTGCACTTATGTTCATACTGTTTTATATCCAAATGTCATATTGCTATATGTTTCAAATCAATGTTAGAACTAGCTTGATATGATTCAGTACATGCTAATTTGTAGTTAACTGCAGTGTATAACACTATGTGCAATGAACATCATTCTCAAATAAAAATCCTTTAATTTTAATTCATAGTCTACTGTTAGTTCTGCACCTATGTCTACAATACTAGATTAAACATCATATTTAGCTATTGCTACTCAACCTATCCAGCCATACAATTGTACCTCCTCTGATTTCGTGCACTGAGGATTAACGCTGTCAATGGATACCCGAAAAATCCGAAATCCATCCGCATCCGCATCTGAAAGGCGGATAAATATCCGATATTCGGAAAAACAGATGCGGATGCGGATACGAAGACATCCGCATTCGAAAATTATCCGTTCGGTTTTTGTCAAGATTATAGTTCAAATTACGTGTATTTTAGTGCAGTGAAATATTTTTTTATATTATTTTATTAAGTTAGTAGTTTATATTATACGCACTTAATGATTTTTAACTGCTCGAAACTATTTATTATCATCATATTTGTTAATTTTTAATACTTTTATAATCAATGAGATTGAAAAATATTTATGTTAAACTAATTTTTTTATATATAATTCTTTATTTATCAGCCGTTAGCGGATAGGATAATTATTTGATATCCGTCCGTATCCGCAAATGCGGATATTTGATATTCGAAAATGATTTCGGATGCAGATGCGGATATGGCACTATCCGCATCTGAAAGCATCCATTGATATGCACACTAATATTTTCAGCATCATACACCACCCACGAACTATACCATTTTCTACTGACAAGCACGCCACACTTACCAAACCACACAAAAACATTACATTTCTCACAATTACCGTGTGCATTTCGACTATTCACTTTGGATGTTTATTTAGGTTCGACTATTCAATGAATTTGTTGCTTGCTCTGATTTAATTAACTTTTTTAGTTGGATTCAGGAATTAGGCTAGATTGGAAGAAAATTGGGTACACCGATGGCTATAAATGTTTTCCATTTTGAGTCAAATTTTCGGTTTGTCTCGGAATCAAACCATGCATCGCTTTGCTATGAATGTAAAGTGAATATGTCTTGATTGCTAGCAATTTATTGGCTGATATAGAATTGCCCTTTTCCCCTGTTTTTTTATTAACAACTACTGATCATTTGTATTTTCACTTAGATTATGATAAGAAGGCTGAAGATGCAATGGATTATGAAGACTTTGACGAACAGTCTGATGGAAAATATTATCTCTCTTCAGTGATGTTGGCTTCTTTGGATAAAACGAGTTCTGTCTTTGACGAAGATAATTATAATGAGGATGATGAAACTATAGAGCAAGTGGGAGGGATCGAAAGAAATGTTGAAAGACATAGCTGCTATGCTGCAGGTACATTCACTAATAGCAATTGATTGTTGATACACAGATTCAGGATTTCTGTTTATAAAGGAAAAGCTTATTTATTCATGTTTTTTAATAGATTCTAAGCCATTTTGCTGTTTATGCTTTCTTATTTGGCTGCAAACCATTTCTATAATTTGCTTTGTTTGCTCGTATACTCTTAATTAATAGGACAATTTTTAAAATCAAGCCCGAACAAAAAACATATTTCAATTTTAGACATGAATTGAAACTTATTGCAAAAATAGCCTCATTTTGTGCAAATATGGATTGCGCAAGTGTATTTTTGCTAAAAAAAAATTATACGTGCGCAAATTTGGATTGCGCAAGTGTTATTTTTAAAAAATAAAAAATTTGTGCTTGAGCATTTATGGAATGCGCAAGTATAATTTTTGAATTTTTTTTTACACTTGCGCATATTTGGATTGCACAAGTATAAAACGCTGAAGAAAATAAAACGAGGTCTAGTTTTGCAATTAGTTTTCTATGATGCATATTTCTACAATATGTTATTTTGCCAAGCACTGTTTGAAAAATTGTCCTAATTAATATAGTGGGTTTGCTCTTAAATATTTGACTATAGGGAAGTAAATGGGCTAAGGGGTAATTCTTAAATTTTAAGGGGTACACTGTAGAAGTATAAAATATATTTGGATTTATTTGGTCTTGCGACAACTTCCTGCAAAAATGTATTTTGTGAAATATAGCAGTGTTCAACATTCACAGTTCTATTAATTCATATATTAGTATTTACTTTTAATGGTATTTTGACTTAGAAAATTAACTTTACGTTATTATTTATTATGCACTGACTAAAAACTGATGTTATTTACTTTCATGTTAGTGCATCTACTATTTATTGTACACAAACCTTCTTTATGGACCATTATGGATTCAAATTTGTAGTAGTATATTTACGTTCGAATAGTTCCCCTATAAAACATCTACTATTATGCATGTACATCGTTAGCATGTTGTTATGTGTTGGGATTGTCATACATGTGTTAAGGAGGAACGACGGTTGAAATTGAAATAGTCTCACATCGCAAAATAACTTGAAGTAGTGTATAAATATGGATCGGTAAACATGTAACATTAGGCTCGATTTGTCATTCCACCGCCATCCATTTTATTTTCAAATTTTATACGTTTTTAGTTGTTTTCTCACTTCCATATTGAAGAAATATGATACTTTTACGAGGTCATGTGTATAAATACATATTAACAGTAACTGCGAATTCATTATTTACTTCCAAACACGAGTCTAGATAGGAAAGAATTAATTTTCCTATTTATGAGGAATCTGGTTGATTAAACCTATTGTTGGAACATGTAACACAAGGATTGCCCATTCCCACTATATGATGTTGCAACCGGCTTTGAGCATTTCTTAGGTCTGTTCTCCATGCAGCAATACTGTTGTATTATTCCAAACATATAACAGTATTTGGGATATATTAAATTTGCGAAGGTTATGAAAAAAGTCAACATCAAGCTGATGTAACGATGACCCGCAACCACTGTAAAAGGTTGGAAAAGAATTACAAAATGCATAGATTTTTAGAACCATAAACATACATTTATCTTGGTTCTTCATCACACCATGCAAGCAGACTTACATATAACAAACTATCTGGGCTGCGTATTAAACCTTCAGGAAAATATTCTTATGTTTTTTATTATCCAAGACAATCCATTAATACTTTCCCAAGGATAAAAACGTTCAAATATTTTAGCGAGTCCTAACTGTCGCCACGCGATCTCTCTCTTTCTTCTTCGATCTCATTCTTTTTCTTTTTTAATTCTTCTTCGTTCTCTCTTTTTTGCATGTTGAAAATTAAATTCTCTTCTTCATACTTCTCTTTTTTCATGCACGATTCATTCATATTTTCCTGATTTTGAATCTTGTTTGCTTCTTTCGACAGTGCAACTTTCAAGTTTAGATATGATTTTATTACTCTGTTTTTGTTTTTTCCTCTATCAGAGTTTGATTTTGGTTGTTTCTAAATTTTTTCTTGTTTTTCTTTTTAAAAATCAAATTCAGTTTTGTTGTTGTCTTCACTTCTTTGTTATTCTAAGGCAAATGTGGGAAGTTGCAGCAGATATCTTTTTTTTAATGCAGTATTTGTTTTCTTATGAGATTTAAATTGAATGTTATTTGGTTTTTGTTCACTGCTGCATATCTTGCATTCATATGAGTTTGATTGAAAATATATTGTTGTGTTCAGTTCAGTGAGAATCAATGTTTAGGTATCATTTTTTATTTTTCTCTTAGTACCAATTTTCACAATAACGCAATTTGAAAGTTTTTTAATGTTTTGTTTGTTTGAGTATCATTAGTGAAGTTGTTACATAATAAACATGATGATATGCATCAAACAATCAATGAATTGAATTATTGTTTTGTTAGTATCAAACATTTAATGAAGTCCGTTTGAGTATCAGTTTTATTACTAATTTGTGGATCGAATTTCAGGTAAAAGTTTTGTATATTGTAGGTATCATTTTTGAAAATTCTGTTTTTTTCTGAATGTTGTTGTATAAAGAAAATTATTGCACTAGAATAAAATGACAAGCTGAAACAAACATTTTTTTACTAATAGTAATAAAATGACAAGCTGAAACAAACATTTTTTTACTAATAGTAATAAAATGACAAATAGTAATAAGCATGGCTGGTAATAACAGTTTCAGTTTCGGGTATAACAAAACACGATATCAGTTTTTGAATTATATCAGTATCAATATCAGTTTCAAATATAACAAAAAATAGTATCAGTTCATGCACAATCTAGTATCAGTTTCAGGTATAAATTAATATAAAATACAGTCATAACGTAGCTTCACGTGTAAGAAAAGTTAAACAAAGATAATTTTTACAACATTAGAAATAAAATCGTAGTTTTTACAACAAGCTGACATAATTTCAATAAGTGTAATATTTACATTAAAACAAAGCTAAATTCAATTAGTTCTAACACAACATCTCAAAAGTATATTCGTTGAATCGAACATCACATCAGTTTTTACAACAAATTCACTTCTTTATTATTATAATTCTAATATGAATTGTAATTGAAAAGAGATAATTTGTATTGATATTAATCAGAGTTTTTGTACGATGGAAATACAGTAAGCAATATGTATTTATACAGAGTAAAAGAATAATTAGGCCCAGCCCATATATTTGGTGATCCATGTCTTTAGTCATCAGTGGTTTGCAACCCTTCGATCTTGCGAGATCTTACGGTGAGAATGAAAACAAGAGCTAGGGTATAAGCTCGTTAGCCTTGTTGTGCTTTCTCTTCAGATAGTCGTCTTCAATTTTATATAGGATTTTCTCATTCTCCCCTTTCTCATCTTTGTCTTGCAAAACTTTTAGCTCCTCTTTTAATTTGAGGAAGTTTCTGGCTGAGAGAGCCTTGGTTAAGATGTCGACCCGTTGATAGTATGTGGGAACGTGCCTTACGTCCAATTTTCCAGCTTCTGTTCTCTCGCGTACAAAATGCAAATCGATTTCGATGTGTTTTGTACGCGAGTGTTGTATGAGATTGGCAGAGAGAGATGGTGCTCAGATTGTCGCACCATACTACTGGCTTTCTTCGATTGTTGAACCCTAATTCAGACATTAGGGTTTCTATTCAAGTTATCTCGACAGTGACGCTTGCGAGTGACCTGTATTCTGCCTCCATGCTAGAACGAGATGTGGTGGCTTACTTTTTCGTGCACCATGAAATTGGGTTTGGTCCGAGAAATACACAATATCCAGAGGTAGATCTGCGGTCATCCACATCGCTTGCCCAATCTGCATCACTGTAAGCATTTATGTTTATGTCGTTGCAAGCTTTTAGAGATAAGCCATGATTTTGAGTCCCTTTTAAGTATCTGAGAATGAGTTTAACCGCCTTCCAGTGTTCGTCGAGAGGATTTTGCATGTGTTGACAAACTTTATTCATACTATAGCAGATGTCAGGTCTAGTTATAGTTGCATATTGTAGGGCACCAACGATACTTCTGTATTGTTTGGTGTTCTCGATAGCTTCACCTCTGTGTTTTGATAAATGCAAGTTAGTGATCATAGGAGTAGGTAAAGATTTGGCTTCATTCATGTTGGCTCTTTTGAGAATTTCACCAATGTATTTCTTTTGAGATAGAAATATTTTTGATTTGGTTTTCCTTGTGACTTGTATACCCAGAAAATAGTTTATATCCCCTAGATCCTTGATGGCAAAAGTCTTGTCAAGTAGCTGTATTGTATTTGTGATTTCACTATCATTATTGCCAGTAATAATGATGTCATCTACGTAAACAAGTAGATAAATGATGTTGCCATTGTTCTTCATATATAGTGAACTGTCAGATTTGGTGGGAGTGAATTCAAATTTTAAAAGAGTTGCTTTCAGTTTTTCATGCCATGATCTTGATGCTTGTTTTAAGCCGTAAATTGCTTTGTGTAGTCTGCATACTTTATTATCATCTATGATGTACCCTTCTGGCTGCTGCATAAAGACTTCTTCATGGAGGTCTCCATTTAAAAAGGCATTGTACACATCTAGTTGTCTTATTTGCCAATTTTTGCATAAGGCTAAGGTTAGCATAAGTCGAATGGTAGTGGGTTTCACAACGGGAGAGAAAGTTTTGTTGAAATCAAAACCAAACTGTTGTGAGTAGCCTTTTGCAACCAGTCTGGCTTTATGCTTAGCTATGCTGCCATCAGCATTTTTCTTAATTTTGTAGGTCCACTTGCATCCCACAATGTTTTTGTCTTTTGGCTGATCAACTAAGCTCCATGTTTGGTTCTTTATGAGTGCATGATATTCCTCATCCATGGCCTTTTTCCATTCATCATGTTTGATGGCTTGTTCATAATTTTGTGGTTCTGTGTCACTGATAGAAGCAGAGTATATTTTTGGTTTAAAAATTCTACTTTTTGACCTTGTTGTCATATGATGACCAGTAGCTGTAATATTTTGTTGTTGTTCCTGATCACTTTCACTTGATATGTTCTCTGATATTTCAGTCTCATTGGATGTGTTGTTCCCATTGCCTTCAGTTTGTGGTGTATCTTCATATGGTTGTGGTGGCATGTCTGAACTGCATTCTGACCTTGTATCTGAGGCACATTTCTCTGTTGAGGCTTGATTTTTGTCATTTTTGTTTGTGGTGAAATCTTTAGGTAAGACAGGAATGGGTTGAACTATAATGCTTGATGCATTTGATTTTCCTCTTGCAGCAACACCTTTTTCTGCAAAAGGGAATATGTGTTCATTAAATACAACATGTCTTGAGATATAAATTCTCCTCTTGTTGTCTAAACACTTGTAACCTTTTTGATTGTTAGTATAACCCAAGAAAGTACAAGGACTTGACCTTAAACTTAACTTATGCATGTTGTAAGGCCTAAGATATGGAAAACAAAGACACCCAAAAGTTTTTAAAAAATCATAATTGGATTTTATGCCATAAAGCTTCTCATAGGGGCACATGTCTTTTAAAATTTTAGTGGGCATTCTGTTTATAAGATAAACTGATGTGTAGAATGCATCACTCCAGTATTTCATGGGTATAGAAGCTTGAGACATTAATGTTAGATCAGTGTCTACTATATGTCTGTGCTTTCTTTCAACTAACCCATTTTGTTCTGATGTATGAGGACATGTGACTCTATGAAAAATGTCTTTTTCTTGGAAAAAAGTTTTAAGAGGTAAAAATTCTTTTCCTCCATCACTTTGGAAAGTTTTTACACTGTTATCAATTTGTCTTTCAACAAGAGTAATGAATTGTTTTACTATGCTAGAAGTTTCAGATTTTGATTTAAGGAACAATATCCATGTATATCTGGTATAAGCATTAACTAAAGAAAGATAATACCTGTAGCCAAGAGATGAGACATATGGTGCTGGACCCCATAGATCTGCTGCAATCAGACTCAATGGCTGACTGTGCAATGTTTCAGACCTAGCAAATGGTAATTTGTGTATTTTGCCAATCTGGCAGTGTGTGCAAATTTCAGAAATAGGTACATTGTCAAATTTTATTTTATTATCTTTTAGAATCCTTTTTACAATATCATTACCGGAATGTCCCAGTTTCTTGTGCCAACATTCAACAACGTTTCCTTTACTTAACATGCTAGTATTGATATGATTACACCAGTTTCCCCCTACATGATCTTTATTTGACTTGATGGAAGTGAATTTGTATAAGCCTTTGTCCAAACTACCCTGTAACAATATGTTTTTGTTTAGTAAGTCCCTAACTAAGCAAAAATTAGGGTGAAACTCGAAGTATACATTATTGTCGTTGGCAAATTGAGAAACACTTATCAAGTTTTTTATTTATTTTGGATACTCTTAATAGGTTGTTTAAAAATAATTCCCTCTTACCTATAATACTGCCAATTCCAACATGTGATATACTTATAGCTTCATCATTGCCCATAGTTATAGTTTCCATACCTGAGTAGCCTTTGTTCCCAAGATTTAAAATCTGAAGGTTGTTGGTGACATGATTTGTTGCTCCTGAGTCTGGATACCAGTCTTCAATGTTTAGATCCTCTGATTTGACTGAGTCATCACCATTGCTGCCTTGTGTCTTGAAAGCATCACCATTGATTTTTGTCTGCTGATTTATTTGAGCCATATTAATATTAGGCCCCTTTTGACTTGACTGTCCTATGTTAAATTCAGAGTTGAATATGAAATAACATTTGTTGGCTACATGGTCAAACTTTTCACATATTTGACACTTCACTCTTTTATTATAGTTGTTTCTGCCTCTGCCTCTTCCTCTTTGAGGTTGATTACTTCTTGGTTGTTGACTCTCAGATTTTGGGTTTTGGCCTTGTGTGGGTTTTTGCTGATTCTTGTTTCTTGGATTGAAACCAGATGCATAGTTAACTGACATTTCTGATTGTATAGCCTTTCTTTGCTCTATTCTTCCTTCGTGAGCAATAAGAGCAGACTGTACGTATTGTAGGTCTGGAAGTGTCTTTTGAGATGCGATAAAGGTAGCCACTGACTCGTATTCTTCGTCTAGACCATTAGTTATAGTGAGGATTTGTTCACTGTCTGAAATCTTGTGACCCACTGCACTTAGTTTATCACACAAGTTCTTGATTCTAGCAAGATAGTCTCTCATGCTCATATCTTCCTTTCTTGCACCTTGTAACTGTCTCTTGTAATGCATTATCCTTGCAGCCGATTGTGAATTAAAAATTTGTTCAATACATAACCATATTTCGTGAGAGGAATTACATCCAACAACTTGTGATAGTAGGCTAGCACTTATAGAAGATAGTAGCCATGAAGATAATAGGCTATCTTGTTTTTGATAATTTGCATAATTTGGGTTGCTAACAGTATTTCCCTCTTTGTCTTTCTTCATGACAAGTGGGATGTATATTGTGCCCTTGATATAATCTTGAAGGCCGTGTCCTTTCAAGGCTGTGTCAATTTAATACTTCCACAAGATGTAGTTATCTTCATCGAGAGGGATGGTTATAACATTGCTCTTGAGTTTGACAAGGGATGGTGCAGTTTCCCTTTCCTCATTTCTTGATGTTGCTGATGTTATGTCATCTTCATTATGATCCATTGCAGAAATTTTAATAAGAACTGATTATTGCCTTGTTTCTTGAACAGGAAAAATCAGAGAAATCTTGATGCGATCAGAAAGTTGACTGGAGCTTTCTTGATGTGGCACCGATGAATCTTGAAAAGGGAAAATACTTAACTGTGCAGCCAGAAGTGGAGATGAAGACTATGTTCTGATCCCTTCTTTGGCGTGGCACGGTTAGGGTACAGACACTATGCTTGATCAGAGAGGTTAATTCCCAGTGATGAGAATATATTCTGAGGGGAACGAAGTGACACTTCGTCTCAGTGATGATCAGCAAAGAAAAAATGCCTTTAGGCGATTATTGCTTTGATATCATATTATAATTCTAATATGAATTGTAATTGAAAAGAGATAATTTGTATTGATATTAATCTGAGTTTTTGTACGATGGAAATACAGTAAGCAATATGTATTTATACAGAGTAAAAGATTAATTAGGCCCAGCCCATATATTTGATGATCCATGTCTTTAGTCATCAGTGGTTTGCAACCCTTCGATCTTGCAAGATCTTACGGTGAGAATGAAAACAAGAGCTAGGGTATTAAGCTCGTTAACCTTGTTGTGCTTTCTCTTCAGATATTTATATTTTCTTCTTCTTCCCGTCTTGGCACGAACTTGACTAAATTTCAGCAGTGATCATTGTCCGTCAATATCTCATAGACAATTCTTGGTCTTGTTTGCAATATTTGTTCAGGTTTTATTTTAGTCGGTATTCGGCTTCTGTTCGATGATATGACTTTTCTAATAAATACCTTTTTGTTTGAAACACGTGCTAGCATATTAGAAAGTCATAAATGATTTAAATTCATATTATTTTTTGGTATATCATCTCAATTCATTTTCTAGTTTTATTCATTTTGGAAATACAATCTCATCTCCCTTTTATTTTCTTTATTGAGCTTGTAGGTCTTTATTATTGCTAATGAGGATGTCAATGTATTAGAGCTAAAAGATGTGTTAGATGGATGAATACTGTGATATGTGCTTTACTCATTTTTCCCCCAAGAATTTGATACTCTGTAATACAGTAAACAATGTATTTATTCATTTTGTTTGTATAGCAATGGACACAGAAGCACAATCTGAAGTACCTGCAAAGAAGCCACCAACCAGAAGAAGGCCAAGAAAGGTCAAATCAATGGTAATATCATATAACGAAGAAGATGTTACTTTGAAGAAGATGACAAAGAAGTTGACTTTCAAGTTATTTGTAAGCTTCTAGGCTTATTTCGAAGTTGTGATATTTTGAAGTTATGCGATATTTTAATGTTTGTTATGTAAGTTGTGATATTTTGATGTTTGCTATGTATGGTGAAGTTATAATGTAAGCTGAAGTAGTGATACTTTAGAATTTGGACAGTTTGACATTAAATATATAAGTTTTGTATTGTTTGTCCTGAAAATTAGTTATATATTTGTCGATGTAAGATTGAATTCTATGAGATTTGCTTATATGTAGGTGTAATTTCACTGCGATAGAAGTTTGCCTCAAAAAATATGAATTACCAACCGTTATAATAACCAAGGAATGAGGTATCGTTCGAAACGCCGGAATCTCGGCCTTCTCGTTTCGTTCTCGGCGACAGGCGAAACGAAATTAAACCCTAATTTCGTTTCGCCATTGCCTGGTAAAAAAAAAATAGTCGCGGGTTGAAAAGAAAAGGCGAACTCAAAATTGAAAGCACTCACGAGATCGAAAACCAAAAGCAATCGCGACAGAAAAAACGTGAGCGTACAGTAAAGATTCGATTCAATTTTGGTGTGTATAAATATAGTCGAAATCGAGCCAGAAAAAATAAAAACGTTACATTATTCTCCACTGTCGATAGCGGCGACTGCAATGGCGACGGCGAAGGCAAAGGCGCGGCGACTGCAACGGCGACGGCGAACGCGCGGCGAAGTTGACGAGAAGCGAAGAGCGGCGAAGTCGACGTCAGGCGAAGCGCGGTGAAGTCGAGGAGAGGAGTTGCGGCGAATTCGATCGAAGATGAAGGTATTTTTTTTTCAATCGATTTGTGCGCGCTCTTTTTTTTTCCCCTCCGCGTGAATAAGAAACGAGTTGCGGTGATAATGGGTTCACATATATTCAATTCGTTATTAATCTGTGCAATCTTTTTTTATGTTGCCGCATTTTTTATGTTGCCGCGTGAATAAGCCATCAATAACTTTTTGTGCCGTGAATAACTCCTTGAATATGCCCTGAATATGAACTGACCAGTTCGTTATAAATATTGACCCGACCTTATTATGTCCTGAATATCAGCCTTGAATATGCCGATGACTTGAATATTGAACTTTGAACATTGAATATTGAACCGGCATATGTTGGACCTGGCATATATTGGACTTGAATATTGAACATGAACATTGAACTTGACTCGAAATTGTGGACTTGAACATTGAAAATTGATGACTTCGATTATTGTTTTTTAATTCATTCATATTTAATTTTTGATTTAATTTTTTGATTCGATTATTGTTTGTTAATTATAATTTCAGATACACTATGACAAATCCGACTGAAATTGGTTGGAATTATGGTACTGCGATCGATGGCAATCTTCGAAAAACAAAATGTAACTTTTGCAATAAAATAATTAATGGCGGCGGTGTGACACGTTTAAAGGAACATCTGGCAGGAGTGGGCGGCGACGTATCGGCATGTTTAATTGTCCCTAAAGAAGTTAAACAGCTTATACGATCACATATCGTTCAAAAGAGAAATGAACGAAACAAAGGAAATCTTGACAAGCAACGCTTACAAGAGGAATTAATGAGCAGACCGCAACTACTATCGGACAATGAAAATGAAGATGATGAACAATTTCAACGTGTCATGCGACAAAGCAGAGATGAATTTAGAGACGAAGAGCTGCGTAGATCTCATACTATAGGACGATCGGGTGGTGGTTCAAGTCAAACATTGCACAGATCTAATACCGCTGGACGATCGGGTGGTGGTGATTTTGACACTAATGCTGCTGGACGAATCGACTCATATATGCAAAAACGAAGAGGTAGAACTCAACCTTCTATCAAATCTGCAATGAAAGGTATTAAAGATGCCAAAAAACATATAGGTCGAGCAATTTCTAAGTTCTTTTTTTTCAACCATATTCCACATAATGTTGCTAATAGTCCATACTATACAACAATGGTTGATGCGATTGCAGAATGTGGTCGTGGAATTGATCCACCAACTGCATATGAAATATCACACTCGTACCTTGAAATGGAAATAGAAGAAGTTGGGCAATATATTAAAACATTGCACAATTTCTAGGATGAATATGGTTGCACATTAATGTGTGATGGTTGGAGTACACAGAATCGTCGAAAAATAATAAATTTTCTCGTGTACTCTGCCCATGGAACGGTATTTATTAAATATATGGATGCCACGAATGAATTCCAAAGTGGAGAATATATTTATGAATTAATGGATGATGTCGTTGAAACAATCGGCGAAAATAGGATAGTGCAAGTTGTTACAGATAATGGAGCAAACTACAAAGCTGCCGGTCAATTATTGATGCAGAAAAGAAGACATTTATATTGGACACCATGTGCGGCACACTGCATTGATTTGATTTTAGAAGATATTTCCAAAGAACTAGAGGTAACAACGGTTATCACAAATTGTCAATTAATAACGACGTTTATATACAATCATGGTTGGTTACTTTCTATCATGAGAAAAGAGACCAACAATAAAGAATTGATTAGACCGGCAGTAACACGGTTTGCAACCCATTTCATTGCACTGGACTCTATTCATAAACATAAAGATGACCTGCGAAGAATGATTGCTTCAAGAGAGTGGACATCAAAAGTTCCTAGACTCAATACTAAAGACAAAAGAACATCAAATATTGTCTCTACACCGATTTACAACAATGCTTTTTGGACTAGTGCTACTTCCATCATCCTTGTTTTTGAGCCATTGGTGAAAGTTTTACGAATGGTAGATAGTGATGACAAAGCAGATATGGGATACCTTTATGAAGCAATGGATCGAGCAAAAGAATCGATTAGAAAAAATGTTGGTGGAAGGCAATGCCAAAAATGGTGGGATATAATAGACAAAAGATGGGAAAGACAGTTACATCGACCTCTTCACGCTGCAGGTAATTTGTTTTATCTTATCGTCATACAAATAATGAAATATATAACATTTCAATAATATATTAAATCTTTTCTATATAGGTTATTTTCTTAATCCTATCATTCAATATGGGGATGCAACAAACGATGGAGAAGTATTAAACGGATTTAACAACGTCGTTGAAAGAATGGTGCCAGACATTGTAAAACAGATTGAAATTGGAAAAGAGGTAAAACTAACATATATAATAGTTATGTTAAACATTTAACGTTTAAGACATATTAAATATTTAACTTCACATCACAGGTAGAAAGATATAGAATGAAAATTGGTGCATTTGGTTCTGCAAAAGCATACGCAGCCGTAAAGACATGTTTTCCCGCTCAATGGTGGTCCATAATTGGAAGAGAGGATGCTCCAAATTTAACACGTTTAGCAATGCATATTTTAAGACAAACAGTTTCATCTTCAAAATGCGAAAGAAACTGAACTACATTTTCAATGATTCATACAAAATTACGAAACAGAATCAAAATGAAAAATCTTGAAAAATTGGTATATGTGCATTACAACATGAGACTAAGAGCAAAAAATTCAAGACGCCGCGACACTGAAAATCAGTTGATCGATTTAGACTATATATTTCATGAAGAGGATCCATTAGCAGAATGGACTACTGAAATTGAACCACCCTTGTTGGACAACGACCCTTGGATGACCAATACACTGAATGATGCAGTCACTGCTGATGATGGTATACCTGCACGAGCAACAAAGAGTCAAAGCAATGAAAATAATAGCAGCTCGTCAAATGATGATCATGGTAATGCAGGTGGAAGTGGCGTTGGTTTAACAAGTAATTATGGTATTGGTTCTAGTGATGGTGGTGAATTTTATAGACAAACTCAAACATATTCAAGAAGAAGGGGTGTGAGCGGCAATCCTAACCGAAGAGATAGTAATTTAAATGTTGAATCCGGACATCAACATGATTATGAGCACCACAATCCATATACTTCAACTGATCCACCAACCTATAGGTATTCTACTTCTGACTATACAGGTGGTAACTCATATAGTGATATCTCGAGTGATCAATCAAGCTACATATCCAACACAAAATGATGAACCATCGTCTTTTGATAATATGATGGCGACATTTATGGGCCCAGGACAAATGCAATATGGTTATCCATCATATTATACAACACAAGACGATGAAGAAAATTATAAAAACAATCCATATGTAGCTTCGAGAAATAGTTTCTGGATGTAGTAGTGTTGTATGTAACATTATTATTTTATTGTATGCTATATTTCTATATGAATTTGAATCGTTTATCGTTACGTTTTCTTTAAAAATGCAAAAATCCAATATCAAGACCGAAACCGAAACAAAAACTGAAACGAGCGAAATGACCGAAACTGACCGAAACAAACAAATTTTCAAATGACCAAAACCGAGACCGAAACCGAGTTTTCGAACCTTGATAATAACCATCGAAAAAAAGTAGAAAATGTACAACAAAATATCAAAATTCCTAATGGTAATAAACATTAGTAAACTAGTGACTAGCGGTGATTCTTATTAAGTACAAAAAAGTTAATAATGAAAAATTGTATTTTAAAGACTATTATTTTTAATTCTTCATATCATATATGGTTGTTTGATATTAGACAACATGGGAGTGAAGTTAAATGTTTACAACATGAGTGATGGTTGCAATATGTCGTTAATTAAAACAACTCTAGAGGAAAATGTTGTGGATGGATATCCTTTGCAATGCATAAAAAAGTCATTATTTAATAGCCAGGAAGAACTTATGGTTTAAAGACAGCTAATTTTGAGCAGCTTTAATAACTTAAGTGAACGTTGCAAATGTAAACATTAATGGTGACGTAAATAATTATCATTGTAAATTTAATTAAGTGCGACGCAAAGAGATGTAAATAAAAATTGAAGTTTTTGCGGTAAAAAATTATGTCTCATTTGACACTCTTTAACGACTGTAATGACATATCACAAATAAGAACATTTGAAACTACAATATTGGCGACACAAATCTTGGTTTTGCAGCATAAGTTATGTCACAATAAATATGTTTGTCGTGATGCTTACTTCCGACGAAAGTATTATTTGCGTTTGCATCATTTGTGCTCCTTATACGACACAAATTTTACCGTTGCTAATTATTTTCTAGGATGCAAGTTATATTTTTTGCGACGCATAAAAGCATCGTAAAAGGTCCTAGTGATAAATAAATAAATATTAATATAACTTGAAATTAATTATAAAATTTTATTTAATAACATTACATAACTTTTAGATTTCGAAAATAATTTTTTAATAATTTTAATAATTAATTTTGATATATTTATAATTATTATTAAAAAAATAAAAATTAATTTTGTTCTTGGGTTTGCAACGGCAATTAAAAGAAAAAAATTTAAAAATTATTTTATATTAATTATTAAATGATTTTGTTATGTAATATAAATGAACATTTGTACAAATGTGTATTAAATATTTTATATAAATTATTACAATTATTATTTCCACATTTATATATAAATATATAATTGTATTTTTTAAATGTATAATTTTATGTAAATACACACAATACATATATAACATTTTATTCATGTGTGTGTGTGTCTATATATATATATATATATTCATTTAGATGACTTGCGGAAAATAAAATTGACTTGGGATATATTCATTTAGACAACACATAGAATACAATAGAGGCTAACATCTATGTTGCGTGTAAATCTCAACACCTATACACGAGTATGTCAAACCATGCACACTTTATTATGTTGGACGTGGACGTATACACATGTGTATATGATGCACATATTCACACATAATACAAAATAATATAAAGTAGAACTTTGTTTATAAAATTAAATAAAATAACAATTTTATTTAAAATAAATTTAGAAATTTTTTAAATGAATTAGATTTCATAGGTCTAATAAAGATTCAAAAAGGTAAAAAAAATTGAAATTCTTACATTTCTTCCACTATGAGTTGACATAATTCCAACAACAGTAAATTCAAAGGCCCATCGTACGATGAAAATTGTTTAAGCAGCTTTCTTATGCTTCCTTTCCAAACAAGTTTCGAAATAGTTTTCGATCTTTCTGAAGAGACCTTTTCAAAGCTCCCTCTACCTATTTCTCTCTAATTCGCAACCATACCAAAAACCTTAAGTTATACACAATGAACTTCTGATACTGTTTGTTTTTTTCAGAAGTACTGATTTAGACCGCTTATTCAAAAATAAGCGTTCAAACTTTAATTCTGCTTATTTTTAGTTTTGAAATTTGAATAATTATTTCTTTCATTTATATCATCGTTAACATTTACAAACTATAATAAGTTCAAAATTTAAAATTTTAAAAACTATAATAATCAAAGTTTAAAATTAACTTTCAATATTTCAAAATTTAGAAAGTTCAAATCTTTAAAGGCCAACTTATAAAACACCAAACCCTTAAATTTTCCAAATTTGAAAACTCATGTGTTTGAAATTTTAGTATCCAAAATATTACAGTTTGGAAACTAATTTTTCTCCTAAAATCCAAATTTGAAAATTTTTGAAAACTATTTTTCAAACTAAAAGTTCCAAAATTATTTAACTAAAATAAAAAAAATCATTAGCTTTGAAAATTATGATTCTAAACATAGAAATTCATAATTAATCATTTTGAAATCCTAATTTTTCAAAACAAACATTTTATAATTTTTCTAGTATTCGAATTTCACTTATTTCAAACACATTTTAAAATATTTAAATTTAAAACTTCAATATATTAAATTTCTCCTTTAATACTAGTTATTTAAAAGTAATTAATAGTTAGAGGCGTTATTGTCAAAAATACCCAAAGGTGTTAATACTTATCAAAAGTTTTAAAATGAAAACAAATAAATAAACGATTATTCAAAATTAAGCACTCGATGATTAACATTTAGAATTCAGCATTCAACGATTAAAATTCAGCACTTCAAACAAATGAAGCCGCTTTCCTAAGTCATGCATGTTATATTTTCTCCATAGTGAACACCAACCAAATTTGTAGATTTTGATTTGCTACATTTAATCTTAGTTTGAGTGAAGGTAAAGCTTACATAGAGGATAAGCAAGAGTTAGAAGGAGACGAGTGTGGCACCATCATTAATAATTACAATAATAGTGGATAAACCGACTTTTTAATGTACATTTGAAAATTTTCTACACACACTAAATTCAAACTTTGCGAATCTATAATGTGCATGGCCACGTAAATTTGAGCAAAGAAAAAAAAATTCCAAAATACAAGAAATCAAGTTAGCTCGACAAATACTTGCTATATATTCGAGTATTGACTAACTCCATGTTTTATTTATTCCCCAACAAATTTCAAAATAGTTTCGATATTTCTGATGTTGTATGTTTTTTCTTCAAAAGTTTTGATTTAAACCACTTTTTTTAATGAAAGAGTGGTCTTCAATGTGAGTGTTTGATTTTTTAACCCAATGGAATTCAAAGGAAGTCGGAACATCTATGACAAGTCAAAACAACTCAAGAATCAACCAAGAGGACCAGAAGAAGGAATGAAGAAAGACTCAAAAGGAGAAAATCAAAATTTGGCCAAGATGATGGATCGCCAACGATCCATCACCTCGCTCGTGGATCCTCCAATCCTCTTGCATCATGATCTAATATGCTCTCTAGAGATGCTTGTCGAGTTTCATAGCATGTCAAATAATTTAGCTCGAGAAGTGAAGACTCATCGGATTCAAACTGTTTGACCAAAAGCAGCTAAGTTAAAATGAACCTACAGAACTCATACAAAGTAGGATTGACTTAAAATTTTAAAAGAACAATTAGAAGACATAATAGAAGGCTCACAAAAAAATGAGATCATTTGGAGTTGATTTGATGGATCGCTAGCGATCCATGTAGAGTGAACCCCACCACCTCAAATTTTTATGGTAGGTCTCACAGCTTTAGAGAGAGTACCTGCAAAGTTTCATCTGATTTCGTTAAGTTTTAAGCGTGTTATGGACGATTCTTCTGGACTAGATGACCCATGAAGGCAGATGATCAAACTAACTCCAAACGACTTGATATTTGGACAAGGCACTTAAATACAAGATAGGAAGACAACCAAACAAAGATCACTCAAAAATATGCTAAGTGGATAGATAGCTAGCGATCCATCAAGATAGGTCGGATCGCCCTCAAACTTTCCAAGCTCCTTCGTAGCACTAAGTAAAGGCTTCTGGTAGAAAAATATGCTAAGTTGATGGATAGCTAGCGATTCATAGAAATGACTTAGATTGATTTGAGATTTTCGGTGATAACTTGGCATAACAACTGAACTCTTCCACACTTGGACTTCTGGCTCCATACTCACTAAATTCCCATATAAATATTCACCTACCTGCAATTAGAGATGGATCTTTTCCGAGGAGAGAGCTGTCATTACTCTACTGGAATTCTTTCAGTTCTATTGGATATCCAGAGAGATTCAACTAATATAATCATAAAGATTGATTAAAGTGGATGTAGGCCAGAGTCAGTCGAACCACTATAAAAATTCTATCGCTTTTCTTACTTTTGCTTATTTATTTGTTGTTTATCTAAGATTTGTGCTACAGATTATTTGCACCAGTGCTTTCACACTTGATCCAGGGTGTTGATCCATTTTTTGGGTTTACGGTGAGGAGAGCTCTCAATGTTATTTATTAAATATGGTAAACAAAATACTACCAATAAACCTGGCAGCTAGCAAAATACAGGGCAAAATAACCAAAAATGAAGCGTATAAACGGATCATCAGATGATCGTTTTAAAGAATGAATTTCCGGCTAGCAAAATAAACTATTAATATTACAAAAATGTGCTAGCATGAAAGGAAAAAAGGGTGGAAGAGGTGATTGAATTGTCTGCTAAGGAAGGTTGAAGCTTGGGGCAGACAGATACAAATGCAGGCAGATATTGATGCAGGTTGGCGCTTGGAGCTGCTTGGGTGCAGATGGATAGTGCAGGCCAAAATGCAAGTGCAAGCAGGTAGATAGTGCATGTTGAAGCAGGTTTGGCGGCTGCAGGTAGATAGTGCAGGCAATAAGTGATTCACGCTATCCCAAAGGTGCAGGCTGAAGCGAATGTACATGTACTCGCTGGGATGATGCCGAAACACTATTGCAAGCTGGAACACTATTGCAGGCTGAACCATTAGTGCAGGCATAGAGAGAGAGATGTGTTGCAAGGTGATGCTGCTGAGGTGGAAAATGTTGCTGAAATTGTGCACGTTGAAATCTGATGCGTGGCTGAAGCTCAAGTCAGCTGTAGTAACTGCAATGAAGGGACTGAACGTGTTAAAATCTATTGTGTGGTTGAAATCTGAGACATGGTGAAATCTGCAACGTGAAACGCTGAAGGAACTATACATGCTGAAATGACTTGACGTTGCAAGGTGAAGAAACTGAGCGCTGACGGGGTTTGTTTCCACTTATTTTTAGTTGAAATTATTTCTTCCATTTATATCCTCTTTAACATTTACAAGTTATACTAAATTCAAAATTTTAACATTTAAAAATTAAATGTAGGATCTAGATTAACCCTAGAGGGGGGTGAATAGGGTTATAGCAAATTTTCTTTAATTTAAACAAACTGCAGAAAAATAACTATGATGTAAAGTAAATCACACACAAAATTTACCCAGCTTCGGCAAACCCTTGCCTACTGCTGCATTCCCAGATTACTATTAGAATTAAACAATCTCCCGCTTACAAACACTCTGACAGACTCGCAAACCCTACTACCGCCTATAGAGTTTTGCAAACTCACAAACTCTGCTCACTGAACTAATCCTAACTAGACAATCTGACACTACCTAACGTCTAGGTGGTGATTTACCAAAGTTTAGACTTTAAAAACAGAAAGTAAGAAACAAATTAAAAATAACCCTAATTTAAAAATAATCAAGCCTAATTAATAATAATAAACAGCCCAAACTATTATCACTTAAGAGAAAAGAAATGCGGCCCTTTTTCTTTGTTCAATGTCGGCCCGTCCCTTTTTCAATCTCGTGAAAAATAATGGCAGCTCGTCGTTCCTCTTTGCAACTGAAATTAGGGCTTCGGCTCTTCCAAAATTAGGGCTTGATTGAAATGCTGACTTTATTACGATCGAATGATTTCGAACTTCGTTGCTTTTGTCGATCGATTGTTTCTTCGTACTGAAAATTAGAGCTTGCAAAAAATTAAAGGCGCCGCTCTGTCGAATTTGTTGTTGATGCTTGCGGCTCCTCCTCTCGAGTTCGTCTACGATACTAGTATGTGATTTCCTTTTGCTTTGCTGGTTATTGCTTGATTGAACTCGATGATTTTTAATCGATGATGATTGGGTTGTTTAAATAGGATACGAAATCCTTGATTTTCGTCTGATTTGATTTCTTTGAATTTGTCACATCTTTTGCTCGGCCGTTCGATTATTGTTGGATATTGAGATGATTTTTGACCATTTCAAAAATACGTATATATGTGATTCTTGGTTTCGTGGTCACCACGGTGTTGAAATTTGACTTGTTTGATCTTTCCCTGGTCATCACGTTTCTGACTTTGACCATTTCTGATTTTTTGAATTTCTGGTTGACTTCGACTTTCTGGACATTGTGAGCTTCGTCTCTGATCATCTTCTTTGGCCATCTGGGTTTATCCCTGACTTTGCTTTGATGTTTTCTGACTTTGTTTCAGTTTGATTTACTGTGACTTCGGTCATTTGAGTTATATTGGTTGGTTTGACCTTGTGAGCTGATTCAAGTTGTCTGTGTTCCTTTTGTTGTTTACTGGTATCACACTTTGAGATAGTTTGCATGTACTTGTATCACGAGAATTTCTGGTCTCATATCCATACTGCCTATACACATGCTTGGTTCAGTTGCCAGTGATTGCTGCATCTCTGATCTCATGATGTACATATTGAATTTCCTGTATTGTGCATTCATGTGCTTGCTGTCCCATATCTATTTCACTTCGACCTGATGTTGAACTAACATTTGACTGTTTCATTGTTGTAGTCTTTGTGCTGCTGTTCGTAAATCTTCATGTATATTTGAATCTTGTTGTAGCTGCTGCATTTTTGATTTAGTGTACATGTGCATTGTTGCTTCGAGTTGTGTAGTTGGTTCATCATGCAGTCTTCATTGATACTGTTTATTCATTTGCCTTGTTCTATGAAGTGTTGTGATCTTGACTGGAGTGAGTTTGTTTGTTGAGGCTGCTGTGTTCATTGAGTTTGGTCATTCATATACATTGATGGTCATTGGTGCATTTGTCACTTTGCGGTATGGACTTGTTTGAATCTGTAGACTTGAGCCTTGTGATATTGAACTATGCTTGTGCACTTCTCTGGTTGTATTGTTGCAGTTGCCTTTGTACTTGATAATGATGTTGTGGTTGCTTTGGGATTGAACTTGATATTGTTCACTGTTGTACTTGTTGAGTTCACCCGGGCTCCTGTGTCTGGTCATGTACATTTTGGTTGAGGACTTTTGTGTTGCCATATTGATTGAGCATTTTTACTTGAGACTGTATTGTTATATTGTTCATGTGTACATTTGGATTTTGGTCGAGGCCATTTGCACTTGAGTTGAATCTGATTTGGATTTGACCTTGTTTTTGGTTGACTGTGCGCACGAGTTGGCGAGGCAGTGCACACGTGTATAAATGTACACGTGTGTATTGCAACCACTTACGATTATCTATCCCTGATATGAATTACTAATATGCACAGATATTACACAATCAAAGATGATGAAAATAACCCATATATCTGAGACAACTATAAAAACAAATTCTATATGTTTGCAAATTCAAATTTGTTTATTTTCAGATTACTGTTGTAGTTGCTAATTATACAGGTACACAGAAGACAGGACAAGAACTGGAGCTGGACAATGCAGTGCAGACCAAAGTGAAATAACTGAGTGTTGAGTGTTGTAGTGAGAAAGAAATGTAAATGTGAAATGTATGAAACCGATGTATGTATATAGAGAGAGCTGAAAACTTTGTATTGTTTAAGTGTTGAAATAAAATATTATTTTGAATAAAAATACTGATTGAATTATACAAATTCTGTGCAGTAGTATTATTATTCAATATGAATATTTATTCCTATACGTGTATAGTACAAACTGCAAACACATTGATATATTGATATATGTTTGTTATCATCAAACAATCTCCCCCTTTTGATGATGACAAACATATATATTAAAGATTTTGAAATTCTGATAAATGTGTTTGAGCATGAAATATTTAGCTCCCCCTATATGAATGCTCCCCCTTCAACTGAGACCACTCCCTATTTATAAGATTTAGAAAATTACAGAAGAATAAAAGAACTAAAGAAAAATAACTAATAACATTTAACAAATTTGTTGAAGTATTCCAAAAATATTTACTTTCTTATCAAAATCTTGTTCTTCTCCCCCTTTTGTTATCATCAAAAGACTGATAAAACTAATGAAACAGTAGTGGAAAAAAGGAAAAAAAAATTTAAAATAAAAACAGATGCAAAACAAATAAAAATCATAATAAATCATAACGAGATAACAATTTCCACATTGTAGAGAATGGATCGATGATTCGGTTTTTATATAATGAGAAGAGAGAAATTTTAAAATAATTTGACATTTAAGCACAAAAATAAGCACTTAATAATCACGCATAACCAAAAGGACTTTTAAATGGGATTAGCAGTTACTTATTAGTCTAAGCATCCGGAGAATACTTAGCTATCATACTCCATCCATGCATAACCATAAGGACTTTTAAATGAGAATGGAATAATGATAAAATAATTCACTCACATGCTCCATCCATGCATAACCATAAGGACTTTTAAATGAGAATGGAGGCATGAAATATTTTATTTATTTATTTTTTTTAAAAGAAATCATTCTTCTCATTTTTCAAAACCATTATGAATGATAGAAAGATGGTAGAAATAGAAATGATCGTGGAATAAGTTACCAACTTAATTATATTATGAATTTTTTTTAAAAAAAAAATTTGAAAAGAAATTAAACAAAATATTTCCACTACTGAATACCATATTTGAATCAATCTTTGAATAATATCCAAAACTAGTTTGAATTCTAGAAATTGAAGTTGAAAATAAATATCCAAGAATATTTCAACCAAAAAATGGAAAATGATTAGTCATTTTCTATAATCCCCAAATCCAAACGTAATCTGGAAAATCTGTCTTTGGGGAGGGGTTTTGTGAAAATATCAGCAAGTTGAATCTCAGTTGAAATATATTCAATGCAAATGTCTTCCCTAGCAATGTGATCTCTAAGAAAGTGGTGTCTCACATCAATGTGTTTTGTGCGTGAATGATGAACAGGATTATTTGACAAGTCTATTGCGCTTTTACTATCACATTTTAATGGAACTTGTTTATAAACTAAGACAAAATCAGAAAGAGTTTGCATCATCCATAAAATTTGAGCACAACAACTTCCTAAAGCAATATATTCTGCTTCAGTGGTGGATAATGCAACACAATTTTGTTTTCGACTAGACCATGAAACTAATGAATGCCCTAGCATGAAACATGTCCCACTAGTGCTTTTCCTGTCAACCAATGAACCCGCATAATCAGCATCAGAATAACCAACTAAATCAAAATTTTCACAAGAAGGGTACCATAGTCCAAATTTGTGTGTGTGTGAAAGATATCTCAAAATTCGTTTAGTGGCTTTCAAATGAGATTCTTTAGGATTAGATTGAAAACGTGCACACAAACACACAGAAAACATAATATCAGGTCTAGAAGCAATAAGATAGAGAAGTGAACCAATTATCCCTCGATATTTCTTCTGATCAACAGCAACTCCTTTCTCGTCTTTGTCCAACTTTGTTGATGGGCTCATAGGAGTTCTCAATGGTTTGGAGTTCTCAACTCCAAATTTCTTCAACAGTTCCAACACATACTTGGATTGTGAAATGAAAATACCATCATTGCTTTGCTTGATTTGAAATCCAAGGAAAAATTTCAATTCTCCAACCAAGCTCATCTCGAATGTAGCCTGCATGACTTGTTCAAATTTCTCACACAAGAGTTCATTAGTAGCACCATAAATGATATCATCCACATAAATCTGAACAATCAAAAAATCACTTTCTTTATCTAATAGAAATAGTGTCGTGTCAGCACTCCCCTTTTTAAAACCGTTTTCCAAAAGATATGTACAAAGACAGTCATACCAAGCTCTAGGAGCTTGCTTAAGACCATATAATGCTTTTTCTAGTTTATACACATGATTTGGAAAATCATGATTTTCAAAACCGGGGGGTTGTTCAACAAAAACTTCTTCTTTCAAATCACCATTTAGAAAGGCACTTTTTACATCCATTTGTTTAAGTTTGAAACCCTTATAACATGCAAAACTTAGCAAAATCCTAATGGCTTCTAACCTAGCAACTGGAGCAAATGTTTCATCAAAATCTATGCCTTCTATTTGGTTATATCCTTTTGCGACCAACCTAGCTTTGTTTCTAATTACATTTCCTGATTCATCAAGTTTGTTTTTGAACACCCATTTAGTTTCAACAATTGGATAGTCATTAGGCCTAGGAACTAATTTCCAAACTTTATTTCTCTCAAATTGATTAAGTTCATCTTGCATTGCTAAAATCCAACTTTCATCATTAAGAGCCATTTCAACAGAATCAGGTTCAATCTCAGAAATAAAACCACTGTGACAACAAAACGCACACAATTTTTTATCAAATGAAGAGCGAGTGCGTATACCTTCCGTAGGATTACCTATAACCAATTCAGGAGGATGATTGGATTTGAACTTCAATCCATCAGCATCAACAGTCCTACTTTCAGCTTTCTCACTAGATGTCCCTTCTTCAATGCCTTCATGATCTACCCCATCGTCAACCGCCTTTTCAATCGTCCTTTCCATGTCAGATTCATCGAATTTTATATTTGATTGATTCAACAATTGTTTTTGTTCGTTTGTTGTATATCCTATAAGCCTTGCTCCTTGTTGAATAGCCCATGAAAATTCCCTCATCAGCCTTTGATTCGAATTTTCCAAGTTGATCACCTGTGTTAAGAATGAAACAAGGACATCCAAATACATGAAAATAAGAAATGTTAGGTTTCCTTTCATGCCACAATTCATAAGACGTTTTGCCAAGTATTGGTCTAATCATTACTCTATTCATTACATAGCACTAAGTATTCACTGCCTCTGCCCAAAAGGTTAGAGGTAGTTTATACTCACTCAACATGGATCTAGCCAATTCTTGCAATGTATGATTTTTCCTTTCAACCACACCATTTTGTTGAGGTGTTCGTGGAGTAGAAAATTCATGTTTTAAACCATTTTCTTCACAAAAGCTTTCAAAATCCAAATTTTCAAATTTGCCTCCATGATCACTTCTCAAAGTTTTAATTGAAACTCCTTTTTCATTTTGAACAAGTTTTGCAAACTTTGAAAAATAATCAAAAGATTCAGACTTTTTGGCTAAGAAATAAACCCATGTAAATCTAGAATAATCATCAACCAATACATAACAATAACGTTTTCCATTCAAGCTTGCAATTTCATTTGGTCCGAATAAGTCCATGTGAATTAATTCAAGGACCCTTGATGTGCTAACAATGTTTTTAGGGCAAAATGATGATCGACTAAGCTTGCCTAAGGAACATGCTTTACACACTTTATTATTTTTAAATTTCTGATGTGGTAACCCTCTGACTAATTCTTTCGTTTCAAGTTTTTTCAAGAGGCCCATGCTAGCATGTCCAAGTCTCCTATGCCATAAGGATGCCTCTTCGTCAGTGGCTACCAAACATCTAGAAAGATTTAGATTATCAAAAGAAAGCGTGTAAACATTTCCTTTTATTTTGCCCATAAAAACAATGTTATTAGAAGATTTATCAATGATTTTGCAAGTATCACTATCAAAAACCACATTCATACCTTTGTCACATAGTTGGCTAATAGAAATGAGATTGTGATGCAAATTATCGACGTATAAAATATTAGTCAAGGAAAAAGTACCGTTACCTACTTCACCTTTACCAATAATCTTACACTTGCTATTGTCTCCCATGATCACATTTCCACCTTTAAAATTCTCTAAGCTAAGGAACTTTGATTTGTCACCTGTCATATGTCTAGAACAGCCTGAGTCTAGATACCATTCTTGTTGCTCCTTAGCCCGCCAACAAACCTCACTAGATTCCTCCGAGCTTGCTTCTGAATCTGATTTTGCCATAAGACACAAGTTAGCCTCCTCTGAGCTATTATTTGAAACTTCCTCTCCTTCTTCATCATCCCAAGTTGCTGAAAAGGCCTTCTTCTTCTTTTTCTTTCCTTTGTTGTTTTTGAGAAGTGGGCAGTTTTGTTTGAAGTGGCCAGGCTTATTGCAGTTATAGCAGGTCAATTCATTATCGGAATTGTCAGAATCTTTTGACCTATTACCATTTGTTTTCTTCTTGCGTGGCCCAAATCTTGACCATTTTCTAAGTTTATTGACAGCCATTTCAAGCTCTTCAATTGGATTTTCTTCTTCTTCATCGCTCTCTTCTTTGCTCTTTAAGGCAATCGTCTTCTTTTTTGATTCGGAGTTGTTGCGTTCCTCCTTTGTTTTTAGCTCAAGCTCATATCTCATCAAGTTGCCAATCAACTCCTCCATGCTTAGTTTACTCAAATCTTTCGATTCTTGTATTGTTGTGACTTTTGCCTCAAAGTTCATCGGTAAGACTCGTAGCACCTTCCTCACAAGCTCTACCTCAGTGAATACCTTCCCAAGCGCTCTAGCATTGTACACCAAAGTTGAAAAGCATCCAAACATGTCCTTTATGCTCTCGCCTTTGTCCATCACAAAGTTCTCGTATTCATTACTGAATAGGGCTAGACGAGACTCCTTGACTTGAGAAGTTCCTTCATGTGACACCTCCAAGGTATGCCAAATTTCCTGCGCAGTTTTACACTGAGAAATTCTATTAAATTCATTCTTATCAAGAGCACAAATCAAAGCATTCATGGCTTTAGCATTTGTAGTTTTTAATTTCTTATAGTTAGCGTCCCACCTATCCTTAGGTTTAGGAATCTCAGTATCACCAACAGTTATAGTGGGAGATTTATAGCCAATTTCAATAATATCCCAAACATCATAATCAACAGAACTAAGATAAATACCCATCCTAACTTTCCAATAAGCATAATCATTCCCATTAAACATAGGTGGCCTAGCAATAGATTGCCCCTCAGAAAAAGCATTATTTGGTGGATTCATGACTCTAGAGTTAAAGAAAAAATACCGGGCTCTGATACCACTTGTAGGATCTAGATTAACCCTAGAGGGGGGTGAATAGGGTTATAGCAAATTTTCTTTAATTTAAACAAACTACAGAAAAATAACTATGCTGTAAAGTAAATCACACATAAAATTTACCCAGCTTCGGCAAACCCTTGCCTACTGCTGCATTCCCAGATTACTATTAGAATTAAACAATCTCCCGCTTACAAACACTCTGACAGACTCGCAAACCCTGCTACCGCCTATAGAGTTTTGCAAACTCGCAAACCCTGCTCACTGAACTAATCCTAACTAGACAATCTGACACTACCTAACCTCTAGGTGATGATTTACCAAAGTTTAGACTTTAAAAACAGAAAGTAAAAAACAAATTAAAAACAACCCTAATTTAAAAATAATCAAGCCTAATTAATAATAATAAACAGCCCAAACTATTATCACTTAAGAGAAAAGAAATGCGGCCCTTTTTCTTTGTTCAATGTCAGCCCGTCCCTTTTTCAATCTCGTGAAAAATAATGGCAGCTCATCGTTCCTCTTTGCAACTGAAATTAGGGCTTCGGCTCTTCCAAAATTAGGGCTTGATTGAAATGCTGACTTTATTACGATCGAATGATTTCGAACTTCGTTGCTTTTGTCGATCGATTGTTTCTTCGTACTGAAAATTAGAGCTTGCGAAAAATTAAAGGCGCTGCTCTGTCAAATTTTTTGTTGATGCTTGCGGCTCCTCCTCTCGAGTTCGTCTACGATACTGGTATGTGATTTCCTTTTGCTTTGCTGGTTATTGCTTGATTGAACTCGATGATTTTTAGTCGATGATGATTGGGTTGTTTAAATAGGATACGAAATCCTTGATTTTCGTTTGATTTGATTTCTTTGAATTTGTCACATCTTTTGCTCGGCCGTTCAATTATTGTTGGATGTTGAGATGATTTTTGACCTTTTCAAAAATACGTATATATGTGATTCTTGGTTTCGTGGTCACCACGGTGTTGAAATTTGACTTGTTCGATCTTTCCCTGGTCATCACGTTTCTGACTTTGACCATTTCTGATTTTGTGAATTTCTGGTTGACTTCGACTTTCTGGACATTGTGAGCTTCGTCTCTGATCATCTTCTTTGGCCATCTGGGTTTATCCCTGACTTTGCTTTGATGTTTTCTGACTTTGTTTCAGTTTGATTTACTGTGACTTCGGTCATTTGAGTTATATTGGTTGGTTTGACCTTGTGAGCTGATTCAAGTTGTCTGTGTTCCTTTTGTTGTTTACTGGTATCACACTTTGAGATAGTTTGCATGTACTTGTATCACAAGAATTTCTGGTCTCATATGCATACTGCCTATACACATGCTTGGTTCAGTTGCCAGTGATTGCTGCATCTCTGATCTCATGATGTACATATTGAATTTCCTGTATTGTGCATTCATGTGCTTGCTGTCCCATATCTGTTTCACTTCGACCTGATGTTGAACTAACATTTGACTGTTTCATTGTTGTAGTCTTTGTGCTGCTGTTCGTAAATCTTCATGTATATTTGAATCTTGTTGTAGCTGCTGCTTTTTTGATTTAGTGTACATGTGCATTGTTGCTTCGAGTTGTGTAGTTGGTTCATCATGCAGTCTTCATTGATACTGTTTATTCATTTGCCTTGTTCTCTGAAGTGTTGTGATCTTGACTGGAGTGAGTTTGTTTGTTGAGGCTGCTGTGTTCATTGAGTTTGGTCATTCATATACATTGATGGTCATTGGTGCATTTGTCACTTTGCAGTATGGACTTGTTTGAATCTGTAGACTTGAGCCTTGTGATATTGAACTATGCTTGTGCACTTCTCTGGTTGTATTGTTGCAATTGCCTTTGTACTTGATAATGATGTTGTGGTTGCTTTGGG
The DNA here is from genome assembly GCA_030737815.1 of Allium fistulosum. Classification (NCBI taxonomy): domain Eukaryota; kingdom Viridiplantae; phylum Streptophyta; class Magnoliopsida; order Asparagales; family Amaryllidaceae; genus Allium; species Allium fistulosum. The sequence continues at coordinate 367,194,367 of CM060906.1, forward strand.
ATTGAACTTGATATTGTTCACTGTTGTACTTGTTGAGTTCACCCGGGCTCCTGTGTCTGGTCATGTACATTTGGGTTAAGGACTTTTGTGTTGTTATATTGATTGAGCATTTTTACTTGAGACTGTATTGTCATATTGTTCATGTGTACATTTGGATTTTGGTCGAGGCCATTTGCACTTGAGTTGAATCTGATTTGGATTTGACCTTGTTTTTGGTTGACTGTGCGCACGAGTTGGCGAGGTAGTGCACACGTGTATAAATGTACATGTGTGTATTGCAGCCACTTACGATTATTTGTCCCTGATATGAATTACTGATATGCACAGTGTGACGACCGCCCATGACCCCTTACACTGAACCTAAAGAAAGTGCGCTGTAAAGCGTGCCAGGCGACCATGGACGATTGTCAGGGTAAATTAAAACCACAGAATCTATCGTATTACTCACAGCGCATGGACAAAATACAATAGAAGATATATATAGTGAAGCTTCACAGAATAGAATCTCATCAGTAAAACTTCATAATAGTTGAATACAAACATCTGAATAGTCAATACAACAAGCCTCACTACATAACACTCAGAGAATACAAAGCAGCGGAACATCCAGTACATATAGTAAGAAGATAATATGTAATACTCCAGCTCGTCTTCGTCATCGGCAGCGTGGAAAGCAAGAACAGCACCTGTCACCTGCTACCTAGTCTGCCCGTCCCAAAATGGACGAACAGCCCAAGGCAATAAGAGTTAAAACATAAAGCCTTGAGTCAGACAACAGTCTTAGTGAGCAGTAAATTAACTAACAACATACCAAAAGAGCATAAGGGAAAAAGAATAGGGATACAACCCTCCCACTCCATCTCTTTCTACAGTGATAGCCCCTAGACACACACTAAGCAGAAGCAAGCATAGCAAAGCATACAATTTAAAGTAAAGCAATAATCACTCGAGTCAAGGGCGATGTTTTCCAAGTACAACCCCCAAGGTCTAAACCAAGATCAGATAAGCACCCAGAAAATACCGCTCTTGAGACCGAATGACGATACAACCAAACATCCATGACTCTGGCTATCACTGTTATCATTGCCTCAATATCACCGTTAGTTGAATGATCGGCACATTCTTTCAGCCGTCCGTCAAGGGCTAATGGAAACCCCAGTTCTAGACATAACTCTGCACGTCATCGTGACCCGTGCCTAGGACTATCGAATCTGCCCAGAGTACTTGACTATCAATCATTAGCCTTCAGGGACTATCGAATCTGCCCAACGTACTCTTGCTTTGAGCATGCTAGAACCTTCAACAACGATGAGATCTCAGCCTCCTAGTCACCCTCCTCGACGACTATTTCCATACTAGCTCAAGCGCCTCTCGAGCAAACCATTATCCTCAACTCGAACCATTTCACCGAGTTATCAACATGCTTGGAATGATCCCGTCTGGATTAGACCAAGGCTATCTCATATCATACTTCGCCTCATCATCATCATAGCAAAGTCTCATCTCAACATCATCATCGAATCTATCCATATGAGCTTCATCATCCGCTACATATGCCACGAGCAGCTTTTCCAATTCAAGAGCCTTTCCCTTAGCTTTTGAATCATCTTCGACCAACTTGTCTAAACCAAATCATCAATCATCTAATTCATAGCAATCAATCAAGTCAAACATTAATCCAAGTAAACAAGCATTCAAATATGATCAAAATGGACAATTATAACAATAATGGCAATTTTGTAAATAAAGAGTCGAAAGTCTAACAAGCATGAAAACTTGAGAAATATCTCTACAACTTGATGAATGAACTGTCATAGGTTAATCATGTAGAAAAATGGTTGTCAAATCATCATGAACAATGGATCTATATGGATCTACTCTTAGGTTTACAAAAATGCATGGAAATCACTATTTTAACACCAAATCAAGCCAACGATCCGACATACTCCTTTGGATCCGTGTGAGAGATAATCACCACTCACCAAATCACCAAAACAACCCCAAATCAACACGCTTCAGATCTGGACAGCGAAGGATCTAACTCGATCTATCACAAATCCGCTTCAAACGATGGAATCTCTCTTCGAAGAATGTAGATCTTCAATCTAAGCTCTTCGATCTTCGATTTGATCTTCAATATGGATGGAAGGAATCACTAGATTAGAGTGGAGAAAAGAAGTGAAGAAGTATAGAAGTTGAGCTCTCAAAATGGTAGCACTTTGTCGCTTCGAAATCCGGATCCCAAAAAGTGAGAAAAACCCTTCTATTTATAGGCAGATTTTTAGGTCGTCCGCCCCCTATAAGTCGTTGCCGACCTAACTCTTCCGACCTACGACCTAACAGTCCAAGCTTCTACGACCTAACTAGATCCAACGACCCAACACTTCAGCGCTTCTACGACTTAACACCATCGCGACTCAACAAAGTCACGACCTAACTAGACACGACTTAATAACTTTAGGTCGTCTAACGACCTAACACTCACGCGACCTAACAGAGTTACGACCTAACACTTAAGTCGTCTGAACGACTTAACTAACAAAGGCTGCTTACGACCTAACTACTAACTCGGTAACCTCTAGGTCGCAAACTCTCTTAACTCGCTAACTTCTATAAGTCGTCAACACTTAGGTCGCTCGACCGACCTAACCTATCCTACGACCTAAAATCCTTAAGTCGCTAACTCACTTAATCCCCTAGGTCGCTAACATTCTATAGGTCGTTCCAACCGATCTAACACTTAACTAGTTCACTCCCTTAGGTCGTAAATCCTCCTTAAGTCGTCTACGACCTATCTTCCTTCACGACCTAAGCTCCAACACACGACCTATCCCCTATACGACTTAACTCTCACACGACCTAACTACTTAGGTCGTTCTAACACTCCCAGCTTTCTTAAGTCGTCGCCGACCTACCCCTTAGGTCGTTATCTCCCCTAAGTCGGTTACGACTTAAGACTTAACCAAATTATACCCAAAATCTGAAATGACTTAACAACGCTTAAAATTCTAGATTTTAACGAACTTTTCGATCCGTAAAAATACGGGTCGTTACATTCTCTCCCCCTTAGGAATTTCGCCCCCGAAATTCTAAACAAACAAAGCAATCAAAGACTATTCTGCACGCCTACCATCCATAGCAATCAACAAACCATGCATCCAATTCTATCTTAGCATGCATAATTCTAAAACGAGAACAAGTTACAGTATCGTGAGATGACATGACACCTTAGGGCCATACCTTGAAGAGTTCAGGATGAGCTGCCTTCATCCTCTCTTCCACCTCCCACGTACAGTCGTTATCATCATCACTCCATTGTATCTTGAGCAACTTAACTACCTTCCTCCTAAGTTGTTTCGTGTCGGTTTCCACAACACGAAGCGGCTTACGAGGTCTCTTATCGACTGGTTCAACATCGAAATCTTCACAGCTATCAGCAGAAACCACTGTATTCGAGTCGTGCACATACTTCCGTAGATACGATACATGAAAAACATTGTGCACACTCGACATCTTCTCTGGTAACTCCAATCTATAGGCGAGCTTTCCAATTCGCTCGATGATCGGGAATGGTCCAACAAATCTCGGAGTCAATTTTCCTTTCTTCCCGAATCGAACAACATTCTTCAGTGGAGAAATCTTCACAAAAACCATATCGCCTACGTCAAATTCCAAATCCTTACGACGCTTATCGGCATAACTTTTCTGACGGTCTTGGGCTGCCTTCATTCGTTGCCGAATGATCTCTATACAATCCGAAGTCTGTCGAATCATCTCTGGCCCAAGCATCAGTTTTTCTCCTGTCTCTATCCAACATGTCGGAGAGTTACACGGTCTTCCATACAATGCCTCATACGGTGCCATACCAATGCTTGACTGGTAACTGTTGTTATACGAAAATTCCACCAAATGAAGATGATCTTCCCATGATCCTCTGAAATCCAAAACACAAGCTCTAAGAAGATCTTCCAAAACTCGGTTGACTCTCTCGGTCTGACCATCTGTTTGAGGATGATAAGCTGTATTCAAACACAACTCGGTTCCCAAAACTTCCTGAAAGCTCTTCCAAAATCCACTAGTGAACAATGGGTCTCGATCGCTCACTATACTCTTCGGAATACCATGGAATCGAACTATCCACTTGACATACAACTCATCCAACTTTGATGCGGTCCTAGTCGATCGAACAGGAATGAATCTTGCGCTCTTAGTCAGACGATCTACGATGACCCAAATCCTTTCATTTCCCGTTCTGGTTCTAGGTAATCCATCAATAAAATCCATCGACACTTGCTCCCACTTCCATGTAGGAACTTCTAATGGCTGAAGCAATCCACTTGGCTTCTTCTGTTCAGCTTTTACCAACTGGCAGTTCATACACTTGGAAATAAAATTTCCAACATCCTTCTTCATACCCTCTCAGTAGTAGGTTCTCTTCATATCCCGATACATCTTATTTCCACATGGATGAATAGTCAGTTTCGAGTGATGACTTTCCTTCAGAACTTCATCTCTCAATCCATCTATATCGGCAACAACTAGTCGTCTTGTTTTCGAAGCCAACCTTCTCCATCGACCTCGAATCCTTTATCCTTTTCTGGGTCCAATCCAGATTCTAAATCACGGATAATCTTGACAAGCTTATCGTCTCGCTTTTGGCTCTCGCCAATCCTTTCCACAAGAGTGGGTCTTATCGATAAGTTTGCCAACATCTCAGGTTCCAATTCACATCTGGGCCTGAAATCAAATCCAGCTAAATACTCGAGATTCTTCCATTCTGAAAACATGGCTCCCAATCCTGCATGTCTTCGACTTAACGCATCTGCCACTGCGTTACCTTTTCCCGGAGTATAAGCTATACCAAAATCATATGATGCCAAAAACTCTAGCCAACGTTGCTGCCGAAGATTCAAATCCTTTTGGGAGAAAATATACTTCAACGACTTATGATCTGTAAACAGCTCGAATCGAACTCCCAATAGATAATGTCTCCACATCTTCAGAGCAAAAACAATCGCCGCTAACTCCAAATCATGAGTTGGGTAATTCCATTCATGTGGCTTCAGTTGTCGACTTGCATACGCAACAACTTTATTCCTCTGCATCAGCACTGCTCCAAGTCCAGTACCACATGCGTCGGTGTAAACCACCATCTCATCATTCCCACTTGGAATAGTCAAAACAGGAGCACTTGTCAATCGCTCTTTTAGGATTCTGAAAGCTTGCTCACACTTATCTTCCCATCTGAACACTTGGTTCTTTTTCGTCAATCCTGTTAACGGTGCAGCCACCTTGGAGAAGTCTTTGATAAACCGTCGATAATATCCTGCTAATCCAAGAAAACTTCTCACATCAGATGCATTCTTAGGTCTAACCCAATCCTGGATTGCTGCCACCTTAGCGGGATCAACCGCTATTCCACTTCCAGAAATCACATGGCCTAAGAACCTCACTTCACTCTTCCAGAAGTGACACTTCGAAAACTTAGCCTTCAGCTGATGTTTCCGTAAGATCTCCAAAACAATCTGCAAGTGCGTCTTGTGCTCTTCTTTAGTTCTGGAATAAATCAGAATATCATCCACGAACACTAGCACGAACTTATTCAACTGATCCCTGAACACTCTATTCATAAGATCCATAAAATATGCTGGCGCGTTAGTCAATCCAAATGGCATTACCAGCCACTCAAAGAAACCGGATGGTGTCCTGAAAGCAGTCTTCGGCACACTATCCTTAGCAACTCTCAACTGGTGAAATCCCGTTGCCAAATCCATCTGAGAAAACACATTTGCTTCGTGAAGCTGATCAAACAAGTCATCTATTCTCGGCAATGGATACTAGTTCTTCTTAGTCACCTTATTCAGCTCACGATAATCCACACACAACCTCAGCGACCCATCTGCTTTGGTTACAAACACAACTAGTGCACCCCATTCAGACACACTACGCTGAATGAATCCTTTCTGTAAAAGATCATCAACCTGCACCCTCAACTCTTGTTGTTCCCTAGGCGCCATCCGCCTAAGAGGCATCACAACAGGTCTGGCTCCTCCAACTAGATCTATACGAAACTCGATCTCTCTATGCGGCGGTAACTCTTTGACCTCGTCAAAGACATCCTCAAATCCATTAACGATTGGCAACGATGACAATCCATCCCGTGGAACAACCAGCGAATACATGAAGCTCATGAAGACGCCTTCTTCATGCTTACATCGTATCACAATCCTTCGCCCTTCCACATTCTCGACTATCACCTCCAACCTCTCACAATCAACCTTTGCCGCATACTTCCTAAGCCAGTCCATACCCAAAATAATTCCGAACCCCGCAAAGTTCAGAACAAAGCAATCACAAACAAAAGAGCAATCATGACTCGATACAATCAGACCACGGCATAACATACACAAACAAGACGAACCCCCAACTGGATTAGTCACAACCAATGGCCTATCAACAATATCCGGTTCTAAACCCAACCGGCCTACAAGTTCATTACAAACAAAAGAATGCGACGCCCCAGTATCAAATAACACTCTAACTGGAACACCACAAATGGAGAGAGTACCCTGAACCACCACACTCTTTCCCTTTTCTTCAGCGGTAGGAGCTTTCGAAGACGATGGAACAGCTCCCAAAGCATAAGCTTGCACAATCTGCTTGTCCCTCCGTGGTTCTGGACAATTCTTCCTGATATGCCCTGGCTTGTCACAGTTGTGACACTTCATCGGCACCTTCGGGTTCTTACAATCCCTAGAGAAATGGCCCTTCTGCTGACAATTGTAGCAAGTCACTTCGCCCTTCGACTTCTTCTGGCCATCCTTACCCTTCTGCTGCTGCTGCTGCTTCCTCTTCTTGTTCCCACCCTGCTGGGGTTTAGACTCTTCCCTGGTCACAGCAACAACAGATCCTTCCTAAGGAAACAGACTCTCATGCCTGAGAGCTTTCTCCACAAGCTTCTCAAATAAATCATCCAAATGATCCACCAACTGCCTCCCAAGATAACTATCCAAGCCTGTCACGAACTTCTCATTCTTCTGATAAGAAGATTCAATATACGACCGGGCATACTTGGACAAAGCTTCAAACTCAGAAACATACTCAAGAACTGGTCTTCCACCTTGCTTGAGCTCCACAAACTTCTTGAAAAGAACAGACTTCTAAGCTGTAGAAATGAACTTAGCTTCAAATCTGGCTTGGAATTGCTCCCAAGTAATCTCTTCCTCTGGAGTATCAATAGTGATAGAGTTCCACCAATCAGAAGCTCTTCCCTGAAGCTGTCTTGATGCAAGCTTCCTCTTAGTTGCATCATCGATTCCCAAATCACCAAAGATCCTTCTACAAGCATCTATCCACCTCTGGACTTCAATAGTCGACTCTGTTCCCAAGAAAACCTTTCCTCCAAGAGCAGTGTAGTCCTTACACAGCTTAGCAAAATCCACCGGTTTTGGAGTTTGAACTTGAACCCCAACATCCACCGATGGCCCCGGAGCTGGCATCCTTCTCATGATCGAAGTCATCATAGCTTCGAACATAGCAGCATAATCAGCAGCCCCTTCAGTAGCACGGCCCTCCCTAGCAGCTGGTCTCCCTCTTCGACTCATTCTCAATATCTATAAAAAGGAATGATTAGCACATCTAGAGAAACAACTGCATAAAGGACTCAAACTCTACGCAGCTACTATATTATATATAGTAATCATCCATCAAAATACAATTACGTCTCTCATACGTAGTTACGTCAGCGAGCGTTGGGTAAAATCGATTAACCAATGCTCTGATATCAAATGTGACGACCGCCCATGACCCCTTACACTGAACCTAAAGAAAGTGCGCTGTAAAGCGTGCCAGGCGACCATGGACGATTGTCAGGGTAAATTAAAACCACAGAATCTATCGTATTACTCACAGCGCATGGACAAAATACAATAGAAGATATATATAGTGAAGCTTCACAGAATAGAATCTCATCAGTAAAACTTCATAATAGTTGAATACAAACATCTGAATAGTCAATACAACAAGCCTCACTACATAACACTCAGAGAATACAAAGCAGCGGAACATCCAGTACATATAGTAAGAAGATAATATGCAATACTCCAGCTCGTCTTCGTCATCGGCAGCGTGGAAAGCAAGAACAGCACCTGTCACCTGCTACCTAGTCTGCCCGTCCCAAAATGGACGAACAGCCCAAGGCAATAAGAGTTAAAACATAAAGCCTTGAGTCAGACAACAGTCTTAGTGAGCAGTAAATTAACTAACAACATACCAAAAGAGCATAAGGGAAAAAGAATAGGGATACAACCCTCCCACTCCATCTCTTTCTACAGTGATAGCCCCTAGACACACACTAAGCAGAAGCAAGCATAGCAAAGCATACAATTTAAAGTAAAGCAATAATCACTCGAGTCAAGGGCGATGTTTTCCAAGTACAAACCCCCAAGGTCTAAACCAAGATCAGATAAGCACCCAGAAAATACCGCTCTTGAGACCGAATGACGATACAACCAAACATCCATGACTCTGGCTATCACTGTTATCATTGCCTCAATATCACCGTTAGTTGAATGACCGGCACATTCTTTCAGCCGTCCGTCAAGGGCTAATGGAAACCCCGGTTCTAGACATAACTCTGCATGTCATCGTGACCCGTGCCTAGGACTATCGAATCTGCCCAGAGTACTTGACTATCAATCATTAGCCTTCAGGGACTATCGAATCTGCCCAACGTACTCTTGCTTTGAGCATGCTAGAACCTTCAACAACGATGAGATCTCAGCCTCCTAGTCATCCTCCTCGACGACTATTTCCATACTAGCTCAAGCGCCTCTCGAGCAAACCATTATCCTCAACTCGAACCATTTCACCGAGTTATCAACATGCTTGGAATGATCCCGTCTGGATTAGACCAAGGCTATCTCATATCATACTTCGCCTCATCATCATCATAGCAAAGTCTCATCTCAACATCATCATCGAATCTATCCATATGAGCTTCATCATCCGCTACATATGCCACGAGCAGCTTTTCCAATTCAAGAGCCTTTCCCTTAGCTTTTGAATCATCTTCGACCAACTTGTCTAAATCAAATCATCAATCATCTAATTCATAGCAATTAATCAAGTCAAACATTAATCCAAGTAAATAAGCATTCAAATATGATCAAAATGGACAATTATAACAATAATGGCAATTTCGTAAATAAAGAGTCGAAAGTCTAACAAGCATGAAAACATGAGAAATATCTCTACAACTTGATGAATGAACTGGCATAGGTTAATCATGTAGAAAAATGGTTGTCAAATCACCATGAACAATGGATCTATATGGATCTACTCTTAGGTTTACAAAAATGCATGGAAATCACTATTTTAACACCAAATCAAGCCAACGATCCGACATACTCCTTTGGATCCGTGTGAGAGATAATCACCACTCACCTAATCACCAAAACAACCCCAAATCAACACGCTTCATATCTGGACAGCGAAGGATCTAACTCGATCTATCACAAATCCGCTTCAAACGATGAAATCTCTCTTCGAAGAATGTAGATCTTCAATCTAAGCTCTTTGATCTTCGATTTGATCTTCAATATGGATGGAAGGAATCACTAGATTAGAGTGGAGAAAAGAAGTGAAGAAGTATAGAAGTCGAGCTCTCAAAATGGCAGCACTTCGTCGCTTCGAAATCCGGATCCCAAAAAGTGAGAAAAACCCTTCTATTTATAGGCAGATTTTTAGGTCGTCCGCCCCCTATAAGTCGTTGCCGACCTAACTCTTCCGACCTACGACCTAACAGTCCAAGCTTCTACAACCTACGACCTAACCAGATCCAACGACCCAACACTTCAGCGCTTCTACGACTTAACACCATCGCGACTCAACAAAGTCACGACCTAACTAGACACGACTTAATAACTTTAGGTCGTCTAACGACCTAACACTCACGCGACCTAACAGAGTTACGACCTAACACTTAAGTCGTCTGAACGACTTAACTAACAAAGGCTGCTTACGACCTAACTACTAACTCGGTAACCTCTAGGTCGCAAACTCTCTTAACTCGCTAACTTCTATAAGTCGTCAACACTTAGGTCGCTCGACCGACCTAACCTATCCTACGACCTAAAATCCTTAAGTCGCTAACTCACTTAATCCCCTAGGTCGCTAACATTCTATAGGTCGTTCCAACCGATCTAACACTTAACTAGTTCACTCCCTTAGGTCGTAAATCCTCCTTAAGTCGTCTACGACCTATCTTCCTTCACGACCTAAGCTCTAACACACGACCTATCCCCTATACGACTTAACTCTCACACGACCTAACTACTTAGGTCGTTCTAACACTCCCAGCTTTCTTAAGTCATCGCCGACCTACCCCTTAGGTCGTTATCTCCCCTAAGTCGGTTACGACTTAAGACTTAACCAAATTCTACCCAAAATCTGAAATGACTTAACAACGCTAAAAATTTCAGATTTTAACGAACTTTTCGATCCGTAAAAATACGGGTCGTTACACACAGATATTACACAATCAAAGATGATGATAATAACTCATATATCTGAGACAACCATAAAAACAAATTCTATATTTTTGCAAATTCAAATTTGTTTATTTTCAGATTACTGTTGTAGTTGCTAATTATACAGGTACACAGAAGACAGGACAAGAACTGGAGCTGGACAATGCAGATAGATGCAGATGTGCAGACCAAAGTGAAATAACTGAGTGTTGAGTGTTGTAGTGAGAAAGAAATGTAAATGTGAAATGTATGAAACCGATGTATGTACATAGAGAGAGCTGAAAACTTTGTATTGTTTAAGTGTTGAAATAAAATATTATTTTGAATAAAAATACTGATTGAATTATATAAATTCTGTGCAATAGTATTATTATTCAATATGAATATTTATTCCTATATGTGTATAGTACAAACTGCAAACACATTGATATATTGATATATGTTTGTTATCATCAAACAAAAAATCACATCAAACATTAAAATAATTCAAATTTTAAAACTAACTTTCAAAATTTAGAAAGTTCAAATCTTGAAAGGCCAACCTGTAAAAACTCAAGCTTTTAAAATTTTCAAATTTGAGAACTCAAGTATTTGAAATTTTAGTATCTAGAATATAATAGTTTGGAAATTAATTTTTCACTTAAAATCCAAATTTGAAAATTTTTGTATAGTATTTTTCAAACCAAAAGCTCCAAAAAAAAAATCATTATCTTTGAAAATTATATTTCTAAATAGAAATTCCACGATTAATCATTTTGAAAACCTAATTTTGCAAAATAAACATTTTATAGTTTTTCTAGTATTCAAAATTTACCTTATTTCAAACATTTTGTAATTTAAAATATTTGAATTTAAGAATTCAGCATATTAAATTTCTCCTTTAGTACTAATTATTTAAAAGAAATTAATAAACAAGGGTTATATTGTCAAAAATACCCAAAGTTCTTAATGCTTATCAAAAGCTTTAAAATGCAAACAAACAAGTAAACGATTATTCAACATTCAACACTAAGTAATACGTATTCAAAATTCAACAATTAGAATTCAACACTTTAAACAAACGCCTCTGTTTTCCAAAGTCATGCATGTTACATTTTCTCTCTATAGTGAACACCAACCAAATTTGTAGATTTTGATTTGGTACATTTAATCTGAGTGAAGATAAAGCTTGCACAAAGGATAAACAGGAGTAAGAATGAGATTAGTGTGGCACGGTCAGCAACAATTATATTAACAGAAGATACACACATTTTAGTGTACATTTCAAAATTTTCTAAATATACACTGAATTCGTACATTTGCCAATGTGCAATGCCACATAAATTTGAGCAAGGAAAAAAAAAATCTCCAAAATACAAGAAATCAAGTTGGCACATAAATCTGTTCTGATAATGACAAATGTTTCTTCGCCTAACGATGCAAACACAAATCTCACTTTGCTCAAAACAGAGATAGACATAGAGATCATGTGATAACTTATGATAAGGGACACAAACATAGCAAAGCTAACCACGGTATCATTCCTGAGCATCAAATCAAATCTCGTATATATAAGGTTGCTGGGGCCAATAATTCATTCCTTGTGCAGAGCAAATCGTTTTATCTTCTTCTTTATCCTCTTTCTTCTCTTCTTTGATCTCTTCCAGGCTCACCAAATTGGCATATCCCATATTTTTCTTGAATATGCAGGTCATGAATCCCGTCTTCTTTCTTATTTTTCTCAACAGCTCAACCGCATCTACTCCATCTCCTACTACCACAATGTTTTCTTCTTCTTTTGTCACAGAAGTTATGCCTGTATACATTATTATTATTATTATTATTATTATTATTATTATTATACCTTACTTATTAGTAAATGGTTGCAAATAATCAGCATATTTTTATATCTCTACATTATATATAACCTGGTTCCCGAGAAGCAATTTCAAATGCATCTTGTTTCAGGTTTGCGTTCATCTGGATCACAATCTTTTGCTTTACAAATAACTAACCGTTAGCAACCGGCTTTAACTTGTAATACGATGGCTGTAAAATTGCAATACTGTTAAATTTCTTACCTTAACCATGGCTGAAAGAAGGCCTAAAGAGGGCTGGAGGAATGTATTTTTACTATAGTTTTCCGTGTTTCTATGTATGATTGCTTCTTCTCCAGTGCAGTATATATACACTGATAAATGAGTCATGGCTCCTCAATGAAACATTGGAGGAAAATGAGTGTATTGTTTTTAAAGACAAAGTTGTCATATAGTCGGTCAAAATGTGTTTAACATAATCCAGACGGCTCCAGTACCGTTTAATTACTTATACTACCAATAGACTTTAGTCTTCTTTTTTAAATTAAATAATCACTAAAGATGGAGATGTATAGAGACTCGTTTACTACTATACTAAAGATAAGTTCTTTTGACTCTCGGGTGGGTGAGTTGTTAACCTTTTTGTGCGGCATTAGCAAATTCGTTTTAACTCTCTCTTAATGAGGTCCAAAATGCCCATGTCGACGATGTTCCCTGAGATGTCTCGTCCGTAGAAAACGTTCGTAGTTTCATCACCATGGGTCACGATGTCTGCACTTGCGATAGCGAGGCCGTACTCCCTAAGCATTCAAGTCACGTAGGGGAGCACCCTGGGCTGTTATAGGCGTATAACTCTACTCTAACACACCCTGTTATCATGTGAGCATTGGCATCGTTATCAGTGGTCAAATGAATGTAAATCCATATGAAATTTAGATGATTTAATGAAAAATAAGACATGTTTAATCCAAAATGGTAACTCGGCTGATCAAAACATTAAGATGTCAAACAAGATACCCAATGCCAAACAACACCCACAAGACAAAACCAAAAAGAGAAGAAAACCAAAAATCGCTTATTCAGATATATATACATAAGAATATTTAATAGAAATGTTGCTGAAAAACATTTATTGAAAAGAAATTGTATTTTACAATACAAAATGTTACTAGACAATAACAGAGTGATTGGCATTTATATATATGCCATGTACAAGAGAAATGGGCTGGGAAATAAACTATTGGGCCTACATATTCGGCCCATGACCGTAAATGCTGAGAACCCTATCTCTTTTATATTTTACACATCTATGGAAACATCATTTATTCTAACTCCCCCTTCAATTAGATCTAGAGTTTCCTTTTCACTTCTCGTCTCTCCGTCGCCACCTTCAACTTTGAGCTCCTGCTTTAATCTAGTGAAATCCTTTGTAGAAAGCGGCTTCGTAAGAATGTCTGCTCTTTGATACAAAGCTGGAACGTGATTTACTTTCACTCTTTCACTCATAACTTTCTCATGAACAAAGTATAAATCGATTTCGATATGCTTTGTTCATGAGTGCAAAATTGGATTGGCTGAGAGGGAAACTGAGCTAAGATTGTCACACCAGATAATCGGTATGTTTGTGAGGTTGATTTTGATCTCGTAAAGTAGCGATTCAATCCAAGTTATCTCCGCTGCAGTACTGGCTATGGATCGATACTCTGATTCAGTACTAGAGCGAGATACAGTCGCTTGCTTCTTGGAGCTCCAGGAGATTGGGTTACTGCCCAGGCAAACACAATACCCTGATGTCAATATCCTATCATCAGGGTCGGTAGCCCAGTCCGCATCAGAGTAAGCTTGTATGTTTAATTCCTTTGTGTTGTTAAAATGCAGTCCATGATTCAAAGTTCCTTTTAGGTATCTTAAGATACGCTTTACTGCTTTCCAATGATCATGAGAGGTTTATGCATGTACTGGCATACTTTATTTACACTATAACTCAGATCTGGCCTTGTTATTGTAATGTATTGCAGAACACCAACAATACTTCTATATTGTTTTTCATTTGTGATGGCTTCACCCTTGTCTCTTGAAAGTCGTAGATTACTGGTCATAGGAGTAGGTAAAGGTTTGGTCTGATCCATATTTGCTCTTTTCAGTATGTCAAGTATATATCTTCTTTGACATAGGAATAATTCTGAGTTTGATTTCTGTGCGACTTCTATACCAAGAAAGTAGTGTAGATTACCCAAGTCCTTTATGGAGAAAACTTGATCCAAATGCTTTATTGTCTGATCCATGGTTTTATTGTCATTTCCAGTAATAATAATATCATCAACATATATCAATATGTATGCAATCCTGTCTTGTTTGCATTGTATGTATAAGGAATTGTCTGATTTAGTAGGTACAAAGCCTAGCTCTATTAAAGTTGACTTGAATTTTTCATTCCAGGCCCGAGTAGTTTGCTTCAACCCATAGATAGCTTTATGTAATTTGCATACTAACCTGTTGTTGACTTCTTTCTTATATCCTTCTGGTTGTTCCATGAATACATCTTCTTTCAGATCCCCATGAGAAATGCATTGTTTACATCCAACTATTTAATTTCCATTTTCTGTATAATGCAATGGTTAAAATGATCCTTATTGTAGTTGGTTTGACCACTGGAGAAAATGTTTCATTAAAGTCGAAACCATATTGTTGATCGTACCCTTTAGCTACCAGCCTTGCTTTATATTTTGATATGCTTCCATCTAGGTTTCTTTTGATTTTGTAAGTCCATTTGCACCTTATAACATTTTTATCTTCTGGTATTGATACAAGACTCCATGTTTTATTTCTGATTAGAGCATCATATTCTTCATTCATTGCTTGTTTCCAATTGTTATTTATAATTGCTTCTTCATAGCTGTCTGGTTCTGTTTGATCTAACTGTGTGCTATAAACTTTGGGCTTGAATATTCTAATTTTTGATCTGGTAATCATATGATGTCATGTTCTTGTAGGTGGTGATTCATGAGTACTGACGTTATCATCTATATGTTGAGACTTGGATGAAGAGGATTCTCTTTGATCTGAGTTGTTATTATTGTTTTGACTTCTGTTGTTGAAGGTATTGGAGAGCTCATGTGAATCATAACCTGATCCAGTGGCTTATCTGGATACTGTGTGTTGTGGCCCTTGGCTTCTCAGTACAGTTTGATTAGTATTCCAGTCAGATATCACAGGTATCGAAGGAATTGACATGTTGCTTTTGTTATACACTTTCTTTGTTGTTTTGATATTTTCATCTGCAAATGGAAAAATGCTTTCATTAAACACTACATGTCTTGAAACAAATATCCTACCATCACTACTCAAACATCTGTATCCCTTTTGGTTATCTCCATATCCTAAAAAGGTGCAAGTATAAATCTACGACTCAATTTGTAATTGTTGTATGGTCTAAGATATAGAAAACACAAGCATCCAAATGTCTTTAGACTTTGATAGTCTGGTTTAGCCCCAAATAACACATCAATAGGGTTCATGTGTTTGAGTACCTTGGTAGGAGGTCTATTAATTAGATATACAACAGCGTTAAAAGCTTCTGGCCAAAATTTCATGGGTAAAGAGACTTGTGCTAGTAGAGTTAGCTCTGTCTCTACTATATGCCTATGTTTTCTTCCTACTGGCCCATTTTGTTCTGAAGTATATGGACGGGTTGTTCTGTGAACAATTCCTCTTTTTAGAAAATATTCTTTTAATGATTTATATTCTCCACCTCCATCAGTTTGCAATATTTTAAGTTCACTGTTTACCTACTTCTCAGCTTGTGTTATGAACTGTATTACATCCTTACATGCATCTGATTTTGATTTCAAAAAATATATCCAGGTATATCTAGAATAAGCATCAACAAAACATATGTAATACCTGAATCCATAGTCAGAGCTTACTGGTGCTGGCCCCCATAGATCTATGGCCACTAGTTTTAGTGGCTTACTAATAATGGTGGTTGAATCTGTAAATGGTAATTTGTGACTTTTGCCTAATTGACAGTAAGTACACACATATGGTAAAGATACATCAAAAGAAATATTATTATTCTTAAGTACTTGTTTTACAACATTCACACTAGGATGCCCCAGTTTACACTGCCACAAATCAAATATTTCTTTGTCATTCTTAGCATATGATTCAGAACTGTTACACCACATATTTCTAACTTTTCTCTTTCTTGTATTTCCAAAGTTGAATTTGTATAACCCCTTGTCCAGTTTACCCTGTAGCAATATGTCTTGACTTAGTAATTCTTTCACTACATAGAATTTAGGGTAAAACTTAAAATACACATTGTTGTCATTAGCAAATTGAGATACACTCATTAAATTTTTCTTAGTTTGAGAAACTCTTAATAAATTATTAAGATAAAGATGCCTTTTACCTTGGATGCTGCTAGTTCCAACATGTGTGATATTTATAGCTTCACCATTTTCCATATGTATAGAATGCATACATGTATATTCTTTATTGCCAAGATTAAGGTTCTGAAGATTATTTGTGAGGTGATTGGTGGCACCTGAACCTGGATACTAGTCTTCACTTGCAATGTCCTCTGTTCTGGTAAGACATTCAGAATTTAAATGCTGCATTCTTGAACCTTCAGTCTGATTGTTTTGCCTTTGATCCATGTGTGCTACATTTGCACCAGAACCATAGTTTCTTTGATTTCCTTGATTTTGTTGACTTGGGTAGTATTCTGTGTTGAGTCTAAAGTAACACTGCCTTGCTGTATGTCCAGGTTTTTCACATATTTGACACTTTGTTCTATTGTTGTTCCATCTGTTATTTCTGTCTCTTCCTCTCTGAGTAGTACCACCTCTTTGATTATATGATTCTTGTCTGATATTTTGATTTTCTTGTCTTGTTCCTTAGTTCTTGTTTTTAGAGTTTGATGCATAGTTGATTGATAATTCTGTGTTGCATTCTTTTCTCTGTTCAACTCTTCCTTCGTGTGACAATAGAATTGAGTGGACATACTGCATATTGGGTAGGTTTTGTTGTGATGATATAATAGCCACTACTGATTCATATTCTATGTCAAGACCATTTGATATAGTGAGAATTTGCTCTGTTTCTGACACTGTGTGACCAGCAGTGTCAAGAAGATCAAAGTAGGACTTCACCTTGGTCAGATACTCTCTCATTGTCATATTTTATTTCTTTAAATTCTGCAATTGTCGCTTGTAATACATGATTCTTGTTGCTGACTGTGTGTTGAATATTTATTGTATTGCAGTCCATATCTCACATGATGTCTTACATCCAACAATCTGTGATAACAATCTTGAGCTGATAGATGATAACAACCATGCCGCAAGTAAACTGTCTTGCCTTTGATGATTAATGAATTCTTTGTTGATAACTCTCTCTCCTTTACTATTTGTGATCATTCTTGCGGGGGTAATTGCGGTTCCATACAGAAAATCTTCTAACCCATAACCTTTTATGCTGGTTTCAACTTGATACTTCCATAATATGAAATTGTTTTCATCTAATGCAGTGGTTATTGAATGACTCTTTGGTTTGATGATACTGCAGGAGTTATTTTCTGAAACTAATGGTTCTTGATTCTTGAGTCCACTTGATGCAGTGGATGGAACATCGTCATCTCCAGCCATGATGAATTACCAGAGTATTATGTTGAGGATCTTGATATAAATCTTTCATTGTGCAGCCAGACTTATAGTTCTTGATGCAAGTTTCTTGGCGAGGCACTTTGAAGGAGGTTCTTGATGAGAAACAAGATAGGTAAGAGGAAATTTCAACTCTCGGATGAGGAGAATGTTGTTTTTCTAAGAGCAACCGAAGGTGGTGAATGATGAGAATACTATGACACCCTCTTGTGGATGGCTCAATAATGATGAAAAAACTATTCTCTGATGAGAACTGGTAGATGATCAGCAAATCAATATTGTCGTTTGACAGTTTTAAGCTCTGATACCATAATAGAAATTTTGTTGAAAAACTTTTATTGAAAAGAAATTGTATTTTACAATACAAAATGTTACTTGACAATAACAGAGTGATTGGCATTTATATATATGTCGTGTACAAGAGAAATAGGCTGAGAAATAAACTATTGGGCCTACATATTCGGCCCATGACCGTAAATGCTGAGAACCCTATCTCTCTTATATTTTACACATCTCTGGAAACAACGTTTATTCTAACTATATTTTCTTCAGAATGCGATTGCAATGACGCAAAATAGAGGAGGGTGTAACACTCGATTGGATTAAAATTTGAGTATTTTCATTTACGTCTCATTTATTTTTTTAAGTGACGTTCACATGTCCAACATCACCCAAACCGCTAATTATGAAAAAAAAATAGTCAGTACAGTAATTGGGCTAATGCTGGATATGTTGACTGGTTATAATTTAGTGAAAATGATAGACGAAATAAATTCGCATACATAATCATTTGCTAACATGAATAACAGTGCAACGATCCTATTTGTGTATTTTTTGGTATGTGAAATTTGGATAATTGCATATATTGAACATCATATCATTACTGATAGTAGTTACCATACAATTTACATATTATTTCAGTTTTTCAATACAACATTTTTATTTACTTTAATTTTTTCAATTTCATATTTAGCTAGGTTGAAATTTGCTAGATGATGTCCCACTAGTTTGCAAGTAAAAAACAGACCATGTTTAGATGATGTTTTAATCCATTTTTGCCTCACATTTAAAATTGCATATTTTGTTTACTTTTCCTTTGTTTATTTTCTTTTTCCATTTTTATATATGATGCTTACATCTGTAGTTTTTGTTTTTTCTTCCTTTTCCTGTGCATTGAATAGAGCCCGTTTTATAACCTTGCATTTGTTCCATATTTTAGCCGTAGCAACTAATAATGAATTCATGAATTTAAAGTTGGATTCTCATTAAGTTGGTTAACAGTGACGGTATTTGACAAAAGCTTTAAAACTGAGTGGTCCAATTCCAAAAGGAAAAAAAAGGAATAAAAGTCTAATTAATAACAGATTAGTAAAGCATAAAGTGGTTATATAATCAGAACCTATTCTTTGTTTGATGAGGGTCAAAAATTATACTATGTAATATAATAATTAATCAAAGATTAGGCATGTAAACGGATACTTTTGGATACAGATAGTGTCATATCCGCATACGAAATCATTTTCGGATATCTGCATCCGCATATACGGACGGATATCGAATGATTATCCTATTCGCCATCGATCGATAAATCTAGAAATATAAATAGAATATTTTGGTTTAGCATTTAATTTTTTTCAATCTCGTTGACTATAAAAGTGTGAAAAATAAACTTCAATGGCCATGTATACTGTTGTGTTTATAACGATTCAGCTTTTCATTTTACGGTGCTTCAATGGCCGTGAAAAGTTGAGTTGTTGCATTATTTGTATTTAAAATCTGTTTAAATAAATATAGATATCGTATATCGGTGTGTGTGTGTGTGTAGCTTTTATACACACAACCAAATAATTAATAACAATACTCAAACGATCAAATAAATTGATAATTTACATTTGTAAAATATTTATTAATTCAATTAAATTATAACATGTTATAAACTAATTAAATCGTATGGGTTTTAGAGAATTCACAAATGTGGTTATGTGACTCAAATGAGTGAATTATGTCAGTGATTAATATTAAAAAATTAAAATATTAACGTTCACACGTCACCTTGGCCAGTAATGTGATGATTTGGTCGAATTTGTCGCTTAATGACCTTTTCAGTAACAATTATATTTTATATTATCTTAAGCGGTACCAATAGTGACAACACGTTCTCTTCGCCAACACTCTATCATATTAGGATGCATGGAGTCAGGTATTGGTTAATACTTCACATTATCTACATTTAACTTCACCAGTTCACAAACAAAAGTCTTTGGGTTCAATAATGACATTAATTATTAACCGTTCTACTCTAGCCAGATATTTTAACTTTGAATTGGCTATAGTTGACTGTGATACGAACGTCATACAATCGAGGAGGCGAATTCTCTATTGATTAT
This sequence comes from Allium fistulosum, assembly GCA_030737815.1. NCBI lineage: Eukaryota > Viridiplantae > Streptophyta > Magnoliopsida > Asparagales > Amaryllidaceae > Allium > Allium fistulosum. Next base: position 367,214,745 of record CM060906.1, read on the forward strand.
TGTTTCGCTTTCAATGCTTTAACTCATACCTAACTATAATCACTCAATAATTCAGCTTGCCATGATTTAACTATGATGAAAGTGGAGTATCCACATTGAAGTTCCATAGCATTCTCAAGTTGAGGGAACCGTGTGACGTCGTCACGTTGAGATTTACTATTTAACTTAGTTGTTATCAACCAGCATGAAACTCTTAGATGGGTCGTGCTATGGTTATCCAATAAATACGAGTACATAACCCCTTGGTGTCCCAAGCAACCTTTAGTAACACACTGCCCACCATTTGCAGAGTGTTATCCACTTTGGTCTCAAATGATGTATCGATATCATTTTTCGAAATATCCTGACTATGAATATTTAAAATGAAATGTTATTTTTTTTGCAATTAATTACTCATGATTGCAACTATTTGCAACTATAATCATATAACATTTTATTTAAGGATTTTCTTATTAACATAATTTAAAGTAAGTACTTTATATCACATTATAATAAAATATATAATGGAAATCAAACACCTTTACTACGAACGAGATTGACTACAGAGTTAGATGAATATAACAAATTACATAATTGCCTCTATGATATACCATTAATATTTTTCATATGTAAGCCAGGATATAAACCTATGGCGCAAGAGGGTGACCCAAGATACAGACTTATGATGCAAGTAGGCTGCCCACGTAATGTACATGCTTTTGTAACATAAGTAGATGAGTCAAGGAGTGGATGCTAAGTGATTTTTTAGCGCACGTGGCGAGTCTAGGACATGAATCTAATATAGGGTCCTATACCTCAGATGATGTAATGGGAAATGGTTGGTCGAATGTAGGACAACCTGCAATGCATAAGGCGAGTCCAGGACGTGTTACATATGCATTAGACACAATTACGATATCTTTATAGTATATGTGAAGTAAATATGATTTACTCACTCTCACTTATATTTGACCCACTCCTAATTTCCCTTTTTATTTTATTATTGGGTTGATGGAGCATGGTCACATGATGGATCTTGTGATGAAGGCTTTGATGCAAGAATTGTATATGTTATAAATAGATAACATGACTCGTTTATAAAGTGCAGATTGTGATTTGTATTGGTATTATATAGACCTGTGGTTTAACATAAATTGACATGGTGTGGTTATAAATAAATGTTGATTATTTGGTATTATATTTTATTTCCTTTCGATGTGAGAGCGACAAGATTATAAATAGAAATGTATTTGTTTCTTGTTATCACATTTAACTAGTTGTCGTTTTCGGCTTTTGAGGTGTTAACGTCTATCCAGACGTTAAACCCGAGGGTCGAAAAAGGTGGGTTGTTACATTAGGCTTGAACTACGATGTTTTATAATTATGCTAAAACTTTTGATTAGTACAAATATATAAATCGTTTTGGCTTTTTGGAAGGTGAATCTTTTATTTTATTTTTAGCAAACGTGAATGATTTTTATTGTTATTAGTACAAAATCGGTTTCAGTTGCAAAACGGTACTAAATCTATAGGTGCACTCTGGAACGGTGCTCAAGTTTTTTTATTTTGCATTTATTTAACAGTGGAAGTTACAAGAAAAGTGAATTTTTAAAACGTCAATAAACAACATTTTATTGTTTTTGTATTTTTTAATTGGCGTTATTTAGAGTATAAATTGGTTGTGTAACGCATTCCAAACGGCATTTTATTTTGGCCACCAATTCCCCCATTATTTCCCCCTTTTCTAGTCTCTAAACGCCACGGCCCAAAATAATAAAAAAAACCTAGTTTATCAGTTCTCCATTGAAAAAAATTGAAGGCTCACCCGCGATTGACAATGTTGAAGGGAAGGCGATGGAACTATGGCGATAGGAGGAAGTGCGGCGTGGTTGACTTGTGCACGATGAAGAAAGTGAATGCGAGAGAGTCGAAATCTTCGCGAGTCATAGGAACACATGGCAGCAAGAAGAGAAGCGGCTGCATTGGTTGAGTTTTGAATATGCTACTATTAATAGAAAGATTGGGAATTTAGATGTAGAGAGATTAGGGATTAGAAGGAGGGAAGCTGTAGCTGTGCATTGATTGCATCATTCTTTGTATGATGTTACTGGGTCTGGTAGTAGTACAGTCAAGCTGCTGCAAAGGTAAAAATTAAATTTTGTTCTTTGTTTCTTTTGTTATTATGATTAATGCTTGGTTATTGCCACTGTGTTTTGTTCTTATTGTGTTTTGATGTGAATGAATCTGTTTAGCTTATTTGGTTGTGAGATTTAGGGTTTATTTCAGTTGTTGGTCTAGTAATTTTTTTAAAAGATAAGTTGATTTAAGAATTATTGTCATCTCAATTCATTTATTGATAGATCCAAGCATAACTTTTAGTTTTGTTAGTGCCTACATTATCTGCTATTTAACATTAATGTTTTATTTACCTTCTTTGTGAGAGTGAACAAAGCTGCACTAGTAAAATTGACATTGCTTTGAACCTTTAGTGCCTAGTTGATGTCATATATAACATCAGAAGAAAGCTTAAGAAATGGATATAATAGCTGAGTAATGAAGATGTATTTGACACTTGGCATCTTTGACCATTTGATCCTTTGCTTTGAAATGTAAAACAGGGATTTTATTTTGATATTCTAATTCCTTTTCCATAGCTAGCTCTAGAAACTAGCCAGGTTAAAAGATAAGTAGGCAATATATGTAATGGCTTCGAACTTTGTATGATGAAATATATTATACAAAAATTATGATTTAGTTTAAAAAGGAGCAAATCCAGTGATACGTAAAGACGTAGTGATGTTCCTTTTCTTTCTTTCTAGCTTTCTAACTACATTAACTTTAGGACAATTTTTCAAAATAGACCTGCAAAAATTTCATATTCTGCTTTTAGGCTTCAACAAAAACTTATTGCAAAACTAAGACTCATTTTCTATAATACTTGCGCAATTGTGGAGTGCACAAGTAATAATTTTTTTTATACGTAGAGCCTATGCATTCCATAATTGCGCAAGCTCTACATATAAAGCTTGCGCAATCCATAAGTGCGCAAGCTGTAAATTTAAAGCTTGCGCACTTATGGAATGCACAAGCTCATTTTCGAGTATCAAAAAGACAGAGAGCACAGATCTGACCTCATAACCCAATATCTCAACTTTCTTCCCAAAACCCTCCCTATTTCTCATTCCAAACAAATTCCAAATCAAAATCATCAATAACGTTATTCTCCTCTATTCCTTGAAGCAACTACTTGATTACACATAAAATGGAAGGAAACTCTTCATCTATGGTGATTAGAGGTAATAATAATTTGAGTGTAAATTGATTATTAGTTAACAAGTGATTATTGTTGTTAATGGAAGAAGTAGTCTTGATGATGTCGATGATAATTTACTCTTATGGTTTGTTTCTTTGTTGAAAATGCAAATAGAATTGAAGTAATCCTAAAACCAAAACCCTAGATGGGAAATAGATGTTCGATTGATTAATTGGTTGTTGTTGTTTATAATGTAGAATTGGCTCCCAGACCCGAAGATAGAAGTGTTCTCTATCTTCAAGAACATCATAGAAGCCAAAATGATGCGCTAATGGAGGTAATTTTTCTATGCACAATGCATTAATGGTTAACCAAAATGCAAGTATGAAATAATAATTTAAATTCTTTGATAATTATCAGGATATGGAAACTGTTAAGCTTTGCGACCATTCGAGCAAGCTAAAGGAAATCGATTTTAATGATCCTAAGTTGGAGCAGAACCTAAGAATCGTCGGATTTTGGAAAGCTATGCAAATTGATTACATTCGACTAGATCATCACCTTATTACGGCTTTGTGCGATAGATGGAGGCCGGAGACAAATACTTTTCATTTGAGAGTCGGTGAAATGACGGTAACTCTAGCCGATGTTTATTTTCTTTTCGGTATTAACGTAGACAGCTTCCCTGTATGTTCATAAAATTTGGATATCGATTATTTGGAATTGTGTCATGACTTACTTGGTATTTTTCCGCCTAGAGAGGCCGTTAAGTCTAAAAGTGAATAGCAATTACATGGTTTAAAAGTGAATTTTACGAACCACTACCTGAAGGTGCGACCGATTTAGATATACTTCGTCACAGTCGTGCTGTGATATTGTACTTTTTAAGTTGCCGACCTTTTCCAGATCATTCGAAAGGTAGATTAAATTTGAATTTTTTTACCATTTTTGGATGATTTAGCAAACTGTGGTTACCATTCTTGGGGCAATGCTGTACAGTGAGTTGACAAATGTTGTCTTCCAATGAAGAAAAGTTTTAGGGGGTTCTGTAACGTTGTTGCAAATATGGTCTTGGTCTCATATTGCTATTGGATGGTCGTGTAGGAATTCCTACCGACTTAGATCCGTATCATCCATTCGGGTGTAGGTGAAATTATGCTAGGAGTTGGCTTGAAACGCCAAAAAATGTATAGTTTTACCGAAATGGATTGGACTTGTTGGCGGATAACGCTGTTACATGGGAACCATATTCGTTGGTGAACAAATTGGGCATTCGGACATTAACTATATGTTTGTTGGTTGGATCGCTAAGAGCTGATTGATTCTTTTTATGGACTTTGAATTATATGCTCCTGACCAAGTAATGAGACAATTTACCTTTGACTACCAGCACATTCCCAATCCCGTTGTGCCCTTAGACCCAGACCCCCCTAGTTGGATGACATTTCTGCAGGAAAGTATTGCATTATGGAATTCCAGAATTGATCGTGTCGAACGAGCACGTGAGCTCCCAACACCATTGAGCGAGTACAAGTATTGGTATTGACAAATTACTCGCCGTTATATTCTAAAAAGGTCAGCAAGTAAATTGGTTGCGTACATTCCCTGTGCTCCACTCAAGCGTGATGTGGTTAGTATTCTATTTTTAAATTTTGATAGTTCAATTTTTTAGCTTATATTCGTTGATACATTGTTATGAATTTGGTGTAGGTAAGCAGGATATATAGCGCTTTGGATATGGTCAACGAAATCGAAGATAGTCGTATGAAGCCGAACAAGGTGAAAACAAGTGCATTGACCTACGACGTATACTTGATACGATTCTAGGTTGTAACAAGCTAAGAAGGCCGGCAAAATCATTGCGCATTGTAGAAGAACGACCATGTTCTACGGAGGAGACACATACAACACTAGAGGGAGTGGAGGGAGGACAAACGAGATTGGGGGTGGCACATACGGAAGGGGAGGGATCACAACACGCCGTCGGGAAAATTCAACCTCAATGGCCCGCTTGGCCTGAAGTAGAACAACAATACGTTGGGGGATAAATTCAGGCTCAATGGTCCGTTTGGCACGAAGGAGAACAACACTTCGGATATCTTGGCCAATCCACATAAGAGCAGATGGAAGAGCGGCCGCAGTGGGAGAGACAACAAGAAGAATTAATTTCTGGGTCCAGTTAAGAACAAGAAATCCCGCTTCCAACACCTGCTCCAACATTTGAAGAAGGCCAAGGCTCGGCTCCAATCGTGTATAGAAGGAAGAAAAAGAAGAGAGACACACCTATTGAGCTTAGACGGATTTGCGATTGAGGTGTATTGTTGTTTGCCCGACATATGTTGTTGTTGTTCCTTTGGTCGGAAAGGAGGGTGTTGATGTATCTATTGTTGGTTGATTGTATATATTGTTGAACCTTATTTCGATGATTTTCAATTGCATTTTGGATGTTATTTTATGTTGTTGACGATGTTTAGTAGTGGTGTTGATATTCGATTGCAGTTTGCATGCTATATTTGTTGTTGATTGTAGTTAATGATGAATGTTGTTGGGTGGATTGAGTTGCAGCAGCTCTTGGTCTTTGACAGAGAGCAAATACTGCTTGCGCAATTATGGATTGCGCAAGCAATATTTACCGACATAGCTTGCGCATTTTTAAAATGCGCAAGCTATATCTATTATTACTGCTTGCGCATTACATAATTGCGCAAGCAGTATATGATTGTTGTTGGGTGGATTTGGTTGCAGCAGCTCTCTGTCTTTGACAGAGAGCAAATACTTCTTGCGCAATTATGGATTGCGCAAGCAGTAATAATAGATATAGCTTGCACATTTCTGAAATGTGCAAGCTATATCGATAAATACTGCTTGCGCAATCCATAATTGCACAAGCAGTATTTGCTCTCTGTCAAAGACAGAGAGCTGCTGCAAATCAATCCACCCAACAACAATCATAAGAGAGGAAATTAGCAATGCAAAGAAATGAACAATGAAAAGAAATAAAGATTTGCATCAAAAATTTAACAGGTGAAGTAAAAAAACAAACATATGCAATAGCAAGTTAACACACTTCTTCCGTTACAAATACATAAAAATATTGAATAACAAAGTGATACAGCAACTCATAAAATTCAACGCGAACAAGTTTTTTTCTTATGGCCATTAGAACCACATTTGCTACATCTATTATGGCCGGATAAAGATGGCGGATCCATGAAATCTTTGATTCGAGTAGACCGCGGACGTCCTAAATTTCTACGCACTGATGGTGGTTGTATAATAGGACCGTCATAGGCATCCCAATATCGACTATCTGGTACAGGGTGGAATAAAGGAGCATAAGTTGTGGTATACTTAGCTATCGTATACCACGTGGAGATTAAGTCAAAATATGCTTTATTAGCAGCACCCAAACCACGTGAACAAGCTGCTAATACGTGGGAGCACGGAAAATTATCTAACGTTGGCATGTTGCACGAACATCTAACTACATTATCTTCGATATTCACCATATAATCAAACATATGAACATCTTTCACTTGCCATTCAATGAAGCTATATCTCTCTATAGACATGAGCCGTGATTCTTCCATTCTTCTCCGCGCTAATGCTTCCCACCTCGGTGCAAGCTGTGATGTCCACTCTTCTCCTTGAGTTCGAAGTTCGACAAAGTAATGGTTCAATGGATGAAACATACGTGCAACCAATGATGTAACAGGTAAATTCCTAGTTCCTTTCAACACACCGTTAAAGCTTTCAGAAACATTAGTTGTCATCATATTGAATCTTACGCCGCCGTCGTGACAAAGAGTCCAGCTTGATTCCTGGTTTTTAAAACTTCTTTCAATCCATGCATCGGCATCTCGATTTACATCCTTCGACTGTTTTCGATGTTCATTATATTTTACAACCTCCGAAGCCGTGGCACATGCATGTAACAAATTTTGTAGCTCATCCATTCCAACCCGCTTTCTTGAAATTTGCTTTAACATAATGAATACAAAAGCGATGATGATGTTCAATTGGACAAGCTTCTCTAAGCGCACGTGGAATTCCTTTCATACGATCTGAGATAAAGGTAATACATCTGGTACGTATGGATGGAATATAATTCCATATGCAACGAATAAACTAACTCGACGTTTGCCACGACTCTGTTTGTACAATAGCAAAGGCTAACGGAAATAGACCTTGGTTTACGTCCACCCCAGTAGCTACTAGTAATGTACCCAAATACTTCCCGTATAAATGAGTGGCATCAATAGACAGTATAGGTCGACAATGGTTGAAACCATGAATAGAAGGTTCGAAAGCCCAAAAAGCACCATCAAAAACACAACGACTATGAATAACATCATATACGGTTCCGAGGTTGGTACTTTGTAGGGCTCAAAGATATTTGGCAATTTCGCGTATGACGATTCCCAATCTCCATAAATCGTTGCAACAGCTTTCTGTATTCCGTGCCAGGCTCGGGAATAACTCACTTTAATATGAAAAATATTGGACATTGTCTCTTGAACAGTTCTTGCAGTCATGTTTGTTTCAGCTTTAATCAATGGAAGTATTTTGCTACATATAAACTTTGAAGTTGCATGTCGATGGTTTGAGTTGATTGTTGCATTTAAACAAGTGTGATTGCCGCCATATGTAGTTATTTTCCACCAATTATGATACCGAAAGGCTTGCATGCACTCACCATGGACATGTTTCATCCACATCACAACGGACTGTGTATTGATTTGCATGCGATTTCAGAACTTGAAATGAAACTGAATATTTAATCGCCCATTCACATAACTGTTCAACAAGCTTCTGCTTGCTTTCAAAAATTAACCCAACTCGTGGTCCTTTCTCAGCACATTCTCTTCCAAACACTTCCACGTCTAATTGACAATTTTTCATTATCGATTTCACCATCATTGTTGCCATGCATAAATCATCGGCTAGAGCCTCTTCATAAGTGATATGTTCTTCTTCGACATTTACATCATCAGCCTCCTCAATGTCTGCGTATATGATTGCATCATGGTAAACTTCCATTTGATGGATCCAAGTTCTATCTACATCATTCGCACAAGCTACTTCCATGTTATCCAATTGCACTCCGCTCTCATTTGCAATATCAACATGATCATCACTGTCATCGTCAGCACAACCAATTAATGCTTCTTCGACACTACGAATACAAAAAATAACGGTAAAATATTTTTTATTAACGTAAGTCATAATACAAGTGCCAGAGTATAATATTACTCACTTTCCGAACGTTTACGATTGGTTTGGATGTATAGAGTTATGTATCATATTTTGTTCCTGATTTGAAGAGACACCAACCATTTCGTTGTACCTGTGAAGTAAGTTTGTAAACTCTCCACCTTGATGGCTTGGAAGATAAGAGGGTTACGTCGACCATTGTGTTTCTTGTAACTGTGTGGTGGGTACATACTCAACCGCAGAAATTACTGTCGGTTGTGTTTCGACCACATTATCATGTTCCACTTTCGCAACATATATTTCTATCACTCTCATTCCAATCGAAAACGTATAGTTCAAATCATCGTCATCTTCCAAATCAATAGCGGATGCACCATCATCCCGAACCCATTTCACCGCTAATTTTAAATCATACATCACAGGATTGAATTTTGTCACTTCAAATGCCCTTTGTTTAAGTTCTTCAAAACTACAATGATCTTTTATTGTCGATCCTTTTCGCTTTCCACCAACATATCTAGGTTTACCTTCATCATCAACCAACAGTTCCCCATCATAGTAAAATATAGTCGGAACCTTTGACATTATCTACAAAATCAGTTGCAATACCACATTCAAAATCTTGATTTTGTGACATAATTCTAAACATAAATTTGTTGAATTAATACCTTATTTTCCCAAGTAGATTTTGCTTCCGTAGGAAATCTTCAACCAAAAGCAGTCAAATCAATCTTAAAAAAACAAATAAGAAAATCAATATAATAACGTAACCAATATATTTCAACAACATAGTCAACACTACCGAATGTATTTCACCAACATAATAAACTGCTTAGCTAGCACACAGTACAGGTTATAACAAAAACAAACATTTTCGGAACATCATATTAAGAATACTACATTTCAACATACAAACCAAATATGACAACGTTAACCTAGCCCCAAACATCTACCAAAATCTAGGCCTCCCACTACTTTCCCTTAGTTCTTCATTCACCTTTTTCAAACGATTGATTTCGACTTGCAATTCGTAGGCATACTCGAGTCCCCTTTCACACAAGGGTTGATTAATCCATTTAAAATAATTACAACAATCAACTTCACGAAGATTTGGTCTGTGTTTGTTGTACGAACTACAACCGAAAAATCTTTGCCCGGCATTCTTTTCCTTTCCGCAAACGACCACTACACACATATCTCCACAGTAACAATTTGGATATGGTCGTTGTCCCCGTGGCATGGATGGACCAACATGATGTATAGGCGTTAGCATATTTTTGTCAACTCAAATTCGATGACCGGGTCTTTCAGTAGAAACAACTTCACGTAAACGAGCGTGTAAGGTTGATGGTCTAGAATGGAATTTACGCGGTATTGTTTTGAACTGTGTTTCCGAAACATGATCAACATCAACGTCAATATGAATTGAGCTTGCAACACCGATTTTTGCTTCGAGTTCATCATAATGTTTCATCAACGTTTCATTGTCTATCTCCCAAACATTCATGTCTACCATCAAAATAAACAATAAAACATTAACATATCAATTAGGGTTTCCAATTTACTAGTACTTAACTAGCGTTTCCTATTTCATTAATCGTTAACATCTGATTCAACAATAACAACACCATTGCCTAGTAATTAACAAACTAACAACAATAACTCTTCATTTTCAACACCAACAAAAATAGCAAAATTTGAGCACCATTTTCATCAACATAAATTATTACCTTTGTTTTGTAAGGATGAAGAAGAGTATTCCATATATAGTTTAGCAAATATTTGGTTGACAAGGTGAATGAGGATTTGGATTCGGTAAAAAAATGGGTTTGGGATGAGAGTTTTGGAGGATTTTGAGAGAAAGATGAAGAAATGAGTAAATGAAGACAGCTCTAAGCTCTCTGTCTTTTTGATGCTCGAAAATGAGCTTGGGCATTCCATAAGTGCACAAGCTTTAAATTTACAGCTTGCGCACTTATGGATTACGCAAACTTTATACATAGAGCTTGCGCATTTATGGAATGCGCAAGCTCTATGTATAAAAAAAATTAATACTTGTGCATTCCATAATTACGCAAGTATTATAGAAAATGAGGCCTAGTTTTGCAATAAGTTTTTTTGAAGCCTAAAACCAAAATATTATATTTCTGCAGGTCTATTTTGAAAAATTGTCCTTAACTTTATTGTGATTGTCTTGAGACCTGAGAAGTGAAAAGGGTTTCATCTTTTCTGAAGATTTTAGGGAAATAAAGTATTGATTGTTTATTCATGACTTTAAGCCTCACTTTTCCTTCAATGCTATTTTTTTTAAGTAGGTCATATTTGCATGAGCTTTTTCATCATCTGCCTCCAAGCTGCCCTTGTTATTTTTACAATACAATATTGTCTCATTTAATATTACTAATTTTGTTTTATTAATTTTATATGATTAAATTCATATGGATGCTCAATTTGGGTAAAGGTGAACCCAACTGTATGTCCACTATTTTAACGAACTATATATTGTAGAACAATGTTTGGTAATTGATGCCTCGTAATATGAAATTTAAGACCTTCGATCGCATTGTAATATTTTTCTTCTTGCCCAATGGTTATTTGTTCTATAAACTATGTTTAGCTATGTGTATTGTTAACCTTAACATGTTGTTCTCTTTCTTTCTTCCAAAATGCTAAAAGACACCCAACAGTTGAATACATGTTCATACTTGAATTGCAATTCTTAACTACGCAAAATTATGCCGGTAATTATACTCCAACATATTTCAGATTTCCCTTATATAAACTATTATGGTATGATATACATAATTTATTCTCAACTGTTTCTCTAACAATGAACATTTTCTTCAAAACAATCACTTAAGCTTAACATTTTGTTTTCTTTACTTCTTAAACAATGATTTCACTACACCGTAACACATGTCTTGGCAACCCATATGTATATATGAATATTGTTATTGATAGGGCCTACGTAGAATGTTCATATTCGACTTGCAAGATTTCAACTCTTAATTGACTCAATTTGCATTTATAGCTTCATGGTAAAGCTCAAAGGAAATAACATCAAAGTTTGAAGCATAAAGTAAGTTTGCATGCTTTGTTTATATTATTTTCAACAGTTTTTATAAATGTTTTTGTTTGTGCTTTTTCGAAATATGATTGATTGTTTCTTTTTAGATTCTTTGGTCTTGAACTGGGTAAATACTTTGAGAAACATAATAATGCAATACAACTTTCAGATTATAGTATACTAGAGAAGATCATAGAGCAATGATTAAAATTTCAAGAATATGCATTAGCTAACTCACTTTATAATAGTTGAAGCTGTGAAACATTGGTATGGAGTTAATGGGTGCAACTTTGCAACCGGCAACACTGATCTACAGGTCAGCACATCAAATAGAGTGAATGTGATGAGAAGAAAAGAAGATTTTACTGTGGAACCATTGGATTAAAGAGGTAAGCCTAGTACTTCCCTACAGTCTCCTGCATTGGCTATTAGCATGGTTTTATAGATAAAAAGTCATGCGTATAGGTCAGTGATGTAAATTATTCATTTAGGTGTGTGCGTGTGTGTATGTGTATTGACATAGTGCGAGTAATCAAAATAAAAGTGCTGATACATTGGTCATTGTTCTGAAATGCAGGTGTCACACTTGTTTATGAAGTAAGCAGCCTCCAAACCTTTTCCACTTTTCTCTATCATAACATGACTAACTTTATATAGCTTAAAATAAATTAAATTGACTATGAGTTTAATAAAAACCTACTAAGTTTATAATAACAATGATAATACTAATAATACTAATAATAATAATAATAATAATAATAATAATAATAATAATAAATTATAAAATATTAACCAAGTTAACTAATTTTTTTAAAAATTAACCAAATTTGTATAATACTAATAATAAATTAGCTAAGAGTATAAAAATTAACCTCGTTTATTAAGTTATATAAAAATTAAATAAGCTTATAAAAATTAACTAAGTTGATAATAATAATAATAATACTAATGTTATGAAAATTAACTAACTTTATAATAAAAATAATACTAACAATAATAATAAAAAATCATAAAATATTAAGCAAGTTCACTAAGTATTTTAAAAATTAACTAAATTTTATAACAACAACAATAATAAAATTAACTAAGTTTATAAAAATTAACCAAAATTATATAATAATACAATAGAAATAACTAATGTTTATGAAAATTAACTAGTTTTATAATAATAATAGTGATACTAACAACAACAACAACAATAATAATCATAAAGCATCTTCTCAACTCATATTTTTATTTAAAACAAAAAAACACATAAACAGAGTTTAACAAATAAACAAATGGTAAACAAACAAATTACATAAACATATTTGCATTCAGTTACTAAATGATCATAGAAATATTACTTGTTCATATTTTGGTGTTGATTCTATGTAAGATAAATGAACTAATAAGTAGTAAAGAGTGTTAAGACAAGATATAAAACAAATGTCTATGTTGTTCGGCTCTTGCTTAGCAGAACTGGCCCTACACAAGCTAGATGACTGCCTAGCATCCATTTTCTATGCTATTTTCTATATACATACTGCATATTTCATGTTAATTTTTATAGCTGGTCGGTTTATATGATATGTGCTTATAACATTTATATTTTTGACTTGAAGTTCCAGCACTAAGGCACATAATAAAAGATTTCACTTAGAATTACTAAGTGTTCGCGCCAAAAATGGTCACAAACCCCAAGTATTGTGAAAGCACCAGTGTATGAATATAAATCAGCAATATTCATACACAAATCTCAGATCTAAGCTAGTAACAAACAGCAATCCAGAAATAATGAACAGTGACACACAATTTATAATAGTTCGGCTATCTCCGGCCTACGTCCACTTCAAGGTTTTTTATCTTTTATTGATGTTCTTTGCTGATTACAAATGATTACAGTAGATACAATGAATGAATTCGAGTATAACAGCAACGGAAAGAAGTAGAATTGAATCCGGCAGAGTCTGGACGTTGAATGGCCCAAGATCCCCCTTTTCTACAGGCTTCAGGGGGCTTTTTATAGGCGTAGGAGGCTGAGATCGTGCCCAAACTTCGGGAGACTTCTTCTGGCACGTGAGGGGACCCACGCGACCGACGCCACCAAGTTTCAACTCGATCTGTGATCGATACGAAACCATTTCGTATCCATCAAAAAATGATCCAATCGAGCTGAAACTTGGCAGGGACATTCTTTACCTTGCACGCAAGCTACTGTGAAAATTTCAATGCATTTGGATTGGTAGATCTCTAGATATCATCGATACGAAATGGAGCTTCTCGGTGGCTGTCCGGTTCGAATCGACCAATTCGAATCGATTCCTTCGAATCGATCACCTGCACGTGCTCTCGTGGTGATGTGGCGCATATACTTCGCATCGATTCGTTCTCTACTCCGAGTGGACCGGGTCGACTCCATGAATTTCGCCTTGCTCATATCGATGAATAACACGTCATCCAGGCTCGTTGGCTCGATGGATACGAATAAGTCTGCGCATATGGATTCGAACATAGTCCCATGACGGAGACGAAGAGCAGTTTCCTGATGGATACGAATAGCTCTGTCCAGATGGATTCGAACAGAGGCTTCTAAGATGGATGCGAGGTAGACATTGGCTGGCCGATACGAAGTCGATCGATACAAAGATGATGGTTTCGAACACTGACAATCTGATCGATACGAAGCTGATTGATACGAACAGATGGCATGCCAATGGATACGAACTTAAGGCTACTCTGATCAATGCGAACTACGGGTTCGCGATGGATACGAAATTAGGGTATTCTCTTCCAACTTGCATCGATCATAACTTGAGCATACGAACTCAGATTAACTTGAAACTTGGAATGTTGGATCACATGGCTTTGTTTGTCCTGTCTTGTCAATTGCGGCCCGATCCGGATTCGAAAAAAATTCATCGATATCCATGGTTATCCTGCAATGCATAGTTGATATTCATGGCTAGTTATTATTGTTTTTCAGTCAATTTTGGGTATCTCAGCTTTTCCAAAAAGTGGGATAACACTTTGCCCCCCAAAACATGCCTTTTGGTAAAAGGTGTGTTTTGATCAGTCTCAAATTGAATGTAATGAGTTCATGTTTTATTCAAATCTTATGGTAATTTCGATCGAGTTCATGGCTGTTCGAAGCCAAATCACTATCCACTTCTTCCCGTGGAATTTAAGAATGAAACTCCATAGTCTCTCAGGACAGTCAATGGTTACTCCAGACCCTTGCTAAGCCCATCCCAGACTTGGTGATTGAATAGAAAGATCCTATTGCACTCCGGCGTTGCTTTCTACCCCTTGCACTCTGGCCCCAGTTAGGGCGTGAAGCGATGTCTTGGTCGTTCTGGACCGATCGTAGCCTCTCCGGGCTCCTGCTGGATCTCATCCTATCACTCTCCGGTGAGGGGGAAACAGCATTAAGTGAGTCGATCATGTCGTTCTCCGGCGAAGCGACTCACTTCCTGCACTCTGGTTCAGTGTATCTGAACATTAAGCGATGTCATGGCCTAAATCGTGGGCCGATCATAGCCTCTCCGGGCTCTTATCGAATCCCGATCCAATCATTCTCCGGTGAATGGGAAACGATGTTAAGTGAGTCGATCTTGTTGCTCTCCGGCGAAGCAACCCACTTCTTGCACTCCGGACCCCGTCTCTCCGGGTAGGGTCGTAAAGCGATCATTTTTATATTGATATTTAATACTCATCCTTTAACTCTCCGGTCAAAGGTTTATTTCAAGAAATTCAAGTTTATTTATTAAATTTAGGTCCTAGATGTTCAATCTCAAACATCAAGAAAAAACTAAACATTGCCTCTCCGGGCAGATTGGTCTATCTCTATCTCAGAGCATGCCTAGGGATCTCTCTAGTTCTCGTACATGAGTAAGTGGAGTAGCCATTTATTCTGAAAACAAATCTAATGAAATTATTTGACCGAAGTTCAAATCCTGAACTTGGCCCTTGCCATCTTAATCAGTTGATGACGAGTCGTGATCCCGATCCAGGATCGTTTCTGTTTGGTTGAGGCGGTAGTTGTTCAGGCCTTACCACCGCTGCCCGTTCTCTAACATATTGCGGCAATCTACCATTCCTGGCATGTTCTTCCACCTCATCCTTTAGGTGGCGGCATTCGTCGGTTGTGTGCCCATCCAGCTCATGGAATAGGCAATATTTTCCGGTTCTACGCTCCCGCTCTGTGGGATCTCTCCTGGGTGGTTTTCGATAGGGGAGTTGCCCCCGAGTTTCAGTGTAAATTCGTTCTAGGCTTGCCGCCAAATCTGTGTATTGCCTGAATCTGGGCTCTCGGAATTTCTTCTGTTTATCAGGACCATCATGTGCGTCATCCTGCTTTCTCTTTCCTTTGTCCGCCCTAGGTTGTTCCCTGGCGGTTCCTTCGCCTTGTACAGCGTTTATTTCCTGCCTCTCGACTCGTGATTCTTCTAATCGAATGAATCTTTCAGCTTCATGGTAAAATTCTCCAAGATCTTGCGGTGGGTCTCTCGTTAAAGAACCTTTGAATTCGATGCCTTCTCCAACTCCTGCCACTGCCGCCATCAAAATCATCGATGGATCCGAGCGATCTACAGAAGCCACCGTTGCATTAAATCGTAGCAGAAAATCTTTTATGGACTCTTCGGTCCTTTGTTTTATCGATGCCAAAGTCATCACGCTCTTGGGTCGCGTCACGTGGACCCTAAACTGTCTCATGAAGCAATCTACAAGCTCGCCCCATGTTCTGATCGATCCAGTTTCTAATTGCCTGAACCAAAGTGCAGCCAAATCTGACAAGTATAGAGGGAAGCATCGAGCCATCACTTCATCGGATGCCCCCAACACTTCCGTGTGCCTGATGTACCGAGTAATATGCATCGTTGGGTCTGACTTCCCGTCATAAGGATCCAGCATAGGAAGTTTGAACTTCGGAGGGTTCCTTGCATTCCTAATATTCAGAGTGAACGGACTCCGACTGACTTCTTCCAACCCTCCGCTAGACAATCCTCCTCTCATGAGTCGTCGCACTAATCCAGCCATCTTTTCATCTCCATCCTGTGGTTGCCCTCTTGGTCTTGAAGGGTATTCTGGTACGTACTCTTCGTGTGGCCCGTTGTCATTAGCATCAGCTCTAGCCTGTTGAGCTCCTACCATCGGTCTTCCAATATCGGATCCAGAGGGTCTACCCCCAAGTCCTTGTTGATTGCCTTCTAATCTTGCATTCTGACCTTGAGCTTGATCTCTGTTAGCTTCTGCAATCCCAACTCCCTGTTCAGCACTTGCAGTTGCTGTAGTTGGTCCAAGATTAGGCATATTTGCTGTTCTCATTTGTTCAAAGAAATTCCGCAGCATCTCTTGGTGAGTCTTCATCATCCTCTCTTGCAATGAATTTGCTATATCTTCCATTTCATCTCTAGTGATGTAAATCGAAGCTTGCCCTTCTCCAGCACCAGAGGATGCCTCTTGACTTCCTCCCTGTTGGCTTCTCTCAACTCTTTGTCTTGTTTGTCGAGTCATTGTTGAGTCGATCTGAATCCTTCAAACTTTCAAATCTAAACTTTGAATCTGGTGTAGCGGGTGCTAGTTGCTCTCAGTGAAAGCACCAAAGTGTTCGCGCCAAAAATGGTCACAAACCCCAAGTATTGTGAAAGCACCAATGTATGAATATAAATCAGCAATATTCATACACAAATCTCAGATCTAAGCTAGCAACAAACAGCAATCCAGAAATAATGAACAGTGACACACAATTTATAGTGGTTCGGCTATCTCCGGCCTACATCCACTTCAAGGTTTTTTATCTTTTATTGATGTTCTTTGCTGATTACAAATGATTACAGCAGATACAATGAATGAATTCGAGTATAACAGCAACGGAAAGAAGTAGAATTGAATCCGGCAGAGTCTGGACGTTGAATGGCCCAAGATCCCCCTTTTCTACAGGCTTCAGGGGGCTTTTTATAGGTGTAGGAGGCTGAGATCGTGCCCAAACTTCGGGAGACTTCTTCTGGCACGTGAGGGGACCCACGCGACCGACCCTACCAAGTTTCGGCTCGATCTGTGATCGATACGAAACCATTTCGTATCCATCAAAAAATGATCCAATCGAGCTGAAACTTGGCAGGGACATTCTTTACCTTGCACGCAAGCTACCGTGAAAATTTCAATGCATTTGGATCGGTAGATCTCTAGATATTGTCGATACAAAATGGAGCTTCTTGATGGCTGTCCGGTTCGAATCGACCAATTCGAATCGATTCCTTCAAATCGATCACCTGCACGTGCTCTCGTGGTGATGTGGCGCGTATACTTCGCATCGATTCGTTCTCTACTCCGAGTGGACCGGGTCGACTCCATGAATTTTGCCTTGCTCATATCGATGAATAACACGTCATCCAGGCTCGTTGACTCGATGGATACGAATAAGTCTACGCACATGGATTCGAACATAGTCCCATGACGGAGACGAAGAGCAGTTTCCTGATGGATACGAATAGCTCTGTCCAGATGGATTCGAACAAAGGCTTCTAAGATGGATGCGAGGTAGACATTGGCTGGCCGATACGAAGTCGATCGATACGAAGATGATGGTTTCAAACACGGACAATCTGATCGATACGAAGTCGATCGATACGAAGTCGATCGATACGAAGACGATGGTTTCGAACATTGACAATCTGATTGATACAAAGCTGATTGATACGAACAGATGGCATGCCAATGGATACGAACTTAAGGCTACTCTGATCGATGCGAACTGCGGGTCCGCGATGGATACGAAATTAGGGTATTCTCTTCCAACTTGCATCGATCATAACTTGAGCATACAAACTCAGATTAACTTGAAACTTGGAATGTTGGATCGCATGGCTTTGCTTGTCTTGTCTTGTCAATTGCGGCCCGATCCAAATTCGGACAAAATTCATCGATATCCATGGTTATCCTGCAATGCATAGTTGATATTCATGGCTAGTTATTATTGATTTTCAGTTAGTTTTGGGTATCTCAGCTTTGCCAAAAAGTAGGATAACACTAAGTACCACTTATATATCAATAATTTGGGCTTAGATCCCCTATTGCTTATATTAAACATAAGTTGTACCATTAATCATACCATCTCATGCATCTAAATATAATATTAGCTGTGCTGTTCAGGTGTACTTTAAAGATGTTGCTGCTGTGATGAGACAAAACAAGAAATAATGGAATTTGTGCACTTCCTTAAAAACCCAAAATATATGAAGCATTAGGAGCAAAAATTCCAAAAGGCGCTCTTCTAGCTGGACCTCCTAGCATTGGAAAAACCCTTTTTGTAAAAGCAAGTGCATGTGAATCTACAGTCTCATTTTTATCAATTTATAGCTCCAATTTTGTGGAAATGTCGAAGTTGGTCCTTCAAGGTTTACGAATTTATTTCATGTTAATTGATTTCTGTAATCAGTCAAATATGGGAAACAAATTGGAAAGAGAATATATTAACATCATAATAGATATTAATTTAAGGAATCAATCGGATAAAGATATATGTGGAAACAAATACAAATATGCTAGATTTTTGTTGAAATCCAATCAAGCAAATCCAGAAACATTTCATCCTTATCTCCAAGGCAATTTTCATTCTTGCTCCTTTAAATATGAAGATTTTTGCTCATCTTTTATCATCATAAGAAAACAAGAAAGTTCTCCACGAAATATCTTCAATAAGATATCTATTTCTGTATCTATTGTAAGGTGAGAAATTTATATTGAGTTATTTGTTTTATTCTCATATTGTACTCCCTCTTGAAGTGAAGAAGTAATAAAGGTTGTTGGGTCTGAGGACGTAGGCATAGTCGAACCTCGTTATATCAGTGTTCTTTCCTTTTCTGTCTTCTATCTATAAATTATGCTCTTTGATTTTTCTTTTTATTCTCTTTGTTGGATTGGAATTATTGAGTTTGTCGACAGACTAGATCATTGGATGTTGTGCTTCCGTTGTCCAAAACTCTGATTTTTTCACTACAGTTTGGTATCGGGGCTTGTTGCTCTGTTTAAAGACTATTCCAGCTATGTCTGATTCTATAAATAATAGCATGGTAGAAGTTCTACTAATTATGAAGTTTCTAGATTTGACGGAAAGGGAGATTTTGGCACATGGAAGATGAAGATGGAAGCGGTGTTGAAGAAAGAGAGGACTTTTAAGGTTGTTTCAGATCCAGACAAATTGAAAAGATTAGCACCTGAAGAGATTGAGGAATTGGAAGAGGATGCTCTTACTACCATCCAACTTAGCCTTTCTGATGAAATACTTAGAGATTTTTCTCATGTTAAAACTGCTAAGGAATTATGGGATGCTCTTCAGAAAAAGTTCTACGACAAGTCTCTCACCAACTGCATCATCCTACAACAACTTTACTCGTTCAAGATGAAGCCTGGAATTAATGTATTAGCTCACGTGGATGCCCTAAACACACTTGTTATGAATCTTCGAGCAGGTGAAGTAAAAATTGAGGATGAAGTGCAAGCTGTCGTTCTTTTATGTTCTTTGCTTGCGGAGTATAACACTTTTGTTAACTCTATGATTTATGGGCGCTCTTCTATTTTCTTGGAGGATGTGAAGACAAATTTGTATAACGAGATGTTGAAGGGAAAGTTAGCAAACATGATCATGGAGAATGATTATGAAGGCTTTATTGTGCAAAGGGGAAGAAGTAAGAGTAGACCCAAATATGGTGGATATAGAGCCAAGTCAAGATCTCAGTCAAGGGGAGCTCCGAAGGAAGTTTGTCATTATTGTAGAAGACCTAGACATTATATTGCAAGTTACCCCAAGTTGGAGAATAAAAATAAAGCCGTTACCCAAAAGGCTTCAGCTACTACAGCGAAAACATGATTGGCGAAAACTATGGAGCATCCTATCATATGACACATGATAGACACTCTTTTTCCACTTATCGTCAGTTTGATGAAGGAGAGGTTCTCATGGGAAATAATGCTACTTTTCGCATGATTGGTATTGGAACGGTGAAGATCGGGATGTTTGATGGTGTTGTTCGTACTTTGTGTGATGTCAGGCATGTACCTGATTTGAGGCATAGTTTGATCTCCGTTGGAGCATTATGCAATCTTGGATTGAAGTGTGTAATAGAAAAAGATTCATTGAAAATTACAAATGGCTCATTGATAGTGATGAAAGGGGTAAAAGATGGAAATCTATATTCACCGAAAGGTACCACTATTGTTGCGAGTCTTCTTCGGTTGTTCATTCTGTTGATTCCAATTCTACCAAATTGTGGCATTTTCATATGGGACACATTGGAAAGCGAGTTTGGAAGTATTGAGAAAGCGAGGTTTGATTGATGGTATTCATCATTCAAAACTTGGCTTTTGTGAAGGATGCGTACTTGGAAAGCAGACGAAGGTTTCTTTTGGCATTGCAGAGCATAAGTCTAAAGATGTTTTAGAGTATGTTCACACTGATGTTTGGGGCCCCGCATCATGCCTATCTTTTGGAGGAGCTAGGTATTTTGTTTCATTTGTTGATGATTTTTCTAGAAAGGTATGAGTTTACTTTATGAAGTCCAAGGATGAAACTTTTAATAGGTTTCAAAGTTGGAAATCTCTTATTGAGAAGCAGTCTGGAAAGAAAGTAAAGATTCTTCGTTTGGATAAGGGTGGTAAATTCACTTCTCAACAATTCACCAAATTTTGTGAGTCCAAGGGAATCAAAAGGCACAACACCACACCAGGCGACCCTCAGTCAAATGGAGTTGCAGAGAGGATGAATCAGACTTTGTTAGAAAGAACTCGTTGCTTACGTCTGACTGCTAGATTAAAGAAGAGATTTTGGGCAGAAGCATTATCTACGGTGGTTTTCCTCATCAACCACACACCTTCTACCCCATAAATATGAATATTCCTGAAGAAGTATGGAAGGGAGAGACTGTTTCATATTCCTTTCTTAGAGTGTTTGGTTGTCCAGCTTATGTACATGAGAGTAAAGGGAAGTTGGATCCAAGATCGCGCGAGTGTATTTTTCTTGGCTATAGGAGAGGAGTTAAGGGTTGTAGGTTGTGGTGTCCTACTACCCAAAAGATTGTTACTAGCAGGCATGTAACATTTGATGAAAATGCTTTGTTGGAGGTGGAGCCTTCTTCTTCACTTAATGATGATGTTGAGAGGACAAATTCAGAGTACCAGACACAAAGTAGATCATCAGATTTCCATACAAGTAAAAATGGTGTTTCCGATGACATCGTGGTTGATGAGAAGAGGACAAAGGATCAATCTCAAGGTGGAGCTCAAATTCAAACTCGACCAATTAGAGAGAGGAAAAGACCTAGATGGCTGATTTTGTGGGATTAAGCATTGAAGACATTAACTTCGATGATATGGCAGCCTATGCATTAAGCATATTTCATAATGAGCCCAGAGACTATCGAGATGCCATTAGTTCAGTTGATAGTTCTAGTTGGTTAGTAGCTATGAAGGAGGAAATTGAGTCTTTTTGCACAAAAATCACACTTGGGATTTAGTGCCACATCCTTCCGACAATAGAGCAATTGGATGTAAATGGATCTATAAGGTGAAAGACGGCGACAATGGTGACTTGAAGTACAAGGCGAGATTAGTGGCGAATGGTTATGTTTAGAGGAAAGGTGTCAAGTTTCATGAAATTTTTTCTCCAGTTGTCAAACACACTTCCATTTGCATTCTTTTGGCATTGGTTGCCCACTTCGACATGGAGTTGGAACAACTAGATGTCAAGACATCATTCTTGCATGGTGACCTCGAGGAGGACATTTACCTACATCATCTAGAGGGGTTCATTGACAGCAGCAGGCTCAGTCATATTTGTAAGCTTAACAATCTCTTTACGGTTTAAAACAGTCTCCTAGACAATGGTATAAGAAATTTTATAAGTTTATGATCTCACATGGTTACTCTAGAATCTTTAAGGACCAATGTATCTATTTTAAGAAGTGTAATGAAGATATCATCTATTTGTTGCTTTATGTTGATGATATGTTGATAGCTTCTAAGAGCATGACTAGGATTTCAAAGTTGAAGATGGAGCTCAGCCAGGAGTTTGATGTGAAAGATTTGGAAAATGCACAGAGAATTTTAGGGATGGAGATTCAGAGGGATAGAAAGCAAAGAGTTTTGAGGTTAACTCAAACTCAGTATATCGAGAAAATTCTATCTCGATTTGGCATGGAGAAAGCTAAACCAGTGGCTACTCTATTAGGCTATCAATTTCAACTATCCAGAGATTTATGTCCTATATCGGATAAAGACAAAAGGGAAATGACTAATATTCCTTACTCTAGTGTAGTTGGAAGCCTTATGTATACTATGGTATGCACAAGACCTGATTTGGCTCATGCGGTTGGTGTTGTTAGCACATACATGTCTAACCCAAGCAAGACTCATTGACACATAGTAAAGTGGATTCTACGATATTTGAGAGGCACTTTTGATATTGGCTTGTTGTTTGGAGATAACGACATAAATCTAAGTGGTTATTGTGATTCAGATTATGCTGGGGATAGAGATGGTAGGAAATCAATTTCGGGCTATGTTTATACACTTGGCATAGGCCCGATTTCTTGGTGATCTAAGCTACAATTCATTGTAGCTTTATCAACCACTGAGGCGGAGCTTATTTCTATTGTGGAAGTGACCAAGGAAGGATTGTATTTGTTGCAGCTTTTGGAGGATTTATCAATGATACAGAAGACGGTGGAGTTGTTTTTGGATAGTCAGAGCGTCGTTCATCTTGTTGAGAATTATGCCTACAGCTCACGGACAAAGCACATTGATATTAGAAGTTTTTTCTCATGCTTGAAGAAGAGAGAAATAAGATAAATCTATCAAAGATACACACAAAAGACAATCCAGCTGATATGTTGACAAAGTCGGTTCCAAAGGACAAATTTGAGCATTGCTCAAACTTAATTAGTGTAGTGCGATATACTTAGCGCCATGGGGCGATGACCCAACAACCAGTTTTTTTGATTGATGAATATATTTAAATCGAGGTGGAGTGTTAAATTTGGACAATTTAAATCTATTTCAAATCTATTAGGGAGAAAATATTAATTGATTCTCGTAATCAGTCAAATATGGGAAACAAATTGGAAAGAGAATCTATTAACATCATAATAGATATTAATTGATTTAAGGAATCGATCAGATAAAGATATATGTGGAAACAAATATAAATATGCTAGATTTTTGTTGAAATCAAATCAAGCAAATCCAAAAACATTTCATCCTTATCTCCAAGGCAATTTTCATTCTTGCTCCTACAAATATGAAGACTTTTGCTCATCTTTTATCATCACAAGAAAACAAGAGAGTTCTCCACAAAATATCTTCAATAAGATCCATATTTCTGTATCTATTGTAGGGTGAGAAATTTATATTGAGTTATATGTTTTCTTCTCATATTGTACTCCCGCTTGAAGTGAAGAAGTAATAAAGGTTGTTGGGTCCGAGGACGTAGGCATAGTCGAACCTCATTATATTGGTGTGTTCTTTCCTTTTCTGTCTTATGTCTATAATTTGTGCTCTTCGATTTTTCTTTTTATTATATTTGTTGGATTGGAATTGTTGAGATTGTCGACAGACTATATCATTGGGTGTTGTGCTTCCGCTGCCCAAAAACTGATTTTTTGCTACACGGGCTTTATACACATTCAAAAATAAATTTATATAGACAAAAAGGGCAAAACCACGCAAACTTGTAGGGGGCTTACAATTTTGAAAAATAGTAATGCAAGAACTCTCAATTAAGTTGTTAATTAGTTGTGATAAAATAAGACCAGAATATTTCCAGATTTATGAATTTGTTGGCAGAGAAAGTAACTACAGGTGCAGTTGTATTAGCAAGGACAAACATACCTGATACCTTGGATAAAGCTTTGTTAAGTCCTGGTCGGTTTGATAGCCAAATATCCATCGATAAACCTTATATAAGGGGTAGAGACCAAATATTCCGAATTTACCCTCAGAAACTCAAACTTGATAATGAGCCATCCTTTTTCTCACAAAGGCTAGTTGCACTTACTCTTGGATTTGATGTAGCTGATATTGCTAATGGATGTAATGAGTCTGCTTTCATCACTATTAGACGGAAGGACAAAAATTCAACAACAACAACATTGCGCTGTAAGTATCTCTCTCTCTCTTCTTTTTTTGAGAACCCTTTTTAATATGATAGTTTGAAATAATTAAAATATAGAAGTGCTATAATGCACGACTCTCATTACCTATGCAAATATTTTGTATTAACCTCAAATCATAGTTGTAAGGGACCCTTTTGTTTGGTAATATGAACCAGCTAAAATCATAAAATTACCGTAATAATTTATCATCCTGGTTTCGATTTATTGGAGGAAATGCTACGTGTGGTATACTAGCACATAAAAATTTAATTATAAGTATGGATGAAATAATCTACCTTTATATATTGTTTGCCTTCAGGTTCAAGATGCATGAGCTACAATGTGTTAGATTTTGGTGATACAATATTCCATATTTATATAGATCTTGGAGATATTTGAGTCTATGTAAAATTATGACTCAAATTCATTGTCTATTTTATAGATTTGGTAGATTTTGGAGTGTGATTAATTGCACCTTTTAGGGATTTTGTGTATTTGGTGGGGTGATTAGTTGCCTCTTTTATTGCATTAAAGAAGGCAACAAATTATCCACATGGGAAAGATTTGTGGAAGTATTCAATAGCTTCTTAAAGAAGATATTTTGTCAAGTCTATCATAAATAGACATGTCTAGGGTTCATAAGATGTGTGTGGAAAAAATGAATTTTATTGGGTGTTCGGGATTAAGATTTCTTCTCAATTTTAGGTCTCTTTTGTATTTTCTTGGTTGAACCAATATTTTGTTTTTGTTTTTGGGGGAATCATTTTTGTTTGCTTTCTTCACTACTTTCTCTTCTAAATCTAATTGTGTAGTGATCCCGGAAAATTCCTAACAGTTGGTATCAGAGCCAGCTACACAAATTTTTGGAAGGGTCCTTGGCTATGGAGAAGATAAGTGTTGAAAAGCTTAATGGAAGGAACTGGGGGTTGTGGAAGGCGAAGATGGAAAATTATCTTTACCTTAATGATCATCACCAACCCTTGAAAAACAAAGGGAAAAAGCCAAACGGCATAACTGAAGCAAAGTGGGAAAATTTGGATAGGAAGACAGCAGTGGCTATTCGTTGTTTTATGGAGAATTCTATGTTTCATATCGTTGCTTGTGAAACATCTGCTTTTGGAATATGGAAGAAATTGAAAGGGATTTATGCAAAAAAATCTATGACGAATAAGGCATTTCTGATGAGAAGGTTGGTCAATATAAAGCTAAATGAAGGCGAATCGATTGGCGAACATCTCAACAACTTTCAAGCAATTATGAACCAATTGGCGGCGGTAAGCTTCAAAGTTGATGACGAAATTCAAGCTTTGATATTAATGAGCTCATTGCTTGAAAGTTGGGAAACTCTTGTAGTTGCATTGAACAATTCAAATTCTAGTTGTGTTGTTTCCATGGAGACTGTGGTTAGCAGCCTTCTTAATGAGGAGATGGAAGAATAAATCCGTCGAAAGGAACTTCCATTGAAGAAAAGGAAACTACAAATCCATTGGTAGAGGTCCACCTTATAAGGAGAGAAAGACGCTCTTTCAAACCAAATACGAATTGAGACTTCATTTGCTATTACTGCGAAAAATCAGGTCATCGGCTGAAATTTTGCAATAAATTAAGAGAAGATAAAGAAAGGATGAAAACTCAAGAAGAAAGCAAAATTAAGTTGGCGGTAGACAGTGATGAGGAGGTAATCCTTGGCATTAACAATGATGTTCTTTGTGTTGATATGAATAGGGGAGGATAGTGGGTGCTAGATTCTGGTGCATGTTTCCACATTTGCAATCAAAGGGAAGCAGTCACTGATTATAAGGAGGAAGCGTGCAAGGTGGAGTCCACTAATGGTGGAGATCTACATGTTCAAGGAACATGTTCTGTCAGGTTGAAGATGAATACTGGAAGGTTGGTGACACTTACAGGGGTTAGACATATCCCAGAAATTGAAAGGAATCTTGTTTCTGTTGGACAGCTGAAAGGGAAAGGTTGTAACTTCTCGACTCGAGGTGGAGTAACTAGGATTTGGAAGGGTAACAGATAGGTGCTACGCGCGAAGAGGAAAAACAATAATATTTATTCATTGTTTGGAAAAACTTTAAAGATTGCAAAATCTTATACAAGTGAAGTTGGAGAGACAAGTCTGTTTGAATCAAGGTGGAGTCAACAACATAAGACCACAAAGCCTACTTGGAGGTCATTATGGCATTACAAGCAATTATGATTTGTTGATGATGTGAATGTTTGACGCGGGCATGCATAGTTTGGAGGGAGGTTTAGCTTTGTGGTGGAGACATTTGTTTCCTTGGATATATTGTTTGGTGTTTGAGGTTATAGAAGGAGTTTGGATGACATATATGGAATATTGTATTAAGATGGAGATTGTTAGATTTTGGTGATACAATATTCCATATTTAAGTAGATCTTGAAGATATTTGAGTCTATGTGGAATTATGACTCAAATTCATTTCCTATTTTATAGATTTGGTAGATTTTGGAGTGTGATTAATTGCACCTTTTAGATATTTTGTGTATTTGGTAGGGTGATTAGTTGCCTCTTTTATTGCATTAGAGAAGACAAAAAATTATCTACATGGGAAAGATTCATAGAAGTATTCAATAGCTTCTTAAAGAAGATATTTTGTCAAGTTTATCATAAATAGACATGTCTAGGATTCCTAAGATGTGTGTGAGAAAAGTGAATTTTGTTGGGTGTTCGGAATTGAGATTTCTTCTCAATTTTAGGTCACTTTTGTATTTTCTTGGTTAAATCAATAAAAGTTTTTATTTTTTGGGGGGGGGGAATCATTTTTGTTTGCTTTCTTCACTACTTTCTCTTATAAGTCTAATTGAATCAATAAAAGTAGAGATGAAATAATCTACCTTTATATATTGTTTGCCTTCAGGTTCAACATGCACGAGCTGCAATGCTCATCTATATGAAATATCAGAAAGAATGGGAGAAGAATATCAAAAGGCAGAATGAGTTGCATGGGAAGTTAAAGAAGCCTAAGAAAAAATCAACAAATAAAGACTAACAATATCAACAGCAGACATTTTTCTAACTACTTCGGCCAAACAAAGAATATTATTAAGGCTACTAGAGTGCAACATGAACTACTGTATCTTGTACCATGAATGTAATCATTCAGGTGACAATTTTCTTCACTGAAATCTTTTTTATCCCTTTTTTAATGGTTTTTAAACTCTGTTTTTTAGCAAATTTTCAATTGTAAATTTGCTATCATCCTGATTTGTGAAACAACATTCTAACACTGAAATTGTTATACTGATAAAACGTATGTCACATAAATTTACATTTCAGTAGGATTTTTTTCATTTTTTTCTTCTAAAAAAGGAACTATGAAAAGTTGCATGGTTTGTGTATGCTCATTATCTACAACCCAAACCTAAGTAACAAACAACAACTATCACATTTTGTTACTTAAATGGATTCAAATCTGAATGAAATATAAATAGCTTTTTAAGAGCTTCTATGCATTTAAATGGTACCAATCATCATACGGGTAAAAGTAAATTATCAGCATGTTTTCTATTCAATTTAATTATGCTTTTTATTACTAGGTATTTGACCAAAGATACTTATATAATTCACATATAAATGTTGTATTCCCTGTACACTTCTTTAAAGCCATTTGATGGTAATTTTCTAGATCTTCAAATTTCTTTATGCAAAGAATAAATTTCATACCGACAGAACAAAGATGCATGTACTATCAACTGTTTGAAGATTAAAAAATGATTCTCTGTTGTAAACCAGAAAAAAATACACCACATTCACAAATTGAAGATAAATATACAATGCAAAAATATATATCAAACTAATTTGGCCATGCATTATATTAGCAAACATAGAACTAATTTATTTGCAACTCAACTTCTTCTCTAATACATTTATTTGATTCAAAGTTACCACTCGAGAAATGTTCCCGCTGCCGCATTATTTGCATTGTCAATCCTCACTGCCGCTAACCATTAATATGTGTCATATTTAACACAGTTTCTCATGTATATCACCAACTCACTTAATTGTTAGCTCCATATGTCAACCTATCGGCCATCAGTTACTACATTATTCAATGAGTCATCCCAACTATTGTCATATACATTGTCTCAAATTTTCATATATACTGGTACATGTGCGAAAGAAGCATGATCTGAATATGGATTATTTTTTGAGGTACAAATATTACTTTTTGATGTATGATATGTATTTGTTCTCAGCTAAACATAACCAACTTTTTGGGGTGTACGTAAAACATTTGCTACTACTTTTTAGTATGTGCTGAAAATATATGTAATGGATATTATGTGTATGTTTGATCATATTTAATATGATGTCTGTAGATATTTGGTATGTTTGATATACTGCGTTACATTTTCTGATTATTATATTTTTGGACTCTTACATTGTTCATATTGTTATGTGTCTAAAAAGATTCATTTTTGATATGCTATTAGTAAACTGTAATATATAACATGATGCATCAAACACGCAGAAAATAAACCATAGCGCTTAAAAAATGTTATAGTTATATAATATATAAGTGCTATAAAAAGGTAATGTAATGCATGTTGTTACTGTAATGATAGCGGATTAAAAGCGCTATTGTATCTACACAATTTATAGCGGCATGTACCCGCTCTAAATCGATTTAGAATATACTATAAAATGTCGATATATAGCTTTTATATAACCGCTTAAATGTTATTTATAAAGGAAAATTTTCGTTATGCCTAACTAAAATTTATAGCGGCCTATATGCACTATGAAAGCTTACTATTTTATAGCAGCATTTTTTGTGTTATAAATACGTCACTGGTTTTTATAACATGTCGATATACAACGTTTATCGAACCACTATAATTTTATCTTATAGCGATTATGTGCCGTTATTGATGACTCTTTTTGTTGTAGTGGGACAAAAACTATTGTAAAGGGCCTATTACAACAGGCAAAATGAACCGTAAAAGATTTTTATACAACGATCTCCTACGACAGTCAAAAACAGTTGTCAAAAGCTCCAACTCTATTAGAACTTCATCAAATATGACTTTTCCAAAATCGTTGTTTTAGACCTATTACAACGGTGCGACATGGGTATCTTGTTGTAGTGTTTAAGACCCATTTAATTTAAATAAATATATAACTATTATATATTTAGATAAAACATATGTCCATAAAATTTATATTAATATAACATTCATATTAATACCCCTCCATCAAAATAATTTATAAAAATTAAAAATTATTTTAGAAAACTAACCCGAAGCACGTTGAGAGTTCTTTGTGAGACTCTTTTGTGTGAACTCGGCCCTCGATAATATTTAAGAAATTTAAATATTAAAGTATGTATAGACTTTGTTGAAACACGGTAATTGACGTGGATTCATATGCTTATAGATCATTTATGTGAAATCTAATTTCTATTCTATTTTAAAACGACACCCTTAAGCAACAATATTGCGTATATCATGTCTCTTTGCTATCACTGTGTCACTAAGACATCTAGTGCTTGATTAAATGTCAACACTCTAATAATGTTTATAATTAACTATGAAGTTCAATCCATAATTTTTTTACCAACCGTATTGTTATAGGCATAGATTTTGAATTTGGGTTGATTTCTAATTACGGTGATGTCAACCTTCTATAATAAAGGAGACGAATCCTCCATTGAGTTGTGTTTCGCTTCTTGAATCTTGACACATATCCAATTATGATGGTATAATGAACTACTATCATGTGATTGACCATAACTAAAGTACTACTATCACGTGATTGACCATAACTAAAGTAGGGTCTCCACTCATAAAACCCACAGCACTCTCAGGCCGAAAGACTGCTACACATCATAACATGATATATTCCATTTGACTTAGACACAATAACCTATGGAAGACCATCGGCGAGCCATTCTACGATTATTCCAAACAATTTCAAGTATGTACCATATAAGTGCATCCAACTGTGAGCAAGTCACAATCTCTCATATGTATATCGTTACATACACTAGTCTTGTTAGTGTATCAATATCTCATACTAGAAATACCAAATGGCAATGACATTTAAGGACATGTCTTTGTTAGTACGACCCAACAATAATGGCTATGAACTATTTCATAACCTCAATCGACCAAACATATTATTTTACGTTTTCTATTTATATGTTATAATGTACTTTTAACATTATATATGCGCGTGTGTCAGTGTGTGTGTCAAAACATATTCAAAAGAAACAAATCAAAAAAGCAAGCTTTAATTTTGAGCGGATTCTATACTAGAGTTAAGTTTATGCTTAGCTAAATTACATGATTTTCCCTAAAGCATACCCTTGACTCTATCAACGCAAGCTTTCAGTTTTCATAGTTTTATATCTTAAATCATACTATTAGTGAAATTTAGCTTTTTAGGTCGTTTTTAATACTTCGTTCACATGTAAATTTAGATATTCTTTCCTATCTTTTTTTTCAATGTAAATATTATCTCCTCTCCCAAGGTGTATCGTATTTTCTTTTGTATGTGTCTGTACCATCTAAATGTACTTTACTTAATTTTCTCATTATATGTCCTACTTCTATTTTCTCTCTCATCCTATATTTTTCCATTCAATTTTTTGTTGAAGTTGATCAAAGCTTTGCCAAGTAGCTGTTGGAAGTTATTAATCTGAAGGCAAGAAGCTAATGCAATCCACGTGCAAGATTTATGGTTGAATTAGTCTTAGTTTGTTTCCTGTTTTGTAGGAGCTGAATTGATCAAGTTTGTTAGCTTTATTTACTCTCTCTATTAAGCATATTTTTAGGAAAGAAAAGCCACGTTCCTAGGATCATTTTGTTAGAAGAAGTTGTGAGCTATAATTCAGCAGTTGTAATGACTATTTAAGCCTCTTTTCATTATCAATTCTAATATGCAATTCAGCACAAATCCATTGTCTTTCTCTTGTTAAAATTCAACATTTGGTATCAAAGCCAGAGGGTATTCTAGGGGGCTTGATTGAGTGTTTCGTGTGAGGATAAAACACAGGGAAACACAGAGAGAAACAATGCAAAACAACAATAATGGTGTTGGTGGCAATGAGAACTCGATTACCCAGTTGCCCATGTTCAAAGGGGTGAATTACCACTTTTGGAGCCTAAAGATGAAAACCCTCTTTAGATCACAGGAGTTGTGGAGCATTGTAGAAGATGGGTTCACGGATGATGCACCGGCTGAACCAACCCAAGATTTAAGAGACAAGATAAAGAAGGATGCAAAGGCCCTTTACATTATCCAACAATCTCTGGATGATGAGGTCTTTCCAAGAATTGCAGCGGCTTCTACTTGAAAAGAAGCTTGGAGCACTCTCAAGCAAGAATACTTGGGAGACAAGAAGGTGATTGCAGTGAGATTGCAATCTCTTAGGAGAGAGTTTGAGACGTCTCAAATGAAAGAAAAAGAGACAGTCCAAGAGTATCTCTCACATGTGTCAAGCACTGTTCAGCAAATGAGGTCATATGGAGAAGAGATCAAACCTCAACAAGTTGTGAGTAAGGTGCTAAGAAGTCTCACAACCAAATTTGATCATGTTGTAACAGCAATCGAAGAATCCAAAGACATGGAAACACACACCTTTGATGAACTCATGGGCTCACTCCAAGCTCATGAAGAGAGACATTCCAAAGGTGATGACAAGAAAGAGGAGAAAGCATTCCATGTCAAAGGAGAGTCTTCAAATAAAGAGAAATCAAACCAAAACTCAGGAAGAGGAAGAGGTGGCTACAGAGGCAGGGGCCGTGGAAGAGGCCAATCTGGTGAAGGAAGAGAAGACTCTTCTAAAGGCAATTACAAGGGGCCAATCAAATGTTATTACTGTAACAAACCTGGCCACAAGGAAGCTTCTTGCTGGAAAAAGGATGAAGACAAGGAGAAAGGGAAACTGGAACAAAAGTCAAATTATGTTGAGCAAGAGAATCTGTTTTTAGCTCAACATAGTCGTGACAATGAAAGCAATTCAGTCTGGTATGTGGACAGTGGGTGTTCTAACCACATGACCAGTTCAAGAAACCTATTTCAGAATCTTGATGACAGCAAGAAGAGTATTGTAAGGCTTGGAGATGGGAAGCAATTGACAGTGGAAGAGCTTGGTACAGTTGCTTTTCAAACTGAGCAAGGCAAATCAAGGCTTCTGCACAATGTTCAGTATGTGCCAAAACTGGCACATAATCTCTTGAGTGTTGGTCAACTGCTGTGTGGTGGCTACAGAGTTGTGTTTGAAGATGGCGTCTATGTGATCAAGGAGAAGCAAAGCAATGAGGCACTAATGAAGATTGCAATGGGAAAGAACAAAGTCTTTCCTTTGAATCTGACAAATAATTCAGGACATGCACTTGTGGTGAAAGGAGATGATAGTGCCAAGCTGTGGCATCTCAAGTATGGACATTTAAATGTTCATGGTTTAAAGCTTTTAAGTACTAAAGAATTTGTGCTTGGATTTCCCAAAATTGGGAATCTAGAATTTTGCAAAGGCTGTGTGTATAGCAAACAGGCTCGTGGATCCTTTCCAAGTGGAAATTCTTGGAGAGCTAGTGAATGCCTGGAACTGTTGCATGTTGACTTGTGTGGGCCTATGCAAACTGAATCTTTAGGAGGAAGCAAATACTTCCTATTGATTACAGATGATCACAACAGGATGTCTTGGGCCTATTTTCAGAAGGCCAAGTCTGAATCCTTTGAGAACTTCAAGAAGTTCAAAGCTCTAGTGGAAAAGCAAAGTGGAAAGCAAGTCAAGGCATTAAGAACAGACAGGGGAGGAGAGTTTGTCTCCAACGAATTTGTGCAGTTCTGTGATGATCATGGCATTAGGAGAGAGCTCACTGCACCTTACACGCCAGAGCAGAATGGGGTGGCAGAGAGAAAGAACAGGACTGTGGTAGAGATGGCTAGGAGCATGCTAAAGGCTAAGGGGATGCCTAACACATTCTGGAGTGAAGTTGTTGCAACTGCAGTGTATTTGCTCAACATCTCACCAACTAAAGCTGTCATGAACTCTACACCTTTTGAGGTTTGGAGAAGTAAAAAGCCTTCTGTAAGTCATCATAGAATTTTTGGATGTATCGCCTATACATTGATTAATTTGAGAACTAAGCTGGATGATAAGGCAGAGAAGTGCATCTTTGTGGGCTACTCAACACAATCTAAAGCCTACAGGTTGTATAATCCAGTCAGTGGCAAGATCATCATTGGGAGAAATGTTATCTTTGATGAGGAAGCAAGTTGGGAGTGGAATGAGCCAAGAAAGAGGAGTGTAGCCTTACAGAAGTCAATCACACTTGGAGAATTTGATGAACCAGTTGAGGTGCCAACACAGCAATCTCCTCCAACAACACCTCATGGTTCATCAACATCTTCAAGTAGCCAGAGTTCTCCATCAACTCAGTCTTCATCATCAAGTGAATCTCCTCCACGCCGCGTAAGATCACTTGTTGATATCTATGAAAACTATGATTTTGCACTTGTAGCTACAGAACCTGCAGGGTTTGATGAAGCAGTATGTTAGAATGAGTGGCAAGATGCAATGACAGAGGAGATTAAGTCAATTCAAAAAAATGAAACGTGGGAGTTAGTGAGCTTGCCACAAAACAAGAAGGAAATTGGTCTAAAATGGGTGTACAGGACCAAATATAATGCAGATGGAAGCATCTCAAAGCACAAACCACGACTTGTGGCAAAAGGATATGCACAACAGGAGGGTATAGACTATGAGGAAACATTCTCACCTGTTGCATGCTTTGAAACGGTGAGAATTGTTTTAGCATCGGCTGCACAATGGAAATTGCAGGTTTTTCAGCTTGATGTGAAGTCTGCATTCCTCAATAGAGAATTGCAGGAAGAAGTCTTTGTGGATCAACCACAGGGATTTGTGAAGGAGGGTGAAGAAGAGAAGGTGTACAAGCTGAAGAAAGCTCTTTATGGCCTAAAGCAGGCGCCAAGAGCCTGGTATAGCAGGATTGACTCATTTTTCATCTCAACTGGCTTCAACAGAAGTGAAAATGAGCCAACAATCTATGTGAAAAGGCAAGGTATGGATGAGTTCATTATAGTCTGTCTCTATGTCGATGACATAATATATTTCAGTTCTTCAGAAAGCATGCTAAGTAAGTTCAAAGCCTCAATGTTGTCTGAATTTGAGATGACTGACCTTGGAGCATTGAAATACTTCCTTGGTTTGGAAGTAAGACAAGGAAAAGCTGGTACTTTTCTGTGTCAGAGAAAGTATGCAGCAGATTTTCTTAAAAGATTTCACATGGAGAAATCTGAAGTTGCAAAGACTTCTATGAATGCTAATGAGAAGTTGTTGAAAGTAGATGGTACTAAGAATGCAGATGAAAGGATTTTTAGAAGTATGGTGGGAGGTCTGAACTATCTCACACACACTAGACCTGACATTGCCTATTCAGTCAGTGTTGTGTCGAGGTATATGCACAATCCAACCAAGCAACACCTGGGAGCTGCAAAAAGAATTTTGAAGTACGCTGCAGGCTCTCTAGATTGTGGCATTTGGTATGAAAGTGTGAAGGAGTTCAAGTTGAAAGGATACATAGATAGTGATTGGGCTGGTTGTGTTGATGATAGAAAGAGCATGTCAGGTTATGTATTTGATCTTGGTTCTGGAGCTGTGACATGGAGTGCAAAGAAGCAAGATACTGTGACTCTGTCTTCATCAGAAGCTAAGTATATTGCTGTGGGAGCTGCAGCAAAGTAAGCTTTGTGGCTAAAGAAGTTGTTGAAAGACTTGTGCTGTGAGCAACAAGAGGCATTGGAGATTTGGTGTGACAACAAGTCCACTATAGCTATGACAAAGAATCCTGCATTTAATGCAAGGACTAAGCACATTGACGTGCAATACCACTTCATCAGGAAGTTGGTAGCTGAAGAGAAGGTTGTCCTGCATTTCTGTGGAACAAATTTTCAGAATGCAGACTTGTTCACTAAGGCTCTGAATCAAGTTAAGCATGAACACTTCATGAAGGAAATCGGCATGTGCAAGCTTGGATCAAGGGGAGGTGTTGAAGTTGATCAAAGCTTTGCCAAGTAGTTGTTGGAAGTTATTAATCTGAAGGCAAAAAGCTAATGCAGTCCACGTGCAAGATTTATGGTTGAATTAGTCTTAGTTTGTTTCCTGTTTTGTAGGAGCTGAATTGATCAAGTTTGTTAGCTTTATTTACTCTCTCTATTAAGCATACTGTTAGGAAAGAAAAGCCACGTTCCTAGGATCATTTTGTTAGAAGAAGTCATGAGCTATAATTCAGCAGTTGTAATGACTATTTAAGCCTCTTTTCATTATCAATTCTAATATGCAATTCAGCACAAATCCATTGTCTTTCTCTTGTTAAAATTCAACATTTTTTTCACGTTATTCCAATCATCCTACTTAGCAACCTCGTTTCTCCTGTGTTTACATATTTTTTCTTATTTCTTTATTAAGGCTAGCGGTTTGATCCATATAATACAACACATCTAATCATTGTTCGATAAAATTTTACTTTCAGTTTCTGAGTTACTCTCCTATCACATGAAATTACACTAGTTTGTCTCCATATTATCCATTTCATGTTTTTTCGATATGTTATATCTCTTTCTATTCCTCCATAATCTTGTATAATTGAACCTACATATTTAAAAACATGTATTTTTTTGTTAATCATCGGACCTTTTATTTTACCATATTTAATGTCTTGGTTTCTTTACTAAAATTGCATGACATACTTCATCTTACTCTTATTAAGTTCAAGCCCATTATTCTAATGCATTCCTCTATTTTTCTAATTTTTGTTATACCATTTATTTACAAGCATCAAGCAACACAATGCAATAGGCAAAAATCATGCACCGTGGCAACTCACCTTGAATGTTCTTTGTTATTTCGTTCAAGACTAACACAAATTAGTAAATCAATAGATGCTTAGAATCGATCTTTGATGCAACTAGTTGTGGGCATAAACCGCACCAACATACAAAAACAAACCGCACTAAAGCACTAAAATAGTCCAATAAACTGCACTATTTTCTAATTAAATAAAATATACGAAACCAGACCAATCCAATTTAATACGGCGCGGTTGTGGTTTAAATGACAAAACCAATCGTATCAAATAGGACCAGACCGCTAGGCAGAATTTAAAGATTTTTTGGAATTTTGTATTTTTTATACTCAAAACAACTAAAATATCAACTGTATGAGTATTTGAGCTTCATATGGTTAAGTAGTGAACCACTTTAGTACCATCATATGTATAAAGATATAGAGATGCACATATGTTTATGAATGTGTCTGTATTATATTTAAACTCTTTAGAATTTTTGATTAATTTGCTTACTATTGGTTCAATAGTTATTGAAGTTGTTAAACAAATGTAATACGGGTTTAAATCAAACCAAACCGAAATGGACCGTAGTTTTACTAAACTGGATCAAAATCGGACCGCATCAAAAATAATAATATTACGGTTAGTGAATTTGACTAACCATTTTTTATGGTGTAGCGACGGTCTGGGCTATAAACCAAAACGGACCGACACATGCCTACCCTTATGTGCAACGCCGTCTTTGTTGAGAATTCACTATTCTCTCCATATGTAGGTCATACTTTTGTCATATATCTTCATACATACACTAAATTAGATTTATCATATAAGCTGAAACTTGTTTTTCTCCTTAGCATCCACCAAATTACTCCCCTTGGTATTCCTTCATATTCTGTTTATTCTAGATCTAACATAAGCAAAATTTATATTTCCTTTTGTATTGCTCTATACTTGTTTTTCCAAGTGCATATCTTTCATTCATCGTAAATAGATCTAACATATAATAAAATTGGTTACCTTAAACGATAACTCACTTCATAATTGTTGTTCTATCACTCTTTAATTGTGTAACTCATTAATTTGATTTCTCTATGGTTAGAGATTGGGTCGTTTTCTTTTATTATTTAGGTTATTTTTTCCTAATTTTAACTTAATAACTTACATACCACTAAGGTATCGTTTGTAGTAAAATTTTAGTAGGTAGAGTCGATATCACATATGCATCATACTCGTCTTCTATGGGATCCACCATTTTGATCCGTTTGGTGGAACTATTGGAAATGAATGGTTCACATCTGACGCATTGGAAGCAACTGTTTATTTCCCCAATAGTTATGCCTCTTCCTCCCTTTATATTCATTGCTCCTCCTTCATTTCACTTTACCAAAACACATCCTTACCTCCAACCCGAAAAATTCCTGCATTTTTAACCGATTTTACATTGCATTTTTTAGGTAAATTTCATAAAATTTGTATTTTTCTTACTTATATTGTAACATCCCGTATCCGGAGGCCAAAAGCTAAGTGCTACATATGTTGCAGTCATCCATAGTATTAACTTCTTGTGACAAAATACGGTAATGATAATGGTATCCATAATATCAGAAGCACTTGAATATGAACAAAATCAGAGATTTTCAAAAACAACATTTTACTGATTACATTTCAAAACAAATTCATCTAATCTACATAATCGCATATTGTTTCCCAAGTAAAGATTAATTATAATCATTACAAAATACGCCAAGAGCGACATATGGCGATGCCCCTTGGTTGATCAAAGTAATATAGTCATATCTAACTTAATATACACATCATAATCAAGACAAAATGAAACTGCAAATCCTAATTAGCCATCCGTCAACCACCCACTCGTCTTCGGAAGATTTATTCGCCAAAAGATTAAAACCTGAAAACCTCAATCCTCAGCCTACTCAAATCAATTTTGAGCACCCAAGAGTTTAAGGGGAAACAAAAACTTCGAGTCAGACATAAAGCCTGGTGTGAATAATTCTGTTACATCTCGATTAACTGATATTAAGTGAGACAACGCTGCTTAGCGGAACGAGTTTCTCCTCACTTATATCCTCTTTAAAACATATATTTTGCAAATCCTTTCCTACAACCGAACCGGTTAATCAAACTGATTATATCAAAATAGCAATATCTTTTATGCTAATAAATGAACTATCTATTCGTAAAACAACTAATATGTGAGCTATCTGCCCACAATATAATAGCAAGGTCCGTTATGCTACAAATGGACTATCTATCCATATAACTGGGCTGACTGCCCGCAAACTGGACTAACTGTGCGAATCAAAATGGACTAACTGTCCGAATTATTTTCTTAGGGTTAACTATCCTATATCTTTTTTTCCTTGAAAATATTTTCAAAATGATTTAACCTTTTAAATCATACTTATACAAGGAAAATATATTTTTAGCTTTACTCTAAGCTATTTTGCCATGCTATATATATATATACTTTACTCAATATGACGTCGATGAGATTTAATGAGGATTAACTATCCATCCAAAACAAGTTAAAACCCTTTTTAACTTGAAAATACTTAGACTACATTGCCTATTTAATGCATTCGAAACCTTTGTTTAAAACCGTTAAACAACCCTTTCGAAACCATTGAAGGTAACCCCTTTGAATCCATTGAAAGACCCTTTCGAAACCCTTAAATATTACCTTTCGAAAACATTGGAAAAACCTTTTCTTTCTTTTCTCCAAAAGCTTCAAAATATCAGACATCCTCCTTTATAACCTTTTAAATATTGCTTTTCGAAAACATAGGAAAAACCCTTCCATTCAACCCTTTCGAAACCCTGGGGAACCATCCCTTTTGAAACCATTCAATAAAACCTTTCGAAACAGTCAAAACTCAATCCTTTCGAAAGCACTTTGGGTTCAATTTAAAATATGTAAAAACCTTTCGAAACCATTCAAAAATTTACCCCTTCGAAACCTTTGAAAAATGTCTCGGTTGAAACCATTTGGATTCTGCCTTCAACTAAAGCAAAATTATCAGAAACCCATTAAAGTCGAAAGCATCTATTTCGAAACCATTTAAAACTATCTCTTTCGAAACCATTTGGGTTTTACTTCAATTATAGAAAAAGGTCTTAAAACATTTAAGTCGAAAACAACTGCTTCGAAACCATTTCCTAAGTAAAGAATTGATGGTGTCGAAACCATCCCTTCGAAAGCATTATAGAGGTGGCCAGATTTTTAGAAAACAAAACAACCCTTTCGAAACCATCTGGGTCGAAAGGTAAGAAGGTGGTAGCAAAAAGGTTTCGACTTAGCCGAAAGTAATTATTTAAAAACAAAGGCGCAACCCAATCGAAACCATTTCCTATAAATCATTTGATCTGGTCGAAAGCTACTTTGTCAAAAGCCATTTGGTCGAAAGCAAGCAGGCGTATTTCTTTAAAAAAACAAAGGACTGCCTCAACCCCTTAGGAACCCCTGGTTTCGACTTCCTACCTTCCGCCTTCATCCAATTCACTACGTACCAGTTCCCTAATACCATGTGCATTGGTTTCGACTTTGTCGAAAGCGAAGATGAGGAGGCAGAACCTAGTGCCGATGGTGTCGAAATAGTGAAAAACTGCAGCAAATAGTTTTTTCCACCTAACCCGCCTTACTTGTCTAATTGTGATTGGTTACCTCTTTCTTTACCAATAAAAAGTACTGCAGTTTTTAAAAAGTGATGCCGACATTCTAGGGTTAACAAATTTAAATTATTTTACAAAAAGCCCCTTCTCCTCTCTTATTTATATAAAACATTTAAGTCTCATACCTTAAATAATTTTATATAACCATTAAAATACTTCAGCGAATTATGATCTGTATATAACTCAAACTTTTCTCCCAAAAGGTAATGTCTCCACACCTTTAAAGCAAAAATCACTGCAGCCAATTCCAAATCATGTGTCGGATATCTGACCTCATGCGGTCTAAGCTGTCTAGAAGCATAGACAATCACTTTACCTCTTTGCATTAGCACTGCTCCTAGTCTTGTTTCACACACATCGGTGTAAACCACCAAATCCCAATTCCCTTCTAGAACAACCAAAACAGGTGTGTAGGTCAATAAGTGTTTCAAACTCTGGAATGCTTCCTCATACTTATCGGTCCACACAAACTTCACATACTTTCTTATCAGCTTGGTCATCGGTGCCGCTATCCGTGAAAAATCCTTAATGAACCTCCGATAGTAACTAGCCAACCCAAGGAAACACTTTATCTCCATCACTGTCTCGAGTCTCTTCCAACTATTCACCGCTTCAATCTTAGTCGGATCTACTGACAACCCTTCCTCTGAGACTACATGACCTAGAAACTCCACTTCTTTTTCCAGAAATGGCACTTCGAAAACTTCACCTTCAGCTGATGCTGCCTCAGCGTCTCAAGCACCACTCTAAGATGAACTTCATGCTCTCTTTCATCCTTAGAGTATATCAAGATATCATCTATGGAAACCAATACGAACCTATCCAAGTGCTCTCGGATAACCCGGTTCATTAAATCCACAAAGAAGCCGACGCATTAGTCAGTCTGAACGACATAACTAACCATTCTTACGACCCATATCTGGTCCTAAACGCCGTCAAAGGTATACTATCCTCTGCTACTCTGAGCTAATGGAAACCTGTCGCCAAATCCAACTGCGAGAATACCTTGGCTTCACTTAACTGGTCGAACAAATTATCAATCCTTGGCAATGGATATCGATTCTTTATTGTCCTCTCATTCAACTTACGATAATCGATACATAGCCTTAACGATCCATTCGACTTTTTAACAAACACTGTGTTTGCTCCCCAAGGCGAACTACTCAGCCTGATAAAACTCTTGCTTTCTAAATCCACCAACTACACCTTTAACTCCCTCTTCTCGGTAGGGGTCATCCTGCTTGGCGGTCAACTCACTAGTTCTGCTCCCAGAACCAAATCTGTCTAAAACTCAATGGCTCATTTCGATGGCAATCCAACTACAGGTTCAAAAACATCTGCGAATTCTTTAACCACGAAAACCCGACTCAACTCATCATCCAATTCCATAGCACCCAACAAAGCATACATCTCACCGCAAGAACCTTCTATGGCATAAACTATCCGATCACTACAATTAGGGTGTCTACGAGATATTTTCCTATCCTGGCAAAATATCCTAGCAAAATATCCTAGCATCGTACTCACTTAACCAATCCATACCAAGAATTATCCCGAACCCCACAAAATCAAACACATGCAAACTGCAAACAAAAATATGACCTAACAGGTCAAACTCTAATTGGTCACACCTCAACCCTAGAGTTGCATACCCTCCTATTGGATTCGCAACCCGTAAGGAAGTAACTAAATATGTGGGTTCTAGGTGAAGCTTATCTATCAAACATTTAGATATAAAAGAATGCGATACACCAGTATCAAATAGAACGCTAACAGTCATACTATGAATCTAAAGCGTACCTCCCAAGACTGCCTTTCCTTTTTCCTGAGCTGTTGGCTTAGAAGCAGCAGGCTCCAATGCATATACTATGCCTTTTACATCCTTAGCGGGCTTCTTGCACTGGCTCTCTTATAATGGCCAATCTGGTCACAGTTGAAGCATCTGACATTCTTCTTTCCAGCCACTTCCTTAGCTTTTCCAGCATAATACTCATTAGCAAAGTGCCCCTTCTTATCGCACTTGAAACAGACAATCTCAGACTTCCCCTTCTTAGCTGCTCCACCTTTTTAAGCACTTTTCTTAGGAAAGAAGTTCCTCTTCTGATTCTGCCTAGCCTGGACTTCTTTAGCCTTATTCTTCTCTAGAGAATCAAGAATCTCCTCATGCCTTAAGGCCATTTCCACAACAAAGTCAGAAGGATCTCTAATATGAGGTAATGTGACCCTAGCTAACCCAGGCTTCAACCCCATAATAAACTTCTCATTCCTCTTTATGACTGTATCTACTGAAGCATAACCATATTTGGCTAACTCCTCAAACTTTCTTGCATACTCCAAAACAGACATCTCTCCCTGCTCTAACTCAACAAACTTCCTGATCAGAGCTGATTGTGCCAACCTCTTCTGGAAACTTCTCTTGAAATCTACCCGTGACAAAGTTTTCTCGTCCACACCAGTAGTCACACTGTTCCACCAAAACAAAGCGGCTCCCTGAAGCTGTCTAGATGCCAACCTCCTCTTCTGCTCATCATTGAGCCCCAAGTCTGCAAAAATCCTTTCGCAATGAAATAATCAATTTTCCACTTCTATAGCATCCTCCGTCTCCAGAAAAGGCTTCCCTCAAAGCTTAGCGTAATCTCCGCTCAGCTTAGCATAATGGTTAACTATCGGAACTTCCGGAACACCTGCCCCTGCAGCATCTCCTCCTACCATTCCAACTGCAACTTCAGCTTGCATCATATTCACAAAAAACTGATACACAGCTCCCATGTCCACTTGCGGGACTCCAGCACCTACATTCTCTGCTTGTGCTTGACCTTGGGTCCTCCTTGAAAGTCTATAAGGGGTGGATCGTGGAGTGTATATGCAAGTATATGTGGCAAAATATATGATGCAACTAAAACAATATTAATCTAAGTAAATATAGAATAAGCACACCAGGATTTTATACTAGTTCGGACCTCCCGTCCTACGTTCAGTCCCGAAGCTCCCCTTCGGAATTTCCTTTCACCAAATAACCCTCACTTCACCCGGAGGAACAGGTTTACAATAGTAGAGTTTCTTTGTCAATTATGTGTTCTATATTACACGGATTTTGACTATATAGTACAATTGAACTTCCTATATCTCTTGGATGATTGAATACAATATTGTTCGAGAGAATATAGAAGTGTATGATCTCGGATTTTCAAATTATATAACAAGTGGATGATTAGAACAAGAGATGATCAAGATAGAGAGTCGAGTTGTAAGGTAGTCAGGTGTCTTCTTTCTCTTGATTCCTGATGCTATATATAGTTGTAGATATGTATGTTGAGTAGTTGCATCCATTAATGAGTGCTCTATAGTGGCTTCTGTTGATGATGAAGAGTTGCAGCGAAGAGAAGCGGAGATGTCTATTCGAATGTGACAGTTGAAGTTCTTCTTTGAAATCCGAGTTTAAAATCAGACGTCTGGATGTTTGTATCAGACGTCCGAGCCTGTATAAATTTTGTTCCCAAGTTTGAAATCAGATGTTTGGTATTTATATCAGACGTCTGGTAGTATATAATTTTTGTACATGGTAGATTTCTAGACATCTG
This sequence comes from Allium fistulosum, assembly GCA_030737815.1. Classification (NCBI taxonomy): domain Eukaryota; kingdom Viridiplantae; phylum Streptophyta; class Magnoliopsida; order Asparagales; family Amaryllidaceae; genus Allium; species Allium fistulosum. The sequence goes on from CM060906.1 coordinate 367,258,503, forward strand.
GGTGCATCTACCAGACGTATGTCTTGTTTGTTTTGTTGTTCCAGAGGATATTTTCAGACGTCTGGATGTTTCACTCAAACGTCTGAAAACTATGCATGTCCTTTTTGTGCATGTTTCTTGTTGCTCCATCGATTCTATTGACTTGTAGTCTCTTGTAATGTTCTTTGAGCCTTGTTCTTGTCTTTCTAGTGATGTTGCTCTAGCAAGTTCTTGTATATGTACATATATATGTACATTTGATTTTCATTGTATAGTTGTTGTCATTAAAACCATGAATTTGATTTCCTAACAATCTCCCCCTTTTTGATGATGACAACTATACAATGTACTTATATGTAATTTTTATAAATCTCCCCCTGAATATGTGCTTTCCATTATCTCTCCCCCTTTGTCATTATAAAAAAAGAATGAGGGAATCATATTTGCAAATTCCAAAATATTTCCTTTTGTTTCTCCGAGTACCTGCAATAAATAAAATCATGGTGTGCTTATTCTATATTTACTTAGATTAATATTGTTTTAGTTGCATCATATATTTTGCCACATATACTTGCATATACACTCCGCGATCCACCCCGTATAGACTTTCAATTGGTATCAAAGCTTGGGATTCTAGAGATCATAACAACATCCTAGAATAAATGGCTATAAAGAGATCTACTCAAGGAAATAGGAAGAGAAAGAGCAATAAAGAAGAATCAAAGGAGAAAATAAACAAATGCTTCATGGCTAAACTCAGATCACAATCGGTATGCTTAGATTCTTTATATAAAGATCTTCTGTTAGCACATGATGAATTATTAAAAGATTGTAAAACCTTGAATAAAATTAATAGAATTGTTTTAGATAAGTTAAAAGATTATGATCAAGAAATTTCCAGTTTAAAAGAGGAAAATAAATTTTTGATAAAACAAACTAAATGTTTTGAAAATACCGTAGAAGAACTTGTTTCACAAAAAGATTTCCTACAAAAAGAAAATGAGCAGTTAGAAGATAAAAACAATGATCTTTTAGAGGAAATCAATGCTTTGCAAAATAAAAATACTATCTTTGATAAAGAAAAGGAAATTTTTTCAAAAGAAATTACGGATTTGAAAAGACAAAATGATTTATTACAATCATCTTTAGATAATTCAGAATCTCGAATTTTTCTTCTCGAAAATGAGAACTGCACGATAAAAAGGGAAAATTCTGAATTAAACAAGCAAATTGATATTTTGAAAAATAGTAATATTTCTTTTGAAAATAATAATTTTGACTTCAAAGCTAAATTTGATAAACTTAACACTGAAGTCACAAAATTTAAAAAAGGTCAAAACGATTTAAACATGATTTTATCTAGTTCTAGACCTTTACATGACAAAAGTGGTTTAGGATATAATAAAACTGATCGTAGAAATAGCACTGGATACACTTTCATGTATAGAAAAAATGTTAGTGCTAGTACTAAATTTCGAGTAAAGTCTAGATCAAATTCTTATAGAAATTCAAATACTGCTATAGCCAATAAAATTTATAATTTCTCTAGAAGTACAAAATCATTGAATGGAAATATGAATAAAAATTATCTAAGTATTTGGGTTTCTGTTAATTGGAAAAATAGAGAAAATACATTGATGATTATTTTGATATGGTAGTTAATAATGAAAATTATATTTATAAAGGTTCAACCACACCCAAATGGGTATGGTTTCCAAAGATCTAACCCTCCGGACCCTAACATAGTAAGTGGGTACCAAAAAAATGATTTTTAGTTATTGCAGGTACTTGGAGAAACAAAAGGAAAGATTTTGGAATTTGCAAACATGATCCCTCATTCTTTTTTGATAATGACAAAGGGGGAGAGATAATGGAAAGCACATATTCAGGGGGAGATTTATAAAAATTACATATAAGTACATTGTATAGTTGTCATCATCAAAAAGAGGGAGATTGTTAAGAAATCAAATTCATGGTTTTAATGACAACAACTATACAATGAAAATCAAATGTACATATATATGTACATATACAAGAACTTTCTAGAGCAACATCACTAGAAAGACAAGAATAAGGCTCAAAGAATATTACAAGAGACTACAAGTCAATAGAATCGATGGAGCAACAAGAAACATGCACAAAAAGGACATACACGGTTTTCAGACGTCTGAGTGAAACATCCAGACGTCTGAAAATATCCTCTGGAACAACAAAACAGACAAGACCGGACGTCTGGTAGATGCACCCAGACGTCTGGTAGATGCACCCAGATGTCTGGAAATCTACCCTGTAAAAAAATTATATACTACCAGACGTCTGATACAAATATCAAACGTCTGATTTCAAACTCGGGAACAAAATTTATACAGGCTCAGACGTCTGATACAAACATCCAAACGTCTGATTTCAAACTCGGATTTCAAAGAAGAACTTCAACTGTCACATTCAAATAGACATCTCCGCTTCTCTTCGCTGCAACTCTTCATCATCAACAGAAGCAACTATAGAGCACTCATTAATGGATGCAACTACTCAACATACATATCTACAACTATATATAGCATCAGGAATCAAGAGAAAGAAGACACCTGACTACCTTACAACTCGACTCTCTATCTTGATCATCTCTTGTTCTAATCATCCACTTGCTATATAATCTGAAAATCCGAGATCATACACTTCTATATTCTCTTGAACAATATTGTATTCAATCATCCAAGAGATATAGGAAGTTCAACTGTACTATATAGTCAAAATCCGTGTAATATAGAACACATAGTTGACAAAGAAACTCTACTATTGTAAACCAGTTCCTCCGGGTGAAGTGAGGTTTATTTGGTGAAAGGAAATTCCATAGGGGAGCTTCGGGACTTGACGTATGACAGGAGGTCCGAACCAGTATAAAATCCTGGTGTGCTTATTCTATATTTACTTAGATTAATATTATTTTAGTTGCATCATATATTTTGCCACATATACTTGCATATACACTCCACGATCTACCCCGTATAGACTTTCACTCCTTATACTAGGTCTGGCATTTCCTTCGGTACCCTCCCCTCATGGATTAACTCTTCTTCTTCTACCTTTCATATATGTATTCAAACCTTATGAGATACAGAAAAATAACCTAATAAGGATATGAAACTAGAGATAAAGTGTATACTTGTATATAGCAAATACAAGTACGCTACTATAGCGTTATCCGATACCCCAATCTTACTCTAATTCCTTATAATTATGTTTTTAAAAATCATTTTTAGTTTAAATTTTTTCATAAACCATGCTCATACCAAGTTGTAACATTCCGTATCTAGAGGCCAAAAGCTAAGCGTTACAGATGCTGCAGTCATCCATAGTATTAATTTCTTGTGACAAAATACGGTAATGATAATGGTATCCATAATATCAGAAGCACTTGAATATGAACAAAATCATAGATTTTCAAAAACAACATTTTACTAATTACATTTCAAAACAAATTCATATCCAACTTACATAATCCCATATTGTTTCCCGGGTAAAGATCAATTATAACCATTATAAAATACGCCAAGAGCGACATATGACAATGCCCCCTTGGCAGAATCAAGACAAAATGAAACTGAACCCTAACTAGCTATCCGTCAGCTACCTGCTCGTCTTCGGAAGCTTTATTCGCCAAAAGACTAAAACCTGAAAACCTCAACCCTCAGCATACTCAAATCAATTTTGAGCACCCAAGAGTTTAAGAGGAAACAAAAACTTCGAGTCGGACATAAAGCCTGGTGTGAATAATTCTGTTACATATCGATTTACTGATATTAAGTGAGACCACGCCGCTTAGAGGAACAGGTTTCCCCTTACTTATATCCTCTTTAAAACATATATTTTGCAAATTCTTTCCTACAACCAAACTAGTTAATCAAACTGATTATATCAAAATAGTAATATCCTTTATGCTAATAATGGACTATTTGTCCGTAAAACAGGTAATATGTGAACTATCTGCCCACAATATAATAGCAAGGTCCGTTATGCTACAAATGGACTATCTGTCCATACAACTTGGTTGACTGCCCGCAAATTGGACTAACTATCCGAATCAAAATGGACTAATTGTCCAAATTATTTTCTTAGGATTAACTACCATATATCTTTTTTACCTTGAAAACCTTTTCAAAATGATTTAACCTTTTAAATCAAACTTATATAAGGAAAATATATTCTTAACTTTACTCTAAGCTATTTTGCTATGATATATATATATATACTTTACTCAAAATGATGTTGATGAGATTTAACAAGGATTAACTATCCTTCCAAAACAAGTTAAAACCCTTTTTAACTTGAAAATACATAGACTACATTGTCTATTTAATGCATTCGAAACCTTTGTTTAAAACCGTTAAATAACCTTTTCGAAGCCATTGAAGGTAACCCCTTCGAATCCATTGAAAGACCCTTTCGAAACCCTTAAATACTACCTTTCGAAAACATTGGAAAAACCTTTCTTTTCTTTTCTCCGAAATCTTTAAAATATCAGACATTCTCCTTTAAAATCTTTAAAATATTGCCTTTTGAAAACATAGGAAAAGCCCTTCCTTTTAACCCTTTCGAAACCCTAGGGAACCATCCTTTTTGAAACCATTCAATAAAACCTTTCGAAACAATCAAAGCTCAATCCTTTTGAAAGCCCTTTGGGTTCAATTTAAAACTTGTGGAAACCTTTCGAAACCATTCAAACCCCTTCGAAACCTTTGAAAAACGTCTCGGTCGAAACCATTTGGATTCTGCCCTTAAGTAGAGCAAAAGGATCATAAACCCATTAAAGTTGAAAGCATCTATTTCAAAACCATTTAGAACTATCTCTTTCGAAACCATTTGGGTTTTACTTCAATTATAGAAAAAGGTCTTAAAACATTTAAGTTGAAAGCAACTGCTTCGAAATCATTTCCTAAGTAAAGAAGTGATGGTATCGAAACCATCCCTTTGAAAGCATTGGATAAGTGGCCAGATTTTTAGAAAAGAAAACAACCCTTTCGAGACCATCTGGGTCGAAAGGTAAGAAGGCGGCAACAAAAAGGTTTCGACTTAGTCGAAAGCAATTATTTAAAAATAGAGGCGCAACCCAATCAAAACCATTTCCTATAAATCATTTGACCTGGTCGAAAACTACTTTATCAAAAGCCATTTGGTCGAAAGCTAGTAGGCGTATTTCTTTGATTTAAAAAACAAAGGACTGCCTCAACCCTTTCGGAACCCCTGGTTTTGACTCCCTACCTTCCGCCTTCATCCAATTCACTACGTACCGGTTCCTTGATACCATGTGCATTGGTTTTGACTGTGTCAGAAGCGAAGATGAGGAGGCAGAACCTGGTGCCGACGGTGTCGAAACAGTGAAAAACATGTGGCAAATAGTTTCTTCCTCCTAACCCGCCTTACGTGTCTAATTGTGATTGGTTGCCTCTTTCTTTACCAATAAAAAGTATTGCAGTTTTTTAGAAGTGCTGCCGACTTTCTAAGGTTAATAAATTTAGATTATTTTGCAAGAAGCCCTTTCTCCTCTCTTATTTATATAAAACATTTAAGTCCCATACCTTAAATAATTTTATATGACCATTGAAATGCTTAGGAAAAATCTACAAAAATTTCAGAAAATCTCTTTTAATATGTTTTCCAACATATAAAAATTTCAGACCCAAATCTTTTATTATTTAACCGAAAATAATTATTAACCCAAATTAACATTTTCTTTACTAGAATATTCATATAAATTCCACATAATTTCAGAAAATTCTGAAAATTGAAACCCATCTCTAAAATATTATTTATGATCTTCATGAAAATTCTCAAGACATTTGGATATCATCTTATAGGGTTTTTACCTTAAAACATATCATAAAATCAACATGAATATACATAAATCATCAACATGTATATATAACCATTTCATAATTCAAAATCATGGAAAATCAATGCAAAATATTCGGCATTCATCTAAAAACCGAAAATACAATCAAAAATGAGATGTAAACATTATTCACCTTGGTTTTAGAGATTATGGAGATTGAGATGTGAACAGATTTGATTTGAATTAACTTCTTCCTAGCTTTTCTTCCTCTCTTCCTTGTTAATGGTGGTCGACCCCTAATTTTTAAAATTTGAGAATGAAATGAACGTGTAAAATTTACACGGCCATGGATTATATATATAGAAATGGTCTCTTTCCTATTTTACCCCTCCTTCTATTTCATTTTAACTCATCTTTAGTTCATTTGTTATATGACACGGCTACCCCTTAATTAAAATCAAATCTCAATCCCATAATCAACACATTATTTTATTTAATTTAACTAATTAGATATTCTAAATAATGTTACCAAAAATTTGGGGTGTTACATATATCCACCTCTTATATTTTTCTTGAATTTTTTGATTTTTTTTCCAATGTCAACCAAGGATCTTCCTGTTCATTTGCCCTCTACATTATAGACTAGGGTAATTAAATGACGTTGGCCTTTATTAATATATGTTTCGCAAACGTTGGTTCTCGCAAAGATCACGTTGGCTATTGGTACAAGCAAATCACAGAGGAGTTCAACACATAGGCGAGCGTCGATTACGGCAACAGTCAGATAAAAAATAATTTGGGCAACCTAAAGCACAATTGGAACCGTTAGAATCGGTTGTTGCATATTGAATGCGAGTTCTGAAATGTAGAGAAGGACACCATTGGAGGAGAAGGCGGGTGGTAGAACACGACTGCAAAGACGTTCAAGAAAATCAAAGTTTGCTCGCCTCCGAAATTCAGAGAGTTGAATGTGATATTTGAAGGCTGTATTTAAACTTCTTCCTCCAAGTTCATAGTTTCGAAGGTTCAACCTATAGATGTCCAGTTCGACATCCAGATGTATGCTGACTTTCTCATGGTCGATGCTACCGAGATCAACACTCGCACTCCCAAGCTTCTTCACATCCACATCAGTTGCTGCTACTTCCGCTTCTTGTAGATGTCAACCGAGTGAAGATTTTTTGCATGACGCAGAGATGATAAAAAATATTGGTAGATGTATTGCCATGGGGCATAAGAATGACTTTTTTAAATGAAAAATCGCGTACATTCTGAATTCTAGGGAGACAGACTATAGATCTGTCTGTTGTCTAATGGACAAACTCGAGGAACTTAAACGGCTCGTGATATATCTAGTAGGAAAATTTAGAAAAAAAGATGTATGGTGTTTGTATTTTGAACTATTAGCATTTAATAAAAATTGTCCTCTTTTATTGCATTTTTTTAGCATTTCATAATTTATAAATAATATATATTAATTTAACTATTTTATAACTATATTATTAAATTTATATTAAATTTAAATTAATCAAAACGAAACAAAGCAATAATACACGTGATTATTCATATCAAAACAATCAAAATACTCTCCTTTCACAACCCCTTAACACTTCTGACTTTTGTGTGCCCTGGATGACAAAAGAACGCGACCTAACAATTTTTCAGGCCATTTCCACTGATTTCATTTCGAAACGAATCCAAAAATTTGCAAACGGTTGTATACGGAGGGACCGTAAGATAGTTTTTCAAACAAAAATTAATCCACTCTGCGTTTCTGTAACTAGGGTTTTGTACATTCTCATATTCGAAACTCGTAATTGCTTTCCTCAGCATCATCTGAATCACAGCAGCAGCCATGGCGACCACAAGAGTTCAGAGGATTATGACCCAACCCATCGTAAGTTTCTTTTATCTTAAAGGCCCTATCTTTTTATTTATTTATTTATATCGTAAACCTTAACGTCTTCTTTTTTTGCTTTATTATTGCAGAATCTCATCTTCAGGTTTCTTCAAAGTGTAGGATTCTTCTCTCTTGTTTGATTTATCTTTTATTTTGTCGGATTTCTTTTATTACAAATTTTCAAGTTTTCTTACTGGAAATTGACTTATGCAGAAAGCACGCATACAGATCTGGTTGTTTGAGCAGAAGGATTTGAGGATTGAAGGCCGCATCATTGTAAGCTGCGTCTATTTTTTCATTTATAAAACCCCCTTTTTATATGATTTAGAGGGTACATGAAATAATTGACTACTAGATTATTTTTATTTGTAATTAAGTTAGTCAGTATGACTAGCTATACATGCATATTAGCAAAATATGTGTTATATGGGAATAGTTTTAATGTAAAACATGGTTGTTAGTCTGGATACCATCGTCGCTAAACGATGATACCTGGGAATATATAATTAATTTGAATATGAGAGGTCAGCTGAGATGAGCATGATGTTTTTTCTTTTCTTTCCACTCTGCGGTAAGACATGGTTAGTGATTATTTTTATTTGTGGAGGTGCCTCACCTGATTGTGTTTAGTGCTCAGTTTTATTTTTGTTTGTTTGTTGCAAGTGTATGTTTTTTGCATGGTTGCATACTTTAGTAATTAGTACGTACAAGGGTAGAGTGTTACTAGTTCAATCATAAGTAGTTGTTTGATATAAATTATCAGTACTATTTGTTTCATGAAGAAATGTTATAGAGCGCTGCATGTCTCTAACCAGGCTGCTTTTGTACTATAGTGGCAGTTTTGGCCATTAGCTCTCTACCTTGCTTGAAAAACATAGTTTTTTCATCAACTAATAGTTCATACTGAATGTTTGCTGTTCGTCCATCTACCCTTAACATTAAGATTTTAAACCTGTCGATGCCTATAAGTTTCTCGAATTCTCTGAATTTTTGCTTCTTATAAAGAATTTGGATGAAGTTAGTACAGGAAGAAAAGGCAAGAGCGTCTCATTTAATGATCAATTTAGAGTTTTCCATTTTCAAGGTTGGGTGAGCTGCACTTGAAATACATACAAGTTAGTTTAAGGTTCTAATAGTAACTTTATTTTTATTCAAGTTTGGCAGTGGAATTTTGTGTTACCATAGTCAGTTCTCTAATGCCACTATGAGTTTACAAGTTAGAATTAAATGAATCCGAGTGTGATTATGTTTTCCATGTTTTGTTCTAAACTAATGGACAGACAAAGACACAAATTGTTCCATATTTTTTTGAACAAACCATTTAATTTGTTTGCAACAATTAAATCTAGGTGGGCATACCCTATGAACCAAAATAAAATAAATAAAAAGAGATGGAGGGTGGGAGGGAGGCAGGCAGGGTTTGGACTTTAATTTACTGACGGGTAGTAGTGATAGAAACCAAAATAAGCAAAATGTTTGAAGCAGTATAGAGACTAGAGACCTCACAAAAAAGGAAAAAAAAAGGAGAGGGAGGCAGGCAGGGTCAAACTTGAGTCTTGGATTTTTTTTCCTCCTTTTGTTAGAAAAATTTGTACGTTTGCTCACTTTGGTTTAGATTTTAATCTACTAACGGGTGGTAGTAATAGAAACCAAAATAAGTAAAATGTTTGAATCGGTATAGAGACCAGAGACCTCAAATTTGGGAAATTACCGGTCTTTTGGGACATTCAAATGAATCCTATGCGATCTTTCTTTATTTGAACTTTAAAGGGCGGTCCTCTATGTCATTTCTTTGCTTATTTATTTTTTTCTGTAAACCCTAAAATTTTACTGAGGTTTATAATATGGCTTCGTCTTCAATGGTAGATAGTACTAATATTTTTCTTTAAATTTTTATCTGTTGATCTTTATCCATAAAACTGATGGTAAAATTAAATCTGACTATGGAGAATGCATATGCATTGTAACATGTCACCTTTTTTTTATCGAAGTTGATGCCCCTTTGAGATGCAATCCGAGTTCTGTCATAAGCTGATTGTTTTTCTCTTTACTGTGGGCTTAGTGTGAGATTTCTGAGCATCTTCAAATGATTACTTCTTTTTCTGAAATATTATCGTGTATTGGTGCTTGGATTAGGATTTCTGTTGGCAATACAAACTTCTTTGACCTTTTTTTTTTGTTTAAAAAAAACCCAAGAACCTAACTGGAACAACATTGATTGTCAAGAAAATGATAAATTATGTTTGCATCCTTGCTATGTGTGAAAGTCGATGTTACTTGAGTACTAAATTTCTATTGAAAACCGGTAGTCGTCCAAGATCCTAGACATGTTTTGCTGCCTGAGATCGTGGAATGAATTCTGAATTTTGGGCTACTTTTAATTAGTTAATCAAATCAGCACTTTTAGGTTTGTTTTAGTCGGTTCTGTTAAAAAGAAAATTAGGTTCTAAGTTGTCCGTTAGTAGTTCTGCTTACAAGCCTTCTTGAACTTTTTTTTCTTTATGTGCACGGCTGCAATTACATCTGAATTTGTAGCATGTGGCTATTTGAGAACATAGTAGAAGTAGAACCAAGTAAAGGCTCCTTCAATGCAGACTTTTAAATATCCTTCAGTTCATCTGACATTTCACCGAGATACTTTTCTTGTATTTGGACAAGCCGAAACTTCAAAGTAATTTTTATCTTGTCTGACACATCTCATTCGAGATATTAAGATCTCAATCCAAGATATTAACCGAGATGTCAGTTCAAGATCTCGTTTGAAAACCGAGATTTGATGTCTTGCTTCAACGTGCTTTATTATTTGATGAATGAGGTCGAAAACAATTCTAATTTGAAAATAAATTATATTTTAAAAGGTCGTTTCTAGAACTCAAATATGCAACCAGCAGAAACCATTGAGAATGTGGTAAATTCCATTGTATTCGTATTGAGTTTTTAGGTATAAAAAATTGCAACAGGTCTAACATGTATTTTATCCCTAACTTCTATGTATATTTTCTTGCTTTCAGTGCCATATTATAGAGTGTTCATGAATGTGTAGATTAATTATACTACCAATTACTAATTTTAAAGAATCAGTCATCATATGACCCTTGTTCAAAATTAGGTTTAGATTGTTTTGACATCCAACCAAGTAGTTTGTAATATACTACGAGGAATTATTGACCCTTTGGTTTTAATCATAATATGCGTTGCCTCCCGTGTGCATGTGCGTGCGCAAATTACTTATTATATGTGGGATGTCATCCAACATTGTTTAGCTTTTTACCATATTTTCTTCTGTCTATTACTGGGATGTGTTATGTAGAGTTTAATGTAGACATTGGACAAACCTTACAACTCTGTTTTACAATTGTTCAAATTTTGAAATCCTTATAGCTTTCATTTAGCACAATCCTATGATTTTAAAATGTGGACAAATTTTAATATTAGACCCGGTATTTTCATCAAAAAATATTAGACCTGGTAGAAGAACTTATTTCAACCTTAGGCCTCCATGAAAACATATTCCAAAATTAGGTTTGTTTTTCATTATATCAGCATTTTGTACTAGCACACTTTGAAACTGCACAAGTAATTTTGAAAAAAAAATTAAAATAAATAAAATAAAAAACTTGTGCGCACTTTGAAATTGCGCAAGCATAAACGATAAATTTGTGCACGTGCACGTTAAAAGTGCGCAAGCACAAAACCCGATCTAGTGAAAACCAGGTCTAGTTATATAATAAATTTTCAAAGACACCTAAAGTTGAAATAAGTTTTTCTGTGAGGGCTAAATGTTAAAATTTGTCCTTAAAATGTCCTATACATCCATCAGTTATTGTTAATTCTGACAACCTGTTTAAAATTTGGCAGTAGTAATATAGCATATACCAAATCCGAGATATCAATTTTGTTTTCACAACATGATTCCATGCTCCTTACCTTTTTCCAGTGCTGAACTCTTTTTTTTTTTTTTACTTTTTTTCCCCCTCCAACAGGGGTTTGATGAGTACATGAATTTGGTTCTGGACGATGCAGAGGAACTCAATGTTAAGAAGAACACTAGAAAGACTTTAGGTGGCTATAACTAATTTTCTTACAGCTTTTCTTCTTCCTTTAATGTACTATGAATTATTAAAATTGATATGTTCATTTTGTAGGGAGGATTCTTCTGAAAGGTGACAACATAACTTTAATGATGAACACGTAAGTGCATTTTAAAAATAAAACGTGTTAAATTTCTTGCTGCTTTTTTATGTTTCTAATCTCCTTTTTTCTTTTTTGCAGTGGAAAGTGATGTGAATCGAGCTTAGTTCGAGTTGTGATTTGTAGTCAGTTTTCTTCTTGGATGTAATGGTTTTTTTTATCTTTTAATGTTTGCTATTGATAATCATCGAATGTAATGATTCTGATTTGGAAAGGCAAAATATATGAATTTTAAGTTTATTTCAGAACATAGAGATGCTCAACATTAAGCGATTTCGTGTTGTCTTGCTTAGAATGTACGTTACCGTTGAGTTGAACGAAGTCCTCTTTATATGCTTTTGATCAATTGTTCTCGTTTTTTCATCTGAAAGTTTATGCAGTTATTCTTATCTTCGATCCAGATACCATTTCCTTGGGTCAAAGCGCGATGCAATATCCCAAATCAATCGTAAAAAGAGAATCAATAAAAAAGAGTGGAACATAAGGATTTTTACGTTGATTCGATCTTAAATCACCATCTACGTTCATTTTAATTCTTTTGCTTGAGATCTTAAATCACTATCTACGTTCATCTTAATTCTTTTGCTTGAGATTTAATACGAATACAAACAATCGACAAGGTTTTAAGTTTATATACAATGCAAATTCCTATTTGATAGCAATTCGTGATGAAGGTTGAAATATGGTGAGAATAGAGTCCAAGACCAAAGAGCGAAGAGTGTAGAAGTCATTTCTCGTTGCAAAATCATTTCTATTTATAGTCAGAGTGCTCCACCATAGTTGTTATCAGGTATAAACTCATATCTATGGGAATAGGTTGGAAGAACTTGTGATATCTATAAACAAAATCATGTTGGTACTGACAACTTGCCCGTATCTTCAAGTTTTCAAACTTAATTGTCAAAATTGTTCTACAAAATCATGTCGGTACCGACATGATTTGTCCTATGTGAAATTGGTCTTTTTCTAGAAAGTATTGGAGTAAGTCATCTAACCGTTAAGAAGTGAGTCCCACTCCTAAAATCATCTCGGTACCGACCATAGTTGTGGTTGGTACCGACCATAGTTGTGGTTGGTACCAATAATAATTTATGTACTTCAAATTGGCTCCTGCTGCCAAATCATGACAAGGGTTTGGGGAAAACTCAATTTCACGAGGCTGACACCAAGCACGCCTCTTTGCAGTTAAAGCGATTAGCAGTTTTATGGCGGTGGACGTGCAAAATGATATAGCGAGGATACCGTAGAAAATAATGAAAGCACAAAAAGCTTCAGTGGATATAAAACCAAATATTTAAAATTAATTTATTCTCATTTTCACATCATTTGTGTATGAAAAAGAAATATTGTTTTATCTTATATAACAGAACCGAAGAATATCATGATTTTTGCAATCTAGATTTAGTGAGTACAATATATTATTGTAAAGCGTGTGCTTAAAAGCCTTGATTTAGTGGGTGTAGCGGAATAGCGTGGTTTAAAGGCTTAAAGCTGATATACTATTTAATAGTGTTAAATTGAAATAACGTAGCAGTTGGGATTTAACTGCACAGGCATGCCTTGGTTTGCACCCAAGTTTCCCTTAATCTCTTTGCTTGGTGTTGGCTTCGAGTCCTAAAGCCCTTGCTTCGAGTTCGTCAATTGTCGAGTCTTGATTTTGCATATCTGACCTTTTTGCACAAACAATAGCGGTGTGATCAACTTCGTCGAACTTTGGTCGAATGTGACTCGACGGATCAATTTCTATGAGACGGTTCTGAGGAACGGTCACATCGAATACACTCTGCCATCCGAATAAAACATACGTGCCAACATTCCAAGTTGAACATCACGACCTTAAAGAGAACACCATGTCGCTCCGGAAAGTAATTCCATTATCGCATATTCTATGATAACTGGTAAAATCGACATAGAGTTACATAGCGTGATGGAACTCGTTTTCCAGCATGAGCGAGCTATCTATACAGTGTTTGTGTACACCGTGCTCTAAAAACAGGACATGCATTGCATAGATTGACACTTTATACTACCTCGATCAGTGTGCATAATCCGATTGGTCAACACACAACAACATCCCTTGGGTTCCCTACATCGGCTACATGAGTTTTGAATAAAGCAATTCATTAAAGTAAAATGTATCTGACCGCGTTCTCCATCTAGCTTTTCAATTCAAAATGACCAGATGATCTCCTCGCCTTAAAGACAACATTGGCCTTTCTACCCCTCTAGAGGCTGACTCTTCTACCGCTTAAGCATCTACGTCCACTCTGCCCAGAGCGAGGCGTTCTATAACTCGGGAGCTCCAACTCCGGACCCTTCCGACCGCACAGCCTCATGATCAAGCTCCTCCAATGGACGAACGACCTGTTCTAATGGTCTTGGATAATCTCTGAGATCATAAACCATCCAAGTTAACTACGGAGGCACTCCATTCAATTTTCTTTAAACACGGGATTCCCGAGGATAAGGTCCTCTTACCAACACTCGACCAACGGGCTCATTTCCACCCTTCAGGCTATACGGCATGCAATAAATATATGTGCTTATCTGGAGCCGTGTCACCATTCAATTACTTTATCACGTTCTTTCTTCAAGAGATCGGGCTGGTTCCTACTCAAATACATTCCAATGGCTACACTCTGCTCAGTTCTATATACATCCTCTTTATGATGCAATTAAATTGTCCTTTAACATTCGGAGAGCTCATTTTCCTTTGGAGCTTCAAGAAGATGCAAGATTCACCTTCTTGGCTAATAGTTGAGATGTACAACGTTCCAAGGTCATCGAGGTGCTCTATAACAAGCGCAGTTACTTCAAGAGTGATATTTCTTCGTTCGCTATCCCTAAGGCTTCAACCTCTTCTGGTTGTCTGGCTGCAAGTCTTCTTATCCAACGCTCTTTCTTACTAGGGTTTTCTTCACCCAAGCATCTAACGACCTTCCTATATCCCTCATAGATCTCCCCGAACGAGAAGTCAACGATGAACATGCTAATATGTTGGAGTTCTTGAAGGGGATTGATTAGGAACTTCGTACAACTTCTTATCTTCTCACGAATGCTCGACTTCGCCAGTGTCATCTTCTCTATAATGGCAAGAGTGTCGTTCCAAATAGGCTCCCCACCGAAAGAACTCGAGCAGTCGTAGGTCCATCTACCCTAGTTCACGACTCTGTTGATGAAGACTAGGAGGATAAAGAAGGTCAGGAAGGCGCCGCCAACTTAGAAGGGAAAGAACGAAGAGAAGAAAATACTATTGAGGAGAGAGACGAAGGGAGAAGGGAAGGAGGAGAGGAAGGAGGGGACGAAGTGGAAGACGAGATGACAAGGATGAGGAATATAACCTCGACGAGGACGAGTCATATGGAGAGACCTATCTCAAGGGCACTATATTCACAATGCCTGCCCGTCCAAAATGATTAGTCGTCAAGTCTTCATAGCTTGCTCTTGGACCAAGCCTTGAACCCATTGAAGAAACAACTCCTCATGTAGGCGATCTTGGGAACTTGTCAACTTTTGGATTCGTGAGAATAAGCTTTAGAGACATTCTAAACACCAACCCCCATGAATTCAACTTCCCTACTAAGGGTATTCTCACCGAGGATGATGAAACTCCATCTCTGGGACCCCTCGAGCATGGTCCGTAGGTTACATAGGGAAAAAACAACACTTACCACATTTCTAGAATCACGAGCATATGCACTTGGTACTCGTTCTTAATCCAACATCTTGGTTTTGATATATCCCTTCTTCTTTTTAGGTATAATGGACAAAGAACGCTTCAGCCATCTTTGCTTGGGCGTAAACCAATATCATTCCTCAACCCCAGAGGCCTATTGTCAATGCCTTAGCTCTCACAGGAGTCAGACTTAGAAAGAAGGAGAATGAAAGATAAGAAGCGTCGAGACACAGAGGATAGGTAGCACTATCATGATGATCAGGATCGACGTGATGCTGAAAGAAAACAACACCACTTCGATGAACAACGAGGTCCGTTTGAGCACTTTGGGAGTGACTCAGACCTTTATAAGCCATGCTCTCACTCTTAATCATTCCAGCAACAATCTCCGTCACACCAACCTCCTAACATTACTGTCTCCATCTCCTATCAATCCAAAATGGCCATCCCTGGACAATCGTCTTCGTTCGATCACCGCTCCAGTCATCAAAAATTATACATCAACGGTCGACCTTTATGGTGGACCGATCAACCGGCACGCCCAAGGGTGTCGACAGGTGACATTGTTTAATTGAGAAAGTTTTTATTTTTAATTTGTTCTTTTTTCAAATTTTTAGACGTCCTAACTTCTTCATACTAACTCTGATTTCAAAGTGTTATGTATGAAAATTGTCCAAAAAATTGCTACTAACGCAATGGTGCTAGTTTCATAGCCAAATTCGGACATTTGTAAAAAATTTCATTTTAGCCCTTATTATATTTAAATTTAATTTTTCTTATTAAATTTTCCGCTAAATTTCCGATTACAATTTGACCTTAGGATTCGAATGCCTTATAATTGGATAATGGTTACTGACTAATTAATGATTATCATTGCCTCGATTAAATTGCACTTACTTATAATGGGATGCTAGGCGATTCTAGATGATTTATAAGTAACATTCCAATCGGTGGCAATGCACTCCTACGATTAACAACACATGATTGCATGATATATGATTAACCTAAGATAAATAAATCCCTAGCAAACACGGGATCATATAGATACCGAATTATGATAACTTAACCTCGAGCGAACACATGATGACTTAAACAGTGACATATATGATATGATAACTCCAGATGAACATAAAATGATTACGATTTACAACTAATACTTATGCAAGGACTAGAGTCCTTAGCTATTATGGTCTCGAATGATCTTTAATTTATACATGAATTCGAAGGAACCAGATAATTCACCATAACTTGGATCGCTGGATAGCCGGAGAATTCGACTATCAATAAATGATCACTCCTAGTACTTGTTCTTGAGCACACCATACATTCATAAGAGGTTCTTTGGGAGAGGGGTAAGTGTTATAGTCGAATTTTCCATCGTATCAGAATAGACTCAAACAAATAGATTAGACTAAGGAATGATGAAGGAATGGACCCAAAGAGTTGGAAATCTATCAAGAATGAAGAAATGAAGGTGTATAAGAAGTTTGATGAAATTCCGAGGAGACAAATCAGGTTGGTACCAACCTAATTTGATTGGCACCGACCTAATTCTGAGACTTGGAATGAAAAGAGATTGATGAAAGGAGCTTAAATATAAAGGGGGAAATAAGCTTAGATGCATAAATTAGTGTCGGTACCCACATGATTCAGGTCGGTATCGACCTGATTTTCTTCCTGATATTCATGCGGCATGGCCTATTCTACCTATTGGTTATCAGATCTTAAAGATTTGGAGGAATTTAGGCCTAAATAGTGAGATTGGTGCATGGAATCATGTATAAATAGCAACCTATCTTCAACTAGGAAAGGGAAGGGCATTTCGGGTTCTAACACTATCTTCTAAAGGAACTTGGCCAGCCCGCATCGTAAGAAATGGGTGAATTTTAATTTTTTTTAGCCATTTTGGATCTTTAATGGGTCTATGAAGTCTAAATATACTTAGACCTTTTCTAAGTTTCTTTTAAATAAAATCAATCTTTTATTTAGTTTTATAAATAAATTTTTACTTTAATTTAATGTGTATGTAAATTAGAGTATATCAAATATACTCTTATGTACATATTTGTGTCCAACAGTAACTTATTAAATTTATTTAGAAAAGGAAAATTTTCATTTCCTATCTCTTAAATTATTCAATTACTAACGGGGCATATATTTATTTAGAGAAGGAAACTTTTCATTTCTTTCATCTTAAATTATTCAATTAATGGGGGATCATAAAATTAGTTAGAAAAGAAAACTTTTCATTTTCTTCTCTTAATTAAATTAAATAATTGACTAATGAAATAATATTAATGACTGATCTAAATATGACATGAACTGTAAATATATTCATAGTAAATATTGTGTAAGTGTAACATATAGGGAGTGTGCATAGTCGGTGGTAATTGATATGTACACATAATATAAAAAAGAACAATTTGAATGGTTATTACATAGGAATTGAAATGGAAATAAATATGGGATGACAAGGGTGATTGATACAGTCTACCTTTTAGTAAACTTAATTAATGCAACAAATTAATGACAATCAATATGTACCATAATGTAAGAATATAGAAGGTAAACAACGAATTGTATGTATACATTATTATCTTAATTAAAAACTGAAATGATTTCATACTATAACAATATATGTAAAGGAAAATAAATTTTATATGAACACATGTAAGTATATCCAAATATGTATATATGGAATTCAATCAAATCTTCTTTCTAATAATATAAATTAAATAGTTATTACAGTCAATTTCAAAACTTTGATTTGTTGTTAAAATTCCTTTTATTCATATGTATATATTTAATGCAATAAAACGTGGACTTAATACATGCATACATACATACGTACATTAAAATTCAAAAATAAAATTACACTTTGTTATGAAAGATTAGAATATAGATCTACAATTGTAACATTGTATTGATTCCATATAAATTTCATTTTTTAACCTTAAATATAATTCAATCAATCAACATGAAAATGTAAATTTCCAAATTTAAGGAAATGGAATTTAAATTAAATGTGAAAACATAGAACTAAAATAAAACATTGTATTTTAACATATATAGATTTAGCTTCAATTTAATAAAGTAAAGAAAAGCAGGCAATCAATCTGAACATGTAAACATTCAGATTTGAAGAATTACACTTTAATTAGAATTTTTTTTAAATATAGATCTACACTTAAATATTGTTTTAAAACATAAACAAATTTAACTTTGATCCATCAAATGAAAACTCAATCATGTCATTCAAAAAATAATTCAGTCTTTCATAAACATTTTTTTTTAATTAAGTAAGACAATAATACATCATACAAATTATGAGAGTCAAATTAAATTTCCATCAAACATTGCAAAATCACTATCTATATATAGAAAATGACATACCTTGCTACCCAATCCTTAAAACGCACGTTGTTGATGTTGCCTTTGATTTGCACCTTGAATGAAGAATGTTTCTAGATCCGATTGAATACCTTAGGATATTGCCTAGAAATCACACATTGAATGATGATGTCTCCTCGGATTTTCAAGATCCCCATCCCATCCTTGCAACAGATGGATGAACCACTTTTGATTTATTTTATTTGATGTTTTTATATGGAGTTGAAAGATTTTTGGGAATTTTTTTTTTGTTTTCTGCCATGAAAAGTTAGGAGGAGAGAAAGAAACTGACTGAATGAGAAAGAATGAATTGTACATATAGAATGAAGTAGAGAATATGTTTTATTTGAAAGAATGAAACATTTCTCATTCTTTAATTAAAATTTCCATATTGATTTCCTTGATTGTTTCTCTCTCTCCAATCCTTTCTTTACACGTGATATGTCATCAAAGGACATAAAATTTCCACAAATCATGTCATCTAATGACATAAAATTTCCATAAATCGTGTCATCAAATGACATAAAATTTCCATAAATCATTTCATGCAATTGTCTTTAAATTACATTGATATCGTATATCAATGCGCGCAAATATAACTTTTATAAATGCGTTAAACTAATTACGAAAACTTCCAAACATCAAATAAATAATAATTAATATTTCTCAAATATCAATTAGTCTAATCAATTTACAACATTTTATAAATTATTAAATCATGTAGTTTTCTGAAGAATTCATCATTACGGTTGTACGACTCAAAGGTGTAAATTCAGTCAGCGATTAATATCGACCTATTTGAATGTTAATGTTCACACGTCACTTAGCAAGTGGTGTGACATTTTGGCCGAATTTATCACTTACACCTCTTTTGGTAAAATACAATTTTACTTATTATAAGCGGTACCTAATAGTGACAATTATTTACACCAATTCTCTTCGTCAAAACTATATCATATTAGGACTTATGGAATTTGGTAATAGTCAAAATTCCAATATCGTCTACATTCAACTTTATAGTCCAAACACAAAGTCCTTGGTTTAACAATAACAATTATTACTAACCAAAATGCTCTGGCCAGAGACTTTGACTTTGAGTTGACCATGATACTAACCCCATATAACTGAGAAGACGAATCCTCTCTTAAATAGCGCTTTACTTTCAATACTTCCACTCGACCCAATTATAGTCACTCGATAGAAAGTCGTGCCATGATTTGACTATAATCAAAGCGAAGCTTTCATATTGAAGATCTATAGTATTCTCAAGTCGAGAGAACTATGTAAACCAGTCACATTAATATTTTCTGTTTGACCTTAGTTATATTAACTAATAGAAAACTATCGAGTGAGTCGTTCCATAGCTATCCATTAATTATCAGTATGTAACCCCTAGGTGCTCCCCAATAGTCATGAGTAATACACTGCCCAACATTTGGAGAGCGTTACATACTCTAGTCTCAATGGATACATCGATATCCAATCTCGATGCATCTTGACTAGGAACATTTAAAACGGTATATTTGTTTTATTGTGATAAATTACTCACGGTTACAACACTTTGTAACTACTATCACAAAATATACCATTTATGGATTTTCTATTAAATATATTTCAATTTAATTAATTAATATAACCACATTATATCTAGTATATAATAGAAATAAAATACCCTTATTTCGAACAAGATTGGTCAACGAGTTAGATATATGTAACAATACATAATTGCCCCTAGGGCATATCCCTAACACTATCAATCTCCCACTTGCACTTGGGGTCAATTATGGAATCTTATTCCAACTTCTCCAATCGATTTTCTCAAAACCAATTGGGTCAGTCCCTTTGTGAACAGGTATGCTATTATGTTTTAATTATCTACACTATCAATCAACTCTCTCCGATGGTGGTATACTGCTTTATCATGTGGAACAATTCGGAGTATATCTCTCGACTTCTAGTGAGCTTTAAGTTTTGTTACAAACTATATCATGACATTGTTATCATATAACAATGTTATGAGATTCTCAACATTTGGAAGCAGCTCAATTATAATTTGTGCATTTATATTTTTATATACATTGTTTTTATTGAGGCGCTATTGAAGGCGATGTGCTTTGCCTTTTTCATTGAATCAGCCACGGTCTTTCATTTGGAACATTTTCAACTTAAAGATTTTTAACTTTAATTTATTATTGACATACTTTACTCAATATCGCTTATGAAGTTTGAGTTCGAACACTCCTTCATGAGGAGTTTTTGTTTCTATAAACAATTTTCTAGTATTTCATAAATACACAAGTAAACTTCAAACAACAATTTAGTGATATCAATTTGGATTTGATATTTGCTTCATATATCAAATACATAAACAAATCATGATATCATAGACAACTTAACATGTAGATAATTCCTTTTGCCAATGCAAATGAATCAATCTTACATGTTCCGTATTAAACATTTTAATAAGGTGTGCTTGCATATCATTTGGGACATTCCTGACATCTTTTATACTTACTATAAAAGACATCATTTATTTATCCAATGTTGAGTATTAAAACAAGTAAGGCTAATTTTAACACAAGTACGTCGTTATCTTTCTTATGAACACACGCTTCCTCCGCACTTTGATTGAAAATCAAACTATTTGATATTTCTATCAAAATACTTATTCAATCGTGGAAATTAGCTACAAGGGCCTCTTTAGCTAGTGCAATTAGTTTCTAGGACGCACAACTGAAATAATTACTTTTAAGGACAAAATGCAAAATAATTAGTTTCTAAGGTCTAAAAACCTATGAAATTATGTCCTTGAAAGTAATTGGACTGCTGACTTTGTCCTTAAAAGTAATTATTCTACTGACTTTGGCCTTGAAATTAATTTATATAGATGTGTGTCCTAGAAACTAATTGGACTGCAAAGTTTGTCCTTCTAGTGAAATGCCCCTATTCAATCTTGATACTTATAAAATGATACTTTCATATCATTTCTTGGATCATATCCAAAGACTCACAAACTCAATATCGCTCCTACCGACTTTGAGACATTTTTGGTTAATATGTGTAAACAACTTACTCTAAATCGTTATTTAGAATTTTCTATTTCAATACATATATACCAAAACACTAAGACTTATCAAGCGATAGTTTTGTGAGTAAAATCCGAATTGACTTAAACATGTTGAATATCGAATCTATTACACAAATTTCAATAGTTTAAATTTGTGATATTATTCTTATCGACATTGCTCAATTAATTCCAACTGCATTAGTCTTACTCATAAAGACACAGTCATGGTCGATGGATCATATCCCTTCAGTTACGACCACCAAAATCTATATTTTAATAGTGTACTTGGAATCCTTTCGGATTTGCACATCATCCATATAGAGTCAACACTATCAATGGTTTAATTAAACAACCTAGGATTATATATTTTCGAAATTAATAAGAACCTGTAGTTTCTCTTTTTTCTCTTCGATGTGCGAGAATACTTATTAGACATTCTAATGCTATGTGTTCGTTTAGGTTAGTTAATTTCATTTGATCCCATATAATCAGTTATATCTATGAATCATATCCAGTTCTATTTTACTACCAATAATTCCTCAAATAAATTTCTTCTTTCTTCACAATGAACCTGGTATATCTTGAAACAATAATTGTTTCTCAATGCAATAGAATAGGTATTCATAAACATTTTATGAATTTCTTTATTTATAAAACTGATATGGTTTGAGTTTACAAAAATTATGTTCGAAACATAAATATGTCGTCCAATGACAGTCTTTTCAAAATCCTTTTGGGGGGATTCATACAAGATCCCTCATGAACAATTATTACGTGTAATCTTTCGACTCGCACAACCTGCCAACTCCTTAGCCTAAGACATGTTGGAGTTTCTTATAAACCCTTATCTTGTAAAATTTTGTAAACTGTTATTTAGATGAAATAATATTAACCTTGTGTACAACCCTTAGGTACATTACCTTATAGAAAGAAACTAACTCAACTTTACTCACAATCAATTGTACATTGTCCAACAAAGTTCGATTACTCCATATCGATACATCATTATGTATCACATGGATGAGTAATTTTGAGATTGAATCTTTATTCATTTTAGGTACGCTCGGGACATTTTCCAATATACTCACTCATTCGATCAAATCAAATCATTTCTATCGCATGTTATTTTATTTACTTTTGTTTTATATTCTATAAGTTTTACCACAGACATACTACATGTGTATCAAATACACATGTCCATGTCGATGATAACTCATCAGTGAATATGACGAAGTAAGTGGAACTGTTTTGGTATTTATAGAATTATGATTGCATACATCTATATGTATCAATCCGAAGAGTTCAACTCTTATGATACTCCCATTAAATGGGTGCATAGCCCTTTATTGTTTCAGATATAACTAACAAGTATTATATGATTCAAATCATACAATAAAATTATTTCTCAAAACTACAGCTTAATCTGTAATTCCAAAACAATTGTAGATAATATTAGATACTTTTGTACTTTACAATGCATCACTTTTGTTATTATTATTTTTACCACATTATAGTTTTATTTCGTAAAGAATGTTCATAATATTCATATTGAAATATAACTATGTCTACCTTTTCAGTTGATATAGAAAAATAATCATTATTTCATAAATAATGTATGGTAAGTTTTACGAAAACAATTTTCATACTATGATGCAATTAATAAGTGCTATGTGGCATGCTCCTAGTATTTCAACCATTACTATAATAGCGTACTAAATTCGGAGGTTCATCATTCACTTAATACAATTTGTTTATTTCATGCACTGCAACTACTTACAATGGAGAGTTTATTGATCAAAAATCTTGAGCTCAAAGAAATAAATCTCATAGAACACAACTTTCTATATAAAAATACATTTCAGAATAAAAATCATATTTCTTATTCCAATATTAAGTATCAAATATTATTACAATTCTCGTTTCCAATGTTTCCCTACGAAACAGAAGTGACTGTTCATTCTCTTCATCCCAACTGTACCTTAAATTACATCTATTCTTATACATTCGTTTTCCTTTCAAATGGTCAAACTATTCAAAACAAAACCATACTACAATATCATAACAAACTCTTTACAAAAGCCATTCGATTATCCTTAACATTTAAGGACATCAAATATGTTTCACTTTACGTAAACCGATCAAAATGACATTTCAGCGATCGAGTTCTTATATCTATCCTGTAGTTTTTGGTCTTGTGTTACATTAACACTATATGATCTCTTTTGTAATCAATCAGATTGAATACTCGATCTCGCACTAAGGTTTATTTGGTTTTTCGGATGAACTAATTTCATCGAAATATTGTACATTACAAACTTTGGCCATTCACCATATAACATTTATCTGCAATTGTATATGGATCAAATATCCATAGTCTTGTATTGCTTTTAGACTTCGAAACTTATAGAATGCAATACATGGTCTTGACCAAATAAATGCATAAGTGACCAAACCACGAATGTATTCAGTAGTTGTAAAATCAGGTATTTGCATGGGTGTTGAAATGTTAACATGCAATAGGAATTTAATAGTGGGTATTATATTTCCATTTATCAACTTTCAATTCAATTTATTTGTACATGTTAATTGATAAACATTTTATCAATCATATTAAATGCACAATTTTATCATTGTAGATAATTATAACATTATTTAGCATATGTTCTTATAATATTAGAAAGGTTAAATGTTACCATTTCATTTTTCTAATAAGGCTCCCACTAGTCTTATATTTTTCCAAACCCTAAGATGAAACATAAAAGTCTTTCGACTTCACTAGTGGATGTTAGGACTCGTCTGTCTTGGTATTCCAACCTTGAGTTTGCTCAACAAATCATAGACCTACAAATGATGGATAACTCCTTATCGGTTGTATCACATACAACTCCTGACCCATTTTCCTTGTCCTAATCTCATTTCGACCTTGAGTTTGCTCAACAAATCGAAAGAGATTATTCACTCGTACCTACCATATCGTGATGGCCTAAGTATAGTATATGTACCTTGAGTTTGCTCAACAAATACATATAGTTATCTTACTTCATCTGTTAGATATATTAATAATACTACACATAACATCCCCAGCTTGAGTTTGCTTAACAACTAAGGAGTATGCAAGTAATTTATTAATATATATACGGTAGAGGACAACATTATATTGAAGATTCATAATCTTCAATATATTGTATTGAGTGATATCGACTTATGAAATAATGTATTTTTTATGAAATACCCTCGTGATTCAAGTGTCAAACACATCAGAAATCACAGTATACGTACATTTACGTATGTATTTATTCCTTAAGTCTATTTGGGTTTCTTTAATGTTCCATCTTTAGTTTATACATTCATATCATATAAGTTTTACTGTTATATAACTTTTATATTTCAATTAACTTATACAATAATCTTATGTATAACATTTTATTAATTAAATCTTATTTAATTAATTTTAATTAATTAACTCTTTAATTAATTTTAAATTAGTATTCCAATACAACTTTTATATTGGACATATCTATTATAACCTTTATAGTGCATACTATAACCTTTATAGTATAACACATATATCTTATATATGCGTATTTTTTATTTAATTAATTAACGTTTAATTAATTTATTTAATTACACAATTTTAATCAAATTATCAATTTTAAAATTTATCTTACATACATGCGTACTTATATTATCTTAACACTTTAAAATAACATAACATATATCAACATATATAATACATGCATATAAGTATTAATTAATCAACTCATTTAATTAATTTATTTTATTAATCTTATTAATAAATTTTAAAATTTGAAATTAACACTTTCAAATATTTTGAAACTTTCAAACATTTTGAAAATTTATGTTATATTATAACCTTTTATAATAAACATGTTTTTATTTTAAATTTAACATTTAAATTTAAAATCATGTCTTAATTTTCAAAATTATTTTGAAAATTAGCCTAAGGCCCAATTCAAATTGGGTCTTTTCTATTAGGGGCAACCTTTGGGTTCATATTACTTTTCAGGCCATGTAGGTAACCAGGTAGAACAGGGCACTTGATTACCCAAATCCAATCTTATAACATCACATTTCTAGACACCGTACTAAGTGCACAAGCTTAATTAATTAGCCCTAACATGACTAATTTAGACCGCATAGGCTATCGGGCTCCGATACCATTGAAGGAACTTGGCCAGCCTGCAACGGAAGAAATGGGTGAATTTCAAAAATTTTAGCCATTTTGGATCTTTAATGGACCTATGAAGTCTAAATATACTTAGACCTTTTCTAAGTTTCTTTTAAATAAAATCAATATTTTATTTAATTTTATAAATAAAGTTTTACTTTATTTTAATGTGTATGTAAATTAGAGTATATCAAATATACTCTTATGTGCATATTTGTGTGTAACAGTAACATATTAAATTTATTTAGAGAAGGAAACTTTTCATTTCCTATCTCTTAAATTATTCAATTACTGACGGGGCATAAATTTATTTAGAGAATGACACTTTTCATTTCCTTTCTCTTAAATTATTCAACTAACGAGGGATCATAAAATTAGTTAGAGAAGGAAACTTTTCATTTCCTTCTCTTAATTAAATTAAATAATTAATGAAATAATATTAATGACTAATCTAAATATGACATGAATTGTAAATATATTCACAGTAAATACTGTGTAAGTGTAATATATAGGGAGTGTGCATAGTCAGTGGTAATTGATATATGCATAATATAAAAAAGAATAATTTGAACGGTTATTACATAGGAATTGAAATGGAAATAAATAAGGGAAGACAGTGGTGATTGATAAAGTCTTCCTTTTAGTAAACTTAATTAATGCACATATTAATGATAATCAATATGTACCATAATGTAAGAATATAGAAGGTAAACAATGAATTGTATGTATACATTATTACCTTAATTAAAAAGTGAAATGATTTCATATTATAACAATATATATAAAGAAAAATAAATTTTATATGAACACATACAAGTAGATCCAAATATGTATATATGGAATTCAATCAAAATTTCTTTCTAATAATATAAATTAGATAGTTATTATAGTCAATTTCAAACCTTTGATTTGTTATTAAAATTCATTTTATTCATATGTATAAATCTAATGCAATGAAAAGTGCAGTTAATACATGCATACATACATACATACATACATTAAAATTCAAAACTAAAATTACACTTTGTTATGAAAGATTAGAATATAGATCTACAATTGAAACATTATATTGATTCCATATAAATTTCATTTTTAACCTTAAATATAATTCAATCATTCAACAAGAAAATGTAAATTTCCAGATTTAAGGAAATGGAATTTAAATTAAATGTTAAAACATAGAACTAAAATAAAACATTGTATTTTAACATATATAAATTTAGCTTCAATTTAATAAAGTAAAGAAAAGCAGGTAATCAATTTGAACATGTAAACATTCAGATCCGAAGAATTACACTTTAATTAGAATTTTTTTTAAATATAGATCTACACTTAAATGTTATTTTAAAACATAAACAAATTTAATTTTGATCTATCAAATGAAAATTCAATCATGTCATTCAACAAATAATTCAATCTTTCATAAACAATTTTTTTGAATTAAGCAAGACAATAACACATCATACAAATTATGAAAGTCAAACCAAATTTCCATCAAATATCACAAAATCACTATCTATATATAGAAAATGACATACCTTGCTACCCAATCCTTAAAACGCATGTTGTTGATGTTGCTTTTGATTTGCACCTTGAATGAAGAATGTTTCTAGATCCGATTGAATCACCTTAGGATGTTGCCTAGAAACAACACCTTAAATGATGATGTCTCCTTAGATCTTCGAGATCCCCATTCTATCCTTGCAAGAGATGGATGAACCACTTTTGTTTTATTTTATTTGATGTTTTTATATGGAGTTGAAAGATTTTTGAGAATTTTTTTGTTTTCTGCCATGAAAAGTTAGGAGGAGAGAAAGAAATAGACTGAATGAGAAAGAATGAATTGTACGTACAGAATGAATTAGATATTATGTTTTATTTTAAAGAATGAAACCTTTTTCATTCTTTAATTAAAATTTCCCTAATTAATTCCCTTGATTGTTTCTCTTTCTCCAATCCTTTCTTTCCACGTGATATGTCATCAAAAGACATAAAATTTCCACAAATCATGTCATCAAATCACATAAAATTTTCATAAATCATTTCATGCAATTTCCATTAAATTACATTGATATCGTATATCAATGCATGCAAATGTATATAAATGGGTTAAAATAATTACAAGAACTTCCAAACATCAAATAAATAATAATGAATATTTCTCAATTATCAATTAATCTAATCAATTTACAACATTTATAAATTAATTAAATCATGTAGTTTTTGAAGAATTCATCATTGTGGTTATGCGACTCAAAGGTGTAAATTCAGTCAGCGATTAATATCGAGCTATTCGAATATTAATGTTCACACGTCACTTAGCAGGTAGTGTGATATTTTGGCCGAATTTATCGCTTTCACATCTTTTGGTAAAATCCAATTATACTTATTATAAGTGGTACCTAATAGTGATAATTATTTACGCTAACTCTCTTCGTCAAAACTATATCATATTACGACTTATGGAATTTAGTACTGGTCGAAATTCCAATATCGTCCACATTCAAATTTATAGTCCAAACACAAAGTCCTTGGTTTAACAATAACAATTATTATTAACCAAAATGCTCTGGCCAGAAACTTTGACTTTGAGTTGACCATGTTACTAACCCCATATAACCGAGGAGACGAATCCTCTTTTGAATAGTGCTTCACTTCCAATAATTCCACTCGGCCCTACTATAGTCACTCAATGGAACGCTATGCTATGATTTGATTACAATCAAAGCGGAGCTTTCATATAGAAGATCCACGGTATTCTGAAGTTGAGAGAACTGTGTAAACTAGTCATATCGATATTTTCTGTTTGACCTTAGTTATATTAACCAGTAGAAAACCATCGAGTGAGTCATTTCATGGTTACCCAATAACTATCAGTATGTAACCCCTAGGTGCCTTTAGCAGTCATGAGTAATACACTGCCCAACATTAAGAGAGCGTTACGTACTCTAATCTCAACGGATACATCGATGCCCATTCTCGATGCATCTTGACTAGGAATTAAAATGGTATATTTGTTTTATTGTGATAAATTACTCACGGTTACAACACTTTGTAATTACTATCACAAAATATACCATTTATGAATTTTCTATTAAATATACTTTTAATTAAATTAATTAATTAATATAACCACATTATATCTAGTATATAATAGAAATAAAATACCTTTATTTCGAACAAGGTTGGTTAACAAGTTAGATATATATATATATAACAAATTACATAATTGCCCCTAGGGCATACCCCTAACTCTATAATCTTCTTCTACCTTCAACTTGTAAAAACTCTAGAAAAATCCAAGATCCACTAGATTATGGTCAGATTCAATTGTAAACTTTGTATTCTGAAAGGAAAACAATCAATAAAGATTAAAGTAGACATAGGCTGGAGTATTCGCCAAACCTCTATAAAAATTATGTTCTTTTCTTTGTTTTATTTGATAAATCTATATTGTTGGTCCTTTCATCTGATATTGGGGTGTTGTGTCTATTTTTGGTGCAACAATAATAATATTGACCATTAAAATAACCTCGGTCTGACCTGAGGTTGTTAGATACATAAAAAATCCCGAGCTAAGCTAGAAATCTTGTTATGAGTATAACAAAATCATAAATAATAAATGTGCAGTGTTGGGTCTAATAAATAGCGATAAAACATATGTCACGGCTCTATTCACCGTGGCTCATAGCTATAAATCTAGTCATGTATCACCCCTAACTTTTGATAACATTATTCAAGAGATTTAATTAGATAAATTAAATAGAATAATGGTGATAAGGGGATTGAGATTTGAATAAAACTATAAGAAGGCCATGCTTAATTTACTTTAAATGGGCTTAAAGTGGCTTTTAAGTTATTAATTAAAACATGGGCATATAAGTAAATATAGCCGCACCTTATTATTCACGGCAATACACTTTCATTTGCTCATTCACATTTATTTTCTCAAAACCCAAAAATGCAAATTTAACCTAAGTAGAGCCGACCATTAAAAAGGAAGAAGAGGAAGAAAAATTAAATTAAAGCTAAGGATCAAAACTAGGGGAATCCATCTTCTACAAATCTCAAATTTCTTATCATATTCAAGGTGAATAATAAATTATTCCATCTCTATTTTGTTTTTATAATCATATGTCTTCGGATTTAGGATTAAATTCGTTTTTATGTTGTGTTGGATGATGATATGCTTGAATTATTATGTGTTTGATTTAAACCAATTCATTTGCATATGAATTTGCACGGTGTTAGGTCAAAAACGATTATTATTGATTTTAGAATGCCATGGAACAATTATATGTTATGTAAATCATGATTTTAGAGATTGGTTGAAAATTTTATTATGAATTTCTAAAGGAAAATATGATATAATTAGGTTTAAAATTAATTTTGATTATTTCAGGAAGAAATTGGGTCTGAAATTTTAATATGTTTAATAATATGATGAAAGTGAATTTATGTGATTTTTGGGGATTTTCCTAATTGATTTACCGTGGAAAATAAATTATTTTAAAAGAAGACTTATCTTCAATATTGGTTTTGCTTAATGGAAGGGCTTAAACGTTAGATTTTCCTTGATTTAATTATGATAAATACGGCAGTTATTTTGTAAAGGATTTGAAAAGTTTTAAAGTAACCAATCAAAGAATTACAAATGGACAGATTAGTTATAAAGTGATTGCCATAAAAAGCATTAATTACGCGTTTTCAGAAAAAGGTAGTTCTGCCTATTTCAGAAGTACCTTTCGACTCCTTTGCCTTCGCATCAACTTAGTCAAAACGAACCTAACCGAAACCTACTAGTGTTGAAACCAATACACATGGTATCAACGAGGTTGGTACGAAGTGAATTGGTAAATAGCGGAAGGCAGTGTGTCGAAAGCATTGCTTTTGTTAGATTCGAAACCATAGTATTTTTAAAAGATAAGTGCCTGCCTCATTTTAGAAGGGTGCTTTCGACCAAGTCAATACCCTTTTGCTTTCGAACCCGATGCCAGCTTTCTTTGATTAAGAATAGAGCTTTCGAATGAGACCCTTAGTTTATAAAAGAATGCTTTCGATAATGATGGTTCCAACCTAGTCGAAACCTAGCTGCCGTTCATGTGCCTTTCGAGTGTATTGAAGTCATCAATGCTTTCGAAGGGTACTTTTGATTTAAACTTATGTTAAGCCACTTTCTAAATGCTTTCGAAAGGGGTCATGGGTTTCGAAGGCAACTATGTCAAAAGGGGGTTTCGACGCTATCGTTGAAAGTTTTTACTTAAGTGTTTTTGAAGCTTTCGAAAGGATGGTTCTGAAGCCATCAAATTTCCCCAAACATTTTTATAAAAATAAAAGGTTTCGAAAGAGATACTTTCGCACTTATTTGCTTGAACCCAAAGAATGTTTTTAAAGTAAAAACCCAATGTTTCGAAAGATGTTGCTTTCATTGGTTTCGAAGCTATGTTTCTAAAGATTATTTAATACCTTCAAAAGGTACAATTGGTTTCGAAAGAGATAGTTTAAAGAGCTTCCAAAGGTATATACCTAATGTTTTGAAAAGATATTTATATGCTTTCGAATGAGGTTATCCAGTGAGGTCAAAAGCAATGTTTTAAAGGTTTTGAAAGCCTTAGTTTTCAAAACAAATAACCCAATCTCATTTTAAAGGAAAAACCATGGCATAAACAAAGAGTTTGTGAAGGAGTTTTCCTTGATTAACAGGTTAAAGGGGTTAACCAAGTTTTATACAAAAAGATTTCAAGGATATTAAATCGTAGGTGTTAGTATTATCTTGTTATTATGATTGCTTCTTCATATATTTATTCACATTGTAATTAACCTATAACGGTATTGGGGAAGGATAGAATAACCAACTAGGTTGACCTAGTAGTGAATATAATTTAAGAAATGTTAAAATCTTAATTAAAGATATTGGCAGGGGCTAATTGGTTCACAGTAAGCCTATGAAAACTGTGTATAGCAAAAGATAGTGGCAGTGGCCAATATGTTCATAGTAAGCCCATGAAAACTATGATTTGATATTGGCAGAGGCCAATAGGTTTATAGTTAGACCATGAAAACTATTTTCGGATTAAGATATTGACAGTTAGTCAATAGGTTCCTAGTCAGCCCATAAAAACTATGATAAGAGAAAAGATATTGGAGTTACCAATAGGCTCTTAGTGATCCCAAGAAAACCATGTAATCAGATAGGAAGTCCATAAACATGTAATATGTTATTAATAAGCCTATAAAAACTAATAGGTTAATAGTAACCCTAGACACTATAACTGAGAAAGATAGTCAAAATGAATGGGGATGGGTAATCCAGAATTGATTTAATTGTTTTACGTATCATTATATTATTTTAATCATTGTGGATGCAGAAGCATAGTATATGGTTTTATAAAGTTTTAGGATACTAGTGAGTGGAAATCCGTTCCGCTAAGCGGCATGGTCTCACTAGATATCTAAATGGTTTGAGATGGTAGATTATTATTCATACCAAGCTTTATGTCTGACTCGAAGTTTTTCCCCCTTAAACTCTCAGGTATTCAATTGATTTTGAGTAGTTTGAAGTTTAGGGTTTTTAGGTGTTCTTTTAGACAAATAAAGCTTTCGATGACGTGCAGGAGGCATGCTAGCTATTTAGAGATCTTTTTATTCTGCCGTGTTTTGGTTGTAAAGGTAAATTTGTTTTATTGCCTTATTATGTACTATAATCATCCAAGGGGGAATCTTCATATGTCGCTCTTGGCGTATTTTGTAATAAGCATATTTTGTTTGAACGTGGTCTGCGCATTGGGATTATATAATGAATTTGAAACTTTTTGAAATGGAATGTATACTTTGTTTGCTTTCTTAATTTTTTTTCCATATTCTTGTGTTTTTGTGTATCGATGTATTTAACATTGCCGTATTTGGTCGCCAGGTATTAGTATCTATGGATGACTTCAGCATCCATAGTCGTTAGTCTTGGGCCTCAAGTAGGAGGATGTTACAAGTTGGTATCAGAGCATAGGTTTATGAAACTTTAAAAGAAAATTAAACCTAAAAGACTTTTCAAACATAATAAAATGAACCGGACAACAAGATTGTGGTTTGGGTTAACGCTATAGTAACGTACTTGTATTTGATATATAGTTATATATATGTAAGTACGTATTCCCTGCTCTCTTAGACCGTTCTTCTGTGTCTTACTAAGGCTCATTTGTAGATTTACGAGAAAGGAGATATGGAAGTAGGAAATGAAAGAGGACATCTAGGTGGAGGAAGCACCACAACTAATAGAAATGCTCGACCCACCACCAGGAAGAACCCGGGTCGACCGGCTAATGCTAATAACCAAAATGTTGATGCCAATGTGGGTGCTGGAAATCCACCAGTAGTTATGGGGGCGATGTATCAATTCTTCATTAATATGATGCAAGCATGAGCTGCTGCCGGAGTTGCTGGTAACGTTGGAGGAGCTAATCATGTAGCTCCAGTTGGAAATAAATATGCTAGGCTGAGCAGGGACTACACCAGTCTCGGTGGGAAGCCATTCATGGGGATGGAGGATGCTATTGACGTTGAGAATTGGTTGTTGCATTGTGAGCATAAATTTTCTGATTTGGGTTTAGATGATGCACAAAAGAGAAGGTTGGCCTCTAGACAGTTGCAAGGGTCAACGCTTCATTGGTGGAATAATGTTACCACTGGAGTTTCGGAGGAGCAGTTGACTTAGGATTATTTTTGAAGGAGATTTGAGCAAAAGTTTGTGTCAGATTTTTCTAAGTCAGAACTGATGATGAGTTTATGGATCTGAAGCAAGGAGAGATGTCGGTTATTAAGTATGCCACTAAGTTTGAGGAGTTGTCCCGTTATGGACGTAATACTATAGACACCATCTTCAGAAGGATTGAGAAGTTCATTAGTGGACTGAGGCCCGAGATTGCTAGAGCGACCATGCCACATCTCCAAGATCCTAGTAATTTAGTGGTCGAGATGGCCATTTGTCATGAGGAGATGCTTGCTAGTTGTGCTAGAGAGAAGCCAGTGGAAATTCAGGGTTTTCAGGGGAAGAAGAGAAAGGTCTTTAAGAAGAAGGGAGCCCAGAAGGGAGATGCTGCCAAGAAGTCAAAGGCAAACTTAGTTTGTTTCAAGTGTGATAAGAAAGGTCATTATGCAAATGAGTGCCGGTCAGGTAATGGAAAGAAGGCTGCAAACGAGAAGAATGTGAAATGCTTCAGATGTGATCAAGTTGGGTATTACAAGAATCAGTGTTCAGAGCCAGTCAGGGTAGAAAAAGGGAAGGTTGTTGCTATTAGACCAGCATCAACTAGGCCTACTGTAGCTAATAAAGGGAAGACCGTGGTGGAAGGTACGCTTTTGATTTAAAGTATACCAATTAGGGTACCTTTGATACTGGTGCATCACATTCATTTATATCTCGATGTTTGGTTGATAGATTAAGCTTAGAACCCACCTACCTTGTTACTTCCTTAAGGGTTGCGAATCCCATAGGAGGGTATGCAACTCTAGGGATTAGATGTGAGCAGTTAGAACTTGATTTGTTAGATCATAAGTTTGCATGCAGTCTGTATGTTTTCAATTTTGTAGATTTTGGAACCATCTTGGGTTTGGATTGGTTGAGTAGGTATGAGGCTAGAATATTTTGTCAGGATAGGGAAATATCACTAAGACACCTTGATCGTCATAACCAAGTGATATTCTCAGTAGAGAATTCTGACCGGAGTGTTAGTGCCTTGTTAAGTGCCATGGAAGTGGGAGAAGAGTTAAGTCAAGTTCGAGTAGCAAGAGAGTTTGCAGATGTCTTTGAGCCGGTAACAGGACTACCACCAAAATGAGCAGTTGAGTTTTGGATAGACCTTGTGCCAGGAGCCGAACCTGTAAGTAGACCACCTAGAAGAATGACACCGACTGAGATGAAGGAATTGAAGGCGCAACTAGTGGATCTTGAAGCAAGGAATTTTATTAGGCCAAGCAGTTCGCCTTTGGGAGCGGCCGTGGTGTTCGTGAAGAAATCAGATGGGTCATTGAGGATGTGTATCGACTATCTTAAGTTGAATGAAAGGACGATCAAGAATAAGTATCCTTTGCCAAGAATAGATGATCTGTTCGATCAGTTGAGTGGAGCCAGAGTATTTTCCCAGTTGGATTTGGCGATGGGTTTCCACCAGTTAAGGGTGGCAGAGGACAGTATTCCTTTGACAGCGTTACATACTAAGTATGGTTCATATGAGTGGTTAGTGATGCCATTGGGATTAACAAATGCACTTGCTTTCTTCGTGGATTTGATGAATCGAGTTTTCCAAGAGTACTTGGATAGGTTTGTATTGATATTTACAGATGACATTTTAGTATACTCTAAGGATGAGAGAAAGCATGAAGTTCATCTTAGAGTGCTGCTTGAGATGCTGAGGCAGAATCAGCTGAAGGCAAAGTTTACCAAGTGTCATTTTTGAAAGAAAGAGGTTAAGTTTCTTAGTCACGTGGTTTCAGAGAAATGCCTGTCGGTTGATCCAGATAAGATCGAAGCAGTGAATAATTGGAAGAGACCAGAGATGGTGACTGAGATTAGAAATTTTCTTGGACTTGCTGGCTACTACCGGAGATTCATCAAGGATTTCTTGTGGATAGTAGCACCTTTGACTAAGTTAACCAAGAAGGATGTGAAGTTTGTCTGGTTCGACAAATGTGAGGGAGCGTTCCTTCAGTTAAAGTATTTGTTGACCAATGCACCAGTGTTAGTAGTTCCCGACGGAAACCAAGGATTGGTGGTGTATACTGATGCATGTGGAACTGGATTAGGAGCGGTGTTGATGTAGAAAGGTAAAGTTATTGCCTACCCTTAACGATAGCTTAGACCGAATGAAGTGATATCCTACTGATGATTTGGAGCTGGCTGCGGTGATCTTCGCGTTGAAAATTTGGAGACATTATCTCATAGAGGAGAGGTTTGAGCTTTATACCGATCATAAGTCTTTAAGGTATTTATTCTCTTAGAAAGAGTTGAATATGGGACAACAGAGGTGGCTGGAGTTTTTGGCTGCTTATGATTTTGGTATAGAGTATACACCTGGAAAAGGAAATAAGGTTGTAGATGCTTTTAGCAGAAGACATCAGAATGTGGTGTTATCTATGTTGGCGGAGTGGAAGGATTTGGAAGCTTTGGCCAGTTTTGGTGTGCAGTTAAGGTCGACTGCTAGTTCCAGTCAGAGTACCGCCATATTGTCTTATTTGGAAGTTCGACCATTACTTATCGAGAGGATTGCTTTTAAGCAGATAGAGGATCCAGTATTAGTCAAGAAGATCAGAAGGCTTGAGGTTGGAACTGAGATTGATGATCTAAAGGATTTTGCCTTAACCAAAGAGGATGGTTAAGAAAGAAGGGATGGTTGTGTGTTCCAAATGAAGAGGACTTGAGGAAGGAAGTTCTTGGAGAATGTCATAGGTCTAAATTTACGATTCATCCTGGAGGGACCTAGATGTATCAAGATATAAAGAGGAGCTTCAATTGGAAAGGTATGAAGAGGGATGTTGGCTTGTGGGTTAGGCAGTGTGCAAACTGTCGACAAGTGAAAGATGAACATCAAAAGTCGAGTGGGTTGCTTCAAGCTTTAGAGATTTCAGTTTGGAAATGGGATTCGATATCCATGGATTTTATAGACAGGTTGCCAAGGTCAAATAGAGGAAATGAAAGTATATGGGTCATAGTGGACATATTGACCAAGAGTGCCCATTTCATTCCAGTTAAGTCAACCAAGACAACACCTGTTTTAGCTAAGTTGTTCATGAAGAACATAGTTAGACTTCATCGAGTTCCTAGTAGAATAGTCAGTGACAGAGATGCTTTGTTCACGAGTGAATTCTAGAAAAGTCTACAGGAAGTATTGGGTACCATGCTTAATATGAGTACTGCATATCACCCTCAGACCAATGGGCTGACAGAGAGAGTCAACAAGGTACACGAGGAATTATTGAGAGTTTGTGTATTAGACGTTGGTGGATCTTGGGAAGATCACCTACATTTGGTTGAGTTTTCCTATAATGATAGTTATTAGACTAGTATAGGAATGACGCCTTTTGAAACTTTATATGGAAGGCCATGCAAATCCTCTGCATGTTGGTTGGAGATTGGAGACAGGTTGGTCTTAGGTCCAGATTTGGTTAGGGAGGCGTCAGAGAAGATTGAGCTAATCCGAGAAAGGATGAAGGAAGCTCAGTCCAGACAGAAGAGTTACGCAAGTAAAAGGCGTAAAGACATAGAATTCTCAGTTGTAGATAAGGTTTTCATTAAAGTATCACCGATGAAGGGTGCGGTACGATTTGGAAAATCAGGGAAACTAGCACCAAGATATGTTGGTCCATTCCAGATTATAGAGAGGATTGGAAGGCTTTCCTACAGAGTAGAGTTGCCGGAAGTATGGCAGGTGTCCATAATGTATTTCATGTGTCTCATCTTCGTAAGTATGTGCATGATACATAGACGACTATTCCTCCAACAGAGTTGGAATATTAGATAGTAAAGTCTAATTTGACTTTTGTTAGACAACCAATCCGGGTTGTAGCGAGAGATGAGAAAAGATTGAGGAACAAGACAGTTAGGTTGGTGAAAGTTCAGTGGAGTGACAACGAGAAGGACTGTACTTGGGAGATAGAAGACAGGATTAGAGATACTTATCCCGATCTTCTTTGAGGGTATGTCTATATTAGATTTATATAGATACTTGCTAGTCAGATATGCTAGTATGGTTGTTAGAAGTTGTTACAAATGATTACTATGTTTAGTATTTAGTCCTTACTGAATTTCGAGGACGAAATTCTTTAAGGGGGGAGCCTGTAGCACCCCTAATTTTTGATAACATTATTCAAAAGATTTAATTAGATAAATTAAATAGAATAATGATGATAATGAGATTGAGATTTGAATAAAACTATAAGAAGGTCGTGCTTAATATACTTTAAATGGGCTTAAAATGGCTTTTAAGTTATTAATTAAAACATGAGCATATTAGTAAATGTAGCCGCACCTTATTATTCATGGCTATACACTTTCATTTTCCCATTAATGTTCATTTTCTCAAAACTCAAAAACGCAAATTTAACCTAAGAAGTGCCGGTAATTAACAAGGAAGAAGAGGAAGAAAAATTAAATCAAATATAAGGATCAAAACTAGGGGAATCCATATTCTACAAATCTCAAATTCCTTATCATATTCAAGGTGAATAATAATTCATTCCATCTCTATTTTTTTTATAATCATATGTTTTCAGATTTAAGATTAAATTCGTTTTTATGATGTGTTGGATGATGATATGCTTGAATTATTATGTGTTTGATTTAAACCAATTCATTTACATATGAATTTGCATGGTTTTAGGTCAAAACCGATTGTTATTGATTTTAAAATGCCATGGAACAATTATATGGTATGTAAATCATGATTTTAGAGACGAGTTTCAATTTTCATAATTTTTCAAGCTATGGAAAATTTATTATAAATTTCTAAAGGAAAATATGATATAATTGGGTTTAAAATTAATTTCGATTATTTCAGGAAGAAATTGGGTCTGAAATTTTAATATGTTTAATAACATAAGGAACATGAATTTCTATGATTTTTGGGGATTTTTCTAATTGATTTACTAAGGAAATAAATAATTTTAAAAGAATGACTTATCTACAATATTGGTTTTGCTTAATGGAAGAGATTAAACGTTAGAGTTTCCTTGATTTAATTATGATAAATGCGGCAGTTATTTTGTAAAGGATTTCAAAAGTTCTAAAGTAACCAATCAAAGAATTACAATTGGGCAGATTAGTTATAAAGTGATTGCCATAAAAAGCATTAATTAAGCGTTTACAAAAAAGGTGGTTCCGCCTATTTCGGAAGTACCCTTCGACTCCTTTGCCTCCGCATCACCTCAGTCGAAACCAACCTAACCGAAAACTACTAACGTCGAAACCAATCCACATGGTATCAATGAGATTGGTACGAAGTGAATTGGTAAATAGCGGAAGGCAGGGTGTCGAAAGCATTGCTTTCGTTAGAGTCGAAACCATAGTTTATTTTTAAAAGATAAGTGCCTGCCTCGTTTTAGAAGGGTGATTTTGACCAAGTCATTAACCTTTTTCTTTCGAACATGATGCCAGATTTCTTTGATTAAGAACAGAGCTTTCGAATGAGACCCTTAGTTTATCGAAGAATGCTTTCGATAATGATGGTTTCGACCTAGTCGAAACCTAGCTGCCGTTTATGTGCTTTTCGAGTGTATTGAAGTCATCAATGCTTTCGAAGGGTGCTTTTGTTTTAAACTTATGTTAAGCCACTTCCTAAATGCTTTCGAAAGGGGTCATGGGTTTCGAAGGCAATGGTGTCAAACGGGGGTTTCGACACTACCCTTCAAAGTTTTTACTTAAGTGT
The DNA here is from genome assembly GCA_030737815.1 of Allium fistulosum. NCBI lineage: Eukaryota > Viridiplantae > Streptophyta > Magnoliopsida > Asparagales > Amaryllidaceae > Allium > Allium fistulosum. The sequence continues at coordinate 367,298,140 of CM060906.1, forward strand.
TTTTGAAGCTTCGAAAGGATGGTTCCGAAGCCATCAAATTTCCCCAAACATTTTTATAAAAATAAAAGGTTTCGAAAGAGATACTTTTGCACTTATTCACTTGGACCCAAAGAATGTTTTCAAAGTAAAAACCCAATGTTTTCGAAAGAGTTACTTTCATTGGTTTCGAAACTATTTTTCTAAAGATTATTTAGTACCTTCGAAATGTACAATTGGGTTTCGCAAGAGATAGTTTAAAGAGCTTCGAAAGGTATATATCTAATGTTTTGAAAAGAGATTTATATGCTTTTGAAGGAAGTTATCCAGTGAGGTCGAAAGTAATGTTTTAAAGGTTTTGAAAGTCTTAGTTTTTAAAACAAATAACCCAATCTCATTTAAAAGAAAAACCAGCATAAACAAAGAGTTTTTGAAGAAGTTTTCCTTGACTAATAGGTTAAAGGGATTAATCAAGTTTTATACAAAAAGATATCAAGGATATTAAACCGTAGGTGTTGGTATTATCTTATTATGATTGCTTCTTCATATATTTTTTCATGTTGTAATTAACCCATAACGATACTTTAGGGAAGAGCAGAATAACTAGCTAGGTCATCTATTACAACGAGTCTGAATGGACCGTTGTAATAGATAGCTATTACAACGGGCAACCAATGCCCGTTGTAAAAAAGTGGTTGACCGTTGTAAAGTTGTCATCTATTACAACGGGCCTGAATGAACCGTTGTAATAGATAGCTATTACAACGGGCAACCAATGCCCGTTGTAAAAAAGTGGTTGTATGTGGCATCTTTTACAACGGGCCTGAATGGACCGTTGTAATAGTCTCTATTACAACGGGCAACTAGTGCCCGTTGTAAAAAGAGCGTTGTAAAAAGCCTGTTTTGTTGTAGTGACCCCTCGTCTTACCACAAACACAGTAGCCCTCCAAACGCCATCAGATCAGCACGTTAGTGACGTGACCTCACCTCCTTTGCCTGACACAAACGCCGCACCATCACGCCGCCGTAAGTACATCAGCCATTGTGCCTACCACCATATGACGTGCGCATCCCAACCTCGGTCACCAAACCACACTCACTTCCCCTTCCTGCTTGTGTACGAACCCCGCTGCCTTGTCTCTATCGCCAACTATCATCGCACGTCATCGCCGCCATGTCGCGATTGTGTACAGCATTTTTTTTGATATTGTTTTCATGAGATTAGAGGAGGAGAAGGGATAAAATGAAAGCAGGTTTGGTTCTTTTTGATGTAGTGGGTGGTGGTAATAAAGGGATAAGGATGAATTTAGGAGTTAAGGATGGATAAGTATAAAAGAACGCGTATGGGCTTTAGGATATTTTAGGTCTAAAATCAAAAATAAAAATTGAATTTTTTCAATTTGCAAATCCATTACCCAATTTAAATTCAAATCGAAGTGTTTTATTACTTTAAAATTTAATCCAAGTCATTATAAAAGTTTCATAATTTTATTCTTATCCGAAATAATTTTTCGTTTTTAAAACATTGCCTTTCAGTTTTATACAATTTTAAAAATAATATTTTCTTTTCACAAAATAATTTCAAAATTTCGCAACTATTATTTATTTTGCCAAAATAAATTTTCAGACAACTTTTGAATTTTTAAAATACAATTCAGATTTCAAATTTGAATTTTTAAATCAATATCCTCCTTTTATTATCAAATAAATCCAAAAAATCAATTTATCGAATTAAATTCAATAAAATATTTGAAATAACTTTTTAACTTTATTTTGACTTTAGACAAAATGTTACAGACTTCCATTCTTAAAGAAATTACGTGCCTGCAATTTACTGGAGAATATTGTAATCGATCTAATAAATAACATTAACTACAAAATATAATATATACATCATTCTTTACTACGCTTTCACCGCACCATTCTAATAAAATCTCGTATAATATATATTAGCTATTCGAATTTATTTTTTCGACATAACCATACACAAGAAAAGTAAACACTTCATTTTGTTTAGATGTATCACAAAATATTATAAACATAATGATCAATATACATATAGCTTTCATAGTTATTTTTGAAAATTTATTAAATTTCAAAACGTATAAAATTTCCAAAAAATTCTAAGTGTCAAAATTTTTGAAGAATTTCTAAAGGGTTTCCTCTGTACAAAAAGGCTTTTGAAGAATTACAATATGAATATATACATATACATACATATATATATATATACATGATCAGATTCACAATATATAACCCAATATATATACATTTCAATATGTAAGCATAAAACCTACCTTGTTTTTAAAGCAAGCTTATTTATTTCTAAAGCGAGTAAAAGCGAACTAATGCTACAAACTAAATTAATATAGCCTTATTGAGTACCTATTCTCAACTCAAATTAAAATACAAGCCTCATATATGAAGAATTAATAAGCATGCATTCAAGTATCATAAGAGAATTATAGGCTTCTTGTTTAGACTACTTTCCGACAAAGTTTTTGACGGTCAAAACATAAAATCATGTAATGGTTTTAAAAGCGGAGTTGTAGCATAGGTCATCATTTTTACAAAACATTTTTCGGATTATGAAAGTAGGGTTTAGCAAAAGTTATAAGGATATTTCTAAGCAGTGTTAATTCGTAAATTAATTATAATTCGTAGGCCAACTTAATAAAACCGCACTCTTTATTTGGCAAATTTTTGCAAAACTATTAAAATAAAATTTGTTCCTTATTGTCATAGCTTTCGAATAAGTATAAAATCATCAAAAATGGATGAAATACCTAGAAGTTACAGTCAAAAAAATATGCTGCTAAAATTATGAAATTACAAAGCCCACGCCAAATTTTTTTATATCCATCTATAAACATGTTTAAAATTAATAAACTTCAAAATTTTGAAAAGCGACAAACACGAAAATTTCTCCATATTAAAATATCCTTCAAATAAAAAAAGATTCTCTAATATCAGACTATAGATACAAAAATAATGTCCATTCTTTGAACCGTCGGACTTGAACAAAAGTAAATATCATAGGTTAAAATTTTGAAATGCGAAAGAGATGTACATGTTAACGATTTCTTAAGCAGCTTGATATAAATTTTTTTACACCCATATATTCATTTATAATCATGGAAATGACCACATTTTATAATATTTTTGGGTATATAGAATAGTTGATATATGTATTATCAAATTTTAATTTTTTTTCATTTCCTCCATATCGCAGTAATAAAAAAATGGATACCCAGTATACTATATGGCTAGTCAAATAGTAGACAAATTCATTATGTAGAGCTAAAATCTTTTGTACAATTGTTCATCTACGTGACATGCAGATTTCTTGCTAATGACAATTAATCCTTAGTATATTTGTGGGTGAAAAATGAATTATCTTCCTTATACATCAACTATTGAATCTTGTACAACAATAATTTCTTTTTTTTTGTCAGTTTATGATTGATAGACTGATAGGTACCACATCCGTTCCATAAGCGTGTGGCTGCTTCAGTCTGCATTAATTCTATCAGCTACATTTCCAAAAATATGTTTTACTTAGCCATTGGCAACTATGTCGAGAAGTATAAGACCCTTGCTGCACGTGCGTGGATGCTAATCATCGATAATAAAAAAAATGTTTGTGTATTAGTCTGGTACGACTATTTTAGGCAAATTCTATTTCAACACAGATAATTAGTTAGTAGGCCCTCCTAAAATAAATAAAATTATAAAAACTAAAATACCCTTAGAAAACTGCGTACTTTCTTTCTTCTCAGTTCCATTATCTTCTTACGTCAGTTTCTTAATATCTAAACCACCACTTCTTCAAAACCCTAGTTTCTAAATCAGTGAATAAAAAATTCAATTTTTCACTACTAGCTGATGGATTTTGAGGAGGAGAATGAATTGTTAATGTAATCACATCAGGTAATTCAAAAAAAATTGATTTTTTTTATTTTTTGCAAATATAATCATAGGCTGTCGATTACGGGGATTCGCGATAATTCACGTATGGGGTATACTAGGTTTCTGGCTTAATCGCGTAAATAATTGCATGAATTTTTACACATCCACGCAGAAAGCCTACATGGTATTGACACGAACCACAGAGTCACCTTGCGTGGTAGTTCATTTTGTTTTTTTTTTCTGTTTTGCGTAATGGGAATGGTAGTTCTAAAAATGGTAGGGGGCTACTAAGTTATTTTTTGGGTTTACGGACTTTTCTAATTTTTGGGAGGCTACTAAGTAAATACTCGGGTTGAAATAAAATTTGCCATTTTTTTTAACCGTTGACGATATTTTTGCTCTCTAATCCATGTCAGAAGAAATGCATGCATGAAGTTGAGACCGCTTGCACATTAGATATATGAATTATCATTTGATAGATTCTAATCGTGACTTTTGTTTTTCTCCTGAGAGCTGGAATTAGTAATTCGTAATGCATCACATGATGTATCACTGTTATATGATTCGTTTGTGGTCTGATGTGCCATGGACAAGGGCTTATTATATGACAATAGAATATTAGAGAATGAACATGTAACCCTTAATTAGCTTAAGAAATGTAAAATCTATATGTATTTTTTCATTAAATCACTTACTATTATTATCTTTTATAGGTGAGGCAAAGTGTATCTAACATGTTTCACATTCACCATTTTTGTGGTTTGATAAATATATTTGACAAGTTCGTTGTTCAACTATTTGATCAATGGTTATTTCAGATTTGAGAAAATTTTTATTTTTATTTTTTTATCTTTTTTTTCAAAATATCATTCATATTTTTCCGAAATATTATTACGTCAAATCACCTCGCTCAAGTATTTAGGAATCACTATCGATAACGTTGATCATACATATCGACCATAATTCTTAAAACACTCAACGAACAGGTCCATATAAAAATTCCAAATCCTCTTCAAGGATAAATTTTATTATTACTTTTATTTATTTATAAATATCATCAATATAGTCCTGGAGATATTCTCAAATTCTCACATATATGTTTACTTATATAATACTTTTCACAAATACTTTTTTTCAAAAATTATATTTCTCTCTTCAAAATACTCTTATATATATATATATATATATATCTATGTATATGTATAAGTCTTCACACTTCCTTCAAAACTCACATTTTACTTTGAAATATTTTTATAAGTAAATTTTCTTATTCTTTGGAAACCAAAGCTTGCTTTTATAATTTCAATTTTTTCCTCATTAAATCACGTACACCTTTATCAATCAAACATTCGAATAAACCATATAATCATCAAGCAAGCATCCATTACATATAAATAAAATTCATTTAAAATATCACAATCACACATACAAATATTGACATCATAGTGTGAATATTATTTTATTTTTCTTTCAAAGAATAAATCACTGTAACTTAATAAATTTTCAATACAAATACATGCATATCTACGTATATAAATATTTAACCCAATGATCAGCCCTTTCATTCATTTACAACTCGTACCTCACATGGAAGAGTCCAATAAAATGGGTAAAACATCTTATGTCTCACTCCCTAAGGCCGAATATATATCTCTATCTCTGTATTATTCTAACCTCGGCTTTGATACCAAGATGTGACGTCCAGACTTTAGTGATCGAATTATCAATGAGAGTTTATCGTCAGATAGCTTGGATCAAAGGGCATGGAAAGAGCGATCTCTCATATACGCTACCTTGGGTAAGCACAGATACATTTCAATGCCTGAACTCGTCTGAAATAATATGTATCTCATCTCGACACATAGCAACATATACAAGTTACTCAAACTGAATAATACAATATTAGAGACACAAATAAATATTTTCCAACTAATACAATCTGAATGAATAAAAATGATGAATTTTATATCATATCAAATAATCTTATACATCATCTCATACATATATATATATACACACCACTCATTACATCATATCGACCAATGCAATGACAACCAATATAAGTATAAGCAAAGCAAATATTCGTTATCATCATCTGCTCCAACTTCATATCGTAGCCCACAAAGCATATATGGTCATAATATTGGCCTGTAAAACAACCTCAATTTTACCTGAGGTGGTTAAATACATAACAAACCCCAAGTCAGGCTAGAAATCTTGTCGTGAGTATAACAAAATCATAAATAGTAAATGTGCAGTGTCGGGTTTAAAGGTGAAATTTTTAAGCACACAGATATCACTCACACCATACCAATCGCGCGCGCAATTCATTTTCTCAAAAAGTGATAACACACGTGTCATGGCTTTATTCATCTTGACTCACAGTTGACTCTAGTCAACTAGGATATCATAATCTATCATATTACATGAGTTTCTTTTTGTTGTATAAATTCAAATCATCATTTCAAATCATTTATTTTACGAGGTTGGCATTTTTAGTTTAACTTATGAGAAGGTTAAATCATCTTCTAGTACTTATGAGAAAGATACATCATCTTCTCATCTGTGAGTCCCAGGAGGATATCACATTGATAATTCTCCTCAATGGATTTACCCACTACATCTTCTAGTTTTTCTTTCTTCTTTTTCTTTGCATACAAAAAATCAAATCACTGTATCTTCCTCCAATCTCAGCGAAATCAATGATACTGCAAAGCTAATGGAGAGGACTGCGCATCTACACCAATTTAAAGGCAAAATTCTAAAGCTATGAGGCATAGCAGTCTAGAAAGCAGAGAATGCAAAGTGATTCGGTGAGTGATTATTACTTTGCTCTTAATATAATGCAATCTTGATTCTACAACGATGATTTATAGTTTAGAATAAAGTAGATAACACTTCGTAATCACTGAATTCGGATTAAAATATGGGTTTGGGAGGGATTTGAATATACATTAAACTAAAAACTTGATTTTCCACTTTTTCCTTGAATTTAATGAATATATAATGAAAATTGGTGAATTTAAATGTAAACCAAACATATAAATGTCAGGTTAAGCACTAGCGACGCTCTCAAGTGGAATGGAGGCGACTGGAGGCAAAATGACACAGAGGAATGATGGAAATCACTGTTGGATTTTTGGAAATTCATCTCGACTGGTGGAACGGTCCACCCCACCAATGCGTCGATAGCCTATTTCAAGCACAATTTGAACCAGGACCAAATGGGCCAATATATAATAAGGTTTATCGATTTGGGTCTTGATTCTTTTGTTTTCTTAAGGCGTTTGGAGGCTATTGGCGAGGCGATTGGCGATGTCATGAATCCAAAGTGAATGTATGTGATGATGATCGTTGTTTGAGATGGATTTGTATGTTAACCGTGATATGAAAAGTGATGCGACATTAATGTGAACATGTACAAGCCTGTGGCGCAAGTGGATGGCCTAGGATATAAGCTTGTGACATAAGTAGGTGATCCAGGTATTGCGTTGCTCTCCTGTAGTGCTTCGGCGGACCAGTGTGGAGGATGAATGGTAAGCGATCCTGTAGTGCAAGAAGCAAGTCCAAGATGCGAGTCCAGTTTTTTACGAGGACAATAGGTGATCCTGTTGCACATAAGTGAGTCTAGGGAAGTGAGTCAGATATGCGATTGATGTGAAGGTGGACAGCAGACGACCCTGTAGCGTATAAGGCGAGTCCATATAGTCCAAGGAAGGTGGACAACAGACGACCCTGTAGTGGATTTGCGAAGCCTTCTCCAAAGGACAGCAGGACTTGAACAAGCAATGTATGTCATGCCGCTTCTTCTTCTCGCTAACCAACCACCTACTTGAAAGATGCGATATTATCAAAACCCAGTCGATCGAACATGGTTCAGACCAAATCTTCACTCAACAACAATGCTCTGCTACTTGTCTGCATCTTCTTGCATGTCCAACGCATGAGTCTTCATGATCTGCTCTGTCCTTATGCTGGCATTGCCATCATAAGCCATTCCAACCCGCCTTCTTGACCCGCTGCTCTGCTTTAGCGACACCCCACAACAGCTACATGCAATTGCTCTCACTCCCTTCTTCCAGTGCACATGCACAACATACATGCCCTCTTGATCAGCGTTCTATTCTGACCAGTTTGCAACTCTATGTCTCTTGCTGGGCTTGCCAACTACATCATGCAAGCATCACTCCAAGCATCATGCATTTGCAATGCACCAGTTTATTTGTAGCCATGCAACACTAGCAGCCTGCTCATTCGCTCCAAGCCTATTCATTTGAAGACATGCAACACTAGCATCACTCCAAGCCAATTCGCTCGTAGCCAGTTCATGCAAGTATCATTTGCAGTGCACTAGTTCACTTGCAGTGCATCTCACAAATCACATTACTTGCCTATTCATACCTTATTAGCTCCTCTACTTCCCCCTACTACCATCAAGCAACGTCACACAAAATCTTAAGCACCCGTTCTACTTAATTCTAGTAGCTTTTGCTTGCTGTTTTGTTCCAATAACATCTATTATTATCAACTCAAAGCCTGTATATATTCTTATGTATGTTCTTACATGTCTCATTTTGTTGATCAAGTAAAGTTCCCATCAAACATTTGTATGGTTTTTGGTGTTTTATTTAATAAAATTACGAGTGCTCTTCTCATAAGAGGACCACTGTTTCATCAAAAATATAAAATAAAACCGAAATCTTTATTTCGGTTTGATAGAAAAGTTAAATTACATAATTGCATTTCAGGAATACACTTAACCCTATCATGAGCAGCATAAACACTTATTTATTCGGTATTTACTCTATATATGCACCTTTTTTCTCTACCATCACCGTGGCTATCATCACCTCCAACATCCTACGTGCCTTTTATTGTATTACTTTCACGAAAACTAATCAAATTCTTCTCATTTGGACAAAAAATAATATGAAATCGACTAATTTAGTGGTAAAGTGGGGTTTAATTCGAGTAAAATGTTGCTACAATTGGCTTTTCATATCGAATGATGAATATCGACTACTGGAGAAGATATTCGAGTTTATCCAACATTTTAAACGACGAAAACTCATGATTTAGAATTTGAAACCCGTAGCGAGCATATTACAATTGGGTCGTCCGTTGGTTATTTGACATTTTAAACGTCGGATGATTTCTCAGCCCCCTCTCTTTTGAATGTGAGCTGGTTAGTGATGTTTAATATTTTAAAACAAGAAGTGAATATGTTGGTTGTTGAATCTGCTTGAGTAAGTTCAAAATGATAAAAATCGACTAAAATATTCAGTAAAATTTATTGTAAACTGAAAATAATCGACCACTGTTGGGTTAAATTAAGCCAGAGTGTCAAAATAATTATTTTAACAATTCAGAATTTTCGCCATTTATATCCATTAATTAGATTCATTAACTTAAACGATAAATACAAAATGAATGGATAAAATTTTGTAGAGACTAGACAAAAAAAAAAGAAAAAAAAAGGATAGATCTCATATAATATGTTGAGGGTTATAGAATATAATTATTCACTGAATTAAATTCATGCATTACTTTCTCCATGTAGCACTTTCTCCCTTTACAGTTGATCAACCCCCCTCCATAAACTTGAAGAGAATTGCATCTTTATTTTGCAATTCTATTTTATCTCAGTGTACTATCCATCGTCATTTTCCAATTTTCAGCTAAACGACCGGTATCAAATCTTTCCCACCTTGAAAAAGAAAAAAACACAGTTTCAATCGTTCTGTGTTTAATTCAGATTTTTGGCCCTGAGAAATATACCCCACAGCCCACAGGCACGTCCACTAGGAAAAGCATGCTGTGGTGCTGCCCCGCTTCATTTTGCAGGTTAATTTACGAAAATATCTCCGTTTTCATTTTATTTACGAAACCTGCCACCTAAACCCTTCTATCTAATTTAAAAATGGCCGCTTCTCAACGAAAACTGCACTCTGCACTTTCAAATCCACTGCCCTTCCCCTCACAAATCCTTTTTACTTAATTTACGAAGAGGCGGTAATTCTGCTCTTCAAAATAGTGTCCTTCATCCCTTTATATTAGTTGTTCTTCCTCTTTGCCAACTCTACGCCATCACCATGGCCTGAAGACTAGTAATCTCTGTTCTAATTTGGTGAGTGAACTGTTATATAATATTGCGATTCACATTATTTGAAAGTAGTTTCCTGGAGTTATGAAACTTACGTTGCTGCTTTGTCTAGCTTTTGTTTTCATCTATACTCAAGCCCAGGTCGCCTGTATGATTTAAAATGTCTTAATTTTTTTTATTTGATTTAACGTAGTTTTTCTTTCTAAAATGTATCTCATAAGACATTTAAATTTGGCAAACCCCGGGGCAACAAAATTAGGACTGAAGTAAACCAAAGAAACTCAGACAATGAATTTAGAAATCACGGTCTTGTAATGGTGTAGCTCCACTTCTTGATAGGCTCCAGCAACCTTCATTTCTTCTATCCTCTCTCTTTACACAATTTTGGAACTGAAATACCAAGGTATTGAATTTTATTCCACAAAAATTTTCAGTTGAAGGGTTTCCCTAATTTCTGAAGTTGTAATGGCACAATATTCATTTTGATGGATTTGAAAATGACTCATTTTTATCATAATTTGGGGAAAAGTTATTCAAATCATAATTTGGGGTAAAGTTATTTTATTTATTACAGAGTAAAGAATTGATTCATTGCTGATTCAATTAATAATGGAAGTATAACAAATTAATTCATATTTCGATTATTTAGTGCATAGACATTAGCTGATTTAGGAAATAAGAATCAATATTGATTTCGTTCCAAAAAAAGTTGCTAAATAAACATCTACTAATAGTATGTTATTCATATTTTTATAGTATGTTAGTCTAGAATTCTCACTGGAAATTTGAGTTTGCTTTCAATAGCTTGTGCTGTTTTTAGTTATTATCGAATATTAGTGTTGAGGTTTTTTTTAATAGTTATTATTCTTTAATTTACTCTTTATATGATATACTTGGCGAACTTAGGATTTTATTAATGAAGATCAGTTTAATGATTTTTACATTTTTTGTTAATAACAAATTTACATTTTTGTTCTAATCTACTGTGTAATTGAAAAATACTTTTCCATGTTTATGTAATCAAAGGAAAAAATTATAATATTAAATTTTGGTGACCGTTTTTATGATAAAAGGCAACAAATATTATAGTCATCTCGAGCAACCCGATTCACATGGCCGGCTCTGCAAGTTTACCATGCCCTTAACCAATAGTTCACAGTAAAAAGAATAATATGAATTAAAGTTCGATAAATAGCATACTGTGGTTGGTAGTTTGAATGGTAATCTTTGTAATAGTTTTTTTCCTTCTTCTTTCTTGGCTTATGTTTGAATTTGCAATATACGGCAAACTAGTTCACAGGAGCTTTTTTAGGAGAGAAGCAGCGATAGTTTTTGTTTGAATTTTTGCAGTACAATTTTCATCTGGATATATGACAACGGTTCCATCTCTGGAATACAATTTTTGTTTGGACTTTTATTCCATTTATCTCAGTTTAATGAAATTCCTAAATCTGTCACCGTGTATATACGCCTTTTAAACAAGCTTCATACATCCATGTTACGGTTTTTGGATTTCAGAAATTGTAAAAAGTAAGAATTAAGTAATAAATATGATGATAGTTATTGATATTATTCTTTCTTTGCTTGGTGATGTCAAATTATTTTTGACGATTCACTTTAGCTACATTCTGATTCAAATGTTAAATATTAAATACCTTCAAAGTAGCTACATAATATCACAGAAGCATCTTTAGGCCAAGGCAGTCATCCTGACCCCTCAGGTTATGTGTATAAATGATGCTTTGCACTGAGTGGTGTGGAATGATTTTTGTGTGACTGATTGGGATTTTTCTGTTATTTTCAAAGTTTAGCTTTTGTTTGAAAATTGTAAGTGATTCATACATTTCCACAAACGGAATGCAGTGTTATTTCCATTCTGAACCCATAACATTATAAGCTGTTGATATTTTTTTGTACCTAATGATATAAGCATGACCATCTACTGATGCGATTTACGCATAAGATATATGCGGTGTACTGTTACAGATAAAAATTTATACCTAATAGTTATAATGAAATACACATTAGTTTATTACCTATTACAGCTGGCTACCCTTATTGGAGTTGAAACATATGCTTCCTAATTCCTTTTGTTAACTATCAATCTAGTTTGCATCTATGCCTAGTTTCTCCTTTGGTTTCTTGTTTTCAAATACATCTAAAAACTTGGCTTTATTTATTTGTTCTGATTATTTTTTTGCAGAGTATAATATCACTAGAGGTGTTTGGAGGTCAGCTCGTTGTTGTAGGCAATGGCTTTATCCCCTATATCTATGTCTGCATATGATGCCCTTCTTGCTTCGGGGTCATCCCCAGTTTTCCTTTCCAGCTACTTTAAAAGACAAAATGGCCAAAGCTCTAATTTAAACTGCACTCGGAACCAGTCATTTTTTAGTTCAACTTCGTTAAACCAACGTTTGTATCCTGCAAATTGCTCCTTAACTACTAGAAGAGCAAGTAAATGTTATTCCCTAGATGAAAATAAATCATCCTTTTCAACAGGGAAGAAGTTTGAACTTGATGATGTTATTGAAGCTCAACAATTTGATAGGCATATATTAGATGAGATATTCCAAGTTGCTCATGAAATGGAATCCATTGAAAAGAATTCAGCAGGAAGCCAAATTTTGAAGGGCTTCTTGATGGCTACCTTATTTTATGAGCCCTCAACCAGAACCAGACTCTCTTTTGAGTCTGCAATGAAAAGATTGGGTGGAGAAGTATTGACAACAGAGAATGCAAAAGAATTTTCTTCTGCAGCGAAAGGAGAAACTCTGGAAGGTACTTTCTCTACCTCATATGTTAGATTCGTTGTCAGGATATTACGTATGTATACACTTTATATTTGTATAGGAAGTAGAGTATAAATATTTTATAGTCCTATATTCCAGTATAAAGCTTTTAACTCAGGGACGTCCTCTTTACTAAGGTATCTTTGTCTTGTAATATGCTATTGCAAACACTAAACAGTAATCTTACTGAGTTAAATACATCAATTTTTGTATCATATTCTAGTACTTTCAGGGATAAATTTTTAATGTTGTGCTGAAACAAACAAAGTCTCTAAAGTCATAGCTGCAAATAGTATTGCAAAAATTTAGAAGAACGCGGACGATTTTACAGTTTCATTAATACAACTTGATAAAATTTGACTGTAGATACTATAAGGACCGTTGAAGGTTACTCTGATATAATTGTGCTGAGGCATTTCGAAAGTGGGGCAGCAAAACTGGCAGCATTGACATCTAATATTCCAGTTATCAATGCTGGGGATGGCCCAGGACAGCACCCCACTCAGGTTTCCTAAAATTAATCATTTTTTCTTTTTATTTTTACTTCAAGTATAAAAATATAGGTCTAACTATCAAAGTTTGTTACACTTCTGGACATAATGATATACTATTTACTATTTGGACATACATAGCAAGTGGTTTTTTTATATATTTTTTCCCTTATCTGTTTGTCTTAGGGTACTTTCGTTGTTGGTTTCATAATAATTAATAGGTGCCATATAACATGATGAAATAATGATTTATTTAGAGGGATCTACATTTTGTGGTAACACTGTTGGGTTCATTGTTTGTCAGCGTAGAATCTTTTCCTGATGAAGCAGGGAAGTTAATAATTGATAATGTACTACTAAGCACATACACATAAACTGATTCTTCGATCGTATTTGGTTTGATTTTGACTGATACTTTGACAGCAGTCTTTAATAAATATATGTTTCACGTAGACTTGTATTGCTAATGGAATAACATTAGCTGTAGGGTCCAAAAAATTAAGTGACAGTCCAGAGAATTTTCTAGGAGCAGTTGATTTTACTCGATTTCCGGTGATTCTTTTGAATAACCCACTCCATTTATGTTATCTACATATTATCAATATGAAACACATTTGTTGTTAACACATTTTCAATTTCTTTCTAATCACTCAGTGCATGTAAATTTTAATGCATTTCTAATAATAAAACCTTTTTCATTGTTATGTATATAGCACTAGTGCCAAAGTCTTGTGAAATTTGGTATACGTATGGTTTATAGTATGTAAATAATAGATCATGATGTGTAACAACTTTCTGCAATAAATATTTAATAGTTAACACCAGTCTGGCAGAGTAAATAATGAATTTCTTTTCGAAGGACATCTCAAATGTTCTTCAGTTATGTGAGTTGGTTAGACAAAACACAAGTATTTCTGCATTAGTGACAACAAAAGTTGATGCAGTTGATTTTGTACTTATATTTAGTTATGTATTCAACTTGATAATCGAATGGCAGTGGAAATAGTTCGTGATTTTTTTGGTTTTGAATTCAAATTTTAATACCTGTAAGATGGTTGTGTCAATTCCTTTGACCAACATCGAAACTAAAACTTATACCATATATAATGACTGGCGCATGTTACAGTTTCGAGAGGATTACATTAGCAAAAAATTAGGCTGAAGTTCTTCTCATCACAGGGTAACAAGTTTCTGGTACAGTACTTCAGAATAATTAGTTTTAATGACAAAGGATAAAAGAAATTATCATTTTTCCAAAGTAAAATGTGATAAACAAATTACGGCGAAGGAAAATGTGATAAACAAATTACGGTGAAGGAAAATGATACATGATAAATGTTCTGGAAACCAACTATTTTCAAGTGCTGTCCTATAAACTTATTATCTTGAATTATGAAGCCCTTTAAGTGAAAGTCCTCTTACATAAGTTCCCGAAGATGTTCCCTTAACTGTTAACAAACTAAATGTTGGATTTCTTACGGGTGATAATTGAAACTTAAAACCAGTGTTGTGGGCAATTCCATATATAACATCTATGTAGTTAATTGAAAAAGGGTTGTTTTTCTTTGATTAAGTAGGCTGTTTGTTCTTGATACAATATGGTGCTGGTGTGCACAATACATATCAAACAGTACATACATGTTTTATTTTTCCATGTTATTTTTTATTATTCTTAATTATATCCCAATACATTGTGTCTACTGAAAAGAAAAAAAAAACCATTCAAATGCCCATAACAGTCATATTTTACTCTATTTCTCCTGTATTGGCTTATAATTGCAGTCATAAAAGCTCTTTTTGTTCCAAGTTATATTCAGTTAGGAGAGTAGAGGTGAATCAGCATGGCTGTTTTTCTTGTTATCTACTGCAGTGGATACCCTTGTGTTGTGGTAAAAATGACTGTTAAACATATTTGCCTTGATATCATGCATTGTATTCAAATGGTTGAGTATCACATCTCACCTTCATGTCATTGTTATCTGTTTTATGCCAACTTGTTTGTGCTACTATAGTATATTTCCATGATTTTATAATTGTTAGTGGTTGTCTTCATCTGCAGGCTCTTTTGGATGTGTACACAATTCAAAAAGAAATTGGAAGATTGGATGGAATCAAACTTGGTCTCGTTGGAGACCTAGCTAATGGGAGGACAGTTAGATCATTAGCTCATCTCATTGCATTATACCGCGATGTAAAAGTTTATTTTGTCTCTCCAGATGTCGTAAAGATGAAGGTATGATCATCATTATTACATCAGATTATCTAATTATATAAATTCATTACTTAGATGATAACAATGGTGAAAATTTCATGTTAACGGTACCGATGATGGATTATGAAACATAGGCAGATTTGTTACATGGTATTGGGTTTTCATGCCCTCACCATTGTCTATGTACTAAGAAGCATAATGATTTCTGCTAATAAGGATTGCCTGTTTAGATCAAACCCAAACACTATTGTTTTACCACTAGTGAATCACGCTTGTGCAATCAAACAAAATAATAATCGGCCGATATGACGGAGAACAGTGTTTTCAAAACGAGTCTCAAATCGTAAACCGAGAAGTTTAAACTTCAAATTGAAAATGGATTTATATCGCGAATCATATAATCAACAGATTCATATGTTAATGGCTATACATACTTTAATGTTGGAAATTATATCTTATGTAAGAAATTTTGGAATTGAATGTACATACAGGATGATATCAAGGACTACTTGACATCAAAAGGCGTGGAATGGGAAGAAAGCACCGATCTATACGAAGTCGCTTCCAAATGCGATGTGATATACCAAACAAGAATTCAAAGAGAGAGGTTTGGTGAGAGAATCGATCTCTATGAGGCTGCTCGTGGAAAATACATAGTAGACAAGAAAGTGCTAAGTGTGATGCAGAAGCATGCTGTTGTCATGCATCCTCTCCCAAGGCTCGATGAAGTAATATAAACGCTTGCTCTTTGTTCTTTCATTTTTCAGATAAAGATGGTTCTTTTTTTTCTTAAAGTTGCAGTGAAATGTTTGTGTGCAGATAACAGTGGATGTGGACGGGGACCCCAGGGCTGCCTATTTTAGGCAAGCGAAGAATGGATTGTACATCAGAATGACTCTGTTAAAACTTCTACTTCGTGGCTGGTAATGGCCAAATTTTGCATGGTGGACCGGAAGTTATTTTGAGGTTTTATTTTTATCAAATTTGTTGAGGCTTTTTAGCATTTGCTCCTGGATTGCCAATGTGGTTAATAAAGGGAGGACCCTGTGCTTGCTTAACATTTCCTACTGTGGGTATCGAAATGTCATTTTGAGATTAATACTTTAAAACTTACTTAACTGCACTCAATTTATGAATCAGTTGTGTCTGATTATATAGTTTTCCGGCTTTAGATAAAATTAATATCATACATTTGTGATGCTTTTCTTGGAAGTTTCACATTTAAATTTCCATTTTCTTGTGGCATTTTCCTGTTTTGGGATTGGTCTGATTTGTAAGTTTTATTGGGAATAAACATATGAGAAATGCTAGCAATGCTTTTCATCCAAATGCGAAGAGCGTATGTATTTTTGACTATACCTTATAAGTGAAATTACGATCTGTAAATTTTTATGTTGTTTTTGCGAATAGCTGAGATGTATTAGGAAACTAATATTATCATACTTCATATATGGTTTTTACATTTCTTTGTTCTTCATACATGGTTATTTTTCTGTCCGGATCAAATTTACGGTTAGGATAAAAACTAACTACCCTTTTTTCCTATTTAAGATTTCTCTCTTTGGGTGTTTTTCAAAGAAAATAATTTGGATATACGACTACACTATGGTATGTTTGATCTATATAATTTTGATTGAGTGGGAGTCCATTACCAACAACAAATCTCTTGTCATATCCATTCTCTCTTACTTTTACAATGGCCCATAGAAGAAACAAAATTAACCACGGATCTAGTTTTTAAAAAAGCTACAAATAGATAAAACAGTAAAGTCTTACTCCTAAGTTAGGTTAAAACGGAAAAAAAACCTAGGTTAAAACGGCAAAATCTTTATTGTTTTATTGTAAAATTAGGTTAAAACGACAACTTTAACATATTTTTGCAATAAAGTCCATGTTTGCAACAGCTCAGAAAACGGAAATATGTACAGGCCTGAAAACCATCTCGGGTTCAACTTACAGGCATGAAACAGATAACCAAACGTCCTCAGATTGAACTGAAAATTGATATGCACATAGTAGATTACTTTAACTTTCAAATAAAAAAAGAATCAATGAATTCCAACAGAAAATGAAAGAGATACACTGTCTCAAACATGGACTCTTTGTCGTTTTAACTTATTTTTGGAATAAAACGACAAACTCTTTGACGTTTTATCAATCGGTCTTCTGTTCAGTTCACTAGCGACAAAATCAAATTGAATCAGTCACGAACAAGTTAACAAACTATACTGGTTGCGTTGTGGCTAGTTCGATTCATTTTTTTACACTGTACATGTCATTGTTGGTTGTGCTTTGATAATTGTTCTACTTAACGCTCGTTAGTCTAAACATTTTCTAGATATACACAATTTTCCTTTTCGTTTTTTTTTTTGGTTTTTTTTTAATAATCCCCAACGGTTAATTATGAATTTTGAATTGGTGCATAACGCGGAGAGGTATTTTGTTCATTTATTTTGATATTTAGTCGACTTTTTTTTAACATTTCAGTACATAAATACTTCTCAGCTATAATATCCTATAATTTTTACGATGCATCTCTTTTATATCTTCGCACATTTTTGAATACTAGTCAGATGTCATTGATAAATGTGGAGAGTTTGTTTCTATTTTGTTTTTCTATAGTCATTTCCTTTTAAAAATTCGAAATTTTGTGTTTTCCTCCTGGTTCTTCTTCACTTCGAAAGAAAATGAAACACGCAAACCATAATCGTTTTGTTTGCCTTCTCGGGAGCTTTTTAACTTGTCTCTCGTCCTCTCCATGTTTGTTAAATGATGAAACATTAAGAAACAAAATTTTGTTGTCCGTGTCATCTCTATCTCTGCTTTTAATAAAGAAAATTCAATAAATATATTTTCTCGGTGTCTTTTTGAAATTCTGAGAATGCTCAACATCTATCAACGGATTCTCACCATTGGTTTGCAACCTCCATCACCATTCCTCTACCAACCACCCATCAATGAAATTCATCGTCAATTTGCTTAAAATAAAAATGCCGTGACTACCAAAACTTTTGCACTTATAGCACACATCCATTCATGAATTGTTCTATTAAATAAAAAGTAAATATTTGTAGCTATTAGATGCACGTACGTGCGATTTACACTAATGTTAATAACAGTTACTCCATTTATTCGAATTGAAATGTTAATGAATAGTTAATTGAATTTGCTCTAAATTATGAGGTGAAAATATTCTCAAATTTTTAGAACTGAACACCTCAAAGAAATTTGTTGTAGATTTGTTGACACTTTGTGTATTTCATAGTTATTTTATGTATGCGTTTTATAAATTTTCAAAGGCAAATCAAATGTACATGTACAGAAAGTAAAATGTTGTAAACAAAGAACATGCAAATTTAGAGTGGTTCGGTTGAAGAAGAATGTCTCATCCACTGTGAATCATCATTTCTTATTTGTATAGATCTGGAGTACAATGTAGAGAACACATAATACAATGATCTATTGCACAAACAAATGTAAAATAGTGTTTTTTTGGTTATGTTTGGTTGAACTTGGTTTGGTCTGGTTGTGCTTTGGTTCTGTAGTTTTTACTCTCAAAGTTATGTGTCATTACCATTCACGTCATAGGGTTATAAAGTTGTGGCTAGGTAATTCCTAAAAAAAATGCACTTTCCTTATTTGATTAGTTCAGTTCAGCTCTAAGTTGGTGCAACAGTCATTTAGTTTGATAAAGGTTTATCAAACCAAATTTACTTTACAAAACTGAACTACACCGAATCAATTTTTTTGTTTGGTAGTTGATCATTATCGAACCGTTCCCCTCTTGTCACCGTCGAATCGCTTATATTTGGAAATTACCAAACCGTTACTTAGTGTGATTGGATTTTGTTCTTGAAACGAGCAAAGAATGTTTGTAAATTTTATAAGAGACATGTTTATCAAATAGAAGATGATTTTGTGTTGTTTTGCCCATTGAGTGCTTTAAGAATTCTGGTCGATGCGTTTGATCAACGTTATCGATAAGAATTTCCTAAACGCTTTGATGAGACAGTCAGACACAATAAATTGACTTGTAAAAAGTAAATTTTTCTAAAAAGATGATTACATAAAGTTAATTATAATTGTGAAAGTCTTAGCTTTTCGGAAAAGAGGATCGATTAAAAGAACTCTTTTCCGATGCTTTTATTCTTGTGATTCCCGAAGGGAACCAAGACTTTATTGTTTGTACCGATACTAGTCGTATTGGTTTGGGTGTCATTCTCTTGCAAAGGGAACGTGTTATCACATATGCTTCTTTACAATTAAAGTTTGTCGAGACTAGACATGCCACTCATGATCTAGAGCTCGCAGCTATTGTTTTCGCTCTTAGAATTAAACCAAGTTCAAAATCACCTTATACTTATATAAAGTCCGTCTTATACAAGAATCAAAATTTTTTCAAAATCAATTACGCTGCATGAAGAGCCATTTGAGATTGAACATCTTTGCTTTATAAAAGGTTTTGAATTTAGAATAGTTTTGTATATAAAATCGTTTTGTGAAATAGTTTTGTAAATAGTTTGTAAAATAGTTTTGTATATAAAATAGAATAAAATAGTTTGTATAAGAAAAATAAAAGAAAATAGTTTTGTAAAATGGTTTTAAATTAATAGTAGTTTTGCATAAAAGAAAAATTCTAATTTAAATTACAAAGATATCCAACCCAACAACTTTCAATTTCAACGTCAAAGCATATCAATAATATTAGAACATAAGATGTACATATGTCATCATTTCGCAAAATCACATTCGATTGCTTGCTCGATCACACAAGTTCGCTTTCGAACTAGTATTGTCCATTCGACTTCCCTATTGCGGACTTCAATATGGTTTCTTGACTAGGAACCATCATTCTCCTTGCATAGTCATATACTATGATAGAGAATTCTAGAATCAAACCAAAAATCCATATCAATATTCGCCATCAAGAATCGAACGCAAAATCCTAACACGAAATGGTGCAATTCACCTCGAACTTGTGTACTCAAATCCGGATCAAATTAATTTTGCGAATAAAAAAATATACGTACAACTTACCTATCTATTTCAAATTTGTTTCATCATAATTACATTTCAATTAAATTCATTTTTAATCTCATCGATCAACACAAATATCACTTCATACTTTAATATTTGTTGTACAGAATTTCTCCATTTAATATAAACATTAATCATTCATAAACATTGCTTATATTTCAATTCATTTTAAATTACATTCATTTGCACATGTAATATTTCTCATTTAATACTACATTCATTTACGAATCATTTCATAAGAAATTTCCTTAAGTTTATAACCAATTTATAAAGGTTTGACTTCTTTTATAAAACATTACTCGAGTTTAAAGTTGTCACAACTTTAATTATAACCATTTCTTGCAACATCCATTTATTTCATAAGCAATTTATAAGTCATGACTTTATTTATATTCATTTCATTTTAATTCTTATTTGTTTATCCAATTAGTATTCAAGTTTACTTCGCAAATTTATTTATGACACATTTCATAAATTGTTAACTAAGTTCATAATTACAACGTTTATTTAATCACAATTTCAATTTTAAATATTCCAAGGGTTAAAGTTCACATTTGTATATTATTACATTACATGCCTATAAAGTATATAATAATTCTATTCATTTACTAAACATGGATATAACAAATTAAACCTTGTTTCACTTGCTTTCAAATTAAGGTTGTCAACTTCAATGGCATAATTCAAGACAATTACTAAGTTTAATCCATATATTAATGGGGCTTTGCACTGAAGGTCCCTATTTTTGATGTTGTTGTAAGAAAAGTCTCTATGATAATGAGTATGTAAATTAAGTCCCTGTTTTTTTTTTCTAAATCAGAAAATGCAAACTATCTTGCGCTTTCCTTATAGAAAGTGCAAGTTAACTTGCGCTTTTCAAAAAATTAATTTTTATGAAAATTTCAAAATTTTCAAAAAAAATTCAAAATAAAAAAGCGCAAACTAGCTTGCGCTTTCCTAATAAAAAGTGCAAGTTAACTTGCGCTTTTTAAACATTTTAAAATTTTCAAAAATTTTAAATTTAAAAAAATTTGAAAATCAGAATTTCCATCAAGTTAACTTGCATTTTTTCAAAAAATTTAAAATTTTTAAAAAAATTCAAAATAAAAGCGCAAACTAGCTTGCGCTTTTCTGATAGAAAGCGCAAGTTAACTTGCGTTTTTAAAATTTTCAAAAAAAAAAATTCATAGTCAAAAAGTTGCAAGCTGGCTTGCATTTTCTGTCAGAAAAATACAAAACACCTTGCCTTTTCTATTTTTAAAAAAAACAGGGACTAAATTTACATATTCTTATCTACAGGGACTTTTCTTATAACAACATAAAAAACAGAGACCTGTGACACTTTTCGTGTATATTAATTCATAAGTTTTGACTATCCAAAATATCAAGATATTCCATTTTATTTCAATAGTTGAAACTACCAGTCAAAAAATAACCAAAATTCACAACTTTTCAATTTCATATCAAATATCCGAATTATTCACTTAATTCTCTTTAATACACCATTATTAAACTAGTGTTTAGTCCATAAATTCAATCAACAATAATAGCCAATGCTTATAATTTGACTAAATACAACAAGTCAAAAATAATGATAATAATTAAATATAACCATTTCATAAAACAAACACATTACAAATAACTATAATAGTTATAAAAAAATTCCTTTATATATAACATATAATATTAGGAAAATTATTTCATTTCAAAACTTATATAAAACATTTTTATAACACCATCAAATGCGCGCTCTCGTATATATATACACTCAGACAAACTCATTCTATGATATTACTACCCTATCTCTAATGAGTTAACCCCAACAGGCTAAGGTATGTCTAAACCTGGCTCTGATACCAACTGTAATGACCCACCTTTTTGGACGGTTCAAATCGACAATAAACCACACATGTCAGATTCAAACCATTCAAAAGGGAGGATTGTTAATGGGGTAAATAAGGAAAAAATGAAAACAAAACACAGAATCTCACAGCGGAACAACTAAATATAATAATCAAATAAACAGTTCATGAAGCTATTTTACAAATAACATTTGATTACACTTTTACAATTCAAATCAGAGTTATACATACATTAGAAATAAACAAATAATGCAGCGGAACACAGAATGCTATGGAATAGTAAATAGCAATAATATACTGAATCTTCGTCTTCGTCATCTAGAAAATAGTCTTCAATACACTGAAAAGCTCAGACTGACCCCAGCGTAACGAAAAGACAAAACACTCGAGTCAGAACTAAAATATCTTATATAAGTCAAATCAAAATAACTAAAATAGAAATATTAGTGCAATGGTTTCATAGATGTTACGGGATTTTCATCTCCTATCAAGTGTACAACGTGAATATAATTATTTAAAGGGTTTCAAATAATCTGAAATATCAATCTTAATCGTCTAATTAAAACAAATCCGAAGTTTGAATTAACTTAAACCCTTCAAATAATTCAATTCCAAATAAAAATCCAAATTCAAGAAATTATATGGGTATATGTCATTTCAACCAGTATCAAAAATCAACATTTTCAAATCGATGAAAACCGCTCGGGTTTATCATTTCTACCCATAATGATTTTCCCATAATCCATAAGATCGTTCGGGTATGTATCATTTCAACCCATAGGGATAACAGAGATATAGACATTAAAAACATCCAATCATCCAAAATGTCAACCAATAACACCCATCCAATCACCCAAATATCAATAATTGAACATACAACATAATCATCATTGAAATCAACCAATAACTACCAACAATTTACTGGTTATCATTAACAGGTATTTAACTAGAAATTTAAATTTCAATATTAAATTAAATGGAAATTAAATTCAATAAAAGTCAGATTTAACTGGAATGACAATTTCAAATATAATAAACAGCATCCAATCAATTTCTAATCACATCATAAATTAAATTTAACTAACATAAAAAAATCTAGTAGTTGCGAGTGTTTTCTCACCTTTCGTGGCTATGAAGGTGATGATAAAATGGAGCAATATGGAGATTCCTAGTAAAGATCCAAATGCAAAGCAAATCCAACAAAGCTTGGACATGAACACAAATCAATAAACAAGTTCCAACTACTTCCAACTTCCAAACAACCCAAGATCCAAACTACGGACAAACCTGAAACTAGGTCATCTTTAAGAAAATATTTGGACTAGAATATTACTGAATCTGTAAAAGTGACTAACTAGAAAGTTGTTGCAAATTCTTTTCTCTCCACTTTGAAAAAACGTATCACTCAAAAAGCTTCTGTCTTGAGGAAGTTATGATCAAAACAAACAGAGGTGTTTTCTGAGTTGAAAATCTGAGTTCAAAAATACTTTGAAAATATTTTAGTTTCTGGCATAGGAAATTAAGGAATTTGAAGAACTAATCTACAATAAAGTTGGAGCCACTGGAAAAATAAATGGTTTGAAAAAAATAATCACAAAATTTTGTTCATTCCTGAAGGAGATATGATTGATACAATATCGGGTATTTTCGTCCAAAACTGGACCTGAGAAAGGACTTGAAAAATGGAGTTTTTGATATAGAAATATTCGGAATGGGAAGAAGGATTCAACAACAAAGTTGTTGCCATTGAAATTATACATGGTTTCAAAAACAAATTATTTGATTTGGAGTAATTTAGTGTAATATAGAAGCCATGGAAATAAGGGGAAGAAAGAGGGAAAATAGGGAAGAGGAAAAAAAAGGAAAAGGGAGAAAGAAGAGGAGAGGGAAGGTGGAAGGAGATGGCCTTGGAGATGGTAGAGAGGACGGCAGCTATAAGGGAGGAAGGAAGGGTTAAAGGAGAGGAGGAAAGAAGTTTTGATTTGTAAGATTTTTGGAGTTTTAGATTTAGAGTTCTCTGTAGATTTTGAGGAGGAAGAAGAAGTGTGAAGAGAAAGTTTCTCAGGAGAAAAATTATGTACGTAGATGTTATCAGATAAGAAACATAAGGTCGTAGGCAAAGGAATGGTCACATGACTGACTAGTGTCTCTTGGTTAACCAAGGCCCATTAGACCAAACAAACCCAGTATGCCTTAGCCAAATAAAACACAACTAAACACTACCAATTCATGTTAATTTTTCATAGTAATTCAAATTTTTATAGCAATAGGAATTAGATTTTGATGAAACGAAAAGTGGAGGGAAGATCAGAATTCAGTCTAGTATCATATTAAAAGAAAAAAAATCTAAAATTCAAATTTAAAATTTTCAACCAAAAGTCAAACTTTGACTAATTTTGACCAAAATTTGAAATTTCATAAAATTTTTATTCTATTAAATTTGGTCAAATAAAACACTCAACATCACAAATTCAAATTTTTTTTATTTAAATTCAAAATACTGCCATTGTAAAGTTGTTAATAGTTACGGATCTTTATTCTTTATCTTAATTAAAAGATGCAATATCAATTAATGCAATATTAATTTGTTTCTCCTTATCATATTTAAAAGATTAAATTCCTTTAACTACACATCCAATTCTCATCTAATTACATTCAAACCTATGTTATTTTATTATTCAATCAACAATACTCTATGAATTATATTAACATAAGTTTACATTTTATTACAATTATTATTTTACCGTTAACATCTTTTACCATATTAACTTCAATAATTAATTACATAAATTTTCATTGATTTCTAAATTAATTCCAAACATATATTAAATAATAAGATGATAAATGAACAATTGTTACTTTTAAGTAATTTAATCATATTTATAAGTTTATTATCTATAACAAATGTTATGACTACTTACATATAACTGATTATATTCAATTTCAATTAACAACATATAATTCCAACATTCAATTGCCTTAATTCCATTAATTACCCATTTAATATTCAAACGAACAAATTAATGAGAAGATAATTACAACCATCGTTTATAATAATAGTTCATATTCATTATCTTATCATTTACAACCAGTGGTTATAACAAAATGATTTTGTATTCTATATTAACCTATTCCAATCAATTACATACAATCTCATCATTAAATGCATCATTTAATTAATTTCATTATTTACAATTATAACCAAATAACCTTACAATTATATTCATTGATTGAAATTGGATTAAAATGGTTATCAATTACATTAAATCAACATTACTATTTTACACTCTAATTGTTTTATCATTACAAATCATAAATTTTAATTTCTTACAATATTAATAATTCAAAATCTTATTAAATTTAATATTTTAGTTATCGAAAAATACGAGTCGTTACAGATATGTTTGGCTGAGGTAAACAATTTAAATCAAACCTTTTATTTGGAAAGAAACCAAAAGATATAAAATTTTACACAAAACTTTAAATCTAGAATGGAAACATAAATTAGGATTTTACACAAAAGTTCGTACATGAATTCGATGTTGAAAAACCTTTTATTCTTATGAAAACAATTATATTCTAAACCTCAACCATATAACATAACAAATTGGTTTTCAAAGAAAATTTAAATAATTAACATATACTATATAAAATTATAAAATAGTTTCAATAAAAGATTAGTTTTTTAATAAATTTTTCAAAAACAAAAGAAAAGCGAATTGGATAACTTAGGCACATGTAAATTCATGATAAGAACATTCGTATCGAAATAATAGAGAGAACAACAACAAATTATCATAGGACACAAAAGATCTAAATTATATAAATCATAAGGAACATAAAATGAATGGAGATAAAAACAAAAGTGGATCTGAATCAAATTTACATAATAAACATGCATTTAATTTAGATGGACAAAAGGGGATTTGAATTACACTTTATAAGATGAACAATTCAAAGACAAGACGAAATGTATAGAATCTAAGCACATGATCAAGTGAAATGCATTAACAAATTAAATCAGAGTATTGCCTTAAGATGTTGTCAAAAGTCACACCTTGAATAAAGAATAGAACTCCTAGATTCCATTAAATTAGCTTTTAGAAGTTACAACAATCTAAAGCACCACTTTTGTATTTTGTATTTTATTTTGTTTTGCGAATTTTTTTCATCCACGAAGAGAAAGAGAGAGAGAGAGAGAGAGGAGAGAAAGAAAGGTGAATTGTTTGGAGTGAAAAAATTATAATGAAATAAATGAAAGAAGATTTTGTTTGTAAAGGGAACATTGAAACCACTTCAAAACCCTCCCTATTTAATTCTTATTAAATCTCATCAAATCCTCTCCCCCACCCACTCTTCATATTTTCGGTAGAAAAATAGAAACAAAGAAGAAAAGGGCAAAATCATTTCATAAGTGAGGTTCGAGTGAGTCATAAATAAGAGTAAAGGATGGAGATTTATTTCCTTCCTTTAATTGCTCCTTTGGATTTTCAAATCACATTTGAAAACTCTCCCCATTTTCATCATGCATGGCTACCCATAAAAGAGGCATTGAGCCTAAAAAAATTCCCAAAACCATAAACAAATTAATCAATTTAAATCCAATTTAAATATTCTATCAGTATTGTATATCAATACGTGCGTTTATAACTTGTATATACACAGTTTATTAAACACTAGTGGTATTCAAACAAATAAAATAAAATTTAGTAATTAATATTTCATAAATATTAATTAATTTAATTAATTACAACAATTATAAATTAATTAAATCATGTGGTTTTTCAAAGTATTCATCATTAGGTTGTGCAATTAAAGGTGTAAATTCAATCAGCGATTAATATCGAACAATTCGAATATTTATGTTCACACGTCACCTTAACTAGTGATGTGACATTTTGGTTGAACTTATCACTTACACATCTTTTTAGTACAATTCAACTTTACTTATTATAAACAGTACCTAGTAGTAATGATTATTTATACTAATTCTCATCATCAACACTATATCACTTTAGGACTTAAGGAATTTCATTTTGGTCAAAATTCCAACACCGTCCACATTCAACTAGAAAAGTCCGAACACAAAGTCATTGATTTAACAACAATAATAATTATTATTTACAGTACTGCTCCGACCACTGAATTTGACTTTGAATTGAAAACAATTGACCGTGATACTAACCCCATATAATCGAGAAGACGAATTCTCTATTGAATAGCATTTCACTTCCAACTCTTCAATTCAAACCCAACTATAGTCGTTCGATGGATGCCATGCCATGATTTAACTATAATCAAAGTGGAGTATCCACATTGAAATTCACCAGTATTCTCAAGTCAAGGGTGTAACGACCCATAATTTAATCACTTTGAACATGAATAGTTAATATGTTTTTAAATGATTAAATAATGGATTTTATATCTAGAAGTAGTAACCCTGCCTAATAAAATGGAATAGTATAATTACTTGCCTAATAAAACAAAATAGCATAATGATTATTATATTCCATACGGATGGTTGCCATTGGACCAAAATCTGGTCGAATCAGGTTATGCCATGTGGATGGTTGCCATTGGACCAAAATCTGGTCGAATCAGGTTAGGCCATAGTTGATAAGGAGAATTCCTATTGGACCAATTTGTGGTCGAATCAAATTAAGCCACAAGGATGTTTTCTATTGGACCAAAATTATGGTCGAATCAAATTAAGCCACAAGGATGTTTTCTGTTGGACCAAAATGTGGTCGAATCAAATTAGGCCATATGGCTGGTTTCTATTGGACCAAAATCTGGTCGAATCAGGTTAGGCTATAGGAAATTACTAAAGTACCCTTCTCTTCACCTATAAATAGCCAAGTTCATTTCTCATTTTAATTCATTCACAAACTAAAGAAAAGAACAAAAATTCATTATCAAAGGTGAAGTATTCCAAGTCTCCATCAAAGCAAATAGAATGTGAGTATATTCCTTGCTTTCATAGTTTAGGGAGTATAACTTATTCTGTGAGTATATTCCATGCTTTCATAGTTTAGCGAGTATAACTTATTCTGTAAGTATATTCCTTATTTTCATAAGTTCAGTGAGTATATTCCTTGTTTTCATAGTTTAGTGGGTATAACTTATTCTGTGAGTATATTCCTTGCTTTCATAGTTTAGCGGGTATAACTTATTCTGTAAGTATATTCCTTATTTTAATAAGTTCGGTGAGTATATTCCTTGTTTTCATAGTTTAGTGGGTATAAATTATTCTGTGAGTATATTCCTTGTTTTCATAGTTTAGTGGATATAACTTATTCTTTGAGTATATTCCTTGTTTTCATAGTTTAGTGGGTATAACTTATTTTATGAGTATAGTTTAATTATTTTACAGTAATTGTAATCTTAATCTCTTTCCTTTGACTCATTCACATTTTAATAAATGTTTTGTTAATTGTTGATGGTAAATTATTAATAATAATGGGTCTGTTATTATTCTTATTATTATTCTTGTTTGGTTGTTTGATTTGTGCTCGGCCAGTTTATGAGCAATAACTTTGATGTTTAGTAAAAGGGAACTTACACCACCTTTTAACTTAGGATTGACATTTAGTGACTTTTTGGTTAAAAGGAAATAACACCCCTTTTAGCTATCTCATTTGATTAAGAGGGAGCTTTGAAATTTATATAATGATTTAAATAGGTTGTTTATGGAAAGTAAGTAGTCCTATACTTGGCACTAAAAGCCGATGAGTAGATTGATCTTCTATCTGTGAGATCTGGAACCGAAGTGTCTAGGCAAGGCTAGGAGCAACCTGTGCCCTGACTTACCTGGCTTTGTTTCTGGGCGAGGGGTAGAGTAAGTCGAGAATATCAGAAACGTGACAAGTATAGGAGATTTGATTTCCATAAATGATCTTTATAATTATAATGGAAAACATTCGCATTTCTTATAGACAATTGTTTTTGACCCATCTAAGTATGCTTTTGAAATATGAAATCCTCCCAAATGTTTTGTAAATATACTTATACCGATGAGATAAGTTTATGGATATTTTCCAAGTAGTGAAAAAGTATAAGATTTAATTTCCATATACGATCATTTTGTTATCCCCGATAGTTGATATCTTGACTATCAATTTCGATACCCTTCTTTCTTTTGTTTTTGTTTCGTCAATCTAAGACGATTTGTTGCTCATTTAGAGCATTGATATCCTTTATCGGAAATGACTAAATAAAGAGCGAGTGGGGGCCAAGCTGTGTGGGGTTGCTCCTATTAGGGTATTTTCACATCTACTCTAGATTGGTTTCGGTTGTATGCGCATGGAGATGTGAAATACTCGGATACTCGGTAAGGTTGGCGGGGTCCGGCTTGGAGGTTTCCGAGAGCCATCGTATTTCTCAAGTATATTTTCTAGAGGTATACTTTCGATAAGGGTGGCGCACCCTCCTAGTCATTGTTGGATTGATTCTTTCTTAATTTCATCGGGAAGCGTCTTGCGCTCTTCGCGATGTTTAATTATCTGTATCCATTCTTTTGTACTTGGATGTTGTCCTTGTGAGGGAAAAACCCGTTCTGCTTTTTTTGCGATGTGGTCTCACTAGTTACTTTATGTGTTCTATGTTTTGGAGTTTACTCATACCAGACTTATTGTCTGACCCGAATTATTTGTTTTCCCTAAACGTTCGGGTACTCATTTATATTTGAGTAGTCCGGAAATGACAAGTTTCTTTGGGCTCTTTTGAAGATGGTGGACGAGTAGGAGGCTCCTTATCTATCTAGCTATTTATTTCCGCTGTTATGAGAAGTTGTCTCTACGTATGTATATTTAAAGACGGGTTGTTATAACTGCCTAGACTGATAGTAGTACTTTTGTTGTAACTGTGATAACTCCATGTTGGCGAATAACCTTATGTACTATCTTATTTTTATGTTATATTTAACCGTTTCGTTCTTATATTTTACCCCATGAAAACTCGTCTTTTAGATACTTGGGCAACGGCACATGAATACCATGGATGTATTAAGTGTCGTTCTCAAGGGTCAGAAAGGTGGGTCGTCACAGTTGGTATCAGAGCTTTGGTTGAGTGAACACCTTAGCCTGATTGGGGTACAACTCATTAGAGATAGGGTAAGTGATGCCCTAGAATGAGTTAATCTTGAGAGAGCGTATTTGTAATTTTTATAATAATAATATTTATCCTCTAAAATCTAGTTTTAGATCCTTTGCTGTTATTTCCTTAAACAATTTTAATCCTATTATTGTATTCTAAAGATACCTGTTATTTGTTTAGATATAATAGAAAATGAATACAAGAAGAGGAGGAAGAAGAGGATTTGGAACTAGCACGGCTACCAATGGTAGGCTACCTAGAAATGCTACTATGTCAGCTGTAGATCCGGTAGAGGAATGGTAGCGCAAGTTCAAACCCCTATGAACTTTGCAGCTTTGTGTAAGAATTTTACCACTTTGGGTGGGAAACCATTCTATGGGACTGAAGATATTCTTGGAGTGTAGATGTGGCTTTGAACTTATGAAAGAATATTTGGAGACCTTCGGTTGGAGGATGCGGAGAAACGACTGTTGGCATCGCGACAACTTCAAATGTCGGCGATGGATTGGTGGGATTCAGAAACTGCTAGTACTCCGGAGGGGGAGTTTTCTTGGGCCCAGTTCAAGGAAGGTTTTGAAGCACAGTTTATTCCAGAAGCCGGAAAAACTCAGTTGTTTAGAAGTTTCATTGACTTAAAGCAGGGTGATATGACTGTGTCGCAGTACGAGCATAAGTTCAATGCTTTGTCCCATTTTGGACTTGGATTGGTAGACACACCGCTCAAGAAAAATGAAGTGTTTGTGAATGGAATGCGACCAGAGTTCCATCATGAAATGACCAATCATCTTATGGGTACGTTCACCAACATTATTAGCATGGCTTTGAGGTTTGAGGCTCTTGATTTTATGGAAGGAGTCCAGAAGGGTGTAGTACCAGCAGTAAGTGCCAAGCCTTTATCAGTTATACCAGTTGAAGGAAAGCCAAACTTCAAGCGTAAGTTTAAGGGAAAGAAGCAAGGTGCAGGGAAGAAACCCGACGATGGCGCTCAAGCATAGAAGAAGCAGACCAACTTGGCCAACATTCTTTGTTTCAAGTGCAATAAGATGGGCCACTTTGCAAATCATTGCCCAATTGCCATATGTTTTAATTGCGGCCATCCATGACATATGAAGAATGAGTGTCCTTTTCCTAAAAAGGGATCTCAAGGACAGACTTTTACCATTGAAGAGATACCATCCACTTCTTCAGATCAAAAAGGGAAGCAAGTGTTGCAAGGTACATTATCCATTTATGATATTCCTGTAAGGGTGCTATTTGATATAGGAGCTTCCCATAGTTTTATTTCTTATGATCTAATGGACAAACTAAACCTTAAATATATTATCATAAGTAATCCTCTTTGTGTGTCAAACCCAATTGGAGGTCCGAAAAATCTTGACACTGTGTGTCTAAATGTACCTATTTCTTATCGAAATCATCTCTTTCCTTTTGACTTGTTTGTTCTTGGGTTTATGGGTTTTGGAGTGTTGCTGGGAATGGATTGGTTATCTAAGTTTAAAGCTATCTTGGATTGTGGTAGAAGGCTCGTTAGAGTTAGTGATGAAGGAGATGTTGATGTTGATATTAGTTGTGAAGAGCCTAAGAAGTTAATGAGCACTTTTCTCTATTCACTCGAAGTGGCTAAAGGAAAGCTAGGAGATGTGCCGGTTGTTCGAGATTTCACAGATATTTTTGACGAGGTGCAAGGTTTACCTCCTCACCGTGAAGTCGGGTTCTGTATTGATTTGGTTCCGAAAACTAGACCTATTGTACAACCCTTACGAAGGATGGCTCCAAAAGAGAAGAGGGAGTTAGAAAGGCAGACTTATGATTTGTTGCAGAAGGGCTTGATCCGGCGTAGTACCTCAAGTTGGGATCTCCAGTCGTCTTTGTTACAAAGGCGGACGGTTCTCTAAGGTTATGCGTAGACTATAGGGAATTGAACAAAAGGACTATCAAGAATAAATATCCTTTGCCAAGGATCGACGATATGTTGGACCAACTCCACGGTGCTCGGATATTATCTCAATTAGATCTTGCCACCGGTTTCCACCAATTAAGAGTGGCAGAGGAGAGTGTTCCTTTAACAGCTTTTCGAACTCCTGAAAATTTCTATGAGTGGTTAGTTATGCCGTTTGGATTGACTAACGCACCCTCTTATTTTGTGGACTTAATGAATCGAGTATTTCGAGACATTATTAATAAATTTGTTCTCGTCTTTATTGATGAATTTCTTATCTATTCCAAGATAAAGGAGGAACATAAATATCACCTCTGTGTCGTACTCGATACCTTAAGAAGCCATGTGTTGAAGGCTATGTTTTCCAAGTTCCATTTTTGGAAATCCGAAGTTAGGTTTCTATGGCATGTTATTTCGGGAGAAGGCATATCGGTGGACCCAGCTAAAGTTGTGGCGGTTCAAGACTGGAAGAAACCCGAAAGTGCGATGGAAGTTAGAAGTTTCTTGGGATTGGCTGGTTTTTACCGTAGGTTTATCAAGGACTTCTCGAAGATTGCTTCTTATCCGACGAAGTTAACAAAGAAAGATGTTAAGTTTGTTTGGACTTCTAAGTGTGATCAAGCATTCAAAGAATTGAAAGAGAAGTTGACTAGCGCTCCTGTATTAACCATTCCAAATGGGAGCGAAGGTTTAACCGTGTATACAAATGCTTGTGGAACCGGATTGGGAGCAGTTCTGATGCAGCATGGGAAAGTTATTGTGTATGCGAGTCGACAGCTAAAGCAGCATGAGAAAAATTATGCTACACACGATTTGGAGCTTTTAGCTGTTGTCTTCGCACTAAAGATGTGGAGGCATTATCTTTTGGGTGAAAGGTTTGAGTTATACACGGACCACAAATCCTTAAAATACCTTTTTACCCAGAAAGATTTGAATTTGAGGCAGGAGAGATGGCTGGAGTTTCTTGCCTTTTATGACCTAGAGGTTCTTTATACCCCTGGAAAAGCAAATGTTGTTGCCGATGCATTGAGTAGGAATGTAGCAATGGTTGCAAATTTAGAAGTTAAGCAAGTATTGTTAGAGAGAATTGCATCTAGTCAAGAGGAAGATCCTATTTTAGCTCGACTTAAGAAGGATGTTAAAGAAGGTATTGTTTCTAGCTTTGAGATTGATCTCCGGGGCAAATTGAAAATGAATGGGCGTATTTGTGTTCTAGACTTTGATGGACTTAGGCAAGAAGTGTTAGCCGAATGCCACCATTCAAAGTTATCTTTTCATCCAGGAGTGACCAAGATGTTCAAAGAGATGAAGAGGGTATTCTGGTGGAAGGGGATGAAGCGAGATATTTCAATCTTTGTGAGTCGTTGTGCAAACTGCCAGCAGATTAAGAGTGACCAGCAGATGACAGCTGGATTGCTTCAACCACTTGAGATCCCAAAGTGGAAGTGGGAGCAGATCTCTATGGACTTTATTGATGGGCTTCCTAGGTCAAGAAGAGGTAACGATGGCATTTGGGTTATAGTCGATCGACTAATCAAGAGTGCCCATTTCATTCCTGTTAAGCTGACTAGGATTGTTACGAGTCTGGCGAGTTTGTATGTGAAGGAGATTGTGAGAATCCATGGGATTCCTCATAGTATTGTAAGTGACCGAGACCCGATATTCACTAGTAGGTTCTGGGAGGGACTGCAGAATGCTTTAGGGACTGAGCTAAGTCTAAGTACAGCTTACCATCCCCAAACAGATGGGCAGACGGAGAGAGTGAACCGGATCTTGGAATATTTATTGCGAGCATGCATTCTAGACTTCGGGGGTTCTTGGGAAGATCATTTACCCTTAGTCGAATTCACTTATAACAACAGCTATCAAGCAAGCATTGGTATGGCTCCTTTCGAAGCTCTTTATGGTTGTCCATGTCGTTCTCCTTCGTGTTGGGTTGAATCTGGAGATAGACTTGTTCTTGGACCCGACATAATCTTAGAAGCCAATGAGAAGGTAGCAGATATTAGAAGAAAGATGAAGGAAGCGCAAGATCGGCAAAAGTGTTATGCAAATAAAAGGCGTAGGGATCTAGAGTTCTTAGTCGGGGACTTGGTATTTGTAAAAGTCTCTCCTCTGAGAAGTGTCGTGAGGTTTGGGAAGACAAGGAAGTTAGCCCCTCGATATATTGGCCCTTTTCCTATACTGGATCAGATTGGTAAACTTGCATATAAAGTAGAGTTACCAGATCGACTATCAGATGTGCACAACGTATTTCACGTATCTTATTTACGTAAGTATGTACACGACCCTTCGATGATAGTAGAACTGGGACAACAAGTTGATTTGGAGGTTCAGCCTAACCTAACTATTCTTAGGCGGCCAATTCGTATTGTCGCCCGAGATATAAAGCGATTAAGGAAGAAGGTTGTGAATTTTGTTAAGGTTTAGTGGAGTGGAGATGTTAGAGATTGTACTTGGGAAACTGAGGACTATATAAGGGATTCTTATCCCGAGTTGATGTAGTTGTTGTTTGTATTTTGTTGTTTCTTTTTAGTGTACTCACCAGTTGTGTTAAGGTGACTTTCCTTGTATCTTTGTGTGGTATATATGATATCATTTGGGTTCTTTGATATCTAGAGTTTATCCGATTAATTTCGAGGACCAAATTTCCTTTAAGGAGGGGAGGATGTAACGACCCATAATTTAATCACTTTGAACATGAATAGTTAATATGTTTTAAAATGATTAAATAATGGATTTTATATCTAGAAGTAGTAACCCTGCCTAATAAAACTGAATAGTATAATTACTTGCCTAATAAAATAAGAGAGAATTATTAACCTTGCCTAATAAAACAGAATAATATAATTACTTGTCTAATAAAACAAGAAAGAATTATTAACCTAGCCTAATAAAACAGAATAGTATAATTACTTGCCTAATAAAACAAAATAGCATAATGATTATTATATTCCATATGGATGGTTGCCATTGGACCAAAATCTGGTCAAATCAAGTTATGCCATGTGGATGGTTGCCATTGGACCAAAATCTGGTCGAATCAGGTTAGGCCATAGTTGATAAGGAGAATTCCTATTGGACCAAATTGTGGTCGAATCAAATTAAGCCACAAGGATGTTTTCTATTGGACCAAAATTATGGTCGAATCAAATTAAGCCACAAGGATGTTTTCTGTTGGACCAAAATGTGGTCGAATCAAATTAGGCCATATGGCTGGTTTCTATTGGACCAAAATCTGGTCGAATCAGGTTAGGCTATAGGAAATTACTAAAGTACTCTTCTCTTCACCTATAAATAGCCAAGTCCATATCTCATTTTAATTCATTCACAAACTAAAGAAAATAACAAAATTCATTATCAAAGGTGAAGTATTCCAAGTCTCCATCAAAGCAAATAGGATGTGAGTATATTCCTTTCTTTCATAGTTTAGGGAGTATAACTTATTCTATGAGTATATTCCATGCTTTCATAGTTTAGCAAGTATAACTTATTCTGTAAGTATATTCCTTATTTTCATAAGTTCAGTGAGTATATTCCTTGCTTTCATAGTTTAGTGGGTATAACTTATTCTGTGAGTATATTCCTTGTTTTCATAGTTTAGTGGGTATAACTTATTTTATGAGTATAGTTTAATTATTTTACAGTAAGTGTAATCTTAATCTCTTTCCTTTGACTCATTCACATTTTAATAAATGTTGTGTTAATTGTTGATGGTAAATTATTAATAATAATGGGTCTGTTATTATTCTTATTATTATTCTTGTTTGGTTGTTTGATTTGTGCTCGGCCAGTTTATGAGCAATAACTTTGATGTTTAGTAAAAGGGAACTTACACCACCTTTTAACTTAGGATTGACATTTAGTGACTTGTTGGTTAAAATGAAATAACACCCCTTTTAGCTATCTTATTTGATTAAGAGGGAGCTTTGAAATTTATATAATGATTTAAATAGGTTGTTTATGGAAAGTAAGTAGTCCTATACTTGGCACTAAAAGCCGATGAGTAGATTGATCTTCTATCTGTGAGATCTGGAACCGAAGTGTCTAGGCAAGGCTAGGAGCAACCAGTGCCCTGACTTACCTGGCTTTGTTTCTGGGCGAGGGGTAGAGTAAGTCGAGAATATCGGAAACGTGACAAGTATAGGAGATTTGATTTCCATAAATGATCTTTATAATTATAATGGAAAACATTCGCATTTCTTATAGACAATTGTTTTTGACCCATCTAAGTATGCTTTTGAAATATGAAATCCTCCCAAATGTTTTGTGAATATACTTATACCGATGAGATAAGTTTATGGATATTTTCCAAGTAGTGAAAAAGTACAAGATTTAATTTCCGTATACGATCATTTTGTTATCCCCGATAGTTGATATCTTGACTATTAATTTCGATACCCTTCTTTCTTTTGTTTTTGTTTTGTCAATCTAAGACGATTTGTTGCTCATTTAGAGCATTGATATCCTTTATCAGAAATGACTAAATAAAGAGCAAGAGGGGGCCAAGCTATGTGGGGTTGCTCCCATTAGGGTATTTTCACATCTACTCTAGATTGGTTTCGGTTGTATGCGCACAGAGATGTGAAATACTCGGATACTCGGTAAGGTTGGCGGGGTCCGGCTTGGAGGTTTCCGAGAGCCATCATAGTTCTCAAGTATATTTTCTAGAGGTATACTTTCGATAAGGGGGGCGCACCCTCCTAGTCATTGTTGGATTTCCTTATTTTTGATTCAAAACTTTGGATTGATTCTTTCTTAATTTCATCGGGAAGCGTCTTGCGCTCTTCGCGATGTTTAATTATCTGTATCCATTCTTTTGTACTTGGATGTTGTCCTTGTGAGGGAAAAACCCGTTCTGCTTTTTTTGCGATGTGGTCTCACTAGTTACTTTGTGTGTTCTATGTTTTGGAGTTTACTCATACCGGACTTATTGTCTGACCCGAATTGTTTGTTTTCCCTAAACGTTCGGGTACTCATTTATATTTGAGTAGTCCGAAAATGACAAGTTTCTTTGGGCTCTTTTGAAGATGGTAGATGAGTAGGAGGCTCCTTATCTATCTAGCTATTTATTTCCGATGTTATAAGAAGTTGTCTCTACGTATGTATATTTAAAGGCGGGTTGTTATAACTGCCTAGACTGATAGTAGTACTTTTGTTGTAACTCTGATAACTCCATGTTGGCGAATAACCTTACATACTATCTTATTTTTATGTTATATTTAACCGTTCCATTCTTATATTTTACCCCATGACAACTCGTCTTTCAGTTACTTGGGCAACGGCACATGAATACCATGGATGTATTAAGTGTCGTTCTCAAGGGTCAGAAAGGTGGGTCGTCACAAAGGGAATGGTGTAACATCGTTACTTAGAGATTCTCCGTTTGACCTTAGTTATATTAACCAACATAAAACTCTTTAGTGCGTCATTCCTTGGTTATCCAATAACTATCAGTATGTAACCCCTTGGAACTCCCAACAGCCATGGGTAGTATACTATCCCACATTTAGAGAGAGTTACGTACTCTAGTCATAACGGATGAATCGAAATCCCTTCTTGAAACATATTGACTATGAATATTTAAAATAATGTTATTTTTAGTGCTATAAATTTCTTATGATTACAACACGTTGTAATTACTATCACATAACATATCATTTAAGGATTCTATTCAATATTCTTTAAATTAATTACTTAATTAATTATACCATAATATAAAAGCATATAATAGAAAGAAAACACCTTTTATTTTAAACAAGACTAGTTATCTAGCTAGGTATATGTAAAAAGTTACATAATTGCCCGAGGACATACCCCTAACACTATCATAATCAGTATTTCTTAAATATTGATTAATTTAATCAATTTATAACACATTATAAACTAATTAAATTGGGTGGTATTTTAGAGATTTAGCAAATACAGTTATGTGACTCACATGTGTGAATTCAGCCAACGATTAATATTGAACAATTCAAATATCAACATTCACACATCACCTTAGCTGATGGTGTGATGATTTGACTGAATTAGTCGCTTATAGATCTATTCAGTAAATCATATTTTAGATCAATTTAAGCAGCACCTTTAAGCAATGATATATTATACACATGCACTTTTTGTGTAACATACCATATCTAGAGGCCCAAAGCTAAGTGCTACAGATGCTGCAGTCATCCATAATATTAACTTCCGGCGACTAAATACGGCTATGTTAATGGTATCTATAATATCAGAAGCACTTGAATATGAAACAAAGCACATATTTCAAAACAACATTTTTCCATTACGTTTCAAAATAGACATTTCATATTCAAATTACATAATCCCAAAACGTTTCCCAGGCAATGATAAAATATACTTATTATAAAATATGCCAAGAGCGACATATGAAGATGCCCCCTTGGATGATCATAGTCATATAGCCATAATTGACTTAATAAATACATAGAGGAAATAAACAACTAAACAAAGAACTTCAACTCCTAAATAGCTATTCGTTAGCCTCCTGCTCTCCTCTGGTAGCTTTATGCGTCATCCTACTAAAACCTGAAAGAAGCTCAACCCTCAGCCCACTCAAATTAATTTTGAGCACCCGAGAGTTTAAAGGGAAAAACATAAATTCGAGTCAGACATAAAGCCTGTGTGAATAATACTATACATCCCGACTAGTAATGTTAAGTGAGACCACGCCGCTTAGAGGAACGGGTTTCCCTTCACTAACATCCTTTTAAAACATATCTTTTGCAAACCTTTATCCTGCAACCCGATCCGGTTAAAACTGTAAAGCATTATCATGTAAACATACATATTAGGTAACAAATGGACTATCTGTCCTAACACTATAGTTTTGTTTGGCTTACTATTAACCTTTGGCTGACTCGGGCCTACTAGACAAAATAACAAAATTTATCTAACATCAGTTAGACACACCTCTTCTGGACGGTCTGTCCTAAACTATCTATTAAATACTTCTCTTTTGGACAGTCTGTCCTTAACAACTCCCAAGGTCACCTGATCCTAATGATTTTGCGGGCTCACCAATAACCTATCTGTATACAAACATATATTCCCTTCTATTTTTAATCATAATTTTAGTCTTACCTATGACAAAGCTCTACACACTAGAATTTTGGACTAAATTAGCTGGGACCAATAGCTAATGAATAGGGCGCGACCTTATAACAGTCCCATCTGGTATTCTAATATCTAAGTCATTTTCACTTAGGGATAAGTTCCCTTGAAATTTCCTTGAAAAACTCTTTCAAATTGATTTAAATATTTAAATCATACTTGCACAAAGAAAATACATATTCTCTATGCTTTACTCAAAATCACCTTGCCATGTTATATATATATTTTACTCAACCCCTTGTTGATGAAAACATTTACCTCTTTCGAAATCATTAAACCTTGTCTTTCGAAAACATTGGAAAATCCTTTCCTTTCTTTTCTCCGATAGCTTCAAAATAATATACATCCCTCTTTAAAACCTTTAAACATTGCCTTTCGAAAACATTAGGATAATCCTTCATTTCTTTTCATCAAAAGCTTCAAAAACAAAGGAAAACCTTCCCTTTCGACCCCTTTGAAACCCTGGGGAACCACCCAATCAAAATCATTCATTAAAACTCTTTCGAAAGCATTAAAACACTAAACCTTTCGAAAGCCTTTGGGTTCAATTTTAAAACACGTGGAAACTCTTCAAAACCATTCAAAGTTTACTTCTTCAAAACCTTTAAAAACCGTCTCAGTCAAAACCTTTTGAATTATGCCTTCAAGTAGAGCAAAAGGATAAGAAGCCCGTTGAAGTCGATAGCACTTCTTTCGAAACCATTTGGGTTATACTTCAATTATAGAAAAAGGGTCTTTAAAACATTTAAGTTGAAAGCACATGTTTCGAAACCATTTCCTAAGTAAAGAAGTGATGGGGTCGAAACCATCCCTTCGAAAGCATTGGAGAAGTGACCAAGTTTTAAAAACAAAGTATTCCCTTCGAAACCATTATAGTCGAAAGGTAGAAAGCGGCAGCTAAAAAGGTTTCAGCTTTGTCGAAAGCAGACATTTAAAACTAAAGTGCAACCCATTCGAAACCATCTTTTCTAAATCCATTGACCCAGTCGAAAGCCAACTGAGTCGAAAGCCTTTTAATTAAAAGCAAGCAGGTGCATTTTAATTTAAAAACAAAATGACGCTTCGACCCCTTTGGAACCTATGGTTTCAACCTCATACCTTTCGCCTTCTATCCAATTCGCTACGTACCAATTTCTTGATACCAGGTGCATTGGTTTTGATGGAGATGGAGGCGGAGGGACTTGGTCGAAAGCCAACCAAGGCGAAAGCAGGTGCCAAAAGTAATAAAATAATTAAAAATCCCGAAATAAACAG
Source organism: Allium fistulosum (assembly GCA_030737815.1). Lineage (NCBI taxonomy): Eukaryota > Viridiplantae > Streptophyta > Magnoliopsida > Asparagales > Amaryllidaceae > Allium > Allium fistulosum. Next base: position 367,338,946 of record CM060906.1, read on the forward strand.
TTCTTTTCACCTAACCCGTTATACGTGTAAAATTTTGATTGGTTGCCTCTTTTTTTACCACTAAAAAGTGCTGCACATTTAGAGCTAATTAATTAATTTAAATCATTTGCAAAATACCCCGTCTCCTTAATTAAATATATAAAACATTTAAGTCCTATACCTTAAATAATTTTATATATTCATCAAAACACTTAGGAAAATTATACTAAAATTCCAATAAATCTAGTCATGTATCACCCCTAACTTTTGATAACATTATTCAAGAGATTTAATTAGATAAATTAAATAGAATAATGGTGATAAGGGGATTGAGATTTGAATAAAACTATAAGAAGGCCATGCTTAATTTACTTTAAATGGGCTTAAAGTGGCTTTTAAGTTATTAATTAAAACATGGGCATATAAGTAAATATAGCCGCACCTTATTATTCACGGCAATACACTTTCATTTGCTCATTCACATTTATTTTCTCAAAACCCAAAAATGCAAATTTAACCTAAGTAGAGCCGACCATTAAAAAGGAAGAAGAGGAAGAAAAATTAAATTAAAGCTAAGGATCAAAACTAGGGGAATCCATCTTCTACAAATCTCAAATTTCTTATCATATTCAAGGTGAATAATAATTTATTCCATCTCTATTTTGTTTTTATAATCATATGTCTTCGGATTTAGGATTAAATTCGTTTTTATGTTGTGTTGGATGATGATTTGCTTGAATTATTATGTGTTTGATTTAAACCAATTCATTTGCATATGAATTTGCACGGTGTTAGGTCAAAAACGATTATTATTGATTTTAGAATGCCATGGAACAATTATATGTTATGTAAATCATGATTTTAGAGATTGGTTGAAAATTTTATTATGAATTTCTAAAGGAAAATATGATATAATTAGGTTTAAAATTAATTTTGATTATTTCAGGAAGAAATTGGGTCTGAAATTTTAATATGTTTAATAATATGATGAAAGTGAATTTATGTGATTTTTGGGGATTTTCCTAATTGATTTACCGTGGAAAATAAATTATTTTAAAAGAAGACTTATCTTCAATATTGGTTTTGCTTAATGGAAGGGCTTAAACGTTAGATTTTCCTTGATTTAATTATGATAAATACGGCAGTTATTTTGTAAAGGATTTGAAAAGTTTTAAAGTAACCAATCAAAGAATTACAAATGGACAGATTAGTTATAAAGTGATTGCCATAAAAAGCATTAATTACGCGTTTTCAGAAAAAGGTAGTTCTGCCTATTTCAGAAGTACCTTTCGACTCCTTTGCCTTCGCATCAACTTAGTCAAAACGAACCTAACCGAAACCTACTAGTGTTGAAACCAATACACATGGTATCAACGAGGTTGGTACGAAGTGAATTGGTAAATAGCGGAAGGCAGTGTGTCGAAAGCATTGCTTTTGTTAGATTTGAAACCATAGTATTTTTAAAAGATAAGTGCCTGCCTCATTTTAGAAGGGTGCTTTCGACCAAGTCAATACCCTTTTGCTTTCGAACCCGATGCCAGCTTTCTTTGATTAAGAATAGAGCTTTCGAATGAGACCCTTAGTTTATAAAAGAATGCTTTCGATAATGATGGTTCCAACCTAGTCGAAACCTAGCTGCCGTTCATGTGCCTTTCGAGTGTATTGAAGTCATCAATGCTTTCGAAGGGTACTTTTGATTTAAACTTATGTTAAGCCACTTTCTAAATGCTTTCGAAAGGGGTCATGGGTTTCGAAGGCAACTATGTCAAAAGGGGGTTTCGACGCTATCGTTGAAAGTTTTTACTTAAGTGTTTTTGAAGCTTTCGAAAGGATGGTTCTGAAGCCATCAAATTTCCCCAAACATTTTTATAAAAATAAAAGGTTTCGAAAGAGATACTTTCGCACTTATTTGCTTGAACCCAAAGAATGTTTTTAAAGTAAAAACCCAATGTTTCGAAAGATGTTGCTTTCATTGGTTTCGAAGCTATGTTTCTAAAGATTATTTAATACCTTCAAAAGGTACAATTGGTTTCGAAAGAGATAGTTTAAAGAGCTTCCAAAGGTATATACCTAATGTTTTGAAAAGAGATTTATATGCTTTCGAATGAGGTTATCCAGTGAGGTCAAAAGCAATGTTTTAAAGGTTTTGAAAGCCTTAGTTTTCAAAACAAATAACCCAATCTCATTTTAAAGGAAAAACCATGGCATAAACAAAGAGTTTGTGAAGGAGTTTTCCTTGATTAACAGGTTAAAGGGGTTAACCAAGTTTTATACAAAAAGATTTCAAGGATATTAAATCGTAGGTGTTAGTATTATCTTGTTATTATGATTGCTTCTTCATATATTTATTCACATTGTAATTAACCTATAACGGTATTGGGGAAGGATAGAATAACCAACTAGGTTGACCTAGTAGTGAATATAATTTAAGAAATGTTAAAATCTTAATTAAAGATATTGGCAGGGGCTAATTGGTTCACAGTAAGCCTATGAAAACTGTGTATAGCAAAAGATAGTGGCAGTGGCCAATATGTTCATAGTAAGCCCATGAAAACTATGATTTGATATTGGCAGAGGCCAATAGGTTTATAGTTAGACCATGAAAACTATTTTCGGATTAAGATATTGACAGTTAGTCAATAGGTTCCTAGTCAGCCCATAAAAACTATGATAAGAGAAAAGATATTGGAGTTACCAATAGGCTCTTAGTGATCCCAAGAAAACCATGTAATCGGATAGGAAGTCCATAAACATGTAATATGTTATTAATAAGCCTATAAAAACTAATAGGTTAATAGTAACCCTAGACACTATAACTGAGAAAGATAGTCAAAATGAATGGGGATGGGTAATCCAGAATTGATTTAATTGTTTTACGTATCATTATATTATTTTAATCATTGTGGATGCAGAAGCATAGTATATGGTTTTATAAAGTTTTAGGATACTAGTGAGGGGAAATCCGTTCCGCTAAGCGGCATGGTCTCACTAGATATCTAAATGGTTTGAGATGGTAGATTATTATTCATACCAAGCTTTATGTCCGACTCGAAGTTTTTCCCCCTTAAACTCTCAGGTATTCAATTGATTTTGAGTAGTTTGAAGTTTAGGGTTTTTAGGTGTTCTTTTAGACAAATAAAGCTTTCGATGACGTGCAGGAGGCATGCTAGCTATTTAGAGATCTTTTTATTCTGCCGTGTTTTGGTTGTAAAGGTAAATTTGTTTTATTGCCTTATTATGTACTATAATCATCCAAGGGGGAATCTTCATATGTCGCTCTTGGCGTATTTTGTAATAAGTATATTTTGTTTGAACGTGGTCTGCGCATTGGGATTATATAATGAATTTGAAACTTTTTGAAATGGAATGTATACTTTGTTTGCTTTCTTAATTTTTTTTCCATATTCTTGTGTTTTTGTGTATCGATGTATTTAACATTGCCGTATTTGGTCGCCAGGTATTAGTATCTATGGATGACTTCAGCATCCATAGTCGTTTGTCTTGGGCCTCAAGTAGGAGGATGTTACAAGTTGGTATCAGAGCATAGGTTTATGAAACTTTAAAAGAAAATTAAACCTAAAAGACTTTTCAAACATAATAAAATGAACCGGACAACAAGATTGTGGTTTGGGTTAACGCTATAGTAACGTACTTGTATTTGATATATAGTTATATATATGTAAGTACGTATTCCCTGCTCTCTTAGACCGTTCTTCTGTGTCTTACTAAGGCTCATTTGTAGATTTACGAGAAAGGAGATATGGAAGTAGGAAATGAAAGAGGACATCTAGGTGGAGGAAGCACCACAACTAATAGAAATGCTCGACCCACCACCAGGAAGAACCCGGGTCGACCGGCTAATGCTAATAACCAAAATGTTGATGCCAATGTGGGTGCTGGAAATCCACCAGTAGTTATGGGGGCGATGTATCAATTCTTCATTAATATGATGCAAGCATGAGCTGCTGCCGGAGTTGCTGGTAACGTTGGAGGAGCTAATCATGTAGCTCCAGTTGGAAATAAATATGCTAGGCTGAGCAGGGACTACACCAGTCTCGGTGGGAAGCCATTCATGGGGATGGAGGATGCTATTGACGTTGAGAATTGGTTGTTGCATTGTGAGCATAAATTTTCTGATTTGGGTTTAGATGATGCGCAAAAGAGAAGGTTGGCCTCTAGACAGTTGCAAGGGTCAACGCTTCATTGGTGGAATAATGTTACCACTGGAGTTTCGGAGGAGCAGTTGACTTAGGATTATTTTTGAAGGAGATTTGAGCAAAAGTTTGTGTCAGATTTTTCTAATTCAGAACTGATGATGAGTTTATGGATCTGAAGCAAGGAGAGATGTCGGTTATTAAGTATGCCACTAAGTTTGAGGAGTTGTCCCGTTATGGACGTAATACTATAGACACCATCTTCAGAAGGATTGAGAAGTTCATTAGTGGACTGAGGCCCGAGATTGCTAGAGAGACCATGCCACATCTCCAAGATCCTAGTAATTTAGTGGTCGAGATGGCCATTTGTCATGAGGAGATGCTTGCTAGTTGTGCTAGAGAGAAGCCAGTGGAAATTCAGGGTTTTCAGGGGAAGAAGAGAAAGGTCTTTAAGAAGAAGGGAGCCCAGAAGGGAGATGCTGCCAAGAAGTCAAAGGCAAACTTAGTTTGTTTCAAGTGTGATAAGAAAGGTCATTATGCAAATGAGTGCCGGTCAGGTAATGGAAAGAAGGCTGCAAACGAGAAGAATGTGAAATGCTTCAGATGTGATCAAGTTGGGTATTACAAGAATCAGTGTTCAGAGCCAGTCAGGGTAGAAAAAGGGAAGGTTGTTGCTATTAGACCAGCATCAACTAGGCCTACTGTAGCTAATAAAGGGAAGACCGTGGTGGAAGGTACGCTTTTGATTTAAAGTATACCAATTAGGGTACCTTTGATACTGGTGCATCACATTCATTCATATCTCGATGTTTGGTTGATAGATTAAGCTTAGAACCCACCTACCTTGTTACTTCCTTAAGGGTTGCGAATCCCATAGGAGGGTATGCAACTCTAGGGATTAGATGTGAGCAGTTAGAACTTGATTTGTTAGATCATAAGTTTGCATGCAGTCTGTATGTTTTCAATTTTGTAGATTTTGGAACCATCTTGGGTTTGGATTGGTTGAGTAGGTATGAGGCTAGAATATTTTGTCAGGATAGGGAAATATCACTAAGACACCTTGATCGTCATAACCAAGTGATATTCTCAGTAGAGAATTCTGACCGGAGTGTTAGTGCCTTGTTAAGTGCCATGGAAGTGGGAGAAGAGTTAAGTCAAGTTCGAGTAGCAAGAGAGTTTGCAGATGTCTTTGAGCCGGTAACAGGACTACCACCAAAATGAGCAGTTGAGTTTTGGATAGACCTTGTGCCAGGAGCCGAACCTGTAAGTAGACCACCTAGAAGAATGACACCGACTGAGATGAAGGAATTGAAGGCGCAACTAGTGGATCTTGAAGCAAGGAATTTTATTAGGCCAAGCAGTTCGCCTTTGGGAGCGGTCGTGGTGTTCGTGAAGAAATCAGATGGGTCATTGAGGATGTGTATCGACTATCTTAAGTTGAATGAAAGGACGATCAAGAATAAGTATCCTTTGCCAAGAATAGATGATCTGTTCGATCAGTTGAGTGGAGCCAGAGTATTTTCCCAGTTGGATTTGGCGATGGGTTTCCACCAGTTAAGGGTGGCAGAGGACAGTATTCCTTTGACAGCGTTACATACTAAGTATGGTTCATATGAGTGGTTAGTGATGCCATTGGGATTAACAAATGCACTTGCTTTCTTCGTGGATTTGATGAATCGAGTTTTCCAAGAGTACTTGGATAGGTTTGTATTGATATTTACAGATGACATTTTAGTATACTCTAAGGATGAGAGAAAGCATGAAGTTCATCTTAGAGTGCTGCTTGAGATGCTGAGGCAGAATCAGCTGAAGGCAAAGTTTACCAAGTGTCATTTTTGAAAGAAAGAGGTTAAGTTTCTTAGTCACGTGGTTTCAGAGAAATGCCTGTCGGTTGATCCAGATAAGATCGAAGCAGTGAATAATTGGAAGAGACCAGAGATGGTGACTGAGATTAGAAATTTTCTTGGACTTGCTGGCTACTACCGGAGATTCATCAAGGATTTCTTGTGGATAGTAGCACCTTTGACTAAGTTAACCAAGAAGGATGTGAAGTTTGTCTGGTTCGACAAATGTGAGGGAGCGTTCCTTCAGTTAAAGTATTTGTTGACCAATGCACCAGTGTTAGTAGTTCCCGACGGAAACCAAGGATTGGTGGTGTATACTGATGCATGTGGAACTGGATTAGGAGCGGTGTTGATGTAGAAAGGTAAAGTTATTGCCTACCCTTAACGATAGCTTAGACCGAATGAAGTGATATCCTACTGATGATTTGGAGCTGGCTGCGGTGATCTTCGCGTTGAAAATTTGGAGACATTATCTCATAGAGGAGAGGTTTGAGCTTTATACCGATCATAAGTCTTTAAGGTATTTATTCTCTTAGAAAGAGTTGAATATGGGACAACAGAGGTGGCTGGAGTTTTTGGCTGCTTATGATTTTGGTATAGAGTATACACCTGGAAAAGGAAATAAGGTTGTAGATGCTTTTAGCAGAAGACATCAGAATGTGGTGTTATCTATGTTGGCGGAGTGGAAGGATTTGGAAGCTTTGGCCAGTTTTGGTGTGCAGTTAAGGTCGACTGCTAGTTCCAGTCAGAGTACCGCCATATTGTCTTATTTGGAAGTTCGACCATTACTTATCGAGAGGATTGCTTTTAAGCAGATAGAGGATCCAGTATTAGTCAAGAAGATCAGAAGGCTTGAGGTTGGAACTGAGATTGATGATCTAAAGGATTTTGCCTTAACCAAAGAGGATGGTTAAGAAAGAAGGGATGGTTGTGTGTTCCAAATGAAGAGGACTTGAGGAAGGAAGTTCTTGGAGAATGTCATAGATCTAAATTTACGATTCATCCTGGAGGGACCTAGATGTATCAAGATATAAAGAGGAGCTTCAATTGGAAAGGTATGAAGAGGGATGTTGGCTTGTGGGTTAGGCAGTGTGCAAACTGTCGACAAGTGAAAGATGAACATCAAAAGCCGAGTGGGTTGCTTCAAGCTTTAGAGATTTCAGTTTGGAAATGGGATTCGATATCCATGGATTTTATAGACAGGTTGCCAAGGTCAAATAGAGGAAATGAAAGTATATGGGTCATAGTGGACATATTGACCAAGAGTGCCCATTTCATTCCAGTTAAGTCAACCAAGACAACACCTGTTTTAGCTAAGTTGTTCATGAAGAACATAGTTAGACTTCATCGAGTTCCTAGTAGAATAGTCAGTGACAGAGATGCTTTGTTCACGAGTGAATTCTAGAAAAGTCTACAGGAAGTATTGGGTACCATGCTTAATATGAGTACTGCATATCACCCTCAGACCAATGGGCTGACAGAGAGAGTCAACAAGGTACACGAGGAATTATTGAGAGTTTGTGTATTAGACGTTGGTGGATCTTGGGAAGATCACCTACATTTGGTTGAGTTTTCCTATAATAATAGTTATTAGACTAGTATAGGAATGCCGCCTTTTGAAACTTTGTATGGAAGGCCATGCAAATCCTCTGCATGTTGGTTGGAGATTGGAGACAGGTTGGTCTTAGGTCCAGATTTGGTTAGGGAGGCGTCAGAGAAGATTGAGCTAATCCGAGAAAGGATGAAGGAAGCTCAGTCCAGACAGAAGAGTTACGCAAGTAAAAGGCGTAAAGACATAGAATTATCAGTTGTAGATAAGGTTTTCATTAAAGTATCACCGATGAAGGGTGCGGTACGATTTGGAAAATCAGGGAAACTAGCACCAAGATATGTTGGTCCATTCCAGATTATAGAGAGGATTGGAAGGCTTTCCTACAGAGTAGAGTTGCCGGAAGTATGGCAGGTGTCCATAATGTATTTCATGTGTCTCATCTTCGTAAGTATGTGCATGATACATAGACGACTATTCCTCCAACAGAGTTGGAATATTAGATAGTAAAGTCTAATTTGACTTTTGTTAGACAACCAATCCGGGTTGTAGCGAGAGATGAGAAAAGATTGAGGAACAAGACAGTTAGGTTGGTGAAAGTTCAGTGGAGCGACAACGAGAAGGACTGTACTTGGGAGATAGAAGACAGGATTAGAGATACTTATCCCGATCTTCTTTGAGGGTATGTCTATATTAGATTTATATAGATACTTGCTAGTCAGATATGCTAGTATGGTTGTTAGAAGTTGTTACAAATGATTACTATGTTTAGTATTTAGTCCTTACTGAATTTCGAGGACGAAATTCTTTAAGGGGGAGCCTGTAGCACCCCTAATTTTTGATAACATTATTCAAAAGATTTAATTAGATAAATTAAATAGAATAATGATGATAATGAGATTGAGATTTGAATAAAACTATAAGAAGGTCGTGCTTAATATACTTTAAATGGGCTTAAAATGGCTTTTAAGTTATTAATTAAAACATGAGCATATTAGTAAATGTAGCCGCACCTTATTATTCATGGCTATACACTTTCATTTTCCCATTAATGTTCATTTTCTCAAAACTCAAAAACGCAAATTTAACCTAAGAATTGCCGGTAATTAACAAGGAAGAAGAGGAAGAAAAATTAAATCAAATATAAGGATCAAAACTAGGGGAATCCATATTCTACAAATCTCAAATTCCTTATCATATTCAAGGTGAATAATAATTCATTCCATCTCTATTTTTTTTATAATCATATGTTTTCAGATTTAAGATTAAATTCGTTTTTATGATGTGTTGGATGATGATATGCTTGAATTATTATGTGTTTGATTTAAACCAATTCATTTACATATGAATTTGCATGGTTTTAGGTCAAAACCGATTGTTATTGATTTTAAAATGCCATGGAACAATTATATGGTATGTAAATCATGATTTTAGAGACGAGTTTCAATTTTCATAATTTTTCAAGCTATGGAAAATTTATTATAAATTTCTAAAGGAAAATATGATATAATTGGGTTTAAAATTAATTTCGATTATTTCAGGAAGAAATTGGGTCTGAAATTTTAATATGTTTAATAACATAAGGAACATGAATTTCTATGATTTTTGGGGATTTTTCTAATTGATTTACTAAGGAAATAAATAATTTTAAAAGAATGACTTATCTACAATATTGGTTTTGCTTAATGGAAGAGATTAAACGTTAGAGTTTCCTTGATTTAATTATGATAAATGCGGCAGTTATTTTGTAAAGGATTTCAAAAGTTCTAAAGTAACCAATCAAAGAATTACAATTGGGCAGATTAGTTATAAAGTGATTGCCATAAAAAGCATTAATTAAGCGTTTACAAAAAAGGTGGTTCCGCCTATTTCGGAAGTACCCTTCGACTCCTTTGCCTCCGCATCACCTCAGTCGAAACCAACCTAACCGAAAACTACTAACGTCGAAACCAATCCACATGGTATCAATGAGATTGGTACGAAGTGAATTGGTAAATAGCGGAAGGCAGGGTGTCGAAAGCATTGCTTTCGTTAGAGTCGAAACCATAGTTTATTTTTAAAAGATAAGTGCCTGCCTCGTTTTAGAAGGGTGCTTTTGACCAAGTCATTAACCTTTTTCTTTCGAACATGATGCCAGATTTCTTTGATTAAGAACAGAGCTTTCGAATGAGACCCTTAGTTTATCGAAGAATGCTTTCGATAATGATGGTTTCGACCTAGTCGAAACCTAGCTGCCGTTTATGTGCTTTTCGAGTGTATTGAAGTCATCAATGCTTTCGAAGGGTGCTTTTGTTTTAAACTTATGTTAAGCCACTTCCTAAATGCTTTCGAAAGGGGTCATGGGTTTCGAAGGCAATGGTGTCAAACGGGGGTTTCGACACTACCCTTCAAAGTTTTTACTTAAGTGTTTTTGAAGCTTCGAAAGGATGGTTCCGAAGCCATCAAATTTCCCCAAACATTTTTATAAAAATAAAAGGTTTCGAAAGAGATACTTTTGCACTTATTCACTTGGACCCAAAGAATGTTTTCAAAGTAAAAACCCAATGTTTTCGAAAGAGTTACTTTCATTGGTTTCGAAACTATTTTTCTAAAGATTATTTAGTACCTTCGAAATGTACAATTGGGTTTCGCAAGAGATAGTTTAAAGAGCTTCGAAAGGTATATATCTAATGTTTTGAAAAGAGATTTATATGCTTTTGAAGGAAGTTATCCAGTGAGGTCGAAAGTAATGTTTTAAAGGTTTTGAAAGTCTTAGTTTTTAAAACAAATAACCCAATCTCATTTAAAAGAAAAACCAGCATAAACAAAGAGTTTTTGAAGAAGTTTTCCTTGACTAATAGGTTAAAGGGATTAATCAAGTTTTATACAAAAAGATATCAAGGATATTAAACCGTAGGTGTTGGTATTATCTTATTATGATTGCTTCTTCATATATTTTTTCATGTTGTAATTAACCCATAACGGTACTTTAGGGAAGAGCAGAATAACTAGCTAGGTCATCTATTACAACGAGTCTGAATGGACCGTTGTAATAGATAGCTATTACAACGGGCAACCAATGCCCGTTGTAAAAAAGTGGTTGACCGTTGTAAAGTTGTCATCTATTACAACGGGCCTGAATGAACCGTTGTAATAGATAGCTATTACAACGGGCAACCAATGCCCGTTGTAAAAAAGTGGTTGTATGTGGCATCTTTTACAACGGGCCTGAATGGACCGTTGTAATAGTCTTCTATTACAACGGGCAACTAGTGCCCGTTGTAAAAAGAGCGTTGTAAAAAGCCTGTTTTGTTGTAGTGACCCCTCGTCTCACCACAAACACAGTAGCCCTCCAAACGCCATCAGATCAGCACGTTAGTGACGTGACCTCACCTCCTTTGCCTGACACAAACGCCGCACCATCACGCCGCCGTAAGTACATCAGCCATTGTGCCTACCACCATATGACGTGCGCATCCCAACCTCGGTCACCAAACCACACTCACTTCCCCTTCCTGCTTGTGTACGAACCCCGCTGCCTTGTCTCTATCGCCAACTATCATCGCACGTCATCGCCGCCATGTCGCGATTGTGTACAGCATTGTTTTTGATATTGTTTTCATGAGATTAGAGGAGGAGAAGGGATAAAATGAAAGCAGGTTTGGTTCTTTTTGATGTAGTGGGTGGTGGTAATAAAGGGATAAGGATGAATTTAGGAGTTAAGGATGGATAAGTATAAAAGAACGCGTATGGGCTTTAGGATATTTTAGGTCTAAAATCAAAAATAAAAATTGAATTTTTTCAATTTGCAAATCCATTACCCAATTTAAATTCAAATCGAAGTGTTTTATTACTTTAAAATTTAATCCAAGTCATTATAAAAGTTTCATAATTTTATTCTTATCCGAAATAATTTTTCGTTTTTAAAACATTGCCTTTCAGTTTTATACAATTTTAAAAATAATATTTTCTTTTCACAAAATAATTTCAAAATTTCGCAACTATTATTTATTTTGCCAAAATAAATTTTGAGACAACTTTTGAATTTTTAAAATACAATTCAGATTTCAAATTTGAATTTTTAAATCAATATCCTCCTTTTATTATCAAATAAATATAAAAAATCAATTTATCGAATTAAATTCAATAAAATATTTGAAATAACTTTTTAACTTTATTTTGACTTTAGACAAAATGTTACAGACTTCCATTCTTAAAGAAATTACGTGCCTGCAATTTACTGGAGAATATTGTAATCGATCTAATAAATAACATTAACTACAAAATATAATATATACATCATTCTTTACTACGCTTTCACCGCACCATTCTAATAAAATCTCGTATAATATATATTAGCTATTCGAATTTATTTTTTCGACATAACCATACACAAGAAAAGTAAACACTTCATTTTGTTTAGATGTATCACAAAATATTATAAACATAATGATCAATATACATATAGCTTTCATAGTTATTTTTGAAAATTTATTAAATTTCAAAACGTATAAAATTTCCAAAAAATTCTAAGTGTCAAATTTTTTGAAGAATTTCTAAAGGGTTTCCTCTGTACAAAAAGGCTTTTGAAGAATTACAATATGAATATATACATATACATACATATATATATATATATATATATACATGATCAGATTCACAATATATAACCCAATATATATACATTTCAATATGTAAGCATAAAACCTACCTTGTTTTTAAAGCAAGCTTATTTATTTCTAAAGCGAGTAAAAGCGAACTAATGCTACAAACTAAATTAATATAGCCTTATTGAGTACCTATTCTCAACTCAAATTAAAATACAAGCCTCATATATGAAGAATTAATAAGCATGCATTCAAGTATCATAAGAGAATTATAGGCTTCTTGTTTAGACTACTTTCCGACAAAGTTTTTGACGGTCAAAACATAAAATCATGTAATGGTTTTAAAAGCGGAGTTGTAGCATAGGTCATCATTTTTACAAAACATTTTTCGGATTATGAAAGTAGGGTTTAGCAAAAGTTATAAGGATATTTCTAAGCAGTGTTAATTCGTAAATTAATTATAATTCGTAGGCCAACTTAATAAAACCGCACTCTTTATTTGGCAAATTTTTGCAAAACTATTAAAATAAAATTTGTTCCTTATTGTCATAGCTTTCGAATAAGTATAAAATCATCAAAAATGGATGAAATACCTAGAAGTTACAGTCAAAAAAATATGCTGCTAAAATTCTGAAATTACAAAGCCCACGCCAAATTTTTTTATATCCATCTATAAACATGTTTAAAATTAATAAACTTCAAAATTTTGAAAAGCGACAAACACGAAAATTTCTCCATATTAAAATATCCTTCAAATAAAAAAAGATTCTCTAATATCAGACTATAGATACAAAAATAATGTCCATTCTTTGAACCGTCGGACTTGAACAAAAGTAAATATCATAGGTTAAAATTTTGAAATGCGAAAGAGATGTATATGTTAACGATTTCTTAAGCAGCTTGATATAAATTTTTTTACACCCATATATTCATTTATAATCATGGAAATGACCACATTTTATAATATTTTTGGGTATATAGAATAGTTGATATATGTATTATCAAATTTTTTTTTTTTTTCATTTCCTCCATATCGCAGTAATAAAAAAATGGATACCCAGTATACTATATGGCTAGTCAAATAGTAGACAAATTCATTATGTAGAGCTAAAATCTTTTGTACAATTGTTCATCTACGTGACATGCAGATTTCTTGCTAATGACAATTAATCCTTAGTATATTTGTGGGTGAAAAATGAATTATCTTCCTTATACATCAACTATTGAATCTTGTACAACAATAATTTCTTTTTTTTTGTCAGTTTATGATTGATAGACTGATAGGTACCACATCCGTTCCATAAGCGTGTGGCTGCTTCAGTCTGCATTAATTCTATCAGCTACATTTCCAAAAATATGTTTTACTTAGCCATTGGCAACTATGTCGAGAAGTATAAGACCCTTGCTGCACGTGCGTGGATGCTAATCATCGATAATAAAAAAAATGTTTGTGTATTAGTCTGGTACGACTATTTTAGGCAAATTCTATTTCAACACAGATAATTAGTTAGTAGGCCCTCCTAAAATAAATAAAATTATAAAAACTAAAATACCCTTAGAAAACTGCGTACTTTCTTTCTTCTCAGTTCCATTATCTTCTTACGTCAGTTTCTTAATATCTAAACCACCACTTCTTCAAAACCCTAGTTTCTAAATCAGTGAATAAAAAATTCAATTTTTCACTACTAGCTGATGGATTTTGAGGAGGAGAATGAATTGTTAATGTAATCACATCAGGTAATTCAAAAAAAATTGATTTTTTTTATTTTTTGCAAATATAATCATAGGCTGTCGATTACGGGGATTCGCGATAATTCACGCATGGGGTATACTAGGTTTCTGGCTTAATCGCGTAAATAATTGCATGAATTTTTACACATCCACGCAGAAAGCCTACATGGTATTGACACGAACCACAGAGTCACCTTGCGTGGTAGTTCATTTTGTTTTTTTTTTCTGTTTTGCGTAATGGGAATGGTAGTTCTAAAAATGGTAGGGGGCTACTAAGTTATTTTTTGGGTTTACGGACTTTTCTAATTTTTGGGAGGCTACTAAGTAAATACTCGGGTTGAAATAAAATTTGCCATTTTTTTTAACCGTTGACGATATTTTTGCTCTCTAATCCATGTCAGAAGAAATGCATGCATGAAGTTGAGACCGCTTGCACATTAGATATATGAATTATCATTTGATAGATTCTAATCGTGACTTTTGTTTTTCTCCTGAGAGCTGGAATTAGTAATTCGTAATGCATCACATGATGTATCACTGTTATATGATTCGTTTGTGGTCTGATGTGCCATGGACAAGGGCTTATTATATGACAATAGAATATTAGAGAATGAACATGTAACCCTTAATTAACTTAAGAAATGTAAAATCTATATGTATTTTTTCATTAAATCACTTACTATTATTATCTTTTATAGGTGAGGCAAAGTGTATCTAACATGTTTCACATTCACCATTTTTGTGGTTTGATAAATATATTTGACAAGTTCGTTGTTCAACTATTTGATCAATGGTTATTTCAGATTTGAGAAAATTTTTATTTTTATTTTTTTATCTTTTTTTTCAAAATATCATTCATATTTTTCCGAAATATTATTACGTCAAATCACCTCGCTCAAGTATTTAGGAATCACTATCGATAACGTTGATCATACATATCGACCATAATTCTTAAAACACTCAACGAACAGGTCCATATAAAAATTCCAAATCCTCTTCAAGGATAAATTTTATTATTACTTTTATTTATTTATAAATATCATCAATATAGTCCTGGAGATATTCTCAAATTCTCACATATATGTTTACTTATATAATACTTTTCACAAATACTTTTTTTCAAAAATTATATTTCTCTCTTCAAAATACTCTTATATATATATATATATATATATCTATGTATATGTAGAAGTCTTCACACTTCCTTCAAAACTCACATTTTACTTTGAAATATTTTTATAAGTAAATTTTCTTATTCTTTGGAAACCAAAGCTTGCTTTTATAATTTCAATTTTTTCCTCATTAAATCACGTACACCTTTATCAATCAAACATTCGAATAAACCATATAATCATCAAGCAAGCATCCATTACATATAAATAAAATTCATTTAAAATATCACAATCACACATACAAATATTGACATCATAGTGTGAATATTATTTTATTTTTCTTTCAAAGAATAAATCACTGTAACTTAATAAATTTTCAATACAAATACATGCATATCTACGTATATAAATATTTAACCCAATGATCAGCCCTTTCATTCATTTACAACTCGTACCTCACATGGAAGAGTCCAATAAAATGGGTAAAACATCTTATGTCTCACTCCCTAAGGCCGAATATATATCTCTATCTCTGTATTATTCTAACCTCGGCTTTGATACCAAGATGTGACGTCCAGACTTTAGTGATCGAATTATCAATGAGAGTTTATCGTCAGATAGCTTGGATCAAAGGGCATGGAAAGAGCGATCTCTCATATACGCTACCTTGGGTAAGCACGGATACATTTCAATGCCTGAACTCGTCTGAAATAATATGTATCTCATCTCGACACATAGCAACATATACAAGTTACTCAAACTGAATAATACAATATTAGAGACACAAATAAATATTTTCCAACTAATACAATCTGGATGAATAAAAATGATGAATTTTATATCATATCAAATAATCTTATACATCATCTCATACATATATATATACACACCACTCATTACATCATATCGACCATTGCAATGACAGCCAATATAAGTATAAGCAAAGCAAATATTCGTTATCATCATCTGCTCCAACTTCATATCGTAGCCCACAAAGCATATATGGTCATAATATTGGCCTGTAAAACAACCTCAATTTTACTTGAGGTGGTTAAATACATAACAAACCCCAAGTCAGGCTAGAAATCTTGTCGTGAGTATAACAAAATCATAAATAGTAAATGTGCAGTGTCGGGTTTAAAGGTGAAATTTTTAAGCACACAGATATCACTCACACCATACCAATCGCGCGCGCAATTCATTTTCTCAAAAAGTGATAACACACGTGTCATGGCTTTATTCATCTTGACTCACAGTTGACTCTAGTCAACTAGGATATCATAATCTATCATATTACATGAGTTTCTTTTTGTTGTATAAATTCAAATCATCATTTCAAATCATTTATTTTACGAGGTTGGCATTTTTAGTTTAACTTATGAGAAGGTTAAATCATCTTCTAGTACTTATGAGAAAGATACATCATCTTCTCATCTGTGAGTCCCAGGAGGATATCACATTGATAATTCTCCTCAATGGATTTACCCACTACATCTTCTAGTTTTTCTTTCTTCTTTTTCTTTGCATACAAAAAATCAAATCACTGTATCTTCCTCCAATCTCAGCGAAATCAATGATACTGCAAAGCTAATGGAGAGGACTGCGCATCTACACCAATTTAAAGGCAAAATTCTAAAGCTATGAGGCATAGCAGTCTAGAAAGCAGAGAATGCAAAGTGATTCGGTGAGTGATTATTACTTTGCTCTTAATATAATGCAATCTTGATTCTACAACGATGATTTATAGTTTAGAATAAAGTAGATAACACTTCGTAATCACTGAATTCGGATTAAAATATGGGTTTGGGAGGGATTTGAATATACATTAAACTAAAAACTTGATTTTCCACTTTTTCCTTGAATTTAATGAATATATAATGAAAATTGGTGAATTTAAATGTAAACCAAACATATAAATGTCAGGTTAAGCACTAGCGACGCTCTCAAGTGGAATGGAGGCGACTGGAGGCAAAATGACACAGAGGAATGATGGAAATCACTGTTGGATTTTTGGAAATTCATCTCGACTGGTGGAACGGTCCACCCCACCAATGCGTCGATAGCCTATTTCAAGCACAATTTGAACCAGGACCAAATGGGCCAATATATAATAAGGTTTATCGATTTGGGTCTTGATTCTTTTGTTTTCTTAAGGCGTTTGGAGGCTATTGGCGAGGCGATTGGCGATGTCATGAATCCAAAGTGAATGTATGTGATGATGATCGTTGTTTGAGATGGATTTGTATGTTAACCGTGATATGAAAAGTGATGCGACATTAATGTGAACATGTACAAGCCTGTGGCGCAAGTGGATGGCCTAGGATATAAGCTTGTGACATAAGTAGGTGATCCAGGTATTGCGTTGCTCTCCTGTAGTGCTTCGGCGGACCAGTGTGGAGGATGAATGGTAAGCGATCCTGTAGTGCAAGAAGCAAGTCCAAGATGCGAGTCCAGTTTTTTACGAGGACAATAGGTGATCCTGTTGCACATAAGTGAGTCTAGGGAAGTGAGTCAGATATGCGATTGATGTGAAGGTGGACAGCAGACGACCCTGTAGCGTATAAGGCGAGTCCATATAGTCCAAGGAAGGTGGACAACAGACGACCCTGTAGTGGATTTGCGAAGCCTTCTCCAAAGGACAGCAGGACTTGAACAAGCAATGTATGTCATGCCGCTTCTTCTTCTCGCTAACCAACCACCTACTTGAAAGATGCGATATTATCAAAACCCAGTCGATCGAACATGGTTCAGACCAAATCTTCACTCAACAACAATGCTCTGCTACTTGTCTGCATCTTCTTGCATGTCCAACGCATGAGTCTTCATGATCTGCTCTGTCCTTATGCTGGCATTGCCATCATAAGCCATTCCAACCCGCCTTCTTGACCCGCTGCTCTGCTTTAGCGACACCCCACAACAGCTACATGCAATTGCTCTCACTCCCTTCTTCCAGTGCACATGCACAACATACATGCCCTCTTGATCAGCGTTCTATTCTGACCAGTTTGCAACTCTATGTCTCTTGCTGGGCTTGCCAACTACATCATGCAAGCATCACTCCAAGCATCATGCATTTGCAATGCACCAGTTTATTTGTAGCCATGCAACACTAGCAGCCTGCTCATTCGCTCCAAGCCTATTCATTTGAAGACATGCAACACTAGCATCACTCCAAGCCAATTCGCTCGTAGCCAGTTCATGCAAGTATCATTTGCAGTGCACTAGTTCACTTGCAGTGCATCTCACAAATCACATTACTTGCCTATTCATACCTTATTAGCTCCTCTACTTCCCCCTACTACCATCAAGCAACGTCACACAAAATCTTAAGCACCCGTTCTACTTAATTCTAGTAGCTTTTGCTTGCTGTTTTGTTCCAATAACATCTATTATTATCAACTCAAAGCCTGTATATATTCTTATGTATGTTCTTACATGTCTCATTTTGTTGATCAAGTAAAGTTCCCATCAAACATTTGTATGGTTTTTGGTGTTTTATTTAATAAAATTACGAGTGCTCTTCTCATAAGAGGACCACTGTTTCATCAAAAATATAAAATAAAACCGAAATCTTTATTTCGGTTTGATAGAAAAGTTAAATTACATAATTGCATTTCAGGAATACACTTAACCCTATCATGAGCAGCATAAACACTTATTTATTCGGTATTTACTCTATATATGCACCTTTTTTCTCTACCATCACCGTGGCTATCATCACCTCCAACATCCTACGTGCCTTTTATTGTATTACTTTCACGAAAACTAATCAAATTCTTCTCATTTGGACAAAAAATAATATGAAATCGACTAATTTAGTGGTAAAGTGGGGTTTAATTCGAGTAAAATGTTGCTACAATTGGCTTTTCATATCGAATGATGAATATCGACTACTGGAGAAGATATTCGAGTTTATCCAACATTTTAAACGACGAAAACTCATGATTTAGAATTTGAAACCCGTAGCGAGCATATTACAATTGGGTCGTCCGTTGGTTATTTGACATTTTAAACGTCGGATGATTTCTCAGCCCCCTCTCTTTTGAATGTGAGCTGGTTAGTGATGTTTAATATTTTAAAACAAGAAGTGAATATGTTGGTTGTTGAATCTGCTTGAGTAAGTTCAAAATGATAAAAATCGACTAAAATATTCAGTAAAATTTATTGTAAACTGAAAATAATCGACCACTGTTGGGTTAAATTAAGCCAGAGTGTCAAAATAATTATTTTAACAATTCAGAATTTTCGCCATTTATATCCATTAATTAGATTCATTAACTTAAACGATAAATACAAAATGAATGGATAAAATTTTGTAGAGACTAGACAAAAAAAAAAGAAAAAAAAAGGATAGATCTCATATAATATGTTGAGGGTTATAGAATATAATTATTCACTGAATTAAATTCATGCATTACTTTCTCCATGTAGCACTTTCTCCCTTTACAGTTGATCAACCCCCCTCCATAAACTTGAAGAGAATTGCATCTTTATTTTGCAATTCTATTTTATCTCAGTGTACTATCCATCGTCATTTTCCAATTTTCAGCTAAACGACCGGTATCAAATCTTTCCCACCTTGAAAAAGAAAAAAACACAGTTTCAATCGTTCTGTGTTTAATTCAGATTTTTGGCCCTGAGAAATATACCCCACAGCCCACAGGCACGTCCACTAGGAAAAGCATGCTGTGGTGCTGCCCCGCTTCATTTTGCAGGTTAATTTACGAAAATATCTCCGTTTTCATTTTATTTACGAAACCTGCCACCTAAACCCTTCTATCTAATTTAAAAATGGCCGCTTCTCAACGAAAACTGCACTCTGCACTTTCAAATCCACTGCCCTTCCCCTCACAAATCCTTTTTACTTAATTTACGAAGAGGCGGTAATTCTGCTCTTCAAAATAGTGTCCTTCATCCCTTTATATTAGTTGTTCTTCCTCTTTGCCAACTCTACGCCATCACCATGGCCTGAAGACTAGTAATCTCTGTTCTAATTTGGTGAGTGAACTGTTATATAATATTGCGATTCACATTATTTGAAAGTAGTTTCCTGGAGTTATGAAACTTACGTTGCTGCTTTGTCTAGCTTTTGTTTTCATCTATACTCAAGCCCAGGTCGCCTGTATGATTTAAAATGTCTTAATTTTTTTTATTTGATTTAACGTAGTTTTTCTTTCTAAAATGTATCTCATAAGACATTTAAATTTGGCAAACCCCGGGGCAACAAAATTAGGACTGAAGTAAACCAAAGAAACTCAGACAATGAATTTAGAAATCACGGTCTTGTAATGGTGTAGCTCCACTTCTTGATAGGCTCCAGCAACCTTCATTTCTTCTATCCTCTCTCTTTACACAATTTTGGAACTGAAATACCAAGGTATTGAATTTTATTCCACAAAAATTTTCAGTTGAAGGGTTTCCCTAATTTCTGAAGTTGTAATGGCACAATATTCATTTTGATGGATTTGAAAATGACTCATTTTTATCATAATTTGGGGAAAAGTTATTCAAATCATAATTTGGGGTAAAGTTATTTTATTTATTACAGAGTAAAGAATTGATTCATTGCTGATTCAATTAATAATGGAAGTATAACAAATTAATTCATATTTCGATTATTTAGTGCATAGACATTAGCTGATTTAGGAAATAAGAATCAATATTGATTTCGTTCCAAAAAAAGTTGCTAAATAAACATCTACTAATAGTATGTTATTCATATTTTTATAGTATGTTAGTCTAGAATTCTCACTGGAAATTTGAGTTTGCTTTCAATAGCTTGTGCTGTTTTTAGTTATTATCGAATATTAGTGTTGAGGTTTTTTTTAATAGTTATTATTCTTTAATTTACTCTTTATATGATATACTTGGCGAACTTAGGATTTTATTAATGAAGATCAGTTTAATGATTTTTACATTTTTTGTTAATAACAAATTTACATTTTTGTTCTAATCTACTGTGTAATTGAAAAATACTTTTCCATGTTTATGTAATCAAAGGAAAAAATTATAATATTAAATTTTGGTGACCGTTTTTATGATAAAAGGCAACAAATATTATAGTCATCTCGAGCAACCCAATTCACATGGCCGGCTCTGCAAGTTTACCATGCCCTTAACCAATAGTTCACAGTAAAAAGAATAATATGAATTAAAGTTCGATAAATAGCATACTGTGGTTGGTAGTTTGAATGGTAATCTTTGTAATAGTTTTTTTCCTTCTTCTTTCTTGGCTTATGTTTGAATTTGCAATATACGGCAAACTAGTTCACAGGAGCTTTTTTAGGAGAGAAGCAGCGATAGTTTTTGTTTGAATTTTTGCAGTACAATTTTCATCTGGATATATGACAACGGTTCCATCTCTGGAATACAATTTTTGTTTGGACTTTTATTCCATTTATCTCAGTTTAATGAAATTCCTAAATCTGTCACCGTGTATATACGCCTTTTAAACAAGCTTCATACATCCATGTTACGGTTTTTGGATTTCAGAAATTGTAAAAAGTAAGAATTAAGTAATAAATATGATGATAGTTATTGATATTATTCTTTCTTTGCTTGGTGATGTCAAATTATTTTTGACGATTCACTTTAGCTACATTCTGATTCAAATGTTAAATATTAAATACCTTCAAAGTAGCTACATAATATCACAGAAGCATCTTTAGGCCAAGGCAGTCATCCTGACCCCTCAGGTTATGTGTATAAATGATGCTTTGCACTGAGTGGTGTGGAATGATTTTTGTGTGACTGATTGGGATTTTTCTGTTATTTTCAAAGTTTAGCTTTTGTTTGAAAATTGTAAGTGATTCATACATTTCCACAAACGGAATGCAGTGTTATTTCCATTCTGAACCCATAACATTATAAGCTGTTGATATTTTTTTGTACCTAATGATATAAGCATGACCATCTACTGATGCGATTTACGCATAAGATATATGCGGTGTACTGTTACAGATAAAAATTTATACCTAATAGTTATAATGAAATACACATTAGTTTATTACCTATTACAGCTGCTACCCTTATTGGAGTTGAAACATATGCTTCCTAATTCCTTTTGTTAACTATCAATCTAGTTTGCATCTATGCCTAGTTTCTCCTTTGGTTTCTTGTTTTCAAATACATCTAAAAACTTGGCTTTATTTATTTGTTCTGATTATTTTTTTGCAGAGTATAATATCACTAGAGGTGTTTGGAGGTCAGCTCGTTGTTGTAGGCAATGGCTTTATCCCCTATATCTATGTCTGCATATGATGCCCTTCTTGCTTCGGGGTCATCCCCAGTTTTCCTTTCCAGCTACTTTAAAAGACAAAATGGCCAAAGCTCTAATTTAAACTGCACTCGGAACCAGTCATTTTTTAGTTCAACTTCGTTAAACCAACGTTTGTATCCTGCAAATTGCTCCTTAACTACTAGAAGAGCAAGTAAATGTTATTCCCTAGATGAAAATAAATCATCCTTTTCAACAGGGAAGAAGTTTGAACTTGATGATGTTATTGAAGCTCAACAATTTGATAGGCATATATTAGATGAGATATTCCAAGTTGCTCATGAAATGGAATCCATTGAAAAGAATTCAGCAGGAAGCCAAATTTTGAAGGGCTTCTTGATGGCTACCTTATTTTATGAGCCCTCAACCAGAACCAGACTCTCTTTTGAGTCTGCAATGAAAAGATTGGGTGGAGAAGTATTGACAACAGAGAATGCAAAAGAATTTTCTTCTGCAGCGAAAGGAGAAACTCTGGAAGGTACTTTCTCTACCTCATATGTTAGATTCGTTGTCAGGATATTACGTATGTATACACTTTATATTTGTATAGGAAGTAGAGTATAAATATTTTATAGTCCTATATTCCAGTATAAAGCTTTTAACTCAGGGACGTCCTCTTTACTAAGGTATCTTTGTCTTGTAATATGCTATTGCAAACACTAAACAGTAATCTTACTGAGTTAAATACATCAATTTTTGTATCATATTCTAGTACTTTCAGGGATAAATTTTTAATGTTGTGCTGAAACAAACAAAGTCTCTAAAGTCATAGCTGCAAATAGTATTGCAAAAATTTAGAAGAACGCGGACGATTTTACAGTTTCATTAATACAACTTGATAAAATTTGACTGTAGATACTATAAGGACCGTTGAAGGTTACTCTGATATAATTGTGCTGAGGCATTTCGAAAGTGGGGCAGCAAAACTGGCAGCATTGACATCTAATATTCCAGTTATCAATGCTGGGGATGGCCCAGGACAGCACCCCACTCAGGTTTCCTAAAATTAATCATTTTTTCTTTTTATTTTTACTTCAAGTATAAAAATATAGGTCTAACTATCAAAGTTTGTTACACTTCTGGACATAATGATATACTATTTACTATTTGGACATACATAGCAAGTGGTTTTTTTATATATTTTTTCCCTTATCTGTTTGTCTTAGGGTACTTTCGTTGTTGGTTTCATAATAATTAATAGGTGCCATATAACATGATGAAATAATGATTTATTTAGAGGGATCTACATTTTGTGGTAACACTGTTGGGTTCATTGTTTGTCAGCGTAGAATCTTTTCCTGATGAAGCAGGGAAGTTAATAATTGATAATGTACTACTAAGCACATACACATAAACTGATTCTTCGATCGTATTTGGTTTGATTTTGACTGATACTTTGACAGCAGTCTTTAATAAATATATGTTTCACGTAGACTTGTATTGCTAATGGAATAACATTAGCTGTAGGGTCCAAAAAATTAAGTGACAGTCCAGAGAATTTTCTAGGAGCAGTTGATTTTACTCGATTTCCGGTGATTCTTTTGAATAACCCACTCCATTTATGTTATCTACATATTATCAATATGAAACACATTTGTTGTTAACACATTTTCAATTTCTTTCTAATCACTCAGTGCATGTAAATTTTAATGCATTTCTAATAATAAAACCTTTTTCATTGTTATGTATATAGCACTAGTGCCAAAGTCTTGTGAAATTTGGTATACGTATGGTTTATAGTATGTAAATAATAGATCATGATGTGTAACAACTTTCTGCAATAAATATTTAATAGTTAACACCAGTCTGGCAGAGTAAATAATGAATTTCTTTTCGAAGGACATCTCAAATGTTCTTCAGTTATGTGAGTTGGTTAGACAAAACACAAGTATTTCTGCATTAGTGACAACAAAAGTTGATGCAGTTGATTTTGTACTTATATTTAGTTATGTATTCAACTTGATAATCGAATGGCAGTGGAAATAGTTCGTGATTTTTTTGGTTTTGAATTCAAATTTTAATACCTGTAAGATGGTTGTGTCAATTCCTTTGACCAACATCGAAACTAAAACTTATATCATATATAATGACTGGCGCATGTTACAGTTTCGAGAGGATTACATTAGCAAAAAATTAGGCTGAAGTTCTTCTCATCACAGGGTAACAAGTTTCTGGTACAGTACTTCAGAATAATTAGTTTTAATGACAAAGGATAAAAGAAATTATCATTTTTCCAAAGGAAAATGTGATAAACAAATTACGGCGAAGGAAAATGTGATAAACAAATTACGGTGAAGGAAAATGATACATGATAAATGTTCTGGAAACCAACTATTTTCAAGTGCTGTCCTATAAACTTATTATCTTGAATTATGAAGCCCTTTAAGTGAAAGTCCTCTTACATAAGTTCCCGAAGATGTTCCCTTAACTGTTAACAAACTAAATGTTGGATTTCTTACGGGTGATAATTGAAACTTAAAACCAGTGTTGTGGGCAATTCCATATATAACATCTATGTAGTTAATTGAAAAAGGGTTGTTTTTCTTTGATTAAGTAGGCTGTTTGTTCTTGATACAATATGGTGCTGGTGTGCACAATACATATCAAACAGTACATACATGTTTTATTTTTCCATGTTATTTTTTATTATTCTTAATTATATCCCAATACATTGTGTCTACTGAAAAGAAAAAAAAAACCATTCAAATGCCCATAACAGTCATATTTTACTCTATTTCTCCTGTATTGGCTTATAATTGCAGTCATAAAAGCTCTTTTTGTTCCAAGTTATATTCAGTTAGGAGAGTAGAGGTGAATCAGCATGGCTGTTTTTCTTGTTATCTACTGCAGTGGATACCCTTGTGTTGTGGTAAAAATGACTGTTAAACATATTTGCCTTGATATCATGCATTGTATTCAAATGGTTGAGTATCACATCTCACCTTCATGTCATTGTTATCTGTTTTATGCCAACTTGTTTGTGCTACTATAGTATATTTCCATGATTTTATAATTGTTAGTGGTTGTCTTCATCTGCAGGCTCTTTTGGATGTGTACACAATTCAAAAAGAAATTGGAAGATTGGATGGAATCAAACTTGGTCTCGTTGGAGACCTAGCTAATGGGAGGACAGTTAGATCATTAGCTCATCTCATTGCATTATACCGCGATGTAAAAGTTTATTTTGTCTCTCCAGATGTCGTAAAGATGAAGGTATGATCATCATTATTACATCAGATTATCTAATTATATAAATTCATTACTTAGATGATAACAATGGTGAAAATTTCATGTTAACGGTACCGATGATGGATTATGAAACATAGGCAGATTTGTTACATGGTATTGGGTTTTCATGCCCTCACCATTGTCTATGTACTAAGAAGCATAATGATTTCTGCTAATAAGGATTGCCTGTTTAGATCAAACCCAAACACTATTGTTTTACCACTAGTGAATCACGCTTGTGCAATCAAACAAAATAATAATCGGCCGATATGACGGAGAACAGTGTTTTCAAAACGAGTCTCAAATCGTAAACCGAGAAGTTTAAACTTCAAATTGAAAATGGATTTATATCGCGAATCATATAATCAACAGATTCATATGTTAATGGCTATACATACTTTAATGTTGGAAATTATATCTTATGTAAGAAATTTTGGAATTGAATGTACATACAGGATGATATCAAGGACTACTTGACATCAAAAGGCGTGGAATGGGAAGAAAGCACCGATCTATACGAAGTCGCTTCCAAATGCGATGTGATATACCAAACAAGAATTCAAAGAGAGAGGTTTGGTGAGAGAATCGATCTCTATGAGGCTGCTCGTGGAAAATACATAGTAGACAAGAAAGTGCTAAGTGTGATGCAGAAGCATGCTGTTGTCATGCATCCTCTCCCAAGGCTCGATGAAGTAATATAAACGCTTGCTCTTTGTTCTTTCATTTTTCAGATAAAGATGGTTCTTTTTTTTCTTAAAGTTGCAGTGAAATGTTTGTGTGCAGATAACAGTGGATGTGGACGGGGACCCCAGGGCTGCCTATTTTAGGCAAGCGAAGAATGGATTGTACATCAGAATGACTCTGTTAAAACTTCTACTTCGTGGCTGGTAATGGCCAAATTTTGCATGGTGGACCGGAAGTTATTTTGAGGTTTTATTTTTATCAAATTTGTTGAGGCTTTTTAGCATTTGCTCCTGGATTGCCAATGTGGTTAATAAAGGGAGGACCCTGTGCTTGCTTAACATTTCCTACTGTGGGTATCGAAATGTCATTTTGAGATTAATACTTTAAAACTTACTTAACTGCACTCAATTTATGAATCAGTTGTGTCTGATTATATAGTTTTCCGGCTTTAGATAAAATTAATATCATACATTTGTGATGCTTTTCTTGGAAGTTTCACATTTAAATTTCCATTTTCTTGTGGCATTTTCCTGTTTTGGGATTGGTCTGATTTGTAAGTTTTATTGGGAATAAACATATGAGAAATGCTAGCAATGCTTTTCATCCAAATGCGAAGAGCGTATGTATTTTTGACTATACCTTATAAGTGAAATTACGATCTGTAAATTTTTATGTTGTTTTTGCGAATAGCTGAGATGTATTAGGAAACTAATATTATCATACTTCATATATGGTTTTTACATTTCTTTGTTCTTCATACATGGTTATTTTTCTGTCCGGATCAAATTTACGGTTAGGATAAAAACTAACTACCCTTTTTTCCTATTTAAGATTTCTCTCTTTGGGTGTTTTTCAAAGAAAATAATTTGGATATACGACTACACTATGGTATGTTTGATCTATATAATTTTGATTGAGTGGGAGTCCATTACCAACAACAAATCTCTTGTCATATCCATTCTCTCTTACTTTTACAATGGCCCATAGAAGAAACAAAATTAACCACGGATCTAGTTTTTAAAAAAGCTACAAATAGATAAAACAGTAAAGTCTTACTCCTAAGTTAGGTTAAAACGGAAAAAAAACCTAGGTTAAAACGGCAAAATCTTTATTGTTTTATTGTAAAATTAGGTTAAAACGACAACTTTAACATATTTTTGCAATAAAGTCCATGTTTGCAACAGCTCAGAAAACGGAAATATGTACAGGCCTGAAAACCATCTCGGGTTCAACTTACAGGCATGAAACAGATAACCAAACGTCCTCAGATTGAACTGAAAATTGATATGCACATAGTAGATTACTTTAACTTTCAAATAAAAAAAGAATCAATGAATTCCAACAGAAAATGAAAGAGATACACTGTCTCAAACATGGACTCTTTGTCGTTTTAACTTATTTTTGGAATAAAACGACAAACTCTTTGACGTTTTATCAATCGGTCTTCTGTTCAGTTCACTAGCGACAAAATCAAATTGAATCAGTCACGAACAAGTTAACAAACTATACTGGTTGCGTTGTGGCTAGTTCGATTCATTTTTTTACACTGTACATGTCATTGTTGGTTGTGCTTTGATAATTGTTCTACTTAACGCTCGTTAGTCTAAACATTTTCTAGATATACACAATTTTCCTTTTCGTTTTTTTTTTTGGTTTTTTTTTAATAATCCC
This sequence comes from Allium fistulosum, assembly GCA_030737815.1. NCBI lineage: Eukaryota > Viridiplantae > Streptophyta > Magnoliopsida > Asparagales > Amaryllidaceae > Allium > Allium fistulosum. The sequence continues at coordinate 367,366,760 of CM060906.1, forward strand.
CAACGGTTAATTATGAATTTTGAATTGGTGCATAACGCGGAGAGGTATTTTGTTCATTTATTTTGATATTTAGTCGACTTTTTTTTAACATTTCAGTACATAAATACTTCTCAGCTATAATATCCTATAATTTTTACGATGCATCTCTTTTATATCTTCGCACATTTTTGAATACTAGTCAGATGTCATTGATAAATGTGGAGAGTTTGTTTCTATTTTGTTTTTCTATAGTCATTTCCTTTTAAAAATTCGAAATTTTGTGTTTTCCTCCTGGTTCTTCTTCACTTCGAAAGAAAATGAAACACGCAAACCATAATCGTTTTGTTTGCCTTCTCGGGAGCTTTTTAACTTGTCTCTCGTCCTCTCCATGTTTGTTAAATGATGAAACATTAAGAAACAAAATTTTGTTGCCCGTGTCATCTCTATCTCTGCTTTTAATAAAGAAAATTCAATAAATATATTTTCTCGGTGTCTTTTTGAAATTCTGAGAATGCTCAACATCTATCAACGGATTCTCACCATTGGTTTGCAACCTCCATCACCATTCCTCTACCAACCACCCATCAATGAAATTCATCGTCAATTTGCTTAAAATAAAAATGCCGTGACTACCAAAACTTTTGCACTTATAGCACACATCCATTCATGAATTGTTCTATTAAATAAAAAGTAAATATTTGTAGCTATTAGATGCACGTACGTGCGATTTACACTAATGTTAATAACAGTTACTCCATTTATTCGAATTGAAATGTTAATGAATAGTTAATTGAATTTGCTCTAAATTATGAGGTGAAAATATTCTCAAATTTTTAGAACTGAACACCTCAAAGAAATTTGTTGTAGATTTGTTGACACTTTGTGTATTTCATAGTTATTTTATGTATGCGTTTTATAAATTTTCAAAGGCAAATCAAATGTACATGTACAGAAAGTAAAATGTTGTAAACAAAGAACATGCAAATTTAGAGTGGTTCGGTTGAAGAAGAATGTCTCATCCACTGTGAATCATCATTTCTTATTTGTATAGATCTGGAGTACAATGTAGAGAACACATAATACAATGATCTATTGCACAAACAAATGTAAAATAGTGTTTTTTTGGTTATGTTTGGTTGAACTTGGTTTGGTCTGGTTGTGCTTTGGTTCTGTAGTTTTTACTCTCAAAGTTATGTGTCATTACCATTCACGTCATAGGGTTATAAAGTTGTGGCTAGGTAATTCCTAAAAAAAATGCACTTTCCTTATTTGATTAGTTCAGTTCAGCTCTAAGTTGGTGCAACAGTCATTTAGTTTGATAAAGGTTTATCAAACCAAATTTCCTTTACAAAACTGAACTACACCGAATCAATTTTTCTGTTTGGTAGTTGATCATTATCGAACCGTTCCCCTCTTGTCACCGTCGAATCGCTTATATTTGGAAATTACCAAACCGTTACTTAGTGTGATTGGATTTTGTTCTTGAAACGAGCAAAGAATGTTTGTAAATTTTATAAGAGACATGTTTATCAAATAGAAGATGATTTTGTGTTGTTTTACCCATTGAGTGCTTTAAGAATTCTGGTCGATGCGTTTGATCAACGTTATCGATAAGAATCTCCTAAACGCTTTGATGAGACAGTCAGACACAATAAATTGACTTGTAAAAAGTAAATTTTTCTAAAAAGATGATTACATAAAGTTAATTATAATTGTGAAAGTCTTAGCTTTTCGGAAAAGAGGATCGATTAAAAGAACTCTTTTCCGATGCTTTTATTCTTGTGATTCCCGAAGGGAACCAAGACTTTATTGTTTGTACCGATACTAGTCGTATTGGTTTGGGTGTCATTCTCTTGCAAAGGGAACGTGTTATCACATATGCTTCTTTACAATTAAAGCTTGTCGAGACTAGACATGCCACTCATGATCTAGAGCTCGCAGCTATTGTTTTCGCTCTTAGAATTAAACCAAGTTCAAAATCACCTTATACTTATATAAAGTCCGTCTTATACAAGAATCAAAATTTTTTCAAAATCAATTACGCTGCATGAAGAGCCATTTGAGATTGAACATCTTTGCTTTATAAAAGGTTTTGAATTTAGAATAGTTTTGTATATAAAATCGTTTTGTGAAATAGTTTTGTAAATAGTTTGTAAAATAGTTTTGTATATAAAATAGAATAAAATAGTTTGTATAAGAAAAATAAAAGAAAATAGTTTTGTAAAATGGTTTTAAATTAATAGTAGTTTTGCATAAAAGAAAAATTCTAATTTAAATTACAAAGATATCCAACCCAACAACTTTCAATTTCAACGTCAAAGCATATCAATAATATTAGAACATAAGATGTACATATGTCATCATTTCGCAAAATCACATTCGATTGCTTGCTCGATCACACAAGTTCGCTTTCGAACTAGTATTGTCCATTCGACTTCCCTATTGCGGACTTCAATATGGTTTCTTGACTAGGAACCATCATTCTCCTTGCATAGCCATATACTATGATAGAGAATTCTAGAATCAAACCAAAAATCCATATCAATATTCGCCATCAAGAATCGAACGCAAAATCCTAACACGAAATGATGCAATTCACCTCGAACTTGTGTACTCAAATCCGGATCAAATTAATTTTGCGAATAAAAAAATATACGTACAACTTACCTATCTATTTCAAATTTGTTTCATCATAATTACATTTCAATTAAATTCATTTTTAATCTCATCGATTAACACAAATATCACTTCATACTTTAATATTTGTTTTACAGAATTTCTCCATTTAATATAAACATTAATCATTCATAAACATTGCTTATATTTCAATTCATTTTAAATTACATTCATTTGCACATGTAATATTTCTCATTTAATACTACATTCATTTACGAATCATTTCATAAGAAATTTCCTTAAGTTTATAACCAATTTATAAAGGTTTGACTTCTTTTATAAAACATTACTCGAGTTTAAAGTTGTCACAACTTTAATTATAACCATTTCTTGCAACATCCATTTATTTCATAAGCAATTTATAAGTCATGACTTTATTTATATTCATTTCATTTTAATTCTTATTTGTTTATCCAATTAGTATTCAAGTTTACTTCGCAAATTTATTTATGACACATTTCATAAATTGTTAACTAAGTTCATAATTACAACGTTTATTTAATCACAATTTCAATTTTAAATATTCCAAGGGTTAAAGTTCACATTTGTATATTATTACATTACATGCCTATAAAGTATATAATAATTCTATTCATTTACTAAACATGGATATAACAAATTAAACCTTGTTTCACTTGCTTTCAAATTAAGGTTGTCAACTTCAATGGCATAATTCAAGACAATTACTAAGTTTAATCCATATATTAATGGGGCTTTGCACTGAAGGTCCCTATTTTTGATGTTGTTGTAAGAAAAGTCTCTATGATAATGAGTATGTAAATTAAGTCCCTGTTTTTTTTTTCTAAATCAGAAAATGCAAACTATCTTGCGCTTTCCTTATAGAAAGTGCAAGTTAACTTGCGCTTTTCAAAAAATTAATTTTTATGAAAATTTCAAAATTTTCAAAAAAAATTCAAAATAAAAAAGCGCAAACTAGCTTGCGCTTTCCTAATAAAAAGTGCAAGTTAACTTGCGCTTTTTAAACATTTTAAAATTTTCAAAAATTTTAAATTTAAAAAAATTTGAAAATCAGAATTTCCATCAAGTTAACTTGCATTTTTTCAAAAAATTTAAAATTTTTAAAAAAATTCAAAATAAAAGCGCAAACTAGCTTGCGCTTTTCTGATAGAAAGCGCAAGTTAACTTGCGTTTTTAAAATTTTCAAAAAAAAAAAATCATAGTCAAAAAGTTGCAAGCTGGCTTGCATTTTCTGTCAGAAAAATACAAAACACCTTGCCTTTTCTATTTTTAAAAAAAACAGGGACTAAATTTACATATTCTTATCTACAGGGACTTTTCTTATAACAACATAAAAAACAGAGACCTGTGACACTTTTCGTGTATATTAATTCATAAGTTTTGACTATCCAAAATATCAAGATATTCCATTTTATTTCAATAGTTGAAACTACCAGTCAAAAAATAACCAAAATTCACAACTTTTCAATTTCATATCAAATATCCGAATTATTCACTTAATTCTCTTTAATACACCATTATTAAACTAGTGTTTAGTCCATAAATTCAATCAACAATAATAGCCAATGCTTATAATTTGACTAAATACAACAAGTCAAAAATAATGATAATAATTAAATATAACCATTTCATAAAACAAACACATTACAAATAACTATAATAGTTATAAAAAAATTCCTTTATATATAACATATAATATTAGGAAAATTATTTCATTTCAAAACTTATATAAAACATTTTTATAACACCATCAAATGCGCGCTCTCGTATATATATACACTCAGACAAACTCATTCTATGATATTACTACCCTATCTCTAATGAGTTAACCCCAACAGGCTAAGGTATGTCTAAACCTGGCTCTGATACCAACTGTAATGACCCACCTTTTTGGACGGTTCAAATCGACAATAAACCACACATGTCAGATTCAAACCATTCAAAAGGGAGGATTGTTAATGGGGTAAATAAGGAAAAAATGAAAACAAAACACAGAATCTCACAGCGGAACAACTAAATATAATAATCAAATAAACAGTTCATGAAGCTATTTTACAAATAACATTTGATTACACTTTTACAATTCAAATCAGAGTTATACATACATTAGAAATAAACAAATAATGCAGCGGAACACAGAATGCTATGGAATAGTAAATAGCAATAATATACTGAATCTTCGTCTTCGTCATCTAGAAAATAGTCTTCAATACACTGAAAAGCTCAGACTGACCCCAGCGTAACGAAAAGACAAAACACTCGAGTCAGAACTAAAATATCTTATATAAGTCAAATCAAAATAAGTAAAATAGAAATATTAGTGCAATGGTTTCATAGATGTTACGGGATTTTCATCTCCTATCAAGTGTACAACGTGAATATAATTATTTAAAGGGTTTCAAATAATCTGAAATATCAATCTTAATCGTCTAATTAAAACAAATCCGAAGTTTGAATTAACTTAAACCCTTCAAATAATTCAATTCCAAATAAAAATCCAAATTCAAGAAATTATATGGGTATATGTCATTTCAACCAGTATCAAAAATCAACATTTCCAAATCGATGAAAACCGCTCGGGTTTATCATTTCTACCCATAATGATTTTCCCATAATCCATAAGATCGTTCGGGTATGTATCATTTCAACCCATAGGGATAACAGAGATATAGACATTAAAAACATCCAATCATCCAAAATGTCAACCAATAACACCCATCCAATCACCCAAATATCAATAATTGAACATACAACATAATCATCATTGAAATCAACCAATAACTACCAACAATTTACTGGTTATCATTAACAGGTATTTAACTAGAAATTTAAATTTCAATATTAAATTAAATGGAAATTAAATTCAATAAAAGTCAGATTTAACTGGAATGACAATTTCAAATATAATAAACAGCATCCAATCAATTTCTAATCACATCATAAATTAAATTTAACTAACATAAAAAAATCTAGTAGTTGCGAGTGTTTTCTCACCTTTCGTGGCTATGAAGGTGATGATAAAATGGAGCAATATGGAGATTCCTAGTAAAGATCCAAATGCAAAGCAAATCCAACAAAGCTTGGACATGAACACAAATCAATAAACAAGTTCCAACTACTTCCAACTTCCAAACAACCCAAGATCCAAACTACGGACAAACCTGAAACTAGGTCATCTTTAAGAAAATATTTGGACTAGAATATTACTGAATCTGTAAAAGTGACTAACTAGAAAGTTGTTGCAAATTCTTTTCTTTCCACTTTGAAAAAACGTATCACTCAAATAGCTTCTGTCTTGAGGAAGTTATGATCAAAACAAACAGAGGTGTTTTCTGAGTTGAAAATCTGAGTTCAAAAATACTTTGAAAATATTTTAGTTTCTGGCATAGGAAATTAAGGAATTTGAAGAACTAATCTACAATAAAGTTGGAGCCACTGGAAAAATAAATGGTTTGAAAAAAATAATCACAAAATTTTGTTCATTCCTGAAGGAGATATGATTGATACAATATCGGGTATTTTCGTCCAAAACTGGACCTGAGAAAGGACTTGAAAAATGGAGTTTTTGATATAGAAATATTCGGAATGGGAAGAAGGATTCAACAACAAAGTTGTTGCCATTGAAATTATACATGGTTTCAAAAACAAATTATTTGATTTGGAGTAATTTAGTGTAATATAGAAGCCATGGAAATAAGGGGAAGAAAGAGGGAAAATAGGGAAGAGGAAAAAAAAGGAAAAGGGAGAAAGAAGAGGAGAGGGAAGGTGGAAGGAGATGGCCTTGGAGATGGTAGAGAGGGCGGCAGCTATAAGGGAGGAAGGAAGGGTTAAAGGAGAGGAGGAAAGAAGTTTTGATTTGTAAGATTTTTGGAGTTTTAGATTTAGAGTTCTCTATAGATTTTGAGGAGGAAGAAGAAGTGTGAAGAGAAAGTTTCTCAGGAGAAAAATTATGTACGTAGATGTTATCAGATAAGAAACATAAGGTCGTAGGCAAAGGAATGGTCACATGACTGACTAGTGTCTCTTGGTTAACCAAGGCCCATTAGACCAAACAAACCCAGTATGCCTTAGCCAAATAAAACACAACTAAACACTACCAATTCATGTTAATTTTTCATAGTAATTCAAATTTTTATAGCAATAGGAATTAGATTTTGATGAAACGAAAAGTGGAGGGAAGATCAGAATTCAGTCTAGTATCATATAAAAAGAAAAAAAAATCTAAAATTCAAATTTAAAATTTTCAACCAAAAGTCAAACTTTGACTAATTTTGACCAAAATTTGAAATTTCATAAAATTTTTATTCTATTAAATTTGGTCAAATAAAACACTCAACATCACAAATTCAAATTTTTTTTATTTAAATTCAAAATACTGCCATTGTAAAGTTGTTAATAGTTACAGATCTTTATTCTTTATCTTAATTAAAAGATGCAATATCAATTAATGCAATATTAATTTGTTTCTCCTTATCATATTTAAAAGATTAAATTCCTTTAACTACACATCCAATTCTCATCTAATTACATTCAAACCTATGTTATTTTATTATTCAATCAACAATACTCTATGAATTATATTAACATAAGTTTACATTTTATTACAATTATTATTTTACCGTTAACATCTTTTACCATATTAACTTCAATAATTAATTACATAAATTTTCATTGATTTCTAAATTAATTCCAAACATATATTAAATAATGAGATGATAAATGAACAATTGTTACTTTTAAGTAATTTAATCATATTTATAAGTTTATTATCTATAACAAATGTTATGACTACTTACATATAACTGATTATATTCTATTTCAATTAACAACATATAATTCCAACATTCAATTGCCTTAATTCCATTAATTACCCATTTAATATTCAAACGAACAAATTAATGAGAAGATAATTACAACCATCGTTTATAATAATAGTTCATATTCATTATCTTATCATTTACAACCAGTGGTTATAACAAAATGATTTTGTATTCTATATTAACCTATTCCAATCAATTACATACAATCTCATCATTAAATGCATCATTTAATTAATTTCATTATTTACAATTATAACCAAATAACCTTACAATTATATTCATTGATTGAAATTGGATTAAAATGGTTATCAATTACATTAAATCAACATTACTATTTTACACTCTAATTGTTTTATCATTACAAATCATAAATTTTAATTTCTTACAATATTAATAATTCAAAATCTTATTAAATTTAATATTTTAGTTATCGAAAAATACGAGTCGTTACAGATATGTTTGGCTGAGGTAAACAATTTAAATCAAACCTTTTATTTGGAAAGAAACCAAAAGATATAAAATTTTACACAAAACTTTAAATCTAGAATGGAAACATAAATTAGGATTTTACACAAAAGTTCGTACATGAATTCGATGTTGAAAAACCTTTTATTCTTATGAAAACAATTATATTCTAAACCTCAACCATATAACATAACAAATTGGTTTTCAAAGAAAATTTAAATAATTAACATATACTATATAAAATTATAAAATAGTTTCAATAAAAGATTAGTTTTTTAATAAATTTTTCAAAAACAAAAGAAAAGCGAATTGGATAACTTAGGCACATGTAAATTCATGATAAGAACATTCGTATCGAAATAATAGAGAGAACAACAACAAATTATCATAGGACACAAAAGATCTAAATTATATAAATCATAAGGAACATAAAATGAATGGAGATAAAAACAAAAGTGGATCTGAATCAAATTTACATAATAAACATGCATTTAATTTAGATGGACAAAAGGGGATTTGAATTACACTTTATAAGATGAACAATTCAAAGACAAGACGAAATGTATAGAATCTAAGCACATGATCAAGTGAAATGCATTAACAAATTAAATCAGAGTATTGCCTTAGGATGTTGTCAAAAGTCACACCTTGAATAAAGAATAGAACTCCTAGATTCCATTAAATTAGCTTTTAGAAGTTACAACAATCTAAAGCACCACTTTTGTATTTTGTATTTTATTTTGTTTTGCGAATTTTTTTCATCCACGAAGAGAAAGAGAGAGAGAGAGAGAGAGAGGAGAGAAAGAAAGGTGAATTGTTTGGAGTGAAAAAATAATAATGAAATAAATGAAAGAAGATTTTGTTTGTAAAGGGAACATTGAAACCACTTCAAAACCCTCCCTATTTAATTCTTATTAAATCTCATCAAATCCTCTCCCCCACCCACTCTTCATATTTTCGGTAGAAAAATAGAAACAAAGAAGAAAAGGGCAAAATCATTTCATAAGTGAGGTTCGAGTGAGTCATAAATAAGAGTAAAGGATGGAGATTTATTTCCTTCCTTTAATTGCTCCTTTGGATTTTCAAATCACATTTGAAAACTCTCCCCATTTTCATCATGCATGGCTACCCATAAAAGAGGCATTGAGCCTAAAAAAATTCCCAAAACCATAAACAAATTAATCAATTTAAATCCAATTTAAATATTCTATCAGTATTGTATATCAATACGTGCGTTTATAACTTGTATATACACAGTTTATTAAACACTAGTGGTATTCAAACAAATAAAATAAAATTTAGTAATTAATATTTCATAAATATTAATTAATTTAATTAATTACAACAATTATAAATTAATTAAATCATGTGGTTTTTCAAAGTATTCATCATTAGGTTGTGCAATTAAAGGTGTAAATTCAATCAGCGATTAATATCGAACAATTCGAATATTTATGTTCACACGTCACCTTAACTAGTGATGTGACATTTTGGTTGAACTTATCACTTACACATCTTTTTAGTACAATTCAACTTTACTTATTATAAACAGTACCTAGTAGTAATGATTATTTATACTAATTCTCATCATCAACACTATATCACTTTAGGACTTAAGGAATTTCATTTTGGTCAAAATTCCAACACCGTCCACATTCAACTAGAAAAGTCCGAACACAAAGTCATTGATTTAACAACAATAATAATTATTATTTACAGTACTGCTCCGACCACTGAATTTGACTTTGAATTGAAAACAATTGACCGTGATACTAACCCCATATAATCGAGGAGACGAATTCTCTATTGAATAGCATTTCACTTCCAACTCTTCAATTCAAACCCAACTATAGTCGTTCGATGGATGCCATGCCATGATTTAACTATAATCAAAGTGGAGTATCCACATTGAAATTCACCAGTATTCTCAAGTCAAGGGTGTAACGACCCATAATTTAATCACTTTGAACATGAATAGTTAATATGTTTTTAAATGATTAAATAATGGATTTTATATCTAGAAGTAGTAACCCTGCCTAATAAAATGGAATAGTATAATTACTTGCCTAATAAAACAAAATAGCATAATGATTATTATATTCCATACGGATGGTTGCCATTGGACCAAAATCTGGTCGAATCAGGTTATGCCATGTGGATGGTTGCCATTGGACCAAAATCTGGTCGAATCAGGTTAGGCCATAGTTGATAAGGAGAATTCCTATTGGACCAATTTGTGGTCGAATCAAATTAAGCCACAAGGATGTTTTCTATTGGACCAAAATTATGGTCGAATCAAATTAAGCCACAAGGATGTTTTCTGTTGGACCAAAATGTGGTCGAATCAAATTAGGCCATATGGCTGGTTTCTATTGGACCAAAATCTGGTCGAATCAGGTTAGGCTATAGGAAATTACTAAAGTACCCTTCTCTTCACCTATAAATAGCCAAGTTCATTTCTCATTTTAATTCATTCACAAACTAAAGAAAAGAACAAAAATTCATTATCAAAGGTGAAGTATTCCAAGTCTCCATCAAAGCAAATAGAATGTGAGTATATTCCTTGCTTTCATAGTTTAGGGAGTATAACTTATTCTGTGAGTATATTCCATGCTTTCATAGTTTAGCGAGTATAACTTATTCTGTAAGTATATTCCTTATTTTCATAAGTTCAGTGAGTATATTCCTTGTTTTCATAGTTTAGTGGGTATAACTTATTCTGTGAGTATATTCCTTGCTTTCATAGTTTAGCGGGTATAACTTATTCTGTAAGTATATTCCTTATTTTAATAAGTTCAGTGAGTATATTCCTTGTTTTCATAGTTTAGTGGGTATAACTTATTCTGTGAGTATATTCCTTGTTTTCATAGTTTAGTGGATATAACTTATTCTTTGAGTATATTCCTTGTTTTCATAGTTTAGTGGGTATAACTTATTTTATGAGTATAGTTTAATTATTTTACAGTAATTGTAATCTTAATCTCTTTCCTTTGACTCATTCACATTTTAATAAATGTTTTGTTAATTGTTGATGGTAAATTATTAATAATAATGGGTCTGTTATTATTCTTATTATTATTCTTGTTTGGTTGTTTGATTTGTGCTCGGCCAGTTTATGAGCAATAACTTTGATGTTTAGTAAAAGGGAACTTACACCACCTTTTAACTTAGGATTGACATTTAGTGACTTTTTGGTTAAAAGGAAATAACACCCCTTTTAGCTATCTCATTTGATTAAGAGGGAGCTTTGAAATTTATATAATGATTTAAATAGGTTGTTTATGGAAAGTAAGTAGTCCTATACTTGGCACTAAAAGCCGATGAGTAGATTGATCTTCTATCTGTGAGATCTGGAACCGAAGTGTCTAGGCAAGGCTAGGAGCAACCTGTGCCCTGACTTACCTGGCTTTGTTTCTGGGCAAGGGGTAGAGTAAGTCGAGAATATCAGAAACGTGACAAGTATAGGAGATTTGATTTCCATAAATGATCTTTATAATTATAATGGAAAACATTCGCATTTCTTATAGACAATTGTTTTTGACCCATCTAAGTATGCTTTTGAAATATGAAATCCTCCCAAATGTTTTGTAAATATACTTATACCGATGAGATAAGTTTATGGATATTTTCCAAGTAGTGAAAAAGTATAAGATTTAATTTCCATATACGATCATTTTGTTATCCCCGATAGTTGATATCTTGACTATCAATTTCGATACCCTTCTTTCTTTTGTTTTTGTTTCGTCAATCTAAGACGATTTGTTGCTCATTTAGAGCATTGATATCCTTTATCGGAAATGACTAAATAAAGAGCGAGTGGGGGCCAAGCTATGTGGGGTTGCTCCTATTAGGGTATTTTCACATCTACTCTAGATTGGTTTCGGTTGTATGCGCACGGAGATGTGAAATACTCGGATACTCGGTAAGGTTGGCGGGGTCCGGCTTGGAGGTTTCCGAGAGCCATCGTATTTCTCAAGTATATTTTCTAGAGGTATACTTTCGATAAGGGTGGCGCACCCTCCTAGTCATTGTTGGATTGATTCTTTCTTAATTTCATCGGGAAGCGTCTTGCGCTCTTCGCGATGTTTAATTATCTGTATCCATTCTTTTGTACTTGGATGTTGTCCTTGTGAGGGAAAAACCCGTTCTGCTTTTTTTGCGATGTGGTCTCACTAGTTACTTTATGTGTTCTATGTTTTGGAGTTTACTCATACCAGACTTATTGTCTGACCCGAATTGTTTGTTTTCCCTAAACGTTCGGGTACTCATTTATATTTGAGTAGTCCGGAAATGACAAGTTTCTTTGGGCTCTTTTGAAGATGGTGGACGAGTAGGAGGCTCCTTATCTATCTAGCTATTTATTTCCGCTGTTATGAGAAGTTGTCTCTACGTATGTATATTTAAAGACGGGTTGTTATAACTGCCTAGACTGATAGTAGTACTTTTGTTGTAACTGTGATAACTCCATGTTGGCGAATAACCTTATGTACTATCTTATTTTTATGTTATATTTAACCGTTTCGTTCTTATATTTTACCCCATGAAAACTCGTCTTTTAGATACTTGGGCAACGGCACATGAATACCATGGATGTATTAAGTGTCGTTCTCAAGGGTCAGAAAGGTGGGTCGTCACAGTTGGTATCAGAGCTTTGGTTGAGTGAACACCTTAGCCTGATTGGAGTACAACTCATTAGAGATAGGGTAAGTGATGCCCTAGAATGAGTTAATCTTGAGAGAGCGTATTTGTAATTTTTATAATAATAATATTTATCCTCTAAAATCTAGTTTTAGATCCTTTGCTGTTATTTCCTTAAACAATTTTAATCCTATTATTGTATTCTAAAGATACCTGTTATTTGTTTAGATATAATAGAAAATGAATACAAGAAGAGGAGGAAGAAGAGGATCTGGAACTAGCACGGCTACCAATGGTAGGCTACCTAGAAATGCTACTATGTCAGCTGTAGATCCGGTAGAGGAATGGTAGCGCAAGTTCAAACCCCTATGAACTTTGCAGCTTTGTGTAAGAATTTTACCACTTTGGGTAGGAAACCATTCTATGGGACTGAAGATATTCTTGGAGTGTAGATGTGGCTTTGAACTTATGAAAGAATATTTGGAGACCTTCGGTTGGAGGATGCGGAGAAACGACTGTTGGCATCGCGACAACTTCAAATGTCGGCGATGGATTGGTGGGATTCAGAAACTGCTAGTACTCCGGAGGGGGAGTTTTCTTGGGCCCAGTTCAAGGAAGTTTTTGAAGCACAGTTTATTCCAGAAGCCGGAAAAACTCAGTTGTTTAGAAGTTTCATTGACTTAAAGCAGGGTGATATGACTGTGTCGCAGTACGAGCATAAGTTCAATGCTTTGTCCCATTTTGGACTTGGATTGGTAGACACACCGCTCAAGAAAAATGAAGTGTTTGTGAATGGAATGCGACCAGAGTTCCATCGTGAAATGACCAATCATCTTATGTGTACGTTCACCAACATTATTAGCATGGCTTTGAGGTTTGAGGCTCTTGATTTTATGGAAGGAGTCCAGAAGGGTGTAGTACCAGCAGTAAGTGCCAAGCCTTTATCAGTTATACCAGTTGAAGGAAAGCCAAACTTCAAGCGTAAGTTTAAGGGAAAGAAGCAAGGTGCAGGGAAGAAACCCGACGATGGCGCTCAAGCATAGAAGAAGCAGACCAACTTGGCCAACATTCTTTGTTTCAAGTGCAATAAGATGGGCCACTTTGCAAATCATTGCCCAATTGCCATATGTTTTAATTGCGGCCATCCATGACATATGAAGAATGAGTGTCCTTTTCCTAAAAAGGGATCTCAAGGACAGACTTTTACCATTGAAGAGATACCATCCACTTCTTCAGATCAAAAAGGGAAGCAAGTGTTGCAAGGTACATTATCCATTTATGATATTCCTGTAAGGGTGCTATTTGATATAGGAGCTTCCCATAGTTTTATTTCTTATGATCTAATGGACAAACTAAACCTTAAATATATTATCATAAGTAATCCTCTTTGTGTGTCAAACCCAATTGGAGGTCCGACAAATCTTGACACTGTGTGTCTAAATGTACCTATTTCTTATCGAAATCATCTCTTTCCTTTTGACTTGTTTGTTCTTGGGTTTATGGGTTTTGGAGTGTTGCTGGGAATGGATTGGTTATCTAAGTTTAAAGCTATCTTGGATTGTGGTAGAAGGCTCGTTAGAGTTAGTGATGAAGGAGATGTTGATGTTGATATTAGTTGTGAAGAGCCTAAGAAGTTAATGAGCACTTTTCTCTATTCACTCGAAGTGGCTAAAGGAAAGCTAGGAGATGTGCCGGTTGTTCGAGATTTCACAGATATTTTTGACAAGGTGCAAGGTTTACCTCCTCACCGTGAAGTCGGGTTCTGTATTGATTTGGTTCCGAAAACTAGACCTATTGTACAACCCTTACGAAGGATGGCTCCAAAAGAGAAGAGGGAGTTAGAAAGGCAAACTTATGATTTGTTGCAGAAGGGCTTGATCCGACGTAGTACCTCAAGTTGGGATCTCCAGTCGTCTTTGTTACAAAGGCGGACGGTTCTCTAAGGTTATGCGTAGACTATAGGGAATTGAACAAAAGGACTATCAAGAATAAATATCCTTTGCCAAGGATCGACGATATGTTGGACCAACTCCACGGTGCTCGGATATTATCTCAATTAGATCTTGCCACCGGTTTCCACCAATTAAGAGTGGCAGAGGAGAGTGTTTCTTTAACAGCTTTTCGAACTCTTGAAAATTTCTATGAGTGGTTAGTTATGCCGTTTGGATTGACTAACGCACCCTCTTATTTTGTGGACTTAATGAATCGAGTATTTCGAGACATTCTTAATAAATTTGTTCTCGTCTTTATTGATGAATTTCTTATCTATTCCAAGATAAAGGAGGAACATAAATATCACCTCTGTGTCGTACTCGATACCTTAAGAAGCCATGTGTTGAAGGCTATGTTTTCCAAGTTCCATTTTTGGAAATCCGAAGTTAGGTTTCTATGGCATGTTATTTCGGGAGAAGGCATATCGGTGGACCCAGCTAAAGTTGTGGCGGTTCAAGACTGGAAGAAACCCGAAAGTGCGATGGAAGTTAGAAGTTTCTTGGGATTGGCTGGTTTTTACCGTAGGTTTATCAAGGACTTCTCGAAGATTGCTTCTTATCCGACGAAGTTAACAAAGAAAGATGTTAAGTTTGTTTGGACTTCTAAGTGTGATCAAGCATTCAAAGAATTGAAAGAGAAGTTGACTAGCGCTCCTGTATTAACCATTCCAAATGGGAGCGAAGGTTTAACCGTGTATACAAATGCTTGTGGAACCGGATTGGGAGCAGTTCTGATGCAGCATGGGAAAGTTATTGTGTATGCGAGTCGACAGCTAAAGCAGCATGAGAAAAATTATGCTACACACGATTTGGAGCTTTTAGCTGTTGTCTTCGCACTAAAGATGTGGAGGCATTATCTTTTGGGTGAAAGGTTTGAGTTATACACGGACCACAAATCCTTAAAATACCTTTTTACCCAGAAAGATTTGAATTTGAGGCAGGAGAGATGGCTGGAGTTTCTTGCCTTTTATGACCTAGAGGTTCTTTATACCCCTGGAAAAGCAAATGTTGTTGCCGATGCATTGAGTAGGAATGTAGCAATGGTTGCAAATTTAGAAGTTAAGCAAGTATTGTTAGAGAGAATTGCATCTAGTCAAGAGGAAGATCCTTTTTTAGCTCGACTTAAGAAGGATGTTAAAGAAGGTATTGTTTCTAGCTTTGAGATTGATCTCCGGGGCAAATTGAAAATGAATGGGCGTATTTGTGTTCCAGACTTTGATGGACTTAGGCAAGAAGTGTTAGCCGAATGCCACCATACAAAGTTATCTTTTCATCCAGGAGTGACCAAGATGTTCAAAGAGATGAAGAGGGTATTCTGGTGGAAGGGGATGAAGCGAGATATTTCAATCTTTGTGAGTCGTTGTGCAAACTGCCAGCAGATTAAGAGTGACCAGCAGATGACAGCTGGATTGCTTCAACCACTTGAGATCCCAAAGTGGAAGTGGGAGCAGATCTCTATGGACTTTATTGATGGGCTTCCTAGGTCAAGAAGAGGTAACGATGGCATTTGGGTTATAGTCGATCGACTAATCAAGAGTGCCCATTTCATTCCTGTTAAGCTGACTAGGATTGTTACGAGTCTGGCGAGTTTGTATGTGAAGGATATTCCTTATTTTCATAAGTTCAGTGAGTATATTCCTTGCTTTCATAGTTTAGTGGGTATAACTTATTCTGTGAGTATATTCCTTGTTTTCATAGTTTAGTGGGTATAACTTATTTTATGAGTATAGTTTAATTATTTTACAGTAAGTGTAATCTTAATCTCTTTCCTTTGACTCATTCACATTTTAATAAATGTTGTGTTAATTGTTGATGGTAAATTATTAATAATAATGGGTCTGTTATTATTCTTATTATTATTCTTGTTTGGTTGTTTGATTTGTGCTCGGCCAGTTTATGAGCAATAACTTTGATGTTTAGTAAAAGGGAACTTACACCACCTTTTAACTTAGGATTAACATTTAGTGACTTTTTGGTTAAAATGAAATAACACCCCTTTTAGCTATCTCATTTGATTAAGAGGGAGCTTTGAAATTTATATAATGATTTAAATAGGTTGTTTATGGAAAGTAAGTAGTCCTATACTTGGCACTAAAAGCCGATGAGTAGATTGATCTTCTATCTGTGAGATCTGGAACCGAAGTGTCTAGGCAAGGCTAGGAGCAACCAGTGCCCTGACTTACCTGGCTTTGTTTCTGGGCGAGGGGTAGAGTAAGTCGAGAATATCGGAAACGTGACAAGTATAGGAGATTTGATTTCCATAAATGATCTTTATAATTATAATGGAAAACATTCGCATTTCTTATAGACAATTGTTTTTGACCCATCTAAGTATGCTTTTGAAATATGAAATCCTCCCAAATGTTTTGTGAATATACTTATACCGATGAGATAAGTTTATGGATATTTTCCAAGTAGTGAAAAAGTACAAGATTTAATTTCCGTATACGATCATTTTGTTATCCCCGATAGTTGATATCTTGACTATTAATTTCGATACCCTTCTTTCTTTTGTTTTTGTTTTGTCAATCTAAGACGATTTGTTGCTCATTTAGAGCATTGATATCCTTTATCAGAAATGACTAAATAAAGAGCGAGAGGGGGCCAAGCTATGTGGGGTTGCTCCCATTAGGGTATTTTCACATCTACTCTAGATTGGTTTCGGTTGTATGCGCACAGAGATGTGAAATACTCGGATACTCGGTAAGGTTGGCGGGGTCCGGCTTGGAGGTTTCCGAGAGCCATCATAGTTCTCAAGTATATTTTCTAGAGGTATACTTTTGATAAGGGGGGCGCACCCTCCTAGTCATTGTTGGATTTCCTTATTTTTGATTCAAAACTTTGGATTGATTCTTTCTTAATTTCATCGGGAAGCGTCTTGCGCTCTTCGCGATGTTTAATTATCTGTATCCATTCTTTTGTACTTGGATGTTGTCCTTGTGAGGGAAAAACCCGTTCTGCTTTTTTTGCGATGTGGTCTCACTAGTTACTTTGTGTGTTCTATGTTTTGGAGTTTACTCATACCGGACTTATTGTCTGACCCGAATTGTTTGTTTTCCCTAAACGTTCGGGTACTCATTTATATTTGAGTAGTCCGAAAATGACAAGTTTCTTTGGGCTCTTTTGAAGATGGTAGATGAGTAGGAGGCTCCTTATCTATCTAGCTATTTATTTCCGATGTTATAAGAAGTTGTCTCTACGTATGTATATTTAAAGGCGGGTTGTTATAACTGCCTAGACTGATAGTAGTACTTTTGTTGTAACTCTGATAACTCCATGTTGGCGAATAACCTTACATACTATCTTATTTTTATGTTATATTTAACCGTTCCATTCTTATATTTTACCCCATGACAACTCGTCTTTCAGTTACTTGGGCAACGGCACATGAATACCATGGATGTATTAAGTGTCGTTCTCAAGGGTCAGAAAGGTGGGTCGTCACAAAGGGAATGGTGTAACATCGTTACTTCGAGATTCTCCGTTTGACCTTAGTTATATTAACCAACATAAAACTCTTTAGTGCGTCATTCCTTGGTTATCCAATAACTATCAGTATGTAACCCCTTGGAACTCCCAACAGCCATGGGTAGTATACTATCCCACATTTAGAGAGAGTTACGTACTCTAGTCATAACGGATGAATCGAAATCCCTTCTTGAAACATATTGACTATGAATATTTAAAATAATGTTATTTTTAGTGCTATAAATTTCTTATGATTACAACACGTTGTAATTACTATCACATAACATATCATTTAAGGATTCTATTCAATATTCTTTAAATTAATTACTTAATTAATTATACCATAATATAAAAGCATATAATAGAAAGAAAACACCTTTTATTTTAAACAAGATTAGTTATCTAGCTAGGTATATGTAAAAAGTTACATAATTGCCCGAGGACATACCCCTAACACTATCATAATCAGTATTTCTTAAATATTGATTAATTTAATCAATTTATAACACATTATAAACTAATTAAATTGGGTGGTATTTTAGAGATTTAGCAAATACAGTTGTGTGACTCACATGTGTGAATTCAGCCAACGATTAATATTGAACAATTCAAATATCAACATTCACACATCACCTTAGCTGATGGTGTGATGATTTGACTGAATTAGTCGCTTATAGATCTATTCAGTAAATCATATTTTAGATCAATTTAAGCAGCACCTTTAAGCAATGATATATTATACACATGCACTTTTTGTGTAACATACCATATCTAGAGGCCCAAAGCTAAGTGCTACAGATGCTGCAGTCATCCATAATATTAACTTCCGGCGACTAAATACGGCTATGTTAATGGTATCTATAATATCAGAAGCACTTGAATATGAAACAAAGCACATATTTCAAAACAACATTTTTCCATTACGTTTCAAAATAGACATTTCATATTCAAATTACATAATCCCAAAACGTTTCCCAGGCAATGATAAAATATACTTATTATAAAATATGCCAAGAGCGACATATGAAGATGCCCCCTTGGATGATCATAGTCATATAGCCATAATTGACTTAATAAATACATAGAGGAAATAAACAACCAAACAAAGAACTTCAACTCCTAAATAGCTATTCGTTAGCCTCCTGCTCTCCTCTGGTAGCTTTATGCGTCATCCTACTAAAACCTGAAAGAAGCTCAACCCTCAGCCCACTCAAATTAATTTTGAGCACCCGAGAGTTTAAGGGGAAAAACATAAATTCGAGTCAGACATAAAGCCTGTGTGAATAATACTATACATCCCGACTAGTAATGTTAAGTGAGACCACGCCGCTTAGAGGAACGGGTTTCCCTTCACTAACATCCTTTTAAAACATATCTTTTGCAAACCTTTATCCTGCAACCCGATCCGGTTAAAACTGTAAAGCATTATCATGTAAACATACATATTAGGTAACAAATGGACTATCTGTCCTAACACTATAGTTTTGTTTGGCTTACTATTAACCTTTGGCTGACTCGGGCCTACTAGACAAAATAACAAAATTTATCTAACATCAGTTAGACACACCTCTTCTGGACGGTCTGTCCTAAACTATCTATTAAATACTTCTCTTTTGGACAGTCTGTCCTTAACAACTCCCAAGGTCACCTGATCCTAATGATTTTGCGGGCTCACCAATAACCTATCTGTATACAAACATATATTCCCTTCTATTTGTAATCATAATTTTAGTCTTACCTATGACAAAGCTCTACACACTAGAATTTTGGACTAAATTAGCTGGGACCAATAGCTAATGAATAGGGCGCGACCTTATAACAGTCCCATCTGGTATTCTAATATCTAAGTCATTTTCACTTAGGGATAAGTTCCCTTGAAATTTCCTTGAAAAACTCTTTCAAATTGATTTAAATATTTAAATCATACTTGCACAAAGAAAATACATATTCTCTATGCTTTACTCAAAATCACCTTGCCATGTTATATATATATTTTACTCAACCCCTTGTTGATGAAAACATTTACCTCTTTCGAAATCATTAAACCTTGTCTTTCGAAAACATTGGAAAATCCTTTCCTTTCTTTTCTCCGATAGCTTCAAAATAATATACATCCCTCTTTAAAACCTTTAAACATTGCCTTTCGAAAACATTAGGATAATCCTTCATTTTTTTTCATCAAAAGCTTCAAAAACAAAGGAAAACCTTCCCTTTCGACCCCTTTGAAACCCTGGGGAACCACCCAATCAAAATCATTCATTAAAACTCTTTCGAAAGCATTAAAACACTAAACCTTTCGAAAGCCTTTGGGTTCAATTTTAAAACACGTGGAAACTCTTCAAAACCATTCAAAGTTTACTTCTTCAAAACCTTTAAAAACCGTCTCAGTCAAAACCTTTTGAATTATGCCTTCAAGTAGAGCAAAAGGATAAGAAGCCCGTTGAAGTCGATAGCACTTCTTTCGAAACCATTTGGGTTATACTTCAATTATAGAAAAAGGGTCTTTAAAACATTTAAGTTGAAAGCACATGTTTCAAAACCATTTCCTAAGTAAAGAAGTGATGGGGTCGAAACCATCCCTTCGAAAGCATTAGAGAAGTGACCAAGTTTTAAAAACAAAGTATTCCCTTCGAAACCATTATAGTCGAAAGGTAGAAAGCGGCAGCTAAAAAGGTTTCAGCTTTGTCGAAAGCAGACATTTAAAACTAAAGTGCAACCCATTCGAAACCATCTTTTCTAAATCCATTGACCCAGTCGAAATCCAACTGAGTCGAAAGCCTTTTAATTAAAAGCAAGCAGGTGCATTTTAATTTAAAAACAAAATGACGCTTCGACCCCTTTGGAACCTATGGTTTCAACCTCATACCTTTCGCCTTCTATCCAATTCGCTACGTACCAATTTCTTGATACCAGGTGCATTGGTTTTGATGGAGATGGAGGCGGAGGGACTTGGTCGAAAGCCAACCAAGGCGAAAGCAGGTGCCAAAAGTAATAAAATAATTAAAAATCTCGAAATAAACAGTTCTTTTCACCTAACCCGTTATACGTGTAAAATTTTGATTGGTTGCCTCTTTTTTTACCACTAAAAAGTGCTGCACATTTAGAGCTAATTAATTAATTTAAATCATTTGCAAAATACCCCGTCTCCTTAATTAAATATATAAAACATTTAAGTCCTATACCTTAAATAATTTTATATATTCATCAAAACACTTAGGAAAATTATACTAAAATTCCAATAAATCCTTTTCATTATGCTTTCTAACATATATAAATTTCATACCCAAATAATTATTTATTTTGCCGTAAATAATTTATAACCCAATAAATCATTTTCTTCACTAGAATATTAATATAAAATCCACCATAATTTAGAAAATTATGAAAATTTAAACCCATTTCGAAAATAACATTTCTGGTCTATATCTAAAATCGCAAGGCATTTGGATGTCATTAAATAGCGTTTTCACATCAAAACATATTATATAAATCAATATGAACATGCATAAATCACCAACAAGTATAAATAAACATTTAATCATCCAAAACATAGCATTATCATGCAAAATCATTTCGGTTTACCCTTAAATCTGAAAATTAAAATAAAAATAAGATGTAGTAATCATTCACCTTAGCTTTGTGATTAAAGATATGAGATTTGATGTTGAACAAGTTGATTCACTTCTTCTTCTTGAAATACTAGCTTTTATCTTCTCTTGAGACTAAAAATGGTGGCCGGCCTTAGGGTATTTTTGCTTGAGAAAATGAAATGAACGTGTTTTTGTCTTCCTAAGGGTTTAGGGTGTAAGTTCATCCTATTTCCCATTTTTCCCTTCCTTATTTCCTAACATATCTTATTCATCTTATTTCATTTTGAATTACACATTAACAAGGCACGGTCACCCTTAATTTTAATCAAATCTCAATCTTTAATCATCTTACATTATTTTATTTAACTTAGCTAATTAAATATTCTAAATAATGTTACTAAAAATAAGGGGTGTTACAATCTCCCCTCCTTAAAGAATTTCGTTCTCGAAATTACGATAAGAAACACATTAAACAGTCAACCGTAAAACATACCATCAAAACAAATTAGTATAATCGTCTCTAATCCTGCTCTCAGTCTCCCAAGTACAGTCTACCATCGTCACTCCACTGGACTTTCACTAATCCGACTGTCTTGTTCCTCAACTTCTTCTCATCTCTCTCGACTAGCTGGATAGGCTTCCTGATTATAGTCATATCTGGTTCCACTACTAAATCCTCTAAGACGGTCGGTGCTATAGTAGTGTCTAGATCCCTAACATATTTCCTCAGATGAGATACATGAAAAACATTGTGGACTCCCTCCAAATTACTCGGTAAATCTACTCTATAAGCGAGTTTTCCGATCCTCTTTAAAATAGGGAACGGTCCTACGAACCGTGGTGCTAACTACCCTGTCTTTCCGAACTTGATAACACCTTTCATCGGTAATACTTTGATGAAAACATGATCTCCAACCGATAACTCTAAATCTTTTCGTCTTCTATCTGCATAGCTTTTCTACCTGGACTGAGCTTCCTTCATTCTTGCCCTTATCAGCTCAATCTTTTCTACTGCTTCTCTTACCAAATCAGGACCAAGAATCAATCTATCCCCGGTCTCCAACCAACATGTGGGGGATTTGCATGGTCTTCCATACAAAGCCTCAAACGGTGCCATTCCTATACTAGTCCAATAACTATTGTTATACGAAAATTCGACTAGATGTAGGTGGTCTTCCCATGATCCCACGAAGTCTAATACACAAGCTCGTAACAAGTCCTCCAAGATCTTGTTAACTCTTTCCGTCTTCCCATTTGTCTGTGGATGGTAAGCGGTACTCATCTTGAGCTTGGTTCCTAAGCTTTCCTGAAGACTTTTCCAGAACTCGCTAGTAAACAAAGAATCTATATCACTAACAATACTACCAGGAATTCCGTGCAGTCTAACCACATTCTTCATAAATAACTAAGCCAATACAGGTGCCGTCTTGTTTGCATTGACCGGAATGAAATAGGCACTCTTGGTCAATCTTTTTACTATAACCCATATACTTTTGTTCCCTCCATTAGTCCTTGGCAACCCATCAGTAAAATCCATAGAGATGGAATCCCACTTCCATATTGGAATGTCCAATGGCTGAAGTAATCCACTTGGCTTCTGATGTTTGGCTTTTACCTGTTGATAATTCAAACACTGTTTCACCCATAAGCCAACATCCCTTTTCATGCCTTCCCAACAGAAACTTCTCTTCATATCTTGATACATCTTCTTCCTCCTGGATGGATAATGAACTTTGAACGATGAAATTCCTCCAAAATCTCTTTCCTTATGTCTCCCACATGTGGAACACATAATCTGCCCTTCTTTCTCAACCATCTGTTTTGGTCAAGACGGAAATTCTTTAAGTCATCGCTCTCTGTTCCTTCTTTTAACTTTCTGATCCATTCTGCCAAAGCTGGATCCTCCTCCTGTTTAGAAGATATCTTCTCAATTATTACCAGTCGGACTTCTGAACAAGACAACCATCTTTGTTGCCTCATGTTTAGCTCCTTCTGAGAAAACAAGTACTTCAACGACTTATGATCGGTATAAAGCTCAAGCCTCTCTCCCAAAAGGTAATGCCTCCACACTTTTAATGCAAATATAACTGCAGCCAACTCCAAGTCATGCGTTGGATACCTAATCTCATGTGGTCTAAGCTGTCTATAAGCATAGACAATCACTTTACCCTTCTGCATTAGTACAGCTCCCAACCCAGCACCACATGCATCAGTATAAACAGATAAATCTTGGTTTTCCTCCGAAACCACTAACATAGGTGCATGGGTCAACAAGTGTTTCAAGTTCTGAAATGCTTCCTCACACTTGTCGGTCCATACAAATTTTACATCCTTTTGTGTTAGCTTAGTCATCGGCGCTGCAATTTGTGAGAAATCCTTTATAAACTTTCCGATAATATCCCACTAATCCAAGGAAACTTCTTATCTCAATTACTGTTTCTGGCCTTTTCCAATTATTAACGGCTTCGACTTTTTTGGATCAACTGATAATCCCTTCTCTGAAATCACGTGACCAAGAAACTTAACTTTTTTTTTCAAAAATGGCACTTTGAAAACTTTGTCTTTAGCTGATGTTGCCTCAGCATTTCAAGCACGATTCTGAGATGAGCTTCATGCTCCTTCTTATCCTTAGAGTATATCAGAATATCATCTATAAAAACTAATAAGAATCCATCCAAGTGCTCTCGGAAAATTCGGTTCATCAAATTTACAAAAAATGCCGGCGCATTTGTGAGTCCGAACGGCATAACTAACCATTCATATGACCCATATCTTGTCCTGAACGCCGTTAAAGGTATACTGTCCTCTACCACCCTAAGCTGATGAAACCCTGTTGCCAAATCTAACTAGGAGAATATCTTAGCCCCACTCAACTGATCGAACAAATCGTCAATCCTTTGAAGTTGATATCGATTCTTTATCGTCTTTTCATTTAGCGTACGATAATCGATACATAGCCTTAACGATCCGTCCAGCTTCTTAACAAATACAATGGCAGCTCCCCAAGGCGAACTACTTGGTCTAATAAAACTCTTTCCTTCCAAATCTACCAACTGAGCTTTCAACTTCTTCATCTCTGTTGGTGTCATTCTGCTTGGTGGCCTACTCACCGGTTCCGCACCAGACACTAAATCAATCTGAAACTCAATGGCTCGTTTCGGCGGCAATCCAACTACAGGTTCAAACACATCCGCGAATTCTCTAACTATGAAAATGTGATTCGACTCATATTCCAACTCCATAACACCCAATAAGGCATTCACCTCACAACTGGGGTTTTCTATGGTACAAACTATCTGATCATTACAATCCGGGTGTCTAAGTGATATTTTCCTATTTAGGCAAAATATCCTAGCATCATACTTACTCAACCAATCCATACCCAATATAATTCCAAACCCAACAAAATCAAATACATGCAAACTGCAAGCAAAGGTGTAACCTAGCAAATCAAACTCTACATGGTCACACTTCATCTCAAGCGTTGCATAACCTCCTATCGGATTTGCAACCCTTAAGGACGTAACTAAATATGAGGGTTATAGGTTAAGTTTATCTACCAAACATTGAGATATAAAAGAGTGTGATGCACTGGTATAAAAAACCGCTAACATACATATTATAGATCTGAAGCATACCTCCCAATACTACTTTTCCCTTCTCCCACGCTGTCGGCTTTGACGTAGCAGGCTCCAATGCAAACACTTGGCCTTTATCCCCTTTTGCTGGCTCTTTGCACTAGTTCTTGTAGTGCCCAATTTGATCACAGTTAAAGCATCTGATCCCTTTATTCTCAGCAGCCTTCTTTCTTTTTCTTGTACGGCACTCATGAGCATAATGGCCTTTCTTATCACACTAAAGCACACCAAATCAGTCTTCACCTTCTTGGCAGCCACCCTTTTCTGAGCATTTTTCTTATGGAAAAACTTTCTCTTTTGGCCTTATCCGACCTGGACCTCTTTCTCCTTCTTCTTCTCCAAGCAAGCTAACATCTCTTCATGTCTCAACGCCATTTCCACTACCATATCGCATGGGTCTCTAATGTGCTGTAAAGTAGCCCTAGCCAACTCCGGCTTCAAACCTCTAATAAACTTTTCATTCCTTTTCAACACTGTGTCAATAGTGGCATACCCATATCGGGCTAACACTTCGAACCTACTAGCATATTCCAGATCTGACATTTATCCTTGTTCCAGCTCCGCAAACTTCCTAACCAAGACAGACTGCACCATTACTGACATGAACCTTTCTTGAAACCTCCTCCTGAACTCCGCCTACGTCATAGTCTCTTCATCCACGCTAGCAGTTACAGTATTCCACCAAAACAAAGCAGCTCCTTGAAGCTATCTTGAAGCAAGTCTTCTTTTCTGCTCGTCATTGAGGGCCATGTCAGCAAAGATCCTCTCACAATGTAGCAGCCAGTTTTCTACTTCGATAGCATCCTTTGTCCCGATAAACGAGGTTCCTCCAAGCCTAGTATAATCTCTGCTCAAGTTAGCATACTGATTGACTACTGGAGCTTCTTGAACTCCTCCTCCAGCAGCATTACTTCCAACAACTCCAGTTGCGATAACAGATTGCATCATGTTTATAATAAACTGATACATGGCTCCCATGTCTACTTGGGGAACCCCAGCACCAACATTTTCAGCTTGAGCTTGACCTGAACCTCCTCTAGCATTTGGTCGGGCATTTCCATTTGTGGTGGTGCTTTCTCCTCCAAGATTAACTTTGCCTCTTCTATATAGCAAATACAAGTACGTTATTATTGCGTTATCCCATACCCCGATCCTATCTCTAATTCCTAAGGATTATGTTTTCAAAAATCATTTTTAGTTAAAGTATTTCATAAACCTATGCTCTGATACCAAGTTGTAACATCCCATATCTAGGGGCCCAAAGCCAAGCGCTACAGATGCTGCAGTCATCCATAGTATTAACTTCGGCGACTAAGTACGGCTATGTTAATGGTATCTATAATATCAGAAGTACTTGAATATGAAACAAAGCACATATTTCAAAACAACAATTTTCCATTACGTTTCAAAATAGATGTTCCATATTCAAATTACATAATCCCAAAACGTTTCCCAGGCAATGAAAAAATATACTTATTACAAAATACGCCAAGAGCGACATATAAAGATGCCCCCTTGGATGATCAGAGTCATTAAGCCATAATTGACTTAACACATACATAGTGGAAATAAACAACTAAACAAAAAACTGCAACTCCTAAAAAGCTATCCGTTAGCCTCCTGCTCTCCTCCGGTAGCTTTATTCGTCATCCTACTAAAACCTGAAAGAACCTCAACCCTTAGCCTACTCAAATAAATTTTGAGCACCCGAGAGTTTAAGGGAAAAAAATATAAAGTTCGAGTCAGACATAAAGCCTGATGTAAATAATACTATACATCCTGATTAGTAAAGTTAAGTGAGACTACGCCGCTTAGCGGAACGGGTTTCCCCTCACTAACATCCATTTAAAACATATCTTTTGCAAACCTTTATCCTGCAACCCAATCTGATTAAAACTATAAAGCATTACCATGTAAACATACATATCAGGTAACAAATGGACTATCTGTCCGAACACTATAGTTATGTTTGGCTTACTATTAACCTTTGGCTGACTCGGGCCCACTAGACAAAATAACAAAATTTATCTAACATCTGTTAGACACACCTCTTCTGGACAGTCTGTCCTTAACTATCTATTAAATACTACTCTTCTGGATGGCCTGTCCCTAACTTAACATCTCCCAGGGTCACCTGATCCTAATGGTTTTGTGGGCTCACCAATAACCTATCTGTATACAAACATATATTCCCTTCTGTGTGTAATCATAATTTTAGTCTTACCTGTGACAAAGCCCTACACACTGGAATTTTGGACTAAATTAGCTGGGGCCAATAGCTAATGTATAGGGCGTGACCCTATACCAGTCCCATCTGGTATTCTAATATCTGAGTCATTTTCACTTAGGGTTAACTTCCCTTAAATTTTCCTTGAAAAACTCTTTCAAATTGATTTAAATCTTTAAATCATACTTGCACAAGGAAAATACATATTCTCTATGCTTTACTCAAAATCACCTTACCATGTTATATATATATATATATATATATATATATATATATATATATTACTCAACCCCTTGTTGATGAAAACATTTACCCCTTTCGAAATCATTAAACCTTGTCTTTCGAAAACATTGGAAAATCCTTTCCTTTTTTTTCTCTGAAAGTTTCAAAATAATAGACATCCCTCTTTAAAACCTTTAAACCATTGCCTTTCAAAACCATTGGAATAATCCTTCCTTTCTTTTCATCGAAAGCTTCAAAAACAAAGGAAAACCTTCTCTTTTGACCCTTTCGAAACCCTGGGTAACCACCCCTTCAAAATCATTCATTAAAACTCTTTCGAAAGCATTAAAACACTAAACCTTTCGAAAGCCTTTGGGTTCAATTTTAAAACATATGGAAACTCTTCGAAACCTTTAAAAATCGTCTCGGTTGAAACCTTTTGAATTATGCCTTCAAGTAGAGCAAAAGGATAAGAAGCCCGTTGAAGTCGAAAGCACTTCTTTTGAAACCATTTGGGTTATACTTCAATTATAGAAAAAGGGTCCTTAAAACATTTAAGTCGAAAGCATCTGTTTCGAAACCATTTCCTAAGTAAAGAAGTGATGGGGTCGAAATCATCCCTTCGAAAACATTGGAGAAGTGGCCAAGTTTTAAGAACAAAGTATTCCCTTCGAAACCATTATAGTCGAAAGGCAGAAAGCGACAGCTAAAAAGGTTTCAGCTTTGTCGAAAGCAAACATTTAAAACAAAAGTGCAACCCATTCAAAACCATCTCTTTTAAATCCATTGACCTAGTCGAAAGCCAACTGAGTCGAAAGCCTTTTAGTTGAAAGCAAGTAGGTGCATTTTAATTTAAAAACAAAGTGACGCTTCGACCCCTTTGGAACCTACAGTTTCGACCTCATACCTTTCGCCTTCTATCCAATTCGCTACGTACAAATTTCTTGATACCAGGTGCATTGGTTTCGATGGAGATGGAGGCGGAGGGACTTGGTCGAAAGCCAACCAAGGTGGAAGCAGGTGCCAAAAGCAATAAAACAGTTAAAAAGCCTGAAATAAACAGTTCTTTTCACCTAACCTGCTTTACGTGTAAAATTTTGATTGGTTGCCTCTTTTCTTTACCACTAAAAAGTGCTGCACATTTCAGAGCTAATTAATTAATTTAAATCATTTGCAAAATATCCATTCTCCTTAATTAAATATATAAAACATTTAAGTCCCACACCTTAAATAATTTTATATATTCATCAAAACACTTAGGAAAATTCTATAAAAATTCCAGAAAATCCTTTTCATTATGTTTTCTAACATATATAAATTTCAGATCCAAATAATTACTTATTTTGTCGTAAATAATTTATAACCCAATAAATCATTTTCTTTACTAGAATATTAATATAAAATCCACCATAATTTAGAAAATTATGAAAATTTAAACCCATTTCTAAAATAACATTTCTAGTCTATATCTAAAATCGCAAGGCATTTGGATGTCATTAAATAGCGTTTTCACATCAAAACATATCATATAAATCAATATGAACATGCATAAATCACCAACAAGTATATATAAACATTTAATCATCCAAAACATAGCACATTCATGCAAAATCATTTCGATTTACCCTTAAAACCGAAAACTATAAGGAAAATGGGATGTAGTAATCATTCACCTTAGCTTTGTGATTAAATATATGAGATTTGATGTTGAACAAGTTGTTTCACTTCTTCTTGAAATCCTAGCTTTTATCTTCCCTTGAGATTGAAAATGGTGGCCGACCTTAGGGTATTCTTGCTTGAGAAAATGAAATGAACATGTTTTTATTTTCCTAAGGGTTTAGGGTGTAAGTTCATCCTATTTCCCATTTTGCCCTTCCTTATTTCCTAACATATCTTATTCATGTTATCTCGTTTTGAATTACACATTAACAAGGCACGACTACCCTTAATTTTAATCAAATCTCAATCTATTAATCATCTTACATTATTTTATTTAACTTAGCTAATTAAATATTCTAAATAATGTTACTAAAAATATGGGGTGTTGCACTTTGTCACCACTTTATCACTTCTAATATCTAGACTTTAGTCATGGTCAAAACTCCAACAATATTCGTATACTACTATTTAGTCCATCTCTAAAGTCATTGGTTCAATAATAACATTTATTATTAAAAGTTATGCCTTGGTCAGAGGCTTTTGACTTTGAGTTGACCATAATTTACTATGATACTAGCCTCTCATAACAGAGGAGAAATATTTTCACTTCCTATGCTTCAACCCAGACTTATCTATAGTCCTTTAGTGGTTGCTACGCTATGATTTGACTATAATCAAAGTGGTGTCTAGCTCCATTGTCGTAGTGGTTAGTTGCTCCAGCTTTGATCTATGAGGTCATAGGTTCGAATCCTGCGTAGAATGATTTGAACCACTAGACATATGTTGATTTGTAGTCTACTATACTACCTAAGACTATAGTACAACTATGTACTACTACCTAAGTACCAAATTTAAGAAAAAAAAAGTGGAGTGTTCATAGCGAGTCATTCTATAGTCATTTAATAACTACCAGTACGTTACCCCTAAGTGCCCCAGACACCCATAGGTAATACATCGTCCAACATCTGAAAAGTGTAACATACTCTGGTCTCAACGGATATATCGATATCCTTCTCTCGAAACATCTTAACCTGGGATATTTAAATATTTGACTTATGCTTTGACATTTATGGTTACAACACTCGTAACTGCAATCTTATAATACATTATTTAAGGATTTTATATTTATATATATTAGACGATTATTTAATCATTTATTTATGTAACAGTACAACATTATCTATATAATAGAAAATAAAGACTAAAAGCATACTTTATTTTGAATGAGATTGGTTTCAAAGTTAAGGCATGTAGTTAATTACATAATTGTCCATATGGCATACCCCCTTAACTTTTATGGAGAAGCAGTCAGATTCTATTGATTTGATGCTATCTTGGATGAGGTCTATCTCAATCTATATATGGATGGAAGTCTACGATGGTTGGATAACTATAAAGAGATCATGGACCTTATTCACAAACGGTTGGTATGCGAGGCTAAGGAAGCTTGTGAGACGGAGGGAAACACATTCGATCTTAATGTCGTCGAAACCTTCTTTTTGGCTAAAGAGATTGAGATGATATGAGAGGGATAGATCATTCAAGCCAATCTCGCAGAGGAGGAAAGGTGAGAAAAAATAAATAAGGATTCTTCCTCTGTCACGCCTCTTGGTCTTTCTTCTCAGCCAGTTGTGTATATGCTTATGCATGATGTGCCTCCTCCATAGCTCCCCATACTAACCTTAGATGTGGAAAGCAGCTCCCTTATTCTACCACTACTTCAAAATCTTCCAAGGAAGGTAGGATTATGATCTTCAATTCACGTCCTACCACTCTACGGGTGCACTCTTTATTAGGCAAATATGATTCAAACTTTCCTGTTTATTTTCCTATAGGTGGAGTTACTAAAGTGGACTCCACGAGATCATTATCACTCCTCCTGACTTAGCTATTGTGCCTTTGGTCCGATAGAACCCGCGCTATCCGAGAAGATAACGGTGCTACACGAGGATCCAAATATCGAGATGACTAGGTATATCGACTTGACCTAGGAGGACACCGATGTTAGAGTAACTCTAAGAGCTAGCTGAAAGAATGCATCCATAGTCCATAACGTCAGTTAAGATAGAGACTGCTGAATAAATCGGGCTTATGAAGAAGCATCATGAAATAATGAATTCTCCAGCCTAGTCTAATGCTGGCAAGGTTGGAAATAACTCAAATACATCCAACTCTAAGGCTCAAAGGAAGAAAGGCTGTAGTCCAGCAAAGTGATAAGGGCCACATCTTTTTCTTTATCCATACAAGCCCAACAATTTTATCTTTGATTTTGTAAGGGAATAATCCCATAACTTATACTACTTTTATGATGTGATTTATGTGATGATTTTGTGTTTTACGGTATGAGATGGATATTTTATGATCCTTGCATGTGATTGATCTCACCTTTTAACCTTATTTGTGTTCTCATATATTTTTAGTTGTATAAACACATACACATGTATATTTTATATCACTACTTAAATGTATTTCTAATGTCTGGCTAAGATCAGCAATTGCTATGGCTCTATCTAAACATATCCGCTAAGCTGTTTATCCCATCAACCAATGCTTTACCACCACCTCGCGTACTTGTTGAGGGATAAACCACCAATAAGTTCTACAAGGTAAGTGATTTTAGTTGGCCACTAATAATTGACATGACTTTTCTTTATGGAAAGTCATCTTTACAATCCATGCCCCTAATAGTCTTGCTCATAAGGGTCTGTTTAATTGCTAAGAGATACATCTCCTTTAATATATCTAAGGAGATTTAATCTACCAAATTTGTGAACACATCCCCATTAAAATATTTAAGATGATTTAGTTTATTATTTTTGGAAGCATAACCCCTTTTGTGTATCAAAAGGGAATTTGACTCCTTAGTCTTAAGAACTCATCCATTTTTTAAGTGTCAAAAAGGAGATTTGGTTCCTTAGTTCTAAGAACACGTCCCCATTTTAAGTGTCAAAAGGAGATTTAGTTCCACCATACATAAATATTCCGTTTGATAAATCTAGGGAAATTTATTTCACAAGGTAATGTGAAAATATTCCCTTTTATATGTCTTTAAGGAGGATTCATTCCATGAATAGATTACACTCGGTCCCTTTACCTAGACACGACCTTGTTCTTCCGCACTGTTAATGCGGTAATAATTACTATATCTAGGCTAGTTGCCTTTGTGGGCTGACTAACAATAGTGAACTAGCTATTTCAACAGTTGTCTTTTAATCGTAAATAATTCAGTTCACCGTTGCCAGCCAAAGCTTATCTAAGTTTACTGTGTCATCGATACGTGGTGCATCAAAGTCACCTAGTTTCATAATTATCATGCATATACAATCCCAAGATATCAGAAACTTTAATTAGTATAGGATAAACGCAGTTACCTTAGTGAGGATTCACTAACCACCTAACATGACTTTACATAGCCAATTTTTGATATTCAGAAAAGCTACGATGGTTTTTAACATTCTCATGTTACGATTCCTGCAGCTAATAATCGATGTTCAAAATCAAAACATAATACAATTCAGGTCTAAAAAAGGCACATCTATTAATCCCTGCATCAAATTTGTCTTTATTACATGAACCAATACATATATGGAAATATTCGAACAAAGAAAACATGACTCAAGAAAGTAACAATAGAGACTCTCCACGTTCCATGCCTTTAGAATATTGTTCCATCCATCATGCTGAGGATGTAGGCTTTGTTCCCCAGATCCTTGTTCATGACAGATGGTCCTTTCCAAATCTGATCGAGTACCCCCGATCGAGGGAATATCCATTTCAAAACCAAGTCCCCTTTATAAGTGGACTAGCCTTCACCGTTGAGTTGTATTTCTTTGCTACATTTTGCCTATGTGCTGCGAGTTTCAAGGCACCTTCATCCCGCTTTTCCTCAACTAGGTCTAAGGACATGTTTATTAGTTCCTAATTTTCTTTCAGATTATAGTGGATACGCCTATGAGTTAGGACTGCAATTTTGATAGGAAGCATAGTCTTCGAGCCATAAGCCAAGGCGAAAGGAGTATGCCCCGTTGTTGTCTTATAAATAGTATCGTATGCCCATAGTGCAAGCGGCAATTTATCAACTCATGCTCCCTTAGTTCTTTCCAACTGCTACTTTATGAGTATTTTAAGGACTTTGTTTACCCCATCGACTTGTCTATTGGCCCGTGGATGTACTATAGCCGAGAAGCTATTCTTTATTCTATGTTACTAGAAGAATTTAGGAAGCTCCTCCATATCGAAATGTAGCCCATTGTCATAGATGATCTGCGAAGGCACTCTATACCTACATATAATGCTTCTTACCAGTAAATTTATCGCTTTGGAATATTATAGGTTAGTGACTGGTTCTGCTTTGACCCATTGGATAAAGTAATCTGCTGCCATTATTACATACTTAGGTTGTAACCACCCGTAATTTTTGATAAATTAAAATATTAAATTAAATAAGTTTTGGAATTTAATGTTGTGAAAAATTAAAAATTTAAGATCTAATAATAAGAAAATAACTAGAATGAAATGTGATAGTATTAATTTAAGGTAAGTGATAACTACTTTAAATGTAATTCCCATTTAATTAAAATGATTAAAAAGTTATAATTGGTTATAGATTGTAAATAAGGAAATAATTTAAATGTTATATTAATTGGTGAGAAAATATGTAATTAATTGTAATTGGATAAAATCAGTGTTGTGTAAGTAGTATAGCATTTGTTTGTAGATAATAAACCCATAAATGTGATTAAATTAAGTAAAAGGTGACAATTGTTATATGTTACCTATTTATTTAATCTGTTGAATTAAATTGGAAATCAATTGTAATTAAATATTGCGTTAATATGGGTTAAGACGATAACTGTAAATTGTGAATGTAAAGTAATGTCAATTATATTCATAAGGCAATAATTGATTGAATAATAAGATTAAAGTCAAAATAAATGAGTTTAATGGAATTTTAAATTTAATGAATTCATTACAATTATAATTGAACACTGTAATTTGTGCAGCGTTTAAACATTGAATTGATATGGAAATTTGTTTTAAAGGATTATAAATTACTTAGAAATCAAAAATGATAAAATTTGTTAATTATAAAAATTGAATTGAAAACGTGATTTAATTTATTTAATAATAATTTATTTAATTAACGTGAAAATAGCCATTTTGGCCACTGTCTCGGATTTCTACGAAACGAGTTTCATCGGATCTATAACGGTGAATTATTGTAGCATTTCAAGTTTCGTAGCGATCAGACTTGTCGTTTGATCGTGCGGGCTCGAAATGCGTAGAAATCAATTTGAAATAAGCTGATTTTGAAAGCTAACTTCTTCATACGATGGAATTAAGACTTGAAATCTATTCCATTGAATTTAAAAATATCGAAAACATCTATTTTGATATATGGAATGAACCACTTTCGTTTCGGAGGCAGAACGGGCTTTTCGGGTCGTTATTGTCGTTCGTACCAATTCGATACGTGTTCAATTTCTTATCGAGCTTTGTTCATATAAATAGATCTTTCTTAACCCTAGCAGCCTTTTTATTTTTTATTCCTGTACGTACAACTACATCTGTCTGTTCATTCTCCTCAAATGGCAGAAACCCTATTTCCTAGACTCAATTGCAAATCAAAAATCAAACTTCTCAAAACCCTATCAAATTATATACCGATTCAAAGCTTTCGACGACCGCAAGCTAGATTTGCAGCTTGTTTTTCAATTTGGGTCTCTGTGTGTCCAGAATTTGATGGTTTAATCTCGACCGTTCAATTGGAAGATGATCAACCGCGACAGATCGTTGATTGGAGGATATGGGTTTGTGAAGAGTGGCGAGGGGAGTTCATCTGAGTCGTTCGTGGGGAGAATTGGCAGTCAGATCGCCTGGAATAATTCTATTTGGGCTAGGTTTTTAAGCAGTGGCTGGTGGTTAATTATAGGTGATCGCACCCTAGTCGATGGAGCCGCCGAAGTCAGGCGAGCACGTGGGGGGTTGTTCCAGGATGAGCGGCGATGTTAGGGATGGGTATTTCGTGGTCAATGACGAAATTTGAAATGGGGGTAGTGGCAACGAACGATTACAGGTTCGAACGAGAAGATGTCACAAGGTTTCTCATGTGATAGCAGGGTGACGTGGACTGAGTTGTATGGTGCGTTTTCTTTTATTTTTATTTAATTTAAAATCTAAAATTCCATTGTTCTAATCCCAATAAATTTTACATACATGCTCGGATTTGCACGCGGTTTATTTCATTGGGATCGTATCGAAATTTCGGACATTATGGAACTAGTTTGGACAAATTCTGAGACTGTTCAATTTTGGGCCTTATTTTGGATTTCAAATCGATTTGAAATCAAAAGTGAGTGTTTTAACCCACTCAAAACTACTAAATTATCTTATGTTAGTTAAATTAAATATATGATGTGATTAGAAGTTGATTAATTGCCGTTTGATATATTTAAATTGTCATTCTAGTTAAATCTGACTTTATTTGAATTTAATCGCCATTTAATTTAATATTAAATCTTAAATTGCCTGTTAATACCTGTTATTGATAATCAGTCAATTGTTGTTATTTATTTGTTGATCTGAATGGTGATTGTGATGGATGTTTGATTGTTGATATTGGATGATTGGATGCTATATGTATATTGTTATAACACTGCAAGTTCCCTTAGTTATTGCTAGAAAAATCACTATGGGTTGAAATGATACATACCCAAACGATTTGATAGATTAGGGAGAAATTGTTATGGGTTGAAATGATAGACTCAAGCGATTTTATGGATTTGAAATTAAATTCATGATTGCAGGTTGAAATATATACCCGTAAATTTAAATTTATTGTGCGTTGAACTGATATATACCCGTAAATTTAAATTTATTGCGAGTTGAAATAATATATATCCGTATAATTTGACCATAGGGTAAAAAATTATATATGTACACCGGATTGGTTAAATTAAATGATTTTAAATCCTTAAAATTTGAATTCAGTTAAATGATATTTTGAAATAAAATTTGATTTATATAAACTAAATTATTTTCGAAAATCCAAGCTTTAAATGTTGAAATTAGAGTTGGTTTAATGAATTGTTTAAAGAATAAAAATGGAAATTTCAAAGTTGAAATTCGAAATATAAATGAAATTTATCGAGATTGAGTTATTAAAAATGTTTGAATATTTAAACTTTGAAATCTTGAAATTAAAGTGCTTTAAAATTCTAATTCAAACATGAATTTGAAATCGATATAAATTAAAATGATTCTTATGGGAATTTGAACTGAAAGAAAATTTAGTTTTGCTGAAATCTGGATATGGTCCAGATTTGTTGAAATGGAAGAAATAGTTTAAATTTGATATTAATTTCAAATTAATTAGTTTAGAAATATATTATTTTAAATTCCGATTTATTTAGATTTTCAAACCATTTTATATTAAAGTATATTAAACCTATTTAACTATTTTAAATCATTTAAACTATTTAATCTATTTTAAGCTACTTAATCTATTTTAAACTATTTTAAAGTATTTTAAACTATTTTAATCTATTTTAAACTATTAAAATCATTTAAAACTATTTTAAAGTATTTTAAACCATTTTAACTATTAAAAACTATTTAAATCTATTTTAAAACTATGTTAAGCCATTAAACTATTTTAAAGTATTTAAACTATTTTTATCTAATTAAACTATTATAAACTATTTAAAACTATTTATGACTATCTAAACTATTTTCTGAATTTTAGACTGTGTAAAGTTGAACTGTTTATATTTAAATCCTTGATTTGAAAGCGAATATGGTTAAATGATATTATAATCTAAGTTGGGATTTGAAATGATATTTTCTAGTGAAATAACATATTCTAAGTAAATATGATTTCGGAAATGATATGATTTCAAAAGCGAATATGATTTCGAAAGTAAATATGATTTCGAAAGTAAATATGATTTCAAAAGTGATATGTTTGAATCGAATATGATATTTTGATATCAATTATGAATTGATTTTTGAAATGTAAAAGAACCATCCGGTGTGAAATAAGCGTTTTGTTGTTAAAGAGATCGGGATCGGATATTGTCATACTCTCTGCCAATACCGAAAACCACTTTAACAACTGTGTACGTGGTGGAGATTCCAGAATGAACTAGGATGGTTTCGCAAACGATTCTGTATGAGGTATTTATGTAGCCCCGACTCCCGTGAGTCAGCTTGATGTGGCTAAAACATGAGCTATACCGGGCCAAGTGAGGTCGCACCTCCTATCGGGCACATTTCTTCGATACCATATTATGACTTTGTGATTGATTTGGTGGCCACCCCTCGATTTTGATTATGGGAGTGTGTTACGAGATGGGCGGTAGTAGCTGCTAGCCGTTACCACCAGTCCGGGAGTGCAAACGGTAGAATCCTAGCCTAGCATTGCCTCGCGTGCCTTGTCACATGCCTTATCGCGCACACTACGAGTTTGTTTTGTACCGTACCTATGGAGCGCCCTCTGGGTAAACCACTGGTTTGGTGGAGCTTACGGTACTGTATAGACTACGAGAATATATAAAATGTGTTAAGGGGGGTATGGGTAACGCCTTAACGCTATTTTAATACTTTACTTTACTGTAGACACTATTATTATAGCATATTGTACCATGTATGTAGATAGTTTGACGGATCC
Organism: Allium fistulosum; assembly: GCA_030737815.1. Lineage (NCBI taxonomy): Eukaryota > Viridiplantae > Streptophyta > Magnoliopsida > Asparagales > Amaryllidaceae > Allium > Allium fistulosum. Next base: position 367,404,780 of record CM060906.1, read on the forward strand.
TTAGGAGATGGAATCTCGAACATCTCTTAAGTTATTGCACGCACGTTAGACACTGGATAGGAGATGTAAAACCCCATAAACATCTCTGAAGCCGTTGCACTCATATTTATTTACTGTTGATTTAACTTACATAAGATATTTTAGTTTTGACTCGAGTGTTTTGTCTTTTCAATTCGCTCGGGTCAGTTTGAGCTTTTCAGTGTATCGAAGACTGCTTTTCTGGAGGACGAAGACGGAGATTTGTATACTATAATTATTTATTTTATTATTTCCACTACATCATGTTGTTCCGCTGCATTATTTATTTATTTCTGCTGTATGTAACTCTGATCTGTACTGTAAAGTGTAATCAAATGTTATTTGTAAAACAACTTCATAAACTGTTTATTTGATTATTATATTTTGTCATTTCACTGTGAGATTCTGTGTTTTGTTTTTCCTTCTTTTCTTATTTACCCCATAACAATCCTCCCTTTTGAATGGTTTGAGTCTGACGTGTGTGGTTTATCGTCGATTTAAACCGTCCAAAAAGGTGGGTCGTTACATAGGTGCCACCCTTGGCCATGGTTAGCTCTCTGATTAAATTAAAATCCAAAATAGTGAATGGCTAGTGACTGACCATGTGAGATAATTCTGCAAGTGGTAACCTAGGGATTTTGTGTACTTCTACCACTTACCACATATCTTTGTATACTCCACCTCATTATTACTAAGCGTTGGCCATAAGTAGCCTTATCATAAGATTTTTCTAGCTAGGATCTTCCCTCCAATGTAGTCCTCGCAACTACCATGATGTACATTATCCAGTGTCTCCTTAACTTCCTTTCCAACCACCCACCTTAGTAATGGATTCGAGAATCCTCTCATGTACAAAATGTCTTCTTGTATAACAAACTGATGTACCTTCCTTAGTACCTTTCCCACATCGTTCCGATTCGGGGGTAGGACACTACTAGTTAACATAATTGTAGGAGTCATTGAGGTTTCATCATTTTTTTCCACAATATCAACTTACATGAAACTTGCAGCTGCTAAAGTCACTACTAGGACTAAGCGCATGGGTGGTCCATTTCTAAAACTAGCCAATTTCTCCTAGTTATAATTGTCTTGATTTTACTCACTTGGGATGTGTTTCACCACATAATACTCTAGTTCATTAAGCAAAGGCTTAGATTTCTAAAAATATACACTAAAAGCTGTCCTTTAATCTTGAATTCTCTAAGTACCTGATTGCTAACTAGTTGAGAATCACTATAAATTCATAATGATGTGATTCTCAATTCCTTTACTATCTCCACTCCAGCTATCAACACCTCACACTTGGTCGTATTGTTTATTTCTCTAAATCTTGATCTTAATGTGTAGTATAGCTTTCGACCCTCAGGTGTGATCAAAATTAGTATAACACCTAAATTGTGTCCATTAGATGCTCGATACTTGAACATTCGCCATTTAAGAATTTTGTCCTTGTTTGCTTCTACCTTGTCTTCCTTGATTGTAAAATCTATGACGAAGTCTACTTAGGCCTGCCCTTACTCTCCATTCAGGGGTAGTTCATAAATTTGTATTGGCTCAAATACTCCATTTCAGCGGTCTCCCTAAAGTGTCCAAGTGATGAAGGACTTGTGTAAGTGGTTGATCAATCAGTACTTTGATGGGGTGAGACTAAAAGTAACACATTAGTTCCCTAGAAGTAGTCAGCAGGCGATAAGCCAGCTTTTCCAACTTTGGGTATCTAGACTCAAGCCCAATCAAATGTTTGCTGACATAGTACACCAATCTTTGTATCATAGCTTCCTCTCGTACCAAAGCTACGCTTAAGGCATGAGCTGACACAACCAAATATAGATACATATCTTCTCCTTCAACATGCATGGATATGACTAGAGGTTTCTGAAGTTCTCCGTAAGTTGTAGGAATGTGCCTAAGAATTCATTAGTACACTCAAATTTTCCTTTCATTTTCTTAAGTGCTTCAAAGAAGGGAACACACTTATCTATCACTTTAGAAATGAACCGACCTAGTGCAGCCACCTTTCCATTTAAGCTTTGCATTTCTCTCTGGGTCTTTGGAAAACTTTATATCCTTCGAAGCACATATTTTTTCAAGATTCTCCTTTGTCCCCCAAACATGAACAATGAACCCCAAGAATTTTTCTAAAGAAACCATATAATTCCATCATACATAGAACATCTCATCTAAATGATCAATATGGTCTTTTCGTTTTTATGGATTTGACCAGCATATTGTCAGCATATATTTCCATAGTTCCCCTAATATGGTTAGCAAAAATCTAGCTAACAAAGCATTGATACATGCCTACAATGTTCTTTAGGCCGAAAGGCATCACCTTATAGCAGTATAATCCCAGATCAATAATAAAACTCATATGATCCTGGTTGGGGATATACATGTGCATTTAGATCCCCGTTATGCCCCCATAAAATCCCCTCTATAGCACATAGCACTCTTCGACTGCTATGCAATTTAAGTTTAGCGCTATTAAATGTTAGATTAGTCTTAAGCCCCGCCATTAACTACTACACTCGTTGAATCAAGCCTTTTTAGCATCAACTTTAGCAACATTAATATCCAAAGGTTGATTAGACCGGTTCACTTTTAAAACAAATCAATAAAGTTAGGGTAAAGACTTAATTTTATGGCAGAAGTGCTCATTATAGGTTAGAAATCTATTGTGGTCACCAAATCTAGTCTACATAAATCATGGTATTCTTCGGTTTTGTTATATAAGGTTAAACAATATTTCTTTTTTCAACATAAATGATGTGAGAATTAGACTAAATTAACTTTAAATGTTTAGTCTAATATCTAATGAAGCTTTTTGCACCTTTGCTATTTTCTACTATATCATTGCTTTATCCTCGTTATAACCTTTTGCACCTCCACCACTGTAGAAAAGCTAAGCGCTTAAAGTACAACATGGACATGCATTGTGTAGCGACCAAGAAATTTGAATACTTCGTCTTCGAATATCGAAACGTTTTAAAATATAATTAAGTGTTATAAATATGATTTTATAACCTTTTAAACATCATTTAATTAATGGATAATGATAAGAAACTTGTTTCTGAAATTTGTTTACAAAAATATATTCTTTGAAGAAAAATCGATAATGGATCGAAAATCAGTTTATCGATAAACAGCTTTTCGATCGATATAAGTTGTTCGAACTCTTTTGCACTTTACTAATGATAAAATGAACACATTATCGACTAATTAACACACAAACCTCTTCATAAAGCTTGGAATGTTCTAGATGCTTCCGAATGGATAAGAGATATTATTTGGAGAAGGGTATAAGAGTAATAAGCATAAAGGAGAAGTCACTTAAAGAAGAAGTGATCGGAGCTGAAGCTTCCATGGCATGGTTGGGGGGGGGGGGTGAATGCAAGCTTAAAGAGCACCATTATTATGCCTATATAAGGAGGGGAATACCCTTAGTATTCGTTGACAAATTCACAAAGGTTGAGTTGAAAATTCACAAAGGTCCGTGCTCTGGGGACTCAGAGTACTTTAGTCCGCTTCAGGGACTTAGAGATTTATCTCAAGTCGTTTATACTCTAGCCTGTGCTCTGGGGACTCAGAGTACTCTAGTCCGCTTCAGGGACTTAGAGATTTTTTTCAAGTCGTTTATACTCTAGTCCGCGCTCTGGGGACTCAGAGTACTCTAGTTCGCTTCAAGGACTTGGAAATTTTTCTCAAGTCGTTTATACTCTAGTCCGCGCTCTGGGGACTCAGAGTACTCTAGTCCGCTTTAAGGACTTGGAGATTTTTCTCAAGTTGTTTATACTCTAGTCCACGCTCTGGGGACTCCGAGTACTCTAGTCCGCTTCAGGGACTTAGAGAGTTTTCTCAAGTCGTTTATACTCTAGTCCACGCTCTGGGGACTCAGAGTACTCTAGTCCGCTTTAGGGACTTAGAGTTTTTTCTCAAGTCGTTTATACTCTAGTCCGCGCTCTGGGGACTCAGAGTACTCTAGTCCGCTTCAGCGACTTAGAGATTTTTCTTAAGTCGTTTATACTCTAGTTTGCACTTTGGGGACTCAGAGTACTCTAGTCCTCTTCAGGGACTTAGAGATTTTTCTCAAGTCATTTATACTCTAGTCCGCGCTCTGGGGACTCAAAGTACTCTAGCCCACTTCAGGGACTTAGAGATTTTTCTTGAGAGCTGTCGTATTTCCACCCGTTTGATTTGTATTTCATTTACCGTGTCGAGGCTAATGTTATCGAATGAACGGTCGAACCGCATTTGCTCATGGAATGGGACTATGCCCCTAGCATCAAGGATGAAACTTGAAAAATGGACGGTCGATTCTTGTCCGCTTGGTGATTGTAGCTCTTCCAATCAAGTCATGGAAGGAGGTATATGATAGATGGTTGGATCACATCCATGCTGGGGTTGGATAATCAAGTCTCGCATAATTTGCTTTGTATCTCTTTCTAGAAAATGAAGATAATGGATTATTGAGTAGACAAAGTAAGTTGCATATGTTTCAAGGAGTAGTCGCGTCCATGTATTGAGAGCGATGGTTAACGAGTAGGCAGTCTATCACAGCTACTTCAAGTCGGGCTTTCGAACCACCTTTTGTGTTCAGGGTAGGATTTGATGTGTAGATGATCAAATCATGTCCGCTCTAGTTAGATCCCAGCATCACTGAGCTTCAGGAGGGGCATATGCATTTTATCGAACTATACTTTATGACCCAAGGAGTAGATGATCGGGCCACATTCATTCCAAGCCTTGCTTAGGCCACCAAATCAAATATCGAGGTCGATGAATGGACGGTCAATCATGTACGCTTTGTATTGGGCTCTGACCGTGATGAGCTTTTCAATCTCTAGTCCTTGGCCCCAAATCAAAGGCACATGGTTGATGATGAGCGATCAAATCATGCTCGTCTTGATGAAACTCTACAAATCCGATCAAGGTCTGCATGGATTGGTTGGCGGCCAACTCTGAGTACATGTTCACATGCATCATTTTGAAAGTAGTTTAGTTCAAGTTGGTCGTAGTTCATAGAAAAATTGAAATAGAAATAGAAATAATTCAAAGAAGATTGGATTAAATCTCATTGATGAGTGAAGCAGCATCGTGTGCTTGCTATTCAACTTTGCCCCTAGCTCCTTTCAAAGGGATGTCAGCTGTCAGTAGTCCAATTGATAATCATAGTTCTTTATTGATAGGCATTGGATGTTCGCTGCCCACCATTCTGCAGGATTTGTACATACTGTTGTTTCCTTTCTAGGTCAGCCTTTCGATCACACCTCGGAGGTGTTTGTAATCGCCAGTGTTATGATCAGTGAGCATCTTGGAATATACAACATTCCCCTGATTTTCTCTGGGCTTCGGTGGACTCTCGAGGTTGGTTTTCAGTATCACTCTGAGTCGCGAGTCTCTAAGTAGGGCTATCGATTGAATCTTTCAAAGAGCATATGAGTCGAATTTTGAGATCTCGGTTCGTCTATTGGAATTTGAGTCCTTAGCCAACGATCCTATATTTTTATTTTTCCTAGTCTGCTCAACTCCTCCTCACTTTGGTTTTGATACATTTTGTAATAGAAATGATCCATGCTCGTAGGAGGTTCTCCACCTAACTAGCTGCTAAAATATATTTGGAGGTTGACTCCCTTCAAACGCGATCAGTATGATATCCTTATTAGCATTTGGTACAAATTTCTTGGAGTCAAACATTGGTTTGCATGGAGTCATCTTGGCGTTTTCCCAGAGTCATATCATCTATGTTCTCCAACCTTTGGGAGTACCATTTGAGTAGCAGTTGCTTGTCCGTTCCCTTGTTGCCATTCAGAAGCTGCCGCTTGATCCTCTATGCCCTGGTCGGTCATAGGATGCAAGGGAAGTGGATAAAATGTTCCTTCATTAAGTTGAGCTTTGAATTCACTATACGGAGGCACTGCGCTGCGGCTAGGGTTCGGGTGGAAACCCACTGTAGAAAAGCTAAGCGCTTAAAGTACAACATGGACATGCATTGTGTAGCGACCCAGAAATTTGAACACTTCGTCTTCGAATATCGAAACGTTTTAAAATATAATTAAGTGTTAAAATATGATTTTATAAACTTTTAAACATCATTTAATTAATGGATAATGATAAGAAACTTGTTTTTGAAATTTGTTTACAAAAATATATTCTTTGAAGAAAAATCGATAATGTGATCGAAAATCGGTTTATCGATAAACAACTTTTCGATCGATATAAGTTGTTCGAACTCTTTGGCACTTTACTAATGATAAAATGAACACATTATCGACTAATTAACACACAAACCTCTTCATAAAGCTTGGAATGTGCTAGATGCTTCCGAATGGATAAGAGATATTATTAGGAGAAGGGTATGAGAGTAATAAGCATAAAGGAGAAGTCACTTAAAGAAGAAGTGATCGGAGCTGAAGCTTCCATGGCATGGGTGGGGGGGTGAATGCAAACTTAAAGAGCACCATTCTTGTGCCTATATAAGGAGGGGAATACCCTTAGTATTCGTTCACAAATTCACAAAGGTTGAGTTGAAAAATCAATGGCTTCTTCATCTCTTATGTTCTAAAGAAATTTGTTGCAAATTAACCCTAAATCACTTCAAACTTTGCCACAAGACTTAGTATAATATTATAACACCTTGCACTATGCCAAAACGTAAAGAAGTGAAGCCTTACTGCCCAAGCATAGGAAGGCCGTGAGCATAGTGAGGGGGGAGGAGCAAAAACAAGGCAAAAGCAAGAGAAAGAGGAAGGAAGGTGGTGTTGCTAGCTCGGGTTCTCGGATCTTGGTTATTTATGTGGTTAAAGGTGAGTTAACACCTCATTTAGAATAAAAATATAACACATATATTATTTTGTTTGATTGTGTATATGTTGTTTGAATTATTGTTAATGTATGTTAAAGCATTAGTTTGAATTCTTACTTTAAAAGTAAGTGACATATGTGATCCATGTATATGGACTTGAACAAACTTGTAATGGACTTGAATGGACATGTATGACTTGTGACAAGACCTTGAACAAAGCATATAGGTTATAGATGGAATTTGGCTTAGTTCGGACTTGGATTTGAAAGTGCATTTACAGCGATAGTTGCTATAGATGCAGTTGTGAATTGCCTTGTTTTTGGCGAATTCTATGGAACTTTATAGAGAGATCCTTAGGGGTTTCAAGCCATATTATAATGTTTTATATGTATATTTGTTCCTATTAAAATCTTAAACAGTAAAAAGTTAACGAAAAGTGGCCAAAATATCACTAGTGCAAAACTGCCCCATTTAGCCTTGATTTGGACTTTAAATGGGTTGAAAAGATATTCAAATTTAAGTATCTTGTTTCATTCTTTTTAAAAGTGTTTACTAACTATTATTAGAGTATTTTAAAAGTGGTTTGAGATATTTATGAATTTTTAAGAATTAATTTTGAATTTTTAAAGAAGAGGTTTTTATGATAAAACATGTCATTTTCAAGTTTTAAGGAAAACTGTAAAATTGTTATTTTTCAAGTAATACTTTGGATAAATGTTTTAAAACCTATTGTTAGCACCAAAATTGGTCACTAACACTCTTGAATAGAGTTATGTAGAGAGATTAATGAAGAAAGTAAATTAAAACAGAAAAATAACGCAATTGAGTGCAAAAAGAACAGTAGAAACGAGAACACCAGATTTATAGTGGTTCGGCGTAATTGCCTACGTCCACTTTGAATATGATCTTTATTACTTTCCCTATCACTTGAATACAGATACAATCCGTAAACAAACCACTTGAATACAAGTTTGAATCGAAAATAGAAGAGTATAAAAAATTGCAGAGTTTCCCTGGAGTTCCCCCAAAAGAAGGTCCTTTCAACTGTACCCCTGCCTGTGTATTTATAGACGAAGATAGACTGGAATCCCTTCGTAGGCCCAGGAACAAGGTACTTTGACCCATAGCAGGCGACTTCTGTGTACCGAGCCAGGCATACCGAACGGTGGTCGCCGAACGATGGTGGCCGAACGATGGTGGCCGAACGGTGGTGGCCGAACGGTGGTTGCCGAACGATGGTATGCCGAACGGTGGTGACTGAACGGTGGTCGTCGAACGATGGTGGCCGAACAATGGTGGACGAATGATGGCATGCCGAACGAAGGTGGCCGAACGGTGGTTGCCGTACGAACCTGGCCGAGCGACCTCTCCTTGGACGCCTAGATTGAGCCATCTCGTTTTCCCATTCTTGACCGAATGATATCTGCCGATCCTCCTTTGACCAAGCCATACATACCGATCCATACCTACCGAGTCGCACATTCATGCCGAACCATATCGATTGCATCAAACCCGTATATCCCCAGTCTCCTTTTGGCCAGAATCTTGTCTAGTGCTAACTATAACTTCTGCAACTGTCGCTTTGTAGCTGGGCCAAGTAGCCGGGTAACACCTATTATAAGTATTTTCAAGTATTTTAAAAGTGTATACAATTGTTTTCAAAAAGGGTTAGAATTTCTTAGTTGATAAATGGTTAATTATTTGATTACTTGTTTGAAAAGTAATTAACTATGCTTAACACTAAAAGCCGACGAAGTAAGGCTTATCTATCTGTGAGAGTTAAGATTGATGTCATGTAGGGATTGAGCAATAGAGCTCTAACCTATCCGGCTTCCCTCTTAACCGAGGAATAGTAAGTCGGAAAACGTGTTAATCGTGTTGATTTCTTATTGTTTATGGAAATCATTAATACTATACTTAACACTAAAGCCGACGATGTAAACTTATCTATTTGTGAGATTCAAGAATGAAGTGTGTGACGACCCGACCTTCTATCCACAGAAGAACGCATCGACAATAAGAAAGAAAGAGGTAGAAAATAGAAAAGAAGAGAAGAAAGAAGAAACAACAACAACGATCTCACAGCGGAACGAATAAATTATATTAATAACATAAATAAACTATATTATACAACACTTATCAGAGTTTACACATCTATACAACACATACTAGACAGTTATAAACATCTGTCTAGATATTACAACTCAATTACAATACAAGACTCTAACACAGATATCAACACAGCGGAATACTATATCTACGAACGCCGAAGCCTCCTGCTCCATTTCTCCTCCACAATTCGTCAAAGCTAAACCTGAATCCCTTGGCTACTCGTAAAAATTTGAGTACCCAAGAGTTTATAAAACAAAAATAAACAACTTGGGTCAGACATGGGTCTGGTGTGAGTAACAGGTTAAACTTGTTTAACTTCAAAACCTTTTGAAAGAAAAGGTATCACGTAAGACTCCCCACAAATAAACATGGGTAAGTTTTTACCTTACGCTAACCAAAACATTTGATAGAAAATTCGATTGTATTATAATAGGGTCTAAGGTTTTCAAATAAATATGAAATAGCCGAAATTGTTACATTATTAAATTCCAGCATACATAAGTATACAATCAAATCCGTTATCACTTATTGGAATTTGGATTTCCATACAATGGCAGAGCTACCGGGGTACCGCTCATCACAGTACGGGGCCTAGATCACCGTACCGAGGATCACTCCCAATCCCCTGCAACACAAAGCCAGAACCATCCCTTACTGGATAATTCCGAATAAAATCACCCCACAGATGGCCGTCGCCAACTGCACCACTAAGCCGAAATAAAAGAAGGAACTCTCTAGACAGGGATGACCTTACTCTCAGTGGGTGCTACCCACGAAGCCTTGCTGCACCTCCCCTGTTTTAGCCATTCCCGGTTGATGAGGCTTGAGGTCACGATTTACCTTTAAATCAGAACACATCACTTAGAATGCTCATCGTCCACCTGACGATGTTCTGAAAGCATTCAATCCATACAAGTTCGTTCCGGGTTCGAACGAAACCGAAGGCATTATCTCGTTACACTCGTTTTGGAATCACCCTCAGAGTTAACGACAATAACCCTTGCACTTTGAATCTTCATCTTCACTTGAGATTCACGACCTATCGTTAATTTGGATCGATGTGGTATTCGGGTCTCCAGACCTGGAATTCCGGTATACGGAAACCCGATCCCGGTCTCATCGAAATCCAAAACGTATTTTAAGGGTCAAGTTGTTTTAAGGTTAAAACAATTCAATTCTTTATCTATATACACAAAGATAGATAATTCAATAGATAATTTATATTATCATCCAAACAGATAATTCATATTATCATTTCAATCCAACCAAACATCCATATTATAGATCAGCACATCTCTTATCAGAGATATCAATAATGCAAAGCATTCCATATCATTCAACCATCCCTAAGTAATGATTTATATCATCTCTAATTAATTTAAAGTAAATTAAATTAATTACTTCATTTTATAAATCCTTCTTACTTAATTATTAATTAAACCAATTAATTAATCATACTCTAAGTATCATCTTAATTAATCATCCTGATTAATTATACTTTAATTACCTTAAGTAATTAACTCTTAATTAATTTCACAAATTAACTTAAACCATTCAGTAATTAATCTTTAATTACTTCATCTATTAATTAACTGTATTTAATTACATTAATCCTTAATTAATTACAATTAATTAATTACTTTAATCACTTATTATTTATTAATTAATCTTAATTAATCAATTCTTAATAACATCATTAATTATATTAATTAATGATCCTTAATTATTCTTAATTAATTATCTTATTTATATTAATAATTAATTAATCACATTTATTAATCACCTTTGATTAATTCCATTTAGTAATTAACTACTCTTAATTACTACACTTCCTAAATTAATTATTCCTTAATTAATTATCCTTTAATTAATCCCTTGATTAATTATTAAAAGTACTAAACTCAAATTACTTTTATTAAACCACCTTTAGTTAATTATATCCACTAATTAACTTTAGTTATCTTTCTAAGTAATTTATACTTTCACTAATTACTTTTAAGTAATTATCTAATCACCCAGTGATTTTCTTAAATTAATTAAATAAATTAATTTAAACTTATCAAATTTATTTAATTAATTACCTTAAGTACTTTATTTCTTTAACTACTTTTATTAAGTAATTTATACTTAACCAATTTTTACCAATGATTATCATTTGTTAATAATCTACACTTATCTAATCTCATTAAGTAATTTGTACTTAAACAATTACCAAGTGGCTATCTTTAATTAATTAACAAATTAATTAACTTAAATTAATCACCTTCATTTTATAAATTAAAGCTGAGTAATTTATCCTTTAATTACTTCTTAAACCAAATTAATTAATCTTTAATTACAGATTAATTATTCTTTAATTACCTAATTAATTAGTCACTAATTAATTAATTAATCACTAATCATTAATTAATCAATCTTAATTTAAAAATCCTTAATTTCAATTAATTACCTTTAAGATAAATCATCATCTTTATTAATTACCCAATCACATTATTTAAAAACTTTTAACCTTTAATTAACATTTAATTATATTTAAAAATTTAAGTTTAAAATATCTTAAATTTTAACTTAACAAACATAAGTTAAACAATCATATCATTTCTTAATTATGGGTTAAAGAAACATTTAAAATAGGGAGGAATTATTTAAGAAAAGTTTTAAAACAAACCATTTTTATTTAAACCTGCTGTTAAACTCTCACGCGAACACGAGTTCATCCCGAGCCAAACCTTTTCCCACTCGAGTACCACTTCGAGTTATCCCTCGCCTCACTCACTTCGAGTAAACCCAAAAATACCCTGAGTCGAACCCGCGACCTTCCCTAGTCCTTCTTCGATCCCACTTCTTCTCCTTCCTGAAGCATTCACCAGACACAAAAATACACTCGTGCACGTGCACAGAGTCGCCTTCGCCTCCGATCACCTGACGATCATCGAGGCAAGTCGACGAACCTCATCACGTCAGACTCCGATCAACCAACCTTCGAATCTTCCCTGATCATCGAATTTTGCATTTGAACCCAACCTGGAAATCGATAACTTTCCTTCTCGAACTGTCAACGGCAACCACTCGTCACTCCGACCATCTGCAAGCTTCCACCTCCGGCCTCGACTTTGACAATTCCCAAACTTCCACCACCAGAAATTTCGAAACACTCGAACTAACATTTTGTTCACTGTGATCAATTTTTCCACCATTGTTAAAGCTAGGTTAAAAATTTTCAATTCAAAATCGCTCCTGCCTAATTGCATTAATCCCTAATTCAAAAATTTTCACAGATACCCTGTAAACCCCTCTACCCCCTCGAGAAACCCCGGCCAACCCAGAGCTTCCGACCACCCCATTCTGACCAAAACTCATTTCCCGTTCATCACAGCAATGCCAACTCATTTTATCACTAAAAAAATATGATTCAAGTTTTAAAAATCCTACTTTTTATTAAGAAAGCAGTTTGTAAACTTGAATCGATAATTTATGATGTTTGAATTTTCCACTTTCATTGGGTATTACTGTCCTGAGTTTCTTTCCTGAACAGTTCATTCTTATTGGCATAAGCTTTATTTTAAAAATTCTCTTTGTACTTCCCTAAACATACTTTGTTTATATATTTTGTCCCAAAAACAAATAGGTTGAGCAACAAAAATTTTTGAAGTTTCCAGACTGTTAAAAAAAAAAATTAAAACAGAGGCAACATCCAGATAGAAATACAAGCTTCACCTTATCAAAATTAAATGAAATGCATGTATTTCATATAACACAAATTCCTGATATTCATCACACAACTAAATTTGAAACTTGTAATATTTTTTTAAAATATGAAGTTACTCACAAACAAAACATATAACAGAAACAAGCAGGCAACCAGAATCTTATATTAAAGTTTTAGAAATATTGTTACTCACCATTTAAAAGCAGAGAATCAGAGCTCCCTTTGAAACAGTTTTGATTTGCCTTGAAAACTTGAATTGCTAGCTGTTTAAATTTGTATGTTGCTTGATGTTACTGGATCTAGCATGCGTGCCATTTTCTTGTTGAGATATTGCTTTAGATCTCATGTTTTGTTTGTTTACAGAATCTTGCATGCAGACTGGAATGTGATTCCAGATTAAAGAAAATGCAGGCTTTGATTTTGAACAATACAGGCTTCCAGATTTGAAAGATATTGCAGGTTGTTGTTCTTAGTTTTATCAATGCAGGCTAAAAGCTTTGATTCCAGGTTTAGAAGAAAATGAACAGGCTTTTGATTGATTTGTTTTGGTTTGAGGAAAGTTTAGTTACAGATTATTTTGGAGATTGAGGAACTTGATTACTAATTTTGGTTGAGAGGATAGTTTGATTACAGATTATTTAAGAGGATTTTGTTTTGTTGAGAGAAGATTTGTTTCAGATTTTGTTTTGAGGATTTTAGTTTAGGCTGAAGTTTTCTTGTCTTTGAAAAAGAGAAAAAGAAATGTAGATAAGAACATATGTTTTATATAGAATAAAATGATTTAACAAATAAAAGAAAAACAAAATTACTTCATTTTGACATTTGTCATTATAGTGGTTAATTAGTTAACACTTGTTATAACAAAGCATTTGGAGAATTACACATGTCTTTTTATTTAATTTATATTTATTTTAAGTGTAAATAAATCTTTTTCTTTATTTTCTTAAACACTTATTACTTATCTATTTATATATATAAAGATAACTTTTTAAAGAACTAACCAATTATACTTATAAATAAAAGCTTATACATATATATTTAAAATCTAAAACTATTTAAATATTACCTCTTTTGAATTTCAAATTCAAATTCAAATTATATTCTTAAAATCCAATTTAAAGTAAATTTAAAACAACACATCCAATTTGAAAATAACAATCTTATTTTATTAAGGTCTTTTTATTATAAAAACAATACTTTAATATTGTTTGAAATTAACATATTTATCAATTTTAAAATAATTTATAAAGGAGATTATAAACTACTACTATTTATTAAATGAATTAACATCTCATATTTAAATTGTATTTTAAACTTTATATATATATATTCAAATCATATTTAAAAGCTATATTCAAAAATAAAATAAAACAATCTTTTTGCTAATTAATTTAAATTTAAACTTAAGCTAAAATCAATTTAAATCAATTAACAGTTACCTTGAGTATTTTAAAACTATATTGTTATTTATTTAAATAGCTTTTAAAAGCTTATATTGATTAATCCTAATTTCCAATTTATCAATATATATATTAGAATTTAAAAACAAGATCTTATTTATTTTAAATTTTAAATCCAAGCTTATCTATTTACAATATATACAATTAAATATATATATTATAAATAGAAATCATTTTATTAGAAAAATTCACTAATTAAATATTTATTTAATTAGATTATTAATTCAATTCAAATTTTATTATCAAAAATTATCAATCAATTTAATTATTTAAACAGATTATTAAATTGATATTGCCCTAAATTTCCGGGATATTACATTCCTTCCCCCTTAAAATAATTTCGTCCCCGAAATTTAAAACAAAGGTAATTTAATAATCTATTTAAATCACAAGCATATATTATTATCTATATGCTAACTACAATAGCAAACAATTCTCCCAATCAAACAATTCTAATTATCCAGATAAAATTCTGGATAAAATTTCCTCGAGTTTCCCCAGGTATATATATATACCGGAATACTCGCTCTACAGAATTCAAATAATCAATATTACTAAGCTATAGAGCTTCTACTCATCTAGATCTACAGAACTAAACAGGATATCAGACTACAGACGAGTCTGACTCAACAACCAAACCTCCAGAACTGTTGGTTCCAAAACCAGAGATAGATCAAACACGTACTCCCTCAGAGATACGTAAAACACAATGAATTCCAGTTATCCAAACTGACAATTCAACCTTGTAGATCAAAGTATTTATCCAAATTAGATCACAGAAAAGATTCAAAACAACTCGGAGCTGACTTCCCAGACTTACCCAATCTTATAGCTCCCTTTAACCAAAGAAAAACTCCATAACAACGAAGTCTCCAACTTCGAATTTCAAATTCCTTCGTTTCTTATCCACAAAATCCTTCAGACGATCCTGGGCTGTCTACAGATCCTTCCTGATCAGTTCAACCTTCGCCGATACTTCTAGAAACAAACTAGACTAAGAATAACTCCACATAATGATCTCCTCAAGATCAACCCAATCCAAAACAAAACTCTACTTCTCAAACATCAGAAGATTCCAAACTATCTTCTCTTATCTGGAAAAGACGAACATGAGTACTCACCAAACTGCTTCCACTACACCACTCAGATCTAGAGTAGAATGAAGATGCTGATGAAGAACACAAGCAAAGACTGGACACACATCCCAGAAAATCTCAGATAACCCAAAAGAATACTCAAACTATCGCAAGTCACTTTTGCGATCCACCCAGCCAAAATCCAAATAAAACTGTTCTCTCTTTACCAATCAGAACAGCTCACACTTGACTATCCAATACATTGAAGAAATGGATCCTCTCTGCTGCTTCTGAACTTCACCTTCAGAAAACTGCTTAGCCAGAAAAACTTCTGCCGAAAACAGAACACTCCGAGCTGCATTACTGCCACAGATGCCACAGACTTCTCAATCCAAAGTTCTTCGAGAAATTCGGACTTCAAACAGAACAAAAACATCTTGCTGAACTCAGCCTCAACACCAAAGCAGACACACTTCATTAACTTGTTCCAAAGAAAACATCTTCGGGAACATCCATAGTCACTGCATCTCATCACGCAGTTACTCCTTCCAGAAGATACCAAGATACCATCACTCGCTTCTGTCCAACCGACAGCTCCAACTTTACTCATCCAAACTACAAAGATAAACTCCGAACCATAACAGTTTCCTTCGGAGATCGATGAAATCCTTTACCACAGTAAAGTTTACTCGAGACGGTATTAGGTTTACAGTCTCGACAAATATACTTCCAACCTCAACACTCAGACTCCTAATCTTAGATGATAAATTATTATCATCTCAACCAATCATTATAAATACCATATACTTTTAAAATGATACTTTTTATATATAGAAAATATATCTGGGTAAAATTATTTCACCTTCCCTTTTTAAAACAATATTGTGTCCGTTGGCCTGGTCCAAGTGTTTAGAGATCCCTATCAATAACGGTAGCTACTCGTATTGACCAGAATCCATATACCACTTAACCGATCAATTAACACAATATAAAACCATTTTATATAACTAACAAATACGCACTCTCGTATATATATACACTCGGACTCAAACAGGTTGCTACAGATCCTAATTGAACAACCCTTCCGAACCTAGGTATTCACTCAACCTAGTGTTCTGATATTCACTTAACCAATAGCTTAGGTATTCGCTCAACCTAAGCTCTGATACCAACTGTGACGACCCGACCTTCTATCCACAGAAGAACGCATCGACAATAAGAAAGAAAGAGGTAGAAAATAGAAAAGAAGAGAAGAAAGAAGAAACAACAACAACGATCTCACAGCGGAACGAATAAATTATATTAATAACATAAATAAACTATATTATACAACACTTATCAGAGTTTACACATCTATACAACACATACTAGACAGTTATAAACATCTGTCTAGATATTACAACTCAATTACAATACAAGACTCTAACACAGATATCAACACAGCGGAATACTATATCTACGAACGCCGAAGCCTCCTGCTCCATTTCTCCTCCACAATTCGTCAAAGCTAAACCTGAATCCCTTGGCTACTCGTAAAAATTTGAGTACCCAAGAGTTTATAAAACAAAAATAAACAACTTGGGTCAGACATGGGTCTGGTGTGAGTAACAGGTTAAACTTGTTTAACTTCAAAACCTTTTGAAAGAAAAGGTATCACGTAAGACTCCCCACAAATAAACATGGGTAAGTTTTTACCTTACGCTAACCAAAACATTTGATAGGAAATTCGATTGTATTATAATAGGGTCTAAGGTTTTCAAATAAATATGAAATAGCCGAAATTGTTACATTATTAAATTCCAGCATACATAAGTATAAAATCAAATTCGTTATCACTTATTGGAATTTGG
Organism: Allium fistulosum; assembly: GCA_030737815.1. Classification (NCBI taxonomy): domain Eukaryota; kingdom Viridiplantae; phylum Streptophyta; class Magnoliopsida; order Asparagales; family Amaryllidaceae; genus Allium; species Allium fistulosum. Next base: position 367,421,807 of record CM060906.1, read on the forward strand.
ATTTCCATACAATGGCAGAGCTACCGGGGTACCGCTCATCACAGTACGGGGCCTAGATCACCGTACCGAGGATCACTCCCAATCCCCTGCAACACAAAGCCGGAACCATCCCTTACTGGATAATTCCGAATAAAATCACCCCACAGATGGCCGTCGCCAACTGCACCACTAAGCCGAAATAAAAGAAGGAACTCTCTAGACAGGGATGACCTTACTCTCAGTGGGTGCTACCCACGAAGCCTTGCTGCACCTCCCCTGTTTTAGCCATTCCCGGTTGATGAGGCTTGAGGTCACGATTTACCTTTAAATCAGAACACATCACTTAGAATGCTCATCGTCCACCTGACGATGTTCTGAAAGCATTCAATCCATACAAGTTCGTTCCGGGTTCGAACGAAACCGAAGGCATTATCTCGTTACACTCGTTTTGGAATCACCCTCAGAGTTAACGACAATAACCCTTGCACTTTGAATCTTCATCTTCACTTGAGATTCACGACCTATCGTTAATTTGGATCGATGTGGTATTCGGGTCTCCAGACCTGGAATTCCGGTATACGGAAACCCGATCCCGGTCTCATCGAAATCCAAAACGTATTTTAAGGGTCAAGTTGTTTTAAGGTTAAAACAATTCAATTCTTTATCTATATACACAAAGATAGATAATTCAATAGATAATTTATATTATCATCCAAACAGATAATTCATATTATCATTTCAATCCAACCAAACATCCATATTATAGATCAGCACATCTCTTATCAGAGATATCAATAATGCAAAGCATTCCATATCATTCAACCATCCCTAAGTAATGATTTATATCATCTCTAATTAATTTAAAGTAAATTAAATTAATTACTTCATTTTATAAATCCTTCTTACTTAATTATTAATTAAACCAATTAATTAATCATACTCTAAGTATCATCTTAATTAATCATCCTGATTAATTATACTTTAATTACCTTAAGTAATTAACTCTTAATTAATTTCACAAATTAACTTAAACCATTCAGTAATTAATCTTTAATTACTTCATCTATTAATTAACTGTATTTAATTACATTAATCCTTAATTAATTACAATTAATTAATTACTTTAATCACTTATTATTTATTAATTAATCTTAATTAATCAATTCTTAATAACATCATTAATTATATTAATTAATGATCCTTAATTATTCTTAATTAATTATCTTATTTATATTAATAATTAATTAATCACATTTATTAATCACCTTTGATTAATTCCATTTAGTAATTAACTACTCTTAATTACTACACTTCCTAAATTAATTATTCCTTAATTAATTATCCTTTAATTAATCCCTTGATTAATTATTAAAAGTACTAAACTCAAATTACTTTTATTAAACCACCTTTAGTTAATTATATCCACTAATTAACTTTAGTTATCTTTCTAAGTAATTTATACTTTCACTAATTACTTTTAAGTAATTATCTAATCACCCAGTGATTTTCTTAAATTAATTAAATAAATTAATTTAAACTTATCAAATTTATTTAATTAATTACCTTAAGTACTTTATTTCTTTAACTACTTTTATTAAGTAATTTATACTTAACCAATTTTTACCAATGATTATCATTTGTTAATAATCTACACTTATCTAATCTCATTAAGTAATTTGTACTTAAACAATTACCAAGTGGCTATCTTTAATTAATTAACAAATTAATTAACTTAAATTAATCACCTTCATTTTATAAATTAAAGCTGAGTAATTTATCCTTTAATTACTTCTTAAACCAAATTAATTAATCTTTAATTACAGATTAATTATTCTTTAATTACCTAATTAATTAGTCACTAATTAATTAATTAATCACTAATCATTAATTAATCAATCTTAATTTAAAAATCCTTAATTTCAATTAATTACCTTTAAGATAAATCATCATCTTTATTAATTACCCAATCACATTATTTAAAAACTTTTAACCTTTAATTAACATTTAATTATATTTAAAAATTTAAGTTTAAAATATCTTAAATTTTAACTTAACAAACATAAGTTAAACAATCATATCATTTCTTAATTATGGGTTAAAGAAACATTTAAAATAGGGAGGAATTATTTAAGAAAAGTTTTAAAACAAACCATTTTTATTTAAACCTGCTGTTAAACTCTCACGCGAACACGAGTTCATCCCGAGCCAAACCTTTTCCCACTCGAGTACCACTTCGAGTTATCCCTCGCCTCACTCACTTTGAGTAAACCCAAAAATACCCTGAGTCGAACCCGCGACCTTCCCTAGTCCTTCTTCGATCCCACTTCTTCTCCTTCCTGAAGCATTCACCAGACACAAAAATACACTCGTGCACAGAGTCGCCTTCGCCTCCGATCACCTGACGATCATCGAGGCAAGTCGACGAACCTCATCACGTCAGACTCCGATCAACCAACCTTCGAATCTTCCCTGATCATCGAATTTTGCATTTGAACCCAACCTGGAAATCGATAACTTTCCTTCTCGAACTGTCAACGGCAACCACTCGTCACTCCGACCATCTGCAAGCTTCCACCTCCGGCCTCGACTTTGACATTTCCCAAACTTCCACCACCAGAAATTTCGAAACACTCGAACTAACATTTTGTTCACTGTGATCAATTTTTCCACCATTGTTAAAGCTAGGTTAAAAATTTTCAATTCAAAATCGCTCCTGCCTAATTGCATTAATCCCTAATTCAAAAATTTTCACAGATACCCTGTAAACCCCTCTACCCCCTCGAGAAACCCCGGCCAACCCAGAGCTTCCGACCACCCCATTCTGACCAAAACTCATTTCCCGTTCATCACAGCAATGCCAACTCATTTTATCACTAAAAAAATATGATTCAAGTTTTAAAAATCCTACTTTTTATTAAGAAAGCAGTTTGTAAACTTGAATCGATAATTTATGATGTTTGAATTTTCCACTTTCATTGGGTATTACTGTCCTGAGTTTCTTTCCTGAACAGTTCATTCTTATTGGCATAAGCTTTATTTTAAAAATTCTCTTTGTACTTCCCTAAACATACTTTGTTTATATATTTTGTCCCAAAAACAAATAGGTTGAGCAACAAAAATTTTTGAAGTTTCCAGACTGTTAAAAAAAAAATTAAAACAGAGGCAACATCCAGATAGAAATACAAGCTTCACCTTATCAAAATTAAATGAAATGCATGTATTTCATATAACACAAATTCGTGATATTCATCACACAACTAAATTTGAAACTTGTAATATTTTTTTAAAATATGAAGTTACTCACAAACAAAACATATAACAGAAACAAGCAGGCAACCAGAATCTTATATTAAAGTTTTAGAAATATTGTTACTCACCATTTAAAAGCAGAGAATCAGAGCTCCCTTTGAAACAGTTTTGATTTGCCTTGAAAACTTGAATTGCTAGCTGTTTAAATTTGTATGTTGCTTGATGTTACTGGATCTAGCATGCGTGCCATTTTCTTGTTGAGATATTGCTTTAGATCTCATGTTTTGTTTGTTTACAGAATCTTGCATGCAGACTGGAATGTGATTCCAGATTAAAGAAAATGCAGGCTTTGATTTTGAACAATACAGGCTTCCAGATTTGAAAGATATTGCAGGTTGTTGTTCTTAGTTTTATCAATGCAGGCTAAAAGCTTTGATTCCAGGTTTAGAAGAAAATGAACAGGCTTTTGATTGATTTGTTTTGGTTTGAGGAAAGTTTAGTTACAGATTATTTTGGAGATTGAGGAACTTGATTACTAATTTTGGTTGAGAGGATAGTTTGATTACAGATTATTTAAGAGGATTTTGTTTTGTTGAGAGAAGATTTGTTTCAGATTTTGTTTTGAGGATTTTAGTTTAGGCTGAAGTTTTCTTGTCTTTGAAAAAGAGAAAAAGAAATGTAGATAAGAACATATGTTTTATATAGAATAAAATGATTTAACAAATAAAAGAAAAACAAAATTACTTCATTTTGACATTTGTCATTATAGTGGTTAATTAGTTAACACTTGTTATAACAAAGCATTTGGAGAATTACACATGTCTTTTTATTTAATTTATATTTATTTTAAGTGTAAATAAATCTTTTTCTTTATTTTCTTAAACACTTATTACTTATCTATTTATATATATAAAGATAACTTTTTAAAGAACTAACCAATTATACTTATAAATAAAAGCTTATACATATATATTTAAAATCTAAAACTATTTAAATATTACCTCTTTTGAATTTCAAATTCAAATTCAAATTATATTCTTAAAATCCAATTTGAAGTAAATTTAAAACAACACATCCAATTTGAAAATAACAATCTTATTTTATTAAGGTCTTTTTATTATAAAAACAATACTTTATTAATATTGTTTGAAATTAACATATTTATCAATTTTAAAATAATTTATAAAGGAGATTATAAACTACTACTATTTATTAAATGAATTAACATCTCATATTTAAATTGTATTTTAAACTTTATATATATATATATTCAAATCATATTTAAAAGCTATATTCAAAAATAAAATAAAACAATCTTTTTGCTAATTAATTTAAATTTAAACTTAAGCTAAAATTAATTTAAATCAATTAACAGTTACCTTGAGTATTTTAAAACTATATTGTTATTTATTTAAATAGCTTTTAAAAGCTTATATTGATTAATCCTAATTTCCAATTTATCAATATATATATTAGAATTTAAAAACAAGATCTTATTTATTTTAAATTTTAAATCCAAGCTTATCTATTTACAATATATACAATTAAATATATATATTATAAATAGAAATCATTTTATTAGAAAAATTCACTAATTAAATATTTATTTAATTAGATTATTAATTCAATTCAAATTTTATTATCAAAAATTATCAATCAATTTAATTATTTAAACAGATTATTAAATTGATATTGCCCTAAATTTCCGGGATATTACAAAGTGTCTAGGCAAGGCTCTGATGCAACCAGTGCTCTAACTTACCTGGCTTCACTCTTGGGTGAGGAATAGTTAAGTTGTAATGCCGAAAACGAGTTAAGTGTACGAATCATGATTTGTATAAGCAATTGTTTTGACTAGATAATCGATTAGCCAATTATCGAACTTGACCTAATATTGACTTAGGAAGTTATCGTGCAATGACTTGGATTTTTAACCATCTGTTATTGGAATAATTAACTAATTTGAATTACTGAAAAATAAATTCGTATAAGTTGAATGGATAAATTTTTTGATATCTGAATATATAAATTTTGGAGACTATACTGAATTTTCAAATGCTAATCTCTGAATATGAAAAAATAATATGTACATGCATTTCACCATTTCAAAAATTATAATAAAAATATATGTATATATATACTTAGACAAGCTTCATGATGGAAAGATTTCAAATTTATGACAAGAATATATATAAGTATATATAAGTATATATGTATATGTAAATATGAATTATCTAAATGTATATGAAAATATGTAAATATGTGTATGGTAAAAATAAGTATATGAGAATGTGTGTATATATATATATGTACATATACATAGGAAGCATCATGATGACAAAACCTAATCAAGCATACAAAACATTAAATCAAGCATACAAATAAAATCAAATCACCCACAAAATATCAAATCAGCCCATAATATCACATCAGCCCACAAAAGAAAAAAAAAGGAAGAAAATGTGAAGCCTGTAAGCAAAATTCTCAGCCACCCTATACTTCACAGACCCTTCCATTCTCTTATATATATATAGCCATGTCCTGTTACTTATTCATACTTATAAAAAAAATGAATCTCTGCCATTAAAACAAAAATAAGCAAAGTGTTGAAAGCTTGAAGGAAGAATACTTAAAGCAGCCGTTTATCATTCATCTTTACAGCGAGTAAAACATATCAAATTTTATTAACTGATATATATGTATAACTGTATATCTATGATCTTGAATGAGTCCCTTATTTATGTCAAGTATACATGATTTTTGATATGTATTCATGCCTTTGTATATGTGTATTAAACCTGGTGGTCCACCCTGTAACTCAGTATAGTGTTTCTTCTATCTTCCAGCACTTGTTTCTTTTAATAAAACAGTTTGTCCATTAACTTCAAAAATAATATCTCAACCCCTATTCAGTTTTAGATCTTGATCCCAAAACAAAAAGTGTTTGTGTTTGAATGAGGATCATTTTAAAATTTATTTCATTTAAAACCATCGAGCATAGAAAGAGAGAGAGAGAGAAAATCATATATAACAGCGAATGGGTTAAACATGGTCGAAGTTCAACTTTTATAATTTAGTCCATGAATAATATGGTTGTAATAGTTGTTGAAAAGTCGATTTTTAAGACTGGTTTGAGGGTTTTAGTGACGTGTGGGAAGAGAAAGGTGGAGATGATCGTATTTGGGGGTTTTGGCAAATTCTGGCGATCGAGGCGACTTTAGGTGATGGAATTGGCTGTGGAGGAGGAGTAGGTGGTGGCGCCCCTGGGAAAATGTTGCAAATTTTTTTACTTGCGTGTGTGGGCATGGCGAACACGTAGTAGGGTTTAGGGTTGTTTGCGTTTGGGCCTTGGTTTCATGGCAATGACGACGAGAAGGACATGGAGGCGTGTGCACCAAGGGGAAAGGTAGAGGAGGTGATGGCGATGGTTTGAGCAAAGTTTGGTGATGGTCGATGGACTATGGTGGTGAGGCGAGGCGATTTGGTGGACTCGGTTTCGTTCAGTTTTGGGTTTAAAGTTCGAATTTCGAACTGAGGCACGGCTAAGGTTCCAGGTGGATGGACGTGGATGTGGGGTCGTGGACGATGCATGAGGGGGTCGGCGGCAAGGAACGGTGGCCAGAAGTTGAGTACATATGCACACTTACGTGCATGGTTTCATGCACTGTATCCTGGAACAAATGAAATAGGAGAGGGGAGAAGGAAAAATTGGAGAGAAGGGGAAGAGAAGGGTTTGTGCCGAGTGAAACATGGGCCGGGTTTTCGTTGGTTTGGGTTGGGTTTATACAAAGTGAAATTAAATTAATTATTTTATTAAAAATATTTTAGTTTTAAATAATATTCCTTCTCCATTTTAAATCTAATCAACACACAAATTTTTTCATCGGAACCCTATCGTCAAGTACTTCCATACGAACTAATACCGTCAAGTTTTCTGCAAATGTCAAAATTTAACGATATATAATAATTGGAAGAAACGAATAAGTAATTTCTTATTTGATTAGTTATATGTTAATTAAAAAAATTAACTGTTAAATGAACTGTTTAATTTTAGATTAATTAAAAATAAGTTATTTTATTTAATTCTTTGATTAACGAGTAATCTGGATTAAAAATATAATTTGACTCAGTTAAGTTAAAACTAGTTCATTCTGATTTGTAAACTGATTTGGTATTAATTGTTGACTTAGTTAATGATCTATGTTTGACTGATATTTCTCTTGGATATTGTTTTAAATTACCTTTTGTATGTGCCATTAAGTAGGAAAACAAATTAAAGTAGATAGAATAAAACATTGACATGTTTTACTGGATGTAAATCGATTTTTACTGATCTCTATTTTGAATTTTAGAAAATGTGATGATTACAAGCGGATTAATTTCGATGGACAGGTCATGATAAAGTAAACATATGGAATGAATTTCCATATGTGAATATTGACACCCTGATTGTAGAATTGTTTATTTTAAACAACTCGGCCTTTAAAAATTTATCATTTGGATTCGATGAGACCGGGATCGGATATCAGCATTATTTGAAAACCACTTCGATCCAATATCCACTACGAGCCTGTACGGTTTTGATTGTGCCCAACTATATTGAAACGTGAGATGCAAGCATTTCAGCTATTTTATTATTTACTTTCTATAGACACTATTATAATATTAGATGGATTTGATATAAAATGTTTTGGTTATCGTAAGGTAAAAACCCGTCGTGTTTATGTGTGACGTGGTCTTGCGAGATGCCTTTGTTTTCAAAGGATTTTAAAAATAGTAATAATTCAAATGGAGTATGTTTTCTCACGCTCATTTTCAAGATTGACTCGGGTGTTATTTTATTATAATGCTCGGGTCAGACCGAGTATTACAGATTTAGGTTAGGATGCTATGAAGCTCAGGAGACGAGTTGGATGACAGAGACGTATTCCCGTACTTGTTATTTTCCATTGTGTGTGTAGGCTGTATAGTCAGCACTGGTGGGGACAAGTTACTATAACTGTCCAGATTAATTTGTTGATTGTTGTACTCTGATGATTGTATGTATATTAACCGATACAGATTCTTTTGTATAAAAATATGTTATTATATATTATATTTTATTCCGTTGCGATTGTGAGATTCTGTGTTGTTGATTCTATTTTCTTCTACCTTTTTCTTCTTTACCCCTAATGATTTGGTATTTCCGGCACTTGACTATTCAGCATATTATATAGTGAACGTATGGATGTTGATTTTCGAGGGTCGAAAATCCTGGGCCATTACACTTGGTGTCAGAGCTTTCGTTTAGCATATACCTAAACCTATAGGATAAGCTCATTGAGTGTATATACGTATAAGAGAGAGCGTATTTTTTAGTGATATAAAATTATTTTGATATTAATAAATGAAATGATTTTAACTTGGATTTTATATAGAATATAAAAGAATGAATTCTATATACTGATAAAATCAATCGTGACTATTGATGATGATTGGATGTTATCTCTTTGTTGATTGATTGTTCGATTAATATGAATGTGCATATTATCGCTTATTGATTGATGAGTCGTGCTCGGCCAGTTTATGAGCATCGACTATTGGCTGTTGATTTGAGCATTCGACTATGGTTGAAAAGTTTTGGTTTTTGAAAAATATTTAACCAATTGAGAAACTGCATGTTTAACATGGATTTTGAAGTGAATATATGTAAAGACCCGCAAATCCGTCTTCCGAAAACTCGACACCGATACGTCCACTGTACCAAATTGTCGAATAATCGAATGGCGGAAACGTGAAACTTTAGGGTTAAAAGAAGAGGTAGGAGAAAAGATAGAAGAAAAAGAAAGAAGAATAACACAGAAAACACAGAACGGGAACAATATCAGAATCTCACATATCGCAGCGGAACAATATATAATAGATAAATCAATAATCTTTAAAACAAAAGACTATATCAGTTTATACATACATCAATCATCAGAGTTTACAACAATGGACAGTTATATAAACTTGTCCTCATACAGAATACACATCGGAATAAATAACAAGTACGATAGTACGCTTCGCCATCCAGCTCATCTCCAAAGCTCCAGAATATCCTGATAACATAACTCTAGGCTGCCCGTGTGGAAAATTATGGGCATCCAGAGTTTAGAAAGGGAACAATAAACTCCAGGTCAGTCATGGTGACTGGTGTGAGATCGTAAAACAGTTATTTTCGCAAAGAAAATAAAACAATTTCGCAATGCTTTTGGAAAATGAAACTACCATAAGGCCTCCCGCCACACACCCAATGCAAACGAAGAATTGGAGGAGATTTCTCCTTATGATAGTCAAAAATGCTTACTACGCAAAATCAATTGATATTATTATTAATGTCTAGTGTGGAAAACATTTCGAAAATATAATATCAATCTTAGCCAACATACAACCATTGTTGTATGTCTACTATAACTACTATGTTCAGTAGCAGGTTACCGCCACATTCCATAGCAGGTAATACAATTAAAAACCGTACAGGGTTCGTATTGTTTATTTGGATTTCCAACAAATGATCAGGCTAAGGAACTTCCTTACCGAAATAGAAACGCCTCTGGAAAGACGCCCCGGATCCTAACCGGATCTCTGCAAACAAAAGGCCGACGCTACCTCACGCTCTAACCGAGCTGTAACTAGGTAACTAACACACGAGCTATGCCATCCCCCGGTCGTTACCGACCTTTATCCGAGGATCCTCAATCGAAAAGCAACAGCCACAAAATATAATCAACCTAGGTAAAATATCTGGACTCCATACCATGATATCACCTTTTATCCAGAAGGAAATGGCATACCCTAGGGGCGCTACCCCTACAAACCTTTGCCGCACATTCCTGTTTCGACCATTACCGGGTTGTGAGGCTCGACGAAGTCTCGTCCACATACACTACGCTTTTTCACAAAGCCATGCTTTTTCACAAAGCCACGCTTTGATCAACCAATGATCATCAGCACTTCGTATGCCACATTACCAAATTGAGAATGTATCACTAGTAACCATCAACTACATAACCTCTGAGCTCGTACGTCTCAGAGAAGGGTGTTAAGCTAAGAGAATAAATTCTCCACTACCAACAGAAATGTATTTGATAGAAACCAGCTTTACATCTCAAAGTGTAACGTCAGACACACATCCATACAAGTCCGTTCCGGGATCGAACGGAACCGAAGGCACTTCCAAAGAAGCCCTTGCAATCCGGATATTCACTAATCACGTCCGGACTTCCCATCACAAAAAGAGTGATATAAATCTCTATACCGGAGCAACTCGGTGCAGAGACATTCGACAGGTTGTCCTTTCATTTTCACAAATATCCGGTCTTCACACCGGTCTTCAAATGCAATCCATTCACGACGTATCATTATTCGGAATGGGTTATATGACACAAAGGTCCTCTCCCGGCTTAACCGAATAATGAGCGTTTGTTTTAAAAAAAACAAATCAAGTGTCATTTCAAAGGCAAATATTGATAGTCGGTTATTTAACTATCAATAACATTCATAACAAACATCCAATTCAAATAATTTTTCCCAAATTATTAAATTTCAAATCTTTTCACAAGATATACATATTTCCACACTTCACATTTGAAAATCCATTTCAAATCGTATTTCACACTTCACATTTGAAAATTCAATTTCAAATCACATTTTCACACTTCACGTTTGAAAAATCAATTTCAAATCACATTTTCACACTTCACGTTTGAAAATCAATTTCAAATCATATTTCATACTTCACGTTTGAAAATCAATTTCAAATCATATTTTCCACACTTTTAAAAATAAATCAATATTTATTTTGAAAACAAATTTCCCTTTCCTTTACAACTTCTATTCGGAATTTACATTCCTAAAAATCCACTTTTACACGATTTTCAAATCGTTTTCCAAATATTCATTTTCAACCCCAAATCAACTTTAAAAATTGATTTCTCCATTTTATTTCAAATCCCAAATCGAATTTCAAATTGATTTCTGAATTTACTTCAACACCGAATCACATTTCAAATTGATTTTAACTTTTAATCCCAATTACCAAATCATTTTACAAATCGATTCCCAAATTTATTTTCAACACAAAAATCAATTTTTCATTCAACATTAAAAAAGTTTTCATATCGCTTCCTCAAAGATTTATTTTAAATACCCAATCAATTATCACTTTGATTTCAAATAAATTTATCTCCTTTAAAATAAATTCTTTTATTTTCCCAAACCATCACAAATTCAACTTTTAATTTCAGAAATCCAATTTCATTTATTTCTGGTATCCAACGATACCAAAAACACATTCGGCTAAATTATAGCTCTCAACAAATTCAATCACAGATATAATCATACACAGATTATAAATAATCAATTAAACAACATATGAAATCAATTCAAATGTTTTGAGGAATCCTGTTGGATTCCTCCAACCTATTTCCCTGCATCCACAGATGTTAGCACAATACCAATTCCACTTCGAGGTGGAATATCGCGGTATATAGGTTTTATAAAAATATCATCCGCTTACTAACGGCGCAATAGGGTCTCATCCGCTATACGAGGCGCGAAATCAATCAATCCAATATATACATATGCCAATATGTATATATTGCTATATATATAGATATATCCTACTATATCTAATACACATCCAAACAGTCAATCATCAATCAATAACTGTAAAAGAAAATCCACTTTCATTTGAGTGAGAAGATCTCACCTTAGCTTTAATTTGCAATCCCTTTTTCCATCCAGTTTGTTTTCTCGATTTAGACCTTGTATCAAACAGTTTTATACAGTTTATCAATATTCGAAATAATAGAATAATAAATTTCCATTTGACAATTTTATTTTTAATTCACCAGTAATTTTATTTTAAACTAGTACTTTTAATTTTAAACTAAATTCTTTTTAACAAATTCTAAAATTGTTAAATAAATCGATTAAGTAAATTAAACACCTTAATACATTATTTAAAATTTAACAGTAAGTTAAATATTTATGTATATATATATTATTTCAAAACAATCAGCATCTTTATATATATATATATACATATATTCACTTTCAAAAGGTTTTTGTTTTTAAATCTTACATATATTTTTCTTCCAAACTGCACATATATCTTACTGTGAATAAAATTTTGACAGATGGAAAAATATATCAACCAATTTAATTGCCAGATCGTTTCAACTTATGAATCCCTTAAACTTAAATGTAAAATTCAGGTTACCTACTCAAACGCAGTTCCAAAACCCATCATCTCGACATCGTCGCTCCTCTCCACCATCTTCAGAAATTCCAACCATCGCATGCGGCTAAGACCAGATCGAGTCTCCTCGGCATGTATGAATCGACAAAGGCCCCAAGTCGATCTCGACTGCGGCTCGTCGTCGCCCTCCACAATCATTCACACGCATGCGCCCACTCTCGAACTCGAGCCCAGGCCATTGATCGAACTCGCCCTCCCCTCACGAGTGATTCGAACGAAAGCATTCCGTTCATTTTTTTTTTCTTTGAATTGAATCGAATAAAGGGAGAAAGGGTATGTGACTTTTCTGATATCGATTCGAAGATTTCGTGAATGAACCAAAGAGGGAAGGATACGCGAAATCAATTTGATTTCGTTCGTTTTCGTTTCGTTTTTTTTTTCGAGAAGGGGATTTTTGATTTGAACCGTGGGGGACATCGAACTGGAGAGGTAGGAGCAGCTCTCGTTCGAATTTTTTAAAATGGGGAAAACTCTGGATGCCGGCCATTATTTATTTGAACGAAAGTGTTTTCTTTTTATTTTATTTTTTCTTTGAATGAGGAGAGGCTGCCATTATCAAGAAGTATCGATCAATGAAAAACAATGCCGGCGGCTAGAGAATGAATTAGGGTTTCAGCCCTAATACATGAATATATATACACTGATATATATTAATTTAATAATATTTTCACAAATTATTAAACTTTTTAAACAAATTCCAATTGGAACGTGCCGACAGGCGTTTATATTGTTATACGCCTATTCCGAACGCAATGGAAAAGGTTCCGAGTACAATTTCGATCATATGGAGAAGATAGCTTTTTGGACTAGTTATAATATTAAATTTCGGATTTAATTTCAGCGCGTTTGCTTATCGTACGGCCAAACGATCACTCCAAACATTACGAAAATTGAAATCCGATAATAATACAATATTACGGATCCAATGAAACTGGATTCGCCGGATTCCGAGACTGTGCCCCGGAACGCTATTTTTAAATATCGGTTCAAACGATATAAATTCAAAACTGAACAAAACAGTTTCAATTTCAACTCTGAAGCTTCTATTATCTTCAGTATAATCAATATAAATTTTCTAAGCCTTCAGATTATTTTTAATCAGCTTAAAATCGAAGATTCAAAGTTTTACCCAGTTTCAATAATTAAATTCAACAATTTAATCGCCAAATTCAATCTGATATCCCGAATTTTAAATTAAACTGTCATTCGAATATTTAAACTCAATTAAATATTCACTTTTCAAATGTCAAAAATTCAGGGTCGTTACAATCTTCCCCCTTAAAAGAATTTCGTCCCGAAATTACAAGTTAGGAAAAATGCCCTTATCTCGTTAAATATTTTCTCAAATCCAAATAGTTTTATCAACTTACTAACCTAAATCTTTTTATTAAAGATTCATTATCATCTCAACTAGCTTTCCAACTTCAATTATAAGTTCCAAACAACATTGTTTACTTCAAAATTCAAATTTAAATCTAAATTCAAATTTCAAACTTTCAAAATTTTCTAACACTCGAAATTTTCGAAAAATTTCGCCAGCGTCTCCTTTGCGCGGCTAATACGGTACGACTACAAAACGTCCCTACGGACTCTCAGATCTCAAAAGAAAACAAAATACCAAGTGGCAAAATCAGAAACTCATCAAATTTCATACTGAAATTTAAATACATACCTTTTGTCGAGCAAATTCAAATTATCTTCAAAATTTAATCCAATTCCATTTTCCTATCGCCTTTACAATCCCTGTATATTTTACTGAACAATAATGTCCAAATTCACTTATTGGATTTCCCAATACCAATTTACTTAAGAATTTCATTCATTCATTTCTTAAGTGCAATATAAGTATTACATACTTCTTATATTCATTTTCACTTCATTAATAAAGTTATATATTCATTTCCATTCAACTTTGCATTTCAATTTCAATTGAATTCAATTTACAATTTCAATTCTATTTGAATTCATTTTAGGTTTCCATTCAGATTTTCATTTTGAATTTTACTTGAATTCGATTCATCTTCTAATTTCGAATATTGAGCTTTATTCACTTTTATCTCAAATTCAATTTGAAATCACTTGTCGTTAAGTGAAAATTTTCAAAAATTCCAAATTTTTCTAACTCCCAGTGAAAACACTTAAAAATCATTTTTAAAATGGATATGGAAAGCACGTTCCCCCATGGATCACAGTTACTCGGCGGTTTCGCTACTATCCCAGTAGAATCGCTCGTAATCTGTAGATTTCTCATCTCTTAAATTTCGCCATGGTTGTTGCCATAGATCGTAGTTCACACGGCGGTTACACCACTATCCCAGTGGAATCGCTTGTAACCATAGGCATCTCGCCCCTCGAATTTCACTGTGGCATCTAGATCGCAGTTTACACGGCGGTTGCGCCACTATCTCAGTGGAATCGCTTGTAACTGTGGGTATCACACCCCTTGAATTACGCTAGCATACATCGTGATCAATCAATGTGATCCCATCACGATCAAATGGATACTCATACTGAGTTCCAATACCTTCATAATTTTTCAATGGAAGGTACTTTTTCATATCCTTAGTTTAGAAAACATAATATGTCATATATGTATAGTACTTCATTTCCAATTGATTCCATTCAAATTTTTTTTTAATTGGCATTTCATATTCACATTCATTTCATTTGAAACCATTTCACGAAGTTTCTTTTTAAATTTCAAATTTCCCATATTCAATTCACCCAGAATTTACTTTATCAATAACAAGGAAATTTCAAAAAAAAAAAAAAATTCTCTTACTTACTTGAATTTATATACGAATTCAAACCATTTCATTCAACTCACAATTCAACTTTGATTTACTAACTCAACTTCGAATTCACTATTTCATGAATTAATAATTTATCAAGTTAGTTTACTTGAATTCAATCCATTTTGTTTTATTCCTCCAAGTTTGGATTTTTTTTTTATTCAACTTGATTCAAATCAATCTCATTTCATTTTTCAATTCCAATTCACTTATTTACAAATGTAGTTTCATTTGTTCATTCATAAATTCATTCATTTTTCAATTTGAATCTTATTCCAATCAGATTTCAAATATTTTATAAGTTATCAACTTATTTACATTCCATTGATGAATTTATTTTCAAATATTCTTTCTGGAATTCTATTTCAATTTATCAATCACATTTACAATTTACATTTACAAATCTCATTCGTATATGGATTTATTTCTTATACTTTTAATTCATATTAATAAATTTCATTTGTTAAATGAATTTATCTGCAAATCTTTGGTTATTATTTTAATTTCTTATTCAATTCCATATAACAATGATAATACTTCAATATTATCCTTTTCTAACAACCAAGCATCCATATACTATGATAATTCACAGAAAATCATTTCCTTTCTATACAAAATAGTTTTGGGTAAAATTATTTCATTTACCCTATTTAAAACAATACTGTGTCGGTTTATCTTGTTTAAGAGTTTAGAAACCCCTATCGATTACAGTTGGCCACCCTGCACCGACCAGAATCTATAAACAATCAACCGATAAGTCAACACAATACAAAACAAAATTTTGTATTCACTAACAAATACGCGCTCATATCTATTATTACACTCACACTCATTCTAGAGTACTACTGACTCTATCTCTAATGAGTAACACCCAACAGAGCAGGGTTGTCGCTTAACCGGATGCTCTGATACCACTTGTAAAGACCTGCAAATCCGTCTTCCGAAAACTCGACACCGATACGTCCACTGTACCAAATTGTCGAATAATCGAATGGCGGAAACGTGAAACTTTAGGGTTAAAAGAAGAAGTAGGAGAAAAGATAGAAGAAAAAGAAAGAAGAATAACACAGAAAACACAGAACGGGAACAATATCAGAATCTCACATATCGCAGCGGAACAATATATAATAGATAAATCAATAATCTTTAAAACAAAAGACTATATCAGTTTATACATACATCAATCATCAGAGTTTACAACAATGGACAGTTATATAAACTTGTCCTCATACAGAATACACAGCGGAATAAATAACAAGTACGATAGTACGCTTCGCCATCCAGCTCATCTCCAAAGCTCCAGAATATCCTGATAACATAACTCTAGGCTGCCCGTGTGGAAAATTATGGGCACCCAGAGTTTAGAAAGGGAACAATAACCTCCAGGTCAGTCATGGTGACTGGTGTGATCGTAAAACAGTTATTTTTGCAAAGAAAATAAAACAATTTCGCAATGCTTTTGGAAAATGAAACTACCATAAGGCCTCCCGCCACACACCCAATGCAAACGCAGAATTGGAGGAGATTTCTCCTTATGATAGTCAAAAATGCTTACTACGCAAAATCAATTGATATTATTATTAATGTCTAGTGTGGAAAACATTTCGAAAGTATAATATCAATCTTAGCCAACATACAACCATTGTTGTATGTCTACTATAACTACTACGTTCAGTAGCAGGTTACCGCCACATTCCATAGCAGGTAATACAATTAAAAACCGTACAGGGTTCGTATTGTTTCTTTGGATTTCCAACAAATGATCAGGCTAAGGAACTTCCTTACCGAAATAGAAACGCCTCTGGAAAGACGCCCCGGATCCTAACCGGATCTCTGCAAACAAAAGGCCGACGCTACCTCACGCTCTAACCGAGCTGTAACTAGGTAACTAACACACGAGCTATGCCATCCCCCGGTCGTTACCGACCTTTATCCGAGGATCCTCAATCGAAAAGCAACAGCCACAAAATATAATCAACCTAGGTAAAATATCTGGGCTCCATACCATGATATCACCTTTTATCCAGAAGGAAATGGCATACCCTAGGGGCGCTACCCCTACAAACCTTTGCCGCACATTCCTGTTTCGACCATTACCGGGTTGTGAGGCTCGACGAAGTCTCGTCCACATACACTACGCTTTTTCACAAAGCCACGCTTTGATCAACCAATGATCATCAGCACTTCGTATGCCACATTACCAAATTGGGAATGTATCACTAGTAACCATCAACTACATAACCTCTGAGCTCGTACGTCTCAGAGAAGGGTGTTAAGCTAAGAGAATAAATTCTCCGCCACCAACAGAAATGTATTTGATAGAAACCAGCTTTACATCTCAAAGTGTAACGTCAGACACACATCCATACAAGTCCGTTCCGGGATCGAACGGAACCGAAGGCACTTCCAAAGAAGCCCTTGCAATCCGGATATTCACTAATCACGTTCGGACTTCCCATCACAAAAAGAGTGATATAAATCTCTATACCGGAGCAACTCGGTGCAGAGACATTTGACAGGTTGTCCTTTCATTTTCACAAATATCCGGTCTTCACACCGGTCTTCAAATGCAATCCATTCACGACGTATCATTATTCGGAATGGGTTATATGACACAAAGGTCCTCTCCCGGCTTAACCGAGTAATGAGCGTTTGTTTTAAAAAAAACAAATCAAGTGTCATTTCAAAGGCAAATATTGATAGTCGGTTATTTAACTATCAATAACATTCATAACAAACATCCAATTCAAATAATTTTTCCCAAATTATTAAATTTCAAATCTTTTCACAAGATATACATATTTCCACACTTCACATTTGAAAATCCATTTCAAATCGTATTTCACACTTCACATTTGAAAATTCAATTTCAAATCACATTTTCACACTTCACGTTTGAAAAATCAATTTCAAATCACATTTTCACACTTCACGTTTGAAAATCAATTTCAAATCATATTTCATACTTCACGTTTTGAAATCAATTTCAAATCATATTTTCCACACTTTTAAAAATAAATCAATATTTATTTTTAAAACAAATTTCCCTTTCCTTTACAACTTCTATTCAGAATTTACATTCCTAAAAATCCACTTTTACACGATTTTCAAATCGTTTTCCAAATATTCATTTTCAACCCCGAATCAACTTTAAAAATTGATTTCTCCATTTTATTTCAAATCCCAAATCGAATTTCAAATTGATTTCTGAATTTACTTCAACACCGAATCACATTTCAAATTGATTTTAACTTTTAATCCCAATTACCAAATCATTTTACAACTCGATTCCCAAATTTATTTTCAACACAAAAATCAATTTTTCATTCAACATTAAATAAGTTTTCATATCGCTTCCTCAAAGATTTATTTTAAATACCCAATCAATTATCACTTTGATTTCAAATAAATTTATCTCCTTTAAAATAAATTCTTTTATTTTCCCAAACCATCACAAATTCAACTTTTAATTTCAGAAATCCAATTTCATTTATTTCTGGTATCCAACGATACCAAAAACACATTCGGCTAAATTATAGCTCTCAACAAATTCAATCACAGATATAATCATACATAGATTATAAATAATCAATTAAACAACATATGAAATCAATTCAAATGTTTTGAGGAATCCTGTTGGATCCCTCCAACCTGTTTCCCTGCATCCACAGATGTTAGCACAATACCAATTCCACTTCGAGGTGGAATATCGTGGTATATAGGTTTTATAAAAATATCATCCGCTTACTAACGGCGCAATAGGGTCTCATCCGCTATACGAGGCGGGAAATCAATCAATCCAATATATACATATGCCAATATGTATATATTGCTATATATATAGATATATCCTACTATATCTAATACACATCCAAACTGTCAATCATCAATCAATAACTGTAAAAGAAAATCCACTTTCATTTGAGTGAGAAGATCTCACCTTAGCTTTAATTTGCAATCCCTTTTTCCATCCAGTTTGTTTTCTCGATTTAGACCTTGTATCAAACAGTTTTATACAGTTTATCAATATTCGAAATAATCGAATAATAAATTTCCATTTGACAATTTTATTTTTAATTCACCAGTAATTTTATTTTAAACTAGTACTTTTAATTTTAAACTAAATTCTTTTTAACAAATTCTAAAATTGTTAAATAAATCGATTAAGTAAATTAAACACCTTAATACATTATTTAAAATTTAACAGTAAGTTAAATATTTATGTATATATATATATTATTTCAAAACAATCAGCATCTTTATATATATATATATACATATATTCACTTTCAAAAGGTTTTTGTTTTTAAATCTTACATATATTTTTCTTCCAAACTGCACATATATCTTACTGTGAATAAAATTTTGACAGATGGAAAAATATATCAACCAATTTAATTGCCAGATCGTTTCAACTTATGAATCCCTTAAACTTAAATGTAAAATTCAGGTTACCTACTCGAACGCAGTTCCAAAACCCATCATCTCGACATCGTCGCTCCTCTCCACCATCTTCAGAAATTCCAACCATCGCATGCGGCTAAGACCAGATCGAGTCTCCTCGGCATGTATGAATCGACAAAGGCCCCAAGTCGATCTCGACTGCGGCTCGTCGTCGCCCTCCACAATCATTCACACGCATGCGCCCACTCTCGAACTCGAGCCCAGGCCATTGATCGAACTCGCCCTCCCCTCACGAGTGATTCGAACGAAAGCATTCCGTTCATTTTTTTTTCTTTGAATTGAATCGAATAAAGGGAGAAAGGGTATGCGACTTTTCTGATATCGATTCGAAGATTTCGTGAATGAACCAAAGAGGGAAGGATACGCGAAATCAATTTGATTTCGTTCGTTTTCGTTTCGTTTTTTTTTCGAGAAGGGGATTTTTGATTTGAACTGTGGGGGACATCGAACTGGAGAGGTAGGAGCAGCTCTCGTTCGAATTTTTTAAAATGGGGAAAACTCTGGATGCCGGCCATTATTTATTTGAACGAAAGTGTTTTCTTTTTATTTTATTTTTTCTTTGAATGAGGAGAGGCTGCCATTATCAAGAAGTATCGATCAATGAAAAACAATGCCGGCGGCTAGAGAATGAATTAGGGTTTCAGCCCTAATACATGAATATATATACACTGATATATATTAATTTAATAATATTTTCACAAATTATTAAACTTTTTAAACAAATTCCAATTGGAACGTGCCGACAGGCGTTTATATTGTTATACGCCTATTCCGAACGCAATGGAAAAGGTTCCGAGTACAATTTCGATCATATGGAGAAGATAGCTTTTTGGACTAGTTATAATATTAAATTTCGGATTTAATTTCAGCGCGTTTGCTTATCGTACGGCCAAACGATCACTCCAAACATTACGAAAATTGAAATCCGATAATAATACAATATTACGGATCCAATGAAACTAGATTCGCCGGATTCCGAGACTGTGCCCCGGAACGCTTTTTAAATATCGGTTCAAACGATATAAATTCAAAACTGAACAAAACAGTTTCAATTTCAACTCTGAAGCTTCTATTATCTTCAGTATAATCAATATAAATTTTCTAAGCCTTCAGATTATTTTTAATCAGCTTAAAATCGAAGATTCAAAGTTTTACCCAGTTTCAATAATTAAATTCAACAATTTAATCGCCAAATTCATTCTGATATCCCGAATTTTAAATTAAACTGTCATTCGAATATTTTAACTCAATTAAATATTCACTTTTCAAATGTCAAAAATTCAGGGTCGTTACAATATATATTTGAATTTCCTCCTGTATCATTTTAAAGTGTAATGGATACCATTTGGAAGTGATATATGAAATATGGTTTATCTAGACATGGTTAATAAATAAACAAGAAGTTATTCAAACTGAAAATTTGAGAGTTTGGATTCCAGTATTTTTTATGAAATTGGTTTAAGATTCGGAAAATATATAATAGCATAATTTGATATTATTTTCCGAATAGATCTACTATAAATGATTTCAAAGTGATTTCAAAGGGGATTTTCAAAAGATTTAAAAAGAAATGAAGTTCGAAACTCACTTCTGTCGCTGGAAAATAAATTTTGGTGATGTCTGTAGCATCATCGGCATTCATTTTCGAGTTTCAAAGTGAGGAGGCCACTTTAGTAGCTTTACTATCGATTGTTTGTGAAACCGATTTGATTCAAATCCCTGAAGTATGATTTGATATTCGAAAAAATTTGTACATATTTATTTCAAACGATTTGAAAAAAAAACCACTGTTCAGTTCTCGTATTTTGGATTAAATTATATTATGAACACGTGTATTCTATGCATTTGGATTGATTGATGGATTGATTATGCATCTCGTTGAGATGATTGATTACTGATTTCCAGTTTCCAATTGGAATTTGACTTTTTCGACTATTTTGAATAGTCGAACACTTTCAAATTGAGAATTAATTTTTAAAGCTAAGCATTTTTGAAAAGTATGAAAGTATTTTGGAAAGTTATATGGAAGTTTAGTTTTGAAAATTTTAAAATAAAGGTAAGTAGAAGTTAGATAAGTTTTAAAATGTTAAATATTTTGATAAGTAAAATAAATAAGATTATTTTGTATTATAGAAAGAGGAAATTGGTTTTGAACTACTTTAAATGAAATTGAGTTTTAAGAAATGCTTTAGACTTCGTAAATACTTATAAAACCTTATTTATTTGCAAAATGATTTTAAAGGAAAATTTTAATTATGTACAAATATGAAATCTAGTTTTGAAAAGTTTTTATACTGAAATTGTTTGAGAAATGTTTATGAACTTAGTAAAAAACAATTATAAAAAAAAATTATAAGGTTATTTATGTATAAAGGATTTTTGTAAATTATTTGATTTTGAACAGAAATTGTGGTTTTAAAACTTAGTTACTTACAAAGTGATTGTAACGACCCCTAAATTTTCGATAATTAAATTTGTTAATCTAATAAGATTTTGGTGATTTAATATTGAAAGATTAAAAATATGTAATTTAATAATGAAATGAATACTGAAATAAAATATAACAAACAATAAATGTAAGTTCATTATTAATAACTTGAATGAAATTATAATAAATAAAATAATGTAAATGTTATACTTGCTTATAAATTGATATAAGAAAACAAATGTAAACATTGAATTAATAAATGTAATAGTATGAAATAAATGACCATTGAATAAAATTCGGGTTATGTAAGAAATTATAACATTTGGTTATAGCTTATAAGTGTAATTTAAAGTTAATGGTAACAATTATTGTATATTACCTATTTATTTAGCCTGTTAATTTAAATTGGAAAAAAATTTCAATAAATGTAATTATATATTATGTTAATGTAAATTAAGTTAATATTCGGAAATAATGTTAATTTTATTCATAATATGATAATTAGTTGAATAAAAAGAATGGAAATCGAGATTTATTAATTTATTTGGATTTAAATTATAGTTTTTGGATTAATTGCAAATAAATGAAATTAAATATTTAAATATTACGTTAATGGAGATTAAGATGAAATTTGAGAATATTAATGTAATAGATCATGAACCAATGTTAATTTCATCCATTTGATAATAATGGATTGAATAATAGGATGAAAAGTCAATTATATGGAATTATTGAAAATTTAATTTATAATGTCTGAATTTAATGAAATTGAAATTTAACACTGAAATTGATAAATTTATCAACTTTAAATTGACTTCTAAATTTGTTTAAATTATTGTAAGTGATTAAGAAATCAAAAATGACAGAAGTTGTAAATTATTAAAATTTAAACTGAAAATTTGATTTAATTAATTTAATATTAATTAATTTAATTAACTGAAATATAGCCATTTTGGCCACTGACTCGGATTTCGACGAAACCAGTTTCATTGGATTCATAACAGTGAATTATTATAGGATTTCAAGTTTCGTAATGATCGGACTTGTCGTTTGATCGTACGGGCTCGAAACACCTATAAATCAATTAAATTGAAATTATTTGAAATCAATTTGAAATAAGCTGATTTTGGCATAACTTCTTCATACGATGGAATTAGGACTTGAAACTTGTTCCAATGAGTTTAAAATATTTGAAAGCATCTATTTTGATATATGGGATAACCCATCTTCTTTCCGGAGACAGAACGGGCTTTTCGGACCATTTATCGTTCAACGTGTAAATAAATCGTGTCCATTCATCTATTTTCTGTTCTGCCTATAAATACCTAGTTATAAACCCTAGTGTTCCTCAACTCAGTTTGCTATACGTACAATTTCATCTGTTCCTCTCTTTCCAATGGCAGACAAACCCTATTTGCAATTTCCAATCAAAAACCAAATCGAAAAATTCAAACTCCTCAATTAACATCAAATTTTATATCAATCTGAACCTCTTGACGAGCGTAACCCAGATTTGCAACTCGTTTCTCGAATCGGATTATCGTTGGTCTTGGAATTAATGAATTTGTCACGGTCGTTCATTGGATAACTTCTCGTTCAACGGTGGATTCTCGTCGATAGGACGATCGAGTGTTTGCGTGGCATAGAGGGGATCATATGCTTTCGATCCAAGGTTCGTTCTCGTCTGAATGGCTGCGACAATCGCCAGAATTGGCCGTAGATAGGAGGCGATGGCGAGCGCAGAAGGGATGACCATAGACTCTGATGTGATGGCCGTAGGAGCAGTTTTGGGTGGCGAGATCGGTGGAACCGCCCGATCGAGGCGTAGATGTTCGTAGGCGGCGAAAAAATCCAATCTCGGTGGCGGCTAGGGTTCGAGGGCATCGCGTTTGCTAGGGCTACGCGAGTTCAGGGCGATGTTGGTGGCTCACGTGGCTGCATCCTAGGGTATCTCCTTTTATTTTTATTTTATCTTGTTTTAGTTTGAATTCAAATGTTCTAACTAGCATAACCTGTTCATACGAGGTTTGATTCACGCGTGGTTCGATCCGCTAGGATCGTATTGAAATTCTGGACATTTTGATGCTGGTTTGGACGAATTCTGAGACCTTTCAAATTTTGGGTTTAACTTGGATTTAAATTCAATTTAAATTCAAAGGTGAGTGTTTTAACACACTCACAACTTCTAAAATTTCTTATGATAGTTAAATTAATTTTTGATGTGATTAGAAATTTATTTATAACTCTTTGGTATATTTTAAATCATCATCTCAGTTAATTTGAATTTATTTGAATTACATCGTTATTTAATTTATTATTGAATATAAAATTGCCAGTTAAATACCCGCTATCGATTATTAGTTAAGTTGAATTTATTTGAATTAAATCGTTATTTAATTTATTTTTGAATATAAATTGCCAATTAAATACCCGCTATTGATTATCAGTTCTATATTGATATTTATTGATTGATTTGGATGGTGTTTGTAATGGATGTTGATTGTTGATATTGGATGAATGGATGTTTTATTTTATATATCGTTATAAACTGCAAGTTCACTATGGGTTGAAATGATACATACTCGAATGATCAATAGATTAAGGAAAAATCGTTATGGGTTGAAATGATAGACTCGAGCGATTTTATGGATTTTATTATTAATTCGAGATTGCGATTTGAAATGATATATAACCGTAACATTGTAAATTGCGGATTGAAATGATATATTTCCGTATCACTTGACCATAGGGTAGAAAATTATATACGGACACCGGATAGGTTAAATTAAATGATTTTAAAATCCTTAAAATTTTGAATTTAATCAATTGATGTTTTGAAATAAAATTTGATTTATGTAAATTGAAGTATTGTTGAAAAATCAAGTTTTGCGTCGAATTGTGAATTGGCTTAAAAAGGAATTGCTTTAAGAAAATTAAATCGGAAGTTTAAGTTAAACTTTGAAGTAAAAATGAAATTCTATCGAAATTGAGTTATTGAATTTGTTTGAAAATAACTTTGAATTATTTTGAAGTTGGAGTAATCCGTATTGATATTTTGAACATGGATTTAAACGATATAAAATTCAATAGTTTATTGAAATTTGGTTTGTCGAATTGGAAATTTGAAATGGTCCAAATATGTTGAAATGAAATGAATAGTTTAATTTGATATTAATTTAAAACTCATATTTTAATTTAAACTGTTTTAAAGATATATCATTTAAAATTTCTAATTATTAAGGTTTTCAAATTTATTAAACTATTTAACCAATATTAACTATATAAATTATTTTTAATCTCTTTTAAACCAATTTAATTTAATTTAAATAAATTAAACCATTTTAATTTAATTTAAATATGAGTAATCTATTTTAAAGTTATTTAATCTATTTTAAATTATATTAATCTAAATTTAATCTATTTAACTATCTTAAATCAATTTAAAATATTTTTACCTATAATTAAACTATTCTAGAGCATTTTAACTATTTATATCCAAACTAAGTACGTGGAAGAGTTTATATTCATTTCAATTTGGTTTAAAAGAGAATAAGGCTAAATGATGTTATAACTTAAGTTGGAATTTTTGAAAGTTATAATAAATTGAAATGATGATTTTGAAGCAAGGACTTAACCTGTTTTGGGAAATATGATTTTGGAAGAAATTATGATTTTTGAAACGATATGATATAATTTTGAGAATATGATATTTCGATATAAACTGGGAATATGACTTTTGAAAGGAAATATAATTTCGAACTATTATTTCAAATGTGATATGATTTCAAAGGGTAAATATGAGTAATGATTTCGAAAATGATATGATTTGAATTGAATATGATATTTTGATATCAACTATGAAATGGTATTGGAAATGTAAAAGAACCATCCGGTGTGTAATAAGCGATTGGTTGTTAAAGAGACCGGGATCAGATATAGGCATACTCTCTGTCGATACCGAAAACCACTTTGACAATTGTGTACGCGGTGGAGATTCTAGAATGAAGTAGGATGGTGGCGACGATCCTACATGAGGTATATACGTGGACCCGACTCTCATGAGTTGGCATAAGGTGGCTAAAACAGGAGCGATTCCAGGCCAATGAGGTAGCTCCTCTGATCGGACACATTCCATCGATACTATATTCTGACTTGCGATTTATTTGGTGGCCACCCTTCGATTTTTTTTACTCGGGAGTGTGTTTCGAGGTGGGCGGTAGTGGCTACTATGCGTTATCACCTGTCCGGATGCGTAATTGGTATATCTACCCTAGCATTGCCTAGTTGTGCCGTGTCACCTACCCTAGCACGCCTTCTACACGTTTGGTTTGTACCATACCTATGGAGTGCCCTCTGACGACACCTTGTTTACGGGTTGGATTACGGTACTGTATAGACTATGGGAAATAAAAATGTGTTAAGGTGGAAAATGTAAACCCTTAACACTATTTTAATAGTTTATATAACTATAGACCTATTATAATAGCGTATTGTACTACATAGTAGATAGTTTAACGGATCCTTAGGAGATGTGAATCCCGAACATCTCTTAAGTTACTACACTCACGTTAGACACTGGATAAGAGATGTCAAATCCCGTAAACATCTTCAACGCCGTTTACACTCATATTTATTTACCGTTGATTTAACTCACATAAGATCTTTTAGTTCTGACTAGAGTGTTTTGTCTTTTCAATTCGCTCGGGTCAGCCTAAGCATTTCAAGATTTGAAGACCTTATTTCTGAAGGACGAAGACGAAGATTTGTACTACTATTATTTACTGTATTATTCCACTGCATCATACTGTTCCGCTGCATTATTATTTGTTTATCTCTGATATGTGTAACTCTGATTCTGTATTGTATAAGTATAATCAAATGTTTTATAAACAGCTTCACGAACTGTTATTTGATTATTATATTTTGTCATTCCGCTGCGAGATTCTGTTTTGTTTTTATTTCTTTCTCTTTTTCTTATTCACCCCAATAACAATTCGCCCTTCTGTATGGTTTGAGTCGGCATGTGTGTCTGCTTAACGCGTACAAAAGGGAGGGATGTTACAGTTGGTATTAGAGCTTTGGTTTAGCAATAAACCTTGGCTTTGTGGGGTCTGACTCTTTTAAAATAGGGTAGTAATACCCTATGATGAGTCGCTGAGATCATATATATGAGAGAGCGTATTTGTTAGTGTTATAAAATGTTTTATATTGTGTTAATTTTTTCCGTTTTGTATTTATAAATTCTGGTTGGTGCATAGGACGCTATGACATCGATAGGGATTTCTAAATGCTTAATAGGACTCACGGACATAATATTTGTTTTGAAATGTAGGTAAATGAAATAATTTTACCTATTTTTATATATAAAATAATGATTTATAAATGATATATATTTGGTTGTTAGGTAGTGAAATTTATAAATATAGGTTGGAAATAAGATTTGAAAATAAGGTAAATGAAATTTGGAAATTTAGAACTTAACTTCCGGGATTTTTTGAAAATTTCTTTCGTATGATTTTGGAATATAATAATAATACTATTTAGAAGTATTTTCGGATATAAATATTTCAAAGTGATTTGGAAGAAATGTTTTAAAAGAATTTTGGAAAGAAATAAGTTCTGTACTCCCCTCTCTGTCGCTGGAAAATAATTTCGGTGATGAGTGCACACATCATCGACGTTCATTTTCAAGTTTCAAAGTGGGAAGACCGTTGTAGTGGTTTTACTGCACAATTGTTTTGATAATCTTAATTTTGAATTCCAATTTTGATTTGATATATACAAAAGATATGATTATATGGATATTGTTATTTTAAATGATTTGAAATGGAACCCGACATTTAATTCTTAAATTTCTATGAATTAGAGATTTCAATTATTGAAATGGAATAAAATTTTAACTATTTAATAATTGAAACTTCTAAATGAAAATAAGAAATGATATGCTAAGTTAGAATTGAAATATACAAGGAATTTGAAATTTTTAACTTGTAAACGAAAAGAATATGAAAAATAAGAAATGATAATTATTGAACCTTAAGTTAATTAAGATAAGTAAGTCAAACTTGTGTAACTTTCAATTGCATTCTTAAAGACACACACACACACACACACACACACACATATATATATAACTTACCAATTATAAAAATGAAATGTTAAAAGAATATGTAATGGAAAATTTTACAAGTAAAACTTATGTAAGGGAAGTGTTTAATGAAATTTACTTTTATAAATAAGAAATTTGATATGGAAATAGTTATAAACTTGAGTTAAAATTGTAATACCACTAATTAAATGAAATAGAAAATGAGTACGGTAAGTAAAGGATTTTGAACTTAAGTTAATATTGAAACTATTTATAATTAAAGTAAATAATAAAATGAATGTAATGTAATAAAAGAAATTTGCATTATATGAATAAATGAAAATGAATTTTGTAAGTAATAAAGGAAAAAAAATGAAATAAACATTGAATGAATGAATGGAAATTTTTTTGTAAGAGATAAATGTAAGTTAAAGAAATAATCCTTGTATGAATGAAAATAAAAATAAAAACTGTAAATGTTGTGAATGAAATTTAATAAGAATAACTCAAGTATATTGTAAATTATTGTTTGTTTTGGTTTATGGGTTGTTTGGGATAGGATACTTCTAATTGTTTAAGATGTATGAATAATCTATTGAGTTCATCTAAGATGTTGAGTAAATGATGCACTTAGTTGTTTATTTGTCATCCTAGGTGGTTAAAAATTTCAGAACCCGAACAAACCATTTATTTGTTTGCTATGGATGGTTGATTACATTGATTTCATATGATGATTGTATGCTGTGATTGCAAGTGATTGTTGTTTATATTGATTTGTTTGTTAGTGGTTGAAACAACTTAAAATGTTTCTCTTCTCTATAACTATTAAATTCTTTGGATTATATAAGTGAAATACAGGTTATGGAAGCAATAGCTACTGCTTTGGTTTCATAATTAAGCGTTATTTGCCCGACAAATAGGTACGTTCTCGGATTACGGTTTTATAGCGATATTATATTGTTTTTTCCGCTGCATTATTATTTGTTTATCTCTGATATGTGTAACTCTGATTCTGTATTGTATAAGTATAATCAAATGTTTTATAAACAGCTTCATGAATGTTATTTGATTATTATATTTTGTCATTCCGCTGCGAGATTCTGTTTTGTTTTTATTTCTTTCTCTTTTTCTTATTCACCCCAATAACAATTCGCCCTTCTGTATGGTTTGAGTCGGCATGTGTGTCTGCTTAAAGCATACAAAAAGGCGGGATGTTACAGTTGGTATCAGAGCCTCTCCGTACAAAGGAGACTCTGCCGAAATTTTTCGTGAATTTTAGACTTAGAAAATTTTGAGAAATGTTTTCGAAACTTTATTAATTTGAGTATAAAAGGATTTAAGTGTTATAAATGGATATATTTTATTTAAATTATTTAATTTTTTAAATTTATTTGCTTATAAAGTTAATATTTTGAATAAGGTATATTGATTCTTAATTCCCTCTTTTCCCTTCTTTTTCCTTTTCGGGGACGAAAAGTTTTGAGTGGGGGAGAGTGTAACAACCCGTAAATTTTCGATAATTAAATTTGTTAATCTAATAAGATTTTGGTGATTTAATATTGAAAGATTAAAAATTTGTAATTTAATAATGAAATGAATACTGAAATAAAATGTAACAAACAATAAATGTAAGTTCATTATTAATAACTTGAATGAAATTCTAATAAATAAAATAATGTAAATGTTATACTTGCTTATAAATTGATATAAGAAAACAAATGTAAACATTGAATTAATAAATGTAATAGTATGAAATAAATGACCATTGAATAAAATTCGGGTTATGTAAGCAATTGTAACATTTGGTTGTTAATAATAGCTTATAAGTGTAATTAAAAGTTAATGGTAACAATTATCGTATATTACCTATTTATTTAGCTTGTTAATTTAAATTGGAAATAAATTTCAATAAATGTAATTAAATATTATGTTAATGTAAATTAAGTTAATATTCAGAAATAATGTTAATTTTATTCATAATATGATAATTGGTTGAATAAAAAGAATGGAAATCGAGATTTATTAATTTATTTGGATTTAAATTATAGTTTTTGGATTAATTGCAAATAAATGAAATTAAATATTTAAATATTATGTTAATGGAGATTAAGATGAAATTTGAGAACATTAATGTAATAGATCATGAACCAATGTTAATTTCATCCATTTGATAATAATGGATTGAATAATAGGATGAAAAGTCAATTATATGGAATTATTGAAAATTTAATTTATAATTTCTGAATTTAATGAAATTGAAATTTAACACTGAAATTGATAAATTTATCAAATTTAAATTGACTTCTAAATTTGTTTAAATTATTGTAAGTGATTAAGAAATCAAAAATGATAGAAGTTGTAAATTATTAAAATTTAAACTGAAAATTTGATTTAATTAATTTAATATTAATTTATTTAATTAACTGAAATATAGCCATTTTGATCACTGAATTCGATTTCAACGAAACCAGTTTCATCGAATCCATAACAGTGAATTATTGTAGGATTTCAAGTTTCGTAACGATCGGACTTGTTGTTTGATCGTACGGGCTCGAAACGCCTAGAAATAGATTAAATTGAAATCAATTGAAATCAATTTGAATTAAGCTGATTTTGGCATAACTTTTTCATATGATGGAATTAGGACTTGAAACATATTCCATTGAGTTTAAAATATTTGAAAGCATCTATTTTGATATATGGGATAACCCATCTTCGTTCCGGAGACAGAACGGGCTTTTCGGGCCATTTATCGTTCAACGTGTAAATAAATCGTGTCCATTCATCTATTTTCTGTTCTGCCTATAAATACCTCATTATAAACCCTAGTGTTCCTCAACTCAGTTTGTCTGTACATACAATTTCATATGTTCCTCTTTTTCTAATGGTAGACAAACCCTAATTGCAATTTCAAATCAAAAACCAAATCGAAAAATTCAAACTTCTCAATTAACATCAAATTTTATATCAATCTGAAGCTCTCGACGATCGTAACCCAGATTTGCAACTCGTTTCTCGAATCGGATTATCGTTGGTCCAGGAATTAACGAATTTGTCACGACCGTTCATTAGATAGCTTCTCGTTCAACGTTGGATTCTTGTCGATAGGACAATCGGGTGTTTGCGTTGCGTAGAGGGGATCGTATACTTTCGATCCATGGTTCATTCTCATCTGAAGGGCTGCGACAATCGCCAGAATTGGATGTAGATAGGAGGAGACGGCGAGCGCAGAAGGGACGGTCGAAGACTCTGATGTGATGGCCGTAGGAGCGGTTTTGGGTGACGAAATCGGTGGAACCGCCTAATCGAGGCGTAGATGTTCGTAGGCGGCGAAAAAATTCAATCTCGGTGGCTGCTAGGGTTCGAGGGCATCGCGTTTGCTAGGGTTACGTGAGTTCAGGGTGAAGTTGGTGGCACACGTGGCTGCATCCTAGGGTATCTCCTTTTATTTTTATTTTATCTTGTTTTAGTTTGAATTCAAATGTTCTAACTAGCATAACCTGTTCATACGAGGTCCGGTTCACGCGCGGTTCGATCCGCTAGGATCGTATTGAAATTCCAGACATATTGACGTTGGTTTGGACGAATTCTGAGAGCGTTCAAATTTTGGGTTTAAATTGGATTTAAATTCAATTTAAATTCAAAGGTGAGTGTTTTAACCCACTCACAACTTCTAAAATTTCTTATGATAGTTAAATTAATTTTTGATGTGATTAGAAATTTATTTATGACTGTTTGGTATATTTTAAATCATCATCTCAGTTAATTTGAATTTATTTGAATTACATCGTTATTTAATTTATTATTGAATATAAAATTACCGTTAAATACCCGCTATTGATTATCAGTTAAGTTGAATTTATTTGAATTAAATCATTATTTAATTTATTTTTGAATATAAATTGCCAGTTAAATACCTGCTATTGATTATCAGTTCTATATTGATATTTATTGATTGATTTGGATGGTGTTTATAATGGATGTTGATTGTTGATATTGGATGAATGGATGTTTTATTTTATATATCGTTATAAACTGCAAGTTCACTATGGGTTGAAATGATACATACCCGAATGATCAATAGATTAAGGAAAAATTGTTATGGGTTGAAATGATAGACTCGAGCGATTTTATGGATTTTCTTATTAATTCGGGATTGCGGTTTGAAATAATATATAACCGTAACATTGTAAATTGCGGATTGAAATGATATATTTTCGTATCACTTGACCCTAGGGTAGAAAATTATATACGGACACCGGATTGGTTAAATTAAATGATTTTAAAATCCTTAAATTTTTGAATTTAATCAATTGATGTTTTGAAATAAAATTTATTTATGTAAATTGAAGTATTGTTGAAAAATCAAGTTTTGCGTCGAATTGTGAATTGGTTTAAAAAGGAATTGCTTTAAGAAAATTAAATCAGAAGTTTAAGTTAAACTTCTAAGTAAAAATGAAATTCTATTGAAATTGAGTTTTCGAATTTGCTTGAAAATAAATTTGAATTATTTTGAAGTTGGAGTAATCCATACTGATATTTTGAACATGGATTTTGTAACGACTCGGGTTTTGCCCGCTCGAAAATCAACATCCGTACTTCACATTGTACTAGAATGCCGCAGATTCGACCGTTCAAATCCGATTCGCCGGAGCTATAACACAACTAAGTAAAACAACACAGCGGAATAAAGAAATCAATGATATCATATACAACTCCAATGAATACAATATCCAGAATGATATACAACAATGATATCAATATGATACAACAATATCAGAGATACAAAAAATAGCAGCGGAAAAGAAAAGATAACAACAGCAGCGGAACAATATCAATAAAAATGATAACTCCAAAATGATCTTCAGACAAGAATGAATCCACAACTCCAAGATAAGCAACCCCGATGAATGAACTAGCTCCAGATAATCTACTAAACCTGAATATCTGAAAAGAAACCCAACTCTAGACTGCTCGTGTGGAAAATTATGAGCACCCAGAGTTTAGGAAGGGAACAATAAACTCCGGATCAGTCATGGGACTGGTGTGAGCAACAAAAACAGTTTATTTTTAAACAATCAACAAAGGAATTTTAAAACATTGAAATCCGCAATGCTTTTTGGAAAATGAAACTACCATAAGACCTCCTACCACACACACAATGCAAACGCAGAATTGAAGGAGATTTCTTCTTATGATAGTCAAACATGCTTACTACGCAAATCATTGGATTATTATTATTAGTGCATAGTGGAAAACAATTTGAAAGTATAATATTAATCTTAGCCAGCATAGGTACCATTATACTATGCCTACTATAGCTACCATATTAGATGGCAGGTTCTACAACTAAAACCGTACAAGGTTCGTATTGTTTCTTTGGATTTTCCAACAAATAGTCAGGCTAAGGAACTTCCTTCCGCCGCATGGGATCGCCTCTGGCGGGACGTCCCGAGAGACAAACTGCTCTCTGCCAAACAAGGCCGGGTTACCCCTGTAACAGGTAACTCACGAATATGCCACCTCCCGGTCCTTTGGGACCTTTATCCGAGCGCTCGATAACCAACATCACACATAATAAATACGTGTATCCACATGAGTAAGTATCAGGGCTCCATACCATAATACCACCCCTTTCCAGAAGGAAATGACATACCCTAAAGGGCGCGACCCTCATAACCTTGCCGCAACATTCCTGTTTCGACCATTTCCGGGTAGTGAGGCCCTGACGAAGTCTCGTCCACAAAGCTACGCTTTGTCACAAAGCCATGCTTTGGGTCAACAGATGATCAACCTATGATCACAAAGATAAATGATCAAACAAATGATCATATCACAAATGATCAAACACTGATCATCACACAGCAACACTCAGCATGTCACATTACCAAATTGGGAATATATCGCTGATAACTTCAACTACATAACCTCTGAGCTCGTACGTCTCAGAGAAGGGTGTTAAGCTAAGAGAATAAATTCTCCGCCACCAAACAGAAATGTATTTGAAAGAAATCGGCTTTATATCTCAAAGTGTAACGTCAGACACACAAGTCTGTTCCGGGATCGAACAGAACCGAAGGCACTTCTCACGAAGCCCTTGCAATTCCGGATAATTTCCAATCACGTCCGGACTTCCCGTCACTAAGGGTGATAAAACCTCTATATCGGGGATCAGCCGATGCAGAGTAACTCGACGGTAATCCTTCCTTTTTCAAAAATATCCGGTCTTCAACACTGGTCTTCAAATGCTATCCATATCGACGTATCACATATTCGGAATGGGTTATACGACCCAAAGGTCCTCTCCCGGCTAAACCGAATAGTGAGCGTAATATTTAAAAACATATGGATATGGGATTTCAATTAAGTCACAAATTAAACCCAACTTTCTTTTCAACTGATTTAACAAATTACCATTTTTAAATCTTTAAACAAAAAGATTCAACCTTTACGGTTTAAACAGTTTCCACACTTTAATCTTTTAAACAAAAAATTCATTCACAGATTTTCCAAATTAATTTCCATTTCAATTTGATTAACTCGTTAAACCTTTAAATCAAGATTTAACTTATAGCTTTCAAAACAATCCCATTTCAAATGATTTAAACCAATCATTATTTTAAATCTGTTAAAGATAACAGATTCAAATCATAGCTTTTCAAAACAATTTATTCATAACTTGGAAAACCACTTTTCAATTCAATATTGAAATTCCTTTAATTAAACTGGAATTTCATTTCTTATCGGAAAGCTTTTATCTTTTAAAACAAACAGTTTCATTTCAGAAATTCTGATTCATTCATACGAGTTAAAGTCTTTGGGTTAAATCCAAATTCTCAAAATTATACTTTTAAATGGTTTAACTTTAGATAAACACATTTATAACATTTTCAATCTCTAGTTTCAAATCATAGGATTCAACTTCAAACTTGAATTCAAATTTAAATCAAAAAATTTTCAAAACTCGATTAAGTTATTCAAAATAACTTTTATATTTGAAATTCAATTTCAAAAACTTTTCACTTTAAACCCAAATTTCCAATTTCAAAAACAATTGAAATTAAAATTCCAATTTCAAAAACATCAAATTTAAATTATCTGTGACTTAACTGATTTCCACGTGAAATCCATATTTGTGTGTGTAAAAGTGTAGTCCAGGGGTTTTACACAGTAGTGCAACATCAATCATCACAGATATATCAATAAGCGGTATAATCGATAACGCTTATCTTCATTCACAGATTCATAGATAAAATAAATTTATCGATCACAAAGATTAACTATTACAATTCGATGTGGGTTTCGGATAACCAACTGGAATCCGACTCCTTGTCGCATCGAAATTCAAATGCCATTTACGAATCAAGGGTTTCATATTCACATAGCAATATATCACAGAAATAGAAATCACAGCTAAGTAAATTACAGATCACAGCATAACTCAGGATGTATCACAAAACATCATATATCAGGAATATCAACCAATCAAATCAATAGAATCCAAACATTCATAAGTAAGGTCAATTTATATCTGATTTTAATTAATTTATACCAGATTAATTACTTATGAATAAACTACAAATCTGGGTTAATTAATCATTAATTAATTACAAATCATTCTGATTAATTATCCTTTTTAATTATCCTATAAATTTAATGACTTACAAATCATTAAATTCTAATTAATTTCTAAGATAAAACTTCATTCATATTAATGATTTAATTATCATTAATAAAGTATTCCAAACAATTTACTTCCAAATTTATTTCAAATTTCATCTTTAAAATTTAAGATTTAAAAATGAATTCAAATCTATCTTTAACAAAGTTTAAACAATTTCTAAGTCTTTTTTTTATATAAGTTAAAGAATTATTTATTTTATAATAGAAGTTTCCAATTTTATTTTAAATTCAAATCAATTTAAAATTTCACTCCATCCTCAAACATTTTTGAATTCAACTATTTAACATTTTAAAGTGGTTCAAATAATTTAAACTTTTAAAACCTTATTTTATTTTAAAACTGAGATTCAACTAAACTTGAATCAGATTCTAAAACTCTTTTCAATCTTCACTTCTTATTTTGAAATTCCAGTTTTAAAATTCCAAGAAACAAACAGGATTTGAAAAACCTGAAACATACTTTTACCCGAGCCATCCCTATATCTACTTCGAGTCCAACACTAGAAATACTCGAGTTAAACACGCAACCAAACCCAGTAAACTTCTCCTTCCCAAACAAAACCCACCACTGATACACAGTGATGTACGTTCACGTGCACGGCCGATCGAAGCCCTTCCGATCAACCACGATCACGTTGCCAAGTCGACGGCAACCCCTTCAAGCTTCATGACCTCATAGCTTCGCCTATCTCGATCGAAATCGAAATCGAGAGGTCGAACCAAACCTGGACATTCCAAAACATCACCATCCCAAACCCTGTCAACATCGCCTCGTCCACGCCGTGCCGACCATCTGCGAGCTTCCACCTCCGGCCTCGACTTCGACTACCTCCCCTCTTCCACCACTTGAAGTTGCGTGCAACTCGATGCACCAGGGAAATCGAACAGACCCAAACTACAACCCAGCCAAAATTAGGTTTACAGATTCCAAAACTCAACCACCAACGCCACCCTGCTCTGATCATCCATCACTTGTTTTTCCTGGCCTCTCCAGTCACTTCTCCACCTCCATGAAGAATTACAGCCACTCCAATCAACTAGATCAATAGATAAAACCTAAAACCCCTTTTCTAGTCAATCCCGAAATGCTAATTCAATCCTAATTTAAAAATTATGATTTAGATCTTAAAAATCATGGTTTAGTTTAGGACTTCAGTTTATATCACGGAATTGTAAAACTAACATATTTGAGTTTTACACATTTTCAGATTATCCAGTTAGATTTTGGTTTCCAGATAAATTTCTCTTGTATTTTTAGTTAAATAAATTTTAAACCTAAATCTTAAAGTTAAACAAACAAGTCTTGTTTAAATTCTAGATACTAACAGCAATCAGATCAAAAGGAATTGGATTCTTTTGTTTAGAAGCTAAGTTTAAACTAAGAACAGGCAGAACAAATTTAACAACATCAATCCATCTATCCACCCATATATACACAGGCATTCTCAAATATATATACACATACTTTATACTTCATCTCAGATAAACTAGCATGCAACCATAAAAGAATATACTTAGGCATTTTAGAAGAGAAGTTACTCACATGAAGATAAAGATTTTGTTTAGAAGTTTGCTCACCTTAAAATTGAAGAAAGGCAGGAAGGAATTGAGCCTGGAAATTTAGATTTTGATCAGGACTTGATTTTCCTTTTGATTTGCATCCTAAGAATTGAAGAAGTCTGAATCCAGACTGAGTTGAATTAGCTCAAATCTTTACTTTACCTTGAATTCCAGGTTGCTTTGGTTTATGATTTAAGTTTTCAAATTTCCTGACTTTTGATCTTGAGTGATACTTGAATTCTTGTAAGATAATGATGCTTCTCTTTTATTTTCTCAGGTTTGTAAAGTTATGATTTTGAACGAACTAAAATGAAGAGGAAATCTGATATAGAGGAAGAGTTGTACAGGTGATATGTAGTTTGTATTATTCTTTTTCCTTCTTCTTTTTAAAATGGTCAGAGATATTTCTCTATGGTTGGTGGCTGAAAGGAATTTGTATACAATCGTATAGATTTTGTTGGCTGCCAAGAATAAGAGCATTTAATGTTGTTTGTACTTGATGTTTCATCCTATACTTATCTATATTTTCTTATACTTGCCTAAGTCTCTTGTTTAACAAGTTACAAACATGTGGTATTTTACTTTGTGCTTTGATTCTTTTCTTTTGCAGCCTACATTCTTTTGGTTTTGCTGCCTTGAAGTTTTCCTGTATATCATTTCGAACATTAGTTTCCCCTATGCAAGTTTAGTTATAAAATCTTTCTCTTGTTTGATGTATTCTATTTTATACTTATCCTATTATTATTTAACTCTATATTTATTTTTAAAACCATTTACTTACACTTTAAATTCAAGTCAAAATATATATCTATATATTTACAATATTTTAAATTGAAATGATTCATACAGAATTTACTTGAGTTCGGGGATACTCGCATCCATTTTAACCATCTATTTCACAAATTTTCATTCAAAAATAAATTTAATTATCGATTTAAAATAGATTAAAATTCGGGGTCGTTACAGACTTCCCCCCTTAAAAGAATTTCGTCCTCGAAATTGCCAAGGAGACAAAAAGATAGATGAAGAATATTCCATCAATTCAAACTGAACATCTATTCTGCATTTGGCTTACCAAATTAGAATATCAATAACAGATACAAGAACGAATATGTTTAACACTTCACAAGATACTCGGGTTATCCAGATCTACGAAATATGCAGTGGCATTGGTTAGTTCAAAAGGATAACTAACCATTCGTAGAATATACTGGGACCCAAAAGAATAGACAGATATATGGATACGATTTCAAAAATTTTAGTTTAGAAACTAAATTATACCTATCAATCATAGCAAACAAAACAATCAATTCATCCAAACAAACAATTTTGGTCTATCCGGAGTTTATGTCCCATTTTAAATAAATCGAATTTCTTCTTCCTAGATCTACTAGAAACTACCGAAGAATTGAGAAGAGATGACGAACAAAATAGATTGATAGAGAAAAGATTGCTTCCTCGTTGTTACATGGTATTGACCATTTACAGTCGTATTCCCCTGTCCCCTATCTCATCCTCTTCTTGCACTCATACTCACTATCGCTGAATAGTAAGAGAATTTACTGAGGCTTTCGAACGGATATCTGAGGAATACTCATTCTAGGGTATACTTCACCCTATCTCTAATGAGCTACTTAATGTGTTAATACTCCTGAGCTAAAGTTCAACCTTAGCTCTGATACCAAATGTAACGTCATGGACATTTCCGGCAGCAGCGACCGGTAGGCTTTGCAACCATCCCAGCCCCACCGTGGCTTACACTGGCACCTCGCAGTTGCTTTTACGGCCAGCCTCTCGACTGTCACAAACAACCCATCCCACTCAGGGACATGTAGGGGTAAGAGTCTCCCGTTCGCCACCAAACCGCGAAGCGAGAACCCCCTATCATGCTGTAATATAGCAAATGCGATCCATATCGACGTATCACATATTCGGAATGGGTTATACGACCCAAAGGTCCTCTCCCGGCTAAACCGAATAGTGAGCGTAATATTTAAAAACATATGGATATGGGATTTCAATTAAGTCACAACTTAAACCCAACTTTCTTTTCAACTGATTTAACAAATTACCATTTTTAAATCTTTAAACAAAAAGATTCAACCTTTACGGTTTAAACAGTTTCCACACTTTAATCTTTTAAACAAAAAATTCATTCACAGATTTTCCAAATTAATTTCCATTTCAATTTGATTAACTCGTTAAACCTTTAAATCAAGATTTAACTTATAGCTTTCAAAACAATCCCATTTCAAATGATTTAAACCAATCATTATTTTAAATCTGTTAAAGATAACAGATTCAAATCATAGCTTTTCAAAACAATTTATTCATAACTTGGAAAACCACTTTTCAATTCAATATTGAAATTCCTTTAATTAAACTGGAATTTCATTTCTTATCGGAAAGCTTTTATCTTTTAAAACAAACAGTTTCATTTCAGAAAGTCTGATTCATTCATACGAATTAAAGTCTTTGGGTTAAATCCAAATTCTCAAAATTATACTTTTAAATGGTTTAACTTTAGATAAACACATTTATAACATTTTCAATCTCTAGTTTCAAATCATAGGATTCAACTTCAAACTTGAATTCAAATTTAAATCAAAAAATTTTCAAAACTCGATTAAGTTATTCAAAATAACTTTTATATTTGAAATTCAATTTCAAAAACTTTTCACTTTAAACCCAAATTTCCAATTTCAAAAACAATTGAAATTAAAATTCCAATTTCAAAAACATCAAATTTAAATTATCTGTGACTTAACTGATTTCCACGTGAAATCCATATTTGTGTGTGTAAAAGTGTAGTCCAGGGGTTTTACACAGTAGTGCAACATCAATCATCACAGATATATCAATAAGCGGTATAATCGATAACGCTTATCTTCATTCACAGATTCACAGATAAAATAAATTTATCGGTCACAAAGATTAACTATTACAATTCGATGTGGGTTTCGGATAACCAACTGGAATCCGACTCCCTGTCGCATCGAAATTCAAATGCCATTTACGAATCAAGGGTTTCATATTCACATAGCAATATATCACAGAAATAGAAATCACAGCTAAGTAAATTACAGATCACAGCATAACTCAGGATGTATCACAAAACATCATATATCAGGAATATCAACCAATCAAATCAATAGAATCCAAACATTCATAAGTAAGGTCAATTTATATCTGATTTTAATTAATTTATACCAGATTAATTACTTATGAATAAACTACAAATCTGGGTTAATTAATCATTAATTAATTACAAATCATTCTGATTAATTATCCTTTTTAATTATCCTATAAATTTAATGACTTACAAATCATTAAATTCTAATTAATTTCTAAGATAAAACTTCATTCATATTAATGATTTAATTATCATTAATAAAGTATTCCAAACAATTTACTTCCAAATTTATTTCAAATTTCATCTTTAAAATTTAAGATTTAAAAATGAATTCAAATCTATCTTTAACAAAGTTTAAACAATTTCTAAGTCTTTTTTTTATATAAGTTAAAGAATTATTTATTTTATAATAGTAGTTTCCAATTTTATTTTAAATTCAAATCAATTTAAAATTTCACTCCATCCTCAAACATTTTTGAATTCAACTATTTAACATTTTAAAGTGGTTCAAATAATTTAAACTTTTAAAACCTTATTTTGTTTTAAAACTGAGATTCAACTAAACTTGAATCAGATTCTAAAACTCTTTTCAATCTTCACTTCTTATTTTGAAATTCCAGTTTTAAAATTCCAAGAAACAAACAGGATTTGAAAAACCTGAAACATACTTTTACCCGAGCCATCCCTATATCTACTTCGAGTCCAACACTAGAAATACTCGAGTTAAACACGCAACCAAACCCAGTAAACTTCTCCTTCCCAAACAAAACCCACCACTGATACACAGTGATGTACGTTCACGTGCACGGCCGATCGAAGCCCTTCCGATCAACCATGATCACGTTGCCAAGTCGACGGCAACCCCTTCAAGCTTCATGACCTCCTAGCTTCGCCTATCTCGATCGAAATCGAAATCGAGAGGTCGAACCAAACCTGGACATTCCAAAACATCACCATCCCAAACCCTGTCAACATCGCCTCGTCCACGCCGTGCCGACCATCTGCGAGCTTCCACCTCCGGCCTCGACTTCGACTACCTCCCCTCTTCCACCACTTGAAGTTGCGTGCAACTCGATGCACCAGGGAAATCGAACAGACCCAAACTACAACCCAGCCAAAATTAAGTTTTCATATTCCAAAACTCAACCACCAACGCCACCCTGCTCTGATCATCCATCACTTGTTTTTCCTGGCCTCTCCAGTCACTTCTCCACCTCCATGAAGAATTACAGCCACTCCAATCAACTAGATCAATAGATAAAACCCAAAACCCCTTTTCTAGTCAATCCCGAAATGCTAATTCAATCCTAATTTAAAAATTATGATTTAGATCTTAAAAATCATGGTTTAGTTTAGGACTTCAGTTTATATTACGGAATTGTAAAACTAACATATTTGAGTTTTACACATTTTCAGATTATCCAGTTAGATTTTGGTTTCCAGATAAATTTCTCTTGTATTTTTAGTTAAATAAATTTTAAACCTAAATCTTAAAGTTAAACAAACAAGTCTTGTTTAAATTCTAGATACTAACAGCAATCAGATCAAAAGGAATTGGATTCTTTTGTTTAGAAGCTAAGTTTAAACTAAGAACTGGCAAAACAAATTTAACAACATCAATCCATCTATCCACCCATATATACACAGACATTCTCAAATATATATACACATACTTTATACTTCATCTCAGATAAACTAGCATGCAACCATAAAAGAATATACTTAGGCATTTTAGAAGAGAAGTTACTCACAGGAAGATAAAGATTTTGTTTAGAAGTTTGCTCACCTTAAAATTGAAGAAAGGCAGGAAGGAATTGAGCCTGGAAATTTAGATTTTGATCAGGACTTGATTTTCCTTTTGATTTGCATCCTAAGAATTGAAGAAGTCTGAATCCAGACTGAGTTGAATTATCTCAAATCTTTACTTTACCTTGAATTCCAGGTTGCTTTGGTTTATGATTTAAGTTTTCAAATTTCTTGACTTTTGATCTTGAGTGATACTTGAATTCTTGTAAGATAATGATGCTTCTCTTTTATTTTCTCAGGTTTGTAAAGTTATGATTTTGAACGAACTAAAATGAAGAGGAAATCTGATATAGAGGAAGAGTTGTACAGGTGATATGTAGTTTGTATTATTCTTTTTCCTTCTTCTTTTTAAAATGGTCAGAGATATTTCTCTATGGTTGGTGGCTGAAAGGAATTTGTATACAATCGTATAGATTTTGTTGGCTGCCAAGAATAAGAGCATTTAATGTTGTTTGTACTTGATGTTTCATCCTATACTTATCTATATTTTCTTATACTTGCCTAAGTCTCTTGTTTAACAAGTTACAAACATGTGGTATTTTACTTTGTGCTTTGATTCTTTTCTTTTGCAGCCTACATTCTTTTGGTTTTGCTGCCTTGAAGTTTTCCTGTATATCATTTCGAACATTAGTTTCCCCTATGCAAGTTTAGTTATAAAATCTTTCTCTTGTTTGATGTATTCTATTTTATACTTATCCTATTATTATTTAACTCTATATTTATTTTTAAAACCATTTACTTACACTTTAAATTCAAGTCAAAATATATATCTATATATTTACAATATTTTAAATTGAAATGATTCATACAGAATTTACTTGAGTTCGGGGATACTCGCATCCATTTTAACCATCTATTTCACAAATTTTCATTCAAAAATAAATTTAATTATCGATTTAAAATAGATTAAAATTCGGGGTCGTTACAGATTTAAACGATATGAAATTCGATAGTTTATTGAAATTTGGTTTGTTGATTTGGAAATTTGAAATGGTCCAAATATGTTGAAATGAAATGAATAGTTTAATTTGATATTAATTTCAAACTCATATTTTAATATAAACTGTTTTAAAGATATATTATTTAAAATTTCTAATTATTAAGATTTTCAAATTTATTAAACTATTTAACCAATAATAACTATATAAATTATTTTTAATTTCTTTTAAACCAATTCAATTTATTTTAAACAAATTAAACCATTTTAATTTAATTTAAATATGATTAATCTATTTTAAAGTTATTTAATCTATTTTAAATTATATTAATCTAAATTTAATCTATTTAACTATCTTAAATCAATTTAAAATATTTTTTCCTATAATTAAACTATTCTAGAGCATTTTAACTATTTATTACTATTTAAACAAATTTCTTAATTTCCAAACTAAGTACGTGGAAGAGTTTATATTCATTTCAATTTGGTTTAAAAGAGAATAAGGATAAATGATGTTATAACTTAAGTTGGAATTTTTGAATGTTATAATAAATTGAAACGATGATTTTGAAGCAAGGAC
Organism: Allium fistulosum; assembly: GCA_030737815.1. NCBI lineage: Eukaryota > Viridiplantae > Streptophyta > Magnoliopsida > Asparagales > Amaryllidaceae > Allium > Allium fistulosum. Next base: position 367,465,789 of record CM060906.1, read on the forward strand.
TTAACCTGTTTTGGGAAATATGATTTTGGAAGAAATTATGATTTTTGAAACGATATGATATAATTTTGAGAATACGATATTTCGATATAAACTGGAAATATGACTTTTGAAAGGAAATATAATTTCGAACTATGATTTCAAATGCGATATGATTTTAAAGGGTAAATATGAGTAATGATTTCGAAAATGATATGATTTGAATTGAATATGATATTTTGATATCAACTATGAAATGGTATTGGAAATGTAAAAGAACCATCCGATGTGTAATAAGCGATTGGTTGTTAAAGAGACCGGGATCGGATATGGGCATACTCTCTGTTGATACTGAAAACCACTTTGACAACTGTGTATGCGGTGGAGATTCCAGAATGAAGTAGGATGGTGGCGACGATCCTATATGAGGTATATACGTGGACCCGACTCCCGTGAGTTGGCATAAGGTGGCTAAAACAGGAGAGTTGGCATAAGGTGGCTAAAACAGGAGCGATTCCAGGCCAATGAGGTAGCTCCTCTGATCGGACACATTCCATCGATACTATATTCTGACTTGCGATTTATTTGGTGGCCACCCTTCGATTTTTTTTTACTTGGGAGTGTGTTTCGAGGTAGGCGATAGTGGCTGCTATGCGTTACCACCAGTCCGGATGCGTAATTGGTACATCTACCCTGGCATTGCCTAGTTGTGCCGTGTCACCTACCCTAGCGCGCCTTTTATGAGTTTTGTTTGTACCATACCTATGGAGTGCCCTCTGACGACACCCAGTTTATGGGTGAGATTACAGTACTATATAGACTATGGGAAATAAAAATGTGTTAAGGTGGAAAATGTAAAGCCTTAACGCTATTTTAATATTTTATATTACTATAGACCTATTATAATAGCGTATTGTACTACATAGTAGATAATTTAATGGATCCTTGGGAGATGTGAATCCCGAACATCTCTTAAGTTACTACACTCACGTTAGACACTGGATAAGAGATGTCAAACCCCGTAAACATCTCCGACACCGTTTACATGCATATTTATTTACCGTTGATTTAACTCACATAAGATCTTTTAGTTCTGACTCGAGTGTTTTGTCTTTTCAATTCGCTCGGGTCAGCCTAAGCATTTTAGGATTTGAAGACCTTATTTCTGGAAGACGAAGACGAAGATTTATACTACTATTATTTACTATATTATTCCACTACATCATACTGTTCCGCTGCATTATTATTTGTTTATCTCTGATATGTGTAACTCTGATTCTGTATTGTATAAGTATAATCAAATGTTTTATAAACAGCTTCACGAACTGTTATTTGATTATTATATTTTGTCATTCCGCTGCGAGATTCTATTTTGTTTTTATTTCTTTCTCTTTTTCTTATTCGCCCCAATAACAATTCGCCCTTCTGTATGGTTTGAGTTGGCATGTGTGTCTGCTTAACGCGTACAAAAAGGCGGGATGTTACAGTGATTTTAGAAAGGAAGTTGATTTTATATAGATATGACTTTATGTAAATATGAAACTGAAGTAAATTTCGAAAACTAATGATTGGAAATTTAAAATATATGAATATTAAATAATATTCAATTTGAAAAATGATTGTTGAAATCATAGGTGAAATTGAAGCTGAAATTGGACTGATATTGGAAATTGACTGATTTCGAGAACCTTTGATTCTTAAAAAAAATTTGATGGAGAAGTTTTCAAACTTATATAAAATGAATTGTATAAGTATGAAGTTAATTCGAAAACTATTGATTTTGAAAGGTACTCGATCTGAAAAGTGATGATCTTATACCTAGCAGAATTATATAATAATAATATATTCGAAATTGATGATTTGAAAAGGTATTATGTGTAGTATGATATACATTTTGAGATTGAAGATATGGTAAGTACCTTTTGTTGACTATCTACTTTGTGTCCACATTATGGATACATTGTATTGATTCTTTGATTTGATCCCAGATGGACTTCGGTGGATCCAGAAATGGGTCCTAATCGATATAGGTTGTTCGGACATAATACTCATGAGTTTCCTTTGACTCGGCTGCATAGCGAAATTCGCAGGGCTGTAAAGGCTTACGGTTACGAATGTTACCTGGGGGACCCAGGCGAAACCATTGTGTAACTGTGATCTATGGTCGTTTTCGGCGTAATCCGCCTTGGTAGAGCGATTGCCCTACGGTACGGATGTTTCCTGGGGGAACCAGGTGAAATCATTGTGTATCTGCGGTCCACATGGCGTAATTCGAGGGGGCAGATGATTGCCTTGGGTCTATGGGTGATAGCGACGTAACCACTAGTGTTACTATTAAGTAGACTACGATCCATGCGAGTCTTTTGCATAGCGTAATTCGTAGAGCAGTGATTGCTCACATGTACGGATGTTACCTGGGGGACCCAGACGAAACCATTGTGTATCTACGATCTATGGTTGTTTTGGATGTCATGGCGTAAGACGTGGGGCAGTGACTGCCCAAAGTCGCATGAGGCCGCGTCGCTCTGTCCTCTCGATTAGCGAGATAACGACCTTAGGGACTACGTTCTAGGACGATCCTGTTCGTTTGATTTCGATGATTGGATTGTACTTTCCATATCTATTTTAAAGGTTTCTAAGTATTTTCACTAGGTGTTAAAATGGGTTTGCTAAGTACTTATAGAATTCTGGTCTTGCGCCTGATCAACGTATTGCTAGATTGTATAAGAACGAGGATAAACTTGTTGAAACATTGAGTTATAAAAGTATTTTCGAAAGGAAAATTTTCTTCGATATAAAAGTATTTTGTTATAAAAGAATTTTTAACAAAGAAAATTTTCAAACATTTAAGTATTTTGTTATAAAAGAAATTTTAACAAAGAAAATTTTCAAACATTTAAGAATTGAAAAAAAACCAAAAAAATGGTTAAATATTGGAATAAAAATCCAAACTTGAATTATAAAAAGAATTTGAACACAAGTCAAACCAATTGAAGTGGTTTTTGAAATAAAAATCAGATAATGAATTATAAATTGGAAGTGAACTAATTGGATAAATTAATTAGTTAATTGAATACAAAAAAATGGAACTTAACTTGGTTAAGTAAATTGGATTGTGGATTAAAATTGAAATTGAATGTGGAACTTGAGTTATAAATGAAATTCGACTTAAATATAAAAGAATTAAATATATGTTGAAATGTGATCGAAAATAGAAATAGATTGAAATGGTGATGACTTAAGTTATAAATAAATTCAATTTAAATGTAAATAAATTGAATATGGCTTTGGGATATTATTTAAATGAATTCGATTATGAAATTAAGTTTTGAAGTGGAAATGAATATATGTGTTGTATAAAAGGTTATAATAAACCTTAATATTAATTTTATTAAATGATTCTCAAATAATATAGTGAAAATTGAGATATGCCAAGCAAATGGAAATACGAATCAATCGACGATAAATAAATTGAATAACAATCAATTTAAATGAAATGGAATTTGATTGCAATGGAAATAAACTTAATCTATATAGTTTAATTAATTGGAAATAAATGAATTAACTTAAGTTAATATATTTGGATGCAAATTTGGCCCAGGTAAATTTATGAAATGATTTATAAATAAACTTGGCATGGATTGGATTGATGTTGAAAATAAAAATGGAGCGAACAAGATTTTTGTGAATAAACTAAATGTGCATTAATAGAAGTGGAGAAATTAATTTAGAATCAATCTAAAATGGGTTATAAGCTTAAGTGACTATTTTATTAAATGAATATCCCCGAATTATCATGGAGAATTTGTCGTTTGTCGCAAACGGAAGTAATTAAAATTATACAATTTATGTGGAAAGTGGATAAATTGGTTTAGAATCCATTTGAAATGGATACGAATATATATTTAGTAATATGAATTGAATGTAAATAAATGGTTGTGAATAACCGGAATTGAATAAATAAGGTATAAATCGATTTGAAGATAATAATAATCGTATGTTGGAAACCTTATAACTGCTTTTAAATACATGTGTAACATGTTGGTTTATGCAATCTAGGTGTTTGCATTAGTGAAATGAAGGCGAGGTCATTTAATTTCATAAATTATGAAACTTACGGGTTTATTGAGCAAGTACAGGTATATGGGAGACTATGGATAGTATGAGGGAAGCCTATCCAGAGATGATGTTAGGATAGCTAGCTGTTGGTTTGTATAGTGTATACCTTATTTGCTATAGTTGTTAGTGTATTACTTATGTATGTGCTTTACGATATAAATTTATGACTTTTTTGTATAGCTTGAATTATCTCTTTACTTTTTAATTTCAGGGACGAAATTTTTTTAAGGGGGAAGGAAAGTAACGACTCAGATTTTTAACCATTTGTTATTGGAATACTTAACTAATTTGAATTACTGAAATATAAATTCGTATAAGTTGAATGAATAAATTTTCTAATATCTGAATATATAAATTTTGGAGACTATACTGAATTTTCAAATGCTAATCTTTGAATATGAAAAAAAGAATATGTATATGTATTTCACCATTTCAAAAATTATGATAAAAACATATGTATATATATACTTAGACAAGCTTCATGATGGAAAGATTTCAAACTTATGACAAGAATATATCTAAGTGTATATATATATGTATGTATGTATGTATGTAAATATGAATATATCTAAATGTATATGAAAATATGTAAATATGTGTATGGTAAAAATATGTATATGAGAATGTATGTATATATATATATATATATACATTTACATATACATAGGAAGCATCATGATGACAAAATCTAATCAAGCACAAAAAACATTAAATCAAGCACACAAATAAAATCAAATCACCCATAAAATATCAAATCAGTCCATAATATCACATCAGCCCACAAAAGAAAAGAAAAAAAAGAAAATGGAAGAAAATGTGAAGCATGTAAGCAAAATTCTCAGCCACCTTATATACTAGCCACCCTATACTTCACAGACCCTTCCATTCTCTTCTCTAAATACATAGCCATGTCCTGTTACTTATTCATACTTATAAAAATATGAATCTCTGCCATTAAAACAAAAATAAGCTAAGTGTTGAAAGCTTGAAGGAAGAATACTTAAAGCAGCAGTTGATCATTCATCTTTACGGTGAGTAAAACATATCAAATTTTATTAACTGGGTATATATATATATATATATATATGTATACCTGTATATTTGTGATCTTGAATGAATCCCTTGTTTATGTCAAGTATACATGAGTTGATATGTATTCATGCCTTTATATATGTGTATTAAACCTGGTGGTCCACCCTGTAACTCAGCATAGTGTTTCTTCTATCTTCATGTACATGTTTCTTTTGATAAAACAGTTTGTCCATTAACTTCAAAAATCAATATCTCAACCCCTATTCAGTTTTAGATCTTGATCCCAAAACAAAAAGTGTTTATGTTTAAATGAGGATCATTTTAAAATTTATTTCATTTAAAACCATCGAGTAGAGAGAGAGAAAATCATATATAACAACGAATGGGTTAAACATGGTCGAAGTTCAACTTTCATAATTTAATCCATGAATCATATGGTTGCAATAGTTGTTGAAAAATTTGATTTTTAAGACTGGTTTGAGGGTTTTTAGTGACGTGTGGGAAGAGAAAGGTGGAGATGATCGTATTTGGGGGTTTTGGCAAATTCTGGCGATCGAGGCGATTTCAGGTGATGGAGTTGGCCGTGAAGGAGGAGTAGGTGGTGGCGCACTTGGGAAAATATTGCAAATTGTTTTACCTGCATGTGTGGGCTTAGCAAACTCGAAGTAGGGTTTAGGGTTGTTTGCATTTGGGCCTCGGTTTCATGGCAATGACGACGAGAGGAAGGACATGGAGGCGTGCACACTAGAGGGAAAATGTAGAGGAGGTGCTGGCGATGCTTTGGGAGAAGTCTGGTGATGGTCGATGGACTATCGTGGCGAGGCGAATTGGTGGACTCGGTTTCGTTCAGTTTTGGGTTTAAAGTACGAATTTCGAACTGAGGCATGACTGAGGTTCCAGGTGGATGGACGTGGATGTGGGGTCGTTGGCGATGTGTGAGGGGGTCGGCGGTAAGGAACAGTGGCCAGAAGTTGAGTACATGTGCACACATACGTGCACGGTTTCGTGCACGGTATCCTGGAACAAATGAAATATGAGAGGGGAGAAGGAAAAATTGGAGAGAAGGGGAAGAGAAGGGTTTGGGCCGGGTGAAACATGGGCTGGGTTTTCGTTGGTTTGGGTTGGGTTTATACAAAGTGAAATTAAATTAATTATTTTATTAAAAATCTTTAAGTTTTAAATAATATTCCTTCTCCATTTTAAATCCAATCAACACACAAATTTTTGCGTCGGAACCCTATCGTCAAGTACTTCCATATGAACTAATACCGTTAAGTTTTCTACAAATGTCAAAATTTAATGATATATAATAATTGGAAGTAAACGAATAAGTAATTTCTTATTTGATTAATTATATTGTAACGACCCTGAATTTTGAACAAATTAAATTGAGAATATTTAATTAATTTTAAATATTTGAACGATGATTTAATTTGAATCCCCGATATAACTTTGAAATTGGCGGTTAAATTACAGAATTTAATCTATTGAATGTTAAATAAAAATTTGTATCTTCAGTTTTAAGCTGAAGAAAAATATTTTAAAAGCTTGTAAGAGTCGTATTGATTTTACTGAAGATAACAGAAGCTTCAGAATCGAATTTGAAAATGGATTGTTCAGTTTGAAATTTATATCGTTCAACCGATATTTAAAAATAGCCGTCCGAGGCACAATCTCGGAACTCGACGAAACCAGTTCCATTGAGTCCGTAATATTGTATTATTATCGGATTTCGATTTCTGTAACATTTGGAGTTGTGGTATGAGCATACGATATATAAACGTATAGAAGTTATTCTAAGGCAAATTGAATTTAACTAAAATATAAATGCTTTCTTTATCCGACAATAAGTACAACCGCCTCCATTGTGTCTCCTTCGTACCCCTTCGTTTCTTTTCCCCTTTATTTCGTTTCGCAGCCGAAGAAAGAAAAAGAAATAAAACTTCGGAAAGAAATTTAAATGGCCGATATTCAATTTTGTTTTCCTCCTCACCTTAAAACTAAAAACCCTTATCTCGTTCAAATTCGTGACCACGCGGTTCGTTTCAAAGGTAAGACATCGCGAACCAATTCGCGATCAAAATCGCGATGTTGATAGGATGGAGGCAATCGATTTCTGGGTGCGAGCAATTGAAGGCAAGTCGCGAGCTAGGGTTTCGTCGAGTTCGACTTCGACTGCGGCTGGGTTCTGTGGCTCGCGATGAGTAGGGGGTCGGCATAGCTTGGAGGCCTCGAATGGGATGGCGTTAGAGAGGCGACGCGTTCGTAGTGGTCAGCGACATCAATGGCGCGATCGACAATGGCGGCATCAGCTGGGTTCACGGGGGCGACTCGCGGATGATTTGGGTGCAGCGGCGATTTAGGGCTCGTGGTCGCGAGGCGTTCTAGGGCACGAGTTCGGTGGTGCTCGTATTGGTGGCACGCGTGAGTTATGCTGCAGCATTTTGCAATTTTGGGGTATACGATCTGGGGCGACCCGATGAACTTCGGTGTCGATCGCATGAACGAAGCTTGGGTTCCGTTCGAACTCGACTGTAAGTGTTTTTACAAATTTTATATCAATGATATTTTCGAGATGAAGTAATATACAAGATAGGGATAAAATAATAGATGTTTACAGTTAAGAGATTTAGTTTTAAATTTTATTTAGTTAAATGTTAACGAATTTAGAATTGGGATTTTTAAAACCTATGTAGATCATTTTGAAATTGAGATAAATAATATTAATACACATGAACATTTAAATACTAAGATAAATTTTTAAGGTGATTTACTTTGTTTAATTAATTTATTTTGTCAAAAAAGAAGAATTTTTTTTTTAAAGGAAATTTAGTTTTAAAGTTAATTTTTAGTTAAACGGATTTATTAAAAAGGATTGGTTTAAAATAAAATCATTGGGTAATTAAAATTACCAAACGAAAATTGGTTATTCGATTATCTCGAATATTAACAAATTGTATAATATTTATACAAGGTCTATAAATCGAGAAAACAAGTCGAGATGGAAATGGATTGCAAAATAAATGCTAAGGTGAGATCTTCTCACTCAAAAATTGAAAAGTGGAATTTTCAGTTATTCATTGATTGATTTGATTGCTATTGGATGTGATATTAGATATGATAGGATATATCTATATATATAGCAATATATACATATTGGCATATGTATATATTGGATTGATTGATTTCCCGCCTCGTATAGCGGATGAGACCCTATTGCGCCGTTAGTAAGCGGATTATTTTTATAAAACCCATATACCGCGATATTCCACCTCGAAGTGGAATTGGTATTGTGCTAACGTCTGTGGATGCAGGGAAACAGGTTGGAGGGATCCAACTGGATTCCTCACCAATATTATTATTTGCAGATATTTGTTGTATATGCTGTTATCATATTGATATATGATATTGAATGTATGATTGACTAATTGATGCTGTGGCATCATCGGATTCAGTTTTGAAGTTTAAAAATAACATCTTTTACTTTAAAAAGGTTTTTAAAGTGATTTTTGAAAGTATACGTTTTATTTAATTTTTGAATTGATTTATTTTAAAATAAATAAACGTTCAAATCTTAAAGTTACAAAGGTTAAGATTTTTGTGAATTATGACTGTAAGGTGATTTTTGAAATAAATAGTTTAAGCAATTTATAAAATGGTTTGAACTGAGATTTTCGAATTTTTGTGAACAGTTTATTTAAAAGATTTAAAAAGTTGATATTTATAAATTTAAAATATTGGAATTTTAAAGCGAGTTTATAAGTGTTAAAAATGAAATTTATAGAATTATAAATCGTGAAGATATGGAATTTATAGATTTATAAATTGTGAAATTATAAAATGGATGAAACTGTAGAATAAAAGATTTATAAGAGATTAACTTATAAATTGGATTTTTGCCTTTAAATGGAATATTTATCGAATTATTAATAAAGGAGATTTATTAAATTGAAGTCGTTAGAAAATAGAAATAGAATTTATAAACGTTGTTTTATAAATTCGAAATCAATTGGATTTGATAAATCAAATATAGAAGATTATTAAAGGAGATATATTCGCGATTTTGGATAGCGAATTGTTATTAAGATAAAATGTGTAGAGATGATTGAAATTTGGTTATGTGAATTATATTCACGATTTTGGACAGTGAATATATTATTGAAAAAAAATGGTTATGTTTGGGAAAGCGATATTATAAATGAAGTTAATTGTTTTAAAAGATGTTTTAAAACGTGTGAACTATCGAAATCATAGATTTCAATATTTATTGTTAAAATAGACGTTTTTCGAAAAATAAGGAAATGGTGGACTATAACACTGTTGTTATAGTAAATGATTTCCAAAAGGAAATGTTTTTATGTAGTATTGGGATTTATATATCTATCTAAATCCGAATCCCTATACTAGTGATTTTGAGTCGTCGTAACGATGTTTTACGTAACATTCGTTTTGACTTAAATAAATGTTGTCAAAGTAAATGATTTCCTTAAAGAATGAAATACATACTTAATTTTGATTTAAGTATATCGAATATTTTCCAAGTGTTGAAAATAAATGATTTGTGAAATACTTATTATTAAATAAGTATGGAAATGCTTTTCCAATATGAAAGAAATGTTTGAGAATTTATCTTTGTAAAGATAAATCAAAAATGAATATTGAAATCGATTTGAAAATCGTATATCAGTAGATATTTGAAAATATAAATTCACTATGGAATTTATAAGAGAAAGGGAAATTCGTTTTGAAAATAAATATTGATTTATTTTGAAGTGTGGAAAATTTATATCTAGTAAAGATATTTTGGAAAATAAATAATTTGGAAAATTATTTGGAATCTGATGATGTTGCGCATCTTTATTGATAGTTAAATAACCGACTATCAATAATTACCTTGAATATGGTATTTGTTGTGATTGGATGAATTTGAATGCCACACTTATTTTTGAATAATCGCTCACTATTCGGGTTAGCCGGAAAAGGACCATGGGGTCGTATAACCCATTCCGAATATGTGATACGTCGTTATGAATTGCATTCGAAGACCGGTGTTGAAGACCGGATATTTTTGAAAACGGAAGGATTACCGTTGAGTTACTCTACATCGGCTGATCTCCGATTTAGAGGTTTTATCACCCTTAGTGATGGGAAGTCCGGACGTGATTAGAAAATTATCCGGATATGCAAGGGCTTCGTGAGAAGTGCCTTCGGTTCTGTTCGATCCCGGAACAGACTTGTATGGATTGTATGTCTGACGTTACAATTTGAGATATAAAGCTGATTCCTTTCAAATACATTTCTGTTGGTGGCGGAGAATTTATTCTCTTAGCTTAACACCCTTCTCTGAGACGTACGAGCTCAGAGGTTATGTAGTTGAAATTTATCAGCGATATACTCCCAATTTGGTAACGTGGCATACTGAGTGTTGCTGTGAAATGATCAGTGTTTGATCATTTGTGATATGATCATTTGTTTGATCTTATATCTTTGTGATCATAGGTTGATCATTTTTGTTTGACCCGAAGCAGGGCTTTGTAGAAAGCGTAGCTTTGTGGACGAGACTTCGTCGAGCCTCACACCCCGGAAATGGTCGAAACAGGAAGGATGTAGCAAGGTTCTAGGGAGTAGCGCCCCTTAGTGTATGTCATTCTTTCTGGATAGAGGTGGTATCATGGTATGGAGCCCAGATACTTAACCTATGTGGTTGCTGCATTATTATCTATGTGGTTTGTTGGAAATCGGGGATCCTCGGGAAGATCGGTTACGATCGGGGGATGACATACGCGTGTCAGTAGTTACCTATTTTTGCAGAGGTAACCCGGCCTTGTGTTGGCAGAGATCCGGTTAGGTTCTCGGGTCGTCTATTCCAGGGACGTACCCATCGTGGAAGAGGAAGTTCCTTAGCCTGACCATTTGTTGGAAATCCAAACTCCAATACGAACTTTGTATGGTATTAGTTGTAGAACCTGCCATTTACGTACGGTGGTCACCACTGTTTAGATGGTAGCTATAGTAGGCATACGATACTGGTCGTATGTTGGCTAAGATTAATATTATACTTTCGAAATGTTTTCCACACTATGCACTAATAATAATATCAAAAAGAATTTGATTTTGCATAGTAAGCATCTTTGACTATCATAAGAAGAAATCTCCTCCAATTCTGCGTTTGCATTGTGTGTGTGGTGGGAGGTCTTATGGTAGTTTCATTTTCCAAAAGCATTGCGAATTTGTTTTATTTTCTTTGTGAAAAATAACTGTTTTATGATCTCACACCAGTCACCATGACTGACTCGGAGTTTATTGTTCCCTTCTAAACTCTGGGTGCCCACCAATTTCCACACGGGCAGCCTAGAGTTATGTTATCAGGATATTCTGGAGCTCTGGAGATAAGCTGGATGACGAGACGTAGTATTTGTATCTGATAGTATTTATTCCGCTGTGTATTCTGTATGAGGACAAGTTTACATAACTGTCCATTGTTGTATATTGACTCTGATTGATGTATGTATAAACTGATATAGTTCTTTGTTTAAAAGACTAGTGATTACCTATTATATTTTTGTTCCGCTGCGATATGTGAGATTCTGATATTGTTTTCTGTTGTTGTTCTTTCTTCTTCTATTTTCTTCTTCTTCTACACTTCTCTTTTTCTTCTACTTCTTCTTTCTAAAACCATCACTATTGGAGTTTCCGGCGTTCGATTGCTCGGCAGTCGATAAAGTGAGTATCGATGTCGAATTTTCGAAAGTCGAAAATTTCGGTACGTGACAAAGTGGTATCAGAGCATATGGTTAAGCGACAACCCTGCTCTGTTGGGTGTTACTCGTTAGAGATAGAGTCAGCAGTACTCTAGAATGAGTGTGAGTGTAATAATAGATATGAGCGCGTATTTGTTAGTGAATATAAAATTGTTTTGTATTGTGTTGACTTATCGGTTGATTGTGTATGGATTCTGGTCGGTGCAGTCTAGCTAACTGTAATCGATAGGGGTTTCTAAACTCTAAACAAGATAAACCGACACAGTATTGTTTTAAAAATAGGGTAAATGAAATAATTTTGCCCAAAACTATTTTTGTATACAAAAGAAATAATTTTCTATGAATTATCATAGTATATGGTTGCATGGTTGTTAGGAGGTGATAATATTGAAATGTTATCATTATTATATGAAATTGAATACGAAATGGAAATTGTAACTCCAAAGTTAAGAAATGAATTCATATATGAATAAAAATTTGTGAATAAAAATTGTAAATGAATTTATAAATGAAACGGAATTCCAGAGAAGTATTTGAAAATGTTTGAAAAGAATTTGTAAATTTTGGAGATTTGGAAAGTTTAATTTCTTTTTGATTTGAAAATGAATTTCGAAGGTTTTGAAAAATATTTTGAAGAGATGAAAAGCTCTAAACTCTTTTCGGTCGCTGGAAAATAATTCCGATGATGATCGCGACATCACCGGTGTTCATTTTCGGGTTTCCAAAAGAGGAATTGCTGCCAAATTGTTTTAAATGGAAGTTGTTTGAAAATTTGGGTTTTGTTTTGGAAATTCAAGGATAATTTGAATTGTTTTCAAAAATGGTTTTGAAAAGGTTGAAAAGACTCTGGAATGCTATATAAAAATATTGATGAGAATAATAAATGAGTTGATAACTTATACAATTTGTTGTGAATTTAGATTGAATAAATTTAACTTAAGGAATTTTAAGTTGAATCAAAGTAAGTGCAAGTGAATCAATTAAATGAAAGTGAGATTGAATGTTAAAATTCATTTTGAATTTGTAAGTAAATAAAACTGCAATTGAATTTGATTTGTGGAAAACGAAGTGAACTATTAAACTAAAATTAGTAAGTAAAGCTAATTGAATATTGACCAAATGAATAAAGGTTGGAACGAATTAAATTCAATAATTATAAAAAGAAAGACAAATTTGAATGAAGTAAATAAGATTAAAACTGAACGTTGAAACCGAAATTGAATAAAATTTTTTTTGAAATTATTAATGAATTAGTAATTGAAACTAATTTAAAATATTGGCAGTTGAATGAACAATAATTGATGAAATTCAATATTCAGATGATAAACTAAATCCAAATAGAATTGAAAATTGTGAACTAAATTCAAATGAATGTGAACTGTAAAATTGAATGATAATGAATATGTATAACTTCAACAGTGAAGTAAAAATGTATAAGCAGTTTATATTGAAAATTTTGTAATAGAATTTGCAAAATGGTTTGAATATATGTAACTAGATATTATGGCTAGTAGGATATACAGGTTATAAAGGAATTGGAATTGAATTGCAAAGATAAATTTGAATTGCTCGACAAAAGGTAAGTATTTGAATTTCTATATGAGATTTGCTGATTTCTCTCTAGCCGCTTGGCTTTTTCTTTTTCTTTTTGAAATCTGATAGTCCGTAGGGACGTTTTGTAGTCGTACCGTATTAGCCGCGCAAAGGAGACGCTGGCGAAATTTTTCGAGAATTTCAAGTGTTAGAAAATTTTTGAGAAATTTTGAAAGTTTAAATTTGAATTTAAACTTAAATTTGAATTGTTAAGAAAACAATGATGTTTGAAAATTATGAAAGTGTTTAGAAAGCTAGTTGGATTGATAACGAATCTTTAGTAGAAAGATTTGTTTTGAAAAATTGATAAAACTATTAGATTGTGAAAAATAGTAGACGAGTTAAGGACCTTTCTTTCTAACTTGTAATTTTGAGGACGAAATTCTTTTAAGGGGGGAAGTCTGTAACGACCCTGAATTTTGAACAAATTAAATTGAGAATATTTAATTAATTTTAAATATTTGAACGATGATTTAATTTTAATCCCCGATATAACTTTGAAATTGGCGGTTAAATTACAGAATTTAATCTATTGAATGTTAAATAAAAATTTGTATCTTCAGTTTTAAGCTGAAGAAAAATATTTTAAAAGCTTGTAAGAGTCGTATTGATTTTACTGAAGATAACAGAAGCTTCAGAATCGAATTTGAAAATGGATTGTTCAGTTTGAAATTTATATCGTTCAACCGATATTTCAAAATAGCCGTCCGAGGCACAATCTCGGAACTCGACGAAACCAGTTCCATTGAGTCCGTAATATTGTATTATTATCGGATTTCGATTTCTGTAACATTTGGAGTTGTGGTATGAGCATACGATATATAAACGTATAGAAGTTATTCTAAGGCAAATTGAATTTAACTAAAATATAAATGCTTTCTTTATCCGACAGTAAGTACAACCGCCTCCATTGTGTCTCCTTCGTACCCCTTCATTTCTTTTCCCCTTTATTTCGTTTCGCAGCCGAAGAAAGAAAAAGAAATCAAACTTCGGAAAGAAATTTAAATGGCCGATATTCAATTTTGTTTTCCTCCTCACCTTAAAACTAAAAACCCTTATCTCGTTCAAATTCGTGACCACGCAGTTCGTTTCAAAGGCAAGACATCGCGAACCAATTCGCGATCAAAATCGCGATGTTGATAGGATGGAGGCAATCGATTTCTGGGTGCGAGCAATTGAAGGCAAGTCGCGAGCTAGGGTTTCGTCGAGTTCGACTTCGACTGCGGCTGGGTTTTGTGGCTCGCGATGAGTAGGGGGTCGGCATAGCTCGGAGGCCTCGAATGGGATGGCGTTAGAGAGGCGACGCGTTCGTAGTGGTCAGCAACATCAATGGCGCGATCGACAATGGCGGCATCAGCTGGGTTCACGGGGGCGACTCGCGAATGATTTGGGTGCAGCGGCGATTTAGGGCTCGTGGTCGCGAGGCGTTCTAGGGCACGAGTTCGGTGGTGCTCGTATTGGTGGCACGCGTGAGTTATGCTGCAGCATTTTGCAATTTTGGGGTATACGATCTGGGGCGACCCGATGAACTTCGGTGTCGATCGCATGAACGAAGCTTGGGTTCCGTTCGAACTCGACTGTAAGTGTTTTTACAAATTTTATATCAATGATATTTTCGAGATGAAGTAATATACAAGATAGGGATAAAATAATAGATGTTTACAGTTAAGAGATTTAGTTTTAAATTTTATTTAGTTAAATGTTAACGAATTTAGAATTGGGATTTTTAAAACCTATGTAGATCATTTTGAAATTGAGATAAATAATATTAATACACATGAACATTTAAATACTAAGATAAAATTTTAAGGTGATTTACTTTGTTTAATTAATTTATTTTGTCAAAAAAGAAGGAAAAAAAATTTGTTAAAGGAAATTTAGTTTTAAAGTTAATTTTTAGTTAAACGGATTTATTAAAAAGGATTGGTTTAAAATAAAATCATTGGGTAATTAAAATTACCAAACGAAAATTGGTTATTCGATTATCTCGAATATTAACAAATTGTATAATATTTATACAAGGTCTATAAATCGAGAAAACAAGTCGAGATGGAAATGGATTGCAAAATAAATGCTAAGGTGAGATCTTCTCACTCAAAAATTGAAAAGTGGAATTTTCAGTTATTCATTGATTGATTTGATTGCTATTGGATGTGATATTAGATATGATAGGATATATCTATATATATAGCAATATATACATATTGGCATATGTATATATTGGATTGATTGATTTCCCGCCTCGTATAGCGGATGAGACCCTATTGCGCCGTTAGTAAGCGGATTATTTTTATAAAACCCATATACCGCGATATTCCACCTCGAAGTGGAATTGGTATTGTGCTAACGTCTGTGGATGCAGGGAAACAGGTTGGAGGGATCCAACTGGATTCCTCACCAATATTATTATTTGCAGATATTTGTTGTATATGCTGTTATCATATTGATATATGATATTGAATGTATGATTGACTAATTGATGCTGTGGCATCATCGGATTCAGTTTTGAAGTTTAAAAATAACATCTTTTACTTTAAAAAGGTTTTTAAAGTGATTTTTGAAAGTATACGTTTTATTTAATTTTTGAATTGATTTATTTTAAAATAAATAAACGTTCAAATCTTAAAGTTACAAAGGTTAAGATTTTTGTGAATTATGACTGTAAGGTGATTTTTGAAATAAATAGTTTAAGCAATTTATAAAATGGTTTGAACTGAGATTTTCGAATTTTTGTGAACAGTTTATTTAAAAGATTTAAAAAGTTGATATTTATAAATTTAAAATATTGGAATTTTAAAGCGAGTTTATAAGTGTTAAAAATGAAATTTATAGAATTATAAATCGTGAAGATATGGAATTTATAGATTTATAAATTGTGAAATTATAAAATGGATGAAACTGTAGAATAAAAGATTTATAAGAGATTAACTTATAAATTGGATTTTTGCCTTTAAATGGAATATTTATCGAATTATTAATAAAGGAGATTTATTAAATTGAAGTCGTTAGAAAATAGAAATAGAATTTATAAACGTTGTTTTATAAATTCGAAATCAATTGGATTTGATAAATCAAATATAGAAGATTATTAAAGGAGATATATTCGCGATTTTGGATAGCGAATTGTTATTAAGATAAAATGTGTAGAGATGATTGAAATTTGGTTAAGTGAATTATATTCACGATTTTGGACAGTGAATATATTATTGAAAAAAATGGTTATGTTTGGGAAAGCGATATTATAAATGAAGTTAATTGTTTTAAAAGATGTTTTAAAACGTGTGAACTATCGAAATCATAGATTTCAATATTTATTGTTGAAATAGACATTTTTCGAAAAATAAGGAAATGGTGGACTATAACACTGTTGTTATAGTAAATGATTTCCAAAAGGAAATGTTTTTATGTAGTATTGGGATTTATATATCTATCTAAATCCGAATCCCTATACTAGTGATTTTGAGTCGTCGTAACGATGTTTTACGTAACATTCGTTTTGACTCAAATAAATGTTGTCAAAGTAAATGATTTACTTAAAGAATGAAATACATACTTAATTTTGATTTAAGTATATCGAATATTTTCCAAGTGTTGAAAATAAATGATTTGTGAAATACTTATTATTAAATAAGTATGGAAATGCTTTTCCAATATGAAAGAAATGTTTGAGAATTTATCTTTGTAAAGATAAATCAAAAATGAATATTGAAATCGATTTGAAAATCGTATATCAGTAGATATTTGAAAATATAAATTCACTATGGAATTTATAAGAGAAAGGGAAATTCGTTTTGAAAATAAATATTGATTTATTTTGAAGTGTGGAAAATTTATATCTAGTAAAGATATTTTGGAAAATAAATAATTTGGAAAATTATTTGGAATCTGATGATGTTGCGCATCTTTATTGATAGTTAAATAACCGACTATCAATAATTACCTTGAATATGGTATTTGTTGTGATTGGATTAATTTGAATGCCACACTTATTTTTGAATAATCGCTCACTATTCGGGTTAGCCGGGAAAGGACCATGGGGTCGTATAACCCATTCCGAATATGTGATACGTCGTTATGAATTGCATTCGAAGACCGGTGTTGAAGACCGGATATTTTTGAAAACGGAAAGATTACCGTCGAGTTACTCTACATCGGCTGATCTCCGATTTAGAGGTTTTATCACCCTTAGTGACGGGAAGTCCGGACGTGATTAGAAAATTATCCGGATATGCAAGGGCTTCGTGAGAAGTGCCTTCGGTTCTGTTCGATCCCGGAACAGACTTGTATGGATTGTATGTCTGACGTTACAATTTGAGATATAAAGCTGATTCCTTTCAAATACATTTCTGTTGGTGGCGGAGAATTTATTCTCTTAGCTTAACACCCTTCTCTGAGACGTACGAGCTCAGAGGTTATGTAGTTGAAATTTATCAGCGATATACTCCCAATTTGGTAACGTGGCATACTGAGTGTTGCTGTGAAATGATCAGTGTTTGATCATTTGTGATATGATCATTTGTTTGATCTTATATCTTTGTGATCATAGGTTGATCATTTTTGTTTGACCCGAAGCAGGGCTTTGTAGAAAGCGTAGCTTTGTGGACGAGACTTCGTCGAGCCTCACACCCCGGAAATGGTCGAAACAGGAAGGATGCAGCAAGGTTCTAGGGAGTAGCGCCCCTTAGTGTATGTCATTCTTTCTGGATAGAGGTGGTATCATGGTATGGAGCCCAGATACTTAACCTATGTGGTTGCTGCATTATTATCTATGTGGTTTGTTGGAAATCGGGGATCCTCGGGAAGATCGGTTACGATCGGGGGATGACATACGCGTGTCAGTAGTTACCTATTTTTGCAGAGGTAACCCGGCCTTGTGTTGGCAGAGATCCGGTTAGGATCTCGGGTCGTCTATTCCAGGGACGTACCCATCGTGGAAGAGGAAGTTCCTTAGCCTGAACATTTGTTGGAAATCCAAACTCCAATACGAACTTTGTACGGTATTAGTTGTAGAACCTGCCATTTACGTACGGTGGTCACCACTGTTTAGATGGTAGCTATAGTAGGCATACGATACTGGTCGTATGTTGGCTAAGATTAATATTATACTTTCGAAATGTTTTCCACACTATGCACTAATAATAATATCAAAAAGAATTTGATTTTGCGTAGTAAGCATCTTTGACTATCATAAGAAGAAATCTCCTCCAATTCTGCGTTTGCATTGTGTGTGTGGTGGGAGGTCTTATGGTAGTTTCATTTTCCAAAAGCATTGCGAATTTGTTTTATTTTCTTTGTGAAAAATAACTGTTTTACGATCTCACACCAGTCACCATGACTGACTCGGAGTTTATTGTTCCCTTCTAAACTCTGGGTGCCCACCAATTTCCACACGGGCAGCCTAGAGTTATGTTATCAGGATATTCTGGAGCTCTGGAGATAAGCTGGATGACGAGACGTAGTATTTGTATCTGATAGTATTTATTCCGCTGTGTATTCTGTATGAGGACAAGTTTACATAACTGTCCATTGTTGTATATTGACTCTGATTGATGTATGTATAAACTGATATAGTTCTTTGTTTAAAAGACTAGTGATTACCTATTATATTTTTGTTCCGCTGCGATATGTGAGATTCTGATATTGTTTTCTGTTGTTGTTCTTTCTTCTTCTGTTTTCTTCTTCTTCTACACTTCTCTTTTTCTTCTACTTCTTCTTTCTAAAACCATCACTATTGGAGTTTCCGGCGTTCGATTGCTCGGCAGTCGATAAAGTGAGTATCGATGTCGAATTTTCGAAAGTCGAAAATTTCGGTACGTGACATATATGTTAATTAAAAAAATTAATTGTTAAATGAACTGTTTAATTTTAGATTAATTAAGAATAAATTATTTTATTTAATTCTTTGATTAACGAGTAATTGGATTAAAAATATAATTTGACCCAGTTAAGTTAAAACTAGTTCAGTCTGATTTGTAAACTGATTTGATATTAATTATTGACTGAGTTAATAATCTATGTTTGACTGATATTTCTCTTGGATATTGTTTTAAATAATCTTTTGTATGTGCCATTAAGTAGCCAAACATATTAAAGTAGATAGAATAAAACGTTGACACGTTTTATTCGAAGTAAATCGACTTGTACTAATCACTACTCTGAATTTCTGAAAATGTGATGATTACAAGCGAATTAATTTTGATGGACATGTCATGATAAAGTAAACATGTGGAATGAATTTCCATATGTGAATATTGACACCCTGATTGTAAAATTGTTTATTTTAGGCAACTTGGCCTTTAAAAATTTATCGTTTGGATTCGATGAGACCGGGATCAGATATCATCATTATCCAAAAACCACTTCGATCCAATATCCACTACGAGCCCGTACAGTTTTGATTGTGCCCAACTATGTTGAAACGTGAGATGCAAGCATTTCAGCTATTTTCTAATTTACATTCTAAAGACGCTATTATAATATCAGATGGATTTGATATAAAATGTTTTGGTTATCGTAAGGTAAAAATCCATTGTGTTTATGTGTTACGTGGTCTTACGAGATACCTTTGTTTTCAAAGGATTTTAAAAATAGTAATAATTCAAATGGAGTGTGTTTTCTCACTTTAGTTTTCCAGACTGACTCGTGTGTTATTTTATTATAATACTCGGGTCAGACAGTGTATTACAGATTCAGGTTAGGATGCTATGAAGCTCAGGAGACGAGCTGGATGACAGAGACGTATTCTCGTACTTGTTATTTTCCACTGTGTGTAGGCTGTATAGTCAGCACTGGTGAGGACAAGTTATTATAACTGTCCAAATTGATTTGTTGATTGTTGTACTCTGATGATTGTATGTATATTAACTGATACAGATTCTTTTGTATAAAAATCTGTTATTATATATTATATTTTATTCCACTGCGATTGTGAGATTCTGTGTTGTTGACTCTATTTTCTTCTACCTTATTCTTCTTCACCCCTAATGATTCGACATTTTTGGCACTTGACTATTCGGTATGTTATACGGTGAACGTATGGATGTCGATTTTCGAGGGTTGAAAATCCCGGGCCATTACATATTGAAAGGCTTCACGATTTTTTACCAATAAGAACCCTTAGGGAGGAGTATTGGTATGAAACATCTCTTGCCTTTTCTTACTTTTGAAAGAACCGAAGTTGAGTTAGTCGGAAATCCATCGATTTAATTTTAAAGAGACTAGGATTGGTAAGTGTTTTACTTATCGAATACCACTTTAAAACTAGTATACAAGTTCTATGTTTTGGAAGCTGTTGTGAAGTGGAATGTTATAGAGTTGAACTTTCAGTCCTAAGGATAAGTCCAAATGAGAGGTCTAACATTTCAAATGATGCTAATGTATGGGACTATCTATCTTGAGGAGTATTCCAAGGGAGAGGTTAGCGTTAGCATTTATCGGAGGACATATGCAGGGAATCTATATGGAGGTTTGATATCTGTTCGAGAAGCTTGAATCTATGTAGTGATTCATGATCCATTCTAGATATAGGAATCCATTTGGAGATTCGTGTTTTGTTCGAGTGGTGAAGACTCGTGTGGAAGATGCTGAACATAACCTCGACATCGGAAATGACTAAAAACGGAGTAGGATGCACAAACTGGGGTTAGAGACCCATGTCAAGGTATTATCAACTCTGTATCTAAAGATACTTATCGATTGTTGGCCGATGGGAGTTGATGATATTTGGTTCACATTGTTTATGTTTATGTTCAGACACTAGGCCACTAGTGTTTACCTAAAGGTATATTTTATCTAGAGATATACGTCATTTGAAAGTACTTTCTACCCTTGTATAGGAGATTATATTCAGCTCCACCGGAGAGATCTCCATGGAAAAATCCATTATGCGAACGAACCTTGGCGATTTTGATTGTGACATAAATATGTTGTGGTGTGATGAATGTTAGCACCACAACTATTTGCTATTATTTATATTCTACACCCTAGACATTATCTATCATATCATTATATTAAACTTAATGAATGATTGGTTTCATTTGAGGGAAAAAATGTTACGGGAATCCATACAGTCTCAATTGTTACTATTATCTATTTCATATTTCATAAGTTTTCTCACACTAGTTTACCAGACTGATCTAGGTGTTATTTTCTTATAATGCTCGGGTCAGCCCCGTGTATGTTTCTAGATTTAGCTACGGATGCTTTGGAGCTTATAGAGAAGGGATGGATAATTACCTTTCGTTGTATTCTTATTTCCACTGCATTTCTGTATTGTATATATCATCATTATGAGGACATGCAGTTATAACTATCCAGGCTGATGACAATACTTAAGTTTTAGTACTATGATATTTCTGTATTAAGAGTAACCCTTTGTACTGTTCCTCTGATATTATATATCATCATTCCGTTGTGAGATTCTAAAATCGTGTTCTTATTTTCTTGTACTATTATTTTTCTTTTATTTTACCCTAATTTTTTGTCTTTCCAGTACTTGGGTGCTCGATACACGAATACCGTGGATGTATTAGTGTCAACATTCGAGGGTCGAAACGTCGGGTCGCTACAGTTTGGTATCAGAGCTCAAGGTTGAGTGAACACCTTGGCTTTGGTTCGGTATGGCTCATTAAAGATAGGGTAAGCAACACTTTAGAATGAGTCAAGTGTATTATATATATATATATATATATGAATGTATATGTATATATATGTATGAGGGCGTATTTGTAGTTTGAAAACTATACTTTTAAAATTATTCTTTAGGAATATCTCCTTCTAGTAACTTCTTTGAAATAACTTTATCCTTGCGTATCCTGAATGAAGTTTTTCTTTGATTAGGTAGTAAGAACAATGGATGCTAGAGCTTCTAATGCCGAGAGAGATGTAGTAGGAGAAGTGGTGCAAGATCGACCATGGAAAGACTTAGCTTCGATATGGCACGAGGTTGAGATATTGGGCAAAAAGAGGTACAACGGCACCGAGACTATCACCTAAGTCCAGGCTTAGATTAGTTTGTGCAACATGGTATGTAAGGATATAACAGATCATATCCAAGGAGTGTTCAATGATATGATAAGTACGACATTCCAGTTTGAGGGTTCGGCTCCTAGACCATCTATATATGCACCAACTGGAAGCAACAAGTGAAATTTTCAGTAGTTAAAGTACATATCCAATCTTATTTGCTGTCGGTGTGGGAAGAACAGGCTAGTTTGCTAAAGATTGTAAGACAGAAGGAGGAGGAAACGTAGCCAAGGAACCGATTGCTAAGGCACCGAAGCTTGGTGCACAGCTTGCACTAGAGGGTTGTTATAATTGCCATCAGCCTCGTCATATTGCCAGAGATTGTCCTATGCTTAGGAAAGGGAAGCCGCCTAGGGTATATGCTACGTCTACAGCTGTGAAGGGGAAGCAAATTCTTAAGGGTACACTATCTGTTTATGGTTTACCTATTCGTGTTTGGTTTGATATTAGTGCTTCTTATAGTTCAATACCCCATAAACCTTGATTGTTTAGTCATGCTCGGCACGGTAGGAACATTGACTATTGTTTGTTATTGATTTGTGCTCAACCAGTTTATGAGCAGTTTTACCTTTCAACATTATAGGGTAGGTAGACAGTAATTGTGGGTACACTGAACGAACACCTTATGAATTAAATTTCATGGTTTGAATATAAGATGTTCGGTGACAATGTTGAGTTAAAAGTTAAATTTAATAAAAGATGTTTACTATAAACAAAAGGAAAAGATATTTATCTTTAATGAAATGGTTTCTTTTAAAAAGGAAAGATGGAATATTTTGGAAATAAATATTTATGACAAGATTTATATAAGAAAGTAATTCTATATAAGCATGGTTTATAAAATATGGTTTATAAACGAAATGGACTTAAAAAAAGAATTTGAGAACTTAAATCCTCGTATTTTTGAAAATGTTTTTCAAGATTTTGGAGGAAATAATATTAGTATTATTTGAAAGTAAATATTTGGGAAATTGGTTTGGGAAATTGAGATCATGATACTTAGTATTTTTGTACGAAGTATTTGATACCGCTTTGAAATGATTTTGGTTAAGTACCAAAGGTATGGTTTGGATGTATCGAACTCACTTTGGTCGGTTGAAAATAATTTCGGTGATAACTGCAACATCGTCAGCGTTCATTATCGGGTTTCTAAGTGTAAGATGCTGTAGAGTTGTTTTTGGTAAAAACGAATTTTGATTTAAATTCCAAAAGCATGATTTGATATACAAAAGTTATATGTATATATTAATTTAAAATTATTTGAAATGATAACCGGTGTTTAGTTCTAAAAGTTCCTTTGTTAAGTTATTTCATGGACACATGTAGCTTATGCATTAGGAAATGATGGTACGTGCATCATGATATGATATGTTTTTGAGTTTTACTTTGTTAAAATGAAATGGAATTTTTCGACGATTTTGGATAGTCCGGAACTTCTGGATTATTTTAGAACTTGTAGTTAAGTGTTTTTTAAAATATATAGTTAAGCTTATATAACACTTGAATTGAGAAGATAACAAGTTAAAACAAGTGTTAAATGGTTAAACATACTTGTTAAGTAAAACAAATTGTATATTTTGGTATATACTCTTTGGATGTAATGGAGTATTATATGAGTATGGACTTAAGCATTAAAAGGTGTATAAACTTAAAGTTTTATTTTATGAAATGATTCATAAATGGTTTTAGTATTGAATGACATACTATTTGTACAAATGAATCTGATTAAAAAGGAATTGGTATAGTTAAGAAACCAATATGATAAATACATATGTACGTAGATCGTATTATTCGCATGACTATTCTTGATCCAGTATTCAATTATGTGTTTTTGAGGTGGTTTACACCAGTCCAAACAAAGATTTTTCACTCCATCCTTGACGACGAACACTTGATAAGGATTCGTGATACGATCCTGATGTTTTCTATCATAGTATATGGTTATGCAAGGAGAACGAAGGTTTCTAATCTAGGAGCCAAATTGAAGTCCACACTAGAGAGGTCAAGTGATCTATACTAGTTGGGAAGTGAAATCTATACGATCGAGCAAGTGATCAGATCAGATATTTCATATGGATGGTCTATATACATCGTATGGGCTTTAACACATTTGTATAATGTGTAATGTTGACTTATGAAGAGTTTGGGAAATAGCTCTTTGATTTGTTATGTGGTAGCATGAATAATCATCTAAGTAAGAACCTGAGGCTATTGAGCATAAGGTATGCTTAGTGGATTGTTTATCGTCCTTGGACAATGGGAGAGTTTGAACTTGAGCAAACCATGGGTATTAGTTGCTAGTGTTATGAATGCTATTTGAGTATTTGTGTGCTTATTCTTTTGTTAAGGTTAGAACTGCCGTGGGGCAAGGATGCTCGGGGTGGTACCATGGAAGATTGAGGACAGTTTGATGGAGTTCTACCCAGAGTGCTTATTGACTAAGGGTTCCTTCTTATCTTAGTATCGTGTATCTTTTGTAGTGTACTAACCGCTTGAGGTGGAGTTACCTAATATGCATTTTGGTTTGCAATTTAGTTTTTATATAGTTTCAGTAGTACTATATATATATAGTTTTGTCTATCTCCTTTGATTATCGTTTTTATTTGAATTTTGAGGACGAAATATTCTAAGTGGAGGAGAATGTAGCAACCTGGAAATTCGAACACTTCGTCTTCGAATATCGAAGCATTTTGAAATATAATTAAGTGTTATAAATATGATTTTATAAACTTATTAAACATCATTTAATTAATGGATAATGATAAAACTTGTTTTTGAAATTTGTTTATAAAAATAGATTCTTCGAAGAAAAATAGATAATGTAACAGAAAATCGGTTTATCGGTAAACAAATTTTTGATTGATATAAGTTGTTCGAACTCTTTGGCACTTGACTAATGATAAAATGAACACATTATCAATAAAGTAACACACATACCTCTTCATAAAGCTTGGAATGTTCTAGAAGCTTCCAAATGATAAGAGATATTATCATGAAAGGGTATAAGAGTAATTAGCATAAAGGAGAAGTGACTTAAAGAAGAAGTGATGGGAGGTGAAGCTTCCATGGCATGGTTGGGGGGGGGGGGTGAATGCAAGCTTAAATAGCACCATTCTTGTGCCTATATAAGAAGGGGCATACCCTTAGTATTCATTCATAAAGCTTGAGTTGAAAAATCAATGGCTACTTCATCTTCTATGTTCTAAAGAAAATTGTTGCAAACCAACTTCAAATCACTTCAAACTTTGCCACAAGGCTTAATGTAATATTAGAACACCTTCCACTAAGCCAAAACTTAAAGAATTGAACCCATACCCCTTAAGCATAGGAAGGCTGTGAGCATAGTGAGGGGAGAGGAGCAAAACCAAGAGAAAGAGGAAGGAAGGTGGTTTTGCTAGCATGGGTTCTTAGATCTTTGTTATTTGTGCGGTTAAAGGTAAGTTAACACCTCAATTTGTGTAACACCCCATATTTTTATAACATTATTTAGAATAATTAATTGGGTAAATAAAATAAAATAATGTGGAGATTAATAAGTTGATAATTGATTAGCTAAGGGTAGCCGTGCCATGTAAATGTCCAAACAAAAATGATGTAACCTAAGCTAATGTGTTAGGATATGAGAAGGGCAATATGGGAAATAAGTAAGGCTTATACCATAAACCCTTGAGAACGTAAATCATGTTCATTTCATTTTACTCAAACCAAAAATACTAAGGTCGGCCACCATTATCATTCTCAAGAAGAAGATTAAAGCTAGGATTCAGGGGAAGGGAAACAATCAACTAAATCAACATCAAATCTCACGTCTATAATCTCAAAGCTAAGGTGAATAATTACTACATCCCATTTTCTTTTAGTTTTCGATTTTAAGATTAGAACCGAAATGATTTTGCAAGTATATGCCATGTTTTGATGATTAAAATTATATATATATATATATGTTGTTGATGGATTATATATGTTCATGTTAGTTTTATGATATGTTTGAGATGAAAACCCTATTTAATGACATCCAAATGCCTTGAAAATTTAAATATAGGTCAAAAATGTTATTTTATAAATGGGTTTCGATTTTCATATTTTTCTGCATTAATACGGATTTTA
This sequence comes from Allium fistulosum, assembly GCA_030737815.1. Classification (NCBI taxonomy): domain Eukaryota; kingdom Viridiplantae; phylum Streptophyta; class Magnoliopsida; order Asparagales; family Amaryllidaceae; genus Allium; species Allium fistulosum. The sequence goes on from CM060906.1 coordinate 367,492,401, forward strand.
TATTAATTTTCTAATAAAGGAAATTGTTTATTGGGTTATAAATTATTTTCGGCTAAAATAATAATATATGGGGTTGAAATTTTTATATGTTAGGCAACATATTAAAATAGATTTTTTGGGATTTTTCCAGATATTTCCTAAGTTATTTGATGAATATATAAAATTATTTAAGGTATGAGACTTAAATGTTTTATATATTTAATTAAGGAGAAGGGCATTTTACAAAATGAAATTATTATTTAATTCTGAAAATAGTGGCAGCATATTTCTGAAAAGCATTTGTTAACCAATGAAAATTTAACAAACAAAGGCAGGTTAGTTTAAAAGTTATCCTTTTTAAGTTAAAAACAAAGGAAACATACTTTTAGCATGTTTCAGCCTTTACGACAACAAACCTTCCGATCCAGACCTTCCGAGAAGGTCGAGAGGTTCAAAGCCTTCGACAAGGTCAAACCAATGTATATGGTATCAAGTTACTTGGTACGTAATGAATTGGACATGGTCAAAAGGTTCATAGTCGAAAAGTTAGTGGCCAAAGAGGTTGGGGTATGTTTGTTTTATAAACCAAAAGCTTTCACCTGCTTTGCTTTCGAATAAGAGCTTTCGACTTGGTTGCTTTCGACCAGGTCAAATATAAAGGTTTTAAACCTTCCGACATAGTCGAAAGGTTACTGCTGTTTTAACACTATTCTGTTTTGAAACCTATCGACACAGTCGAAGGGTTACTGCCGCTTTATAAATGTTTTGTTTTGAACCTTTCGACAATGGCAAAAGGTTTACTATTTTCTTTTGGAAAGGTATGAAATGGGACATTGGTTTGTGTGTTAAGCAGTGCTTGAATTGCCAACAGGCAAAGGCTGAACACCAGAAGCCTAGTGGATTGCTTCAACCATTAGAATTTCCATTGTGGAAATGGGATTCCATCTCTATGGATTTTATTGATGGGTTGCCAAGTCTAGTAGAGAAAATGAAAGCATATGGGTCATAGTAGATAGACTGACTAAGAATGACCATTTCATTCCGGTAAAGTCAACTAGGACGGCCCCTATTTTGGCGAAGTTATTTATGAAGAATGTAGTTAGACTGCACGGGATTCCTAGTAGTATTGTTAGTGATAGAGATTCTTTGTTTACTAGTAAGTTCTAGAAAAGTCTACAGGAAGCATTAGGAACCAAGCTCAACATGAGTACCGCTTACCATCCACAAACTGATGGGCAAACGTAAAGAGTTAACAAAACCTTGGAGGATTTGTTAAGAGCTTGCGTATTGGATTTCGGGGGATCATAGGAGGACCATCTTCATCTAGTCGAGTTCTCGTATAACAATATTTATCAGACTAGTATCTGGATGGCAATGTTTGAAGCTTTGTATGGAAGACCAAGGATGTAACGACCCCGAAATTTAATTATATTTAAATTAATAATTAAATGAATTTTTGAATAAAAATTGTAAAATTTATTATCAATAGATATGAGTTTCCCCGAATACAGATAAATTCTGTATACATCATTTAATTTTATAAATATTGTAAATATTGTATATATGTGAATATATATGTATTTGAGCCTTTATGAGTAAATTCGAGATTATAAATAATATATATGTATATACATTTGATTTGAATTTAAATTGTAAATAAATTGTTTAATAATAATTGATAATAATAATAATAATTAGAATTGATGGTTAATAATAACTTGAATTTATAAAATAAATAAATATGTATGTATGTATATATATATATATAAATATAAGTATTAAAGTAAAATATAAATATGTATGTATGAATTTGTAATATCCCTTGGGAAAAGGGGTAACCGGCCTTGTTTGGCAGAGAACGGTTTGGTTCTCGGAGCGTCCCGCCAGAGGCGTTTCTTTCGTGGAATAGGAAGATCCTTAGCCTGACCATTTGTTGGAAATCCAAACAAAACAATACGAGCCCTGTACGGTATTAGTTGTATTACCTGCCATGGAATGTGGCGGTAACCTGCTATTGAACATGGTAGCTATTGTAGGCATAAGTGCGAAATGTCTATGCTGGCTAAGATTTATATTCTACTTTCGAAATGTTTTCTACACTATGCACTAATAATAATATCAAAAATGATTTGATTTTGCGTAGTAAGCATCTTTGACTATCATAAGGAGAAATCTTCTCCAATTCTGCGTTTGCATTGTGTGTGTGGCGGGAGGCCTTATGGTAGTCTCATTTTCCAAAAGCATTGCGAATTGACTTTAAAATTCTTTTGTTGTTCGTTTCTAAAGATAAACTGTTTTTGTTGCTCACACCAGTCTTGCTATATTACAGCATGATAGGGGATTCTCGCTTCGCAGTTTGGTGGCGAACGAGAGACTCTTACCCCTACATGTCCCTGAGAGGGATGGGTTGGTTAGGCGAAGGCCGTGACAGTCGAGAGGCTGGCCGTAAAAGCAAGTTTGGGGTTCCAGTGTAAGCCACGGTGGGGCTGGGATGGTTGAAAAGCCTACCGGTTGTGACCGCTGATCGTTATATTTGGTATCAGAGTTAAGGTTGAACTTTAGCTCAAGAGTATAACACGTTAAGTAGCTCATTAGAGATAGAGTGAAGTAAACTCTAGAATGAGTGTATCCCTAAGATATCTGTTTGAACGTCTCAGTAAATTCTCTTACTATCCACTGATAGTGAGTATGAGTGCAAGAAGAAGACGAGATAGGGGACATGGAAATACGACTATAAATGGTCAATACCCTACAACAGTGGAAATAACTTTCTTATCAATCTCTTTTGATTCGTTTTCAAATTCTTTTGATTGCTTCGTATCAGCTACAAGAAGGAGTTTCGATGTGATGATGGCTCTACGAATCGTTGTCGAAGATGATTACTTCGTATTTCATCGGTTTCTTTTCAGCTTTTTGATTTAAACCTTAATGAATTTGAAATTGGAAATTTTAAATTGAGTTAACTTGATTAATAGAATATGAGGATAAAATTGAATTAAATCAATAAAACGATATCGTTTGAAACCCAATTTTGAAATTCTATTCTAAATTCTTTTGAATACCAAAGTATGAAGAGGGACAAATTGGTATGTATTCTGAGATATTCCGACTTGAGTTTGGAATTCATATCGTAAGTTTGAGGAATTATAGGAGATCGAATCTGTCTATCTCTGTGTTGTTTTCGTGCCTGCGAATTTCGAGGACGAAATTCTTTTAAGGGGGGAAGTTTGTAACGACCCCGAAATTTAATTATATTTAAATTAATAATTAAATGAATTTTTGAATAAAAATTGTAAAATTTATTATCAATAGATACGAGTTTCCCCGAATACAGATAAATTCTGTATACATCATTTAATTTTATAAATATTGTAAATATTGTATATATGTGAATATATATGTATTTGAGCCTTTATGAGTAAATTCGAGATTATAAATAATATATATGTATATACATTTGATTTGAATTTAAATTGTAAATAAATTGTTTAATAATAATTGATAATAATAATAATAATAATTAGAATTGATGGTTAATAATAACTTGAATTTATAAAATAAATAAATATGTATGTATGTATATATATATATATATAAATATAAGTATTAAAGTAAAATTTATAATAGAAATAAATATATTTAAGATTGACTATAAAAATATAAAGTAACAAATAGATAAAAATTAACAACACATTAACAATAGAATTTCATTCCTAAGTAATAAAGTGATAAAACAAACAAAAATATATATGTATATGACAATGGGTAAGAAGATGTATTTATAATGGAATAAAATTTTATCAATACAAAATATAGGATAGTTAGTAGTAAAGTAAAACAATTTAACAACAAAATAAAAGAAGGGAACAAAATATATTAACACATACACATATACAAACCTGAAGACAGTAAAAGATATTCAAGTTGTAAACTAATATGCAGGCAAATACATAAGCATAAACAAACAAAAGAGAAATCTGTAAATCTAAAACCACATGATACGTATACAAATCAAACAACATATCTATATAAGTAAAGCAAGAGTGTACTTGCAAGAATTAAATAAGATTGCATGTTACAAGGAAGCATGCTTGCATTTAATGCTTTCAAATTTCAGCCATACCCAAGTGAACTATTAGCCGAAATGCAAAGCATTTAATGCTGGCACAAGCAAACTGATAATCACCTTATACAAAAATATTATATCACACAGTAACTTCCCTTCTATATATCAAACTCTCCTCAGTTCATAATCATCTAAAACTAAGAAACATGAAAAAAAAACTGAGGGTAGCATCATCTTTAACTTAAACATCAAAAGCAAATCTGAAAGCTTAAGGCAACTTCAAAACAGAATACAACTTGAAGCCTAAGATCAAAATCTGGAAAAATCAAAGCTCGAACCAAATCAAAAACAACATACTCTGTTATTCTTTCTTCTCTGGAAAACAGGTGAGTAACTTCACTTTTCTCAAACAACATAAGTTTAAATCTAGTGTATGATGAATATCAGATATATTGTTGTATGAAATATATGCATTTCATTTAATTTTGATAAGATGAAGCCTGCTCATTTTCTTTTATCTGGATGATGCTCTGTTTAAATTTTTTTTTGAGGCCTGGGTTGCTTCAAAGATCATATGTGCTCGACCTATTGATTGTTAGGACAAATCATCTAAACCAAATATGTTTGGTTGAGTATAAAGTAGATTGTAAAATTTAATTTATGGTAAATAAAGTTGATATGCTCTGGAAAAAAACTCAAGAACAGTAATACTCAATATAAGTGACAAATTCAAACATCACGAATTACCGATTCATGTTTATAAACTGATTGCTTAATCAAAATTAGGATTTTTGAAACTCGAATCACATTTTTTAGTGATAGAATGAGATGGCATTGTGGTGTTGAACGGAAAATGGGTTTTGGTCGAAATAAGGTGGTCGGGAGCACTGGGTTGGCCGGGGTTTCGCGAGGAGGTAGAGGGGCTTACGAGGTAGCTAGAAAAAATATTGAATCATAGAATTAAGCTATGTGGATTTTGTGATTTGGATTTAAAAAATTTTAACCTAGTTTTTAGTAATGATGGGAAATTGTTCACCGCGGACTCAGTATGGATTCGAGAGTTTCGCTACTTTGGGTGGTCGAAGTTTGGGTGATGTTGAAGTCGAGGCCGGAGGTGGAAGTTCGCTGGTGGTCGGAGCGCCGTGGGGGAAGCGATGACAGGTTTTGAAGGGTGGACGAGCTCGTGTTCCAGGTTGAAAAGGAGAACTCGAATTTGATTAGAGATGTGGTGATAGGTTCTGGTGATCGCGAGGTCATCTAGGGATAGTCGACGATGGGTTGCGACGTTAGTGAGTGGCCGGAGGTGGCTGGAAGCACGGTGCACGTGCACGTGCATATTGGAAGGACTGTCGTTTTATTTGGGTAGTGCAGTTTGGACTCGGGAAGAACTCGAGTTATTCGAGTGTTTTACTCGAAGTAGTTGTTGTCGTGTGTTTTGCTCGAAGGATGTAGGGTTGGGACTCGGAGCAGTTTTGATGAGCTCGGGTAGATGTTGTTACCAGGTTTCAAACCCTGTTCTGCCTTACAATTTAAAAGTTCATTTTAAAATTATAAAGCAAGGTTTAAACTGAGATATAAACCAAAAGTTAAAATATGAATTCAAGTTCAGTTTAGAACTTAGTCTGAAATTAAAATCTTTTTAGAATTTAAATTGTTTAAATAACTAAAAGTTAAGTGAGTTTAAAAAGATTTGAACTTAAAACGAAATTGAATTGTAAACAAAATTAAATCAAAACTTGTAAACTTGGATTCAAATTTAACTTTGATTTCCAGATTTTGAAATAAAATTAAGTTTATAGATTTAAATCTTTAAATAAGTTTAAATGTAAAGGTTTCTTTTAATATGTGAAATTTAAAGCAAATTGATTTTAAACTCTTTTAAATTTCTTTTATAATTAAAACATTACTTTAACATGTAAATCTAAAGGAAAATTTGGTTTTAAAACTTTATTAAAGTTAAATAAGAAATCATTCTAAATCCCCAAAAAAAAATGAGATTGGTTTTAAATTAATAAAGGTTTAATGATGGTTTATTAACGATTTGGATTAATGAAGTAAGTAATTAAAGGGTTAAAATCATTAATGAAGAATTATTAATTAAACATTAATTAATGATTAAAGTTAGTTAATCAAGTGATTTATCAATATTTAATACAAGGTAAAATGTGATAAATTAATTAAGGTAATTAATTTGGGACTAATTAATTTAAAGTTAAAGGTTAATCAACTAATGGAAATGATTAAGGATAATTATTTAGTTAAAAAGAAATTGATTGGTGGTTAGAGTTAATTAAGTGATTAGGGATAATTACTTATTATGATAAATTCAGGATAATTAATTCATAAGTAATTAATGTGATTGAATTGATTAGGATTAAACAATTAATTAATTCTGCTTATAAATGATTATTGAATATTAGACCTTACTTATGAATAATTGTATTGTATGAGGTGCCTTGAATTGATTGTTCTATCTGATCTGTGATATTTTATTCTATAGATTGAGCTGTGTGTAGTTTATTCATTTATTTACATTTATATATTATATGTGAATCTGTAAATGGACGATAAGCGTTATAGTTTATATCGTTTATCAATTTTATTTTTATGTTTTAATCTGTGATGATTGAATGATGTTGCACTGTTGTGTAAAACCCCTAGACCACACTGTTACACACACAAATATGAATTTCACGTGAAAATCGGTTAAGTCACAGATAATTTAAATTTGATGTTTTTGAAATTGAAATTTTAAATTTCATTTGATTTTGAAATTAGAAAAGTTTTGGGTTTAGAGTAAAAAAGCTTTTGAAATGGAATTTCAAAGACAAGAGTTATTTTGAATAACTTAATCAAATTTTGAAAAAATAAATAATTTGATTTAAATTTGAATTCAAGTTTAAAATTGAATCCTATGATTTGAAACTAGGGATTAAAGATGATATAAATGTGTTTGTATGAATTTAAACCATTTTAAAAATAAAATTTTGAGAATTTGGATTTAACCCAAGAACCTTAACTCTTATAAATGAATCAGATTTCCAAAATGAAAACTATTTGTTTCAAAAGAATAAAAGCTTTCAGATAAGAAATAAAATTCCAGTTTAATTAAAGGAATTTCAAGGTTGAATTGAAAATGTTTTTTTCCAAGTTATGAATGAATTCTTTTTGAAAGCTATGAATTGAATCTGTTATTTTTAAAAGATTTAAAATGGTCATTTGATTAAACCATTCGAAATGAAATTGTTTTGAAAGCTATGAATTGAATCTGTTATTTTTAACAGATTTAAAATGATGTTTTGTTTAACCCATTCGAAATGAAATTGTTTTGAAAGCTATTAGTTAAATCTTTGATTTAAAAATGTAACGAATTTATTTAAATTGAAATGGAAATCGATTTGGAAAATCTGTGAATGAATCTTTGTGAAATTAAGTGAACTTTGTGAATTGAATCTTTTTGTTTAAAAAGATTAAAATGGTAATTTGTTAAACCATTTAAAAAGAAGTTGAAATATTAAGTTGTGACTTAATTGAAATCACATATCCATATGTTTTTAAATATTACGCTCACTATTCGGGTTAGCCGGGAAAGGATTTTTGGGTCGTATAACCCATTCTGAATAGTGATACGTCGTATATGGATGGCATTTGAAGACCGATGTTGAAGATCGGATATTTTCGAAAATGAAAGGACAACCTGTCGAATGTCTCTGCACTGAGTTGCTCCGGTATAGAGACTTATATCACTCTTTTTGTGATGGGAAGTCCGGACGTGATTTGAAAATTATCCGGATTTGCAAGGACTTCTTTGGAAGTGCCTTTGGTTCTGTTCGATCCCGGAACAGACTTGTATGGATTGTATGTCTGACATTACAAATTAAGATATAAAGCTGATTTCTTTCAAATACATTTCCATTTGGTGGCGGAGAATTTATTCTCTTAGCTTAACACCCTTCTCTGAGATGTACGAGCTCAGAGGTTATGTAGTTGAAGTTATCGGCGATATATCCCAATTTGGTAATGTGACATGTTGAGTGTTGCTGTGTGATGATCAGTGTTTGATCATTTGTGATATGATCACTTGTTTGATCATTTATCTTTGTGATCATAGGTTGATCATCTGTTGACTCAAAGCGTGGCTTTTTGAAAAAGCGTAGATTTGTGGATGAGACTTCGTCGAGCCTCACAAACCAGAAATGGTCGAAACAGGAATGTTGCGGCAAGGTTTCAGGGGTAGCTCCCCTAGGGTATGACCATTCCTTCTGGAAAAGGGTAGTATCATGGTATGGAGCCCAGATACTTACTCATGTGGATACACTTATATATTATGTGTGATGTTGGATACCGAGGCCTCGGATAAAGGTCCCAAAGGACCGAGGGTGGCATATCTCAGGTTTTGTAATATCCCTTGGGAAAAGGGGTAACCGGCCTTGTTTGGCAGAGAACGGTTTGGTTCTCGGAGCGTCCCGCCAGAGGCGTTTCTTTCGTGGAATAGGAAGTTCCTTAGCCTGACCATTTGTTGGAAATCCAAACAAAACAATACGAGCCCTGTACGGTATTAGTTGTATTACCTACCATGGAATGTGGCGGTAACCTGCTATTGAACATGGTAGCTATTGTAGGTATAAGTGCGAAATGTCTATGTTGGCTAAGATTTATATTCTACTTTCGAAATGTTTTCTACACTATGCACTAATAATAATATCAAAAATGATTTGATTTTGCGTAGTAAGCATCTTTGACTATCATAAGGAGAAATCTTCTCCAATTCTGCGTTTGCATTGTGTGTGTGGCGGGAGGCCTTATGGTAGTCTCATTTTCCAAAAGCATTGCGAATTGACTTTAAAATTCATTTGTTGTTCGTTTCTAAAGATAAACTGTTTTTGTTGCTCACACCAGTCTTGCTATATTACAGCATGATAGGGGATTCTCGCTTCGCAGTTTGGTGGCGAACGAGAGACTCTTACCCCTACATGTCCCTGAGAGGGATGGGTTGGTTAGGCGAAGGCCGTGACAGTCGAGAGGCTGGCCGTAAAAGCAAGTTTGGGGTTCCAGTGTAAGCCACGGTGGGGCTGGGATGGTTGAAAAGCCTACCGGTTGTGACCGCTGATCGTTACATTTGGTATCAGAGTTAAGGTTGAACTTTAGCTCAGGAGTATAACATGTTAAGTAGCTCATTAGAGATAGAGTGAAGTAAACTCTAGAATGAGTGTATCCCTAAGATATCTGTTTGAACGTCTCAGTAAATTCTCTTACTATCCACTGATAGTGAGTATGAGTGCAAGAAGAAGACGAGATAGGGGATAGGGAAATACGACTATAAATGGTCAATACCCTACAACAGTGGAAATAACTTTCTTATCAATCTCTTTTGATTCGTTTTCAAATTCTTTTGATTGCTTCGTATCAGCTACAAGAAGGAGTTTCGATGTGATGATGGCTCTACGAATCGTTGTCGAAGATGATTACTTCGTATTTCATCGGTTTCTTTTCAGCTTTTTGATTTAAACCTTAATGAATTTGAAATTGGAAATTTTAAATTGAGTTAACTTGATTAATAGAATATGAGGATAAAATTGAATTAAATCAATAAAACGATATCGTTTGAAACCCAATTTTGAAATTCTATTCTAAATTCTTTTGAATACCAAAGTCCGAAGAGGGACAAATTGGTATGTATTCTGAGATATTCCGACTTGAGTTTGGAATTCATATCGTAAGTTTGAGGAATTATAGGAGATCGAATCTGTCTATCTCTGTGTTGTTTTCGTGCCTGCGAATTTCGAGGACGAAATTCTTTTAAGGGGGGAAGTTTGTAACGACCCCGAAATTTAATTATATTTAAATTAATAATTAAATGAATTTTTGAATAAAAATTGTAAAATTTATTATCAATAGATACGAGTTTCCCCGAATACAGATAAATTCTGTATACATCATTTAATTTTATAAATATTGTAAATATTGTATATATGTGAATATATATGTATTTGAGCCTTTATGAGTAAATTCGAGATTATAAATAATATATATGTATATACATTTGATTTGAATTTAAATTGTAAATAAATTGTTTAATAATAATTGATAATAATAATAATAATAATTAGAATTGATGGTTAATAATAACTTGAATTTATAAAATAAATAAATATGTATGTATATATATATATATATAAATATAAGTATTAAAGTAAAATTTATAATAGAAATAAATATATTTAAGATTGACTATAAAAATATAAAGTAACAAATAGATAAAAATTAACAACACATTAACAATAGAATTTCATTCCTAAGTAATAAAGTGATAAAACAAACAAAAATATATATGTATATGACAATGGGTAAGAAGATGTATTTATAATGGAATAAAATTTTATCAATACAAAATATAGGATAGTTAGTAGTAAAGTAAAACAATTTAACAACAAAATAAAAGAAGGGAACAAAATATATTAACACATACACATATACAAACCTGAAGACAGTAAAAGATATTCAAGTTGTAAACTAATATGCAGGCAAATACATAAGCATGAACAAACAAAAGAGAAATCTGTAAATCTAAAACCACATGATACGTATACAAATCAAACAACATATCTATATAAGTAAAGCAAGAGTGTACTTGCAAGAATTAAATAAGATTGCATGTTACAAGGAAGCATGCTTGCATTTAATGCTTTCAAATTTCAGCCATACCCAAGTGAACTATTAGCCGAAATGCAAAGCATTTAATGCTGGCACAAGCAAACTGATAATCACCTTATACAAAAATATTATATAACACAATAACTTCCCTTCTATATATCAAACTCTCCTCAGTTCATAATCATCTAAAACTAAGAAACATGAAAAAAAAACTAAGGGTAACATCATCTTTAACTTAAACATCAAAAGAAAATCTGAAAGCTTAAGGCAACTTCAAAACAGAATACAACTTGAAGCCTAAGATCAAAATCTGGAAAAATCAAAGCTCGAACCAAATCAAAAACAACATACTCTGTTATTCTTTCTTCTTTGGAAAACAGGTGAGTAACTTCACTTTTCTCAAACAACCTAAGTTTAAATCTAGTGTATGATGAATATCAAATATAATGTTGTATGAAATATATGCATTTCATTTAATTTTGATAAGATGAAGCCTGCTCATTTTCTTTTATCTGGATGATGCTCTGTTTAAATTTTTTTTTTAGGCCTGGGTTGCTTCAAAGATCATATGTGCTCGACCTATTGATTGTTAGGACAAATCATCTAAACCAAATATGTTTGGTTGAGTATAAAGTAGATTGTAAAATTTAATTTATGGTAAATAAAGTTGATATGCTCTGGAAAAAAACTCAAGAACAGTAATACTCAATATAAGTGACAAATTCAAACATCACGAATTACCGATTCATGTTTATAAACTGATTGCTTAATCAAAATTAGGATTTTTGAAACTCGAATCACATTTTTTAGTGATAGAATGAGATGGCATTGTGGTGTTGAACGGAAAATGGGTTTTGGTCGAAATAAGGTGGTCGGGAGCACTGGGTTGGCCGGGGTTTCGCGAGGAGGTAGAGGGGCTTACGGGGTAGCTAGAAAAAATATTGAATCATAGAATTAAGCTATGTGGATTTTGTGATTTGGATTTAAAAATTTTAACCTAGATTTTAGCAATGATGGGAAATTGTTCACCGCGGACTCAGTATGGATACGAGAGTTTCGCTACTTTGGGTGGTCGAAGTTTGGGTGATGTTGAAGTCGAGGCCGGAGGTGGAAGTTCGCTGGTGGTCGGAGCGCCGTGGGGGAAGCGATGACAGGTTTTGAAGGGTGGACGAGCTCGTGTTCCAGGTTGAAGAGGAGAACTCGAATTTGATTAGAGATGTGGTGATGGGTTCTGGTGATCGCGAGGTCATCTAGGGATAGTCGACGATGGGTTGCGACGTTGGTGAGTGGCCGGAGGTGGCTGGAAGCACGGTGCACGTGCACGTGCATATTGGAAGGACTGTCGTTTTATTTGGGTAGTGCAGTTTGGACTCGGGAAGAACTCGAGTTATTCGAGTGTTTTACTCGAAGTAGTTGTTGTCGTATGTTTTGCTCGAAGGATGTAGGGTTGGGACTCGAAGCAGTTTTGATGAGCTCGGGTAGATGTTGTTACCAGGTTTCAAACCCTGTTCTGCCTTACAATTTAAAAGTTCATTTTAAAATTATAAAGCAAGGTTTAAACTGAGATATAAACCAAAAGTTAAAATATGAATTCAAGTTCAGTTTAGAACTTAGTCTGAAATTAAAATCTTTTTAGAATTTAAATTGTTTAAATAACTAAAAGTTAAGTGAGTTTAAAAAGATTTGAACTTAAAACGAAATTGAATTGTAAACAAAATTAAATCAAACTTGTAAACTTGGATTCAAATTTAACTTTGATTTCCAGATTTTGAAATAAAATTAAGTTTATAGATTTAAATCTTTAAATAAGTTTAAATGTAAAGGTTTCTTTTAATATGTGAAATTTAAAGCAAATTGATTTTAAACTCTTTTAAATTTCTTTTATAATTAAAACATTACTTTAACATGTAAATCTAAAGGAAAATTTGGTTTTAAAACTTTATTAAAGTTAAATAAGAAATCATTCTAAATCCCCAAAAAAAATGAGATTGGTTTTAAATTAATAAAGGTTTAATGATGGTTTATTAACGATTTGGATTAATGAAGTAAGTAATTAAAGGGTTAAAATCATTAATGAAGAATTATTAATTAAACATTAATTAATGATTAAAGTTAGTTAATCAAGTGATTTATCAATATTTAATACAAGGTAAAATGTGATAAATTAATTAAGGTAATTAATTTGGGACTAATTAATTTAAAGTTAAAGGTTAATCAACTAATGGAAATGATTAAGGATAATTATTTAGTTAAAAAGAAACTGATTGGTGGTTAGAGTTAATTAAGTGATTAGGGATAATTACTTATTATGATAAATTCAGGATAATTAATTCATAAGTAATTAATGTGATTGAATTAATTAGGATTAAACAATTAATTAATTCTGCTTATAAATGATTATTGAATATTAGACCTTACTTATGAATAATTTTATTGTATGAGGTGCCTTGAATTGATTGTTCTATCTGATCTGTGATATTTTATTCTGTAGATTGAGCTGTGTGTAGTTTATTCATTTATTTACATTTATATATTATCTGTGAATCTGTAAATGGACGATAAGCGTTATAGTTTATATCGTTTATCAATTTTATTTTTGTGTTTTAATCTGTGATGATTGAATGATGTTGCACTGTTGTGTAAAACCCCTAGACCACACTGTTACACACACAAATATAGATTTCACGTGGAAATCGGTTAAGTCACAGATAATTTAAATTTGATGTTTTTGAAATTGAAATTTTAAATTTCAATTGATTTTGAAATTAGAAAAGTTTTGGGTTTAGAGGAAAAAAGCTTTTGAACTGGAATTTCAAAGACAAGAGTTATTTTGAATAACTTAATCGAATTTTGAAAATTTAAATAATTTGATTTAAATTTGAATTCAAGTTTAAAATTGAATCCTATGATTTGAAACTAGGGATTAAAGATGATATAAATGTGTTTGTATGAATTTAAACCATTTTAAAAATAAAATTTTGAGAATTTGGATTTAACCCAAGAACCTTAACTCGTATAAATGAATCAGATTTCCAAAATGAAAACTATTTGTTTCAAAAGAATAAAAGCTTTCAGATAAGAAATAAAATTCCAGTTTAATTAAAGGAATTTCAAGGTTGAATTGAAAATGTTTTTTTCCAAGTTATGAATGAATTCTTTTTGAAAGCTATGAATTGAATCTGTTATTTTTAACAGATTTAAAATGGTCATTTGATTAAACCATTCGAAATGAAATTGTTTTGAAAGCTATGAATTGAATCTGTTATTTTTAACATATTTAAAATGATGTTTTGTTTAACCCATTCGAAATGAAATTGTTTGAAAGCTATTAGTTAAATCTTTGATTTAAAGATGTAACGAATTTAATTAAATTGAAATGGAAATCGATTTGGAAAATCTGTGAATGAATCTTTGTGAAATTAAGTGAACTTTGTGAATTGAATCTTTTTGTCTAAAAAGATTAAAATGGTAATTTGTTAAACCATTTAAAAAGAAGTTGAATTATTAAGTTGTGATTTAATTGAAATCACATATCCATATGTTTTTAAATATTGCGCTCACTATTCGGGTTAGCCGGGAAAGGATCTTTGGGTCGTATAACCAATTCCGAATAGTGATACGTCGTATATGGATGGCATTTGAAGACCGGTGTTGAAGATCGGATATTTTCAAAAATGAAAGGACAACATGTCGAATGTCTCTGCACTGAGTTGCTCCGATATAGAGATTTATATCACTCTTTTTGTGATGGGAAGTCCGGACGTGATTTGAAAATTACCCGGATTTGCAAGGACTTCTTTGGAAGTGCCTTCGGTTCTGTTCGATCCCGGAACAGACTTGTATGGATTGTATGTCTGACATTACAAATTGAGATATAAAGCTGATTTCTTTCAAATACATTTCTGTTTGGTGGCGGAGAATTTATTCTCTTAGCTTAACACCCTTCTCTGAGACGTACGAGCTCAGAGGTTATGTAGTTGAAGTTATCAGCGATATATCCCAATTTGGTAATGTGACATGCTGAGTGTTGCTGTGTGATGATCAGTGTTTGATCATTTGTGATATGATCACTTGTTTGATCATTTATCTTTGTGATCATAGGTTGATCATCTGTTGACCCAAAGCGTAGATTTGTGGACGAGACTTCGTCGAGCCTCACAAACCAGAAATGGTCGAAACAGGAATGTTGTGGCAAGGTTTCAGGGGTAGCTCCCCTAGGGTATGACCATTCCTTCTGGAAAAGGGTAGTATCATGGTATGGAGCCCAGATACTTACTCATGTGGATACACTTATATATTATGTGTGATGTTGGATACCGAGGCCTCGGATAAAGGTCCTAAAGGACCGGGGGTGGCATATCTCAGGTTTTGTAATATCCCTTGGGAAAAGGGGTAACCGGCCTTGTTTGGCAGAGAACGGTTTGGTTCTCGGAGCGTTCCGCCAGAGGCGTTTCTTTCGTGGAATAGGAAGTTCCTTAGCCTGACCATTTGTTGGAAATCCAAACAAAACAATACGAGCCCTGTACGGTATTAGTTGTATTACCTACCATGGAATATGGCGGTAACCTGCTATTGAACATGGTAGCTATAGTAGGCATAAGTGCGAAATGTCTATGCTGGCTAAGATTTATATTCTACTTTCGAAATGTTTTCTACACTATACATTAATAATTATATCAAAAATGATTTGATTTTGCGTAGTAAGCATCTTTGACTATCATAAGGAGAAATCTTCTCCAATTCTGCGTTTGCATTGTGTGTGTGGCGGGAGGCCTTATGGTAGTCTCATTTTCCAAAAGCATTGCGAATTGACTTTAAAATTCTTTTGTTGTTCGTTTCTAAAGATAAACTGTTTTTGTTGCTCACACCAATCTTGCTATATTACAACATGATAGGGGATTCTCGCTTCGCAGTTTGGTGGCGAACGAGAGACTCTTGCCTCTACATGTCCCTGAGAGGGATGGGTCGGTTAGGCGAAGGCCGTGACAGTCGAGAGGCTGGCCGTAAAAGCAAATTTGGGGTTCCAGTTTAAGCCATGGTGGGGCTGGGATGGTTGAAAAGCCTACCGGTTGTGACCGCTGATCGTTACATTTGGTATCAGAGTTAAGGTTGAACTTTAGCTCAGGAGTATAACACGTTAAGTGGCTCATTAGAGATAGAGTGAAGTAAACTCTAGAATGAGTGTATCCCTAAGATATCCGTTTGAACGTCTCAGTAAATTCTCTTACTATCCACTGATAGTGAGTATGAGTGCAAGAAGAAGACGAGATAGGGGACAGGGAAATACGACTATAAATGGTCAATACCCTACAACAGTGGAAATAACTTTCTTATCAATCTCTTTTGATTCGTTTTCAAATTCTTTTGATTGCTTCGTATCGGCTACAAGAAGGAGTTTCGGTGTGATGATGGCTCTACGAATCGTTGTCGAAGATGATTACTTCGTATTTCATCGGTTTCTTTTCAGCTTTTTGATTTAAACCTTAATGAATTTGAAATTGGAAATTTTAAATTGAGTTAACTTGATTAATAGAATATGAGGATAAAATTGAATTAAATCAATAAAACGATATCGTTTGAAACCCAATTTTGAAATTCTATTCTAAATTCTTTTGAATACTAAAGTCCGAAGTGGGACAAATTGGTATGTATTCTGAGATATTCCGACTTGAGTTTGGAATTCATATCGTAAGTTTGAGGAATTATAGGAGATCGAATCTGTCTATCTCTGTGTTGTTTTTGTGCCTGCGAATTTCGAGGATGAAATTCTTTTAAGGGGGGAAGTTTGTAACGACCCCGAAATTTAATTATATTTAAATTAATAATTAAATGAATTTTTGAATAAAAATTGTAAAATTTATTATCAATAGATACGAGTTTCCCCGAATACAGATAAATTCTGTATACATCATTTAATTTTATTGTAAATATTGTATATATGTGAATATATATGTATTTGAGCCTTTATGAGTAAATTTGAGATTATAAATAATATATATGTATATACATTTGATTTGAATTTAAATTGTAAATAAATTGTTTAATAATAATTGATAATAATAATAATAATTAGAATTGATGGTTAATAATAACTTGAATTTATAAAATAAATAAATATGTATGTATGTATGTATATATATATATATAAATATAAGTATTAAAGTAATATTTATAATAGAAATAAATATATTTAAGATTGACTATAAAAATATAAAGTAACAAATAGATAAAAATTAACAACACATTAACAATAGAATTTCATTCCTAAGTAATAAAGTGATAAAACAAACAAAAATATATATGTATATGACAATGGGTAAGAAGATGTATTTATAATGGAATAAAATTTTATCAATACAAAATATATGATAGTTAGTAGTAAAGTAAAACAATTTAACAACAAAATAAAAGAAGGAAACAAAATATATTAACACATACACATATACAAACCTGAAGACAGTAAAAGATATTCAAGTTGTAAACTAATATGCAGGCAAATACATAAGCATGAACAAACAAAAGAGAAATCTGTAAATCTAAAACCACATGATACGTATACAAATCAAACAGCATATCTATATAAGTAAAGCAAGAGTGTACTTGCAAGAATTAAATAAGATTGCATGTTACAAGGAAGCATGCTTGCATTTAATGCTTTCAAATTTCAGCCATACCCAAGTGAACTATTAGCCGAAATGCAAAGCATTTAATGCTGGCACAAGCAAACTGATAATCACCTTATACAAAAATATTATATCACACAGTAACTTCCCTTCTATATATCAAACTCTCCTCAGTTCATAATCATCTAAAACTAAGAAACAAGAAAAAAAACTGAGGGTAGCATCATCTTTAACTTAAACATCAAAAGCAAATCTGAAAGCTTAAGGCAACTTCAAAACAGAATAGAACTTGAAGCCTAAGATCAAAATCTGGAAAAATCAAAGCTCGAACCAAATCAAAAACAACATACTCTGTTATTCTTTCTTCTCTGGAAAACAGGTGAGTAACTTCACTTTTCTCAAACAACCTAAGTTTAAATCTAGTGTATGATGAATATCAGATATATTGTTGATGAAATATATGCATTTCATTTAATTTTGATAAGATGAAGCCTGCTCATTTTCTTTTATCTGGATGATGCTCTGTTTAAATTTTTTTTTGAGGCCTGGGTTGCTTCAAAGATCATATGTGCTCGACCTATTGATTGTTAGGACAAATCATCTAAACCAAATATGTTTGGTTGAGTATAAAGTAGATTGTAAAATTTAATTTATGGTAAATAAATTTGATATGCTCTGGAAAAAAACTCAAGAACAGTAATACTCAATATAAGTGACAAATTCAAACATCACGAATTACCGATTCATGTTTATAGACTGATTTCTTAATCAAAATTAGGATTTTTGAAACTCGAATCACATTTTTTAGTGATAGAATGAGATGGCATTATGGTGTTGAACAGAAAATGGGTTTTGGTCGAAATAAGGTGGTCGGGAGCACTGGGTTAGCCGGGGTTTCGCGAGGAGGTAGAGGGGCTTACGGGGTAGCTAGAAAAAATATTGAATCATAGAATTAAGCTATGTGGATTTTGTGATTTGGATTTAAAAAATTTTAACCTAGTTTTTAGCAATGATGGGAAATTGTTCACCGGGGTCTCAATATGGATTCGAGAGTTTCGCTACTTTGGGTGGTCGAAGTTTGGGTGATGTTGAAGTCGAGGCCGGAGGTGGAAGTTCGCTGGTGGTCGGAGCGCCGTGGGGGAAGCGATGATAGGTTTTGAAGGGTGGACGAGCTCGTGTTCCAGGTTGAAGAGGAGAACTCGAATTTGATTAGAAATGTGGTGATGGGTTCTGGTGATCGCGAGGTCATCTAGGGATAGTCGGCGATGGGTTGTGACGTTGGTGAGTGGCCGGAGGTGGCTGGAAGCACGGTGCACGTGCACGTGCATATTGGAAGGACTGTCGTTTTATTTGGGTGGTGCAGTTTGGACTCGGGAAGAACTCGAGTTATTCGAGTGTTTTACTCGAAGTAGTTGTTGTCGTGTGTTTTGCTCGAAGGATGTAGGGTTGGGACTCGGAGCAGTTTTGATGAGCTCGGGTAGATGTTGTTACCAGGTTTCAAACCCTGTTCTGCCTTACAATTTAAAAGTTCATTTTAAAATTATAAAGCAAGGTTTAAACTGAGATATAAACCAAAAGTTAAAATATGAATTCAAGTTCAGTTTAGAACTTAGTCTGAAATTAAAATCTTTTTAGAATTTAAATTGTTTAAATAACTAAAAGTTAAGTGAGTTTAAAAAGATTTGAACTTAAAACGAAATTGAATTGTAAACAAAATTAAATCAAAACTTGTAAACTTGGATTCAAATTTAACTTTGATTTCCAGATTTTGAAATAAAATTAAGTTTATAGATTTAAATCTTTAAATAAGTTTAAATGTAAAGGTTTCTTTTAATATGTGAAATTTAAAGCAAATTGATTTTAAACTCTTTTAAATTTCTTTTATAATTAAAACATTACTTTAACATGTAAATCTAAAGGAAAATTTGGTTTTAAAACTTTATTAAAGTTATATAAGAAATCATTCTAAATCCCCAAAAAAAAATGAGATTGGTTTTAAATTAATAAAGGTTTAATGATGGTTTATTAACGATTTGGATTAATGAAGTAAGTAATTAAAGGGTTAAAATCATTAATGAAGAATTATTAATTAAATATTAATTAATGATTAAAGTTAGTTAATCAAGTGATTTATCAATATTTAATACAAGGTAAAATGTGATAAATTAATTAAGGTAATTAATTTGGGATTAATTAATTTAAAGTTAAAGGTTAATCAACTAATGGAAATGATTAAGGATAATTATTTAGTTAAAAAGAAATTGATTGGTGGTTAGAGTTAATTAAGTGATTAGGGATAATTACTTATTATGATAAATTCAAGATAATTAATTCATAAGTAATTAATGTGATTGAATTAATTAGGATTAAACAATTAATTAATTCTGCTTATAAATGATTATTGAATATTAGACCTTACTTATGAATAATTGTATTGTATGAGGTGCCTTGAATTGATTGTTCTATCTGATCTGTGATATTTTATTCTGTAGATTGAGCTGTGTGTAGTTTATTCATTTATTTACATTTATATATTATCTGTGAATCTGTAAATGGACGATAAGCGTTATAGTTTATATCGTTTATCAATTTTATTTTTGTGTTTTAATCTGTGATGATTAAATGATGTTGCACTGTTGTGTAAAACCCCTAGACCACACTGTTACACACACAAATATGGATTTCACGTGGAAATTGGTTAAGTCACAGATAATTTAAATTTGATGTTTTTGAAATTGAAATTTTAAATTTCAATTGATTTTGAAATTAGAAAAGTTTTGGGTTTAGAGGAAAAAAGCTTTTGAAATGGAATTTCAAAGACAAGAGTTATTTTGAATAACTTAATCGAATTTTGAAAATTTAAATAATTTGATTTAAATTTGAATTCAAGTTTAAAATTGAATCCTATGATTTGAAACTAGGGATTAAAGATGATATAAATGTGTTTGTATGAATTTAAACCATTTTAAAAATAAAATTTTGAGAATTTGGATTTAACCCAAGAACCTTAACTCGTATAAATGAATTAGATTTCCAAAATGAAAACTATTTGTTTCAAAAGAATAAAAGCTTTCAGATAAGAAATAAAATTCCAGTTTAATTAAAGGAATTTCAAGGTTGAATTGAAAATGTTTTTTTCCAAGTTATGAATGAATTCTTTTTGAAAGCTATGAATTGAATCTGTTATTTTTAACAGATTTAAAATGGTCATTTGATTAAACCATTCGAAATGAAATTGTTTTGAAAGCTATGAATTGAATCTGTTATTTTTAACATATTTAAAATGATGTTTTGTTTAACCCATTCGAAATGAAATTGTTTTGAAAGCTATTAGTTAAATCTTTGATTTAAAGATGTAACGAATTTAATTAAATTGAAATGGAAATCGATTTGGAAAATCTGTGAATGAATCTTTGTGAAATTAAGTGAACTTTGTGAATTGAATCTTTTTGTTTAAAAAGATTAAAATGGTAATTTGTTAAACCATTTAAAAAGAAGTTGAATTATTAAGTTGTGATTTAATTGAAATCACATATCCATATGTTTTTAAATATTGCGCTCACTATTCGGGTTAGCCGGGAAAGGATCTTTGGGTCGTATAACCAATTCCGAATAGTGATACGTCGTATATGGATGGCATTTGAAGACCGGTGTTGAAGATCGGATATTTTAAAAAATGAAAGGACAACATGTCGAATGTCTCTGCACTAAGTTGCTCCGGTATAGAGATTTATATCACTCTTTTTGTGATGGGAAGTCCGGACGTGATTTGAAAATTATCCGGATTTACAAGGACTTCTTTGGAAGTGCCTTCGGTTCTGTTCGATCCCGGAACAAACTTGTATGGATTGTATGTCTGACATTACAAATTGAGATATAAAGCTGATTTCTTTCAAATACATTTCTGTTTGGTGGCGGAGAATTTATTCTCTTAGCTTAACACCCTTCTCTGAGACGTACGAGCTCAGAGGTTATGTAGTTGAAGTTATCAGCGATATATCCCAATTTGGTAATGTGACATGCTGAGTGTTGCTGTGTGATGATCAGTGTTTGATCATTTGTGATATGATCACTTGTTTGATCATTTATCTTTGTGATCATAGGTTGATCATCTGTTGACCCAAAGCGTAGATTTGTGGACGAGACTTCGTCGAGCCTCACAAACCAGAAATGGTCGAAACATGAATGTTGTGGCAAGGTTTCAGGGGTAGCTCCCCTAGGGTATGACCATTCCTTCTGGAAAAGGGTAGTATCATGGTATGGAGCCCAGATACTTACTCATGTGGATACACTTATATATTATGTGTGATGTTGGATACCGAGGCCTCGGATAAAGGTCCCAAAGGACCGGGGGTGGCATATATCAGGTTTTGTAATATCCCTTGGGAAAAGGGGTAACCGGCCTTGTTTGGCAGAGAACGGTTTGGTTCTCGGAGCGTCCCGCCAGTGGCGTTTCTTTCATGGAATAGGAAGTTCCTTAGCCTGACCATTTGTTCGAAATTCAAACAAAACAATACGAGCCCTGTACGGTATTAGTTGTATTACCTACCATGGAATGTGGCGGTAACCTGCTATTGAACATGGTAGCTATAGTAGGCATAAGTGCGAAATGTCTATGCTGGCTAAGATTTTTATTCTACTTTCGAAATGTTTTCTACACTATGCACTATTAATAATATAAAAAATGATTTGATTTTGCGTAGTAAGCATCTTTGACTATCATAAGGAGAAATCTTCTCCAATTCTGCGTTTGCATTGTGTGTGTGGCGGGAGGCCTTATGGTAGTCTCATTTTCCAAAAGCATTGCGAATTGACTTTAAAATTCTTTTGTTGTTCGTTTCTAAAGATAAACTGTTTTTGTTGCTCACACCAGTCCCATGACTGATCCGGAGTTTATTGTTCCTTTCCTAAACTCTGGATGCTCAAAATTTTTCTACACGAGCAGTCTAGACTTGGGTTTTTCAGATAGTCAGGATTAGTAGATTTTCTGGAGCTAGTTCAGTCTTTGGTTATGGACTGCACTTGCGTATCTTTGTGCATCGTTATTGGAAGTTCGAGCTATTTCTGGATTGGTGCTTTGAAGATGAAGATTATCCGCTGCTGATGTTATCGTTTCTTTTCCGCTGCTATTTGTTGTATCATATCTCTGATGTATATTGATATTCATTGTATCACTCTGTTATATCAGATATTGTATATCTATATTCTTTTTCTTTTCCACTATGTTATTTACTTAACTGTTGTTATAAGCTCCGGTGACTCGGATTTGAACGGTCGAATCTACGGCATTCGAATACGATTTAAAGTATGGATGTCGATTTTCGAGCGGGCAAAATCCGTTACTCGTTACAAAGGATATCTTCCGTATGTTTGTTAGAGACCGGGGAAAGATTGGATCTTGGTCCGGATTTGGTGAAGGAAGCTGCAGAGAAGATTGAGTTGATTCGAACTTGGATGAAGGAAGCTCAGTCTACGCAGAAAAGTTATGCCGATAGAAGAAGGAAGGACTTGGAATTTTCTAACGGAGACTATGTGTTTATTAAGGTTTCACCGATGTTGGGTGTGATTAGATTTGGAAAGTCAGGAAAGTTAGCACCAAGATTCGTTGGACCTTTCCATATTGTTGAGAGGATCTAAAAACTCGCTTATAGAGTAGAGTTACCGAGTAGTTTGGCTGGAGTCCATGATGTTTTCCATGTTTCTCATCTTAGGAAATGTGTTAGAGACCCGGAGACTACTATAGCACCTATAGTGTTAAAAGATTTAGTAGTAGAGCCGGATTTGACTATAGTTAGAAAGCTGATTTAGATTGTAGCCAGAGATGAAAATAAGTTGAGGAACAAGACAGTCAAGCTAGTAAAGGTTCAGTGGAGTGACGGTGCTAGAGACTGTACTTGGGAGACTGAGAGTAGAGTTAGAGATGTTTATCCTGATTTGTTTGATGGTATGTTTTACCATTGGTTTTTTTGATTGTGTACCTTATCGTAATTTCAAGGACGAAATTCTTTAAGGTGGGGAGTCTGTACCACCCCATATTTATATAACTTTATTTAAAATAATTAATTGGGTAAATTAAATAAAATAATGTGGGGATTAATAAGTTGATAATTGATCAGCTAAGGGTAGCCGTGCCATGTTAATGTGCAAACTAAAATGAAATAACCTAAGCTAATGTGTTAGGATATGAGAAGAGCAATATGGGAAATAGGTAAGGCTTATACCCTAAACCCTCAGGAATGTAACTCTCGTTCATTTCATTTTACTCAAACTAAAAATACTAAGGCCGGCCACCATTATCATTCTCAAGAAGAAGATTAAAGCTAGGATTCAAGGGAAGGGAAACAATCAACTAAATCAACATCAAATGCCACATCTATAATCTCAAAGTTAAGGTGAATAATTACTACATCCCATTTTCTATTGATTTTCGGTTTTAAGATTAGATCCGAAATGATTTTGCAAGTATATGCCATGTTTTGATGATTAAAATTATATATATATATATATGTTGTTGATGAATTATATATGTTCATGTTAGTTTTATGATATGTTTGACATGAAAACCCCATTTAATGACATCCAAATGCCTTGAAAATTTAAATATAGGCCAGAAATGATATTTTAGAGATGGGTTTCGATTTTCATAATTTTATGAGTTAATATGGATTTTACATTAATTTTCTAGTGAAGGAAATTGTTTATTGGGTTGTAAATTATTTTCGGCTAAAATAATAATTATTTGGGGTTGAAATTTTATATGTTAGGCAACATATTAAAATAGATTTTCTGGAATTTTTTCAGATTTTTCCTAAGTTATTTGATGAATATATAAAATTATTTAAGATATGAGACTTAAATGTTTTATATATTTAATTAAGAAGAAGGGGCATTTTACAAAATGAAATTATTATTTAATTTTGAAAATAGTGGTAGCATATTTCTAAAAGGAATTTGTTAACCAATTAAAATTTGACAAACAAAGGCAGGTTAGTTGAAAAGTTACCTTTTTAAGTTAAAAACAATGAAAACATACTTTTAGCATGTTTCAGCCTTTACGGTAACAAACCTTCTGATCCAGACCTTCCAACAAGGTCGAGAGGTTCAAAGCCTTCGATAAGGTCAAACCAATGCATATGGTATCAAGTTACTTGGTACGTAATGAATTGGACAAGGTCGAAAGTTTCTTAGTCGAAAGGTTAATGGCCAAAGAGGTTGGGGTATGTTTGTTTTATAAACCAAAAGCTTTCACCTACTTTGCTTTCGAATAAGAGCTTCGACTTGTTTGCTTTCGACCAGGTCAAATATAAAGGTTTTAAACCTTCCGACATAGTCGAAAGGTTACTGCTGTTTTAACACTATTCTATTTTGAAACCTATCGACATAGTCAAAGGGTTACTGCCGCTTTATAAATGTTTTGTTTTGAACCTTTCGACAAAGGCGAAAGGTTTACTTGTTTTAAAAACTAGCCACTTCTCCATGCTTTCGAAAGGAAACTTTCGACTTAGGTGATTTACCCTTGTTTTATGACTTGAAGTAAAACCCAAAGTTTTCGAAAGAGTTGTTTTAAAGGATATGTTTAAAGCTTTCGAAGCAGAGCATTCGACAAAGTCGAAAGGTTGCTTCCAATGGTTTCGAAAGGTTTTAGTTGAATGATTTCGAAAGGTTTATTTGAATGATTTTGAAAGGTTGCATACAATGGTTTTGAAAGGTTTTAGTTGAATGGTTTCGAAGGGTTTAGTTCAATGGTTTCGAAAGGTTTTAGTTGAATGGTTTCGAAAGGTTTAGTTCAATGGTTTCGAAAGGTTTATTGAATGGTTTCGAAAGGTTTTAGTTGAATGATTTCGAAAGGTTTATTGAATGGTTTCTAAAGGTTTTAGTTGAATGATTTCGAAAGGTTTAATTTAATGGATTCGAAAGGTTTAAATGGAAGGTTTTCCATGGTTTTTCTAAGGCAATGTTTTAAAGTGGTTTTAAAGAAGGATGTCCAAAGTTTTATAGCTTTCGAAAGGTTTGCTTTTCAATGGCTTTGAAAGGTTTGGAGAATAGTTTCGAAAGGTTTAATGTTTGATTTTGAAAGAAAGGATTTCAAAAGTTTAGAAAGAGGTTCTTTCAAATGGTTGAATGTTTTCATCAACTAAATTTTGAGTAAAGAATATATGTATATTTTTTTTTGAAGAATGGTAAATTTTATTGATGCCTCACAGAGACCAATTCCAAAAGTCACAAAGTCTCGTACAAAACAAAACAAGATGAGATGAGTAAGACAAATACACGAAACCAAACTGGAATAATAAAACATATATTCACAGAAAAGCAAAAGTACTAGCTCCTACTAGAAAGCTCTGAAGCTAAAAGTCATGGCGGATCCACTTTCCAATCTCGAAGGATACTGCTCTCCAGTTCTGTCGCACAGGTAAAAATCTTACTTTTAATTTTTTTCACTAGAATCCTGACATCTTGTTCAATAGCAAACTAAATTTGGTGATGATTCTTAGCAGTTTTCTTGAAGACTCTTCGATTCCTCTCTTTCCAGAGATGGAAAACTGTTGTGGTGAGGCAAATAAGCTGCAGTTGGGTCAACAAGTCTTCTTTCTTGCAGGAGCTCAGGTACAGTAATTCTTCTTCAAGGGTAAAATTTGCTTGCATGTCTTGATTTTTACTCTTAACATGACTTAACACACGAGAAGAGTATTCACATTCAAAAAATAGATGATTGTGTGATTCTGGGTGGGAATTACATAGCTGGCAATTGAGATTGACTTCCATACCCCATCTAGCAAGTCTGTCAACCGTAGGAAGTCTTAAATTAATGGCTTTGAAAGTCGTGAAAGCCATCTTAGGGTTGTTTGATCTGGACCAGATAGGAGCTGCCCAAAATCTATTAATATGTTTAGTTCGTAGAGCTTCCCAAGCTTATATATATATGACATGGTGATATGATTTTGGGTAAAGTATAAAGATTATATACTTTTCCTTTTTTAAGTTTGATTTAAAGGTTTTAAATCATTTCGAAAATGTTTTCAAGGGAAATTATGGGAGGGGATCCTTAAGTGAAAATGACTCAGATATTAGAAAACCAGATGGGACTAGTATGGGGTCGTGCCCTATACATTAGCTAATAGCCCCAGCTAATTGCTGTCCAAAATTCTAGTGTGTAGGGCTTTGTCACAGGTAGACTAAAATTATGGTTACACACCGAAAGGAATATATGTTTATATACAGATAGGTTATTGGTGAGCCCGAAAAACCATTTGGATCGGGAAGATCTGGGAGATGATTAAGTTAGGAACAGACCATCCAGAAGTGAAGTATTTAACAGATAGTTAAGGACAAACCGTCCAGATGGGAAATGTTTAACAAATAGTTAAGGATAGATAACCCAGAAAAAAAATATCTAACAGGTGTTAGGTTAATTTTGATTATATTGTCTGGTAGGCTCGAGTCAGCCAAAGGTTAAAATTTATCTAAACAAAAATTGTGTGTTTGAACAGATAGTTCATTATTACCTAATATTTATGTATGTGTACATAATGATTGCTTTACAGTATTTAACCATTGTGGATGCAAGAGCACAATATATGGTTTTATGAAAGGTTTGGCAAAGATATGTTTTAAAAGGATGTTAGTGAGGGGAAACCCGTTTCGCTAAGCAGCGTGGTCTCACTTAACATAATTATTCCGGGATGTATAATATTATTCACACCAAGATTTATGTCTGACTCAAAGTTTATGTTTTCCCCTTAAACTCTTGGGTGCTCAAAATTGATTTGAGTAGGCTGAGGGGTTAAGGTTCTTTTTCAGGTTTTAGAATGTTGACGAATAAGCTACCAGAGGCATGCAGGAGGCAACATATAGCTACTTAGGATTTGCAGTCTTGTTATGTTTTGATGGATTTTCCACTGTGTTGTTTGTATTAGGTCTATTATGACCATATGACTCTGATCAACCAAGGGGGTATCTTTATATATCGCTCTTGGCATAATTTGTAATAATTATATTTGATCTGTGCCTGGGAACGATTTGGGGATTATGCGTTGTGAATGCGAAACATTTGATTTGAAATGTAATGAAGAAAAGTTGTTTTGAAATCTTTGTTTTGTTTCATATTTAAGTGTTTCTGATATTATATATACCATTAACATAGCCCTATTTAGGTTCCAAAAGCTAATGCTATAGATGACTACAACATTTATAGCGCTTAGTTTGTGCCTCTAGATAGGGGATGTTACAACTTGGTATCAGAGCATGGCTTATGAAATACTTTAACTAAAAAAATGATTTTTGAAAACATAATCCTTAGGAATTAGAGTTAAGATCGGGGTATGGGATAACGTTATAGTAACATACTTGTTTTTGTTATATATATATATAAGTATACGCTATCTCTCTAGACTCCTATCTTAGTTAGGCTATTCATCTGTATCTCACGAGGTTTGAATACAGATATGGAGGGAAGAAGAGGCAGAGTAAATCTTGGAGGAGATAGCACCACCACTAATGGAAATGGCCGACTAAATACAAGGAGAGGTCCCGGTCAGGCACAAGCTGAAACTGTTGGTGCAGGAGTTCCCCAAATGGACATGGGAATAATGTATCAGTTCTTTGTAAACATAATGCAAGTTGGAATAGCAGCTGGAGTTTTCAGAGGTAATGCTACTAGAGGTGGAGCTCAGGAAGTTCCGATGGTCAATCAATACGCTAACTTGTGTAGGGATTACATCATGCTTGGAGGGAAGCCGTTTATTGGTACTGAAGATGCGATCGAGGTAGAAAATTGGCTAATGCATCATGAGAGAATTTTTGCTGACTTAGGATTGAATAATGCACAGAAGAGGAGATTGGCTTCGAGGTAGCTGCAAAGATCTGCTCTATTCTGGTAGAATACTATTACTACTGGAGTTGTTGAGGAAACCATATCTTGGGAGGAGTTTAGGAGAAGGTTTTTAGAAAGATTTATGTCTGTAATGGTGCAGTCGGCATTGGTGAGAAAGTTTGCAGAGTTGGAACAAGGAGATATGTCTGTCTTGGAGTACGTGAGAAAGTTTGAGGAGTTAGCCCGATACGAATATGCTTTGGTAGACACCATGATCAGGAGGAATGAAAAGTTTATAAGGGGCTTGAGGCTAAAGTTGATAAGTGCCACTTTGCCGCATTTGAGAGATCCCCAGTGATGTAGTGGTTGAAATGGCATTAAGGCAAGAAGAGGCATTGGCTTTCTTGAGGAAGAAGATGAAGGAGGCCCAGAAAAAGAATGCTCAGAAAGGAGGAGCACAGAAGAAAGGAAAGGCTGAAGTGGTTTGCTACAAGTGCGACAAGAAGGGACACTATGCTAATGAGTGTTGAACCAGTAAAGGAAAAGAAAAGGAGGCTGGTGTAAAGAAGAATGTTAGATGTTTTAATTATGATCAGATCGGTCATTACAAGAACAAGTGCCCAGAGCCTGCAAGAGAAGGAAGGGGGCAAGTTTATGTTTTGGAGCCCACAACCTCAAGGCCAGTTGTGCAAGAGAAAGGGAAGGCTGTTCTAGGAGGCTCGCTATAGATTCACGGTATGTCTGTTAGCGTTCTATTTGATACTGGCGCATCACATTCTTTTATTTCTCGATGTTTAGTAGATAATCTTAACCTAGATCCCTCATACTTAGTTACTTCCTTAAGGTTTGCAAATCCAATAGGTGGGTATGCAACGCTTGGGATGAGGTGTGACCATTTAGAATTTGATTTGCTAAGCCATACTTTTGATTGCTGTTTGACATTGTGGGATTTGGGATTATCCTTGGGATGGATTGGTTAAGTAAATATGATGCTAGGATATTTTACCATGATAGGAAAATATCACTTAGTCACCCAGATTGTAGTGATCGGATAGGTTATGTCGTAGAGTACCCTAGTTGTGAAGTGAATGCTTTATTGGGTATTATGGAGTTGGAGGATGAGTTGCATCGAGTCTTTGTAGTTAGAGAATTTGCTGATGTATTTGAGCCGGTAGTTGGACTGCCATCGAAACGAGCAATAGAGTTTTAGATTAATTTGGTGCATGGAGAAGAGCCAATGAGTAGGCTGCCAAGTTGGATGACACCCACTGAGATGAGAGAGTTGAAGGTGCAGTTGGTGGATTTGGAAGGCAAGAGTTTTATCCGACCAAGTAGTTCACCATGAGGGGCTGCCGTAGTGTTTGCGAAGAAGCCAAACGGATCGTTGAGGCTATGTATCAATTATCGTAAGTTGAATGAGAAGACAATAAAGAACCGATATCCATTGCCGATAATTAACGATTTGTTCGATCAGTTAAGTGGAGCCAGGGTATTCTCTCAGCTAGATTTGGCGACGGGATTTCATCAGCTTAGAGTGGCCGAGGATAGTATTCCTTTGACGGCGTTTAGGACAAGTTATGGATCGTACGAATGGTTAGTTATGTCGTTCGGACTAACTAATGCGCCAACTTTCCTTGTGGATCTGATGAATAGAATTTCCGAGAGCACTTGGATAGATTTGTGTTGGTCTTCATAGATGACATTTTGATATACTCTAAGGATGAGAAGGAGCATGAAGTTCATCTTAGAGTTGTGCCCGAAACGTTGAGGGAGCATCAGTTGAAGGCTAAGTTTTCGAAGTGTCCTTTTTGGAAGAAGGAAGTGAAGTTCCTTGGTCATGTCGTCTCGGAGAAAGGGTTGTCTGTAGATCCGACTAAGATCGAGGCGGTGAATAATTGGAAGAGACCCGAGACGGTGACCGAGATTAAGAGCTTTCTTGGATTGGCTGGATATTATCAGAGGTTTATAAAGGATTTTTTCATGGATAGCTGCATCGATGACTAAGCTTATGCGAAAAGATGTGAATTCGTATGGACTGATATGTGTGAGGAAGCATTCCAGAGCTTGAAACACTTATTGACCCATGCACCGGTGTTAGTGGTTCTGGAGGGGAATCAAGATTTGGTTGTTTATACTGATGCGTGTGGAATTGGATTGGGAGCTGTGTTGATGCAAAGTGGTAAAGTGATTTCTTATGCTTCTAGGCAGTTAAGACCACATGAAGTTAGGTATCCAACGCTTAACTTAGAGTTAGCTGCCGTTATATTTGCTTTGAAGGTATGGAGACATTTTTTTTGGAGACCGCTTTGAGCTTTACATTGATTATAAGTCGTTGAAGTACTTGTTCTCTCAGAAGGAACTGAACATGAGACAGTAGAGATGGTTGGAGTTTATTGCTGCCTATGATTTTGGAATTGAGTACACACCCGGAAAAGGAAATAAGGTGGCGTATGCACTCAGTCGGAAATATCAGAATGCGGTATTGGCTATGATTTCTAAGTGGAAAGATTTGGAAGCATTATCAGCTTGTAGTGTGCAGTTTAGATCCGAGGAAGGTTCAAGTGTGGGAAGTGCTATGTTGTCTTGTTTAGAAGTTAGACCAGTAATGATTGAGAAGATAGCTTCTAAAGAAGAGGAGGATCCAGTTTTGGCTGAATGGATCAGAAGGTTGAGGGAAGGAATAGAGAGCAATGACCTAAAGGATTTCAGTCTTGACCAAAATGGGTGGTTGAGGAAGAAAGGAAGGTTGTGTGTTCCGAATGTAGGAGACATTAGGAAGGAAGTTTTGGATGAGTGCCATCGTTCGAAGCTCACTATCCATCCAGGAGGAACGAAAATGTATCAGGATATGAAGAGAAGTTTCTTTTGGAAAGGTATGAAATAGAACATTGGTTTGTGTGTTAATCAGTGCTTGAATTGCCAACAGGCAAAGGCTGAACAGCAGAAACCTAGTAGATTGCTTCAACCATTAGAAGTTCCAT
Organism: Allium fistulosum; assembly: GCA_030737815.1. Lineage (NCBI taxonomy): Eukaryota > Viridiplantae > Streptophyta > Magnoliopsida > Asparagales > Amaryllidaceae > Allium > Allium fistulosum. Next base: position 367,523,517 of record CM060906.1, read on the forward strand.
TGTGGAAATGGGATTCCATCTCTATGGATTTTATTGATGGGTTGCCAAGTCTAGTAGAGGAAATGAAAGCATATGGGTCATAGTAGATAGACTGACAAATAGTGCCCATTTCATTCTGGTAAAGTCAACTAGGACAACCCCTATTTTGGCGAAGTTATTTATGAAGAATGTAGTTAGACTGCACGGGATTCCTAGTAGTGTTGTCAGTGATAGAGATTCTTTGTTTACTAGTAAGTTCTGGAAAAGTCTACAGGAAGCATTAGGAACCAAGCTCAACATGAGTACCGCTTACCATCCATAGACTGATGGGCAAACGTAAAGAGTTAACAAAACCTTGGAGGATTTGTTAAGAGCTTGTGTATTGGATTTCGGGGGATTATGGGTGGAACATCTTCATCTAGTCAAGTTCACATATAACAATAGTTATCAGACTAGTATTGGGATGGCACCGTTTGAAGCTTTGTATGGAAGACCATGCAAATCTCCCATATGTTTGTTAGTGACCGGGGATAGATTGGTTCTTAGTCCGGATTTGGTGAAGGAAGCTGCAGAGAAGATTGAGTTGATTCGAACTAGGATGAAGGAAGCCCAGTCTACGCAGAAAAGTTATGCTGATAGAAGAAGGAAGGACTTGGAATTTTCTAACGGAGACTATGTGTTTATTAAGGTTTCACCGATGTAGGGTGTGATTAGATTTGGAAAGTCAGGAAAGTTAGCACCTAGATTCGTTGGACCTTTTCGTATTGTTGAGAGGATCGAAAAACTCGCTTATAGAGTAGAGTTACCGAGTAGTTTGGCTAGAGTCCATGATGTTTTCCATGTTTCTCATCTTAGAAAATGTGTTAGAGACCCAGAGACTACTATAGAACCTATAGTGTTAAAAGATTTAGTAGTAGAGCCGGATTTGACTATAGTTAGAAAGCCGATTTGGATTGTGGCCAGAGATGAAAAGAAGTTAAGGAACAAGACAGTAAAGCTAGTAAAGGTTCAGTGGAGTGACGGTGCTAGAGACTGTACTTAGGAGATTGAGAGTAGAGTTAGAGATACTTATCCTGATTTGTTTGATGGTATGTTTTACCTTTGGTTTTTTTGATTGTGTACCTTATCATAATTTCGAGGACGAAATTCTTTAAAGCGGGGGAGTCTGTAGCACCCCATAATTTTATAACTTTATTTAGAATAATTAATTGGGTAAATAAAATAAAATAATGTGGGGATTAATAAGTTGATAATTGATCAGCTAAGTGTAGTTGTGCCATGTTAATGTGCAAACTAAAATGAAATAACCTAAGCTAATGTGTTAGGATATGAGAAGAGCAATATGGGAAATAGGTAAGGCTTATACCCTAAACCCTCAGGAATGTAACTCTCGTTCATTTCATTTTACTCAAACTAAAAATACTAAGGCCGGCCACCATTATCATTCTCAAGAAGAAGATTAAAGCTAGGATTCAACAATCAACTAAATCAACATCAAATGTCACATCTATAATCTCAAAGCAAAGGTGAATAATTACTACATCCCATTTTCTTTTGATTTTCGGTTTTAAGATTAGATCCGAAATGATTTTGCAAGTATATGCCATGTTTTGATGATTTAAATTATATATATATATATATGTTGTTGATGAATTATATATGTTCATGTTAGTTTTATGATATGTTTGACATGAAAACCCTATTTAATGACATCCACATGCCTTGAAAATTTAAATATAGGTCAGAAATGATATTTTAGAGATAGGTTTCGATTTTCATAATTTTCTGAATTAATATGGATTTTATAATAATTTTCTAGTGAAGGAAATTGTTTATTGGGTTGTAAATTATTTTCGGCTAAAATAATAATTATTTGTGGTTGAAATTTTATATGTTAGGCAACATTTTAAAATAGATTTTCTGGGATTTTTCTAGATTTTTCCTAAGTTATTTGATGAATATATAAAATTATTTAAGGTATGAGACTTAAATGTTTTATATATTTAATTAAGGAGAAGGGGCATTTTACAAAATGAAATTATTATTTAATTCGGAAAATAGTGGCAGCATATTTCTAAAAGGAATTTGTTAACCAATGGAAATTTGACAAACAAAGGCAAGTTAGTTGAAAAGTTATCCTTTTTAAGTTAAAAACAATGAAAACATATTTTTAGCATGTTTCAGCCTTTATGACAACAAACCTTCCGGTCCAAACCTTCCAACAAGGTCGAGAGGTTCAAAGCCTTCGACAAGGTTAAACCAATGAATATGGTATCAAGTTACTTGGTACGTAATGAATTGGACAATGTCGAAAGGTTCTTAGTCGAAAGGTTAGTGGCCAAAGAGGTTGGGGTATGTTTGTTTTATAAACCAAAAGCTTTCACCTGCTTTGCTTTCGAAGAAGAGCTTTCGACTTGGTTGTTTTTGACCAGGTCAAATATAAAGGTTTTAAACCTTCCGACATAGTCGAAAGGTTACTGCTGTTTTAACACTCTTCTGTTTTGAAACCTATCGACACAGTCGAAGGGTTACTACCGCTTTATAAATGTTTTGTTTTGAACCTTTTGACAAAGGCGAAAGGTTTACTTGTTTTAAAATCTAGCCGCTTCTCCATGCTTTCTAAAGGAAACTTTTGACTTGGGTGATTTACCCTTGTTTTAGAAATTGAAGTAAAACCCAAAGTTTTCGAAAGAGTTGTTTTAAAGGATACGTTTAAAGCTTTCGAAGTAGAGCATTCGGCAAAGTCGAAAGGTTGCTTCCAATGATTTCGAAAGGTTGCTTCCAATGGTTTCGAAAGGTTTTAGTTGAATGATTTTGATAGGTTGCATCCAATGGTTTCGAAAGGTTTTAGTTGAATGGTTTCGAAGGGTTTAGTTTAATGGTTTCGAAAGGTTTATTGAATGGTTTCGAAAGGTTTTAGTTGAATGATTTCGAAAGGTTTAGTTCAATGGTTTCGAAAGGTTTATTGAATGGTTTCGAAAGGTTTTAGTTGAATGATTTCAAAAGGTTTATTGAATGGTTTCGAAAGGTTTTAGTTGAATGATTTCGAAAGGTTTAATTCAATGGGTTCGAAAGGTTTAAATGGAAGGTTTTCCATGGTTTTACTAAGGCAATGTTTTAAAGCGGTTTTATAGAAGGATGTCCAAAGTTTTATAGCTTTCGAAAGGTTTGCTTTTCAATGGCTTTGAAAGGTTTGGAGAATAGTTTTGAAAGGTTTAATGTTTGATTTTGAAAGAAAGGATTTTAAAAGTTTAGAAAGAGGTTCTTTCAGATGGTTGAATGTTTTCATCAACTAAATTTTGAGTAAATAATATATATATATATATATATGACATGGTGATATGATTTTGAGTAAAGTATAAAGATTATATACTTTTCCTTGTTTAAGTTTGATTTAAAGGTTTTAAATCATTTCGAAAATGTTTAAGTTTGATTATATATTAAAGTAACATCTTGTTTTTAAAAATAAATGTATATATATAAGTATTTACAAAATATATATATTTATTATATGATTTTCGAAAGTTATTACATGTATTTGATTTAACAAAATTTTACATGTAATTTATATATACATTTGTACGTTAAAAATTTCAACCCCATATAATTATTATTTTAGCCGAAAATAATTTATAACCCACTAAACAATTTCCTTCACTAGAAAATTAATATAAAATCCATATTATTTCAGAAAATTATGAAAATCGAAAGCCATCTCTAAAATATCATTTCTGACCTATATTTAAATTTTCAAGTCGTTTGGATGTCATTAAATAGGGTTTTCATGTCAAACATATCATAAAACTAACATGAACATACATAATTCATCAACAAGTATAAAGATAATATGCTTGACAAAATCCAATTTTTAAAAAATCTTTTATGGTTTTAAAAATTGTTTTCTAATAAAAATAATTTGTACGTAAATTTAAAAAGAAATGTTCTAATTTATTTTGTACTCATTGGTATAATTAATGAACATTAAAATATATATTATATTAAAGTAACATCTTGTTTTTTAAAATAAATGTATATATATAAGTATTTACAATATATATATTTATTATATGATTTTCGAAAGTTATTACATGTATATGATTTAACAAAATTTTGCATCTAATTTATATATACATTTCTACGTTAAAAAAATCAAATTTTGTTTTACGATCCCTTTTAAAATTAATATTTAGTTTGGAAATTTTTTTTACTGCCCAAGAGCTACATATGCGTGCGCACACACACACACACACATATATATATATATATCTGTGTGTGTGTGTGAATGTATGTATTTATATATATATATATATAAAATTTATTAATCACAATACATACATACATACATACATACATACATATATATATATATATGTTCACATACAATGTTGACATGATGTATGTAGGGACTCATGATATTGACATCTAATCTAAGCACATATGATTCAAGATAATTATTAAATAATTATGTATAATTGTAAATAAATAAGTCACCTCGACTATAGCTTAATTAATACATGTTGAATGCCTGAATAGATCGACTCTGTTTGAATCTGAATTCAAATCCTTCCATAGAGAGCTACTAGACTAAAAGCACTATGCACTATCATCCTGATTTTACTTGAATTTGTATTTTTAATGCCTGAATCAATGGAGGAAGCGGGATGCCATTTTCGGCCAGATATGGATGTAGTGGGGGCTTAAAAAGAGAGCAACAAATGAGGGGTTAAGGGTGTTTAAATAATAGAGAAAGAGAGGAGCCAAAGGTGGATCCGTATCCAGAAATATCTCTACTAATTAAAACCCCCCTTTTGAATCCCTCCTTCTACACTTATAGCCAGCCAAATCAGGTCCCTTTATGGGTCTTCCAATCACTTTAAGCCCAATCAAATAAGATACATATAAATCTAATTTAAACGTACATCGATATCGTATATCAGTACATATGTATATAATTTTTATATACGCACTATTTTCAACACAAATCAAGTAAAATTTTCTCATTTACATAGTAAATATTAATTAATTTATAACAATTATAATTAATTAAAACAGGTGGTATTCGGAATTTTCAACATTATGGTTGTGTGACTCTTAGGTGTAAACTCGGTCAACGATTGATGTTGAATAATTTGAATATTAATATTCACATGTCACTTAGCAGGTAATGTGACGTTATAGCCAAATTTATCGCTTACATAACTTTAGTAAAATCCAATTTTACTTAATTAAGCGTTACTCGGTAGTGGCAATTATTTACACACATTCTCTTCGTCAAAACTATATTACTTTGGACTTATGGAATTTGGTAGTGGTTAAAATTCCAATATTGTCCATATTAAACTCTATAATCAAAACACAAAGTCTTTGGTTCAATAATAACAATTATTGCTTGCCAAACTACTCCGGTAGAAACTTTGACTTTGAGTTGACTTCAATTGATCGTGATATTAACCTCATATAACCGAGGAAACGAATCCTTTCTTAAATAGTGTTTCACTTCCAATGCTTCCACTTAACCCAACTATAGTCATTCGATGGGCGTCGGGCCATGATTTAACTATAATCAAAGCGAATCTTCCACATTGAAGATCAATAGTATTCTCAAGTCAAAAGAACCATGTGATATTGTCCCATTGATATTTTCTATTTGACCTTAATTATACTAACAACCAAAAAAATATAAAGCAAGTCATTCCATAGTTACCTAATAACCATCAGTACATAACCCTTAGTGTCCCTAGCAGTCATGAGTAATACACTGCCCAATATTTGGAGAGCGTTACATACTCTAGTCTCAATAGATGTATCGACATCCATTCTCGACAAATCTTGAATAGGAATATTTAAAACAATATGTTTATTTTCATTGTGATAAATCACTGATGGTTATAACACTTTGTAACTACTACCGCAAAACATACCATTTATGGATTTTCTATTAAATATACTTTTAATTAACTTAATTAATTAATACAACATATTATATCAAGTATATAATAGAAGAAAACATCTTTTATTTTGAACAAGATTGGTTATCGAGTTAGATATATGTAACAATTACATAATTGTGCTTAGGGCGTACCTCTAACTCTATCAATCTCCCACTTGTACTTGGGGCCAATTATGGAATCTCTATCCCCTCCCATCGATCATTTTGATGAGAACTAATCGATTTAGACCTTTCGTGAATGGATCTACTATGTTTTTTTAATTATCTACTTTGTCAATCAACTCTCTTGGATGCTGACCTTTATCATGTGGAACTTGTCAGAGTATGTTTCTCAACTTCCAGTGAGATTTTTTAATTACATTGTTATCAAATAACAATCATGTAGTATTCTTAATACTTTGGAATCACCTCTAGCTCAGTTATAAAGTTATGCATTTATATTTATACATTACTTTTATGGTGGCCCTATTCAAGGCGATGTACTTAGTTGTAATGATTTTCCTTTTCGACCCTCAAATGTCGACACTAATACATCCACGGTATTCGTGTGCTGAGCACTCAAGCACTAGAAAGACAAATTGTTAAGGTAAAATAAAAAGAAATAGAACAAGGAAGAAGAGAACACAATCTTAGAATCTTACAGTGAAACGATAACATATAATATCAAAAGACAGCATAAACTGTCACTCTAAGATACATAGCATTTCAGAGTTACAATCCTAAGTACCATCAGCCTAGATAGTTATAACAGCTTGTCCTAATTAATGCTTATATATACAATATAGTAGTAACCCAAAAGAAATAAGAACACTACGGTAGGTGAAAGCATCCAACTCATTTCCTCGAGCTCTAAAGGATATCAATGGAAACCTGCCTTTCCAATTTACTCGAAAGAGCCCCATGGAAATAAGGGAAATATAGAACCATGGTCAAACATGAGTTTGGTGTGAGAAACTCAAGAAATATATGATCAACGTATAATAGTGCTTTTGAGACCGCATGGATCACTGTAACGGTTATCCCTTCAAAAGGACCACTCATCTAATAACTACATAAGGTGATATAAGAGATAATGTCTAGGGTGGAGAATATAAATCAGAAAATAACCGTGCTGCTTGCATCTCACAACACAACAATATTAGAAGTACAACTAGAACAGCTAAGGTGCATACACATATGGATTTTCTATGGAGATACCTCCAGTAAACCAAAGCGGATCTCCTAACAAAGGTCATAAGCTACCTATCGAAACCATGCATATATCTAGATAAAATATGTCTCAAAGGTAAAGACAACTGGTCCACGCCTACTACGTGATCCAGAATATCATCAACTCCCGCACGCAACATCCTTAAACATCTCTAGATATTTGGAGTTGATATACCCTATCGTGGGTTAGATAAACCCCAAGCAGTGCATCCTACTCTATTTTCTGTCATTCCCGATGTCGATGTCACGTTTGGCATCTCCCACACGAGTCTTCATCACTCGAACAGAACACGAATCACTCTATGGATTGCAACATCTTGAACCGTCCATGAATCTCTACATGGATCCCAGCATAAGTCGTACGACGAATGCTAATGTCGACCTCTCCCTTAGACTTAATCTTAGGATAGACATTCGACTCTATAACATTAGTCAGAAATGTTAACACTAAACTTTCCATTGGACTTAACCTTAGGATATATAGTTCAACTCTATAACATTACACTTCACAACTGCTTCCAAAACATAGAATTCGTATATTAGTATTAAAGTGGTATTCGATAAGTAAAACACTTTCTAATCTCGGACTCTTCAAAACCAAATCGATGAATTTCCGATTAAATCAATTTCGGTTCTTTAAGAAGTAAATGAACGATATAAAGTAGTCCTCCCTGGGGGATCTCTTATACATACGTTCTTAATGTAAGAGACAATTTATACGAAAGCGTCTTCTCCGTAGGATCTTAAACCATATCAATACGTGATGCTTACATACACTTCCAAAGTTAATTTGGTCAATTTTGATAATCGACTATCAAGTACAAATAGATGATCATATATGGAAACCAAGTCTTGTATACTTGTCACATTTTGAACTTTCTTAGTTTATACTATCCCTCGATCAAGAGTGAAGCTAGTAGATTAGAGCATTTTGCTTCTAAACCCTACTCGAACATCGACCTTAACTCTCACAGATAGAATAAATCTACTTTATCGGATTTTAGTTCTAAGTATAGGATTAAATACTTTCCATAAACAAGCAAACACACAAAATCATGATCAAGTCACACAAAGAATGATCAAGTTACACAAAGCATGGTTAAACTACTTAAGCAACTTCTAATCCCTTTTTAATTAATTAATCCTTTGATTAAATAAAAATCCATTTAAATACTTTTATATATTCAAAATAAGTTTAAAAAAGATTTATACATGTATAATACTATTTCATTATTCATTTCTACTCTTTTTAATACTTAGAATTGTATCCATATTCTTATTCCAAATTGTATAAGAATATTCACAAATCTTAAACAAGATTTCACATTTCCAAAAGTATAATTAAATGGGTTAAAAACAAATGTTATTTAAAGCAATGTTACTATAAACCCAAAACCATTTCACATATAATTATCTTTAAGACGTTCTTTTAAAGATCTAATTATATTACTATGTATAATAAAAAATGGTTAAAAACAAATGTTTATTAAACATTATTTACTATAAAATGAAAACCATTTTATACTTGTCATTATCTTCAAAAACATTCATTTAAAGATTTAAGCATATCTACACTTATTAAACATGGTAATATACTTTTATATTAGGGTACTTTTGGCACAGGTCCTTATTAAGTTTCAAAATTCACGAAAAGTCCTTCATTAAATTTCAGTGTAAATTAGGTCCCTGTTTTTTATTCACGATTATTGCAGAGCATGATGCAACATTTCATAAAAGTTGCTGACATTTCCGCAATATTTCTGTACACTGTGAACATAGTGTATGAAAGTTGCTGAAATATCAACACTTATTTATAAAAGTTGCTGATATTTCAGCAACATTTATGTACACTGTGAACACAGTTTATGAAAGTTGCTGAAATATCAGCACTTATTTATAAAAGTTGCTGACATTTCAGCAATAATTTTTCTTTGTTTTTACAATAAAACTTTGACATGGATAGTTGCTGAAATATCAGCACTTATTTATAAAAGTTGCTAACATTTCAGCAATAATTTTTCTTTGTTTTTACAATAAAACTTTGATACAGATAGTTGCTGAAATATCAGCACTTATTTATAAAAGTTGCTGACATTTCAGCAATAATTTTTCTTTGTTTCCAAAAAAACAGGGACCTGCTTTACAATGAAACTTTGACAGGGACCCGCTTTACAATATGAAAGTATGATAGGGATGCCTCCCTAATTTCCACTTTATATTAACTTAACAAAACTATTTATTATAACATAAGTGTTATAATCCAAAACTACCTTTTATTCTTTTCCAAAATATTTAACTTACTTTTCCAAACTTATATATTTAAAAACAACCTTTTTAAAATGATAAATATATATATTAATTTATTTATAAGCTAATATAATTGATAAAATTCTACAACAATTTAAAAGATATTATATCACAAAAGCTTTTTAATACTTTAATAAAATAATTAACAGATTTTCTAGAAACTATATATACTTAAAGATACTTAAAACATTTATAATATGGTTTAAAATATTTTTTTAAAACATCACTTAAAAGATCTATTATATAATTTATTTAAAAAATAGAAATAAGCATGGTTTGTTAATTAATTATTAATTCATAATTAATTATTAAAAATTCAAAAAAAAATCAAAACCAATTTTAAAGTACTCTAATATATATTAGAAAAGATTACTAAAAATATTGAAGTAAAATACTTATGTTTAAAGTAATTTCAAAGCAATTTAAACTTTCAAATAAAAAAGAGCATTTACATAATGCTTTAAAAAGTGGTACAAAGAAAAGAAGCGTTTCTAAAGTGCTGCAGATGCCTGTATAAAAGAGTATGACCTGGCCAGTTTTAATATCAATAATGTTTGATCGATTTTCGAGATACTAACAAACTTTTTAACATCCAAAATTTTTATAGTAACTAATATACACACAATACATCACAACCATTACGAGAAACCCCTAAGGATCTCTCTACACATTTCTATAGAAAATGTCGAACACAACGCATTTCAAAAGTGTGTTTATAACGTCTATCTTCATAAAACTACTTTCAAGTCCTATTCAAATCAAAGTCCAACCAAACCCTATGCACTTTGTTTCAAGGCTATGCAACAAGTCATAGAAATTCATATAAGTCCAAACACATCATTTACATATGCCATTTGCTTTCCAAAGTAAGAATCACACAAGAGAAAAGCAATAATATATAGTCAAACAAATATTACAATATAAATAAGAATTATACACTTCATATACTTTTTAAATGGTGAGTTTCGCACCCATCAACATGTTAATAAAAAGTACTAGCCACCATCACAATACCACATCCTACCTCAAGCAATACAACCACCAAAACGCTTCCTACCTCAACCTTTGCTCATGACCATGCACAAAACCCCCCCTATAGCTCACGACCATGACTTGTGTATGCTTGTGTGCTCCTTTTCTTCAATCTTCTAGTTGCTAAAAGGTTTTCCTATGATTTTATAAGGCTTCTACAAGATTTTGGAGTGATTTGAAGTTGTTTTGAATTTATTTGTTCTTAGAAAATTATGAAGAGAGAAGAGGATAATGAACTTTGGTATAACTTTGTAAAAATGCAAAAGTGAATCTATGAACTATACATGGCCTTATATAGACTTCAAGTGGTGTTGCCTAACCTTTCACTCACCCCCCATTTCTGACCAAGATGGCTCACTCCCCTCATGCCTCCACGTGATCACCTTTCCACCTCACATGCCTTATAAAATATCCCCTTCAAATATCTCCTTCCACACAAACCTTCTAGAAGCTTCTAAAAGCTTTCTTAAGTGTTTTAGCACAAATTATTTTTATTACTAACTAATGATCTCCTAAATTATTTAATGTATGTAAAAAGAGTTTGATCAACTTTTATGGAGAAGAAAGCTGTTTATCGATAAAACAATTATCAGTCACATTATTGATATTTCTCCAAAGTATTTATTTTTGTAAAAAAATATCAAAAACAAGCTTACCATCATTAGTTATTAATTAAAAGGGAGTTAATAAGGTTAGTAAATAAATTTAATCACATTAAATCTAATATTTAAATATTTAAATAATTCAGATATTTAAATACGAAGTGTTCGAAATTCTGAGTCGTTACATTAGCCTTTTCATCGAACTAGCCACAACCTTTATTTGGAACATTTCCAATTGAAACCTTCTTAATTAAGTTTTGAACATGAATTTAATATTGACATATTATACTCAATAGCACTTATGAAGTTCGAGTTTAAACGTTCCTTCATAAGGAGTTTGTTGTTTCTGTAAATAATTCCCTAATATTTTATAAATACTCAAGAATACTCCAAACTACCATTTAGTGATCCTAATTTGGATTTGATATTTGTTTCATGCATCAAATACATAAGAAAATTATGATATTGAAGAAAATATAACATGTATGATAATTCATATTGCTAAGCATAAGGAATCCATCTTACATGTTCCTTACTTAAATATTTTAATAAGGTGTCTTTGCATATCGTTTGGGAAATTCCAAACTTCCTTTATACTTAATATAAAAGTTATAATTTACAAATCCAATACTGAGTATTAAATAACTAAATAATTACTGATTTTAACATAAGTGCATCATCAACAATCAATAGTATGTTGTTTACTTATAGTCTAGAAATATCTATGTGCCTTTTAGTGGTTCTTTTTTATGGACACATGTTTCCTCTGCATTTTGACTGAAAATCAAACTATTTGATATTTCTATCAAAATTCTTACTCAATTCTTATGCTTATAGAATGATACCTTTGTATAATTTCTTGGATCATATCCGACAACCCACAAACTCAATATCACTCTCACTAACTTCGAGACACTTCGGTTGTTATGTGCAAATAGCCCATTCTAAATCATTATTTAGAATTTTTCATTTAAACACATGTACCAAAACATTAACTCATACAAGGAAATAATTTTGTGAGTAAATTCGAATTCAGTTGAGCACGTTGAATAATGAATCTATTATGCTAATTTCAACAATTTAAATTTACGATGTAATTCTTAACAACGTTGTTCATTGTATTCCAACTGCATTAGAATTCCTCTTGATGACTCATTCGCGTTGATTATTAAATCCCTTTGGGTACAACTATCAAAATCATATTTTGATACTGTAATTATAATCCATTTCGAATTTGCACATCATATCATATCATGGAGTTAATACTCTTCATGGTTTATTTGACCACTAAGGATTATATATTCTCGACATTGATACGAAATTCATAGTTTCTCTTCAATGTGCAAGAATATTTATTAGACATTCTGTTGCATCGTGTTCATTTAGGTTTGGTTATATTCATTCATACCTCATAATCAGTTTCATATTTATATCATATCCAAATCCATTTTATAACCAATCATCTCTAAAAGAAATTCCTCCGCTGCGAAGTTGGTATTTCTTGAAACAACGGTTATTTCTTAGTGTAACAGAATAGGTATTCATAAACACTTTAAGAATTGCCTTGTATATAAAAGTGATTTGGTTTTGGTTAGCAATACTTATGTTCAGAACATAAATTTATTCATCAATGGCAGTCTTTCCCAAACTCATTTAGACCCCTCACGAACAATTAGTACATGCAATCTTTCGATTCGCACAACCGGCCAACTCATTGGCCTAGGATATGTTGGGGTTTCTTATAAACCCTTATCTTATATGATTTTGTAAACTATTATTTAGATGAAATTATTTTTAACCTTGTGTACTATTCTTAAGTACACGACCGTATAGAATGAAGTTAACTCAACTTTGCTCATAATTAATCATACTTTGTCCAATAAAGTTTGATTACTCCTTATCGATACATCACTATGTATCATAGGGAGGAGTGAATTTTGAGATTGAATCTCTATTCTTTGGTACGTTCGGAGAACTTTCGAATATACTTACATATTCAATCAAATTCAATCATTTTATTATCTTTTGCATGTTATTTTATACTCTATGTGTAACGACTCGTAAATTTTAACTGTTTTAATAACGTTATTGATTGAAATTTTGCGAAATTTTAAACGATAAAATTTTGAAATATAAATTGGATATTTGGAATGCGTCTAGTTAAACATAGCAACCGGTAAATTTTCGTCCGAAAATACGAAAGTTTATTTCGCGTGTAAATTTACTTCAATTTAATCAGTTAAAAAGCGATGAAAATAAAATGTTTTTGGAACCTAAATATTTTTACATAAAAAAATTCTAAATCATCTTCTGAGCAAGACGTCATTTTTCGTTTTTCCAAATTCGGACTTCTTTAGCTCCGTCGATCTTATTTTTCTGCGTTTTGCTGCATTTTCCGCTAGTAGAAAATTCGAATTTTTATAATTCAATCATACCACTGATATCTATATACCGTTTTGATCGTCTCGCCGTGCTGATCTCTACGATATATTCATTCGTGTTTCGGAGTGCGGGACAAGATGAAATCAGTGAATCGATCAGTTGAACCGGTTCCGCATTTTGAGTTTTTGACTTTCATTTGTTTTTCGTTTCATCAGAATACTAATAGCCTCTAGCCTTTACAATTCCCAAAATTAAAGCTGTGATTTTATCTATTCCCTATGTTTTTTTATTGTTGGTTCATTCATTTTCTTTGGCTCTACATTCTTCGAGAAAGAAAAATTATTTTTGCTGTAGCTCATCTTCCATGCCATGCCTCCCCACGTTTTCCTCTTCCACTTTTACCTTCGGCCTTCCCCTCTCCTTGTGCTCTTCCACCACACCCACATCCTCATCCACCCACGAATCGACATCACCATATCTCCATTCATCGCAGGCCATGGTTCCGCCCTCCCATACACCATCAACCAACCCACCCATGCCAAGCAGCTGCTGTTTTTCCACTTCCCTCCCCACGTTGTGACACCCAAACCACTACTCCAACCTCGTTCATCGACCGCCTCCTTCTTTTGCCCCACCATCTCACCGATCTTCCCACATTTACCTTCACCGTGCCATCACCTTCCCACTTACCTGACCCGGCCGAGCAGCCCCTCATCACCACTTCCTTCCGCAAAGCCTCTACCCGGGCAGCTTCTCCTCCCCATGCTCCGACCCCTAGCCTTCAACCTGGCTCGGTTATATATGAAGGTAACCTCATATATTTTTAAGTCTAAGTGCTGCTTCATTTTTTTGTTTTGTTTTATATCTCACAGTTTAAAATATGAGAATATATCTATAATCTGGTTTACAATATTATTGATAAAAGTTGTTCATTTTGTTTATATCTCATATATTGTTACTGTACTATCTAATTATATATATCTATGTTGTAAGTTTGTATATATCAGAGCTACATACATACTCGTATACATTTATACTATTACCTGGAAGTATTCAAAATTCTATCTATACATATACGTATAAGTTTGTATATAATATTTTATATATATTGCAAAGTTATGTTAATATCTGTAATAGCTTAATAATAGTATAATAAATAAGTATATACTATATTTTTAAAGACAATATCTATATACGTTTATATATAAGGGTTAGTTGTTATATTGTTAGTTATATATATTATATATGCATGGTTTATAAGTTACGGCTTATATTTATGTTGTATGGTAGGTGTTTGCATATGATTTTAAATAAGTTTATGATATATCATTTTTTATACGTTAGTACGTGTGTACATATATATGGATGTTAAGGTATATATAGTTTTATGGATACTTTTACCTGTTCGTATTTTTATATAAATTATATAAGTTAAGATATAAACACATTATGTACATAATAATAAACATGCATATGGCAAACAGAGATCTCAATAGAAAGGTTTAGACTAAACAAGAACAGACATCTCAACACTATCATACTGTCAGTCCAATTCAAGGTCGTTTGGTCCTCTGTTTTATACCTGAAAGTTGCAACCAAACTGATTTTGCACTTGTTTGCATGTTTATTTTTTTTCTGAACAGCAGTTAGACTTCATGTTCGCGATATCATATTTCACTCATGTTTTATCGGAATGGGTTGATTCTATTTTTAAAAAAGAGTCGAAGTTACCTAGTTTATGCCTGTCAAATTTCAGCAAAATCCGACATCGTTTGATTTGTGGTCGAGGATCTGGAAGTTTGACCCAGGCAGCTGTTCTTTTGTACTTGAAATTATTTTACACTGCTGCAAACACGACCTGAGTTCATGTTTGACGCATCGTATCTCTTCCGTCTTACGTCAGAATACAGTAATTCCCCTTTTGTTTAAAAGATAAAGTTTCCTACTTTCTGTATATAAAATTTTAGCTTCATACGAGGTGGTTCAGTCCTCTGTTTCTTACCTGAAAGTTAGACCCAGAGGGGTTTTCAGATTTGAACATTTGACAGTCGCAACATGGCCTGAGTCTATGTTCGTGACATCGTAACTTTTCTGGTCTCTTGTCCAAATCAAGTGATTCTTTTGCAGTTTGAAATACAAGTTTTGATCTTTATTCATACCAAATTTCAGACCATTTCGATCTCGGTAACACATAGAATTATATTATTAAACTTTGACGCAGGACATGTTTTTTATTTGTTGCTATGTTGAATGTTTTGATTTGATTTCGGCAATTCCTATTTAACAACTTTGCTCATCGATTCGTGCCAATCTAGTTTATTTTGGAAGTCGTGCTTGCAATTCGTAACTCAACTTCGTTGTCTATTCATCTCTCTAGCCTCGAAAGGTGAGCAATCATTCACGATTAATGTTCTTTTATTTATTAAATTTGATTTCAATTGAAACGACAATTGAAATATGCTGTTGTTAGTTATTTACATTGTTTTATATGTTATTACTTGTATCAGTTCACCTGTGACATCTGACACCATTATCTGTTAATTATACGATGATAATCTCGTTTGGTTGATAATTGATTGATTGTTGTTGTTTATATTGGATGTAAATTGTAATGTATAAAGTGATAAATATTATGCAATTGAAATTGACGTAGGATAGTTAAAATTTGAATTGACATATGTGTGAATTTGATTAGTTAAATTTGTATAATATGACCCCTTAAATGTTTAGTTATTTGACACATAGAAAATAGTTAATTACCCTTGAACCATTTGAATGTATGTTGTATTATTTTATGAATTATGAAATGGAATAATTGATGTCAAGTGTAGAATTGCATAGAATAATTAGTGTAATAATCTTTAGTCTACATGAAATGATAGTGTAGATTATAGAAATAATTATATTAATTTGCACAAATAACAATGTGAATTGATACGATTATTTCGGGATTATTTGAATTGATTATTGGATTATTATTGATTGTTGTTATTGCTTGTTTATTTACTTTGATACCATCCCAGTTATCACACTGCAAGTTCCCTTTGTTATGTTTTGATTTTTGAATTGGAATGGAATCGGGTTGAAATGATAAATACCCAAATTGAACTTTGACCTAGGATAGAGAATTAAATAAAAACCCGATTGGTCAATAATTTGATTTAAAAATAAAATGAAGATTTTATTTGAATAAATAATATGGTTTTGAAACGAAGTTGGAAATTGAATTTTAATGAAATTTAAATGTGAATATTTAATAATCTGAAACAAAATATTAATAAAGAAATTGATGAAAGAATGTTGTTTAATTTAAGAAATGATTGAATTAAGTTTTGAAATTATTTAATAATTTAATGAGATTGAATTATTTAATAATT
Source organism: Allium fistulosum (assembly GCA_030737815.1). Lineage (NCBI taxonomy): Eukaryota > Viridiplantae > Streptophyta > Magnoliopsida > Asparagales > Amaryllidaceae > Allium > Allium fistulosum. The sequence goes on from CM060906.1 coordinate 367,540,355, forward strand.
AAATAAAATCGAATTCTTTATTAAGTAAAAAATTGAACTTCTTGTATATGTGAAATCAAGTTTCTTTATTAATTGAGTTTTGAAATTGTAACTAAGTAAATTAATAAGTGAAATTAAAATTCTCTAATAAGAAATAAAATGTGTTTTATTGATATTTATGTAAGACTTGAAAATGTAAAGAATTTGATTTGATGAATTTAATTTAATGCAATTTGTAAGTTTTAATATAATGGAATTGAACTTAAGTAATTGATTTAATTAATTGGAAATTAAATAGAAATTGTTTTGAATGATAAATTTACTTAAGGAATATTGAATGAAATCGATAAATGAAGTTAAATTGATTTGAATGTTAAATTAAATTAATTTAAATGATTTCGGAATGAAACTTATATACGAATTTAAATCAATATTTGAATTGTTTTAAAATAAAGATTGAAATTGAATTATAAGATTTTGAAATGGTAATTTGGAAGTTTTGAAACGTAAATTATCGAAATTGTTTTAGAAAGACAAATGAAATGTTGATTTACAAATTCTAATTGAAATTGTAATTGATTTGGTTTTGAAATTTATTAAACGACCAATCGGTGTAATAATTACGGAAGTTATTAAAGAGACCAGAACCAGTTAGGGACATACTCACTGTCTAAACCGAAAACCACTTTAATAACTACACGCGGAGTGTGATCCAGAATGAAGTGGTTGGAATGATGTACGTGATGACTGAAGGAAGAGAACGATAATGGATAGCCTTGACACTTGTGTCAAATTGGAAATGACTAAAACAGGAGCCGTGCCGGGCCAAATGGGGGTTAGCTACCTCGAGCGAACACACTTCTTCGAAAACTACTCATTACTTGTTGTCGATTGGTGCACCCTTAATTTGGGAGTGTTGTTTCGCGGTGTTGCGATCGTTGCGGCGATGCGTTCTCATCAGTCTGGATCAGGCAAACGGTAGTTTCACTACCTTGGGTATTGCCTCATGTGCCTTGTCATACTTGGATCCCTATATACGCGACCACTACGATTTGTTTTGTGTTATACCTATGGAGTACTCCCTGATAGCCCACTAGTTTATGGTGGAGTTTACAGTGCTGTATAGACTATAACGCTTATATAAAATGTGTTAAGGGGGATAATGGTAACGCCTTAACACTATTTTGATATTTTATATTATTGATAGGCATTATCTACTTATCGTACACTACTACATAGTAGATAGTTTAACGGATCCTTAAAGGATGGTTATTCCAAACATCCTTTGAGTTACTTGTATTTCAGTTGCTATTTCACTTGAGTTGGATTTATTGATATAAGAATGTTAATCCTGACTCGAGTGTTTTGTGTTTTCTTTACGCTCGGGTCAGACTGAGTGTACCAGTATTCGAGACTCACCTTTGGAGTTGGAGCTTCGCTTGGAGATCCAGCTATCTATCCAGCTTTTAGATATTCAGTTGATTCCAGTGATTGTATTCTGATTCTTGTATTTGATTATTGTATCTGAGACATCTGTTGTACCTTATTTTACTCTGATATGTATATAGTAGCTTCATGAACTACTATCTTTTGTTTTCGCTGCATTTATTACTCTGTGTCTGTGATCTGTGATTATTTATTTACTGTATATGTTCAGTTTTGTCAAATTTAAATTAATAATTCGGTATTTTGAATCATTCAAGTTCGACATGTGCGGATGTGAATGGTCCAAAATAGCGGGTCGTTACACTATGAGCTTATCATAGATATACTACGTGTATCAAATACACATGTTCACATTTGGGATAACTCATTAGTGAATACAATGAAATATCTAGAATCGTTTTGGTATTATTGTACTTATGATTGCACAAATCTATATGTATCAATCCAAAGAGTTCACCAACTCTTATATCGCTCCCACTGAATGGGTGCTTTGCTCTTAATTGTTTGAGATACAATTCACTGGTACCATATGATTCACAATCATATAATCAAAGAATTATTTCTCAAAATTGTGGCCTAGTCTATAATTCCAAAATAATTGCAAATAATTTAGAAACTTCTTTATTTTCCAATGCATTGCAAATACCACTATTATAGTTTGTTTTTATAATGAATATTCATAATATTCATATTGAAATAAAACTATATATGTTTTTCAATCAACATTAAAAGACATTTATTATTTCATATATAATGTTTGGTATGTTTTACGAAAACAATTTTCATAACTTGACACGACTAATAAGTGCTATATGGAATGCTTTCACTACTTCGGTCATTACTATAACAGCATATATGAAGCTCCATTCAACCACTTAATATAGACTATTAATTTCATTTACTGTAACTAATATATAGTCGAGAATTTTCAGATCAAACATCTTAAATTCAAAGAAACAAATCTCATAGAAAACAATTTTCTATATGAAATTACATTTTGGAATTGAAATCATATTTCTCATTCCAATGTTAATTATATATTATTATCTTACAATTATTGTTTCCAATGTTTCTTTATGAAGCAGAAGTGACCATTCACTCTCTTCATCCCAACCATGCCTTAGGTTATATCCACTCTTATACATTTGATTTCCTTTCTAAACAATTGTACCATTCAAAGGAAATCCTTGTTACAATATCATAACGAACTTTTTTCAAAACTGCATTTGATCATCCTTAACTTTTAAGGACATCAAATAAATTGCACTTTATGTAAATTGATCAATCTGATATTTTAGTGATTGAATTCTTAGATCTATCTTGTAGCCTTTGGTCCAGTGTTACATTTAACACAACAAGATCATTATTGTAATCAATCATATTGAATACACGATCTAACAATACACTTTACTTGCTTATTTCAATAAATTAATTTCATCAAGGTTTCGTACATCATGAATTGTGACCGTTCACCATTTAACATTTATATCTGATCGTATATGGATTAAATATCCATATTCTTGTATTGCTTTTAGAGTTCAAAACTCATTGAAGACAATACACAGTCTTAGGCAAGTAAACTCGTAAGTGACCAAGTTACGAACATATTTTGTGGTTGTATAATTAGGTGCTTGCATAGGTCAACATGCAAAAAAATTTGGTAAGTATATTTTATATTTCTATTTATCAATATTAATTCAGTTCATTTGTATATTTCAATTGATAAACATTTTATCAAGTATAATAATTACACAAATTTATCACTATAAATTATTATAACTTTATATAGCATATGTTCTTAGAACATTAGAAAGGTTAAATGGTACCATTTCATTCTTCTAATAAGGCTCTCACTTGTCTTTTATGTTGCTCTGAACCTTAAGACGAAACATAGAAGTCTTTCGGCTTCACTAGTGGGTGTTAGGACTTATCTATCTTGGAATTATGACTTTGAGTTTGCTCAACAAGTCATAGCCCCACAAAGGATGGAAAAATCCTTATTGACTGTATCAGATATAACTCCCAACCCATGGTTCCTTGTCCTAATCTCATTTTGACCTTGATTTTTCTCAATAACTTGAAAGAAATTATTCAATCATACTTACCATTTCTCGACGCTAAGTATAGTACATGTACCTTGAGTTTGCTTAACAAATACATATAGTTATCTTATCTCGCCTAGTCAATATATTAATAATATTACACAATACATCTCTAGCTTAAGTTTGCTCAACAAACAGAGAGTATGCAAGTAGTTTATTAATATATAAATGGTAGAGGACAATACTTATATTAAAGATTCATAATCTTAAATATATTTAATTGAGTGATATCGACTTATGGGATAATGTATTTCTTATGAAATACCCTCATGATTCAAGTGGTGAACACATCATAAATCATGGTATACGTACTTTTACACATGTATTTATTCCTTAAGTCTATTTAGGGTTTCTTTAATGTTCCACCTTTAGTTTATAATTTATATTATATAAGTTTTATTATTATATAACTTTTATACTTTATTTAACTTATATAATATTTTAAGTATAACATTATATTAATTTAACCTTATTTAATTAATTTAATTAATTAACAGTTTAATTAATTATAACATATTATATTCAATATATATATTATAAACTTTATAGTAATACACATATATTATATATATATCAGTGTGTGTGTTTTAATTTATTAATAAACTTGTAGTTTGTTAATTTAATTAAACAATTTTAATTAAATTTTATTAACTTTGAAAATTCTTTTATGCACACATGTATACTCATATTGCCTTAAACAATTCAAGACAACATAACATATATCATTTGTAACGACCCAAAATTTAATCGCTATGTTATCCCAACTTTTGGCAAAGTCGAGATACCCAAAGATTAACTGAAAATCAATGATTAGTAGTCATGAACATCGATTGTGCATCACAGGTTCACCATGGATATCGATGAATTTTGTCCGAGTCCGGATCAGGCTGCAATTGATAAGACATGTCAAGCAAGGCCAGATGAAATAACGTTCCAAGTTTCGAGTCAATCCGAGTTCGTATGCCCAAGATATCCTCGACGTAAGTGAAGGACATAGCCTTGAGTTCGTCTCCCAATGGTTCGAATCCCCTAGGGTCGAATCCATCAAGCTCGACTCCAACGAAGTTCCTCTGATGGCTTCGAATCCATGAAAGTGCTTTAGCCTTCGACTCCATCAAAACACTTCCAACGTTCGAATCCATCTGCGCAGAGTCTTGGTTCGAATCCATCAAAGAACATTTGTTCGAATCGATTCCGACAAGCCACTTCGAATCCACACTGTTTGAGGCAACTTCGAATCGATCAACTGTACCCAGATCGATTCGAACAGACCTTCGCTCATTCGATTCGAAGAGGGATGTCTTCGAATCCACTACCACGAATCCCCAGTCAAAACGGCAGCTAGAAACGTGGAGTCGACCCGGGCAACTCGGAGCGCAAGACGGATCGACACGAAGGAGGCGCTCCACGTCATCACAGAAGCGCGCGCTGGATCGATTCGAACGAATCGATTCGAACCAGGTTAGTCAACCAGAAATGCAACCTTGAATCGATCATAACTTGAGATCTACACATCCAAATGCTATGAAATTTTCACAGAAGCTTGAGCACATGTTGAAGAATGTTCACACCAAATTTCAGCTTGATTGGACAATTTCTTGATCGATTCGAACCTAGGGTCGAATCGATCCCGGTGTGGGCCCGGATTTCCGTAAAGCGGGCATGTGGGCCCCCTGACGTACCAGAACTGGTCTCCCCTCATTTTAGGCGAAATATCAGCCTCCTACACCTATAAATAGAGCCCCTGGTCATTCAGAAAAGGGGTCGGACAATCTTAAGAGCTAAAGAGCGCCCAGATTCTGCCAGATTTACTCCAGATCACCATTGCTGCCTTAAATTCAGACTTAGTTCAGCAAATCAATTGTAATACAACATACGAAATTGTAATCTTCAAGCATCGAGCAATAAAATTATAAAAACCTTGAAGTGGACGTAGGCCGGAGATAGCCGAACCACTATAAATCTTGTGTCACTGTTCATTATTTCTGGATTGCTATTTGTTATCTGCTTAGATCTGTGATTTGTGTGTGAATATTGTTGATTTATATTCATACGCTGGTGCTTTCACTACACTTGGGGTTTGTGACCAATTTTGGCGCAAACACGCTATTTAAATGAATATTTAATTATATTTTAAAATAATTAATAAATGAATTTTTATTAACTACTAGAACTATTTTAAATAATAACTAATGATGATTAAATCATTTTCAAAATTTGTTTACCAATATATATAGTTCATAGAAAAATAGAAGATGTGACCAAAAATTATTTTCCGAAATATTGATTTTTCATTGGTTAAAAGTTATCTAAAATGCCATAACATTATTTTAAACACATATGCACACACTACAAACTTTTTAGCATGATGAATACATGGGTATATGCATGTATATACTTCTCTTTAAAAGTGTGTGTGTATATATAATAAGAGAAAATATTTATAAAGAAAAGTGTGTGTATATATACATACACATATAAAAATAACATTTTCAACACAAAGTACAAGGTGTATGGCATGAATAGTGCACGATAAGAGGGGGAGTACATGGTGGATGGAAATGAAGGGGTGGGAGGAGAGGAGATGCATGCACACATATATATTTAATTATAAGCACTTCATATTTTTAAATAAATTTCCTAAGCCTATAAATACCACTAATTTTTCATGTTTCTCATTTTACAATCTCCATCTTCATTTTAAAATTTCCTAAGATCTTGAATAAACATCCATGGCTTCTCCTCATAAATTTTAAGTAAGAAAAACCACTTCATTTTGCTTCAAATCTCTTCTAAAGTTCACTAAAACACTTCTACAAGCCATTCAACACCTCACTTCCAAAATACAAGCACCCAAACTCCACTAGTCCACATGGCCGAGCCCCACAAGCCCCAGGCGGAGCCCAAACTCCACATGGCCGAGCCCATTTAGATGTTCAAGAAACCAAAGTTATCAAATTTTGCAAGACCTTAAGTTGTTTTCAAGTTTTAGCAAAAGTTCACCTTGAATTAGTAAAGTTTCGGTGAGTAAAACTCTTGTTTTTGGAAAAGGAAATAAATTGATTTGAGCTCCGGCATGGCCACCGCCCATTACACCCTAATATCGAGCTCTGGCATGGCCACCGCCTGATATTAAGGTGTTAGAAGTACCTGAAAAACTATGAAATATCTCATAGCCAAAGAAACTGGAAGCCAACTCTATCTAAGAAGGCAACTCCATGTTGCTGACTCTGAAGGAATAGAAAAGTGAATGATCTGAACTGGACCTACGAATGACTAGTGCTGAAAAAGTGAATGATCTGATAGTGAACTCTGAAGACTCTATAGAACTGGAAGTAGTGCATAGGTGAATAGTGAATATATGTTGTGAAAATATAATGTTTTTTGTGTTGAAATATCATGTTGTTTGATGGCATATGATTATAAGTTTGTGGTTGAGCTTGGATTTGTGATTTGGATGTTAAATGATCTGTTTGGATATGGATATGTGAATGGTTGGTTATGATATGATGGAAGTGTGTTTATGAAACAAAAACCAAGTGTATGTGATGAAATGGTTATGAAGTTAGCACCTTGAAAAGTCGCAAAGGACTAGAGATCCGATTTGAAAATGTTTTTTTTCCAAGTTTTCACCTTTTGTTTAAGTTTTCAAAACTCTTTCTTCTATGTTTCAAACATGTAGCAGCTAGAGTTAAAGTGAGGTTTTCACCTAGAAATCAATTCTAGCAAACTGTGCTCAGCGATAGTCATTGTGGATGCAGTTTGGAAAATTTCACGATTTCAAGTTTTAAAGTGTTTTCTTTTGAATTGTTTTTGAAAACTCATTTCAAATTAATTAAGTCAAAGATTAAGTTTTAGTTAATTAATAATTTAATTATTTAATTTATTAATTAAGGAAATTATTAATTAGTTAATTAATTAAGTAATTAGGTTAAGTAATTAAAGTTCAAGAAATTATCAACCAAGTAATTATTTTTAATTAAGGAAGTTTTAAATAATGATTAATTAGGATAAAAGGAAATTAATTTTTATTTAATCAAGTTTATTTACTTTAATTAATTATTAAATTAGAATTAGTTAATTAATTAATTGTTATTTAATTAAAGATTAATTATCCACTTAATTTGGGTTTAATTCTTAAATGAATATTATTTCATTACAGTTTAATTATAAATAGATTTTTAATTTTTAAAGTATGGTTTTTGATTTATTTAAGATTAGTTAAAGTTTAGTTAAGTTTTAAACTTATGATTTAATTAAAGATTATTTGTTTTTAAGTTTCTTACAAAGCTCTATCGGTTATTTATTTTTAACCAACTTTCTTGTTAAGTAAATTATTTTAAAACCAAAAGATCTCTTGTCCAAGTTATTAAGTAGCCAAATGAATTAAAGTAGTTATAATAAAACGTTGACATGTTTTATTGAAAGTAAGTCGACTTCTACTTAACGTGATGAATACAAGTGGGTTAATTTCGATAAGTAGGTCATGATAATCTAAGCATATGGGACATATGTTCATTTGTAAATCTTATACCCTGATAGTGGAATAGTCCACTATAAAACAACTCAACCCTTTAAAATTATCGAACGTTAGTTTGGAGAGACCGAGATCGGATAGTAGTTGTTATTCGAGAACCGCTTCGAACCAATGTAAGTGTTCAAATTTGAAATTGTGAAGTCAAGGGCCAAGATGAAGACATTGAAGTGCAAGGGCTGTTTTCTACTAACCCTGAGGGTGATTCCAAAATGGGAGTAGTGGAAATAGGGCCTTCGGTTCGTTTATCACCTGAACGACTTGTATGGATGAATGCTGGCATTGTATCAACATTTGGAAGGCAATGTTAGCATTCCAAGTGGCATTGCTATAGTAAAAAGATAAAGACGTAGCCTCAGGCCTCATCAACCGGGAATTACTAAAACATAGGAGATGCAGCAAGGCTAGGTGGGTCGCTCCCATTAGCGTATGATCACTCCCATCTAGATATCTACTCATGTATGCTTCAGTATGGTTGCTGATCCCAAACAAGGGGTGATCTTATTCGGTACTATCCAGTAAAGGGTAGGCCGGTCTTGTGTTGGCAGGGGTGGATAGGTTCGACCACGGTACACAAATCTAGAGGTGTACTGTGATGGGCGATACCCTAGTAGCCAAATCATTGTATGGAATCCATTCTCCAATAAGTGCCGCACGGATTTAGTAGTGCCAAACTATGTCAGAATGTGAGATGCAAGCATTTCGGCTATGTTCTATTTTACTTGAAAACCCTAGAAATTATCATAATATCACTAGATTTCTATATAAAGTATTTTGGTTATCGTAAGGTAAAAACCCATCTGTGTTTATGTGCAGCGTGGTCTTATGAGATACCTTTGATTTTCTAAGTGTTTTATAAAAGTAAAATTTAAGTTGCCTTGAGTTTACTCAATCCAGACCCATGTCTGACCCGGAGTTTTATTTTCTTTTCCTAAAACTCTTGGGTACTCAAATTTGTATGAGTAGCCAAGTGATTCAGGTTTTTCACAAAAACATTTTGAATGAGCTGGAGCATTGGCTTCACCCTTAGCTAGTTATTATCTAATTCCGTTGTGTTTATGTATGATCTATATATTTTGTATGGGCACGTAGCTATAATTATCTAGTTGAAGGTTGTAATGTAATGACTTTGATGTATTATTATTATGGAAATGACTATGTAATATCCTTTGTTATCTATTATATATTGTGCTTACTCGTGGTGAGATTCTGTGATTGTGTATTTTCTTCTTATCTTTCTTTTTCTTCTACCCTTAATGACTCGCCTTTCGGAGTAAGAAAGGTGGTTCGTTACATTTTGGTATCAGAGCTTAGGTTAAGTGAACACCTAGGCTTTGGGTTGTGGTCAACTTCGAGAGTGCATATTTGTAATTTTTATTCATATACCTACATACATATACATCTCTGATAGATAGATCAATTTGATATGTTTGATTTGTACCCTTCTTTCAAGATTTGTCTCGTCCAAGTATTCTAAGATTATTTTACTATGTCCAGGTAATAAGACATGAGTAACCGAGGAAGACGAGGTAGGGGAGCGAGTAGCACCACGAATACAAATGGTCGAACCCCAAATCCCAAAGGAGTTCGAATTGCCGAAGAGGCAGCGCTAGAGCAACCAAGAGTGAATTTTGCAACCTTACGCAAGGAATACACCAATCTAGGAGGGAAACCATTTAAATGAACTGAGTATATCATGGAAGTGCAAGCTTGGTTGCAATCTTGCGAATAGATTTTTAAAGGTCTTGGCTTATCAACTGAACAGAAAAGCTTCTTAGCAGCATGACAACTGCAAGAGGGAGCAGTAGCTTGGTGGGACTTCCTTACTGCAAATGTTCCAGAAGAAGAGTTTTCGTGGGCCCGATTAAAGAAGTTTTTGAGGACCAATTTTTGCCAACAGCAGGAAGGACCAGGATGTACATGAACTTTATGGACTTGAAGCAGGAGGATCTATCTATAGCAGAATATGAGATGAAGTTCAACGAGCTATCTTATTTTGGACCAGAATTGATCAACACCCCATTAAAGGAAAATGAGATGTTCATTTTGAGTATTAGAGCAGAGCATTATGAGAGAATGGCTGCTCATGTTAATAGTACTTTTGTGGATTTAGTAGATAAGGCTCTAAGGTATGAGGCTTTGGAAAAGAAGAAGCCTACTCTAGTAACACCAACCGGTGGAAATGCAATTGGCAACAACTCAAATAAAAGGAAGATTAATCTAGGTGAGAATAAGGTGAAAAAGTTTAGGAATATTAGCTGTTAACTTTGCAAGCAGAAAGGTCATATTTCAAGGTTATGTCCAAACCGTGAAGCTCCTAAGCAGCAAAGTGGACCCATCTCTCCAATGGTCCTGAAGTCGCTTCGTTTCAATTGTCATTAGCCGCACCATATGATTAAAGACTGCCCACTCATGAAGAAGGTGCAGCCAGCTAAGGTGTACGGCATTAAGAATGAACCGTCTACTTTAACGAATGTGAAGGGAAAGGCATCCTTTAAGGTACCTTACTGAATAATGGTATTTTTATTCGAGCATTATTTAATACTGGTGCTTCTCATAGATTTATCTCTTTAGAATCAATAGATAAATTTCATCTTATTCCGAGTATTGTAGAATACTCTATGTGTGTCTAACCCCATAGGTGTTATAACCCATTTGAATATGATTCGTAAGGATATGCCAATTTTCTACCTTTCACATCACTTTTCTTGCGACCCATATGTCTTAGACATTAAAGGATTTGATATTATTCTAGGTATTGATTGGTTATCAACGTATGGAGCAATCTTAGTTTGTGCTGAAAGGACTATATCATTAGAAACTAAGTTGGGAAGAATTGCTAAAGTATCATGCAAGAATCCTTGTATTAATATGTGTAGTTTCTTATATGCCTTGGAATCATCCCAAGATGAGTTAAGTTATATAGAATATGTTAAGGATTTTCCGATGTGTTTGAAGAAGTCAGTAGCTTACCCCCGCACCAAGAGATAGAGTTCCGCATTGATTTAGTCCCTTGTGCAAGGCATGTGGTTCAACCAAAGCGAAGGATGGCTCCAAAAGAGTGGGATGAATTAATAAGGCAAACCAATGACCTGTTAAGAAGAGGATTGATTAGACCCAGTCGTTTGAGTTGGGGATCGGCTATGATTTTGCGGCTAAGTCTAATGGATCTTTAAGGTTGTGCGTGGATTATAGGGAGTTGAATAAGCGGACAATTAGGAACAAGCATCCCTTACCCCACATCAATGATCATTTTGACCAACGTCATGGAGCTACGGTATTTTCTTAGATGGATCTAGCTACTGGATGTCATCAATTGAGGGTTGTTGAAGATAGTATACCCTTAACTGCATTTAGTGGCCCCGACTCTTTCTTTGAGTGGTTGGTTATGACTTTCGGGCTAACTAATGCACTTGCATATTTTGTAGACCTCATGAACCATGTTTTCTGAGAGGTTCTTAACAAGTTTGTATTAGTTTTCATCGATGACATCCTTATCTACTCCAAATCTAAGGAGGAGCATAAACATCATTTGGAAGTGGTGTTGGAAACATTGAGGAGACATGTCTTGAAGGTGAAATTTTTTAAATGCCATTTTTGGAAATCGGAAGTAAGATTCCTAGGACATATTGTGATAGGAGAAGGTATTTCAGTGGATCAGCGAAGGTAGAAGCTATTTAGGAATGGAAGCGACCACATACTCCGATCGAGGTTCGTAGTTTCTTAGGTTTGGCTGGATACTATAGGAGGTTTATTCAAGATTATTCTAAGATTTACTCCCATTTGACTAAGCTAACTAAGAAGGGGGAGAAGATTGTATGGACTCCAAAGTGTGAAGAATCATGTCTGTAATTTAAGAAGAGATTGACCAGTGCACCAATTTTGTCTGTTCAAGATGGAAATAATGGATTCACGGTTTACACAGATGTTGTGGAGTGGGACTAAATGTTGTTTTGATGCAGCATGGTAAAGTGATTACGTATGCAAGTAGACAGTTGAAGCCTCGCGAGAAGAATTATGCTATGAATGACCTGGAGCTGATGGCTGTTGTCTTTGCATTGAAAATGTGGTGATATTACTTGGTGGGTAAGGATCCTTCATTCCTCTTTGTTCTTCTAATCCTTAGAGATTCTAGGAGTAAATTTCTTTCTTTAATTAGGTGAAAAATTCGAGTTCTTCATTGATCATAAATCCTAAAGTGTCTTTTTACTTAGAAGGATCTGAAACTGAGGCAACAAAGATGGTTGGAGTTTCTTGTGGCTTATGACTTGGATATTCTTTATACACCAAGAAAGGCTAATGTGGTACCGAATGTCTTAAGCGGGATGTTATTTTGACTCTTTTGGAGGTTACCCAGACACTTCAGGAAAGGATTATGAGAAATCAGAGTAAGGATGAGATACTGGAAGGGTTAATTCAAGGAGTCAAAGGATGTAGATGTTCAGATTTTGAGATGGATAGTCGAGGTGCTTTAAGGATGAACGAATGATTGTGTGTTCTAGATATGGATGGGCCGAGGCAGGAAGTTTTGTCCGAATGCCACAAATCTAAGTTAAGTATTCATCCAGAAGTTCATAAGATGTACAAGGACATGAAATGAGTATTTTGATGGCCAAGAATGAAGAAATATATTTTAGTCTATGCTAATAGGTGTTCGAGCTGTCAACAAATCAAAGGTGATCATCAGAAGGCAGCCAGACTATTACAACCCTTGGAAATACCAAATTGGAAATGGGAAATGGGAAATGATATCAATGGATTTTATCGATGGTTTACCCAAAACCAGAAAAGGAAAAGAAGGAGTATGGGTTATCGTGGATCGGCTAACGAAGAGCGCACATTTTAGTCTGGTGAAACCAACAAGGACCGCTGCTTCTTTAGCTGAAATTTTTTTGATAGAGATAGTCAGGTTGCATAGAGTTCCTGTGAGTATAGTAACTGATCGAGACCCCATATTTACTAGTCAATTTTGGGAAGTATTGCAAACAACTCTATGAACAAAGTTGAGCCTAAGCACATCATACCACCCCTAAAAGGACAGACAGATGGAGCGAGTGAATTGGATTCTAGAGGATCTCTTGAGAGAGTGTATTCTGGATTTTGGTGGATCATGGGAGGACCATCTATAATTAGTTGAGTTCTACAATAACAGTTTCCAAGCAAGCATCGGTATGGCACCTTATGAAGCCCGATATGGAAGACCGTGCAAGTCATCAGCATGTTGGGTTGAGACGGGAGATAGACTAATACTTGGGCCAGACATGATCCCAGAGGCTATCAAAAAAGTTGCAGTAACTAAGGAAAGAATAAAGGAAGCCCAAGATCGCCAAAAGAGTTATGATGATAAGATGCGAAGAGATTTTGAATTTGTGGTTGGAGACTTGGTGTTCATAAATATTTCACCAATAAGTGGAGCTGTTAGGTTTGGAGAAGCTGGGAAGTTAGCTCCAAGGTATGTTGGACCTTTCCATATTCTTGAGAGAACCAGATCGCTTGCTTATAGGGTCGAGTTGCTAGAGAGATTGGGGGGTGTTCATAATGTGTTCCACGTGTCTCATTTGAGAAAATATGTTCATGAGCCATCTTTGATTGTGGAGCCATCGCTTCAAGAGGAATTGGAGATAAACCGAATTTAACAGTGGTTAAACATCCAGTTTATGTTGTGGATCAAGATGAAAAGAGGTTGCGTAACAAGGTGGTGGGACTAGTCAAGATTCAGTAGAGTGAGGATCCAAGAGACTGCACTTGGGAGACTATGGATCGTATGAAAGAAGCCTATCCCGAGTTGATTTTAGGATAGCTAGTCGTAGGTTGTATGTATAGTGTATGTTTGTTTGCAATGAATGCTTAGTGCATGTCTTTGTATGTGTTTTATGATATGAATATATAGCTTTTTGCGTAATTTGAATTATCTCCTTGTTTGCTAATTTCGGGACGATATTCTTTTAAGAGGAGGGGAGAGTGTAACGACCCATAATTTAATCGCTATTTAAATGAATATTTAATTATATTTTAAAATAATTAATAAAATAATTTTTATTAACAAATAGAACTATTTTAAATAATAACTAATGATGATAAAATCATTTTCAAAATTCGTTTACCAATATACACAGTTCATAGAGAAATAGAAAATATGACTGGAAATTATTTTCCGAAATATTGATTTTTCATTGGTTAAAAGTTATCTAAAATGTCATAACACTATTTTAAACACATGTGCACACACTACAAACTATTTTAACATGATGAATACATGTGTATATGCATGTATATACTTCTCTTTAAAAGTGTGTATATAATATATAATAATAGGAGAAAATATTTATAAAGAAAAGTGTGTATATACATATACATATAAAAATAACATTTTCAACACAAAGTACAAGGTGTATGGCAGGAATAGTGCAAGATAGGGGGGAGTACATGGTGAATGGAAATGAAGAGGGGAGGAGTGGAGATGCATGCACACACATATATTTAATTATAAGCACTTCATATTTTTAAACAAATTTCCTAAGCCTATAAATACCACTAATTTTTCATGTTTCTCATTTTACAATCTCCATCTTCATTTTAAAATTTCCTAAGAGCTTGAATAAACATCCACGGCTTCTCTTTATAAATTTTAAAGTAAGAAAAACAACTTCATTTTGCTTCAAATCTCTTCTAAAGTTCACTAAAACACTTCTACAAGCCATTCAACACCTCACTTCCAAAATACAAGCACCCAAACTCTACTAGCCCACATGGCCGAGCCCCACAAGCCCTTGGCCGAGTCCAAACTCCACATGGCCGAGTCCATTTAGATGTTCAACCAACCAAAGTGTTCATTTTTCAACCTCCGTCTTCATTTCAAAATTTCATAAGAGCTTGAATAAACATGCATGGATTCTCTTCATAAATTTTAAACTAAGAAAAACCACTTCATTTTGCTTCAAATCTCTTCTAAAGTTTACTAAAACACTTCTACAAGCCATTCAACACCTCATTTCCAAAATACAAGCACCCAAACTCCACTAGCCCACATGGCCGAGCTCTACAAGCCCAGGCCGAGCCTATTTAGGTGTTCAAGCAACCAAAGCTTTCAAATTTTGCAAGATCCTAAGCTGTTTTCAAGTTTTTGCAAAAGTTCACCTTGAACTAGTAAAGTTTGGATGAGTAAAACTCTTGTTTTTGGAAAAGAAAATAACTTGATTTCGATGAACTATATGTTGCGAAAATATAGTGTTTGTTGTGTTGGAATATCATGTTGTTTGATGGCATATGATTATAAGTTTGTGGTTGAGCTTGGATTTGTGATTTGGATGTTAAATGATATGTTTGGATATGGATATGTGAATGGTTGGTTATGATATGATGGTAGTGTGATTATGAAACAAAAATCAAGTGTATGTGATGAAATGGTTATGAAGTTAGCACCTTGAAAAGTCGCAAAGGACTAGAGATTCGATTTGAAAACAAAAGCTTGTTTCTAATTTTGGATTTCGAAAATGTTTTTCTTCTTCAAGTTTTCACCTTTTTTTAAGTTTTCAAAACTCTTCCTTATGTGTTTCAAACATGTAGTAGCTAGAGTTAAAGTGAGGTTTTCACCTAGAAATCAATTCTAGCAAACTGCGCTCATAGCAATAGTCGCTATGGATGCATTTCGGAAAATTTCATGATTTCAAGTTTTAAAGTGTTTTCTTTTGGATTGTTTTTGAAAACTCATTTCAAATTAATTAAGTATGTCAAAAGTTTAAGTTTTAGTTAATTAATTATTAATTTATTAATTAGGGTAATTATTAATTAATTAATTAATTAAGTAATTAGGTTAAGTAATTAGAGTTTAAGAAATTATCAACCAAGTAATTATTTTTAATTAAGAAAGTTTTAAATAATGATTAATTAGGATAAAAGGGAATTAATTTTTATTTTATCAAGTTTATTTACTTTAATTAATTATTTAATTTGAGTTAGTTAATTAATTAATTATTATTTAATTAAAGGTTAATTATCCACTTAATTTGGTTTAATTCTTAAATGAGTGTTATTTAATTAAAGTTTAATTATAAATAAATTTTTAACTAATTCAGGTTTGAAGTATGATTTTTGATTTAATTAAGATTTTTTAAAGTTTAGTTAAGTGTTAAACTTATGATTTAATTAAAGCTTGTTTATTTTAAAGTTTCTTTCAAAACTCTATCGGTAATTTATTTTTAATCAACTTTCTTGTTAAGTAAATTGTTTTAGAACCAAAAGATCTCTTGTCCACACTATTAACTAGCCAATGAATTAAAGTAGTTGTAATAAAACGTTGACACGTTTTATTGAAAGTAAGTCGACTTGCACTTATCACAAATACCATACTTTGGG
The DNA here is from genome assembly GCA_030737815.1 of Allium fistulosum. NCBI lineage: Eukaryota > Viridiplantae > Streptophyta > Magnoliopsida > Asparagales > Amaryllidaceae > Allium > Allium fistulosum. The sequence continues at coordinate 367,556,771 of CM060906.1, forward strand.
AACGTGATGAATACAAGGGGTTAATTTCGATAAGCGGGTCATGATAATCTAAACATATGGGACGTATGTTCATATGTAAATCTTACACCCTTATAATGGAATGGTCCACTATAAAACAACTTGACCCTTTAAAATTATTGAACGTTGTTTTGGAGAGACCGGGATCAGATAGTAGTTGTTATCCGAAAACCACTTTGAACCAACGTAAGCGTTCGAATTTGAAATTTTGAAGTCAAGGTCCAAGATGAAGACTTTGAAGTAGAAGGACTATTTGCTACTAACCCTGAGGGCGATTCCATAATGTGTGTAGTGGAAATAGTTCCTTCGGTTCATTCATCTCCTGAACGACTTGTATGGATCAATGCTAACATTGTGTCAACATCTGGAAGGCAATGTTAGCATTCCAAGTGATAGTGCTATAGTAAAAAGGTAAAGACGTAGCCTCAGGCTTCATCAATAGAGAATGAGTAAAACACGGGAGATGCAACAAGGCTAGGTGGGTCGCTCCCATTAGGGTATGATCACTCCCATCTAGATATCTACTCATGTATTCTTTGGTGCGGTTGTTGATCCCAACCGAGGGGTGATCTTATTCCGTACTACCAGTAAAGGGTAGGCCAGTCTTGTGTTGGCAGGGGTCGATAGGTTCGACCTTGGTACACAAATCTAGAGGCGTACTGTGACGGGCGGTACCCTAGTAGCCCAGTCATTGTATGTAATCCATTCTCCAATAAGTGGCGTAAGGATTTAGTTGTACCCAAGTATGTTGGAATGTGAGATGCAAGCATTTCAGCTATATTCTATTTTACTTGAAAACCCTAGACATTATCGTAATATCACTGAATTTCTATATAAATTGTTTCGTTTATCGTATGGTAAATACCTATCCATGTTTATGTGCGGCGTGGTCATACGAGATACCTTTGATTTTCAAAGTGTTTTATAAAAGTAAAATTTAAGTTGTCTTTAGTTTACTCATACTAGACCCATGTCTGACCCAAAGTTTCATTTTCTTTTCTTAAAACTCTTGGGTACTCAAATTCGTATGAGTAGCCAAGTGATCTAGGTTTCTCACAGAAGCATTTTGAAGGAGCTAGAGTAGATGGCTTCACCGTTAGCTAGTTATTTTCTTTTTCCACCGTGTTTATGTATAATCTATGTATTTTGTATGAACATGTAGCTATAACTATCCAGTTGAAGGTTGTAATGTAATGTCTTTGATGTATTATTATTATGGATTGACTATGTAATATCCCATGTTATCTATTATATATTGTGTTGATTCGTGGTGAGATTATGTGATAGTTCTAAATCTATTATTATCTTTCATTTTCTTCTACCCTTAATGACTCGTCTTTCGGAGTAAGAAAAGCGGTTCGTTACATCATTATATATATTATACATGTATATATATTAAATTAATTCATATATCTAAATAATCTTATGAATAAATAATATTAACTTTGTAACATTTTCAAACATTTTGAAAAATTACATTTTAAGTTTTATAATATTTGTTTTATTTTAAATTTAACCTTTAGATTTTAGAACTTTTATTTTGATTTTCAAAACAAGTTGGAAATTAGCACAAGGCCCAAATTATTTTGGGCCTTTATATTGGGGATTACCTTTGGTCTTACCTCATCATTTCAGGTTAAGTCAGTAGCTAGGTAGGGTGGATACTTGATTACCAAAGCCCAACCTTAGACGCTACTTTTCTAGACACCCTCCTATAGGCAGGCTTTAATGAGTTATCCATAATACTGTTAATTTAGACTACATATGCTATTTGGCTCTGACACCATTGTTGGAACTAGGCCACCAAACAACGAGGTAAATGAATAAATTTCAAAAAAATATTCCATTTTGAGTCTTTAGGGCCTATGAAGTCAAAATTTATTTAGATCTAATCTAAATTTATTTTAAATAAATCAATATTTTATTTAATTTGCAAATAAAATTTTATTTTGTTATTATATATATATATATATTATAATATGAATATGTATATCATATAAGCATGTGTGTGTACGTGCATGTACGACATATACAATGTGCATGGTTTAACATATCCATATGTAGATGTCAGGATTTACATAGCAACAGACATGTTAGCTAATCCGTGTATATATGTGTTGTCTAATATACACACACACACAAATATAAATATATATATATATATAATATTTATAAGAGTATAAATATTAATATATATATATGTATATACACACACAAACATATATTTATAATAATGTAAAATAATTATATTTGAAAATGAAAATATTAATAATTACAAATTTAATTTAAATTCAAATTTCATATCTAGATTTGGACTTTAGAATATTTTCTAATTTCAAATTTAAATCAAAAATAGTACTTTTACAAAATATAATAGATAAATGTAAATATACAAAATTAAAATATTAATTTTGAAAACACACACACACACACATATATATTAATATATACATTTCAAATATAAATTATCTTTATATATTTAAATATAAATGGATAAAATTATATATAGATATATATATATTCACACATATTTTTGGCCAATAATAAACCCATATTTTAAATCCTTTACGGTTTAAAAAATTGTTTTAATAAATCTTTTTTATATAGAAATTTTAAAAATATGGTTTTTTTCAAGTAAATAAATTTCGTAATCATTGGTATAATTAATGTATATATTATATTAAAGTAACATCGTGTATTTTAAAATAAATGTGTGTATATATATTTAAGGTTTTGAATAATGTATATATATATACTTTTTTTTTAATTTTCGAAATTTATTACATGTATATGATTTAACAAAATTTTACATGTAATTTATAAATACATTTATACGTAAAAAATCAAATTTTTTTAAAATCTATTTTAAAATTAATGTTTAATTTAGAAAAAAAAATTGTTGGCCAAGAGCTATATATGCACACATAGATACATATATATATATATATTAAATTTATTAATCACAATACATATATACATATTCACATGCAATGTTGACAATACATATATAGGGACTCGTGATATTAAGATTTGATCTAAGGACATATGATTCTATATAATTATCAAATAAATATGTATAATTGTAAATAAATAAGTTATCTTGACTATAGCCTAACCAGTACACATCGAATGTTGAATCGATCGACTTCGTCTGAATTTGAATTCAAATCCTTATAGAGAGAGCTACCAAACTGAAAGCAATACGCACTATTTTCTGGTTTTACTTGAATTTGTATTTTTAATGCTTAAATCAATGGAGAAAGAGGATGCCATTTTCAACCAGATATGGATGTAGTGGAGGCTCAAAAAGTGAGCAACGAATGAGGGGTTAAGGGTGTTTAAATAATAGAGAAAGAGGATCATAGTAGATCCGGATCCACAAATATCTCTACTAATGCAAACCCCATTTTTTGAATCAAATCCAATCCCTCCTTCTACACTTATAGCCAGCAAAATTAGGTCCCTTTATGGGCCTCCCAATCAGTTCAAGCTCGATCAAACAAGTTACATTTAAATCTAATTTAAACGTACATCGATATCGTACATCAATACATGTGTTTACAACTTTTATATATGCACTATTTTAAACACAAATCAAATAAAATTTTATAATTAATATTTCATAAATATAAATTTAATTAATTTATAACAAATATAATTAATTAAATCAGGTAGTAGTCGGAGTATTCAACATTACGGTTGTGTGACTCTTAGGTGTAAATTCATTTATCAATTAATATCGAGCAATTTGAATATTAACGTTTACACATCACTTAGCAGCTGGTGCGACATTATGGCCAAATTTATCACTTACATAGCTTTGGTAAAATCCAATTTTACCTAATTAAGCATTACTCGGTAGTGACAATTATTTACATCAATTCTCTTCGTCAAAACTATATCACTTTGGACTTATGGAATTTGGTAACGGTCAAAATTCCAATGTCGTCCATATTTAACTCCATAGTCCAAACACAAAATCCTTGGTTCAATAATAACAATTATTATTAACCGAACTGCTCTGGCTAGAGACTTTGACTTTGAGTTGACTTCAGTTGACCATGATACTAACCTCATATAATAGAGGAGACAAATCCTCTCTTGAATAGTGTTTCACTTCCAATGCTTCCACTAGATCCAATTATAGTCATTCGATGGATGCTATGCCACGATTTAACTATAATCAAATCGGAGCTTCCATATTGAGGATCAACAGTATTCTCAAGTCAAGAGAGCTGTGTAATACTGTCATATCAATATTTTCTATTTGACCTTCGTTATATGAACTAATAGAAAACTCTCAAGTGAGTCATTCCAAAGTTATCCAATAACTATCAGTACTTAACCCCTTAGTGCCCCCAGCAGCCATGAGTAATACACTGCATAACATTTGGAGGGCGTTATGTACTATAGTCTTAATGAATGTATCGATATTTATTCTCGATACATCTTGAGTAGGAATATCTAAAATAACATGTTTATTTTCATTGTAATAAATTATTGATGGTTACAACGCTTTGTAACCACTATAACAAAATATATTATTTATTGATTTTAAATATACTTTTAATTAAATTGGTTAATTAATATAACATATTATATCAAGTATATAATAGGAAGAAAATAGCTTTTATTTTGAGCAAGATCGGTTATTGAGTGTGATATATGTAACAATTATATAATTGCCCCTAGGGCATACCCTTGACTCTATGAAACCCTGCTAATCACGCTTTCAGATCCAGCTGCTATCGGGATTATATCTTCGTCATCTTGATTGAGTCATGTTCATCAACTTCTACAAATTCCATGGCCTCCATAGCCCCCCTTGTTGCTGCCTCCCCTCCATCTCCTGGGTCTAATTAGTTAAAAGGATAGCTTTCATACCCAAAGGGCCCCTTTTGTAATTGCTAGACGTTTGAGTTTCTAATGTAGAGAGCCCTCTCAACATTCCTTCCTTTCTCAAAATGCCTTCCCCCCCAAAGCAACACTACATAATATTCCCTAGCAATGTCCTGATTATCTTCAATGATTACCGTCGGGAATTTTATCTTCAAGCACCATTAGGATAAAACTGCCATAAAATCAGAAAAGACGAGTCATCCTAGGAAGGTATTGTACATCAAGGAGCAATCCACCAAACTGAAAGTCTTCTTTCACATGGTTCATCTGGGACTATCACCGATCTCAACAAATAGATCTAGCTGTCCTAAGGAAATTATTTCTTTACTGATAAATCCATCCAACGATTTGTTACAAGGAGTTAATAGAGTTTGGGTATGCCCTAAGGGCAATTATGTAATTTTTTACATATATCTAACTCGATAACTAATTTGTTGAAAAACAAAAGGTGTTTTCTTTCTACTATATACTTGTTATATTATGGTATATTTAATTAAGTAATTAAACTAAAGTATATTAAATATAAAATCCTCAAATGATATGTTATGTAATAGTAATTACATTATATTGTAATCACGAAATATTTATTGCATTAAAAATAACATATTATTTTAATATTCCTAGTCAAGATGTTTCAAGATGGGATATCGATACATCTTGAGACTAGAGTGTGTAATGCTCTCCAAATGTTCGACAATATATCACTCATGGCTGTTAGGGGCAACATGGGATTACCTACTAATAGTTATTAGATAATATGGAATGGCTGGCTAGAGAGTTTTCTATTGGTTGATATAACTAAGGTCAAATAGAGAATCTCAAATGATGATGTTACATAGTTCCCTTGACTTGAGAATACTGTGGAAATTCAATTTGGACACTCCACAATAATTATAGTTAAATCATTGTATGTAGTCCATTAAATGATTATAATTGGGTATGAGTTGAAGCATTAGAAGTGAAACACTATTCAATAGAGAATTCGTCTCCTTGGTTATATAAGGTTAGTATCACAGTCAACTGTAATCAACTCAAAGTCAAAATCTCGGGTTAGAATAGTACAGTTAATAATAAATCATATTATTGAACCAAGGACTTTGATTATAGAATAACTAAGTTGAATGTGAACGATATTGGAATTTTTACCAAAACCAAATTCAATAAGTCCAAATGTGATATTGTGTTGATGAAGAGAACTGGTGTAAATAATTGTTAGTAACAGGCATTGCTTATAATAAATAAAATAGGGCTTTGTTGAAAGATGTGTAAGTGATAAATTCAGCCAAAATGTTACACCACTAGCTAAGGTGAAGTGTGAATGTTAATATTCGAATTGTTTGATATTAATCACCGACTGAATCTACACCTTTGAGTCGGACAACCGAAATGATGAATAATCTGAATAAACCACACAGTTTATTAATTTATAATTATTGTAAATTAATTGATATTTGTGAAATATCAATTATCAAATTTTATTTGATATTTGAATACCATTAGTATTAAGAAAGTGCATGTATAAAAGTTATAAATCCTTGTATCGATAGAATATTAAAATTAGATTTAAACGGATCAAATGCCAAATGGATTTGCAAAAATTTTAGGCTCACTACACCTCATTCTATAGCCGATCATACAAGGTGAGGGGAGATGATTTGATGATGCAACGACCCATAAATTTATCACTTTGATAAATTATATTTTATTTTAAAATATTCAAATATATGTTTTTTAACATAAATTATGATGTTTTGAAGAATAAATAAGAATGGTAAACTTATTTTGAATAAGTATTTACAAAAATATATACTTTGGAAAAATATCGATAAAATAACCGAAAATCATTTTATCGATAAACAGCTCTATAATCAAAAGAAGTAGTGCACGGGACTGAATACATACACTTATTTATCCATATATGTAAGAATATGAAATAAAATTATTTATTTTATTTTTGAAAATAAAATATATTTATGACATCATCAATAATGTCATCATATTTAATAATTAATTAATGAATTTAAATTGAGATTTAATGATTGAATAATTATTATAACTATCCAAATAATTGTTTTAAAATGATAATAAGTCATTTTTGTTAGTTATATAGTGGAAATAAATCATTTATAATAGTTGGGTAAAAGATATATACTAAATTAAAAAAAATTCATATCGCTTTATCGATATAACATCATTTTTGTAAATAATTATTTAATATGGATTTTTATGGTTTTATAATTCAAATGAGATCGTTTTAATTAATTGGTAATGATGAGGAATTAGTTTTCAATCTTTTTTTTTTACATTTATGTGTAAGTTAATTTATAAATGAAAATGTGATCGGGAATCGGCTTTTCGATTTTTAACGGTTTAACGAACGGAAGTTGTTCGAAGTTGTTGCAACATTGTTTATATGTCTTGTGCATATGTATAACACATACATACACACCATAGCATATACATATACCTATATATATACATAACACATATATACATAACACATATATACATTTATATATGCATATGTGGTAAAAATATTTATGATATTTTAGAGAACTTCATCCTTAAGCTATGCAAAGTCAATGCATGTCCCATAAAGTGAAGTGATGGAGGCACATAGGGATGGGGAAGTAAAATGAAAAATGATGGGAAGGGAGGGGAGTGGGTTGGCACATCGTGTAGGAGATGTGATAAAAGATATTTTCCAAGTATTTTTCCTATAAATACACCTCCAAACACACTTATTTCCTCACACTTTCTACTTCTTCTTCTCCTCCATTCCAAGCTATTTTAATGGCTTCCTAAGTCATAGCAAAGTTATGCCAAAATATCTCCAAATAGAAATAAAACTATAAACATATACAAAAGAGATCAAAACTCCTCAAAACCAAGTGCAATCACCTCCTTTCCCCTCTTATAGCTCACGGCCACACTCCATCCCCATCAAAGCCGAGTGCATCCACCCATCTAGGTCAAGGCCGAGCCTTTTAGGAAGAAAGAAAGCAAGTTTGAGAACTCCAAAGTGATGAAAAAAGAGAAGGAAATGCTGCCGAATTTCCGCCGGTTCGATTTTAGAAAGCTACGAGAAAAATTTGGTGGAGTGGATATAAATCGTGGATACACTAATTTAGTTTTAATTATTTGAAAACTTAAATGGTGATGCATGTTAGATTAATAAATTAATATGCTTGGTTTGAAATTGGTCGATAACTTGGTTAATTGAATGAATGATTATATGGTTAATAACTTGGTTGAGATAAATTATTAAAAATCATTATAAGAAATGGTTAAGTGATTAACCATGGTTAATTTATGGAAAATAAATCCATATAATATGTGTATGGAGTTTATTGAGCCTATTAATGGTTTTGAAATATAAAAAGGTTGAAAATGAATATTATAATAATATAATATTATGAAATAGTTTAAAAGTGAATATGAGATTTAATATGTAAAATGTAACATCCCCCACTTGGAGGCCCAAAACTAATGGCTACGGATGCTGCAATCATCCATAGTTATTAATCCTCGGCGACCAAATACGGTAATGTTAGATACATTAATATAACAGAAACACATGGATATGGAAAAAAATTTAAATCAACAAACAACTTTCTCATTCCATTTCAAAGCATTTCAAATTCATACATAATTCCAATACGAGAATCACGTTCAGAGAAAATATAATTATTACAACATACGCCAAGAGCGACATATGAAGATGCCCCCTTAGATGATTAGAGTGTATGTGTGTGTAGGCAATTAGACAACTTTGCCTTTACAACAACACAGTAGAATCAAAAATAGAAAAGAACTCTAAATAGCTATCATGCCTCCTGCATGTCTCCAGAAGCTTATTCGTCTAAAGAGGACCTGTAAACCCAACTCTCAAACTACTCAAAGTTAATTGAGCACTCGAGAGTTTAAGGGGAAAACATAAACTTCGAGTCAGACATAAAGCCTAGTATGAATAATAATTTACCATCTCAAACCAATTAGATATCTAGTGAGACCACGCCGCTTAGCGGAACGGGTTTTCCCATCGCTAGTACCTTATTCAAAACTTTATAAAAACCATATACTGTGCGCCTGCATCCACAATGGTTAAAACATAACAATTCAAAATATTATGATGATATGCAAACAAGTAAATCAATTCTGGATTACTCATCCTCATTCAGTTTGACTATCTGTTTTAGTTATAGTTTCTAGGGTCACTATTAACCTATTAGTTTTCATGGGCTGACTAATAACCTATTTAAAGCTTATGGCACCCTGTCCGGTTTCATATTTTTCATAGGATCACTAAGAACCTACTGGCCCCTACCAATAACTTCATCATTCATGGGTTCTTCCTGAACCTATTGGTATCTCCAATAACTTCCCTCTTATCCTAGTTTTCATGGGTTGACTAGGAACCTATTGACATATGTTAATAACTTAATTCAGATATAGTTTTCATGGGTTCACTACAAACCTATTAGTCCCTGCCAATAACTCTTTCTACTCATAGTTTTCATGGTTTTACTATGAACCTGTCTATCTGACAACTTCTTTAATCAGTATTTAAGCATCCTATATTCTGGTCTATCTGACCTCTTGGATGCAATTCTACTCATTCAGGAGTTAACTCAATTTATATTCACACTGGATCAACCTAGCTGGTTATTCTGCCTTTTTTTTCCCAAAATACAATTATAGGTCCATAATAAAGTGAATATGTATATTGGAAGAAGCAAACATAATAACATAATAATACCATCATATATGGTTTAATATCCTCGAAATCATTTACAACATGGTTAATCCCTTTAACCTATTATTTTATTAAGGAAAGCTTCTTCAAAAACTTCATAGTTAAAACCATTTCAAAACTCCTTTATTTTAGCCATGGGTTTTCCTTTAAAATGAGATTGGGTTATTTGTTTTGAAAACTAAGGCTTTCGAAACCTTCAAAACTTTACTTTCGAAATCCTCAGATAACCTCCTTCGAAAGAATTTAAATCTTCCTTTCAAAACACTTTAAAACATCTCTTTCGAAACCATCAAACCATACCTTTCGAAAGTATTAAAACATTACTTACTAACTCTTAGAAGCGTAGCTTCAAAACCAATGAAAGTAACCCTATTGAAACCATTGGTTTAATCTTTAAAAATACCTTTTGGGTAAAAGTGAATATATATACGAATGTACCTCTTTCAAAACCTTTAATCTTCATATAAAATTGTTTTGGAAAAATTGATGGTTTTGGAACCATCTTTGCAAAAGCTCAAAACATTTAAGTAAAACATTTGAAGGATAGCTTCGAAACCCTTTTCGAAGCCATTGCCTTCGAAACCCTTGAATCCTTTTGAAAGCTTTAGGAAGTGGCTTAGTACAAGTTTAAAACAAAGGCTACCTTTCGAATTGGTTGATGACTTCAATCCATTCAAAAGGCATAAAGACGGCAGCAAGGTTTCAATGGGGTTGAGACTGCCCTTTCAAAAGCATTAGTTTAAAACATAGGAACTCATTCGAAAGCTACACTTAAACAAAAAGGGAAACCCCCTTCAAAAGCTATTTAGAAGACCCTTTTGAAAGCATTTGTTTCAACTCCTTCGAAAGATTTTAGTAAAAACAGGCAAGCACATTTCTTTAGAAAGTAAAACAAACGATTTGACCCCTTTGAAAGCATTCCTTTCAACTCCTTGCCTTCTGCCTTTCTCCAATCCACTACGTACCAATGTGTTGATACCTTGTGTATTGGTTTCGGCTTAGTCGGTTTTGACCTGGTAGGTTTCGACTTGGTTGAAGGCGGAAGCATAGGGTTGAAAGGTGGCTTCTAAAAGAGGCGGAACATATTTTCTGAATAAAGTCTGATTTAATGCCGTTTAAAGTAATCACTTTATCACTAACCTGCCTATTTGTAAACATTTAATTGGTTTCCATAAACTTTTCAAATTCTTTACCAAAATAACTCTCGCATAATTTTAGATCTAAACAAAGATTATTTTAACAAATAAGCCCTTCCATTAAGCAAAACAATTTATACTATTAAGTCCTTCATCTAAAATAATTTTATTTCCATAGTAAATTACTTAGGAAAAATCCCCAAAAAATACAAAAATTCACCTTCAATATGTTATCTGACATATAAAAATTTCAGACCCAAATTCTTCACAAAATAACCGAAATTAATTTATAAACCCCATTTATTCATACTTTCCTTTGAAAATTCATAATAAATCTTCCATAGCTTGGAAAATTATAAAAATTAAAACTCATCTCCAAAAACATGTTTTACATAACATATAAATTCCTCATGGCATTCGTAATTTACTTTAAATTATTTTACCCTTAAAAACGTATATAAACAATTATCAAACAATCTTGTTTGAATCAAATATGTTAAAAAATCCAAGCATATCATCATCAAAAATCTTCATAATGGATTTAATCTTAAACCCGAAAATCAAATGATCATAAAAACAAAAATAAAGATGGTTTTGATAATTATTTACCTCGATTAGGATAAGGACTTTGAGATTTGATTGAGATTAATTCCCTTTCCTTAAATCCTTGGCTTTAATTTGATTTCCTCCTCTTTTCTCCTAAGCAATGGCCGGCTTCTCTTTCTTTTGTTTGTGTTTTATGTTTTTGGTAAAATGAACGTGAATGGATAGAAAACAAGAATATTAAGGGTATGGGATTATGTTGCAGCTATTTCCTAATAAGCCCTTGTTTTAATTAAGTAACATATAAAATCATTTATAAGCCCATTTATATAATTAAGCTCGGCCTCTAAGTATTTATTCAAATCTCAGTCCCCTTATCTCTATAATATTTACATTATTCTATTTAATTTATCTAATTAAATCTCCTGAATAATGTTATTAAAAATTAGGGATGTTACAGAAAATATTAGTTGAAATGGTTTATATAGTTTATAAATGTTTTATTAACATTAAAACCCAATTTGGAATAGTTTTGACAAGATATGGAATGAGAGTCAAAATAGACGCGTCGCGTAACGACTGTGCCTGATTTCGTGCCGTAAAAGTTTAAATCCATTTATAGAATGGAATCGGAGTCGGAATTCTTTGAAATAAGAATTTTCCAAACTCTTATAATCATAATTTTCAAACCAAAAAAAAGATCGAAATTCTATTTAGTAGATTTTGAAATATAAGTAAAACAAGTTTCCAAAATAATCACGGTTTGGCAGTTCGGAAACCAAAAAGGAAAATTCTTTAAAATGGATATTTTTAGTTCGTTAAAAACATGGAATAAATTCTATAAATATATTAAAATGTTTTAAAAGGGATTTGAGTTATAAAAATGGACTTTCAATTGATAGAAAAGCTGTTCTAATCAAAGAAGTTTTAAAAACACTATTTGTAGCACTTTTCGCAGCAGTTTTAGTAACTTTTGTAAATCACGGTTTTAACTTAATTATTTTTTCCTGAATCTTTTATAAATGTTTTCAAATAAATTAGTAAGTGTTTTAAAGATGATTTAGAGAATTCATAATTATTTTAAAAGAGTTTGAATAAATGATTAGAAGAAAAGCTGTTATAAATAAGTGATTTAATCTTGGCTCTAAAAGCTAGTGAGTAGACTAGATTTTTCTATTCGTGAGATCTGGATGCAAGATGCTTAAACTAAGGAGATGTTCAGGAGCAACCAATGCCCTGGCTCACTTGGCCTATTTTTTGGGTGAGGAATAGATAAGGTTGAAATGTCGAAAACGAGACAAGTATAAAAGATTCAAATTTACAAATTTAATTTCATACAACTTGGATTGTATAGAATAAATCTTCTTATACTTTGTATTAAATTATGAGGAGGGAGCCAATACTATCCGTGTGAATTTTAAAGGTGATTTCACCATTATTCGACGGATAGTAAATGTTGATAATATATATATATATATATATATATATATCTGTGTGTGTGTGTATTTTGATAAATGTTTTAAATTGAATATGTGTTTAAATATATTTTTAGCTATAAGGAATTTTGAAAGGAAATAGATGTATTTTAAGCTATAGTGATTTTTTTTTGAGCAAGACGGTTGTGTAGCGTGGCACTACACAGCCGGTAAAATTGCGTAGTAATATGTAAATAGTACGATCAACAAGCCCGATCGTTGGCCAAAATGGGAGAAGACTGCATAACTGTCAAAGCTATAGTGATTTTCAAATATATATATATATACACAATATGATGATATTTTATTTTAATATGTGTTTTAATTGAATATTAATTTTAGAAAATAATAATAATATGATATATATTTATATAAAACTAGTTTGAATTTTGAATTCATCGATTCGTGTTCATCGTGCCGTGCTTTGGAATTTGTGCTTGAATTATCGCATCTTGTTCTTGTTATTTCTCTAGCCTCGAAAGGTGAGCAATCACTCACGATTAACATTCTTATATTTAGTGAATTCAATTCACCTGAAATGACGATTGAAATATGTTATTTAAATTGTTAGTTATTTAATTGTTAAATATGATATGATAATATTTGCATTTGTTCACCTATTATAATTGACATTATTGACACCAATAACCTGTTAGTATGTGTATATCATATTTAACTTGACAATTTTGATCATATTTTCCATTGGTATGCTATGTTATTTTATGCTGTTATTTTATCTGTTCTCCCTATGGTTGAAATGATACATACCCGAACGATCTTGTAGATTAGGGGAAAATCGTTATGGGTTGAAATAATAAACCCAAGTGATTTTATTGAAATTTTGGGATTGCAGAATGAAATGATATATACCCATAAATATTAAATTTAAATTATGGATTGAAATGATAAATATCCGTATCACTTGACCATATGATAGAAAATTATATACGGACACCGTTGGTCTATTTTTGAAAATGATTTCCAAAGTTTTGAAAAGAAATATGTAAGCTTTAAATAAATATTGAATTTTTTAAATACAATATAAAGGTTTTATTTTAATATATGTGAAAAATTTAGATTTTAAAAGATATTTTTGAATTTTTAAAATTTATAAGTTAAGTTTTGAATAATGTAAATTTTAAGATTTTACTTATAATTTTATTTTTATTTTAAATATATATAATGAGATTTAAATAGATTTAATAATAATATTTAATTTAATATAATTTAATTTAATAAAACTTAATTTAATTAATATATATAATATGTTTAAAGTATTTATTTAAATTTTATATTAATATTTTGAAAATAGATTTTGTAATAACTTTAATAAATCAAGGTTGAAAATATAAATTAAAATTGATTTGAAATTTAAATTTGTTTAAGAATTATATTTAAATAAGAATTGATTTGAAACTTACTGGTTTTGAGATTTTAAAGATACGATTTTATAACTTGATAACTTGATTTTGATTTAAAGGTGATTAAATGAATTTTTTAAATTTAAATAAAATTGGATTTTGAATATTTAATTTTGATTTAAATATGTAATTTGAGATTTTATTTAAAGTGATGAAATGAATATTTCCAAATTTAAATAAATTGAAGTTGAATATTTGATTTGATTTAAATTTGTAATTTGAGATTTTATTTAAATGTTATTAAAAATGATCAAGTAAATATTTTAAGTTGAATTTTGAATCCTGTTAAATAATATTTTGAAATAAAATTTGATTTGTATGAACTGAATTGTTTCAAAATCCAAGCCTTTAAGATGTGAAATTAAAGTTGGTTTAAATGAATTTTTTAAAGAAATCAAATTAAAATCTTAAGGTTGAAATTTGAAATATAAATGAATTTATCAAATTGAGTTCTTGTTAATAGTTTGAATATTTAAACTTTGAAACCTATTGAATTGGAAGTGGTTTAGATTTGTAGTTCAAACCTGGATTTGAAATCGATATAAATTAAAATAGTTTTAATGAGAATTTGAATTGAACTTTTACCTTTTTATTTAAAATTGTTGGACTGAGATTGATTGAATTTTGGAACTAAAGTTGATTTGAATTGATTTGTTAAATTGGAAGAAAAAATTCTAATTTGAAACTATTTTCGATATAAACTCTTTTAAATCTATAAACTATTTTAATATATATTATTTCAATTTTTAAAACAATTTTAATATATATATATATATTAATATATAAACTATTTTAATATATAAACTATTGTGTGGTTATGATTTAGGAAATGAAAATGATTTAAAGGGAATAATGATTTCGAAAGTGAATATGATTTCGAAAGTGATATGATTTGGAAAGTGAATATGATTTCGAAAGTGATATGATTTTGAAATGAATATGATATTTTGATATGAAGTATGAACTGTTTGAAATATAAATTGACCACGGTGTGAAATAAGCGTTTGGTTGTTAAAGAGACCAGGATAAGATATTGTCATACTCTCTGCCAATACCGAAAACCACTTTAACAACTGTGTACATGGTGGAGATTCCAGAACGAAGTAGGATGGTTGGCGACGTCTATATGAGGTATTAACGCAGCCTTGACTCCCGCGAGTCAGCTTGATGTTGCTAAAACATGAGCTATACCGGGCCAAGTGGGGTCGCTCCCCCTATCGGGCACATTTCTTCGGTACCATTCTATTACTTTGAGATTTGATTGGGTGCACCTTTGATTTGGGAGTGTGTCTCGAGGTGGGCGGTAGTAGCTGCTATGCGTTACCACCAGTCCGGGAGTGCAAATGGTAGAATCCTAACCTGGCATTGCCTCGCGTGCCTTGTCACATGCCTTATCGCGCCCTCTACGAGTTTTTTTTGTACCGTACCTATGGAGTGCTCCCTGAGTATCCCATCAGTTTAGTGGGGCTTACAGTATCTGTATAGACTATGTGAATATGTAAAATGTGTTAAGGGGGATATCGGTAACGCCTTAACGCTATTTTAATAGTTTATTTTACTGTAGACATTAAATATGTAGCGTATTGTATTACATATGTAGATCGTTTAATGGATCCTTAAGGGATGGGAATCCAAAACATCCTTTGAGTTACTTTGTATTTCATTTGGACATTTCACTTGAGTTGATTTACTGGTATAAGAATGTTAATCCTAACTCGAGTGTTTGGTGTTTTGCTTTATGCTCTGGTCAGACTGAGTGTCACAGCATTTGACTCACCTTTGGAGTTTGGAGCTTTGCTTGAAGATTTGTCTCTCATCTATTCAGCTTTGCAGTTATGTCAGTTATTTCCAGTTGTTTATGTTCAGACTTGTCTGTTGCTTTTGTATTTGAGACTACTTTGTATTTTAGATTTTCTGTTGTATTTGTTCAGACTCTGTCGTTTATATAGTAGCTTTATAAACTACTATTTATCTATTCCACTGCTTATTGTTATATTACTCCATGTCCATGATTCTGTGATTGATTTATTTACTGTATATGCTGAGTTTTGCCAAATATAAATTAACAATCTGATGTTTTAAGCAATTCAATTCTGACATGAGTGGATGATTGTTGATTTGAATGGTTCGGAATAGTAGGTCGTTACAGTTGGGATTAGAGCTCTGGTTTAGGCAAAACTTAACATATGGAGGAAAACTCATTAGAGATTGGGTAGTGATACCCTAGAATGAGTAGAATCAATTATAGAATCATATTAGTTTGAGCTTGAAATTCTTTGTTTGGATCCCCTTTGATTAGGATTTCTTTTGAACTTTGGAACTTTCCCTTTTGTTCTAAAATCCATTCTTGTCTTTTCCCGTCCGTGTTCTTCTTGATATTGGAGCATCCCATAGCTTAATTTTTGTTGATCTCCGTAATAAATTTGGGCACATCTTGAAACCTCAATTGGCAACTGCATTCTTATGTGTGACTAATCTTATCGGCGGTCGTGCCAACCTTTGTATGATTTGTAAAAGGGTGAAACTCCTTTACGAGCGTCGATTCACCGGAGATTCCTATGTCCTCGGTTTTGATGCTATTATTCTTGTAAAACCTGAACCGTTTCTTTAGTAAACGACCAGGGAAATTCTCTTGAGATCGAATGTTGATTGCCTCAGGATTATTTAGGCAGTTTTATCTTTTTGATTGATCCTCAACCTATTGATCCTGACTCCACCCCGATAGGCAGGGATGATACTGATGTTTTTGTGAAGTCACTTCTCTATCTCTTAAGCTCTATCTCTTAAGCGGCAAATTGAATTTCGCATCGATTCCTGGAGCTCGATCTTGCTATCGGTTCCCACCAGCTTTGTGTAGCCGAGGAGAGCATTCCCAAGTCAGCTTTCCGAACAAAGAATGGTTTCTATGTATGGTTAGTCATGCCCTTTGGATTAACCAATGCTCCTGTCTTCTCGTCGATATCATGAATCACGTTTTTCGTGATGTCTCAACATGTTGTTTCCATTTCCTTGGATGATATTCTCGTCTTTCTAAATCTCGGTTGACCCGGCTAAGGTCACCGCGATTAATATAAGTCTATCCATCTTTCCTCTTTTGTAATTTAATTATCTTATCTGCCTTTCGAGCCTATCTTCATAATCAGAATTCCTTTTCATTAGGTTTCTCTAAATTTGAATCTCTATCCTTGATTTAAAATCCATTTTTTTGAATCATGATATAAGAGAATTTTGAGTTGTTTTATATTGTAATTGAATCATACTATCATTTGTAATCGATATAAAAATGTTTTAGATTATGTTGTTTGAGTTTTTAAGTTTGAATTTTGGGCTTCGACCGATTCGTCTGGCCAACACTATCGATAGGAATTTCAAAACACTTGAACAAAGGAAACTAAGACAATATTGTGTTCGAAATTGAAAATGAAATGATTTTATGTATGATTATATTATATATATATATAAGTATAATTTTCTGAATCTTGATAGTTAAATGAATTTGTTGTTAGAAATGATAATGCTAGGTTATCATTTATTGTTTTGTCAACATCCCTCAACTGTTAACTCTATATTGTTGTATGTTAAAAGAAGGTAGATTTTTATAAACATGGTTTATAATCTGATTTGCAAATGAAATGAATATAAATTAAGAATTTGAGAATTTAATTTATGGTGCTTTTCAAAACTTATTTTCAAAAGTTTTGGAAAATATATTATTTGAAATTATTTTTAAATGGAAATTATTTTCAAAAGAATTTTTAAAGAAGTAAGTCAGTACTCTCCTCTTTTGTCGCTGGAAAATAATTTCGATGATGACTGCAGCATCATCGTCATTCATTTTCGAGTTTCTAAGCGGAGAGACCACTTAGTAGCTTTGCTACATTTTTGTTTTGGAAAATGGATTTAATTTAAATTTCTTGAGTATGATTATA
This sequence comes from Allium fistulosum, assembly GCA_030737815.1. Classification (NCBI taxonomy): domain Eukaryota; kingdom Viridiplantae; phylum Streptophyta; class Magnoliopsida; order Asparagales; family Amaryllidaceae; genus Allium; species Allium fistulosum. The sequence continues at coordinate 367,574,948 of CM060906.1, forward strand.
TATGTATATATGTATATGTATATGTATATATATGTATATGTATATATTTATTTCAAAATGGTTTGAAGTGAAACCGAAAATTTAACTCTTAAGTAATGGTTTTCAATTATTGAGATGAATTTTTTTTTTTGAATAATTGGAGTGTCTAAAATGAGAAATGAAATTGGAACAACTTGAACAGTTGAACCAGGATAAAATTTAATGGTATAGTACTCAATTGCATTCTAAACATATATAACTTGCCTGAAGTATTCAAAAGTTAAAATGTTTATGAGAATATGTAACTGAATAATACACAATATAAATGTAGGTAATAAGATGTTCAAAAATGAAATTTATATGGTTTTGAATTAATTGTTATATCTGGTATTATGTATTCCGAATCTATCTTTCCTTTATGTTTCTTCTATTCTCCTATCTCGTTCCTTTTCGGGGACAAAAAGTTTTGAGTGGGGGAGAGTGTAACGACCTGGAAATTTTAATGGTTTTAGTAATGTAATTAACTGAATTTTTCTTGAAAATATAACAATTAAATTTTGCAATGAAAATTTGGTATTCGAAATGTGTCTATTTTAAAATGGCAAATAACAGATTTTCATTGGTAAATATGAAAATTAGTTTTGTTGTGTAATTTTCAATTTAAAATTTTTAAATCAGTTGATTTGATGAAAATAAAATGTTTTCAAAATCTAAATATTTTTATATAATAAAATTGTAAATCATCTTCTGAGTGAGACGTCGTAATTCGTTTTGCCAAATTTTGACTACTCTTGCTCCGTTTATCTTAATTTTGGTGTATTAGCAACATTTTGGCAGCGGATATCGACTTTTGGTAGGATGATCGTATCGCTGATATTTGTGTACCATTCTGTTCGTCTCATCGTGTTGATCTCCGCAGTATATTCATTTATGGAAATTCGGTGTCTGGTACGTGGCAAAATCGGCGAAAAGGTTAGCGGTATCGGTACCTGTTTCGTGCCTTTTGGGTTCTTGTGTCCATTCAAATTTCCACCATGTATTAACCCAACAGCCATTAGCCTTTTATATTCCCAAAATTCAGCATTTGACTTATGCATTTCCCATTGCTTTGGTATACATGCTGGTACGAATATAATTCTGGTTCATCCTTTTGTGTTCCTTCTCTATTTTCCCTTTTATTCTGTTCGAAAATATAGAGAAAATATATATACAAAATAAATATAATAACAGAATCATATTTGCTTGAGAAGATCGAATGGCTGAAGCTTGCTCGTCTTCATCCGCCATTTCATGTCCGCCACGTAACCTCGTGCCTTCAAACCCACTTTCCTATCGCAATTCCGTCCCTCCTCCCACTGGCCTTCACCACCGAACAACCCTTCCACTCCTCCATGTCAGCCCCAAGCGCCTCAACCTCTAGCCGCATGCATCAGCCCAGATCACACCAATAGCCACCTAAACACCATCAACTCAAATCAATGCTCGGCCTCAGCCTCTCCGCCACCTACATCCTGTCAGCCCACCTTGCAACGCCGAAGCACCTGACCATCTCCGTCTATCACCACAGCAACTTCCCCTTCCACCAAACGAAACCTAGCAACTGTCCTTGAACCCAACAACCCACGTCCACCCATCACTCTCCAAACTCCGCTCGCCCATCACCTGCCACGTTAGCCTCACACCATCACTCCATCTCCGCCTGTTTGCTTCGCAACCACCCTCCACCATGACTGCCGAGCCCCTGCTCTAAGCAACCCACTGGTTAACCCACGAACCCCACCACCAGCCAAGCCTATCTCTAGCCACACAACACACCACCAGACTCCAAGGACCCGAGCTGCTGCAACCATCTTTTACAAACTATATGAATAAGTCTGTATAAGCTGTGTATGTTTAAGACTATATGTATATATATATTGATTTTGATATTTTATTTTGATTTAATATATGTCTTCTATTAAATATCGATTTTGAAAATATATATATATGAAGATTTTTATTTTAATATGTGTTTTGATAATATATATATATATATGTATATGTATATTTTTTGATAAATGTTTTAAATTGAATATGTGTTTAAATCTATTTTTAGAGTATAATGAATTTTGAAAGGAAATAGATGTATTTTAAGCTATAGTGATTTTGAAATATATATATATATTATTTTTATATGTGATTTAAATATATATATATATAATATGATGATATTTGACTTTAATATGTGTTTTTAATTGAATATTAATTTTAGAAAATAATAATAATATGATATATATTTATATCAAACTAGTTTGATTTTTGAATTCATCGATTCGTGTTCATTATGCCGTGCTTTGGAATATGTGCTTGGATTGTCGCATCTTGTTCTTGTTATTTCTCTAGCCTTGAAAGGTGAGCAATCACTCACTATTAACATTCTTATATTTAGTAAATTCAATTCACACAAAATGATGATTGAAATATGTTGTTTAAATTGTTAGTTATTTAATTGTTAAATATGATCTGATAATATTTGCATTTGTTCACCTATCATAATTGACATTATTGACACCAATAACCTGTTAGTATGTGCATATCATATTAAACTTGACAATTTTGATCATATTTGCCATTGGTATGTTATGTTATTTTATTTGTTCTCCCTATGGGTTGAAATGATACATACCCGAACGATCTTGTAGATTAGGGAAAAATCATTATGCGTTGAAATGATAAACTCAAGCGATTTTATTGAAATTTTGGGATTGTGGATTGAAATGATATATACCCGTAAATATTAAATTTAAATTGCGGATTGAAATCATAAATATCTGTATCACTTGACCATATGATAGAAAATTATATACGGACATCGTTGGTCTATTTTTGAAAATGATTTCCAAAGTTTTGAAAAGAAATATATGAGTTTTAAATAAATATTGAATTTTTTTTAATACAATATAAAGATTTCATTTCAATATATGTGAAAAATTTAGATTTTAAAAGATATGTTTGAATTTTTAAAATTTATAAGTTAAGTTTTGAATAATGTAAATTTTAAGATTTTACTTATAATTTTATTTTTATTTTAAATATATATAATAAGATTTAAATAGATTTAATAATAATAATATTTAATTTAATATAATTTAATTTAATAAAACCTAATTTAATTAATATATAATATGTTTAAAGTATTTATTTAAATTTTATATTAATATTTTGAAAATAAATTTTGTAATAACTTTAATAAATCAAGTTTGAAAAGATAAATTGAAATTGATTTGAAATTTAAATTTGTTTAAGAATTATATTTAAATTAGAATTGATTTGAAATTTACTGGTTTTGAGATTTTGAAAGATATGATTTTATAACTTGATAACTTGATTTTGATTTAAAGGTGATTAAATGAATATTTTAAATTTAAATAAAATTGAATTTTGAATATTTAATTTTGACTTAAATATGTAATTTGAGATTTTATTTAAAGTGATAAAATGAATATTTTCAAATTTAAATAAATTGAAGTTGAGTATTTGATTTGATTTAAATTTGTAATTTGAGATTTTATTTAAATGTTATTAAAAATGATTAAGTAAATATTTTAAGTTGAATTTGAATCCTATTAAATAATATTTTAAAATAAAATTTGATTTGTATGAACTGAATTGTTTCAAAATCCAAGCCAGATGTGAAATTGAAGTTGGTTTAAATGAATTGTTTAAAGAAATTATATTAAAATCTTAAGGTTGAAATTTGAAATATAAATGAATTTATCAAATTGAGTTCTTGTAAATAGTTTGAATATTTAAACTTTGAAACCTATTGAATTGGAAGTGGTTTACTTTTGTAGTTCAAATCTGGATTAGAAATCGATATAAATTAAAATGGTTTTAATGAGAATTTGAATTGAACTTTTGCCTTTTTAATTGAAATTATTGGACTGAGATTGATTGAATTTTGGAACTAAAGTTGATTTGAATTGATTTGTGGAATTGGAAGAAACAATTCTAATTTGAAACCATTTTCGATATAAACTCTTTTAAATCTATAAATTATTTTAATATATATTATTTTAAATTTGTAAAACAGTTTTAATATATATATTTTAATATATAAACTATTTTAATATATAAACTATTATGTGGTTATGATTTTGGAAATGAAAATGATTTAAAGGGAATAATGATTTCGAAAGTGAATATGATTTCGAAAGTGATATGAATTTGAAATGAATATGATATTTTGATATGAAGTATGAACTAGTTGAAATATAAATTGACCAAGGTGTGAAATAAGCGTTTGGTTGTTAAAGAGACCAGGATCAGATATTGTTATACTCTCTGCCAATACCGAAAACCACTTTAACAACTATGTACATGGTGGAGATTCCAGAACGAAGTAGGATGGTTGGCGACGTCTATATGAGGTATTAAAGCAGCCCTAACTCCCGCGATTCAGCTTGATGTGGCTAAAACAGAAGGTATACCGGGCCAAGTGGGGTCGCTCCCCCTGTCGGGCACATTTCTTCGATACCATTCTATTATTTTGGGATTTGACTGGGTGCACCTTTGATTTGGGAGTGTGTCTCGAGGTGGGCAGTAGTAGCTGCTATGCGTTACCACCAGTCCGGGAGTGCAAATGGTAGAATCCTACCTTGGCATTGCCTCGCGTGCCTTGTCACATGCCTTATCGCGCCCTCTATGAGTTTGTTTTGTACCATACCTATGGAGTGCTCCTTAAGTATCCCATAAGTTTGGTGGGGCTTATAGTATCTGTATAGACTACGGGAATATATAAAATGTGTTAAGGGGGATATGGGTAACGCCTTAACGCTATTTTAATAGTTTATTTTACTGTAGACATTATATATGTAGCGTATTGTACTATGTATGTAGATATTTTAACAGATCCTTAAAGGATGGGAATCCCAAGCATCCTTTGAGTTACTTTGTATTTCATTTCGACATTTCACTTAAGTTGATTTACTAGTATAAGAATGTTAATCCTGACTCGAGTGTTTTGTGTTTTGCTTTATGCTCGGGTCAGACTGAGTGTCACAGCATGGGACTCACCTTTGGAGTTTGGAGCTTTGCTTGAAGATCTTTCTCTTATCTATTCAGCTTTGCAGCTATCTCATTTATTTCTAGTTGTTTATGTTCAGATTTGTCTGTTGCTTTTGTATTTGAGACTACTTTGTATCTGAGATTTTCTGTTGTATTTGTTCAGACTCTATCGTTTATATAGTAGCTTCATGCGCTACTATTTATCTATTCCACTGCTTATTGTTATATTACTTTGTGTCTGTGTTTCTATGATTGATTTATTTACTGTATATGCTGAGTTTTGTCAAATATAAATTAACAATTTGCTGTTTTGAGCAATTCAAGTCTGACATGAGTGTATGATTGTCGATTTGAATGGTTCGGAATAGCAAGTCGTTACAATAACCGTGGATGTGATGGATGTTCCAAAGGGCAAGGGTATGTGAGGATCACTTGTGTATCCAAGACCGTGAAATGGTCTGGCTTGCCCTGAGAGGTTAGTAACTATGAGATATGTATCCGAATGAACACCGGATCCAATTGTAGCATGAGATGTCATCGGCCTGAGAGGTCGTAGAGTGAGGTATCGTGCATCCAGTAGACCTTGAGAAGGTCATGATGAAGAGGGTCTTTTAGAAAGTCATAATGGAATGAGACTCTAGGAATGATCGTGGCGAAGTGAGACTTCACGGTCCATCGTGGCGAAGTGAAACTTTGGTGATGATCTTGGAGAAGTGAGACTTCAAGGATGGTTGTGTTGAATAGAGACTCTGACGATAATCGAGATGACTTGAGACCTTGGGGACAATCGTGACAACGCATGATGAGGTGAGACGTTGGAGATGGACACAGCGATACATGACCTCAAGGATCATTGTCATTGTGTGTTTACTATGTGCTTGTTATGATTTTATTATTGGTGTGATTGTTGAAGTCTTGTGATGTTGGTATTCTTGGGATACGTGCCCTGACACCCATAATATAATTAGTGTAGTATACCCCTATGTCGATAATAGTAGTATAGCATATATTGTGTTATGTGCTAACTCTTTTGATGCAGGACAGGTCAGGTATGATTATCCATACCATGTATCCTTTACTACATCTGTTTTCATAGTATTTTGATACTGATTATTGCTCACACTAGATTGTTGTCTGACTCGAGGTTTTATGTTTTACTTCTTATTATCTCGGGTACTCTTAAATGAGTAGACTAGATAACAGGTTTGAGATTAGCACATGAACCTGTGCAGAGGACGAGAAGGAGGCTGGCGCTATTATATTTTACTAGAGTTTGTTGCTTATTCTGTTATGCAGCACTATGGTGCTTTATTAGTGTTTTACTTTATTTTGAGACAGATTTCCTTTGAGTTTATTTTGATAGTATAAATTCTATTCCATTTGCTTTGTATGACTATTGTAAACCTTGCACTTTGATATTTGTTTTGGTTCATTTAGTTATACTTATCTGTTTCACCTGTTTTATATCTATGATGATATTATATTTTATTCGATGCTCTGTGAGATATACGACATGTTATGATTAGAATTTAGTTATTTTACCCTTGACAATCGTCCTTCATCGGTTGGGTACCCTTGCAATACATTCTTTAGGTATATTGGGTACCGTAGCTGTAGAGTAGTCGTCACACTATCTATTTCGGTAATCAACATGAAGTAGTGGGAACCAAGAGGTCACATACTAATAGTTATTGGATAACTACGAAATGACTCACTAGAGAGTTTTTTGTTGGTTAATATAACTAAGGTCAAACAAAGAATCTTGAAGTGACAATGTTACACGGTTCCTTCAATTTAAGAATACTGTGGAACTTCAATGTAGACACTCCACTTTGATTTACATTAAATCATAGCATGGCATATTTAAATTTAAAAGTAAGTTTAAAATATGACAATGTTACACGGTTCCTTCGATTTTTCAAAATATGTTTTGAAATTTGAAATTGTATTTAAATTTAAAAGGTAAGTTTAGAATATGACAATGTTATGAATATTATAAACCTTTCAATTGGTTTTGAAAGGTAATAAATTAAATTTCAAAATGTTCATCTTAATTGTTTAATTAATTAGATTAATTAATAAATTAATAATTAATTAATTAAATGTTAATTAATAAAATTAAAACATGTACAATGATATATGTATATTAATCTTAAAATGTTTAAGGTAAATGGTCATAAATTTTGAATTTAAATAATATCTTTCTTAAGTAAAATACTATTATAATAAACTAGATTAATTAAAAGTTAATTAATAAATTATGTACATGTATAATGATATATATATATATATATAATTACTATAAATGTTATAGTCCGTGTTCATCTTTAAATTATTAAAGATGAATAATTTAATTCGATAGTTGAAATTTAAATTAATTAAAATGTTAATTAAATAATTCATTAAATAATTAATTAAATAAATTAATTAAATATATTTAATTAATAAGAATTAGTTGAATAAGATTTAATTAATAAGATACATGTATATATTATATAAGTAAATTAAATTGTAAAAGTTATAAATAAATTAATACTTGTATAACTATAACTATAACTATAACTATATATATATAATTAAGTGAAACTAGAAAGAAATCCAAATTAGATTTAAGAAATAAATACATGCATATAATACGTATACCATGATTTCAGATGTGTCTGACACTTGAATCATGATTGTATTTCATAAGAAATACATTATTCCCTAAATCAACATCACTCAAATAAATAAATATTAAAGATTACAGATCTCTAATGTAAATATTGTCCTATATGATTCATATATTAATAAATTATTTGCTTACTCTCTAGTTGTTGAGCAAACTCAAGCTAGGGACAATATGTGTAGTATTATAAATATATTAACCAGGCGAGGTAAGATAACCGTATGGATTTGTTAAGCAAACTCAAGGTACATACATATACTTAGGCTGCCATAAAATGGTGGGTAAGAGTGAATAATCTCTTTCGATTTTTTGAGCAAACTCAATATCGAAACTGAGATTAGGACAAAGACCATGGGTTTGAAATTGTATATAATACATTCAGTAAAGTGTTATCCATCGCTTACAGGCCTATGATTTGCTAAGAAATCTCAAGGTCGGAATCCCAAGGCAAGCGAGTCTTAAAACCCGCTAGAGAAATTAAAAAATTTCTATGTTTTTCTTAGGGTTTTGTAATGCCCTAGAAATTCATGGAATCTTATTTTAGTTGAATTTTGAAAATATATGAATTTATTTGTATAGGAATATATGGAATTAATTGTGTACAAGTGTGTGTGCATGTGTGCACGTGCACACTGATATGGCACAAGGAAGAACTCCAAATCCCTTGAAATTAAAACAAGAATTAAAGAGCATTACAAACATGATTTTGTAGCATGGATATTTGATTTCCGGAATTACATGAATCATCCCAGAAAATAAGAAAAGTAAGTTTTGTTTTGAATCAGTAAGCAGATTTTATTTAAAACCCAGGAAAAATATATATATGTTATAAGAATTTAAAAACCTATATGCACATATAGGTGCATATCTTTCTGAAATTAAGAAGGAGTTAAATAAGCCTAGATAGAATTTGTATGCAAATGTACATTTCTGTAAGTACTGAAAATATTAAAAAAAAAAGAAATAAGCAAGTGAAACTATAACACTAAAATGGCAAAAGACAAATTGCAAGCAAAATAATTGCTTTAGGCAGAAAATAGAAAGGAGGATTTTTAGAAAATAAACAAGTGACAATATCACACAATTATCATGACTTGGTAAGAATATGATATATTCTGGAAAAGTAAAAAGGGGAGGCAAGTATCATATATGGCTGGGGTATTAAAGGTGAAAATAAACAAATCTGAAATGCAAAATGCATGAGTATTGGCCAGGGTAGGAATGAGATTTTACATTTGTAAAACCCTAGAAAACCTCTCTTATAAATCCAAGTATAAACCAGAAAAATCATTTACTACCCAAGACATTTAAGAAAACAAAGAAGAAAATATTTGCAAGCAGAAAAGCAAGTTTTAAAAGGTTTCTTTTCTGGATTAAGCAAGAGAAGCATTTTTCAGTGAGTAATCTCACTAAACCCATGGCATTAAGTCCTGTTATGAGGCAGCCAAGCTTATGTTATTTTTTTTTTACATATTTTTGATTTTATTACTATGGTCTTAATGGATGCTTTAATGGGTGTTTCTGAATACTTTTGATTGTTTTGATAGTTGAGTATTTTGCTCTGTTTGGTTATACCCAAAAATGTTAAAGTATGAAATTATGAAAGTAAATAGAGAATACTTGTAACTGGTTCAGATATGGCATGAAAAATATAGAAATCAAAATGAATATGAGTTGCATTACACTTGTGTAAGTGCTGAGGCTCAGAGGAAAGACTCAAGGCTGCAATGGAAATATCCAAAAGTGCTGAACCCTTGATCAAATAGAAAACCATGAGCCAGAAACCTTGTTTAAGCTAGATCTTGAATTTAGTTCAAACATGGTTTCTTATGAAACAATAGTAACCCTCATGCCTGGTCTCTATTCACAGTTGTAAATATTCTTGTATTTTCTTTAAGCCAGAATATTTGAAAATATGATTTCCCCTGGATATAAATGTTAGCTTGTTTTTGAAGTATGCTTGCAAGTTTTATATAATGTTTCATGAACACTGTGATTTAATCACCTAGCTATCTCATGATAGGATCAAACATGAACACTTAGTAAATAAACTAAGGATTGTGAGCCAAGAAGACTGCTGGAATGCTTGTTATATTTGAAGTATACAAGTTGGCACATGGTTTGTTTAAGCCCTGAGATCTTTGTGCAATATTGTGAATTATTTTATTGCAATGTGTCCCCGTGATTCCTTTATGGTAGATGAGGCTAGGAAGAAATTTGGTAAATGCAACCTTGAATTGATGAAATAGGAACTTGTGTTATTCCTAGGATGGTTGGACTGGAGCTATGGTAGTTCCTGAGTGTTTCTATTTGAAATATATGTTTGCATAGTTGAATGTGTGTACATAATTAGTTTTAAATATTGATCATATATGCACAATATATCATAAACAAGTTAGGTAAATTGATCAAAGAAGCTGTGCCAACCTATACAAAATGTTTATGTCTCACTCATTTACTTAATATCATGGAATTTTTGATATGGCTCATACCAGATCTTGTATCTGACCCTTGTTTGCTTATGGCATCTGGGGTGTCTCATTTAAAATGGGGCAGCCTCTAATGCTCTTTCAGGGAATGCTGGTTCTAAATAGGAAGCTGCTATGGTTAATGAGACTGATTGAATAAGCATGCTAAATTAGAATTAAATAAGAACTTAGAATGAAATATTTGCATGTAATCTGGGAAGTTTTTTTATAGTTCTGCTTTGGTTGTTATGTAATGGTCTTGAAAGTTTGGATTTATTTAGTTGTTTTAAATGAATCTAGTGATGTATTAAGTTTGGGATTAATCCAAAGACTTGGTTGAATCTATGCAAGAATATATATATATATATATATATATTTAAGTATCATGGTGGAAATCTGTAAATGATAGATGCCTCTATTTGAGAAATGGATATGTATATACATATACTGTATTAGTTAATTTCAAGTTACATAAAACTTTAAGTTTGAAGGTTAAAAATCTGAATTTTTAGCTAGAAGCAATACTTCAGGAATTTAGTAATAAATATGCAGAAGTGTTTTGGTAAAAGAAGAAAATACATATATAGTTGTGCATTTCATAAAGAGGTGTATGTGTTCTAAGAGATTTTTCAAGTGTCTAAAATCTGAATTCACCTTGCAATAGCCAGGCACTAATGTTTTGATGATCTAGTCATAGGGTTAACCCACTTCAAAATAGTGAGGTCTGGGTTGATCAAGATGACCAGAGTTTTTGGGTGTAAAGGAAGGAATTGCATTTGTAAAAATATGAAGCTTTCTTTGCAAATGCAAGTACAAAGACATTTTCAAATACTTGAGCAGTTCTCTTTTATTTTTGAGAAGCTTTCTTATTCCAGAGAGCACAACACGGCTGATATGCACACATATTACTTAATTATTACCTTTGTTAAGTGACCATAAAATCTGGATTTTCTAAATCCAGTAAAAGCAACCTGTAAAGTAGGATGCAGGCTGAAGTAACTCAGAGATTAGGAAATGAATCTGGTTCAGAAAAAAAAATTACAATTACATAGATAGTGAAAGAATTACTCAACTGACTTGGCCATAAGTAAAGGAATTTGTGATGAAACCACTTGTGCTGAAAATGATAAATGAGTATATCATTTTCCTTTCTGGCTTTGATCAAACACCAAATAAATAAACTAAAATTTTGGTGGCTTGCTATATAATCTGAGATCACTTTGCTATCTCAAACTAACAGACAATCACTATAGGGATGGTCAAAAATTACTAAGTATAGATTGCATATGATTATGGGATTCATTACCCTGACTCAAACATCAAAAGGCATGGAAAATGAGCTATGTACTGGTTGATTAGAAATTCAAATTCAATCAGGATGCACTCTTGCTAAACAACACTCTGATCCAAGCAAGAGGGTCACATACATCTTCATATGTATGTGAATATATTTATTGATGAACTGATATAAACATATTAGTAGAAAAATTAGGATCCTGGATAATTTAGTAGAAAGGCTAAATGACTCTAGGAGATTTATTGATGTAAAAAAAAATCCTAGTAAAATTAGGTGAAATAACTAGGTTCATTTCATTTGGTATCAGAGCTATGTTAAAATTATACATAGCTAAGAATGATTGTATTGATTGATTGAAGTACTATAACCAAGTGTATGTACTGATTGTTTGTTTGAGTAAAATAATAATACAGATAGAAAGTCAAAAAAAAATACTCATGATAAACTAACCCTATCTACACATACTTTAGTTATCCAATCATGTTAGGAAGAGGATCTCATCACCATGCAGGATCAAGTACACCACAAATGCTTGATATGCAAGACTTTATGAGGGCTTTAAGGGATGGAGTAGGGCAGAGACTTGAGAACCCACATGAGGAACTTTCAAAACTATTAAAGACTTACACCAATTTAGGAGGCAAGAGCTTTGAAGGGACTGAAAATGTGATGGAAATTCAAGCATGGTTGAGAACACTGGACAGAATTTTCAATGACATGCAATTGGATGATCAAAGGAAGAGGCAAGTGGCCTCAAGACAACTAAAAGGTGTGGCTTTAAGTTGGTGGGAGGTAGTCATAGCTGGGAGAATTGAGAATGAAATCACTTGGAATCAATTCAAGGAGATGTTGGAAGCTAGATTTGTTCCAGTATCAGCCAAAACACTATTGCTTGAAGAATTCATCAGACTTAGGCAGGGAACCTTTAATGTGACTGAGTATACTCATAGGTTTGAGGGCTTGTCTAAGTATGGAGCTATGCTTGTGGCTGATGAGGCATCAAAGAATGATAGGTATATTAAGGGTTTAAACCCAGGGCTTAGTAGGGCTATGTTGCCATATGCAGATAAAACTTTTGATCAAGTCATCGATCTGGCCTTAAAATTTGAGCAACATGACAAGGAAAGGGAGAAGTATAAGAGTTTTAAGAATAACAACAATAAGAAAAATAAGGGAAGATATCACCCCTATGACAAAAAGAAGGAGGAGATAGAAGGCAAGAAAACCAATGATACTAAGACCACTGATACAAAGAGGAAAATAGTATGTCACCATTGTGGAAAAGAAGGACATATCAAACCAAGGTGTCCAGAATTGAAGGGAGGAGCTTTCAAGTGCTACCTATGTGGTAAGGAGGGACATATCAAGAGAAATTGCCCTGAGTATAAACAGCAAGGGAAGCTAGCAAGTTTGGAGAGCAAAAGCAAACCCACAGTAGAGGCTATTGCAGAAAACCATGGTCAAGTGGAAGGTACCTTATTTATTTGTACCCAACCTATATCAGTAGTGTATGATACAGGGGCAACACATTTTCTGATTTCCCATGAATTAGTTGCATTGCTTAAATTAAACTGCATACTGGTTGAAACCCCTTTGTTAGTGCAAAGCCCATTGGGAAGTTCTAGTGTTTTAAACATGATTTGTGTGGATGTGGAATTAAACATAGGAGGAAATGTTTTTATTTCCAATTTATATGTTTTAAATTACCCGAATATAGGTGTTATATTAGGAGTAGACTGGTTAAGGCAATACACAGCCATAATTAATTTAGACTCATCCACCATATCATTACAAATTCTAGAGGTCAAAGAATCACAATTTCGTGTGAAATAGCCAAAGAAAGAAAATTATATCACTTGATTGACTTAAATAAGGATTCCAGTGAGCCTTCTATTGAAGAAATCCCCATAATTAACAAATACTTAGATGTGTTTGGAGAAGTTGAGGGTGTTCCACACCACAGACCAGTGGAATTTCAGATTAGTTTGATACCAGGAGCAAGTCCAATTATTAAGAAACCCACTAGGATGGGGCCAAGTGAGTTGAAGGAATTGAAGAAACAGTTAGAAGAATTGGAAAGCAAAGGATTTATAAGACCAAGTAATTCATGCTGGGGTGCTCCAGTAGTGTTTGTAAGGAAAAATGATGGTACTTTAAGAATGTGTATAGACTACAAGGAGCTAAACAAAGTCACTATCAAAAACAAGTACCCCTTACCTAGAATTGATGATCTTTTTGATCAACTTAGTGGAGCACAAATATTTTCTAGGTTAGACTTGGCATTTGGGTTCCATCAGATGAAGGTTGAGGACTCAAGTGTTAAGTATACAGCCTTTAACACTAGGTATGGTTTATATGAGTTTCTTGTCATGCCATTTGGGTTGACAAATGCCCCATCATACTTTGTAGACTTGATGAATAGGATATTCAGGGATTATTTAGACAAGTTTGTATTGATTTTTATTGATGATATTTTGATTTATTCTAAAACAGTAGAGGAACATGAAAATCACTTACACCTTGTTTTGTCAAGATTAAGAGAAAAAGATTTAAAAGCAAAATTTTCTAAGTGTGCATTTTGGAAAGAAGAAGTGCATTTCCTTGGGCATGTTATATCTGCCAAAGGCATTTCAGTAAACCCCAGTAAAATTATGGCTATCCAAGCATGGAAAAGGCCAAGCACAGTAGGAGAAGTTAGGTTATTTATGGGAATGGCAGGGTATTATAGAAGATTTATAAAAGATTTTTCTAAGATGTCATCACCTCTTACCAACCTAACTAGAAAGAACCAACCCTTTATATGGACTGAGAAATGTGAACAAGCCTTTAGTAAAATCAAGGAGGCCTTAGTCAATGCACCAGTGTTGAGAGTACTAGAAGGAAATGAGGATTTGGTTGTTTATACTGATGCAAGTGGTTCTGGGCTAGGAGCTATATTGATGCAGCAAGATCAAGTTATAGCCTATGCATCAAGACAATTGAAGCCACATGAATCAAAGTATGCAACCCATGATCTTGAGTTGGCAACAGTGGTATATGCACTAAAGCTCTGGAGACATTATCTTCTAGGTGCTAAGTTTATTTTATACACTAACCATAAGGCATTGAAATATCTCTTTTCACAAAAAGATTTGAATATGAGGCAACATAGATGGGTTGAGTTTCTAGCAGCATATGATTTAGACATACTTTATACTCTAGGAAAAGCTAATAAGGTTGCAGATGCTTTGAGCAGGCAGCATGCAAAAGTAGCCATGTTAATGATAGAAGAGTTTAGAAATTTATCTCTACTTATTGATTTGGAAATTGAGGAAAACAGTGAGGTAAACATGGAAATGATTGAAGAAGGAAGTAAAGGAAAAATAAGTTTGATAACTTTGCAATCAGATTTAATTTTGAAAGTGGGAAAAATGCAAGAGGAAGATCTAGATTTATTAGAAAAGAAAACTCTAATAGAAAAAGGAGAAGAAGTAGCAAACTACCACCTTGATAAGAATGGTTACTTAAGGAATAAAGGTAGGATATGTGTTCCAAAGGATATAGGATTGAAGGAAGAGATACTTAATGAATATCATAGGAGCAAATATTCTATACATCCAGGCAGCACCAAGATGTACCAAAACATGAAAAGGGATTATTGGTGGAGAGGGATGAAAACTGATGTGGTCAAACATGTTGCAAAGTGTATGACTTTCCAACAAGTCAAAGCAGAAACCCAAAGACCCTCAGGCCTATTACAACCTCTAAGCATACCACAGTGGAAGTGGGAAGATATATCTATGGATTTCATAGATGGTCTGCCTAGATCAAAGAGAGGAAATACAAGCATTTGGGTAGTAGTTGATAGATTGACTAAAGTGGCACACTTTATACCAGTGGAGGCAGAAAGAAATGCACCTAAACTAGCTCAAATATTCATGAGAGAAGTAGTAAGATTGCATGGAATCCCTAAAACTATAGTGAGTGATAGGGACATAATCTTTACATCCAGATTTTGGAAGAGCTTTCAAGAAGCCATGGGAAGTGAGTTATGCTTGAGTACTGCATACCACCCCCAATCAGATGGTCAAACTGAAGTGATAAATAAAGTTTTGGAGGATTTGTTGAGGGCATGTGCATTGGACTTTGGAGGTAATTGGGAAGATCACCTCCATTTGGCTGAATTTACATATAACAATAGTTATCAAAGAACCATAGGCATGGCACCATTTGAAGCCTTGTATGGCAAACCATGTTTGTCACCAATATGTTGGGTTGAAGCAGGAGAAAAGGCTGTCTTAGGGCCTAAGTATGTTAAAGAGACTACAGAGAAAATTGAACTGGTGAGGAGAAGAATGGCAGCAGCTCAGGATAGGCAAAAGAAGTTTGCAAATATAAGGAGGAAACAGGTAGATTATGAAGTTGGTGATTATGTTTTCATCAAAGTTTCACCTATGAAGAAGGCATTGAGGTTTGGCAAGCAGGGAAAACTTACCCCAAGGTATGTTGGACCCTACAAGATTTTGGAAAGAGTAGGTTCATTAGCATACAAGTTGGAGCTACCAGAAGAGATGAGTGCAATGCACAATGTATTTCATGTATCACAACTTAGGAGATGGGTGCATGATAAAGAGGAAATTCTAGAGAAACCAACTCAAGTTCAAATAAATCCTGATTTGGTCTATCAGAAAGAACCAGTGGGGATTTTAGCAAAAGAGGAAAAGAAGTTGAGGAGCAAAACTTTGAAATTGGTAAAGGTTCAATGGAGCCTAGATCCTAATGATTGTACATGGGAATTGGAGGATAAGATAAAGATGGATTACCCTAAGCTTTTTGCAGTGGAAGTTAAAATCTAAATTCCTAAAAAAAAGTTCAATATGTATGGTTGTTTTGACTGAATTGTTTGCTTATGCAATGTTTGATAGATTTTTATAAAAAAAATCTGGAAATACTTAAAGTAAAAAATGAGAAAATTGTGAGGACACAATTCCTAAAAAGGTGGGGTGATTGTAATGCCCCAGAAATTCATGGAATCTTATTTTAGTTGAATTTTGAAAATATATGAATTTATTTGTATAGGAATATATGGAATTAATTGTGTACAAGTGTGTGTGCATGTGTGCACGTGCACACTGATATGGCACAAGGAAGAACTCCAAATCCCTTGAAATTAAAACAAGAATTAAAGAGCATTACAAACATGATTTTGTAGCATGGATATTTGATTTCTGGAATTATATGAATCATCCTAGAAAATAAGAAAAGTAAGTTTTGTTTTGAATCAGTAAGCATATTTTATTTAAAACCCAGGAAAAATATGTATATGTTATAAGAATTTAAAAACCTGTATGCACATATAGGTGCATATCTTTCTGAAATTAAGAAGGAGTTAAATAAGCCTAGATAGAATATGTATGCAAATGTACATTTCTGTAAGTACTGAAAATATTAAAAAAAAAAAAGAAATAAGCAAGTGAAACTATAACACTAAAATGGCAAAAGACAAATTGCAAGCAAAATAATTGCTTTAGGCAGAAAATAGAAAGGAGGATTTTTAGAAAATAAACAAGTGACAATATCACACAATTATCATGACTTGGTAAGAATATGATATATTCTGGAAAAGTAAAAAGGGGAGGCAAGTATCATATATGGCCGGGGTATTAAAGGTGAAAATAAACAAATCTGAAATGCAAAATGCATGAGTATTGGCCAGGGTAGGAATGAGATTTTACATTTGTAAAACCCTAGAAAACCTCTCTTATAAATCCAAGTATAAACCAGAAAAATCATTTACTACCCAAGACATTTAAGAAAACAAAGAAGAAAATATTTGCAAGCAGAAAAGCAAGTTTTAAAAGGTTTCTTTTCTGGATTAAGCAAGAGAAGCATTTTTAGTGAGTAATCTCACTAAACCCATGGCATTAAGTCCTGTTATGAGGCAGCCAAGCTTATGTTATTTTTCTACATATTTTTGATTTTATTACTATGGTCTTAATGGATGCTTTAATGGGTGTTTATGAATACTTTTGATTGTTTTGATAGTTGAGTATTTTGCTCTGTTTGGTTATACCCAAAAATGTTAAAGTATGAAATTATGAAAGTAAATAGAGATTACTTGTAACTGGTTCAGATATGGCATGAAAAATATAGAAATCAAAATGAATATGAGTTGCATTACACTTGTGTAAGTGCTGAGGCTCAGAGGAAAGACTCAAGGCTGCAATGGAAATATCCAAAAGTGCTGAACCCTTGATCAAATAGAAAACCATGAGCCAGAAACCTTGTTTAAGCTAGATCTTGAATTTAGTTCAAACATGGTTGCTTATGAAACAATAGTAACCCTCATGCCTAGTCTCTATTCACAGTTGTAAATATTCTTGTATTTTCTTTAAGCCAGAATATTTGAAAATATGATTTCCCTTGGATACAAATGTTAGCTTGTTTTTGAAGTACGCTTGCAAGTTTTATATAATGTTTCATGAACACTATGATTTAATCACCTAGCTATCTCATGATAGGATCAAACATGAACACTTAGTAAATAAACTAAGGATTGTGAGCCAAGAAGACTGATGGAATGCTTGTTATATTTGAAGTATACAAGTTGGCACATGGTTTGTTTAAGCCCTGAGATCTTTGTGCAATATTGTGAATTATTTTATTGCAATGTGTCCCCGTGATTCCTTTATGGCAGATGAGGCTAGGAAGAAATTTGGTAAATGCAACCTTGAATTGATGAAATAGGAACTTGTGTTATTCCTAGGATGGTTGGACTGGAGCTATGGTAGTTCCTGAGTATTTCTATTTGAAATATATGTTTGCATAGTTGAATGTGTGTACATAATTAGTTTTAAATACTGATCATATATGCACAATATATCATAAACAAGTTAGGTAAATTGATCAAAGAAGCTGTGCCAACCTATACAAAATGTTTATGTCTCACTCATTTACTTAATATCATGGAATTTTTGATATTGCTCATACCAGATCTTGTATCTGACCCTTGTTTGCTTATGGCATCTGGGGTGTCTCATTTAAAATGGGGCAGCCTCTAATGCTCTTTCAGGGAATGTTGGTTCTAAATAGGAAGCTGCTATGGTTAATGAGACTGATTGGATAAGCATGCTAAATTAGAATTAAATAAGAACTTAGAATGAAATATTTGCATGTAATCTGGGAAGTTTTTTTTATAGTTCTGCTTTGGTTGTTATGTAATGGTCTTGAAAGTTTGGATTTATTTAGTTGTTTTAAATGAATCTAGTGATGTATTAAGTTTGGGATTAATCCAAAGACTTGGTTGAATCTATGCAAGAATATATATATATATATATATATATTTGAGTATCATGGTGGAAATCTGTAAATGATAGATGCCTGTATTTGAGAAATGGATATGTATATACATATACTGTATTAGTTAATTTCAAGTTACATAAAACTTTAAGTTTGAAGGTTAAAAATCTGAATTTTTAGCTAGAAGCAATACTTCAGGAATTTAGTAATAAATATGCAGAAGTGTTTTGGTAAAAGAAGAAAATACATATATAGTTGTGCATTTCATAAAGAGGTGTACATGTTCTAAGAGATTTTTCAAGTGTCTAAAATCTGAATTCACCTTGCAATAGCCAGGCACTAATGTTTTGATGATCTAGTCATAGGGTTAACCCACTTCAAAATAGTGAGGTCTGGGTTGATCAAGATGACCAGAGTTTTTGGGTGTAAAGGAAGGAAATGCATTTGTAAAAATATGAAGCTTTCTTTGCAAATGCAAGTACAAAGACATTTTCAAATACTTGAGCAATTCTCTTTTATTTTTGAGAAGCTTTCTTATTCCAGAGAGCACAACACGGCTGATATGCACACATATTACTTAATTATTACCTTTGTTAAGTGACCATAAAATCTGGATTTTCTAAATCCAGTAAAAGCAACCTGTAAAGTAGGATGCAGGCTGAAGTAACTCAGAGATTAGGAAATGAATCTGGTTCAGAAAAAAAAATTATAATTACATAGATAGTGAAAGAATTACTCAACTGACTTGGCCATAAGTAAAGGAATTTGTGATGAAACCACTTGTGCTGAAAATGATAAATGAGTATATCATTTTCCTTTCTGGCTTTGATCAAACACCAAATAATTAAACTAAAATTTTGGTGGCTTGCTATATAATCTGAGATCACTTTGCTATCTCAAACTAACAGACAATCACTATAGGGATGGTCAAAAATTACTAAGTATAGATTGCATATGATTATGGGATTCATTACCCTGATTCAAACATCAAAAGGCATGGAAAATGAGCTATGTACTGGTTGATTAGAAATTCAAATTCAATCAGGATGCACTCTTGCTAAACAACACTCTGATCCAAGCAAGAGGGTCACATACATCTTCATATGTATGTGAATATATTTATTGATGAACTGATATAAACATATTAGTAGAAAAATTAGGATCCTGGATAATTTAGTAGAAAGGCTAAATGACTCTAGGAGATTTATTGATGTAAAAAAAAATCCTAGTAAAATTAGGTGAAATAACTAGGGTTATTTCAAGTTTTGAGAAACATAAAAATCTAGTGGAGCCTTATTAGAAAAATGAAATGGTAACAAATATCCTTTCTAATAATGTAAGAACATTTGCTATATTAAGTTAAAATAATCTACATCGATAAATTTGTGCAACTAATAAAAATTGGTAAAACGTTTATCAATTAAGATATACAAATGTACTAAATTAAAGGTTGAAAAAGATACATAAAATATACTTATCTTAAATCTTTTGGCATGTTGTCGCTTCAAGGCCCATGCACGAGCCTAACTATACACTACTAAACACATTCGTAACTCGGTCTCTTAAGTGTTTTTTTGCCAAAGATTTTGTATTGTTTCCATGAGTTTTGAACTCTTAAGCAATACAATAATATCGATATTTGATCCATATTCGATCACATACGAATGTTATATGATGAACAATCACATTTCTTAATGTACGAAAATTCAATGAAATTAGTTCATTGGAAATAAACAATTAAAGCATAATGTGAAATCATGTATTCAATATGATTGATTACAACAAGGATTTCCTTTTGAGTGGCTCAACCATTTAGAAAGGAAAGAGAATGTACATGATTGGTTGTAACTTAGGCACAGTTGGGATGAAGAAAGTGAACAATAAACTCTACTTTATGAAATGATATCAAAAATGAGAATTTTATAAAATGCCAATATGGAATGAGAAATGTAATTTTTATTCCTAATTGTGTTTTTACATAGAAAATTGTTTTCTATAAAAGTCATCTATGGGTTTAAGATATTTGATTCAAAACTCTCGATTGTAAACTAGTTACAGTAAAAGAAATAAATAGTCCATAATAAGTAGTTGAAAGGAGCTTCGTATTTCATATGTTATAATACTAATGGCAGAAATAGTAGGAGCAATCCATATAATATATCATTGGATGCATCAAATTATAAAAAGTTATTCTCGTAAATATACCAAATATTATTAATGAAATAATAATTGTTTTTAATATCGATTGAAAGTGAAAATAGTTTTATCTTGTTGTGAATATTTTGAATATTCATTACGAAATAAATCTATTAGAATAACAATATTTGTTGCCTTAGTTCTATAACATGGAAGTATTTATAATTTTTACAATTATTTTGGAATTAAGGACAAAGCATCATTTAGTGGAAGCGACATAAGAGTTGGTGAACTCTTCATATTAATACATATAGACATATGCATTTCAAAGTCTAATCGTACCAATATGGTTCCGTTTACCTTGTTAAAATTCTAGGATGAATTACCATAGAAATGAACATGCATATCTGATGCACAAGTAGTATATTTATGTTAAGTTCATAGGATTTAATATGAAGGTAGAATACACAACATGCAAAGGTAATAAAATGATTCAATTTAGTCGAATAGGTGAGTATATTAGAAAGGATTCCAAAGGTACCTAAAAATGAATAAGATTCAATCTCAAAAGTCACTCCTCCTTATGATAGATAATGATGTATCAATAAGATGTAATTAGACTTTATTGGAAAAAGTACGATTAATGATAAGTGAAGTTGAATTAAATTCTTTCTGTAAGGTCATGTGCTTACGAGTAAGTACATAAGGTTAAAATTAATTTCATCTTAGACAAAGTTTATGAGATATACAAGATAAAAGTTTATAAGAAATCCCTACATGTTCTAGGTCAAGGAGTTGACAGGTTGTGTGAGTCGAGAGACTGCACGTAATACTTGTACATGAGGATATTGTATGGAGCACCACAAATGAGTTTGGGACTGATTAATATTGATTGACCAATTTATGTTATAAACATAAGTTTCATAAACGTAAAAACCAAATCAGTTATATACATATATATACAATTCATAGAATGTTTAGGAATACCTACTCCGTTGCACTGAGAAACAATAGTTGTTTCAAGAAATATCAACTTCATGACAAACAAATTTCTTTAAGAAATTATTGGTGGTTAAATGGATTTGGATACGATCCAAAGATAAAACTAATAATGAAGGATGGAATGAAATTAAACTGAATCAAATAGACACGAAACATTAGAACGCCTATTAATAAATCTCACACATTAAAGATAAATTTTGAATTTTATTAATGTCGAGATAAGAATTTCTTCATTTTGTAAAATAATTCATTAAGAGTATTGGTTCTACCATGTGGCGTGATGTGCAAACCCGAAATAGATTCAAAGTACATTATCAAAATGTGATGTTGATAGTGGTACCCAAAAGGTTATGATCCATCGGCACGAAAGTGTCTTTAAGAAAAAGATCAATATGATTGAAATATAAGCTATGTTAAGAACAATGACATCGTAAATTTCGGTTGCCAAAACTAACATAATAGATTCATCATTCAACATGCTTCGGTTACTTCAGATTTTAGTCACAAAATTTATCATTTGGTATGATTTTGATTTTGGTATATATATGTTGAAAATGAAATTATAAATAATGATCTAGAATAGACTATTTGCACATAACAACCAAAATATCTCGACGTCAATGAGAGCAATAACTGAGTTTGTGAGTATTTGATATGGTCCAAGGAACGATATGAAAATGTTATTCGATAAGCATTGGAGTTGAGCATGTATTTTGATTGAGAAATCTAATTATTTTGATTGATTGTTAATGATGTATCTATATTAAAATCATTTAGTTTGGTCGTTTAACATTTGACATTGGATTTGAAAATTATAGCAAGTATAAAAAGATGTTGGGATTGTCCCAAATGATATACGTAGACACGATACTAAGATTATTTAATATGGAGCATGTAAGATGGTGTAACAACCCGCATATTTTACGATTGTATATTTAAATGTTTTATTTAAATATAGCATCGTTGGTCGGATTAAAGTCCGAAATGCTACTTTTTGTAAACAGTCGAATTGGGACTCGAGACTACTTCCATTGAGTTCAAAATGGCGTTTACAACTTTTTTGAGTATAAACATCGATATGTTTGGAGTTGAGTAGAATTTTGCTATTTTTCTATTTTGGGCTTTGGGTTTGGGTTTCAGCCCACTAACCCAACATAATACCCTAACTCCACCCCACTCCTCTTCATTCTTTCATAACATTTCCTAACACTCTCAAGCCCTAGAAAGAATGGTGGGAAGAGGAAATTAAAATTCCTAAGCCCTAGTTTCTCTTAGGAATTCAAATTCAAGTGATAAATCAAAAAGAAGCTTAGGTAAGCATCCTCTTCTTCTTCTCTATCTCAATCTCTCTCCAATTTCAGAAATTTCCTATAACCTAACTTAGGAAATATTTGCTTATGATCTGAGCTTCTAGAGTTGAAGTTGAAGAGTAGTTGATCTTTCCTTTGTTTTTGAGCTTCTCGTTCGTTGTTTTTGGGTTTAAAGGTGAGTTTTTGAACTCACATCTATGTCTATGTTTTCATTGATGTTAGGTATGAATTCCTAACATCTATTCACGTTCATTTGCTTTTGATTTGAATTGATTTGGTGAATTTTCCAAATTTTGGTGTTTTGAAGTCAAAAGCTTTAAAGATCCTATCTTGTATATTTGGACGTATTATTTGGGGTGTATCAAAGAGCCTATAGGACTGAGTTGTCGCTTGGCATAAATCCCTAGCCTCCGTTGCTCGTCCGATCGTTTCCGAATCATTTTGGCCATCATTGGCCTAGGCTAATTGTTGCCCAGTAAAGGCAACCAGACGTCTGGTTGGAAGGTCTAAACGTCTGGTTAGGGCAGCAGATGAAAAAAAAATGCATAGAACAAAATTAGACGTCTGGTACACCCTTTTCAGACGTCTGATACAACTTTTCAGACGTCTGATACAACCTTTCAGACGTCTGATACAACTTGTCGGACGTCTGGTTAGAGTTCAGACGTTTGGAAGGTTTTTGGAATATTTCCAAAACCCAAATCCAGACGTCTGGATGAACCCCCAAACGTCTGGAACTGCAAATTTTGCCTATTTTGGTTGTTTTTTTGAGTGGGTTTCCAGTTTTAATCGATTTTTGTTTATCCGGTTAGTTGTTATCACTTATTATCAACTTTGATGACTTCTTTCTTTGGATTTCTGGGAATATCCATTTTATAGATTTGATATCGATTTTTATGGATTTAATTCACATTGTCGTATGTGAATTTTTGGTGATTGATTGTTTTTACAATCATTTTTGTGATTTGTCACTTTAAAATACAAAGGTTTCGATACTAGTAGTAAATACTAAAACTCTTTCATTAAAACGATTTCGACACTATTTTAAATATAAAGCTCGCTTTTAAAACCGTTTTCCAATCTATTAGTATATACAAACCTTTACCTCATTCTTATGAGAAATCTAATTAAATGGCTTAGCAAAACAAGTGGTATGAAACGCTTGCGTTTACTTCGTCGGTTATTTCTTGGACTTGTTCGAGTGAAATCTCGTGACAATTTTCGAGTGGAAATCTACAATCTGTTCGTATATATTTTAAGTTAAGCCAGTGGTTATGGGACATGAAGCTAAACTCATTTATTTACTAGCTTAGTGTAATTTACACTTCTTATTGATCAATGGTGATCATTTTATGATTTAGACTAGCGATGTGCGATGTCTCTTTGTCGCCGTGGGGAACTATACCCCGTTCTGTTGAGCTTTGTCTCATTTTTTTTATAGGCTAGCGAACTATGGGTTTTATGGAGTTCGGTTCATCGGGCGTAACGCCGTACTACGTCGTTGTTCTGGCTTATTGGAGTTCGATTCATCGGGCGTAACGCTGTATTACGTCTTTGTTCTGGCTTATTGGAGTTCGGCTCATCGGGCGTAACGCTGTATTACATTGTTGTTCTGGCTTATTGGAGTTCGGCTCATCAGGCGTAATGCTGTATTACGTCGTTGTTCCGGCTTATTTGAGTTTCAGGTTCATCGGGCGTAACGATGTACTACGTCGTCGTTCCGAATTATTTGAGTTTCGGGTTCCTCGGGCATTCCGTTGTACTACGTCGTGGCACCAGCTCTATGGTTAGCGACCATGGAATAGCGTTCCGTTTGTGATACACGTGTTGGTGAGTTTTCATGCTCCCGTTTGTGATAGGCCTCTCCCTTTTTGTGATTTCTGGATTTCTAATTGATGATTTCTAGAATTTGTGTTTCACCTATTTTTGCGATTGACATTGATATGTTTTGTCAATATTTGTGTTTTGCTGAATAATTTAAAGAATATGACATTCTTTTTAGTGTTTGAGAATATTTGAGATATTGTATGATTTTTGTTGTTATCTGATGTATACTTGTCATAGTATGGCATTATTGTTATCACACGTTTTTGTCATATCTCTTATCCTATCTCATTTGATATGATATTTATAGCTAGACTGATCCGTTTATTATTTTTCTTCTTAAATAATACTCGGGTCAGACCGAGGTATTTCAGGTGCTTCTACTTGACTTCTTACCAGGGACCATCATCTGATTTTTGGCTAACTACTTTAGATTAGTAGTTTTTGCTTTTATACATTCGAGATAGAGACTCCTTGATGTATACTTATTCTTTTGTCTAGCACTTGTACCTATTTTTTGTGATGTGGTGGATCTTGCATGACCACTACTTTGATGTACACTTCTATGTGTTATATTCATATCTGTTTCCGCCTTAGTGATATGAATATCTGTGACTGATTTGTGTTATGCTTATTTCTATATTTGTTTCCGAAGCCCATATAGCCACTATGTAGTAGCTTTGAGTTTGTATTTGATATGTCGGATTTCCTCTTGAAATGAAATGCATGTTATACTATCTGACATATCGGTACTCGCACAAAGCAATTACACAGATGTTCACTCCTCAATAGCCTTATTCTTCGCGCTAGTCGATGACATTACCCAGTAGTGTCCTTGGCTAGTGTGAGTATAGAGGTGGGGCGTCACAGATGGGTTCGTTATGCATTGGCAATAGGAATTACCATACATGTTATATCATTTATAATATTACACTTCGCTTATGTATTTGACACATAGAGCAAGTAACAAATCCGAATTAAGATCACTTAATGATAGTTTGGAGTGTTCTTGAGTATTTATGAAATACTAGATAACTTTTTATAGAACAATGAACTCCTTGTGAAGGAGTGTACACACTCTAACTTCATAATGATATCGAGTATAGTATATCGATCCTAACTT
Organism: Allium fistulosum; assembly: GCA_030737815.1. Classification (NCBI taxonomy): domain Eukaryota; kingdom Viridiplantae; phylum Streptophyta; class Magnoliopsida; order Asparagales; family Amaryllidaceae; genus Allium; species Allium fistulosum. The sequence continues at coordinate 367,601,079 of CM060906.1, forward strand.
CATGTTCAATCTTAAGTTAAGAACTTTAAGTGGGAAATGTTCCAAACAAATAAATAGTGGCTGATTCAACCAAAGGCTAAATACATCGCCTTGAATAAGAACTAAAATAAAAGAAGTATAAATAAATGTACAAACTTATAACTGAGCTAGGAGTGATTTCAAATGTCGAGAATCCCATGACATTGTCATAAAATAACATTGCTGCGATATAGTTCATAAAAGACTTAGAGCTCACTAGAAGTCGAGAGACTTACTCTGAATAGTTCCACATGATAAAGGCAGTTTATCAGAGTTGGAGAGAGTTAATTGACTGAGTGGATAACTAAAATAAAATAGCATACCCATTCACTAAGGGACTAGCCCGATTAGTTTTTGAGAAAACCAATCGAAGAAGTTGGAATTAGATTCCATAACTGACCCCAAGTGCAAGTCAGAGATTGATAGAGTTAGGGGTATGTCCTATGAGCAATGATGTAATTTGTTACGTATATCTTGTTCGATAACTAATCTTGTTAGAAAATAAAAGGTGTTTTCTTTCTATTATATTCTTGTTATACTACGATATAATTAATTAAATAATTAATTTAAAGTATATTAAATAGAAAATCCTTAAATGATATGTTATGGTAATTACAATGTTATCTAGTATTTCATAAATAATAAATGACTAATGAATAATAATTAAATAAATAATTGTTAAAATATAATAATTAATAAGTAATCTTTAATAATTTAGAAGTAATAATTAAATAATAGTACTTAATAATTATATAATAGTTATAATTACATAATAATATTAATAGTTATAATTAAATAACAATAGTTAATTATTAATAGTTAATAATTACCATTCAATAATAATAATTAATAATTAATTTAGAGTAAATTCCGATTAAAACAAATAAATAGAAATTTCTGATTCATTATAAATCAGTTTTAGCACTAAAAAAAATATAAGTATGTTAAGAAAAATAATTTAAGTAGCAAATATTGATCTTTATATACATACTAAATTTTTTTACCTATATAAAATAGTAAATAACAATCATTTTATCTACTAAAATACATGAAAATTAACTATAATCTTGATTAAAATCGAACGGATAATTATCAGATGGGGATGTGACCATATCCATATTCGTATCCATTTTTCGAATATTAGATAATTTTTCATATTTCAATATGGATACAGACGGATTTCAAATTTTTTGATTACTCATTGACAGTCGTACGTTTGGCCAAATTTACATAGGAAGTTATAGGTTGAAGGCATACAAACTTCTCTTGGCTCTGAAACCAAATTTCCCTTTGGCTCCAAACCAAATTTCTAGGCTCCAAACCTAAATTTTCGCGTATAATCACCGCTCCCTCTCTCCACTCCGTTGATAACTTCAATCTCCAAATGTTCTTCCTCTAAATGTTCTAAACATTTTTAGGCTTCAAAATGTTCTTTTCGACAGCGGCTGCTGCAAAACCTCCAATCATGCTTCCTCCAACCCCAAACCCGATAATAAGCCTACTAACATCACTTCTTCTGTATCCAACTCGAAGTAATCCTCAAATCCGAACCCGCAACTAATAGCACCTATTGTCGTTGTTTAGGCCGAACCTGAAGAGGAGTTCACTGTTAGCCTGATCAACTTTATGGATCCGATTTCGATACAAAAGGGGAAAGTTAACTGGTTCGATTGGGGAAATGGGTCAGATGATTCAGGTTTGTTGTTTTATATCATGAATCTAACTATGAATTACTGGAACCAGATGAATATGGGTGAAACTGATCCTAATTCTCTATATTTACCTTAATTCATGATCAAATTATGGGATTGTTGAACTCTTTTTATGTGTAAATTTTCCACTGTGGGATTTGCAATTAAATTATTAATATTTTTGGCATACATTAGATCTGGATCTGGTTGTGGTCTTGGAGCAACTGGTTGTTGTGCTAGAGGTTGGGGATTCCGTCCTTGAACCCGACGGCGGTGTGCTGGTTGCCTAACAAATATCGGACAGTTTCACATCTTCTTCCCATTCACACTTTATCCATATGCATAAATACCGATAATATTCAGGTAGGGATCCAAAACACAGTAAGTTACTTATAATATAATTTGGTTCGTTATAGGGAGTTGTCGTGCTGTTAGCGAAATTAAGCATTCAATGCCCAAGAATATTAATAATTCACTTTTAGGGAACATGGAGTACAGATTTTATCATTTATATTTGTTCCTAACAAAATCATATTTGAGTAAAAAAAACTTACAACATCAAGTGAATACACAGTACCATCTCAGGAGCATACCAATGCCTAAAGAGAAGAAAATTAAAAGTGAAACAATGTAAGAAGATATCTACAGATGAAAACGATGTTAAAATTATTGTTCTAACGCATTTTTGTTATCTATTCAGGACAATAGCCTAATGCATTTCTATTATCTATTCAGGATAATAGCCTGTCACACATATTATAACAACTTGCAAGCTGCAAGAATAGGTGATATTACCAAAAAGGAAAGAAACATTGTTATTTCTACAGTAGATTTAAGAAAAAGAAAAGAAATGTTCAACGCAATGTACTACACCGGGGAAGGAAGAACAGACGATATACAAACTCCAGCAAAAATGGGACCACTAATAAGCACCTGGATTAACAGAGAATAATAATCATCATGCCCCATTAATAATACTATAACTGGTTGGAAATGAAATATAACTAGATATATAAAATAGAAAGAGTTGGTGTGATGAATCAAAGATGGTTAAACATGGTAAATATAACTAAAAGAATAAGGACAAAATTTATAATTTTCAAACGTAATGTAAATGTGTTGTTTATAGGATATTGGAGAGCTGTATGGGAAAGAATATCGAAAAGGCAACGGATTATCCTGAGAGAGTAGCTGATCTTTTCCAAAGCGAAGAAGTGACAACTTCTACAAATAATTGCAAGCCGAAAGTTGCGCAATTTGCTGCACAGTTAAAACAGTAAGATTTACATATTTGCTTATAACTCATTGCTTAATTACATGAAACTTCGATTGGTAGTTCCATTATATCTTTTCATAACAAATGCAAGTATTAATCTTTACTAAACGTGGAAGGGAAGAATGACCATGGCTCATTTATTTTCATCCAATGTTTCACCCTATCCCCAAATAACTTAAAGCAGAGTTCAGTAGAGTTCCTGAATCATCCCTATAAGTATGAAGTTGTCATAAGACTACATATGAAAATACATTAAAATTGGTAGATAACGAGAAATGCCATGTACTATTTAAAGCTACGATAGAGGCAGACTGTAGATTTATGTTTGTTAAGAAGGTTTGTTACTCTTGGGACAAGTCTTGGAATGACACACATTTTTTTAAAAAGTATTTATATAGATTTTCTACGAATATAAAACTATTTAGAACTTGATATAATGGACTGCATGTATGTATACTAATAGCTAATTACTACTTAAATGACAATGCATCTTGAAGTTATGATTAGACTTAAACATTTAATGGGTGGAGAAAGCCGCCTTATTGGTCTTCTTGTGCTTGAGGAACGTCCTAGTGAAATAACGTTGCAAATAGTTCCAAACTTGGAAACGCATATCACAGTAACATGTAAGAATATTTTTATTACGTGATGTACATGCTATGTTTACATGTAAATATTTTTGTGTTGAATCATGACCTTTCAATTCAGCTCGTTGATAAGGTTGTTGTAATACTCAACTTCTCCTTTGTTGATTCCTCCTCCGATCTTTCCATCTAACACAATTGAAGTGTAAAAGGTACATATTAAGGATTTTATTTGTATGTAAACTGTAAATTTACGTATAGCTCAAAGTGCTTGGAAAAATTCTGGCCCATGAGATGGAAAATCTGCAAGCACCTGACACCTAGGTCCTATGGTTTTCACATCTTCCTACATGCCACACTTTTCATTGTGTTGAAATTAGAGATTTAAGTTATTAATAGTAATGATGTAAAGAAGTAATAGGTTTTCATTATGTTGAAATTAGAGATTCAAGTTATTAATAGTAATGATGTAAAGAAGTAATAGGAAAAACGAATTTTATATCTAATTTGTTTGGACATGATTAAAGCTACATATCAATAATAGTAGAGATGTTCCAAAGCTTAATATATAAACGGTAAAATAGAAATGCGTGAATTCGTGTGGGTTGGTGTGTGTTTCTCTTACTATGTGCGTATATGAGTTTAAATGTGTGTTGAATATCTATATAAATTGTCGTCTGCCATTTCTTACGGTGAGTGAGCTGCTACCAGAGGGAAGTTGAGCCCTTATTTCTTACGTGTGTGTTATTGTTTGTGTGTGTGTGTGTGCTAGGTTGAGTTGTAAGTGTGTGTTTTATGCTATATTTTTATACGTGAGTTATATATGTGTTTATATAGTACTGCTCCATGTCCATATTGAGTGAATATTAGTTTAATCTACTTTATTCCTTATGTGTGTGCATGTAACACTATTAATATGGGTAAGTTTTAATGATTTATAAATAAATAACAATATAGTTTTATGTTTAAAATAAACTAATTCAAAGATATCTAATCTTTAATATATATACTTATTGTGTGTGTGTGTGTGTATCCAAGTAAAGTATATACCTCAGCATGAATTGTTATATAATTCACTTGTACCAAGTATGTATACACTATTGCATTTTTTTAATATTTCTTTATGTGCATTCTAGTTTACTATCAAGAACCGACAATACCATTGTTTCTACCAACTTATATAACGTGTTTATGTAGCTTTGCATTCAATCTTATTTTGATTATTTTAAATATATGTACTTCTCCTGTACATGCATATGCCATCTTGAGAATACATACTTTTCACTTAACTTATATCTTTTGGTTCAAGTTATACACACACAGACACACACTCATTTCATAAATATGTATCACGTTTATAATTTGCAAGGTCCATGTATCCGATTGTTTTTATAAACTTATTTAAATATTTACTTAAAACTATTGTAAATAAATATATTTATTTGATAAGGCATAAGTGTGAGAGAGTGTTTCATTTTGTGCTCTATTCTTTGTCTTGAGTATTGAACTGTATGATAATATATATTAGTTCACCCTGTATTTCGTTTTCTGGTTCTAAGTAAAACTTTACATGTTTTTCCTGTACCAATTTTGTTTGATTATATTTCTTAGTGTTCATGACCTGTTCACATAACCACTTGCATATTTTAATGCCTTTAGTATATTAGTAGTATTCCATGTTTACAGGCCATGTGCTAAGCATTTATTCATATTTTATTTTAATATCTAATATATATATATTAATAACCTATAACCAATGTAAATAATAAGAATTATAATTAAAAGAATGGCTAGTAGGGTGAAATTGTAATTAAAGAAAGCAATGAGTTTTTTATAGTTATTTTGTAATCCTGTTCCATGTGGATATAATGTTTGTTTTATTCTTCTTGATATAATATGTATAAGCAGATCCCTACCTGAATACCGATAGTGGAAGTAAGTCGACATCTGAGCATTATGAAGCTTTTGTGTTAAATGATGGTGTGGAGGCCAGAAAACTATGTTTACTTTTAAGTTTACCATTGTGTGCTAAAATTAAAACTATGCTTAGAAAGTAGGATCTTTTGCAATCATCTTTTAAGTTTACCAATTTGTTTCAGGTTACTTGTTGCAGTAAATCTGGATAAGTAGATGCCCTTCAAGCAAATTAGTTTTTGTAATCATCTTTAACAATAAAGAATGGATATATATTACTGTGGTGGTGTATAAATTAAAGAATGGCTATATATTACTGTGGTGGTGTATGATTTATAGTTTGTATTTAAGTTGTGATGTCCTCTTTATGAATGGTTCATGATGCTTTTGAATTTATATCAGTTTTTTCCTGTTGCTTACCTGTTTCTTACCGCACCTGCGAAATGTGTTTAGAAATTAATATTTTTATTTTGTATTCTTTTTTTACAACTGCCAATCGCAGTTGTAAAAAAGTCTTTTACAATAGCTAATCGCAGTTGTAATAAGGTCTTTTACAACTGTCAAACATAGTCATGAAAGACTTTCTACAACTGCTTCAGGCAGTTGTAAAAATTTATTTTACAACTGTCGAAAACCGTTGTAAAAAATTATGGTTCTATTACAACTCAGGATATCACGACAAACGGTGGCCTGTTGTAATAGACCTATTACAACTGTTTTTGGCAGTTGTGAAAGGGTGGTTTTGTTGTAGTGTAAAGAGTTTTCTGTTGGTTAATATAACTAAGGTCAAACTTGGAATCTCGAAGTGACCATGTTACACAATTCCCTCGAATTGAGAATACCGTGGAACTTCAACATGGACATTCCATTTTGATTATAGTTTAATCGTGGCATGGTATCTATTGGACGAATATAGTTGGGTGTGAGTTGAAGCATTGGAAGTTAAACACTATTCAATAAAGAATTTGTCTCCACGGTTATACGGGGTTAGTATCACAGTGAACTATAGTCAACTCTAATCAAAATCTCTAACCAGAGTAGTGCGGTTAATAGTAAATGTTATTGTTGAACAAAGGACTTTGATTATAGATTAACTAAGTTGAATGTGGATGATATTAGAATTTTTATCGAAACCAAATTCCATAAGTCAAAATGTGATATATTGTTGATGAAAAGAACTGGTGTAAATAATCGTTACTACCAGCGCTTATGATAAATGAAATTGGATTTTGTCGAAAGATGTGTAAGCGATAAATTTGGCAAAAATGTTATACTACTAGCTAAGGTGACGTGTGAACGTTAATACTCGAATTGTTCGACATTAATCGTTGGCTAAATTTACTCCTTTAAGTCGCACAATTGAAATGATGAATACTCTGAATGAATTACACAATTAATTTAATTTATAATCATCGTAATTTAGTTAATTAGTTAATATTTATGAAATGCTAACTCTTAAATATTATTTTATTTGTTTAAATATCATTAGTATTTATTAAAGTACGTAAATAAAAGTTATAAACGTGTATATCGATATACAATGTCGGTAGAATATCTAAATTGAATTTAAATAGATTAAACACTAAGTGTGATTTTAAATTAATTAATATTTATGAAATATAAATTATAAAAAAAATTATTTGATTTATTTGAATACTATTAGTATTTAATAAAGTGAGTATATAAATGTTATAAACGCGTATAGCGATATTGGTAGAACATTTAAATTGGATTGAAATGTGATTAACAATAATTGGATTTTGGAAATTTTCGAGGTCCAAACCCTCTATGTTATGGGTGAAAGTGTTGTTATGGATCATAATACGGAATATAATCTAAGTTATCTACTAGTGTGGAATATAAATATAAAAAGTAAACAGTAAAGTAAATTACACCAGGGATTTTTATACTGGTTCGAACTCCCGTTCTACGTCCAGTTCCAGACTCCTTCTAGAATTTAACTATCAACCCTCACTTAACCCAGAGGAACGGGTATTACACCGCTTGAGCAACCGAATAGGACTTCTACCACCTAGACAACCGAATAGGACTTTTACTGCCTGAGCAACCAAACAGGTCTTCAATAATATAATAAGTTTTCTTGACTGATTGTGCTCTGTAGATAGCACGGATATGTCTTTAGAGTACACCCTTCCTATAATCTTCTCCTTTGTGGTATATAGTGTAGTATGTGAAGATTGGAAGTAATTTTAATCACAAATAAATTTGTGCTTGAATGTGGAAGTGATTTGAATGCGTTTATGAAAGAAAATGGCAGAATTTAGAAAGGAAGGATATATAATAGAATCAAAGAATTAAGTTGTTGAAACAATTGAATGCAAGGCTATATATAGAGTTAAAAAGATATAATAATTCGTGAAAAGATTTGGCCAAGAGATATGGAAATAACTGTTGGATTAAAAGTTGTTTCTGTTCGTTGAAAGATGGTGTCCATTCAGAAAATATCCGTTATGAATATTCAGTCGACTGAGGAAAGAAATTCAGTCATCTGAACATTCAAAATATTTCGAAATTTAAATTTATTTTGAAAAGACACCTGGTACAGTCGACTGAACCTTCAAAATAATTTGTGCACCTGTGCATGTTTCAGTCGACTACACACTCCTGTTCAGTCGACTGAAATAGGTGTTTTCTGCCATATAAACTTCTGGATGAAAGATTTTTTCTTAGCAACTTTTTATAATTAATTTCTAAGTTGTGTATATGATTTTGAAAGTAATTTAAAACCATGTGTGTGTGCATATACCACTTAGGAGAGATTTTAACAATTATTAACTACTAACTAGACTATAGACAAACCAATAATAAACTTTGATACTTCTCTTTAAATTCTTTGGTCTTCGATCTATCGTCGAGTAGAAAAGTATCTTCTCCTGCAAATTTGGTTAGTTTAATAATCTATACTTATATAGTTGTCACGATCAAAACATCAAAATAAAAGGTTCTAACATTATACCCTTTTTTATGATGACAACTATGTAAGTTTAAAAGTTTATAAAATTTATAAAAACAATTAAAACTCCCTCTGAATCAATGAACTACCTGCTTATCTTCATATTTCTCCCCCATTGTCATCGACAAAAAGGAATATCAATTGTATAACTATGAGAATATGGATGAATATGAATATTACTTAACAATGAGAATATAGTAAACATAAATAATGTGAATCAAGAACAAAAGAAATTAAACATCGTATTACTTAACAAAACATCAAAAGGACAACATTGAATTAAGAACAAACAATATACATAACAATAATTGTTCATGGATACATCATAGCAAACAAACAAAAAAAATAGAAAAACAAACATAAGCATAAGAAAAAAATGGACTAAACTTTCTCACTATTGGATTCTTCCTCTTCCTCTTCTTCCTCCTCGGATGTTGTCCAAGAGAAAGGAGAGGAAGGTAAATTCGGATGCTGCAAACAGGTGTCTAGATGCAATCATCCTTGTTTCTTGGATATTGGTGATCCAAGTTCATATTGGCAAAGAAGAGTTTGATTAGGAGAGAGTAGATCTTGACGTTGTTGGCATCAAAACTAAGCAAGCTCTCAAGACCACTTGCGTCCACAGTTTCTCGGATTGTGTACGCATTGGAATCCGGATACTTAACAAATGAACCATCGAAGATTCTAGAGCTCCGCATGGCATTGTAATGGGTGACAGCAGTTTCGTTGTGGAGCAAAGACCTAATTTGGCTTTCGGATGGTCTGACGGATGATTGGCGAGGTCTTTTTGTCCTTGGAGCCATTTGATTTGGGTAGATTTGAAGTAGATAAATTTGATTGAAGAAAATGAGGGCTAGGGTATGTTTGCTGAAAAAGAAGTAGGGTTTTGGAATGGAGGAGGTGTATTTATATGGTTGGTGAAAAGGTGGATTGGTAGTTATGCCATATTATTTTAATAAAACCGGAAATGAACAATTCAGTCGACTGAATGCAAGGGGGCAATCGACTAAAATACTCAGTTTTTCAACCCGAAAGTTTTTGCCTAAAAATCACCTAATTCAGTCGACTTAAAATATAGAATCAGTCGATTGAAATCTGGAAATTGCAAGTACTCAAGAATGTTCAGTCGACCACAATTAAAATTCAGTCGACTAATGTGCAGAGAAAATTTTCCCGCATCAAATAGCCTAAAAAAGTTCAAATTCGGTTGACTGAATTGCCTTATATAAAAAAGTTTGCATTGAAGTTTTAGTCGATTGGATTTGTAGGTTGAGTCGATTGAAACTGTGCTTATTTGCCTTTTAAACCTATAGAACTAAAGATTTTCTTATAAAAACAAAATAATATTAAAACTTGGGTAATCTTATAATTGTTATATACTGTAAACATTATTTTAAAACATATAAAACATAAAAAAATACAACACTTATGCAAAAACAATATACATAAAAATATAATTTCTTGAGGAGTGAGAGTCATCAGAGTGCGGTTCAATCTTTGTTATTTCTTGTAATGACTGGATTGGTGACCAAACATTACTGCGTTGCTAGGAGTTCGGTGACACCTGAGGACGTTGTGGGCTTCATTCCCAAGAATTTGGTGGATCTTAAGAACGATTTTGCGAAGGTTGATGTACGCTCTCTTTTGATGAAGACCCGCAGAACTTTAGCGCAACTTGTTCCAAAAAACTTAAACGCTTAGCATTTACTTTCTGTTTGTAGTATAGTTCACGCTGCAGTTCCAGTGTCTCCCTCTGGTAATGATGAATATCGTCAATTTTCTCCTTCGTTGACAGAGAACCAAAATGTAAAGTACGTTTAGTTCTTTTTCCTTGAGGAGTATATCCAGTATGATGAGTACGAGATGGTGTGATTTTAACTGGAATATAAGCGGTGTGGATTTGTTGGAGTGTTTTGACGATTCTGAGGAAGGTGTACTGAAAATGATAGATGATTGATTGGATTCATCCTGTGAAGACAGTTGATGTTTGAAGAAATAAATAATAACGAGGATTTAAGCTTAGAAAAATTTATTGAGGAATGTTGATGGGAAAAAAAGAGATATAAGCCTTTATATACAAGAGTAAAGTCTATTTTCAGGTAAATAAAGTTGAGAATGAAAATTACTGAATGATTATGGCCAGAAACATATATGAGGTAGGAAAAGGTTAAGAGATAAGAACCATTCAGGTAATATGAGGAAGATAGTAGTTAGTTAAACAAGAAATACAATCACATTATGGAAAAACATGTAACTTACATACCAGCAACCCGAGTTCGAGTGCCAGCATCAACAATTTTTGACAAATTTTTTTTTAAAATTTTAAATTATAAATCATGTAAAGATATAATACCCAATTCTCGACGTAATTTTATAAATATATTTTCATTTTAAGGTTTTGTAAATATATCAGCTATCTGATTTTCTGAAAATACAAATTCTAATAAAATAATGACTTTTTCTATATTATCTCTAAGAAAGTGATGTCTCATATCTATGTGTTTAGTTCTAGAATGATTTATTGGATTTTAAGATAAATTTATTGCACTTGTATTATCACAATAAATTGTTGAATTTGAAAGATTTATTCCAAAATTTTGTAGTGTTTGCTGCAGGTAGATAACTTGAGCACATGCCAAAGCAGTAGAGATGTATTCTGCTTCACACGTCGAAAGTGAAACGCAATTTTGTTTCTTACTATACCAAGATACTAAAGATTGTCCAATAAAATGACAAGTACCACTAGTACTCCTTCGATTAGTTCGACATCCTCCAAAATCAGCATCACTATACGATACTAATTCAAAAGGACATTCTTTTGGATAAAAGAGACTGTGACCTTTAGTTTTGCTTAAGTATCACAAAATTCGCTTCACTGCCCGCAAAAGTGATTCTTTGGGATTTGCATGAAATCATGCACACAAGCAGACACTCATCATTATGTTTGGTCTACTAGCAGTTGAATATAGTAATAAACCTATCATACAACGATATAATTTTTGGTCAACACTTTTGCCATTTTCATCTCTATCGAGATGTAATGCAGTACTCATAGGAGTAGGTTTAGCCAAAGTATTTTCCATACCAAATCATTTTATGAGATTATTACAATATTTTTCTTGATTAATAAAAATTCCATTTTTTAATCGTTTAATTTGTAAGCCAAGAAAATATGAAAGTTCTCCCATGTGAGACATTTCAAATTCTCTTGTCATAATTTCATAAGATTCTTGATATAATTTTTCGTTAGTGGAACAAAAAATAATGTCATATACATAAATTTGAATTATTAAAATATCATTTTTATCTTATTTTATAAATAGAGTTTGATCTACTTTTCCAATTTTAAGACCAGAATTAATTAAATAACTTTTAAGACGGTCATGCCAAGTACGAGGTGCCTGTTTTAAACCGTATAAAGCCTTTTTTAATTTGTAAACATGATCTGGATATTTTTCATGTGCGAATAAAGGAGGTTGCTCTACATATACATTTTCTTTTATAAAACCATTTAAGAAAGCAATTTTTTCATCCAAGTTTAAAATTATTAAAACGAGCATATGCTAATAAAATACGTATAGCTTCTAAACGGGCTACGGGTGCAAATATTTCATCATAGTCAATTCCTTCTTCTTGATTATAACCTTGAGCAACTAGTCTAGCTTTATTTCTAATAATATTTCCTTACTCATCAGCTTTATTTTTATAAACCCATTTTGTACCGATAACCGCTTGATTACTTGGCCTAGGAATTAAGTCCAAAACTTCATTACGTTCAAATTGATTTAATTCTTCTTGCATAGCTATAATCCAGTAGTCATCAGTTGAAGCTTCTTTAGGATTTTTAGGTTCAATATTTGAAAGAAAAGCCACGTAACCCATTTGATTTAGTTGATTTCGAGTTCTTACATTTGTATGAATTTCTCTAATTATATTTTCAGTAGGGTGATTTCTAAGAAGTCTTGGTGGGGATCTTATATTATTATCATTTTGTAAATTGTTGTCAGTATTATTTTTAGTATTATCAAGATCATCATCTGAGTCATTTGATTTAGAAATAATTTCTTCATCTTGTATTTTATGTTTAACTTTGAAATTTTCATCGAATGACACATGGAGTGTTTCTTCGATTACTTTAGTTCTTTTATTATAAATTATGTAAGCTTTGCTTCGTTCCAAATAACCAATAAATATTCCTTCATCTGATTTTGGATCGAATTAGCCAAGCTTATCTTTTGTATTTAATAGAAAACATTTTGAACCAAAAACTCTAAAATATGATATGTTAGGTTTTCTTCCATTAAAAAGCTCATAAGGAGTATGTTTAGTTAATGGTCTAATGGAGACTCTATTCAAAACATAACAAGTAGTTGCAACAACTTCTGCCCAAAAATGTTTTGGTAGAGTACTTCCATTTAATAATGTTCTATCACATTCTTAAAGAGTTCTATTTTTCCTTTCTACAACTCCATTTTGTTGTGGAGTTCTAGGAAATGAAAAATTGTAAACAATTCCTTTCTTATTACAGTAATTTTCAAAAGATTCATTTTCGAATTCACCGCCGTGATCACTTCGGATAATTTTTATTTTTAAATTCTTAATATTTTGAATTCTTTTAGCAAATATTTTAAAGTTTTCAAAAGTATCGCTTTTATTTTTCAAAAATATTGTTCAAGTATATCTTGAAAAATCATATGCTATTACAAAAACTTATCTATTATGGTTTGTAGATTGATTTGAGTTGGTCCAAAAAGGCCCAAATGTAATAACTCAAGTGGTTGTAATGTAGAAATCATTTTCTTTGATTTAAAAGAAGATTTAGTTAATTTTTCTAATTGACAAGCATCACAAATATTTTTTACTTTAAATTTCATCTTTGGTAAACCTCTACTAAATTATTCTTAGATAATTTGTTAATAGCTTTAAAATTTATATGACAAAATCTTTTGTGCCATAACCAAGGATCATTATCTTTGGCTACTAGACACAAATTTGTGTTGTGATTGACTTTCATATTTAGTATATAAATATTTCTTTCTCTGGTTTGTTCAAAATAAGATTATTATTTTGATCAAAAATGTTGCATTTATTCTCAGAAAAAGTTATATTAAAACCTTTATCACATAGCTGACTTATACTTAGCAAATTATGTTTTAAATTTTTAACTAATAATTTTTTTGTAATAAGAGGTAAGTTAGATGTACCGTCATTGCTCACATCGCCTTTGCCGATGATATAGCCTTTGAAATTATCTCAAAATGTGATAGATCCTCCATCCGAGAAGATAATGTTGGTTAGCATATCTTTATTTCCTATCATGTGTTTTGAGCAACCACTATCTAGTATCCATTTTCCTCTTTTCTTAGTCGGTACCTTCAAAAAAAATATGAATGACGTTGGTATCCAAATTTTTATTAGGGTCCTAAGAGTTAGATCTTAGGAAGTCAAACCCAAGAGTGTTTAGAATTCCCATTATAAGTAAAATCTTTATTTTCATGAACTGTTGTTTTAAAAGATTTTATATACTTGTCTCTGTTTAAATTATTATTAGTTTTTGGTACCCAAATCTTTATAGTATTTGTTTTACCAATTTCTTTCTTTTGAGTAACAACCTTTGACTTTGTTTTTGCTTTTACAAAATTATTATGCAAACTGAAATTTTTATATGATGTACTATTCTTCTTTGAAATTGTTTTTGAAGAATTTTTGTATCCTAATCCATTATTATTAGAAGTAGTTTGAGAAATACTAGTAATTTTAGAAAGATTTTCTCTTCCTTTATTAAAATTAGTTACATTTTTAGTAATATTCTCTAATTCAGTATTGAGACTAGTATTTTTCAATTCAAGAATTTTGACATTTGATTTTAGATCATGATTTTCTGAAGCTAATGTCATATTCTTTTCTTTTTGAACTTCTACTTCATTTTTTAGCATAGTGAGTTGAGAAGAAACATTAGACAAAGATTCTTATGTATTAACAAGTTCGTCTTCTAAAATTTTCTTTTCATCTCTTAGCATATCAACTTCTATTTCAGTTCTGTTTAATTTTTCTAGTGCATCTTTATATTTTCTTTTAACTTCTTTGAGTTTATCAAGCAATTCTGAATTATCTCAATTAAATCATCAAATGGTAAATCACTTACATCGTTGGTTGAAGCCATAAAGCAGACGTTAGCTTTGTTCAGAATCACTGTCTGATGATGAAGACGATTCCAAATCATCCCATGTAATTGAGATTGCATGCTTCTTTTTGTACTTGTCCTTCTTATTCTTGAATATGTCTTTCTTTCTATCATGACAGTCTTTCTTCATGTGACCTTTCTTATGACATTCGTAGCATTCGAGATTTGAGACTGGCAGTTTGTTGTAGTTGTCTCTCCTATTGTTTTCAAACTTCTTGTTCTTTCTGAATTTTAGAAACTTTTTGAAATTCTTTGCGATCAATGCCATTTCATCTTCATCTGAATTTGAATCCTCTTGTTCAGCTTTGAATGCAATATTCATTTTGTCTTGTGTTTGATCTCACTTAGCCTGCAAATTCACTTCATATGACATAAGATTTCCAATTAACTCTTCAGGTTTGATGGTAGAATGTCATTAGCTTCTTCAATAGCTAAGACTTTTCGTTCCCATTCATCCGTTAAAGAGTTTAGAATTTTAGAAACAATATCGAAACCAGAAAATTTTTCTCCTAATGCCAATAGTGAATCATGTATATCTTGAAATCTAGAACACATGTCATTTATAGTTTCATCTGGTCTCATTCTGAAATTTTGGAACTGATTTTTAAGCATAGAAATCTTGCTTTGTTTAACTTTGTTAGTTCCTTCATGTAACGACCCATAATTTTTGACAATTAAAATTTGTTAATTTAATAAGATTTTGGTAATTTAATATTGAAAGAAATAAATATTGGAGATTTAGTGATGAAATAAATACTAAAATGAAATGTAACAATGGTAATTAAAGCTAATTATTAACAATTGAAATGAAATTCCAATAATGAAATAATGTAAATTGTTATACTTGGCTATAAAGTGAGTATAAGAAAAACAAATGTGAATATTGAATTAATTAATGGATAATATATATAATTGATGATAATTGAATAAAATCAATGTTCTGTAAGTAATTATAATATTGGTTTGGAAATGATAAACTTATAAAAGTGTGATTAAGAATTAATGGCAACAATTATTATAAGTTTATCTGTATTTGTTTCGTTAAATTGAATTGGAAATCAATTGCAATAAATATAATTAAATATTACGTTAATGTAAATTAAGGTAATAATTGGAAATAATGTTAATTCTATTCATAATATGACAATTGGTTGAATAAAAGAATGGAAATCAAGATTTATTAATTTATTGGAATTCAAATTATAATAATTGGATTAATTGCAAATAAATGAAATTAAATATTTAAATATTATGTTAATGGAAATTAAGATGAAATTTGAGAATATTAATGTAATAAATCATGAACCAATGTTAATTTCATCTATTTGATAATAATGGATTGAATAATAGGATGAAAGGTCAATTAAATGAAATTATTGAAAATTTAATTTATAATTTCTAAATTTAATGAAATTGAAATTAAACACTGAAAATTTGTAAATTAATCAACTTTAAATTGACATCTAAATATGGTTAAATTATTGTAAGTGATTAAGAAATAAAAAATGATAGAAGTTGTAAATTATAAAAATTTAAACTGAAAATGTGATTTAATTAATTTAATTATTAATTAATTTAATTAACGTGAAAATAGCCATTTTGGCCACTGACTCGGATTTCGACGAAACCAGTTTCAGCGGATCCGTAACGGCGAATTATAGTAGGATTTCAAGTTTCGTAGCGATCGGATTTGTCGATTGATCGTACGGACTCGAAGCGCCTTGAAATCAATTTGAAATAAACTAATTTTTATATAACTTCTTCATACGATGCAATTAGGACCTGAAACTTGTTCCATTGAATTTAAAATTATTGAAACCATCTATTTTGATATAGGGGATGACCCATTTTCGTTCCGGAGTCGAAACGGGCTTTTCGGGTCATTTATCGTTCAATCAAAATCTAGCCCATTCTTTTCTATTTCAGCTTCGCCTATAAATAGCTCGTTATAAACCCTAGCCACTTCTTATTCTTATTTTTCTGTACGTACAAATTCCATTGCTTCTCTCTTCCCAATGGCTCAAACCCTAATTCCCAAATTGCTAATTTCAAATCAAAATTCAATTCAAAAATTCAAACTCCTCAAACCCTATCAAACTTTATACTATTTCAAAGCTCTCAATGTGCGTAATCCACTGGTACGATTCATTTTTCAATTTGAATCATCGTCTGACCAGAAACTGAGGATGAACCGCAGCCGTCCAAATTAGGGTTTCGATTAGTGGATGGTGGATCTTCGTCCTGGCGGCGATCGGGTAGTGAAGGAGCGTAGGGGAGGTTGAGGGGAGTTGATCGGTGGCGTTCGTTTTTGTCATAGGGTTGGTGGTTCGCCAGAAATGGTAGTTAGTCGTGGCGGCGGCACTGATCGATTGAGGGGCGGCGGAGGCTTTACGAAGTGATGGATGGGGCGGCTTGGGTAGGGAAAGTCGCTGGCGAACATTGATCTGGCCATCGATGGCCGTGGGCGGCAAGACGGCAACACGTAGATGGCAGCATAAATACTGGGTTCAAACGGGATCGCGATGGAACTAGGGTTTCGAACAGTGATGGGTGAGATGACGTGGCAGTGGACATGTAAATTTATTTATTTCTGTTTTTAATTTCAATTTCAATTGTTCTAACTATCGTATCTTTTACATACGGACTTGGATTTGGGCGTGGTTTTCTCCACTGGGATCGTATCGAAGTTTTGGACATTTTGATGCTGGTTTGGACGAATTCTAAGACCGTTCAAATTTTGGGCTTAAATTGAATTTAAATTCGATTTAAATTCAAAGGTGAGTGTTTTAACCCACTCACAACTTCTAAAATTTCTTATGTTTGTTAAATTAATTTTATGATGTGATTAGAAATTTATTTATGACTGTTTGGTATATTTTAAATCATCATCTCAGTTAATTTGAATTTATTTGAATTAAATCGTTATATAATTTATTATTGAATATAAATTGCTAGTTAAATACCTGTTATTGTTTATCAGTTCTATATTGATATTTATAAATTTATTTGGATGATGAATGTGATGAATGTTTGATTTGTTGTATTGGATGAATGGATGTTGTATTTTATATCGTTATAAACTGCAAGTTCACAATGGGTTGAAATGATACATACCCGAATGATCGATAGATTAAGGAAAAATTGTTATTGGTTGAAATGATAGACTCAATTGATTTTATGGATTTTATTATTAATTCGGGATTGTGGTTTGAGATGATATATAACCGTAACATTTTAAATTCCTTTTAGGGTCCAGCTTTAGGCAATGAACCCAGATGAGGAAAATCTGATGAGAAAAATAGCTAGGCCCAGGGTCTTATTTATAGTGTCACTTGTGGATCTCAGACCGTTGGATTTGGAGATTAAATCTGGTGCAACCACGTCATAGGCTCGATGGGAACCGTTGGATGGAAGCACGGACGCACAGGATTGATTAAAATAGCAAAATGACGTGTTCGGATAAGGCTATGTGAAAGAATGAAGGCAAGTCGACCATCATGTCGACCAACCACTTGTTAGGGTCGACCTAGCCATGGTGAGGGTTGACCCTAGGGTCGACCTTGTCTATTTATTTTTATTTTTTCGTTTCTTTTTTATTTCGTAACTTCTTTGTCTTAGCTCGGATTTTGATAATATATATATGGAAATTGACCAGAAAATTACCACGGACACAATGGTGCAACTTCCGTGGCTCAATTCGATAATTTCAAAAAGTTATTTTATTATTTAATTACTTCGTTAATTAATTACTATAGCTTAAATTTCGGGTTGTTAAAGAATATTCTTATTATGAATGTAAATATACCCAAGTTGTCTAATTTGTTTTTGTTTTTCCCTTTGTTTATCATTTATATTTCTTATCATGAAAGGGAAAACTCATGTATGTTGAATTTTAAAAAAAAAATCATTTTTGGTTGGAAACTATCTTTGTAATTTTATAATATATATGTTAATCATTTATTTTTTTCATGAAAACCTTCTTGTTTTGTTACATTGTTGAATTTTTGAATACAATTGTTTTGAGTATTATTTTCATAAAAAATGAACTTTTTTTTGAATTCATGTGTGTATTTTTTATTATTTTCTAAACTTAAAGCATTGTGTAAAATTCTATGTTTATTATTTCCCTTCTAAATTAAATGTTTGATTCAAAATTATTACCTTTAAGTACCAACAAATCTATACACGTACATTATAAATTATATGTTTACATAAATAAGTTGATTTAAGATCTAAAACATACCGTACTATTTTATATGTATATGGAAACATATATGAGTTTTCAAATTAATAAGATGGATTTTATGCATTATTGTAATTCTTAATTTCAAATCTTTCTCTAATTGAAAGCAATTTTTTAACATCCCCTACTTGGAGGCCCAAAACTGACGGCTACAAATGCTGTAGTAATCCATAGTTATTAATCCTCGGCGACCAAATATGGTAATGTTAGATACATTGATATAACAGAAACACATGGATATGGAAAAAATCAACAAACAGTTTTCTCATTCCATTTCAAAGCATTTCAAATTCATTACATAATCCCAATGCAAGAACCACATTCAGAGAAAATATAATTTTTACAACATACACCAAGAGCGACATATGAAGATGCTCCCTTGGATGGTCAGAGTATATAACTAGGCAATTAAACATCTTTGCTTTCCCAAAAAACACAGCGGAATTAAAATAGAAAAGAACTCTAAATAACTATCATGCCTCTTGCACGTCTCCAGAAGCTTATTCGTCTAAAGAGGTACCTGTAAACCTCAACTCTCAAACTACTCAAAATCAATTGACCACCCGAGAGTTTAAGGGGAAAACATAAATTCGAGTCAGACATAAAGACTGATATGAATAATAATCTACGATCTCAAACCATTTAGATATCTAGTGAGACCATGCCGCTTAGTGGAACAAGTTTTCCCTTCACTAGTACCTTATTCAAAACTTTATAAAATCATATACCGAGCTCCTGCATCCACAATGGTTAAATCATAGTAATTCAAAATATTATGATGATATGCAAATAAGTAAATCAATTCTGGATTTCCCATCCCCATTCATGTTTGACTATCTATCTCATTTATAGTTTCTAGGGTCACTATTAACCTATTAGTTTTCATAGGCTGACTAATAACCTGTTTAATACTTATGGACTCCCTGTCCGATTTCATAGTTTTCATGGGTCACTAGGAACCTATTGGCCCCTGCCAATAACTTCATTGTTTCAGGGGTTCTCCCTGAACCTATTGTTATCTCCAATAACTTCTCTTATCCTAGTTTTCATGGGTTGACTGGGAACTTATTGACTTCTGTCAATAACTGAATCCGGATATAGTTTTCATGGGTTCACTACAAATGTGACGCCCCACCTCTATGCTCATAATAACAAAGAGTATTAAAAGAAATACTGTCTATTATTACGAAGAATAAGGCTGGATAGGAGCGACCATCCGTAATTGGCCTTACACTAATATTGGTTATCTCGATAGGAGTGGTATATACTTTTTATTTTTCATCTATTATTTATTTACTCCCATCGACATATCCAATTATCAGTATAAAACAAACTACGATAGTTCATAATAGTTTAGGACATTAGATATAACGATAACACAGATAATATAAATGCGGAACACAGATAAAAACCAAAGTCTCATATATATATATAACTGATGTCAGTTAATACATAGTTGACACAATACATATGATACAACTACAACTGTCGACTATAGAAGTTATATATACAAGTACATTATCGACTAATATACATGAATACATATCGTTCTATACAATGACACGACTACTACAAAATGACACTGACAACTTCAGACGATGTGAACAGTCTTCATATCCTGAACAGCAACTCAAAGAAGAAAATCTACAACCTGAAATAACTCGGGTCTGACCCGAGTATTACATTCAAAAGAAAATAATACCCAGGTCAGTCTAATTCAAACCAGTTTATTAGTGCATAGGCAGCAATAATAATCAATCTCAAATAGATGACAGTCACAGAAATCTCGTATACCCAACTTCTCGATAAGAGAACCGGATAACGACAGATATAACACTAAACAGTGTTAATCCACAAAACAGAAATCCAAAGCAGTTTAAACAATTGAAATGTCAATTTCAAAACATCAATGCTAATTGGCTGCAGTACACGCTAACATGTACTGCCTCGCCAATACAGCCTACGAATTACGCAACAGGTCGATGAATCAAGAACAAAAGAAATATCGATTAAAATCTGTCAATTCAGAGTGGCTGCAGTGCACGCACGCGTGCACTGCCTCGCCACAACAGAATATAAAGTCACCACAACTCCAAGTACTAACAGTAATTAATACGTCGAGAAAACAAAATATCTAACCCAGATTGGTCAGAGAAACCACAATACAAAGTGGTGAAAGCAAACTGAGATGGCAACACGAATCTACATCAAAGGGGTGCCATCCAGAGATAACGAGTATGTGTACCCAAATAAGGCCACAGGAACGACTAAAACATTTAAGCATAAGAATGCAAGTGGAAGGTCACTGAGAAGGAATGTTTAGTATACATACAAATAAATTTCATATGTACAACAACCATAAAAGACTACTCAGCAATGCAAGTGGATGACAGTCTCAAGCAACAGCAACTATACATGTTCGAACAGAGCAAATGTTCAAAGAGAGCAAAGAAATGGCAAAGTGACAGTGGATCTAGTAAACAACTCAAGTGCAGCAATAGTGAACAAGTACAAGACTATGTTCAAGTCAGACTACAAGAGTTACAACAGAAATATGGTAATACAAATATCATCAGACCAGATGAAAAAGATGCTCAAGTGGGTCAAGTAAACAATTCGAGTTGATACAAATATCACAAGTGTCAGTGCAACATCAACAAGACAAGTACAAACTGGACAACAACAAAGGCTACCAAGTGAACCAACACAATTGTCACCAAAACACAGTGCAGTGACTACAGAAATGATCATCCAAGTTCAACATCATTATCAAGTGCAATGAAGACTATAATGTACTCAAGTGATAACATGAAACAGTGAAGGCACCAGAAACTATCACGCTCAACTAATCAGTGTACAAAACTGCAGAGATGATCAAAGTCAGGTGATATATACAGTAAACGAATGTCAAAGCTGTGATGCAAACAGTAAATGAAGGCAACGTGAACTTGCTCAAAGGTCAGAAGTAGATACAGTGTGCACATGACAAAGAGCTCGAGATCAAGGCTAAAACAAAGGTGGTCAGAGTAACAGTCTACGACAATACTAAAGAAACCAGAGGGAATCAGACAGAGGTGACACAACTACAGGTAAGGGATGAAGCACTCAATGTCAAAGCTCAGTGAAACTCAAGGAATGCACTTCGATGAATCAGTGTTCCCAAGTGCAACTGTATACAAAAATCTCAAAGCTAATGCAAAGTCGAGTGTAACATAAATCAAAGATGGATAAAGTCATGGTCGTACACTATCACGTAGACATGGCAGTAAAGGCATACGGGCCAAAGCAGCAAGTAGTCGAACAAGTCGAACTGCCAAGTAAGTCAATCAACGAATTCAGGGATTGCAAAATGAATTAGAGATGCGTGAGAACTGAAAATCACTCATGAGGACTTAAATAAAAAGGCTACTGCAAACCCAAAAGCCAGAATTCCAAAGCTAAATCAGAGTGACCGTAATCAAATTCATAGTAAAGCCGAAGTTGCAAATTCAAGTTCACATGCCAGAAATGTGAAGCCAAGGTGATCAGAAATTCGTGAAACCAACATGAGCAAGCAACAACAGTGTTAACAAAATCAAACTAGGTTAATAATACTTCTCAAGGCACTGAACCGTATGGCCCAAAATCAAACAAAATCAACAACGACAGAAATCAACGAAATCATCAACACCGAAACACAAATGAATGGCCGAAACACTATACTAAGAGAGAATTAGAATGTGAGTGAAGAAGATCACTCACCTTTGTCTAATCGAGGCAGCCGAGAGCCATAGCGATTCGAGAAACACGAACGAAGTTAACCCTAGCAGCTATTCTCTTCGATTTCTTCCATGCCCTAAGTCTGCCGAGAGAACGAACGAGTAGGAGCGAAGGAATCGAGCCGCCATTTTCTTTTCGTTCGATTTCCTTTGTTATGTGGTGAATGAACGAAGACGACGAATTCGTGCCTCCATTTTTTTTCTTTCGAACGGTTTGCTTAATTTAGGGCTTGCTAAAGAAAATCAAAAGAGGAATGAACGGTAAAGGGTTTCCTTTGAAATCAAAGTGAAATGGGGGACGGTTATAACTCGAGATACACAGAACAATACCCATGGACCAACATTCAAAGCCCAAATTATTATCTTAACCAAATGTTTAGAAGAATTTAAATTGGATTCAAACTCAAATTAACAATTAACAACTAATTAAATCGTCATTTGACGAAAATTAATTGTTATAAAATTCCGGTTTGTTACAGACTCCCCTCCTTATAAAAATTGCGTCCCCGCAATTTTCCTAATCAAGATTGTCCATAACAATTTTCTTCTAACCTAAACTAGTTATGCTAGAAAAATAAGAATTGAGAACACGATTATCAAAGGAATTGCGTCCACGCAATCATAGGGAATAAATGGATACAAGGTAACAACCAAAAGAGCATGGCAATGTCGAATGTACAAGCAAAGCAAGTGTCAGTGGGAAAGTATTAGATAAGAAATCAAAAGGTTCGACTGCTTCAAACCAAAAGAATCAACCTCGTGGGAATCAGGGATCAAAATCAGACGACTAACAAAAGCAAGAACAATCGAGTTCCAGCAACTAAAAGAGAAGGAAAAACAGAGCAGAAATCCCCTACAGAGCACGAATTGAATGTGAGTAAATCAAATTACTCACCTGAATCGCCAGAGAAAAAGACGAAGCTCAAATCTCAAGAATCGCAAATATTCAATCATCAAAACGATAATTGAATTTCTCAAATCAACAAATATTCAATTATCAAAATGATAATCAAATTTTAAATTTAACAAATATTTGATTATCCCAAGCGATAATCAAATTTCTCAAATTAACAAATATTCGATCATCACAAACGATAATCAAATTTCTAATTCACAAATATTTAATTATCTAAAGCGATAATTAAATTCGAAATCAGCAAATATTTAATTATCTAAAGCGATAATTAAATCTCAAAGCAACAAATATTTAATTATCTAAAGCGATAATTAAATCTCAAATCAGCAAATATTTAATTATCAAAAGCGATAATTAAATCTCATATCAACAAATATTTAATTATCTAAAGCGATAATTAAATTCGAAATCAGCAAATATTTAATTATCTTAAGCGATAATTAAATCTCATATAAACAAATATTTAATTATCTAAAGCGATAATTAAATCTCAAAGCACAAATATTTAATTATCTAAAGCGATAATTAAATCTCAAATCAGCAAATATTTCATTATCAAAAGCGATAATTAAATCTCATATCAACAAATATTTAATTATCTAAAGCGATAATTAAATTCGAAATCAGCAAATATTTAATTATCTAAAGTGATAATTAAACCTCAAAGCAACAAATATTTAATTATCTAAAGCGATAATTAAAACAACAAATCAACAATTATTTAATTATCTCAGGCGATAATTAAATCTAAAATCAACAAATATTTAATTATCTAAAGCGATAATTAAATCTCAAAGCACAAATATTTAATTATCTAAAGTGATAATTAAAAGCAACAAATATCCGATTATCGAAAACGATAATCAGAACTCATATCAACAAATATCTAATTATCACAAGCAATAATTAGAAACAACAAATATCTGATTATCAAAAACGATAATCAGAACTCATATCAGCAAATATCTAATTATCACAAGCGATAATTAGAAACAACAAATATCTGATTATCAAAAACGATAATCAGAACTCATATCAGCAAATATCTAATTATCACAAGCGATAATTAGAAACAACAAATATCTGATTATCAAAAACGATAATCAGAACTCATATCAACAAATATCCAATTACCTGCAGATAATTGGAAGCAACAAATATCTAGAAATCAATTAAGAAGACTAGAAAATCAACATAAAAGCTTGGATCGATCCCATCAGATGGCGAGTTTTTAATTCGCCGCACGTGCATCTCAGAGTGGCCGAAGCCTACCAAGTACTCAACATAATTTTGGCGCCCATCAGATTGACCCGAAGGTCCGCAGAGTGACCCGAAGGTCTAGTACTGGTATTTGACCCGAAGGTCCGCAGAGTGGCCCGAAAGCCCAACAAATGACCCGAAGGTCCAACAAATGACCCGAAGGTCCTCATAGTGGCTCGAAAGCACACGAAATCATCAAATATTTCAATTAACGAGTCCGGAATTAATCGAAATAGCAAACGCACATGTCCCATACCACGTGTTTTACTAAATCGTTTGATTCTCTTCATCGTTTCCTTGAAAGTGCAAAATTGTGTATTTTGTAAAAATACATTTCACATTCTCAAACGGACAAGTCCGAAATTAAGCGAATCAGTAAAAGAAAGGGGTCATAGTCCTCGATTTTGCTGAAACGTTTAAATCGCTTCCTCATTCTTTTGAAAGCGCAAACTGTTAAAATTTCTGAAAACAATTTTATTTATTTTGTAAAAATAACAATTCACATTCTCAACTGGACAAGTCCGGAGTTAAGCGAATCAGTAAAAGAAAGGGGTCATAATCCTCGATTTTGCTGAATCGTTTAAGTCGCTTTCTCATTCTTTTGAAAACGCAAACTGTTAAAAATTTATAAAACAATTTTCATTTTAAAACGATTTTCCAATCACGTGATTAGAACAGTAAATCAGTAACAATTTCGGTAAGGAAATTGTACTTCTCAAAATACCGTAAAAACGGTTACACAACAGTATTGCGGAATAACCGCTTGAAAATCCACTTTTAAAAATTTGGTTGTTACTGAAGTCAAAGCGACAGTAATTTTAAAACATCAAATATCTCATCAAAAGAATTCACATCAAAATGTGACATCAGTGAATTTTCATTCATTAAAATTGTCAACAAAACACCGTGCCTCAAAAATTCAGCATTGGTGTAAAAATCCCGTTATAAAAATAACGGCAACAAAATACGTATCATAACCAAGCATCGGTTCAACATAAAATAATTGCAATAACGTGCAATTCAAATTTTGCACGTATTATAAAATGAGCAAAGAAATCATTCGAATGTATCTTCAATGAAGATTAATCAAAACAGCTAAAAATCAAATCAATATATGATTAGTACAAGAGAAGCCAGCGGAAATTTCAACCAAAATCACATAACTGTAATTTCTTCAAATCCTCAATTCGGATTCGAAATTCTCAAAGAAACAAAATAATTATAGCTATGTAAACAACAAATGAAATTTATTTCCATTTCTAAATCAAATAGATTATCAGTTGTACTCAGCGAAGACAGTTTCACTGTTTCCGCTGCGCACTCTGATAAACAGTACTCAAATCAATTAAATCATCAGAACACAAATTCAGTTTTATTTTTAAATAAGGATATTTAAAATTTTCATCCAAATTTCAAAACTTTAGTTTTGACTCAAGCACAAATAAAACATCGACCGATAGTTGTAACATATGTTCCTTCCGAGTTAAGTTTTATATTATGTCCATAAACCCCAAGCTCTGATACCAACTGTGACGCCCCACCTCTATGCTCATAATAACAAAGAGTATTAAAAGAAATACTGTCTATTATTACGAAGAATAAGGCTGGATAGGAGCGACCATCCGTAATTGGCCTTACACTAATATTGGTTATCTCGATAGGAGTGGTATATACTTTTTATTTTTCATCTATTATTTATTTACTCCCATCGACATATCCAATTATCAGTATAAAACAAACTACGATAGTTCATAATAGTTTAGGACATTAGATATAACGATAACACAGATAATATAAATGCGGAACACAGATAAAAACCAAAGTCTCATATATATATAACTGATGTCAGTTAATACATAGTTGACACAATACATATGATACAACTACAACTGTCGACTATAGAAGTTATATATACAAGTACATTATCGACTAATATACATGAATACATATTGTTCTATACAATGACACGACTACTACAAAATGACACTGACAACTTCAGACGATGTGAACAGTCTTCATATCCTGAACAGCAACTCAAAGAAGAAAATCTACAACCTGAAATAACTCGGGTCTGACCCGAGTATTACATTCAAAAGAAAATAATACCCAGGTCAGTCTAATTCAAACCAGTTTATTAGTGCATAGGCAGCAATAATAATCAATCTCAAATAGATGACAGTCACAGAAATCTCGTATACCCAACTTCTCGATAAGAGAACCGGATAACGGCAAATATAACACTAAACAGTGTTAATCCACAAAACAGAAATCCAAAGCAGTTTAAACAATTGAAATGTCAATTTCAAAACATCAATGCTAATTTGCTGCAGTACACGCTAACGTGTACTGCCTCGCCAATACAGCCTACGAATTACGCAACAGGTCGATGAATCAAGAACAAAAGAAATATCGATTAAAATCTGTCAATTCAGAGTGGCTGCAGTGCACGCACGCGTGCACTGCCTCGCCACAACAGAATATAAAGTCACCACAACTCCAAGTACTAACAGTAATTAATACGTCGAGAAAACAAAATATCTAACCCAGATTGGTCAGAGAAACCACAATACAAAGTGGTGAAAGCAAACTGAGATGGCAACACGAATCTACATCAAAGGGGTGCCATCCAGAGATAACGAGTATGTGTACCCAAATAAGGCCACAGCAACGACTAAAACATTTAAGCATAAGAATGCAAGTGGAAGGTCACTGAGAAGGAATGTTTAGTATACATACAAATAAATTTCATATGTACAACAACCATAAAAGACTACTCAGCAATGCAAGTGGATGACAGTCTCAAGCAACAGCAACTATACATGTTCGAACAGAGCAAATGTTCAAAGAGAGCAAAGAAATGGCAAAGTGACAGTGGATCTAGTAAACAACTCAAGTGCAGCAATAGTGAACAAGTACAAGACTATGTTCAAGTCAGACTACAAGAGTTACAACAGAAATATGGTAATACAAATATCATCAGACCAGATGAAAAAGATGCTCAAGTGGGTCAAGTAAACAATTCGAGTTGATACAAATATCACAAGTGTCAGTGCAACATCAACAAGACAAGTACAAACTGGACAACAACAAAGGCTACCAAGTGAACCAACACAATTGTCACCAAAACACAGTGCAGTGACTACAGAAATGATCATCCAAGTTCAACATCATTATCAAGTGCAATGAAGACTATAATGTACTCAAGTGATAACATGAAACAGTGAAGGCACCAGAAACTATCACGCTCAACTAATCAGTGTACAAAACTGCAGAGATGATCAAAGTCAGGTGATATATACAGTAAACGAATGTCAAAGCTGTGATGCAAACAGTAAATGAAGGCAACGTGAACTTGCTCAAAGGTCAGAAGTAGATACAGTGTGCACATGACAAAGAGCTCGAGATCAAGGCTAAAACAAAGGTGGTCAGAGTAACAGTCTACGACAATACTAAAGAAACCAGAGGGAATCAGACAGAGGTGACACAACTACAGGTAAGGGATGAAGCACTCAATGTCAAAGCTCAGTGAAACTCAAGGAATGCACTTCGATGAATCAGTGTTCCCAAGTGCAACTGTATACAAAAATCTCAAAGCTAATGCAAAGTCGAGTGTAACATAAATCAAAGATGGATAAAGTCATGGTCGTACACTATCACGTAGACATGGCAGTAAAGGCATACGGGCCAAAGCAGCAAGTAGTCGAACAAGTCGAACTGCCAAGTAAGTCAATCAACGAATTCAGGGATTGCAAAATGAATTAGAGATGCGTGAGAACTGAAAATCACTCATGAGGACTTAAATAAAAAGGCTACTGCAAACCCAAAAGCCAGAATTCCAAAGCTAAATCAGAGTGACCGTAATCAAATTCATAGTAAAGCCGAAGTTGCAAATTCAAGTTCACATGCCAGAAATGTGAAGCCAAGGTGATCAGAAATTCGTGAAACCAACATGAGCAAGCAACAACAGTGTTAACAAAATCAAACTAGGTTAATAATACTTCTCAAGGCACTGAACCGTATGGCCCAAAATCAAACAAAATCAACAACGACAGAAATCAACGAAATCATCAACAGCGAAACACAAATGAATGGCCGAAACACTATACTAAGAGAGAATTAGAATGTGAGTGAAGAAGATCACTCACCTTTGTCTAATCGAGGCAGCCGAGAGCCATAGCGATTCGAGAAACACGAACGAAGTTAACCCTAGCAGCTATTCTCTTCGATTTCTTCCATGCCCTAAGTCTGCCGAGAGAACGAACGAGTAGGAGCGAAGGAATCGAGCCGCCATTTTCTTTTCGTTCGATTTCCTTTGTTATGTGGTGAATGAACGAAGACGACGAATTCGTGCCTCCATTTTTTTTTCTTTCGAACGGTTTGCTTAATTTAGGGCTTGCTAAAGAAAATCAAAAGAGGAATGAACGGTAAAGGGTTTCCTTTGAAATCAAAGTGAAATGGGGGACGGTTATAACTCGAGATACACAGAACAATACCCATGGACCGACATTCAAAGCCCAAATTATTATCTTAACCAAATGTTTAGAAGAATTTAAACTGGATTCAAACTCAAATTAACAATTAACAACTAATTAAATCGTCATTTGACGAAAATTAATTGTTATAAAATTCCGGTTTGTTACAACAAACCTATTGGCCCCTGCCAATAACTCAATCTAATCATAGTTTTCATGAGTTTACTATGAACCTATTGGCTCCTGCCAATAACTTTTCCAAAACATAGTTTTCATTGGTTTACTATGAACCTGTCTACCTGACAACTTCTTTAGTCAATATTCTGGCATCCTACATTCTGGTCTATCTGACCTCCTGGATGCAATTCAACTCATTCAGGAGTTAACTTAATTTATATTCACTACTAGGTCAACCTAGCTAGTTATTCTGCCCTTCCCTAAAATTCAATTATGGGTCCATTACAATGAGAATATACACACACACACATACACACACACACATGAAGAAGTAAACATAATAACATAATAATACCAACACTTGTTGTTTAATATCCTTGAAATCATTTTATATAAAACTTGGTTAATCTCTTTAACCTATTAATCAAGGAAAACTTCTTCAAAAACTCCATATTTAAAATCATTTCGAAACTCTTTTATTATGCCATGGTTTTCCTTTAAAACGAGATTGGGTTATTTGTTTTGAAAACTAAGGCTTTCGAAACCATTGGATAACCTCCTTCGAAAGCATTCAAATCTTCTTTCCAAAACACCAACATATACCTTTCAAAACACTTTAAAACATCTCTTTTGAAACCTTTGGATATTTCCTTAAAAATGTCTTTTGGGTCAAAGTGAATACATACAAAAGTACCCTTTTCAAAACCATTAATCTTTATATAAAATTGTTTGGGGAAAAGTCGATGACTTTAGAACCATCCATTCGAAAGCTCAAAACATTTAAGTAAAACATTGAAGGATAGTATTGAATCCCCCTTTCGACACCATTGCCATCGAAATCCTTGATCCCATTTGAAAGCCTTTAGGAAGTGACTTAGTATAAGTTTAAAACAAAAGCTACCCTTCGAAAGCATTGATGACTTCAATACATTCGAAAGGCCAAAAGAACAACGGCAGGGTCTCGACTGGGTCGAAACCACCCTTTTCGAAAGCATTGTTCTTTAAATAGAGGAACTCATTCGAAAGCTTATACTTTAAAATAAAAAAATGGCAACCATCTTCAAAAGCTATTTAGGAAAACCCTGTCGAAAGCATATGTTTCGACTCCTTCAAAAACTTTTAGTAAAGCAAGACATGCGCTTTTCATTTGAAAGTAAACAAAGGTTTTGACCCCATAGAAAGCAATGGTTTCGATACCATGCCTCCCGCCTTTTCTCTAATCCATTATGTACCATCATTGTGATACCTTGTGTATTGGTTTCGGCTTTGGTAGGTTTCGACTTGATCGAAACGGAAGTAATGGGTCGAAATGTTCTTCTGAAAGAGGCGGAACCAACTTTTCTGGGTATGGACTGACTTAATGCTAATTAAAGCAAATACTTTATAACTAACCTGCTTATTTGTAAACATTTGATTGGTTGCCATTAACTTTTCAAATTCTTTACAAAAATAACTGCTGCATAATTCTAGATCTAAACATGGATTAATTTAACAAATAAGTCCTTCCATTAAGCTAACCCAATAAAACAATTAAGTCCTTCCTTTAAAATAATTTTATTTCCTTAGTAAATTACTTAGGAAAAATCCCCAAAAATTACAGAAATTCACTTTCAATATGTTATCTAACATATAAAATTTCAAACCTAAATTCTTCATAAAATAATCGAAATTAATTTCTAAACCAATTATTTATATTTTTCCTTTGAAAATTCATAATAAATTTTCCATAGCTTGGAAAATTACAAAAATTGGAACCCATCTCTAAAATCATGTTTTACATAACATAAAATTTTCTCATGGCATATGAAAATCATTATAATCGGTTTTACCCTTAAAACTGTGTAAAATAATTTTTAAATTATTTTGTTTGAACCTAACAAGTCCAAATCCAAGCATATCATCAATCAAAAATCATCATAATAATGGATTTAATCTTAAACCCGAAAAACAAATGATCATAAAACAAAATAGAGATAATTTAGATTATTATTCCCCTTGATTATGACAAGGACTTTGAGATTTGATTGAGATTAATCCCCTTGCTTTAATTCCTTAGCTTCAGATTTAATTTCTCTTCTTTTCTCCTAGTAATGGCTGGCTCCTCTTATTTTGGCATTTTATGTTTGTGAAAATAAAAAATGAACGTAAGAAAGAATGAAACATGGGTTATAAGGGTCATGGTAATAATGTGCGGCTATTTCCTAATAAGCCCTTATGTAAATTAATTAGCCTATAAGCCATTCTTAAGCCCATTTAAATAATTAAGCATGGTCCTTAATTTATTTTCAAATAGCAATTCCCTTACACTCTAATTATTTACATTATTCAATTTAATTATCTAATTAAATCTCCTGAGTAATGTTACCAAAAATTAGGGGTGTTACAAATTTCATTAATGTTTAATATAGATTTCAAATTATATTAGTTTACCAAATGTAATTTCAATATATATATATGTATATATATATATATATTTGTAAACTATTGTTCATCTTTTGTTATGTATGTTTTTAAATTCAAAACCTAGGACAACAAGGGCATATGTTAGGGGGAAATGGATCCATTGTAGTGTAAATCCCAACACCTAAATATAGTCACATGAACTATGTTGCGTTCTTATCTATAGCATGAGCTCTTCACAAAAATAAGTATATGTGATATACTTATCAACTAAAACTTAGAAAATAACTTTTGAAACATATTAAATAAAATGAAGATTTTATTTAAATATTTTAGATTAGATCTAAAATCCATTTAGGCTTCATAGATTCAACTAAGATCAAAATGATTTTTTTTTTGAAATTCACCCATTTAACCTGCTTCTGCCTGGCCTGGTTCCTTCAACCCTTCTACTGTGAGTTCTATATGAACCTACGATAGATATGCTACATTTTTTCTATTTAATACCCTTAAGAGTCACCATTTTTGGTACTTAAGGACCTAAGCACCACTATGCATGGATTTTTGGTTATTAGAAATGATGGGTCTTTACATTTGGTATTGGAGCTTAGGTTACCCGATAGGAAACTTTGCCACTGTTAAGAGAGCGTATTTATATATTCTTACTATATAACCACTTAAGTATGTACTATGTATAAGATGACATATAAGAGCAATTTTAAGTGGAGCGAGTGCAAATGACGACAATGAGGCCAAGATGCATGCTTAGTTTTGATGATTCCTAGAGACTACGATATGGGTCCCCCATCTGGTAAGTGAGGGTAGTCCCGAATGTTTTGTTGGGGGATATGGCCGATGCGTTTGCGATTTTACTTGCAACACTGACAATGGACATTTTTAGGATGTGCCAAAGGATCATAAGCTTGGGTGGGAAGTTGTACATAGGTACAAAGACTTTTGTTGAGACTCAAGCTTAGATCAAATCTTGTGATCTTCATGCAATAACAAGGCACTTAATGGCTTAATGAGGCATAGGCTTGCTTTATGGCATCTCTAAAAGGGAAGCTTTAAGTTGGTGGAAAGTAGTATTTATTGAGGTAAAAGAGGAGGAAATCTCGTAGGATGATTTCAAGCAACAATTTGAGGCTCAATTCGTTTAGGAGGTTGAGAGAGGAATTAAGCTTGAAAATTTCATCAACCTTCGCCAAGCTTGGTTTATCTATATGGGATTATGTGATCATATTTAATGCTTTATCTAAGTTTAGGATGAATCTTATCAACACTTCAATTGAAGAAAGCTTTCAAGTATGCAAGGGGTTTTAACCCGGTCCTTAAAAGACAATTATTTAGTCAAAATGCAATAGGAACGACTTTCGAGAATCTTATGGGGTTGTCTCTTCTCTATGAGGGGTCTAAAGGAGTGGTCGAGATGGCAGCGAAATTCAAAGTGAAACCAAATTTACAATTGGAGCGCAAGAGACAAGGGAGTAAGAATAAGCAATAATAGGCACTAAAGAGGGTGAGATCATATGTAGAAGATGCAACTTCAAGGGGCATGTCGCCAAGGATTGCAAGGTGGACCACATAAAGCGAAATTGTACTAATATTGACCAAATTGGGTATTATAAAAGGGAGTGTCCGTTACTTTCTAAAGGAGGCCTAGCAAAGGTCCATGTTATTGGAGTGGTTATAAGCTCTTGTGGACCTATGACTCAAGAGAAAGGAAAGAACATCATCTTGGAAGGTTTGATTTCTATTTATGATACACATATTCGAGTTCTTTTTTATACAGGGGATTCACATTATTTTATGTTAAGTCAGTTGATTGATAGCTTGCATTTGGTTCCAAAATTTGTTTTCAAACCTCATGTGTGGATCAAATCCCATTAGGGTTCAACTTATTTAAATTTTGTTTACGAAAATATTTCCTTAGAGACAAGTGGATTCAATATTTCTTATGATGCATTTTTTTTCGGGTTTTCAGGGTACAGTCATATCTTTGCTATGGATTGGATGAGAGAACAAGATAGTTCTTTATTGTGAAGGGTGATAGGTTAAAAGGGGAAGTGGTTAAGTACAAAGGTTTGACATGCGTTGTGAACTGGATAACTCCATAATGAGTAGCTACTTGTATTCATTAGACATTTATCATGACAAGATCTGTTCCTATAATCCAGGATTTTGTCGATGTATTCAAGCAAGTCGCTGGTTTCCCTTCGCATTGAAAGATTGAGTTTCGTATCAACCTTGCAAGGGATTCTAAGGCAATGGTTATATCGATTAGGAGCCTGACACTAAGGGGTCGAAGGGAATTAGAAGTGCAAACTAAAGAATTGCTAAGGAAGGGCTTTATTTAAAGAAGTATTTGGGGTACGGGGCATCGGTTGTATTTGATACTAAAGCCGATGGTTTGTTGGGACTTTGTATTGATTATATAAATTAAATAAGTTGACCCAAAAAAAGTATCCACTATCGCACGTAGATGACTTATTTAACCAATTTAGTGCACAAAATATTTTTTGCAATTAGATCTTGCGATGGGGTTCCATTAATTGAAGGTAGAGGAGGATAGTGTACTGAAAACTGCTTTTATGACACCCGATGGGTCATTTAAGTGGAAGTTCATGCCGTTTGGGTTGACCAACGCTCCATCGTAGTTTGTTAACTTGATGAGCCGTGTTTTCCAATAGCAACATAATAAGTTTGTGTTATATTTATCAATGATATCTTGGTATATTCTAGAGATGAAAAAATGCCAAATCACTTCTTAGAGTGACGTTGGAAATTTTAAGGCAACATTGATTGAAGGCTACATTTTCTTAGTGTAACTTTTGCAGGTGAAAAGTACGATTATTAGGTCATGTTGTGTCTGAGCATGGGATCTCGATAGATCCAAGTAAAGTAGCCGCGGTGCAAGGTTAGAAGGTACAAACGATGGCTATAGAAATTTGTAGGTTCCTCGGATTGACCTAGTACTATCATAAATTTCCAAAAGAGTTCTCAAACGTGGCTACTCCTTTTATGCGTTAGCAAAAAATAATCAACCATTTGTTTGGGATGACCATTATGAGCATGCTTTTGCCGAACTGAAGAAACTTATTGACTAGCGCACCGGTCCTTGTCATTCTCGAAGGAGAAAAAAATTATTATATACATAGATGCATGTGACATGGGTCTAGGGGAGAAGTTGGTGCAAGGGGAAAGGTTGTAGATTATACAAGTCGACAATCAAAACCACACAAGAGAAATTATCCAACTTATGATTTGGATTTGGTGGCGATTGTGTTTGCATTGAAGTCTCGAAGGCATTTCTTGTTAGGTGAAAAGTTTGATTTATTCATGAATCACAAATAATTATCTCTTTTCACAAAAGGATCTCAACCTTCGTCAATAAAGATGGGTGGATTTCTGTTATATTGTACACTCCCAGTAAAAGGAATATGGTAGGTGGATGCGCTTAGTAGAAGTCAGGCTGTATTAGTGACGATGTTTGTGGAATGGAAACAATTGGACTTTATTAAGAATTTGATTTTTGACCCACATGCAAACTTGAGGTTGGATGCTTGGTGAACATGGAAGTAATACCTACTCTAGTTGAGTGGTTAGGTCATGTCAAAAGCGGGACCCAAAATTGATGGAATTTTGGTGCAACTGAGCAATGGAGTAGATTCTAGCGATATGACCTGATTTAGTATCGACCAGAATGGTTGGCTCCGTAAGGGCAGGAGCTTATGCATTCACTATTACAAAACAGGTCATTTACATCAGTTATTTAACCCCTGTTGCATCGGTTCAACAACTGACGCAAATGCAGATGATGCAATAAGCCTAAACTTGTTGCATCGTTGTTACCAACACTCGATGCAAAAGGTATGTATTTTGCATCGGTTGTTAGTAACAACCGATGCAAAAGGGGCTATTGGTTTAAAAAAGTTCTTTTTTGCATCGGTTATTATGAACAACCGATGCAAAATACAACCCTTTAGCATCAGCTGTTAGTAATAACCGATGTAAAAAAACCCTCCTCACAAATCCCCAAAATACTCGAATAGGCGATAATATGGATATATATATATATCATAACAAACAATTGTTGTAGGTAATTTAATAATCATTAAAAATAAAACCGGATGGCAAATATAAATTGAGCAGCATAATACCAAAATAAATATAATTCAATTATAGTGTTCATAGTGCATATAAAATAGTGATTCATACATATAAATTATATCCCAAGTTACACACTAGATATTTGACATTAGCTTCCTTGTTCTTGTTAAGCTCTTCAAACAATTTCTTAGCTTGTACTACATCTGAAGTATCAGTCTCGTTATGTTCTTCATCATAGTTCCATAGTGAATCAAATAGTCCATGAAAAATTCCTGAAAATCAAGCTTTCCGTCTTTATCCTTATCTCGTTCTCTGAAGAGAAAATACCATAAAGGAAATAAATATATCATGTACCTAAACATACCTAAATCAATAATCAAACTTAGGTCGTGGACTGTTCATGCTAGCTCAAGAACATGTGTGAATCTAAAACCATAAATAAAAATCTAAACTAAATGCATGCAAAAACATGTGTGATACATTTAGCTGTATCAAAATTTCTCATACCTTTATAAACTTAGTTATGTCACACATATGCTTAGGTACCTGATAAAGCTAATTGAACTGATAATGGAAAAGATAGGAGGCCAATGAATTCAAAATGGAGCAACTACGGCAGCATCTATCCACGTAGGTCTCTTTGCATTATAATAAAAATGTGCAATCATATGTACTGGTTTGTTTGAAGACCTAAATTCTATTTATTTCAGATATATGGTGTAAGTATGGAATATTTCAGGTGCTTTTAGAATGTAAAAATGAATGGAAAATAAATTATTTTCGTATTTTCTACCTTTTTCTCTGCACAACCTCTTGCTTCCTTTAAGGAACAATAATTGTGTACATTCTCTAACTTTAAGAGCATAAGCCAAGTCAATCTCAATGTTGATATCAATCTTTACTATCTGTATTAAAATTTATCATGCCACGTGTAAACCATATGGAAAATTTCTTGTGTCCTATTAGTATAATCCACTACGTATATATAAGAATAAGATTTGGATGCCCTTGGAGGCAATCAATCTTTTGCATTCCAGTATACCTTGGTTTCCTTTTCCAACTCTTTCAAAACTTTCCAGTTATCTACTGCCCTGCCAAACAGAATAAACAAGTTAATATGTCATATTCGATGGCAAAGTTTCCAACTGTCCTTGTTATACAAATGAGGTTATGAATCCATGGCCTACCAAAAAGTTCTTGTTTTCTTTTTTTCTTTCTTTTTTATAAATTTATATAAGTTTATAGTATTCTCAAAATCTACACAGACATTTAAAAATATTCATTCTACATGGTTTTGTTTTACATTGCATAATATTTATTTAGAAAACAATCAATGATCTAAGTACATCTTTAATGCTTAAAATCTAAACAATCAAACTAATAAAAGAAATTTGATACAACCCACTAACCTTTTATGAAATCAAAAGATGAAAGACCTACTCAATTCTTCCATGCTTGGCCAATGTGCTACGAACTCCTCCATTTTTGTACATTCACACCCTTCTTCTTCTCTAACTTTACATTCTGATTCTCTAACTCAATTTTTTCAACGATATCAAACTTCTCATCTAATGTTAACAAGAAAGGAACTTTACAAATAAAAATAATACAAATAGATATCCAATCAGAAATGGTTAGTTTCAAATTCATTTTTGAAAATTTAAAGAAATGAGAGTTTAATACGACGTTAAGTTTCTCTCGACTATTTCATCAAATAGTTTACGTGCTTAAAAAACATGGTTATAAGTAAACTATTAGTACATGAACAAACCTATGGATTAAAGATCCATATGTTTGTACTCAATTGCTAAAGCATCTTTTATGAAGACTATCATTGCTTAATTTTTGTTCAAATATTTTTTTTGAGGCACTTCCTGTTAATACACGAAGACCTCAAATAAAATTGAAATTTCAACAAATATTTCATAGAAGTACAGAAAAAAATTAGATTATGTACAGTACCTATTTCTAATAGATGAGGGACTGCGCTTGAGCGGCTAGCAGATAGTTTGAATCATCGATCTGAGCGAGTTTGAGAAAGGCGCATGCGGCGTTTTCTCCGGTTTTCTCTGGCGGCACTGGTTCCAGTCTTTAACGTTTGAATTAGAGGCTTGATTGCTCTGGAGGTAGCGATCAAGCTTTTATTTTCATCAAAGAGCGAGAGGCTGAGAATTGCAGCGGCAACAAAAATGCGACTCCAAACAGAAGAAATTGGTGACCCTAGCTATCAATTGTTCATGATTTGCAGAGAGCATTTCTATTTAAGAAGGCGAAGAGATTGAGAAGGAGATATTTTTTCAACTGAGAAAAATCTAAATAGGATTCACAAATTTTAATTTCGTGAAGGGGAAGAATTTTGAAAAATAAGTTTCTTTTATAAAGGCAGTACAAGGAGAAAAAGGGTTAAAACGAAAAGTTGGAGCCAAAATTTGAGGGTTGGAGCCAAAAACTAGAATTTAGAGCCTGTATATGTAAAAAAAGAAAAGAACCATAAAAGAAAATATCTCATATCGAGTAAAAATAGATTACAATGAGTATTGAGATTTGAAAAGTAATGTATTATAGAAAATTTGAATATTTTATAATACTTCCAAATATTTAAAATTTTAATTTTTTACTTTTGAATTTTGTGAAAATTTCAAAATTTTATTTTTAATCTTTATGAATATTTCTAAATTTATTTTAGAAAATTTTATAATTTTAAGTTTTCTAAAATATTAAGTAATAAATTTAAATTTAATATTACTATTATTAATTATTAATAGTAATTATTAATTAATAACTATTAATTACAATATATTGATATTAATTATTAAATAGTAATTATTAAAAGTTAATTATTAATTATTTAATAGTAATTATTAATTATAGTTATCCCTTCTTATTTGCTAGTTATAATTACTACTTATTACTTCTTAATTATAATTGAATATTCATTATTAATTATTTAATATTAATTGTTTAATTGTAATTATTTACTATTAATTATTAACTATTATTTATTTGTATTAATTATTAAATACAATTAATAAATATTAACTATAATTTACTAATTATTAACAATTAATTATAATAAATTATTAAATAATTAATTTTTCTAATTGATTATAGATAATAATTAGTAACTATAAATTATTTATCAATAATCATTTGTTATAAAGTACAAATTATAAATACTTACTTATCTAAGTTTTCATTTATAAATTATTTTTCAATAATCATTGGTTATAAATAGAAAATATTATTTATTAGTTTCAAATTATTGATTTTTTAAAATATTAAATATAATAATTATAAAATATTAAATGCTAAATTTTGCTTCTCAATTATTAATATTTCTTATTAATTATGAATTATTAAATATTTTTCTTAATTATTGATTATTTATTAATTATTAATTTTTTAATAGTCATTATTAATTAATGATTATTTAAATTAATTATTAAATACTAAATATCACTTCATAAGTATTAAATTTTATCATTAGTTATTAATTATTAATTACTAGTCTTAATTATTATATACTTATTAATAATTAATTATTTAATAGTAATTATTAGTTAATAATTATTAAAAATAAATCATTAAATATTACTTATTAATTAAATATTATATGTTAAACATTAATTATTAAATATTGATTATTAGTTATTAATTTTTTTTATTAATTATTAAATGTAATTAATAAATATTAATTATAATTTACTAATTATTAATAATTAGCTATAATATTATAAATATAAAAATAATTATTGATTATTTATAATAACACTATTTTCTTCGGTGCATTTGCATCGGTTCCTAGGAACCGATGCAAATAACACTATTTTCTTCGGTGCGTTTGCATCGGTTCCTAAAGAACCGATGCAAATAACACTATTTGCTTTAGTTGTAAGGACAACCGATGCAAATGAGGCGATGCAACATGCATATTTTGTACTAGTGGTTCTCATTGATGATGGGATTATAGATGAAGTTCTACGTGAATGCCATTATTCTAGGATGACTATTTATCCCGGTGGTAAGAAAATTTACAATGATACGAAGCATTTATTTTATTGGAAGAGCATAAAGCACAACATCTTGGAATTATTGCTAAGTGCATGACTTACCAAATATTTAATCTAGAGCAAAAGAAGCCAATTGGCTAATCATTAATGCTAGATGTTCAGAAATAGAAGTGGAAGCAAATTTCCATGGACTTTATTGATGGATTTCCAAAGGGTAGAAGAGGTAATGAGAGCATTTGCGCCATCGTTGATCGATCAACCAAAAGTGCTCACTTTGTGCTGGTAAAATCCACTAGGACCCTAACCACTTTGTATGTAAAATAAATTATGAGATTGTGTGAGGTTCCAAAAGGTACTGTGAAATATAGAGGACCACAATTC
Organism: Allium fistulosum; assembly: GCA_030737815.1. Lineage (NCBI taxonomy): Eukaryota > Viridiplantae > Streptophyta > Magnoliopsida > Asparagales > Amaryllidaceae > Allium > Allium fistulosum. Next base: position 367,641,447 of record CM060906.1, read on the forward strand.
ACTGATAAGTTTTGATGAAGCTTGCAACATGCTTTAGGTATGGAATTGAATTGGGGTACAGCATACCATCCACAAACCAATGAACAAATGGAGTGGGTAAATAGAGTACTTGAGGATTTATTGAGATCTTGATATTGGAATTCATAGGATCTTGGAAATATCACTTACCCATATTGAAATTCATATATAATAATAGTTTTCAATCAAGTATGGGCATTGCACCGTTTGAAACCTCACATGGGAGGCTGTGCAAATATCCATCTTATTAACGGGAGACGATCGATTGATTGATACTTGGACTGAATATAATTAAAGATTGGAGAAGATAGATTTGATTCGAAAGAAGATGAAAGCATCTCAAGATCGATAAAAGATTTATGTTGATAAAAGACGCACTGATTTGGAGTTTATGGTAGGGGATTTTGTCTTTGTAAAGGTTTCTCCGTTAAGAAACATGATTTGGTTTGGTATTTCAACTAAGTTGGCACCATGATTTGTGGGACCTTTCCCTATTATTGGAAGGATTGGTAAGCTTGCATATCGAGTCACACTTTCTGAAAAGACGATCGAGGCGCATTATGTCTTCCATGTATTCAATTTGTTGAAGTGCTGCATGATTCTTGTGTCATCATAGAGTCGAGTCAATTTGAAGATGTAAGTGTTGAAATGGAGAAATTAGACTAAGGGGGGAAGTCCGTATTATTGGGCATCATACGAACGAATTAGGTGGAAAGTGGTCAACCTTGTACGGGTTCAATAAGTGACAACGATGAGGTTAAAACTTAGGAACCAAAAGAAGAAGTTTGACTTCTCACCTGGAGTTATTACTAGTACGATTAACTCTACTTTATAGCACTTGTTTTCTTTTAGCGCGCATATGGGAATTGGTAGAATTTATTTGATTTATTCATGCCATTAATTATTGTATCCTTGTTATGATTATGTTAAGAGTTGCATTGTTAAGCTTTTAAGAAGGTTTTCTTTTAGCACACATATGGGAATTGGTAGAACTTATTTGATTTATTCATGCCTTTTATTATTGTATGCTTGTTATGATTGTGTTAAGGGTTGCATTGTTAAGCTTTTAAGAATTTCTAGGACGAAATCCTTTTAAGAAGAGAAAATGTAATGATCCTAATTTTATGGGAAGTGTAATAGATTGATTTAACTCGTTTTCATGAGTTAAAATGGGTTTAATCGAGTTGAGTAATTCTGGGCATAAACTCAAAATTTTGAAGACAATGGAATTAGAACCGAAACTAGTTTTTATTATGTTTGGAATGTCGTTTACGTTTGAAAAACATATAGGACTCAGAGGAAATCGATGATTGGAAGAAATCGAGTTCAGAGGGGTAAACTTGTAATTAAAGGAGAGTGCATTTAAATTTCTAAACTGAGATTCATCTCCTCGTTATTTTCATTTGCCTCCTTCTTCATCTTCTCCATCTTCCTTAAGCCCTACCTCCCTTCCACTTGCCATTACTTCTTCATCCCTTCATCAAAAATTACCTTAAAATGTTTTAATAAATTAGATCTTCCTCTATAATACCCATAAGCCAAATTCTCAAAAAATTGAAATTTCGATTTTGGAATTTTTGAATCAAATGCATGGAGAAGTGGGTTTCAAGAAAATTTGGGATTTCTATTAGCTTGGGTGAGTGGGAATGATTCTCTACCTTATATAATCTCGTTTATTCTTTTATGCTTGTTTAATTACTTCGTTGGGTTTAGGCTTATCCATGATGCTTTGCTCATTTTTGGATGATGAGTTTGGATTTTTGATTAAAGTATGTTTAGTAGGTTGGTAAAATTCTAGTTTGAAGTTGTACACTTAAGCCATTAATTGAATAAATAAACTAATATGGATAAAATCAATGAATAACAATATTGTGTGTTAGCATTGCATGAGAATGATTGTTATGTTGGTTTATGGTTGTGTTATGGTTGGTTGAGCACTTCATATTTGTACGATTTGTAAAGTGCTAGAGTTCTTAGAAGGTTCATCGAGTTACCTTCCAGTGGAATTCATCCCATGTCAGATCATCGATGTCATGAGCTCAAACACGTGATACGGTGGGTGTGTGCAAGATTACTATGCCACAAGGCATGACATTAAGGCGAGGAGAGCCGAGACGATGTCGAGCATAGTGGAGAGGTGAGATGAATTCCTTTAGGGGGGATTTCACCTCATCAAGGTTTAGGATTTGCCCCATACAAATAATTGACTATTAATGAAGGTTCAGTCGACCATTTGGGGTCGAAAAGCTCTGGCATGAAGCAGAAAATAATTAGGCTAAAAATGACCTAAACCTTTCGTGTGGTCGACACCAACCAATCGATCGATTCATGAGGGTGTCAACTATAGTCAACTAATCGACTTTTTAGCTTTATCTAGAATTGGCTAAAGCAAGTCAGTTGATTGACCATTTTTTATCAGTTGATCGATGGCCTGTGTTTTGGATTTTGGGGTTTCTTCGGTTTGCGACGTTCGAGCAGGGCTTCGACGATTAGGACGAGCCTTATGGAGTCCGGTGTGGCTATGCAGCAATGTTTTGGAATCTACGACTTGTAGCACGTGTGGCTTGAGGTCAGACTTTGGCCACATACTATAATGTATGGTGGTCAGAAGATGATCAAAAGTGAGATCGAGGTATGAGTCATGGACTAGGATATTCATATAATCTATGCGGTAGACGACGAAGTGGTTATGCTCGATGTAACATCTACGTTGTTTCAACATTAGGTACAACTTCAATATTTGGTCATTAGGATTCGAAGATACATGGATAAGGGTTAAGCACAATATGGTTCTACTCACACGTGAGGCCTATAACTATAGCTTAGGAATTACTATTTTCCATTGGGATTGCTGGAGGTGGGTCACCACTTTCACTAAGCATGGTAGTTGGAGGAAGATGGGGACGTGCATATATATATATATATATATATCATGAAGTGGTGACAACCACTTTGTTTCTCCAACATAGAGTGGTTCGATGGGAAAGCATTGTGACTCGTTAGTATCGGTTTTAGATACGTTGATCGGTATGATATAATGTTACCTCAGTGTCTAGATTTCGGAGTACGATACAAGCTACCTTAGTAGTTCGGTTATAGGTAAGAAACGACGTCACTTAGAGCTTGGCTCATTGTCATGTGCACATGGGTTTGCATATGCCCATGTAAGAAATTCTCGATGGTTATATTAGCACTATTATCCACTATGTCGACTTGTTGGATGTAGGGAAGAGTAGGACTAGGTACGGTATGGCATTACTCTAAATTTCTTGATCATTTATTTTATGTACATTGGGTTTACATAGAAACCACTTAGTATATTACTTATGTCATACTAATGTATTGAGTATCATGTTCTGTAGTGACATATCTTTTTTACCAGACTTTATGTTTGACCCTCTCCACATTTTCCTTTTTGTTTATTCTTTGAGTAGGTATAGATTAGGGGCTTGGGAAACATTGCTTGGTGGAGTAGGTTATGGAGCCATAGCTTTATATTGCCATGATTATTTATACAGTATTTTTGTATATGGATATGTCAGTCTTTATCTTATGTATGAGGCATATTATTTTAGGAAATTGGATCATTAAACTCCATATGTTTCGAGTGTTATATATTATAATTATGGATCATATTGGCTTCATATTGTTATGATATGGATAGTCTTGCATGTGTATACTTTACTATTATATTTTATCCTTCCACCGTGAGTTTTGTATGAACCTATGATAGATATGCTACATTTTTCTCTTTACCACCCTTAAGAGTCACCATTTTTGGTACTTAGGGACCTAGGCACCGTTGTGTATGTATTTTTGGTTATGAATTATAGGTCTTTACATTTGGTGTCAGAGCATAGGTTACTCGATAAGAAACTTTGGCAACGTTGAGAAAGCGTATTTGTATATTATTACTATATAACTACTTAAGTACGCACCATTTATACTCTTTACAGATAAGTAACAATAGAATGCCATACAAGAGCAATGATAAGTGGAGAGAATGGAAATGTTGACAATGGGGCTGAGATTCCCATTAGGTACGGTACATTGTTACTCTAGAGTTCTTGCTCATTTAGTTTATGTACATTTGGTATAAATATGGGTGATATTTCGGGGTACCACTTAGTATATTACTCATGTCATACTAGTGTATTAGATTTCATGTTTAGTCCTGATTTTTCCTTTTCACAAGACTTTATGTCTAAACCTCTATATATTTTCCTTTTTATCTATTTTTTGAGTAGGTGCGTATTATGGCTTGAGACATTGCTAGCTGGAGCAGGTTATTGGGTCATAGCTTTATATTGCTATGACTATCTATCTAGTAATTTAGTATATAGGTACGTCAAACTTTACCTTATGTACGAGACTTATTATTTTAGGAAATTAAATCATTGAATTCCATATTTTTAAAGTGCTATATATTATGATTATGGATCATATTATCTTCATATTGTTGTGATATGGAATGCCTTGCACAGGTATATATTATTATCATATTTTATCCTTCGGTTGTGAGTTATGTACAAACCATAGAAAGTTATGCTCCTTTTATTTTTATCTTTACCACCCTTAAGAGTTTCTATGTTTGGTACATGGGGAACAGGTGCAGTTATGCATGGATTTTAGGTCTTACTAATGGAGAGTCATTAAAACAGGTAACTATCTCTTTCATTGGTGTTGCAGTTGCCCCAAGCATGTCATAAGCTAGCATGCCATTGCTTGCTATTGGGTAGCAGACCATTTGTTTAGTTCGACCATAATTTTGTCTAAGTCACCTTTGATGATAACGTTGGTTTACACTAGAGTGTTTTCTGAATGATCACCGTTACACCCATTTTTCAAATATAAATGTTTAAAGCAGGTTCAGGTGTATGAAGCTAATAGATCGTGCAAGGCGGTAAAAAGACAAAATAGGTTGCATCTACGTTGAAAAGGGATTGCGCATGTCTCGAAATACAGAATGCAAACCCCAACAAAAACTGTCATTAAAATTGCATAGTCATAAATTTCACTCACAACAATCAATGCAGTTCCACACTCAATCAAACTTGGGATAAAAAAGTCTACACAACTCAACAATTAAAAACTATGATGTCACAACCAAAGTCGGCATGACCCAGAATACACAAGGCGCGTAATAATTAAAATCAACATAGCTCAAAGTGTCTAGACTACACCATCATAGCTAAAGCAAACATAGTCCGTTGTAAATACACTACACCATCATAACTGATAATCAACTCAGCACACATAAGCAAATTACACCGCCAAATTCGAAAGTCAGCGCAGTCCACTCTTCCTAACTATGCCACCATAGTTGAAACTTCAATAAGGTATAGCATCTTTGAACCACGTCCTCATTAAGTTGCATAGATAGCATGACACAAGCTTATGCACACAATAAAGGGATGCACAAACACTCCATGCTGCACTAGTATCCATTAGGCAAAACTCGGCTCATAGCACCACTCATCAGTGCAATGTTCTAAAATTCAAAGTTCTTTCCTAAAGTCAATTTCTCCCACCTAAAGAAAATTCTCCTACCTGAATCCATTTTAGCTGTCCGTGCTCATTATACAAATCAAATGGATGAAAGACATATGACAAGATCTAACAACTAAGGAAGGGTGTTTGGAAATGACATAACTAATCCATGTGATGTCATTTCTGTTGTAAAGAGAAAGGAAGTATAGTAGAGAAAGGGATCGAACTTTCATTCACTGAATTGTATACTGTCAAATTTTACTCTCTACCATCAAATTCCAAGCTTATATTTGGAAAGAAACTAAAAAAAAAGAATTGACCTATGGATGTAGGATTCCTTAATGTTCGGACTAGGAAAATCTTTATGTCTGTTTAGCTTTATGCACGTTATTCCTTGTTTTCAGTTATCAGATTTTGTTTATATTTGAATTGTTTGATTTAAGCATTATGACAAATAGTTTAATTACAATCCTTATAATTGTGTAAGCATAAGTGATATAATTACTTATTTAAAGGCAATTTAATGCTACGTAAATCTGATAATTCTTAATTATGTAAGCATACAACATCATAATTACTTCAAAACTGAGTTGGTGTTCTAAGATTAGAAAATCTCATTAACATTTTGGCGTTAGGATGAGGATCGAGTTACCACCAAATTATTTTTTCATAAAATTTCCTTGTGCCTAAAAACACCACACCTTTATTTCAAAAATGCAATCTACAAACTCTTTTAATCCTCCTCCACTGGAAGAGGACTATCTCGTCGCTGAAATAAAAAATAATCATCTCACCTCCTCATCGAAAGTACTAATGGGTTGGGCTTGCCATAAAATATCTCCACTAGCCCAATCCTTGTGGTCCTTAACATATTCACAACTCAAATCAACAAAAGAATAATCGAGATCGAAAGAACTATGGCCCAATATCCACCATCCAAACTAACAAACTCCCATAGCTCCATAACTCATCGATGCACGGTTGGTGAATAAACACATCAATCTTACTACTAAGAATGGTGAGGATGGCTTAAAGGGCTTGGGGTCAAGATCTAAAAACAAAGCCAAGATCAACCCTAACATAAAAACCAAACAGCTAAACATTAACACTCTACTGATAGCCAAGCGCATCAATCAGGATGCAAAGACAATGATGATCTACCTCGATTTGTACGGTTCATCAAAAATCTTAAAGGGTAAGGAGATACTAGTGTTGGAATCCCATATTGAGTAGTTGGCACAACTATATCGAAAAATAACAAAGAAGGGAAAGGAGAGAAGAACCACTCTCTATTCAGTGATGGCATTTTCAAGTCAGACTTTCCTAACAACTTTAAGGCTCCTGCTATTTACAAATACATGGGACATCCAACCCGGATAACCATCTGTGCGCCTTTGAATACCTTAAGGACATCCTAAAGGTGGGAAGACTGGTTAGATGTAAACTGTTCCCAGTATACTTGGCTGGGGTAGCATCCAGGTGGTTTAAAAGATGCACACCTGGAGAAATTCATTCTTGGGCATAACTATCGATCGACTTCCATTAACAATTCAAAGTGGGAAGAGAGGTTTCCTATAACAATCCAGTTATTAATTACCTAATTCAATTAAATTTAATTGGGAAAATTAATTATAATTTATGATTTGTGAAATTTAGTTATGAAATTAAATCTACATTTTGAGAATAGTTGATTTAATTTAAATAAGAAATAAGTTTCATTTCTTAAAAAGAACCTCAATTTAAATTTGAAATATTATTGAACCAGTTTTCAAATTTTGGCATTTTAGAGAAAAATATTAATATTGAGATTTATTGATTAAATGAGATTTTTATAGTTTATTTTTATTGAAATTAATGAGAATGACTTTTGTTTTCAAAAGTTATATTTAATTTTGTATAATATCTCAATAATGTTAGAAATAAGGATTTTTACTTGTTAATTGGCTTTTGTAAAATTAAGAAATCAATTTGTGAAGCTTGTAAAACATTCATTAAGTGAAAGTTAGTGTTTTAAAAGAGAAAACAAAAATAAGAATAGATTAGCAACACTTTTATTAGGAAATTAGTAACACCTTTCTATTGGATCTAAACCAAACCCTCTTGGCCCATATAGGTGATATTAGTGTAAGAAATGAGATATACGTATGATTCATTTCTCATTTTTACTTCAGCCAAAATCAGAAGCTTCTTCCTTTCAAGCTCTATCAAACCCCAGAATCTAAATCAATCCCCAAATCAAGTGCAAAACATAGGTCTTTTAGCTAATTCCAATAGTGTAAGTGTTCTAAACCCTATTTCTACCTTGTAGATCCATAAAAATGATTTTGATCCTGTTTTTGATCAAATAACTTGTTGGTTGGTTTTTGTTCTTGAGTTTTTAAGTGATTTTGGTGAAGCTAGGGGTTTAGAAGGCTTAATTGAGGATCTAGAAAGCTATAGGAAGTAAAAAGATGAGCTAATCACTCAAACTACTATCTCTAATTATTGTGTATGTAATTGTTAGTTGCTGTTTGATTGAATTGGACTAATTTTGGTTGTATAGTTCATATTCTTTTGTTAAAGTTTTAAAAATTGCTGAAAACCTAGTCTTTGATCTCATTTAGTTGATTATTAGAGTTGTTTATATGAATGGATATTAGTTTTTGAGATCATATGGCAAATATTAGTCGTAGGGACGAACTGGAGTCGTGCTGGAGCTAATGAACATCGTTGAATGTGGGAAACAGCACCTGGTACTCTCGTTCTAGGTCAGTAACCGGTGGACCTGTTGTGATTACCGGTGCACCGGTCGACACTTGGAACGTGAGTTTCAGGTGACCGCAGTCCCTCTCCAACCCGTCGCTTGAACCCGTGTTTTGCTTGTTTTACTGTGGTGTTGTTTCTTATGTTTTGCATGTTTGTTTGTGGCCATTCGAATGTATATTTTCATTGATTTGCTAATCCATAAAATAGTTTTAGAGACAATATAGAAGTCGAACTCTATGGACCAATTTGTTGTTGTGATCTTGTGATATGTAGTAGTGAATTCTCTTATGCTCTACGGATTTTGAATCGCCTTGATTCAAAGCTGTGGAATTTTATAAATTTATTTTCATCTATTTTCTAAATGTAAAAATAGTCAAATTATATAAAACTAATTTTATAAAAGAGTGTTTATTTAAATTACAAATATCAAACTTGTTTCTAAAACAAATCTAGTTTCATTTTATAAATGATTTTAACAAATAGTTATATATATTTGAGGGAATTAGGGAAAAAGACAAACTTTGAAAAAAATTAGGTTGAAGGACACCAAGTTTTATTTTTAGGCTGAAGGACAAATGCTAGTTATAGTTAGCATTATATTCAACTTTTACACTATACAAAATGCTAGTTATATCTAGCATTATATTCGGTTTTACACTATACAAAATGCTAGTTATAACTAGCATTTTCCTTCGTCCTAAAAAACAAACTTGTTGTCCTTCAGTCTAAATTTTTTTTCTAAGTTTTTCCTTGTGCTTAATTTCTTGTATATATATCAAGTATTACTATTAGAAATGGTTATGGAATTTGGAAATGTGGTTTTGGGAAATATGAACTTAATTTATTTCTAAATAAAATGGTCATGGGATTTGGAAACATGGTTTTGGAAGTATAAACTTAAGTTGTTTTAAACTAATGTATAAATACTAATTTGGGATTTGGAATAGAAGTAATAAATATGGTTTTATAAAATAAAATGACTATATATATATATGGTTTTTGGAAAAAGTTGGATTAATGGAACATTTTAATAAGGGTTAAATCAAATAAATGTTTTGAGAACCTTAGTTCAATAATGTGGGGAGTACTAATAATTGACTTAGTGTTATCGATTGGTTTAAATGCTTTCGAATAACGTTTCGTCGAATATGGTATAACCCATTGAATAGAATGTTTGAGTGGAACTTATTTGCCAATTAGCGAATTCTCGAATTTCACTGGGTAGTATGGGATGCCTTGGTTAAATTCTTATGATTCCTATTAGGAAGTACTTAACACTTTAGAGTTGTATTCTCTTTTGGTGTGCGGCATGGGGCCACTAGATCCTTAAGAGAATATAGTTCAAGTTTTCCAGTGGTATCCATAACGAGTGAGATTTACTAGCTTCTAGTAAATACTTGAATTTCACCATGCGGTATGGGGTGTTTTGGTTAAGTTCTAGTGATTACTGAAAGTGATAGTATTTGGCACTTTAGAGTATTTGGTTTTAGGGTTTGGCCTAGGGCCGATGAATCCTTAAGAGGTATACTCCTAGATTTTTTCCCAATCCTTGTGATGGGTCAAGAGTTAATTTTCACGATATTTGTGATCAGTCGAGATATATTATAATAATGCATATTATAGATTTTTGGATAGATTATGTGATGATGTATTATCTATATTGTTCTAGATAGATATTAACATGCATTATGGTCTATATTGTTCTGGATAGACTACCACTCTTTAATTATTAGGCAATCTCGACATTATCTATATTGTTTTAGATATTTGAATTCGCTTAACGTATATTGTTCTGGATAGAGTTTATATAGGAGATAATATGTATATTGTTCTGTGTTACCCGGTGCCTTGACCCGGCTACATAGGGCTGATTACAAAGGCCAGGCTCAACTAATAATGAGAAGGATGATCACGAGACAACGACTACATGACCAAAATATAATGTCCAGGCAGTTGTATCCAGCCCAGGGTGAATAGGGTTAATAGATAGGCAATGCAGTATGTCGGAACTATGGAGTTTTGTTTGGTTGGAATAGGGATCGGCATGGACATTGGTCGAATTGGATGAGAATGTAGAGGGATCGGCATGACTTATAAAGCTAAAGGGTTCGATGTATGCGCTTGTGAGAGTGGGATCGGCACGATGCACTTGTGGGACATGGATCGACATATTATATTCAAGATGTATGGGTCGGCATAATGTATTTGGAAGGAATGGATTGGCATGGTATCCTCAAAGGATAAGGATCGACATGATATGGTTCGTATGATATGGATCGCTAGGGCATGACTCGTAGAGTATGGATCGGCATATATAGGGGGAATCGGGAGGGATCGGCATTACCGAGACCAAGTCAAGATTCAAGTCAAAATATTGCAAGAACTTAAGCTCCACAAGTCCAAGCACTATGATATTCGAAGCACCATCATTATACACCATAAGAGAGCTAACATAAGGATCGCTAGCCCAAACCTGACTCATGGAGGGATCGGTACCGATCCCTATCCATTGAGAGTTGGGCCTAACCCTTCCTATGGTGGGCCCATATGGTGGAGGAGGTCCTGTTGCCGAAGTTTGAGTCAGATTGGAGGCCGCCTTCATCTATAAATACAAGCACATGGGGCCATTCTAGGGACTCTTACGCTGCTAGTTAAACTCTGCCATTATTATGACTAACTTCCTCCATTCTTTTCTGATCCCTTGCTATTTCTTGCCGTTTGTAATTGTAATCAAGTGAATTGAGAAACAATAAAGAGAATATTCAAAGTAGACGTAGGCAACCAACGTCGAACCACTATAAATTGTTTTTGCTTTATGCTATGTTTTCTTTGATATTTTGTGATTATCCTCTATTTTCATTTAATTTCATCATTTATTCCACTACTTAAATCTGTTCTTGGGTGTTTGTGGCCAATTTGGTTGTAAACATTTTGGTGCTTTCACTGAGAATGTTGATTCTCAGGCTGTTAGACCTTTGCTGCTACTGGATTGAGAAAATCCCACGAAGGAGATCCAGGTTCATCTTTAAAAGCTTGCAGATACTATTTGGATTTATCAAGATCTAAGCAAAGAAATTCAAAATGGTAAGGCGCACCAGATCTACTTCCCAAAATGTTGATGCCCATGAAACCGCCAGTGTCCAACAGGGGGGTCCAAGCACCCAACCTGCTAATGCGAATGTGGAGCTTGCTACAGTCCAAAACCCCGCTGATTCCATAACTAGAGCTGAATTCAATGACGTTATGAGAGAGCTGATGGAAAGTCGTATGCAGCTAAACGAGCAAATCTAGGCCAATGCCAACTTTATGAACCAGATTTCTCAATAGCAGTGCCAAAGCGCCAGAAGGGACCTCGCCTTTTACTCAACGTCGGATAGTTCAACTTCATCAGACGAACATCACAGGCTAACACGTCGCAGAGTTAAACCAGCATAATCAGGGACATCAGACCAACAGTTGGCAAACTACCATGGCCTGCCAAGACGGGTCAGTGTCGATCCCTCCCTAGGGGTCGATACCGATCCCTCGCTAGGGGTCGGTACCGATCCCTCGCTAGGGGTCGATACTGATCCCTCTACCAGGGGGAAGACTCCTCAATTGCAGCTGAGGGGTCATGCTTGACTTGGATCTGGGAACCTGGACGTAGGAGTACGTTTGGATGCTGACCAACTACCTCTCCAGAATGATAATGAAGTGAATGCTTAGAGTGCACATCAGGAGGATGATAGGCCAAGGAGGCGTGAAATGGCCTGGAGGCACCGACCGGAACATTCACGCGATGTGGAGCCCGACCACCACTTGGCGCCACTTATCTAGACACCGGACTTATCTACAATGGTCAGACAGCTGGTGAGGGAGAACCAGGGCTTGACGAATGATGATTGGGGAGACTCTAGGAGCCACACCCTATTTACCGATAGTATTTTACATGCAGAGTACCCTAGAAGGTTTAACATACCTACGATGCCTGCTTATGAAGGGAAAACCGACCCCAGGCAGCATATCATGAGGTATGAATGGTTGATGGACTCGGAAAGGGTCAACGATGCCACCAAATGTAGATGCTTCCCTATAACTCTCTTAGGGATTGCCATGATGTGGTTCACAAGATTGCCCCCACGATCAATCTCAAGATTTGACGAACTGGCAATAAGGTTTGTGGAGCAGTTCCGGATCCATGCTACTCGCCCTAAAGATGTGATGTCATTGTCGAGTGTAATCCAGGCTCCAGAGGAATCACTGAAGGACTATTTGCAGAGATTTCATATTGCAGCCACTGAAGTCAGTAACCTAAATGATCATGCGATACTCATGGCTGTGACGAGAGGGGTCGACCTGGTAACTGGCTAGCTGGAAAACCGCCAGCCACACTGGAACGTTTCTATTCAAAGGCGGCCTAGTTCATGAGAAAGGAGGAAGCCAGATTGTCTAGGAAGAGTAATGCCCCAGGGTCCAATGGGGAAGCAGTGCAATGTAATATCACGATAAATCATTCTGACGAGAGTTCTGGGAAGGTATAGGTCAATGTTCAAAATAAGCCGAATCAACGGAAAAGAAGTGGAGAAGGGAATCGTGACCGGAAGAGGAAGCCTGGAAGGCCGACGTCTAACTTTCATATGTATAACAGTTATACACCTTTGAATGCACCCCTGGAGAACATTTATTTTTCTGCCTGTAATACTTTCCAAAATAAGAAGCCACATCCGAAAGAATCGACGGAGGTACAAAAGCAAACTGGGAAGTACTGTTGGTTTCATGAATGTTATGGGCACAATACGGACGAGTGTAGGCATCTCCAGGATGCCATTGAGAAATAGATTCGGGAGAAAAAGTTGCAGCGGTTTGTGAAAAATCCGTAGGATGGCGGACAGGGGACGTGTGACCCCAATCGAGGGCAGGCTCCACGCAGGGTTGAGGAGCCTGCACAGACTAGTGGATGGTTGGTAATAAACATGATAGTTGATGGACCGCATCATATGGACAGAAGTTGGCAGGAAATGGAGCGCTATGCTAGTTCAATGAGACATGTGGATTTCGAATGTTATTTAAATACGGAGGATGGAACTCCGGCCAAGCAATAGCGTACAATGACGAATGATATAGTATTCAGAAGCAGAGATTCCGATGGAGTAGAGGCCCTTACTATTGATCCGATGGTTATCTCAGCCATGATTGGCCCTGCTTTAGTGAGAAGAATTTTGATTGATTGTGGAAGCTCTGTGAACATTATCTTTAAGAAGGCATACAATCAAATGAGAATGAAGGCTAAGGATTTGAAACCGTCTAAAGCTCGTATATATAGTTTCAATGGTGTGGCTACCGAGGTAGTTGGTTATGTAGAATTGCTGGTGGAATTAGGGGAAGGTGAACATAGGAGGGTGTGGATCCTATCGTTCATTGTTTTGGATGTTGGTTCACCATACAATGTTTTTCTGGGCCGTTTGGCCCTGGCTGAATTTCGGGCAACTTTGGCCCCGTGGTATTTTACGTTGAAATTTCCAACTGATAACGGAGTAGGTGTTGTGCATGGTGATCAAGCGACTGGACATGCATGTTATGTGGCTGAATTGAGAGAGGCTCAGCGAAAGGAGAAAGGAAAGGGTGTGGACAAGTCTGTTCTCATCCAAGTTACTGAAGATTGACAAATGGCGCATAAGCCTTGGCTTGGGCACCACAGTCGGTTCTATAAAGATATAGATCTGAGGGATGATGAGGAGGAACCCAAGGAGACCAAGGCAGCGCTGGCTGAACTGAAGATTGATATCACAGTCAACCACGATGACCCATCGCGGGTGTTGATTATCGGATCGCAACTCAGCCCTTCGATGATGAGAGAACTTACCGATTTCCTCCGAGCGAATCTGGATGTATTCGCTTGGACTCATTCTTACATGCGTGGGATCTCGCCTGCCATCGCGAGCCATGCATTAAATATTGATCTGAAATATGTCCTAGTGAAACAGAAAAGATGGGGCATGGATCCGAAGAGATCCATCGCTCTTAAAGAAGAGGTGGATAAACTTAAAGTCAATGGATTTATTCGCGACGCCCTCTATCCCGAATGGATATCTAACTCCATGCTGGTGAAAAAGGAAAATGGGAAGTGAAGAATGTGTATTGACTATTCAGACTTGAACAAGGCGTGCCCAAAAGATAGTTTCCCCCGCCAAGAATTGATCAACTAGTTGATTCAACGTTAGGGCACGAATTGTTATTGTAACGACTCGGAATTTCACTGCTTTGATTTGCGAATATTTAATTAATATTAAATATTCAAATAAATGGTTTTATAATGAAAATAAAACTCTTTTTAATAATAAATAATAATGGTGAAATAGTTTTAAAATTTGTTTACAAAAATATATAGTTCGATGAAAAACAGAAAATGTGACCGGAAACTGTTTTCCGAATTATCAACATTTCATCGTATAAAGTTGTTTGTAATGTTGTGTACATTTTTGTATATATATGCACATATATACTAAGTATATAATGTGGGATTAATAATATATATTAAGGTTAACAAACTTAATTAAGTTAAGATAATCATTGATGTGACACATTGGCAACTAAAATATTAAAAGTCATGTCATTAGAGATATGAAATGACATAATGGCAACCTCAGGTACTTATATTCATAAATGCATGTAGTGTTAGAAGGAGACATGGATGCATTCATGGGTGAGGTGGCGTGTAATGAGAGGAGGGTAAAGTACAAGGGTATTTTGGTAATTTCACTTGTTTACATATTATAAAAACTTTTTTTTTTCAAATTCTTTTTCCATTTTCCCATTTTCTCTCTTACATTTTCTAATTTCATAAGCTCTAAGGTAATTTTAATGGCTTCCTTAGCATTCTAAAGTTTTATATTTTCAAGTTTAAACTTTTTATAACATTTTAAACTTAGCTTCAAAACTCCTTGTTTTCCATTCGAATTCCTCTATTTTACCCAAAATGGTATCGGCCATAACTTCTTACAAAAAACTCAAAAACTAGTTTTTTTTCGAACCATGTATATTTTCAGTGGCTACAACTTTGTAGTTTACCACTTTTTCTATTTTCGAGCTTAGATGCTCCAAAATTTCATTTTTTGCAAGAGTGTTTTTGAACCTAGATTTTGATGTCCGAAAATACCCCTCACTGTTTTGGCCATAACCTCCTCAAAATTTAACTTTTTTTGAGTAATTATTTTACTTAAATGATAGAAGAAAGAATTATCTAAAACTTTTCTCCTGACTACATTTCCAAAATCTAAGAGGAAAGAGTCCAAAAGTCGAGTGCAAAATGACCCATTTTCGAGAAGAATTTGTGGTTTTCCAAACTTCCTGAATTTCAAAGTGTGTCAAGTTTTCAAAGGATTTCCGGTGAGTAAACTATGAATTTTTGGGAAAGTTTTTACTTTTATGTTAGTTAATATATTGTGTGATGTGATGGTTAGTGTTGGTTAATTTAACATGTGATGGTTATACACACACACACACACTTATTACTTGGATATGTAAGGACATTAGACTTGAATGTGAAGTCTAAATGGTTAAAGATTAGATCTTTCTTATATTTGCGGCATTATGTTATCCTAGATGTTATGGTTGTGTATGGACTTGGGTATGTTATGTATAAGCTAAGAAGAAATTGGTGCCTTTATAGGGTATTGGAGAATTGGAATCTTGTGTAAGAAAGTTATGGTTTTAGTTTTTAAAAATCGAGTATTTGGTTAGATTTAAACTTGTTTTAATTTTAAATACTTATTTTTTTAGAAGTTGGTGAGCTTTAAGGTAAAGTTTTCAAAAGAAGGATAGAAACAAGTTAAAGCTTATGGGTATCCATAGCGATAGTCGCTATGGATGCAGTTCACTTAAAATTTCGATTTTTGCAAAGTTTGGTTTTTATACTTCAAATTATTTTGTGAATATTTTATAAACTAAATAATAATGTTTTTAAAAGTTAATTAAGGATTTAATAATTAATTAGCTTTTAGTAATTGATAATTAATTAAATGTTAACAAGGTTTATTAACTTTAATTAAATAAAGATTAGTTCTTAATTAATTATCCTTTAAAGTTAAGATTTATTTTAATAAATTATTAATTAAATTAATTAATTATAGGTTAAGTAAATTATTTATATTTAATTTATCATTAATTAAATATAGGATTAATTATTAATCAAGGGTTTAATTGTTTGATTAAAGATTTAATTTATAATAAATTATTTATTAAAGGTTTAATTTAATATTTAAGTTTAATTAAAGATTATTTAATTAATTAATTGAGATTAATTAATATTTAATTATTAATGAAGGTTTAATTAATTATTTAATAATTAATAAAGGACTAATTTGGGTTTAATTAATAGTTAATTATTGTTTAACTATCTAATTAAATTGAGTTAAGATTCAATTAAAATTAATTATGATTTAAATAAGGATTTAAGTTATAATTAATTATTTTAAAAAAAGATATTTTTTAGTTTTAAATTCTTTGTTTTCAAAAGTATAATTGTTTAAGTGTACTTCTTTTTCAAAGATGGTTTTGAATACAAGGGATTCAAGTGTTGATACCATTAAGAAACCATATAACTGTGATTGAGTTATAATGTAGTTTGTTTTTTTGTTTGTGTGGACATGTGTTGGTAGAATAAATCCCCGTTCTGTTATTTTATAATTTTGGACATTCGATTATATACCGTAAATGATATGCCACTTTGAATTAGTGATATATTGACTAATGATGGTTAAGTTATTTAGTTATGGTTTATTGAAATAAATTTCTGATATTTCATTTAATAGTTTAAATGTCACTATAGTGATTTTCGCTATAGCGTCGTTTATTGGATTTCATTCCCAAAACACTATCCTATGAACTTAAGCTTGTGTTTTCGCTAAAAAGAATATTGAAAATTTATTAATCATTTTGATTAATAATAATGTAAATTAATTAATCTTTTAAATAAATTAATTTGGGATTAATTAACCAATTTAATAACTAATGATTAAAATTGGTTTATCTTTGGATTTAATTAATCATTTTTGCTAATGATGTTTTATACTTAATTAATCATTTTAACTAATGATTATTTGAGTCTAATTAATTCTTTTAATTAACGATAATGGTTTTAATTAATTTATTTAACTTAATTAATTATTTGAATTAATGATGATGGAATTAAATTAATTATTTCAATCTATGATAATTGAAATTAATAATCATTTTAATTAATGATATGTAAAAATAATTAATCATTTGAATAATGATATTTGAATTTAATTAATCATTTTAATTAATGATTGTTTTTTTAATTTAATTAATTATTTTAACTGATGATTTTTAGAATTTAGTTAAATCATTTTAATTAATGATATTTAAAGTTAATAAACTGATTTAATAAAGATTTTAGAAGTTGATTTACCAATGTTATAGAAGTGTTTGTAAATAATTATCTATTTTTTTATAGATAATGGATTTGTTTATTTAAAAGAGATTTTAAATGTGATTAATTATCTTTTGGGATAATTAATATTGTTCTAATGTTATAAAAAGGAATTGGAACTCGATTATTGGGATGTTAAGTTGGATAACCTTTTGGGTGTTCGGTCTGATGTTGGTTTAGGCCTTCGGGGTTGAATACTTGGATAAATTATTCTCTTAACATTCTAACAACCAGGAACTAATTCTAAAAGTATTATACCAATACGAAAATCAAGCAAAAGTTCAATTCGTTTTTAAAAGTAAAAGTTTGATTCGTTTATGGAAATAAATTATTTCCGTAAAGCGAATCGCTTATATGGAAACGATTTATTTGTAGCACTAAACATCGAAGAAGTAAACTAGTCGCTATTTCAAAAGTTAAGACTGATCATTGGATATGACTTTGAGGTAACACTACCTTGACTTGTCTGTTATTACTGTTAACCAAGAAAAGTACAAGTTTGAATTCAATGAGTGGTGATAGGTATACAAAACTTAATTTCCATATACGATCGTTTTATATCCTCGATAGTTGGTATCTCAGCTATCGGTTACTTTAGCTTCTTTATTATCGTCGTTCTAAGACGATGTATTGCTCCATTGAGCTTTATTATCCTTTGTCGGAAATGACTAAACCAAAAGCGCGAGAGGAAGCCAAGTTATGTGGGGTTGCTCCCATTAGATTATTTTCACATCTCATCTAGATTTTTGTGTACCATCATGTGGAAAACGGTTAAGATTTAGATGTGAAATATTCGGATACTCGATAAGGTTTGGTGGGGTCTGGCTTGGTATTGTCCGAGAAGTGTCACGGAGTATATGAGCTTCTCAGAAGTATATTACTAGAGGTATACTTCAAGGGGGGTGCACCTTCCTAGTCATTTGTTGGAAATTTCCTTTCCTTATTTGGTTCTTATCCCTGAATCTGTTTTAGCTTTAAATTGCCACGATTAGAGCCAACTCCTCATCACGGCATTTAAGTGTTTATTTAGCCCATTCTATCGAGTTTGGACTATTACCTTATTTAGTCCATTCTATCAAGTTGGACTGTTTTCCTTATTCTATCCATTCTGTCCAGTTTGGATTTTACTCGGTTTATTTCCATTCTTTCAAGTCTGGTTTAATATTATTTATACTCAATCATTTTTGGATTTGTTTCCTGATATTTATTTCTGCCCTTGCCTAGATGGATGTTATTCTTGTGAGGTAAAAACCCGTTCCGCGTTAGCGGCATGGTCTCACAGAATTTTTATATATGTTCCCCATTATTCGAGTTATCTCACACTGGTTTTACCAGACTGAACCGGGCGTGGTTTTCCTATAATGCTCGGGTTAGACCGAGCATATTTCCAGGTTTAGATGGATATTTTGGAGCTTCAAGAGAGGAGATGGAGGCCCAGAGACGTATTCACATAGATGATTATATTTCTGTTGCTTACATTGTTGTATATTATTCAACAGTTGTTAGGACAGGTTGTTATAACTGTCTGTGCTGAATAGGTTAGTGTACTCTGATTGATGTCTGTATATACTTATATTACAGATTTGTTTTGTGTAAAGGATTGTTATAAATTATAGATTATTCATTTCGCTGTGAGATTCTATGTTGTTCGGTTCTTCTTGTCTTCTTTCTTTTTCCTAACTATCTACTTTCATGTTCAATTTGGGTTGGACATGTGTGGTTTATTGTCAGTTTAAACTGTACGGAAAAGTGGGTCGTTACAGTTATCGTTTATGTATGCGTACTCGCGGTATAACCAAATCTCGATGCATGTCCCAGATCAGGAACATACCAGATTTGTCACGAATGTTGGGCTATACTGCTACGTAGTAGTGTCGTTTGGATTAAAGAACGCTGGAACGACCTATCAACGTCTGGTTAACCGAATGTTTAAGGATCAAATAGGGAGGACGATGGAAGTCTATGTGGATGATATGCTCGTGAAGTCAAGACAATAAAATGACCACATTCGAGACTTAGCAGAGATGTTCGATATCATATGATTCTATAACATGAAAATAAATCCTTTGAAGTGCTCATACGGTGTTGCGTCGGGGAAGTTCTTGGCCTTTATTGTCAATGCTCGAGGAATTGAAGTTAATCTAGAAAAAATTCAAGCCATTCGGGATATACAAGCGCCTAAAACCATTAAGCAAGTGCAAAGTTTGAATAGGAAGGTCGCTGCTTTGAGTCGGTTCATCTCTAGGGCGACCGATAAATGCATTCATTTCTTCGATTTGATAAGGAAAAGGAAGAGGAATTTCGAGTCTCCGCAAGATTGTGAAGGCGCATTTCAAGCTTTGGTGGATCATTTGGAGAGACTCCCTGTTTTGTCAAAGTCGGTAGACCATGAGGAGTTGTATATTTACTTAGCTGTATCGCCACATGCCATAAGTGCCGCCTTGATTCATGAGGAGAACCAACTTCGGATACCGGTGTACTACGTCAGTAAATGAGGGCAGAAAGAAACTACCCAAAGATAGAGAAACTAGCATACTGCTTGGTGATCGTGTCGTGCAAGCTTCGCCCATATTTCAAGGCATATCCAATCAACGTGTATACAGACCAGCCGTTGTGACAGGTCCTACAACGACCTGAGAGGTCTGGAAGATTACTTAAATGGAATATCGAATTCAGCCAGTTCAACATTACATATTTGCCATGAAGAGCTATTCAGAGACAAGCATTGGCAGACTTCACAGCAGAGTTTACCATGTAGGATGAGCCCCGAGAGAATGGAGTAATCCCTGTTGTACGATGGAAGATGTACACCAACGAAGCATCTAATGACCATTGTTTCAGAGCTGGGATTGTTCTCATAACCCCTGAGAACCGGTCAATTTGTTACACTTTGAAGCTTGATTTTCCTGCTACAAATATTGAAGCCGAATATGAAGCGTTGATCGCCAGGCTAAAACTCGCTAGGGAGCTCGGAGTAAAGTCTCTTGAAATCTTTTGTGACTCACAACTGGTGGTATATCAGGTAAGGGGAGATTATTAGGCTAAGGGACAACGACTTGCCCTGTATCTTACCCGAGTTCAGGAGCTGTTGGTGAATATCGAATACTATGACATTTCGCATATCCCGCATGAGTGGGACGGAGAAGCTGATTCATTGGCAAAGCTCGCGAGTACCGGTGATGCGCAACAGATGGGCTTGGTTCCAGTCAAGACATTGCACCCCTAAGTATAGATATGATGGAAGTTGACAAAATACTTGAAACGGAGCACGAGAGGGAATCTTGGATGACTCCATTTAAAGAATACTTATCGCATGGAATCTTGCCGGAGAAGAGAAACGAAAAGCGACAAGTCCTTCGCAAAGCTTCACGATATATTATGCAGGAAGGAACTATGTACATAAAGAGGTTTTTCGTTCCCTTACTCTAGTGTATCGCCCACAATGAGATAAAGTATGTCTTAAAAGAAGTCCATGAGGGGGAATGTGGCGATCACACTGGGGGAAAATTTAGCAAAAAAGATACTCCGTTATGGATACTACTGGCGGGCTATGAACAGGGATGCTGCTTATTATGTTAAACAATGCGACAAATGCCTGATATATGTAAAAGTGCCAAGAGCCCCACCGACGGAGATCACACAAATGGTCAGTCCATGGCCATTTCTTATGTGGGGTATCGACATCATCGGCTCTCTACCAATCTCCAATGGTGGTGCGAAGTACGCGACTGTCGCGGTTGACTACTTCACCAAATAGGCCGAGGCGGAGCCGTTAGCCACGATTACAACCAAGAAATTTATTAACTTCTTTGTTTGAAACATTATATATCATTTCGGTCTTCCATGGACAATCGTGACTGACAATGGGACTTAATTCGATAGCACTGAATTTAAAGAGTTTTGTCGAAGATATCATATTGAGAAGAGGTTTGCGGTGGTCGCTCACCCTTAGGCGAATGGACAGGTCGAAGCTGTAAACAAGATAATCAAATCTATTCTGACAAAGCATTTGGAGAAGGCTAGAGGCAAATGGGTGGATGAGCTTCCTACGACACTTTGGGCCTACAAGACCACTCACAAGTCCGTGACCGGCCATACTCCATTTGCTCTTGCTTACGGAGCCGAAGCAGTTATTCCAGTAGAACTCGAAGTCCCTTCTCATCGAGTGACTTACTACGATCCCAGAACAAACCAAGATCTCTTATTGGAGTCAATGGACTTTATCGATGAGAAGCGCGAGGAGGCCAATTTGAGAGTAGTTGCACACCGACATCGAATCGCCCGGTACTGTAATACAAAAGTCCGATCGAGAACCTTTGAAGTTGGCGACCTTGTCCTGAAATGGTTTTCCCGGTCCCGTCGCACATGAACCCGATATGGGAAGGACCATACATCATTGAATAGAGGCTTGGAGAAGGGACTTTCAAGCTGGCGACTGTTGATGGCGCAACACTTCCAAGAGCGTGGAATAGCAAACATTTACGGTGCTATTTCACCTAGACTATTTCTTTTATATTTCAGTACTAGTTACTTTCGACATTTGCTTTGGTGTTTGGCCTTTTAAATGTGTAATAAGACAAGTTATTACGTTCCCTTTCATATGATGAATAAAATCTCGAAACTTCCTTTGCATAAGCTATTGTTATTAAATTTTATGCTAAGTATGCATTGGAACTAATTAATATTGATGTATGTGATGTGTGAATAGATTCATGAAGTTTACAGTCGATTAATCATGCCAATCCCCGATGGGATCGAACGAGGTGAGCTTTGTAAGTTTTCTCGGTTGGCAATTCCCATAGACGAATCAAAAAGCTTTGCAACAAGGAACAAAGGTTGCCGATGATGTGAGAATGACAAAAACTCCAAGTCCTCAACTGCGGACTAGAGTACTCTAAGTCCCTGACTATGGACTAGAGTACTCCAAGTCCTCAACTGCGGACTAGAGTACTCCAAGTCCTCAACTGTGGACTAGAGTACTCTAAGTCCCTGACTGCGGACTAGAGTACTCTAAGTCCCCGACTGCAGACTAGAGTATAAACCATTCGGGCGGAAACACGACTGTCCACGACAAAATTTCTAAGTCCCCGACTACGGACCAGAAAATTCCAAGTCCCCAACTGCGGACCAGAAAACTCTAAGTCCCCGACTGCAGACTAGAGTATAAATCACTCAAATGGAAACACAACTGCCTAGGACAAAAATTCTAAGTCCCCGACCGTGGACTAGAAAATTCAAAGTCCCCAACTGTGGACTAGAAATCTCTAAGTCCCCAACTACGGACTAGATTATAAACCATTCGGGCGGAAACACGACTGCCCACGACAAAAATTCTATGTCCCGGACTACGAACTAGAAAATTCCAAGTCCCCGACTACAGACTAAAGTATAAACCATTCCAGCGGAAACATGACTGCCCACGACAAAAATTCTAAGTCCCCGACTATGGACTAGAAAATTCTAAGTCCCCGACTGCAGACTAGAAAACTCTAAGTCCCTGACCGCGGACTAGAGTATAAACCATTCGGGAGGAAACACGACTGCCCACAACGAAAATTCTAAGTCCCCGACAGCGGACTAGAAAACTCTATGTCCCCGAGTGCGGGCTAGAAAATTCTAGGTCCCCGACTGCGGAGTAGAAAAATTTAAGTCCCCGACTACGTACTGGAATATAAATCATTCGATAGAAAAACGACTGCCATGGGCGAAACGCGACTGCCCAGGATGAAAACTCTAAGTCTCCGGAGCACGGAGTAGAGTAAGAGCGATTGGAATATAATTTACCAGCTGCGAAAAATTCTAAGTCCCCAGACCGCAGGCTAACTTGAAAAACTAATGGGTGGACGGACGTACCGCAGGCTAACTAGAAAAAAAATTGGATGGAAGGATGGATTTTGACTGTTCTTTATCCCACGAATTCCGATCTCAAATTGACGGAAGAGACTCGAACTGCTAGCGGCAAGACATAATCATTCGTTACAGTTCCGGCTTAGCGTTGCTTACGACTTATGATGGCGTCTACAGAGAGGCTTTGAGACGGAGATAGTGAATCATTAACGAGACTTGTGAAAATTATTACAAGTACATGAGATGGGAAGTAATTACTCTACCGTTGAAGTAATAATTCACGTGATGATTAATCAAAAAAAAAATTATTCACTATCTCAAAAATTCGTTACAAATTATTCAAAAGTTCGGGATCCACGCCCGTACACCTACTACTAAGAAAAGAAACACACGTCTAACTTATCAAAACTATGTACAACAACACAATACACTAACTATTTCTTCGACTTCTTCTCCTTCATCGGTTTATTAGGAGTTGAATCAGTCGAGCGTCTTTTCCGGGACCCTTTGATACCCTTGGTGGAGACGCTTGAAGAAGAAGAAGGAATTTCAATAGGAATTGTCCTGCCACGTGGAATGACCTGCAAAGGTGCATGAATAGGATCTTCGGCTGTGACCTCAACAGGCTCCGTTTAACTTTGTGCTTCAATCTCTCTTCCTCTTCAATCTACTCCTTCATATTGTTTTAGCAGTGTGCTCAGAGGCGCCCGTGATCACTACATCATCCCACTCCTCGCCAAGGGACGGGTCCTCAGGCTTATCCTCCTCGAGTGCATCAATGACTCGAGCATCGGGTCCCGGAATATCAACAGCAGCTAGAGCCTCGGCCACTTTCTCTTGTTGCTCCATGGAGACATCTCTCGTAGGGTTTTGCTCTAGACCGGGATGACCTGCAAAAGTTAGTTAAAGCACAGGCGTTAGTCAGTGACCGTTATGTGCCAAAAATGGCAAATGGCTGAATTCAAGGAAATTCTATGCTATACCAGCATCCGGTTGGCTCTCAGTGGTCATTGGAGTGCTCCCTTCGAGAATGAGATATAGCATTTGTGGACCGACGCCAGGACTGTCCGGATCGTAGTCGATATGTTGCTCTGTAAGCTGAGAAGATGATGTTTTGACCATCTGAGTAGGAGAAGTACCCTTGAGATCAATTCCAGAGGACCCAGCGATGTCCTCTCTTTCTTTGTCAGGGGCAGGAGCCTTAGAGAACTGAAGCTTCGCGGCGGCCAAGTCAGATGGCTTATTTCCTCGGAGCACTTCTTGCACAAGTGCCTCTTCATTAAGCTCTGCCACTCCCAACTCTTCCCTCTAGATTTTGGTTATAACCACCCAGGCTTCGGTGAGTGAAAGATAGCCTTCGCCTAGAAAAGTCAAGTCACGATGAAGAAGAACTTTGGCTTTATATTCGGCGATGTGCGGGTCGAAAAAGTTCTTGATTTCTTCTCTACCGGACTCGGTGGCAGCTTCCACCCAGGAGTTGGCTTCTTCCAACACTTCTTTTCTTCCCTCTTCATGGGTTATTTATTTCAAGGCTTCGATCTGGGCAAGTTGTTCATCAAGTTTCGTTTTTAAGTTTCTCGCCTCAACGATCTCCTCGCAGTATCTCTGCGATTCTTCTTATGCCTTGATTTTTTCCTCCTCTCTTTGTACAATAATTTTTCAAGCTCCTCGACACGGTGAGCTAAGACATCTTTCTCCTTTTGTAAGGAGTCCTTCTCTAAGGCTAGAGTGCCACTGCGATGGAGCATTGCATCCAGTTCCTTTTTGTGCGAAGTCTCCAAATGAGATCCTCAACAAGAGTAGCGTGAATGGCTGCGACGGCCCTGGAATACTCGACGCCTTCGGGTCGAGGGCAGACACCTGAAAGAACTAGAAATATTAGTATGATTAAGAAAGAAGTTGCAACTTGAATCTTTGAACTAAAGACGAAGGAAGGAGTAGCACTTACGTCCTTCCAACCATCTCCTCGCAAAGCCGAGAGGACACCGTACATAGAACCACTCATGTTTGAATAGAGAGAGCTTGTTCCATGCACCCGTTAAGATCTAGCATTTGGGCGAGGGTTCAAGAAAGACATATGAAGGAATCCCAGTCCATCTTTTGAAATTATATATGTATCTGATGTCTTCAGGAGTTGGCGGACGAAATAAGACATTCATGAAGAGAAGAAAAGTGCCATGGATAAAGGCATAACTGTTAGGGTGTAGTTGAGTAGGAGCGATCCCCAGGTATCTCAACATTTCCCGAACGAAGGAGTTGAAGGGTGGCACACATCCGGCCCAGCACATGAACTTGTTACAAGCAGTATATCTGGCTGGGGGCAAGTGAGGTCTGTCTCGCCTAGATGGAACTAGAATATCTTCAAAAGGAATTCCATGGATGGAACATAATCGACGAAGAGCGGCTTTGCCGATTCTTGACGCTTGTGAGTCAACCAGATTGTTTAGGATGATGGCACCCTCAATGGCATCGGGAGCAGGGTCAATAACTTATGTAGGAAAGACTGGAATGTCGGAAAAGAGATTTGTTTGCGGGTCAGATGCCCCTACTCGTTCTGTTTGATAACTCTGAGCAGGTTTATCAGATAGGATGGCAGAGCTTGATCTCGCGGCCGATTCAGAAGACTTTATGGTTGAGTGCTCCATGTAACTTGAGATCTATGTCAGCTATACTCAGTAGACAATCAATAGTAGAAATAATAATCTATTCCCTCGTGTTGTGTGTGAACTAGTGCAGTGCAATGTGAAACAAACATAAAAAGTTTGAAATCAAAGAAGCGAAAGTAAAATGTCGAAACTTGGGGATTTCGTCCAGAGAGACCGTCATCGCTGACCGTCGCACTCGACGAGAAAGTTGATCAGCAACCAAAGATTTAGGATCGGATGCTGACATTCTGAATTATGAAGTCTGTTATTCAAGTTCATTTAGCCAGTTTTTTACTTAGTTCATGTTGGGCAGTCCAAAAGTTTGTTCGTTCAAGCTTAAGTCCATCGGTCCAAGTATGCAAGTCGCGTTGTTTTAGGCCATTTTATGTTCGGGCAAGGCAGTATGCAGTTAAACGTTTGAATGACTTGAGTTAAACTAATTTTTACAGTCAACATCGGTCCCTACTTTATATGCCGATCCCTATGCCTCAGCCTCATAACCGATCCCTACACTTCAACTCATATGGGAACACTGATCCCTTCCTTTTGGCTCGTCATCGATCCCTATGTTTTAACTCTCATTACCGATCCCTTCCTTCTAGCCTATATACTGATCCCTATACTTAAACTTTCAGGACGATCCCTACTTTTTAATTCCTAAGCCGATTCCTATGTATAAACCTCTACACCGAACCCTCGTAAGGCCCTTATCTATGCCGATCTACCTCCTTTTTTCCTTATCCCTCTTTCTTCCTCCTTCCCTATTCCTCTTTCTTCCTTCTCCAACGACCTCTTCTCCTCCCTCGATCTCGCCTAACCTAACGAAGCCTACCAATTCACTCACCTAGGGTCGAACGTACGTGAACCCTTAAATATTTGATTCAACCGATGCGATTATGAGAGGAAATCATACCTATTTGATATAAAGTACGAGGTGGAAACTTGGATTAAGGACAAAGTGATGGTGATGGAGATCGGAGACGAGGTCTCATGCACGAATTTGAGTTTAAGGTAGAAGCTTATCTTTTTTCAAACCGTTCGGCTAGGTGAAGAGCAAAGAGAAAAATAGTTTAAGTGCTTGGGAATGTAAAGTGAAGAGAGAAGGGAGGATGGTGCGAGTTTTTATATGGGCGATGGAAAGGGAAGGGGAAGAGGAAACGATCCATATCCATGCAGACTCCCCAAGGGATCGGCGTATCGAATGCCGATCCCTCCTATATATGAAAAATAATAATAACATATATGTAATAATGTAATATAAAAAGAAAGAAAAGGAGAGAGATGCGTAAATGATGGATATGAGTGAAATAAAAAAGGAAGTAGGAGAAAAAGGCAAATAATTGGAAACCAAATGGCGATCGATATCGTGAAGGTTGAACTGCAAACGTAAGCATACAGAATAAAACAGTTTGGAAAAGCCAGTGGGTGTCCGAACACGTCCGGGAGCCAACAACATAAACGTGTATGTGAACACGCATAGAAGAGACTAAAGGATTCAACCTTTTGAAATTAACTGAAATGGAAGTTTAGCTTGAAACGATCAAATTTGAAGTCAAATCAGAAAAAAGCTTATAAATCTCACATGACCAAATTTGTGCATACTAATGGAATACGACATTGGACTTGTATCATCGAAGATTAATAAAGGAACAGTGATCAGCCAGAAAGTTGGATAGACTTATTCCCGGGAGCCTGGGTTTTTCGAATTCAAAGCATGTCGTGTTACTCACAAGACGTACTTTGGGGGGCAAGTGTTACCTGGTGCCTTGACCCAACTACATAGGGTTGATAACAAAGGCCAGGCTCAACTAATATTGAGAAGGATGATCACGAGATAACAACCACATGACCAAAATATAATGTCCGGCCAGTTGTATCCAGCCCAGGGTGAATAAGGTTAATAGATAGACAACGCAGAATGTAAGAACTATGGAGTTTTGTTTGGTTGGAATAGGGATCGGCATGGACATTGGTCGAATTGGATGAGAATGTAGAGGGATCGGCATGACTTATAAAGCTAAAGGGTTCAGTGTGATGCGCTTGTGAGAGTGGGATCGGCATGATACACTTGTGGGACATGGATCGGATATTATATTCAAGAGGTATGGGCCGGCATAATGTATTTGGAAGTAATGGGTCGGCATGGTATCCTCAAAGGATAAGGATCGGCATGATATGGCTCGTATGATATGGCTCGACAGGGAATGACTCGTGGAGTATGGATCGACATATATAGGGGGAATCAGGAGGGATCGGCATTACCAAGGCCAAGTCAAGATTCGAGTCAAAATATTGCAAAAACATATGCTCCACAAGTCCAAGCAATGATATTCGAAGCACCATCATTATAGACCATAAGAGGCTACCATAGGGATCGCTAGCTCAAACTCGACTCATGGAGGGATCGGTACCGATCCCTATCCATTGAGAGTTGGGCCTAGCCCTTCCTATGGTGGGCCCATATGGTGGAGGAGGTCCTGTTGCCGAAGTTTGAGTCAGATTGGAGGTCGCCTTCATCTATAAATACAGGCACATGGGGCCATTCTTGGGACTCTTACGCTGTTAGTTAAACTCTGCCATTATTATGACTAACTTCCTCCATTCTTTTCCGATCTCTTGCTTTTTCTTGCTATTTTTAATTGTAATCAAGTGAATTGAGAAGCAATAAAGAGAATATTCATTACGGACGTAGGAAATCAACGCCGAACCACTATAAATCTTGTTGTTTTTGCTTTCTGCTGTGTTTTCTTTGATATTTCGTGATTCTCCTCTATTTTCATTTAATTTCTTCATTTATTCCACTACTTAAATCTGTTCTTCGGTGTTTGTGGCCAATTTGGTTGCAAACATTCTGGATAGATATTTCTACGTTGTTCTGGTAGTTCTTATATAAATATGCAAGTCTATCTTGTTCTGGTTAGGCTTTTATTTCATACTGTGTCGGACTAAAGAGGACTACCATATTAAATTCATAATTTAAATGTTTCTTCAGAGATTTTATAGTTAGATAATTTATTATCATTTGAGCTCTAAAGAATTTTGATTATTGTCGCCATATTTTAGATGATAGTCTACTATAACTTGAGATGAATTTGTGAAATGGTGAATCTGTTTGTTACGCTTTATTATTGTTTAGTTGGACTTGGCATATTTACTTGATATGACTTATTTTGTTATTGTTAATTCATACATTCATGTTATCAGTATCTCACCCTTTCGATATTTAGAGACGTCTAACCCGGGCGTTATTTGATGCTCGGGTCAGGCCGAGACTTTTCAGGTTACAGGACAGGTAGGCCTTTAGATGGTTGGGCTAGCTGGAAGATAAGCTGTTTGACTTTTAGTTTATCTCATCTAGGATTTCGTATATATATTTTGAGATGTATATTTGATATTGGAGAATTGTAACGCTTGTATATTATGCGAGTCTAGTATTTTATTTTGTAGACTCATAGTTGTGTAATTATGAGATTTATTATTCCGCTGTGATCTGTGATTTCTATTTATATGATATATTGTTCTGATTCTGTGAAACTGATGTGCATGTGACAGAGAAACAAGAACAATTTTATTACTACTTGAAGATAAAACAACTCAGTACAAAAAACAGCACTGGTTACTGCAAGTGAAAAAGTGGACAGATAACAACCAAAGGAAAATATGACTCCTATTTATACTGACATGCCTAACGTATCTTAGACTTATTCTTTACGTAACAAAAGCCTTAATTAAGAATTAAGTAACTCCTAAAGTAACTCCTACTACTTCTCATCACTGTTGAAGAATAGGTCTCATCAAACGAGAATCTGCACTAAGGGGGAGTGTTGAAAGTTAGTGATCACTTTAAACTGAGACTGTACACATTAAATTTTAGTTCAGATATTAAGAAAAAGGTAAATATGATGTGTCAGTGTTAGTTTAAAATCATATTCACATTCGGTCGCCCTTAACAAGCCGTATTCTCTGTATTATTAGGTGACATTATCTATAATGTTCTCTAATAATATGGGTATCGCTGTGAGGTCATTACATTTCCCTAGACCCTAATATTTTATCCTACATCAAGAAGAGAGATAATGACAACCTGAGTAGCTTCATTAAACGCTTATAATGTTCCCAACAAAGGAAAAAGGCCTGAGAAATGGCGTTCTCAGTTCCTTCTTGCTCCGTTCGTCTTGCTTGCGTTTGATTCCAGCAGCCTCCAGCCTTCTCCTCCCTCCGCAAATCCTTCCGCTCGCTTCATGCCTCCTCCTCCTTCTCCTATCCTACCCCTTCCCCCGTCTCCTTCGCCGTCTTCCTCCAGATCTGGGAAGTTTTTCAAAGACTTGGCTATGCTTCGACAAGAGCCCCTTTCTCTATATGTTGCTGATTTCCCACCTCTTCCCTCAGTTCCTCATGTCGTCGCCTCTGTTGTTTGCACTTGCCCTCTTTCGGTGGCAATGTCTCCTAAGCCTGATGAGGTTTGTCTTGCTGTTTGCAGTGGCGTGCCGCCGTGTGCGGCTGTTGGTGCAGTTGCTTGTGTTGACGAGGAGGTGAATGTTTTGTCTGGCCGTGCTTTGTTAGTCCCTGCTGCTAATTGTTTGAACTGTGCGCGTCACACACCTTGTGCTCGACTTAATGCCAATGATAAGTGTGCTCCCATTCTCAATGCTTTGAGTTCTGTTGTACCCGCTGCTGGTAATCCCATTAGTGTGGTGCATCCCGGCTCTGCTGCTCCTTCCCTGGCCGGTTCCAAACCTTGGACTTCGCTTTTTTCATCTTTGCCCCGTAATGCGGGGGACTACAATCCGATCGAATTTGAAATTGTTGAGGTAAATGGAGTGATGATTCCTCCTCCTATTGTTCTGCAAGCTGGTGTGGACTATTGGTCAGATTATTTGGTTGGATTCTTTCTAGACCCATCTCATCGCCTCCACGCTGCGACATCGGTTTGTCGTAAAGCTTGGCGTCTTCGTGGCGATCTCCGTGTTAGGCTGGTGGATTCCATGTATTTCCTTCTGTTTTCCTCCAACGAGGACCGTTGTCGTGTTCTTGAGGCTGAGCCTTCTTTTTTCGGTGGGCAACCATTTATTATTACTCCTTTGTCTCCGACAGTTGCTAGTGCTCGTGAGCAAGTCCTCTCTATACCCGTTTGGGTTTACTTTTCCCATATTCCCTCTGCTCTGCAACCCTTGCTTGGTTTGAATTGGCTAGCTTGTAATGTAGGTAAACTGAAATGTTTTGACTCTAATACGGTTGCGCGTGAAAAATTGATGTTCGCTAAGGCTCTGATTGAGATTTCCCCATCTAAGCCTCTCCATCCTCTATCCCTGTTCAGCTTGCTGTTGGACACGTAGTGGTTGTCCGTGTTCGCTACGGTTGGGTTCCAGATATTTGTTCCTCCTGTCACTCCTTTGGCCACCTAGCAATCGCCTGCTCTCATTCTGTTATTTCTGTGGCTGCTCCTAAGATCCCTCTTCCTCGGCCTCCTCTAAGGAAATGGGTTCCTAAGGTTCCTCCTCCTACCGCTCCTTTTTCTGTCCCGGTTCCGCCTTCTTGTGCTGACGATCGGTCTGCCTTATCGCCTGCTCGGCCTTCCTCCCATGTCGTTTCTGTGGTCCCTAGCGTTGTTCATGTAATCCCTTCTGTTGTTCCGGTTCAGCTTCCTGGTGCTGCCCCTGTTCCTGGTCTGCCTTTGCCTTGTCCCTTTATTGTTTCGGATGATGATGAGAGGTGTTGGGTTGATCATATTTCTGATATGAGATTTAACCCCTGGATGATTCTTTCTTTAGATTTGTTTTTGATGATCATTTAGACCTTAGATGCCTTTATTATAGACCGTCTGGTGACTCATTAGCTCTTGTATTGGACGGTTATTTTTCAAGATCGAATTCTATCTTGCTTGCTGATTCATCCTAGGATCGTTCCTTTGTGTACTCTTCTGATTCTATGGATTATGATCCCTGTCTTGCTTCCCATTTCCGCCCCTTTGCTGGTCTGTTGGGGAATGTCCCTATGGAGTCTTCTCAGGTTTTAGTGGATGATGGTGTTGCTACCTCTTCGGAGGAGTAGTTGTTTTCGATATTCTTTTAGTAGTTGTGATATGTCTACCACACTCCTGTGCTGTTTTCTTTCTTTCTTTCTTTTTCATAGTAGTTAAGGTGCTTTTACCTTTCTCCTGTACTTCAAATTTTTATTACGTTCGTAATAAAAAGTGGACGGTCCACTATAAAACTGGCTGGCCTTGCCAAAAAAAAAAAAGGCCTGAGAAAAATAAGGGAAGAACACTATTGTTTCCATAAGGTGAATGGCCATCATACAGACAACTACCATCACATAAAGAATGAAATTAAGAGATTAATATGGAAGGCTTATCTGGGAACCTTTTAGAAAGACAACGAGTTTGGGGTATTGGTTTGAGTTTGTTGACTAGGCTAGTGCATTTGGTATCATGTTTGGCTAAATGTTTTGTAATGGGAACCATTTATAATTATAGAAAAATAGGGTTTAAATGGTTTCGTTTGGATAAAATACTTTTCTTCGTATGTTTTTGCTAATATTATTGCTTCTCTTGGAAATCTTTGTCTTGCCGCCAACATTTCATATCTTATTTCTTATTTTAATCCACCATACATTTATCTAGAATGTATTCTGGTGGTAATTTCTCTATCAACACTGATAATTGTTCAAATTTTATCAGATATTCCTTCACTAACGATGTTTGTCTAAGGTTAGAAAATGCATCATAGGGTCTGTGCATGTTAAATGGGTTAAATCCAGATATGATTTCTTCCTAGAAAACAAGCCAAAATAAGAAGTGGTCAAATATTAGTAAAATACCAGTTAAAACATTGAACCGCATCATCCCTTAAGTAGAATGCACACAAAAGTATCTGCTGTGTGTTGGGAATTTCATGATATATAGGACCAATTCACCATTGTAATAGGGAAATTCTAGTTTTATTGTTTTGTCTTGGTATATTTTTGGCAATGGTATGAGATTTTGCTGGAAAATATTTGATGTGCCATTTCCTTGATGGAACGGTGATAGTAATGGTATGGATTATGGTATTTGAAGACGAGGATTAGGGTTTGAGCTATGCAAAATGTATGGTGGTGGTTGTTGTGGTATTGGCAGAATACATTGTTTTTTAGTTTCTACAAAAGATGTTGGGTTTTGATTTAGTGTGTGGTGGTATGTAGGTATGTTGAGCAGGTTTTGTAACACCCTTAATCTTCGATAACATTATTCAGGAGATTTAATTAGATAAATTAAATAGAATAATGTAAGTGTTAAGAGATAAGGGGGTTGAGATTGGAATAAATATAATAAGGTCGTGCCTAATAAAATAATTAATGGGCTTAAGAATGGGTGATAAGCTAATAAGTTTACATAAGGGTATATTGGGTATTTATCGCACATAACCCTTACCCCTATATATTTTCATTCCTACCATTTTATTTCCCATTCACGTCATTTTGAAAACAATAACACAAACGTAAGAAGGCGAGCCGGCCATTAACAAGAGGAATTCAATTAAAAGCTAGAGATTCAAGCTTAGGGGAAATCAATCTCAATTCAATCTACTTAGCTAAATCAAGGTGAATAATAATTTCATCTCTATTTTGTTTTATAATCATATGTTTTCGAATTTAAGGGTAAATTAGTTTTTATGATGATTTGGATGATGATATACTTGAATCACAATTCATTTGATTTAAACAAGGTTGTTTAATTTAGTTTTCTCATGGTTTTAGGGTAAAACCGGTTTATGTTGATGTTTAAATGCCATGGAAAAATTTGTATGTTATGCAAAACATGATTTTGGAGTTGGGTTTTAATTTTGATAATTTTACGAGCTAAGGTAATATTATTATGAATTTTCAAAGGAAAATATGGTTATTTGGGTTTATAAATTTATTTCAAATAATATATTGAGAATTTGGGTCTAAAATTTTGATATGTTTGATAACATGATTAAAGTAAATTTTTGGAATTTTTGGGGATTTTTCTTAGTGATTTGCTATGCAAATTAAATTGTTTTAGAAGAGGGACTTCTTTGCAACATTGGTTTTGCTTAATGGACGGGCTTATTTGTTTACATAACCATGGTTTAAATCTAAAATTAACGACAATTATTTTAGTAAAGAATTTGAAAATTTAAGGCAACCAATCTGGTGTTTACACATGGTAGGTTAGTTAGAAAAGGGTTTGCTTTAATTAGTATTAAACCAGGTTTACCCAGAAAAGTTGGTTTCGCCTTCTTTAGAAGTACGTACCTTTCGACTCAGAGCTTCCGCCTTCGACCCAGTCAAAACCAACTAAGCCGAAACCAATACAAAAGGTATCACAAAGATGGTACGTAGTGGATTGGAGAAAGGCAGAAGGCTGGGTATCGAAAGCATAGCTTCCGAAGGGGTCAATACCTTGGTTTGTTTTAAAAAGAGAAGCGCCTGCCTTTGTTTTATTTAAGCCTTCGAAGGAGTCGAAGCATATGTTTTCAAAAGAAGTTTTTAAAAGCTTTCTAAGGGGTTGCCATCAACTTATGTTTGCTTTCGAATGGGTTCCTTTACTTATGAAATAATGCTTTTGAAAGAAGGGGTTCCGACCTAGTTGAAGCCCTGCTGCCGTTCTTTAGCCTTTCGATGGTATTGAAGTCATAAATGCTTTCGAAAGGTAGTGTTTGTTTTTAAAGATGCTTTCGAAAGGGTCTAAGGGTTTCGAAGGCAATGGCTTCGAAAGGGGTTTCAACGCTATCCTTCAATGTTTATTTAAATGGTTTGAAGCTTTCAAAAGAGATGGTGCCGACACCATCATGTTTTCCCCAATATTTTTATATGATAAAGAATGGTTTCGAAAGAGATACTTTCATTTATATTCACTTTGACCCAAATACTATTTTAATTATAAACCTAATGGATTTGAAAGGTAGACTTTCAATGGTTTCGGAAGGGTTACTTCCAATGGTTCGAAAAGGGTACTTTCAAGGGTTTTGAAGCTATACTTCTAAGTGTTATTAAGTAATATTTTGTTACATTTAAAAGGTTTCGAAAGAGATGTTTTTAAAGTGTTTCGAAAGGCAGACGCTAAATGTTTTGAAAAGAGATTTATATGCATTCGAAGGAGGTTATCCAATTAAGTTGAAAGTAAGGCTTTGAAGGTTTCGACAACCTTAGTTTTCAAAGCAAATAACCCAATCTCATTTTTGAAAGAGAACCATGGCATAATTAAATAAAGTATTTTGAAAAGGAGTTTTTGAAAAAGTTTTCTTTGATTAAAAGGTTAAAGGGATTAACCAAGTTATTATGTATGCTTCTTCATATATGTATATATTCACATTATAATGGACCCATAACTGTATTTTAGTGAAGGGAAGAATAATCAGCTAGGTTGACTCAGTCATGAATATAATTTAAGTTAACTCCTGAATGAGTAGAATTGCATCTAGGAGGTCAGGAAGACCAGAATATAGGATGCTAAAATATAAAAGAAAGATTTTGGTAGGGACCAATAGGTTCTTAGTAAGCCCATGAAAATTGTGTATAGAAAAAGATAATGGCAGGGGCCAATAGGTTCATAGCCCATGAAAACTATGTATAAAGGAAGATGTCAAAAGGACAGGCTCATAGTAAGCCCATGAAAACTATGATTTGATACTAGCAAGGGCCAGTAGGTTTATAGTTAGCCTGTGAAAACTATATCTGGATTAAGATATTAACAGATGTCAATAGGTTTCTAGTAAGGCCATGAAAACTGGGATAAGAAGAGAAGATATTGGAGTAACCAATAGGTTCCTAGTCAACCCTTGAAAACTAGGATGAGAGTAAAGATATTGGAGTTACCAATATGTTCATAGTGGCCCCATAAAAGCTATGCATTTGAACAAGGAGTCCTTAAACATTTTAACGGTTATTAGCCAGCCCATGAAAACTATTAGGTTAATAGTAATCCTAGAAACTATAATTGTGATAGTCAGTGGAAATTGAATGGGGGTGGGTAATCCAGAATTGATTCATTTGTTTTGCATATCATTATAACATATTGTTTTAAATTGTTTTGAATTGTTTTAACCATTGTGGACGCAGGATCACAGTATATAGTTTTATAAAGGTTTTAAGATACTAGTGAGGGGAAAACCCATTCCGCTAAGCGGCGTGGTCTCACTAGATATCTAAATAGTTTGAGATGGTAGACTATTATTCATACCAGGCTTTATGTCTGACCCGAAGTTTATGTTTTTTCCCTTAAACTCTCGGGTACTCAATTGAATTTGAGTAGTTCGAGAGTTGATTTTTTTAGATTCTTCATTAGACGAATAAAGCTTCTAGAGACGTGCAGGAGGCATGATAACTATATAGACTTCTCTTTTATTTGAATCCGCTGTGTTGATTGTAATGGCAAAGTTGTTATATTTCCTATATATACTATGACCATCCAAGTGGGCATCTTCATATGTCCCCCCTGGCGTATGTTGTAATAAATATATTTTCTCTGTACGTGGTTTACGATTGTGGGATTATGCAATGAATTGGAAATGTTTTGAAATGGAATGTGATCTTATTTGAAGTTTTAAAATAATTCCATATTCATTTGATTCTATGTATCAATGATTCTAACACCACCGTATTTGGTCACCGAGAACTAATAACTATGGATGACTGCAGCATCCGTAGCCATTAGTTTTGGGTCTCCAAGTAGTGGGATGTTACAAGTTGGTATCAGAACATAGGTTTATGAAAACTTAAAGGAAAAGTTAAACCTAAAAGATTTTTGAAACATAATCCAATGAATTAGAAAAACGATCGGGGTTTGGGTTAACGCTATAGTAATGTACTTATGTTTGATATATATATATAAGTACATGTTCCTCGCTCTCTTAGACCGTTCGTCTATATCTTACTAAGGCTCGTATGCATATTTACGAGAAAGAGGATATGGAAGCAGGAAAAATAAGAAGAAATCTAGGTGCAGGAAGCACCACAACCAATGGAAATGCTCGACCTAATACGAGGAGGAACCAAGGTCGACCGGCTAATGCTAACCAAAATGTTGAGGACAATGTTGGTGCTAGAAATCTGCCATTAGATGCGGGGATGGTGTATCAGTTGTTAGCCAATCATTTGCAAGCTTGGTTGCTGGCAATGTTGGAGGAGCTAATCATGTGGCTCCAGATGGAAATAACTATGCTAAGTTGAGCAGAGACTACACCAGTCTAGGTGGAAAGCCGTTTGTTGGAACGGAGGATGCTGTTGAGGTTGAAAATTGGCTATTGCACTGTGAGAGGATCTTTACTGGTCTAGGCTTGGATGATGAGCAAAAGAGGAGGCTGGCCTCTAGACAATTGCAGGGGTCAGCACTTCACTGGTGGAATAGTGTTACTGATGGGGTTACGAAAGAGGAATTGAAATGGGCTGAGTTCTAAAGGAGATTTGAACAGAGGTTTCTATCTGAGGTTTCTAAGTCAGCATTGATGAGAAAGTTTATGGATTTAGTTGGTCGGTTATTGAGCACGCTACTAGATTTGATGAGCTATCTCGATATGGGTATGCTATTGTTGACACTAACATTAGAAGGAATGAGAGGTTCATTCAGGGTTTTAGACCTGAGCTTGCTAGAGTAACCATGATACATATCCATGATCCTTGTAATGTTGTTGTGGAAATGGCAATTCGCCATAAAGAGATGCTTGTGATTTGTGATAGAGAGAAGCCAGTTGAAAACCAGGGTTATCAGGGAAAGAAAAGGAAGTTCTTTAAAAAGAAGGGAGCCTAGAAGGGAGATGCTGCCAAGAAGGCAAAGGCTGATTTAGTTTGCTACAAATGTGACAAGAAGGGTCATTATATAAATGAGTGTCGGTCAGGAAAGGGAAAGAAGGCTGCAGACAAGGAGAATGTGAAGTGCTTCAACCGTGACGAAGTTGGGCATTATAAGAACTAGTGTCCAGAGCCAGTCAGGGCAGACAAAGGGAAGGTTTTTGTTGTTGGATCATCTGCTAAGCCAACTGCAGCTGATAAAGGAAAGAATGCGATGGAAGGTACATTTTTGATTCATAGTATACCAGTTAGGATACTATTTGATATCGGTGCATCACATTCATTTATATCACAGTATTTGGTTGATAGGTTATGCATAGAACCCACATACCTTATTACTTAAGGATTGTGAATCCAATAGGAGGGTATGCAACTCTAGGGATGAGATGTGACCAGTTAGAACTTGATTTGTTAGGTCATAAGTTTGCATGTAGTCTATATGTTTTTGATTTTGTAGATTTAGGGATCATTTTGGGTATGGATTGGTTGGGTAAGAATGAGGCTAGGGTATTTTGCTAGGATAGGGAAATATCGTTGAGACGCCTTGATAGTCATAACCGAATCATCTTCTCAATGGAGGATTCCAACAGGAGTGTTTATGCTTTGTTGAGTGCAATGGAAGTGGGAGAGGAACTAAGTCGGGTTCGAGTTGCAAGAGAATTTGCAAATGTCTTTGAGCCAGTTACGGGATTACCACTGAAATGAGCTGTTGAGTTTCGAATAGATCTTGTACCGGGAGCTGAACCTATGAGTAGACCACCTAGCAGGATGACACCAATAGAGATGAAGGAATTAGAGGTGCAGCTAGTGGATCTTGAAGGAAGGAATTTTATTAGATGAAGCAGTTCACCTTGGGAAGCGGTCGTGGTGTTCGTGAAGAAACCAAATGGGTCATTAAGGTTGTGCATCGACTGTCGTAAGTTAAACAAAAGGACGATTAAGAATAGGTACCCTCTACCAGGGATAGCTGACCTGTTTGATCAGTTGAGTGGAGATATAGTGTTTTCCCAATTTGATTTGGTAATAGGGTTCAATCAGTTGAGAGTGGCGGAGGATAGCATTCCTTTGACAGCATTTCGGACTATGTATGGTTTGTATGAGTGGTTAGTGATGTCATTCGGGTTAATGAATGCACCTGCTTTCTTCGTGGATTTGATGAATCGAGTTTTTTGAGAGCATTTCGATAGGTTCGTGTTGATGTTTATAGATAACATTTTGGTATACTCTAAGAATGAGGGGAGCATGAAGATCATCTTAGAGTTGTGCTTGAAACGCTGAGGCGGAATCAGCTGAAGGCGAAGTTTTCCAAGTGTCATTTTTGAAAGAAAGAGGTTAAGTTTCTTGGTCATGTGGTTTCAGAGGAGGGCTTGCCAGTCGATCCAATTAAGATCGAAGCTGTCAATAATGGGAAGAGACCAGAGACGGTAATTGAGATCGGGATTTTTTTGGACTTGCTCGCTATTACCGAAGATTCATCAAGGATTTCTCGCGGATAGCAGCACCTTTGACTAAGTTGATCGAGAAAGACGTGAAGTTTATTTGGTCCGAAAAATGCGAGGAAGGGTTCCTTAAGTTAAAGCATTTGTTGATCAATGCACCAGTGTTAGTAGTTCCAGATGGAAACCAAGGGTTGGTGGTGTATGCTGACGCATGTGGAACTGGATTGGGAGTTGTGTTGATGCAGAAGGGTAAAGTGATTGCCTTCGCATCTAGGCAGCTTAGACCGCACGAAGTAAGATATCCTACTCACGACTTAGAGTTAGCTGCGGTGATTTTTGCCTTGAAGATTTGGAGGCATTATCTCTTGGGGGTGATATTTGAGTTATATACCGATCATAAGTCTTTAAGATACTTATTTTCTCAGAAGGAGTTGAATATGAGACAGTAGAAGTGGCTAGAGGTTTTGGCTGCTTATGATTTTGGTGTAGAGTATACACTAGGGAAAGGTAATAAAGTAGCAGATGCTCTTAGCAGAAGACATCAGAATGTGGTGTTGGCTATGTTGGCGGAATGGAAGGATCTAAAAGTTTTGGCCAGTTTCGGTGTGCAGTTAAGATCGACTACTAGTTCTGGTGAGAGTACTGCCATATTGTCCTGTTTAGAAGTTCGCCCAGTGTTGATCGAGAGAATTGCTTCTAAGTAGAAGGAGGATCCATTATTAGCCGAAAGGATCAGAAGGCTTGAGGTAGGATCAGAGATCGATGATCTAAAGGATTTTAGTCTTGACCAAGGAGGGTGGTTGAGAAACAAGGGACGATTATGTGTTCCTGATTTGGTTAGAGAGGCGTCAGAGAAGATTGAGTTAATCCGAGAGAGGATGAAGGAAGCTCAATCCAGTCAGAAGAGTTACATAGATAAAAGGTGTAAAGACCTAGAGTTCTCAGTCGGAGACAGGGTTTTTATTAAGGTATCACCGATGAAGGGTGTGGTACGGTTCGGGAAGTTAGGGAAACTGGCACCGAGATATGTAGGTCCATTCTAGATTATAGAGAGGATTGGGAAGCTCGCATACAGAGTAGAGTTGCCGAGCAGTATGATAGGTGTCCATAATGTATTTCATGTGTCCATAATGTATTTCATGTGTCTCATCTTCGCAAGTATGTGCATGATCCAGAGGCTAATATTCCTTCGATGGAGTTGGAAGACTTGATAGTATAACATAATTTGACTATTGTTAGACAACCAGTTCGGGTTGTAGTGAGAGGTGAGAAAAGATTGAGGAACAAGACAGTCAAGTTGGTGAAAGTTCAGTGGAGTGACAATGAGAAGGACTGTACTTGGGAGAAAAAGGACAGGATTAGAGATACTTATCCTGACCTGCTTTGAGGGTATGCCTATATTAGATTTATATAGATAATTCCTAGTCAGGTAGACTAGTATGGTTGTTAAAAGTCATTACAGATGATTGCTATGTTTAGTAGTTAGTCCTTACTGAATTTCGAGGACGAAATTATTCAAGGAGGGGAGCCTGTAATACCCCTAAATTTTGGTAACATTATTCAGGAGATTTAATTAGATAAATTAAATAGAATAATGTAAGTGTGAAGAGATAAGAGGGTTGAGATTGGAATAATATAATAAGGTCGTGCTTAATAAAATAATTAATGGGCTTAAGAATGGGTGATAAGCTAATAAGTTTACATAAGGGTATATTGGGTATTTGTCGCACATAACCCTTACCCCTATATATTTTCGTTCCTACCATTTTTACCCATTCACGTTATTTTGAAAACAATATCACAAATGTAAGAAGGGGAGCCGGCCATTAACAAGAGGAATTCAATTAAAAGCTAGAGATTCAAGCTTAGGGGAAATCAATCTCGATCCAATCTCCTTATATAAATCAAGGTGAATAATAATTTCATCTTTATTTTGTTTTATAATCACATGTTTTTGAATTTAAGGGTATATTCGTTTTTATGATGATTTGGATGATGATATGCTTGAATCACAATTTATTTGATTTAAACAAGGTTGTTTAAATATGATTTCTCACGGTTTTAGGGTAAAACCGGTTTATGTTGATGTTTAAATGCCATGGAAAAAATTTAATGTTATGTAAAACATGATTTTGGAGTTGGGTTTTAATTTTGATAATTTTCTGAACTATGGAAAGATTATTATAAATTTCTAAGGAAAATATGGTTATTTGGGTTTATAAATTTATTCCGAAAAATATATTGAGAATTTGGGTCAAAATTTTTGATATGTTTGATAACATGATTAAAGTGAATTTCTGGAATTTTTGGGGATTTTTTCTAAGTGATTTGCTATGCAAATTTAATTGTTTTAGAAGAGGGACTTCTTTGCAATATTGGTTTTGCTTAATGGACGGGCTTATTTGTTAACTTAACCATGGTTTAGATCTGAAATTAGCGGCAGTTATTTTAATAAATAATTTGAAAAGTTAAGGCAACTAATCTGGTGTTTACACATGGCAGTTTAGTTAGAAAAGGATTTGCTTTAATTAGTATTAAACCAGATTTACCTAGAAAAATTGGTTTCGCCTTCTTTAGAAGTACCTTTCGGCTCAGAGCTTCCGCCTTCAACCCAGTCGAAACCTACTAAGCCGAAACCAATACACAAGGTATCACAAAGATGGTACGCAGTGGATTGGAAAAGGGCGGAAGGCTAGCCGTCGAAAGCATAGCTTCTGAAGGGGTCAATACCTTGGTTTGTTTTAAAAAAAGAAGGGCCTGCCTTAGTTTTATTTAAGCTTTCGAAGGAGTCGAAGCATATGTTTTCGAAAGAAGTTTTTAAAATCTTTCGAAGGGGTTGCCATCAACTTATGTTTGCTTTCAAATGTGTTCCTTTACTTATGAAATAATGCTTTTGAAAGAAGGGGTTCCGACCTAGTCATAGCCCAGCTACCGTTCTTCAGCCTTTCGATGGTATTGAAGTCATAAATGCTTTCAAAAGGTTGTGTTTGTTTTTAAAGATGTTTTAGGTCACTTCCTAAATGCTTTCGAAAGGGTCTAAGGGTTTCGAAGGCAATGGCTTCGAAAGGGGTTTCGATGCTACCCTTCAATGTTTGTTTAAATGGTTTGAAGCTTTCGAAAGAGATGGTGCCGACGCCATCATGTTTTCACTAATATTTTTAGATGATAAAGAATGGTTTCGAAAGAAATACTTTCATTTATATTCACTTTGACCCAAATACTATTTTAAGTATAAACCCAATGGTTTCGAAAGGGGGACATTCAATGGTTTCGGAAGGGTTACTTCCAATGGTTTTGAAAGGGGTACTTTTAAGGGTTTCGAAGCTATGCTTCTAAATGTTATTAAGTAATACTTTATTACATTCAAAAGGTTTCAAAAGAGATGTTTTTAAAGTGTTTCAAAAGGCAGGGGCCTAATGTTCTGAAAAGAGATTTATATGCTTTCGAAGGAGGTTATCCAATTAAGTTGAAAGTAAGGTTTTGAAGGTTTTGACTACCTTAGTTTTCAAAGCAAATAACCCAATCTCGTTTTTGAAAGAGAAACATGGCATAATTAAATAAAGTGATTTGAAAAGGAGTTTTTGAAGAAGTTTTCTTTGATTAAAAGGTTAAAGGGATTAACCAAGTTATTATGTATGCTTCTTCATATATGTATATATTCACATTATAATGGACCCATAACTGCATTTTGGGGAAGGGCGGAATAACCAGCTAGGTTGACCCAGTAATGAATATAATTTAAGTTAACTCCTGAATGAGTAGAATTGCATCCAGGAGGTCAGGAAGAGTAGAATATAGGATGCTAAAATATAAAAGAAAGTTATTGGCAAGGGCCAATAGGTTCTTAGTAAGCCCATGAAAACTGTGTATAGGAAAAGATATTGGCAGGGACCAATAGGTTCATAGTTAGCCCATGAAAACTATGTATAAAGGAAGATGTCAGAAGGACAGGTTCATAGTAAGCCCATGAAAACTATGATTTGATACTGGCAGGAGCTAGTAGATTTGTAGTTAGTCCATGAAAACTATATTCGGATTAAGATATTGACAGATGTCAATAGATTCCTAATAAGCCCATGGAAACTAGGATAAGAAGAGAAGATATAGGAGTAACCAATAGATTCCTAGTCAACCGATGAAAATTGGATGAGAGTAAAGATATTGGAGTTACCAATAGGTTCATAGTGACCCATGAAAACTATGTATTTAGACAGGGAGTCCTTGATGTGCACGTAAATGTGCATATATTTATATCCATATTTTATCTATTTTTATTTAAATAAATGTCATATTTGGGTATTTTAACATGTTTAAAACCAAAATTCAATTGTTTTCAAATCATCATATATTCATCTACATTTAGGGGCAAAATAGTCATTTTTGTGCGTGTGTTAATTTGGGACTTTTTACTTGGACATTTTTCATAATTTTTATAGGAATTTGGATGCATATGGAAGAGGTTTCATTAAGATATATGCATGCACAAGGGAATACAAAGGAATGATGAGGAAATAATTCAAGCTCATGATCATGGAGGACCCCACCCACTTACCTAAATCTACAATTAGAAGCTAATGGACAACTAAGTGGAGGTTAAAGTTTCATGCACATTTAATGATGGATTAATTAGTAGCTAATAGTTACTTGGTGGCCACACTTTCTAAAGGGCATTTCGGTAAGCACCCTAACAATTGAATTAGGGTTTTATGCATGTATAAATAGCCCTCTTATGTACATGTAAATATCTTCTACTCTCTCATTTTACTTAGAAAATTAGCAAGTTGTAAACACAAATCAAAGTGAAATAAAAATGGCTTCCTAAGCCTTCTCTTTTCTACATGCTTTTATTTACTTTTATGCTCATTTTTATTCTTATGTTCTCTTTCATTTCATGTTCATAGTTTAGATTTACATTTATGCACTAGTTTAGTTCATTTCCTTCTAGTAGTTAATCTTCCTTTTCTTTGTTTATTCTCTACTTTATTTTATTTTCAATGTTGAAATCTCTATGTGTTGAAATGATAACACAAATGAGAGGCTAAATCCCTACAATTTAGGGGCAATGAAGCTTTCTTTTATCATGTAGATTCAACA
This sequence comes from Allium fistulosum, assembly GCA_030737815.1. NCBI lineage: Eukaryota > Viridiplantae > Streptophyta > Magnoliopsida > Asparagales > Amaryllidaceae > Allium > Allium fistulosum. The sequence continues at coordinate 367,685,948 of CM060906.1, forward strand.
TAAATTTTCTATGTATGATCTCTTTTGTGCTTCATGAGAAAATGGATGTTTATGTTTGTTTGTTTGTGTTTTATGTTGAATTTGATAGTCTACTTTGTTCATAACAAATAGGCTATGCTTACCTCATTAATCACAAATTGCCACTTCATCTAAATATGATCATGACAATGAAGTGAAGTTTTAATCAAAATTTGGTGATCTATGTTAATAATTAATAGTAAATAGATCATGCTTAAACTAGATTTTGGTTTCATTTTCTATGCCATGTTTCATGAGATTTGAAAAAGTAGGACTAGAGTTGTATTATAGTTTGTTGGTTGATTTGTGTTAATTAATAACTCAAATAGGCCATGCTTATGATAAATACATCACTAATTCTACTTAGATTAAAAAGAGATCATCATTTGATTTTATGTTGGTTTATGTGAAAAATATAAGAAAGTGGATTTGCCTCTAAATTGAATTTTAATCACATAGTTTTTAATCTCAACATTTTCTTAGCTTTCTAGTTTTCAAAACATTCTCCACTTTTGGTTTAATTTGATTGATTAGAAAATTTTAAAATCTAACAATTCCCTGCAGATCGACCCGTACTCGCCACATACTAACTTTTGTACGCTATGCGCTTGCGGTATAAATTTAATTCAAAATTTATCGGCGGTTTTCTTACTCGATAGAAATTCCGTCGTTAAACAAGTTTTTGGCGTCGTTGCCGGGAAATAGTTTTGATTTTATTTTCTACTCTTCAAATTATTATTTTTTGATTCTAGTTTGTGTTTGTTTTGTGTGTGTTTGCATTTAAAAAAAATTATTGTGTGTTTGTGTGATTGTTGCTTGCATTTGTTTGTGTGTTTGTTTGCAGTTGTTTACTTTTCATTTTGTATTTGCATTGGCATTTGTATATTAAAAAAAATTCATTACATTCACTATTCATTATTTTACAATTTTCATTTCACTATTTACATTGTGACAGCCTTCTGTGTTTACAATTTATATATTTCAATTCACTTCTCTGTTTTACATTGCATATTGTCAAACTTTGCACTGTTTCCACTTCTCATTCCCCTCCTTATATGTACTGTTACCCTCTGCTATAACTCCATCACTTATGTTCACCACAGACCACAACATCATCTGGAAACTGTTGTACACCATTCACTGTTTCGCTGCAACCATCCTCGACCAAATAGAGAACCACTACATCCCCTTGCCATAGTAATACCACACTCACAACTGCAGTTCAACTTCATTCTCACCCCTCCCCCAACTTGCTACCATCAACCAAACATACAACCACTCTCTCATACAAAATCAAATTACACAACTCAAAACAACTTCCATCCACCAAGCTCCTAACTGTGCATAACCATCACCACCACACAAACATTCCCCTTCCATACAACTGCATTTCTCAAATACAAACTGTCATCCCACCTCTGAGCAACCACCAGTTTTTCCACTTCAACAATCCCGGTAGCCACATCTGACCACCCTGGCTAGAGCAAACTTCAAAACACTGCTCAATTCCAAACTGCATACCCTTTCTCTGTCGAAACTACATACACCAGTGAACACACATCTGCTACAACAACAAACATTTCACTTCCTATCTCAATCACACCCATACATATCACTTCATACATCTACTTCAAATCTTCCACTGCAACCTTCCATAATTCACACTGTCAACTCCACCATAAAACCGCCCAAAGCTCCTCTGTCTCCTTCAGCAACATCACCAGAGAAAACCACTTCAACTGTCAATAGCACCTCCATCATCAAACCCTCACTGCACATCATCCCCTTCCATTTGCTCATACACTTCCTCAAACATTCCATAAACCATATACACCAAATTACATCACTCAAACCTCTTCCACAACCTATTCTGAAACTATCGAAACCAAATCACACCTTCAAACCAATACCCACAACAGTGCACATATCACTTTCAACTTCCCACTTTCTCCCCCATCTTCTTTGTCAAAACCAACCTCCAACCACAATAAACAACCTCTGTCAAGACCATTACATCACTTCATTACCCCTACATATCTCCATCTACTTCATCAAGCTGCCATATACCAAACACAGTTCATCACAAACCACCCTCCCTTGCAACACCAGTTCCACCATTCCGTCCTTCACCAGAAACAAGCAAATCCCCTCGCCAATCACTCCTACCACCACCTCTAACCTTCTAAACTCTACCACAGTCCTCTACTACAAATCGCAACCTCACCCACTCGCCTGAACCCCCTTGCAACCATCCATTCCCACTGCCTCACCATCTCCGACCACCCCGTTAACCACATCGCAATCCAACTCGCAACAACCGAAGCTCAAAAGCACAAATCAAACACTCAATTGATAACTCGCAACCACGCGAACGACCTCCCTTCAACCGCAACATCCTACCCATAGAAGCCTCCAGCATCTCAATTGCAAATCTCCCAAACGCAAACCCAAAATCCCCGAACTTGAATTCCCAGAATCCCCACAATCAACTTGGATTTCCTTTGATTTTGAGTTCTCATTTCGATTGCTTCTTCTTCTTTTTCTAGGAAGAAAGGAGATCGTTTTTTTAATAAAGGCAAGAGATTTATTAGGTTAAACGAGGAAGAGAATAATACTTCTCTGATTTTTGGGCCGGTCCTTGTTGAGTTATATAAAAAAAAGTTCAATTGTGTAATTATCATTTGTTTTTTTCTTTCTTATATCAAAAATATACAAAAAAATATACAAAAAAAACACAAACAAACAAGTTTCTAACTTCTTTTGTTTTATTTTCCTTTATTTTATTTCTTTTGATTTTGTTTTATAAAAAAAATATCTTTGGTTTTGTTTTATTTCTTTTGATTTCATTTGTTTTGATTTTCCTTTATTTTAGTTACTTCTTTCATATAAACTGTATATATATATATATATATATATCTTGTTTTTAATTTTCAGGTTGTAGGAAATAAAGGAAGAATTGCTTGTTGAAACTACTCTGCTTGCTTAAAAAAATCGCCGCTTTAAAATAATTTGCTAATAATTCTGCACGCTCTAGTATCGTGCCTTTCATCTCTTGTTTTATTTGCTTTGCATTGTTGGTTGCTTGCATTTTTTTTTTAAAAAAAAATTCAAAATTAAAAGCAAAAACAAACTTCATTTTAGTTGCATTGTAAATTCACGTTTAATTTTTGTTTTACATTCATTTCATCTTGTTTTATTTTCTAAGGGCAATACCCCAATTCACATAAGGTAAGGGATTTCATCACTCTTTCCTTAGCCTACAAATCGCATTTCATCGTAGAATTTGACTAATAATAAAGGTTAGACATTTGACTTAAGGGTGTCGCAAGCTCACTTAGGGCTTAATTGTATCTTCACAATTGTTTTCTTTGAACAATTTTATTTTTTGATGTCTAGGCTATGGCAGAGTAATAACCATTTATAAATATTATGGTGATTCGTAAATATTATAGTGGTTGTTCCTCTAAAGGTACTTAAACCTTCGGCTGCATTGCTATGGTGATTCGTGGTGCACCGATAACCCCTGCTTGTTACCTGACTGATAAATATTTTTGTTGATTTAAGACAAAGTGTGATTATACAATTTTGGGTTAGGAGCTACTAAGGACAGAAAATTGTAATTAAGTCCTTTGCATTCATTTAGTTGCATTAGTTCATGCATAGTTAAAAAACAAAAAAAAATCCAAAATCCAAAAAAAATTGTAAATTTTACTTAACTTGGTTTTTAATCCCAAAAAAAATCCTTTTTCCTTTCCTTTGAAACTTTTCAATCAAAAACAAAAATCCAAAATAAAATATAAAATCTTTTCAAAAAAAAATTGAAAATTCAAAAACAAAAACACAAAAAATCAAACTCCCATTTTCTAAAAAAAAATCTTTTGGTAAATATTTGAAAGTTTGAAAATTCAAAAACAAAAACATATTAAAAAATTTTGAAAAGCCAAAAATCAAACTTCTCTTTTGAAAATAAATTTCGCTTGGTAAATATTTTTCTTCCTTAAAAAAAACAAAAACAAAAATAACTTTCGCTTCATTTTCCAAATCTTGTTTCATTTTCTAAACTCGATTCAAACTTCTTTCTCTTCTCGACTTTAACCTGTGCATGAGTACTTGGACTCGAGACACAACAAATTGTTGGACTCGCGACTCAACAACTAACCGCTTAACTCGAACAGACGATCATCCCGATATGGCGAACGAGAACGTCCCTCGAACTCTTATGGATAGAATCTTTCCCGATAGAGTTTCTATTCCATCTTGCATCACGTTACCCGCCCCTACGGGTAACCATTTCGAAATTCACTCGAATCATAGTGCCACACTTCCGAAATTTGGCAATTTCGAGCACGATGGCCCCTACATTTTCTTAACTAAATTCGAACAAGTTTGCGCAACCATTAAACTCCAACAACTTTCTGATTACGGAATCAAACTTCGATTAATCTCATTTGCCCTTACGGATTACGCTGAAAAATGGTTGTACAGCTTACCATCGAACTCGATTAAAACTTGGGAAGAATTCGTAAAAGCTTTCTTAAAAAAATTCTACCCCTTGGAAAAAACGAGTAGAATCCAAAACGAAATTGTAAATTTTCATCAATTCAAGGGAGAACCATTCGGAAAATACTTTGAAAGATTCAAAGAGCTTTGACAAAATGTCCATACCATAACTTCGAAAAATGGACGATTTGCCAAATCATATACGATGGACTCGAAAACAGCTCATGAACCATGCTCGAATCAATGTGCCAAGGCAACTTTCTTGCCCAACATCACAATGATGCTTGGCAATTTCTTGAAAATCTCGCCGAAAAATCATCCCAATGGGAACGTTCGAACGAAAAATCAATTTACTCACGATCGAGCACACACTCGATAGGATCTTCTTTGGCTTTGGAAGCTAAAATTGACACAATGATTAACAAATTCTACAACGTTTTCTCATCGAATCAAATGAACCAAGCTTCCCAACCGATGTGTTATAAATGCAACGATCCTAATTATATAGCCGATTAGTGTCCCAATTCTGTCGAACAAATCAATGCTTTCAATAAAGCCAAAAATGACCCATTTTCTCCAACGTACAACCCTGGTTGGAGGAATCATCCAAATTTTGCTTGGAACCAAAATAATCCCAACACGAATATGATTTGTCCTAATTTTCAAGCATTTCCGAATAATGCTTCGAATCCTCCCTTTCAGCCCAACCATTTTCAACCAAATTTTGCGGGTCCATCTCATAATCAACCGCAATAATCAAATTTTCAACCAAATGCTGCTCACGCTCCCTAAGACGATAAACGTTTAACTTCGCTTGAGAAAACTCCTGAAACGTTGGCTAAAGCAACTACTCAAATCCTTCAATCAAACAGCAATTTGCAAAATTTATTGACCTCATATATGCAAAACACAAACCAATCGATTGTAAAACTTGAAATGCAAATGAGTCAATTAGCCACATCTGTAAGCGAACACGAACGAGGAGCATTCCCAAGCCAGCCCCTTCCAAATCCCAGAAATCAAAACGCAAATTCAAATCAAGCCCATGTTGTTCAAGATAGCAACGTCTCCCAATTGAATGCTATCACAACTTTACGTTATGGTAAACAAATCGATAATCAAGTCGTTAACCCAAACGATTACTGGAAACCTCTCTCGACACTTCTAAAATAACAAATGAATCTGAACAGAACGTGGAGCCAAATGTTGAATCAAATGCCAATCAAAATTCTTCTTCTAGTCGAGTAGACCCGCCTACCGAGTATCGGGTTCCATTTCCACATCGTCTTCGACCAAAGAAACACTCGGACCAAATGGAAAAGATGTTGGAAATTTTTAAATAAGTCAAAGTTAACATTCCGCTTCTTGACATCGTTCAGCAAGTCCCCATGTACGTAAAATTTCTTAAGGACTTATGCACCCAAAAGCGACACACTCAAGTGCCCAAAAAAGTCTTTTTAGCCGCCAGTTTGAGTGAAGTCTTGTCCCAATCCATGCTCGTTAAATACAAAGAACCTGGCTGCTCTATGATTTCATGTACAATTGGAGACAAGACGATTAACAAAATGTTTGATAGACTTAGGCGCGAGTGTCAACTTGATTCCATACTCCGTGTATGAACAATTAGGCTTAGGTGAGCTCAAACCCACAAAAGTTATGCTTCAATTCGTTGATCGCTCCATTAAGAAGCCCGTGGGAGAAATCGAGGATGTGCTTATTAAAGTAGGGTAATTCATATTCCCCGTTGACTTTATCTCTTTTGGAAACATGACTCCGGATCTTAATATTTTCAATCTTGAAAACCAATCGAATGAACCCCGTGGCCAAACGTTGGAAGTTAGTGCCATTCACGAAAAAATTCAAAAACGAGACACTTGACCTTAATGACGAACGCGAAGCTGAATATGAAAAATTGTTTCACGAAATCCCCAACGAGATTGAATATACTCTTCCCTTTGAATCGCTTCAAGTTGAGTCCGAATCTCAACCCAATTCTTTGATCGAGCAACTCCCTAAGTTGGACCTCAAAACACTACCCGATTACCTTAAGTATGCATACTTAGGTGAAAACAAAACTTGTCCTATCATCATTTCTAACGATCTTTCTCTTGACCAAGAAGCTTCTCTTCTCTCTATACTTTCGAAAAACAAGGAAGCGATTGGATGGTCGATCATCGATATAAAGGGAATTAGTCTCACTCTTGTTTAACATCGCATCCATTTAATCGACGATGCCAAGCCTGTTCGTGATGCGCAACGAAGGCTTGATCCAAAAATGAAAGATGCGGTGCGTGATGAAATTCTTAAACTTCTCGACAACGGAATCATTTACCCAATCTCTAATAGTTCATAAGTTAGCCCATTTCACGTTGTACCGAAAAAGTCTGGGCTTATCGTTGTCAAGAACGATTCAAACGAACTTATTCCAACTCGCATTCAAACGGGTTGGCGTGTTTGCATTGATTATCAAAAACTAAATGCCGCAACACGTAAGGATCACTTCCCTCTTCCTTTCCTCGATCAAATGCTCGAACGTTTAGCCGGCCATAAATTCTACTGCTTCCTTGATGGTTGTTCCGGCTATAAGCAAATTCCAATCACTCCCGAAGATCAAGAGAAAACAACTTTCACGTGTCCATTCAGTACCTTTGCTTATCGACGTATGCCATTTGGACTTTGTAACGCTCCTACTACTTTCCAACGATGCATGGTTGGCATCTTTTCTGACATGATTGAATGCTTTCTAGAAGTTTTTATGGACGATTTCTCTATCTTTGGTGATTCTTTTTTCGATTATTTATATCATATTGAGTTCGTTCTAAATCGATTCAAAGAAAAACATTTGACTTTGAATTGGGAAAATGCCACTTTATGGTCAAACAAGGCATAATCCTTGGACATATTATCTCAAATAAAGGCATCGAGGTAGATAAAGTAAAAGTTGACGAAATTGCAAAGCTATCCATTCCCAAATCTATTAAGGACATTCGATCATTTCTAAGACACGCTGGCTTTTACCGACGCTTTATGAAAGACTTTAGCAAAATCACTCGTCCTTTGACAACTCTTCTCGGAAAAGACGTTCCTTTCGATTTTAACGTTGATTGTATCTCTTCTTTCGAACGTCTTAAAAAAGAACTCATTTCAGCTCTAATCATTTGCGCACCTAAGTGGGATATCCCATTTGAATAATGTGTGACGCCTCAAACTTTGCAGTTGGTGTTGTCTTAGGACAATGCATCAACAAAATCCTTCGTGTTATCTACTACGCTAGCATGACTCTGAACGACACTCAACTTAACTACACAACCACTGAAAGAGAGCTTCTAGCTGTCTTTTTGCACTCGAAAAGTTTTGACCTTACTTGATCGGGTCACACGTTACCTTGTACACGGACCATTCTGCGCTTCGATATCTCTTCGCTAAAAAGGACGCTAAAGCTTGCTTGATTCGTTGGATCCTTTTATTACAAGGGTTTGATCTTACAATCAAGGACAAAAAAGGATCCGATAATGTCATAGCCGATCACTTATCTCGTCTTCCGAACGTACCATCTTCTTTTCCAATCAATGAAAACTTCCCCGATGAACAATTTCTTTCAATTTCTATCGATCCATGGTACGCTGATATCGTGAACTACTTAGTCACTAAAGAAACTCCCTCATCTTGGTCCAAACAGGACAAATACAAATTCATGTCCCAAGTGAAATATTTCTATTGGGACGATCCATACTTGTTCAAATATTGCCTCGACCAAATCATCCGACGTTGCATTCCGGATAATGAGATCAGGAGTATTCTTTCGTTTTTCCACGATCAAGTGTGCGGTAGACATTTCGGTCCTTGAAAAACTGCGGAAAAGGTGCTTCAGTGTGGTTTCTATTGGTCTCTCTTTTTAAAGACTCATTCGAATTTTGCAAAACTTGTGATCGATGTCAAATGCTTGGACGAATTTCTCGACGAGATATGATGCCTCTAAACTCCATTCTTATGATCAAAATCTTTGATGTTTGGGGTATCGACTTTATGGGACCTTTTCCCAACTCTTTTGGAAACTTGTACATCCTTCTCACTGTCGATTACGTCTCAAAATGGTTGAAGCCATTTCTTGCAAAACCAACGACCATAGAATTGTTGTGAAATTTCTCAAAGAAAACATCTTTTCGAGGTTCGGAACACCTCGCACAATAATCAGTGGTAACGGAACCCATTTTTGCAATCGTTCTTTTGAATCTTTAATGAAGAAATACTCGATAACTCACAAGTTATCCACTCCATATCATCCTCAAACTCTTGGGCAAGTTGAAGTTTCAAATCTTCAAATAAAACAAATCTTGGAGAAAAATGTCAACAAAAATCGAAAAGATTGGTCTCAGAAATTGACCAACACGCTTTGGGCTTACCGTATTACTTTTAAAACTAACCTTGGGATGTCCCCGTTTCGCTTAGTTTACGGGAAAGCTTGCCATTTACCTGTTGAAATCGAACACAAAGCGTTGTGGGCAATAAAGAACTTAAACTTTGATCTTGAGAAAGCTGGCAAAAACCGAAAACTATAACTCAACGAACTAGAAGAACTTAGGAACGACGCGTATGAAAATGAGAAAATTTACAAAGAAAGAACAAAAAAATTTCATGACAAGTCAATCCTAAGGAAAATGTTTTCGCTTAACCATAACATTCTTTTATATGACTCAAGACTTCATTTATTCCCTGGGAAACTTAAATCGAGATGGACCGGACCATTTGTAGTACGAACTGTTTTTCCACATGGTGCCATAGAAATACAAAACCCTAGGGATGGATCGATTTTCAAAGTCAACGGTCATCGTTTGAAACCTTTCTTGGAATTGCCAAGTAACTAAGAGAAGGAGCTCATGATTCTTCATGAGCCAAGCTATGTCTAGTAAGAATGTTAACCCTCTTTTGTAAATATGTACATATCTTTTCCCTGATACACTCATTATATCATGCACTTACTGTGGGGACATAGTAAAAATTAAGTGTGGGGGGAGTCTCATTTTCATTTTTTCAAGTTTCATGGCATTTTTGAATTTTTCTTTTAACTCAAAAAAATATCAAAAATTTTAAATCTCAAAAACATTTTCTTTTTAGAATTTTGATTTATTTTTGAAGAAACACTATAGGATAAGTATAAGTTTTGGTTAATAAATTGAAATTTTTGAAAATTTATTTGTCTTAACAAAAATAAAAATGAAGTTTGATTATAAATAACAATGGTTTAACTAGTATATAGGAAGGTTCATATGTGTTAATTATGAAGTATATTCTAATTGAAAATCTTTGTTTACAAAAGTGGTAAATTTAAAGTAAAGGATATCTTCTAAGTAAATGGTGCTAAGATGATTTTGCAAAACTCCCTCTTTCTAAAAAAAATAGAAAAAAAACACAAAATATATATATATATATAACATTTGTATATATTTATATATTTTTAACACCTAGAGTCATGTGTTCACACTCGTGTGTTCACTCGCCATGTTCTGTACCCTTCTCACGTAAGCCCGAAAGGCAGTGCACGATTGGTATATCTGGCCTCAGTTTATCTAAGTTAGGTTTATGAATATAAAAATTCTTTTTAATAACGCCTACAGTCAATAAGTATTCACACTTGTGTGTTCAATCGCCACGCTCTGTATTCCCCTCACATCAGTCCGCAAGGCAGTGCACGGGTAATATATCTGACCTCAGTTAATCTGAGTTAGGCATATGTAAATATTGTAAATATCAATAAAATTTTCAAAAAAATAGAGAGAGTAAGCAATTGAAATCTAAGCGCTATTTTTACTTATTTGATTTAACTTGTTATTGAAAAGAATTGAGAATATCACTTTGACAAACTTTGATGATCAACTAAGGATCCATTTCATAATTACATTGTGTTATCAACCGAAACAACTAGCCAAACTATAGTCTATCTGTTATGACAACTTGATTTTTATTGGAAATTTTGACGAGTAAATGACTTAAATTTTGAAGTTAATGACAAAACTTATTTTAACTTATTTGTGCCAATTTAAAAGTAAATCCTTCATTGTAAATATTTTCAAAAACTCGCATTCATCTCATTGTAAATAAATCTTGCATTTTGTAAATATTTTCACTTTGCATTCGGATTTTGTGGGTAGTATCCGCTGAAAACCCTCACGAGATAACACTCGTCCTACTGGGGACACCCAGAGGTTTAATTGCTTGTTGCATACGCTCAATGCAATCGTGCTCCCTACGAAAACGGATTTATCTTAGTTTTCCTTTATTCGAGGACGAATAAAAAGATAAGTGTGGGGGTATTTGATGTGCACGTAAATGTGCATATATTTATATCCATATTTGGGTATTTTAACATGTTTAAAACCAAAATTCAATTATTTTCAAATCATCATATATTCATCTACATTCAGGGGCAAAATAGTCATTTTTGTGCGTGTGTTAATTTGGGACTTTTTACTTGGATATTTTTCATAATTTTTATAGGAATTTGGATGCATATGGAAGAGGATTTCATGAAGATATATGCATGCACAAGGGAATACAAAGAAATGAAGAGGAAATAATTCAAGCTCATGATTACGGAGGACCCCACCCACTTACCTAAATCTACAATTAGAAGCTAATAGACAACTAAGTGGAGGTTAAAGCTTCATGCACATTTAATGATGGATTAATTAGTGGCTGATCGTTACTTTGTGGCCACACTTCCTAAAGGCCATTTTGGGAAGCTCCCTAAAAATTGAATTAGGTTTTTATGCAAGTATAAATAGCCCTCTTATGTATATGTAAATATCTTCTACTCTCTCATTTTACTTAGAAAATTAGCAAGTTGTAAACACAAATCAAAGTGAAATAAAAATGGCTTCCTAAGCCTTTTCTTTTCTACATGCTTTTATTTACTTTTATGCTCATTTTTATTCTTATGATCTCTTTCATTTCATGTTCATAGTTTAGATTTACATTTATGCACTAGTTTAGTTCATTTCCTTCTAGTAGTTAATCTTCCTTTTCTTTGTTTATTCTCTACCTTATTTTATTTTCAAAGTTGAAATCTCTATGTATTGAAATGATAACACAAATGAGAGGCTAAATCCATACAATTTATGGGTAATGAAGCTTTCTTTTATCATGTAGATTCAACATAAATTTTCTATGTATGATCTCTTTTGTGCTTCATAAGAAAATGGATGTTTATGTTTGTTTGTGTTTTATGTTGAATTTTATAGCCTACTTTGTTTATAACAAATAGGCTATGCTTATTTCATTAATCACAAATTGCCTCTTCATCTAAATATGATCATGGCAATGAAGTGAAATTTTAATCAAAATTTGATGATCTATGTTACTAATTAATAGTAAATAGGTCGTGCTTAAACTAGATTTTGGTTTCATTTTCTATGCCATGTTTCATGAGATTTGAAAAAGTAGGACTAGAGTTGTATTATAGTTTGATGGTTGATTTGTGTTAATTAATAACTCAAATAGGCCATGCTTATGATAAATACATCACTAATCCTACTTAGATTAAAAAGAGATCATCATTTGATTTTATGTTGATTTATGTGAAAAATATAAGAAAGTGGATTTGCCTCTAAATTGAATTTTAATCACATAGTTTTTAATCTCAACATTTGCTTAGCTTTCTAGTTTTCAAAACAATCTCCACTTTTGGTTTAATTTGATTGATTAGAAAATTTTAAAATTTGATAATTCCCTGCGGATCGACCCGTACTAGCCACATACTAACTTTTGTACGCCGTGCGCTTGCGGTATAAATTTAATTGAAAATTTATCGGCTGTTTTCTAACTCGATAGAAATTCCATCGTTAAATAGTCCTTAAACATTTTACCAGTTATTAGTCAGCCTATGAAAACTATTAGGTTAATAGTAATCCTAGAAACAATAATTGTAACAGTTAGTCAAAACTGAATGGGGATGGGTAGTCCAGAATTGATTCATTTGTTTTGCATATCATTATAACATATTGTTTTGAATTGTTTTAACCATTATGGTGCGGGAGCATAGTATATGGGTTTATAAAGGTTTTAAGATACTAGTGAGGGGAAAACCCGTTCCGCTAAGCGGCTTGGTCTCACTAGATATCTAAATGGTTTGAGATGGTAGACTATTATTCATGCCAGGCTTTATGTCTAACTCGAAGTTTATGTTTTTCCCCTTAAACTCTCGGGTACTCGATTGATTTTGAGTAGTTTGAGAGTTGAGGTTTCTAGATTTTTCATTTGATGAATAAAGCTTTCGGAGACATGTAGAAGGCATGATAGCTATATAGAGTTCTCTTTTATTTGATTTCGTTGTGTTGATTGTAATGGCAAAGTTGTTATATTGCCTGTGTATACTCTGACCATCCAATGGGGCATCTTTATATGTTGCTCCTGGCGTATGTTGTTATAAATATATTTTCTCTATACGTGGTTTACGATTGTGGGATTATGTAATGAATTGGAAATATTTTGAAATGGAATATGATTTTATTTGAAGTTCTAAAATAATTCCATATTCATGTGATTCTGTATATCAATGAATCTAACACCGCCGTATTTGGTCACTGAGGACTAATAACCGTGGATGACTGCAGTATCCGTAGCCATTAGTTTTGGGCCTCCAAGTAGGGGGATGTTACAGGTTTGGATGATATTATTAGTAGTTGGTTTTTGGTAAATGAGTTATTAACTATTCAATGGTGTTATTTAGGGAATATGTGAGTTGTGGAAATGGTTTGTGGATGAGTTAGTATGGTGGTGGTGACAGTTGGACTTGACTTGTGTGATTCTATGTTGTTAAAGTTCAACAATTTGATGGTGATTCTATAGATGAATGGTGATGGTGATTCTATGGATTTTGGGAATATGAGCGCATATAAACTTGCATTAATTTTGGCTAGACTTGATTTCATTCTCTATACATTTGATGATATGTTTTGATTGAAACGTATTTGAGAGTTCTTCCATTCATTGAGTTTATCTAATCTTATATCTAAATTTGGATGTGAATGAGTTGCATATCATCTTCGTTACGGAATCGACCGTGTGTGGATCAGCTTGTGAATTTGATACCAAATAGTGGGGTTCAATGGTTGTTTTTCTAGGTTTGGGTGGCATGTTTGGACTTTGGAGTGATAAACACGATGGAGAAGGAAAATGGGCATATTATGGAGCAACAAAAAATAGAAAGAAAAAGAAAGAGAAAAAAGTAATTTCATTTCAATCATATTTTTTGGAAATGATACTTAGTACATGTATAATATTTTGATTTTGTCTCTTCACTTACATTTAGCCACATCACTGATCTTGTTATACACATATGTGTAAGTCATACCCACATCATTTATTATTTATTACATATTCATTTCTGCATGCATCCTGAATGTTTCTTTTGTTAGTGGAAATCAGGATTCTAGTAAATTGAGACAACATCAGTAGTAATCAACCGAATAGAGATCACTCTAAGGCATGTCGATGACACTATTCTTAAGATGTTATTTTTCCTCTCTAGTCATTCAAGAAAATGAACCGATGCTAAGAGTTATAGCAAATCATCTCTCGAGATACAATGGAGCTAAGAGGTTATTCTCTCTAATCGACCGTGGTGGAGCCATCGAAGACCATTCAAACCAGCATACAGACGATTGCACTGACATGAGTTTCGAGTTTATGATCTGTAGTATCACAAAATCGATATAACTATTTCATAAATTAAAAAATAATCAAGGAGAAAGAGAGAGTAAGAGATATGGAAAATTTCTGAATATGTATTTCTACAAAAAGATCCTATATATTTAATTATAGAGTTAGGGGTATACAATAGGGGTAATTATGTAATTTCATACATATATCTAACTTTGTAATCGATCTTGTTCATAATAAATGTATTTGATTTCTATTATATACTTTGTCATATAGTGATATAATTGATTAATTATAGTATATAAATAAGAAAATCCATAAATGAAATGTTATGTGATTGTAGTTGGAAATAGTAGCAATCGTGAGTAATTAATCATAATATAAATTAACATTTTATTTTAAATATTCTTGGTCATGATGTTTCGAGAAAAGGTATCGATACATTCATTAAGAATACAATACGTAACGATCTCTAAATGTTAGGTACCGTATTACTTATAACTGCTAGGGGCATCTAAGGTTACTTTCTAATAGTTATTGGATTACTATAGAATGACTCATCTGAGAGTGCTTATAGGTCAATAACAACTAGGTCACCGGGAAATCTCGAAGTGACGATATTACACGGTTCTCTCAACTTGAGAATATCGTCAAACTTTAATGTGGAAACTCCACTTTGATTATAGTTAAATCATGGCATCGCGTCCATCGAACGATTATAGTTAGGTCTGAGTTGAAACATTGGAGGTGAAACACTATTCAATATAGAATTTGTCTCCTATTTGTATGAAATTAGTACCACGTTCAACTGTAGTCAACTCAAAGTAAAAATCTCTAACCAGAGTAGTACGAATAATAATAAATGTTAAGGACTTTGTTTATGGACTAACAGAGTTGGATATGGATAATGTTGGAATTCTGACCAAAACCAAATTTCGTAAATCCTAAAGTGATACAGTATTGGCGTAGAGAATGAGTGTAAATTATTGCTATTAAAAGTTATCGCTTAAGTTATTTTAAAATTGGATTTTTCCAAAATGACTTGTAAGCAATGACTTCTGCCAAACTATCACACCACTAGCTATGATGATGTGTGAACATTGATATTTGAATTTTTCAATATTGATCGCTAATTGAATTTACGCCTCTGAGTTGCACAACCACATTTGCGAATTCTTCAAAAATCACACAATTTAATTAATTTGTAAAATGTTATAAATTGATTAAATTAATTAATATTCATAAAATATTAATTATTGTTAATTTATTTAATGCTTTGAATGTTGTTGGAAATTATTTAAATCCATATATAAAAGTTATATTTTCATATATCGATATACAATATCGGTACACTTTTAAACAAAAGGTTTAAATAAAATAATTACGTATGGGGTTATTTATTTGAAAATTTTGCACATGCGGGAGCACTAATAAGGCCAGTTGTATCTTACAAGGTTGAAGGAATCGATTAATTGAAATTTGAAATGGAATTAAAGAATGAATGATAAGGAGAATAGGAAAGGTACCTTAATCCAATTAAAAAAACCTCATCATTTGATTCTTTTTTGATAGAAGAAAAGTTCTCTCTTCTTCCTCCATGCTAGGGCCACCACAGTTCCCTCTTCAAAAAAAATATCAAAAAGAATTCAGGTCAAATAAAATTAAAACAAAGGTGGTTCATCCTTCGCTTGCAAGGTGAGGTGCAAATTTGCTTGAAATCTAAAGAAGAAGCCATAAATCAAGGTATGACAAATGGCAAGGTTTTTAGGTTTTTTTTTTCTTATTTATAGTTTATTCAAGATGTTTGAAATGATGATTGTTCACCTATGTGTAATTTATAGCCACTTATTAAGATCTGTTTAAAAAAATTATGTATTGTGATTGAATATGAATTCTTTTGTGTATTATTTTACTTGAATGTTGATGGTTAAATTACATCTGAATTTATTACTTGTTATGGAGTTGATTTGCTAGAAAATTTTCATCTATTATTATAATCGCTTAATTATTTTATTAAACCAAACAATTTATATTTTGTTTCATTTGAGATCTGAAACATATCCGTTTGTTTGTTGAATTTTAAACTGTGTGTTGTTGTAAATCAGTTTTGTTTCAATAAATTAATGTTGTTGTTTACTTTATTTTCTTTCAATTGATCTAACTTTTAATAGATTGAATTATGAAAATTGTGTGTGTGTGTTAATCAATTCTTCTTCATACCTTGAAATTATAAACTAACATTAAAACTAAATATTTTATTTGGTTGGTTTGTTATAAAATAATTCAATTTCATTCTTTAAAATTAAATTTCAATTAATTACATACATACATACATATATATACATACATATATATATATAAGTGTTATATTTCAGATTTAGTTATGTCATTTGATGCAGCGCGAGATACACGAGATAAAACGACTTACAATAGGTCGTTTCTCCCTCCCAAAATCGCGTCCCTGAATCGCGCCTCCACCTAGGTCGCGAACGACATAGCCTCTTCCTTATGTCGCGAAATCCAGCCTAAATCCATAGGTCGCGAGCAGATCCATCAATCCCTAAATCGCGAATGGCCTAACCCTAAGTCGCGAAGCTCCATCCTTCTCTGACCTAATCGTAAGTCGCTCCAGCAGCCTCATGTCGCGAGCAGATGCTTCCAGTAGGTCGTGGGTCGCTCATCTTTTTAAGTTGCAAAGTTATGTCGCTGCCATTTCTTAAGTCGCGAAGCTACCGAAGTTTATATCGCTGCCGATTTCCTTAGGTCGCGATCGAAGCCTAAGTCGTTCCAGTTTAAGTCGCTGAAGATTCTCCTAAATCGCTCCATTTAAACCGTGAACGACCTTACTTTGTCGCTGAAGATTCTTAGGTTGCGAAGTTCTTAAGTTGCTCCTGGATGCCGCATTTCTTATGTCGCTAATTGCTAGGTCGCGAGCGTCCTGATGCCATACTTCCAGTAGGTCGTTAGTTGCTAAGTCGTTACTTCTTTAAGTCGTTTGTATTTTCTTTTCTTGTGTCGTGTAATGTTGTTAAGTCGTGTAATGTTGTTAAGTCGTACAATGTTGTAACTTGTTAAGTCGTGTGTGTGTTGTAATTCCTATAAATAGGGGTGTGATATCATTTGTATAGGTAGTTGAATTTTTAATAAAATTTGGTTTGTGCTTCTTGCCTCCATTAAAATTGGTAGTTGAGTGTTATCTCCTATCTCCACCTTCGAGTGCGCTCGAATCAACGATTGTTGAAGCCAATTCACGGAATCAAGTGCGCTTGATCAACGTTCGAAGAATTGTAGATCTTCTCTCACGGCATCGTGCGCGATCAATGTGTCGAAGATTGCTAGAATCCGGTATCTTCATGATCAACGGATTTGAGCTTTTGGGTATCCTTAAATTCACCGATTTATCATCGATTCACCGATTATTTCCGCTAATCGTGTGAGATCCTAGACGGATTCGATTTACATCATCGAATTCGCTTCCTTGGTTGCATCATCATTACAGACAATAAATTAAACTGTTAAACTTTTAATTTTCTTTATGTTAGTTATATTCTTTTTTAGATTTAGGTACAACATAAATTTCTTTTGAGTTTTTAGTAGTTTGGATGTTTGTTGTAACTAAGTTTGGAATTTAATATGGTATTAAATTAATTGTTAAATTGGTGATTGTAGAAGAAAAGTAAAGTAGAATTGCACTTCATGATTATTTCCTCTTTTAACTCAGATTTGATTAATATAAATTACATTTTCATCTTCTTTCTTCTAATTTACTCTTATTTGAAATATTAACTTATTCGAATTATTTTCGTACCTTTATAAATATATATGTATATAAAATATATATGTGGCATCAAAAATTAGATGTGTGTGTATCTAAATTATATATATGTGGCACTATTAATAAGGGTATACAAACCATATACATAAATTGAAGTACGCTCAAATATATGTATATACTTAGGCATTTATATTTCCAATGTGCATGTGAAATTATTACATGTATATGGAAAGAAAGTATGGAATGACTACTTGGTGGGTTTTTTCTTAGATAAATCCCTGTTTTATACTGCTGTAATACAGCATCTCAAAAAAATCTAGAAGTTAAAGGGAAATATTAAAGTTAAGTCAGATAGATTTGTATTTCTATTCCTTCTTTCTAATGCTGAGGATAAGACTAAAATAGTGGGGGTGATCCAATATTGATAAGGAAAAAAATGTTTATAGTGCAAGAATGAGATTCTAATGTTAGTAATGTGTGTGGGCCTATTAAAACTGTCCTAATATGGGTTTATTTTTCTAATATTCCACTTATAGCTTGTCCCCTTTGGGAACCAACTGGTTGGCGGGAAGGGAAAGCAAGTTGATTTGTTTGAATGAGCTGACTGAGAAGCTAGAGAGACTGTCGTATGCTAAATGCTTGATTAAGGTCAGTCCAATGTCAGATATGCCCTTAAGCTTTCCTGTTAAGTTAGAAGATGAAATAGAGCAGTTTGTTTAATTTTATTATCAATGGAAACCAAAAGTGTGTACTGGTTGTAAAGTCTTTGGACATAGCAAAGAAAATTGCCTTAGTGGAAAGTCAGATTGGAAAGCAAGGCAGTGGAACAAGTTAGAGAAGGAATGATTGGTAAAAATACTAGTTTGGTGCCAAGAACACAATTAAATAAGTTTGGAGGAAACTCGGATACAGTAAGAAAAATCTAAAGAAGTTGAATGGGGAAGCTAATCTGGATGAACAAATAGTTGATGTGGATGCTCCTAATTCTGAGAAGGACGTGCCTTTTAAAAACAACTCTGAGGTTGATGAATTGGTGAATGAACATGAGCAAGGGGAAATAATTGAAGGAAATGCAAGTGTTAGGGAGGAGATTCAAATGTTTAATAAATTTCAAATCCTACAGTAGATACAAGAGGATCAGCATGAAACTTGTGAAGTGAACTGTTACACTGGGGATGATAAGGCATAGAAGGAAATTGTAGAAGAGCAAATCATGATGGAAAGGTCTATTTTGGAACATTCGATAGTAGTTACTATATCGAATGAGTCAAGTAAAATAAGCTTAAGTGATGAAGGAAATTTGCATGGAAAGGAGGATCTAGAAACAAGTGGCTACAACAAACTTACCTGCTCAAATACTTGGAACCGAGTCACTTTTTTGCATGCTTTTGATGCTGAGGAATCTGTAGTGCATGCACACACAACTATTAATAACCAATCACTATTCTCTTCTCCCATGCAACCTTCATCTCCTCATTCTAAACCCAATAAATTCTCCCTCTTTGAATCCCTTGCATCTATCTCACACCATGCTGAAGATCTTGTCTTAAATGTCCTTGATGTCTCTGACTCTTCCCTATACTCTCAATTCTTCCTCCACCTGGTTGGATTTCCCCTCCATACAGTGACGAAACTAGCTTTAGGCTAGGGTGGGCAGTTGCCCTACCCAAAAAAATCATTTTTTTAAAAGCTACCAAGCATTTAATTAGGAGCTACTTAAAGTTCTGTAGATTTTACAAAGCAGCTGTTACTTCAATATTGCAAGTTATATGTTGTAAACTCTACGAAATCTGAAGGTATTAGCCCAAATCGAATATTAAAAATGGGATCTTTTAGACTTGGAGCAAATTTAGAATATGAACGAATTGGCTTGTTACTCGATAATTCAACATGGAAGAAATGCTTAATTTATATTTTGATTATATCATATCTATTACTATTAATTGTACACTAGAGTTGGTGGGTTATCTCATAACTCCATTTAGAAAGATAAGCATCCAATCTACAAAATTTTAAGTTTTAAAACCCGAATCAACCAAGTAACTAACATACCGAAATCAATAGAAACTATTAAAAATTTGCTTCGATTTACTTCATCTCCTTCAACGGTAGTTTCTTTATCCATCTGCACTATTTGCTTGATTCAGCAATATATGTTTATTTTCATGCATGTTATATATAATATATAATTCATATGTGCAACTTCGCCCACCGCAAATGAAATTTCTGGTTTCGTCGCTGCCTCCATATGTATATGATATGCCTTGTAACGCTAATAAGTCTTCTGATTTTAATCCCTCTTCATATACTATTGCACCTTTCCTTTCTGATTTAGTTGCTTATGCCCTGTCTAATATGAAATCTAAGTCTCAGTTGAAGAAATTAAGAAAAAAATAAATTTGATCATAATTAAGGCTTGTCAGTTAAGGAGTTAGATACTTACCCTAGTATAAATAAGAAAGGTTCTTCTATTTTAAGAAGACCAAGGAGTTCTGACCTAACCCTTAATGGTATATTTATGTCTCAGAGTGCGCATAAGGATGCCAAAATTTTGCAAGTCAAGCAGTTAATAACTGATAATTATTTAGGCCTTATTTCAATAGTTGAAACCAACTTAAATTTGGCTTTAACTGTTAGGGCTGCTTGATGCAGAACATACTTCGCGAGTGAAGACCGCGACATTGCTAAGTCGCAAAGCTCCAGGTCGTGGCAAGGACGAAGCTACTCAGTCGCGTTTAACTCAAATTCCTAGGTCGTTTTCCTCTAGGTCGCTGCCATCCTCCACCATAAGTCGCGAGCGACTTTCGAACGTCTGCCGCGAATTCTCCTTAGGTTGCGAACGACCCAGCCTCCACCGTGACCTACGACCTAACACCCACCACTTCCCCGACTTAAACTTCCTCGACCTAACCCGAAGCCACGACTTAAACTTCCCCGACCTAACCCGAAGCCACGACCTAACCATAAATCCTTGCCGCGACCTACGACCTTCTTCTCGTAGCCGTGACTCAACTTCTCCCTTCCCCGACTTAAACCTATGCCGATTCCAGTAAATCGCTCCTTCTCTAGCCCTAAGTCACGAAGCATTGAAGTCGATTGTCTACCTTAGGTCGCGATTCCTTGAGTCGCTGAGGAAAACTCAGTAGGTCGTGAACGACCTAGTTATGTCGCGAAGCTCCTTTACTATGTCGTTGTCGTACTTTCCTTAGCTCGCGTGAAGATTTTAAGTCGCGTGCGTTTCTTTTAAGTCGTGTGTTGTTACAGTCATGTATATTTTCTTAAGTCGTTGGTCTTGTTTGATGTAACGGTCGTGTGTGTGAAGTTGTAAGCCTATAAATAGACGAGTTGTGTCATTTGTAAAGGTTGTTGAATTTGAATAAAATTTCTTTTGTGTGCTCTTGTGTCACCATTAAAATTGGTAGTTGAGTGTTATCTCCTATCTCCACTTTCGGATATTCGACTACTCTCGAATCAACGATTGTTGAAGCCGATTCACGGAATCTAGTGCGCTAGATCAATGTACGAAGAATCGTAGATCTTCTCTCACGGCATCGTGCGCGATCAACGTGTCGAAGATAGCTAAAGTCCAGCATCTCGCGAGATCAACGGATTTGGGCATTCGGCATCATCAATCCATCGATTCCTATTGCTTCATCGAATCGTTTATCGATTTGATTGACACGAAATCTTCATTCGTCGTCAAGTGTTATTTCCGCTGCGTCATTTGGTATCAAAGCTAGATCGCAAGGAGTTTGCATAGATTTTTGGAGTTTGTACGAGATTTACATCATTTGGAGAAGTGGGTTATCGAGATTTTGAAGAGATTTGTTCGTTTGGTGATTTTTTGAAGATTTCAACAAGTGGGTAGTTTTGATTTGAAGATTTTTAGATCGAAGTGAAGTTTCTGTTGGAATTTGTTGAAGAGTGATCATGCCTCCGAGAAGAGCTAACCGTTATCGCAACATTGATGCTTTGTATGGGAGAGAAGAGGCCGATGAGATGGAGCAAAGAATTAATGAAAATTTTAATGAGAAGCTTAATGAAGGGATTGGACGATTAGAGAGAATGATGTTGGAGATGAGTCAAAATCAGAGAAGGGTTTCACCTGAATCTAACCATGGGGGAAGTAGAGTTTCACCACATTCAAATCGAGAGAGAAGTGTTGATAGTGATCATAGAAGCGTGGATCGAGATTGTGATAGAAATGTTGATGATCGAAGTCGTGATAGAAATGTGAATGATCGTGATCGGAGGAATGTAGATCGAAGGGATGTTGGTGGAAGAAATGGTGGTAGTAGAAATGTTGGTGGTCAGGATCGACATCGATATACATCAGATTTTGAAGAGGAGTTTGATGGTGGTAGTGTTCATGGACGAGGACGAGGTCAAGGAAGAAATCATTCAGAGTATGATCACAAATGGGAGTCCGGGATGAAAACTGAAATACTGGAATTCAAGGGAGGTATGCAGGCCGAGGAATTTCTTGATTGGCTAGCTTATGTTGAGGAAATTTTTGACTTCAAGGAGGTTCCGGAAGATCGTAAAGTGAAGTTGGTTGCTACTAGGTTGAGGGAGAGAGCTATGGCATGGTGGCAGCAAACCAAACTTACTAGAGAGCAGATGGGGAAGTCGAAGATTGTTGCTGGGGAGAAGATGAAGAAATTGATGAAGGCTACTTTCTTACCTTACAATTACCAGTCACTAATGTATCAGAGATTACAGAACCTGAGGCAAGGGACAAAGACTGTTGCTGATTATGCTGATGAGTTCTACCAGTTGATTGCTCGAAATGACATTATGGAGACAGAAGAACAATTGACCGCTAGGTTCGTTGGGGGACTTAGAACACAGATCCAGGATATGGTGAAAATGTTCGACCCTAGATCTGTGGCAGAAGCACATCAAAAGGCGTTGGCTTGGGAGAAACAATGTAGACGTGAGGGAGGTGTGTTTCCAAGTTTTACGGGGCAGAACAAAGGAGCGGGTAGTAGTTCTAATGTTCCTAAAGTATCGAGTAAGCCGGTTGTTCATGAAGTGGCTAAACCAAAAGTCAATACCAATTTCAAATGCTATAATTGCCAGGAAGTGGGTCACAAGAGCAACGAATGTCCGAAACCGAAGAAGAGAACTATGATTGCTGAAGTGGAAGATGAGGATGTAGAAGAAGATCTCAATTCACACCGTGATGAGGAGGAAGAAGAGGTGTCGGGAGACGAGGGATGTAATCTGATGCTACGGAGATCTTGTTTAACCCCGAAACAGGAAGAGGAGTCGAATTGGTTGAGGAGTAACATTTTTCAGTCAACGTGTACTATTTTGGGGAAAGTCTGTAAATTTGTCATTGACGCTGGAAGTTGTGATAATATCATTTCAACGAAAGCTGTGAGGAAGTTGAAGTTGAAAATGGAGAAACATCCTAGTCCTTATAAACTTGCTTGGTTGAGGAAAGGAGGAGAAGTGAAGGTAGAGAGGCGAGCTCATGTTCCGTTTTCTATTGGAAAAAAATACAAAGACGAGATTTGGTGTGACGTGGTTGACATGGATGTTTTCCATTTGCTGTTGGGAAGGCCATGGCAGTACGATCGGGAGGTACAGCATAATGGTCGAACAAATAGCTACAGTTTCTTGTTCGAGGGCACGAAAATCACTTTAGTTTCGAAGAAGCGACAGCAGAATGAGAACAAGCCAGAGGAGATTGAGGAATTGAAGACTTTGTTGTCCTTGAAAGAGTTCGTGGAAGAGGTAGATGAGAGTCCCGAAGTTTTTATGTTAATTGGGCATGAAAGTAGTGAAGTTACAGAAGTTCCAGAGGAAGTGAAGCCAGTTTTGGAGGAATTCAAAGATGTGTTTCCAGAGGAGTTGCCGAAAGAGTTACCACCGCTTAGAGACATACAACTTCAGATTGATTAGGTGCCCGGTGCTGCATTGCCTCATAGACCGCACTATCGGATGAGTCCAAAAGAACACGAGGAGTTGAGAAGACAGGTGGAGGAATTACTGGAACAAGGGCGTGTTCAGAAGAGTTTGAGTCCCTGTGCAGTGCCAGCTTAGTTGGTGCCAAAGAAGGATGGAACGTGGAGAATGTGCACAGATAGTAGAGCATTGAATAATATTACGGTGAGATATCGATTTCCTATGCCAAGACTGGATGATCTGTTGGATCAGTTGAGCGGTGTTGTTGTGTTTTCGAAGATTGACTTGAAAAGTGGATACCATCAGATTCGTATGAGACCGGGTGATGAGTGAAAGACTGCTTTTAAAACTCGGGAGGGTCTGTACGAATGGTTGGTGATGCCGTTTGGCTTGTCAAATGCTCCGAGTACATTCATGAGAGTCATGAACTAGATTTTTCGACCATTTATCGAGAAGTTCGTAGCGGTATATTTTGATGACATCTTGATCTACAGTGGAAGCACTGAAGAACACCTACAGCATTTGCGGGAAGTATTGTTGGTTTTACGACGTGAGGAATTTTATGCTGCAATGAAGAAGTGTACCTTCATGACTACAAGTATTCTATTCTTGGGCTATATTGTGTCGAAGGATGGTATTCAAGTTGATCAGAGTAAAGTTGAAGCTATTCGAAATTGGCCACAGCCTAAGACAATAACAGAAGTGAGGAGTTTTCATGGTTTAGCATCATTCTACCGAAGATTCATTCCACACTTCAGTAGCGTGATGGCACCAGTTACGGAATGTATGAAAGGAAAGAAGTTTGTTTGGACTGAAGAGGCTGATTCTGCTTTTCAGAGAATAAAGACACTCTTGACCACAACGCCCATTCTTAAATACCCTGACTTTCAGTTACTCTTTGAGCTAAATACTGATGCGTCCAAGGTTGGAATTGGGGGAACGTTGAGTCAAAGGGGTCATCCTATTGCCTATTTTAGTGAGAAACTGACGGGAGCTAAAATGAGATACAGTACTTATGACTTGGAATTCTATGCTATAGTCCAAGCCATAAAGCATTGGAGACACTATCTATTTCATAAAGAATTTGTGCTATACACTGACCATGAAGCTTTGAAACATTTGCAGGGGCAAGATAAAATTTCAGCAAGGCATGCTTTGTGGGTTGCTTATTTACAACAGTTTACTTTCGTTGTGAAGCACAAATCAGGAGTTACTAACCGAGTTTCCAATGCATTGAGCCGTAGAAATCATTTGTTGACAACTATGCGAGTGGAAGTAGTGGGATTTGATTTGTTGCCAGAGTTGCTTATTTCAGATTCTTATTTTGCGAAAGTGTTGGATCAGGTGCAGGAAGGGAGTTCTGATGATTTTGTGATGAAAGATGGGTTCTTGTTCAAAGGAAACCGATTGTGTATTCCGGATTGTAGCTTGAGGTTGAAGATTGTCAAAGAATTGCATGAAGAGGGTCACGTGGGCAGAGATCGTACATTGCAGTTGATTTCGCAATCATATTTTTGGCCTTCTATGAGAAAAGAAGTTGAAAGATTTGTAGAGAGATGTCATATTTGTCAAGTTTCCAAAGGGACAGCGACGAATGCGGGATTGTATATGCCATTACCCGTGCCTACTAGACCATGGGTTGATATCAGCATGGATTTTGTTTTGGGATTGCCAAGAACTCAGCGAGGGAATGATTCAGTATATGTTGTAGTGGACAGGTTTTCGAAAATGGCACATTTTATAGCCTGTAAAAAGACCGCTGATGCAGTCCGTGTTGCTCAGTTATTCTTTAAAGAAATATATCGTTTACATGGTTTACCTGAATCTATAGTTTCAGACAGGGATACCAGATTTCTAAGTCATTTTTGGCTGAGTTTGTGGAAGATGGTGGGAACGAAGCTAAAATTCAGTAGTGCTTATCATCCACAAACAGATGGGCAAACGGAAGTGGTGAATAGATCATTGGGAAACTTGTTGCGATGTCTTGTGTAGGATAATTTGAAGAGTTGGGATATAAAGTTGTGTCAGGCGGAATTTGCACATAATCATGCTGTCAATCGAAGTACTGGATTCAGTCCATTTCAGATTGTATATTCAAGCTTGCCAAAGGGGCCGTTGGATTTAACGATAGTACCACAACCGAAGGGGACAGTTAAGCGAGCTGCTGATGGGTTGACAGAATGCCATAGAATCGTTCAAGAACGATTGGAGAAGTCGAATGAGAAGTATAAACAACGGGCAGATAAGAAACGAAGGAGTGTGGACTTCAAAGTGGGTGATTTTTTTTACGCAGTATTGACGAAAGATCGTTTTCCAGTTGGAACTTACAACAAGTTGAAAGCACGAAAGATTGGTCCAGTAGAAATCTTGAAGAAGATCAATGATAATGCGTATCAGTTAAGATTGCCGAGAAATATTCATACTTCTGATGTTTTCAATGTCAAACACTTAATTCCGTATTATGGGGAGGAACTTGTCGAAGATGACGAGAGTGTGAATTCGAGGACGAATTCTTTCCAATAAGGGGAGGATGATGCAGAACATACCTCGCGAGTGAAGACCGCGACATTGCTAAGTCGCAAAGCTCCAGGTCGCGGTAAGGACGAAGCTACTCAGTCGCGTTTAACTCAAATTCCTAGGTCGTTTTCCTCTAGGTCGCTGCCATCCTCCACCATAGGTCGCGAGCGACTTTCGAACGTCTGCCGCGAATTCTCCTTAGGTTGCGAACGACCCAGCCTCCACCGTGACCTACGACCTAACACCCACCACTTCCCCGACTTAAACTTCCCCGACCTAACCCGAAGCCACGACTTAAACTTCCCTGACCTAACCCGAAGCCACGACTTAAACTTCCCCGACCTAACCCGAAGCCACGACCTAACCATAAATCCTCGCCGCGACCTACGACCTTCTTCTCGTAGCCGTGACTCAACTTCTTCCTTCCCTGACTTAAACCTATGCTGATTCCAGTAAGTCGCTCCTTCTCTAGCCCTAAGTCGCGAGCATTGAAGTCGATTGTCTACTTTAGGTCGCGATTCCTTGAGTCACTGAGGAAAACTCAGTAGGTCGTGAACGACCTAGTTATGTCACGAAGCTCCTTTACTATGTCGCTGTCGTACTTTCCTTAGCTCGCGTAAAGATTTTAAGCCGCGTGCGTTTCTTTTAAGTCGCGTGTTGTTACAGTCATGTATATTTTCTTAAGTCGTTGGTCTTGTTTGATGTAACGGTCGTGTGTGTGAAGTTGTAAGCCTATAAATAGACGAGTTGTGTCATTTGTAAAGGTTGTTGAATTTGAATAAAATTTCTTTTGTGTGCTCTTGTGCCACCATTAAAATTGGTAGTTGAGTGTTATCTCCTATCTCCACTTTCGGATATTCGACTGCGCTCGAATCAACGATTGTTGAAGCCGATTCATGGAATCTAGTGCACTAGATCAACGTACGAAGAATCGTAGATCTTCTCTCATGGCATCATGCGCGATTAACGTGTCGAAGATAGCTAAAGTCCGGCATCTCGCGAGATCAACGGATTTGGGCGTTCGGCATCATCAATCCATCGATTCCTATTGCTTCATCGAATCGTTTATCGATTTGATTGACACGAAATCTTCATTCGTCGTCAAGTGTTATTTCCGTTGCATCACTGCTTCCATCATTAACCATATTCGGGATTTACATCACAACATTGAACAGTCTCTATTTGGTAGAATCATGGTGTTATCTAACCCTTCATTATTTACTCTTTATCCTATTTTATTCCACGGGCAATTTATGCATTTTCATGTAATTCATCTCCCCACTTCACTTTCCTTTTATATCACTTTTGTTTATGGTGATAATCACCTTCTTCCTAGACAAATTCTACTTGATTATTTACCTCATTTGAGTCAGGAATCTCACTCTTAGATTGTGATGGTTGATTACAATTATATGTTATGTGATTCTGATAGAAGTGGTGGCACCCCATGTTGCTTAGGGATATTGCACCACTTAAATAATGAAGCCTTAATCCTTTTAAACCTTCTTGAACTTCAATCCTATGGTCCTAACTTTACTTGGAACAATAAAAGTAGGTCTGGTGTTAGGACCATGAGCAGAATTGACCATGTTTTCATCAACTCCCCTACTTGACGCAGCGGAAATAACACTTGACGACGAAATGAAGATTTCGTGTCAAACTAATCGATGAAACGATTAGATGAAGCAATATGAATCGATGAATTAATGATACCAAACGCCCAAATCCGTTGATCACGAAGATATTAGACTTTAGCTATCTTCGACACGTTGATCGCGCACGATACCGTGAGAGAAGATCTACAATTCTTCGACGTTGATCAAGCGCACTTGATTCCGTGAATTGGCTTCAACAATCGTTGGTTCGAGCGCACTCGAATGTCGAAGGTGGAGATAGGAGATAACACTCAACTACCAATTTTAATGGTGGCATAAAAGCACACAAAAGAAATTTTATTCAAATTCAACAACCTTTACAAAATGACACCACTCGCCTATTTATAGGCTTACAACTCAACACTTACAACACAACACTTACAACACAACACTTACAACACAACACTTAACAGAGTACACGACTTAAGATAGGTCGTTAACGACCTAAAATAAACTTTGCGACCTAAAATCTTCATCAGAACTTCGGCGACCTTCTTTTGGTGACCTAAAGAAATCACACGCGACTTAAGATAGGTCGTTAACGACCTAAAAATAAAGTTTGCGACCTAAAAATCTCCATCAGTGACCTTCAGAGAATTCACGACCTAGAAATCTTCTTGCGACCTAATTGGATTCAGCGACATAAGGTAGTTCGCGACCTATCGAAGCATGGGAATGACCTAGCAAAGCATCTCGCTGGAGCATCTCGCGACCTAGTATAGGTCGTCCACGACCTAAACAGAGATGATCGATTGGAGCTTCGCGACTTAGGGTTGGAGCTGGCATAGGTCGTTTGCGACCTAAGGAAGAAGACAACTCGCGTTCACGACCTAGGGAATTAGGCACTTCTTCTTCGCGACATAAGGTAAATCGTTCCTTTCGATTTCGCGCTGCATCATCCTCCCCTGGTTGGGAAAAAGTCGTCCTCGAATTTAAAAATTCTTCCCCATTGGGTTGTTCATCTCCATAATAAGGTATAAGATGTTTAACATTAAACACGTCAGAAGTGTACACATCCTCCGACAGCTTCAACCTATAAGCATTTTCATTGATCCGTTTCACAATCTTTACAGGACCAATCTTTCGAGCTTTAAGTTTATTGTATGCTCCCACTGGAAAACGATCCTTCGTTAGTACAGCATACACCCAATCACCCTCGTTGAACTCCACACTTCTTCTCTTTTTATCTACAGCTCGTTTATACTTCTCATTCGTCTTCTCCAAACATTCCTGAACGATTCTATGACAATCTTTCAACTCATCAACGAAATCTGACGCTCGCTTAATCACTCCTTTCGGTTGTGGCACTACCGTTAAATCCAACGGCCCCTTTGGCAAGCTTGAATATACAACTTGAAATGGACTGTAACCAGTGCTTCGGTTAACAGCATGGTTATGAGCAAACTCTGCCTGACACAACTTCATATCCCAACTTTTCAAATTATCCTGTACAAGACATCGCAACAAGTTTCCCAACGATCTATTCACCACTTCCGTTTGTCCATCTGTTTGAGGATGATATGCACTACTAAAATTCAGCTTCGTTCCCACCATTTTCCACAAACTCAGCCAAAAATGACTCAGAAATCGAGTATCTCAGTCTGAAACAATAGATTTAGGTAACCCATGTAAATGATAGATTTCTTTAAAGAATAACTGTGCCACATGAACTGCGTCTGTTGTTTTCTTACAAGCAATGAAATGTGCCATCTTCGAGAAATGGTCTACCACAACATATATAGAATCATTTCCCCGTTGAGTTCTAGGCAAACCCAAAACAAAATCCATGCTGATATCAACCCATGGTTTAGTAGGCACGGGTAATGGCATATACAATCCCGCATTCGTCGCTGTCCCTTTGGAAACTTGACAAATATGACATCTCTCCACAAATCTTTCAACTTCTTTTCTCATAGAAGGCCAAAAATATGATTGTGAAATCAACTGCAATGTACGATCTCTGCCCACGTGACCCTCTTCATGCAGTTCTTTGACAATCTTCAACCTCAAGCTACAATCCGGAATACACAACCGATTTCCTCTGAACAAGAATCCATCTTTCACCACAAAATCATCATAACTCCCTTCCTTTACCTGCTCCAGCACTTTTGCAAAATAAGAATCTGAAATAAACAATTCTGTCAACAAATCAAATCCCACTACTTCCACTCGCATAGTTGTCAGCAAATGATTTCTACGGCTCAATGCATCGGCAACTCGGTTAGTAACTCCTGATTTGTGCTTCACAACGAAAGTAAACTGTTGTAAATAAGCAACCCACGAAGCATGCCTTGCTGAAATTTTACCTTTCCCCTGCAAATGTTTCAAAGCTTCATGGTCAGTGTATAGCACAAATTCTTTATGAAATAGATAGTGTCTTCAATGCTTTATGGCATGGACTATAGCATAGAATTCCAAGTCATAAGTACTGTATCTCGTTTTAGCTCCCGTCAGTTTCTCACTAAAGTAGGCAATAGGATGACCCCTTTGACTCAACGTTCCCCCAATTCCAACCTTGGATGCATCAGTATGTAGCTCAAAGAGTAACTGAAAGTCCGGGTATTTAAGAATGGGCGTTGTGGTCAAGAGTGTCTTGATTCTCTGAAAAGCAGAATCAGCCTCTTCAGTCCAAACAAACTTCTTCCCTTTCATACATTCTGTAACTGGTGCCATCACGCTACTGAAGTGTGGAATGAATCTTCGGTAGAATGATGCTAAACCATGAAAACTCCTCACTTCTGTTATTGTCTTAGGCTGTGGCCAATTTTGAATAGTTTCAACTTTACTTTGATTAACTTGAATACCATCCTTCGACACAATATAGCCCAAGAATAGAATACTTGTAGTCATGAAGGTACACTTCTTCGTTGCAGCATAAAATTCCTCACGTCGTAAAACCAACAATACTTCCCGCAAATGCTGTAGGTGTTCTTCAGTGCTTCCACTGTAGATCAAGATGTCATCAAAATATACCACTATGAACTTCCCGATAAATGGCCGAAAAATCTGGTTCATGACTCTCATGAATGTACTCGGAGCATTTGACAAGCCAAACGGCATCACCAACCATTCGTACAGACCCTCCCGAGTTTTAAAAGCAGTCTTCCACTCATCACCCGGTCTAATACGAATCTGATGGTATCCACTTTTCAAGTCAATCTTCGAAAACACAACAGCACTGCTCAACTGATCCAACAGATCATCCAGTCTCGGCATAGGAAATCGATATCTCACCGTAATCTTATTCAATGCTCTACTATCTGTGCACATTCTCCATGTTCCATCCTTCTTCGGCACCAACAAAGCTGGCACTGCACAAGGACTCAAACTCTCCTGAACACGCCCTTGTTCCAGTAATTCCTCCACCTGTCTTCTCAACTCCTCGTGTTCTTTTGGACTCATCTGATAGTGCGGTCTATGAGGCAATGCAGCACCTGGCACCAAGTCAATCTGATGCTGTATGTCTCTAAGCGGTGGTAACTCCTTCAGTAACTCCTCTGGAAACACATCTTTGAATTCCTCCAAAACTGGCTTCACTTCCTCTGGAACTTCAGTAACTTCACTGCTTTCATGCCCAATCAACATAAAAACTTCAGGACTCTCATCTACCTCTTCCACGAACTCCTTCAAGGACAACAAAGTCTTCAATTCCTCAATCTCCTCCAGCTTGTCCTCATTCTGCTGTCGCTTCTTCAGAACTAAAGTGATTTCATGCCTTCGAACAAGAAACTGTAGCTATTTGTTCGACCATTATGTTGTACCTCCCGATCGTACAGCCATGGCCTTCCCAACAGCAAATGGAAAACATCCATGTCAACCACATCACACCAAATCTCATCTTTGTATTTCTTCCCAATAGAAAATGGAACATGGGCTCGCCTCTCTACCTTCACTTCTCCTCCTTTTCTCAACCAAGAAAGTTTATAAGGACTAGGATGTTTCTCTGTTTTCAACTTCAAATTCTTCACAGCTTCCATTGAAATGATATTATCACAACTCCCAGCGTCAATGAAAAATTTACAGACTTTCCCCAAAATAGTGCACGTTGACTGAAAAATGTTACTCCTCAACCAACTCGACTCCTCTTCCTACTTCGGGGTTAAACAAGATCTCCGTAGCATCAGATTACATCCCTCGTCTCTCGACACCTCTTCTTCTTCCTTATCACAGTGTGAATTGAGATCTTCTTCTACATCCTCATCTTCCACTTCAGCAATCATAGTTCTCTTCCTCGGTTTCGGACATTCGTTGCTCTTGTGACCCACTTCCTGACAATTATAGCATTTGAAATTGGTATTGACTTTTGGTTTAGCCACTTCATGAACAACTGGCTTACTCGATGCTTTAGGAACATTAGAACTACTACCCGCTCCTTTGTTCTGCCCCGTAAAACTTGGAAACACACCTCTCCCACGTCTACCATATTTCTCCCAAGCCAATGCTTTTTGATGTGCTTCTGCCACAGATCTAGGGTCGAACATGTTCACCATATCCTGGATCTGTGTTCTAAGTCCCCCAACAAATCTAGCGGTCAATTGTTCTTCTGTCTCCATAATGTCATTTCGAGCAATCAACTGGTAGAACTCATCAGCATAATCAGCAACAGTCTTCGTCCCTTGCCTCAGGTTCTGTAATCTCTGATACATCAGTGATTGGTAATTGTACGGTAAGAAAGTAGCCTTCATAAATTTCTTCATCTTCTCCCAAGCAATAATTTTTGACTTCCACATCCGCTCTCTAGTAAGTTTGGTTTGTTGCCACCACGCCATAGCTCTCCCCCTCAGCCTAGTAGCAACCAACTTCACTTTACGATCTTCCGGAACCTCCTTGAAGTCAAAAATTTCCTCAACATAAGCTAGCCAATCAAGAAATTACTCGACCTGCATACCTCCCTTGAATTCCGGTATTTCAGTTTTCATCCCGGACTCCCATTTGTGATCATATTCCAAATAATTTCTTCCTTGACCTCGTCCTCGTCCATGAACACTACCACCATCAAACTCCTCTTCAAAATCTAATGTATATCGATGTCGATCCTGACCACCAACATCTCTACTACCACCATTTCTTCCATCAACATCCCTTCAATTTACATTCCTCCGATCACGATCATTCACATTTCTATCACGACTTCGATCATCAACATTTCTATCACAATCTCGATCCACGCTTCTATGATCACTATCAACACTTCTCTCTCGATTTGAATGTGGTGAAACTCTACTTCTCCCATGGCTCGATTCAGGTGAAACCCTTCTCTGATTTTGACTCATCTCTAACATCATTCTCTCTAATCGACCAATTCCTTCATTAAGCTTCTCATTAAAGTTTTCGTTAATTCTTTGCTCCATCTCATCGGCCTCTTCTCTCCCATACAAAGCATCAATGTTGCGATAACGGTTAGCTCTTCTCGGAGGCATGATCACTCTTCAACAAATTCCAAAAAAAACTTCACTTCGATCTAAAAATCTTCAAATCAAAACTACCCACTTGTTGAAAACTTCAAAAATCTACGCAAACTCCTTGCGCTCTAGCTCTGATACCAAATGACGCAGCGGAAATAACACTTGACGACGAAATGAAGATTTCGTGTCAAACTAATCGATGAAACGATTAGATGAAGCAATATGAATCGATGAATTAATGATACCAAACGCCCAAATCCGTTGATCACGAAGATACTAGACTTTAGCTATCTTCGACACGTTGATCGCGCACGATACCGTGAGAGAAGATCTACAATTTTTCGACGTTGATCAAGCGCACTTGATTCCGTGAATTGGCTTCAACAATCGTTGATTCGAGCGCACTCGAATGCCGAAGGTGGAGATAGGAGATAACACTCAACTACCAATTTTAATGGTGGCACAAAAGCACACAAAAGAAATTTTATTCAAATTCAACAACCTTTACAAAATGACGCCACCCGCCTATTTATAGGCTTACAACTCAACACTTACAACACAACACTTAACAGAGTACACGACTTAAGATAGGTCGTTAACGACCTAAAATAAACTTCGTGACCTAAAATCTTCATCAGAACTTCGGCGACCTTCTTCTGGCGACCTAAAGAAATCACACGCGACTTAAGATAGGTCGTTAACGACCTAAAAATAAAGTTCGCGACCTAAAAATCTCCATCAGCGACCTTCAGAGAATTCGCGACCTAGAAATCTTCTTGCGACCTAACTGGATTCAGCGACATAAGGTAGTTCGCGACCTATCGAAGCGTGGCAACGACCTAGCAAAGCATCTCGCTGGAGCATCTCGCGACCTAGTATAGGTTGTCCACGACCTAAACAGAGATGATCGATTGGAGCTTCGCGACTTAGGGTTGGAGCTGGCATAGGTCGTTTGCGACCTAAGGAAGAAGACGACTCGCGTTCGCGACCTAGGGAATTAGGCACTTCTTCTTCGCGACATAAGGTAAATCGTTCCTTTCGATTTCGCGCTGCATCACTACTCTAGCTATATGGCCTACTGTAAAATCCCAAATTCAGCCTCCTATATTATTTGAGCATACCCCTTTAATTATTATTTTTAGGGACAATGCCATTGAAATGAATAAAGCAAATTTTAGAATTTTTTGTTCTTGGATTGATGACCTAGAATTCTTTAGTATTGTTCATGATAGTTGGTCCAATGCTTTCTACGGTAATCACATGTATATTTTTCTATAGAAGCTTAAAGCTACTAGGAATGTTCTTAGGTCTTAGGCTAAAGATAAATTTGGAAATAGTGAGGCATTGTCCAAGAAATTAACTGAGCAGCTTCAGGCAGTGCAACTTGATATGTTGAATCGGCCAGATATTGCTTCCTTCTCTGATCAATAGCATCTTATTTCCTCTCAGCTATCTGAAGCTTGCTTTGGAGAACAACATGAGGAAGCAAAAGTTGAGAAAGGAATGAGATATGCAAGGTGATAAGAATTTGAAATTCTTTCATGACTCTTTAAGGATCAAGCATTCTCATTGTAATATATATCAGATACATAATCAGTAGGGTAATCAAAAGTGGAGCTCTAAGATAGTTCTTTAATACTTTTAAGCAACGGTCAAAAAATTAATGGCCTCCTGACTTTTTCTTTCTTCCTCGTCTATCTGGCTTTGCTTTCTCCTTAGCTATTCTCCTTCTCTTTCTGGTTATCATCGTATTCCTCTGGGTCGCTCGTCCTGCTACTATTTTCTGGTTAGCTGTTGTATTTAGGGTTGGTTTATGGAATTGGGGCTTTTCTCCTTCAGTGGAGGTTTTGTGAGGAACTGTCCTCCGTTCGCCGAAATCACCGCTGCTTTGCTTGAGGTTGTGGCTCCCCCTTTGTCAGTTTGTTTTTCGAGCGATCGCTCGGTAGCGATTTCTGTTTTTTCGTCTGAGGCATTCACTGCCTTGGATCGATTCAGATTCTTTATTGTCGATGGGCTTTTCATGGAACTGTCTCCATGTTTTGTGGAATCGAGGCACTGTACGCTCAGATCTTCGTCGTTGGTGAATCGGTATTTCACCACCCGATTTGTGCCAAGTCTGATCTATGGAGCGGCAGTGGGTGATTTGGGCTCGGGGCCGACAGAGTTTAGCTTTGGTTCGTTGGATGATGGTCCCGTCTATGGTCCTTCGGGCGTTTTTTCTGATGATGATTTCATGCTGAGGAAAATTGGAGATTTCATCACTCCTTTTTTGCCTCGCCTGTCTATTTTGGGAGAAAAAGCTTGTGCTTGTCCATTTGGGGTTGATTTATCCTTTGGGTCGATTGGCGCTGATTGCTTTGTCGGTGTTCTTGGAGATAAGGAGTTGACCACTTTATCTCCACGACCAGAACGACCAAAGATAGATCTGCTTGTTATAGGTTCGGTTTTGACTGGGTTCTCTCCCTTGCCTTCGGGTGATGGTTTTGAGCTGTCTATGGTTGATGGCGGTGCTTTATTTACTGACTTGGTATTAGGAGTTAAGGAGCCTGCGGTCTCGTTTGCTCCTACGTCGATGGCTCGTTCTCCTTTATCTCTGGATTGTGAGGCCATTTGCTGGTAGGTTTTTTTGTCTCGCTCTCTTTCTATTTTCGTAGATTTAGCTGGTTTGCCTGGTTCCTTTTGGTTGATGGCAGTTGACGTCGGTTGTGTTTTCTTGAGCCTTGACACACTTAGGTGTGTGCTCCCTGACATTACTGTCTCGTCCATGATTGATAATGTGTTAGGTCACTTTGATATGGTTTTTCCCTTTTCGTCCGTCACTTTGTATGGTTGCATGCATCAGAGTCTATGGCCTCTGTTTGTTTTGCAGGTTCTTAGCTGCTGCATCGGTTGTGTCCATACTAGGATGTTAGTATGGAGCGATCTGATGGGTTCTTTTTGTTGGGTCTTGGTGTTGAGTCACTACGAGGCCTGTTCTGTGTCGTCAGTGACTTGGTTTCTTTATCGTATTCCGGTCTTGGGAGGTTACTTTTGGTGCCTTCGGAAGGCACAGTGGGCCTGGAGTGATTGGTTTAGGCGATTCCCCATCTCTGTTCGTATAGTGACCGCCTCTGATCACTATACGGACAGCCTGGGTTATTGTCATCTTTCATTGTTCCGCTCTGCTGTTCCCTCTGATTGGTTCGACTCGCGAATCTTACCGGTTTTGCGGGGCTGTTTTATCAGTGACAGTCTGGCTTTGGTAAGATTCCCACAGCAATTTGGGATGCGACTTGATTGCTCCCTTACACTTGGCAGTACCTCTTTGTGTCTGCCCCGCTTCGATTCTCCTTCCATCTCTTCTCCCTTTTTTGGTCCGCAGTCGGTTGCGTCGGTGGTCTCTGCCTCTGATTGCTCCTCCTCCTTCTTTTTATCCTCTTTTGCCGATCTTCCTTGTCCCGCTCTTGACTGGTTCTCGTGGCAGCTTGGTTTCCGTGTGGCTCATTTTCCCTCATGTTTGCGATTTGCTTCTGCTCTTTCGGATCGCTTGGGCACGCCTTCTTCTACCTGCTCATCGGCGTGCTCCCTACCCTCTTCTTCTTGCTCGCTGTCCATTACCATCCCGCTGATGAGTAAGGCAGAAATTGCGCTTCTTAATGAGCGCCTTGATTGCTTATCTAGGAACTCCTCTCCGGCGTTTTATGAGGCATCTCAGTCAGCCATGAGGGGGACCGTTAGTGAGGAGTCTTTTGTGACCTCTTCACAGTCCCCCGTTCTTCCTTCCAGATCGTCGCGTCGCAGATCGCGTAGTGTCCTTTCTACTCCTCGCACCATCCGTACACGCTCTATAGCAGCGTTCGAGCAGATTGTTAGATCTGCTCGATACTCGCTTTATCTTGTCTGAGCGTCCGCTCTTGTTTTCTTTCTCGCCTGTCTTTTTTCTCTTCTCTTATCTGTTTTTTTTCTAAATGTCGAACTTTCTTTTCTGGAATGTTCGCGGCATTGGCAACGAAGCATCTTTGGCTAGGCTTAAACGCATTGTCAGGAAACACTCGGTTGGTTTGATTGCTCTTCTGGAACCTTTCCTAGATCCGGAGGGCATAACCAATACCGTTTTATCCTTAGGATTTGGAGGGGGCTCTGCCAATATCTCCGGTAAGATTTGGATTTTATGGTCCAAATCTATTGCGGTCCGCTCCATTTTCGATTCTTCTCAGCTCTTCTCGGTTGCTTGTTCGTCACATACTTTTGCTTTTCCTTTTCTTTTCTCGGCTGTTTACGCCAAATGCGATCGTACGGAAAGATTAACGCTATGGACCGACCTTTTAGGTCTCGGGTCTTTTGGCTTTTCTCACTCTGTGGTTGGCGGAGATTTTAATGTCGTCGCTTGCTAGGCTGAGAAACGGGGCGGAGCTGCTATCAACCGTCTTGCGATGGCGGATTTCAACTCGTTCATTGTCAGCTCTGGTCTCTCTGAGCTTCCTTTTGTGGGCTCTGCTTTCACCTGGTCAAACAACCAAGAGGGACCTAACCGTATCCTTTCTAGGCTTGACCGGGTTTTCGGTTCGGAGGAATGGTTTCGCTTACCCTTTTCCTTTTCGATCGCCCACCTTCATCGGACCTTCTCAGACCATTCTCCTTTGATTGTTCAATGCTCTCCTTTCTCCCTCTTGGGGTCCTCTTCATTTCGCTTCCAGAGCATGTGGAGATCTCACCATACATTTCATCAAGTAGTAGCTGACTCTTGGAGCGTTCCCATTGTTGCTTCTCCCTGTTCTGTTTTCAGTCGTAAGCTTAAGCGTCTCAAACTATGTCTTAAGGTGTGGAACGCTGATGTTTTCAAGAACATTTTCGATCGTGTCCGTTTGGCCGAAGAATCTCTTATCGTAGCCGAATCTTTGTTAGACGAGGCTCCGACCGCATCGAACAAGGAGGCGTGGGCATTTTCTCAATCCAACTTCTCTTCGGAACTTCATATCGAGAACGACTACCTTCGTCAGAAGGCTAGGGTCAAGTGGGTGGTCGACGGTGATGCGAACTCCAAATTCTTCCACTCTTATATTCGCAAGAAGAATAACCTTCTCACTATTTGTGTGATTGTGCGACCTGATCAATTTATGGCCACCTCGCATGAGGAAGTCAAAGATACCATTTTGGCTCACTTCCAATCCTTCCTTGGATCCCCATCGGTTGCGGTAACCGATCCTGATCTGTTAGCCTTCATTCCCAGGTTGGTTCTATCGCCGGAAAGTGATCTCATAGGGGATCCCCCTTCTACTGAGGAAATCCGTGCATGTGTCTTCGCCCTGAGTAAGGATAGTGCCAGTGGCCCTGACGGCTTCAACGGTACCTTTTTCCGTTGTTCGTGGCCTATTATTCAGGCGTATTTTTGTCGTGCTATTCAGTCTTTTTTCTCCGGGAGCTCTCTCCCCTCTAGCTGGACCTCCACCAACCTGTTTCTCATCCCTAAGTGCGAAAACCCACGGTCCTGTGGGGATTTTCGGCCCATTAGCCTTTGCAACTTTTCGAATAAAGTTATTTCCAAGATTCTGGCTAGCCGCTTGGCCCCTTTCCTTGAGCGTATTATCTCTCCTTCTCAAGCGGGATTTGTTAAAGGGCGCTTAATTTTTGATAACGTCCTTTTGGCCCAGGAGCTGATCTCTCAGCTTGATAAGAAAGTTAGGGGCTCTAATGTTGTCTTCAAACTGGATATGGCTAAGGCCTACGATCGTATGTCCTGGTTTTTCGCCATCAAGGTACTGAGAAGTTTCAGTTTTCCGGAAACCCTCATTGACCTGGTTTGGAGGCTTATCTCCAATTGTTGGTTCTCTGTGCTTATTAATGGTTCCGCTAATGGGTATTTCAGGGTGGGGAGGGGTCTGCACCAAGAAACCCGCTTTCGCCCTCGCTTTTTGTGATCGCGGCGGAAGCTTTCATTCGCGGTCTTCAGACCTTAACCATTTTCGGTCAGATCCAGCGTTTTGGGATCCCTAGGGGTTGTCCTCTTATAACTTCCTTATCCTTTGCTGATGACATTGTCATTTTCTCTAATGGCAGTCGCTCCTCTATCCGGCGGCTCCTTAGCTTCATCCATCTTTACGAGAGGTCCTCGGGACAGCTCGTTAACACTTCCAAAAGTTGCTTCGTACGTGCGAAGGACTGTTCCTCCTCTCGTTCATCCTGGATTGAGACCTTTTCGGGGTTCAAGGAAGCTTCCCTTCCATTACCTTACCTGGGAATTGTTCTTTACCGAGGTAGGAAGCTTAACGCCTTCTTCGATCCATTGACTGACAAGGTGAGGGGTAAGATCATTCGGTGGAATGCGGCTCTCCTTTCCCAGGCCGGGAGATTGGTTCTCATTAAGTCTGTTTTAGATTCAATGGGAACTCATGTCTATGCGGCTATGACCCCTACCTCCTCTTTTTTCCAGTCGTATCGGTCTTTGGTCTCGTCTTTTTTCTGGGGCAACAGGGCCGACAGCCGTCGCCACCACTGGGTTTCGTGGGATACGATTTGTCGTCCCAAGAACGAGGGTGGCTTGGGCCTTCGTAATCCTAAGGATATTTGTGCTGCTTTTGCCTATAAGTTGTGGTACAGGTTTGGTGCAAACGACTCTTTATGGGCGTCTTTCCTTCACGCAAAGTACCAACGGCTGGCGGGTTCTAATTTTTCGGGTTCCCCATCATATGCAAGTGAGACCTGGAAGCACATGCAGTCAGTGAAGTCTTTCTCCGATTCTCATGGCGGACTTACGGGCTGGGATGGTTCCTCCTTTTCCATTCTGAGAGCTTGGACTTCGGTTAGAATTCCAAGCCCCATTCGTCCTTTGTTTTCCTTCATCTGGGAGTCTCGTATTCCACCCAAGGTCTCTTTGTTGATGTGGCGTATTCTTCATGATGGGCTGCCACTAGACGAGAATCTCAAAAGGTTAGGCATCCCCTTAGTTTCCCGTTGCAGATGTTGTGGCAACAGGGAAACGGAGTCCTTGAACCATTTATTCTTCGACAGTTTCTCAGCCAGATCTTGCTGGAATTACTTCGGAAACCTAGTTGGTGTTCGAGGGATTGCCAGATCTACTAATGATCTTCTTTCAACCTGGTGGGCTGGGAACTATAGGAAATCTCTTCGTTCGATCATTTACCGTTTGATCCCCTGTCTTATCTGCTGGCACATTTGATGCGTGCGGATTAAGGCAATCTTCGAGAGCTCTCCAATGGACCCACCTACGATTATTCGGAAAGTACGGGATGATGTATTCCTTGCTTTCCGAGGTAGACCTTTCAAGGGAAACTCGGGCTCCCGAATTCAGCATCTTGTGGGTCTTTTTGCAATTTCGTGTGTTTTGAGTTCCGCTAGAATCGGCGTTGGTTGAATCCTCTTGTTAGGGCGTTGGCCTCCATCCAGCGCTCTCAATCCCCCCCCTCCCCCCGATTTTTGGTTCTGATGTGTTTGCTAGTTTTTCAGGTCTATGTATCTTCTTGGTATCTCTTCTGCCAGATTTTGTTTTTGTTCAGTTGTGACTGCTTCGATGGCTTTGGCTGTTTTTGTTTCCTTGGTCTTTTCTTTTGGTATTTCCCATACTGTCCGCATGGCGATTGGTGCAAACTGACATCACCTATGGGCGGTGGCCTTGCCGGAGCTCGTCGGGTGTTGTCACTTTGGCATCCAAGGGGTGCTTGCACCCGTTTGGTGTGGGTTGCTCTGCTGAGCGGTTAGGTTTTTGGACTTCTTTCTGTCTCCTTCTATATGGCGGTGGTTGGTATTTTCTCAGGTGGTCTGGCCTACACCTCTTCGGGTGTAGCGGGGAAAATGGTTGTGTGGGTTGTTGTTTGCATGTTTTTTTTGGTGTTAAATTGGTTTCTATCTGGCAGTTGGTCTTTTATTTTTCTTTCCCTTGCGTTTTGTATAGGCTTGTCTCTGTTGTCGGTTGTCTGGAAGGCATATTTTCGTATGCCTTGCCTTCTTCTGTGAGCCCCCGGAGAAAGGCTTTTTTTCTCCTTTTTGTTATTTAATTCTATTTAAAAAAAATAAAAAAAATAATACGCAGGGTAATTTACAAGAAATCCCTTCTCAGGTTGATAATGCTTTTTAAGATTATTACACTAATTTACTCGATAAGCTCGATCCCCAAAATCCTGTGAGTAGTGAATTACTCTCAATCCAACTTCCTATGCTTAGTTCCCAAGACATAGCTAAGCTATCTGCACAAATTACTGATGAGGAAATTAAGGGTGCAATTTTCAGTATAAATGAAGAATCTTGTGGAGGCCCAGATGGATTCAATGCTTGCTTTTATATTCATTGTTGCAATAATATTTCTTATGACTTGCTTAGGGCGGTGCATAAATTTTTTAATCACAATAGGATGATGAAGGCTACCAATGCTACTAACTTAGCACTCATTCCTAAATCTAAGGATGCTAACTCTGTTGTGAATTTTAGACCAATTGCTTGTTGTAATATTATATATAAATGTATATCCAAAAGTAATTGCCACTAGATTGAAAATGGTGCTGCCTTCCTTAATTTCCAATAATCAGGCTGCTTTTCTCCTTAATAGGAATATACTTGATAATTTATGATGGTTCATGAGCTTATGAATTGTTATAATGGATCTTATATCTCTTCAAGGGCTACGATGAAGTTAGATATTAAAAGGCTTATGATACCTTACAGTGGAAATCCATAGTGGTAGTAATGGCTAGAACGAAGTTTCTACCTCATTTTGTTAATTGGATTTGCTCTTGTATTTCCATCGTTTCCTATTACTTAGGGTTTAATGGTAAAACTATGGCTTTTTTAGTGGAACACAAGGTATAAGGGGGGGACCCTATGCCATCATATTTATTTATATTAGTTATGGAGGTTCTCATCCAGTTGATAAATAAAGCTATTGATAATAAAGTCTTTGCTCTTCACCCAAAATGCAAGGTTCCAAGAATCACTTCCCTTTTATTTGTAGATGATTTAATAATTTTTCTAAGCCTACTCATAAATCTCTGCATTGTATTAATAATATTCTAGATGTCTCCCCCTGGCCTGCAAATAAATTTCAGAAGTCAAGTATTTATTTGCTGGTATTCCTAAACAACAAATGTATACTTTGCATACTTTTACTTCTCTTCCATCAATGTCAGATAGTATGTCTTATTTGAGCCATTATATACTAGAAAGATTGGTATTTCTATCTGTTTGCCAATATATGAAAAAATAACTAGAACCATGAATTCTTGGGTGAATAGAAATATTAGTCAGGCGGGAAGGTTGATTATTATCAAAGCTAGCTATTATACATGCCATGATGGTATATTGGAGTAGGGCTTTTTTATTACCTGTTAAGCTTATCAATCTGGTGAGGCAGTCTATGAATCATTTCTTATGGACAGGTAATATGTTTTCTAAAAAGCTTGTTCCCCTAGCTTTCTCCAAAGTGGAAAGACCTCTGTGTTTTGGAGGGTTTGGTATTAAAAATTTAAGACAATGGAATGCTGCAACTTTTTCAAAACACCTAGACAACTCCTGAATAACAAAGAAACTCTCTGGGTAATTAGGTAGGCTGGAAATTTTCACTTGAGAAATAAAAAAATTTGGATTATGAATGCTGCTCCTTTGTGTGGATGGATATGGAGAGCAATTCTTCA
This sequence comes from Allium fistulosum, assembly GCA_030737815.1. Classification (NCBI taxonomy): domain Eukaryota; kingdom Viridiplantae; phylum Streptophyta; class Magnoliopsida; order Asparagales; family Amaryllidaceae; genus Allium; species Allium fistulosum. The sequence goes on from CM060906.1 coordinate 367,729,008, forward strand.
ACTTAGATCCAAATCATTGTCTCTCATGTGCAACTTACCTAATCTCGCAGCAATAGGGCTAAATTTTGGTATGATCCTTGGGCTATGAAAGGTGTTCTTTACAATGAACTGTCCTATCAAGAAAGATGTGTTTCTAGTACTCCCAATTAGGCTCTTGCATGTGACTATGTTCGGGCATGTGTTGTTTCCTTACCAGTTTCTAGTAATGAAAGAAATAGAAACGTTTGGAACAAGTGTGCAGGTGCACAGATAATTATGGGAGATGATAATTATGTATGGACAGACAAGCATGTCAAGCATACCATCTCTGTAATTTATAATTCTCTAACTGCATCTGATCTAGATAGAAGATTTAGGCGGAACAAGAGAATATGCAATAAGTTTTGCTCTCAAAAATTAAATTTTTTGTTATGGAAAGTATTTCAAAATGGTTTGCATACCTTGTCTAATTTGCAACACAGAGGCATGCATGTGAATAATATCTGTATTTTCTGCAAAAGTCATGAAAAGGATGTGCTTCACTTGTTCTTTGATTGTCAGATCACTTATGACTTATGGTGCAGTATATTGTTGAAGGGTAACTTATGTCAACCTTCGAGGAATAGCAAGCTTGAGTGGAATTGCATATTCAAGGAAACAAGATGGAGAAGTGGGGAGTCTTTGATTATTTTGTTGGCGTTGAAAACTTTTATCTTTGGGATATGGAGTGAAATATATGCTAGATTGTTTAAGAATGAGGAAAGGAGCAGTAGGGTTTTGTATAATGCTCTCCTGCATGAAATCAGTATTGGCTTAACCAATGCTGGGTTATGTTTTGAGGCAGTTGTGCATTTGTTATGGGCTTGATTTTAGAGTCTGCCTTGCATTACTGTGTTATTTGTGTTCCATTTTCTTTTCTCCTTTTTTTTCTCTTCCAACTTTTGCATTATTTGTTTCCTTTGTGCAGTTTTATTTTTTTTGTATTTAAGGGTATAAGCTTGTTTATATCCTTTTTTCCTTTGGTTCTAATAAATTGGAGAAAGGCTCAGTCAACACTGCTAGCTTTTGCTAAAAAAAGAAATTATTACATGTATAAGTAAGTATAATATATATGTATATACAATAGATATAAATCCCAATACCTAGATATGTGTGTACACACATATTTATATTAGTTTATTTACGTTGTTGTATGTTTGAATGTATATATAATGCATTCCCGATAAAACATTTAGTAAAAATGTTAACATATATCAATTTAAAATCGATTAATATGATTAATTAATTAAAATAGAACAAACTAACAAAATATGATTTTATTAATAATAACTAGATTAGATCTAGTGAAAAACCCATTTGACTTCAAAGATCTAGTATGATCCAAATAGGGAAAAATTATGAAATCTACCCATCTCACCCATTGTAGACTGGCATGTTTCCTTCAATGGTATAAGAGCCCTAATGGTCTATGCATTTTAGATTAGAAAATTTACGGCCAACTAATAAAGCCTACCTATCATTTGGGTATCAAGAACAGTATAGTCCAGGCTTGGGGTTAAATAATCAAGTATTCTTTCCTCTAGGGCTACTGGCCTAGCTCAATGATGGAGTTAAGTCCAAAAGGATGGCCAAATTATAAATGCCCATATTGATTTGGGTCTTAGGCGGATTTTCAAAATTCAGTTTGGAAGCATAAAATATATTAGATTTAAAAGTTAAGTTTTAATGTATAAAAGGAAAGTTTTTGTAAAAGTTACAAAATGAGTTCAAAATTTTCAAAATTACTTTGCGAAACTAAATAATTAATTTAGAAATTTTAATATATTTAGTTAATAATTAAATTAAATAACCAAGGATTAAGTAATTAACACACACACACACACACACACATATATATATATATATATATATAGTTATAACTGTTATAGTTATATATTTATCTTAAATTTATTTTAGATAAATTATATTGAAATTTGAATTAATTTAAACATTCAATTAAATTGGTTAATTAAATAAATGAATTTATTAAATAAAATTAATTAAAATTTAATTAATTAATATGCATACATATATTGATATGTGTATATAAACAAAATATAAATGTTATGCTTAATTATTTATCTTAAATAATTTAAGATGAATAATATAAAATTTCAAAGTTTTTATATAAATAAAATTAACTAATTAAACATGATTTAATTAATAAGAATTAAAATTAATTAAACATGATTTAATTAATAAGATAGACGCATAAATATATGTGTGTGTGTATGTATGTATGTAGTGTATGTATGTATGTAGTGTATGTATGTATGTATGTAGTATGTATGTATGTACGTATGTATGTGTGTGTGTGTGTTATATGTGTTAATTAGATTAAAAAAGTTATATAAGTTCATTAAAACTTATATAACTATATTGCAAGAGCCAAATAATACAATAACTAAAACATTAACACCTACATCACCTAGATATTTATTTGCTCGGAATAGTGTATTGCTTCTATAGGTTTTGAACTCTAAAGCAATACAAAAATATGGATACTTGATTCATATTTGATCACATAGAAAAGTTGTATGGTGAACAGTCGGTATTAGTAATATGCGAAACTTCGATGAAATAAGTTCATTCGAAATAATCTAGTAACCCTTAATGTGAGATCGTATAATCAATATGATTGATTACAATAAGGATCTTGTTGTGTTAGATGTAGCACTAGATCAAGAGCAACAAGATGTACCTAGGAATTCGATCCTTGAAATGTCGGTTTGATCGGTTTACGTAAAGTGCAACTTATTTGATAGCTTTAAATGTTAAGAATGACAAATACATTTTTGTATAGAATTAGTTATATTCTTGTATTCAAAGTCTCCTTCTGAATGGTTCGACCATTTGGAAGGAAAGCCAATGTACAAGAGTGGATCTAACTTAGGCACACTTGGGATGAAGAGAGTGAATGGTGACCTCTACTTCATAAAGAGACATTGGAAATGAGAATTGCATAAAATACTAAAAGAAACTTAACATGTAATGGGAAATGTGATTTTTATTCCAAATGTATTTTCATATAGAAAATTGTTTCTATTAAGGTTATTTCTTTAAGTTCAAGATATTTGATCTGAATCTCTCAACTATAGACTAGTTACAGTGTATGAAATAAAAACTTATATTAAGTGGTTATATGAAGTTTCGTATTTTATATGCTATTATGGTAATGGAAGATACACTGAGAGTATACCATATAACACTTTTTAGTGGACGCACCAAATATGAAAATTTGTTTTCCGTAAATATACCAAATATTATTTATGAAATAATGACTATTTTCGATATTGGTTGAAAATATATATAGTTTTATTTTGATATGAATATTATGAATATTCATTATAAAATAAACTATAATAATGTTATTCATAATAAAAGCGATGCATTAGAAAATACAGAAGTTCTGAATTTTTTACAATTATTTTGGAATATGGAAGCCACGATTTTGAGAAATAAATCTTTAATCATATGATTATGAATCTTATGGTACGGGTGAATTGTATCTCAAACAATTAAGGGCAAATCACCCATTTATTAGGAGTGACATAAGAGTTGGTGAACTCTTCTGATTAATACATATAAATGTATACAGTCGAAACTCTAATGATACCAAAATGGATCCACTTACTTCATTTAACTCACACATAAATTATCATAGAAATAAACATGTGTATTTGATATTATGATAAGTTCATTCAATATAGAACATTAGTAGAAAACATAATATGCAAACAAAATAAAAAATTCGATTTGATCGAATAAGTGAGTGTATTGGAAAGGATTCCAAAAAGTATCTAAAAATGAATAAGATTCAATCTCAAAAGTCACTCCTCCCTATGATACAGGAGTAATTGGACTTCGTTGGACAATGTATGATTGATGATGAGTGAAGTTGAGTTAACTTCTTTTTGTAAGGACAAGTACTTAAGAGTGAGTACATATGTTTAATTTAATTAGTTTCATCTTAAGAAGAGTTTAGGAGATCATATTCATATAATATATGAACTGATAATAAACCCCGATTTTAAATAGTTTAAGATGTACGGTTGTCTAATTTATATTATGAACATAAGTTTCGTAAACTTAAAATTAAATCAGTTTTATACATATATAAAGACAATTCATAAACTTTTATGAATGCCTATTTTGTTGCACTGAGAAACATTGTTGTTTTCAAGAAACACCAACTTTGTAGCGAAGGAATTTCTTTTAAAAATTATTGGAAGAAAAATGGACTTGGATACGATCCAAAGATAAAACTGGTTATGAAGGGTGAAACGAAATTAACCAAGCCATATAGACACGACTCAATGTGTAACGACCTGGTATTTCGAACCATGCAAATCGACAATCATCCACACATGTCCGACTTGAATTGCTCAAAATAACAGATTGTTAATTTATATTTGGCAAAACTTAGCATATATAGTAAATAAATCAATCACAGACACAGAGTATTATAACAATAAGTAGCAGAATAAATAAATAGTAGTTCATGAAGCTACTAAATAATATCAGATCTAAAACAAAATACAACAGAAATCCAAATACAAAGAAATCTTTAATACATAAACAAATGACAAGTCTGAACTAAGAACTGGAAATAACTGGAATAACTGAAAGCTAAATAGACAAAAGATAGATCTCCAAGCAAAGCTCTAAGCTCCAAAGGTGAGTCTCAAATGTTGTGACACTCAGTCTAACCCGAGCATAAAGCAAAACACTAAACACTCGAGTCAGGATTAACATTCTTATGCAAGTAAATCAACTCAAGTGAAATGTCCAAGTGAAATGCAAATAACTTAAAGGATGTTTGGGATTCCCATCCTTTAAGGATCCATTAAACTATCTACATACATAGTACAATATGCTACATATATAATGTCTAAAGTAAAGTAAACTATTAAAATAGCGTTAAGGCGTTACCCATATCCTCCTTAACAGATTTTTATATATTCCCGTAGTCTATACAGATACTGTAAGCTCCACCAAATGGTGGGATACTCAGTGAGCACTCCACAGGTATGAGACAAACCAAACTCGTAGTGGGCGTGATAAGGCACGTGACAAGGCACGCGAGGCAATGCTAGGGTAGGATACCGTTTGCACTCCCGGACTGGTGGTAACGCATAGCAGCTACTACCGCCTACCTCGAGACACACTCCCAAATCAAAGGTTCACCCAATCAAATAAAAAAGTAATAGAATGGTATCGAAGAAGCATGCTCGATCGGAGGTGCGACCTCACTTGGCCCGGTATAGCTCCTGTTTTAGCCACATCAAGCTGAGTCGCGGGAGTCAGGGCTGCGTTAATACCTCATATGGACGTCGCCAAACCATCCTATTTCATTTTGGAATCTCCACCACGTACACAATTGTTAAGGTGGTTTTCGGTATTGGAAGAGAGTATGACAATATCTAATCCCAGTCTCTTTAACAACCAAACGCTTATTATACACCGTGCTCATATTACATTTCAAACAGTTTATACTTCATATCAAAATATCATATTTATTTCAATATCCTATCACTTTCGAAATCATATTCACTTTCGAAATCATATCACTTTCGAAATCATTACCACAAAATAGTTTAAACCAACAGTTCCAACTTAAACAGTTTAAATATTGAAAATAGTTTATATATATTGATATAGATATAAATTAAATATATTTTATATATTTAAAAATAGGTTATAGATTAAAATAGTTTATATATTAAAAATAGTTTATATATTAAAAGAGTTTATATCGAAAATAGTTTCAAATTAGAATTATTTCTTCAAATTTCACAAATCAATTCAAATCAACTTTTGTTCCAAAATTCAATTTAAATCAATCTCAGTTTATCAATTACAATTCAATTCAAATTCTCAATAAAACCATTTTAATTGATATCGATTTCAAATTTAAACCACTTCTAATTCAATAGGTTTCAAAGTTTAAATATTCAAACAATTTACAATAACTCAATTTGATAAATTTCATTTATATTACAAAATTCAACTTTAATTTTATTTAAATTACTCACTTAATCATTTTTAATAACCTTTAAATAAAATCTCAAATCACAAATTTAAATCAATATCAATAATTAAATATCTAACTTCAATTATATTTAATTCTAAAATATTCACATGATCACTTTTTATATGCATTTAAATAAAATCTCAAATTTCAAATTAAATCAAAATTAAATATTCAATTTTTTATTTAAATTTGAAATAGTCATTTAATCACCTTTAACTAAATCAAGTTATAAAATCATACCTTTCAAAATCTCAAGATCAATAAGTTTCCAACCAATTCTTATTTATATTCAATTCTCAAACAAATTAAATTTCAAATTAACTTAATTTATCTTCCCAACCTTTATTTGTTAAAGTTATTACAAAATCTATTTTTAAAATATAAAATTTTAAATAAATACTTAAACATATTATATATACTAATTAAATTAAATTTTATTATTATATTTATTTTATATCAAATCTTATTTTATATATTTAAAAATAATAAAATTATAAGTAAAATCTTAAAATTTATATTTTCAAAACTAACTTATAAATTTTAAATTTCTAAATATATAATTTTTTTAAAATCTAAATTTTACACATGTACAAAAATATAATATATATATATATATATATATATATATATTATATTTTAAAAATCAATATTGATTAAAATCCATATATTTCCTTTCAAAACCTTGGAAATCATTTTTCAAAATAGACCAACGGTGTCCGTATATTATTTTCTATCCTATGGTCAAGTGATACAGATATTTATCATTTCAATCCGCAATAATTTAAATTTGAAGGTATATATCATTTCAACCTGCAATCCCAAAATTCAAAATCAATAAAATCGCTTGGGTTTATCATTTCAACCCATAACGATTTTCCCATAATCTATAAGATCGTTCAGGTATGTATCATTTCAACCCATAGGGAATTCCTAAACTAACAGGGAACTTGCTGTGTGAGAGTATAAAATGGCATAAAATGACATAACATATCAATTACAGCATGGAACATAATTAACAATTTATATATATACACAATATGGTTATGGTGTCATATATCAATTAATATAGGTAAACAAATTCAGATAACAACATATCACACTTAACAATTTAATTTCTAACCAATTTAAGTTTAACAACATATTTCAATCGTCATTTCATGTGAAATCAATTTACTAAACATAAGAATGCTAATCATGAGTGATTGCTCACCTTTCGAAGCTAGAGAAACAACAAGAATATGCAAGTGGACACGCACACGGATACAGACACGACAACTCGGATGTGAATCCGGCCAGCGGCAAAACAAAGAAAAGCACGATGAACTAGATTCGACGAACAAAATAAAGATAAAACTTGGAATAGATGAAACATATCAAAGCTAGTTTGATATAGAAGAAACAAAATATATATACGAAATATATATATATATACCCTTTTTTGTATATACCACTTGCTATGCATAACCATGCTCAATAACTGCTCAAATCTGAAACCATGTCAAATTTGAAACCATGCTCAAATTTGAAACCATGCTCAATTCAACAGCAACCTGATATTTTAAAACCAACAAATATATATATATACAACTTATATATATATATAGGAAGAGAGGGTGGAAAGAAGAAGGAACATGAGATCTCAACTATCAGGAAAATATGATATATGCGATGTTGGGCATGAGGCAAAAAGGTGAAGGGTTGCATGCTTCAAAAGGAAGAGGACGCAACTATCAAGCAAATATATATATATATATATGCGAATCTAGTTTACTAATTTTTCTCTCTTCTATAGAAGCAAGAACAACAGAAAGAGGGGAGGACGTGCAAGTTTGAGGAAGAGGGTGATCGACAACGAGGAGAAAGGTGGAACGGTGGTGGGTCGAAGGTGGTCGGTGCAGGTTGGAATGGACATGGTGGAGATGCTTGACGTGGAGAGGAGGAAGCTAGGCCCAGTGGGGTGAGAGTGGTGTTTGGCTATGAAGGAGATGGTGGTTGCAATATGAAGGGCTGTTAGTTTGTGGGTTTTTGGATCGGGTTGCTCGGCTTATGGAGGAAGCGAAGGAGGCAAGGGGTTTGAGGGAAGTGAAGCACGACCAAAGGCTTGTCGGATCTGTGAGATGGTGAGGGCATATCGTGTGCTCGACTGCTTGGTGGCTTTGGCGTGGGTAGTGGGTTCGGAGAAGAGATAGGCGGAGGGTGAGGAGAGGTCGGCGACAAAAAGAGGTGGATGGGTTTCGAATGAAATGCAACAGCCATTTTTTATTTTTATTTTTTATAAACATGAAACAAGAGGAGAACGAACAGGAGGATAGGGAAAACAAGAAGAGAACGAACAGGAGGACATGAGTAGGCAAGAAATTATAAACTTTATATATAATATTAATTTTTTTTCTTTCAAAAGCAACGTCAGAGCCGAGAAAAATGAAGGTGAAAGGACGAACCCACGTATAAATTGAAGCATGGAATAATGAAAGCCAAAACTGAATTTCAGGAATTATAAATGCAAATGGCTCTTTGGTTTACACGGTGGACAACGAAAGGACACAAGGAAAACCAAAAGTTTAAAACGGGTACCGATACGGCTAATCATTTCGCAGATTTCACCGCGTACCAAACGCCGAAACATACAAATGAATATACTGTGGAGATCAGCACGACGGCAATACGACCACCCTGTCAAATCTAGATTTTCGCTGCCAAACTGCTACTATTTCGCCGAAAATAAGATAAACGGAGCTATAGTGGTCCAAATTTGGCGAAACGAAATATGACGTCTCACTCAGAAAATGATTTACATTTTTATTATATAAAAATATCCAGATTTCAAAAATATTTTATTTTCAACAAATTAACTGATTTTAAATTTAAATTTGAAAATTTCACAACTGGATAAACTTTCACATTTTCCAATAAAATTTGACACTTGCTATGTTAAAATAGACGCATACCAAATATTAAATTTTCATTTCTAAAATTTAATTGTTAAATTTCATGAAAATTTTAGTTAATTACGTTATAAAAATCGTTAAAATTTCCGAGTCGTTACACTCTCCCCCACTCAAAATTTTTCGTCCTCGAAAAGGAACGAGGTAGGAGAATAGAAGCAACGGAAAGAAAAGATAGGTTCGAAATACACAACATTAGATACAACAATTAATTTAAAACCATAAATTTCATTAGTTTTTAAATTGATTAATATACAGCATTTTTGGTTTCAATCCATTTTATTCAATCAATAAATCTTCATTATATTCACATTTGGTTGATTTCAATTCAATGTATCTTCATTCAATTGATTTGTTTTCAGTTTATTAACATTTGTTATAAAATATTTCTCTCAAAACAAAATTTATTTTTATTTAACTCATTTATTTATTCATTTGACTTCACTTAAGTTAATTCTACTTCAAAATTCAATTTCAACTATTCTTTGAAATTTATCTTTGTATCACAATAGTTTCAAAATATAAATTTATTTATTACCTGTTTATTTTCTGAAGTTCACATTCATTTACTTAAATAGAATTTTCTTTTTATTATTTAATTTATTCCACTTAACATATCTTATAACATAGATTAAGTGTATAACATTTATTATACCAATTCAATTTTTTATTTATAAATTCCTTTAACAAAAATTTCATTTTTGGACATCTTATTTCTTATATTTTATATTATATATTATTCAATTACATATTCTCATTACATTTAAAAAAATTTCCAGGTAAGTTCTTATTAATGTTTCTGAGTGTAATTTATCACTATACAAATTTACCCTTTATTTACAACATTCTATTAAGAAAAAATTAGTCTGAACATTTTTTATTTCTTAAGTTTCTCTTGTATATCCTTCAATTACATATTGACATAAACATTTTAACTTTTTGGATATTCAGGTAAGTTATATATGTTTTAGAATGCAAATGAGTATTATACAAATAAATTTTACCCTAGTTGAACTGTTTCAAGTTGTTCAATTTCATTTCTCATTTTAGTTACTCCAATTATTCAAAAATTTTGCTTCATTTCACTAATTGAGATCATCACTTAACATAAAACTTAAGAGTTAAATTTTCGGTTTCACTTTAAACCATTTTAAAATAAATATATACATACACACACACACACACATATATATATATATATATATATATTGTAAATCATATCATACTCAATAAATTCAGATCAATTCCATTTTCAAAAAAAATGTAGCAAAGCTACTAAGTGGTCTTCCCACTTTGAGACTCGAAAATGAATGTCGATGATGCTGCAGTCATCACCGTAATTATTTTCCAGCGACAAAAGAGGAGAGTACTTACTTACTTCTTTAAAATTCTTTGGAAACAATTTCCATTCAAAAATACTTATAATAATATATTTTCCAAACTTTGAAAACCAAATTTTTTTGAAAAGTACCAGAAATTAAATTCATAAATCCTTAATTTATATTCATTTCATTTGCAAAGCGGATTTATAAACCATGTTTTATAATTTATCTCCTTATAACATACAACAATAGTTAATGGTTTAGAAATATTAATAAACAATAAATGATAATCTAATATTATCATTTCTAACAACCAATTTATTTATCGTCTAATTTCAGAAATTTACTTATAAAATATAATCATACATAAAATTATTTCATTTACCAATTTCGAAAACAATATTGTGTCAGTTTACTCTGTTCAAGTGTTTTGGAATTCCTATCGATAGCGTCGGCCAGATGAATCGATCGAAACCACAAATCAAACTTTACAACTCAAACAACACAATATAAAACATTTATATATCAATTACAAATACGCTTTAGGATGATTCAAAATGGATTATAGAACAAGGATAAATATTCAAATTTAGAGGGACTCTAATCAAAGAGAATTTTAATCAAGAAGATAGGCTCGAAGGGAAGATAAGATAATTAAATTACAAAAGAGGAAAGATGGATAGGCTTATATTAATCGCGGGTGACCTTAACCGGGTCAACCGAGATTCCAGGAATAAGATCGATGCGGAATTTAAATTCCCGCTTGGGAGGAAGAGAAGTGACTTCACCAAAACATCTGTAATAGATGGACAACAGGGTGGAGTCAAGATCACTAGGCTGAGCATCCAACGAAAGATGGAACTGCCTGCATAATCCTGAGGCAATCGACATTCGATCAAGAGAATTACCCGATCGTCTACTAGAGAACGGTTCGAGCTTAGCAAGAGATACCAGCATCAATACCGAGGACGTAGAAATCTCTGGTGGATTGACGCCTGTTGTAAAGGAGTTTCACCCCTTTACAAATCATACTAAGGTTGGCGGGACCGTCGATGGGATTAGTCACACAAGGATGAAGTTGCCAATAGAGGTTGAAGCTATGGGATGCTTCAGTAAAAAGAACACGAATATGAAAAGACAAGAATGAATTTTAGAACAAAGGGAGAGTTCCAAAATTCAAAATAAATCCTTATTCAGGAGGATCCTAACGAAGAATTTCAAGCTCGAATGAAGATGATTCTGTAATTAATTTTACTCATTCTAGGGTATTACTACCCTATCTCTAATGAGTTTTTACTCCATATGCTAAGTTTGCCTAAACCAGAGCTCTGATACCAACTGTAACGACCTGGTATTTCGAACCATTCAAATCGACAATCATCCGCACATGTCGGACTTGAATCGCTCAAAATAATAGATTGTTAATTTATATTTGGCAAAACTTAGCATATACAGTAAATAAATCAATCACAGAATAACAAACATAGAGTATTGTAACAATAAGCAGCGGAATAGATAAATAGTAGTTCATGAAGCTACTACATAATATCAGAGTCTAAAACAAAATACAATAGAAATCCAAATACAAAGAAATCTCTAATACATAAGCAGATGACAAGTCTGAACTAACAACTGGAAATAACTGGAATAACTGAAAGCTGAATAGACAAAAGATAGATCTTCAAGCAAAGCTCCAAGCTCCATAGGTGAGTCTCAAATGCTGTGACACTTAGTCTGACACGAGCATAAAGAAAAACACAAAACACTGGAGTCAGGATTAACATTCTTATGCAAGTAAATCAACTCAAGTAAATGTCCAAGTGAAATGCAAATAACTTAAAGGATGTTTGGGATTCCCATCCTTTAAGGATCCGTTAAACTATCTACATACATAGTACAGTATGCTACATATATAATGTCTAAAGTAAAGTAAACTATTAAAATAGCGTTAAGGCATTACCCATATCCCCCTTAACACATTTTTATATATTACTGTAGTCTATACAGATACTGTAAGCTCCACCAAACCGGTGGGATACTCAGTGAGCACTCCAAAGGTACGGTACAAACCAAACTCGTAGTGGGCGTGATAAGGCATGTGATAAGGCACGCGAGGCAATGCCAGGGTAGGATTCTACCGTTTGCACTCCCGGACCGGTGGTAACACATAGCAGCTACTACCGCCCACCTCGAGACACACTCCCAAATCAAAGGTGCACCTAATTAAATCACAAAGTAATAGAATGGTATCGAAGAAGTATGCTTGATCCAAGGTGCGACCTCACTTGGCATGGTATAGCTCCTGTTTTAGCCACATCAAGCCGACTCGCAGGAGTCAGGGTTGCGTTGATACCTCGTATGGACGTCGCCAAACCATCCTACTTTATTCTGGAATCTCCACCACATACACAATTGTTAAAGTGGTTTTCGGTATTGGCAAAGAGTATGACAATATCCGATCCCAGTCTCTTTAACAACCAAATGCTTATTACATACCATGGTCATTTTACATTTCAAATAGTTTATACTTCATATCAAAATATCATATTCATTTCAAAATCCTATCACTTCCGAAATCATATTCACTTTCGAAATCATATCACTTTCGAAATAATTACCACAAAATAGTTTAAACCAACAGTTCCAACTTAAACAGTTTAAATATTGAAAATAGTTTATCTATATTGATATAGATATAAATTAAAAATAGTTTATATATTTAAAAATAGGTTATAGATTAAAATAGTTTATATATTAAAAATATTTTATATATTAAAAGAGTTTATATCGAAAATAGTTTCAAATTAGAATCGTTTCTTCAAATTTCACAAATCAATTCAATTCAACTTTGGTTCCAAAATTCAATTTAAATCAATCTCAATTTATCAATTACAATTCAATTCAAATTCTCAGTAAAACCATTTTAATTGATATCGATTTCAAATTTAAATCACTTCCAATTCAATAGGTTTCAAAGTTTAAATATTCAAACAATTTACAATAACTCAATTTGATAAATTTCATTTATATTACAAAATTCAACTTTAATTTTATTTAAATTATTCACTTAATCATTTTCAATAACCTTTAAATAAAATCTCAAATCACAAATTTAAATCAATATCAATAAATAAATATCTAACTTCAATTATATTTAATTCTAAAATATTCACATAATCACTTTTTATATGCATTTAAATAAAATCTCAAATCTCAAATTAAATCAAAATTAAATGTTCAATTTTTTTTATTTAAATTTGAAATATTCATTTAATCGCCTTTAATTAAATCAAGTTATAAAATCATACCTTTCAAAATCTCAAGATCAATAAGTTTCCAATTAATTCTTATTTATATTCAATTCTCAAGCAAATTAAATTTCAAATTAACTTAATTTATCTTCCCAACCTTTATTTATTAAAGTTATTACAAAATCTATTTTTAAAATATAAAATTTTAAATAAATACTTAAACATATTATATATATATATACTAATTAAATTAAATTTTATTAAATTAAATATTATTATTATATTTATTTTATATTAAATCTTATTTTATATATTTAAAAACAATAAAAATATAAGTAAAATCTTAAAATTTATATTTTCAAAACTAACTTATAAATTTAAAATTTCCAAATATATACTTTTTTTTAAATCTAAATTTTACACATATACAAAAATAAAATATATATATATATATTAGATTTTAAAAATCAATACTTATTAAAATCCATATATTTCCTTTGAAAACCTTGGAAATCATTTTTCAAAATAGACCAACAGTATCCGTATATAATTTTCTATCCTATGGTCAAGTGATATAGATATTTATCATTTTAATCCGTAATAATTTAAATTTACAAGTATATATCATTTCAACCCGCAATCCCAAAATTCAAAATCAATAAAATCACTTGCGTTTATCATTTCAACCCATAACGATTTTTCCATAATCTATAAGATCGTTCGGGTATGTATCATTTCAACTCATAGGGAATTCCTAAACTAACAGGGAACTTGCAGTGTGAGAATATAAAATGGCATAAAATGAAATAACATATCAATTTCAGCATGGAACATAATTAACAATTTATATATATACACAACATTGTTATGGTGTCATATATCAATTAATATAGGTAAACAAATTCAAATAACAACATATCACACTTAACAATTTAATTTCTAACTAATTTAAGTTTAACAACATATTTCAATCGTCATTTCATGTGAAATTAATTTACTAAACATAAGAATGCTAATCGTGAGTGATTACTCATTTTTCGAGGCTAGAGAAACAACGAGAATATGAAAGCGGACACGGACATGCACACGGATACGGACATGACAACTCGGATGCAAATCCGGCCAGCGGTAAAACAAAGCAAAGCACGATGAACTGGATTCGACGAAAAAAGCAAAGCTAAAACTTGGAATAGATGAAATATATCAAAGCTAGTTTGATATAGAAGAAACAAAATATATATACAAAATATATATATACACCTATATATATATATACCACTTGCTATGCATAACCATGCTCAATAACTGCTCAAATATGAAACCATGCTCAAATCTGAAACCATGCTCAATTCAACAGCAGCCTGATATGTTGAAACCAACAAATATATATATATATATATATATATATATATATACACACAACTTATATATATATTTAGGAAGAGAGGGTGGCAAGAAGAAGGAACAGGAGAGCTCAACTATCAAGCAAATATGATATTTGCAATGTTGGGCGTGAGGCAAAAAGGTGAAGAGTTGCATGCTTCAACAGGAAGGGGACGCAACTATCAGGCAAATATATATATATATATACACACTAATTTTTCTCTCTTCTGTAAAAGCAAGAACAACAGAAAGAGGGGAGGACGAGCAAGCCTGAGGAAGAGGGTGATCGACAACGTGGTGAAAGGTGGAATGGTGGTAGGTCGAAGGTGGTCGATGCGGGTTGGAATGGAAAAGGTGGAGATGCTTGACATGGAGAGGAGGAAGCTAGGCTCGGTGGGGTGAAAGTGGTGTTCGGATATGAAGGAGATGGTGGTTGCAACATGAAGTGCTGTCAGTTTGTGGGTTTTTGGATCGGGTTGCTCGGCTTATGGAGGAAGCGAAGGAGGCAAGGGGTTTGAGGGCAGTGAAGCACAGTCGAAGGCTGGTCGGATCTGTGAGATGGTGAGGACGGGTCGTGTGCTTGACTGCTTGGTGGCTTTGGCGTGGGTAGTGGGGTTGGAGAAGAGATAGGCGGAGGGTGAGGAAAGACCGGCAACAAAAAGAGGTGGATGGGTTTCGAATGAAATGCAACAGCCATTTTTTTATAAACATGAAACAAGAAGAGAACGAACAAGAGGAAAGGTAAAATAAGAAGGGAACAAACAGGAGGACATGAGCAGGCAAGAAATTATAAACTTTATATATAATATTAAATTTTTTTCTTTCGAAAGCAACGTCGGAGCCGAGAAAAATGAAAGTGAAAGGACGAACCCACGTATAAATTGAAACTAGGGAATAATGAAAGCCAAAACTGAATTACAGGAATTATAAATGCAAATGGATCTTTGGTTTACACGTTGGACAACGAAAGGACACAAGGAAAATCAAAAGTTTAAAATGGGTATCGATACGGCTAATCGTTTCGCAGATTTCGCCGTGTACCGAACGCTGAAACACACAAATGAATATACTATGGAGATCAGCACAACGAGACGGACAGAATGGTATATAGATATCAGCAATACGACCATCCTATAAAAACTCGATTTTCGCTGCCAAACTTCTGCTATTTCGCCGAAAATAAGATAAACGAAGCTATAGCAGTCCAAATTTGTCGAAATGAAATATGACGTCTCACTCAGAAAATGATTTACATTTTTATTATATAAAAATATTCAGATTTCAAAAATATTTTATTTTCAACAAATTAACTGATTTTAAATTTAAATTTGAAAATTTCACAACTGAATAATCTTTCATATTTTATAATAAAAATTTGACACTTGCTATGTTAAAATAGACGCATACGAAATATCAAATTTTCATTTCTAAAATTTAACTGTTAAATTTCATGAAAATTTTAGTTAATTACGTTATAAAAATCGTTAAAATTCCCGAGTCGTTACACAATGTAATGTCTTATAAGAACTCTTATAGATTAAGGAGAAACTATGAGTTTAATATCAACGTCGGGAAAAGAATTTCCTTAATTGTCAATTAGCCATTAAGAGTATTGACTCTGCCATATGGCTCGATGCGCAAATTCGAAATGAATTCCAAATACATTATCAAAATATGATTTAATAGTTGTACCCGAAGGGATATGATCCATCGGCCACAAATGTGTCTTCGAGAAGAAGACTAATGCAGTTGGAATATAATAAGCAATGTTGATTAGCATAACATTGTAAATTTCAATTGTTGAAATTAATGTAACAGGTTCATTATTCAATGTACTTTGAAGAATCATATAATTTTCTTGGCCTAGAGATGGAAAATTTGAAGATGGATTATTTCAGTTTCAAATATATTATATTCAATTAATGATGGAAAGGTTTAGTTTGGTGTAAAGCAAAAGGCAAGTTAATTTGGATTTTATTTGCAAAATTATTGCCAATATGATTTTGAGATTTGGGACATTTATGTGGAAAAAAATTTCTAAATAATAATTTGGAATACACCGATTTCACATAATAACAAAAGTATCTCAAAGTCCGTGGGAGTGATACCTAGTTTGTGGGTTTCAGAAGTATCGTTCAACAAGCATCAGAGTTGAGTAAACATTTTGATATAAAAACAAAAGTTTGAATTTTGGTCAAAATATAGATGAAGCATGTGACCATTAGAAAGAACTATAAAGGTACTAGAATATTTCTAAAAAACTATATGTAAACAACAAACTTATGATTATGGACGATGTACCCGTGTTAAAATCATTATAGTTTGGTTAATAATGTCTCGATATTGGATTTGAAAGGACATCTTTTATAATAAATATAAAGGGATGTTGGGAATGTCCCAAATGATATACATAGATACCGTATTTAAAATGTTTAATATGGAGCATATAAGATGGATTCCTTATGCATTGACCATAGGAATTATCATACATGTTGATTTGTCTACAATTTCGCATTTTGCCTGTGTAGTTGACATATAAAGCAAGTATCAAATCCGAATTAAGTTTACTAAATGATAATTCTAGAGTGTTCTAGAGTATTTACAAATAACTAGAGAATTGTTTATAGATACAATGAACTTCTTATGAAGGAGCATTCAGACTCGAACTTCATATGTGACATCGAGCATAACATGTCGATCCAAAATTCAAATTGAAAATTATTAAGGAGCTTTAAGTTGGAAATGTTCCAAACATGAGTTGTGGCTAACTTAACCAATAGGCTATGTACATCGCAATAAATAGCGCCGCAATAAAAGTAATGTATACAAACATAAATGCACAAATTTAAAACTAAGCTAGCAGTGATTCCAATTGATGAAAATCCCATAATATTGTTATATGATAACAATGTTGTAATACAGATCACAAAAGAATCTAGAGCTCACCAAAAGTTAAGAGACATACATTGAAAGGTTCCACATGATCCAGGATGTTTATTAATGTTGGAGGGAGTTAATTAAAAAAGTAGATAATTAAAGCAACATAGCATATCCATTCACTAAGGGACCAGCTCCATCGTTTTGAGAAAATGGATCAGAGGAATATGAATAAGGATCCATAATTTACCCAAATGCTAGTGGGATATTGATAAAGTTTGGAATATGCCCTAGGGACAATTATGTAAATATTACATATATCAAACTTTGTAACCGATCATGTTCATAATAAAGGTATTTGATTTCAAATATGTACTTTGTTATATAGTGATATAACTAATTAAGTAATTAATTTAAAGTAATAAACAAGAAAATCCTTAAATAAAATGTTATCTGATTGTTGTTGCAAATAGTTGCAATCATGAGTAATTAATCATAATATAAATAACATTTTATTTTATGTATTCCTGGTCAACATGTTTTGAAAAAGGGTATCGATACATCCATTAAAACTAGAGTACATAACGCTCTCTAAATGTTCGGCAATGTATCATTCATGACTGCTAGGGGCACCTAAGGGTTACGTACTGATAATTATTGGATGGCTATGGAATGACTCGTTTGAGAGTTTCATGTTGGCTAATAACAACTAAGTCAAATGGGAAGTATCAAAGTGACGATATTACATAATTCTCTCGACTTGAGAAAATTGTCGAACTTTAATATGCGAACTCCATTTTGGTTATAGTTAAATCATGGCATGGGGTCCATCGAACGACTATAGTTGGGTCTAAGTTGAAGCATTGGAAGTGAAATACTATTCAATAGAGAATTCGTCTCCCCGATTGTATGAGATTGGTATCATTATCAAATATAATCAACTTAAAGTCAAAATCTCTGACTAGAGCAGTAAGGTTAACAATAAATGTTATTATTGAAACAAAGACTTTATTTATAGACTCACCTAGCCGAATATGGATGATGTAGGAATTTTAAACAAAACCAAATTCTATAAATCCTAAAGTGATACAGATATGGCATAGAGAATGTGTGTAAATTATCGCTACTAAAAAAACACTGCTTAAGTGATTATGAAATTGGATTTTACCAAAAATACTTGTAAGCGATGAATTCAACCAAACTATCACATCACTAGCTAAGAGACGTGTGAACATTGATATTTGAATTGTTTAATATTAATTGCTAACTGAATTCAACCTCTAAGTCGCACAACCACATTTGTGATTTCTTCGTAAACCACATGATTTAATTAATTTGTAAAATGTTATAAATTGATTAAATTAATTAATATTTATGAAATATTAATTATTTTTAATTTATTCGATGTTTTAATGTTGTTGGTAATTATTTAAATGCATATATAAAATTTATGCTTGCATATATTAATATACGATATCAGTACACTTTTAAATAAATGTTTAAATAAAGTAACTACACAAGGGTTATTTTGGAAAATTTACATATGAGAGCGCACTCATAAGGCCAGCCATACCTTACAAGGTGGAGGGGATCAATTAACTGAAATTTGAAAAGGAATTAAATAAGGAATGATAAGGAGAATTGGAAAGGTTCCTTAATCCAATTAAAACAAAATCTCCTCATTTGATTCTTTTCTGACAGAAGAAAACTTCTCTCTTCTTCCTCCATGCTAGGGCCTGCCATGGTTTCCTCTTTAGAAAAAATCTCAAAAAAAATTCAAATCAAATCAAATTAAAACAAAGGTAGTTCATCCTTCTCTTGCAAGGTGGGTCATAAATTTGCTTGAAATCTAAAGGAGAAGCCAAAAATCAAGGTACGACAAAAGACAAGGATTTTGAGTATGTTTTTCTTATTTATAATTTATTCATGATGTTTAAATGATGATTGTTCACATATATTTATATTGTATCCATTTATTAAGATCTATTTAAAATCCTTCTATGTACTTTGATTGAATGTGAATTCTTTTGTGTATGGTTTTATTTGAATGTTGATTCAATTGGAAATTGATTAATTTTTTTGGAACTGATTTATTTGAAAATTTTCATCAGTTATTATAATTTCTTAGTTATTTTATTGAACCAAACAATTTATATTTTATTATATTTGAGATCTGGAACATATCCTATTGTTTGTTGAATTTAAAACTGTATTGTTGTAAACCTGTTTTGTTTCAACAAATTACTGATGTTATTACAGTTTATTCCCTTTTCAATGGACCTAATTTTTAGTAGATTGAATTATGAAAGTGTGTGTGTGTTTGTATTAATCAATTCTTCTTCATACGTTGAAATAGTAAACCAACATTAGAACTAAATCTTTTATGTGGTTTTGTTATAAATTAATTCAAGTGAAAATTAGCCACAAGGGCCTCTTTAGCAAGTGCAATTAGTTTCTAGGACACACAACTGAAATAATTACTTTTAAGGACAAAATGCAAAATAATTAGTTTCTAAGGCCTAAAAACCTATGAAATTATGTCCTTGAAAGTAATTGGACTGCTGACTTTGTCCTTAAAAGTAATTATTCTGCTGACTTTGGCCTTGAAATTAATTTTTGTGGATGTGTGTCCTAGAAACTAATTGGACT
Organism: Allium fistulosum; assembly: GCA_030737815.1. Classification (NCBI taxonomy): domain Eukaryota; kingdom Viridiplantae; phylum Streptophyta; class Magnoliopsida; order Asparagales; family Amaryllidaceae; genus Allium; species Allium fistulosum. Next base: position 367,749,487 of record CM060906.1, read on the forward strand.
GCAAAGTTTGTCCTTTTAGTGAAATGCATTTCATGCTTTAAAATTAAATTTTGGTTAATTACATACACACACACATGTACATAAATATAAGTGTTATGTTTTAGATCTAGTTATGTCATTAGGACAATAAATTAAATTGTAAAACTTTTAATTCTCTTTATTTTAATTATATGCTTTTTTAGATTTAGATATAATTTCTTTTGAGTTTTCAATTGGATGTTTGCTGTAGTTAAGTTTGGAATTTCAATGTGCTATTAAATTAATTGTTAAATAAGTGATTATATAAGAAAAGTAAAGTAGAACTACACTTCATGATTATTTCCTCTTTTAACTCAGATTTGATTAGATTTAATTGTAATATAAATTACAATTCCATTTTCTTTCTTCTAATTTACTTATATTTAAAAAATTAACTTTATGTGAATTATATTCATACATGCATACACATATATATATATATGCATGTATATATGTATGTATGTGACAACAAAGATAACATATATATATATATATATGTATATATGTCTAAACTATATATGTGGTACCGTCAATATGTGTATACAAACCATATACATATATTACAGTATGCTCGGACATATGTATATATTTAGGCAATTATATTCCCCATATCCATGTGAAATTATTACATGTATATGTAAGTATAATATATATATGTATGTATGTATGTACAAAAGATATAAATCTTAATATCTAGATGTGTGTGTGTATTCACATGTTTATACTAGTTTATTAATGATGTGTATGTTTGAATCTATATATGATGTGTTCCAATAAAACATTTAGTTGAAATGTTAACATATATCAATTTAAAATCAATTAATATGATTACTTAACTAAAATAGAACAATATTAATAAAATATGGTTTTATTAATAATAACTAGATTAGATCTAGTGAAAAACCCATCAGACTTCATAGTCCACTTTGATCAAATAGGGATTTTTTTGTTAAGTTTACCTATTTCACCCGCTGCAGACCGGCTCGGTTCTTTCATTTATATTGGTGCTAGGAGTTGCATCTATTCGTAGGGCTGCAACTGTTTCTGCCGAAGGGAAACGAATATTGGCTAAGGGAAATATCTATTGGCCACAGTGATCTATTTTCCAACCTTTCTTTTCCCATGATTTCACCTTTCTGTAATTTGAAATCTTAATCATGGGCTTGTAAATGGTAAAACTGATTTGCTTAAATAAAAACTTCTGTTCAAAAATATAATTTGTACCCTAACCCAAATGGCTCGGCTCGGACGAACGGTGGTGGTGTGCACACGTGTGTGTTAACATGCATGTCCTTCCGCTTCAACCCAAGAGAAAACATTTGGATACCCGAAGAAATTACCCTTTCTCTTGTGAAATCTATATGTAAACAAGTATGGTTTAAAATTTTCTATAGTGTGGGTATTCTCATTCCCACATCCTTCTTCCTCTCTTTCTGTCTTCTTCTTCAAAAGTTATTACTCACACAAAATTTTAATAAAATTTCACTAACAATCCTCTACCAAATTCTAATATAAAAAATCTTATCACATATTACAGGAAAACTCGTGTGAAAGTATAGATGTCGTGAAATCTTGAATCTATACATAATGATGACTTATCAAAGCACATCAGGACAAAGTAGTTGACTAAGCATTAAAACAATGATCCTATATGACGTACCAAATATGTTTCACGCACTCATTTTCCTTTCCTTCAGATAGTTTAGAAGCAGACATATGGATTGGCCTTGTGTTTGTATCTCAGTTTCATAAAATTTCCTTAGAGACTAAGCCATAGTCTCGTAGAAGACAGCACCACCCTCATGCATTTATATAGTTAGGTTTATTAAAATGCCCTATGGTTACACGTCAACAATATTTCTATTATAAGCCTATTAAGTACTAAGGAGTACAACCTCCACTATACCATTCTAAGTACAAAGTACTTTTCTTGGAATAGAATATAATTTTTGTTGTACAGACTAATATTATATTGCTTCCAATCACATTGTATGATGTACTTTTGCTCACTGAACTCAAGATAATGAATTTCATTATGTTGAGTTGATTTTCCATCATAGGCGATTATTTTATATTTGCTTTAAACTTATTTCATCTGATGTTTTCAAAACCAAGTCTCTTACAAGTCCTTTTGTAAATGGATCTACCAATTTTTAGCTTGATCTCACAAAATCTATAGTAATTACCCCATCAGTGAGCATTTTCCTTACCACACTATTTCTTAGACCAATATGCCTAGATTTATCATTATACATATGGTTATATGCTTATGTTAGTATTGCTTGACTATCACAATGCATAGATATCAAAGGCATCGGTTATGGCCATATAGGACTTTCTAGTAGTAAATTCCTTAACCATCCGCTTCTTTACTAAGAAGCCAATGCTATAAATTCAGCAGCCATGATAAAATCAGCTATACATGTTTGTTTGTTTGAGGCTCGGGATATCGCTCCCTCATCAAGAGTGAATATCCATCCACTAGTTGATTTACGACTATCCTCTCTTTCATTATTCCAATTAGCATCTGTGTGCCCTTCTATTATAATTGAATACCCACTGTACAAAATACCATAACTTTTGGCTCCCTTTTAAGTATTTTATAATCCTTTGTATAGGTATGACTAGGGTTATTGGTGTATTTACTCACTTTGCCAATAGCATAGGAAAAATTAGATCTAGTGCATGTCATGGCATTATTAGACTCTTAATAACTTTAATATATTCTAGTTGATCCACCGATCTATCGGTATTAGAATATAATAGCATATTTGGGTCAAATAAGGTGCTTGTAGGTTTGCAGTCAAATTGGTTGAATCTTTTTAAGATCTTATCAATGTATAAGACTAGGTAATGATTAACCCTTCTTCAATTTTCATGTTTCTTATTCCTAAAATCACTTCACATTCCACGCATCCTTCATGTCAAAACATGAAGATACAAATCCTTTCGTTTCTTCAATACTCGAAGTATTAGCCACAAACATTAACATATCATTAATATAAAGGCATATTATTACTCCTTTACCAACACGAAATTTGCTATAGACACATTTATCTGATTCACAAATCCTAAAACCATTTGATACCATGAGTTTATCAAAATTTTCATATCATTGTTTTGGTGCTTGTTTAAGACCGGAAAGTGTTTAATAAGCTTGCATATTTTATGTTCTTATCCAGGCATCACAGAACCTTTTGGTTGTGACATAAATATTTCATCATCAAGTTCTTCAATTAAGAATGCAGTCTTGACATCCATTTGATGAATTTAAAGTCTATAAGTAGATGTTAATGTAATAAAAGTCTTATTTGTTGAAATTCTTGCTGTAGGTGCATATTTATCAAAATAATCTCCTTTTTTAGTAAAACGTTTAATGACTAATCTGGTCTTGAACTTTTATGTCATGTCATCTGCTTTAACTTTTTCTTAAGTATCCACTTACATCCTATCGGTTTAGAATCAAAAGGTAAGTCAATGTTTCCAAGTCTTATTTCTTATAATAGAATCCATTTCATTGTTTATGGCTTCTTGACAAAAGGATGAATCCTAAGTCTTTATTGCCTCATTATATGTTAAAGGATCGGACTATATGCTCTTAGAAGGCATGGTTTGATTTTAATAACATTTCTTGATCCTTCTACAAAGTAAATGACAAAATCTGGTCCAGATGATTTTTCAGCCCTCATTTCTTTACTTCTTCGAAGAAGTTCGCTAGTTTCACCATTATTTATCCGAGCGTTCTCAAATTCACAAATAGGTTCGTTGCCATTCAAAATTTCATGAATAGGTGCCGTAACCTCCACCGTTTCATCAATAGATGGAATAAACGTGAATCTATTTTCATAGAACACCACATCTACTGATTCTATTAGTATGTTTACTTTTTTTTGAATTATTAGGTTTTATTTCCAGAAACCTATAACTCTTACTGTTTTGAGCGTATCTTGAGAAAATACACTTAATACTTTGTTGTCCTAATTTCTTGATTTTTGTTTCAGGTAACTGAACAATTTCCCTACAACGCAAACTTTAAACAGTATTGATTAGGCTTTCTTTTTCTTCCAAAGCTCATAAGGAGTGACTTTGGTTTTCTTGTGAGGTAGTCTATTTAATATATAACATGAAGTCAATAATGCTTCATCTCATAAACTAGTACTGAGACCAGAATTACATAACATAGCGTTACCTATTTCAGTGAGGGTCCTATTTTTTCATACTGCTACTCTATTTTATTATGGTGTGTAAGCTATGATGTTTCATGTATCATATACAACGGCCTTTGAAAGTTACTAGAATTTCCTACAACTATCAAAAACTGTTGCAAAAGATCAAATGGCAATTGTTTTAAACAGTTGTAGTTGAATCATATACAACGGTCTTTGATAGTTTTACTAGAATTAACTGCAACTGTCGTCACTAGTTGTAATATCATACTTTTCAAATAATCGTTGCAGATTTACAATCGGTATTGGCTGTTGTAAAAGGACGTATTGCAACTGCTTATACAGTTATAAAAACCTCTAACGTAACTCTTTCTTGCAACTGTTAGAAACAGTAGTAAAATGTAAAATCCTATTGCAACTTCGCATATCAAGACTGACGGTTGCCAGTTGCAATAGGCCTATTACAACTGGCATTGCTAGCTGCAAAATGGGTAATTTGTTGTGGCGATGATATTCACTTCCCATATTAGATCTAGTGGTCTTAATTTTAGGATCACATTTGTTTTCTACTTTCATTTTATAGGTAAAAAATGATTTCAATGGTTCATCTTTAGCATGCATTAGATAAACATAACAATACTTTGAATAATCATCCAATAAAGCAACAAAATACTTCTTTCCTCCTCTAGTAGGAGTACTATGCATGTCACAAACGTCACTATGAATTAGTTGTGACAAATTAGTAGTACAAATAGAGTTTAATGGAAACTGTTTTCTAGTTATTATTGTTAAAGATCATACCCTGTGGAAAATAGTGTAGTACTGTTGTGAATGAATCTTAAGGCTACTTTAACACTAAAGAGAGGATGAATAGCATTTTATAACTTATATGGAATTTTTCTAACTTATTTCAAGATTTAAATTCAATCACAAATATATATTAACAGACATTCGCAGTATATAAATGCTGTAAAAGTAAAGTAAAAGTGAGAGAGATGACACTAGGAGTTTTTATACTGGTTCGGATTAACCAATCTTATGTCTAGTCATGTACAGTGAATGTACGGATTTATTTTCTAATGCCTACTTTAAACTTGGTAGCAAGAAAACTAGAATACAGTCTCGATTTCAAGGCAATGAGATACACCCTCTTAATTTATGAGTTCAAAGTAAACTCTCTTGAGGACAACAAGATCGCCCACTTGATTTGCCCGGGCTATAAGCATACCCACTTGATTTGAATGAGCATAAGCACACCCACTTGATTTGAAAAGCCAATAAGCACACCCAGACAAATAATAGTAGAGAGTTGTTGACTCTAAATACTAACGGTTGTACTTTGGATAAAAAAATATCCTATAGCCTTTTTGATACCACTTTGATCTTTGACTTGATGAGAGAATACTTTCAAATCAATAAGCAGATTGTAGAGAATGAATGTAGTAAAGTAGAGATTAAATTTGAGTGAATTTGAAGAGTATAGAGAGTGGATTTTGTGAAATAAATAATGAGTATTTGAAGTAAGAAGAGAGTAGAGAAAGTAGTTAATAAAATCCATTTTCCAGTCCCCTTTATATAGTGCACAAAGGGATGTCTCAATTCACGAAGCGATGCAACCAAAAATCACAACTATTGAAAATTCAGAAGGCATCTCTCCAACGATCTATATGTTGACATACATAGGTAGTCTATGTCAATATATTCATGTATTTTTTGAAAAACAGAATCACTTTAAATGTGTTGCAAAATTCTGACCGTTTGTAAATTTATTTAAACGTAGTTTTTAAAATACTTTAATATATAAAACTCTTATAAAATATTTGCAGAAATATTTCTTAAAATTAAAAAAAATATTTTGAATAATAAAATAAATATAAAGTAAATAATTTGATAATAGAGTATTCAAAGAACTAATAGTTGTTATCCAAGGACTTTGATAATTTATTCTAACGTATACTAAATATAAAGATAGCCTTAAACTCTTCGGGGCTTTGTCTTTAAACTCATGAGTCTTCAAATATCTTGATCATCTCTGAATCTTGATCTCTAGTCTTTTTATTGATCAGTCTTCAAACATGATTATCCCATTCCTATACATGTGTAATATTCTGCAAAATATTCTATACAACTTGGAAAATCATCAGTATCTATATTTATATGGTTATTGTCATCAAAATCAATATTTGTTATATTAACATACCTTATACTAATTACTAAATTTATTGTCATACTTAGGGATCATGTTAAATTCAATCATATCATTTGTACTTCTAGTATTAACCTGTCCTAGTCTATTATGCCATAGAGAAAAGGAGTCAATAATATAAACTAAAGCAACGGTTTTGTTAATATTCAATTTGACATTCCATAACACATGTGGTCGTTTCCCACAACCACATTGTAACAACCCAAAATTTAACCCGTAATAATTAATTAAATAATAAAATAACTTTGTGAAATTATCAGAATTAAGCCACGGAAGTTGCACCATTGTGCCCGTGGTAATTTTCTGGTCAATTTCCATATATAAAACGTTAGAAACCGAGCTAATATGACCAAGTTATAAAATAAAAAAAATAAAAGAATAAAAAGAAAAGAAAAAATATATATAATACAGGTCGATCGGTCGGTCGACCTGGGTAAGGGGGCGGTCGATCCACCTTCGCTTTTGGTGAGCGAACGAACATTCGTTCGTTCGAACGAATCAGTGATGTGTTTTGCATCGTTTTAATTAATCTGGTCCCTTCGTTTCTGCATCCGATGGCCCCTATTCAGCCTATGACGTGGTTGCATCCTATTCAATCTCCAAATCCAACGGTCCGAGATCCACTTCTACACCTATAAATAAACCCCAAGACCTAACACTTTTTCTCATTCTAGATTTTCTCCGCTTGGGTTCACCTTTTCGGTAAGGACCCTAAAAAGAATAATTTTCCAAGGAGTGAATCTTTTTAATAAAAATATTTTAACAACCCCAAGTGGATTCGTGAAGGCCTAAAGGGAAGAGCTAAGGACCAGAGGTGAGTGATTGTAATTATTTTAAGATTTCTTTAAGGAATTTAAAATAATAGGGTTTCCAATAGTTGTAGTTTTACTATGAACTTTTGGAATAGCCTTTTTCAGTAATTATTTACAGTTTTTAATTATTTTCGGTCTATTTCCTTTCATCTATTCTTTTCAGTAATTTTAGTATTATTTCAGTTAATTATAATTTATTACTGTTAAACATAGCTTTTTATTGATTTACAGTCTATTTACAGTATTTAAGTTTATTTACTGTTATTTATTTCTTATTTACATCTTTTTTCAACGTTTTGGATTTTATGCAAGCATCTATTCTCTTCTTCCTCCTTTTCTTCGCGTATGGATTAGAATAAATTAAACGTGAATATGGATTATATAAGTGAGAATATTGAATGAAGAAAATAAGATGTAAATTATAAAGACTGTAATAAATAATGGAATTGGACTGTAATAAATAAATTAAACTTTAATAAATAATGGAATTGGACTGTAATAAATAAATTGGACTGTAATATAAATGGAATTGGACTGAAATTATGCCTAATTATGACATTAATTGGACCAAATTAAAAAGAAATTGGTCTAGTTATAACTTAGGATTATAACTAAAAAGAGTAAAAGATGAAAGAAGCTTATTTTTACACTTAGACCTTGGGTTAAGTGATAAGCATGATTATAATGTAGGTTATAATAAGAAAAAGAACATATTGAGGCTTATTTCAAGACTTGGGATAAATTAATAAGCAAAAATAGCAAGAATAATAGTAAAGGCTTATTCAAATAATTTACTTAAGTTAATAAACAAAGATAGAAGTAAGATCTGTACCGGCGGCATTTTCCTAATGTTGTTTAGGGTAGATAGGCGATCAAAAGTTAAAGAGGAAGATCCGTACCGGCAGCATTTCCCTTATGCTGTTTAGGGTAGATAAGTGATCAAAAGTTAAAGAGGAAGATCTGTACCGGCAGCATTTCCCTTATGTTGTTTAGGGTAGATAGGTGATCAAAAGTTAAAGAGGAAGATCCGTCCGGTAGCATTTCCCTTATGTTGTTTAAGGTAGATAGGCGATCAATAATTAGAAGTCTGAATCATGGGGATTTGGACAAGGGGCGCAACTAGATTTTGTTTAACAGGGACCAGTACCAACAGCATCCCCTATTATTTCTATGGACACTATAATCTCACATTAGCCTGAAGTGAGATGAGGGCACGCTTATGCTGTCTAGGGTAAATAAAAGGTCAAAAGAGGGAGCAATAGATAGTGCGAACCGACGGTGACCGAGCGTGTGGCATCGATTAGGGGAATTAAGTCGCTATTGAGTTCCAAAGCGCCTAGTAGGTGTCTTCTGTAGACATTGGTGTCTTCTGTTTAGGGACCATAGGGTCTAATCCGCAGTAGACGCATTAGTAGTTGGCCGATCAATGGGTAGAATTAGGACTTCAGCCTAATTAAAGTAGGATTGGAAATTCAGCCTAATCAAAGTAGCTAGTAAGGACAAGTGCAAACAATCAAAGTTAACCTTTCTTATAATTTGAGCAATATTTAATCATATTTATTTCCAGTTTATCTCTTTTCTAATTCCTTTATTATCCTTATTTATGCTAGAACTGTTGTAGAGTCTATTACTTTTATCTTGCTTAAAGACTCTAGTAATTATTATAATTCACCAGACTTTTAGTCTGACCCATTCCTTTATTTCCTCATTTTTCCCCCTTAGGCAATCAAGGGAGAAGTCGGTAGATTGCTGCAGCTTGGAGTTTCTTGTAGGTGATTTCTTCTATGTATTTCTTTTATTTCAGCTTTAGTTCTTTTTATGTACTGGCTTATTTTGAGGGATATTATGTACTTTGATTTTTGGGACTATGAATTTTTATTTCATAATACATGATGGGTTTTGAGATATGGATGTTGTATATGGTATTTGACCTATTTATGAGGCAACTATGAAAGTTTTATTTTAAATAAGTTATTATTTTAGTTTCCGCTGTTTTTACCTATTTTTGTCTTATGAATCTTAGTCTCAGTTAGTTTTATTTATACCTACAATGCACCACGCCTTTTAATATGTTCTTTTGGGTATATTAAGGGGTGTAGGGTGTTTCACTTGGTATCAAAACCTAAGGTTACAGGATTCGTAAAAATTTGTTTTAAAAATTAAGTAGTTTCCAAAATAGCTTGTTTAAAAAATATATTCAGAAAAGAACTCTTAGAAATAGTTTTTAAGTATAAAAGAGTTTTTATAAAAATCCCCTCAAAGTCTAGTTCAATCTTCTTTCGATTCTTTCGAGCCTAAGTTTCTTTTTCTTTGCATAGTATGGCTGACTAGTTCCGTAGAGCTACGGTAGCAGAGTTGCAAGGACAAGCGTACAATACAACACCGATAGGTGGAAATCCCTTTAATCCATCTACACCAGCCGATTTTTCTAAGCTATGCAAGGACTTCGCTAGCATAGGGGGCGGAACGTTTTCTGGCAGGAAGGATTTCAAGGAGACACAAGCTAGGTTGGAAGATATGGAGCGAAAGTTTTGGCGGTTAAGTTTGGAGGACCGACAGAGTGGTCAACCTATATCTTGGCAGCTGGAAGGAGAACTTAAGGAGGTTCCTACAAGCTCTAAGAAACAGTGGTGGAAGGACAAGAAGGGTAAGAGGAAAGAAAGGAAAGGCCCTCAGAAGCGAATCAAGAAAAGTGGGAGATGTAACCGTTGTAGAATGACTGGTCATTACGCAATGGACTGTGAGAAGTTTGGAATGAAGGGAAGGTGTTTCAATTGTGGATAGCTTGGTCACTTTAGTAAGTTTTGTCCTAAGAAGATAAGGAAGGGAGCGAGTGCACCTGCAGTGCAGATTCAGGCTTTGGATGCAACACCTTCCAGCAGCGGACTGGATCGAGGAAGGAAAATTTGGTTTCTATTTCTGATTTTCCATTCAAACTCTTTTTGATCCTAGAGCATCACACACTTTCATCTCTAGTTCTTTGGTAGATTGTTTGCACTTAGACATCTCTTTAGTAGTAGACCCCATTGTTGTTTCAAACCCCATAGGAGGATCGGCATTCTTGTCTATGGTTTGTAGGGGTTTGAAAATTTATATCCTAGGCGTAGAATTTGACTATGACGCCTATATTTTGGAATTTTTGAGGTATGGGATGATTTTGGGAATGGATTGGCTATCCATATATGGAGCTATATTATATTGCGAGAAGAGAGTCGTTAGACTAGAGACATGCATCAGTAGGACTCTCGAGGTTTTTTGCAACCCGCAAGGGTCAGTTATGTTGAGCTTCCTTTATTCCCTCGATTCATCATCATCAGAGTTAGATTCGGTTCCTATCATCGGAGATTTTTCTAGACATCTTTGAGGAAGTTAGGGGACTACCCCCTAAGAGAGAGATTGACTTCAGGATTTATTTGGCTAGCCAGTAGCATTACCTATAGGGCATATGGCGCCTAGGGAAAGGAAGGGATTGAGCAAGCAGATCCGTGAGCTTTGGAGAAAGGTTTCATGAGAAGAAACATATCAGGAATAGGAAGCGCCAGTCGTCTTCGCTACCGAAGCAGGTGGTTCTCTTCGACTTTGCATTAACTATAGAGAATTGAATAAGCTCACAAAGAAGAAGCATTATCTACTCTCTAGGATAAATGATCTTTTTGATGAGTTAGTTGGCTCTTCAGTATTCTCCCAGTTTGATTTAGCCACTGGGTTTCATCAGCTTAGGGTCGCTGATGATAACATTGATAAGACCGCATTTAGGACACCAGACGGATTCTTTGAGTGGTTAGTCATGACTTTTAGGCTAACCAATGTCCCAGCATATTCTATAGATTTGATGAACCATGTTTTTAGAGATGTCCTAAAATAAAGTTTGTGGTGGTATTCGTGGTCGACATTTTGGTGTTTTCCAAGAAGTATGGAAGAGCAAGTTATTCATCTAAAGGAGGTTCTTTGTACGCTTCGTGTTCGTCGGTTGAGAGCAGAGTTCTTAAAGTATCACTTTTGAAGTGTGTTTATTGGGGCATAGAGAATGTCTACACATGATAGGGATTTAAGAAACGGTTTTGTACATTTAGGATTGAGATTATGGAAATCCAAAGAGAGGTAGGCAAAGGTTATAAATGTACAATAAAATTCTGTAGATAAGATGAGAAGAAAGTCCATGTGTAGGTAATTGCAAAAATTCTAATTTTCTCAGACAAGTGGATTTGACGATAATGCCTTAGAATAAATATGAGTATACGAGAGGAATAGGAGTAAAAGCCTTTAGTTTAGGAAAAGTACTCAGAGGGTAGTAAGTAGGAAGACCCACTTTATGCTAAGCCCAATAAAATGAAAATTTCAAAATTTAAAAAGTCGAGAAATTTTTTTTGTAATTGTTGGAATTGAAAATTTTCATTGTTAATATTTTCTTTCATAAAATAAACATGGGGTTTTTGAAAAATTGGAGTTCTTTTTGAAGAATTATAGAGTGTGTGTGTGTGTGTGTGTGTGTATAGCTCACTAGTTTCATTATAAGTAAACAAAGGTTTTAAACATAAAAACCTAGAGTGTATCAAATATCGAAAACGTAGATTACAACTTTTATTATTGTAATAAATGTTTTCATGGAAAATAAGTGGAGCATAGGCAATAACACTATTGTTATAGTAAGTGACTCTCAAGAGAAATATTTTTACATAGGTATATGAGATTTGTTGGTATTTATTTAATTGAATCCATACACTAGTAATTTTTTTGGGTTGTAGTAACGGTGTTTTACACAACATCCGTTTTAACCCAAATAAAAATGTATTTTAAAACGGTAATTTCTAAAGTATAGAAACAAAATGGTTTGTAAAGTACACTTATTATTAATAAGTATAAGGAAGTGTTTTTGCAGTTATGGAAATATTAAAACGGTTTTGAAGATAAGTTTTTCTGAAAGGAAAATGTGTAAGTTAGATATTAGAAAATATTTATCATGGAAGAATATAATTTAAACATATTTTAATCTATTGGAATGAAAAGAATAATGGTATGATTTTCTATGAAACCGATAAAAATGTTTTGTGCAAGTTACAAGGAATACAAGAAAGAGATATACAAGGTATGAAAAGCACCATATTTTGTATAGCCTATTTCAAAAAATATAAAATAAGTTCCTTGTAATTTCACATAAACATGAAATTCTCTTTTAAAAGGTTTATAGAAGATTTTAGCGTTAATAACTTCTCATAAGAGAAAGTAGTTCATATACATTAAGATATGAGACTGTTAGGTGTAATAAGAAGCTGTTTTAAAAACACATTAAAAAATATTTTAAAAGAAAATGGTTTGGTGAAAAGGTAAATAAGTTTTTGAAATGAAAAACTTAATAAAAGTAAAATTTGAAAATTCAAATTTTTATAGAAAAGTGTAAAAATCTTTAAAGGAGAGATATAAGTTTTGGACTTAAAAATTTTTCCCTCTAGGTTTGGGAAATAATGTAAATTCAAAAAGCTGTGAAAATGCAAGTCTAGAAAGATAAGATTTTAAGTAACCTAGTATTTTTGAATTTAAATAGAAACTTAAAGAGAACGCTTTTAAAGGCAAAGGTTTTGAGATTTGATGTTTTAAAAATTTAGAAACCTTAATTTTTAAAATGGAACTATAAACACCGAACCAAACTCCTAAATGTGAAGTAGATAGGAATTATTTCCTAGGTGTAACAGAAAAAAGTGTAAGGAGATAGCAGTAATTACTTTTAGAAGTAATAATGGAAGTTTCCATAAAGTGTATAGGACACTAGTAAAAGCCTAGAAATGTTGATATATGAAGAACAGTAAAATAAAATTAGTAGGATAGTAAGACAAGCATGGTTGGGAGTGAGTATTCTTGATTTTGAAAGAACTTGGGAAAAGCATCTTTCTTTAGTGTAATTCGTATGGTAGTAGTTTTCAAGCTATCATTGGAATGACACCTTTTAAAGCTCTTTTTGGAAAGTCCGTGTAAGACGTCTTCATGTTGGTTGGAATCTACGGAAAGGTTGCTTCTTAGTTCCGACATGGTTGGAGAGATTTCGAAGAAGACTAATTTGATTAGGAGAAAATTCGTATCTCATATCCATGTCTCTTTGATAATAGGTTTTATAATTTCCTTTCTTCATCTTTAGATTTGAATAGCTTCTTTTCTTTATTATTCTTTGGAAGGGTAGAACTTAGGATTTAACCTATAGATGGTAGGATTTGATGTAAACGTGTTAATAGAACATGTTATGAATTATGTATGCTAGTGTTGCAAGTGTTTGCTAGTGGATGCTATGGACGCATATAGGTACACTAGGCACTATTATTCCTTAGGGATCGGCCTAACTAGGACACTAGAGCATATGCATATGGATGTGTGCGCATTTTTATTTTATTTCCATGGTTGCTATAAATGGATGTTTATCACATGATTGTTGCATTTCGATAATGTTTGTAGCACGCATATAGGATTATCAGTTATCATTAGAATTTTTTTGCATTCATTTAGATGCATGGCACGGACATGATTGCATAAAAAGGAGGTCAACTGAATCAGTGGACCGCTTAATCTTTTGCATTAGTTGGGGACATTTACAGTACACTAATTGCATAAGTATCATAAAATGCATTAGAAAAACTTAAGGACAATGGATGAATGGTTGATTATTGAGTAGTTGGTTGTAGAATTGGATGAAAACATTTAATACATTCTTTTATCCTTAGAGATTTCGGGGACGAAATCCCTTAAGAATGGGAGAATGTAACAATCCAAAATTTAACCCGTAATAATTAATTTGTTAATTGATTAAATAATAAAATAACTTTGTGAAATTATCAGAATTAAGCCACGGAAGTTGCACCATTGTGTCCGTGGTAATTTTTTGGTCAATTTCCATATATAAAACATTAGAAACCGAGCAAATATGACCAAGTTATAAAATAAACGAAATAAAAGAATAAAAAGAAAAGAAAAAAATATAATACAGGTCGACCGGCCGGTCGACCTGGATAAGGGGGCGGTCGAACCGCCTTCGCTTTTGGCGAGCGAACGAACATTCGTTCGTTCGAACGAATCAGTGATGTGTTTTGCATCGTTTTAATTAATCTGGTCTCTCCGTTTCTGCATCCGATGGCCCATATTCAGCCTATGACGTGGTTGCATCATATTCAATCTTCAAATCCAACGGTCCGAGATCCACTTCTACACCTATAAATAGACCCCTAGACCTAATACTTTTTCTCATTCTAGATTTTCTCCGCTTGGGTTCACCTTTTTAGGAAGGACCCTAAACGGAATAATTTTTCAAGGAGACAATCTTTTTAATAAAATTATTTTAACAACCCCAAGTGGATCTGTGATGGCCTAAAGGGAAGAGCTAAGGACCAGAGGTGGGTGATTGTAATTATTTTAAGATTTCTTTAAGTAATTTAAAATAATAGAGTTTCCAATAGTTGTAGTTTTACTACAATTTTTGGAATAGCCTTTTTTAGTAATTATTTACAGTTGTTAATTATTTTCAGTCTATTTCCTTTCAGCTATTCTTTTCAGTAATTTTAGTATTATTTCAGTTAATTATAATTTATTACTGTTAAACAGAGCTTTTTATTGATTTATAGTCTATTTACAGTATTTAAGTTTATTTACTGTTATTTATTTCTTATTTGCATCTTTTTTTCAACGTTTTGGATTTTATGCAAGCGTCTATTCTCTTCTTCCTCCTTTTCTTCGCGTATGGATTAGAATAAATTAAACGCGAATATGGATTATATAAGTGAGAATATTGAATGAAGAAAATAAAATGTAAATTATAAAGACTGTAATAAATAATGGAATTGGACTAATATATAAATTGGACTGTAATATAAATGTAATTGGACTGAAATTATGCATAATTATGACATTAATTGGACTGAATTAAAAAGAAATTGGCCTAGTTATAACTTAGGATTATAACTAAAAAGAGTAAAAGATGAAAGAAGCTTATTTTCACATTTAGGCCTTGGGTTAAGTAATAAGCATGATTATAACGTAGGTTATAATAAGAAAAAGAATAGATTGAAGCTTATTTCAAGACTTGGGATAAATTAATAAGCTAAAATAGCAAGAATAATAGTAAAGGCTTATTCAAATGATTTATCTAAGTTAATGGCAAAGATAGAAGTAAGATCCGTACCGGCAGCATTTCTCTTATGCTGTTTAGGGTAGATAGGCGATCAAAAGTTAAAGAGGAAGATCCGTACTGGCAGCATTTTCCTCATGCTGTTTAGGGTAGATAGGTGATCAAAAGTTAAAGAGGAAGATCTGTACCGGCAGCATTTCCCTTATGCTATTTAGGATAGATAGGCGATCAATAATTAGAAGTCTGAATCATGGGGATTTGGATAAGGGGCACAACTAGATTTTGTTTAACAGGGACCAGTACCAACAGCATCCCCTATTATTTCTATGGACACGGTGATCTCACATTAGCCTGAAGTGAGATGAGGGCACGCTTATGATGTCTAGGGTAAATAAAAGGTCAAAAGAGGGAGCAATAGATAGTGCGAACCGACGGTGACCGAGCGTGGGGCATCGATTAGGGGAATTAAGTCGCTATTGAGTTCCAAAGCGCTTAGTAGGTGTCTTCTGTAGACATTGGTGTCTTCTGTTTAGGGACTATAGGGTCTAATCCGCAGTAGACGCATTAGTAGGAGGCCGATCAAAGGGTGGAATTGGAATTTCAACCTAATTAAAGTAGGATTGGAAATTCAGCCTAATCCAAGTAGCTAGCAAGGACAAGTGCAAACAATCAAAGTTAACCTATCTTATAATTTGAGCAATATTTAATCGTATTTATTTCCAGTTAATCTCTTTCCTAGTTCCTTTATTATCCTTATTTATGTTAGAACTGTTGTAGAGTCTATTACTTTTATCTTGCTTAAAGATTCTAGTAATTACTATCATTCATCAGACTTTTAGTCTGACCCACTCCTCTATTTCCCCCTTTTCCCCCCTTAGGCAATCAAGGGAAAAGTCAGTAGATTGCTGGAGCTTGGAGTTTCTTGGAGGAGATTTCTTCTATGTATTTCTTTTATTTCAGCTTTAGTTCTTTTTATGTACTGGCTTATTTTGAGAGATATTATGTGCTCTGATTTTTGAGACTATGAATTTTTATTTCATAAGACATGATGGGTTTTGAGATATGGATGTTGTATTTGGTATTTGACCTATTTATGAGGCAATTATGAAAGTTTTATTTTAAATAAGTTATTATTTTAGTTTTCACTGTTTTTACCTATTTTTGTCTTGTGAATCTTAGTCTCTGTTAGTTTTATTTATACCTACAATGCAGCACGCCTTTTAATGTTTCCTTTTGAGTATATTAAGGGGTGTGGGGTGTTTCACACACCGCTATTGATTAATATATATTTATCAGACTCAAAAACCTAATTGAAACCAAACAAGGTTCTTTCAAACTTAAGGTACATAATATTAGGGCTGTCAATTTCCAACATGACCCGAAACCCGCATGGAAATTAGCGGGTTAACCCGACACGTTTAAAAGGCAGGTCATTTTTGGGTCAACTCGTTAGAACCCGTTTAATAAACGGGTGGGTTTAGGGTTGACCCGTGAACCCGAATTTGACCCGACTAACCCATTTATGGGCTCGGTATTGTTGTACAATTCTCATTTTAGCTTGCACAAGAATGGTATTTTTGTTATTCACTTATTCCTACACATTCGCGCTTAACAACTTCCTACATTTTCATGCCCATTCCCACATAACAACTTCCCAAATCTTCATACCCATCTTAGTTTGTAATAAAAGAATGACAACAGTACCCTTCTTTTGCTCTAAAATTCTCATCTTACCTCGCAAAAGAAGGGTATTGTTGTCATTCACTTATTCCTACACATTCACATTTAACAACTTCCCACATTTTCATGCTCATTTTCATTTCTTTATACAAATATTTTTCTTAACGGGTTACACGAATCAACCCGAAACCCACCCGATATATAATCGGGTCAACCCGAAACCCGCCCGTTTAATAAACGGGTTGACCCGACCCGTTTAAAAATCAACCCGCACCCGAGTTGACCGGACCCGAACCCGACCCATTGACAGACCTTTAATATACGTTAATCAGTTTTAGAATTTTTCCGGATGTAAACCCCGGGTTTACTGTCCCCTTCCCCTTGGCCTCTGCTTTGGCCGAGTTTCCCATATAGATATAGTTTTTATTCTCAAACGGTTTAAGTTTCTTGAATTGAATCTTGTTGTTACAAATATGCCTAGTAGCATCCGTGTCGATCAACAGAGAATCATTCTTTCAACCATGTAGATTTCAGAGATTAAGGCCGCAAAACTGTCTTTTGACGACGATCTCTTTGAAAGTAACCAATTTTTCCACAGTTGAAAAAACCATTCAATCTTCTGACCTTCTTGTTTTTGAAGTTGTTATTATCCGAAACTTCCTTTTTTGATTAAAAGATGTTCATATGCATTATTTGTCTCATTTTCCTCCACCATGTGGATCTTCAATGAATACATCGTTGGTTTATCACTTTCCTTTTGTCTCGGCTATTCTTCAACCTGTAGGTATTGTGACAGGTTATCCGGACTCATTTCCTCGTACTTGTTATAGTATATATTTTTTGATCTTTGCAGGATAGATGAAATTTATCTGTTATGAATGAGACTTTAATCTCGTTACTCGCATTCATATCATGCTGGTTAATTTGGTTCAGGATGTGCATAATATTATCGAATCGTTTTACTACTAGGATATCATAAGTCATTTTGTAATTAAAAAAAATTGTGGTCGAAAATTTGCTCGCTCTTTCTCCTGTGAAGTTTATATTCAAGCAAATAGTGTTTAATTTTCTAGAATGTGAGACTATTATCATTCCTACATTCTTTTTTTTTTCCTTCTTTTTTCATAACAGAAAATTACTCCCACCAAAGTTTAATAAAATTTCACTAACATCTTTTCCACTGCGGTTTCTTCTCTCCGTTGTTTCTAGCTCACTCTCTCCAGCCTTGCTTGCTTCAGCAATGTCTATGATCTTCTTCTCTGATCTGCGTGCATGTTCCAGGAAAATGACAGCATAACAAATCTTAACGATTATATGAATAAACTCGATGATCAATTCTATACCTGACATACTCCGTAAAACAGCAAACAACTAGAGTTACTTGTTCTTTGTTCTACTTTTAGGCAAACAAGATAGTGATATTATTCACTTCAGAAAAAAGAGATGCACAATAGAAGATTAAAGAATGTCGAAGTATTACTTCAATTTGATCAGATAATATTAAACACAACATCAACCACACGGTCAGGTTTTTCACATCTGCCTGTATTCAAATTTACAGAGTACTCAACTCCTGGAACTAAAATAAATGGCAGGTTAAGCATGAACCTACTCTATAGAAAACAAATTACATTACACTTATAAACACACGCACTCCTAACACATATGTTGGCAAACCTCAAAAGTACTTCATGCATTGGAGAACAAAAAGAATGAATTGTGCTCTGAATCCTTTTGATCATAGGCACTACAAAGTGAAAGATATCAATACTTGTTTAAGCAAAAGAACCGTGTAAGAGCATTATCCGAGCACCACCACTTGCAGTAAGCAGGATAAGCACTGCATAATTCTTCTCATAGTATGACGCTGCAAAAAGCTCATTCCATTAGTTAATGCTTGTGTTTTCAGTTCAACTATAGGTGGACATAATTTGCACAGGCCTTGCATATCATTCATTCATGCTAAATCCACTGCTAACACAGTGCACTTATGTGGCTGATTCATAAGAACCCCAATCATCATCTTCTGGTTCTCCATGATTATTGATCTCGTCATTGTTATTATGCTCGCTTTTAGCAGCTGATATGGTAGTCCAAATTTCGTCTTGGTCCCAACTGACATTTTCGTTTGTTTTGATTGTGCTCCTTGTATCATTACCGGTGCTAAATAAATCGTTTTCAATCATTTTATTGCTGGAGGAAAAATTACCCCAGTCGTCTTCTGCAGGAGATGATACCCCAATATTACCATTACCCATCTCATCATTATCATCAGACTTGCCTTTAGTATTAGAAGACATAGAAGCCCATAGTTCATCATGCCCAAAAATAACACTATCATTTGTTTTGCTTGTGCTTTGCAGATGATCAGTTGTGTTTGTCAATACTTCATTTTGAACCATATTATTGCTTCCGGAAACAGAGGAAAAATTACCCAAGTTATCAGCAGAAGATATTACACCAGTATTGTTATTACCCATGTCACCATTATCATTAGATTTGTTTTTAGTAGTAGTAAACATAGAAGACCATGGTTCATTGTCCCCCCAAATATCAATATCATTTGTCTTGCTTGTGCTTTGCAAATGATCAGTTGTGTTTGTGACTATTTCGTTTTGAACCATATTGCTGCTACCGGTAACAGAGGAAAATTTATCCAAATTATCAGCAGAAGATATTACACCGATATTGTTATTACCCATGTCACCATTATCATTAGATTTGCTTTTAGTAGTAGTAAACATAGAAGACCATAGTTCATTGTCCCCCCAAATATCAATATCATTTGTCTTGCTTGTGTTTTGCAAATGATCAGTTGTGTTGTTTATCACTACATCGTTTTGAACTATACTATTGCTAACAGTAACAAAGGAAAAGTCACCCCAATCATCTGTAGGTTGATTCTTATCACCTATGTCGTCATGTTGGCCTTTTGAATTTGATGCAGTAGCCCATATTTCACCTTCACCCCAACTGTCATCCATGTCATCACATTTTACTTTGGTATTATTTGAGGCGGTAGCCCATATTTCTTCACCTTCACCCCAATTGTCATTTTCATCTTTTAAGTTTGGGCTCTTTAAATCAGAAGAATTTGAATCAACCAATATATTCTTCTGAACCATATTATTGCTAAAGATACCCCATTCATCAGTGTTTCCTTCACTATTCCCAGTGTTATTGATGTTGCCCTGTGAAAAATTGGCTGGTTCTTTAGCACTGGTTTCAGAAATTGCAAGACTAGCAGTAGAACCTTCAGTGAGGTCAACTGATTTTGAAAACATAGCATTTTGGTCATCTGTTTTGGATTCTGAATGACAAGTTCCTGAATTAGCGGACTGAAAGCTTGCATCCCAGTCTGCAAGAGAATCAAAACCATCCTGACTGCCTTCAATATTACTTGAACTCGCAACCACATTTGAAGTTTGAATGGCATTGAATAAAAAAGTATCATCTTTCCTCGATGCTTCTTGGTTTTCTGTAGTTCCAGATTGTTTCAAAGGTAATGACTTCTCATTAAAGGTGATAGGAGCAGCGGTAGAAGATCCTGTTGTCATGTTCATTGAATCAGTGAAAAACATATCGATATCAGCCCCAGACAGATTTACAGCTGGAACACTTGGTTCGTCTTTTTCAAGGTTTATATTGACCACTTCTTCCTTTTTTGTAGGCCACTTCTGTTCTAGATCTCTTAGATCGGGCAATACCACATGGGATTGTTGGGTCTCCTGACCATTACCTGAATCATTTGATTTTGTGTCAAATTTAATAGTTTCCTGTAATATAAGACACTTCAAATGAGTTTCACTGTAAAAGAGGAATCAACTTTGCATTATATGTGTATTTTGTGAAGTAAATTGCACAAACATTTAACGCTAATTTGAGTTTATTGATGTAAAAAAGTCTAGTCATGGCCAACTTTTTTGTAAAGATGGTCGTACAAATTAGCCAGTTTTGTGCACCTCTCTACATATAGTAAAAGTAGTTTCGAAGTATTTATGCTGAATTTCTGTCAAAATTGAGCATAAATTATTGTCACAAACAACAAAAAGGTCAATATACAAAGTAGAACTCATACATCAACCAATCATACTCAATATTACGTAGTTGCAGGGTAGCTCAACATAGACCAGTTATTATAGGCACAGGATGTCATATTTACGATACAGCTCTTCTAATAAATTGCTCACACACAATTTCATACCATTAAGTGATAATACATAGTTAAACATTCTGACATTTGTATAGCGTTCCAGATTGATTATATTGATTTCTGTCAAACAACTTCTTTCGTCTAGCCTTTATATAAGAGTACAGAAACTTCATAACATTTGTAAAAATAACGGCATAAACTACAATTAGTTCTTGAATGAAGTAAGAGTACTGATAAAAAGGTTGAGGTAATGGTGCATAACCAATTCAGCACCATCATTCAACTGCAAATATTATACAATTAGACATGGGCAGATTAAACAGAAAATAAGTTCCACAATTCCAGAAGAGACTTGTCGGTAAAGGTAAAGAAATCCAATACTAAGTTGCTGGTATCAGAAAGCCTGTGTATTCTTCCAAAAAATATACAATTAAATTGCAACTCTACAATAAAGGTAACAATGATGAAAAACAAATAAAATAAATACAACACTACTCTCTAATATCATGCTTCATAAATACAAATAGGCCTGAATGTTTTCTTACGTTTCAAAGCAATTCTGTATCTTTAGTATCTTTTAAGAAATATCTTGCATCCATATTCGGCTTAAACAATTTTTAGCCTAATGTTAACAAAGAAACTAAAACACAATTTATAAAAATTATGTTAGACCATCTCACTTCCTTTACAAACATATTGGTTTCTGACGTATAATTTGTTGGGAGCATGCATATGTAAATGATTAATTAGTTCCTATAGCTCACGTTAGGTCCAACACAGTGGTCTTTAAGGTTGAGCTCACGATTTTGCAAATGAAGCGACGATATTTAGATATTCATGCTAGATTAGCCCAAAATGAATCCAAGGTATACGTATCTTTATGTTTGTAAAATCTATCTTCTAAGTGGTTCAAACTAAAAATATTAAGTAGATGAATGAATGCGTTCGTGTTGAAAATTTAGATTGGATACGAGTCAATACGGATATTGTTAAAAACATTCTCACATCTAAAGTTTGTTTGAAAAGTACATTTAGTTCCACGGAGGTAAAATAAATATTAAGTATATAAATGTATAAATTATTGTGGCGGATTTCAATCGAGACCACTCAAATTAAAATCCCAAACGCAGCGGAAAAGCTAGATAGTGCAAAACAACCTGTCACCACTAGAATTCATTATATCCAAAAACAAAGCACGATCACAATAACATCACAAGCAATATATGATAAGAAGCAATAACGAAAACAATAAATCACACACCGATTTATAGTGGTTCCACTAACGTCGCGTTAATGTACATCCACTTTGAGAGATATCTTTTATTATCACCAAATAAGAAGAGTACAAGAGATTGATTACAATGATCTATTCGAGAATCAATGTTTGTGGAGATTAGAATTGAAGAAATAGAGTTTTTCCTAAAACCTTAATTAATGGAGGACTAAACCCTTAATTAGATAATTGCTTCATCCACACTCTTTGAAAAAGAAAGAGAGCATATATACTGGTGGAGAAAACCCTGGCAAAAGATGAACTTGCTCCTGAACAAAACAACACAAAACCCAGTCCAGAAAACTGCAGCTCGCCGGCTCAGACGTCTGAAACAGGGCTCCAGACGTCTGACCGAACATTCGAGAAACTGAACCATGTATGACCAGACGTCTGGCCCATACCTGCAGACGTCTGGCTGCCTGTAGCCAACGCAGTGAATGCTACTACCACTCCAGTTTGCTCCTCTGGACTTCGTTTCGCAACCCGTCTTCTCCGATATCAAACTACATCCATCCCCTTCAATTCACTTTCATATAGTGTCACAAAACTTAACACTCCACCTTGATACTATATCCATCTCCAACACCAATGGTACCATACCATCAACAATCGATAGCTCCAACTACCAACACTTCTACCTTCAACCAAACATGAATGTTTCCTCAACGGGTTCAGGCAAAGCCACCCCCCATTGCACTCCATCAACGAGTTCAGGCACAAAGCCCCCACCCGCCAACGAAATGTTGAAAACATTCAAACACCGTCTCACCAAAGACAAGAGCACTAGGAGTGTAAACTAGCACTACACCAAGAAGATAGAACCACAATCTCGTACCAATACTCTTTCTCATTTACAACCAAGTATCTCTCTCAACCGTGCCACCCCGTGGCACCTAGCACTTCTCCAAGCGAATTAAGTCCGAGCAATGCTCGAACTTCCCAACCGGCAATGCCTTAGTGAACATATCCGTCGCGTTTTCCTTTGTGTGCACCTTTCGAAGATATATTTGTTTATCCTCATCCATGGCTACCAAGAATGCCTCTCTCACTTCTATATGCTTCGTCCGTGAGCTAAACGCCAAATTCTCCACCAAGTGAATAGCACTTTGGCTATCACATTGAACATCGATGTTATCGTGTTCAATACCCAAGTCACACAACAATCGCTTCAAATAGAGTGCTTCCTTCGCCGCCTCTACCGCGGCTATCATCTCCGCCTCCGTAGTGGATAAAGCTACTACGGTCTGCAATTTAGATCTCCAACTTATGGTCGTACCACCAAGTGTGAAGATATAACCGGAAGTTGACTTTCTCCTATCTCTATCACCGGCGTAGTCCGAATCACAATAATCAACCAAGTTGCAATTCATTTTCTCACTACCGCAAAAAACAAGACCAGGAGATGACGTACCCCTAAGGTATCTCAATATAAGCTTCACAGCTTTCCAATGCGATTTTCCCGAATTAGACATAAAACGACTAACCACCCCGACGACATTTGCTATATCGGGCCTTGTACACACCATAATATACATCAAACTTCCAACCGCACTTACATATGACACATTTGCCATATAAGTCTTGTCTTTCTCCAAGATATGTGACCCTTTACTCAAAAGCTTCACATGCAAAGGTAAAGGTGTATTTGACGCCTTTGCATTCTCCATGCTAAACCGGCAAAACACTTTCTTAATGTACTCATTTTGAGTCAATTTCAACTCAAATGCTTTCGATCCCTTTCTATTTCCATGTCCAATATCCTCTTTGCTTCTCCAAGGTTCTTCATTTCGAATTCCGAATTTAATTGCAATTTCAACTTGTTGATTTCATTCTTGTCCTTCGAAGCAATGAGCATGTCGTCCACATACAAGAGTAAATACACCCAACAATCATTTTCCAACTTCTTGAAATACACAGGCATCCTTGACGCTTCTATTGAAACCGTTTTCAAGCATAAAATGATCAAATCTCGTGTACCATTGTCTAGGTGATTGCTTCAACCCATATAGTGATTTCTTCAATTTGCACACCATATTTGA
Organism: Allium fistulosum; assembly: GCA_030737815.1. NCBI lineage: Eukaryota > Viridiplantae > Streptophyta > Magnoliopsida > Asparagales > Amaryllidaceae > Allium > Allium fistulosum. The sequence continues at coordinate 367,773,938 of CM060906.1, forward strand.
CTTACCATTTACAACAAAACCTTGCGGTTGCTCCATGTAAATGTCTTCATCCAAGTCACCATGCAAGAAGGCGGTCTTCACATCAAGTTGCTCCAAATTCAAGTCGTGAATAGCAACTATGACAAGTAATATCCGTATGGAAGTATGGCGCACGACCGATGCGAATATCTCATCATACTTCATACCCTTTCTCTGTGCAAACCTCTTAGCCACTAGCCTAGCCTTGTATCTCCCATCGTCCTTCACCTTGTAAATCCATTTGCACCCTATAGCACGGTTTCCTTTAGGAAGCGGAACCAAACTCCAAGTTCGATTCTTCATCAGTGATTGCATCTCTTCCTCCATGGCACAAATCCACTTCGAGCTATCACTCGAATTCATGACGTCATCAAGGTCCATTGGCTCATCTTGGACTACATGAAGCACATAGTCCAACTTATCACAAAAGCTAAGATAGTTTCAATTACCATATCTTTCGGATGGTCTTATGGGACGACGCCTAACCCAAGTAGAAATATTTTCACTCAAACTTCTTTCGGCTCCATCTTGAACCGAAACTTCTCCAGGCTCGTGTACATCACCAACAGTACTAGAGGCACCACGTGGACTTTGTGATGTAACATCAACCGCATTTTTCTCACAAGCATCTTCAACTACTCTACCTTCTCTACCACTGGGACGAAATGGTAGAATAATTTCCTTCTCCTTCGATTCATCACGAACCAAGACCGGAATATCCGATGAACTCTCATTCTCCTTGAACAATGCCGACTCATCAAAAGTAACATGACGAGAGTTTGTCACCTTCTTCGTTTCCGGATTTCAAATTCGATAGCCTTTCACTCCATTCGTATAGCCAAGCAAGACCCCCTTGACAGCTCTTGGTTCAAGCTTATCATTACTCGGATCATGCACATAAACCGGACTTCCAAAAACACGAAGATAGCTCAAGTCAATACTCTTTCCCTTCCACACTTCCTCCGGAATTTTGTTATCAATAGCCGAGCACAGAATTCGATTAATGATATGCACCGCGGTTGACAAAGCTTCGGCCCAAAATCCCTTAGACAAACCCGATGTCAATCTCAAGCATCGAGCTTTCTCTAGTAGAGTACGATTCATCCTCTCCGCAACTCCATTTGATTGCGGATCTCCCGGTGTAGTAAAATATCTCTGAATCCCATGATGCTTGCAAAACTCTAAGAATTCTCCGGAAACATACTCCCCGCCATTGTCGGACCTAAGAACCTTCAAAGACTTACCACTTTCATTCTCAACAAGAGCCTTCCATGCTTTGAACTTTGCAAATGTCTCCGACTTGGCCTGCATTACATACACCCAAACTTTACGAGAAAAATCATCTATAAAGGAAATATAAGACCTTGCTCCTCCCAAAGAAGCTACCGGTGCCGGTCCCCATACATCCGTGTGCACATACTCAAGAACATTTCTTGAATCATGTTTTCCTTCACCGAATGATACTTTTGTTTGCTTCCCCAAGACACACTCTTCGCAAAACTCCAATTTGTTGAAACTCTCACCATTGATCATCTCCCTCTTTCGAAGAATCTCCAAACTTCTCTCCGAGCTATGACCCAACCTAAAATGCCACAACCATGTCGCATCCAAGCCATGAGAACTATCAACACCTACACAAGTTTCACCTTCTACGGTCTCTCCACGAAGCAAATAAACACCATGAGCCCTAGCACCTTTTATGACCACAAGTGCCCCTTTCGAAATCCATAAACAATCACTCTCAATAGTGATCTTACATCCAAAAGAATCCAATTGCCCCAAAGAGATAAAAGACTTCCGAAGTCCCGGAACATAGCGTACATTAGTGAGAGTACGAATCACTCCGTCAAACATTCGAATTTGCACGAAACCAATGCCTTGAGACCTACACATAAGCACCATTTCCCATAATAATTGAATTTCCCTCTTTAGCAACAAAAGAAGAAAAACAATTCCTATTAGGCGTCATATGATACGACGCCCCCGAGTCGAGCACCCACTCACTACCGAAAACATTCGATGCTCCCGCCGTCAACACATCTACGTCTTCTTCATCAATACCTCTCTTCACCGCTACAGATGAAGATGCTACTTTCCTTTTATCCTTCTCCTTGTCCGGACATTCATTTCTCCAATGACCGTGTTTCTTACAAATATAGCACTTGCCTTTCTTTTCCTTTGATTTTCCTCTCCAACCGGAATTCCTTGATTTAGAACGACCTCGGTTGTCCTTATTCACATATCTTTCCTTCTCCGCAAACAAACCTTGACCATTACCAGCACTACTACCACCAACACTCAACTCCTTCATTTGATCTCTCAATTCCTCACTAAGAAGACCCGTCTTGACATCATCTAACGTCAATGTATCCCGGCTATAGATCAAACTATTTGAGAAACCCGTATAACGGTCCGGCAACGAACATAACAATATCATCGCCTTTTGCTCTTCCTCAATCTTCAAATCTACTGCCTTCATCTTCATTAGCAAATCATCAAACACATTCAAATGTGCCTTTAGCGAAGTTCCTTCTTTCATCTTGTAGGTGAAAAACGTTCGCAACAAGATCAAACGATTAGTTAGAGACTTCTTCATATACAATTCTTCCAACTTGTCCCAAATTTCCTTAGCGGTGTTCTCACCACTAATTTCAGAGATCACATTCTCTCCCGTAGCAAGTTGAAGTGTAGTAAATGCCCACTCTTCCATTTCCTCTCTCTCTCGACATCCGAGATGTCCGCCGGCAACAAATATGTATCAAACACCACTCGATGTACCCGATTCCTCCTTAGAACCGCTTTCATCTTCCATTGCCATTTTTCAAAATCATTATCGTCATTCCACTTGTCGATAACCAATTGCGATCCCGACGCCACATACGACCCACGTACATACGGCGCTATACTACTTGAACTAACCATTGAATTTCCAGAGTTATCCGTTTTCGACATTTCAACAACCATCTACCAACTCCAAAGCTCGACACCAAATGTTGTGGCGGATTTCAATCGAGACCACTCAAATTAAAATCCTCAAACGCAGCGGAAAAGCTAGATCGTGATAGATAGTGCAAAACAACCTATCACCACTAGAATTCAATATATCCAAAAACAAAGCACGATCACAATAACACCACAAGCAATATATGATAAGAAGCAATAACGAAAACAATAAATCACACACTGATTTATAGTGGTTCCACTAACGTCGCGTTAGTGTACATCCACTTTGAGAGATATCTTTTATTATCACCAAATAAGAAGAGTACAAGAGATTGATTACAATGATCTATTCGAGAATCAATGTTTGTGGAGATTAGAATTGAAGAAATAGAGTTTTTCCTAAAACCCTAATTAATAGAGGACTAAACCCTTAATTAGATAATTGTTTGATCCACACTCTTTGAAAAAGAAAGAGAGCATATATACTGGTGGAGAAAACCCTGGCAAAAGACGAACTTGCCCCTGAACGAAACAACACAAAACCCAGCCCAGAAAACTGCAGCTCGCCGGCTCAGACGTTTGGAACAGGGCTCCAGACGTCTGACCGAACATTCGGGAAACTGAACCCTGCATGACCAGACGTCTGGCCCATGCCTGCAGACGTCTGGCTGCCTGTAGCCAGCATAGTGAATGCTACTACCACTCCAGTTTGCTCCTCCGGACTTCGTTTCGCAACCCGTCTTCTCCGATACCAAACTACATCCATCTCCTTCAATTCACCTTCATATAGTGTCACAAAACTTAACATAAATATGACATTACAACAAGTTTTTCAAGGAAATTCTCTTAAAGGCAGGTTGAGCTCATCAACCCAGTGTTGGTATATCTTGGACTTGATCAAGTTAGCTTGTCCAATGGTATTAGATGTTTGAGGCAACACTACAAAAATTTGGGTATTATGCTTCTACTAGCATTCAACTTCATCTTATTACTCCAAAATAAATATAGGTATACTGTTCTTGTTTTCTCTAACTAATACACAATTTTCAATTGATGAAAACACAAAAAGTTCTTGACCTCTGGTTATGAAAAATATTTTGAATTTGCAACAAACATTTACATTAGTCAAATATAATACAATATGACATGTCATAAATCATAAACAAAATGAAAAGGATATATTATCGAAGATGACATTTCAAGTAAAATTATCAATGGCCGTAGGGAAAAATTCCACTAAACAGCTGGATAGCAGTTAACTCGTCACATGTTCATTCAACACATAAAACTTCGGAAAAAAAATTGGCAATTGAAAGCTTAAAATATGTAGCTACGCATTCCAGAAATTCATCACCCGCATTTATGGTTCTACAATTGACTACGTTTATCCAATAATATAAAGCTGAAAAAGGGGGGAAAAACTTACAGATCCATCAAGCTGCAAAAACTTGTTGGAGCGGTCATTTTGAAGCATAACATCACTGTAGAAAAAATCACCCCAATCATCTGTTGGTTCTTCATGATTATCAGCCTCAACATTATTATCATGCTCGGTTTTAGTAGTTGGTATAGTAGCCCATATTTCATCTTGGTCCCAACTGACATTTTCAGTTGTTTTGATTGTGCTCCTTATATCATCCCTGGTATTCAATAACTTGTTTTCAATCGTTTTATCACTGGAGGAAAAATTACCCCAATCATCTGCAAGAGATACTGCTCCAATATTATCACTCCTATCATCATTATCATCAGATTTGCTTTTAGTATTGGGTATAGAAGCCCATAATTCATTGTCCCCCCAAAAATCATTATCATTTGTTTTGCTTGTGCTTTGCAAATGATCAGTTGTGTTGGCCACTACATCATTTTGAAACATATTATTGCTACTGGTAACAGAGGGAAAATTACCCCAATTATCTACAGGAGATAATACCTCGATATTATTACCCATATCATCATTATCATTAGTATTAGACATAGAAGCCCATAATTCGTTGTGCCCCCATATATCACCGTCATTTGTTTTGCTTGTGCTTTGCAAATGATCAATTTTGTTGGTCCCTACATCATTTCGAACCATATTGCTACCGGTTACAGAGGAAAAATCACCCCAATCATCTGTAGATTGATTTTTATCACCTATGTCATCATGTTGGCTCTCAGAATTTGATGGAGTGGCCCAAATTTCACCTTCAGCCAAACTGTCGCCTATGTCATCCATTTTTCCTTTAGTATTTGATGCAGTAGCCCATACTTCACCATCACCCCAACTGTCATTTTCAGTTGTTAAGTCTGTGCTCTTTAAATCGGAAGCTGAAACGGCCGTTTGATTATTTTGGACCACCATATTATCACTAAATATACCCCATTCGTCAGTACTTCCATCATTCTTCCCACTGTTATTGATGTTACCCTGTGAATTAACCGGTTCTTTAATACTGGTTTCAGAAACTGCAAAACTAGCGGTAGAACCTTCAAAGAAATCAACCGATTTTGAAAACATATTTTTTTGATCATCTAATTTGGATTCTGAATGACCAGTTCCAGAATTGGCAGATTCAAAGCTTGCATCCCAGTCTGCAAAAGAATCAAAACCATCCTGATTGCCTTCAATATTAATTGAACTCATGGCAACATTTGAAGTTTGAATGGCATTGAATAAAGAAGTATCATCGTTCCTCGATGCTTCTGGATTTTCTTTATTTACAGATTGTTTCAAAGGTAATGACTTGTCATTAATCACGATAGGAGCAGTAGAAGCTCCTATTGTCCTGTTCATTGAATCAGTGAAAAAATTATCGAAATCAGCCCCAGACAAATTTACAGCTGGAACACTTACTTCAGCCCCAGCCAAATTTACAGCTTGAACACTTACTTCATCTTTTACAGGATTTTCATTCACTTTTTCTTTTTTTGAAGGCCACTTCAGTTCTAGATCTAAGAGACTGGACAATACCATGTGCGATTGTTGTGTCTCCCGACCCTTATTTGAATCATCTGATTTTGTGTCAAAATTAATAGTTTCCTGTAGTATAAGACACTTAGTATGAATTTCACCTTAAAAGGAATCAACTTCGCGTTACATGTGATCTTTCTGAAATAAGTTGCATAAACATTCAATGCTAATTTGAGTTAATTGATATAAAAAGTCCAGAGATGGCCTACTTTATCATTATTATTTTTGCAAAAGATACTCACACAAATCAGCCAGTGTTTATGCAGCCATACATATAATAGGTTATATTGTGAACATAGTTTCAGAATATTTATGTTGGCATTTCTGTCAAAATTAAGCATAAGCTAGTTCTCAAGCAGAAAAGGCCTGTATACAAAGTATATGAGCTTTCTGACACACATATCAAGTAATTATACTCAATCTTACAGGCCAGTATATCAAATTTACCATACAGTTCATCGGATAATTTGCTCATATACAGTTTCATGCCATAAAACAAAAACAGATAAAAATTCCTGACACCTTTATAGCATTCCAGACAGATTACTCTGTCAAATAATTTCTTATTATCTAGTCTTTATATAAGACACATAACAACTATGGCACTTGTAAATATAAGCGCATAAATGGCAATTAGTCTTGAATGAAATAAGTGTACTAAGAAAAAGGTTGAGTTGATGGTACATAACCAACTCGGTATCATCACTGAACAGCACATATTACATAACTCGGCAGAGGTACCTCAGATTAAATAATAAATAAGTTCCACAAACTCAAAAGAGACTTGTTGGTAAAGATAAAGACAATCCAACAATAAGTTGCTGAAATCAGAAAAACTGAATGTGAAAAATCAGTAAGCTCGTTCCCCTTTGTCCCTGCTTTTTTTTCTAATAAATATACAATTAAATTGCAATTCTACCATAAAAGCATGCTCTAGCTGTTTTCTCATGGTTTAAAATAATTTCTGTACCTTTAGTATCTTTAAGAAATGTCTTGCATCTATGTTTGGCTTGAGCAACTTTTAGTCTCATATTAACAAAAAAAAAACTAAAACATGAGATTTATAAAGATTATATTCGACCATGACAATTCCTTTAGAAACATATTGGTATCTGACCTATATTCTTTTGGAGCTTATGTAAATGATAGTAAGTCAGAGCACCAATGCATGTGGTCTTTAAGGTGAAGCTCAAAAATTTGCAGTCGCGTAATTTAGAAATTCAAGCTGATTTGATCAGAAATGAATCCGAGGTGTAGGTATCATTATGTGTTTAAACTTTAAAGTCTATCTTCCAAGCAGTTAAAACTCAACATTAAGTAGATGAAATGAGTGATCGTACAGAAAAGTTTAGATTAGATTTGAGCCAATGTGAATGTTGGTAAAAACCATCTCACATCCAAAGTTTGTTCGAATAAAAATAGTTAGTCCCACGGTGGTAAAATAAGAAATATGATGTTAAACAAGCTTCTTAGGGAATTTCTTTTAAAGAGATACCGAGCCCATCAACCACGTATTAGTATTTGTTAGACTTGAATCGAGTTAGCTCATCCAATGGTAGATGTTTGAGGCAACAGTATTCAATTCTGGGAATTACTTTTCCACTAGTGTTCAATTTCACCTTATTACTCTAAAATATACATATGCCATTTTTGCTTCGTTTTTGTTCCCACTAATTAAAACACAATTTTCCATGAATAATAAACGCAGAAATATTGAGTGATGAAAAATCGTCTGAATTTGCAGCAAACATATACAATGGCACAGTGTGATACAATATGACATGTCAGTAACCCATAAACAACATGAAAAGAACATATTATCCACTGTGACATTTCAAGTAAAATGTCAATGGCCCGAAGAAAAATTCCACTAAACAGCTGGATAGCAGTTTTCTCGTTCTTCCAACACGTAAACTTATAAAAACTCGGCGACTGTGAGCTTCAAATTTGTAGCTACGTATACCAGATATTCATCACAGACACGTTGATAATTCTACCATTTGACTGCTTTTAACCAACAAAATAAAGCTGAGAAAACACTTACAGATCCATCAAGCTGCAAATACTGCAGCAAGTTTTTGCAAGCGAGTGTAGACTTAAAAGACATGGAATGAGTAATACCATCTTTACCCCTATCACGACCGCAAAAGATACATAACGTAGAATGATCGCCTCTGATGAATCCTCCGGAACGTAGGCAGTTGGGGCAGCGGAGGTGAGATGGGTCATCGTCAGAATCGAAGGCTGCAATTAGATCGTTGAGAGAAGGGAGGGATGGATTGGAGGAGGGGTAGATTTTGGATTTTGAACGGAGAGTTGATTGGATTTGGTTGATCAGATCTGATGGAATTGGTATTGATGACATTGTTATGGAATTCGATTTTAGAATGTATTATTAATTGGTTAATTTCATCCCGTATTTTTAAAAGATTATTATTAGGTGCATAATTGTGCCCCGACTATTGTTCGGTGAATGTTTTATGGGCTGCTCCCAGCATTTCTTCCCCATCCACGTTATCAGATGACAGAGGTGTAGGTGAGAAACTATGATTGCTTATAGGCAAATCCTATTCATATATGCAAATTATTGCAATTATACCAAAAAATTAACTGAAACATATACATCATTTTTTATTTAATTTAATATACATCATACATATTATAAAATGAAAATTAGAAACACGTCATTCTTTTTGTAAGTTACATCTTTTTCTTTTTTCTTTCTCTCTTTCCCTTTTTTTTTTACAATTTTCAAATTAGTCATTCTTCCTAAATTGCAACAACCATCAATTTCAAATTTAGCGCGATCTTCATCTCTTGTGCGAATATCTTCTGGTTCCTCTTCAATTTGATAATTTGAATTCATCTACATGTTCGAATCATTTTTAAACTCAACCTCGCGTTTTTTCTTTGGCATTTTTTCATTTTCAACAGGAATTTTATTCGATTTCGTCCTTATTTTTGTTCATTTCTTCTTCTGTATGCTGTTTTTGTTTTTTTTTTGAATTCATAGTAAGTGTTTCATATTAAAATTTTGGTTATTTCTTTGATTTTTGTTTTTGATTTGAGTTGATTTATCCTTTGGTTTTAGTTCAAGAATTATATTGAATGATGTTTTTAGCATGTCAATTCAGATATTCATTTGTTGTTGAAGATTGGGTTCAAAATTAGTTGGATTTCTAGTTATTTTTTGTTGTTGAATGATGGTTATAGCATCATGTTGAATTAAATGTTGTTATTTTTTTCATTATGGTGATTGGTATAGTTGTATTATGTTGTGCAGTGATTTCTAAAATGATTTTATCCTGATAATTTTTTGTGTATAGAATGTTATGAAAAGAGTAGGATTCAATTATTATTCAGGCCGGTATTGGCATGACAAATATTTGTCATGTTGATTTTTTTTATTTTTTTTGTTTATGTTGTTGTTCTTTTAAATTAATATTATTTATGTATTTGTGCAGCCAGATATTATTGATGTTCATGTTTTTATGTTGGATAATGATACCTATAGTAGATGACTTGGTTTAATTGATTGTGTATTAAGATTGAGAAATGATATATGTGATCATTGACTTGAATTAACAACTGCTTCTGCTAATTTGGTTTATGAAAGAGAAATAGAAAAGGAGTAGTTGAAACTAATTCTAATTTGCATAGCATATTGTTGCTTGTTGCTCATAGACGTGATGATTTTCTACTTGTTTCGGTTATTTCAAAGCAGTTTAGTTGATGTTGGTTCTTATAGCTCTTCATTTGTTAGTTCTTTTGTTGATGGTGGTCCATCATGCTCTTCCATTGTTGGTTCTTCGGTTGATTCTAGTTATTTTCTGAAATGATTGTTAAAAAATGATTCTAGAAATCTAGTGATCACTAGTGTTGGTCAAACTTTCCTTGTGGTGTTGAAGAGTTTCGATTGTATCTTATGATATATTGTATTAAAAATGAATATAAAGTTAGTATTGTTAAGAATGATAGGGAGCGTGTTACAGCTATTTATTCACTTGAGGGTTGCACATTTCGTGTTCATGCTTCTCGTTAATGCAATCTTCTAGGTTTTTTGCTATTAATACTTGCAATCTAATTATTCTTGTGAAGCCGGTATTGTAGATGTTAATCATCCACTGTGTTGGAACTGAGCCAGCTCATAGCGGAAGTTATGGGTGAATTTCAATTTTTTTTATCTTATTGGATCTTTATTGGGCCTATGAAGTCTAATTTATTTAGAACATTTCTAAATTTGGTTTAAATAAAATCATGTATTTTATTTAAATTTATATATTTTGTGATATAAGTTAATTTGTTATGTTTAATTTATATACATGTATCATATACATATGTGTGTGTGTAACATAATAATCCGTGAAGGGTTTAACATGTCCGTATATAGATGTTGGTATTTACATCACAATGGACACATTAGCTCATTTTGTATCTATTGTATGTTGTTCAAATATATGCATGTATATATACACACATACATATATATGTGTGTGTTATAAATATGTTTCATTATTAAAATATTAAAAAATAATAATTATATATATACATATGTTTAGATATATATAATTATATAATATTATAATTAATAACTTAAATCATTTATGTGTGTGTGTAGAAAAATAAATGCATATATATAAATATAAATATATATAATATTTTTTAACATTTGCGAAATATAAACTAACTATTTTATTATATATATAATATATAATTAAAGGTAAATAATTTCATGATTTATTATGTATACATAAATATAAAATACATACATACATACATACATACATATATATATATATATATAAAATAATTTTAAAATTAGTTCCAGTACGAAACTAACTTAGATTTGAAGGTACTATAATTTTAATATTTTAATATATATTTTTTATGAATTAATTAGTAGTTTCAGCCATAATTAATTGATATAAGATAATTATGACAAAAATTCAAGTTTTAAAATTTTTGAAAATCCAAGATCAAATTATAAGAGTTGCAAAAAAATTTGAGATTTTTCTGAATTAATATATTATTTTTAATAAAATAATCACTATTTGGACGAAATTTATAATAATCGTTAAAAATATATAAAAAAGTTAAAAAATTCTATAAAAAGTTCCAAGAGCTTTTGATATGATATAGTAATTTAAAAAAATTTGAATCTAATTTTAGAATCATTAATTATTTTACATAAAATAATCAATCCATATAATCAATCAATATTGATAATAAAATATAAAATATAATATAAAATTAATTTTTGGTGTTTATAATTCATAATAAACATAAAAAAGTATAAGAAATTTTTTGAATCAATATTACATAGTATATAATCATATATGCTTTTATATGAATAATGTATATGTATTTATATACAAATTAATATATTTATACACATATATTAATTAACATTATATTAAAGTAAATTTTATATAAAAAATAATGTCTGACTATATTTGAATTATGAACGTAAACATCAAAAATCAAGCACATAACCAATCTGATTGTTGCAACTGCATTTACACACAAAAATCTCACCTGACTAATTATATAACACTAATATATACATATGTATTCAGGTGTTCATAATTAACAGATTATAAAACATGATATTATATCTATAATATGGATGAATATTACCTATTATAGATGCCTTTGAGTCCATGTTGAAATAATGAATTCCCTTCTCTGAATATATCCCGATCCGTCATATTGCTAGTTTGGAATCGCCGACCTTTCATTATCGAATAGCTTTGGATTTAAATTGAATTTGATTTGAGATTTGGGAGTTGATTTGTGGATGTGTTTCAGCCAGCAAACAAGTTGATAATGGCGGCCAAAAAGAGTTTGGAGATTAGGGTTTAAAATTCCATACATACATACATACATACATACATATATATATATATATATATATATATATGATTGCACAAGAGAGAAAATAGATTAATCTTATTACTTGTTCTCTGTTAGTCTTAACCATCTGTAACGACCTAGAATTTTGGTCGTTTGGTTTTGAACGTTTAATTTATTTTTAAATGTTGAATTTGAAATATTAATTGATTTTGAATATGGAGATTTTGGTTGAATTGGTGAATTTAATTTAAATTTCAAATATAGCGATTTATCGTAAAACAGAAATAGCAAATTTAATAATTGAAATAGTGCAAATAATTGAATTTTTGATTTAAATTGAATCGAGATGGTTTTTAAAGTGAATATAAATTCTATTTGAATTATAATTGAGTTGGTAAGTTTTTAAAATTGGAATTTCAAGTAATTTCGTCGATTTTGTAAATCGCTCGATTTAATCGACGCGTTAAAATAGCAATCCATGGCACAGTCTCGGAATTCGACGAAACTAGTTCCATTGGATCTATAATAGTGTATTACTATTTGATTTCAAATTTCATAGCGTTTGGAGTTAACGTTTGGTCGTACGAGATAGAAACGCGGTGAAATTAAATATTGAAAAATTTATATTTTAATTAGGTTCAAAAAGCTATCTTCTCCATATGATCGAATTAGGCCTCGAAACTTGTTCCATCGCGTTTGAAATAGGGGTATAACATTAGTAACACTAGACGGTACGCTTCATTTGGAGATCGAGAAAAGTCAAGTGTGAACACGGTTTTTAAATAGTAAATTACACACACACATATATACACATACCCCCTTAAGTCATCTAACCCTAACCCTAATTGCACAGCCGCCACCCTATAAATTCAATGGCCGAAATCTTCCAATTTCCACCCTCGAATTCTCTCAATCCAAGCGATATCAAGCTTCGACATCTAAATGAAAAACGTAGAGGGCGTCGAGCTCTATAATCTGAACCGTTGTGATCGTGATCGGCGCGACGATGAAGAAGGAATTGGTTCGCGTTCATAATGACTTCATGCTCATTTTTTCTAGGCCGATGTAGGGCCGAGTTCGACGTGGTCATGGCCAGTGGCGGAGCTCGCGTAGGCGCGTCGTCTGGAGTGGTCTGATCATCCTCTGGCGGCGTGTGGAAGGGTGGCGATCGATTTAAAGGTGGCGATGTAGTGGGTTCTCGCATGCGTTTTAGCATGGAAAGAACAAAAGAAAGGAGGAAAAGAGAAATGCAGCCTAGATTTTGTTTTGTAGATATCAACGGCCAGGATTTCTCAAGGTTTAAAATTAAAAAGAAAATTGTAAATTAATTATATTATAAATTGTATTAAAATCTTTAAAAATGTATATCTTTGTCATACGAGATCCAAATCATGCGAAACAAGCGAAGCTGGAATCGTAGCGACGAATACTACATTCTGGAATCGATTTGGAGACGATTGGAGATAGCTAAAATTTTAGGTCAAATGGAACGTCGTTCGATTTGAACTAAAATTGGAATGTTGGCAAATTGAAAACTCAAGGTGAGTTAAACTCACTCATTTAGTTAATCAGTAATGTTTTATAGTAAATAAAATTTATTTATGCTATTTGGATTGTTGAAATTAATTAGGATGACGATATAACATCTTGAAATGTTATTAGATTGGTTGAACCGGATTTAGGATCACGATATAGCATCTCGGATTGCTATTAAAATGTTTGAGTTTATTTTTAAACCTATTCCCAGTAATTGATCATGGATGGAATTGATAAATGATTGTCTAAATTACGTTGTTAAATAATAACGTAAATTGAATCGGAAAATATTGGTGTTATCTATTTGGCCAAATAAACATCGTTGGATAATAAATGAAAGAGTTTGATTTTTGATTGATGATTAGTTAGCAGAATCAATTTTTATTTTGCTATTTGATTAATTTGGACACTGTTCAATGCAAATGGATTTATATTGCATAATTGATGTGTTAACAATCGTTGTTAAGTGTGGATTTGATTTACATATATGAATGTTATGTAAATGCTTGTCATTTAACTTTGATAGTTAAATTGAATTGAATGGTAGTTGATAAGTACCATTGGGATTTCCGAGCCTCAGTATAACATTGGAAAGTTATAGGTTTTTGGTTTAACTTCAGATTATATAATTTGAAGTGAAATGTTTTATTAGTAAATATATACAAAGGTTTTGTTTAAAATTTATCATTTACAAATGTTTTGTAAATGATAACTATAGTAATGTTGGTTATTTCACTTAGATGTTTATTTTTAAATTATTTCGAGATTTGAAAGTCGAATTATTTATTTATGGTAATATAATTATTTAATAAATGATTATTTAAATATCAATTACTTTATTTGAAATATATTATTTAAAATTAATTATTTAAGTGTATGGTAAAAGTTGTTTTTGGAAATTATTATAATATATTATTAAATAATTCTGTAAAAGGTTCCAAATGATATTATTATTTATATCTAAATTGTTTTAAATTCTTCCTTAATCATTTTCAAAGTCCTTTATTAATAATATATTTTAAAAGAGTATTTTCCTAAATTAAACTTGGGAATTTATATAGAGACTTTATAAGTATTATTTTGAGATATTCATTAAAATGAAAGATTTTGGGAAGTAATGGTGTATTTTCATAGCGAAATTAGAGGGGCAGCGATTGCCTACAGTTTGGGATGTTTTCGTTGGGATAGCGACGTAACCCTTGTGCAAACTGCGATCTATGATTGATTGCATGGCGGGAGGCAGAGATTGCCTAAGTTAAGTTTAGTTTTTCTGAGATAGAGACGCAACCATCGAGTTGCGATCCATGGTCGATACCGAATGGCATTTCCACATCTATTTTTACAATATAGTTTTCAAGTATTTAGAAGGGATGATTTGTGAATATACTTATTCAGATAAAATAAGTATATGAATGTTTTAATAAAGAGATTCGATTTATCGAAACCAAATTAAATGAGGCTTAGTGATTTCAATGGGAAATGTGATCTTTGGTTGAATGTTTGTTTATTTGATAGTTAAATAACCGACTATCAAATCTTGGCCCAAATACGTAATCCTTCTTAATTTTGGTGGTAGAAAAACGATTTCCTACTTAATAGCGAAGGATTTTTACTCTAGAAATATATAGGGGAACATGGGAATTATATGGTATAGTTACCATCGGTGGTGCTATATTGTACGTATAAACTCGTTGTTCTTATAGGATAAATGATAAGGAGATCCGTCCACTTAAACGATTAGGGGGTGATCCCCGCTCTTATGTATTGTCATATTATTTTCTAAAGAACCGGTATTGAGCATTCCGGAAATCGACGATTGGTTTATGGAGCGCCCGGGAAGCGGGAGAGTGTATTCGTAAGAGATGACTCAGAACCGTTACCACTCCAAACCCATATACGGTTTTATGGAAGAGATTCGTGTTATATTGAGATGTTGAAATCCATGTGTGGTTCCGAGACCGTTGGGTATGGGAATCCGTGTGTGATTCCAAGATCTATTTGAGATGTGGGAATCTGTATGCGATTCCAAGGCCATTATAGTGTGGGAATCCATATGGGATTCCATGATCTATTTTTGGAGCGGTGCGTAAGCTGGAACGTCGGACGTAGCCTCGTCAGCGGAAATGACTAAAACCAGAGATAGGAGGCATGGCTAGTAAGGTTGGCAAACCCATAGGGTGTAGTCGGCTCCTTTTTTTAGCAATCCCGATACCTTCTGTTGTTTTGGCATGCCGGAGCGACGCACTCGGTCTTAGCAAGACCGGTTATGTTTTTCCTATAATACCCCGGCTAGACGGGTATGATGCTTCGGAAGGATAACTCCGATCCTTGTGCAGGAGGACTGTTCTCGAAGTACTGATGGCACCTCCGTGGAAATCCTACACAATTAGCGAACGAGCTTTATCGAGTTTTGATTTTTATACTAGTATTGTTGTGATGTACACTGCACGAGCAGCACAACTACTTGATTATTATTATTTTGACCCTTAGACATTATTATAATATCACTAGATTTTCTATTAAAAAAAATTTGGTTATCGTAAGGTAAAAACCCGTCGTATTTATGTATGGCGTGGTCTTATGAGATACCTTTGTTTTTCAAAGGATTTTGATAACAGTCTTAATTCAAATTGAGTGTGTTTTCTCATGCTGGTTTACCAGAATGATCCATGTATTATTATTTTATAATAATGCTCGGGTCAGACCAAGCATATTACAGATATAGATTTGGATTGCTTTGGAGCTCAGAAGACAAGCTGGAGACTGAAACGTATTCTCGTATTTGTATTATTCCACTGCGGTGTTTGTTAAAATTATCAGCAATTGTGAGGACAGACTGTTATAACTATCAAAGTTGGTAATTATTGATTTGGGTACCCTGATTTGAGATATGTATATTAGAGTTTTGATTTGTGTAAAGAGTTGTTAATATCATATATTATTCATTCCACTGTGAGATTCTGTATTTGTTTAGTTTCTTCTTTCTTCTACCTTCTTTCTTTTCCCCTAATGTTTGCACAAAAAATGGACAAACACCTCCAAGTCGTATGATTTAGTTAATTTTAGGTTGTTCTTTAGTGATTTGGGTGATTTATGCAAAGATACGAAAAGCAGGGACTAAGCTGTAAAAGACACGCAGATTTATAGTGGTTCAGCCAGAATGTGCCTATGTCCACTTTATATGTTATTTCTCCTTTCTTGCTTAAATTACAAGTACAAAGCTTTGATAAAAGTATATGAAAGTTGTTTGAAAGTTCTATCCGTGCTTGAGCTCTCAAACTTGTCCTTTTCTGTTGTACCCCTGCCCCTCTATTTATAGAGTGAGGTTGGAGGCAGGGGTCTTGGATGTATACAGCAGCTGGCGGGCTTGGGCTGATGTAATCTGGCCTGGTGGAGTTGGTTCGGTTTTACTTTGGTTCGGTGGTAGGAGCATGGTGGACCGGTGGAGCTCGTGTACTTTGGTTCGGTGGTAGGAGTATGGTGGACCGGTGGAGCTCGTGTACTTTAGTTCGGTGGTAGGAGTAAGGTGGACCGGTGGTTCTTCGGTTCGGCATGGGTGGGTAGGTTGGTCCGGTATAGGTTGGTTCGGTAGGCGCTAGGTGATTCGGTGGTGCTACTTCGAGTTGGTTCGGCAGGGATGCATGAAGGTTGGTTCGGTAGAATCTCGCCCAACACTTGCCCCCCAAAGTAGGGCATGTGCATGCACATGTCATGCTTTGTTTTAGGTTATCCGATTTTGTTATTCCCATCTGGTTCCTAGTGTCGAACCAGTTGGTCGGTGGTTCACCTTCGCCTATAAGTAAGGGCCTAGGCCTTCCGTTACTTCCTACCGAACGAGACAGTCGAATCAGTTCTTCTTGCCAAATCAGTCATATCGCCGAATCAGACGTGTTGCCGAATCAGGTGATTGCCGGATGGCCTTTTTTGATTTTCTTTGTCTTACCGAATGAACATAAAGTTTTAATACCGAATGGACCTTATACTGAGGAAGCCGAATGAATCTCATACTGAGAATGCCGAACGAACCCTTGGTTGAGCCTTACTGAATGAATTTGGGGATTCCGAGTGTTGAATGAACCCTTTACCGGATGGACTTTTGTACCTGAATCACCAGTGAAACTCTAGATTACATAGTTTATGTGTCTTAACGATATACTTTCTTGTGTCTGCAGATAAATGTCTCAAAGAGTGGAAACCCGATCAGAGAAGAAGAGGTCTCAGGATAGGGAAGAGCCTTCTGCTGTGCCCCCAGTCCAGTCAGGACCGGGACGTTATGGGCCCACCCCGAGATCATTGGTAGATGGATACGGTCCTCAGGAACTTCTGAACTTGCCTCCTGATTGCTTCCCTAGCTCACTCAAGGGCAAGCAACTTGATGTTATATCTCGCTCTTTCGGGATCGATCGAGCGCGCATGCTATTGCCGGATGCGGGAGTGATGCCGTATGATCCTCCCGAAGGATATTTTGTCTACAGCAGATACCATTGCATGTGTGGTGCCATCCCACCTCTCAATGCCTGGGTAGTCAGCTTTCTCACATATCTAAAGGTAGCTCCATTCCAGCTTCAGCCCAACTCCTATGCCATTCTGGTGAGTCTCTTCGTCATCTTCTAGAGGAGATATGGGCGTCCTCCTTCCACCCGGGAGATCCGGTATTTGTACAACTTGAGAGGCTATAAGAAGGGGTCTCCATACATCAGCTTGGAATCGGCCGTATCCTTTAAGCCGGTCCTGGATCTATACTCCAAGTACAGCATGTTCAAGAAGGAATGGTTTTTTGTCAGAGATGATTCCGTTTCTATTCGGCGCTTCACCTCCGGATGTAAGTCAAAGCTTTATTTTTAATTCCCGTTCTGGTTGCAATGCTCCTTCTTATGTGTTTTTTTTTTGCTAGCGACAGGTGGTTTTGCGGTCGTGGAGAATGATCGCCTAGTTCAGACGGTAGTAGAAATAGAAGCTATTACTGGAAGAGATAGGTCGGCTGCTTACCTGATCAGGAACGCTACACTTTTGGAGCACAACTTGATCCTTCCACAGCAGTTCGTGGTCAAGCAGAGGGACACGGCCGAAGAGAAGGCTGCCCAAGCTAAAGAAGGGGCCACGGCGAAGAGCGGTAAAAGGAGACCCTTCTCTGCGCATCCAGTTGCTGGGGGGAAGAAACTCAAGAAGTCTGATGGCCCCTCTCCCAGCACACATCCAGATGTTCAGGAGGAGGATAAAGTGGAGGGGAAAAAAGGCGAGGATGAAGGAGGTGAGGCGGAGAGTGGAAGCGGTGGAGAAGGTGACGGTGATCGTCACGGCGATGATGGTGGCAAAGGACAGGGTGGTGATGGTACCGGGGCTTTGTCTTCTGGGCAAGTAGGCGAGATGCAAGAGTGGACGGATGACGCTTTCCGCCAGGCCTTCGAAGGTTTGGAGGAAACGAAGAAGTCCAAGAGAGCTGATAAGGTTGGGACCGGTGTAGATTTATCTTCCGGGAGTGCCTCTACTGAGGCAACTTCTGCGGTTCAAGGTGAATTTCTCTTTACTCTTTTTAATTCTTGAATGATGGCTCAATACATGTTGGTGACATTTGATTTTCATTCCAGGAGCAGACAAAACGGCCAAGACCTCAGATCTTCGGCACAGGCTCGAACAATACAAACTCTTCAAAGCTTCCGCCAAGCCGAAGCCTCCTACTAGCCGTCCTGGAGATGTAGTCGGCTATCGTCCTCTTCTTGGAGTTATTGAAGAAGATATACAAAAGAAGAAGAGGAGTCGATCTACGTCTGAATCTCTTCCTGGTCCTCCGGCTTCACTCTAGCCTGTTCACGATATTACTGAGGATGATACGGAGTTTAGGCTTTCCCCACATCCGTCTGAGAATCCAACCTTCACCCCGATAGATCACCCGGGCTTAGTTCGCAATCCGTTCACGAGTCATCCAGACCTTGATCCGGCCTCTCATGATATCTCCTTCGACGAGATTACTGGTGAGCATCTTCTCCCTCGCAATCCTATGGTACGGGTGCTTGACGAGGCTAAGTCCCTGGATCTTGATTTGCTTACTACCCGGGTTGTAACTCTGGGGGATGAGGCTAAGGCAAATATTGACCTGGTTGTTGAGGAGACCAAGAAATTGATGGGGAATCATGCCCGACTGGTCAAGGCTGGGGAAGAGATAGGGAGCGCCAACATTCGGCTACGGTTGATGGTTTCCGACCAGGCTAAGCAACTTGTCGACCAAGCCATCCAAATCTCTCAGCATGAGGCCGCATCCAGACAATTGAGGAAGACTATGGAAGAGGCCAGTAGGGCAGAGTTACGGAAGATGGAGGCCATCTGTAAGGAGCGGGTTGACATGGCCATTGCCACAGTGGATGAGGTTCGGTAAGCGGACCTCGAGCGGGTAGAGGAACTATCGGGGGAGACTTGAGGCCGCGGAGCTTGCCCAGGCTAAGTTGAAGGAGGAGATGGAGGTGATGAAGAGGTCCCTTCAGGCTGACCGTCTACGGTATCGATCGGAGAGGGATGCTGCCGTTGCGAAGCTGCAGGCTTCTGAGGTCCGAATGAGGGAGTTTGAGGAGAACGAGGGGATGATGGATGGGATGCTCCAGGATATGTACTTCCGTACTTGGAGGCAGGGTAACTTGTCTTGGATGGATGATTACCCCCGGGTTATGGCTAAGATCTATCTCAGGGCTCTAGAGGAGGCCAAGGCTGAGGCTGATAAGGAGGGTGGTGTGGTCTTCAAGATGGATGTGGTTACCGCCCAGTTTACAAAGGAGGAGAAAGTGGCGGTGAAGGAGGGCATGCGGTTGCTTGCAGCCGAGGAGGCAGGTGTGGAAGTGGAGGATGATGATCAAGATGATCAAGGAGTAGATGCTGGTAAGTCTTCCTTTCTAGTCCTTCCGTTAACTTGGTTGCTTATCACTAATGAATTCTTTCTCTGACTGGACAGGTGGGCAACAGAACAAGGATAAGACTCCGACGCAACCGGCTCCTTGATTGGACCTGGAAATCTTTTTGGGGACTTGACATTGTTGTATATGTTAGTCTTAAAACAGTAACGTAACTCTTAGGTTGTAACTATGCTACTTGTAATAAATAGCACCATTCTTGACGTGTAATTTTTAACTTAAGCTGATTCTGTCGTCTTTTGAATGTTTTTGCTACTTTGACATGTTGTGTGAGAAATATAGCTATGCATATTCTTGTAATTGAATTGTGTTTGGCGTTAAGTTCTTGTTTAAAATATGACTTGCAATGTTAGCGTGAGGTGTGAATAAATTATAGTCACGCGTTTACTCATGAAAGAAGGAAATACCGCCCTTTATATTTTGCTTGTAGATGGCAGCTTTGAATGTCCTATGTGACCGAGTATGGGATGCGGTCCAGTATCTTGTTGTGAGCATCTGCTTCCATTAGCGAACGTCTCTTGTTCTGTGTCCTGTACTTCAGGGATTGTTACAGAGGATAGGAGAAAAGTTTCTTAAATAAAATTGAAATATATGAAATAGTAAAACTTCCAATCACGGAAGGCCTTCGATGTGCTTAAGTTCGTGGCAAACGGGCTTTGTAGTCACTTTCCCTAGCCATGGGTCTTGGAGACATTTGTCACCCATCTTACGCCTCTGCAGGGAGTTAATTCTTTTTTTACCACAGCCGCACTTAAGACACATCGGAGCCGAGATCGCGCACAGTAACTACCCGGGCCATTATTGCCCGTAATCGTGGGTATTATTCGATTTACTATGGCCGGCTAGCGTGGGTGCCGATCGTCAACCGTGAACTGCCCCTGGCTGGCCACACCTTATGTTGGGGCTTATAGTCGGTTCACAGTTGCCGGCGAGCCGAATGCCGTAATGAGCTGCCTCGGCTATAGTCGGCCTTCTCGGTGGCTTATAATCGGCTCATTACAGTTGGCTTTAAGGGCCGTCGCGACAATGAGTTAGCCCGCAGCAGAGGGATGCCGGAGCAAAAGTGTCTCATTGGTGAGGGCATAGATTCGCATAGTACCTGTTAGGTCTTGTCCAGGTGAAGTTGCGCTGTGAAGTGCCTTGAATGGAAATGCTATATACACAGGATTTTGTTCAACGGAAAAGGATAAAGTTAATAAGCAGCCAAGATATAAAGGAACAAGTTAAAAAGAGACAAGTTTTTTAAAGTGGTTCGGCACGAAAATGCCTACGTCCACCGATTCTCTTTGTTAATTCACTTCATATGGGCAGTACAAGTTAAGAAAAGTATCGACGGAGGTGTTGGATGTTCCATGCCCTCTGGAACACCTCTCCGTCCACTATTGACAAAATATAAGCTCCGTTGCAGAGATCTTTATGAATTACATATGGCCCATCCCAGATTGGATCTAGTGCCCCGGGGCGAGGGAAGATTCGCTTGAGGACAAGATCTCCTTTTTGTAAGGTACGATGCTTGACTTTGGAGTTGTATTGTGCTGCCACTTTTTGCTTGTGGGCTGCTGCTTTAAGGGCTGCATCATTTCTTCTCTCCTCAATTAGATCCAAAGACATGTGAAGGAGTTCTTCGTTCTCTTCTGGGTTATAGTGAATCCTACGGTGGGAAGGCACGATGGTTTCAACTGGGAGCATAGCCTCCGTTTCGTATGCCAAAGAGAAAGGAGTATGCCCCGTCGATGTTTTGAAAGATGTGCGATAGGCCCATAGTGCCGTAGGGAGTTCATCCACCCAAGCGCCCTTTGACTTTTCGAGTTTCTTTTTTATTAGAGTTTTCAGAATTTTGTTGACGGCTTCAACTTGTCCGTTTGCCTGGGGATAAGCTACGGATGAGAAGCTTTTGTGAATTCCATGCTCTAGGCACCAATTAGCGAACTCCTCGCTGTTAAACTGAAGTCCATTGTCTGATATAATTTTGAACGGGACTCCATACCTGCACAGAACATTTTTGATCAAGAAGTTAATAACTTTTGCCGAAGATACTTTATTCAGGGGTTTTGCTTCCACCCATTTGGTGAAATAGTCGACTGCCACTATAGCATATTTGGCCCTGCCTCGGCCCATTGGTAGTTCGCCGATTAAATCAATCCCCCATACTGCGAAGGGCCAAGGGCTGGTCATTTGAGTAATCTCAGTTGTTGGTAGCCGCGGAATCTTAGCAAACTTCTGGCATTTGTCACACTTTTTGATGAAATCTAAGGCGTCCTTGCTTAAGGTGGGCCAGAAATATCCATATCGGAGTATCTTTTTTGCTAAAGTTTGCCCTCCGGTGTGATCTCCGCAGCTTCCTTGATGAATGTTGGATAAGATTTCCTTGACTTCCCTTCCAGCGACACACTTTAATAAGGGGTTAGAGAATCCGCGCCGATAGAGGATGTCCTCTTGTATTGTGTAGTGGGAAGCTTTCCTCAAGATTTTCTTGACTTCGTTACGCCCATTGGGTAGTGTGCCGCTTTGTAAGTAGTCTCGGATGGGAGTCATCCAAGTTGCTTCTTCGGTTGCAGCTATCAGATTCACCTGCTCAAAACTTGGGGTCAGTTGCTTTGAGATGGCTACTGCTCCGGAAATAGCGCCGTCTCTCATGCTAGCTTGCTTCGCCAATTCGTCGGCCTCTTGGTTCTCTTCCCGAGGGATGTGTTTGACTAAGTAGTGGTCCAATCGACTGAGAAGTAACTTGGTCTTCTTTAAATATGCTATGAGTCGTTCTTCTCGAGCCTGGAATTCTCCTAGTATTTGATTAACAATAAGTTGAGAATCGCTATGAAGACACAAAGAATTGGCTCCGATTTCTAAGGCAAGTTCTAATCCAGCTATCACTGCTTCATATTCTGCATCGTTGTTAGTGGCAGCGAACTCCAACCTTATAGCATAGTGCAGCTTATTTCCCCTAGGAGTGACTATTACCACACCTGCCCCGAGCCTTGTTCGTTCGACACACCATCCACAAAGAGACTCCACTTGATGTCTTCTGCTATTTCCGATTGCTCCTTACCTTCGCTGGTAGTGAATTCGGCAATGAAATCGGCCATGGCTTGCCCCTTGATGGCGGTGCGAGGATGGTAGGTAATATCATATTGACTTAGTTCAATGCACCATTTGAGTAGTCGCCCAGAAGTGTCGGGACGATGGAGTACCTGCCTCAGCGGTTGATCGGTCAGAACTCTGATGGAATGGGATTGAAAATAGTGACGTAGTTTCCGTGATGTGATTAGCAAACAGTATGCTAGCTTCTCAAGTTTAGGATATCTGACTTCTACCCCCGTAAACCTCTTACTTACAAAGTATACTGGCCGCTGCGTGCGGTTGTCTTCTCTTACCAAAGCAGCGCTCAGGCGTGAGATGATACAGCAAGGTATAGGTATAATTCTTCGCCTTCGTTTGGAGTTGAGAGTATCGGCGGTTTCTGGAGGTGTTCAATTAGGTTAAGGAAAGCTGCTAAGCATTCGTCAGTCCATTCAAACTTTCCTTTGTCTTTCTTTAGAGCTTCGAAGAAGGGGACGCACTTGTCTGTTGCTTTGGAGATGAATCGGCTTAGGGCGGCCACTTTCCCATTCAGGCTTTGCATTTCCTTTCGAGTGGAAGGTATTTTGATATCTTTTAGAGCTCGGACTTGTTCAGGGTTTGCTTCAATCCCTCTGGCATGGACGATGAATCCCAAGAACTTTCCTGATGATACTCCGAAGGAGCATTTTAGAGGATTAAGCTTCATTCCATACCGGCGAAGTACTTAAAACATCTCGCCCAGGTGGCTTACGTGATTGTCGGCTTTCCTTGACTTTACCAGCATGTCATCCACATACACTTCCATAGTTCGTCCTATTAGCCCCGCAAACATCTTGTTGACGAGGCGCTGGTAGGTGGCTCCTGCATTTTTAATTCCGAAAGGCATTACCTTATAGCAGTACAAACCCCGGTCAGTGATGAAACTAGTGTCGTCTTGATCGGGAGTATGCATAGGAATTTGGTTATATCCTGAGTATGCGTCCATAAAGGATAAGAGTTCGTGTCCGGCTATGCTATCCACAAGTTAATCGATTCGGGGAAGTGGAAAGCAATCCTTCGGGCAGGCATCATTTAAGTTGGAGAAGTCAATGCATGTTCGCCACTTCTCATTAGCCTTCTTTACCAGCACCGGGTTGGCGACCCACTCTGGGTAGATGGCTTCCCGTATAAAGTCATTGGCAAGTAGATTCTTTACTTCTTCATCGAGGGCTGCTGATCGTTCTGCCCCCATACTTCTCTTTCTTTATTTTACGGGCGCCTTGGTAGGATCAATGTTTAGTACGTGGCATGCTATGTCAGGGGAGATTCCGGTCATGTCAGCATGTGACCAGGCGAATACATCCAAGTTGTGGCGGAGAAAGTCAATGAGTTGCTCCTTCAACTCAGCTTTCAGTTGGGACCCGATTTTCAATAGTCTACTCGAGTCATGCTTGTCTACAGATACAAATTCCATAGCCTCTGCAGGCTCGGCGGTGGCCTCCTCCTCTTTGTCCCTGGGGTCTAATTCATTGAAAGGGTCGCTGGTATATCGAAGAGGAGGGGCTTTCTTTAGTTGCTATTCTTCCAAACTTTTTGTGCAGAGGGCAACCTCTACACTTTTCCCTTTATCCTTCCTGTGGTTGTTGCGAAGTTCAGTCACATAGCAGTCTCGAGCAACGTCTTGGTCTCCTTCTACTTTCCCTACTCCATTGTCCGTCGGAAATTTCATCTTTAGGCACCATGGGGCCAGGACAATTTGGAAGTCAGACAAGGCTGGCCTTCCTAAGAAAGCGTTGTAAGCTGAGTGGTTTTCTATCAGCACAAACGTCTGTTTCCGTACCACGGAGCGAGGATGACTTCCAATTTCGACAAAGAGGTCTAGTTGCCCGAGGGGCATCTTCGCATCCCCAGTGAAACCGTGTAGTGGTTTATTGCAGGGAGAAATATCCTTCATTGATAGTTTCATTTTGTCGAACACATGCTTGAATAGGATATTTACCGAGCTTCCAGTGTCTACTAGAATTCGGAAAACTTCGGCTGGACCGAGCCGGGCAGAGATAACCATGGGATCCATGTGAGGGTATTGCCTTCCTTCTAGGTCACGCCTACCAAATGTGATGTCATGATTCTCTTTCCGCTTCGGGTGGCGCTCTTCTATAACAGAATTAACACAGTCTTCATTGTTCCTGAGCGACTTTCCATACCTTTCCATCTCTGCCCAGCTTCTGTCGGCGATGTGCGGTCCTCCCGAGATGGTATGGACCACTATCTTCTCTTGACTAGAGCCGCTAGTGTTGCGATTTCCCCTGCCTATCTCTGGAGAGGGTAGCCTTGGGTTTTCGTTGGCAGGAGCTGGAGTCCTGTTCTGACTTTTTACATAGCGTTCTAGTTTCCTTCTTCTGATATGTTCT
Organism: Allium fistulosum; assembly: GCA_030737815.1. Lineage (NCBI taxonomy): Eukaryota > Viridiplantae > Streptophyta > Magnoliopsida > Asparagales > Amaryllidaceae > Allium > Allium fistulosum. The sequence continues at coordinate 367,799,590 of CM060906.1, forward strand.
TCAATCAAGTCTCGGAGATGATGGCATTCGTTGGTATCATGCCCGTGGGATTTGTGGAAGCGGCAGAATTTTCCAGACCTAATTGCGTTATCTGATTCCTTCTTGTGCGGGGGGCGTTTGTATCTAACCTCGTCTTGAGTGGCCAGGAAGATGTTTTCGATTGTTTCATTCAACGGGGTGTAAGTGTCAAATCTCGGTCCTGGCCGATATAGGCGCTTTTCTCCCTTCTTGCCCCCAGCATTGTCTCTAGAATCATTTCTTCGAACGTCCTTCGCTGCAGCGGGCGTGTTGCCGTGGGCTGCCTTATTTTGTTGCCCTGACTGCCCCTTAGTGGCAGCATCTTCAAGCCTCATGTATTTCCCGGCTTCATGGAAGAAATCGGGTAAAGTAGCCGGTTTTTCTTTTGTCAATCTTCTGGCGAATTTAGTATCCGGATGCACACCACTACAAAGGGCCATTAGGATAAGCTTCTCATCGGCATCTTGGACTGTGGCCGCTGCGGCATTGAATCGGGTTAGGTATTTTTGCAGCTTCTCTCCAGGTTTCTGTTTGATACTGGATAAGGAATAAGCATCCTTGGGTTGTTCCACATGAATGCGGAACTGGCTGATAAACTTTTCTTTCAACATTTCCCACGAGCTGACGGATCCTTGGGGTAAATGACAGAACCAGGAGGTAGCTAGATCTACTAAGAATAGTGGAAAGCATTTGCACAGCACTCCCTCTGTTGCTCCACTCATGATCATATGCTGTGTGTGTCTCTACAAGTGTACAACGGGGTCGGAGGTTCCTTTGTAAGGTTCCATCGTTGGCATTTTCCATTCTCGGAGGGTGATGGCAATTTCGATATTGCGGGCGAAGGGGCTGGTTACCCTAGCGCCTATCCCTCGGTCTCTTTGATCTCGTTGGACGCATTCTCTAAACAAGCGTGTCATCCTTTCATCAGAATTTGGAGCAGTTAGAAATGAGTTTGGTTCTGCTCCGTGGGATTGATGCCGCCCAGATGACCTGTAGGGATGATATTGTCTATCATTTCTGATATTTTCCAATGGCTGTCTTCGATCTTCTGGGAGCATGCTAGGGTCAGCTACAGTTGGCCCTTGCCTTGATCTTCCCCTGCTGGGTTCTGATCTAAGCACTTCCTCGGGTCCAACTTCGGGCTGGACTCTAGCTCGGCCCCGTTCACTGGTGTTTCCGTGGTTAGGCAGTATGACGGGCTCGACTATAGTTGACCTCCGCCCGGTACCTCCCCCGTTGGGTTTGGTCCTAAGCGTTTCCTCAGGTCTAACTTCGGGCTGAGCTCGGTCTCGACTCCTACCAGGGCCGCTTCTGTTGTTAGGTCCTTCAAAGAAGGAAGATCTTTGTTGTCTCTGAGATCCTCCAGACTGGGACTCACCCCATGATTCAGTGTTGCGGTTGGACTCTTCAGCATCCCTTAAGCGTGACATGAGATGGTCCACCAAAGCTTCCTGTTGGGACGTGAAGCGGTTAGTCACTTCAGCCACAACCCTGTCTAGATCTGCCCTTGTAATGGGTGCCGGCTGTTCCACGGCAGGGGTGGTCGGATTTGCCTGACCTTCATCTGGTACAGCTGCTGGAGGGGGACGATTTACTTGATCTGTGACCACTGGATCTGGAAGACTACTGGTTGCGATGTTTTTTCCTTTGTTAACATCTTTCCTCTGCTTGGGAGGCATGTTTTCCAAGCAATGAACGATGCTGTTAGGAAGAAGGTTAAGTGGAAGAAGCTGAAGCATCGAGCTTCTAGTTCTCAGTGAAAGCACCAAAAATGTTTGCACAAAAAATGGACAAACACCTCCAAGTCGTATGATTTAGTTAATTTTAGGTTGTTCTTTAGTGATTTGGGTGATTTATGCAAAGATACGAAAAGCAGGGACTAAGCTGTAAAAGACACGCAGATTTATAGTGGTTCAGCCAGAATGTGCCTACGTCCACTTTATATGTTATTTCTCCTTTCTTGCTTAAATTACAAGTACAAAGCTTTGATAAAAGTATATGAAAGTTGTTTGAAAGTTCTATCCGTGCTTGAGCTCTCAAACTTGTCCTTTTCTGTTGTACCCCTGCCCCTCTATTTATAGAGTGAGGTTGGGGGCAGGGGTCTTGGATGTATACAGCAGCTGGCGGGCCTGGGCTGATGTAATCTGGCCTGGTGGAGTTGGTTCGGTGGTAGGAGCATGGTGGACTGGTGGAGCTCGTGTACTTTGGTTCGGTGGTAGGAGTATGGTGGACCGGTGGAGCTCGTGTACTTTGGTTCGGTGGTAGGAGTAAGGTGGACCGGTGGTTCTTCGGTTCGGCATGGGTGGGTAGGTTGGTCCGGTATAGGTTGGTTCGGTAGGCGCTAGGTGATTCGGTGGTGCTACTTCGAGTTGGTTCGGCAGGGATGAATGAAGGTTGGTTCGGTAGAATCTCGCCCAACACCTAACAATCTATCTTTCCGACACTCGATTGTTTGGTAGGTTATACAGTGAACGTATTGATGTCGAATATCGAGGATCGAAAGGTCGGGTCGTCACACCATCTATCTCCAAGCCTATTCCTATGTTTTAGCCGCCTCCTATATCTACCCAAACCAACCAATTTCTCCCTTATAACATCATGGGCCATGAGCCCATTTGGCCCAAATTAAATATATACAATTATATTTAATTTAAACTGTTATCGATATCTCATATCGATCGATATAACTATTATAAATTTATATAACATTATTTATTTCTCAAATCATATTCATATTTTATAATTAATATTTCATAAATATTAATTAATTAAATTAAACTATAACAATTATAAACTAATTAAATCGTTTGGTTTTAAGAGAATTCATCATTTTCGTTATGTAATTCTTGGTGTAAATTCGGTCAGCAACTAACATCGAACTATTCGAATGTTGGCGTTCACACGTCACTTAGCAGGTGGTGTGACATTTTGGCTAAATTTATTGCTTATTCAGTTTCGGTAAAATCTCATTTCAATTTAACAAGCGTTACTCGTTGGTGACATTTATGTACACCAATTCTCTTCGTTAAAACTATGTCACTTTGGACTTATGGAATTTGGTGATGGTCAAAATTCTAATATCGTCCATATTCAACTCTATAGTCCAAACACAAAGTCCTTCGTTCAATAATAACAATTATTATTAACCAAAATGCTCTGGTCTGAGACTTTGACTTTGAGTTGACTTGAGTTGATCGTGATACTAACCCCATATAACCGAGGGATGAATCCTCTCTTGAATAATGCTTCACTTCCAATACTTCCACTCAATCCAACTATAGTTACTCAATGGATGTCATGCCATGATTTGGTTACAATCAAAGTGGAGCTTTCATATTGAAGATTCACAGTATTCTCAAGTTGAGAGAACTGTGTAAATTAGTCACATCAATATTTTCGGTTGGACCTTAGTTATATTAACCAACAGAAAACTATCGAGTGAGTTGTTCTATAGTTATCCCATAACTATCGGTACATAATCATAGGTGCCCCCAGCAGTCATGAGTAATACACCGTCCAACATTTGGAGAGCATTACGTACTCTAGTCTCAACGGTTACATCGATATCCAGTCTCAATGCATCTTGACTAGGAACATTTAAAATGGTATATTTATATTAATTGCGATAAATTACTCATGGTTACAACACTTTGTAACTACTATCACAGAATATATCATTTATGGATTTTCTATTAAATATACTTTTAATTAAATTAATTAATATAACACATTATATCAAGTATATCATAGAAAGAAATACCTTTTATTTTGAACAAGATTGGTCAACAAGGTAGATATATGTAAAAAATCATAATTACCCCTAGGACATACCCCTAACTCTATCAATCTCCCACATGCAATTGAGGTCAATTATGGAATCTCATTCCAACTTCTCTAATCGATTTCCTGTAAACTGATTAGGTCAGTCCCTTAGTGAACGGGTATGCCATTATGTTTTAATTATCTACTCCATCAATCAACACTCTTCATTGCTGATAAACTCCTTTATCATGTGGAACGATTCGAAGTATTCCTCTCAACTTCCAGTGAGCTTTAAGTCATGTTATAAACTATACGGTAACACTATTATCATATAACAATGTTATGGAATTCTGAACATTTGGAATCACCTTTCGGCTCAGTTATAAATTTGTGCATTTATATTTATATACATTGTTCTTTTATTATGGCGCTATTCAAGAATGTACTTAGCCTTTTCATTGAATCAACCATAGTGTTTCATTTGGTACATTTCCAATTTGAAAATTCTTAACTTGAATTTATTATTGACATAATATACTCAATATTACTTATGAAGTTTGAGTCTGAACACTCCTTCATAGGGAGTTCATTGTTTCTGTAAATAATTCTCCAGTATTTTGTAAATACACGAGAACACTCCAAACTATCATTCAGTGATATCAATTTGGATTTAATATTTTGCTTCAACTATCAAATACATGAACAAATCACGATATCGTAGACAACATAACATGTATGATAATTCCTATTGCCAATGTATAAGGAATTCAACCCACATGTTTCATATTAAACAATTTAATAGGGGTGTGTCATTGCATATCGATTTGGAATATTCCTAATATCTTTTATACTCGGTATAAAAAATATCATTTACAATCCAACGTTGAGTATTAAAACAACTAGTGTTGACGTTAACACGAGTACATTGTTAAAATCAACAACGTGTTGTTTACTTATAGTATAGAAATATCAATGTACCTTTTAACGTTTCTTTTTTATGAGCATACGTTTCCTCTACATTTTGATTGATAATCAAACTATTTGACATATTCATCAAAAAAATTGTTCAATTTTGATGCTTATCAAACGATACTTTCGTATTTGTTTTTTGATCATATCCAAATACTCACAAACCCAAGTATCGCTCACAGCGACTTTGAGATACTTTGGTTGTTATTTGCAAACAGTCTATTCTAAATCATTATTTATAATTTTCCATTTCAGCACATATGTACCAAAACACAGCCTTACAAAGCAATAATTTCGTAAGTAAATTCGAACAAACTTGAGCATATTGAATGGTGAATCTATTACATTAATTTCAATAATTGAAATTTACAGTAATATTCTTATCAATGTGGCTCATTACGTTCCAACAACATTTGTCTTTCTCACGAAGATAGATTTGTGCCTAATTGATCATATCCCTTTGGATACAACTTTCAAAATCATATTTTGATAATGTACATGGAAACTATTTCAGATCTACCCATCATACCATATTATGGAGTCAGCACTCTTAATGGATTAATTAAACAACAAAGGATTATTTATATTTTCAACATTGATAAGAAACTCAATTTCTCTTCAATGTACGAGAATACTTATTAGAGATTCTAATGTGATGTGTTCATTTAGGTTAGTTAATTTCATTTCACCTCATAGCAATCAGTTTTATCCTTGGATCGTTTCTAATTCCATATTACTACCAATAATTTCTCAAAGAAATACCTTTATTGTGAAGTTGGTATTTCTTGAAACAATAATTGTTTCTCATTGCAATGGAATAGGAATTCATAAGCACTTTATGAATTGCCTTTTATATAAAACTGATTTAGTTTTAGTTTACAAAACTTATGCTTTAAACATAAATATGTCATCCAATGATGATCCTTCCCAAACTTCTTTTAGGGAGATTCATACAGGATCCCTCATGAATAATTATTACGTGCAGACTTTCGACTTACACAACCTGCCAACTCCATGGCCTAGGATACGTTGAGGTTTCTTATAAACCCTCATCTTATATGTTTTGTAAACTATTATTTAGATGAAATTAATTTTAACCTTGTGTATTACTCTTAAATACACGACCTTATGGAAAGAAGTATACTCAACTTCACTCACAATTAATCATACTTTGTTCAACCAAGCACGATTACTCCTTATCCATACATCATTATGTATCACAAGAAGGAGTTACTTTTGAGATTGAATCTTTATTCATTTATAGGTGTGTTCAGAACTTTTCTAATATACTCACCCATTCGATCAAATCGAAGCATTTCTATTGCATGTTAATTATTTACTTTCGTTTTATACTCTATGAGTGTATCTTAGACATACTACATATGTATCAAATACGCATGTCCATGTTAGTGATAACTCATTGGTGAATATAACGAAATGCGTGGAACCGTTTTGGTATTAATAGACTTACAATTGAATACATCTATATGTATCAATCCAAAGAGTTCATCAACTCTTATGATGCTCCCACTAAATGGGTGCATAACCCCTAATTGTTTGAGATATAATTAACTAGTATCATATGATTCATAATCGTATAATAAAAAATTATTTCTCAAAACTTTGGCTTAGTCTATAATTCTAAATAATTGAAATAATTTTAGATACTTCTGTATTTTCTAATGCATCACTTTTGTTATGAAAGCAAATACCACATTAAGTTTTATTTCATAACGAATATTCATAATATTCACATTGAAATATAATTACTTCTATTTTTCAATCGATATAAAAAATAGTCATTATTTCATAAATAATGTTCGATATGTTTTACGAAAATAATTTTCGTAATTTGATGCAATCAATCAGTGCTAAATGGCATGCTCCCACTATTTCCGCCATTACTATAATAGCGTACTAAATTTGGAGGTCCATCATTCACTTAATATAGATTATTTATTTCATATACTATAACCATATTACATTGGAGAGTTCTTTGATCCAATATCTTGAACTCAAAGAAATAAATCTTATAGAAAACAATTTCTATATGAAAATACAATTTGGAATATAAATCACATTTCTTATTCCAATATTAAGTATTAATTATTATTACAATTCTCGTTTCCGATGTTTCTTTATAAAGGAGAAGCGACCATTTGCACTCTTCATCCTAAATGTACCTTAAATCACATATACTCTTGTACATTTGTTTTTCTTTCTAAATGGTAGAACCATTCAAAACAAATCCCTTGCTACAACATCATAACGAACTCTTTACAAAGATGCATTTGATCGTCCTTAACATTTAATGACATCAAATACGATGCACGTTATGTAAACTGATCAAACCGATATTT